>CAMTDV010000010.1:65175106-70086156 GCA_947069175.1 Scalesia atractyloides
TTTTTTCTGTAAAATCGAACCCTGTATCAAAAAAGATTTGGAACCCTGAAAAATATAAAAATGCTGAAAAAACACCAGATATGATTTACTTTAATTTTTTGCGCGTTTACTTTCAAATAAGAAAGTGTGCGAAAAATTGAGAAACTCAAAATGAATTTTTTTGTGAAAAAATCGAATCCCTGTATCAATAAAAGAGTTTGAACCTGAAATAAAAATTGCTGACAAAAAACGCCAATATTGATTTAATTAATTTTTTCCCGTTTTACTTTAAATATAGAAAGGGGGAAAGTGGGGAAAACTGACGAAACTCGAAATTAGTTTTTTGGTGCAAAATTAAAACCCTGTATCAATAAAACTGAGTTTGGAACTTGAAAATACAAAAAATGCTAAACATAACGCCCAGAATATTTGATTTAATTAATTGTTCCCCGCGTTTACTTTCTAAATATAGAAAGTGTGCGAAAACTGACGAAACTCGAAATGAATTTTTTCGTGTAAAATCAAATCCCTGTATCAATAAAACTGATTTGGAACCGAGAAATATAAAATGCTGACTAAAGGGACCATTAATGATTTAATTAATTGTTCGCGCGTTTACTTTCTAAATATAGAAAGTGTGCGAAAATTGACGAAACCCCAAATTTGAATTTTTTTGTGTAAAATCGAACCCCTGTATCAATAAAACTGAGTTTGGAACCTAAGAAATAAAAAAATTGCTGACATTAAACGCCCATATATTTGATTATTAATTGTCGCCGTTTAACTTCTAATATAAAAAGTGGGAAAGTGGGAAAACTGACAACCGAAATTAGTTTTTTCGTGCAAATTGAACCTGAAATCAATAAACTGAGTTTGAACTTGAGAAATACAAAAAATGCTGACATAAACGACCAGATATTTGATTTAATTATTGTTCGCGCGTTTACTTTCTAAATATAGAAAGTTTGCGAAAACTGACGAAACTCGAAATGAATTTTTCGTGTAAAATCGAATCCCTGTATCAATAAAACTGAGTTTGGAACCTGAAAAATATAAAAATTGCTGACATAAACGACCAGATAACTGATTTAATTAATTGTTCGCGCGCGTTTACTTTCTAAATTTAGAAAGTGTGCGAAAATTGACGAAACTCGAAATGAATTTTTTTGTGTAAAATCGAATCCCTGTATCAATAAAACTAAGTTTGGAACCTAAGAAATAAAAAAATTGCTGACATAAACGCCCATATATTTGATTTAATTAATTGTTCGCGCGTTTACTTTCTAAATATAGAAAGTGGGAAAGTGGGCGAAAACTGACTAAACTCCAAATTAGTTTTTTCATGCAAAATTGAAACCCTGTATCATTAAAACTGAGTTTGGAACTTGAGAAATAAAAAAAATGCTGACATAAACGACCAGATATTTGATTTAATTAATTGTTCGCGCGTTTACTTTCTAAATATAGAAAGTGTGCGAAAACTGACGAAACTCGAAATGAATTTTTTCGTGTAAAATCGAATCCCTGTACCAATAAAACTGAGTTTGGAACCTGAGAAATATAAAAATTGCTGACATAAACGACCAGATAATTGATTTAATTAATTGTTCGCGTGTTTACTTTCTAAATATAGAAAGTGTGCGAAAAGTGACGAAACTCGAAATGAATTTTTTTGTGTAAAATCGAATCCCTGTATCAATAAAACTAAGTTTGGAACCTAAGAAATAAAAAAATTGCTGACATAAACGCCCATATATTTGATTTAGTTAATTGTTCGCGCGTTTACTTTCAAATATAGAAAGTTGGAAAGTGGGCGTAAACTGACGAAACTCGAAGTAAGTTTTTACGTGCAAAATCGAATCCCTATGTCAATAAAAGCGAGTTTGGAACTTGAGAAATACGAAAAATGCTGACATAAACGACCAGATATTTGATTTAATTAATTGTTCGCGCATTTAATTTCTAAATATAGAAAGTGTGCGAAAACTGACGAAACTCGAAATAAATTTTTTCGTGTAAAATCGAATGCTTGTATCAATAAAACTGAGTTTGGAACCTGAGAAATATAAAAATTGCTGACATAAACGACCAGATAATTGATTTAATTAATTGTTCGCGCGTTTATTTTCTAAATATATAAAGTGTGTGAAAATTGACGAAACTCGAAATGAATTTTTTTGTTTAAAATCAAATCACTGTATCAATAAAACTGAGTTTGAAATCTGAAAAATAAAAAAATTGCTGACATAAACGATGATATATTTTATTTAGTTAATTGTTCGCGCGTTTAATTTTTAAATATAGAAAGTGGGAAAGTGGGCGAAAACTGACGAAACTCGAAATTAGTTTTTTCGTGCAAAATCAAATCCCTGTAACAATAAAACTAAGTTTGGAACATGAGAAATACAAAAAATGCTGACATAAACGACCAGATATTTGATTTAATTAATTGTTTGCGCGTTTACTTTCTAAATATAGAAAGTGAGCGAAAATTGACGAAACTCGAAATGAATTTTTTCGTGTAAAATCGAATCCTTGTATCAATAAAACTGACTTTGCAACCTGAGAAATACAAAAATTGCTGACATAAACGACCCGATATTTGATTTAATTAGTTGTTCGCACGTTTACTTTCTAAATATAGAAATTGTGCGAAAATTGAACAAACTCGAAATGAATTTTTTCGTGTAAAATCGAATCCCTGTATCAATAAAACTGAGTTTGGTACCTGAGAAATACAAAAATTTCTGACATAAACGAGCATATATTTGATTTAATTAATTATTCGCGCGTTTACTTTCTAAATATAGAAAGTGTAAGAAAATTGACGAAACTCGAAATGAATTTTTTCGTGTAAATCTGAATCCCTATATCAATAAAACTGAGTTTGGCACCTGAGAAATAAAAAATTGCTGACATAAACGACCATATATTTGATTGAACTAATTGTTCACGCGTTTACTTTATAAATATAGAAAGTGGGAAAGTGGGCGAAAACTGACCAAACTCGAGATAAGTTTTTTCGTGCAATAAAACTTAGTTTGGAACTTGAGAAATACAACAAAATGCTAACATAAACCACCAGATATTGATTTAATTAATTGTTCGCGTGTTTACTTTTAAATATAGAATGTGGGAAAGTGGGCGAAAATTGTCGAAATGCATTTTTTGGGGCAAAATCGAATCCCTGTATAATGATACTGAGTTTGGAACCTGAGAAATACAAAAATTGCTGACATAAACGACAAGATATTTGATTTAATTGATTGTTTGCGCGTTTACTTTCTAAATATAGAAATATATAAAGTGGGCGAAAACTGACGAAGCTCGAAATAAATTTTTTAGTGCAAAAGCGAATCACTTTATCAATAAAACTGAGTTTGGAACTTGAGAAATACCAAAAATGCTAACATAAACGACCAGATATTTGATTTAATTAATTGTTTGCGCGTTTACTTTCTTAATATAGAAAGTGTGCGAAAACTGACGAAACTTGAAATGAATTTTTTCGTGTAAAATCGAATCCTTTTATCAATAAAACTGAGTTTGGAACCTCAGAAATACAAAAATTGCTAACATAAACGACCAGATATTTGATTTAATTCATTGTTCGCGCGTTTACTTTCTAAATATAGAAACTGGGAAAGTGGGAGAAAACTGATGAAACTCGAAATGAATTTTTTCGTGCAAAATCGAATCAATGTATCAATAATACTAAGTTTGGAACCTCAGAAATAAAAAAAATGCTGACATAAATGACCAGATATTTGATTTAATTCATTGTTCGCGCGTTTACTTTCTAATTATAGAAAGTGGGAAAGTGGGCGAAAACTGAAGAAACTCGAAATGAATTTTTTGGTGCAAAATCGAATCCCTGTATCAATAAAACTGCATTTGGAATCTGAGAAATACAAAAAATGCTAACATAAACGACCCAATATTTGATTTAATTAATTGTTCGCGCGGTTACTTTCTAAATATAGAAAGTGTGCGAAAACTAACAGAACTCGAAATTAATTTTTTCGTGTAAAATCGAATCCCTGTATCAATAAAACTAAGTTTGGAACCTGAGAAATACAAAAAATGCTGACATTAACGACCAGATATTTGTTTTAATTAATTGTTCGCGCGTTTACTATCTAAATATAGAAAGTGTGCGAAAATTGACGAAACTCGAAATGAATTTTTTCGTGTAAATCTGAATCCCTATATCAATAAAACTAAGTTTGGCACCTGAGAATTGCTGACATAAACGACCATATATTTGATTTAACTAATTGTTCACGCGTTTACTTTATAAATATAGAAAGTGGGAAAGTGGGCGAAAACTGACCAAACTCGAAATAAGTTTTTTCGTGCAATAAAACTTAGTTTGGAACTTGAGAAATACAACAAAATGCTAACATAAACAACCAGATATTTGATTTAATTAATTGTTCGTGCGTTTACTTTTAAATATAGAATGTGGGAAAGTGGGCGAAAACTGTCGAAATGCATTTTTTGGTGCAAAATCGAATCCCTGTATAATATACTGAGTTTGGAACCTGAGAAATACAAAAATTGCTGACATAAACGACAAGATATTTGATTTAATTGATTGTTTGCGCGTTTACTTTCTAAATATAGAAAGTAGGAAAGTGGGCGAAAACTGTCGAAATGAATTTTTCGTGCAAAATCGAATCCCTGTATAATGATACAGAGTTTGGAACCTGAGAAATACAAAAATTGCTGACATAAACGACCTGATATTTGATTTAATTAATTGTTCGCGCGTTTACTTTCTAAATATAGAATATATAAAGTGGGCGAAAACTGACGAAACTCGAAATAATTTTTTCATGCAAAATCGAATCCCTTTATCAATAAAACTGAGTTTGGAACTTTAGAAATAACAAAAATGCTGACATAAACGACCAGATATTTGATTTAATTAATTGTTTGCGCGTTTACTTTCTTAATATAGAAAGTGTGCGAAAACTGACGAAACTTGAAATGAATTTTTTCGTGTAAAATCGAATCCTTGTATAATAAAACTGAGTTTGGAACCTGAGAAATACAAAAATTGCGTACATAAATGACCATGTATTTGATTTAATTTATTCGCGCGATTACTTTCTAAATATAGAAAGTGTGAAAGTGGGCGAAAACTAAAGAAACTCGAAATGAATTTTTTTGTGCAAAATCGAATCCCTTATCAATAAACTGAGTTTGGAACTTGAGAAATACAAAAAATGTTGAATGAATGACCAAATTTGATTTAATTAATGGTTTGCGCGTTTACTTTCTAAATATAGAAAGTGTGCGAAAATTGACGAAACTCGAAATGAATTTTTTCGTGTAAAATCGAATCCCTATATCAATAAAACTGAGTTGAAACTGAGAAATAAAAAATTGCTAACTAAACGACCAATATTTGATTTAATTCATTGTTCGTGCATTTACTTTCTAAATATAGAAACGGGGAAAATGGGAGAAAACTGAAGAAACTCGAAATGAATTTTTTCGTGCAAAATCGAATCCCTGTATCAATAATACTGAGTTTGGAACCTGAGAAATACAAAAATGCAGACATAAACGACCAGATATTTGATTTAATTAATTGTTCGCGCGTTTACTTTCTAAATGTAGAAAGTGTGCGAAAACTGACAAAACTCGAAATGAATTTTTTCGTGTAAAATCGAATCCCTATATCAATAAAACTGAGTTTGTAACCTGAGAAATACAAAAGTTGCTGACATAAACGACTAGATATTTGATTTAATTAATTGTTCGCGCGTTTACTTTCTAAATATAGAAATATAGAATGTGGACAAAAATTAAGAACTCGAAATAAGTTTTCTGGTGCAAAATCGAATCCCTGTATCAATAAAACTGAGTTTGGAACTTGAGAAATACAAAAATGCTGACATAAACAACCAGATATTTATTTAGTTAATTGTTTGCGCGTTTACTTTCTAAATATAGAAAGTGTGCGAAAACTGACGAAACCCGAAATGAATTTTTCGTGTAAAATAGAATCCTGTATCAATAAACTGAGTTTGGAACCTGAGAAATACAAAAATTGATGACATAAACGACCGATATTTGATTTAATTCATTGTTTTCGCGTTTACTTTCTAAATATTAAAGTGGAAAGTGGGAGAAAGCTGACGAAACTCGAAATGAATTTTTCATGCAAAATCGAATCCCTGTATCAATAATACTGAGTTTGGAACCTGAGAAATACAAAAATTGTTGACATAAACGACCAGATATTTGATTTAATTCATTGTTCGCGCTTTACTTTCTAAATATAGAAAGGTGGAAAACTGACGAAATCAAATTAATTTTTCGTGCAAATCGAATCCTGTATCATAAAATGAGTTGGAACCTGAGAAATACAAAAATTGCTGACATAAACGACCAATCACTGATTTAATTAATTGTTCGCGCGTTTACTTTCTAAATTTAGAAAGTGTGCGAAAACTGAAGAAACTCGAAATGAATTTTTTTGTGTAAAATCGAATCCCTGTATCAATAAAACTAAGTTTTGAATCCGAGAAATACAAAAAATGCTGACATAAACAACCAGATATTTGATTTACTTAATTGTTCGTGCGTTTACTTTCTAAATATAGAAAGTATTCGAAAACTGACGAAACTCGAAATGAATTTTTTGTGTAAATCGAATCACTGTATCAATAAAACGAGTTTGGAACCTGAGAAATATAAAAATTGCTGACATGAACGACCATATATTTGTTTTAATTAATTGTTCACGCGTTTACTTTCTAAATATAGAAGTGTGCGAAAATCGACGAAATCGAAATGAATTTTTTGGTGTAAAAATGAATCTCTATATCAATAAAACTGAGTTTGGAACCTAAGAAATACAAAATTGATGACATAAACGACCATATATTTGATTTAACTAATTGTTGCGCGTTCACTTTCTAAAATTGAAAGTGAGAAAGTGGGCGAAAACTGACGAAACTCGAAATAAGTTTTTCGTGTAAAATCGAAACTCTGAATCAATAAAACTTAGTTTGTAACTGATAAATACAAAAAAATGCTTACATAAACGACCAGATATTTGATTTAATTAATTGTTCGCGCGTTTACTTTGTAAATATAGAAAGTAGGCGAAAATGACGAAACTCGAAATGAATTTTTTCGTGTAAAATCGAATCCTGTATCAATAAAACTTAGTTTGGTAACCTGAGAAATACAAAAATTGCTGACATAAACGACCAGATATTTGATTTAATTAATTGTTCGCCGTGTTTACTTTCTAAATATAGAAAGTGGGAAGTGGGGAAAACTGACGAAACTCGAAATTATTTTTTGTGCAAATGAACCCTGTATCAATAAAACTTAGTTTGTAACCTGAGAAATACAAAATTGCTGACATAAACGACCATATATTTTATTTAATTAATTGTTCGCGCGTTTACTTTCTAAATATAAGAGAAGTGGTCGAAAATTGACGAAACTCGAAATAATTTTTTGGTGTAAAATCGAATCCCTGTATCATAAAGCTGAGTTTGAACCTGAGAAATACAAAAATTGCTGACATAAACGACCAATATTTGATTTAGTTAATTTTTCGCGCGTTTACTTTCTAAATATAGAAGTGGAAAGTGGCGAAAACTGATGAAACTCGAAATGAAGTTTTTTCGTGCAAAATCGAATCCCTGTATCAATAAAACTAGTTTGGAACTTGAAATACAAAAAAATGCTGACATAAACAACCAGATATTTGATTTAATTAATTGTTCAGCGTTTACTTTTAAATATAGAAAGTGTGCGAAAACTGACAAAACTCGAAATGAATTTTTTCGTGTAAAATCGAATCCCTGTATCAATAAAACTGAGTTTGGAACCTGAGAAATACAAAAATTGCTGACATAAACGACCAAATATTTGATTTAATTCAATGTTCGCGCGTTTACTTTCTAAATATAGAAAGTGGGCGAAAACTGACGAAACTCGAAATGAATTTTTTCTTGCAAAATCGAATCCCTGTATCAATAAACTGAGTTTGGAACCTGAGAAATACAAAAATTGCTGACATAAACGACCAGATATTTGATTTAATTCATTGTTCGCGCGTTTACTTTCTAAATATAGAAAGTGGAAAGTGGGCGAAAACTGAAGGAACTTGAAATGAATTTTTTGGTGCAAAATCGAATCCTGTATAATTAAAACTCGTTCGGAATCTGAGAAATACAAAAAATGCTTACATAAACGACCAGATATTTGATTTAATTAATTGTTCGCAGCGTTTACTTTCTAAATATAGAAAGTGTGCGAAAACTGACGAAACTCGAAATTAATTTTTTCGTGTAAAATCGAATCTTTTTATCAATAAAACTGAGTTTGGAACCTGAGAAATACATAAATTGCTGACATAAACGACCTCATATTTGATTTAATTCATTGTTCGCGCGTTTACTTTCTAAATATAGACGGTGGGCGAAAACTGAAGAAACTCGAAATGAATTTTTTGGCGCAAAATCGAATCCCTGTATCAATAAAACTACGTTTGGAATCTGAGAAATACAAAAAATGCTGACATAAACGACCAGATATTTGATTTAATTAATTGTTCGCGCGTTTACTTCTAAATATAGAAAGTGTGCGAAAACTAACAAAACTCGAAATGAATTTTTTTGTGTAAAATCGAATCCATGTATCAATAAAACTGAGTTTGTAACCTGAGAAATACAAAAGTTGCTGACATAAACGACCAGATATTTGATTTAATTAATTGTTCGCACGTTTACTTTCTAAATATAGAAAATTGTGCGAAAATTGACGAAACTCGAAATGAATTTTTTTGTGTAAAATCGAATCCCTGTATCAATAAAACTGAGTTTGGAACCTGAGAAATATAAAAATTGCTGACATAAACGACCAGATAACTGATTTAATTAATTGTTCGCGCGTTTACTTTCTAAATATAGAAAATGTGCGAAAATCGACGAAACTCGAAATGAATTTTTTGGTGTAAAAATGAATCTCTATATCAATAAAACTGAGTTTGGAACCTGAGAAATACAAAAATTGCTGACATAAACAACCATATATTTGATTTAACTAATTGTTCGCACGTTCACTTTCTAAATATAGAAAGTGGGAAAGTGGGCGAAAACTGACGAAACTTGAAATAAGTTTTTTCGTGCAAAATCAAAACCCTGTATCAATAAAACTTAGTTTGTAACTTGAGAAATACAAAAAAATGCTGACATAAACTACCAGATATTTGATATAATTAATTGTTCGCGCGTTTACTTTCTAAATATAGAAAGTGTGCGAAAACTGACGAAACCTGAAATGAATTTTTTCGTGTGAAATCGAATCCATGTATCAATAAAACTCAGTTTGTAACCTGAGAAATACAAAAGTTACTGACATAAACGACCAGATATTTGATTTAATTAATTGTTCGCGACGTTTACTTTCTAAATATAGAAATATAGAAAGTGGACGAAAATTGACGAAACTCGAAATAAATTTTTTCTTGCAAAATCGAATCCCTGTATCAATAAAACTTAGTTTGGAACCTGAGAAATACAAAAATTGCTGACATAAACGACCAGATATTTTATTTAATTATTTGTTCGGGCGCGTTTACTTTCTAAATATAGAAAGTGGGCGAAATTTGACCAAAGTTGAAATGAATTTTTCTGTGTAAAATCGAATCTCTATATCAATAAAGCTGAGTTTGGAACCTCAGAAGTACAAAAATTGTTGACATAAACGACCATGTATTTTATTTAATTCATTGTTCGCGCGTTTACTTTCTAAATATTGAAAGTGGGAAAGTGGGAGAAAACTGACGAAACTCGAAATGAATTTTTTCGTGCAAAATCGAATCCCTGTATCAATAATACTGAGTTTGGAACCTGAGAAATACGAATATTGCTGACATAAACGACAAGAAATTTTTTTAATTAATTGTTCGCCGCGTTTACTTTCTAAATATAAAATATAGAAAGTGGGCGAAAACTGACCAAACTCGAAATGATTTTTTAGTGTAAAATCGAATCCCTGTATCAATAAAACAGAGTCTGGAACCTGAGAAATATAAAAATTGCTGACATAAACGACCAGATAATTTAATTAATTAATTGTACGCGCGGTTACTTTCGAAATATAGAAAGTCGGCGAAAACTGACAAAACTCGAAATGTAATTTTCATGCAATATCGAATCCCTGTATCAATAAAACTCGAAATGAATTTTTTCGTGCAAAATCGAATCTCTGTATCAATAATACTGAGTTTGGAACCTGAGAAATACGAAATATTGCTGACATAAACGACCAGATATTTGTTTTAATTAATTGTTCGCGCGTTTACTTTCTAAATATAAAAATATAAAAAGTGGGCGAGTACTGTTTTCATGTAAAATCGAATCCCTATATCAATAAAACAGAGTTTGGAACCTGAGAAATATAAAAATTGCTGACATAAACGACTAGATATTTGATTTAATTAATTGTTCGCGCGTTTACTTTCTAAATATCGAAAGTGTGCGAAAACTGACGAAACTCGAAATGAATTTTTTCGTGTAAAATCGAATCCCTGTATCAATAAAACTGAGTTTGGAACCTGAGAAATACAAAAATTGCTGACATAAACGACCATATATTTGATTTAATTAATTGTTCGTGCGTTTACTTTCTAAATATTAAAGTGGGAAAGTGGGCGAAAACTGACGAAACTTGAAATTAATTTTTTAGTGCAAAATCGAATCCTTATATCAATAATACTGAGTTTGGAACCTGAGAAATACAAAAATTGCTGACATAAACGGCCAGATATTTGATTTAATTAATTGTTCGCGCGTTTACTTTCTAAATATAGAAATATAGAAAGTGGGCGAAAACTAACGAAACTCGAAATAATTTTTTTGGTTGAAAATAGAATCCCTGTATCAATAAAACTGAGTTTGGAACCTGAGAAATACCAAAATTGCTGACATAAACGACCAGATATTTGATTTAATAAATTGTTCGCGCGTTTATTTTTCAAATATAGAAAGTGTGCAAAAACTGACCAAACTCGAAATGAATTTTTCCGTGTAGAATCGAATCGTCGTATCAATAAAACTAAGTTTGGAACCTGAGAAATACAAAAATTGCTGACATAAACGACCAGATATTTGATTTAATTTAATTGTTCGCGCGTTTACATTCTATATATAGAAAGTGGGAAAGTGGGCGTAAACAGAAGAAACTCGAAATGAATTTTTGGTGCAAAATCGAATCCCTGTATAAATAAAACTGCTTTTGGAACCTGAGAAATAAAAAATGCTGACATAAACGACCAAATATTTGATTTAATTAATTATTGGCACGTTTACTTTCTAAATATAGAAAGTGTGCGAAAACTGACCAAACTCGAAATTAATTTTTTCGTGTAAAATCGAATTCCTGTATCAATAAAACTGAGTTTGGAATTTGAGAAATATAAAAATTGTGACATAAACGACCAGATATTTGATTTAATTAATTGTTCGCGCGTTTACTTTCTAAATATAGAAAGTGTGCGAAAACTGACGAAAATCGAAATGAATTTTTTCGTGTAAAATTGAATCCTTGTATCAATAAAACTGAGTTTGGAACCTGAGAAATAAAAAAATTGCTGACATAAACGACCATATATTTGATTTAATTAATTGTTCACGCGTTTACTTTCTAAATATAGAAAGTAGGCGAAAACTGAAGAAACTCGAAATAAGTTTTTCGTGCAAAATAGAAACCCTGTATCAATAAAACTGAGTGTAGAACCTGAGAAATACAAAAAATACTGACATAAATGACCAGATATTTGATTTAATTAATTGTTCGCGCGTTTATTTACTAAATATAGAAAGTGTGTGAAAACTGACGAAACTCGAAATGAATTTTTTCCTGTAAATTTGAATCCCTGTATCAATAAAACTGAGTTGGAACCTGAGAAATACAAAAATTGCTGACATAAACGACCAGATATTTGATTTAATTAATTGTTCACGCGTTTACTTTCTAAATATAGAAAGTGGGAAAGTGGGCGAAAACTGAAGAAACTCGAAATGAATTTTTTCATGCAAAATCAAATCCCTGTATAAATAAAACTGCGTTTGGAACCTGAGAAATACAAAAAATGCTGACATAAACGACCAGATATTTGATTTAATTACTTGTCCGCGCGTTTACTTTCTAAATATAGAAAGTGTGCGAAAACTAACAAAACTCGAAATGAATTTGTTCGTGTAAAATCGAATCCCTATATCAATAAAACTGAGTTTGTAACCTTAAAAATACAAAAGTTGCAGAAATAAACGACCAGATATTTGATTTAATTAATTGCTCGCGTGTTGACTTTCTAAATATAGAAATATAGAAAGTGGGCGAAAATTAACGAAAATGAAATAAATTTTTTCTTGCAAAATCGAATTCCTGTATCAATAAAACTGAGTTTGGAACCTGAGAAATACAAAAATTGATGACATAAACGACCAGATATTTGATTTAATTAATTGTTCGTGGTTTACTGTCTAAATATAGAAAGTGTGCGAAAATTGACGAAACTCGAAGTGAATTTTTTGGTGTAAAATCGAAAACCTCTATGAATAAAACTGAGTTTGGAATTTGAGAAATACAAAAATTGCTAACATAAACGACCAGATATTTGATTTAATTAATTGTTCGAACGTTTACTTTTAAATATAGAAAGTGTGCGAAAATTGACGAAACTCGAAATGATTTTTTTCGTGTAAAATCGAATCCCTGTATCAATAAAACTGAGTTTGGAACCTGAGAAATACAAAAATTGCGTACATAAACGACCATATATTTGATTTAATTAATTGTTCCTGCGTTTACTTTCTAAATATATAAAGTAGGAATGTGGGCGAAAATTGACGAAACTCGAAATAAGTTTTTTTGGTGGAAAATCGAATCCCTGTATCAATAAAACTGAGTTTGGAACCTGAGAAATACAAAAAATGCTGACATAAACGACTAGATATTTGATTTAATTAATTGTTCGCGCGTTTACTTTCTAAATATAGAAAGTGTGCGAAAACTGACGAAACTCGAAATGAATTTTTTCGTGTAAAATCGAATCCATGTATCAATAAAACTTAGTTTGGAACCTGGTAAATATTAAAATTGCTCACATAAACGACCAGATAATTGATTTAATTAATTGTTCACGCGTTTACTTTTTAAATATAGAAAATGTACGAAAACTGACAAAACTCGAAATGAATTTTTTCGTGCAAAATCGAATGCCTGTATCAATAAAACTAAGTTTAGAACCTGAGAAATACAAAAATTGCTGACATAAACGACCACATATATGATTTAATTCATTGTTTGTGCGTTTACTTTCTAAATATAGAAAGTGTGCGAAAACTGACAAAACTCGAAATGAATTTTTTCATGCAAAATCGAATCCCTGTATCAATAAAACTGAGTTTAGAACCTGAGAGAAATACAAAAATTGCTGACATAAACGACCAAATATTTGATTAAATTAATTGTTTGCGCGTTTACTTTCTAAATATAGAAAGTGAGCGAAAATTGACGAAACTCGAAATGAATTTTTTCAAGTAAAATCGAATCCTTGTATCAATAAAACTGAGTTTGGAACCTGAGAAATGAAAAAATTGCTGACATTAACGACCAGATATTTGATTTAATTAATTGTTCGCACGTTTACTTTCTAAATATAAAAAATGTGCGAAAATTGACCAAACTTGAAATGAATTTTTTCGTGTAAAATCGAATCTTTTTATCAATAAAACTGAGTTTGGAACCTGAGAAATACAAAATTTTCTGACATAAACGACCATATATTTGATTTAATTAATTATTCGCGCGTTTACTTTCTAAATATAGAAAGTGGGAAAGTGGGCAAAAACTGACGAAACTCGAAATAAGTTTTTTCGTGCAAAATCGAATCCCTGTATCAATAAAACTGAATTTGGAACTTGAGAAATACAAAAAATGCTGACATAAACGACCAGATATTTGATTTAATTAATTGTTTGCGCGTTTACTTTCTAAATATAGAAAGTGTGTGAAAACTAACGAAACTCGAAATGAATTTTTTCGTGCAAAATCGAATCCCTGTATCAATAAAACTGAGTTTGGAACCTGAGAAATACAAAACAATACTGACATAAACGACCAGATATTTGATTTAATTGATTGTTCGCACGTTTACTTTTTAAATATAGAAAGTGTGCGAAAACTGACGAAACTCGAAATGAGTTTTTCGTGTAAAATCGAATCCCTGTATCAATAAAACAGAGTTTGGAACCTGAGAAATATAAAAATTGCTGACATAAACGACCAGATATTTGTTTTAATTAATTGTTCGCGTGTTTACTTTCTAAATATAGAAAGTGTGCGAAAATTGACCAAACTTTAAATGAAATTTTTCGTGTAAATCTGAATCCCTATATCAATAAAACTGAGTTTGGAACCTGAGAAAAACAAAAATTGCTGACCTAAACGACCATATATTTGATTTAACTAATTGTTCGCGCGTTTACTTTCTAAATATAGAAAGTGGGAAAGTGGGCGAAAACTGACGAAACTCGAAATAAGTTTTTTGGTGCAAAATCGAAACCCTGTATCAATAAAACTGAGTTTGGAACTTGAGAAATAAAAAAAATGCTGACATAAACGACCAGATATTTGATTTAATTCATTGTTCGCGCGTTTACTTTCTAAATATAGAAAGTGGGAAAGTGGGCGAAAACTGTCGAATTGAATTTTTTCGTGAAAAATCGAATCCCTGTACAATGATACTGAGTTAGGAACCTGAGAAATACAAAAATTGCTGACATAAATGACAAGATATTTGATTTAATTAATTGTTCGCGCGTTTACTTTCTAAATATAGAAAGTGTGAGAAAACTGACGAAACTTTAAATAAATTTTTTCGTGTAAAATCGAATCCCTGTGTCAATGAAACTGAGTTTGTAACCTGAGAAATACAAAAGTTGCTGACATAAACGACCAGAAATTTTATTTAATTAATTGTTCGCGCGTTTACTTTCTAAATATAGAAATATAGAAAGTGGACGAAAATTGACCAAACTTGATATAAATTTTTTCGTACAAAATCGAATCCCTGTATCAATAAAACTTAGTTTGTAACCTGAGAAATACAAAAAATGCTGACATAAACGACCAGATATTTGATTTAATTAATTGTTTGCGCGTTTACTTTCTAAATATAGTAAGTGTGCGAAAACTGACGAAACTCGAAATTAATTTTTCGAGTAAAATCTAATCCCTGTATCAATAAAACTGAGTTTGGAACATGAGAAATACAAAAATTGCTGACATAACCGACCAGATATTTGTTCACGCGTTTACTTTCTAAATATAGAAAGTGGGATAGTGGGAAAGTGGGCGAAAACAAAAGAAACTCGAAATGAAATTTTTGGGGCAAAATCGAATCCCTGTATCAATAAACTGCGTTTGAAATATGAGAAATACAAAAAATGCTGACATAAATGACGAGATATTTGTTTTAATTAATTGTTCGCGCGTTTACTTTCTAAATACAGAAAGTGTGCGAAAATTGACGAAACTCGAAATAAATTTTTTTCGTGTAAATCTGAATCCCTATATCAATAAAACTGAGTTTGGAACCTGAGAAATACAAAAATTGCTGACATAAACGACCATATATTTGATTTAACTAATTGTTCGCGCGTTTACTTTCTAAATATATTTGATTTAAATAAGTTTTTTCGTGCAAAATCGAAACCCTGTATCAATAAAACTAAGTTTAGAACTTGAGAAATACAAAAAATGCTGACATAAACCACCATATATTTGATTTAATTAATTATTCGCCCGTTTACTTTCTAAATATAGAAAGTGGGAAAGTGGGCAAAAACTTACGAAACTCGAATTAAGTTTTTTCGTGCAAAATCGAATCCCTGTATCAATAAAAGTGAGTTTAGAACTTGAGAAATACAAAAAATGCTGACATAAACGACCAGATATTTGATTAAATTAATTGTTTGCGCGTTTACTTTCTAAATATAGAAAGTGTGCGAAAACTAACCAAACTCGAAATGAATTTTTTCATGCAAAATCGAATTCCTGTATCAATAAAACTGAGTTTTTTACTTGAAAAATACAAAAATGCTGACATAAACGACCAGATATTTGATTTAATTAATTGTTTGCGCGTTTACTTTCTAAATATAGAAAGTGTGCGAAAACTGACGAAACTCGAAATGAATTTTTTCGTGTAAAATCGAATCTCTGTATCAATAAAATTAAGTTTGGAACCTGAGAAATACAAAAATTGCTGACATAAATGACCAGATATTTGATTTAATTCATTGTTCGCGCGTTTACTTTCTAAATATAGAAAGTGGGCGAAAATTGACGAAACTCGAAATGAATTTTTTTGTGTAAAATCGAATCCATGTATAAATAAAACTGAGTTTGGAACCTGAGAAATAAAAAAATTGCTTACATAAACGACCATATATTTGATTTAATTAATTGTTCGCGCGTTTACTTTCTAAATATAGAAAGTGTGCGAAAACTGACAAAACTCGAAATGAAATTTTTTGTGTAAAATCGAATCCCTGTAGTTTTTCATTTCGTTTAAAATCGAATTCCTGTATCAATAAAACTGAGTTTGGAACCTGAGAAATACAAAAGTTCCTGACATAAACGACCAAATATTTGATTTAATTAATTTTTTGCGCGTTTACTTTCTAAATAAAGAAAGTGAGCGAAAATTGACGAAACTCGAAATGATTTTTTTCGTGTAAAATCGAATCCTTGTATCAATAAAACTGAGTTTGGAACCTGAGAAATACAAAAATTGCTGACATAAACGACCAGATATTTGATTTAATTAATTGTTCGCACGTTTACTTTCTAAATATAGAAAATGTGCAAAATTTACCAAACTCGAAATGAATTTTTTCGTGTAAAATTGAATCTTTTTATCAATAAAACTGAGTTTGGAACCTGAGAAATACAAAATTTTCTGCGCGTTTACTTTCTAAATATAGAAAGTGGGAAAGTGGGCAAAAACTGACGAAACTCGAATCCCTGTATCAATAAAACTGAGTTTGGAACTTGAGAAATACAAAAAATACTGACATAAACGACCAGATATTTGATTTAATTAATTGTTTGCGCGTTTACTTTCTAAATATAGAAAGTGTGTGAAAACTAACGAAACTCGAAATGAATTTTTTCGTGCAAAATCGAATCCCTGTATCAATAAAACTGAGTTTGGAACCTGAGAAATACAAACAATACTGACATAAACGACCAGATATTTGATTTAATTGATTGTTCGCACGTTTACTTTCTAAATATAGAAATTGTGCGAAAACTGACGAAACTCGAAATGAGTTTTTCGTGTAAAATCGAATCCCTGTATCAATAAAACAGAGTTTGGAACCTGAGAAATATAAAAATTGCTGACATAAACGACCAGATATTTGTTTTAATTAATTGTTCGCGTGTTTACTTTCTAAATATAGAAAGTGTGCGAAAATTGACCAAACTTTAAATGAAATTTTTCGTGTAAATCTGAATCCCTATATCAATAAAACTGAGTTTGGAACCTGAGAAATACAAAAATTGCTGACATAAACGACCATATATTTGATTTAACTAATTGTTCGCGCGTATACTTTCTAAATATAGAAAGTGGGAAAGTGGGCGAAAACTGACGAAACTCGAAATAAGTTTTTTCGTGCAAAATCGAAACCCTGTATCAATAAAACTGAGTTTGGAACTTGAGAAATAAAAAAAATGCTGATATAAACGACCAGATATTTGATTTAATTCATTGTTCGCGTGTTTACTTTCTAAATATACAAAGTGGGAAAGTGGGCGAAAACTGACGAGACTCGAAATGAATTTTTTGGTGAAAAATCGAATCCCTGTATCAATAATACTGAGTTTGGAACCAGAGAAATACAAAAATTTCTGACATAAACGACCATATATTTGATTTAATTAATTATTGGCGCGTTTACTTTCTAAATATAGAAATTGGAAAAGTGGGCGAAAACTGTCGAATTGAATTTTTTCGTGAAAAATCGAATCCCTATACAATGATACTGAGTTTGGAACCTGAGAAATACAAAAATTGCTGACATAAATGACCATATATTTGATTTAATTAATTGTTCGCGCGTTTACTTTCTAAATATAGAAAGTGTGTGAAAACTGACGAAACTTGAAATAATTTTTTTCGTGTAAAATCGAATCCCTGTGTCAATGAAACTGAGTTTGTAACCTCAGAAATACAAAAGTTGCTGACATAAACGACCATATATTTGATTTAATTAATTGTTCGCGCGTTTACTTTCTAAATATAGAAATATAGAAAGTGGACGAAAATTGACCAAACTTGAAATAAATTTTTTCGTACAATTTTAAGTTGGGACTGTTGACGGCCAACGACGAATAGTTGGGATTATTAAAGTCCAATATTTCGTTTATAAAAGCATATTTCGAAACTATTTTTTAGTTTATACATATAACCTTCCTTGTATTAGTGTGTTGTTTATATTTTCACGTGATAATACATCCAAAGTTAAAAGGAAAACTAAAGTGGCTAAGTGAGTAGACCGTGATGAAGACTTATCAAAAAAAATTGTCTAGGCTTCCCATGTTATAATGTGCGCCCTATGTTACTTTTTGAATTAAAGTTATTGATTAGACTGTATCATGATATTTATGATGTGCACCCTATGTTACTTTTCAACCAGATGGTCCAGATCTTTGGTTATTATCAAGTTTGTTACAATATTATTACACTACAGTTAAGCCTTCCACACATATTCTTATTATTTGTAACACATTTGCAATAGCTTTTTTGATTGCAACATAACATTGAAAGTTATAAAACATGGGGTAAAATGTATCATTCCTGTGACCTTGAACAAAGACCACACTATCCAACTGCCCATAAATTAACTCATTTGCCATACGTATGCAGGCGATAGTATTTGATCACGAGTTTCACAATGCTAAAAAGATGTAACCACTTTCAGGATCAAATATCTCAAAGCTATGATCACGGAGCAATTAAAGTTTTCTTTTCAACCGTCCTAAGTAAATGCTAAGGAGTTCAACTAGTATAAAAGCACACACGCGTACTCATTTTATTCATTAACATAACCAAATATCTAAACTTACAATATTGGTTATCATGTCGGTGTCAATAGAAGCTCTAGCGATGGCAGGGACTGACCATGTCAATTGGGGCATGGATTTTGAGGAATGGGAGCGTATGGACATTGAGCCACCTCCACCGCACTTGTATGCTGAACAATTTGACGATTATGAAGAGCGTGAATGTGAAGAAGACAAAGAAGTTGCTAAGGTGAAGGCGATACCTAGTATTTTTGAGCTTTTTGGACTATTGGTTAGCTTGTTGCTTGTTATCAATCTCACAAAGTCATAATAGTCCAACACGTGTATAGTGACTTTGAATTAACTTTGAGGCAAAATATGTTACTTCTTCATGTTTATTGGGTTATAATTACTTGGTAGAACAACAAATTGTTGTGTTTTAACTTCAAAGTTGTACTAGTTTGTTCGAATTAAGCAATGATCAAGTTGATTTATGTTACTATACATTGTTACAACAAGGTACGCCTTTGTCGGATCCTCACACCAACCAACCGTAGACGTGCGGTTCTCAAACCATATGCATGACTTAGTGTGAATCGTAAGCTCGGTCTTACACCGTTTAGATTTTAGACCATATTGGTCTCGTTTTAATAAAATTGGATACATGGATTGTCCATGACCAAGATATTCAAATGGTGATTAGGAACCCTGAATTTGAACTCAACGGAGTGTCCCTAGTGAACGGATCATAACCGTCTTCTCGAGAGAAGAAAATGTACGTAGCTCGGAGACGACGATGTTGGTTTTAAACCTTGTGGGTCACTGAAACTGTGTATGTGTTGGGTGTCGAATCCAGCAACTAAAATAATAAGAAAACTACTAGTATGAGTGGAAGTAGAGTTCGTGTCCTCAGGGATACAGATTAACTAGATTATACCAAAATGTTTTAGACACTGATACGGTTATTTTGGAGGGGGGTCTTAATTTAACTAAAATGTAAAGACAATTTTAAACTTTTTCAGATTAAAAAGAAAAGCTAATTAAAGTGGTTGGAAAATTCAGATGTTAAAAACTAATTTTAACACCAGGGCAATTTCTTGATTCGGTTAGACTTACGATCATTAACGGTCATGGTGCAATAATCCTTTTTAAATGATAGTTTGTATTGACACTAGATGTCACGCAATTCGGACATCCACTCTATCTAATGTCTAACCAAGCGCAGTTCGTTGATTAGAGCCAACCCGTTACTCTAAGCTCACGCCGTTCGGATCTTAGTGTGCGGGTTGCGGGATAGAAATATCGATTATAATCAAACACACACGTTGTTCGGTATGTTTAACTAGATTGTATGATTCTATAATAAATCCAAATTCATAGACAAACTTGAATCATTATTTGTTCCTTTTATCAAAAATTAAAATCTGATTAGAGTTTCAAATCTTGATGAACTTTATTAGAAAAATTAATTAATTAATCAGGTTTATTAACTACCTAACATTTTGCGGATTGAATCCGTATTAAAAACAAGGATCACACAAACAAACCACTAAAATAATTGGATCTAACGTGCTCGTTTCACATAAGTTTATGAACCAAAACAAAGAAAATAAACCCTGATGTTGAAACTATACAGTTCTAGCCGGACATGGTGGCCAAAACAATCAATCCAAATACGAAACAAAACATCAAAAACTAAAACTTACTAAACAGTTAATTTTTCTAGATCACCAAACTAATGCTTTCTTCGATCTCGAACTCCAGCCGTCGAAGATTGATTTTGCACTCTTTTTTTGCGTGATGATTGTTTGTTATATTCAGATTGTATATCTTTTTAGAGTAAACTACCATTTTGGTCCTTGATGTTTGACTAGTTTTGTCACTTTAGTCCAAATTTCAAATCTTTTGCATCTAGGGCCCCGTGGTTTCGTTTTTGTTGCCATTTTAGTCGAAAAGTTAAATTTGGTCAGATTTCCAAAGTTAAACCCTGATTTTTTGTCTTTATTCTCAGTGGTATTTTAGTCATTATAGATTTATTATAACTGATTATTAATTAAAAATAATAAAATTAAATGTTGTGCTTTGACCTTATAAATGCAGTTCCCCAAACATATCTTCTCCAAACCCACCCTCCTCTACCCCTTTCTTCTTCATCTCTCAACAAACCACCAGCACCACCGGCACATCTACCCAGAATGGAGTGTCCTAGTGAAAGCCCGAACATCAAGCAAACAATCCACAACATTAAAGACCATCAAACTTATCAAACAAACAAAGGGCTTTTTCTCAATTGCCTAAAAGATCCAAACCCTTCATAACACTAACCAAATCAACTCAACCAACTTAAACTTAACAGCATACACATACACATTCAAACCGTATGAAGACTGTTCCAAAATACAATCGATCACAAACTTACCCTCTTTTGAAAGAAAAGCAAGAGACCTCTAAACATTTTCAACATCATCAACATCCAAAGATTCAATCTTTGGATCTTCAAGGGTAAGAACTGAACCTTTACAACTTTTCTTGAAATGGGTATTCTTGAATCCATATTTTACGTCAACAGAGGTAACCACCGCCACCGTGACTTCACCGGCGAACACGAATCTCCTCCTCCTCCTCACTCGATCTTCGAGTTCACCGAATTCGACGGCACCGGAACGTCACCGGAGAGAAGTCACCAGAACGTCGACGAAAGGAACAGAGAAGTCACCGCGACGGCACCGTCGAATGGGGTGGGGTCAGATTGGTTCCAGTTTTGGAGGAGTGAAGGTTGGTGGGGGAGGAGAGAGTGTTTGAAAGGAATAACATTTTACCCCCGAGGAAAAGGACAAATACTATGATTTAATTTGAAGAATATGATCAGATTTAACTTTTGGACTAAAATGGTAATAAAAATGAAACCACAGAGTCCTATATGCAAAAGGTTTGAGATTTAGAATAAATTGATAAAACTGACCAAATCTCAAAAACTAAAATGGCAGTTTACTCATTTTTTTAATTGCCTCCCTCTAGAACTCTATGACCTGCCTTATCTTTTTTTCTTTTCCTCCGATGGCCTAGCCCATTTGCAAAAGCCTAAACCCATGTAGGTTTTGTAATTTTTAAGTTGCAGCCCAAACAACTTATGCATGTTGCTGTTCTTCAAATATTGATCCACAAGCTTGTTTAGGCTTATTAATTAATTATAGCCACCTCCGAATACTTTCCTATTCATTTAAATCGGCTATCAATATGGCCACCTTTCTGAGTCCTTGCAATCGTTTTGAACAATTCTTGTCATTCCTTACAACCGCTCCATGCCTATAAAACCATTGAAAACGTACAAAGTAGATTTTGTTCCACAAAAAGACGTGTATTTTAAAATTATGCAATATCTACGGTCTAAATGCCTAATATACAATGATAATAGATACTAAAAGCATGATAAAATGCGCCTAAAAATGTAACTAACAATACGTGAATACCATAGTCCTAAAAGAGTAAAAGGTACAAAAGGACAAAATCAGAACAAATGGAATTAATTACATTGTTAGTACCTTTGGTTTGCCTATTTTGCGATTTTCATACATATTTATTGAAAATTACACAATTAGTACCAACTTTTACAAAATCATTTCACCATAAGTGCATAACAGGTACTAACCATGTAATAAATTCTATAACCACATGTCTTAATGGTGAAACAATTTGTAAAAGTTGATACAATTGTGTGATTTCTAAAAAATAAGTATTAAAATGGCAAAATAAGTAAACCCCGGGTAATAACCATTTAATTAATTCAAACAAATGCTAGTAACTTAAAAATCACTTATGGATCATTGGATGGGTTCTAGTTTTGAACTGGCCTCCTCTTGATTAGGGCCAGGTACCAAATTCTAGCTTGAGAAAACACATACGAACCTTTCATAGCTCAGCCCAACCTACTCAAAAACTTAATGCAAGGGTCAAATTGTAAAATTAGGAATATGTTTGACCCATTCACAAAAATGTCCCCACATTTACCAAACATTTGATCCTCTAGGTTTTAAACTAGTATTGGAGCTCGCGTTTTACAGCGGGGTTGTAGGAGGATGTTGGCGATGCTGGAATTATTACCTAATATATCGACGGGATAGCATAAACCATGCAAACTTTAGTCAATACGGTGGTAAATATAAGCAATTATCATGGTTAAGCAAACATTTATAGAGTTAAAAGTTAGCCTTAACTATAATAAAGTAAAACAATAATTAAATTTGTTACTTGGTGTATTAAGGGTTAATTTAGACCATGTAGGCTTTAATTTAAACGACAATAAAAATATGCAAACAACACAATTAATTACATGCCTAGAGTTAAAAGTTACTTTAGTTATAATAAGTTAAATAAACAATGAACTAAAAAAAAGAATTGAACTTACAAAGAAGATAAAATAACAAATATTTGTTAAAAAAAAACAACTTTATTAAATTTCAAGAGTTGTATAATAACTATATTAAAATTAGGGATCAAAACGTAAATTGTTAGAAAAAAAGATTATTATTAAACTTCCGTATAAATCATTTAAAGTTCGAGGGTATAAACATAAGTCGTATATAGAAAAGAATTTTTTAAAATTTAGGGTCGTATGATAACTCTATTAAAGTTCAGGATTAAAAATATAAATTATTTAAAAAATAATAATCGTATTTTATCACTACAAAATAAAGTCACATAAAAAAATAAATATTATTATATTAATTTAATACTATAAATGTTAGTATATATAATATACAATTTGCCAAGTGATACATAGTAAATTTTGTTCATATGTTTACTTTATCATTTTATTATTATTTTATTGTTCTACTTGATTTTTAGCATATTTTATTGTTTTATAACTCTAAATATACAATGTTTAAAAAAATAGAGTATGTCATTGTATGTTATTACTATGTATTGTAATCACTTATGGATAATTGGATGGGTTCTAGTTTTGAACTGACCTCCTCTTGAGTAGGGCCATAACCAAATTCTAGCTTGAGAAAACAGATACCAACTTTTCATAGCTCAGCCCAACCTACTTAAATTATGTAAACTGTTAATGCAAGGGTCAATGAGCAATATATATTTGACCCATTCACAAAAGTGTCTCCACATTTACCAAATATTTGATAGTTCTTTTTTATACGATGAAGAAGGATAAAATGAAAACTCATTTGAGTTAAAAAAAATTTAAGAAACCTTTATAAAACCTTATGTAATATATTTTTTTAAAAGATAAAGAATATAGCATACATATATTCGAACATTTTCGTAAGAAAAAAAAAACAAAAACACGTTGAGTAGTTTTTTTTAAATGTTACAAATTCCATGTTACATAATATATATGTCCAAAAAATGTAACATACAGATTTTGAACATTTTTTAAAATATCTAGTCGGCGTTTTTTGCATTTTTTATATAAAAATGTTCAAATATATATATGTTACATTCCTTTTTTTAGAAAAAAATAATAAAATGCTACATAGAGTTTTCTTGACTTTTTTCAACTTAATTGAGTTTTCTTCTTATACTTCACCTATATACGATTACAATATATATTTTTTTAAACTATATAATTTGCCAAGTGGTACATAGTAAATTTTGTTCATCTTTTTACTTTTCAACTTTTTATTATAATTTTATTGTAATACATAATTTTTAGCATATTTTGTTTTTCTTATAACTTTAAAAAAATATAATGTTTTTTATAAAATTTAGAGTATGACATTAGTATGTGTCTATTTGTATCTACGTCTTAATATAAAAAATTCGAACCAAAGTTATGAGTAGAAATTTGCAGGTAATCAAAAAACAAATGTACATTTGATCAAAGCTACCTCACATTACGTTTTAATATACCGTTTCGACGTGTTTTTAATCTACAATTTAATAAAAGAATGGATCAAATATAATTGATTTTTTGTTCTTTATTGTGACAAACCCAACCAATACCATCCAAACAATTTCGTTAGCAGTAGCAGTATTCATTTGTATTGTTTTGAGCATTAACATCGTTAAAAACTGAGTTGTATTCGCAAGAGTATCTTTTTTGTATTGTAAGCTATAGTGAGTAATTGTTCCGTGATGAACCGAACTATACTGTCCCAACAATATCGATACAAGGTCACCGCACAACATCAAGACTGGTATGAGTATTATTATAACTGTTACTGGTATTCGTTTTTATAATATATACAATCGAGGATCAGGCCATATTGATACTATAATAAGGCAAACCGATACCAACCGAATTCTTTCGGTTACGCGGGAAGGAATTCCAGTAGTTATTGAACATCCACATTGAAACTAGATTTTTTTATTTTATAATTTGTAAAAGAAAAGATAAAAGAAAATGATATAAATATAATGAGATAATAAACAAAATAGTTTAATTGTCCTTTTATGGATGTAACATACACATGTTACATTACCTAACATGTAACATCTAACATTTCATACCACTAACATTGTTCACAAAGAGTTGGGCACCTTAGGAGGTCACGCTTCCTAATACTACTCCTACCTGAGCACACTGAGTTCTCCTCTCATAAACTAATGTTAAGACTAAAACACATTAATGATTTAAGAGAAAAGCTATTCCTTATAAACCAAGAATCTCTTATGGCCACGGTCGATATGAGTTTGTCTAGGGTGTAACAATGGATCATGTTAATCTTCTCTATATCGTGACAATCACTCTCTTGGACTAATCGCTCTCGATGATGTTTGCCCATCATCATAATCAAGGATGTGAGATTTGCTTAAGGTGTCCTCTTAGAACATCCCTCAAGGACTCATCATTCTTGATAACCAACATTGGTCGCTTTGTCCACAAAGATCTAACAAATTGTTTTGGTTGCCAAGGTGATTACTTCCTAGGAGGTCACCTATCCTGATACTACTCCAATCAGGGCACACTTAATTGTGGAGTTCTCCTTTCATCCACTACCGTTAAGCGCAAAACGCGTTGGCACTTTAAGATGAAGAGAGTTTCTTATGAATTAAGGATCTTTCCTGGTCATAGTTGATGTGGGATTTGCCTAGAGTGTTACATGGATCATGTTAATCTTCTATGTATCGCTACATAACATATGTAGGTAAACATTACAAACTTAAAAAAAGATATAAACAAATTAGTTTGATGATTGTACATAACATGTGTATATGCATGTAACAAGTAGAAATTTTAGAAAATATGAACTACTGATATAAAATATTAAATGATTTAGATTTACCCTAATGTTCTTGTAAAAATTATTATCATGCAATGACTCTTTCCTAATTCATATTAGGGGTTCATTTGAGAATGATTATTACGTTAATAATTATGAAAGTTGTATAACCCATTTGTACGTTTTGTTTTAAGTGTAACACATAAATGTTTTCTACGGTTTTACAGTTCTAAATAATGCATCCTTTTTAATCTAAAAACATCAACTTAAAACATGTTTTAATTTATGTTTTAACCAAACTTCAATTTTAAATTTCTTTCAAAATCAACCAGAAATATCAAATACTTAACCATACTTCTAACAAATATGTGTTTTTCAGAAAGTTAATAATACTAATAGCTGGCGTATATTTTGTATAGTGATATGTTAAATATAGGAATGATTTATTTAGGTTGATAGGCAATTAATATTGATTGAGAGGAGTCCTCATTGTAACAGTATTTATACACTTAATTGTAGTCAATGAAAATCATCTTGAATACCAATTCTTACATGGTATCAGCCTTCCCTCGATCCTCCTCACCCTAACCCTACTTTCTGCGGTTGTTTCATCTCTGTCGCCACCTTCCCCCCACCTCTTCTCTCCAATATTCCTTCCTTTTTTTCCCGATTTCATCCTGTCACTCATAATGGACAGCAAACTTCATCCTGCTATGACGGTGTCCAACGTCAAAAACCTCGTACCCATAACCCTAGAAGCCGACTCTGCTCATTACACCACTTGGGCAGAACTCTTCCAGAACTCCTGCAAAGCATACCAAGTGTATGATCACTTGCAACCCAGAAAGACAATACCAGCCTCTGTCTCCTCTTCTGCTACTGATAAGGCTAAGGACGCTACTCCTCCAGAAGCTTCCCCTGATGCTGAAGCCATCTGGTCTCGCCTCGATACTATTGTCAAATAGTGGATTTATGGCACCATATCCACTGACCTCCTACACACCATCCTCACTCCAGGTCAAACAGCCCACGATGCCTGGAGCACTCTGGCTAACCTCTTTCAAGACAACAAAAACACCAGGTCTGTCTTCCTTCAACATGAGTTTTCGAATGTCCGCCTAGAGAATTTTCCAAACATGTCGGCCTCCTGCCAACAAGTTAAACTCCTGTCCGATCAACTTACTAGTGTGGGGGCACCGGTTGATAATCAGAGACTTGTTCTTCAACTTTTAACCGGTCTTACCAAACAGTACGACGGGATTTCAACGATCCAACAGAATAGGGATCCTCTACCTGATTTTAATGAAGCACGTTCACGTCTCACGATGGAGGAAAGTAAGAAGAAACATCAGGTTGCTCAGGCTGCGCATTCCTCTGCCACTGCACTTGCGGCTGTCTCAACCAGCCTTGCACCATCTGACAACAACACCAATCCTCCTTCTGTTCGTATGTCACACCCCGACCCGCAACGGAAAAGGTGACCGGGGCATGATTGGGTTATCATCAAAGCTCATGACATTTATTATACGTTTCATATTCATTAAATACAATTTAATAGGAAATTTACAACTATAATTACATCATGACCTAACATCAATCTAAGCTTCTTTGTTTTCTTCTAAGGCATTTCCTATGTTTTCCTTACTTCATCCTGTTCACCTGTATCATGTGTAAAAAGGTTTTTGGATCAACAAAAAGTTGGCGAGTGAATCCTATGGATAACATTTGAACAAGTTTATTTAATTGATTATAAAATGAGTGCACAACCACACATGAGTAAAAATAGATGTAAACTTATTCAACAATCATTAGATATTAAATAAAGCACACATGAATAATAATGGAACGTTTAGAGGCACGCGTTGCTCAACTCGTCTCTCACGAGGAACTGATGGGCCTAATGAATGAATTGCATAAACATGATAATATGAAAGACATAACTACAAACAATATAAACTCAATGATACACACATGAACAATAATGGATTGGTTTTGAGGCACGCGTTGCTCACTCGTCTCTCACGAGGAACTGATGGGCTTAATGAATGAATTTTTTATAAGTTGACAAAATGAAATACATAATCACAACAATATAAACAATCTAAGTTTAGATCACGATATGGTATGGCACAAGTTTAAATAAACGAGTTAATTATTTTGTGACACATGACACACCCCAAAACGTGTAATTAAAAAGGGGAGTTGTAAGATTCACTCACAGTGGGTGCGTTCGGTTGATGATGTTGAATGCACGCGAAGTGGTTTTAACCACGAGTGAAATTAACCTAGATAAATAGCATTATGGTTCGATAAGTAAACGGATTTTATTAATCCATTTTAGTAGGATTGTTGGGTGTATTTTTGTGAGTTTAAGGCTATTTTCTAACCTTAAAAAATATTATTTTAAATAAAATAAATAAATAAAAATAATAAAAAAAATTGATTTTTTTTGCTACAGTTGACCGTTGACCGTTGACTTTTACTTTGACTTTGACCGGTTCGTATGCGAGTATATGTGCGCTGAGTGAGGCTCGAACCCGAGACCTCCCGTACGCGTGCACGCAGCTCTACCAACTGAGCTACGTGTCTAACCCGAAATATTTCTGTTTTTAATTATATTTATATATTAATTAGATTAAACAGAAAATCCTTTATTTTTTAAAAACGATTTTAATCCAAGACTCGGTGCGCTCCACAGGTCTCGAACCCGGGACCTGTGGTTTATGCTAACACACAGTCCACCGCTGGACTGTGTGTCCAACTTGTTAACTTAACTGATTTTTATTATACTTAAACACAAACTAAGTATTTTCATTTCTGACTTATTTAAAAAGTTAGATATTTGTCCGGATCGGTGTAGTAGACCGGACTCGAACTCGTGTCCTATGATTAAACATACACACAGTCCGCCACTGGACTGTGTGTCTAACTTGGTTATTATTCCGGTTATTAATATACTTAACATATAACAGTGTGACTCCGGTTTGGTTAACAAAAAAAAAGACATTTTTATTAAGGCAGCATGCGTGGGACAAGATTCGAACTCGAGACGTTTACGTGTTTATTATGCACACAGTCCACTGCTGGACTGTGTGTCTAACCCGAGTTATAACTTGATTTTAATTATACTTAAACATTACAGAAAACTTCGTCTTCTTCGTTGATTTTAACCAGAATCGGAAATCCGACTGGTTTGATGTTTTAATCGTGTTTGTTAGCGTTTTTCAGTTAATTAAAGATGAGATATGTAAAAAGAAGGGAAGATTTAAGCGTGAGGTATACCGACTGGATTCCTCTGTTTCTCCGGCAGAACTCCGGCGACAGCAACAGGTTCCGGCGTTGTGTGTCTTGCAGCAGCGAGTCTTCAGAAAGCTTGAAAAGTGGGTGACTTCGGTATAAGCTCAGGGGGTTTAGTAAGGCTTAGAAGTGAAGGACTCGGTTTTCCGGCGATGTGCAGAAATATTCCGGCGAGTAAATTTTCGCCGATAAAGGGTGCGGTTTTGAGCGAAAAAGCTTGCAGAGGTTCGAGGAGGTATTTATAGGGCAGGTCGTTGATGAATTTGGTCCGATTTCCGACTTGATTCGTCGGTTAGAAAATCTCCGGCGGTTATAACTTGTGTCGCGGACTCAGACGTCGGTTATAACCGATGTGTGTTTAAAGTTTACGTTATAACTGAAGGAATCGTTAAATTTCGCGAGATCGCCGGGATTTCCGACGACTGCAATTTTGGGCGCCGGTTTTGAATTCGGAAAAATATGTTATGAATTAAATGATTCTAATATTTAACAAAGAATACAAGTGGCGCAGTGGTTTAAGTGTTGAGTGTTAAGTTTGTTGAACCGTGACCCGGCGACTGACCCGGGTTCGAAACCCGGCAGGGTTATATTATTTTTATTTTCTTATTTTTAACCGTTTTCAAAAACTAATTATATATTCCCATATAATAATTAATTATGTATCGTTTAAAATTAATTTGGGCATTAAATACGCCACGAAATTTTAAACTGATTGTTCGGTTAATAAACGGAGCGGGTTTGGTAAATCCGTTTTTTACGGATGTTACAGTATCCCCTGTTTTTTAGAAATTTCGTCCCGAAATTTAAGTAGTGATATATTTGACTGAAATGAATGATGGTGTTTAGTTTGACAGTTACATGCTTAGAAGAAATAAGGGTTTAAGTTTTTGTTTGAGGCGGTAACGTTACTTGTAAGGGTTAAGTACCCTATTACAGGAATCGCTTTTTGTTACCTACTGTAAAAGTATTGATAAGCAGAATTGATTCGCTAACTATAATATCATGCATAAGAGTTTGGATATGTTTGGAAAGATATGGTTATATCCTAAGGCAAAACTTCTAATACTACAACCTAATATTTATCAGTAAGTTATGATTGTTTCTATGACTATAGAACATAAATAAACACAACAGCTAATATTTGAATCCACATTCTGATAGCATATATGTTTGAATGGTGACAGTTCCTCTCTCGTTTGTTATGATGGAGAGGTTAGTTTATGTAGAAATGGAACACAATCCAATTTCTTTAAATAGCGAGATGATATAAATGTAACACAAATTTTATCACAGGGCAATACTAAATCCTACATGGAACTTCTCATAACCGTCTGATAATGCCTCTGATCCTTTGGCAAGAATACTTATATATAGGAAGTACCAGCGGCATATCCACCATATTCTTGCCAAATTTTCATTGGTTTTATCCACAAGTTATGATTAGTTACCAAGAAACTACTAAATCCTACATAGAACTTCTCATAACCGCCTGACAATGCCTCTGATCCTTTGACAAGAATACTTATATATAGGAAGTACCAGCGGCGTATCCACCATATTCTCGTCAAATTTTCATTGGTTTTATCAGTGAATTATGATTAGTCCTATATGACTCTACAACCAATACAACAAACATAAAATACTGAAATGAAAAATGTCTGTGCTATCAAGGCTCAATCAAACGGAGCCGATCGTATTGCATGTACTGAAAATGAAATGTCTGTGCGATCAAGGCTCAATCAAGCGGAGCCGATCGTATTGCATGTACTGAAAATAATAAACTTAATCTAAACCACAATCACACAAACAGCCTATACATGGAACCTCTCATAACCGCCTGATAATGCCTCCGATCATTTGACAAGAATACTTATATATAGGAAGTACCAGCGGCGTATCCACCATATTCTTGTCAAATTTTCATTGACCTTATCCACAAGTTATGATTAGTTCTATGTGACTCTACTACAAACACAACAACCACAAATACTGATAATGAAAATGTCTGTGCGATCAAGGCTCAATCAAACGGAGCCGATCGTATTGCATATACTGAAAATGAAAATGTCTGTGCGATCAAGGCTCAATCAAACGGAGCTGATCGTATTGCATGTACTGAAAATGATAAACTTAATCTAAACAACAATCACACAAACAGCCTATGCATGGAACCTCTCATAACCGCCTGATAATGCCTCCGATCATTTGACAAGAATACTTATATATAGGAAGTACCAGCGGCGTATCCACCATATTCTTGTCAAATTCTCATTGACTTTATCCGCAAGTTATGATTAGTTCTATGCGACTCTACAACAAACGCAACAACCACAAGATACTGATAATGAAAATGTCTGTGCGATCAAGGCTCTATCAAACGGAGCCGATCGTATTGCATGTACTGAAAATGAAAAATGTCTGTGCGATCAAGGCTCAATCAAACGGAGCCGATCGTATTGCATGTACTGAAAATGAAAAATGTGGGCACGCCAGGTTCAACCTCATAATGAAATGGGGAACATGCTCAACGCTCATAATGTAATGGGGAGCGGCGGCCTATGAAATTGCATGTACTGAAATAATAAACAATAATTACTCTAACAGTCTACACATGGAACCTCTCATAACCGCCAGATAATGCTTCTGATCCTTTGACAAGAATACTTATATATAGGAAGTACCAGCGGCGTATCCACCATATTCTTGTCAAAGTTTCATTGGCTTTATCCTTAAGTTATGTTTGGTTCTATGTGATAAAGAAAAACATAAAACTAAACGATAGGAGATGAATCTGGATCTTCGGTGAAGAGGACTAGTTGGGTATCTTCGTTTGGGCCGTCATTATCTTCGACAGGATTGGCGTTGATGTTGAAGACTCTTTCTCTTGCTGGTGGCCTCGCGGTTGGGTTTTCTTGGTTTACTTGGTTAACTGGGTTTGATTAGGCTTGAGCGTTTATGATGTTAACCAATCGAGGGCACGAAGCTCGAACATATGGGAACATGGGGTATTGGGGTTGTTGATAGGTTTGGTTCATGGTTTGAGTAGGGGAAGAGGTTTGGTTTTGAAAGGTGCGGCAAACCTTGCTCAAATGACCATAGCGTCCACAAGTTGCACATAGTCGACAAGGTAAGGTAAGGGGATGCTGATAAAAACAGTTGTTGCATTGAGGGTGAGGTCCAAGATATGGTTTCTTATTTGGGTAGGTTGAGTTGGGTGCCACTTGAGTGATTGGGATAGCTTGGATGGGTATGGCGTGTGAAATTGGTTGATTTCGTTGGATATCAGCGAAAAGTTGCCCGTCTCTTTTTCTCTTAGAATTGGATTGAGAAGGGGATTCGGTTTGGGTGTAGTCGGAGGTTTCAGTCGATGCTTATCCTTCTTCTTCTCCTCCTTGAAGTCTTTGTTCCGGATTCGGTTCTCGGTGAGCGCTGTTGCTAGCTCCATTGCTGCTTCCAAGGTTGCAGGCGAGGTACTTATTACAGAGTCTTGAATCTTTGACGGAAGACCACGAATGTAGTGCTCGATCAAACGGTAGAGGGGAGTGAACATGTTGGGAACCATTTGATGTAACTCGAGGAATCTTTTGTTGTATGAGGTGTGGTCTCCTTCCTTTTGCTTCAACGAATAAAATTCATCTTCTAATTTCTTGATTTCGCTCCTTGGGCAAAATCGTCTGGTCATGATTTCCTTCAATTCGTTCCAAGTTAAGGTCATAGCATCTTCCACACCTCGTTTGGCCTTCTCTGTATTCCACCAAGTAAGTGCTATTCCATATAAACGGCCGGTAGCATATCGCACTTTGCGATCATCGGGGCAATCGCAATTTAGAAAAGTGTTCTCCATTTCTTCAAACCAATAGAGGAGAGCGGTGACGCCTTCAGTCCCTTTGTATTTTGGAGGGTCGCATGATTTGAAATGCTTGTAGGTGCATTTAGTGGTATTTGGGGGAGGGTTGATAACGTGTTGATCTTCTTGATTGACAGGATTAGCAGTAAGTGCTTGTTGGACTTGGATGTCAATGTTGGGTATTACGGCTGCCATTTGTTGAGCGATTAGGGCAGCCATGCGCTCGCGGGCTTTTCCTGCTCTCATCTTCCTACGGGCGTGGTTAGAAGACATCTACAAGGAATACATGTCAAGAGTATGAGTTGGATGCTTTTGGGTTCATGGGTCGCACTAGGAATGAACATTCATAAAATAATTATAGAAAAATAAATCTACTACATCCATAGGATGTCTTGGGCTTTGCTCGCCATTAGGCCCTACATGCCGCCATACTTCACCTTTGTAATCATGTGGGCCCCCATGAATACCGGGTTTTTCATATGGTTCGCATGGGTTTGCCTGGTTGCGTACACTAAAACCCGGAGAAAATCGAGAAATATGTATACAACGTGTGATATTCGGAATGTGTCCAGGTGTAGACACGGTGACACCTCAAAGTGGGGTTAGTTCGAACGACGTTTGGTGTGACATGCTTTGGCCTAATAGGTCCTTCGTACTCTCATCGTTAGTCCCCAGGTAGGCAAACTGGTCCGTTATATTGGATTTATACGAATGCCAACCTAGACAGGACGTTCCGACTACCGGTACTTGTACCCTTCCAGTTACTACATGCCCGTCGCAGAACTTACTTTGATGAGATTTGAAAATTGCAACAAAATCTTTGAATAATGAGAGTATGAAAATGAATTGAATATATGAACATTGATATATGTATAATGAATATGTATATAAGCATGTATGTTTGACTGTAAATATAAACAAATATGAAACAGATAAATATCACAAGTTTGTATGTAACCACCTAATCAATTAAAATTTAGGCAGACTATAGTATAGGCTCTAAGGGTCTAATAACCTATCCTATATCCCTATAGTCATGGCTCTGATACCAATCTGTCACACCCCGACCCGCAACGGAAAAGGTGACCGGGGCATGATTGGGTTATCATCAAAGCTCATGACATTTATTATACGTTTCATATTCATTAAATACAATTTAATAGGAAATTTACAACTATAATTACATCATGACCTAACATCAATCTAAGCTTCTTTGTTTTCTTCTAAGGCATTTCCTATGTTTTCCTTGCTTCATCCTGTTCACCTGTATCATGTGTAAAAAGGTTTTTGGATCAACAAAAAGTTGGCGAGTGAATCCTATGGATAACATTTGAACAAGTTTATTTAATTGATTATAAAATGAGTGCACAACCACACATGAGTAAAAATAGATGTAATCTTATTCAACAATCATTAGATATTAAATAAAGCACACATGAATAATAATGGAACGTTTAGAGGCACGCGTTGCTCAACTCGTCTCTCACGAGGAACTGGTGGGCCTAATGAATGAATTGCATAAACATGATAATATGAAAGACATAACTACAAACAATATAAACTCAATGATACACACATGAACAATAATGGATTGGTTTTGAGGCACGCGTTGCTCACTCGTCTCCCACGAGGAACTGATGGGCTTAATCAATGAATTTTATATAAGTTGACAAAATGAAATACATAATCACAACAATATAAACAATCTAAGTTTAGATCACGATATGGTATGGCACAAGTTTAAATAAACGAGTTAATTATTTTGTGACACATGACACACCCCAAAACGTGTAATTAAAAAGGGGGAGTTGTAAGATTCACTCACAGTGGGTGCGTTCGGTTGATGATGTTGAATGCACGCGAAGTGGTTTTAACCACGAGTGAAATTAACCTAGATAAATAGCATTATGGTTCGATAAGTAAACGGATTTTATTAATCCATTTTAGTAGGATTGTTGGGTGTATTTTTGTGAGTTTAAGGCTATTTTCTAACCTTAAAAATGTTATTTTTAAGTATTTTTAATTGATTTTTAAATAAAATAAATAAATAAAAATAAAAAAAAAATTGATTTTTTTTGCTACAGTTGACCGTTGACCGTTGACTTTGACTTTGACTTTGACCGGTTCGTATGCGAGTATATGTGCGCTGAGTGAGGCTCGAACCCGAGACCTCCCGTACGCGTGCACGCAGCTCTACCAACTGAGCTACGTGTCTAACCCGAAATATTTCTGTTTTTAATTATATTTATATATTAATTAGATTAAACAGAAAATCCTTTATTTTTAAAAACGATTTTAATCCAAGACTCGGTGCGCTCCATAGGTCTCGAACCCGGGACCTGTGGTTTATGCTAACACACAGTCCACCGCTGGACTGTGTGTCCAACTTGTTAACTTAACTGATTTTTATTATACTTAAACACAAACTAAGTATTTTCATTTCTGACTTATTTAAAAAGTTAGATATTTGTCCGGATCGGTGTAGTAGACCGGACTCGAACTCGTGTCCTGTGATTAAACATACACACAGTCCACCACTGGACTGTGTGTCTAACTTGGTTATTATTCCGGTTATTAATATACTTAACATATAACAGTGTGACTCCGGTTCGGTTAACAAAAAAAAAGACATTTTTATTAAGGCAGCATGCGTGGGACAAGATTCGAACTCGAGACGTTTACGTGTTTATTATGCACACAGTCCACCGCTGGACTGTGTCTCTAACCCGAGTTATAACTTGATTTTAATTATACTTAAACATTACAGAAAACTTCGTCTTCTTCGTTGATTTTAACCAGAATCGGAAATCCGACTGGTTTGATGTTTTAATCGTGTTTGTTAGCGTTTTTCAGTTAATTAAAGATGAGATATGTAAAAAGAAGGGAAGATTTAAGCGTGAGGTATACCGACTGGATTCCTCTGTTTCTCCGACAGAACTCCGGCGACAGCAACAGGTTCCGGCGTTGTGTGTCTTGCAGCAGCGAGTCTTCAGAAAGCTTGAAAAGGATGTGGGTGACTTCGGTATAAGCTCAGGGGGTTTAGTAAGGCTTAGAAGTGAAGGACTCGGTTTTCCGACGATGTGCAGAAATATTCCGGCGAGTAAATTTTCGCCGAGAAAGGGTGCGGTTTTGAGCGAAAAAGCTTGCAGAGGTTCGAGGAGGTATTTATAGGGCAGGTCGTTGATGAATTTGGTCTGATTTCCGACTTGATTCGTCGGTTAGAAAATCTCCGGCGGTTATAACTTGTGTCGCGGACTCAGACGTCGGTTATAACCGATGTGTGTTTAAAGTTTACGTTATAACTAAAGGAATCGTTAAATTTCGCGAGATCGCCGGGATTTCCGACGACTGCAATTTTGGGCGCCGGTTTTGAATTCGGAAAAACATGTTATGAAGTAAATGATTCTAATATTTAACAAAGAATACAAGTGGCGCAGTGGTTTAAGTGTTGAGTGTTAAGTTTGTTGAACCGTGACCCGGCGACTGACCCGGGTTCGAAACCCGGCAGGGTTATATTATTTTTATTTTCTTATTTTTAACAGTTTTTCAAAAACTAATTATATATTCCCATATAATAATTAATTATGTATCGTTTAAAATTAATTTGGGCATTAAATACGCCACGAAATTTTAAACTGATTGTTCGGTTAATAAACGGAGCGGGTTTGGTAAATCCGTTTTTGACGGATGTTACATCGTAATCGTGGACGGGTCGTAGCCGTGGACGTGGCAGGGGGCGTGGCCCCAGTGGCCGCGGGGGCCGGGGGTACAATGCCAGCACCCGTACATTGTGTTTCCGCAGGGTTGGGCATCGAATCAGTGGGCTGGCCTTATGAATAATCAGGCCCAGCAATGGGCAGCAGCAAACGCGAGTCCACCATGCCCTTACCCATCAACACCATGACCCAATACGGGTGCAGGATTGCTTGGCCCGGCGCCATCTCAGGCATACACTGAAGGACTTGTTCCAACTGACATCGCTCAGGCCCTTTACACTTTATTTCTCAATCAACCAGACCCGGTCGGCATCATGGACACTGGAGCCACGGGTCACATGGCAAACCAGCAAGGTAACATTTCCCCGTGTGTTTTTAATAATGGCACTCCTAAACACATTATTGTCGGAAAGGGCATGACCATTCCCGTTCTTGGACAGGGCAACCACACCTTACCACCCCCATTCCCACCACTTAAACTTAATAACGTTCTCTATGCCCCTAATTTAATTAAAAAACCTTATTTCTGTGCGTCGTCTTACCACTGATAATCTAGTATCTATTGAATTTGACCCATTCGGTTTTCTTGTGAAGGACCTCAAGACCAAGGCCCCTATCCGACGATGCAATAGCTCGGGTGATCTCTATCCTCTCACCACACCTCTTCAGAATCTCACCTCCTCACCTTCCACATTTGCTGCTATCACCCAGGAACGTTGGCATCAACGACTTGGGCACCCGGGACAAAATTTATTGCATTCGTTAAAATCTTATTCTAGTATTGATTATGGAAAACCTAGTTCCACTATTTGTCAACCTTGTGTCTTTGGAAAAAGTGTTAAATTACCCTTTCATGATTCCTTGAATAAAACTTCTTTACCATTTGACATTATTCATAGTGATTTATGGACATCATCGGTTCTTAGCACCGGTGGGCATCGTTATTATATATTATTTCTCGATGACTTTACTAACTTCTATGGACTTACCCCATTAGTCACAAGTTTTCGAGATATTCACACGTTTTAACAATTACATAAATACCCAATTTGAGAGAAAAATAAAACAGTTTCAGTGCGACAACGGGAAAGAATATGCAAATAATAATTTCCAAAATTTTTGTCACAACAACGGCATGTACTTCCGTTTTTCATGCCCTCACACCTCCTCCCAAAACGGAAAAGCGGAACGCAAAATCCGCACCATCAACAACATGCTACGTACTCTTCTCGCTCAATCTTCTCTCCCAACACACTTCTGGCATCACGCGCTTGAAACTGCTACCTATCTTCTCAATATTCTTCCAAGTAAAAACCACAACTTTCTCTCACCCACTACCCTTCTTTACAATTGCCAACCTACCTACGAACACCTTCGCATTTTTGGCTGCTTGTGTTATCCCATCCTCCCCTCCAACTCAATCAATAAATTAGCTAATCGATCCCAACCTTACGTGTTTCTCGGTTACCCTACTAACCACCGAGGCTACAAGTTCCTCGACCTTCAAACGCACAAAATCTTCATTAACCGCCATGTCCACTTCAAGGAATCCATTTTTCCATATCACATACGTTCCCCCACCCCTTCCCATTCGTATGACTTTCTTTCTTCTCCCTTACACCCACTTATGTGGTCTCATGTCTCCCAACCCAACTCTCAATCCTCTGTCTCGGCCCAACCCAGTTCTAACCAGCTCTCGGGTCATCACCAGTCCTCTACACAAACCGTCGCCCAGCCCACTCCCCCTTCCAGCCCCGCCCCAATCCCATCGGCCCAAACCCCATCAGCCCAACCCCCATCAGACCTCACGCCCCCAACCCAACCCAATCCAATACCACCAAGCCTGTTTCCCAAACAACCCCCCCCCCCTTATCCCTCACAACCCAACTCTCCTCCCCTCATTCACACATACAAACGCAGACAGCCTGGTACCACTCAAACTAGGTCTGTTTTCTTCCCGGGTCATTCCCCACCTGTCCCTCCTCCTCCACTCCCACCGTCGCAACCTCCCACCCGTACCATGCGCACACGCGCTATTGATGGCATCTCTAAACAAATTAGGCCGAATCTTAACCTTCACACTTCCGCCATTGCTCCTATTCCCAAAAACCCACAGGTTGCTCTGTCCTCACCAGAATGGTCCAATGCTATGAATGATGAATTTAGTACCCTTATTAAGAATGAGACCTGGGAACTTGTTCCTAGAACCTCAGATATGACTATTATTCGCAGAATGTGGCTTTTTAAGCATAAGTTCAAATCTTATGGAAGTCTTGAACGTTATAAGGCTCGCTTGGTATGTGACGGTAGAAAACAGCAGGTTGGCATTGATTGTGGGGAAATGTTTAGTCCGGTGGTCAAACCCGCCACCATTTGCTTGGTGTTATCTTTAGCTCTTTCTCAGTCATGGAAAATTCACCAACGTGACGTCACTAACGCTTTTCTTCATGGAAATTTGGCTGAAACAGTATACATGTATAAGCCCATGGGGTTCCGACATCGAGATTATCCGGATCATGTGTGTCGTCTTAAGAAATCTCTGTATGGCCTGAAACAAGCCCCGCGTACGTAATATCAACGCTTCACGGATTTTGTTCTAACGCTAGGCTTCACTCAGAGCAAGTCTGACAACTCTCTATTCATCAATCATCAGGGATCCCACACAGCTTATTTATTGATCTATGTGGATGACATAATCCTCACCACCTCGTCGGATGATCTTCGTAAGCGCCTAATGTCTTCTCTTGCCGGTGAATTTGCGATGAAAGATTTGGGACCCTTGACATACTTTCTAGGTATTTCAGTTACTCGCAGCGGGGATCAAATGTTCTTATCCCGGCATGCTTATGCTAAAGATATTCTGCATCGGGCTGCCATGGATTTTTGCAAACCTGTTTCCACTCCCGTCGATACTCAATCTAAACTGAGTAGCTCATCCGGTCCTATGTTTGATGACCCGTCTACCTACAGGAGCCTCGCGGGAGCACTACAATATCTTACTTTCACACGCCCAAACATTACATACGTGGTTCAGCAGATTTGTATGCATATGCATTCCCCCCGGGTTGATCATTGGAATGCCCTCAAACGGATTATGCGATACATTCAAGGCACTTCTGACTTTTGTGTCCTTCTAGGCCCCACGCCTCGTGCTTACACCGATGTTGATTGGGCTGGCTGTCCCGACACTCGCCGCTTAACCTCTGGCTACTGTGTTTATCTCGGAGACAATCTTATCTCCTGGTCCTCTAAACGGCAATCTACCATCTCTCGCTCCAGTGCAGAGGCTGAATATCGCGGGGTCGCCAATGTTGTTGCCGAAATTTGTTGGCTTCGCAACCTGCTACTTGAGCTGCATCGTCCCCTTCACATGCAACGTTAATCTACTGCGATAATGTCAGTGCCATTTACTTATCTGGCAATCCTGTTCATCATCAGCGTACCGAACACATTGAACTGGATATTCACCTTGTTCGGGAACATGTTCAGCGTGGCAATGTTCGTATCCTCCATATGCCCTCTCGTTACCAGATTGCCGATATCTTCACCAAAGGTCTCCCACGGATTCTATTTGAAGACTTTCGATCCAGTCTCAGCATCCGCTCTCCTCCCGCTTCGACTGCGGGGGTGTAATAGCTGGCGTACATATTTAATAGCTGGCGTATATTTTGTATAGTGATATGTTAAATATAGGAATGATTTATTTAGATTGATAGGCAATTAATATTGATTGAGAGGAGTCCTCATTTCAACCGTATTTATACACTTGATTGTAATCAATGAAAATCATCTTAAATACCAATTCTTACAAATACATAACCTTATACTTGCAAAAGTTTAAACTTACATCATTTTTTTAAAAGCAATCAAACACTAGGTCATGGAAAAAAAAAGTTAAGTATCCAACAACTTTACCACTTGGGTTGTAACCTATTGGGTGAAGACAGCCTAGCAGACCCAGATTCAAACCTGCTCAACAAGGAGGTATAAATTAGAAAAACAAAAAAAAAATAGGTGTAATTTATTAGGCATGAAAAAAGTCAACAACTTTAATTATAACTTATTATATTTCGAAGACTTAAATGCATTTTTAGTCTCTGTGATTCTGTGGTTTGAGACATTTTAACAGTTTAGTCCAAACATTTCATATTTTTCTTATGGGTCTAAAAATGTTTTGTCGTTATTTTAATACATTGGGTTAACTTCATCCATATTTTTTGTTAACGAGAAGGGCAATTTGGTCATTGTATATGGGCGAATTGCGCTTCTAATTACAGAATCACATCTAAAATGACCGAATTGCTCTTCTCGTTAACAGGAAAAATGAATGAAGTTAATCAAGTGGACTAAAATGGCAATGGTGAAACCTTTTTAGACCCACAAGTGAAAATAAAACTTTTGAACTAAATTCGCAAAATATCCCAAAACTTTTGAAAATTTAACTATATTTTTATTTTTAAGAATATAATAAATTAAGTAAAAAAGCAGTAAGAACGCAGCCAATGTTTGACCCAGTTGGTATTCCCAAGAAAAATACTATCTTGAATCTTGATTGCTCATCTCGTCCCTGTCGACCGTTTTTCTAAACTTTTTTGCGTACCGACTGAATATTCTCGTATTAGCAATGCAAAACACGATCACCTCTCTTTGACTTCCCCAATCTTCTCATTTGACTCATCCACATAACCAGCTTCTTGCATGCAATTGAAGACTCTGTGATCAAAGATGTCTTCGATCGATCTGGAATCAATTTCAGAGGCAACATCAGGAGCAATTGGAGCTGTTTTGAGCACAACAATCTTGTACCCTCTTGACACCTGCAAGGCCAAGTATCAGGCTGAAGTTCGTTCTCATGGTCGCCAGAAATACAGGTTTTTTTTCTTTCTTTCGTTAATTCCCATGATTTTTTAAGGTTTAATTGTTTTGATTCTTGTGTTGTTGAGCTTGATTGATTGTTTGTTCATGTGGGCTTTCGTGATCTGCTACAATTTTGTTTGATTCACTATGAATAATCACATCATATGTTGTTGCTGATAAGTTTTTTTTTTTTATTGTTAGATGGTTTGGATTGAAATTGTGATAATTTTCTGGTGATTTAACATCTGTAAATGTTTAAATCAGTTTTAGGTTTGAAAGTTTTCATTATTTTTTAGTTATGAATCATATGATTTCTCAGATTATTGCTGCTTGAAAAATCAGAACTATAATAAAAAAATGGAATAAAAAGTAGCTTTTTTAGATTTGTACAATCTAATACGTCGAAACAGAAGGCAAACGGGCAACTAGCTGCGCAGCTAGCCCTTTTTAAACTCAAATAATCAGTTTGTTGTTAGAATTATGGATAGTTAGGTAAATTTTGCATTTGATAATCCGTCTTCTTGCAGTTACTCAGTACGGTTGTCCCTAAATCTGATTGCTTTGACTCTAAATAATCAGGAAATCATAATCAGTTTAGAGTTTGACAAACATCAAAAGTCAACACACCTTCTTACGCGATAATGTACTGATATCGTTTTCAAGTCTTGGGTTAGACTACCCACTGAGTTGACTCGGATGCTTGTTAGTCATTTAAGCAGCCCATCTTAACTTTAGTTTTCAAGAATTCATCTTCACTTTGTAAGAATGTGGACTATATATTCTTCGTTAAACGGTTAACACATGTAATGACTGGGTGTGTTCGATGTTTATGCTTGTGATGAGTTAACTTCATGTGTGAATTATCGGTTGTTTGTAATCATGATCCTGTTTAGCCTATTGCTTTATAGCCTAGTGGCATCTTGGAGGTGGGATTAGCTTTGGGACCAATAGGTCCTGGGTTCGATTCCCACAAGGGGGGTTTTTTCCCATATTTATTGGGTTTCCTCCTTGGTGTATAGGCATTATGCGTAGTCGAGATGGATATGATTGGGTGGTTCCGCTAGTGGCACGATAATACTCCAGTGGTCCGTCAGTGATCCAAATTTACCGTTCAAAAAAGAAATATTACAATCCTGTTTAGGGTGATTGTTTTGTAATTTCCACTATGGTTTGTTAGAGTTCATGGTATCGTGTATTTATTTGTTTATGATATTTATTTTGATGGTTTATATGTGTGCCATTGTAACTTTCAATTCAAGTAATCATTAACGAACGTATTGGTTCATGTCCCATTGTTGTAGAGGTCAGTTAATTACCATCAGTCAAATTAAGCTATCTGTTGGTACTTTATTGATATTGGCAATTTGTTTAGATAAAGAGGATCTCTTTTTTATTGTGAACGATGCAGGAATCTATCCGATGTGTTGTGGGAGGCCGTTTCCACAGGTCAAATTGTATCGTTATATCAGGGTCTTGGAACAAAGAATTTGCATTCGTTTATCGCACAGTTTGTGTACTTTTACGGATATAGCTATTTTAAAAGGTTTATACCAGATAAAATACGGTACAAAATCAATTGGAACAAAAGCAAATTTGATTCTTGCTGCTTCTGCCGGGGCCTGTACTGCCATCATAACTCAGGTTAGAAATTCTCGCCTTTTTTCTTTAGTTTTTGTGTTTTGAGTTATACTTGCAAGGGGATGTTGGGATGTGCGGTTTCAAAGTGATTATGTAATATTATAGAAAATGGATGGTTAAGTTTACTGCATTTAAGTCTCTAACCGGTGATTTGTATCTGATATCATCATATAGCCTCTGGATACAGCCTCATCGCGTATGCAAACAAGTGTGTTTGGGAGATCAAAAGGCCTTTGGGCAATGCTTACCGAAGGCAGTTGGAGTGAAGCATTTGATGGGCTTGGCATATCTTTACTTTTAACTTCCAACCCTGCAATTCAGGTACATTACCCGACTTCTCATAATTGATTGTGCGGATCAGGCAACGGGTCAAAACAAGTAAAGTTTTTAGACAGGTCTAAACAGGTTGGGTTGACCTTCGGTTGCATAGTTTCTATTTATTTAAATTGTATTAATAATCAATGTATTAGATATGATAATAAAAAGTATTGTTACAAATATAGTGCTCCAGTTGCTATTAGTAAAACAATTTAGGAGGGGATAAATAGGCCTGTAAATGAACCGAACGAAGACATGTTCGCGTTCGTTCATTTAACTCTAACCGAACACAAACACAGACACGAACATGAACATATAATCGAACACATTTTTTTGTTCATGTTCGTTTATTAAGAAAACGGGCATGTTTGTGTTCGCTTAAAACCTAAATGAAGAGTACACAAATGTAAACGAACATAAAGTAATTTTTTATATAAATTGTGTTCATGTTTGTTCGTTTATTAAATAAAAATGAACATAAACGAACTTCCCGCCGAACAAGTTCACCAACAGTTCATGAACATTCGGTTCGTTTACAGGCCTAGGATAAACATTTAATTAGGTCATGGGATACTTCTAAGATTAACCCGTTTCCCTTTTAGTTTAGTTTATAATGACCCATTAGCACTTTTAAACAGGTAAAAGGTCAAAATTTGTTCCGGGTTGACCCAGCAAAACTTCACCGTCTTTTTTTAAATAAATTTCTTAAATAATTAACGTATTAAAATGATTACAAAATCTAAATTTCTGAATGATTTAACTTTTTGAATAAAACAATTTAGGAGGTGAGCTGATTTTAATTCAGCCTGGTTGTTTTCTTTTAAAATACGTTTTGTTTTGTTTTTTTTTTTTTTTTTTGCCTATTTCAAGCAGTTATTACTAAAATATAACTCAAGTTAACCTGTTTTTAGTGTATTTCTGTAGTACACAGTATTTGATCAGCTGAAGCAAAAGCTTTTAGGCGGGAAACTAAAAAAAGCAGGAAACGGAACTTCACCCGAGTCACTTTCTGCGTTTTCTGCTTTTTTGCTGGGTGCAATATCTAAAAGCATTGCAACCGTTCTTACATATCCGGCTATCAGGTGTGTAAATAATGCTATATATATATATATGTCGAAAACTAATATTATCGTCCAACCTTTAAGAAAAAATTGTATACCAATGCTATGCAGGTGCAAGGTCATGATTCAGGCTGCAGACTCAAGCGATGACGATATTAAAGAAAATAAAAAGAAACCACGCAAAACATTGATGGGTGTTCTTGACGCTATATGGAAACGAGAAGGGATAGTCGGGTTTTTTAAGGGATTGCAGGCGCAAATACTGAAGACGGTTTTAAGCTCGGCTTTACTTCTAATGATAAAAGAAAAGATAGCTGCTACCACTTGGGTACTCATACTTGCAATTAGAAGTTATCTTGTGGTCTCACAAGGAAGGTTAAAGGGATCAATGAAAAGGTTAGAATAGTTCACTTTGATTAATCATGTCGCGCGATACTCGCATGGCATAAAAGAAAATAAGATTAATATTAGAACGCGTATTGTTTCACTTGTGTAACAAGAATAACAAGTGATGTTTAATGGTATACTTGGACCGTATCGAGTGGCAATCCCAGAACTTTGAGACATTTTGATTTTTGTAAGATTTAATGTTCAAGAAAAACTTATTTTCTTTAGCCTGCTTTGGTTCAGAAAGTCAAGTTTGTATGCAGTGGCGAAGCTTGAGATTTCCGACCGGGAGGTCGAAAACGTATATACCTAAAAAGTTCTATACGAAAACTACATACCGAACACTATTGGGCGAAAAGTTCGCCCCCCCCCCCCTATCCTGCGCCTCTGTTTGTATGTCAGTAGATCAAAGATTTTAAACACTACTTTCAGAAAAAACACAAATCTAATATGTATTATTGTAACTCGGCCAACCCAATTTGGAAAATTGTCAGGCCGAGTTACTCGGTTTGGTTTATGGTTTGTAGTATCAAACTGATATAATTTGTTTTTTTCTATATCTTTAATACAATTTCGGCCCATCCAGTCTAAGCGGTTTGGTTGAGAAATTGTTAGGTTTAGTCGGTTCAACTTTACATAAAACCGTTGTTAGGTTTGGTTTCAAAATTTGCTAAACCGGTTTGGTTCTGAAGTCGTTAGGTTCAGTTTGGCTTGACGTATAATTGTTAGGTTTGATTAGGAAATTTGCTAGCCGGCCCTATGCCGATCTAACTGGTTTGGTTTCTTGGTTATGAAACCACGTCTCCCACCCGCCATACCGAACTGTATATTGACTAGGCCAAAGGCAAGAACTAGCACATTGATACAGTTTGTCTAATATTTTTGTGTATTTTAAGGGTGTTAAAAAGTTAAGCATAAAATCATAATCTAATAAATATAATGTTTTAGATACTCTTAGTCTTCAGTGACATTTTCTAATGCACAAGGGTAGGAGATTTTTAGAAAATAAAAAATTCAATTTAATATAACTCGCTCTATATTCATAATGGTATCTTATGATTCGTGAAAGTGTTTCCTGTTATGCAACTCCTAGTAGTGTTATTCGATTTAGTGACATTTAAATATGTTGTGTTCATATGTGAACATCTTGCGTTGATATGTTAATATAGTTGGTTCACAAGTTATCGCAACCAACATAATATTACATATTGACTTGTCAAAAAATCAAATTAAACATGAATACGCGTATGAAACTTTCAAAATTGACATAAAATTAATGTATCAAAAAATCAATTAAATGGTGAATTGTGGACTCTACAACTACATTATTTAATGAATTACTGAGTTTACAAGTAAGTAGTTACACTGAATCTTAAAATTTATGTACATTAAGCTTTAACCTCCAAGCTGAGTAACTATCAACTCAAATTGAAGTCTATAATAATATGAGCTAGCTCAGCTTATAACCACCGATTTGAATTAAGAGTTAGAGCTCATATGCAACTCGATCTAACTTGTGACTTGTGAATCTATTGACATTATTATCATGGACGTGGATCTACATGGCATGGAGTAGAAATGGACAAAATAACTGGTTTAGATTTACAAACTGGTTCGTAGCCCGACCTGACTTGCACTACCAAACTGGTTTCAACCCAACCCAAACTGTCAAACCGGCCTGAAATTAAATTTTTTGATACTTGTTTTGGGTACCGGTTATGGCCCAAATTAAATAAAGGTTCAAATATATTTCACCCAAACTGGTTTACAACCTGAATCGGTTTTGAAAGATTAAAAACCCCGACTTGTACATAGAGATGAGCATAATAATCGATTCCATACCCGACTCGTTAGAACCGACCTGGAGCCGGTTCCAGTTCCTACCCGACATATAGTAGAACCGGTTCCAGGTTCAAAATACACGATGGTTCCTACCCGGTTCCACATTTTAGAATTTTAAATGGGTCGTACCCGGTTCCTATTGTACCCGGTTCCACCATACCCGGTCAGAAAGTTACCATTGGAACCGATTCTAGCCGTTGGAAATATTACCATTGGACCCGGTTCCAAGCAGCATTTAATGCGAAATATGACCGTTGGACCCGGTTCCTATGCATGGAACCGGTTACTTACCGTTGGAACCGATTTCTATAAATAGTTTTGAAATTCTATTGTTTAGCACACAATTCCTCATATCTAATCTTCTTCCTATATTACTTTCTTGTTCTTCTTCACATACTTTTCAACAATGGCCTCAAAGAATTCTAAAAACGCAATTCCCAATCCGTCAACAATGTTCCTCAAGATCATATGTTGTTGGAACATTGTCTCATAATCACAATAGGGAGGTTTGGAGCAATTGGGAATTGGTCGAGATGAGTGACAGCTCGCAAAAAGCCCAATGCAAACATTGTGGCTCCTTATTAGGCAAGGAGTCAAATTCCACGTTAACGAAGCATATTAAAAAGTATTGTAAAGGTTTAAAAGACTTGACATCCGGTCAAGTTCAACTATCCAAAGATGGTACCATTTTTCGTTATGAACAAAAGTTACGTTTGGTTTCCAAAACATTAAACATAAATCAAAATTCTTCCATATCGCCGGGTTACGTTTGGTTTCCAAAACCAAAACCACCTCATCGTTGCATGCCATTGTTTTGATTGAACTTTGAATATATGTAAGGTTGTATGTTGTAGACTTGTAGTAATGAAATGGTGAAGAAGAAGGGGTATAAATACATAAAAAACCGATTTTTTAATAAAGAATCAGATTCCAACGATATTATCCGTTGGAACCGGTTCCTAATAGTGATTTGCAGGTTTTGATTGACATTTGCGTCAGAACCGGTTCCTAATAGTGATTTGGCAGCCTTTGAATGACATATCCACATGACCGGTTCCCAAGTGTACCCCGTAACCGGTTCCAAACAGTACCCGTACCCGGTTCCTATTGTACCCGGTTCCGGAATACCCGTACCCGGTTCCCAACGGTTCTAGAATCTGTTGCGTAAACCCGGGTAGGAACCGGACCCGGTTCCCTACCATACCCGGTTCCATTGTCAACCACCAAAAACCAGGTTCAGATAGAAACTGGTTCCAGGTATTAATAAAACCCGATTATGCCCATCTCTACTTGTACACCTCTAAATGGGAGAAAGTCATCCACTTAACAAAAGCCCATTAATGCTAACAATCTCCACTTTAAACTAGAGATGGGCATAATCGGGTTTTATTATTACCCGGAACCGGTTCCAACCCGGACCCGGTTCTGCTTGGATGTCATTGGAACCGGGTATGGTGTGGAACCGGGTCCAGTTCCTACCCGGGTTCACACCCAAGAATATGGAACCGTGTAGAACCGGGTACGGGTATTATGAAATCGGGTATGGTGTGGAACCGGGTATGGTGCAGAACCGGTTCCTGACAGTCGAAAACCTGACTTTTTACTGTTCAGAACCGGTTCCTGACAGTAAACCTGACTTTTTTACTGTTCAGAACCGGTTCCTGACAGTCGAAAACCTGACTCTTTACTGTTCAGAACCGGTTCCTGACAGTAAACCTGACTTTTTTACTGTTCAGAACCGGTTCCTGACAGTAAAACCTGACTTTTTTACTGTTCAGAACCGGTTCCTAATAAATGTTACCGTTGGGAACCGGTTCCTGACAGTCGAAATCGGTTTTTTTTATATAAACCCCTCCCTACTTACCATTTCAAAACTTAACACTCACCATCATCAACTTACAAAATCAATCATCTTCTAAATTCTTGCAAAATACCTATGGCATGCAACGACGAAGTTGTTACGGTCTTAGAGACGAAAAGAAACCCAGCTATATGGAAGAATTTTGATCTTTGTTTAATGTCCGGCAGCCACGAGATGGCTAGATGCAAAGCTTGCGGAAAATTTATGAAAGCCGCAGCCAACTCAACCCTTAAGAAACACACTGAGCGGCATTGCCCAGTGACGAAGGCAAAGAAAAATGAGACGGGAGAAGGTTCCGGCACCGGTTCTTCAAATGTTTGATGTAACCCGTTTGGTTTGGTGTTTTAATAAAGTTTGTGTAATGTTTCTTTCTATTGTGTTTGTTATTTTTTATTTTTATTATTTGTTACATTGATAAATAAAAATAGTAACAATAATCGGTTAAAATTAAAAAACAAAAAATTAACCGGTTAAAAAAAAATTACTCAGAACCGGTTCCGGTAAGATTTTATTTCTTTGATCGTTTACTAGTGGCAGGTGCAACACTTTCCGATGAGTTTCTCTTAGGTGCGGGTACCTCGGTACAATCGTCGTCCGAATCGTTAGTCTCCACTTCTTCGGCTATAACCGGTTCCAACGGTAACATTTTAACGGGTATAACCGGTTCCTTCTAGAACTGCATTTCCGGGTACTGGTGGAACCGGGTACTAGTGAAACCGGGTACGGGTAGGAACCGGGTACGACCCGATTCAAATGGTAAAATTGTGGAACCGGGTTGGAACCAACGGGTATTTTGAACCCGGAACCGGTTCTACTTAATGTCGGGTAGGAACTGGAACCGGTTCCAGTTCGGTTCTACCGGTTCGGGTTCGGAACCGGTTTTTATGCCCATCTCTACTTTAAACATTAAAAAATAGGGCCTCAAGCCCATGATTAGGCCCCATCAGTTAAGAATTGTTAAAAGTCAAACGAACAGAGTTTAGTTGAATTTTTTTTTATTTTTTTTATTTTTTGAGCTCGAACAGAGTTTAATTGATTTTTTTTTATTTTTTTATTTTTTGAGCTAAACGGCTGATGTTATGGGGATCTGCACACGCATCATGTTAGCCCCACCATAATACTATATAACCTTCATGATATTCCATTTCCATGAGTTAATCTAAATTACTTGATGATTATTTACTAGATTAATACTGAATTTTCAACATAAAAACCAATTTATGTTATTTTATTAATATTAATTACTTGCAAAAGTTACTTATGAGTTAATTTAAATGTGTAAATTTGAGCAATTTGTTTGAAAAAGAACCATATCAAATGTAAAGAATAATTTAGCTATCTGATTCAACCCACTTATTCGCATGCGCGAAGCTTTTAAAGGGCGGAAGGGTGTGATCGACTCCCCGAACTTTTCGCTCAGTAGTGGAGAGTATGTAGTTTTCATATAGAAATTTTTGGGCATATACGTTTTCGACCCCGGTTTTATATAAATTTTTAGGTTCGGTGACTTTCGCCCCCAGTCGGAAATCTCAAGTTTCAGCACTGCCTATTCATATTTGTCCTTTTTAAATTCTAACTAAATATCCTGAATCTGTCACTGATAATTGTAGAAGTAAACAAATTTTATTAATAAAATGCAAGTAAATCAGATTTAATATAGAGTTAAATGCTTGGTTGGTCCCTGTGGTTTGCAAAAATTTCAGACTTGGTCCAATGGTTTACTAATTACAAAGTTGGTCCTAATAGTTGTAATTTTTGCACTCGGGTGGTCCTTATCACTAACCCATATTAAGTTTCTTAGTTAAGTCTATGTAAAATTACCACATTGTCCATACTATTAAAAAACAAAAATAAATAAATAAATAAACACCTCTTTTCACCCTGATCTCTCTCTCCATTTCTCTCTCTAAAACCAGAACAATATCATCTTCAACCTCCTATCTCTCAAAACCCACCACCACCTCCACCGTTAATCCATCACCACCTCCATCGCAAACCTGTAACTCTCTCTCTCCTCAGCTCTCTCACTTCTCTCTCTCCTAGCCGGAAAAACGCAGCAGAATCAGTGATAAATTTATCAGACAGATTCCTCTTTTTAACCAAACTAGTTATTTTCGCCCGCGTGTTGCGGCGGGGATTCAGTGTTTGCAAAACGTGTGCCGGCAATGGCAAGCAGATACCGAATATTAAAACATAGATAAAATGGCGTATTAACGATAGCCACTCCGTTCTAAAAAACGACTTTATATAATCTAATGTATAATAGTAGGACCCACACGTCCTACATGTTGGAAATTCGGTTGTTTTCAGTTCAGTTATTACGGTACTAACACGTAAAAATATGGATGAGCTCGGTACCGGTAATGGCGCCGAAAGTACCGATCCCGAAAATCATCGAAATTAGGTACCGACACCGAAAATGTTCGCTACGATACGGTAGGGATGAGCACGGTACCGTCCGGTACCTAACCGGTACCGAAAATCCCCATAAGTGGGTACCGGTACCGAATATACCCGGTTCGATGCCGGTATGATATCGGTATTTTAGGGTAAAATCCGGTAAGTACCGGTACCGGACCGGTACCGACCGATACCGAAAATGTCAAAAGTCGGTATCGAATCGGTACCGAAAAAGTACCCGGTTCGGTCCTAGAGCACGGTACCCGTTCGGTACCGAACCTGTACTGGTTCTTAAAATGGGAAAAAGTGGTATCGGTATCGGTACTGGTACCGAATACACTGGTTTGGTACCAATACTGTACCAGTACTTACCGGTGTTTCACCCATAAATAGCAGTACCGACCAGTTACCGAAAAACAGGGAAAATGGGAACCGGTACCGAATATACCTGGTACGGTACCGGTTTGGTACCCGTACATTACTGTTATTTGGGGTAAACACCGGAACTGTACCGGTATCGAAAATGTCAAAAGGCGGTACCGAACCGGTAACAAAAATGTACCCGGTTTGATAAAGTCGATATCGGTACCGGTAAACGATACCATTTGCTTATCCCTAAGTGATGTTATTTTTATAATATTAAAATAATAAAAACGATATAAAAAACTAAACTAAAAGAAAATTATAAAAGAAAAAAGAAAAATGGAAAAATAAAAAAGAAACAAAAAGAAAGAAAAGTAAAAAAAAAATATTACTAATGTAAAATTAATATATACACATTATAAAAGAAAAAGGAAAATGGAAAAAGAAAAAAGAAACAAAAAGAAAGAAAAGTAAAAAAGAAAAGAAAATATTACTATTTACAAGCATGTAAAATTAATATATACACATTATAAAAGAAAAAAGAAAAATGGAAAAAGAAAAAAGAAACAAAAAGAATGAAAGTAAAAAAGAAAAGAAAATATTATATATATACCCATTATAAAAGAAAAAAGAAAAATAGAAAAAGATAAAAGAAACAAAAAGAATAAAAAGTAAAAAAGAAAATATTACTATTCACAAGCATGTAAAATTAATATATACACAATCAGTAAATACAGCCAGACAGCCTCAGCAGATGGGCTTCTGCAAATGCTACCCAAACATACAAAGAGAACAGAGAAAGGGCTTTTTTTTGTAATTTTATCTACCTGAGCTATGGAAGCCATCGATGAGGTGATTATGACAGTTGGGTTTTGTTTGATTTTTGATCTTTGATAAAAAAATATTTGAACTTTGAGAAAGTGGGTGTGTGTTTAGAGGAAGAACTAGGGTTGCAAGAAAGGGGGATTTGGGGTGGCAAAATGGTAATAAATTGGGGATTGCTGGGAGGCTTGATCTACTGCGTCGCCGGAAAACGCAGCTCTACCGCGTCGTCTTAAACTCCTCAAATTCCACTCTAACCTCGCTAGGAGACTTATCGTGCAACACGATTTCTGTTCTCTTTGAATTCATGTACACGGTTCCAACGAAATTCACATCAACAAATGGATCCGCCAAGCATTCGAGCGCCACTAAAGAGAGAAGTGAGAGAGCTAAGGAGAGAGTGAGAGAGTTGAGGAGAGAGAGAGAGCTGAGGAGAGAGAGAGATTTGCAGGTTTCGATGGAGGTGGTGACGGATTGACGGTGGAGGTGGTGGTGGATTTTGAGAGATAGGAGGTTGAAGATGATGTTGTTCTAGTTTTAGAGAGAGAAAAGGAGAGAGAGAGATCAGGGTGAAAGGAGGTGTTTATTTATTTATTTTTGTTTTTTAATAGTAAGGGTAGTGTGCTAATTTTACATAAATTTAACTGAGAAACTTAACATGGGTTAGTGATAAGGACCACCCGAGTGCAAAAATTACAACTATTAGGACCAACTTTGTAATTAGTAAACCATTAGGACCAAGTATGAAATTTTTACAAACCACATGGACCAACCAAGCATTTAACTCTTTATAATTATATCACTTTTAACTTTTCTAGAGCTTAAATTTTGTTTTAACTATATAAATAAAATCTAACTAGTTTTTACCCTTTAATACCATGCACGATTTTATCATACTAACTTTTAACTTTTGCTTAATATTAATGAAATACGATATATAAAGAGTAAGAAAAAAATTGAAGAAAGAACGTTCCAATAATAATTTATTAAAATTCATGAAGTTTTAAATGGAAGCTTTTATAGATCCATGATGTTTGTAACCACGCTTGCAGACACTTGCTCCGCGACTTCATGACCCTTTCTCAGCCCCCACTTTAATATTTAAAATATCTTAGTTTACATGTAATTTAGTTAGTTTTTGATTATCACTAATTCACTAGTATTTTTTAAATAAAAAATATATTATATGCTTTTTAGTTATTCTTTTAAAACTATTTCAGTAATTAATTATTCATAAAATTAGCTCACTTTGATTATTATCAAGTGTAATCTGAACAAATATTAAAAGAATTTTACCATCTACAACTACTTATATAGAAATCCTCACTCGTGTGGCCTAGTGGTAGAAGGGTTGTATTCTCCGGTGAAGACTCAAGTTCAATCCACACTTGTGTCGCTTTTGATGGACTAAGGCAATGAAAGATTTGAGCTAAGCCCTGTGCGAGGTTGTCAGTTCGAATCATGAGCTCATCCGGGTTTTCGTCTCATCGTGTGTTACGCCATATAGTTCTGCTCTTGTGGTGACACAACGATTGTCAAGTGGCAGCCGGTTGTATGGTTTCCCAGGGAAACGGCCAAACCAAAGTCTGAAGCTAGCGTGAGCCTGGTTAAGACAACATAGTCTAGCCGGAGTGGGGCAACGAGGCTCTCCAATTCAGGAGTGCGATGGCCAAACACAAACAAAGTCGTCTTTCGAAAAATCTACAACTAATTATACAATGCTGATTTTTAATTGTTTAATGTTATTAGCAAAGCTCTAGCAGTTAACTAGTTGTTGGGCGTCTTAAATTTCAACTATTGGATCGATTGCTTAAATAAGAAAAAAAGTAAGACAGTGAAAAAAATTGAGACATCTTTGTGAGATGTAAATTATGAGAGGTGTTTGGGTGGCCGACAGGACAACGAGGGTCAGGAATATGGTGGCAAAACATGGTATTCATTTCTTGGTTACGCGGCATACCCAAAAGAAGAACATTCGAAGAGGAAGGCTCCATCGTTTCGGGGGCAATAACAATTTCAAAGCGATTGTGGAGGAGTCGGTGGGATCGGGTCAGCTCCAGGTCAGCAGTGTTATTTCGAGCGGGTTATTTATCTTAATAACGGGAAAGATTCGGGGGGGTGACATAGTCTGCAATTGCGTAAATGTGTATGCTCCTTTGACGACCAGTGATAGAAAGGTTATATGGAACTCGTTGCTAGCTTTGTTGGCTGATTTACATGGGGTTAAGGTGCTTATGGTGGATTTCAACAAAGTGAGATTTCCAGAGGATAGGGTTCATTCGAATTTTGATGGTCTTAGTGCCATGGAGTTTGATATTTCATTAGTGACAGAAGTTTAGTTAAGTGTTCAAAGTGAGGTAGGAAGTGGAAAGTACATGTATAGGTCAACTGATGGGTCAAAGCTGAGTAAACTCGACAAATTCTTAGTTTGTATTGACTTCATTGAAAAGTGGTCGGATGTTTCAGCTAAGGCCTTCCCATGGTGTCTTTCTGACCACAACCCCATTGTTGTAGCTTAAAGGGACTAAGTTTGGAGCACCCCCATTCAGACTAGTAATTCCTGGGTGTAAGATGATAGTTTCAATCAAGTGGTGTCATCGGTTCTTGTTAAGTCAGTGGATGATAGATTCGGGGATGTTAAGTCCTAGAATTCTTAAAGTCAAAATAAGAGGTTTGGGGAAAAAGTCAAAGACGCTCGGTAAGCACATTTTAATAAGGCTTGTGGGGAGAGTGATGGAGCTGGAGGAGTTAGCAGAGACAAGAAGTTTGACAGATAAGGAAAAAACAAAACGCCTACAATATAAGCAGATTATTAGATGTTAAGAACAGGGAGTGGTTTGGGATTTGATCCAGAGGGTAAAAAAATTAAAGTGGAAGTGTTGGAGGTTTTTTGGGATAAATTTGCAGAACCCGTGGAGAGGAGACCAAAGATGGACAGCGAATGATTTGTTCACATTCCCCATGGTAACGGTGAGTCCTTGGTGTCCATTTTTCAGCCGGTGCTTTAAAGCGAGCGGTATAGGACTGCAAGTCGGATAAAACTCCCAGCCCTAATTGTTTTACCTTTGAATTCAACCGAAAATATTGAAATGATGTGTTCTCACACCCCAACCGATGGCGGAAACATCGGAGTGAGACAAAAACAAGATTGCTCGACACTTCATGACATTCTATTTGTGACAATTTTTAAATAATTCGAATTTCATTTCATGATAACGGAAAAATACATTGTTTGGAAGCAAATAATAACATAACAACTAAAAGAACAAACATAGAATTAAACTAGGTAGGTTTCTAACCATCCTACTAGATTCTTTCAACGCATCATCATCACAAACCTGCAATATATATTAAAGTAACATATCAACACAAAAAATTCATTGGTGGGCATACAAGTTTAGTGTACTAGCATATGTATAAAGAGAATTTAACGAGATCCACATGGCGAAACCACATACTAAGGCATAAACATAACACGAACTAGCATGCATCACATACGTGTCAACACAAAGATTCCACTAGCGTAATCTTGTCGTCGCAAAGACAAGACCGTTTGTATGATTGTATTACTTAACATAGACCCATCAACAGGTGGTGCGCTACTCATATAGTGCTATACATGTTTAGATAGGCTTGTACGAAGTTAATGACAAAGTATAATGTAAGAATGGCTTCTAGCATGCATGTATTCCTAAAGTATAAACGTATAAAGCATGTATATGGATTCGTTTGTATAAATAATGTATTTACACATGTGTGTTTGTGTGAGTTTTAATATGGTGATATATATTGCACCCGAAAGTGTGAAAACGAAAAGAGGGTCGTGTATACTCACGATTTGCAAAAGCTTCAAAAAACGTGAGCAAAGAGTCTTGAGAGTTAGGGAAATGCTGAGGTTATCATACAAGGATGAACGAGGCATATGAGTTATAGAGTTCGGTATTGAGTTAGATTAGGGTTTCAAGATAGTATGAAAGTATGTATATTGCAAAAAAAATAAAAAAATACATCTTGTCTAACACCACTCATTATGGACACTATTTTGGTTGTGTTTTCATGGGTACCGATTAACCCATTAGAACTCAGAGTGTGAGAAACTTTGACTAAGATAAAAGTGACCACACTACATAACATTCAACCATGAGTTTAGTTGGTGTTATGATCCGGTTCTAAAGTATATGTATGTATATATGTATATAGTGTGAGGTTCATTGGGGAACACTAAAAAACTGGGGAACCGTCTCAAACGAACTCCGATTGGACTCATTCCAGCGGTGTTGGAACCGGCTCGTCGAACCCCAACTAGGATCTCTTAACCCTAAACCCTAAATCCTAACCCCTAAACCCTAAATATATTAGGGTTTGGATTTAGGGTCTTATATTAGGGTTTAGCCTTAGGTTTAGCTTTAGGGTTTAGTTTTAGGGTTAATCTAGCATTTAGGGTTTAGCTTTAGGGTGTAGGGTTTTGGGGTTTAGCCTTTACGGTTTAGCTTTTAGGGTTTATAGCTTAGATTTTACGATTTAGCTTAGGTTTTAGCCTTATTTCTTAGCTTTAGGGTTTAGGGGTTAGGATTTAGGGTTTAGGGTTAAGAGATCCTAGTTAGGGTTCGACGAGCCGGTTCCAACGCCGCTGGAATAGTCAAGTCGGAGTTCGTTTGAGTCATTTCCCCACTGTTCCCCGCTTTTTTCGTGTTCGCCAATGAACCTTCCCATATGTGTGTGTGTGTGTGTGTATATATATATATAAGTAATTAATCCAAGTCATATAATGTCATGCATGGAGGTAGGATTAATTCCATCCATATAACCTCATTGTATAGATTCACCAGAGCACAAAATCATTAACTTAGTTGATGATTTCAGTTGGTCATGAATAAAATAAGGAATGTACAAGTAACTAATCATCTAAGTCATCAAGTAACCAAGTGAAACTCAAACTAGATTAGTGCATTCCAATTATGGCAAATGTTTGGAGACTTGGTGTAGTTTGGACATTTTGTTACTAGTAAGTGTACTTGATGACTTAGGTTAATTAGATTGGAGGTGTTTTCACCTCAATCTTTCTGAAATGAAGCCTCAACTTAAGTCCATCAATGCATGTTAGTTGGGAACAAAGTTGAGTTTGTGTTCATAAGCAAAAGTTACAAAATTTAAAAGTTTTATAAAAACATAATTTAAATCCAACTTTGGACCTCAATGTGGTGATGTTCCAACTTATTTTACCATGGTAAACTTGTGGAAACATTCCTAGAGGTTATCCAAGTGGAATAGAAGAAGAAAACATGAATAAATGAAGGAGAAAGTGAGTTGAAATCTCACTTGAACACTAAGAACTTTCTGCCCAAACTTGGTGATTTCTTGATGATTTTGAAGTGTCTAAGAGTAATTTGGAGTTGTGGAAAGTGAAAATATGTTAAAGGAGGCTTGGTTTTATAGGGGAAAACTAGGGTTTAAGTTTTAAAGAGGTTAGAAGATGACTGGAGGTAAAAATATGTGGAAAAGGGTGAAACCCAATTAGGTGAAAAACTTAGCTGTGGATTGAGCCTGGTCGCGCCACGTGACCAGACATTCTTCCCCATCGCGTGGCGCTACGGGAGCTGTTTTCCAGCTTTGGGTTTTGTTCATTTTTAGTTCCTGCACTTTGTAACTAGGTTATTTTATGTCGTTTTCTTGCATTTTAGCTTGTTTTTAGGTATCCAAAGTGTATTTAAGTATCGTATGAGTATGATGCATATATGCTTGATATATCAACGTATTTTAAGTCTTGGTTTTGCATATAAACACGTATTTAAAGATTGATCGCGTATATAACACAAGTATGAAATGTACACGTATGAATATAAAAGTAAACTCTCATTACGATCAAAGTCTCGGATTACAATATTGGAAATGAAATACGAATACAAGTTTATAAAATTAGAAATGTGAATACAACTTTCTAAACAAGGAAAGTATGAAAATGTGAAGTGTTACATGTGTCCCCTCTTTTTATGGAATTCTTTGAGTAGTTTCGCACACATGGTGCTATTCATAAAGGTTGTGGATCCTCCTTCATAACCCCCATACCCAAGAATAAAGACCTTGTGATCATTTCTAAGTTTAGACGCATATCGCTTGTTGGTATAATCCATAAGTTTATTGATAAAGTCCTTGCCAATCATTTGAAGACATTATAGGTAAAGTTATCTTCCCCGTTCAGACCGCCTTTGTGGAAGGATGACACATTTTAGATGGCCGCTTATTTTAAACGAAACTGTGACATGGGGAAAAAACAAAAAGGTCGTTTTTTATTTTCAAAGTGGATTTTGAGAAAGCCTATGATTCCATCAATCGGAAAAGCCTCCTTATGGTGATGTCTCGTATGGGATTCCCGACTAGATAGAAAAAAGTAGATTTTGGGGATTATTTTTTGTGTAGAGTGTCGGTGTTGGTTAATGGGAATCCCACCACTGGGGAATTCAAATTTAAGTTGGGTCTAAGACAAGGTGATCCCTTATCTCAGCTTTTGTTTCTTGTTCGCATGAAAATCCCCAATGTTTGAAAAAGGCGGTTAAGGAAGGGTTGTATGAAGGTTTATCTTTGCCTAACGGGATATATCTTGTCTCATTTGTTCTACACCGACAACGTGGTCTTTATCGGTACTTGGAGTAAGGAGAATTTCCTTAACCTCAATCAGAATGTAAGGATCTTCTCCTTAATCAACGAGCTTAAGGTTTACTTATTAGAGAGTATGGTGTTTGGTATTAGCGTGGATCGGCGGAGGTTTTGCATGTGGTTAAGATCATTCATTGTAAACCGGGGGTGTTTCCTTTTGTATACTTGGTTTTCCGATATGCACACATATGAACCGAAGTGTGAGTTGGAAACCGGATGATTGCTAAGTTCCCTTCGAAGTTGTCTTTATGAAAGGCGAAAGCTCTTTCCCTAGCGGGATGACTCACTTTAATCAAGGTAATGTTGGGTAACCTCACAACTTATTACTTATCTTTGTTTAGAGCTCCGGTTGCAGTCATAAAGGAATTAGAGAACATTAGAAGGATATTTATATGGGGAGGATCGGGTCTAAATAACGAGATAAGGTGGGTTGCTTGGGAAAAAATAATGGCAGATAAGGCTAGAGGAGGATTAGGAGTGGGAGGCATAAAAGAAACGAACCTAGCCTTCTTGTCTAAATGGTGGTGTTGGCTAAAAAGTTAAAATTCTCTATGATTTAAGGTAATCAACTTTATCCATTGGTAGAGTCTGATCATTTAATTCCATATTTGTGAATAGGAACTTTAATTGGGATTTGGAAAGTAATTGGTAGAGTCTGATCGTTTATCTAGCATGCAGTTATTGGTCGGATTGCAACAAAAAAGGAGCTATTAGTTAGAGAGGTTCAACTTCCTGATTTGTAGTGCCCATTTAGCAGAATGAGAGATGAGGGTATAGACCATTAGTAACTAGGTTGGTTAAAGCTGATTTGATTAAATGGTGAAGTTTGCTTTTGTAAGAAACCAAGGGATCTTTTATGTCGAAAGAAAAGATATGTGTGTAGTTTAGCTAAAGTCTTTCTTCTTATTTCACATGGTCAAACCTATTCTTTTGCCGTCGTCGTCGTCGTCATCATCATCATCATCATCATACTCAGTAAATCCCACTAATTGCAAAGCTAAGGTAGGGTCTGAGGAGGGTAAGATGTAGACAACCTTACCTCTACTTTGTAGGAATAAAGAGGCTGCCTCCAGTGAGACCCCCAGCTCGATGGTAGTTTTGCATCAAGCCTTGGACATAAGGCACACAATACTCGAAAATTAAGACAAAGGCCAATTAGTGCATGTACTCCCTTGTCTTTCGGCTATCAACTCCACCACATGATGCATGATTAACCATCCACCTCTTTTAACATTATTTTCACGAAATTAGTAAAATAACATTAAAATTAGTGCATTTTCACTTTTGCCCCCCGAGCGCCCACACAGATATACATTATATACGCATACCGCAAGCGGGACGTGAAATAAGAAGAAAACTTTAGCTAAACACAATATGTCTTTTGTACTATATCTATTCAATGTTTAAAAATTTTAAAACAAATATTAATTTTTGAGTTATTGCGGCGATAAACTTCTATTAGAGAGAATAACCACACACCATTTACGTTCGATGCAATGTCCGACCATGTATTCAATCATTAGGTGTAATGATTTTTTTTTATACTTTGTGATCTCTAGCTTTTTCGCTAATACTGAAGCAACACCTGTTCTAACATTTTTAACTCACCTCTTACGCTTACCGCTTAAAGAACATTTAACAAAAAAACACAAATATAAATTCTTTTCTAGGAGATATTTAAACCACAAATTCCTTGCCATGCACAAATGGCACGTCATGTATGCCTCGCCTTACACAAAAATGATTACATAGCATGTCATGTGTAGTATGATAGTATTATGTAGATCAAAAGGGTGACAAGCATGTCATGTGTACTCCTAGTCCAATACCATGAGCCACATAAGTGGAATTTAAATAGTGATTGGTAACTTAAGAGAACAAAAATTCCTCAAGTGGACAAAAGAGTATGCTTGTTGGTTCACAAAAAATGTTTAGTGAAAAAAATGAAACTAAGAAGTTACATAATGTTAAAAGAGTTTTTTTGCAAGTTGTCTTTAACAATATCTATGTTGTCTTCGGTATCTTCATGAACATTTTCATATGTTCTTGGCGTTGTTATGTTCAACTTGGTATCTTTTAAAAAATCACCATTACCATCACCCACCATCTACCACTACCATCAAACCCAAACACACATGTTGAGTAAAAATTAAGTGTGTCAATCCTATCGCAGTAGATAACAGGTTTTGGGTTAAAAAGGTATGACCAGAACACGGCTTATATTATCATTCATATCAAAGATTTCAACCATTACCCGTGTAGACATAGATTCGGGTTAACCCGAACACCACCGTTTAACTCATTTTTTTAAATGAGTCAAACATGTTGATGAGTATAACGGATCGTTGGGTTGTAATGTGTTTAACAGGTGAGTATGAGTATAACAAGTTGAATTTTGAATATTGAAAATCTTGAAATTGAATTGGAAATTACAAAAGTATCTTTAGAAAAAATGAAAAAGGGTTTCGCCATGTGAAAAAATCATGACATACACATTACTTCACAAATAAATGCACACCTAAAACACTCGCGTGAAAACATATTAATTCTAAGGGTTCGTGGGGCTAAATAATCAAATCCATAACACACAAAATTGCACACAAACCAAATACGTTAAGAAAATGCACAAACAAGAAAACCAAAACCTTTACGAAGATGTCTTTATATTTTTTGAAAGATGAGAAAAGATGTGGGTTTACAAGAGGAGAGTCGATTGTGTGTCATAGGCCCAAAGTGACCTCACGGAGTCACACGGTGTTGTTGCCCGGAGACGAGGGCAAGTGTTGTTTATCAGATCTTGGATTGAAGATTTATGAAAGTTAAACCAAAATATTATCTTCTTTTTTAACAACAATTTGTTTACCTAAATAGCACTTGTGTGTAAGGGAAACAACATACCGCTAGGTTATAGGTAACTAAAAGCTGTAAAGGAAACATCATAACAATAGGTTATGGGTAACTAAAATATAACTCATACCTCTAAACATATTATTTTGATTTAACAATTAAGAGTAATATTATTATGTAGTTGTACACAAGAATATGTTACCTAAATAAAAAACTATTATATTATTTTCCAATTTGCATTTTTTCCATAAAAGATATTTCAATAATTCAAACTTGAGAGAAAAAAATATTGTATGCATAGGCGTGGAGAACGATTGGCTTCAAATTATTTCAATAATTTAAACTTGAGAGAAAAAAAAAGAGTAAAGCCCATGACTTCAAATCCATAAACTTCCAAGACTTATTGCTTCAAATAATTAAATACTTTGTAAACTATTTTACAAATATTGTAAAAATAACATAAATATAAAATGTTTGATTTACTCTAAATAGTATGTTCAACGGTACAAACCGCAAACTGAATAAAGTAGATCGGCTGATTGGCTAAGACAGATACATATAAGATAAATATGGAGGGCTATCTTGTGTAATTAACTAAAATACAGGGGCATATTTGTAAAAGTGGGGTAAATAAGTGGCGAAATTGCTGGTAAATGAGTCCTCGTGAAAAGAGTAGGGAACGAATGGAAAGTGAGGGGGTAGGGCCCACCCTGTCTGGACGGTGTATTGATAAAACCGTGAACTCTTTAACTTTTACCTTCTCCCAAAAGTATTGATAAACTAGTAATTTATCTCCTCATACTATGGTGACGTAAAATAACTTAAACTTGTATGGTAGAAAAACCGTATTAGATTTGATTTGACACATTTTCAAACAAATTCTATATTAAAATGTGGATCAACTGAAAACATACATAAAAATAAGCATGAAAACGTATTATATTTGACCTGACTCATATTCGAAGAAAATTATCTTAGAAAGTAAATCAACTTAAATTTATACCGACACGTATATAATAATAAACACATAAGAATATATAGAGTTTTTTTAAGTTAAAGAATGATAAACTTGAAACTTTATAAATTCAGGGTGTCAAAATCACATTTTATAAAGTTTTTAAAAAGTTGAGAGAGTTCAAATGTCAATGTTAAAAATTGAAGGGGTGAGTGAGCAAAATTAAAAGGTTGAAGGGGGTGTTAGGGTGCTTGGCACGGTACCGTAGGCAAGCAACCGGATCTTTCTATACTAATAAATGAAAATCTTTTTTGGACACGTGTCGCTTTCTGGTGCTTCCTCACCTTATTTCCTATTTATCTCTCATATTGAATAAATATAATTTAGAAAATATATTTGATAAGAATAAATATTTAGACATGGATAAAAGTTTGTTTTATAATAATAATAATAAATTGTCAAAATAGTCCCTGAGGTTTGTTCACTTTTCCAGTTTAGTCCAAAATTCAAACCTTTTGAATCTGGGTCATTGTGGTTTCAATTTTATTATCATTTTAATTCAAAATAAAATTTTGGTCAGATTTTTCAGTTTCTATACTAATAAATGAAAATCTTTTTTGGACACGTGTCGCTTTCTTGTGCTTTCGCACCTTATTTTCCTATTTATCTCTCATATTAAATAAATATAATTTAGAAAATTTATTTGATAAGAATAAATATTTAGATAATGATAAAAGTTTGTTTTTATAATATTAAAAATAATAATATAATAATAATAATAAACTGTCAAAATAGTCTCTTAGGTTTGATCACTTTTTCCACTTTAGTCCAAAATTCAAACCTTTTGAATCTGGGTCCCTGTGGTTTCAATTTTGTTGCCATTTTAATCCAAAATAAAATTTTGGTCAGATTTTTCAGTTAACATACAGTTTTTTTTTTGTCTTTCTTTTCCCTTTTAAAGAAGGGCAAAATAGTCAGATTTTTTTAAGAGTTAAATGCTATTTTAGTCCCTGTGGTTTGAGTCATTTTGCCAGTTTAGTCCAAAGGTTTTATTTTTCGCTTCTGGGTCCAAAAAGGTTTAACCGTTGTCATTTTGGTCCAACTGACTTAACCCCATCAATTCATCTCTGTTAAGTCAAGGGCATTTTAGTCATTACCCTCCCTATTTAATTAACCCTTTAATATTACCCTCCTTATTTAAAACTGAACCTTCCACCACATGAATTATAGCCCGCAGCACCCACGGCAGCAGCTGGTACCACTAAAGATGTTGCACCACCTGCATCAATATTAAATTTGTAATACTTGACTTTTTTCACAAGCAACACTAAGTACACGCCATACATAAGCAAACTCAAACAAAAACATATGAACCACATGACAACGTAAATCACAAAGCCTCCACTTAAAGTTCGATAAAAAAGCACGCCAAGGTCAGAACACATACCACCAGCACCACCATTCAGAACAGTGATCTGCCTCGAAGAAGCCACCTCCTCACCACCACAACCATCGCCACTACCGTTAATGGTGTCGGATCGGATGCCGGAGGGTTCATCGGAGTTCCCACATTGGCCGGCGGTGGATCTGGTTCTGTCGGCGAGGATCTGGTCAGGTTCTGGATCTGCTTCTGTAGGAATCCGTTCGCATAAAATAAATAAAAACTTTTGTAAATTCGAATTACAATACAGAAATAAATAAAGCTGTAAATTATAATACTTTTACAACTGAAATAATCGAAGATACAAGAACAAAATTCAAACAGAAAAGTAAGTTCTTAGCTGAGGATCGTGTTAGACACGGGTCCCTTAAAACAAATTTCGAGTCTCCCAGGAGAACTCGTTTGTTTCCAGGATACAACAGCCCAAGCAGTTGCACTGCCGGAGATGACAACAACCCGAAGGTGTACCTTGCTGCAAGAAAGGAGAAGAAGAAAATTTCTGTAGAGAATTCGATGGTGTTCAAGGTGTGTCTTCTGGTGTTGAGGTGATCCTGTATTTATACTGCATGTGGGTTGAAACAGTCAAAAGGAATTAACTTAACGAATTAAATTGCATTAAACGTCTTTAATGCACTTTAATTCGTCAGTTACATTCCTGGTCAAGACCCTTGACTCGTCTACTGCTGAAGTGTAACTGATTTGTCATTAACTTTGGAAGCAGCCTACTGGTGCGCACGCCAGTGTGGCTCACATCCCTGCGCGAGCTTACTGGTGCGCAATCCCTTGCGCGAGTATCCTTGCTCCACAGTCCTATTGCGCGTGCGCCAGTATGGCTCACATCCTTGCGCGAGCCTACTGGTGCGCCAGCCCTTGCGCGCATATCTTTGCTCCATAGTCCTATTGCGCGTGCGCCAGTATGGCTCACATCATTGCGCGAGCATACTGGTGCGCAAGCCCTTGCGCGTGCCTCCTTGCTCCACAGTCCTATTGCGCGTGCGCCAATATGGCTCACATCCTTGCGCGAACATACTGGTGCACAAGCCCTTGCGCGCGCACGCCACGTCACCAGGGAACCCATCTGGTCACGCCACACAGTCGCGCCATACTGGTTCACTTTGGTGTGCTGCGCGCGCGCAAGTCAGGCATCTGTGGCGCAACCTGGACTTCCTGCACCATGCGCCACTACCTGTGTACCTGCGCGCCCCTTGCCACGTTGCCTTCTAGGTCTGCGCCACCTGGTCCTTGCAGCCTTTGCTGAGCCACGCGCGCGCGGTAAAAAAATACAAAGGCGGCTCTCAAGCGGCTCGCGGCGATCAAAGCGCCACATTGCGCCCATCGCCCACGCCACGCGCGCGTGTGCGAGTGCGAGTTAGGGTGCTCCGCACCCTTCGTGAGTACACTTAGTGTGTGCTTCCATGAAACAATAAGGAAGGAGTGTTCCCACTTAAATACCCATTTAAGTTTCATCACTCCTCCTATGTGGGACAAGATGCTACTTTCCCATTAATTTCAGCATTTAATGTTTCAAACACCAAACTTTGAGCATCGATATCTCATTCATCTTAGCTCCGTTTTGGACGTGGTTTAGTTCGTTGCGAAGCTCTTCCAACATAGAACACAAACCCGGAAATAAATATCTATATAAACCTCAGTTTATAATATTTATTTATCGTCCAAAATTAGGAAATACCCATTTCCTATATTTGTGAAAAATGCTATTTTCACTAAATTTCCAACAATCCCCCACATGAATGGAAATCGATCTTTCCCCTTTCAAGTTTCAACGATACAAATCCAACAGTTAAGTATTGCAAGATAGGTAGGCGTAACCTTTGAACCCTCTTTTGTGAAGCATACTTAGCCTCCTAGGGTTTTGTAGACGCGGTGTCTTTGAACAATCCCCCATTTATGTAGGCGACAATATACATTCACACAATACTCTCTCTAGTTTTGTCATCTCCTCATGGTTGTGTCCGTTCATGGTCATGGAACACTTTCCTGGTTCTGTGAGAGCTCTAGGATTTGCGCCTCCCCACAAATCCATTCGAAGCGACCACACTTCTCTCTAACATAGGTGATTCGTCGAATCACTAAAAGCAACATGGTTAATTTGATTTCCTCAAATCCTTAACCTCAACATGCTTAACATTACTTCATGTCACTGATTGGAATGGACTAGGAAGTATATAACTCCCTTTATGAATCTTTTGGGGCACCCCCCACAGTGACTCCCTTTGGGTTTATGATTAAGTTTGCCTACTGAACCTAGATCTTGGGATCTCCAGTCAACTAGGTTAGGTTTCCCTCATATTCCCTTCATCCATGGGCTTTAGTCCCATTCCTCTTGACGTCGTATAAACTAAATCTTTGCTTAAGCCTTTCGTTAACGGGTCTGCAATATTCTCTTTTGACTTCACATAATCAACCGAGATAATACCTGTTGAGATTAGTTGACGTACTGTGTTGTGCCTACGTCGAATGTGCCTTGATCTGCCATTGTACATAGAGCTTTGTGCTCTCACAAGCGCTGATGTATTGTCACAATGTATGCAAATCGCCGTCAACGGCTTTGGCCATCTTGGAATATCTTCCAAAACTTGACGTAGCCACTCCGCCTCTTCACCGCTTTTATCTAAAGCGACGAATTCGGATTCCATAGTGGATCTAGCTATGATAGTTTTCTTGGACGACTTCCAAGCTATAGCTGCTCCCGCAAGTGTAAATACATACCCACTTGTCGATCTATGATCCTTTATATCCGAAATCCAGTTCGCATCAGTGTATCCTTCAATCAATGCTGGATGACGGGTATAATGTAATCCGCAATCTCTCGTGTATCTTATGTATCTTAGCACTCGTGTGATAGCTTTCCAATGATCATCATTTGGATTACTAGTGTATCTACTTAGCCTGCTTACTACATATGCTAAGTCAGGTCTAGTATATGTCATTAGATACATGAGACTACCAATGATCCTTGAGTACTCTAACTGAGCAACTCCTTCGCCTCTATTTTTCCTTAGACGTTGAGTATTATCAATCGGAGTTCGAGCTATACTCGTATCTTCCGAATTGAATTTCCCAAGGATCTTGTCCACGTAGTGAGTTTGACTTAAGATAAGACCATCTTGCGTTCTAGTTATTTTTACACCAAGAATCACATCCGCTAAGCCCATGTCTTTCATGTCAAACCTTGCTTTCAACATGTCTTTAGTTGAGTTGATCATATGATAGTTACTCCCAATGATAAGCATATCATCCACATAAAGACATAAAATCACATAACCTCTTGCTGTGTCTTTATAGTAAACACATTTGTCGCTCTCATTTATTTTGAAACCATTGTCAATCATGACATGATCAAACTTTTGGTGCCATTGTTTTGGAGCTTGTTTCAAGCCGTACAAAGACTTGACCAATTTACATACTTTGCCCTCTTTTCCTGGGGCGGAAAAACCCTCGGGTTGTTCCATGTAAATCTCTTCTTCTAAATCTCCATTTAGAAATGTGGTTTATACATCCATTTGGTGAACTTCCAAATTTCTTAAAGCCGCAATTGCAAGAACCAATCTTATAGAGGTTATTCGTGTCACATGTGAGTAAGTATCAAAGTAATCTAGACATTGTTTTTGTCTAAACCCTTTTATTACTAGCCTCACCTTGTATTTATCAATACTTCCATCAGCTTTCATCTTCCTTTTGAATATCCAAGGATATCCAAGTGGCTTACAACCAGGTGGAAGATCTACTAACTCCCAAGTATGATTTTGCAATATAGAATCAATTTCATTCTTAATTGCTTCTTTCCATTGAGGTCCTTCCACGGAAGAAACCGCTTCGCGATAGGTATTGGGCTCACCCTCAACCATATAGCTCATGAAGCCTGGCCCAAATGATTTTGCAATCCTTGGCCGTTTACTTCGTCTAAGGTCACCTTGGTCGATCTCTGGTCGATCATGTGTTTCATCTAACCACGTAGATGAACTTGGACCTGCTTCATCAACCATTGTTGGTGAGGTTTCATGTGGTTCTCCTAGCATAGGAAACACATTTTCAAAGTATGAGACGATGTTAGGATTTGCCTCCATGATAGTGTTTACATGGACATCGGGATTCTTGGACTCATGTACAAGAAAGCGATGTGCACTACTTTGATGTGCATATCCTATGAATACACAATCAACAGTTTTGGGTCCTATCCTAAGAGTCTTAGGAGGTGGTACAATCACCTTTGCTAGGCACCCCTACACTTTCAAGTATTTGTACGAAGGCTTCCTTATTCTCCATAACTCATATGGAGTTTCGTCCCTATTTTTAAGTGGTATCTTGTTCAAAAGATAATTCGCTGAGAGAATCGCGCCCCCCCCCCCACATTTTTCGGTTCACACCCGAACTGATCAACATGGCGTTCATCATTTCTTTTAATGTACGGTTCTTACGTTCCGCAACGTCATTTGATTGTGGAGAATAAAGAGGTGTACACTCGTGTACAATGCCACTTTTTACGCATAAATCCGCAAAAGGTGCGACATATTCACCTCCTCGGTCGCTTCTAACCGCTTTTATCTTCTTTTTAAGTTGATTCTCAACTTCGTTTTTGTATAAGATAAACTTTTCTATTGCTTCATCTTTACTTTTAAGTAAATATACATAGCAATATTTAGTACAATCATCAATAAACGTGATAAAGTACTTATTTCCTCCACGTGTGGAACCGCTTTTAAATCACACACATCGGTATGAATTAAATCAAGGGGTTCGGTTATTCTTTCAACCGATTTAAATGATGATCTTGTAATTTTGGATTCTACACATGTTTCGCATTTGTAATAGGAATCAATATGGAATGTTGGTATCATATTTAATTTAACTAACGTCATAATGAATTAAAAATTACAAGTCCTAATCTACCATGCCAAACATTTGAAGACTCAAACATGTAAGTAGAAGTAGAAATTTCATTCATGTTTTTCTTGGTGTTAACCACCGTTACATTCATTTTGAACATACCATTAAGGGCATAGCCCTTTTCCAACATACATTCCACGTCTAGATAAAACAAATTTGTCCGATTCAAACACTAGACGAAAACCAAACTTGTTGAGCATCCAACCCGATACGAGATTCTTCCGTATATCCGGGACATAGAGGACTTTGCTCAACGTGAGCTCCTTGCCAGAAGTCATCTTCAAGATCACTGTGACTTCACCCTTGATGTCGGCGGTAGCTTTATTTCCCATATAAAGCTTTTCTTCACCCGTTGCTTCCTTGAATGTTGAGAAAAGAGCCTTATCTCCACAAACATGGCGGGTTACACCCATGTCAACGAATCATCCTGGTGGGTTGGCACCCACCACGTTGACTTCTTCAATCATAGCCGCTTCATTGGTTATCATTGCAATTAGAGGCATACCATCCTCATCAACCATATGCGCACGCTCACGCTTAGGTTTCTTGCATTCGTTAGCACGATGCCCCGTCTCGTTACAATTGTAACAAGTACCTTGGAAAGGCGCAGACTTCTTTTTCACAGCCCCCTTTCTTGGTCCAAGGTTGTTAACTTTTGCTTTCCCCTTGTCCTTTTTCGTTAGTTTACCCCTTTTGCCTTTGGAGGAATCCCCAACTTCCACCATGTTTGCTTTAGCCGCAGCTTGCGCAATGGTGCCTTTTAGAGCGACCCTCAGTCCCGGAAATGCGCTGACTACAACGGCCGTGGTAACCGGAGGGGGGACACAACCGTCAAATACGATCCAGTATCACCAATCATCTTTCGCTCACACCATGCCGCCATTGTATTCTACGGCACTCACAGATGCGATATCCACACCACCCCATCAACCTGTTGTCATGCCGCCAGGCATCATGAATGCCCCAGTTACACCAGGGAACCAGGCTTACTTCCCTGGCTATTACTACGCACCCCCTTTTGGGTACCTTCAACCGTACAACAACCAAGCATACACTCCACAGATGACGACACAAGGTTACGTTCAACAGCCGCCATACGCGGCTGGTATGCCACCGTGGTGGGCATACCCCATGTCACAGCATGCATATGGCCAAGGCCAACCGGCTATGGAACCTGTCTACAACAGAGGCAATACTTCTAGACCCCGTTTCTCACCTGGTGAAGGGCCCACTAATACATCTCAGCCTTTGGTTTCTCAAGGGATAAGAGTCAGTGAAACGGATCACCCCGCACAGCCAGGCAACAGGGAAGAGGACGAACTCACCAAACCTTACAAACCCGCCGATGTTGCGGACAAGTCAAAGTTCACGAGACGGATTGCTGAAGCCCCAATCAAGGAAAAACCCAAGATGCCTCAAACTGTGGGAAAATGTGATGGTTTAAGCGATCCAGATGACCACCTAAACTTATTCAAAAGTGTCGGAGAAGTCGCCTGCTGGCCTCTGCCCCTCTGGTGTAAGATGTTTGTGCAAACACTGGTAGGGGCGGCACGAGTGTGGTGGACGGTCTTCCCACGGGCGAGATTGACAGCTTCGAAGATTTGGTTTCCAAATTCCAATTGCAGTTTAGCCAGCAAAGACGACATACCAAGGATCGAAATGAGCTCCTTCACATACGTAGGCGAGAAAATGAGACCGTCGAAAATTTCATTGTCAGATTTAACAAAGAAAGTTTGGCGATCCCATGCATAACTAACGATCTGGCTTGTGGCGCGTTCCTACAAGGGGTGAACGGCGACGAGTTGCTACGAACGCTTTATGGGAGAGACGGCGTACCCGTAACCATCGACGAAATCCTGAGAATAGCCAACGTGTATGTCACGCAAGAAAAAATGATGGCCGCCAGTCATGCAGCCAACCAAAAAAAGGAATCACAAAAGGGACAAGATGACAGGGAGCACCGAAACTCAAAACCCAAGGGTAAAGGCGAAAGGTTTCATAGGAGTGATCGTTCTGACTCATGATACGACAAACCTAAAAGTTCCTACCCAAGAAGCGACTCGTCTTCAAGGTTCAGGTCCGACTATCCTATTTGAGCAAAACACCAGCAGAAATCTTAGCCTCGGAGAATCTAAAGCTCAATCCTCCAAAACCGCTAAGAGATACACCTAACAAAGACACCGGCAAATACTGCGAATACCATAAGGGCAATAGTCATGATACGAATGATTGTTATCAACTGAAGAAGCAAATCGAATACTACGTAAAGAATGGAAAGCTCGCCCACCTGGTTTGAGACATAAAACAAGGCCCGCCTACTATCAAGGAAGACCCAGACAAAGGAGCGGGCAAAAGGCAGCGGGAGATAAACATGTTACACGCCGACAAAGCAAAGGCGGGTGAAAAGAAGTTTCTCCACCCTGGAACCCTGGATGCTGGCAACCATGACAGTAGAACCACCGACAGAAGACTTGGACCTCACAGTTGATCCTCTCATCATATCAGCCGCCGTAGGCGATTATAACATGAGGAGGATACTGGTTGACACGGGAAGTTCCAAAGACATAATATATGAGCACTGCTTCAACAAGATGCAGTCGGAGGACAAGAAACTTCTTGAGCTAGTACACGCCCCTAGAAAAGGTTTCATCGGGGAAAAAGTTGATCCAATCGGCCAAATCACTTTTCAAGTAACCTTCGGTCTAGCTCCCCGGGAAAGAACCATACTTCTAACATTTCTCGTAGTGCGCGCAGAGTCGCATCATAACGTGATAATCAGGAGGTTCACTGTAACATTTGTATAAAACGGGTTTCGAAAACCCGCACCATTTTCATTAATCAAGGGTGTATTTATATATCGTTATGTATTTTTATTATTATTTATTTATTTAATAAGGATATAAATCTATAAATAACAACAATTAAATTAAAATAGACTTAAAAGAAATAACAAATAATTAAAAAGTTAAATTAAACCTTTTAATTAATCAATCAAAAACTGAAACAAAAAGAAATTGGGAACCAGGATCGAACCCGGGTCGCCCGGGTAGTCACACACAATCAACACCACTACGCTACACACACAAGATGTGTTAGTTTTATGTCTCATTATATAAATATGCAACCTGGGCGGAAAACCTGCAACCACCATCACCGCGGCGCCGGAGATTCCGCCAATCTTCAAACGCGGTTTTCTTTGACGACAGCTGTTACGTGATCTAATTAGAGTAAACCTCAATCAGGCCCCTCTGTCGTCGATCATCCTTTCCAAATTTGCAAATTCAAAACCGGAACTTGAGTGATCAAACCCCCTATAAATACCATCGATATATACCTCTAATCCTCGCTCAATTCTTTCACAACTAATGACAAGATCACTCTGCTCAAACCCCCTGGTTTCACTGGAAACCGCAGCTTGTCACCGGAATTAACTCGCCGGAGAACCCACTGCCGACCGGTAACAGTTCCTTACCTTCTAATTTAGTTCGTATATTATTTCATATATCATTTCATTCATTTCGGTAACTGCAAAAGTATAGTAATCAAGCTTAATCGAGTTTTGAAATCAAGAACGTGTTCTGGGTAAATTTTTAAACGAAGAAGATGAAGTGTATAGTGGGTATTTATATAATAAAACTCGAATCATAACCAGGTTAGACACACAGTCCAGCGGTGGACTGTGTGCACTTTAAACACACACGTTCCGAATTCGATTCCTGCCATCAACATTGTCGAAATAAACAATTTTTTTTTTAAAAACCAAACCCCACTGATCCCTCAACAAGTTGTTAAAATTAACAAAAATGCTATGTTTTACGGGTTAAGCACCCAGCCCAACTGGTTGGGCCGGGTGCAAACCAACTTCAGGTCGCCGGTTCGAGTCCACGCCCTCACACCGTCTGATCACTTAAAAATGTTTTTAAAATTAATCATTTCTGTATGGACTTAACTTGTGTATAAGAGAATTAAAAATCAGATATCTAACGGGTTAGACACGTAGCTCAGTTGGAAGAGCTGCGTGCACGTGAACGGAAGGACTCAAGTTCGAATCCCACCCCACGCATACAGATCCGCTAATAAACCGGCCCGGCTCCTCTTACTGTCAGATCTGACAGTATGTTTTTAATACTCCTTTTTTATTATATGTATTTTTTTTATTTATTTAAATCACTTATATATATACTCTTTAGTTAAAACAAAATTAAATAATGCAAGTTCAAAGGAAATGAAACCACCAAAAATAATCTAAAAACTTAATAAAGATGTTTAAATAAAAATATTAATTTGTTTATATTTATCGAATTATCGTATTATTATTTTAGGGCAATATTCGTTCGTCGATCAAACCCTCAAAATCGTGCGCATCTTTCATCAATCGAGAAAACGCACCCACTGTGAGTGAATCTTTACAAATTCCCCGTTTTAATCATGTTTTGGGGTGTATCATGTGTCATATCATTTCTTTATTTTATTTAACACTTGTGCTTATATCATTTCGTGATCAAATGTGTATTGCTTGTAGTGTGGTTTATATGTGGATACATTTTATCATTTCAGTGCACTCATTTCATTAGGCCCATCAGTTCCTCGTGTGATACGGGTTGAGCATCAGGTGCCTCATTAGATCGGCTCCGTTTGATTGAGCCTTGATCTCAGATACATCATCATTCATGTCATATATTCATTCAATGTGGTTTGTGATTGGTTACATATATACATTTGCTCACATGTGATTCATGCACAATTTTATTTAAATAAACATAAAAATCAATTATTTAAATATTTTATCAAGGTTCACTCGCCAACTTTTGTTAACCCAAAATTTCCTCTATTTTACGCATGATACAGGTGATCAAGTTGAGGAAAGAAACACCTAGGATGGCCGAGAAGAATAATCAAGTTATTTCGTTGGAACAAGCATTTAGATTATTATTTGTGTTTGTATGAAATTTTGTTGGATATTTGAATTTAATAAATATGAAACTTAGTAGTAAATATCATGAGCTTTGGTGATAACCCAATCATGCCCCGACTTTTATTCCGCTGCGGGTCGGGGTGTGACAGATTGGTATCAGAGCTTGTGACTATAGGGATATAGGATAGGTTATTAGACCTTTAGAGCCTATACTATAGTTGACTAGATTTAAATTGCTTATGTGTTACATGCAAAATTCATGACATTTATATGTTTCATGTTTATATTCACACACAACATTATGCAAACATTCTCACAAGTACATGTTAATATGCAATGCTCATCATAGATCATACCCTCATATCATATCATATCTATGAAAGCACACACCTCACGATTTCACGATTTCCATTATTTCTTTTCAAAGATTTTTGCAATGTTTTCATATTTTTCAAATCACATCAAAGTGAGTTTTCACGACGGGCATGTAGTTACTGGAAGAGTACGAGTACCGGTAGTCGGAACGTCCTGTCTAGGCTTGGCATTCGTATAAATCCAAAATAAAGGACCAGTTTGCCTACCTGGGGACTAACGATGAGAGTACGAAGGACCTATTAGGCCAAAGCATGCTATACCAAACGTCGTGTGAACTAACCCCACTTTGAGCTGTCATTGTGTCCACACCTGGACCCCCTCCGACCATACATCTCGCAATCATGTTTTACGATTTTCATTCGGGTGGTGCAAGTGTTAACCGCCGACACCAATGTGAATCCTACCAAGCCCAATAGTCATGGGGGCCCACATGACTACACAGGCAATGGTATGGGGGACATTTTGAGGCCCAAACATGAGCAAACCCAAGGCATCCTAGGGATGTAGTTAAATTATTTTCAGTTATGTTGTTTCACGACACATGACACCTAGGAAATTCTTGAACTCACAATCTCCCTACATATATTCCTGTAGATGTCTGCTAGGCAATTACGTGGAGGTAGAAGGTTAGGAAAGTCAAACGAACGCTTGGCCACGCAAATTGCTAAACAAATGGCCGCTGACATCGTGCTACAAGTTCAGCAAGCTCTCACCGCTAATCCCATTAACCCTCCCAACCAAGAAGATCAAAGCGTCGCCAACCCTCCTCCCAAAACCCCTAAATGCACCTACAAACACTTCAAGTCTTGCGATCCCCCAAAATATGAAGGGACTGAAGGTGTCACCGCTAAGACGTTTTTGCCCTAGAAGCGAGATCAAGAAGCTTGAAGATGAATTCTATGCTCTAAAGCAAAAAGAAGGGGATCACACCTCCTACAACAAGAGGTTTCTTGAGTTGAACCAAATGGTTCCCAATCTGTTCACCCCATTATACCGCTTAATCGAAGACTACATTTGAGGCCTCCCCTCGAAAATTCAAGATTCGGTTTTAAGCACTTCGCCTGCAACACTCGAAGCCGCAATGGAGTTAGCTACGGAACTCACTGAAAACCGCATTCGAAATGGCAATTTTAAAGATGAGAAGAAGAAAGCACCCATTGAGACCCCAATTCCAAACCACTCAGGTTCATCCTCGAAGTTTGCTGGTAAGAGGAAGCGAAATGGCAAGAACTTTGCTGTCACCCAAACCAACCCTCCCATCACTGCTGCTTCAATCACGCAAGCCGCCCCTCCAGCCGCACCATTCAAAAGGCCATACACTGGCCCACACCCAAAGTGTAACCGTTTCAATACCATTACCCTCCTGAAAACCCTTGCCAACATTGCACAAGTTGTGGCCGTGCGGGTGACACTATCCAAACCTGTCGTACCCTTCAGCGATCAAACCGCAGTCAACCTCCAACCCAAACCCAAAATCAAATGGTGGGCCAAGCCCAACAACCCTTACTTCTACCACCTGCACAACTCGCAGCCCAACCTTACTACCAACCCAACTACCCCATGATGCAATCTATACGAGCCTGTTTCAATTGTGGGGACCCAAACCACTTCAGGAATACTTGCCCACGCCTGGTGAACATCATCCACGCCCAAGCTCAAGCAAAACTGGTAAACCAAGCTAACTAAGCTCCTCCACCTGCTAGAGGAAGAGCTTTCAATATCAACGCCAACCAAGCCAGGGCTGACAACAATGTGGTCAACGGTACGTTTCTCGTAAATGGTAGTTATGCATCCATATTATTTGATACTGGTGCGGATAAGAGCTTTGTGTCTTTAGAATTTGAATCTATTCTCGACCAACCTCGTGATAATCTCGTTGAATCTCTGACGGTGGAAGTTGCTGACAGAAAACCCACTTCATTAAATTCTATTATACGCGATTGTACTCTCACCCTAAATGATCACGATTTTTCAATTGATCTCATTCCTATGAAATTGGGAAGTTTCGATGTTATCATCGGCATGGACTGGCTCAGCCAGCATCACGCTGAAGTGGTGTTCCATGAAAAGTTCATTTGTATTCCTCTCGCCAACGGTCAGACACTACGTATCTTTGGGGAAACTCCTTCAAAAGGGCTCAAATTGATGTCCTGCCTTCAAGCCCGAAGTTATCTTCGCAAAAATTACATCGCATTTCTAGCTCATGTCGTCAAGAAGGAAGGCAAGGAAAGGAAGCTCGAAGTTATTCCAATTGTGAAAGAATTCCCGCAAGTTTTCCCGACGACGTTTCAGGACTTCCTCCTGCGTGAGAAGTCGAATAGATCTTGTGCCTGGTGCTACACCGGTCGCAAAATCTCCCTATAGGTTAGCCCCATCCGAGATGCAAGAGTTGGCCAGTCAACTGCAAGAGCTGACTGACAAAGGATTCATACGTCCTAGCTCATCGCCTTGGGGTGCGCCCGTTCTTTTTGTAAGGAAGAAAGATGGAACGTTTCGCATGTGCATTGATTATAGAGAACTCAACAAGTTGACGGTTAAGAATCGCTATCCACTGCCTCGTATTGATGACCTTCTAGACCAACTTCAAGGCGCCACCTGTTTTTCCAAAATTGACCTTCATTCTGGTTATCATCAGCTTAGAGTGCGCGAAGAAGATATTCCAAAAACTGCCTTCCGAACTCGTTATGGTCAATACGAGTTCATGGTTATGCCCTTCGGTTTAACCAACGCCCCCGCTGTCTTCATGGATTTGATGAATAGGGTATGCAAACCCTATCTCGACCGTTTCGTCATAGTCTTCATCGACGACATTCTCATCTACTCCAAGTCAAAATCCGATCGTGAGCGACACCTTCGACTCATTCTTACACTCTTAAGGACTGAAAAGCTTTACGCTAAGTTCTCAAAATGCGAATTCTGGTTAAGAGAAGTACAATTCCTTGGTCATGTCGTCAATGACAAAGGGATTCATGTCGATCCTTCAAAAATCAAGGCAGTACAAGAATGGCAAGCGCCACGTACCCCTACTGAAGTTAGGTCATTTCTTGGCTTGGCTGGTTACTACCGACGCTTCATTGCTAATTTTCCCGTATCGCTGTTCCGCTCACGGCCTTGACTCACAAGGGAAAACCCTTCATTTGGGGACATAAGCAAGGGGAGGCCTTCCAAACTTTAAAGCAAAGGCTTTGTGACGCACCTATCCTTACACTCCCTGAGGGTTGCGATGACTTTGTGGTTTATTGCGACGCATCAGGGCAAGGTCTAGGCTGTGTATTGATGCAAAGAGGAAAGGTGATAGCCTACGCCTCTAGGCAACTCAAAGTTCATGAGAAAAATTACACCACCCACGACCTGGAACTTGGAGCCGTTGTGTTCGCTCTCAAGATATGGAGACATTATCTTTACGGTACCAAGTGTGAAATATACACTGACCACAAGAGTCTCCAGCATATCTTCAATAAAAAAGAGTTGAATATGAGGCAACGAAGATGGGTCGAACTGCTCAACGATTACGACTGCTAGATTCGGTATCATCCTGGCAAGGCAAACATGGTGGCTGATGCGCTCAGTCAAAAGGGATATGCGAACTCTATTCGTCTTCTATGTTCGCAAATCATAACCGATATCAAGGATCGAATCCGGGCAGCTCAACATATCTCTGTAACGGAAAATGACGTACGCGATGAGCTGTCATGTGGAGCTGAACTCAAAATTGAAACCAAATCCGACGGTATTCTATATGATTTAAACCGCATATGGATTCCCGATCGCGACAACCTTCATGATTTCCTCATGAATGAGGCACACAAAACACGATACTCTGTACACCCAGGAGCCGATAAGATGTATCAAGACCTACGATACACCTACTGGTGGCCTGGCATGAAAAAGGATATCGTTGTTTTTGTTTCCAAGTACCTTACATGTTCCAAAGTGAAATCTGAAGATCAAAGACCTTCAGGACTTCTAGTCCAACCCGAAATACCTGTATGGAAGTGGGAAAACATAACCATGGACTTCATTACCGGGTGACCTCGCACCTCCAGTGGGTATGACACCATATGGGTAATCATCGATCGTCTTACAAAATCAGCTCACTTCATTCCGATTCGCGAGGACTTCAAGAACGAGAAGTTAGCTCGTATCTACATCAACAAGATCGTAAGCCGTCATGGTGTACCGTTAAGCATCATTTCAGACCGTGATGGTCGTTTCACTTCACGAACATGGCGAGCCGTACAAACCGCTTTGGTTACACGGTTAGACCTTAGCACCGCCTTTCACCCTCAAACTGATGGTCAATCTGAACGCACCATCCAAACCCTTGAAGACATGCTTCGAGCATGTGTCATAGACTTCAAAGGGAACTGGGACGCTCATCTACCGTTAGTCAAGTTTACGTACAACAATAGCTATCATTCAAGTATCAGCATGGCTCTTTTCGAAGCTTTATTTGGTCGTAAATGCCGATCTCCAGTATGTTGGCACGAAATTGGTGAAGCGCAAATCACCGGACCTGATTTGATTCAAGAAACAACCGACAAAATCATTCAAATACGAAACAATCTTCTAGCGGCTCAAATTCATCAAAAGTGTTATGCTGACAAACGACGAAAGCCCTTGGAGTTTGGCGTTGGTGATCAAGTACTTTTGAAAGTATCACCGTGGAGGGGAGTGGTTCGTTTTGGCCAGAAGGGCAAGCTAGCACCACACTACGTAGGACCTTTCAAGATACTCGAAAGAGTAGGTCCTGTAGCATACAAGCTTGACCTACCAGAAGAGCTTAACAGAGATCACCCCACGTTCCACGTATCGAACTTGAAAAAGTGCCTCGCTGATGAAAACCTCCATATCCCTCTAGAAGACATTCAAGTTGATGAATCAATGCACTTCGTTGAAAGACAAGTAGAAGTCATGGATTTCGGTGAGAAGCGCTTGAGGCGAAGTCGTATTCCAATCATCAGGGTGCGTTGGGAGTCAAAACGAGGGCCCGAGTTTACTTGGGAACGTGAAGACTCAATACACGAGAAGTACCTGCATCTTATTCCAGTTACAACTACTACTTAAATTTCGGGACGAAATTTCTAAAAGTAGGGGATACTGTAACATTTGTATAAAACGGGTTTCGGAAACCCGCACCATTTTCATTAATCAAGGGTGTATTTATATATTGTTATGTATTTTTATTATTATTTATTTATTTAATAAGGATATAAAAATCTATAATAAAAACAATTAAATTAAAATAGACTTAAAAGAAATAACAAATAAATAAAAAGTTAAATTAAACCTTTTAATTAATCAATCAAAAACTGAAACAAAAAGAAATTGGAAACCAGGATCGAACCCGGGTCGCCCGGGTAGTCACACACACTCAACACCACTACGATACACACACAAGATGTGTTAGTTTTTATGTCTCATTATATAAATATGCAACCTGGGCGGGAAACCTGCAACCACCATCACCGCGGCGCCGGAGATTCCGCCAATCTTCAAACGCGGTTTCTTTGACGACAGCTGTTATGTGATCTAATTAGAGTAAATCTCAATCAGGCCCCTCTGTCATCGATCATCCTTTCCAAATTTGCAAATTCAAAACCGAAACTTGAGTGATCAAACCCCCTATAAATACCATCGATATATACCTCTAATCCTCGCTCAATTCTTTCACAACTAATCACAAGATCACTCTGCTCAAACCCCCATGGTTTCACTGGAAACCGCAGCTTGTCGCCGGAATTAACTCGTTGGAGAACCCACTTCCGACCGGTAACAGTTCCTTACCTTCTAATTTAGTTCGTATATTATTTCATATATCATTTCATTCATTTCGGTAACTGCAAAAGTATAGTAATCAAGCTTAATCGAGTTTTGAAATCAAGAACGTGTTCTGGGTAAATTTTTAAAAGAAGAAGATGAAGTGTATAGTGGGTATTTATATAATAAAATTCGATCATAACCAGGTTAGACACACAGTCCAGCGGTGGACTGTGTGCACTTTAAACACACACGTTCCGAGTTCGATTCCTGCCATCAACATTGTCGAAATAAACAATTTTTTTTAAAACCAAACCCCACTGATCCCTCAACAAGTTGTTAAAATTAACAAAAATGCTATTTTTACGGGTTAAGCACCCAGCCCAACTGGTTCGGCCGGGTGCAAACCAACTTCAGGTCGCCGGTTCGAGTCCACGCCCTCACACCGTCTGATCACTTAAAAATGTTTTTAAAATTAATCATTTCTGTATGGACTTAACTTGTGTATAAGAGAATTAAAAATCAGATATCTAACGGGTTAGACACGTAGCCCAGTTGGAAGAGCTGCGTGCACGTGAACGGAAGGACTCAAGTTCGAATCCCACCCCACGCATACACATCCGCTGTTAAACCGGCCCGGCTCCTCTTACTGTCAGATCTGACAATATGTTTTTAATACTCCTTTTTTTATTATATGTATTTTTTTATTTATTTAATCACTTATATATATACTCTTTAGTTAAAATAAAATTAAATAATACAAGTTCAAAGGAAATGAAACCACCAAAAATAATCTAAAAAGTTAACAAAGATGTTTAAATAAAAATATTAATTTGTTTATATTTATCGAACTATCGTATTATTATTTTAGGATAATATTCGTTCGTCGATCAAATCCTCAAAATCGTTCGCATCTTCCATCAATCAAGAAAACGCACCCATAGTGAGTGAATCTCTATAAATTCCCCGTTTTAATCACGTTTTGGGGTGTATCATGTGTCATATCATTTCTTTATTTTATTTAACACTTGTGCTTATATCATTTTGATCAAATGTGTATGGCTTGTAGTGTGGTTTATATGTGGATACATTTTATCATTTCAGTGCACTCATTTCATTAGGCCCATCAGTTCCTCACGGGATACGTGTTGAGCATCAGGTGCCTCATTAGATCGGCTCTGTTTGATTGAGCCTTGATCTCAGATACATCATCATTCATGTCATATATTCATTTAATGTGGTTTGTGATTGGTTACATATATACATTTGCTCACATGTGATTCTTGCACAATTTTATTTAAATAAACATTCGCCAACTTTTGTTGACCCAAAATTTCCTCTGTTTTACGCATGATACAGGTGATCAAGTTGAGGAAAGAAACACCTAGGATGCCTAGAAGAGTAATCAAGTTATTTCGTTGAAACAAGCATTTAGATTATTATTTGTGTTTGTATGAAATTTTGTTGGATATTTGAATTTTAAATTGATTTAATAAATATGATACTTAGTAGTAAATATCATGAGCTTTGGTGATAACCCAATCATGCCCCGACTTTTATTCCGCTGCGGGTCGGGGTGTGACATTCACCTTGGGGAAACTAGATGCTGTGGTATCCACGACGCGAGGTTTCATGAAGTTCCCTGCGCCAGGTGGAGTCGCGACAGTCCGTCGGGAAAGAATAGGGGAAGTGCTCAATACCAAAAGGTGTCGCCAGAAAGATGGGTTTAAATACACGTTACCCTGATCAAACAGTTATCATAGGGGACAACCTATCCCCTGAGGTCAGAGACAGCTTGAAGCAACTGCTGAGAAGAAATGCGAACGTCTTCGTTTTTGAACACTCCGACATGACCGGCATACCCCGGGATAAGGCGGAACACAAGTTGGCAACATTCCCCGGCATAAAACCGGTGGCCCAAGGAACGCGAAGCATGGCTCCGGATAGAAAAGAAGCAGTAATCAAAGAGGTACGAAAGCTGGTCGAAGCAGGTATTCTTCGGGAAACGAAATACCACACATGGGTGTCAAACCCCGTAATGGTAAAGAAACGTGACGGCACGTGGCGGATGTGCATTGATTTCAAAGATTTAAATAAAGCGTGCCCAAAGGATGCATATCCGCTACCGGAAATAGACTTCAAAGTCGATTCTTTGGTTCCATTCCGGTATAAATGTTTCCTGGATGCGTATAAGGGGTATCATCAGATCAAGATGTCACGCGAAGACGAGGAAAAAAACAGCGTTCCACACCGACATAGGCATTTTCTGTTACACGAAAATATTTTCGGCTTACGTACGCAGGCGCCACCTACCAGCGGCTCATGGACAAATCCTTTGAAAAACAAATTGGTAGGAACCTGGAAGTGTATGTGGACGATCTGGTAACTAACAGTAGAGAAGAGAAACAAATGCTAAATGACATAGAGGAGACTTTCCGGAAGCTGCGGGAGTACAATATCAAGCTTAATCATAAGAAGTGTTCGTTCGGGGTCGAAGAGGGAAAATTCCTAGGAATGGTGGTCACCCGGGAGGGCTTAAGAGCCAATCCTGAAAAAATAGCTGCCATAACGCGAATGTCGTCACCTAGAACTCTGAAGGAAGCACCGACTTTAAATGGGCGATTAGTTGTTATAAATAGGTTCCTTGCAAGGCATGCAGAAAAGTCCCTGCCATTCATAAAAACTTTGAAAGACTATCTCAACAAGAACAACTTCAAATGGACTACAGCCGCAGAAGAAGCCTTGCAAGATATGAAACAGTTCATTGAAAAGTTACCCACGTTAACAGCCCCTCGCCCCAACAAACTACTGAAGATGTACTTGGCAACGGCACATACCGCAGTAAGCGCAGTGCTGATGGTTGAAAGAGACGGGAAACAAACGGCGATTAACTACATCAACCGTGTGCTGGCAGGTCTGGAAACGCGAATCCCACGCGTGAAAAACTGGTACTCGCGATTGTTCACGCCACCTGGCGTCCCCGAAGATATTTTCAGGCTCATCGTGTGCAAATCCTAACGAATTACCCCTTGCAACAAGTACTTCATAAACCAGAGATCTCTGGGAGGTTGGCAAAGTGGGCAATCAAGTTAGGGGCCCTTGACATCGAGTATCGCAGGCGAACAGCTATCAAAGGTCAGGTAATCGCGGATTTCCTGGCTGAAATTCCTGAAGGGGAGGTCACTGATGACCCGGTGATTGACAATAGTTCAAAAGCATGCGCATCCTCACAAGTCTGGAAGCTATACACAGATGGGTCCTCTAGTGGAAAAGGGATCGGCGCGGGTCTCATGCTAATAAGCCCTGATGAAGTTAAACTCATGTATGCCCTATGTTTTTGTTTCGAATGCTCCAATAACGAATCTGAGTACGAAGCCCTACTGGCAGGCCTGCGAATGGCACAATCTATGGGTGCAACAAAGATTGAGGCGTATGTTGACTCCCTACTTGTCAACAACCAGGTAAACGAGACATACGAGGCCAAGGACGAAACGGTGGCGAAATATCTCGCTAAAGCCAAAGAGCTCATGGCATCTTTCGAAAGCATCACACTCAACCACGTCCACCGCGCTAGGAACCAGATAGCCGACGCTTTAAGTAAGCTGGCTACATTCGGCATGGAAAAGGAAGTAAAAGTAGAAACGCTACAATCACGTTCAATTGAACACCGGGAAGTCTCCGCGGTGACGGCGGAAAGATCTTGCTGGTATACGCCCATTTTAGACTACCTCACATCGGGAGCACTACCGTCCGCCAAAGGCGAAGCTTGGTAAATACAAGTAAAGGCGCTACTATATGAAGTACAGAATGGCACGCTATATAAGAAAACATATTTGGGGCCGCTATTACGATGTGTGTCCCCGTCAGAAGCCACGTATTTGGTGCATGAAATACATTCCGACATATGTGGGATTCACGTCGGGCCCCGGGCGATAGTGGCTAAAATTCAGAAAGCTGGGTATTATTCGCCTGGAATGCATGAAGACGCTGTAGTTGAACTCAGAAAGTGCTTCAGCTGCCAGAAATATGCTCCGCAAACACTGCGCCCCAAAAATAACTTAATTCCGGTGACAGCAGCATGGCCTTTCCAGAAATGGGTAGTAGATATCGTGGGACCATTCCCCCCAGCCCCGGGAAAACTCAGATACTTGATTGTGGCAATCGATTACTTCACCAAGTGGGTAGAAGCAAAGCCGTTGGCAAAAATAACGGCAGAAGACGCCAAAAAGTTTCTCTGGGAGCACATCGTCTGCCGATTTGGGCTCCCGTTATACCTGGTCAGAGATAATGGTACACAATTCACAGATCGAGTGTTGCAAGATTGGTGTATCGAGCTGTAGATTCAATAGTTTTTCACGTCGGTGGCCCACCCCCAAGGCAATGGTCAAGTCGAAAGAGCAAATAGAAGCCTGCTAGATGGACTTAAAAGGCGGCTGGACCACCAAGGAAGCTCTTGGGTAGAAGAGTTGCCAAATGTCCTCTGGGCACATCGAACCATGCCTAAGACGAGCAACAACAAAACCTCGTTCAGCCTGACCTACGGCACAGAAGCCAATATACCGGCAGAGGTAGGGCTACCCTCGCTAAGGCGCCTGACAGTCAGTAATAACGATAGACTCTTGTGCGAAAGCCTAGACACTTTGGAGGAACGGCGGGAAACAGCCGCCATCAGCGAGGCAAAGTACAAGAAAACTTTAGAAGAGTTCTACAATAAGCGAGTGGCTCAACAGACTTTCAAGGAGGGGGACTACGTTATGAGGGATAATGCAGCCAGCCGGGGGGAGCCTACTGGCAAGTTGGGTCATACCTGGGAGGGACCCTACATAATCCAAGAAGTTCTGGGAAAGGGGGCCTATCGTATATCTAGATTGGATGGCACAACAATCCCACGAAGTTGGAACATAGCCCAGTTAAAGAAGTGTTACATGTAGTCACCCGCCCCTAACGGCAAAGTAGGGTCTCTTTAAGTGCAAAAACGAGTGTAATTCATCATCGATGTCTCTCATTTTAAAGCATTCATTAATAAACATTACGTTTAGTCTTTATCGACATACATGATAACTTTAATGCGAAATACTATTTCATACATGCCAAAGTTATATTAATACAGCGCTAAAGTGGAAATCTTGGTAATAGATACATAAACCACTAGGACAGATAGGTATTTTGGTAATAAATAAATTCAACTATCAAACAAAACCAAGTACTTGTCCCATGTGAACAAAAAACAACATACGGGTCACCAAAAAACGAACATGTTCTACTGAATTAAAAATTGGCAAACATTGCTAACACCTCTGCAGGGGTGTGCAATGCCTCGCCATACCATTCCAAGGGGTGAGGATCCACGATCAAATCTTCATCTCCCGTCACGACTGCCAGACCGGCCACCGGTCACCCAAGGTCATCTAAGTAAGCCGGGTGAACTCTACCATGCCGTTGGTTTACCATACGACACCTACTTAGGGTTTTAGGAGGAAACCATGGCAGTAATGCATCAGCATTCAATACGACTGGATCGGGAACGACGGGTGCCTCTCCACCGGCTTTGCGTCATCATCGACATTTTCACCGGACAACATAGGATGGGGCACAACATCTGGAGTAATAAACCCCCATCACCTGCCACGTCTCCAGGTGCTTGTTCATGCAGAAAGAGCAGGGCGGCAGCCGCGTCAAGAGTCCGAAGAACATCGGACGTTTCTCACAGACGGTGTTCCTCACTCATGATGTTTTTTTACCAAATTTGGTAAAAATAGGTGAACAAATATATAATACCGGTTTGCCAAAAAGAGGGGGGGTACAAAGCTTTGATGATTACATGTCAAATCATTGACAGACATTAATTAACTGCACACAATCATGATGGCATGTCAAATCGCCGTGTAGAAGACGGCGGCGCCGCCTAAATCATGCATTTCATTAATGGCACCAAGTACCGATACCTGTTCCAATAAGGGTTGCTTTACAAAATATTTGGTAATAAAGACTAAAGTAAAACAATTAAAGAGTTACTCTTACTCTTCCGCCGTTTCTAGCATCTGGCCTAATGATTCTACACCTTCTTCAGACACTTTCCTGGATAAATTAACATACGCAGGTAAGGGATCATTACACACAGCTTCCAGGGCATCAGACATTTGGGACGTCAGCAGGCCTCCTTCCTCCTGGAATTGCTGTGTAACCTTATCCATTCGTTGACAGTTGACATAACCTTCGTGAACGCCGTCGTGCTGCCCGGACTTATAGGCGACGGTGGATAAACGATCTAGCAGCGCCACGAATGGCTCTGACTGGCGCAAATACTCGAACGCGCCGACCAAGCCCTAGGATATTAGCCAATTCCTGTCGCCACGAACACTCGCCAGTTGATCTGTCAGATTATCTACTTCGGCGCGGGACTGTTCCAAGGCATTCTCCGCCTCATTAAGGCGAGACAGTTGAAGGTCAACAGTTCATGTAAGTTGATTCTTTTCGGAAAGAAGAAGATCGCAAGTTTGTTGCAGGTTTCTAAGCTTCTCCTAGCGCTCTTCAAGCTCAGCTTGTTTGGCCTGGTCCTTGGGTTCAGACGCTCGTAGCTTGAGGGTCAAGTCCTGGTACCTTTCCTGCACCTAATACACAAAATCAGCGTCAATACGATACTTTCTTATCTCGGCGGACAACTAGGACCTAACCTTTTGGGCCTCCACAACAGCTTTCCTCTCCAACTCCTGTTGAACGCTTATGGCACGGGCAATCACGCGATCTTTCTCTGCCAAGTCGCGGGCCCAAACCAGCCTTTCCTCCGCTAAATTGGCAGTTACTCGTTTAAGATCGTCTTCCGCCTTGTTTTTCTAAACTAGGAAGCGGTCTCCCCTCACGCGTACTGCTTGAAGTTGACTCTCTAGGCGGCTCTTCTCATCAACAAGTTCTTGGATGGACATACGCGCTTGGCGTAAATCATGATTATCGTGCAGGTAGCGGCGTCTGAACTCTGCAAGTTTCCTTGGCACGCTAACAGTCTCCACCATGGTGGAATTCATTAGATACTCATTGTCTAACCCCTCTACATATGAAGACTCAGCTGGGGGTAGGATCGTTCCACCCAATGGTGTACAACAGGCGGCAACACAAGCCTGGTCGACTCAGCAACTTTCCACTTGGGTTGATAACGTTTATCTTGGGCATTCGAATCCCAACACACGGTAGGAAGATATAGATCATCGTGTAAAAAGGTTTCGTCCTCAAGGAAGTTCTCACTTGACCTCCCGCTCTCATGGAGGACGTGGGTTTTCACACTGCTGGAGTCCGCCCTAGCGGATGGCGTGGGCCTGTAACCGGCCGGGCTAGAACCACCTATCCCGGGGCCATAACCCACAGGGGAATCAACAGTCAAGGGTAATGTCATCCTCGTTATTGGAGGAGTCGAGGCAGAGAGCTCAGTAGCAACTATTGAAGCGGTAAACAAAGGGGCTGACTGGGAAGCGCTAGCTTTGGGGATAAGATCGGCAAGCGGGGTGCTCTGTACAGTTGTCACTGAGGCGCGGGTATCAGCAGGAGGCCGCGGCAGCGGGATCGCATCATCCAAAAGAGCCCCAGGCACAACTCCTGTGGACAATCACTGTTAGTTAGACGAGAGACACATCAAACAACAAACATTGCATAGATCCATAACTTACTTGCACGAAGTTGCTGGGCAGCTTTTGTTGCTTGGAAGGTCGTTAACTGTGGGGTTCTTTTTCGTTTCTTTGAGGCGGAACCGGAAGTACCCTCAGTTAAAGACAAGGTCACAACCACATTCCCGGGCAACCCAAATACATTTGTTTCTACGGGAATAACACCCACACTGGGAGCAGGTTTCCTCATAACCACCTTCAAATTGGGAATTTTCGCTTTCCCTACTAAAGGGGCCGCGTGCCCACTACTAGGGGAGGGATGACCACATCGGCAGATGACGTTATTAAGGCGGGAGGAAGAATGAACCGTTCAATATGTACCGAGAGCAAGTCGGGCTCTTGTTCCCCTATCACCCGATCATTGGCCCGTAAAGCAGCGTTCCGGGGAGGATCCACAAAGTCGAGAAGCGACCATTCACCTATCATTGTTCACTTAATTCATTTTATGATATCAAAAAATATGACATGAATCGGAAGGAGAACGAGGTTTAACTCACCATTGTCAAATCTTTGGAATGCTGGGAATATCCGGCGGTCGCGCCATAACAAACTCATCCCCACAAGAACAAGCGCCCCCTCAGGTATAACTTGACATTCAGAAGGGTGCATGCACAACCGTTTGTAAATGGCATTCCCGGCATACGTATCGGTGGCGGGACACTCGTCTGGGTATTTTTCTTTGGTACCCATATCTCTCCAGTGTATCTCGCCAGGGATAACGCTGGCGTCTATATAGAAGAACTTCTTCCTCCTATCCTTGTCCCGTGAACTGGTAGGAACATTTCTCAAGCAAGATTTTTCGGTATCCCTTCGATCAAATGTAAAGAAGGGGGATTTCCAAACAAGCATGAAAAAAGCCCTGAACACCGGAATCTCAGGTTCATAACCCAAGGCCAGGCAGGCGAATTCAAAATGACGGAGCTTTGTCAGGCCCAGTGGGTGCATTTGAGAGATATGGATTTTGTACTCGTCTAGAATGGATTTACAAAATTTGGTAGCAGGCAATCGGAAGTTACAACAAGGTGATTTCCCCTTTCTTTAATGGAAACGCCACATCCGTTTTTGGCGGCAACACCGGATTCCATTCCAGTTTAATATCATAATCTTACAACAAATTATTGAACGATGCTGCTCCCCACTTGCAATACAAGGCGTCGGGGATCGCAGGGGCCGTCGAAGACTCACCAATTTTAGAAGTCATGGAGGAATGTCGAATTACGGAAGAAGAAGAAATATCAGGAGGAAATGGTAAAAGCTCTAGGGGAGGCGATCTTTTTATAGACCAAAAACGAAATGAATTTTTGAATTTGAAAAGGCACACAAGGGGGTTGCAGATCGGAGAAATTTCTCCGGGCCGTTAATAGATAAAGATTCAACATGTGGAGGGACCTACATGAATGTCACACAAAGAACTCCATTTGATAAGTGTTGGCGGTGCAAAACCGGTGACAAGCTGTTCCGGTCGTGGGGAAAGCCAACACCCAGTGGTTTCACAAAAGGAACCGTTGGTGGTGCCGGCAAGGATGGTGGAGGGTAGGTTTTTGACTTGCAACCCCACTTTGCAGCCATGATTTCTGGAAACTTTGAGCCAAATCCCGTTGTTTTTTAATTTTTTTCGTCGATGATGATAAGTTTCAAATTATCTGAGACAACTGGTGAGTAGTGGTTTTTGGGTGAGTTCGTTTGTTAAGATTCTCAAAATTCAGTTGATGATGTTTCGGCGTAAAGTTTTTTTTTTATTTTTTTGTAAAAAAGTTTTTGTAAAGCCGTAAGAAACGGGTCGTAAAACCGGGGCGTAAAAAAGCGGGGCATAAAAAAACGGGTCGTAAAAAAACAGGGCGTAAAACCGGGGCGTAAAAAACTGTGCGTAAAAAACGTCTTGTAAAAATGTTTTTTTGTTATAAAATCTTGAAAAAAATTGTTTTTTCGTAAAAACGTTTTTGTAAATACGTAAAAAACAGGGCGTAAAAACGGGTCGTAAAAAATCGGGGCGTGAAAACGAGTCGTAAAAAACAGGGCATAAATATTTTTCTAAAACCCGCATGTAAAAAAGGTTTTAAACCGGCATAAAAAATGGGGCGTAAAAACGGGGGGAGAGGGAGAAAATGTTTGGTAAAAAAAAATGGCGCGTAATTACGGAGCGTAAAAACGGGGCGTAAAATGGCGCTTAAAAACAATGTGTAAAAAATGGCGCGTAAAAACGCCGCAAAAAAACCGGGCGCGTAAAAAAACGGGGCGTAAAAATACTAGACGTAAAAAAAGGCTTGTAAAAACTGGCATAAAAATGGTCGTAAAAACGGGTTGCAAAAACGGGCGTCAAAATGAGGTCGTAAAAAAGTCTTTTTTTTTTGTTTTTTGGGCGTAAAATTTTTTGTTTTTTATAAATAAGTTTTGTAAAGCCGTAAAAAACGGGGCGTATAAACGGATCGCAAAAAACGGGGCTTAAAAAACGGGTCGTAAAAACGGGTGTAAAAAAGGGTCGTAAAAACGGATCATAAAAACGGGCATAAAAGCGGTCGTAAAAACGGGTGTAAAAACGGGGCAAAAAAACTGCGCGTAAAAAACGGGCGCGTAATAAACGGGGCGTAAAAACTGCGCGTAAAAAACGGGCGCGTAATAAACGGGGCGTAAAAAACTGAACTTAAAAAAACGGATTGTAAAAATGTTTTTTTGTAAAAAAAATTGAAAACCATTTGTTTTTTGTTAAAAAACTGAATTCCAAATGTTTTTAATAAAAAATTCTAATTTTAATAAAAAACAATTAATATAATAAGTCAAAAAATAATAAATACAATAAAACAAAAAAAACAATTTGCTAAACTGCCCTTTTAGCATTAAATTATAAAAAACATAATAAGACAAAATTATTTAATATTACTTTTAATCTCATCCATCCATCATCTAAGATCCATTAGATAAAAGTTGTTCCTACGGTTCTCACAACTCAAGGTGGTTCTCATTTTACCCATCCCCCCCTATATATATATATATATATATATATATATATATATATATATATATAGGGGGATGGGTAAAATGAGAACCACCTTGAGTTGTGAGAACTGTAGGAACCAATTTAAGCTATTGATCAAAAGTGTTTTAATAGATGAGATTAAAAGACAATAAAGTAGTTATAATTATTGTGATTTAATTAATGATTTTTTTGTTTTTAGTGGAATAATGGTAAATTGGTATTTTTACTAAGCTTATTAATAATTGATAACTAAGTTGTAATAATTGTGCTTTAATTAATGTTTGTAATTTAATTAATGTGATTTAATTAATATTATTTTTGAATTATGTAGTAAGAAAATTATTTTACGAATAGGTTCAAACTGTTTTTGCGCGTTGCAAGTTCAAACTTTTTTAACGCACGGTTTCAATTTTTTTTACGCGCAGGTTCAAATTTTTTTACGGGCCGGTTTAAAAAAAAATTTACACGCGGTTTTAAAATTTTTTACGCGTCGGTTTTAAACTTTTTTACGCGTCGGTTTTAAACTTTTTTTACGCGCGGTTTTAAACTTTTTTTACGCGCCGCGTTATAACTTTTTTCCGCGCCGGTTTAAAACTTTTTTTACGCGCGGTTTTAAACTTTTTTAACATGCCATTTTAAAATTCTCTTTTTCTTAGGCGCGGTTTCAAAATTTTTTACGCGCGGTTTTAAACTTTTTTATGCATCGGTTTTAAACATTTTTACGCGCCGGTTTTAAACTCGCCGGTTTCAACTTTTTTTACTCGCGGTTTTATACTTTTTTTACGCGATGGTTTAAGACTTTTTTACGCGCCGGTTTAGAGCTTTTTTTACGCGCCGATTTTACTTTTTTTATGCTCGGTTTTAATTTTTTTTACGTGCCAGTATACAAGTTTTTTTACGCGCGGTTTTAAACTTTTTTTACGCGCCGGTTTTAAACTTTTTTTCTTACAAGTTTAAACTTTTTTTACGCGTGGTTTTAAACTTTAAAACATTTTTATTTACAAAAAAACAATTTTTTTACGGGTTTAAACTTTTTTACAAAAACAAAAAATACTTTACGCCAAACAAAGATATTTCATTTTTACAAAAAACTTTTTTACAATTTTATTTCAAAACTTTTTTACAAATTTTTTTTACGCCAAACATCTTTTTACGCCCCCGACACCCCTATTTCAGGTTTACAAAATTTGAGGATCTTACTAAACGAACTCACCCCAAGAATTACGACTCAATAGATGTCTCATTATATTTTAAATAGAAGAGAGAGAAAATATGTGACATGTTGAGTTTTAAATAGAAGAGAAAGAAATGATGTGACATATTAACTTTTAAATAGAAGAGAGAGAAAAGATGTGACATGGGAAGTAAAAGACTAAAATACTCTTTTGTTTTAATTTGGTTATGTGTGATGTATAAATATGCTATTGGATGATAGGAGTTCTCATGGTTCTCACAACTGGGATTGTTTCTCTATTGAACCGAATCCTATATATATATATATATATATATATATATATATATATATATATATATATATATATATATATATATATATATATATATATATATATATATATATAGTATAAGGTTAGATAGAAAACCCTAAAATTTTGAGAAAACCCAACCTCCCGACATTTTTTTTTGAAAAAAATAACACATGTAATATACATGTTTTTAAGAGTTTTGAGTCAAAAAAATCAAAAAAGCGCCAAGTGGATATTTTTTATAAAAATAAACAAGTTTCAATAACTTTCATCACTAACATGTGTTAGACAAAAGTTGCTGAATTTTGTTTATTTTTTAAAAAAATATCCATTCGACGCTTTTTTGTTTTTTCTTTTTTTTGCTAAAAACTCTTAAAAACATGTATATTACATGTGTTATTTTTTTCAAAAAAAATGTCGGGAGGTTGGGTTTTCTCAAATTTTTAGGGTTTTCTATCTAACTCTCCCCTATATATAGGGGCTGGTTATTGTACAAAATGCCTTATCCTACAAAATGTACGCAATAATCTCAGCTGCCCGATCACATGCGAAATACTCTATTCCCATGCGAATTCATCTCCTCTCATGAGAAATTAGTGTGCGAATTCACTCTACTCCATGCGAATTCATCACTAAAGGGAGCGAAATCACATGTCGTACGTAATGTACGTTAAGCCATTTCACTACTACAAAAAGGCCATTTGCGACTGTCAATATGGTCGCAAAACAGTCGCAAATGCCCATTTGTGACCGCTTTCCGACCGGTTTTGGTGGTTGGTTATACTTCGGTCGGTAATTAATTTTGCGACCATAGTTTGCGACCGAAATATATTTGCCACCGCTTTTGCGACTAGACATTTTGTCGCTGATTTAGCGACGAACTTTGCGACAGAACAATTACTGATTTTGTGACCGAACATTTAGCGACTGAGATTGTGACCGTTTTTTGGCAACTGATTTTGTGACCGAACATTTAGCGACTGCGATTGTGTTAGCGACTGGTCTTTCGACCGAACCTGTTTCTGACAAATTTTGCGACCGAACCTGTTTGTGACAAATTTTGCGACCGAAACTATTTATGACCAAGATAATTGATCATCAATAAAGGTTGTTTTAGTTGAAGTTAGTTCTCCCCAATTGACCAAAACTGGCCTTAATTGGTGACCACTAATAGATATTCACCCTAACAAATAGCAACACTAATTATTGCTCGTTGATCCTAACCGGTGTCTGTCTGTTTGCCCCTATTCGATCAAAATAAACTAGTTAGACATAATTGACTAATAAAACATGAATTACTCCTTATTCATCGATATCGACTCTAAATGACCGAAAATAACTATATTTGCGACCGTTTTTGTGACAACTTTAACTTATATTGTTTTTTATAATATTTTCCAAAATTGGCAAGTATGTTTGCGACAGAAATAATTTCGGTTGCTATTTTCCATCGTATTTCAACCAAGTTAATTCTTTTATATATCTTATTTTTAGAAAGCAGTGTTTGTATTTGCGATCGAAACGAGTTTGGTCGCACTATCTGCGTCCGTTTTTGCAACCAAATTAAATTTCATTTTGTTAGCTTTTATTATTTGTACAAATAGCGACTGCATTTGCGACTTTAATAATTTCGGTCGTTACATTTGCAACCGAAACAATTTCGGCTGCTACATTTGCGACTGTCTTACAACCAAAAAGTTTTGGTCGCTAATTTTGCGACTGATTTTATTGCGGTCGCTAAATTTTGCGATCGTTTTACGACTGAAATTTGTTGGTTGCTGAATTTGCGACCGCTATTTATTTTGGTTGCTGAATTTGCGACCGTTATGAATCGGTCACTACATTTGCAACCATTATACGACCGATTGTTTTAGGAAGCTAGATTTACAACCAGAAAAAAATTGGTCGCCACAATTGCGACTGTTTTGCGACTGAAAAGAAAACTCGGTTGCTAAATTCGCCACAAATTTTGTTTTGATCGCTAAAATTGGGACTTCTTTTGTTTTGGTTGGTAAATTTGCAACCGATTTGTGTTAGGTCGCTAGATCTGCGACTGATTTGAGCCTGGTCGCTAAATTTGCGACTGATTGGAGTCTAGTCGCTATTTTGCGACCGCTTTTGTTTTGGTCGCTAGTTTGATTTGGTCGCAAATCCGGTTGCTAAATTGCCGACCATTTTTGTTGGTCGTAAATTTCGGTCACTTTTGCCCATTTGTGTAGTAGTGTTTTGTACAATATACTTTCTCTATATATAGAGAGAAAGTACAATTGGGTTAACGTCCCATTATGCTGGGTTTATCAACATGTGATTTCGTTTTTAATCCATGCGAACTCATCATTTTGAACACCCCATGCGAAATATAGGTTACCATGCGATTTCATTGAATATATTTCAACATACGATTTCTACAACATTCCATACACGCGCTTTTTATAACTTACGAATTCACCCCAGCGTACCAATGTACGTTAAGGCATATTGTACGATATACTTTTATATATATATATATATATATATATATATATATATATATATATATATATGGTGTTATGAGAGTTTCGTTATTAATTATTTAGAATTGAGTGTGTATTTTATATATGTGCGGGAAGGTTTTAGACAAAACACGATCATTTACATGAACACGCATAATAGTGTGATTTTCTAGTCTTGAATATAATTGAAATAGTGAGTTGGATTTACATGGGATTGAATATATATATATATATATATATAATTAATAACTCAACATAAGTTGATTAACAAATACGTTAGGGCAATTGAATTATGTATCGGTGAAATTTTGAAGTGGAAGTTTGATTTGACCAAAGTATTGGTCAATAAGGGAATCATATGGCTATGTGTTATACACGATATAGCCAAGTCCTATATCAGATTATTTTTGACAAAATGATCACACGACTATGTGTTCGGTATTGCATGGTCATGTACAGGGCCAGACCTATAGTACAATTAATTCAGGCCTCGACCTAGGGCCTCCAAAAAGATAGTGCAAACTATTAATATTAGTGCAAACTTATTGTTTAATATTTCTTTGATTCCTTATACAAGCAAGTGTCTTATAATTGTGTTAGATTTTTGTTTAGTTCTAAGCACGGATAAAGGAGTATCGTTTATGATAACCAAAGAAGAAAAAAGGGCTTCAAAATTTCATTTCGCCTTGGGCTTCCAAAAAACTTGGAACGGCCTTGGTCATGTATCAGTTTACACGACCGTTTTTTAAAGTTTGCTTATGATCACATAACACTTACATGCCACACTGACTGTGAGAAAATATTACATACTCATGTCCTTGAGTTGAAATCTAAAATGTGTATAGAGGATCACACAACTATGTTGTATTTACATAGCTGTGTTGATCTTGAAAAAAAAAATCCATTTAAAAAAACTAAGTTGCATGAACATGTACTAGAATAAATCATATAGCTATGTGTTTTAGATCAACTTGGAAATTTCCCTATTTGCATATATTTTGTTTTCGCCTTCGCAGTTTAGCACTCTATGTATTCATTTAGTTTTGCTAAATTGCCTAGTGTATATATTTAGGTAATGATGCACTTATGACATTAAAAAAGAGTAAATGCCCTAAAAATAGATCTTACAACATGTTGTCACAACTCGCAAGCCGCTTTGTAATCACAAATGATGAATTCAATATCAATGACAATTAAGTTGATTGCATTAAAAAAATCACACTCTACTATATATATATATATACCTTTGGAAAAAAAATCATACACCACTTTTTACATTTTAAAAAAATAATAACTGACTAAAAAAATATTCATCTTATAACGAATGTCATTTTATAAAAGTTTTACAAAATCCAAATGTTACACATGATCGCCATCTCTGGTCCTTACTTCCCGCTCACCTCCATCCCCGCCACTCATACTTCTTTTAAGTTCCACCATTGATGAACATGTGAATAGCTTTTTTTTAACCTGTTTCATCCTATTTAATATGTGTTTCGTTTTTGTCTCTTTTATGTTATGATTTACCAAATATATATAAAATATGCCCTAGATCAATCAGGTTATAAATAATATGTAATAATTCAGGTCATTTAAGATTGCCCATACTTACACGAGTATAGCTGGAAAAGAAATCTTAGTGATTTGTATAGGCACTACAAGATTGCATAGGACCATAACAATCTTTTAACATGTCAATATATACTTTTTGTCGTGTCCAGTGGGATATATTTAAATGCAAGAAAATAGTGGTAGGATTGTTGTAATTGTTTTCACAGGCCATCTTCTAAGGCTTTTAAGCCTCACGTGAATATATACTTCTCATTTAATAAAATGTGTACAGATTCTATAATACACATAAATTAATAGTTAAGCATTTTTCACATAATTTCGCAGTGACATACATAAATGCTTAAGGTTTAGCTGGAACGACTCCATGTCCTTTCATTTTTTTTAACAGATAATGGTACATAACTCTTATTCCCTGCTAAATTATATACATTTATTAAAAAGCAAATCCAATAAATAGTATAAATAGTGTTATTATTATTATGATTATAATAATATATAGCTTTTTTGTCATTTTTATTATTCTAATATTATAATAATAATTGTTTCGTTATTATTCTTTTAACTTTAGTGTTTATTTATCATGGGTTGGGATAAATGCTACGCGGTACCATTTGCTCATCCCTGAGCACGGGTACCGTACGAACAATAACGTTATCACACATTTTTTTTGTTGATTTTCTTTAGTTTTTAATGATTTCCTTTTTAGTTTCAGGGTGGGGATGAGTTGAGTTGAGTTTTGTGCCAACCGATTCTCGTACCGAAAATACCGGTTACGATATTAGGAACACCAAAAGTCAGTACCGAATTGGTACTTAAGATCTTTTGTTTTCGGGAAATTCGGTACCGGTACCTGATGTATTGTAAAATACATCGTTTATTCGTGTATAGATTGTACAATCTTGATTATTTTTAGTTTCGTTTCCGTAGAATAGCTAGTCTTTTGATCCAATTGTGTTTTGCAGGTCGTATGAGCTTAAAGTAGCTGAAAAGCGTGAAAATTGAGTAGAAATACGAAGTGGTAAAGTCCTGGAACGGATTGGAGAGCTTGGGAGCTGAAACGAATTAAAATTCTGGAAAAATTGCCATCTGGCGGGCCGCGACTAACTGGCCTATTGCTTCTCGCCACCCGCGAGAAGCCCATATGATGCTGACGTTATTAGATGGTCGCGGGGCGCGACTGGATGGCCAGAACCCTCTCGCGGCCAGCGAGAGGGTATTATCTGCAGATGGGTTCGAAATTAGCTGAGATTTGGGGGTATAAAAGCAATTTTTATCATTATGAAACCCTAATTACGAATTCGGAGAGAACTTGGACGAACTTGAAGCATTCTGGGAGTGATTCGTAGCAGCTGAAGCATTCGGGTGAAGATAAATCAAGTGTAGCAACTTCGGGTCGTCATTCTGTTGTCCGGGTGTTCTCGTTTGTGCTATCTGATCTTTATTATGTTTTGCATACTTAAAATTACTTTGTTTGCAATGTTTTCCATGACTTTGATTGGCTAATTTTTATAGACTACCTAGATTGGATGAATGATTGTGTTAAAGTTTTGATTTTTATGTGATTTATGGATGCTATGGATTGTTTATGAGCTTGTAAGCGACTTGTTCTTTTGTTTAGATGCGTATGCGTGCTTGATAGCATTAGTTGATTGTTTATCACTTCGCTTGATTCTTGGTGACGGTCTTTATCACATAATAGAGTCTTGCTAGATTTAAGGTTTTGGTGAGTGTCTATATCACATAATAAATCTTTTATCTTTGGGGTTAAATTACGTAATAAACCTTAGGAGTGATATTCGATTAACTTATAAAGTCAAGTGTTCTGCTAATCGTCAATAGCTGTGAGGTGCGACATTATTACTAGATCTAAGTCATTAAACCGTAAGGTAGGATATTCCCTAGGGAGTAACCCATTGGCTATTTTCTAGTAAGTCTAACTGAAAGTCCAGGTCTACCTTTGATTCAGATCTGTGAGGGAGTGAGTCTTGCAAGGTACTTCCATAAACCCGTTAGAGGTCCTGTGAGGGAGTCTAATAACCGGTATTTTTAACAACCTTTAGGGTGTCACTGTGTGCTCTTGAGAAGGGTCAGGGGTCCGTTAGATATTCGGAAAGGTGAGAATTTTATGTGCCCGGTTCCATAGTTGACAATTTCTAAGTTAAAAATCATTACTTGAAACAATCAGGATTCCAGTCTAGGTAGTGTTTTCTCACCATCAGAGGTTAAGTCCAAAGTAATTCGTTTAGTTAACTTAGTTAATCTTAGTTAGTGTTTAAATTGTTTTCTTAGGAATTTGTTAGAACCCCCCCCCCCCCCCATCAAATCACAACATTTTAGTCCGTGTCTGTCAGAGTCTAAATAAAGTAGTTAATTTAATCAGTAGAGTCTCGTGGGTTCAATATCCTGACTTACTTTAGCTACACTAGAGTCGATCGGTACACTTGCCGATTAGTAGTTTAGTTCGTTTTAGTGAGTCTAGAGTATTACTATGAGTCTAGATTTAGGTTAATTTTAGTTGTTTTTATTGAACTACTTTTAGCACATCAAGTTTTTGGCGCCGTTGCCGGGGACTCTTAGCGATTACGTTAATTACTTTGTTTTGACTTTCGTGATATTATACGTGCTATTTGTCATGTTTGAGTCATAGGAGTCTAACAGAATATCGTTTTCTTTTTGTTTGTGTCGAGTCGTTTATAAAGTCTTCTTACTTGTTTGTTTCTAGTTTTTCAGTGGATGCCCCATACGCGTTCGCAAGGTCCTCCGCTGAAGCCACCTACGGACAAGTCATCCTTCTCATCCTCGTCGTTCAAGGTTAGTACTCCATTACCATCATCTTCCACCCATTCTGCCTCTACACCCCAATTTAAACTACCGAACTTTGACTTCACTCCGAAGTCGTCCCCACAAAACTTACCACCACCCTCCCGTCCCCAAAGCCCACCACCCGTTGTCCAAATGGCCAACCGAACCGTTTACCAACAAGCAAACACCGGCTTCACCGATGCTCGCTCACCCATCCGCCTACCCGAAATCACCAACAAAAAGTCTTGGCAAATCCTATCCTATATCATGACCGCTATTACCAACTCTTGTCAATTTCACGGTCGTGATGATGAGGACGCGCCGGCTCACATCAACCACATCACTCGTCTCTGTGGCACTTTTTCTATTGAAGGTGTCAGCACTGATGCGCGTTACTTACAGGTCTTCCCATTCTCACTTGCTAGCCACGCAGCCGTCTGGTTCGATTCGCAGCCATCAGGTTCTTTCACTACTTGGGTCGGGTTACGAGATGCCTTCCTAGCTAAATATTACCCACCCGCCAAGGCATCTCGTATACGCGATCAGATTCATTCGTTCCGAATGGACCCTGATGAGCCGTACCACCTGGCCTGGGAAAGATTCCAAACCCTACTTGCTCGTTGTTCACAGCATGGCTTGTCTGATTGGGCGCTTGTAGAAAAGTTCTACAATGGTCTCACCCCAGAGATCCGGGCCCGGTTTGACACTTCGGCTGGAGGGCAACTCATGGGAAAGAAGTCGACAGCTGAGTGTAATGATCTGTTTGAGAGTTTTGCCCATTCCGAAATGGACTATAGCACCAACGGCAGGAATTTCATTCCTGTTACTAGCACCTCTTCGACTACTCGAGGGGTGAACCAAGTTGGGTTGGACTCAACGGTGGCTGTTGCGCTAGATCGGATGGAGAAAACTTTCACTAAGGAGCTTTATGAGATTAAGAAAAAGGTCGATAGGTGTGAGCTTTGTCGAGGGGGTCATGATACCGTAGATTGTCCCACCATTACGTTAGAGCATGTATAGTTCATAGCCGGTCAGAATAGGGGTCAGTTTAACAATAATCCAAATTATAACCCTAACGGGCGAAACAACAATAATAATAACTTCCGCTTTTCCGGTAATCCACCTGGTTTCTCATCTGGTCAGTATCAAAACAGGGGGCAGGGTTTGTTCACTAGTTCAGGTTCTAATCAACAAGGGCAGTTTAGTCATTCGGGGTCGAATCAGGAGGGTCAGGGTAGTGAAAAGGCCTCAGATATTAGTAGGATCAAGGAGATGTTCGCTCAAATCATGGTTAAGGATCAAGCCACTCAGAAAGCCTTAAATGATCTTAATGGTTTCGTGAAAAGTCAAGAAAACTTAAATAAAAATCAAGAACTTCACAATAAAAACCAACAGGCAGCTCTTTTAGATCTTCAAAGACAGTTAGGTGGTATTTCCAAACAGTTCCAAGAATACCCTTCAGGCCAGTTCTCAGGTAACACTTACCAGAATCCGACCAATCATTCAGCCAAGGCCATCACTACTAGGAGCGATAGGAATCTAGGAGAGGTATTTAGGGAGAGTGTAGAAGTGGAGAGTGAGGAGGAGGTGGACGAGGATATAGAGATGGAAGCTCCCGTTAAGGTGCACGATAGGCTAGTCCCAGCAAGTACCGCAGAGGAGCCTCAGATAGAAAAGAGAGTAGCAAAACAACCAGTAGGAGTCAAGCCATCCCCTTTGGTTGATCATTCGCGTGTCCCGTGCCCCGCTTGTCTCAAGCATCAGAAATATGCTAGAGAATACGGGCACTTCTTAGAGATGTTTAAGCAATTAAAGATAAATCTTCCGTTCATCGAGGCCTTGCAATCCATGCCTAAGTATGCGAAATTCCTCAAAGATCTTCTCAAGCGGAAAGATAGGCTAGGTGAGTTGTCGAACATTCCATTGACCGGCGGTTGTTCGGCGGTAGTTTTGAACAAGCTACCGGAGAAATTAACCGATCCAGGCACCTTCACCATTCCATGCTTTTTCGGGGGCGCCGTTGCTCCCGCTCATGCCCTAGCCGATTTAGGAGCTAGCATCAACTTCATGCCATTCTCGCTTTACGAGCGTTTAGGTCTAGGAGAGCTTACACCCACACGTATGTCGTTATCTTTGGCCGATCGTTCGGTCAAGTATCCTAGGGGTATCATCGAGAATCTCTTAGTCAAGGTCGATAAGTTCGTCTTTCTGGTTGATTTTGTTGTCCTTGACATGGAGGCCGACGAAAAGGTTCCAATCATTCTAGGTAGTCCTTTCCTTCGAACCGCCAAGGCAATCATTGATGTCTATGACGGTAAGATCTCACTTCGTGCGGGTGATGAGATTGTCACATTCGAGATAGATAGAGCCATGCAACACCCTAGTGGTAGTGACGATCATAGCGGTCCGTGTCATTCCGTCTACTTTTTAGATTCCTTCATGTCATGTGTTGATCAATGTGTTAGTTACATTAGTGGGAGTGATCTAGTAGGTGAAAGTGAGATTGAGTTTGAAAGTGAGGAAGAGGAAGTTGGGAACGATCCAGAGTGGGTTCCGGAAACTTTAGAGTTGCGTGAGGTTAGGGAAGAGGTAGAGAGTAAACCCTTGGAGTTGGCACCTTTAGAGCTTAAGGTTCTTCCTCTAGAGTATGCTTTCTTAGGAGAGGAGTCTAGTTTGCCCGTCATCATCTCTTCTAAGTTGACGGAGGAGGAGAAGGGTAGGTTAGTTGAGGTGCTTCGGGAGCACAAAGATGCCATAGCTTGGAGATTGTCCGATATCAAGGGGATTAGCCCCACGTTTTGCACACATCGGATTCTCATGGAAGACGAACTCAAACCGGTAGTGCAACCTCAAAGGCGTCTAAATCCTAACATGAAGGAGGTGGTTAGGAAGGAGGTGATTAAGTTGATGGAGGTCGGGCTAATATATCCAATATCTGATTCCTCGTGGGTTAGCTCCACTCAAGTCGTCCCTAAGAAGGGTGGGATGACTATTGTCATGAATGAGAAAAACGAGCTTATTCCTTCCCGTACGGTCACTGGTTGGCGTGTGTGTATTGATTACCGCAAGATAAATGACGCCACCCGGAAGGACCATTTTCCTCTACCGTTCATCGATCAAATGCTCGAGCGTCTCGCGGGTCGTCAATTATATTGTTTTTTAGATGGTTTTTCCGGGTACTTCCAAATCCCAATCGCCTCGGAGGACCAAGAGAAAACCACGTTTACATGTCCTTATGGCACATACGCGTACCGACGCATGCCCTTCGGATTATGTAATGCACCGGCTACGTTTCAGTGGTGCATGGTCGCGATCTTTCAAGACATGGTTGAGAGTACTATGGAGGTCTTTATGGATGATTTCTCAGTCTACGGTGATTCCTTTAACCATTGTCTAGGTAATTTAGAGCGGATGATGAAAAGGTGCATAGAAACGAAGTTGATGTTGAATTGGGAGAAGTGTCAATTTATGGTGACGGAAGGGATTGTGTTGGGACACAAAATCTCGAGAGCAGGGATAGAGGTCGATAGGGCCAAGATAAATACCATTAGCCGGTTACCCTCACCCACCAATGTTAAATCGATTCGGAGTTTTCTTGGTCATGCGGGCTTCTATAGGCGTTTCATTAAGGATTTCTCTAAGATCACGCGCCCCATGACCGTCTTTTGGAGAAAGATGTTCCTTTCGTTTTCGACGAGGAGTGTCTTAAAGCTTTTACCTTTTTGAAGGAGAAGCTTGTTAGTGCCCCCATTCTTATCTCGCCCGACTGGAGCTTATCGTTCGAGCTCATGTGTGATGCGAGTGACTATGCCGTAGGTGCGGTTTTAGGACAAAGAAGGGATAAGCACTTTCATGCAATTTACTACACGAGCAAAACGTTAAATGGTGCTCAAGAGAACTACACCACCACGGAGAAAGATCTCTTAGCCGTAGTCTTCGCTTTCGATAAATTCCGATCTTATCTCGTGCTATCCAAAACTGTTGTTTTCACCAACCATTCCGCCTTGCGTTTTCTCTTCCAAAAGAAAGATGCTAAACCCCGACTTATCCGGTGGATTCTATTGCTTTCTGAGTTTGACATTGAGATTAGGGACAAAAAGGGAGCCGAGAATATAGCCGCAGATCACTTGTCGCGGTTAGAGGATCCGAATAGAGAGGACATTAGTGAGGAAGCGATAGGAGATAGATTCCCTCACGAGACCATAGATTTTGTAGAGGCGGAGAGAGAGGGGTTGCCTTGGTTTAGTGACTTAGCGAATTATTTGGCAAATGGGTATGTCGCGGGGGATATGAATGCCCAACAGAAGAAGAAGTTGTTTAGGGACGCAAGAAAGTACATATGGGATGATCCATTCCTTTTTAGGATAGGAGGTGATAGAGTCCTTAGGAGATGTTTCGCGAGAGAGGAGGGTAGAGAAATTCTTAGGCATGTTCATGAAGGACTAACCGGGGGTCATCATGGTGCGCACGCTACCGCACAAAAGGTCTTTGATTGCGGGTTCTATTGGCCCACGGTAGTAGATGACGCGGTAGAGTTTGTTAGGAATTGCGATGCTTGCCAACGTACCGGGAATATTTCATCCAGGAATGAAATGGCCCAACATCCAATTCAAGTCCTAGAGATATTTGACGTTTGGGACCTTGACTTCATGGGACCTTTTCCCCCCTCTAGTGGGAATCGGTACATCCTCGTCGCAATCGATTACGTCTCGAAGTGGGTTGAAGCTCAAGCTTTGCCTACAAACGACGCCCGAGTGGTGGTGAAATTTCTCAAGAAGTTGTTCACTAGGTTCGGTACACCTAGAGCTCTCATTAGCGACCGCGGTTCACATTTTTGTAATGCCATGATGGAGAAGGCATTGGAACGATATGGAGTCACCCACCGTTTTGCAACCGCATATAATCCACAAACGAGTGGGCAAGTTGAGAATGCGAATAGGGGAGTGAAGAGAATTTTAGAAAAGACGGTAGGGAAGTCTATTGGTCCGACAAGATTGATGACGCTTTGTGGGCATTTCATACCGCCTACAAGACACCTTTAGGGACCACTCCGTTTATGATCGTGTATGGCAAAGCATGTCATCTTCCCGTCGAGTTGGAGCATAGGGCACTTTGGGCCCTTAAAACCGTGCCTAGATTTGACCGAAGCAACTAGGCGTAGATATTTTCAAATCCATGAGTTGGAAGCACTTCGAGATGCGGCTTATGAATGATCATGGAGTATTAAGGAAAAATCGAAAGCTTTGCATGATCGAAGGTTGAAAAAGTTAAAAGGAATTCTCGGGTTGGCGACAAGGTACTTCTCTATAATTCAAGGTTGAAATTGTTTCCCAGGAAGTTGAAGTCGAAATGGACGGGACCATATACAGTTAGAGAAGTTTTCCCACATGGAGCGGTCGAGTTGCTAAACGAAGTCGATGGATGTATTTGGAAGGTAAATGGCCATAGGTTGAAGCACTATTTAGGTGGCCCGATCAATAACACCGAGAAGGAGGTAACTCCTCTCGAAGACATGTCTAACACCACCACTTAGTGTCTTGAGCATCGGCTCAACTGTAAAGTTTGTATCAGTTGTATTCTCGTCTATTTTTGTTTATTTTTCGTACTAACGATTTTCTTTGGTAGTTTGTCGGTCTTTGTTTGTGTTTTTGTGTCATTTTGCAGGAATTCTATACCAAGGATATGCAGGGAATGAGGAGAAAAACGAGTTCCAGGTAAGTTCCAGAGTTAGAAAAATTTTGGGTTGTGTTTTGGGGGGTTTGGTTAATTGTTGAAAATTTTTCTAAGGCATGAACTGGTGGAAATTTCAAAACTTTCTGTTGAAAATGCCTTCTGGCGGGGTGCGAGAGACTTTGCTTCTTCTTTTCACGGCCCGCGAGAAGCCACTGAAGTCTGACGTCACAAATGTGGTCGCGGGGCGCGGCTGGTTTCCTTATAGGACTCGCGTCCCGCGAGTCACCAAATCTGCAGCCCCACTTCGTAAAAACCCCAAATTTCATCCATTTTGCCCTATCTTTCTTCTCTACAACCGCCGACACCCACTTCCTACCACCATAAACCACTGTGAACGCCATCTACTCACCAAATCTGCAACCCCACATCGTTTACACACATCACCCACTGATTTTAACCATCATACTTCATCCTTTCACCACAAACACGAGATTTTTACGAGGGTTTCAAGTTACAACCGGATTTTCTTAGTTTCTCTTGTCTAACTCAAATCTAAGGTATGTTTTCTTGTAATCTTTGTACTATGAGTCGATTATTTCAGTTTTTATTTAATTTAGGGTTAGATTTTGTGTCGGGTCTTGTTCTAGCCTTGTGTTTGGGTATGTTTAGTGTTTGTTTGAGGTTGCGGATGGTTCGGTTTGGGTAGTTTAGCATAATGCAGGATGCGGAAAGGCTGGTTTAGGTTGATTGGTTTGTGTTTTGTGACTGCCATAGGTTTGAGGTGTAGTAGCATTGAGTGTGGGGATTCGGGTTGGTCATTTTTGAGCTAAACTTGCGTTTAGAACTAAACTTTTGACTCGTTTCACTGATTATGACATAAAGCTTTTAACTTTGGCACTCAATGTTAGTTTGTTTTGGCACTTGAGTTTTAATTGAGGACAATTAAAGTGCCAGAAGGGGGTAGTGTACATTGAGTAGTGTATATTGAGTCTAGTAGTCTTAGTGTTAGTTGGTCATGGGTTTACTTATATGCACGTACAGGTACAAAACACTTCGCCTGTACTCAATCTCCATTCGGGCGAGGTTGTTTATGACTTATGCTTTTGTAAACGGTAACCCGATCTTTCATTATTTGTTTAGTGTCGGTATCAACCGCGAAAGAAATGCTATACGGTTGATGTATATCTAAAAAATATATTAAAAATTAAAAGTACCAAAAATAGTTTGTGAATTCTAATGATCTACTTTGCTTTGTTTTGTCAATTATAATTGTTTTGCAGATGTCAAGTGAAGGCTCGTCGAGTAAGAGTGGCAGGAAACGGGCCCCACGGCTCGCCCTCAAGGTGCTCCGGAGGAGTCGGTACCATAAGAAGAATATGTCCACTATAGGGAAGTGGATTATAGGGGGCCGGGAGTCCCTCATGGTCAGAGTACAAGGCTTGTGGACAGCCCGTTGTTGCAGTTCGAGTTGAATTCAGGGGAGTATGATAGGTTGGGTTCTTTGATTTCAGTTGACCTGTTGAAGTTTAGAGGGATAGATTGGGATTTGTTGGATCGTTTGGGGGCAAGGGCCCGAGTTGAGCATTTGTTGGGACCGAGGTTCAGGAGAGTTTTGGATTGTGATGCTCGGCAGTACAAGGAGATTACCCTTGAGTTTCATTCGACATTCGACTACAAACAAGGGAATTTCTTTGAGAAAGATGCAGTATTCTTTGCTTTGGGTAGACAATCTTATGAGATGACCATTCCCCAATTTGCTGTGGCATTGCAGTTTTACACGGAAGAAGAAGTGCAGTCACATGATTTTATCACAAGTCTTCAAGGGTTTTTAAGAAAGATAATGATTACAGTGTTAAGTCGACTGAGTTGGCCAGGTTTTGGAGAACTATCTTGAGGGTTGCTTATTCGAACAACATGGTAGCGAGTGATATTACCGACCCGGTTCTTCATTTTATCCACAAGATTCTGGCAGCTACATTGGTGGGGAGAGGTCAAGGTGACAACAAGGTGAATCAGGTTAGTTTGTTTTGCTTGATGTGTATTGTGGAGCAGAGGCCCGCAAATTTGGCTACTATCTTTGCATGGTCGATGAGGAGACCGTGGAGGGGCGGTTCTGGGGCTAGGATATATTGCGGTGCGTACATTACCAGGTTGGCGGAGAGTTTAGGTGTGTTTGGTAGGTACCCGGCTGATAAGATGAGAGAGGGGCCGTCACCGGGGTTCATGAAGATTAAGGATCTACAGGCTGCGGGTATTTTGACTTATTTTGACCCGCCAGAGTAAGACTATGTGAGTCATGGGCCACAGGTTCCACCACCCCCAGGGTCCGCTGTAGCTGAAACACTCCAGCGAGCTATTCCGCCACGTTATCAGCAGAGGACCCGACAGCAGATATCAGCGCCTCAGTATCCTATTAGACCACCACGTCCGGATCCACTCACTTTGGATTCTTTGTATGACTGGATGGAGACCGGTTTTGGCGATTTGCGGGGTTATGTGGATGATCAGTTTGGAGGTGTTAGGCAGGTGATGATGGAGAGTCGTAGGATGCACGAGCAGGGTCAGCAGAGGTTAGAGGATGGTATGAGATACATGATGGAGGGTATGCATCTCGCGGTTACCCGTTCTTTAGGCAGCCACAGGCAGGACCGAGTGATTTGGCAGGGGTTGAGCCGTCTCATGTTTACCAGCAGGGATTGGAGGAGTTAGACGATGACGAGTGATTGGAGGCAGCAGTAGTGGTGAGTATCTTTATTTTTCTTTTATGTTGTTTTTAATCTAACTCGGTCTGTATCCCTAATTTTGAATACTTTGGTACTTGGTTGGGATGGTTTGGGGTAGGATGTTTGATTTGGTGATGTTGGATGTTGAAAACACTGTTACTTTTATTATGCTATGTTATTAGGTTGTTTGATCATAGGTATGGTGTTTATTTTTGCCGCTTTCGTTCGCGTGTCTGAGAGTTAGGAATTATTTGCTGAGCGTGTTCGGATCGGAGGGCGTATGTGGAATTGACTGGCACATTGACAGTCTCGCATATATTCAGCTAAGTCGTTTCACTTGTATATTTTGTATATATTTATTTCTTTATTTAGTATTGTAATTTTTAGGTAGTTGGTAGAGTCGTGTCTCGTCTTTGCATTAGGGACAATGCAATCTTTAAGTGTGGGGATGGGATATATGGTGTAAATAGGAGTCGTAAGTCGTAGAGTTAATTGAGTTTATTTGAAAAAAAAAATTGAAAACAAAAATTGAGAAAATGTCTTTTGAAATAAGAAGTTTGCAAAAATATAACGGAAAATGATAGAAAAGATAGGTTTCTACTCGGGTTCAAATAATAATAATATGAGTTAAAGTAGTCGAGCATGTGTCTAGTTTGGGATATGTGAATAGGCCCGGGTTTGGTTCTAGGTTCCTTTGATCTTAATATACCTAATTGCCGGTTTGTTAGTGGGTGCTTATCTAGGAAAAATGGGAAGTCGAAACCGCCAATAATAGTATAAGGAATATCGTTATAAGTTTAAATCGTCAGAATTTTTAATCATGAAGAAAATAGAGATGACAAAATTTGAGCTAGGAACTAAGAAAAGTAGCGTAGGTCTACGTAATCTTCGTTGGGGATGGTGACTCTGACTTAGAATGCCTCTGGGATGTGTGAAATCAAGTTGCATAGGAAAGAAAAATTTATCGAAGCCTATTGTAATCCGAGTTGGGATAGCGACTCGACAGCCGAAATGCCTCTGGGTTAGGTAAAGCATTGTCTAAGCTCAATGAAAATAAATAAAAATAATAAGTAATAAAGAAAAAAAAGAGAAAAATTTGGTTTTAAATTCTTTTGATTTTGATATAAAACGATTAGGAATTGGTTCAGTGATCGTTCCTTTTATTCTATAAGCTTGAGGCAGGATTAGATGAACTGTGGCTTTTAGTGTGAGACCCTAGGTAAACTGGTTGCACTTGAACTAAATTTGTATGATAAGGGCTTGGAACCGGATTTTGGGTTTAAGAGGACAAACATATTTGCAATCGCGGCTAACATAAGTTTTGATCTTAATAAGTATGAGTAGCTTTTGTCCCGAGTCGTTGCTTTTCTCTGATTCCGTTTGCATAGATTCTTTTTCGAGGACAAAAAAAGAGTAAGTGTGGGGATATTTGATGTATTGTAAAATACATCGTTTATTCGTGTATAGTTTGTACAATCTTTATTACTTTTAGTTTCGTTTTCCGTAGAATAGCTAGTCTTTTGATCCAATTGCGTTTTGCAGGTCGTATGACCTTAAAGTAGCTGAAAAGCGTGAAAATTGAGTAGAAATACGAATTGGTAAAGTCCTAGAACAGATTGGAGAGCTTGGGAGCTGAAACGAATTAAAATTCTGGAAAAATTGCCTTCTGGCGGGCCGCGACTAACTGGCCTATTGCTTCTCGCCACTCGCGAGAAGCCCATATGATGCTGACGTCATTAAGACGGTCGCGGGGCGCGACGGATGGCGAGAACCCTCTCGCGGCCAGCGAGAGGTTATTATCTGCAGATGGGTTCGAAATTAGCTGAGATTTGGGGGTATAAAAGCAATTTTTATCATTATGAAACCCTAATTACAAATTTGGAGAGAACTTGGACGAACTTGAAGCATTCTGGGAGTGATTCGTAGCAGCTAAAGCATTCGGGTGAAGATAAATCAAGTGTAGCAATTTCGGGTCGTCATTCTGTTGTCCGGGTGTTCTCGTTTGTGCTATCTGATCTTTATTATGTTTTGCATACTTAAAATTACTTTGTTTGCAATGTTTTCCATGACTTTGATTGGATAATTTTTATAGACTACCTAGATTTGATGAATGATTGTATTAAAGTTTTGATTTTTATGTGATTTATGGATGCTATGGATTGTTTATGAATTTGTAAGCGACTTGTTCTTTTGTTTAGATGCGTATGCGTGCTTGATAGCATTAGTTGATTGTTTATCACTTCGCTTGATTCTTGGTGACGGTCTTTATCACATAATAGAGTCTTGCTAGATTTAAGGTTTTGGTGAGTGTCTATATCACATAATAAACTTTAATCTTTGGGGTTAAATTACGTAATAAACGAGTGATATTCGATTAACTTATAAAGTCAAGTGTCTGCTAATCGTCAATAGCTGTGAGGTGCGACATTATTACTAGATCTAAGTCATTAAACCGTAAGGTAGGATATTCCCTAGGGAGTAACCCATTGGCTATTGTCTAGTAAGTCTAACTGAAAGTCCAGGTCTACCTTTGATTCAGATCCTGTGAGGGAGTGAGTCTTGCAAGGTACTTCCATAAACCCGTTAGAGGTCCTGTGAGGGAGTCTAATAACCGGTATTTTTAACAACCTTTAGGGTGTCACTGTGTGCTCTTCAGAAGGGTCAGGGGTCCGTTAGATATTCGGAAAGGTGAGAATTTTATGTGTCTGGTTCCATAGATGACAATTTCTAATTTAAAAATCATTACTTGAAACAATCAGGATTTCAGTCTAGATAGTGTTTTTTCACCATCAGAGGTTAAGTCCAAAGTAATTCATTTAGTTAACTTAGTTAATCTTAGTTAGTGTTTAAATTGTTTTCTTAGGAATTTGTTAGACCCCCCATCAAATCACAACATTTTAGTCCGTGTCTGTCAGAGTCTAAATAAAGTAGTTAATTTAATCAGTAGAGTCTCATGGGTTCGATATCCGGACTTACTTTAGCTATACTAGAGTCGATCGGTACACTTGCCGATTAGTAGTTTAGTTCGTTTTAGTGAGTCTAGAGTATTACTTTGAGTCTAGATTTAGGTTAATTTTAGTTGTTTTTATTGAACTACTTTTAGCACATCAGTACCCAGTACCATTTGCTCACTCTGACCTTGAGTTTCGTATGAACAACAAAATTACCGTACAACTCTTTTTGTTGATTTTCTTCCGGTTATCTTTTAGTGTTTTTTTCTACATTTTCTTTTTATTCTTGTCAGTGGTTCCATGCGCAAAACACTCATAGTTATTACAAAACACATGTAAACATAAACTAAATAACAAAATAAGTTCGCCGCAACAAGACGAATGATGATATACCTAATTATATCAAATTACCACATTTATTTAAGACGGAACCCAAACAAAAATCTCTATCTAGTTATCCCACACTAACTCATGTCCCTTTTCTAACTAAAACCTCTATAGCTAAATTTTGAACATACAATTTGACTTAAATTGACTTTTAGTTGCCAGTGAAATATCTGATTGAATAGAAGACTTTTCTTCATTAATCTGACAAACATTAATTCATATAATACCACACGTTACGCATAGCTAGTTGGATGTAGACTGGTTTGACTCCTTTCACACAAGTAAGGACAAGTGATCGATCAATACACGATACAAAAACATGTTTTGTTAACTTATACTATACAAAAAAAAAAACATGTTTTATTAACTCACAATATTTCATGTGCTTGATCATTGTACTATACACTAATCATCGTGATATTAATGATGTGATGCGTTGTCTAGCTGATCAAATTAATTTTTATAAAACATATCTTGGATCTTAAAAAAATGTTGTAATATGTCGTTCAAATACCATTATATGTGTATAGTTAATGATGCTACAACGACTAAATAGTGGTAATAAAGTATGTATTATCGATATAATAAAGCATTTAACCTTAGAATATCCAATGCTAAGTGGTATGAGTACAAATGAAGGGTACAAGTTACAGCTGGAAAAGTATGACAAAATTACAAACGAGAAGTAAAGTATCGAATGGTCTGCAGGTCTGAGGTTTGAGTCTTGCATTCGAAGTGTGTTTCAGGGTTTCCATGGCTGGGTATTTCTAGACGGCGAAGAGCCTTCCCTTGTTCTTGAGCGGACCGGTGACATTTCCAAGGAAGGAAGTGCGGCAAGATCCTTTCCTTTGCTTAAGGGCTTTAATATTCTCTTCCATACCATTTCGAATCATCCATTGACCTTCCTCCTGCTGAAAGCGACTTATCTAGAATTGTCTCCTTGTGTCATGTTACTTGACTTTGTCTTTAACCCTTTGTGTCTTTGACTTGTGAATCTTTTGTCTTGTCTCGATCTTGGTGCCTTACAGTTGTTGTCTTGCTTATGAGGGGATTGCTCCTCCTTATCCGTTCTTGAGATGCACTACTTTGTTGGCTTTATGCTTATTCACCTTGTTGATTAGCTAATATGGTTTGAAGCAAAACTGATATGATAACACTAAAGGACGTACTTTCCTTCACAATCCTTGAACTCACGTCACGTCTGGTTTAGAGGATAAATTAAGAAATTGCACCTTGTGAACTCCTTCAAACATAGGTGCAACTCCAAATATTGTGGCACTTTTAAACTATATCATGAAACCTTCAAAAGGCGTATGATAAGTATCATGAAATATATTAGAAATATTGTCAGCTATTGAAGATATAGGGGGCTCGGACGCCTCGGACCTCTGTAGGTTTGAGAAAAGCCCAAAGTCAAATCATAACCTAGACAATTGGTCAAAACAATCATCCGCGAGGCCCACCTGTCGCGTCAGATGCACCACCACTAAGGAGACATAAAGGATATGTGAAAGCAACGTGTGGCCAATGATGCCCCGCAAGCCACTGTATCACCGATCTCCACTGACTGTTGTCGCAGGAGAGACAAGAAGTATAAGGGACAATGACATCCAGCCAATCACGTCCCGTGAATTCACACTCCTCTCAACCTCTATTATAAATAGATAACCTTATTAAGATATAAATTTAAAATTTAAGATGACAAAGATACTTATATATATGCTTTAAAATAGATTGTTATTAGGCTATGTGTAATAGACTCAAGCCCATGCCACATTAATAATAAAAAAACATCAATTACACCGCCTATTACCTTACCATCTTGTGAATTGGGGCGTTGCCCCATCACTTGTGGAAGAAACCATGGCGTTGCACACACCCCAATTGGTAATATGTTTGGACCAACCACATTTTACACTTACTTTTTATATTATATTTAATTTTGATGTGAAACCATTATACACATTTAATAAGTTTAAAAAGTGGCCCATGGTTTATAGCCTAGTGCATCTTGGGGTTGGATAAGACCTTGAGACTAATAGGTCTTGGGTTAGATTCCCATAAGGGGCTTTTCCCATATTTATTAGGTTTCTTCATGAATCCTTATGAATTGGTGTATAAGCATTATGCCTAGTAGCAGGGGCGGTTCTTAGAAGGCCCGTGTCAGGGCCACGGCCCTGGCAAGTTTTTCGGCCGTAGTGCTAATTTTCCGCATTTCGATCAAAGTTTTTTTATATATACTATGTTCGGCCCGGGCATTTTTTAGTGCTCGTGTCTTTCGGCCCTGGGACGTTCAACGGGCAAGATCCGCCACTATCTAGTAGAGATGGATATGATTGGATGCTTTCGCTCGTGACACCAAACACCACTTTTCATCAAAACCACATAAACTATTATTAGTACACTCTTAATTTGAAATTAAAACCATTACACATAGCAAAACTGTTAACAAAATAAACTATTATTAGACCATCTCAAATGCAAGATCAAAATTTTTATAAAAAAAATTGTCACATCATCATCTGATTATTGACTTGCTTTTCTCTTTCTTCATTTAAGACACCACTACTCATAAATCACATTCTCTCTCTATAAATACATGTTCTTAGCCAAGAACATTTATATTTTCTATCTCCTCTCACCTTCATATTATCTCCAACTCATCAAAATACATCCTAAATACATTGCATTGGAGATGGTATTAATACACTCTCAATTTGAAGAAAAGAAATATCTATATTAAACCAATTAACTTTAATACTTTATGATGATTAGCTAAAACTCTGGTCTGTGGTTCATACTTCATAGTCAACACCTTTTCTAGATCCTACAAGGCAGCTGAACATGTTTGTTTTTAAAATAAGACAAAAGAAATACAATATAAAAGTTAATTAATCGAATACAAATCACAACAATTAAACCACATGATGATTCTTAATAAACAAATAAAATTCCTTATGAAAACTACACAAATCTCATATATTTATTAACCAGAAACAACCTATAAAATAATATTATCACCATTGATTTTTTAATACTTTCGAATAGAACTAATTATTGGATGGGAGGTGAGGTTTTATCGATTATTTCACTGTTACTGTCGTGCCTTCGAGAGGGTAGAGGTTGGGTTTCCACGCATCTGGGAGAGTCAATGGGCTGACAGCGATCGAGTAGTCGACCTTGATCATAGCGCCGGTGTCACGGTGGTTAGAACGTTGTAACTTATAAAACTATAAAAAAGATCTATAACATGATGATATATTAGTTGTACGTGGTGCATCAGAATTTGTACATTACATAGACGACAGAGAGTAGCAAGCAAGCAGACATAGCCTGCAATGCTCCCTCTTCTTCTTCTTCTTCTCTCTCCATTGAAACAACCAACCTCTTGATTGCCAATTGCTGCAATACTCTTTCCGTGCAAAATGTCAGCCTTCACATTTCACTTTCTCCATCTCCGATGCAGCAAACAATAATATCTTCATCTTCACTGTTCTTCACTGCTCACTAATTTTGACTTCAATTCACTCACTGTTAATCGCATTTTCAACCTGTTTTGAGGTACGATTTACGATGCATTTCAACTTCATTTCTGATTCCTGTATTTCGCTTTCTGTTTAATTGTTTATCATCTCGCATTTGTTGTTTTAACTTCAATTGAGCTTGATCATGCTTCGATGTGTTCCAGTATGAACTTATGTGATTTACGATGCGTTTGAAGTTTTCTGATTCGTGTATTTTTGCCTTTAGTTGTTTCTGGAGCTTGTTTATCATCTCACATTTGTTGTTTTGACTTTAATCGACCTTAATTTTGCTTTGATGTGTTCCGGTGTGAACGCATATGATGTACGGGCATTTGAGGTTTTCTGATTTGTTTATCGTCTCACATTTGTTGTTATAACTTCAATTAAGCTTAAATTTGCTTCGATGTGTTACAGTGTGAACTTGTATGATGTTATTTGTGTAATTTGCTTTAATGTTTGGTTATTTTTCAGTTTATGATCTTATCATCTCACATTTGTTGTTTTAACTTTAATCGAGCTTAATTTTTGCTTCGATGTGCTCCGGTGTGAACTTGTATGATGTTATTTGTGTAATTTTCTTTGCTGTTTAGCTGTCTTGCTTCGGATCTCTCGTTGTTAGGTTCAAATGTAGTATCTCATTGTGTGATTCGTTCCGTTCTGCTAGGATAATATGTAAATGTGGATACATTGTGGCTTGTATCAGATATTTATGCATAAGCTGGAGTGATATACTATTAAAAAGGAACTATGTATTAAAAAGGAACTATGTAAATGGTGGTTGAGAGGCACAATATGGCTATATCAGAAGTATTCCAGAGGAAGTATATAGGACATTGTCAACACTCAACACTGTCATATATTTTTATAAGTGCTTAGTTTGTTCATTATGATTTTTACAGACAGTGATTGAAGGAACACAATGTTGTAGGTTAGTACTTAGTAATACTTTTATTGTTTTAGGTACTTGATGAGACTAGATGCGGATACAGTATATAAAATGTCGAATGTGTTCTTGTTGCTGTGTTTAAAGATTTGATGAGAGGGCATTATTCTTGCTGCAGGTGCAGGTTACTAACACTCAGTTTCACGTTTTTCGTGTCTTTAGATCTTGCGTTGTGATCGTTATGGTGTGCGTGTTAAGATATGCAATGTGTTCTTTGTTCTATAAGTTTGATCCTTCTATATTTGTATTGAATTCAAGTTAAAAGGCATGCCACATATGACACGTTTAGTGGCACCCTAGTATTATAGTATTATCTGCTTCTACTTTTGATTGTTTGTGGGTTGTTTCTTTTCCTTTCTGGTATCTTAAATTTTGATCTCAAGAAAAACTGGCTTAATGTGCAACTATAGTTGTATTAAGTGGCTTATGCTACTGTGTTTGTATGCCTTTGTTGTTCTCTTTGATGAGATTTTGTTTTAGTATCTCAACTGTTTTGTGCTTACAAGGTGCTATTTATTGGATATGTAACAGAAAGAAGAATCTTGTAGCTCCGTAAATCTAATGCATTGCTAGCAACATGGACCAGTACGAAGTGCTTGAGCAAATTGGAAAGGGGGCGTTTGGTGCCGCCCTTCTTGTACGGCATAAAACATGAAAGAAAAAAGTAAGAATGAATTGGAATTTCCAACTCGTTTTTTTGTTTTCAACGTCTACATCTATGTATTACCGTACTTGATTCATTAACATAATATGCTGCATGTTTATTCAATGACGCTAAGCTGTATTTTCATTGACACATATTGATTGTTTCTCCCATTCCATGTAATTCTGTATATAAGGTATGTGTTGAAAAAGATTCGCCTTGCCCGCCAAACTGATAGAACACGTAGGTCTGCACATCTGGAGGTTGGTATCCTTTACTTTGAGCATCCTACATTCCTACGATCTTTTCTTAAATCTATTTTTAGGGCATGCACCCTAAACTCACCTAAGTTGATTATTTTTCTCTCTACTCCATATTTCTCCTTTTCTTTGAAAATGAACTTCATGTTCTCTTTAGGCTGGCTGCGCTTTGATTTTAGTTTTGTTATTCTCCAACTGTCGGCATTATGTTGTCACCTGATCATAAGATTTGCTATTCATGTCTAGTGTGCTTGTGATTACCTCTAAACAACATTTATTGATGACTTTATATAAGATTTTACTTTCAGATATTTACCAGCTAATCCACTTTCTACCTGTAGATGGAGCTTATCTCTAAAATGCGAAATCCCTTTATCGTGGAGTATAAAGATTCCTGGGTAGAAAAGGTAAGAAAATGAAATTTTGATCTTTATCTATTATTTTCCGTTGTCATTATTTCATATTAGTTCAATTTACTCTCACAGTAAGTCATAACATACATATATGTGTTGCAGAAATACTTAGAAAAAGGTTAATGTATAGTTGAATGAAACAAGTTTTAGCATTATATATGCCTACAATCCAAGTTGGAACATAGATTTCTCTATCATTCACAACTTGTTATTTTTCATATGAGTAAAATGCCATTTTCGTCCCTTAGGTTTGACCGCGTTTGTGACTTTCATCCAAAGATTTTTTTTCCGCATTTGGATCCGAAAGGTTTAAAATCTTTTCATTTTCATCCGACTCATTAACTCCATCCATTTTTCTCCGTAAATGAGGGCCATTCCGTCTTTTTAGACATATCTGCTAACAGTTTTATTTCTATCTGTGCTTTAATGTATATATCTTCTTTTGACAGGGATGCTATGTGTGCATTATTATAGGATACTGTGAAAATGGAGACATGTCAGTACTTTGTAACCCATTCTCTAAAATTCTAATGATGTGGCAACTAGAGATATAATGGTCAGTGGCATGATATTTTAATTTTTCTCTTTTTGCAGGGCAGGAGCTATTAAAAAAGCTAACGGCATGCTGTTTTCAGAAGAGGTACTTCTTCTCTCTCTCGTGTAGGCGGTTTCTCTCGGTTCTCAAATGTTTTTACCCTTTTGAACTTTGCAAGCTCTGTTACTTATTATACAACCAAAAGTTTTATCCAAAAGTGGAGATTACATGGGGTATCTATAAGAAACAACATTACACAGTTACCATATGCTATAAATGTATACAGAATAAATAATGGCTAATACTTTTGATAATGTGTTCTGACAACAAACCATCATGCAGAAATTGTGTAAGTGGCTTGTACAACTCTTAATGGCGCTCGATTACTTACACTCAAATCATGTTCTTCACCGGGATGTTAAGGTTAGCTTGGCAGATTAAATTGCTTTTTGTTGAATTTTTGTGGACCCTCATTTGCTGATCATTATCCTTTCACAGTGTTCAAATATATTCTTGACAAAAGATCAAGATATACGTCTTGGTAAGTATATCTTCTGAACCCCTTCATTTGTTGAAGAAAGGGATGACTCATCAACATCATCATCAATGCATCTTTCAGGTGATTTTGGACTAGCCAAGATGTTGACTTCAGATGACCTTGCATCATCTGTGAGTGATTTATTTTTTTTAAGATTGCCTTAAAATTTGAGTTCCATTCAGTATTATCTGTGGATGTATCTCATTGTTTCGTTTTGTTAATATGTCATTCAGGTGGTAGGAACTCCTAGTTATATGTGTCCTGAGCTTCTTGCAGATATACCATATGGTTCAAAATCAGATATATGGTCTCTTGGTAAGAAATGAATGGAGTATGAGTCGTATGACATGATCTTTGATAGTTTCTTTCAGGAGATAAATTGTGCCTTTCCTCACTGTTTTCTTATTATAAACATGTATTAATGATCTCCACTTTCTGTATTTTAGGATGCTGTATATATGAAATGACGTCCCATAAAGCTGCGTTTAAAGCTTTTGTAAGTGTTCGTATAGCTGCTTTTCCGGTAAAGGTGAAAAGATGTCATATTTCTGTTGAAAGGGTGTAACTAACTTTTCCCGAACAATTACAATGTTACACGAAAAATATTGTAGTTTAGTATTTATATAAAAATATTATTTCTTGGTTAGTTTAGTATTTATATAAAAATATTATTTCTTGGTTTCAATAAGAAATAGATATTAGTTAAATACAACTTATTCTAAAGTCCATCAACCTGAGTTTTACCTGGGTAAGGGTTATTACCTTGTACATGATTCCTGTATTATCCCAAAGTTGATTTTGGGCAATCCAGAAATGCTATTTTTTAAAAGTAATTTCATTTCAGTAGTACTTTTTTAAGCTCTTTAAAAACTTAATTTATGTGCCATTTATGGTTCTACCTGAGTCACATAAAGCTTATGATTTCATCATTAACTTCTTAAACAGGACATGCAAGCACTGATAAACAAGATCAATAAGTCAATTGTGGCCCCACTTCCAACCAAGTACAGCGGTGCCTTGTGAGTCATTTTATTTTTTTCTCCTTAAAGAATTCCCAATGATTACTTTGATAACATACGTTTCAAATATATATAGTTTTGATGATACGCCTTTACAATTACTTGTGGCACAAGTTAACTGTGGTATCTAATCATTTTGCTCATGTCTGTTTCAGTCGGGGCCTTGTGAAAAGCATGCTGCGGAAAAATCCGGAACTTCGGCCAAGTGTACATACACTTCTCTTTTATCATATACATTATACTAATCATTCCTTCTATAAATCAAATCTTACATCTTCTAGACTGGGTTAGCTATGTTGTTATCGTCCCTCATTCGTTCTTACTCTCCAATTTAACTATTATCAAACAGTCACATGTTCATTCCTTCCTCATAGTTATAAAGGTGGCAAATTGGGCGGGTTTGGTTATGGGTCAAAAAAGGTCGGGTTGGCTTCAGTTGACCCATAACATTTTCTGTCCAGAATTATTAGTTTCTCAGCAAGTAGTATGTAAAATATGATTACAAATTTATATTATTCCAGTAATGATCTGTTTTTTTAGTATAAGCATTAATAGGCCTATAAACGAATACAAACACGAACACAAACATATATTCGAACACATTTTTTTTGTTCGTGTTCGTTCATTAAGAAAATGGGCATGTTCGTGTTCGTTCATTTAAAACCTAAACGAAAAGTTCACGGATGTACACGAACATAAACAAACAAACTTAATCTAACAAACATAAATGAACACACAAAGATAAATGATAAGTTCCATTGGAAAGATTTTTTTATTACTAGCAAACCTGATTAATAATTAGTTATATTCATATACTATGTATTTATTAAAACATAAACGAATGTAATATAAATAAACATAAATGGACGTTCACGAACATAAATAAACGAACAAGACGTGTGTTCATGTTCGTTTATTTAATTAAATATACAAAAGATTTTGTTCATGTTCATTCGTTTATTAAATAAACGAACAAGTTCATGAACGTTCGGTTCGTTTACAGGCCTAAGCATTAAAAATACACTTTGGAAGACTTATGACCCGTTCGGATGTTTCCTTTATAGCAGGAAATAACCTTTTCTTATTTAAATCATTGAAGTATATGTTTGGTTTGTCAGGCAGGAGAGTTACTCAGGCATCAACACCTCCAGCCATATGTACTTAAAGTCAACCTAAAACTTAATAGCCCCAAACCCAGCAGCAGTTTATCGACACATTGGCCCGAACCTGATTACATGAAGAAAACAAGATTTGCCGAGCCTGTTAATCTCCGTCCAAGATCCCGCGACAGGCGGATGTCATATGGCAATGATAGAACTTTGAATCCAAGCATATATTTAGGTGACCAAAGTTCTCCCTTTTCAACTAAACGGTGTCAAGATTCCCCTCATTATATGCAAAGAAGAGTGGAAAGGATGTCTATTGGAAGCACATGTGAAGAGTCACCAGTTAGTAAGAATGTTTCTTCCAAACCTTCCAATTCTACCAAGAATCTTAGGTTTACTTCATCAAAGACGTCCTCTGCTCCTAACAAACGAACTGGGTTTGCAAAGGTTCGTGAATTGGTGAGATCATTGATATTGATTATGGCATTGTTGATTTTTGCTACAATTGTATATTACATGTTCTTGTTTCATTATAGCTAAATGACCATTACTAGTCACCGGTTAACTGTTTGTCTTCTAGGGTGTTAGCTGTGTAACATACTATTGTAGCTAGGGGTGAGCATAGATTGGATCGGTTTGGTTTGGTTCGGTTATGTGCTAAAACCGAACCTGTAACCGATGTTTCGGTTTTTAGATTTTTATAACCAGTCGGTTTTGTTATAAACTTTTCTGTTTTCGGTTAATTCAGTTAACCATCACTTAATGACAGACTTTGGGCTAAAACCAAACCTCTAACCGATGTTTCAGTTCAGTAAGTCTATTTATATCTCAATTCAAATAACATATTAGCAATAATTTTAGTTCATGAAGGAGAATAAGTTATGACTAACATCTTATTTATAAAAAAAAAAGTGTACATATAACAAATCCTTCGACACATGACATATTATTTGTAGAAAATAAAAAATATAAAGGTTGGTTTAAATGTCTGGTTCAGTTTGGTTAATTTGGTTATTTATATAGATACAAGTTATATCCATAATTGAACCCTAAAATCAGTTATCAAAAATCATAACCAAATCATCATATTCTCAATCGGTTGGGTTTTTTGGTTATACAGTTTTTATGCTCACCCCTCATTGTAGCCATTAGATCACTGTTAAAAAAACCAACCACACACTGGTGTAGATACTTGTGCACAGATGATAAATGGATCACTTGAGTCTTGAGGTGGCAAAATGGGCGGGCCTGGCTGACGGGTTAAATGGGTCGGGTCAGATCGGACATTGATATGTTTAACATATGCATATTTTTGGGTGTCTTCCGAAATCGTACTCTATTACATCTAGAACTTCATTTTCATACATTTTAGAACTTTTCAAGATCTAGTCTGACTATGAAATTGCTTACAGGTACATGACTCGATTAAACAATCAGGCCCGACAAGCAGAAGGGCATCCCTACCGCTTCTAAAGAAACCAATCATCGATGATTCCCTATGTAGAAAAAGTACCGGTTTCCATGACTGCATCAACTCCATGGACGTATCAGTCAACGCTCCACGAATTGACAAAATGGTTGAATTCCCTCCAAATAACGACCTTGTTTCCACCCGCAGAACCTCATTACCCTCTGCACAAGGGTCATCATCCCCGCAATGTGACCGTTCAATTATGAAAGATAAATGCGTGGTTCAAACAGCTGATACAACATCAGCCAAGCAGAACTCAAACTCCCCAACCGAATGGCATGGTTCGGGCAGTGACTGCTCGGACCAAAACGCAACCGCGGGTGTCTCTAGTCGAACCTCGTCGGACCTACGGCGGCGGCGGTTTGACACGTCATCACAAAAACAACGAGCCGAAGCGTTAGAAGGGCTTCTTGAGTTTAGTGCAAGGTTGTTGCAAGAGGAAAGGTTTGAAGAGCTTGGAGTGTTGTTGAAACCTTTTGGGCCAGGGAAGGTTTCTCCTAGAGAAACTGCAATTTGGTTGACTAAAAGCTTGAAGGAAAATACATTGAAGCAAGAGGAGCAATTTTAATGATGAAATTAAATGCTTACTTTTATTGATATGCAACTATGCATGGACATATTCTAGTTGTAGAAACGGTTATGGATATGGGTATGGGTAAGGGTACGAATATGGATATAGATACGGTTACCATAGATGAGGGTTTTAGGTATTATTTCTCGAATCTCTTGTAACAGATACAGATGCCGGCATGTAGCTTAATGACCTTAGTTTAGATCCTTGTATGTCTCTTCGTTTTGATTTACGACGTATTTTCCTAATCTTGTTATTTGTCATTCTTTGGTTTTAATCGTTTGGTGCAAAAACGGTTCTAGTCTCGCGTTGAATCAAAACCTTGTTTAAACCAGGTGTTTATTCTTTTGTTTTAATAAATTGTAGAGTAAACTTTCATTTTGCTCCTTATGGTTTGGTCGTTTTAATGGTTTTGCTCTAATCCTTTAAATTTTACTCCCTAATCTATAATGCTTATCTCCATTTCACTCCCCGTCCCTCACGCCATCCAATTCAACTGTTAAATCCTGGTCACATGCCCTTCACATGAGGGCATTTTAGTCTTTTTCCCACTTAAACTTATTAATTTCCCTATTTAATTTTCACACTTTATTCCTCTCACCATTCCCCTGTAACAACCCCACCCATCACCACCTCCTAATCTTCTTCCTCCTCTCTCAAACCCACCACCACCATCACCTCCACCTTCAACCATCACCATCTTGACAAAGCATCACCACACCACTACAAACCACCACATTCACAACTCAGAACCACCACCGTCAACCCTACCATCACCACCTCTGAAAATACAAGAACCACCCAGAGATGTGCCGGTGGTGGTTGAGATGAGACCGGCCGGAGAACGCCAGAAAAACGATAACCCTCCATAAACCCTAGAATCAAACCCTAACTTGTATCATCAAAACCCCAAATTTCAAACTCCTGTTTCTAAGTTCAGATAGTGACGGGATGAATGATGGTGACGGTGGAGTTTGTTGAAATTTGGTTTAGATATGCTTTTAGAAGATGTTCGAGTAGTTAGGTAGGCCGCCGGAGTGTGTGGGGCCGGTGCAAGATGGTGGCGGTCAAGTGGAGGTGGTGGTGGTCGGGTGGGGCTATTGCAAGGTGGTTTTCGGGTGGGGCTGGTGCAACCTGATGTTATTAGTGGTCGGTTGCCGGGTGGAGGTGGTGAAAGGTCGTGGTGGTCGTTGCCGGGTGGAGGTGGTGCAAGGTCGTGGTGGTAGTTGCCGGGTGGAGATGGTGGGAGGGGGTGGTGGTTGTTCAGTGGGTTGGGGATGGTGTTTGATGGTGGGGGTGATAGTTTACAGAGTACAGAGAGATGCAGTAATAAAACATGGATGTAAGTGAATGTTTATATTTTGTTAAATGCAAATGAGTTAAATGCTTGGTTGGTCCATGTGGTTTGCAAATCTTGCAGATTTGGTCCCAGTGGTTCACTAATTACACACTTGGTCCCAGTAGTTTCAAATTTTGCACTCGGGTGGTCCTTACCACTAACCTTTGTTAGATTTCTCAGTTAAGTATATGCAAAATTACTATATTACCCTCCTTCACAAACATGCAACCTCCACATCCACCTTAAACCCACCACCACCTCCACCGTCAACTAACCACCACCACTGCAACAATCACCGGAAAGGTTAGAAGAAGGAGGTACACCGAAACCGAAGGGGTGTTGAGGCGGTATTCTCGGCGGCTTCAGTCGTCTTCTTCGGCGCTCCGGCAAGTTGCAGGTTTTTCGGCGGCCGAACCAGCGTTAATCAAAACTGCTGCCACTACTCGTCCGAACCAGCGATCTGATGGATGATGTGTTTTCATCCGTCACGGACACACTCGTCTCAGAAGGTAATGTAGGCGAGTTAGGGCACGAACCGCCTTGAACTAAATCAGATTCTGATTGCGATTTCGATTGCGATTGAGACTCATTATTAGCCGACGAAAACGACAATCCTGTCAATTGAAGCAGCTTTGCAGCATCTGTAACTGATGAATTCATCGAATTCGATTGATTCACTTGATTTACTCGGCGCCGCGAAAAACCTGCAACTTGCTGGAGCGCCGGAGAAGACGACTGAAGCCGCCGAGAATACCGCCTCAACACCCCTTCGGTTTCGGTGTACCTCCTTCTTCTAACCTTTCCGGTGATTGTTGCAGTGGTGGTGGTCAGTTGACGGTGGAGGTGGTGGTGGGTTTAAGGTGGATGTGGAGGTTGCAGGTTTGTGAAGGAGGGTAATATAGTAATTTTGCATATACTTAACTGAGAAATCTAACAAAGGTTAGTGGTAAGGACCACCCGAGTGCAAAATTTGAAACTACTGGGACCAAGTGTGTAATTAGTGAACCACTGGGACCAAGTCTGCAAGATTTGCAAACCACAGGGACCAACCAAGCATTTAACTCAATGCAAATATATAGGCATTAATTATTATTAATATTATTATTATTATTAATAAGGAAGGAAATGGAAAGACTAAAATGCCCCTCATGTGAGGGGCACATGACAACTATTTGACGTTAAAAATGGATGACGTTAGAGGCGGGGAGTGAAATAGAGATAAGCTTTATAGACTAGGGAGTAAAATGGCTATTTTTAAAGGATTTGAGCAAAATCGTTAAAACTACCAAACCACAGGGAGTAAAACAGAAGTTTACTCTAAATTGTATATTATAACCAGAAGAGGCTTGTGATTAGGGGTGTTCTTCGGGTTTCAGGTTGTTCGGGTTTTTGGCTAGGAAAAAATGACCTGATCACCAACTCATGTAAAGTTTGGGTTGTTCAGGCATGGGTTGTTCAGTTTTCGAGTTTAGATGTAAAATAAAAAAAAATGTTTTTTTTTTTCACAAAATATCATCAAATATATCATGTTAAATAAAATATTATCACAATTCAAGCATATCATTTAACAATACAACAATACGGTAAAATAATATTCAAAAGTCTCAAAAGACTTTAACGTTTCAAATACAAAACACTCCAAATCAAACCGAATCTATGAAAAAAAAACAATGTTCGGATTTTTATTCGGGTTTTTCGGGTCAGATTGTAATGACAATTTTAGTCCCAGGCTATTTTAATGAGCAACTTTTAATCAAAATAGTTAACCCATATAATGACTGCAAAATAAGTTATAAATTAACTAAACAACTAAAATATCAATTTTCCTTTATATAATATACGCAAAAAACAAGCATCAAAGTAATGTATCCAACTTATATTCCCTTATTGAGTTCTTGGACCATAACCAGAAGCCAGAAGCAGAACAACCAAAATCACCAGATGCTGCACCAGTCAACAAGCCAAACTTTTGTAGTGGAAAGTACCATATACACCAACATTTCGAATATGTACAAGAACACCGACAAAACAAAACAAAACGAATATAATCATATGACCGACTTACGTAATATAAAAACCGGCCAGCTTAAAAACCAAAAAGGCCTCCAAAACTGCCATGCATATCACTCTTAAGGCTTGCCTGATTGCTTTAGCAACATTTGTTTGACATCCAGATACCTTTTGAGCTCCTCCATTGCATCAGATGTGGTCTTGATCCCAGAAACCCTAGAAAAAGATGACACGTTTGAAGAAGCATGAGGCGGGTGATCTTGAATCTGATTGGATGATTTTTCAGGCCTTGAGGTTTTAGACACGTATTGTGATCGATTCAAATCTTGTTGAAGAGGTGGTGCTTTTTTCAGCATCTGAACGAGAGCACCAACTGCAGCATCCTGTGATTTTACACGTTCATGTTGCATGCCTAGGTTTCCTGATCGATCAGATGAACCAGGTCTGGAAGATAAAAGGGTGTCAAAATAACTAAAAACGGTATATAAATCATCAAAAAGGGTGAAATGCATGTCTCAAAAATAGTAAAATTCAAAAATCAAATTAAAAAACAAAATAAACGGGTCAAATATGTTATAAGCAGGTCAAAAGTCACCCAAGGTGTATTTTCGTGCACAAAACCTCCTAAATCATTTTATTAAGAAAAATAAGATTATTAATTTATTTTGAGATAATAAGATATTTCTTGTAAGCATATTTGACACACTAAATATTTGTAAGAAAATCAGAAAGTACTGCCAAACACAATGCACATGAAAATGCAATCGGTGTCTCTTAGCATGTTAAAAGGTGTGAAATGTGCAAACAAAAAGGTCACAACTCACAACCATTACTGTATAACACATACATGGTATATTGGTATCTGCACATCATTATCCATATGTCTTAACTATAATCTGATGCAGGACAAGGCAAATCAAGTGGCAAAAAATGTGGTCATTCAATTACTATTACAACTATTATCAGAGTTATTTTGGTTTAAATTAGATTATTGTTGGTGTTCATCTTCAATCTTTATAAAATTATATATGATAGAAAAAAATAGTGCTTTATTGCTGGATAAGTATGTAACTTTGTGATCGGATATGTTCCGTCTTATTTCCATGTTGTAGACGACAATGATCAATGAGCTTTTATACAATTCTTTTCAAAATTAGCAGAGGAATTTTCAATTACACATTAAATATTTTTTTCCATGTGAAAGAATATAAACAACAGAGAAAAAAGTTTTAACAGAGATAAATCAGCTGCAATATTACTATGTCAAAAAGGACCTGGAACAATGCATAAGAGAGTTAAATAAAGAAGTGTAACTCACTAATGTCTAACAAAAAAAAAAAAAAAAAAAAAAAACCTCTCCACTAAAGTCTATATGTGACCTCATACATATCACCCTCTAATCCCCTGTTTCCCCTTATGTTTTATGTAATTTATATTAGTGATCAACAATATAACAAGTAAACAAATCAACATAATACGTTAACACCGTACAAGAAACAGGATCTAATGTTATGTTTACATACCTGCTACCAGGATCAATAGTGTCATCATCATCCACCACAAAGGGACCTGAAAACTCAGAGTCATCATAACTATCTTCAAACGACAATCTACTAAAGCTTCTAGAAGAGGATTTATGTGCAGAACTATTTGATGAAATCTTCACACCAGATGGCCTTGCAGTCTCTTCTCCCCTTAAAGATAACAACTATAACAACCAAAATAACTTAATAAGACCCACTGATGCAAAATCACATATTATAAGTTATAACTACATACTAAGCGCCTATATATATGATCTACATAATTCACTTATAAAAGTACCTTTCCAGCAGTTGTAGGAATACTTAAGCTTCTTTCGACTAAAGAAAGACTTGGTCTAGTAGCTTGAAGCGGAGGAGAAAAGGGCAGAACCGTCTTATTTGAAGACAAAGGTGCGTCACCAAGCCTAGAAGCAGGTATGTAAACAGGAGCACTATCAGACAGTAAAAGAACTTTCAGCATATTACTTTCAACAGGTGGTGACGGTGATGGGGATGGTAAGGAGTTAGGAGAGGGAAAATACTCGTCATAACCGATATCTTTAGTATGAACTTGAGCCGGTTCTAATGACGTATATCTTGAACTGATAGGTGGCCTATGGCTGCCAAATTTAGAGTGTAAAGTTCGTGATTCTGAATATGTTGGTGAAGGAGATGGCAATGCTGATGGCGGTGATGCCATATGCGTATCGTAACTCCAGCTATGCCGCCTTCCGAACGGTAAAGATGGAGAATATTGTGGCAGTGAAGCTGAAGGTAGTCTTTTTAATGGATCTGCCAACGGGCTACCCACGTAATCTGTTATAAACTGTGGGGACATGGGGGTAGACGATTCGGAAGTTGTATCAGATATTGAAGGAAGATATGATAACGAAATGCAAAGTTTACCACACGAAGTATCCACTGGAGTGAACGTAAACTGCTGCATTTCAGCTTCATCTCTACGAACGAGTGGCTCAACAGATGAAGATACCCTGTGAACTAGACTAAACGATCGAATCTGCCCAGAAGAATTGATCTCACGGAAAATCTTGTAAGCAGGTAAAAGCCGAACAGTTACATACAATGATCTCAAAAGCAAAATTGATTTCTTGTATAATGCATGTGAAGTAATCGTGTTTGATCTTTTGTTCCCCGAAGTTCCTTCTTTGCAGCCCTTTCTACTCTCATACCGCATAATCCATCTCTCGATAACCTTCTCACTGTGTCCATCACACCCAAAGTCATCAGAATCCGACTTCCACACAACCGGAAACCGATCTTTCGACAACAAGTTCTGTTCAAACGCCACTTTCGGCGAACTACTCGCGTAATCCCAATTAACAGGCCTCTGAACCAAAACCACATCCACCACCATCGGCTCAAGGTTACTCTGCCGCCAGAAATCAATGTTCTCAAGCGCCGCAGGGCAGTCCCAAAGCGCCAAATTGAACCACTTATCCCTAGGTCTCATACTAGCCGACGACGAAGCCGAAGCCGACGATAACTCACCGCTATAATTACGTGACGACACAAACGGACTCCGAGATTCAAGTATTATATGCAAACTTTTCGCAAAGAATTCAGTGATTATCTGTTCCATCTTTGCAGGTTCCGAGTGAGGATTAACCGCCATAATCGAAAAACTTCCTAATATCTTATAATTCCTTAGTTCTATCAAACCCTAATTCAATCTATCAACTGTTTATACTCGATTTACAAACAGCAGTAGCAAAATTTCAACCAAACTGATACCAAATGAATCAACGTCAGTAGTAATTATACGATCAAACCTTCTACATGTACATAAAGTTCGAAAGATAAAAAAACCCTAGATAAAAACCCTAGAGCTTCGAAATTAGGGTTTAAGCGAGTGTGAGTGAAATTGTGAAAGATGATATGAATAAAAGGCGGTTAATAGAGTGTAGAGATGAAGTATATACAATTGAAATCGTCATCTGCAGGATCCAGTGATTCATCTGGAGAAGAAGACTCCATTGAAGATTGAATTTGAGGGGTTTGTGGAGTTATATGGGCCCACGTATTGTGTGTAAATATCGAATAGGAATGTATGTATGTATATATAATGTTTATCTCTATATCTTCTTCGTGTGTTCATTTTCCAAATAATTTGGTCACTTTCGTCATGTTAATGTTAGGTTGTAAAATTTGAATCGAATTTTGAATTCGTTTTACATCTAAGATGATGTATTTTTTTTTCTTTCTTCAGACAAGTGCGTTGTTTGGTTAATCTTGATATTTTATGAAGCATACGTTGTTGGATTTAACCAGTGTTTTAAAAACCGGTTATTAAATCATATCGGGATGGGCTAAAAAATGGTTTAACCGGTAGAACCAGGTTATATCAGATGGTTCAACCGGGTGAATTAGTTAACTCTAAAATTTCATAGAGATAAATACATACATGAATTATGTTGACAAACTCATCGGTTTTATTTTTTCAAACCGACATAAATTATAATATAACTATTATCATGTTCTCTTTCTCTTTCAAGTTTCAAAATACAATCTCTCATAGAACATTCCTTTACCCATGTAGACACATTGTTTTACACATATAGACATACATATATACATATGGAGGGAAAGAGATACATACATCAAGTTTGTCACTTATTGACCCACTTGTGGATCTATTTATACCCAAATTAATTTTATTGAAATAAGAAAAATTGCCGACAAAGATTGAACTGGAAGCACGATGTAGATGGAGTGATGAAACGATGAAGATGGAGCTGAATCTTATGGATGAAGTGATGAATGTAGGTGATGGTGGTTTTGAATGTTGATTGATGGTATATGTATGTGATGGAACTTCTCAATACTAAAAACCCAAACTAAAATAACCATGTGCTGGTACCAGTTTTACTGTTTAAACCGGTATATCGGATTTTACCGCTAGTACGAATCGTATACCGTTTCACTTATTTACCGGAGTGTTTCATACCGGATTTGCATCTGGCACCGATAATACCGATATAACCGGCCAGTATTTACCGCTTTTTAATTAATTGGTTTAACTATGAAAAGTTAATTATATATATTATTAAGACCATTAAGTCTAACTGTCTTTTAAATCGATATCCACCGTTAGTTCTCGTTGAGATGAAATCTAAGCGGTTTGGACTTACAAAAAAACTTGCCCCCATAACGGTTCAAGGCAGGTATTTGCGGGATCTCAGCTTATGGTTTTGCTCCACATTTTTCTGTCCATGATCTCTCTGGTAGTTATCTTCTTCTTACAGGGCTCATTATCTCCAAACCAGTTGCTACAAATTTGGGTCAGCTGAGAGGATGTATTACCATATAATGCACCTGCATTTAACAATTTCAATCATTAGTTTCTAAAGCTAATTATGTTCAACAATCAACAAAAGATGGAGCAAAGTAAAGCTTTCACTAATTTTAGTAACCATGGGTGTTCCAGAACTGAAAATCAAATTCCATTAGCAACCAAGGGTGTTCCAGTAGTGAATAATTGATTTGGCATTTGTCACACCCCAATTTCCACGTGTATTCCGGTGGGCCCGGTGGGGAGTATCATGACGTAAAGTTGATATCATCATAACCAATTACAACACAGAGCAACACAGCGGAAGGCTTGGAGTAAAATATAAACTATTACAAACCATAGGGTGTCCAGAGTTCGAAACACAATATACAAACATATACATGGCTTGTAATAAAATCCACAGGCGGATCAAATAACATACAAAGTGAAAACAGACTCTACAGGCACTTCTACAAGGTCGCAACTCCTTAGTATAATTGCCCCGCAGCTCCCGGCCTATTACGTACTTGTACCTGTAACTTGATCTTTGAAAATACGTTAGTTTACACTGGTAAATACAATCAACCGACTCATTTTGAAAATCCTTTCAAAAATGGTTTTAGGTGCACAAGGCACATTTTTTAATAACTTGGGCAATACAATTGACCTTGTATACAGATTTACATGTCTGTCTTTTACATATGGGGCCCAGTACAGAAACCGAGACATGATCGACTAACATACCACTTCTGAACTTTCACACAGAAAGCAGACAATAATAATAACAGTAGTTACCGATGTATGCCTACACCAATGCTTAAGCTGTAGCCACTAACACTTTAGTGAGCCAAGGATATCCCAGACACGGTCAAGCCCACCCCTAATGTTTTAGTTTCAGACAAAACAGATTAAAATGGGGTTATGTATTTTAGTTAATTATCACAACTAGATAAAACATGATTTCCATACCCGACCAAGCGGTAATAGTTTACCGTATCCCAAGCCCGTATAGGGAAATAAGTTAAATGTATTTACCTGAGCTAAGTCTTCAGAAGTCACAACTCAGCCGCAAATCAAGATAGCAAGTACAGGCACAATCTACCGCGGAGGCGTTTAGTCTGGAGTGATGGTATTATTAACCAAATTAGAATGCTAACGGGTCCTTTGTTAAGTCTTAGACTTGAACCGGTTAGTCTTACGCTAAAACAATATGGTACGTGCGCTAGATTAAGCGGTGACCGGAATAGGATGTTAGTTGGACCCGAAAAGTATATAAAGTTGTCTAATATGGGTAAACCAACAACATTCTGGATTTTGATAGAGAAATGACAAAGTTAAACCCGTTGCGGTTTAAGTACGTAAATTAGCTACGTAAGCTTAACCGAACGTGCATAGGCGAAACCGGGTAACCGGAGGAGTCATATATAAGTTCCATATAAATATATGTTTGAAATATGTTATAAAATCAGTAACTTTGCAAAAGATAGGCCCGAGGTATATTTAAAACCGAATTATGCCTTACAAGGGCATTTTGGTTATTTTAGTGTTTATAAAAGATGTTTAAAATGAATCTGACGTCAAGATCGTTAATATTCTGTAAAAATACTTATTTTATGATGTTATAAAGTAGGATATCAAATATATGTGTGTTTGACGGTTTTGAAATAATCTATGTCCCGTAAGGGCATTTTAGTAATTTCACACAAAGTTTTGAAGCCAAAATTGGGTCTGAGTTCGGGACTTGTACTTACTGTTAAGATGTTGAAAATAAGTTTATAAATCAGTAGGTATCAAGTCTTAGCTCATAGTTATGATTTTAAACCATACTATGCACCGAGAAGGCGTAAAAGTCGCTAAAATGCCGTTTAAATCGATGTTTAAGTTAAACAGAAGTTATGACCTGTTTTATATGCCGATAATATGTCATTTAACTTATTACATAAGTAAATATATCATCTTGGTTATAAATCATGCTAAGTGTTTCTAAAATGCCGAAAAGGGTATTTTAGTCATTTTAATGCCATAAACGCATCTTTTGTGAAAACTCAGATTAGAATTAGATTCTTGACATCAATATAATCAAATTATGATTATGAATCAGTTTATGACATATTTTTATATGCATGTATGTTTAAAACCTTAATTTGTATGAAAAGGACCTTTTTGCAAAGTTTTAATGAATAACTATGGAACTTATATAAAAACTCAGATTTCTAATGAATCGAGTGACGAAAATTTAGGAGGTCATCCTATACTTAAATATGGTCTTAAAGTGACCAAAGTCAGTAGCCAAAATGGCTTAATCGGGTCAGAAGCGAAAGTCAAAGGAAAAGTCAAATATAGCGACTTTCGGTTGCAAACCGACCCTAGACCAAAACTTGACGAGCCAAATCAGTTGGTATAAGTTCTAATACTTATTTTTTTCGTTGTTAGTGAATCAAAACATATTTTATAACATTTAGATTTTTAATTATGAATTTTTATAAAACTGGACAGTTTGACTTTCTTTGACTTTTAGTTTGACTCGTCAATTAATCAGGAATTCGTGGTAATCGGGAGGTGCCCTTTTAAGGGATTAACACCTACATCATTACAATCTCGTAGCCACTTTCGTTACGCTTATTGGCTGGACTATCATGGATTTAGATCAAAGTCAAGGCGTTTTTACGACGAGACTTTGATCTAAGCTCAAAACCATATAGAATCAACTTAGCACGAAATTGAATACTTACATATAGTTAAAATAGTGCTAGGAACAGAATACAAAGCTTGAGAATGACCAGGAACTCCTCTAGGATGTTCTTTGATGATTTCAAGTTGATGAAGGTGGTTGCAACTCAAAGAAATCATCCATTAAATGGTCATGGAAGTGTTTAGATGGTTTCCAGGTGTTAAGGGACATGCATAAGGATTCTAGGACGTGTCAAGCATGTAATGATGGTGCCAAAACTCGATAAATGTGGCAGAACAGGCTGCTGTCACATTTCTGTTCGCTGGCAGGTCCTTGCGGACCGTATGGGTAATGCCTTACGGTCCGTAAGGACCTCAGGCGCCCATTGTTTAGAAGTTGGTTACGGACCGTAACCAATATAGCCTGCGGTCCGTAACCGCTTCTCAGAAATCAAAATTTTGGCATTTTTTGCCACTTTAGTCCCTTGACTTCTATTGTTCGCAAATGAGGATATAAATTTATATTTCAACGACTTTGGTCCCTCCTGCTTTACCATACGACACACGAGGATTATTGGGACACATGTCGGAATTTTATTGGACGTAAAAACACGAGGTGTTACAACATTCCACACTCATAATGATCTCAATGTGTTTAATTTGCTAACATCATCTCCCACTTTGGGTGTAGCTTTTCACACTCAATGATACTTATAGAATATTGCTTATTTTTGAAACATGTATTTTTCCATCATGTATTGTATCTATTGCTGATATGATGCTGGTGCTATGTGTGGTTCTAGGAAATTGAAAGTTTGAAATCATTTTTGGATGATTGTGAAGAAGATTAAGACTTGAAGGCCATGACAAGTGAGGAACTGGACAAGCTCTAAAGGATAACAAAATCTACATAAAGTGTTGTTAAAGTCTTTACTACCTAAGGACGATGCAAATGTAAGATATTGCATTTTGGAAGTTTGAGCAGGTGAACACAATCATTGATGATTACAGATGTCACACCCTCAAATTACCACCGACGGAGTTTTACCGCGAGCGTGTGACGTATTAGGATCTAGCCACTAATCGTGTCTAACTAATAGTAATTAATATATAACACTAACGTCAAGTCCAACACAAATAGTGTATTTCAAAATAAACAATTCAAACCAAGTATATGTTCAGTGTAAGCAAATGTAAATATCTCAAACAATTGAAATCAAAATGTTTTTAAACGTACCCATGGCTTTATAGCCCAGTGGTATTTTGGTGGTGGGATAAGACTTTGGGACCAATAGGTCCTGGGTTCGATTCCCACAAGGGGGGTTTTCCCATTTTTATTGGGTTTCCTCCTGAATTGGTGTATAGGTATTATGCCTAGTAGAGATAGATATGATCAGGTGATTCCGCTGGTAGCACGATGATACTAAAGCGGTTCGTCAGTGATACAAATTTGCCATTCAAAAAAATGTTTTAAACGTAAACTTTTATTTTTTGCAATCAAGTGACACGCCCCATGACACTCCTAGCTCCTGAGACTGCAAGTTTCCACATTTTTTATCTAACGACCTGCAAGCATGCAGAAAAGCGTATCAGCGATAAAGCCAACGAGTTCACAGTTTTGTTTAACGTAAAAATGGGTAAGTGTTTAGTTTAAAGACATGCTATGAATAATAAACTTGATACCGATGTGAATGTTATGTTTGTTGTGCCCTCATCAATGTCTATCAGCATTGATCAAAGTGTTTAAGGTCCTTAGTTCACGCCCGGCTCCCAGCACGGTGTGAGGTTTGGCAAGCCTAATGGCGCAATCAACTAATACCTTGTTGCCTCCAAGGCAACTAGTGCAGTAGTAAGTATGGACTTTCATGATAGAGTTGAGTTTATTAACTAACATCGAAATTAAACTACAACATTTATAAAAAGTATTCCTCCAAGGAATAGTAGTTTGTCCCCCGGGACGCATGCTTGGAAAGTGTAACCTTAGTTTGCTCGGTAAGTGTTAGCGTGCTTCTACACATTAATAAGGTGTTTGGTCCTTATACGTGACCCATTGTACAATATCGTATGAGTATGCATTCAAGTAGAGTTTTGCAATACCCTAAGTGTCCAAACAACTCAGTGTTTTAGTGATCATGTTAATATGTTTATTATACAGTACCACGCAGTAGCCAGGGTTTCTTTTTGCAAATAAACTCTATCAAATAAGTCCTTGCAAAATAAACTCTCTCAATCACATAAGTCCTTACAAGATCACATAAGTCCTTACCAGATAAACTCTTTCAATCACATGAGTCCTTACAAGATCACATAAGTCCTTACAAGATAAATTCTTTCAATCACATAAGTCCTTACAAAATAAACTCTTTCAATCACATAAGTCCTTATAAGATCACATAAGTCCTTACCAGATATACTCTTTCAATCACATAAGTCCTTACAAGATAAATTCGGACTCCATATGCAGGCATTCAATAAATCAGACATCATCAACCTTAACATATTAAGACTCATAAACTCTTAACAAATTCGGACTTCAAAGGTCATATATTCAGACTCTTATGCTTGCATATATAAATAAGTTCGGACATGATTAAACTCGGGTTCCTCCCATAGTCATACATATCCGGACTCCATCAGTAAACTCGGACCAGTTATCAAGTTCGAATTTGTGACTTCACAAAGTCTGACAATTGTTCCCCGGACAACCAACACAGAAAACTCAGTTTTCAACATAACAATGTATGATCAGAACCCTAATTTCAACAATGTTACCAATCAAATCATCATTTTAACAGTTCTATTATAACAATAGCATCTCTAACGTCTAGCATCATACGTTCATTCAATCTAATAACAATTACATACTCATCAGGCACAATCAATTAAACACAGATGATTGTTTGGGTGTCTAGGGTTTGCATGAATCAAAGGAACAAAATAACAACGCACAATATAACACTTACCTTAGATTGATGTAGGGTTTGTTCTAGAAAATTTGGAGAGATCGAGATTGATGATTGTGTGTGAAACTTGTCTAGCCCAATGATCAGAGGAAATGAATAGAGAACATAAGCTGCCGTACGATTGAGATTATGGAGAGTTTAGGGTTTTAAGTAGTTTATTAGAGTTTCACAAATTGTAGTAACTCTAAAATTTCGTTGTTATCTTTTTCGATTATATTTATCATTTGTACTCCGAGATTCGTTATAAGAAAAGTTTATGTTAATTAATTACAGTTGTGTATGTTATATCGCATCTAATCGCTTATTAAATCACATCGCTAATCTCATCGCATCGCAAATCGCAGTTAATTATATGGTTTTTATGTTATTTATGTGTTATGTGTGTTGTGGTTAATATTACGCTCGCTATCGCATCGCTTTCGCGCCCTCGAATCGCTAAATCGCAATATTATATCAATTATAACGCTTAACTTATCGATTAATCGCTTAACGTTACCTTATAACTCGAATACAACGCTAAACAATCGATAAACGATCGAAAAACAAAGAAAACCTAACAATTTGGGTCAAGTTCGCTCGAACTTGGTATTACCAAGTTCGGCGAACTTTGCTGATTAACTCAGGATCCTTCAGATTACCTCAAGTTCGCTCGAAGTTGCCCTTCAAGGGTCAAGTTCGGCCGAACTTGACTCATTCACTTCCAAGATTTTACAAGTTTGCCCGAACTTGCATGAATTCCATGCAAGTTCGACCGAACTTGACTCCACCAGCTCTCCTTTTTGCCCTCACGTCTAAATACTCAGCCCCATTCTCTCATTTGAACTTGCTGAACTTCGCTCTGAGCTCCCGAAACCCTCTGTTTTCTAAGTAAGAAACAACCCGATTTCAGCTACAATGATGTTCATCAACGATTTAGAACGTTTTACAACGATTTTGCACAAGGCATTGCCTTCGTTTTCATCAAATTTCTTCTGCTTACGAAAATCTTCATCTTTTTCCATCAAAACTTTTGTTTTCACTCAGATACTAGATCTGAGCAAAACCTTTTAAAACATTGATTTTTACACCATTTTCGGACTAATGACGTATGTTTCGTTCACTTTTGAGTGGAACGAGGCGTTGTCGAAGCTAGATCTCGATCCGGAAGCACAAGGATGAAATTATCACTTTACACAAGCTGGACTAACCCGTACGAACCATAAAGTTCGCCCGGATTAGCCCGAGTTTCTGTAAAATGGCTAAGTTCGCTCCAAAAGACCTCTCCAGCCTAAGTTTTACTCAGTGGCTTAAGGTTGGAGGGATGGGCACTCGATTTCCTCAGCAAACAACGCGAAAACGCAAGATTTTGGACCCGAAAACATCAAGTCCGCTCAAGAATCACCAGCACATCAGGTCAAGTTCAACCGAACTTGCACCCATTTGGGTCAAGTTCGACCGAAATTGGGTCATTCCCTCACCAAATCCTTACAAGTTCGCCCGAACTTGCCTAATTTCCTAAGAAACTATGCAGGTTCGCCCGAACTTGTCATTCCAGTAAGATTTTCTTACAAGTTCGCCCGAACTTGACAAGTTTCCCAGGAAACTTACCAAGTTCGACCGAACTTGACTCAAATCTCACCAAATCCTTACAAGTTCGGCCGAACTTGCCTACTGCTCAACCCAAACTTAATCGTTTTAGCAATTCAGAAGACTGATGCACTTCTGTTCGTTTACAGGCTGACTCGGCATTCCCCGCAACTTTTCTCAGATCCCTCATCTCACTAAAACGCACCCACAGTGAGTATACTTGACCCGTTTTCGCTTTAATGCACTATTTGGGTGTTACATACGTTCCTCTATCAAAATCACTTCACAACTCAAACTGTTTATCACACGCGAATAATCTGATTATATATGCTCAATACGTGATACTAGAAGCATGTGACTAGGACTTATTTTCGTTAACTTGTCTCCTTAGCTAGTATGGTACTATAGTGTGGCTACACCCGACGGGGTCTAGTTAGGAAGGACGCGCAAGCCTTCTCACGGTAGTTAGCATGAGAAATAAGCCTATGTTTATCTGTGTGATGTGTTTTGGTGTATCATGATATGTAATTAGACTATTTCGAAACAAGAGGAAGCTTTTCAAACGCTCAAGCGTATGCTAAGCAACGCTCCCGTTCTCGCCTTACCCGACGGAAACGACGATTTCATTGTTTACTGCGATGCCTCAAACCTTGGTCTTGGTTGTGTTCTCATGCAACGAGATAAGTTATCGCGTATGCGTCTGCCAACTGAAGATCCACGAGAAAAACTACACAACCCACGATCTCGAACTTGGTGCAGATGTTTTTGCATTGAAGATATGGCGACACTACCTTTACGGTACCAAGTGTACGGTCTTCACCGACCATAAGAGCTTACAACATATCTTTAATAAAAAAGAACTAAATATGCGCCAACGCAGATGGGTTGAACTTCTCAACGATTACGATTGTGAGATACGCTACCATCCCGGCAAAGCAAACGTCGTCGCCGATGCTCTAAGTCGACGAAGCTATGTATATAGTGTTCGTGACTCTCAAGCTTTGAATGATCTCGAAATCATAATTCGCTCTGCTCAATTCGCCTGCTTTAACGAGAATACTCTAGAGGAAGAAATGAAATGTGGTGCCGAAACTCAACTCGTTGTTAAACATAACGGTATCTATTACTATCTTGATCGTATTTGGATTCCTAGCCGTGATAATCTAATCTGCTAATGACCGAAGCTCATAAATCTCGATATTCCATTCACCCCGGAGCCGACAAGATGTACTAGGACCTTCGTCCTAAGTACTGGTGGCCGGGCATGAAAAAGGATATCGCCGTGTACGTTTCAAGTGCTTAACCTGCTTGAAGGTTAAAGCCGAGCATCCAAGGCCCTCTGATTTACTCGAACAACCCGAAATCCCGATGTGGAAGTGGGAGAGTATAGCTATGGACTTTACTACGAAACTTCCCCGCACTTCCTCTGGTCACGATAGCATTTGGGTTATCGTTGATCGTCTTACTAAATCAGCACACTTTATTGCCAGACGAGAAGACTTTAAGGTCGAACAGTTAGACCGAATCTATATCGACGAAGTTATCTGTCGACACGGGACGCCTCGTGACATCATCTCTGACCGAGACGGTCGTTTTACTTCACGTCTCTGTGAGACTTTTCAATCCGCTCTCGGTACTACTCTCAATCTCAGTACCGCTTTTCACCCTCAAACCGACGGTCAGACTGAACGAACGATCCACACCCTCGAAGACATGCTTCATGCGTGCATCATAGATTTCGGTGGTAACTGGGATACGCATTTACCTTTAATCGAATTCTCGTACAATAATAGTTATCATACCAGCATTCAAATGGCTCCTTTTAAGGCACTGTATGGAAGAAAATGTCGATTGCCTATTGCATGGCACGAGATCGGAGAGGCACAAATCACCGGTCCCGAGCTAATTCAAGAAACGACGGACAAAATCCTCCAGATTAGAGACAATCTCTTGAAAGCTCGGAGTCGTCAAAAGAGTTATGCCGATAAACGCCGCAAGCCCCTGAAGTTCGAAGTGGGAGATCATGTTCTCCTAAAGGTTGCACCTTGGAAGGGAGTGATCCGCTTCGGGAAGAAAGGAAAGCTAGCGCCTCGATACGTTGGTCCCTTTAAGATTCTGGAAAGGATCGGTAAAGTAGCCTATCGTCTCGAACTACCGGCGGAACTTAATAACGCTCATTCGACTTTCCACGTGTCTAACCTCAAGAAGTGCCTAGCCGAAGAAAATTTCCATGTATCTCTCGAAGATCTGCAAATCAACGAGACTCTCCATTTCGTGGAAAAGCCTGTTGAGATCATGGACCGAGAAACCAAGAAACTACGGCGCTGTCGCATCCCTATCGTGAAGGTACGATGGGAAGGCAAATGCGGCGCAGAGTTCACTTGGGAATTGGAAAGTGACATGAAGGCCAAGTACCCGCACCTCTTTGTTACAGCTACTACTTAAATTTCGGGACGAAATTTCCTAAAGTAGGGGAGACTGTAACAACTCTAAAATTTCGTTGTTTTCTTTTTCGATTATATTTATCCTTTGAACTCCGAGATTCGTTATAAGAAAAGTTTATGTTAATTAATTACAGTTGTGTATGTTATATCGCATCTAAGCGCTTATTAAATCACATCGCTATCGCAAATCGCAGTTTATATGGTTTTTATGTTATTTATGTGTTATGTGTGTTGTGGTTAAGATTACGCTCGCTATCGCATCGCTCTCGCTCCCTCGAATCGCTAAATCACAATATTATATCAATTATAACACTTAACTTATCGATTAATCGCTTAACGTTACCTTATAACTCGAATACAACGCTAAACAATCGATAAACGAACGAAAAACGAAGAAAACCCAACAATTTGGGTCAAGTTCGCTCGAACTTGGTTGATTAACTCAGGATCCTCAGATTACCTCAAGTTCGCTCGAACTTGCCCTTCAAGGGTCAAGTTCGGCCGAACTTGACTCATTCACTTCCAAGATTTCACAAGTTCGCCCGAACTTGCATGAATTCCATGCAAGTTCGACCAAACTTGACTCCACCAGCTCTCCTTTTTGACCTCACCTGTAAATACTCAGCCCCATTCTCTCATTTGAACTTGCTGCAACTTCGCTCTGAGCTCCCGAAACCCTCTGTTTTCTAAGTAAGAAACAACCCGATTTCAGCTACAACGATGTTCAACAACGATTTACAACATTTTACAACGATTTTGCACAAGGCATTGCCTTCGTTTTCATCAAAACATTTTTTGACAAGTTGGGTTGGGTTGACTCAGAACATTTTTTGACCAGTTTTTTTAAGTTTCTATAGATGATTGAAGTGTCGAATTTGATTGAAAATTTGTATATTTAATGTTATGATTGAATTGATGTAGGAGATTTTATGCGTTTAAAACACGCCGTGGGTGACTTTCGACCCATTTGATCCGTTTTCTTTTGAGCTAATCTTTTGTGTTACTTGTTTAACCCGTTAGAGATAGAGCATGACACAAGTTAGTGGGTTGAAATTGCTACGATTACGAGTGCAGGTGTTTAAAGCTGCATTGCATATAGTTTAACATATTACGGAGATGTAACGATAAACTTTAACGTTTAACCCGTTAGAGATAGAGCATGACACAAGTTACTTGTTTAACCCGTTAGAGATAGAGCATGACACAAGTTAGTGGGTTGAAATTGCTACGATTACGGGTGCAGGTGTTTAAAGCTGCATTGCATATAGTTCTTTGGTTTCTAGATGCTAACAAACCATCATTTTTATAAAAAAAATGGCAAGCAAGAACTACATTACATAAGAATAAACAACCTTGAACATATTACGGAGATGTAACGATAAACTTTGACGTTCCAAACTTATGTGCGGTTAACATATGATTATCGCGGCTTGGTTGTCTATTTTACTATTTAAACTCGTGCTATAGTCTGTGGAGTTTGCTGCGAATTAATGTAACATTTTACTTGACCCATTCCGTCTAACATGATCCACTTTTGTCAACGGGTTGACTAAAAACTTTTGGTCCTTTAAGTAGCATAACTCAAGGTTTGCGTTTTTATGCCTCAAATTAACATAATAATAAACTAAGAGCAGTTGTAACAATGGTGAGCCAAAAAAGATGGTTGTTCATTTGAGACAGCACAGCAGGTTATTATGGACCCATGGTGCCCCGGCTCGTTATCCTTCCACTGTCGTGAGCGAGGGGTTTTCGCAGCTCTGTGAAGCCAGCCTTACGCAGTACCCCCTGGCTTTAGGAACCACGTGACCCAATCCTTCGCTCGAACCACATGGTCCAACTCACAACTTGTAACGGGCAAGCCAGTTTGTGCACCGATGGAGCCAACCTGAGTGGGCTGAATCAATGTCCAACCATCTTTGATACCCTCACTTGAGTTACAGGCAAGCGCTACCAAGCCCGGTGACACAAGGTCTTCAAATGTGTTTTTTAAATAGAAGGAAAAATTGTTTTTCAGTCGATGTGGGATAGAAATGATATTTCTTGAAGTAAAATTTTATAGAAATATACTGTAATGTAGTGAGCAATTATAATTTACACTCATAGTATCTTTGTTTCCTGAAAATAAACTAGCCAAAGTGACAAAATATTTGTTTTGTATATATATATTGGAGTAAAATAAGCGTATAGATGGAGTCGCGTATTGGTTATACATGATGCCAAAAGCGCATATCAGTTTCTGACATAAGCAAAACCAACAACAATATTTTCTTTTCTTCCGTTCATAACTTTGTACATACGTCTTCATTATACATGAGATGGATGTCGGATCGACGACACCCCCAGTGTACTAACTATTGAATTATCTTCCAACAGGTTAGCTTTTACATGTTAAAAACTATTGAAAATAGTTATTTGATTGAACTTTATATCTTGGTTCTTGTTTTGTGAATACATACCAAATGTAATGTGTTGGTTACTTTTGACCCGTTAAGTGCCAGCAAACATGATACGGTTACGAGTGCGAGTGTTAAAGCTGCATTCTGATATGTATCTTTTGCCAAGCTACAATCAAAGTAAATTATACAAAAGAATAACTTTTTTTTAGAACAGCGACTTTCAATTTATGTAACCTTTCGTCGCATCCCCCGCATTGGGAGACCCACCACCCTACTCCGGTCAGTTATGTTGTCTTAACCAGGCCCACACTGGCATCACAAATTGGCTGGGCTAACAAGGGAAAACCACACAATAACCCACTAATTAAATAAAGTAACAATTAGAAGATACAGTAAAAAAGAAAAAGAAAAAAAACCATTCATAAGTGGCATTTTATTTTTGTTCAGAATCGCTTATTGTTGGTTATTTTGTTAATTAATCATTATCTGCACATCTATAGCGCAAGTTGTTAGAGGTACAATTGGATGATGACACGCAAAAAAAAATAATCAAAAGCAGATTTGAATACATGTGAAAGAAGATTGAAAGAAGTTTTGAGTTTGTGATTAATCCCACATCGGAGGAGGGTATGAAAGGGGGTGGGGTGTGGGTATATAAAAGAGGGGTTAGGAAAATAAAAAAAAACTATCTTTGCGTTTGGGGCAATGATTCAGCTAATGAGGTAATAATCAAGGTGCGTCAATTGCTGGTTGAAAACTATTTCCAAACCCCCTCCTCAGCTTTTGGTTTCCCTTGGCAGTTGAGAATTTTTGGGAGGGCTCTCTTTCGATGGTAAAGCCCTACAATCCTAGAGTTCTAATATTTATTTCTGTTACTCTGGTTTGTGTAGTATTTAAGATACCTCTTTACCTTTGGGTCCTAAAAAGTTTTTATTAATACTAGTAGTAGGACCTGTGTAAAACACGGGCAATTTTAGTAACGTTTTGTTATATTAATAGTAAGTAATTATCGGTTCATTTAGATTGTCGGGATTTGATATCATTAAACGATGGATCATTATATATTTTTTAAGGTTTAATTAAAAATGGATTATCAACAAAGGGAAGGGCATGCTAAACCAATAACATGTTCTTGCTTTTTAACACGTTACTTGTACCAATAAATACTGTCATGTTGAACATATGTACTGACACTAGACACAAAATGAAATGGTACCAAAACTTTTATGAAATATAAACAAACAGGGGATATGTATCTGCACATAAATTGAGGGATCAACCCTTTTTTTGTGTTTTCTCCACAACTTCAGTAACATGATTCGCTCTTACAGCCGTCCCTCAACTCTGGCACAACTGAAGGCCAGAGGGGTTACCTTTTAAAGGCTTGAAAATTAGTATTTAACTCTCTTAAAAAATTACATCAGTTTGTAATACTTATCCCAAAAGAACCATCCAAAAGCATTAGTTCCCACAAAAACCAACCAGAACTACTAAAATTCCCAATTCTAAGCAGGAACGCAACTTTAGTTTTCTTAATTGCCGCATCATTCATCGGCCAGTTCCCTGAACCTTCCAACTACAATATAAAGAAGAACTAAGTCCATAAATTGCTACAATTATTAACTGACAACTTCGAATTCAACACCTAACATACCTGAATCATAACTTCCATTGATGGTAAACACTTGAACTAATTCAATTTCCAGCTTTGGTTCCATTAGTCAATGGATGAGGTCGAGGAGGAAAAACTGATGTGTAGCGAAAAACTGTATATATACGTAAAAATAGTGTGTAATATATAAAATTTAACTTGTTGATGATTGAATATCACATGTGGCAGGTTTTCAAGTTATTTTTATGTCAAATGCGTAAATTTCAAATTACTTGCTTAAAAAATAAACATGCTAAATGGGATGAACAAGTTTGAAACTGATTGAAGTGTGTATTAATGCTTACAAGTTACAACCTATTAGATTGCTTTATCTAACAAAATACTGGATCAAGATAAACATGGTCATACTAATATGTTCGAATGACAATCACTGAATGCAAGTGGTCTCAGTATTTAGACTCTAATCAACCGTATGAAAGTGTCTCAATATTCAGTCTGTATTTAATGTAAAGATGCAAGTGGTCTCAATGTTTAGTGTCTTTATTAGATGACAAACTAATATAACTACTCAACAGATAGTATTAAACCTGAGTCCAAGGGCTGCACACTGGAGATTGCCAAAGGAACATCACTCAGAAGACGTAGACGCTTAGATAGGGTACCGAAACTTTCAAGCAAACTTCCATCAGAAGCCAGATCTGTATCGCTTGATGAACTTCAATCACTTAAAATCCAAGAAAATTACATGTAAAATATGATGTGCAGCTATTTAATGAGTTCATATTCACATTATACTTAAGAATACATTAAATATGAGGTCAAACATATCATGTTTCAGCTTCTAATTTGCTATGAATTCTTAAAACTAACGTTGCAGTATGATTTCAAAAAAAAGGTGAATGTTTTCTTTAAAATATATTTAGTTAACACCAACATTAATTAAAAAGTGAAATGTATTAAAAGTTATCTTTATACAGATCTTACAAAAAAAAGTAGATGTATTTTGTATTGTATATCTATTATATACTGTTTATTTGTTAGTGAAAAACAATGAATATTTACCTGAATCAAACAATAGCCAGCTTAGACAAACATGTCGACATTCATTACAAAATGTGATTTTAATTATTCAAGTTTTGGTAACAAACCATGTTGTTACATTAATAGACATGTTGTAGATCCTTCAATAAGTAGTATTTTAAAGATTGTCACTTGTTGCCTAGATATAATGTTGGCATGACTTTCTTAGATCAATACCAAATCCAAAAGCTTTAGATCAATACCAAATTCAGAGGTTATACATAATCCAGAAAATAGTATCAGCTTTGTAACCGTATATTACCTCTGTTTTCTTGATATAGTAACTGAAATAGTGGTTGTAGAAGAAAATAAAACCACCTAGCGATGATATGACTCTTTGTGATGAAGACTGCTCCACTCTACTTATCGACTTGTTACACAGGTATATTAACCCTTTTTAACTGCAATCAATAATGGGATCCGCTCCAAACGAAACCGTCAATAATACAGATTATCATTTCTGTTGAAAGAACAATTGAAGTGGCAATACTATCCCTAGCTAAATCATTTGTCTTTGTTGCAACCTGAAAAAACAATGAATATTTTAAACACTAAACTGTTAACCGATTGCAGTAACTATGGTCTGGTCAGCTTCATTACTACCTCTTTATTTCTCTTCTCATAAACTCAATATGAGTTGCTGTACCTTTTAACTTAGCAATTGGCTGCAAAGTAATCAAGAAATATCATCACTAGCATTGGACTAATGGACTTAAACGTCAAACATATGTACAAAAATCGCATGTTTTAGTTTTTTTACTTGTTTTTATCTTGATGGTCGAGGAGGGCATAGATGAACAACTTCCCTTTTCACCAGCAACCAACAGTAAGGTAGCCTATCTTATTCAAAAAGTTGGATTAATATTGAATAAAGAAAAAGCCTAGAAACTAGATCCAACATAAAACTCTGAATTATTTTTGAACTATATTATTCCTAACAACAACTTATTCAATCCAGCTTTAATAAGTTAAAATAAAATACCAATTTTAATTAGCACACTAATTTACTTGATCAAGACAACAAAGTCAAAAGGTAAGTTAAATAATAACGTAGATGCAGATGACTAACCTTAATACATTCTAGACGTTCCTGTTGCATCAACTTCTTCAGCTCATCCTCTTGTTTTCGTTTTTCTAACTGCGTTTTCATTTTCAACACAAAACAACATAAGTCATAAATATATACACACAGAAAATAATCATAAATTCGATAAACTAATAAACAATGCTAATTTAACTGACCTTCACTTCTTCCGTTCTTCATTCAATCGAATTTCTTCCTCGTGAATGACCAGATCTGATCAAATCATTCGAATAATAATCGATCAAATCATTCATATATCACTAACATTTAGCAGAAAATCGGATCAAATCAAGCACATAAACAAAAGAGTCAAACAGATCACATACATGGTATTCAACGCGAAATTGTAAAACACATAAACAAATCTTTGAAGAACTATCGCGTTCGGATATTAAAGTGAAAGTTTACACAATCAACTTATAAGTTCCATAAATTTAGTCCACTCGACTAATGTAAGTAACTAAATATGTTGTGGTGACGATATCAAGTTATTCAAAATCAGAACAAAGTGGTTTGTTTTTATTGATTCATATACGCAAGTCCAATAGTGGAGAACGGAGTCGACGTCAGTTACGGACGACTCGGGCGATAAAATAAAAATGTTATATATTTTACGAATTGTTACGGAGTCGACGTGAGTTACGGACGACGGTAGTTACGGACGACTCAGACGATAAAATAATAATATTATATATTTACGAATCGTTACAGTATTATTTTCAAATGGACATTGAACAAAAGCTCTTGATTTTACCTTCTTGCAGCGTTTTCTTGTACATTGAAGCTAATCCAGGATCAACTCAAGAATCTTTTTATCCGACATCGGCATCTCTACGGAACATCCGAAGCTGTCCCTAATCAACATCCAAACAGAACAATTAGTAACATAACAAATTAGACCAATTCTTGAAGCCATCCTCTTCACCCTAACTGTCGTTACCGTCGAGTTTGGTCGTTACCGTCGAGTTCTTGAAGCCATCCTCCATTGTCATTTGCAGAACTGAAAATTAAAATAAAATAGATAAAAATGCAATCTATTGTTTTGTATGGACTAATATAGTTTTACTAATCATCTTTAAGTGTTTGTTTTATATGGACACTCGTTTGCGTAGTCAACCTTATTTTCAAGTAACGCAACTTTGTCTATACAATCAAGACTACTGTCTTATATAGCAGCGCTTCAGAACCCTAGATATTAGCTAACACATTATAAATCTTTCCCTAATTTCAAAGCAATTTCAGTCAATTTATAAGTTAACCATATCACATTTTTTAATACATAGGATAATTGTCAATGGCTTCCATTACACATACCATGGCTTCCAACGCCAGAGCATGGAACTAATAGTCAAAGGTAGAATGGTAATTGAGGTTCTTTGAGAAGCTTCTTCATAACTGTATGGCAGCTCAAACCCTTCATCCTTTGCTAACTGGTCAAGTAAAGTAATAGAATATTATGAATAGATAAGTAATTTAAAATCAATACAAATATATCCACATCCTATCAAAAACAAAACTGATACAAAGAGACTTAATTTTACACTTTAATGAGCGCCTCGGAACCTAATCGAAGAAACTCAAATCCAACTCAATCCGAAATCAAATTCGAATCCTGAATCATCAAAAGGCCAGATCCATCAAAAATAGAAAACGTGATATGAAAGAAAATAAGTATAAACATGATATGAAAGAAAAAAAGTATAAAGTTCCTGATTCGCATAGGTCAGATCAGAATTTCATGAACATGTTATCTCTTTAATCGGCTCAGATACACAATCCCTAAACTAATAACATAATAAACCTTTTATCAAATAGTTCAGATAACATATTGTAGATGTAATGGAAAAATAAACATACCTGCAATCTCAACAAAGCTCAACCGCCTAGCCCATTTGAGTTTGTAAGCAGGACCAACGTCCCCTTATTTGTATGTAGGACAACCTAGTCCCTATGTCTGTATGTAGCTAGGACATTCCCGTCACTAGTCGTGAAACTCATGCACGTTCTGAAAATACGCGTGTGTTTTGTAAAACCGGTATGTTTAGCATAAACCTTTCATAAACCATTTGTGTAGTTGGAATTCGTTTGTAACATGGTTTAGAAATCTGTTGTTTTCGTTCATCGAAATGTTCTGTACTTTTGCAAAACTTGCATGTCTTTCCACCCCCGAAAACATTTATAAAAATGTAAAACTATAAAAAGTGGGGGTTATGAACTCACCTCGAGATCCTTGTGCAAAGCTAGCTTAATATGATTCCATAATGTCGTTTCCAAACGTAACTCGCTAGCATGCAATCTATAACATTCCTATCAAGGAATAACTTATAAGTTTCTAATAAAATGATGTAGCTAAACTACGTGTCACCAAGCTCTACCGAATCGTTAACCAGTGATTCGATGGGAAGATGTTAACTTGATAGAAACGATATTATTATACTTGTTTAATCCCGTTTATAGTCGGTGATGAATACTACGCCTTGGGAATACTTAGTGTTCGTGGAGTTTAGAATATATATATTTATATAAAAATATTAATGGAATCGTGTTAGTCGTCCGAATGGTCGTGCGTTTAGGTAACCAAATCTTTATGTAAAAATAATACACCTTATAGACTCGTATAGCGTGTTTGCACGTTTCCTGGATAGTCGTCTTATACATTGGTAGATAATATTACGTCTTGTCATACTTCTTTCGTAGGATGTAGACAACTGAATTAAACATACGAAAATTATATTTATACGATATAAGTTGCCACGTTCCATTATCTTGTAAACGGCATTTGTCGGACAATATAAATTCGTTTTTGTGAGTTATAAAGAGTCGTCAAAAATAAATATATCCTTATATTTATTTTTTATAAATACTTTGAATCCCGATAGGTGTCATTTTTATAATAAAACACGTTTCGTATTACGGGATTTTTAGGAAAAACGGGCAGAGTTTCCTCTGTATTCCGGTCGATCCCGACAATACGAGTTGTCGATATATTTTCACCACGCAACAATTCAATGTGAACAATAAATATATATATAGTAACTATTTTTTTTATATAGTGAGTTTTGGGATACTTTAGTTGAATGGTGGTGAAGTATTGGTTTGGTAATAGTTGAATATCTACCAGATCTCTCAACTAAAGACATGGTCTTATTTGAAAATTAAAATTCATTTATATAAAAAAATAGTTACTAGTTCATAAAATAATTATATGTATATAAGTATATATGTGCGCGCTTGTGAACTAGAACTTTTTTTATAAAGTACATATGCGTACCTACGCGAAAATACCATATAAAGTCGTGTACATTGGTCAGTTGCGTTAAAACGCGTAAATTGCTTCGGTTGTCGTTTCTAGTCCGTTTTTCGATCCGATTTCGACTGCGAATATTAAAACTCAATTAGGAAGCTAAATTTATCACAATATTTCCGTTTTTAAGATAATGAACGAGTCCGATGCTTCCGCTTCGTTGTCGGTGCGTTCATACAGTTGCGTTTTTCGTTTCACGTATACGTTTTGTGACGTTCGAAAGCATGATAATTCATCAAAACCAATTCATGAATTCAAAATATATGTATAAGACTCGTATTTTTTTGGCTTTGTCAGTATTTCGTTCGTTGTCAGTTCGTTATCACTTATCGTTCAACAGTTTTCCTGCAAATCGCCATACGCGCACTGTAAAGTTAGTTAGGCGCTCCTAGGCACTCCAAAGGCCTAATTAAGTTAATTTAAACACCACGTGTTAATGTCCTAATGCTCGTTATTCACATAATTAAGGATCGAAAAGTACCGGTTGTCACATTCTCCCCCTGTTATAGAAATTTCGTTCTCGAAATTTAGTCTTTGCTATCTTCTTAGAGTTTTGTCATGCACAGGTATGTATGAATAATTCAAAGGTAATTGACTATGAGAATGAATCATGACTTGTTCCGCATTATACGAATACAATGACTTACTACGACAATAATAACTTAATGGTTCAATTGAATTTGTATCCTGAATTGATGTCAAGTGAGCGAGATGTTATGATACAGTCACCTTTGTGACTAAGTTTGTTGGAGTCCAACAAAAGAGGAATTCAACCAATAAGATTTCAAATGAACGTTCACAACTTGCAAATGAATTCTAGAAATAATAAATATTTCTACTAGCGGAAACTGACGTTGGTCGTTAAATAAGTGAAACCAAGAATCAACAAGCTCAAATAGTATAGGATCATGAAAAAAGATAAGTTAAACGAAAAGCTCACGTAGTTTCACATGGAACGATTGATCATGATTAGCCCAAGCTACAAGTTTATACCAACGCCACAAGGCGATGTAGTGATTGAAATAATTTAACAATAGCGGTGGTCGAACAAATTCACCGTGTTTGTAATAAGATAAAAGGTTCAACGAAGTAAATTCAAAAATTTATTCCAAAAGAATTTCATAGAAATTCGAGTCGATGACAAAAAAATAAATAGCAATTAAAGGTCATCGAGTTTGCAAGTGGCGTCTAAATGACCGCTAGAGGTACACCGAAACAAGCCATGAATTTGTGTACCATTTTCTTAATACACGATTGTATTAAGAATGTTTCAAGATAACGAATCAACAAAGTGGATTTAATAATAAATAAACAAGTAATTAAATCCATACGTGAAATGTGTAAACGAAATTAGCACAAGCTTCAAATTAGTGAAAACGCCACCACAAGGTGCCGTAGACAACAAACGATTCAAATGAGTTAAGATCAAACAAGTTTGTTATGGTTCGAAATGAATGAAATGCTTGTTGATATTACTTTGAATATGATGGCCTCAATCCATCATATGGAATTCTAGAATTGAATACGTATAGTGAGCAAGTTTAGCCAACTAAACTTGATTTAGATATCGACCAACAACGATGTATGTATTTCCAAGGAAGTTTTAACATGGCCATACAAAACCATGTACGTGGCTTGTCAAGAAACGTGATTCAAGGAATTTAGTTGACTCGATATCAATGAGTCAACTCTTGCAATAATATAAGTCATCAAGGTTGAAATGCAATAATCGATATATTGGAAACAATAGTTGAAATATTTATAGAACAACTCATTCAATGTGGAATCCCAGAGGGTTTCCACGAATCAAGCCAACCACATGCCGAACAAACAATGCATGCGTAACGTATGAATTTGTCAAGAAACTGTAATTGGGTGTTCACTAATCATGAATGAAATTCTCAAGATGAGATGACCTTTAGAAAGAGTAGAGGTGCAAGAATCTACTCACTATATAGAAAAGTCGAAATTTCCAACAAAAGAATTTAAGACTTACCTCGAAATTCATGCAATGACCTGGCGTTATGTGACATTACCACGAGATGTCAATCTGGGCGTAGTCGCCATTAGGAGAGTGGGGAGATGTGAGGACTTGTAGTTCCTGTTTCAATGCCAATAATCGTGATTTCCATTAGTCTGTGAAGTCCTCGTTTGGACGTACCTTGGCGTGTTTTGCACCGCTTGCAGGGCTACGTGACAATAGCCGCATTCTGACAGACAATCATTCCACTGACGTGATTTGCATTGCTGTTGTAATCGTTCATTCGTGTCTTCCCCAAGGCGTTGCCTCAAAATTCGTGCGTTTTGTATTTCAACATTCGTGATGTATAAACTAGGTTTCATGTATACATGCACATCGGCATTATGTCTTCGTAGTTTACCTGCTCGGGTTAGTAATATAACATAGATGACAGTGTAACATCCGTCGAAAAACGGGTTTCCAAAACCCGCTTTGTTTATTAATCGAATATCAAGTTATAAAATTTCATTGCGTATTTATGATTAATTTTAATTTTAAACAATACATAATTAATAAACATTTTAGAATTTAAAAACTATAATTATTAAAAAGTAAAAATAAATTAAATAAAAAAAGAAAGGAGGCTGCCGGGTTTCGAACCCGGGTCAGCCGGAAGAACAAAGAAACAACCAACACACATCTCACCACTCCGCCACTTGACTTGTTTGTCGATATAATGAAACAATTAATACTTATATTGAAACTCTAAATCAAACCCAGTGAATCAGCGCGCCCAATTCGCACTCGCCGGAAATACCGACGATTTCGCCAATTATCGACGATTCCCTTTGACTAAACGCATGTATTAACATCGACGTCGGTTATAACCGATGTCTAATCCCGCGATCTCAGTCATAACCGCCGGAGAAAGTCTTGACCACGAATCAAGACCAAAATCAGACCCAATTCATCTTGATTCTTCCCTATAAAGACACACCCAAGTCTCTGGAAATCTTTTCGCTCAAAATCGCACAATTTCTTGAAGCAATTACACTCGCCGGAGATATTCTGCAATTGCCGGACATTCGCCGGAAAACTGAGACATACATCAAATCGGTAAATTTCTCGACTCTTTCGTTTTCAATCCATTGTTAGACTTATACTAACTTCAATCCATCAACCAGAATCAATCCCAGACGACGTTGCCGGATATTCTGCACTCACCGGAAAGTTTCTGGAAATTTCCGAAATCACTCTGTGAATCGGTACAATAATCTAAACTCTCTGATAATCCTTGTTTAGTAACTCAATTTCACGACTCATCGATCAAAACTGTTAATTGATTCATCCAGACGGAATTCACAAATCAGAGCCGACGACCATTGCCGGAGTTCTGAGAAAATCAGTCTGTTCGGTGCATTCGATTCCTTAACTCTTTTTATCCATTACAATTCAATCAATATAATGTTTGACGAACGAATTTAACAAGAACAGTCGAATATCGTGGTTCTGTGTCTTTGTATGAAGAAGACGAAGTCGACGTTGTGTATAAGTATAATATAAATTGAATATTAAACCGGGTTAGACACACAGTCCAGCGGTGGACTGTGTGCAAACACATAGCGCACGTCACGAGTTCGAACCATACAAACGCACCGACTTTCCGAATTAAAACCATTCTTTTTAAAACTGAATCAAAACAGATTCCAGTTTGTTTATAAGATTAATATAAACCGTAAGTTAAACAGATAAGACACACAGCCCAACTGGTTGGGCTGTGCACTTACAAACCGAAGGACCCGAGTTCGACCCGGCTCCCTGCAAACCGGTTCAACCACTTTAAATCCTTTTAATATAAATCAAATAAATTAACATTTAATTAGTATATATATATATAATTAAAACATAGAATATTTCGGGTTAGACACGTAGCTCAGTTGGTAGAGCTGCGTGCACGCGTACGAGAGGTCCCGAGTTCGAACCTCACTCAGTGCACTTACACCACAGTCCGACCGGTCAACGGTCCGGTCAACGGACCGGTCAACGGTCAACAAAAAGTCAACATTTTTTTAATATTTTTATTTATTTATTTAATTTAAAAATCAATTAAAAATACTTAAAAATAATATTTTTAAAGTTAGAAAATGACCTTAAACTCACAAAAATAAATCTAAAAATCCTATTAAAATTGTTAATAAAATCCACTTATTTACCGAACCATTTCGTTATTATTTTAGGTCTCGTCGATCAAATCCCAAAACTCGTGCGCATCCAACACCATCAAAAGAACGCACCCAAAGTGAGTGAATCTCTACAAATTCCCCGTTTTAATCACATTTTGGGGTGTATCATGTGTCGCTTATTATTTATTACATTTAAACACTTGTGCATCCATCATATCCATGATCAAATGTGTATCCAATATGTATCAATTGTTTGTGAGGTTAATGTTTAGATTAAATTTATCATTTTCAGTACATTCATCATCATAGGCTCGTCTGTTCCCCATTACCTATGAGCGAAACTGTTCCCCATTACCTATGAGCGGAACGTGACGTTGCCAGCATATGATCGGCTCCGTTTGATTGAGCCTTGATCTCACATACATCATCATAGGCTCGTATGATTCCCCATTACCTATGAGCGGAACGTGACGTTGCCAACATATACATTATCATTCATGTCATATACTCATGCAAGGTGGTTTGTGATTGTTTGTTTATTTACGTTTGCTCACATATGATTATTGCACAATTTTTCCATATTAAATACAATAAGAAATCAATATCAAATGTTTTTAACAAGGTTCACTCACCAACTTATGTTGACCCAAAATCCCCCATTTTTACACATGATACAGGTGATCCAGTTGCAGCAAGAAACATATAGGACGACCTAGAAGAATAAATCAGTTTAGGCTTTGGATTGTTTACTTAGTTACTTTTTCCTTGTAATTGTATGAACTTGTTTGGAATATTGAAGTTGTAATTTGAATTTAATAAATATGAAACATTTTAGTAAACATCATGAGCTTTGGTGATAACCCAATTATGCCCCGACTCTTATTCCGCTGTGGGTCGGGGTGTGACAGATTGGTATCAGAGCCATGACTATAGGGATATAGGATAGGTTATTAGACCCTTAGAGCCTATACTATAGTTGATTAGAATTTTTAAATTGTTTGTGTGTTACATACAAAATTTATGATGTTTATATGCTTTATGTTTATTGTTACATTCAATGTTATGCAAGCATGTTCATAAGTACATATTATTATACAATGCTCATCATGAATCATATCCTCATAACATATCATATCCATGAGAGCACACACCTCACAATTCCTATGATTTTTGCAACGATTTTTGTATTTTCAAATCACATCAAAGTGAGTTCTCATGACGGGCATGTAGTAACTGGAAGGGTACGAGTACCAGTAGTCGGAACGTCCTATCTAGGCTTGGCATTCGTATAAATCCAAAATAAAGGACTAGTTTGCCTACCTGGGGACTAACGATGAGAGTACGAAGGACCTATTAGGCCAAAGCATGCTATACCAAACGTCGTGTGAGCTAACCCCACTTTGAGTTGTCATTGTGTCTATACCTGGACACCCTCCGACCATACATCTCGCAAACATATTTCATGGTTTTCATTCGGGTGATGTGAGTGTTAAACCGCCAACACCAATGTGAATCCTACTAAGCCAATAGTCGTGGGCGCCCACATGACTATACAGGCGATGGTATGGGGGACATTGGAGGCCCAAACATGAGCAAACCCAAGACATCCTATGGATGTAGTTGCATTATTGATGATTATGTTATTTTATTATTTTTGACGACACATGACACCTAAAAACTTCTTAAACTCACAATCTTCATATGTATGTTCCTGTAGATGTCGGCTAGGCAGCTACGTGGAGGTAGAAAGTCAGGAAGGTCAAACGAATGCTTGGCCACCCAAATTGCAAAACAAATGGTCGCGGTGCTTCCTGACATCGTAATTCAAGTCCAGCAAGCTCTCACTGCAAATCCCATCAACCCCCCCAATCAAGAAGACCAGAACGTCGACAACCCTCCCTCCAAGAAGTGCTCCTACAAACACTTCAAGTCTTGCGATCCCCCAAAGTATGAAGGGACCGAAGGTGTCACTGCTCTCCTCCATTGGTTTGAGGAAATGGAGAACACCTTCCTCAATTGCGATTGTCCTGAGGATCGCAAGGTACGTTACGCAACCGGGAGACTGTTTGGGGTAGCCCTGACCTGGTGGAACACAGAGAAGGGTAAGAGAGGAGTCGAAGACGCCATGGCCTTAACATGGGAAGAGTTAAGGGAAATAATGACAAGACGCTTTTGCCCAAGAAGCGAAATCAAGAAGTTAGAAGACGAATTCCACTCCCTAAAACAAAAGGAAGGAGATCATACTTCCTACAATAAAAGATTTCTCGAGCTGAACCAAATGATCCCCAACTTGTTCACCCCAGTGTACCGCCTGGTTGAACACTACATTCGAGGCCTCCCATCGAAAATTCAAGACTCGGTTCTAAGCACTTCACCTGCAACACTAGAAGCTGCAATGGAACTAGCTACCGAACTTACCGAGAATCGCATCCGAAACGGTAAATTCAAGGAGGAGAAAAAGAAAGCCCCCATTGAGGCTCAAACTTCAAACCATTCTGGCTCCTCTTAGAAGTTTACCGGTAAAAGGAAGCGAAACACCAGAAACTTTGTTGTCACTCAAATAAACCCTCCTATCACTGCCGCACCAATCACCCAAGTTGCTCCCTCAGCTGCACCATACAAAAAGCCATACTCCGGCCCATACCCGAAATGCACCCGTTGCCAATACCATCACTTTCCCGAACATCCCTGCCAATATTGCACCAGCTGTGGCCGTGCAGGTCACACCATCCAAACCTGTCGCACACTTCAGCGAATGAACCGCAACCAACCCTCAACCCAAACCCACCATCAGATAGTGGGTCAAGCCCAACAACCCTTACTTCTACCACCTACACAACATACGGCCCAAACCTACTACCAACCCAATTACCACATGATGCAACCCATACGGGCTTGTTACAACTGTGGTGACCCAAACCACTATAGAAACACTTGTCCACGCTTGGTGAACATCATTCATGCCCAAGCTCAAGCAAATCCGGTGAACCAAGCTAACCAAGCTCCTCCACCTGCTAGAGGAAGAGCTTTCAACATCAACGCCAATCAAGCTAGGGCCGACAACAACGTGGTTAACGGTACGTTTCTCATCAATGGTAGTTATGCATCCATGTTATTTGATACTGGCGCGGATAAGAGTTTTGTGTCCTTAGAATTTGAACCCATCCTCAACCAAACTCGTGATAATCTCATGGAGTCCATAACGGTGGAAGTTGCTGACGGAAAACCGGTCTCATTAAACTCTATTATACGAAATTGTACCCTCACTCTAAACAATCACGATTTTCCAGTTGACCTCATTCCTATGAAGTTGGAAAGTTTCGACATTATAATCGGTATGGACTGGCTCAGCCAACATCATGCTGAAGTAGTATGCCGCGAAAAGTTCATTCGCATCCCTCTTGCAGACGGTCAGATCCTACGAATCTTCGGAGAAACCTCTTCGAAAGGACTCAAATTAATGTCCTGTCTTCAAGCCCGAAAATATCTCCGCAAGAACTATGTCGCATTCCTAACTCACGTCGTCAAGAAGGGAAACAAGGAGAAGAAACTAGAAGATATACCTGTAGTGAAAGAATTCCCACAAGTCTTTCCCGATGACATCTCAGGACTTCCTCCCATGAGGGAAGTCGAATTCCGCATTGATCTTATACCTGGCGCTACACCAGTCGCAAAATCTCCTTATAGGTTAGCCCCATCCGAAATGCAAGAGCTGGCCAGTCAACTGCAAGAGCTGACTGACAAAGGATTCATACATCCTAGCTCGTCGCCTTGGGGTGCACCTGTTCTGTTTGTGAAGAAGAAAGATGGAACGTTTCGCATGTGTATCGACTACAGAGAACTCAACAAGTTAACGGTCAAGAACCGCTACCCATTACCTCGCATCGATGACCTTCTAGACCAACTTCAGGGCGCCACTTGTTTTTCAAAGATCGACCTTCGTTCTGGTTATCATCAACTCAGAGTGCATGAAGAAGACGTCCCAAAGACCGCCTTCCGAACTCGTTATGGTCATTACGAATTCATGGTCATGCCATTTGGATTAACCAACGCCCCAGCTGTATTCATGGATCTAATGAATAGGGTATGCAAACCCTATCTCGACCTTTTTGTCATAGTCTTCATCGACGACATCCTCATCTATTCAAAGTCTAAATCTGATCATGAACGACACCTTCGACTCATCCTTACACTCTTAAGAACCGAAAAGCTCTACGCTAAATTCTCCAAATGCGAATTCTGGTTAAGAGAAGTACAATTCCTTGGACATGTCGTCAATGACAAGGGAATACATGTCGACCCCTCAAAGATCAAAGCAGTACAGGAATGGCAAGCGCCACGTACCCCTACCGAAGTAAGATCGTTTCTTGGTTTGGCGGGTTACTATCACCGTTTCATTGCAAATTTCTCCCGTATTGTTGTACCACTCACGGCTTTGACACATAAAGGAAAACCCTTCATATGGGGACCTAAACAAGAAGAAGCCTTCCAAACCCTTAAGCAAAAGCTTTGTGACGCACCTATCCTCACACTCCCCGAAGGTTGCGATGACTTTGTAGTATATTGCAACACATCAGGGCAAGGGCTAGGCTGTGTATTAATGCAAAGAGGAAAAGTGATAGCCTATGCTTCTAGACAACTCAAAGTTCATGAGAAGAACTACACCACCCACGACCTGGAACTTGGAGCCGTTGTGTTCGCTCTCAAGATATGGAGACATTACCTCTACGGTACCAAGTGTGAAATATACACTGACCACAAGAGCCTCCAACATATCTTTAACCAAAAGGAGTTGAATATGAGGCAACGAAGATGGGTCGAACTTCTTAATGACTACGACTGTGAAATTCGGTATCATCCTGGCAAGGCAAACGTGGTGGCCGATGCGCTCAGTCGAAAAGGTTATGCGAACTCCATTGGTCTTCTATGTTTGCAAATCATAACCGACATCAAAGATCGAATCCGAGAAGCTCAACATGTTTCTGTAACAGAAAACGACGTACGCCATGAGCTGTCTTGTGGAGCAGAACTTAAAATCGAAACCAAATCCGACGGTACTCTGTACTATCTAGATCGCATATGGATTCCCGATCACAATAACCTTCGTGATTTCCTTATGAATGAGGCGCACAAAACACGGTACTCTGTACACCCAGGAGCCGACAAGATGTATCAAGACCTTCGATACACCTACTGGTGGCCTGGAATGAAAAAGGATATTGCTGTTTTTGTATCCAAGTGCCTTACCTGTTCTAAAGTAAAAGCTGAACATCAAAGACCTTCAGGACTTCTAACCCAACCTGAAATACCTGTATGGAAGTGGGAAAACATAACCATGGACTTCATTACCGGGTTACCTCGCACCTCCAGTGGGTATGACACTATATGGGTAATCATTGATCGTCTCACGAAATCAGCTCACTTCATTCCAATTCTCGAAGACTTCAGGAACGAGAAGTTAGCTCATATCTACATCAGCGAGATCGTAAGCCGTCATGGTGTACCTTTAAGCATAATTTCATACCGCGATGGTCATTTCACTTCACGAACATGGCAAGCTGTACAAGCCGCGTTGGGTACACGATTAGACCTCAGTACCGCTTTTCACCCTCAAACAGATGGACAATCTGAACGCACCATCCAAACTCTTGAAGACATGCTTTGAGCATGTGTCATAGACTTCAAAGGGAATTGGGACGCTCATCTACCATTAGTTGAATTTTCGTACAACAACAGCTATCATTCAAGTATCGGCATGGCACCTTTCGAGGCTTTATATGGTCGTAAGTGTCGATCACCAATATGTTGGCACGAAATTGGAGAAGCACAAATCACCGGTCCAGAATTAATTCAAGAAACAACAGACAAGATCCATCAAATTCGAAACAATCTTCTAGCGGCACAAAGTCGTCAAAAGAGTTATGCAGACAAACGACGAAAGCCCTTGGAGTTTAACATTGGTGACCAAGTACTTTTAAAAGTATCACCGTGGAAGGGAGTGGTTCGTTTTGGCCAAAAGGGCAAGCTAGCACCACGCTACGTAGGACCTTTCAAGATACTCGAAAGAGTAGGACCTGTAGCATACAAGCTTGACCTACCAGAAGAGCTCAACAGAATTCATCCCACCTTCCACGTATCAAACTTGAAGAAGTGCCTCGCCGATGAAAACCTCCATATTCCCCTAGAAGACATTCAAGTCGATGAATCTATGCATTTCATTGAAAGACCAGTAGAAATTATGGACTTCGGAGAGAAGCGTTTAAGACGGAGTCGTATACCAATTGTCAGGGTACGCTGGGAGTCGAAACGAGGACCTGAGTTTACTTGGGAACGTGAAGACTTAATGCGCGAGAAATACCCGCATCTTTTTCCTGTTACCACTACTACTTAAATTTGGGGACGAAATTTCTAAAAGTAGGGGATACTGTAACATCCGTCGAAAAACGGGTTTCCAAAACCCGCTTCGTTTATTAATCGAATATCAAGTTATAAAATTTCGTTGCGTATTTATGATTAATTTTAATTTTAAACAATACATAATTAATAAACATTTTAGAATTTAAAAACTATAATTATTAAAAAGTAAAAATAAATTAAATAAAAAAAAAGGAGGCTGCCGGGTTTCGAACCCGGGTCAGCCGGAAGAACAAAGAAACAACCAACACACATCTCACCACTCCGCCACTTGACTTGTTTGTTGATATAATGAAACAATTAATACTTATATTGAAACTCTAAATCAAACCCAGTGAATCAGCGCGCCCAATTCGCACTCGCCGGAAATACCGACGATTTCGCCAATTATCGACGGTTCCCTTTGACTAAACGCATGTATTAACATCGACGTAGGTTATAACCGATGTCTAATCCCGCGATCTCAGTCATAACCGCTGGAGAAAGTCTTGACCACGAATCAAGACCAAAATCAGACCCAATTCATCTTGATTCTTCCCTATAAATACACACCCAAGTCTCTGGAAATCTTTTCGCTCAAAATCGCACAATTTCTCGAAGCAATTACACTCGCCGGAGATATTCTGCAATTGCCGGACATTCGCCGGAAAACCGAGACATACATCAAATCGGTAAATTTCTCGACTCTTTCGTTTTCAACCCATTGTTAGACTTATACTAACTTCAATCCATCAACCAGAATCAATCCCAGACGACGTTGCCGGATATTCTGCACTCGCCGGAAAGTTTCTGGAAATTTCCAAAATCACGCTGTGAATCGGTACAATCATCTAAACCCTCTGATAATCCTTGTTTAGTAACTCAATTTCACGACTCATCGATCAAAACTGTTAATTGATTCATCCAGACGGAATTCACAAATCAGAGCCGACGACCATTGCCGGAGTTCTGAGAAAATCAGTCTGTTCGGTGCATTCGATTCCTTAACTCTTTTTATCCATTACAATTCAATCAATATAATGTTCGACGAACGAATTTAACAAGAACAGTCGAATATCGTTGTTCTGTGTCTTTGTATGAAGAAGACGAAGTCGACGTTGTGTATAAGTATAATATAAATTGAATATTAAACCGGGTTAGACACACAGTCCAACGGTGGACTGTGTGCAAACACATAGCGCACGTCACGAGTTCGAACCATACAAACGCACCGACTTTCCGAATTAAAACCATTGTTTTTAAAACTGAATCAGAACAGATTCCAGTTTGTTTATAAGATTAATATAAACCGTAAGTTAAACAGATAAGACACACAGCCCAACTGGTTGGGCTGTGCGCTTACAAACCGAAGGACCCGAGTTCGATCCGGCTCCCTGCAAACCGGTTCAACCACTTTAAATCCTTTTAATATAAATCAAATAAATTAACATTTAATTAGTATATATATATAATTAAAACATAGAATATTTCGGGTTAGACACGTAGCTCAGTTGGTAGAGCTGCGTGCACGCGTACGGGAGGTCCCGAGTTCGAACCTCACTCAGTGCACTTACACCACAGTCCGACCGGTCAACGGTCCGGTCAACGGACCGGTCAACGGTCAACAAAAAGTCAACATTTTTTTTATATTTTTATTTATTTATTTAATTTAAAAATCAATTAAAAATACTTAAAAATAATATTTTTAAAGTTAGAAAATGACCTTAAACTCACAAAAATAAATCTAAAAATCCTATTAAAATTGTTAATAAAATCCACTTATTTACCGAACCATTTCGTTATTATTTTAGGTCTCGTCGATCAAATCCCAAAACTCGTGCGCATCCAACACCATCAAAAGAACGCACCCAAAGTGAGTGAATCTCTACAAATTCCCCGTTTTAATCACATTTTGGGGTGTATCATGTGTCGCTTATTATTTATTACATTTAAACACTTGTGCATCCATCATATCCATGATCAAATGTGTATCCAATATGTATCAATTGTTTGTGAGGTTAATGTTTAGATTAAATTTATCATTTTCAGTACATTCATCATCATAGGCTCGTCTGTTCCCCATTACCTATGAGCGGAACGTGACGTTGCCAGCATACGATCGGCTCCATTTGATTGAGCCTTGATCTCACATACATCATCATAGGCTCGTATGATTCCCCATTACCTATGAGCGGAACGTGACGTTGTCAACATATACATTATCATTCATGTCATATACTCATGCAAGGTGGTTTGTGATTGTTTGTTTATTTACGTTTGCTCACATATGATTATTGCACAATTTTTCCATATTAAATACAATAAGAAATCAATATCAAATGTTTTTAACAAGGTTCACTCGCCAACTTATGTTGACCCCAAATCCCCCATTTTTACACATGATACAGGTGATCCAGTTGCAGCAAGAAACATATAGGACGGCCTAGAAGAATAAATCAGTTTAGGCTTTGGATTGTTTACTTAGTTACTTTTTCCTTGTAATTGTATGAACTTGTTTGGAATATTGAAGTTGTAATTTGAATTTAATAAATATGAAACATTTTAGTAAACATCATGAGCTTTGGTGATAACCCAATTATGCCCCGACTCTTATTCCGCTGCGGGTCGGGGTGTGACAGACAGAGATAAAATCGTTTGCCCGAGTTAATAGTCGTAGTTCCTACGAAATGACCTTTAATGAATTTTTGTCATAAGTTAGCCAAAGGTCTTAAGTGTGTGCTCCCAAAACTCTCAAAGTTTTGCGTATCATATGCAATCGTTCCGTATAATGTGTATAAAACGTAACGCTATTACATGTTTTGAAATAAATATGTTGACTCGTTTTCGGTCACGGTTGGAACCCATGTATGTGTTCTAGGTGTTCTGTATGTGTTCAAGCCTTAATAAGCTAAGTCCCCGAAGGAAAGTGAGGTTAAAGCCTAGGTATCTCTACAGAAACCTAATTCGTTGAAACCTATAGCTCTGATACCAATTTGTCACACCCTGATAATTCGATCAAATCAGAGCCGGGCGTGAACTGACTGGTATCTTCATTGCACAACGGAAGTATTAAATTCTAAGACTTCTAGAAAACGAACGCCCACTAAGTACTCGAATTCCCATGGGTTCTCTTATTCCAACCGTGCCATAATTTGAAAATGTAACCTGAGAAAGAAATATGCAAAAAATCAACATAAAGTTGAGCGAGTTCAAAGTTTGTTTGAAAAAGATTTAAAATAAATCTTTTTTTGATAACCGGTTTAAATATTGTTGAGAAAACATAATAAACTATTTTTCTCGGCATGTTAGTTGAAAACCTTGTTTTTGTAATGTTTGAATAACCGTCGATGTCCGCGTACGACAAAGACAACATGTCCCGCATGAGCCTATAATCCACCCCAAGCTAGTAAGTGCCTCGCCAAACCGTTTACTCAAGACGGTAGACTAGCAGGCGGTTATAGTTCCAATATGTAGCGAGGACTTCACTGTACAGTTTTAAGCGACCCTACGGCCCTTAGTGTTGAGTAGTGAACAATCCAGTCCTTGTGTCTATAAGCAGGACCAACCAGTCCCCTTATTTGTATGTAGGACAAAGCAGTCCTTGTGTCTTCGTGCCTCGCACGAGTAAGAATGGGCCTAGCCCATTTGAGTTTGTAAGCAGGACCAACCAGTCCCCTTATTTGTATGTAGGACAACCCAGTCCCTGTGTCTATATGTAGCTAGGACATTCCCGTCACTAGTCGTGAAACTCATGCACGTTCTCAAAATACGCGTGTGTTTTGTAAAACCGATATGTTTAGCATAAACCTTTCGTAAACCATTTGTGTAGTTGGAATTCGTTTGTAACATGGTTTAGAAATCTGTTGTTTTCGTTCATCGAAATGTTCTGTACTTTTGCAAAACTTGCATCTCTTTCCACCCCCGAAAACATTTATAAAAATGTAAAACTATAAAAAGTGGGGGTTATGAACTCACCTCGAGATCCTTGTGCAAAGCTAGCTTAATATGATTCCATAATGTCGTTTCCGAAACGTAACTCGCTTGCATGCAATCTATAACATTCATATCAAGGAATAACTTATAAGTTTCTAATAAAATGATGTAGCTAAACTACGTGTCACCGAGCTCTACCGAATCGTTAACCAATGATTCAAGATGTTAACTTGATAGAAACGATATTATTATACTTGTTTATAGTGTTCGAGGAGTTTAGAATATATATATTTATATAAAAATATTTATGAAATCGTGTTAGTCGTCCAAATGGTCGTGCGTTTAGGTAACCAAATCTTTATATAAAAATAATACACCTTATAGACTCGTATAGCGTGTTCGCACGTTTCCTGGATAGTCGTCTTATACGTTGGTAGATAATATTACGTCCTGTCATAGTTCTTTCGTAGGATGTAGACAACTGAATTAAACATACAAAAATTATATTTATACGATATAAGTTGCCACGTTCCATTATCTTGTAAACCGCATTTGTCGGACAATATAAATTCGTTTTTGTGAGTTATAAAGAGTCGTCAAAAATAAATATATCCTTATATTTATTTTTTATAAGTACTTTGAATCCCGATAGGTGTCGTTTTTATAATGAAACACGTTTCGTATTACGGATTTTTAGGAAAATGGGCAGAGTTTCCTCTGTATTCTGGTCAATCCCGACAATACGAGTTGTCGATATATTTTCACAACGCAACAATTCAATGTGAATAATAAATATATATATATATATAGTCTATCATATCTTCAATGCATCGTATTTTGTCGAGAGTAAATCTAATATACATATATATATATACACACACATTTAACGATGTGTCGATTCGGTTTTTAGTTAGCATATACATGGTTTAGATATAAAATCCATTGTACGAGTACGGGTAATTTTTGATATTAAGTTTATACTAATCGGTTCGGTTTAGAGCCCGGGTCCGCGCTAAAATAAAACGTGGTTAACGTATATATAAATGTTTAAACGCATCGTTAAAACTTTACCAAGTCGCGTGTTGATCCGGTTGACCGAGATTAACCACGTTGAGCGCGTTGACTTGCATTGACTGAGTTGACCGGGTTTGACCCAAATGCCAAAACTGAATCGAAGCTACCCTTTGACCGATGTTGACCCGTGTTGACTGGCAGTTGTCCGCGTTGACCTGTTTGACCACGTTGACCCGAGCACCAAAACCAACCGAGTTGACGGGTTTCACCCGGCACGAAAATCTGAGTCGTTGACCATTTTGACCGAACCTGAACCGGGTTGAACCGTAGTTGAACCAAGTTGAACTGTGTTGAACCGAGTTGAACCGAGCTGAACCGAACTTTACAACTCTTGTAACATGGCTAAAATTTGTAAGTCTTAACTATATACATATATATATATACACACACACATATAATGGTATATCATAAAAATAAAGTCTTGAAAAACTAAGTTTTAGGAATGTGTTACACGATAATATATAAATATTGGATACAAGCATATGACACTAGTTTTTATATATTTATATATTTGATTTACAAGGTAGTTTAGGAATGTGTTGGGTGATTAGATGTTGATGTAGCCATAATTTAACAAGTAACAAGGGAACATGAACAAAGTTAAATAAAATAACCATACCAAGGATTAGCAAGGAAGAAGAATAGGTTTGTTGAACTGGAGACTTGAAAGAAATCTTCAAGAATGGAAGTGTTAGATGCATGTGTGTGTAATTGGTTAGAGAGATGGATAGAAGTGAGAGTGAATAAGAGGATTTGAGTACTTGTTGGTTATTGGTGTGGTTTTCCAGCCAAAAGAAAGAGATACAAGATGGGATTTTGAGTTGACACATCACTCTCCTAGGCATGGTTTGTATAATATTTTATTGGGGTTGAGCCGACAATAAAGAAAGAATGGAAAGGTTGTTGCTTGAGACTTTGGGTTTCCCACATTTATTTAATATAAGGACTTAAGAATTGAATGGGGAACACTTGTTTAAGGTATGACATAAAAAATATGTCAGTTCACACAATAATAAGTATTGGTTTGGTAATAGTTGAATATCTACAAGATCTCTCAACTAAAAACATGGTCTTATTTGAAAATTAAAATTCATTATATAAAAAAATAGTTACTAGTTCATAAAATAATTATATGTATATAAATATATATGTGCGCGAGCTTGTGAACTAGAACTTTTTTTTATAAAGTACATATGCGTACCTACGCGAAAATACCATATAAAGTCGCGTACATTGGTCGGTTGCGTTAAAACGCGTAAATTGCTTCGGTTGTCGTTTCTAGTCTGTTTTTCGATCCGATTTCTACTGCGAATATTAAAAATCAATTAGGAAGCTAAATTTATCACAATATTTCCGTTTTTAAGATAAAATGAACGAGTCTGATGCTTCGGCTTCGTTGTCGGTGCGTTCATACAGTTGCGTTTTTCGTTCACGTATACGCTTTGTGACGTTCGAAAGCATGATAATTCATCAAAACCAATTCATGTATTCAAAATATATGTATAAGACTCGTATTTTTTTGGCTTGTCAGCATTTTGTCCGTTGTCAGTTCGTTATCGCTTATCGTTCAGCAATTTTCCCGCAAATCGCCATACACGCACTGTAAAGTTAGTTAGGCGTTCCTAGGCACTCCAAAGGCCTAATTAAGTTAATTTAAGTCTAATTACGCCACGTGTTAATGTCCTAATGCTCTTTATTCGCGTAATTAAGGATCGAAAAGTACCGGTTGTCACACCAAAGAATAACTAGAAATGCTGTAATCGGGATGTTGAAGCATGGATAGTGTTGTCTCTATACACACACAAACACACACACACATATATATATAACTATCAGCAATGTGTCATGACCTGCATAAATTTTAGTCGCTAAACACGAGTTCTGGAATGTTCTACACAAAAAGATAACTCCATGACAAAACGATGGTTATTGTGACACATCATTAGCGGTTAATATTTTACCTTGTAATATATACCCGAGGCCCTTTGGGGTGGAGGTATCAGCTGTCTCCGCTATTTTATCAAGATCCTTTTGCAGTGATCTAGCGATATCCGACAATGCAACCTTAACAATACACAAGGTTAGCTATAGTTACCACAAATTGTACTATACCAATTCTTGAAAAGCCGAATACCAGAAGCTTAAGGACCTTCGTTTCGACCCAATATTCATCAGCATACTGTCTGAATCGCCAGTAAAATGCAAAAAAATAACAATGATAGAGACTGAAGGGGTATGGTCCCAAATCCTGCGCCGACCAAGGGAATCAATCCCTGATCACGCGCAAGACCATACCCAAGACAAATTGAAATGATAACTATTCCGACCTCGCGCTGACCAAATAGTTGCTTCCAAGGTTGCGTGCGGGGCCAGGAGACAGATGAAACTATTTCAAACACTTAGTTTCCTTGGACAAAGAACCTAACTTCCTTGACGCTGCGCAACCTACATGAGACATTACACATGGCGCGCGAGTACCAGAAGTGCAGCTAAGCAAGGAACAAGTACAAATGGTACAAGTGGCAGAACAGTGGGCCAATAGGCATCCAACAGGCTGTATTGGATCATGTTGCACGATGAACAATCGTGTAGGAGACAAGAAGTACACAAGGACGTATACATGGCACCAATCAGCTTGCGCCGACCCCTGTCACACGATCTCCACTAACCGTTGATAACAGACCAAACAACAAGGACAACTGTCAGGACACGTGGATCCATTCACCATGCGCCAGCTACCCTCTCGCCAGGAACGACTAGCGGTCGTGGTAGAGGAGGCAAAATGGATATTCCTTTTTGTCGACCTTAGGCCCAAGGCCCATTATCACACCCCGATTTCCACGTATAACCCGGTGGGTCCGGATGGGGAGTATCGTGACATATGTTGATATCATTATTACCATACAGTAAAAGTAACACATAATAGCACAACGGAAGACTAGAATTTGAAAATATTATTACAAGCCGAAAGGTTCAAAGATCAAATACAATGGCTCGTAATAAAGATCCACAGGTGGATCAAAAATATACACAAAAGATGTTCAATAGACTTTGGGCACATCTAAGGACTTACAAGATCCTCTTATGTTCCTACTGAGCAGCTTCCAGCCTATTTACATATCTGTACCTGTACTTAATTATTTTGAAAATACGTCAGTTTATACTGGTAAATACAATCAACCGACACATTTTGAAAACCTTTTCAAAATTGATTTAGGTGCACAAGGCACGAAGAATCTTTTTATACTTGGGATAAACTATCTCTCATGTTATCAGTTTTACATAACTTGACAATACATATCGGGACCGAAATCTATGTCGGTTCATGATTAACCGACACACTACTTATTCCCTTATTGGGAAAACCCATATTGGGTTATAAAATTATAACTTATTCCCTTATTGGGAACACCCACATTGGGTAAACCCGTATTGGGTTATAAAATTATTATTTAAACCATTTCGCATCTGTCAGGTGTATGCTTACACCCCGCGCTTAAGTCGTGGCCACTTACAATTAAATGAGTCAAGGATATTCAGGACACGGTCGAATTAACCCCAATGTTTAAGTCAAGCAATACGAATTAAAACGAGTTATTTGAATTTCCCGACACATAGGTCTTCGAATCCCATACCCGACCATGCGGTAATAATTTACCGTATCCCAAGCCCGTATAAGGAAAATAGGTTAAGAGTATTTACCTGAGCTTAGCAATCCTTTTAAAATAAGAAATATAATAAGCACAGCCGTATCCAATTAAGTAAGCGTAGGTACAATTTACCGGAAGGCTCTAGTCTGGAATGATTGTATAAATAACCAATTAGAATGCTAACGGATCTTTTTTAAGTCATAGACTTAGATCGGCTAGCTTAAAGTATCAAAAATGGTACAATGCGCTTGATTAAGCGATGACCGGAATAGAATGTAGTTTAAACCCGACAAGTACGAGGACTTGTATAATATGGGTAAACTATTAACATTCTGGAATTTGAGATAAAAATGATAAGGTTAAACCCGTTTCGGTTAAATTACGTAAACTAGTTACATAAGCTTAACCGTACGCATATAAGCGAAACCGGGTAACCGGATGAGTCATGAACAAGTTCCATATGCCAATATACTTTAAACAAGTTATAATATCATTAGGATATCAACTTGTGTGCCCGTTAAGGTTTTAAAATCAAACAATGCCTTATAAGGGAGTTTTGGTCATTTAACGACGTATAAAAGGAACTTGCGTATAATTTGATGTTTCGACCATAAACATTCTGTGAAAATGCTTTATTTATGATATAATATCAATAGGATATCAAATATATGTTTGTTTGATAGTTTAAGTGTCACACCCTGACCCACAGCGGAAATGGTAGTCGGGGCATAATTGGGTTTTCATCAAAGCTCATGACATTTACTATAAAGTTTCATATTTTTTATTTCTTTTTAAAGAAGAAATTACAATAAACATACAAGCACCACATGTTCGAATACATTTTCATTCCAATTACAAACTAAAGTACAATTACAAAGGAAAACAAAACTAAACGTTCATTCCAAGGCATTAACTAGTTTATTCTTCTAGGCCATCCTATGTGTTTCTTTTCTCAACCGGATCACCTGTATCATGTGTAAAAATAGGGTTTTTGGGTCAACATAAGTTGGCGAGTGAATCTTATTTAAACATTTGAAAGGATTAGTTATGTTGGTTATTTGAATAAAATTGTGCATAACCAAATATGAGTAAACGTAAATGTAAATTTAATCACAAAACACATAATATCAAATAATGCACACGCACACACCAAATGATGAACAATGAGATCAAGGCTCAATCAAACGGAGCCGATCGAATGAGGCACCTGATGCTCAACTCGTCTCCCACGAGGAACTGATGGGCCTAATGAATGATTTGCACACAACTTGACAAAAATATAAACACACATCATAACCAACAACATAATCACATAATCTCAATTAATGCACAAGCACACACCAAATGATGAACAATGAGGCACCTGATGCTAAACCCGTCTCCAACGAGGAACTGATGGGCCTAATGAATGATTTGCACGCAACTTGACAAAATGTAAACACGCATCACAACAAACAATATTTACATCATAAGTTTAGGTCATATAATGGTAATAGCACAAGTTTGAATAAATGAATTAATTAAAGCGACACATGATACACCCCAAAACTTGAATAAAAGGAGGAATTTGTAAGAATTCACTCACAGTGGGTGCGTTCCTTGATAATGATGAATGCACACGAATTTGTGATTCGACCGACGAGGAAAACTAACCTAAATAATAATATAATAATTCGATAAATAAATAAAGTTCATTTGAAATTAATATTTTTAATTAGTGCTCTTATTAAGATTTTTAGATTTATTTTTATGAATTTAATGCAAGTTTTTAGGCTTTAAAACCTTATTTTGAGGTATTTTTAATTGATTTTTCAATTAAATAAATTAATAAAAGAAAAATAAAAAGTTGACTTTTTTTGACCGTTGACCATTGACCGTTGACCGGTCGAACTGTGTTTAATTATGCGCTGAGTGAGGTTCGAACTCGTGAACTCCCGTATACGTGCACACAGCTCTACCAACTGAGCTACGTGTCTAACCCGAAATATTTCTGATTTTAATTATATTTATATACTTTTTAGATTATTCAGAATTCTATTTAATTAAAAAGGTTTTTAAAATCATTGAACCGGTGCATACCTGTTAACACTCAAACCCGCGACCTTATGTTGGGTCGTCTAATTTAGTAATATTATTATACTTAACATCTTGCTGCGTGTTAGCGTGTTTGGTTTAAAGAAAAAGGGAAACGGTTATTATTAATACGGATCTGACCAAGACTCGAACTCGTGACGTGAACATTATGATCGCACACAGTCCACCACTGGACTGTGTGTCTAACCCGGTGATACTTGGGATTTTAATTATATTTATAGACTGATCAGACTTCATCTTCTTTATTTGAAGCCCACTGTTTCAGGATCGATCATTTGAATCTTGTTAATTTGATTCGATCCTGATACAGCATTAAACACAAGGATAGAGAGGGTGATTATATATCGACGATGGCTGCAGATTCTCCTGTGACACCTCTGATGATTACACCCGAATTCCGGCGTCTTGCGGCGAACTCCGGCGAGTTGTAGATGAACTTTCCGACGAGCAGAAGGTTGAGCAGATAAAAATAGAGGTAAATTGTGAAGGAAGTGAGCGATTTTCAGAATAGGTTCGGATGCGCTATTTATAGGTGAAGGTCTGATTTTAGATTTCGGTTTCAAACAGTTTTGGTCAAAGAAATTAACTTCCGAATTTGATTATATAACCGAATTGTCATGATTGAGTCTTAATGCACTGATTGGGATTAGTTTCCTTCCGTTTAATCCTTGAATAAAACGGAGATTGTTAATGGTTTGAGAGTTACGGTCGGTTACAGGCGGGTGTTCTTTTTTTTTTTAAACAGAATTCAGAAGGGTTGTTTCACTATAAAATTTATTTAAGTTGGGTTTATTTCAGATATATGTGTGTAGCTCAGTGGTGTGCTGGTGTGTGAGATCTGTTGGGGACACGGGTTCGAAACCCGGTTGCCCCTTTTGTCTTTTGTCTTTATATATATATATATTTTTTTTATCCAAAAAGCTTATCTTCTATAACTTATTATTATTTTTATTTATTGGTTATCTTTTTAATTATGAGTTATTTATTAATTATGAATATTAATATACTATAAATAACGCAATAAATACGAATTGAACATTTAGATGAATACTTGATTTTTAAACGGAGCGGGTTTTTGAAACCCGTTTTACGACGAATGTTACATTAAGACCAAACTATGCTCTGAAGGGGCATTTTGGTAATTTCACACATAGTTTCGAAAGCGTATTTGTGATTCTGAGTTTATAACATGTACCCGCTGTAAAAATATTTTAAATGAGTTATAAAATCAGTGGGTAACAAGTCTTGGTTGGTAAATATGGTTTAAAACCATACTACGCGCCAAAAAGGCGTTAAAGTCGTTAAATGACGATATTTGCAATGTTTTGTGAAAACAGATGTTATGAACAGGTATATATAATTAAAATATGTTATTTAGTATAACACATCAGTATATAAAAGGTTTTGTATGAAAATCATGATTAAAAACCATTTTAGGTGCCGTAAGGGCGTTATCGTCATTTAAGAGCGTAATACAAGATCTTGTGCGTAAACTCAGTTTATAAAGAAATGAAATCCCAATATATTCCAATAATGATATTATATCAGTAGGTAATGAGTTTGGTATGATAGATTATATTTAAAATCATTCTATGTGCAAAAAGGGCTTTTCGGTCACTTTAAAGCGTATGTTATGATATTATATGAAAACTCGGTTTATGGTCAGATTTGTAACATTAAAATATGTTAAACATGTTAACATATCAGTACCTAAATCATTTGCAAGTTCATTGGTGTTTAAAACTTAATTTTTAATTAAAACAGCAAAATAGTCAAAGTATGGCATATTTGCGGAAACTTGCATAAAACTCGGATTACTATTATGATCATGTAATTTAACCTCGGAGGGTTATGCTACATCATAATATGACCATAACGGGACCTTAAATCAGTAGCGTATTAGTCTAACTCGGTTCATAATCGAAAGTCAACGCAGAAGTCAAACTTCGCGACTTTCGGTTGCGAACCGACCCTAAAACTGGAATTGACGAGCCGAACATGTTTACACATGTTCTAATAATTATTACTAAGTTGTTTAAGTCATAAAATATATTTTAGAACACTTCTAAACTCAGATCGTAATTATTTCAAAAACTGACCCGTTGACTTTTTAAAACATTAATATGTTGACTCGTCAATTGACCAAGGAAACGTGATTCTTAGGAGGTGCCCTTTTGAGGGATTAACACCTACCTAATTATGATCACGTAGCCATATTCGCCTCGAACAATGGCTGGACCAAAATGGTCCAAACCAAAAGTCAAAGCGTTATTACGATAACGCTTGACTTTTGGCTTAAAAGGCTATAAAACTGAACTAGCCACGAATAGAACACTTACAAGTGGTCCTAGGGGCTGAAGAAAACTCAGAGGATGTTCCCAATTACTCAGGAACTTCCAATTATGAGAGGTAGAAGGAAGAATGGAAAGGTACAAAGGAAAATGGTGAACTAACACCTCTATTTATAGTGTTTGAGAATTGATTGTATGATTGCCAAGTATTTCAGGGTTTTTAAGATCATAACAAGTGTTATAATAGGTGTCAAAACCAGGTGAAATGGCGGCAAAACGAGATAGGTGTCAAGTTGTGAGCTTATGCTTGGTGAACAAGCATATTTCTGATCTGCAGGTTCTCTCGCGGGGCGCGAGAAGCACAGAGGACCGGGTCGCGGCCCGCGAGCAGCTCACGATTCAGCAAAACATGTTTTATTCTTGGCAAGATCAGTCCCTCAACCTTATAATCTCAATATAACTTTCATATCAAGCACTTTTGGCCTTTCAAGTTAGTTTTAGGAAATCTTGAAGTATATCCGATTATCGATAAGCTCCGCGTTTGTTTAAAAGGTCACTCAGAGGTATATTAAACATGTTGACACTTTTAATCCCTCAACTATTAAATTTTCGTTCAGAGGTTATAAAATAACATAATGAGGCATTTGGTCCCTCTCGTTTTAGCACGTGGCCTACGAGGATTAGCGGGACACGTGTCAGAATTTTGTAGGACGGGTTTTTACGAGGTGTTACATCCTCACCCCCTTAAAAGAAATCTCGCCCTCGAGATTTTATTCAAAAGATAGAGGTACAACTGTCACATAGTGGACTTAACCTCCCACGTATACTAGGGATCTCCACAAGCACCCCATTTGATCTTTTTATTAGGCATATGCTTCCTTAGAAGTTTCTTAACCTGTCGTTCCTCGATTGACACCGGTTTTCCAACACAACCCCAGGTTTTCATTAATTTGCACACTTTATGTGACATAGCTAGCAACTCATTGGCTAGCCTTTCCTTTAAACTGCATTCGTGGAACACTTTGTGAATTCCGCTGAGTTTCTCAAGTAAACTAGCTTGAAGCTAGAGATTCGACATATTCGATTATCTTGAATGGTCCCTCATATCTAGGACTTAACTTGTCCTCCTAACTGAGGCATACCACACCCTTCCATGGTGATATCTTCAATAAAATCCTTATCCCATATTGGGAACTTAAGAGATTTGCGCCTCTAGTTGGTGTCACGGATTTGTCTGATTCTATCTGTCGCCTTTATGACAATCTCATGTCCTATTAGTTGGTTCTCTCCAACTTCCGTTCCACAAACAGTGTTTGACACTTTCTCCCATACAAGGCCTCCAAAGGAGCAGCCTTTATGCTTATATAGAATATTACAGGTAAACTTAACTAGGGTAAGATGGTCATTGCCACTACTACCCAAACGATCTTAAAGAAATAGCTAACCCTTGTAATTGGTCGAACAAATTGCCGATCCTGGGCTGCAGATAACGATTCCTGATCGTTACTTTGTTAAGCTTGTGGTAATCAACGCATAACCTCATCGAACCGTCTTTCTTAATAAACAATATCGGAACTCCTAGATGACAAGCTAGGCTGTACAAGCCTTTCTTCCAGAAACTTATCAGGGTAAACAGAGATTATAGAGATAGTCTAAATCCTCAGCTTTTGGTTCATCTATCGCCACTTGTGCCATAAAAATGACACAATGCTTTGTGTAGAGACTTCTACTTAAGAAATTTCGATATAGAATATCTCCTTGAATAACGTTCGCTGATTTTAGTACAATATGACTGTTGGGAGATCCTAGTGGTTCCATGCATTAAACCTTCATGTTGATCAGGCATGAAAGCAATCTATGGGACACACTAAGATACTGCCAATTATCATATGGCGCTTTTATCAAACTAGTTTGGCATTCGTAGTCGATAGAAATCAATGAGATAAATAAATAAAATAAGTTATAAATAAAAAGTAATAATGATAAGGATTTGTCGTACTTCAACCAAAGGAAGAGCATGACTGATTTTTATGGATAAGAACATCCATCAAGAATAGGAAGAAATGATTTCTATGATTTCATTGGTAGGTTCTATCTTATACTTAATATCTGGAGTTCTCATGAATATGTATAAAAGTTTTCTGGACTTATGGTTTATGAAAGACTTATTAGTGCCTGAATTAAAACAGGACTCTTAGCAAACATATCATTGAGTAATGATAAGGAATGTACCTGACGACACTATGATATATGCTGCTTACGACATTCCTCAGGTAATTTCAGGCATTTCTTTTATTAGCCTTTCCCGGCTTAGCTGCCCCTTCTTTGGCAGCTTTAGGGCAATTGGTACTAATGTGGCCTTTCTCGCCACAACTAAAGCAGACTGCATTCTTAATGTCCCTACATTCATGGGACTGATGACCAGTTCTTTTGCAAATTCCACACTTCTTAGGCTTATGGTCATTTCGACACTGTCCCCAGTGCCTTCTATTGCAGGTCTCGGACATAGGTTTTTTATCAAATTCTTGCTGGTTTTTATTGGATCCAAGCTTGCCCTTTTTCTTAGATTTCTGGAAGTTGTCCTCCTCCCATTTCCTTTTCCCATCCTTGTCAGCCTCGACTGACATTCGCCTCACATAATCTTGAGTGAGGGAAAGAGATAGCTCAATAGCTGATTTGTAAGTGTTAGGCTGAACAGCCTTAACCAAGCTCCTTATCTCCGGAGCCAACCCATTAATAAACGTGCAATGCGTCTGGGTTCCGGGGTAACTAGATATGGCACCAGTCTAGAATATGAGTCGTAGTCGGTAACAAACTTCCGACAATCAAGGTTTTTCATCGACAGGGCTAGGAAATCCATTTCTATCTTTTCCACCTCATGAGGTGGGCAGTAGGTGTCTTTAACTAGATCCACAAACTTGGACCATCCCAAATTATATAAGTGCACCTTCCCCGTTGACTGCATCAAAGCCTTCCACCAGATTAGGGCATTGCCCTTGAAGGACTGGGATGCGAACTTAACACCTTATCAGCACAACCGCTGATATCAACTACCGTCTCTATTTCATCAAGCCATCTTAGGGTCTCAATAGCCCCTTTTTCTTCATCAAAATCTCGTGGCTTACATGAGACGAAATACTTATACGAGTAACTATCCTTGAAGGAATTGGTTTTATCCAGAATTTCTTGCTTTTTAGCTACATTCCTCACATTAGAGGAATGTATAGAACTTTCCTTCTTATCAGAGGGAGATGGCTTAGAGATTGGTTTAGATACAGATTTAGAGCGAGTAGCACTCGACTCTTTAATCTTTTCAAAGGCTTTTTCCATAGCCTTTACTACGGCTGCATCTATGCGAGCCTGGAAGTCGTCTTCATTGATGACTATGTTTGCATTATTTTGATCACTATCATTGTGGCGGCTATTTGCACCATTGGGGTGAGCCATTTTAATGTTTTGATACTATCGAAATGTATATACTTCATATGTTAGCCATGGTATTATCCAACCATTTAGGCTTATAAACTTGGATATATAAATCCTTCGCCCTTGTGCTCATTGTCACAATTATTCGGGTTTATCACTACTAAGGGTGTTATTAATATATACTGACCCAAGTCTCAATCGACTATTATAGGCAAAATATAAATTGGACAAGGTCCATGAATTTTTTGGGACAATGTATCATGGAGTCACATCTGTCTTTGTCATAATGACATTTTAAGTAGCTCGTAAGCTTGTCACAAGGGACATATATGGCACTATTGGCCTCATCATGAAAGGCATATGGTTATGGCACAAACGATCTTGTCACTAATGGACGTATAAGTTTGGCACGAAAAGCCTTGTCACAAGGACATATGGATATGGCACAGAGGCCTTGTCACAAAGGACTTTAAAATATATAATCCGCAATCTTATCGATCAAGAGGCTTTAAGGCTTGAACATAGTTCATCACCTTTGGACAGGGGGTCGTAGACCGCAACTGTCGTTGTCATAATTGACATATTATATGGCCCGTAGGCAAAACAATTGACATTTCAAAAAGATGTTAAAATAATAATCATCACATTGATGATAGTAGTCACGATCGTATTGATCATATTAATTATAAAGCTTGGGTATAGCCCACCACTTTGGACAAGGAACCATAAAGGTCACCACTGTCGTTACCTTTAATTGACAATATAGCCCGTAGGCAAAACACCACTAATGGATGTTAAATCATGGCTCGTAAGCACTACATCACTAATGGATATTTATTTATGGCCCGTAGGCACTACATCACTAATGGATGTTTAAATTATGGCCCGTAGGCACTACATCACTAATGGATGCTATGATCATCGCACTGATGATGCTAGCCAGGATCTAATTCGATCATAAGGCTTTCTTAGGCTTGGATATAGTCCTTCACCCAGATGACTAGTGTGGTTCCTCAAGTCACACTGTCAGGAGTATTAACATTACTTGAATGTTAATAAAGAAAAATTTGTCTTAAAATGGTTTATCAATGTAGCCATGATCATATTGACCATAAAGGCTTGGAGGCTTGAACATAGTTCACCACCTCTGGATAGAAGGGATGATCTTCCTTAACTATCATGGTAGAAGGCTTTACTTCTTAGCTACCGTTTTATATTTGCCAATTAATGTGAACTTGTCACTTGGCTGGGGTAAACCATCAAGAAGATCTTTCAGAAATTTATAGCAGATCGATAAAGCTCGAATTAAAATCGAGACGATTGCTTGAACAAGGATGTAATGAATACATATATAATAATGATAATAAAACCAAAATTTTCAATGAATCATTAGGAATTTACAATAGCGCCTAAAACATGACTTTTAATACTAACTTGTCCACGCAGGGACTTAAAAGCAACACAAGTCCACACAGGGACTAAAATGAATATATAAGTCCATATAGGGACTAAAATGAATATATAAGTCCATAGATGGACTATAAGAAATAACATGTCCACAAGGAACTTATAATGAGATAATATGTTCACGAAGGAACTATTTGAAACAAATGTCCACACAGGGATTTTAAATCCAAGGATAGGTCCATATAAGGACTATAATAAACAAATGTCCATGCAGGGACTAAACAGAAGAGACATGTTCACATAAGGACTCAAAGGAAAATAGAATACAATTGAAAGAAGGATTTTCCAGAATATCCTTTAATTCATTCCTTGTTGTTCCTCTTTTTGGCTTGCCACGTATGACATTTGACACAAAGGTTTTTAATAGAAAGTGTAATAACTCCGAATCGGGATTTGTTGTAAAAGTAGAATCTAAGGATTAAATGGTTAAAGAATAAAATGGATCACGGATTGGAGTTTGATAGCATAATCCAAGTTTGGAATTCCAAAAACTTGGATGTAAGAAATATGGTATTATCTTTGAAGTTAGAGACTCGGGGACCTCTGGTATAGACTCCACAGATACAGACTTCAAAATTTGAGCCTCAGGGACCTCCGGTATGGACTCTGAAGTCTAGTTTTAAGGTTTCAATAGGTTTGGGTTTAAGAATAAGTTTATATAAAGTCCTTCCTCCAAATCGGTCGCATGCTTAACTTAGCCGCGGTACGAAGCATAGCATTCCGTGGCTTCGGATGAGAAGAATTTTCATCAATGGCTTCTTTGCTTGACGACTTGTTTCTGAATTACATAAAATCGAAGCAAGATTTATTTAACAGGGATGAGAGCATTCCTATGTCAAGTCTAGACTCAGAAGGTATAAGGAATATGCTACTGTGTCATTTGAGATTAAACACAAAAGGCTAGTGTTTAATTCGCTCAAACGTTGGCTCTGGTACCAACCTGTCACACCCCGATTTCCACGTATAACCCGGTGGGTCCGGATGGGGATTATCGTGACATATGTTGATATCATTATTACCATACAATACAAGTAACACAGAATAGCACAGCGGAAGACTAGAATTTGGAAATATATTACAAGCCGAAAGGTTCAAAGATCAAATACAATGGCTCATAATAAAGATCCACAGGCGGATCGGAAATATACACAAAAGATGTTCAACAAACTTTGGGCACATCTAAGGACTTGCAAGATCCTCTTATGTTGCTATTGAGCAGCTTCCAGCCTATTTACGTATCTGTACCTGTACTTAATTATTTTGAAAATACGTCAGTTTACACTGGTAAATACAATCAACCAACACATTTTGAAAACCTTTTCAAAATTGATTTAGGTGCACAAGGCACGAAGAATCTTTTTATACTTGGGATAAACTATCTCTCATGTTATCAGTTTTACATAACTTGACAATACATATCGGGACCGAAATCTATGTCGGTTCATGATTAATCGACACACCACTTATTCCCTTATTGGGAAAACCCATATTGGGTTATAAAATTATAACTTATTCCCTTATTGGGAACACCCACATTGGGTAAACCCGTATTGGGTTATAAAATTATTTATTTAAACCATTTCGCATCTATCAGGTGTATGCCTACACCCCGCGCTTAGGTCGTGGCCACTTACAATTAAATGAGTCAAGGATATCTAGGACACGGTCGAATTAACCCCAAATGTTTAAGTCAAGCAATACGAATTAAAACGAGTTATTTGAATTTCCTGACACATAGGTCTTCGAATCCCATACCCGACCATGCGGTAATAATTTACCGTATCCCAAGCTCGTATAGGGAAATAGGTTAAGAGTATTTACCTGAGCTTAGCAATCCTTTTAAAATAAGAAATATAATAAGCACAGTCGTATCCAATTAAGTAAGTGTAGGTACAATTTACTGGAAGGCTCTAGTCTGGAATGATGGTATAAATAACCAATTAGAATGCTAACGGATCTTATTTAAGTCATAGACTTAGATCGGCTAGCTAAAAGTATCAAAAATGGTACAATACGCTTGATTAAGCGATGACCGTAATAGAATGTAGTTTAAACCCGACAAGTATGAGGACTTGTATAATATGGGTAAACTATTAACATTCTGGAATTTGAGATAAAAATGATAAGGTTAAACCCGTTTCGGTTAAATAACGTAAACTAGTTACATAAGCTTAACCGTACGCATATAAGCGAAACCGGGTAACCGGATGAGTCATGAACAAGTTCCATATACCAATATACTTTAAACAAGTTATAATATCATTAGGATATCAACTTGTGTGCCCGTTAAGGTTTTAAAATCAAATAATGCCTTACAAGGGCGTTTGGGTCATTTAATGACGTATAAAAGGAACTTGCGTATAATCTGATGTTTCGACCATAAAAATTATGTGAAAATGCTTTATTTATGATATAATATCAGTAGGATATCAAATATATGTGTGTTTTATAGTTTAAGACCAAACTATGCTCTGAATGGGCATTTTGGTAATTTCACACATAGTTTCGAAAGCGTATTTGGGATTCTGAGTTTATAACATGTACCCACTGTAAAAATATTTTAAATGAGTTATAAATCAGTGGGTAACAAGTCTTGGTTGGTAAATATGGTTTAAAACCATACTACGCGCCGGAAAGGCGTTAAAGTCGTTAAATGACGATATTTGCGATGTTTTGTGAAAACATATGTTATGAACAGGTTTATATAGTTAAAATATGTTATTTAGTATAATACATAAGTATATAAAAGGTTTTTTTTATGAAAATCATGATTAAAAACCATTTTAGGTGCCGTAAGGGCGTTATCGTCATTTAAGAGCGTAATGCAAGATCTTGTACGTAAACTCAGTTTATAAATTGAAATGATATCCCAATATATTCCAATAATGATATTATATCAGTAGGTAATGAGTTTGGTATGATAGATTATATTTAAAATCATTCTATGCGCAAAAAGGGCTTTTCGGTCACTTTAAAGCGTATGTTACGATATTATATGAAAACTCAGTTTATGGTCAGATTTGTAACATCAAAATATGTTAAACATGTTAACATATCAGTACCTGAATCATTTGCAAGTTCATTGGTGTTTAAAACTTAATTTTTAATTAAAACAGCAAAATAGTCAAAGTATGGCATATTTGCGGAAACTTGCATAAAACTCGGATTACTATTATGATCATGTAATTTAACCTCGGAGGGTTATGCTACATCATAATATAATCATAACGGGACCTTAAATCAGTAGCATACTAGTCTAACTCGGTTCATAATCGAAAGTCAACGCAGAAGTCAAACTTCGCGACTTTCGGTTGCGAACCGACCCTAAAACTGGAATTGACGAGCCGAACATGTTTACACATGTTCTAATAATTATTGATAAGTTGTTTAAGTGATAAAATATATTTTAGAACACTTCTAAACTCAGATCGTAATTATTTCAAAAACTGGCTCGTTGACTTTTTAAAACATTAATATGTTGACTCGTCAATTGACCAAGCAAACGTGATTCTTAGGAGGTGCCCTTTTGAGGGATTAACACCTACCTAATTACGATCACGTAGCCATGTTCGCCTCGAACAATGGCCGGACCAAAATGGTCCAAACCGAAAGTCAAAGTGTTATTACGATAACGCTTGACTTTTGGCTTAAAAGCCTATAAAACTGAACTAGCCACGAATAGAACACTTACAAGTGGTCCTAGGGGCTGAAGAAAACTCAGAGGATGTTCCCAATAACTCAGGAACTTCCAATTATGAGAGGTAGAAGGAAGAATGGAAAGGTGCAAAGGAAAATGGTGAACTAACACCTCTATTTATAGTGTTTGAGAATTGATTGGATGATTGCCAGGTGTTTGAGGGTTTTTAAGATCATAACAAGTGTTATAATATGTGTCAAAACCAGGTGAAATGGCGGCAAAACGAGATAGGTGTCAAGTTGTGAGCTTATGCTTGGTGAACAAGCATATTTCTGATCTGCAGGTTCTCTCGCGGGGCGCGAGAAGCACAGAGGACCGGGTCGCGGCCCGCGAGCAGCTCACGATTCAGCAAAACATGTTTTATTCTTGGCAAGATCAGTCCCTCAACCTTATAATCTCAATATAACTTTCATATCAAGCACTTTTGGCCTTTCAAGTTAGTTTTAGGAAATCTTAGAAGTATATTCGATTATCGATAAGCTCCCGTTTGTTTAAAAGGTCACTCAGAGGTATATTAAACATGTTGACACTTTTAGTCCTTCAACTATTAAATTGTCGTTCAGAGGTTATAAAATAACATAATGAGGCATTTGGTCCCTCTCGTTTTAGCACGTGGCCTACGAGGATTAGCGGGACACGTGTCGGAATTTTATAGGACGGGTTTTTACGAGGTGTTACACCCATCAGCCCATCTCCTTCACAAGTCACCCCGGCTATAAATAAAAGACTTCCCCTTCTGGTTTAAGGATCGCTTTCTTGCTCTCTCTCACTTTATTCACACATTATTATCTTCAAAACCAATACTTATTCTCACACCGGAGGGTGTTTACAAGGAGAACCCCCTATTTTCCTCCTTGTAACGAGCTTACGGTGTGTTGTTAGTTTTGCAGGATCTCCATTGTTGTTTAGCGAGACGAAAGAAGATTAACCTTTATTTGTGGAGGCACTTACCACAAACTAATCACCAGATTAGTTTGGTGTTTCTTCATTGGCGCCCACTGATTTTTTACAATCACTTTTCATCTTCTTTCTAAGCCTTTACTCTGAATCAATGGCTGATCAGAGTACTCAAGTCCCAACTTTCGGTGAAATCTCTTGAGGGCAAAGCGCACGTCCAAAACCAACCCATCGACGAGTATGCCGATGGAGATTGCACAGAAGTTGGAGCCATTCCTACAAGTGGTACTCATACCACCCAAACGGTGACTCCAACAAACCAGGGCGCTGGTCCTTCAATGGCCGCGATGTCAGGATTACCTGAGGGGGAAACTCCTGCCTCATGGTTTGCAAAAAGTGAGGCGACGATTGACATTAATTACTTAATAAATCTTAAAGGGTTATCTTGTATTCTTACACTAGGTTATAGACCCGTATATTATACGTAGTGTATAATAGAAATAACATAAAAGTACAATAATATATAAACAAAACGATAATAATAATAATAATAATAATAATAATAATAATAATAATAATAATAATAATAATAATAATAATAAGAGAGAGGTTATTCTACAAGAGGAAAAAATTGTACGAAGTGTAGGAGACAAGTTTGACTCTTGGTTTGCAAGATCAATGGTTGAGGTTAAGTGGTCCCCAAATATAGAATTCACATAACAAAAAAACAATGGAACAAGTAGGGGAAAAGGTAAAAAAGGAAAATCCAATATTGTTAACTCATAAACCCACTTCCCCTTTGATTTTCAAATGGCTATAACTTTTTCATACGTTAATATTTTTTTATAAAAATTACACCGTATTAATGAGCATTTCATTCTCTTTAATTCGAGCAGCATATTGCTATATTTTAACATTAATTTTTTTGAAGGATTTTGAAACCATATTACGTGATCACGTGATTTTGAATACCTAGATGACTACGTGATTTTGAATACCCATTACGTGATTACTTGATCATTGTTGTATTTTATGTGAAACCACGCTAAGTGATTACGTAATTACGTAACAATAGTTGACTATGTAAATTACATGACTACGTGATTTTAAATACGCATTTCGTGATTACATGATTTCATTATAGTATTTATGTGAAGCTATACTGGGTGATTACGTAACATAACACCTAATATTTCATATGAATACCTAATACTTAATGTATAATCACGTATTAAGGATAAATTATATCAAAATATTAGCCAAACCAACCTATAATAGCAACATAATGTCATATATTAGAGATTTAACCACGTAATAAAGCATAAACAATCAAGTTCTTATTACTGAATGTGTAAGTACATAATAAGCATAATTGTATTAACATTAGTTATAACAAATCATATTAAATGTGTAATCAGGTAATGAATTTACAATGAATGCGTAATGATTTATGTTAGAATGTGTAATCACGTAATGAGTATTCAAAAATCACGTAATGGATACTGGGTATTCAAAATCACGTAATCACGTAATGAGTATTTAAAGTCCTATAAATTATTTTTTTAAGAATACTATAGCAATAGGCTGCTCGAATTAAAGAGAACGAAATGCTCGTTAATACGGTGTAATTTTTTTTAAAAAAATATTAACATATGAAAAGTTATAGCCGTTTGAAAATCAAGGTGGAAACTAGTTAAAGAGAGAAAAAACCATCATACCCTTCCCTTTCTTAAATTGAGAAAACAAATGTATGGTCATGATTGTCTCCTACACTTCGTACAAAGTTTTTCTCTTGTATATGATCCCTTACCATAATAATAATAATAATATATAATATATATAATAGAAATTGTTTAATATGTAATGTTGATGATGTTTTAGTTGTTTTAGTACTAATAGTTCACCTAAAACACAAAAAATGAATAGAATAGGTCCAGGCCAAACTCACGAGCCGAGAGATTGAGAGATTCTTTAAAAAAAGGTTGTTCCAAAACTTAACCTCAACTTATAAGCATTAGTTATTAACTTGTTCTAAACATTGTATCGGCGTGACATTCAGTGATTTAGACCAAATTAATGTCATTAACAAAACTCGAAGGTAATCCTTATTTTAAAAATGTATACAAAACCTTATAATCCTTATTCTAAAAATGTATACAAAACCTCTAGTCAAGAGTTTATAAATAATAACCACGTTAAATTAACAACAAATTTATTGATTAAATATTTAGTTGGACATTCATTTTTGGGATGGAATAAACATATCCAAATTACTTTTGACATGTGTATAATCTTTCTAATATATGTTCGTAAGATATTAACTGAATCATCATTATTTAACAATTTGTTTGATATTTATTCTTCTTATTAAAGTTTTCTTTTTAAAAAAAAGCTTATTTCATATAATAAATTCAATAACTACTAATAATCATACGCAAAAAAAACAAACATTTAAACCTTTTTAACGGAACATGTTCTACGTTTTATTTGAAGAATAACCTTTAATTTGTAAACTTAATATACATAAATACCTTGATAATCATAAACATAATTTAACTAAAAATATCAACAAAATTGTGAAGTTACAACCAAATATAAATAATATATTCAACATAAATAAGACTAGTAACAAAATTATTTGAGGGAGGAAGAGGTATTACCATGTAACATTATTTAAAATTGTTTTATTAGAAATAGGATACGTAATAATTTGATAATACTTAATATATATTTTTAAATTAATTTTTAATAGATGTAAATATGTAATTAGTTGATAATATAAAGGTATATATTAAATAGTTTTTACGATAAGACGATGTAAATATGTAATTAGTTAATAATATAAGGGTATAAGTTAAATAGTTTTTACAATACGATTATAAAATTGTCTTTTATTATTAACAATACTTGATTGATAATCCTTTTTATCTTTTTAGATTATAAAATAGCTAGTTAACATTGTGTTCCAACAGGAAATATTAAATGGTATCTTGCCACCTAACTCATATTCGAATACGTAAGAATTTGTAACAATTATTACATAAAAGAGAAGATTGAAGTGGAGGCCGATGGTGGTGGTACAAAGGTATTGTGGCAGGTAGTGGTTGTGTTGCTTCCGGTGGCGGAGGGGTGGGTGGTGGAGTGGTGGTGGTGGTGTGGAGGTGAGATGAAGTGTAAAAGAGAAATGCGTTCTGGTTTTTTTAGAACTGGGTTTTTTGGATTTAGGGTTTCATGAGAATAATTGTTGGTTGACGAAAATGCCACTCCTTACTTATTTTCCTCTTTGCCACATGTCGCATCCCCATTGCTTCCTATCATTTCTACCCAAATTTATTTCCTATTTGATCATCTTCCATATAATGTGTTAAAAATTATACTATATGGTTAGTTTAAAGTTTATCCATTATATTTAAATAATTTAAATTAGAGTAAATTGCTATTTTAGTCCTTGAGTTTAATCAAAACTGCCGCTTTAGTCCAAATAGTTTTTTTCTTGCTATTTTAGTCCAAGTGGTTTTGTTTTCTGCCACTTTGGTCCTCGACTTTTGTCATTTTCTGACATTTTCATCGACCACCACCACCTCCCACCACCCACCCCATCACAACCTTCTACCATCGCCACCAAGTGCCTACACCGTCAACCACCCACCCACCACCATTTCCATCACCACCGGCCACTTTTCCGCCACCCACGTCATCAACCAACACCACCGCCGTCATCCTAAAACCAACAACCCTCACCATCATCTTCACTGTAAACCGGCACAACACCATCCCCATACCATCGCACCTACAAAAAAAATGTGGTTTGACCAAAATTCATCTAAGTTGACTAATTTTTTTGAATGTAATTAGGGGGTTGGATGAAAATGGCAAAAAATGAAAAAAGTCAGGGACTAAAATGGCAGAAAACACAACTATTGGACTAAAATAGTAGGAAAAAACGTTTTGGACTAAAATGACATTTTTGGTCAAATCTCAGAGACTAAATTGACAATTTACTCTTAAAATTAGTTATATTAAAAAAATATAAATAAAATTGTCAGGTTAAAGAAATGTGGCATTTAATTCCTTTATTATAAGTTAGATTAGAAAATAATAAGGTGTTGAAAATGATGGAAGTTATTGATTAAGAGTAATGATAAGTATCTTGGCTATGATGTCCCAAGAAAGATTTTTTGGGTGAGTGTTTCTTTTTAAAAGAGCAAAGTTCTGGACACCCGGTCAATCTGGCAAATGAAACACCCTTTTGTCTAAAGAACGAAAGGTTGTGACCGTACTCACCCTCCCAGGAGAAACCCACAATTGAGAAAACCTTATGGCGAGACTCCAACTTATGACCTCTCATTTGTAAAGTCATGAAGCTACCATTCAACTAGAATGTTGAGTGTTTTGTCACCTTAATAAACTTAAAATTGTGCCATCTATGTATAAAGAGGTTTATAAATATCTTAATTCATGCCACCGAGCTCATATTCGAATACGTAAGAATTTGTAACAATTATTACATAAAAGAGAAGATTGAAGTGGAGGCCGATGGTGGTGGTACGAAGGTACGGTGGCAGGTAGTGGTTGTGTCGCTTCCGGTGGCGGAGGGGTGGGTGGTGGAGTGGTGGTGGTGGTGTGGAGGTGAGATGAAGTGTAAAAGAGAAATGCGTTCTGGTTTTTTTAGAACTAGGTTTTTTGGATTTACGGTTTTATGAGAATAATTGTTGGTTGACCAAAATGCCCCTCCTTATTTATTTTCCTCTTTGGCACATGTCACATCCCCATTGCTTCTTATCATTCCTACCCAAATTATACTTCCTATTTGATCCTCTCCCATATAATGTGTTAAAAATTATACTATATGGTTGGTTTAAAGTTTATCCATTATATTTAAATAATTAAAATTAGAGTAAATTGCTATTTTAGTCCTTGAGATTTGATCAAAACTGCCACTTTAGTCCAAATAGTTTTTTTCTTGCTATTTTAGTCCAAGTGGTTTTGTTTTCTGCCACTTTGGTCCTCGACTTTTGTCATTTTCTGACATTTTCATCAACCATCACCACCTCCCACCACCCACCCCATCACAACCTTCTACCATCGCCACCACGTGCCTACACCGTCACCACCCACCCCACCACCATCACCACCCACCATTTCCACCACCACGGCCACTTTTCCGCCACCCACGTCATCAACCAACACCATCTCCGTCATCCTAAAACCAACAACCCTCACCATCATCTTCACTGTAAACCGGCACAACACCATCCCCATACCATCGCACCTACAAAAAAATGTGGTTTGACCAAAATTCATCTAAGTTGACTAATTTTTTTGAATGTAATTAGGGGGTTGGATGAAAATGGCAAAAAATGAAAAAAGTCAGGGACTAAAATGGCAGAAAAACACAACTATTGGACTAAAATAGTAGGAAAAAACGTTTTGGACTAAAATGACATTTTTGGTCAAATCTCAGAGACTAAATTGACAATTTACTCTTAAAATTAGTTATATTAAAAAAATATAAATAAAATTGTCAGGTTAAAGAAATGTGGCATTTAATTCCTTTATTATAAGTTAGATTAGAAAATAATAAGGTGTTGAAAATGATGGAAGTTATTGATTAAGAGTAATGATAAGTATCTTGGCTATGATGTCCCAATAAAGATTTTTTGGGTGAGTGTTTCTTTTTAAAAGAGCAAAGTTCTGGACACCCGGTCAATCTGGCAAATGAAACACCCTTTTGTCTAAAGAACGAAAGGTTGTGACCGTACTCACCCTCCCAGGAGAAACCCACAATTGAGAAAACCTTATGGCGAGACTCCAACTTATGACCTCTCATTTGTAAAGTCATGAAGCTACCATTCAACTAGAATGTTGAGTGTTTTGTCACCTTAATAAACTTAAAATTGTGCCATCTATGTATAAAGAGGTTTATAAATATCTTAATTCATGCCACCGAGCTCATATTCGAATACGTAAGAATTTGTAACAATTATTACATAAAAGAGAAGATTGAAGTGGAGGCCGATGGTGGTGGTACGAAGGTACGGTGGCAGGTAGTGGTTGTGTCGCTTCCGGTGGCGGAGGGGTGGGTGGTGGAGTGGTGGTGGTGTGTGGAGGTGAGATGAAGTGTAAAAGAGAAATGCGTTCTGGTTTTTTTAGAACTAGGTTTTTTGGATTTACGGTTTTATGAGAATAATTGTTGGTTGACCAAAATGCCCCTCCTTATTTATTTTCCTCTTTGGCACATGTCACATCCCCATTGCTTCTTATCATTCCTACCCAAATTATACTTCCTATTTGATCCTCTCCCATATAATGTGTTAAAAATTATACTATATGGTTGGTTTAAAGTTTATCCATTATATTTAAATAATTAAAATTAGAGTAAATTGCTATTTTTAGTCCTTGAGATTTGATCAAAACTGCCACTTTAGTCCAAATAGTTTTTTTCTTGCTATTTTAGTCCAAGTGATTTGTTTTCTGCCACTTTGGTCCTCGACTTTTGTCATTTTCTGACATTTTCATCAACCATCACCACCTCCCACCACCCACCCCATCACAACCTTCTACCATCGCCACCACGTGCCACCACCGTCACCACCCACCCCACCACCATCACCACCCACCATTTCCACCACCACCGGCCACTTTTCCGCCACCCACGTCATCAACCAACACCATCTCCGTCATCCTAAAACCATCAACCCTCACCATCATCTTCACTGTAAACCGGCACAACACCATCCCCATACCATCGCACCTACAAAAAAAATGTGGTTTGACCAAAATTCATCTAAGTTGACTAATTTTTTTGAATGTAATTAGGGGGTTGGATGAAAATGGCAAAAAATGAAAAAAGTCAGGGACTAAAATGGCAGAAAACACAACTATTGGACTAAAATAGTAGGAAAAAACGTTTTGGACTAAAATGACATTTTTGGTCAAATCTCAGAGACTAAATTGACAATTTACTCTTAAAATTAGTTATATTAAAAAAATATAAATAAAATTGTCAGGTTAAAGAAATGTGGCATTTAATTCCTTTATTATAAGTTAGATTAGAAAATAATAAGGTGTTGAAAATGATGGAAGTTATTGATTAAGAGTAATGATAAGTATCTTGGCTATGATGTCCCAAGAAAGATTTTTTGGGTGAGTGTTTCTTTTTAAAAGAGCAAAGTTCTGGACACCCGGTCAATCTGGCAAATGAAACACCCTTTTGTCTAAAGAACGAAAGGTTGTGACCGTACTCACCCTCCCAGGAGAAACCCACAATTGAGAAAACCTTATGGCGAGACTCCAACTTATGACCTCTCATTTATAAAGTCTTGAAGCTACCATTCAACTAGAATGTTGAGTCTTTTGTCACCTTAATAAACTTAAAATTGTGTCATCTATGTATAAAGAGGTTATAAATATCTTAATCTTGCCACCTAGCTCATATTCGAATACGTAAGAATTTGTAACAGTTATTACATAAAAGAGAAGATTGAAGTGGAGGTCGGTGGTGGTGGTACGAAGGTACGGTGGCAGGTAGTGGTTGTGTCGCTTCCGGTGGCGGAGGGGTGGGTGGTGGAGTGGTGGTGGTGGTGTGGAGGTGAGATGAAGTGTAAAAGAGAAATGCGTTCTGGTTTTTTTTAGAACTAGGTTTTTTGGATTTACGGTTTTATGAGAATAATTGTTGGTTGACCAAAATGCCCCTCCTTATTTATTTTCCTCTTTGGCAATGTCACATCCCCATTGCTTCTTATCATTCCTACCCAAATTATACTTCCTATTTGATCCTCTCCCATATAATGTGTTAAAAATTATACTATATGGTTGGTTTAAAGTTTATCCATTATATTTAAATAATTAAAATTAGAGTAAATTGCTATTTTAGTCCTTGAGATTTGATCAAAACTGCCACTTTAGTCCAAATAGTTTTTTTCTTGCTATTTTAGTCCAAGTGATTTTGTTTTCTGCCACTTTGGTCCTCGACTTTTGTCATTTTCTGACATTTTCATCAACCATCACCACTCCCACCACCCACCCATCACAACCTTCTACCATCGCCACACGTGCCACCACCGTCACCACCCACCCACCACCATCACACCCACCATTTTCCACCACCACCGGCACTTTTCCGCCACCCACGTCATCAACCAACACCATCTCCGTCATCCTAAAACCATCAACCCTCACCATCATCTTCACTGTAAACCGGCACAACACCATCCCCATACCATCGCACCTACAAAAAAAAATGTGGTTTGACCAAAATTCATCTAAGTTGACTATTTTTTTGAATGTAATTAGGGGGTTGGATGAAAATGGCAAAAAATGAAAAAAGTCAGGGACTAAAATGGCAGAAAACACAACTATTGGACTAAAATAGTAGGAAAAACGTTTTGGACTAAAATGACATTTTTGGTCAAATCTCAGAGACTAAATTGACAATTTACTCTTAAAATTAGTTATATTAAAAAAATATAAATAAAATTGTCAGGTTAAAGAAATGTGGCATTTAATTCCTTTATTATAAGTTAGATTAGAAAATAATAAGGTGTTGAAAATGATGGAAGTTATTGATTAAGAGTAATGATAAGTATCTTGGCTATGATGTCCCAAGAAAGATTTTTTGGGTGAGTGTTTCTTTTTAAAAGAGCAAAGTTCTGGACACCCGGTCAATCTGGCAAATGAAACACCCTTTTGTCTAAAGAACGAAAGGTTGTGACCGTACTCACCCTCCAGGAGAAACCCACAATTGAGAAAACCTTATGGCGAGACTCCAACTTATGACCTCTCATTTATAAAGTCTTGAAGCTACCATTCAACTAGAATGTTGAGTCTTTTGTCACCTTAATAAACTTAAAATTGTGTCATCTATGTATAAAGAGGTTATAAATATCTTAATCTTGCCACCTAGCTCATATTCGAATACGTAAGAATTTGTAACAGTTATTACATAAAAGAGAAGATTGAAGTGGAGGTCGGTTGGTGGTGGTACGAAGGTACGGTGGCAGGTAGTGGTTGTGTCGCTTCCGGTGGCGGAGGGTGTGGGTGGTGGAGTGGTGGTGGTGGTGTGGAGGTGAGATGAAGTGTAAAAGAGAAATGCGTTCTGGTTTTTTTAGAACTAGGTTTTTTGGATTTACGGTTTTATGAGAATAATTGTTGGTTGACCAAAATGCCCCTCCTTATTTATTTTCCTCTTTGGCACATGTCACATCCCCATTGCTTCTTATCATTCCTACCCAAATTATACTTCCTATTTGATCCTCTCCCATATAATGTGTTAAAAATTATACTATATGGTTGGTTTAAAGTTTATCCATTATATTTAAATAATTAAAATTAGAGTAAATTGCTATTTTAGTCCTTGAGATTTGATCAAAACTGCCACTTTAGTCCAAATAGTTTTTTTCTTGCTATTTTAGTCCAAGTGGTTTTGTTTTCTGCCACTTTGGTCCTCGACTTTTGTCATTTTCTGACATTTTCATCAACCATCACCACCTCCCACCACCCACCCCATCACAACCTTCTACCATCGCCACCACGTGCCTACCACCGTCACCACCCACCCCACCACCATCACCACCCACCATTTCCACCACCACCGGCCACTTTTCCGCCACCCACGTCATCAACCAACACCATCTCCGTCATCCTAAAACCAACAACCCTCACCATCATCTTCACTGTAAACCGGCACAACACCATCCCCATACCATCGCACCTACAAAAAAATGTGGTTTGACCAAAATTCATCTAAGTTGACTAATTTTTTTGAATGTAATTAGGGGGTTGGATGAAAATGGCAAAAAATGAAAAAAGTCAGGGACTAAAATGGCAGAAAACACAACTATTGGACTAAAATAGTAGGAAAAAACGTTTTGGACTAAAATGACATTTTTGGTCAAATCTCAGAGACTAAATTGACAATTTACTCTTAAAATTAGTTATATTAAAAAAATATAAATAAAATTGTCAGGTTAAAGAAATGTGGCATTTAATTCCTTTATTATAAGTTAGATTAGAAAATAATAAGGTGTTGAAAATGATGGAAGTTATTGATTAAGAGTAATGATAAGTATCTTGGCTATGATGTCCCAATAAAGATTTTTTGGGTGAGTGTTTCTTTTTAAAAGAGCAAAGTTCTGGACACCCGGTCAATCTGGCAAATGAAACACCCTTTTGTCTAAAGAACGAAAGGTTGTGACCGTACTCACCCTCCCAGGAGAAACCCACAATTGAGAAAACCTTATGGCGAGACTCCAACTTATGACCTCTCATTTGTAAAGTCATGAAGCTACCATTCAACTAGAATGTTGAGTGTTTTGTCACCTTAATAAACTTAAAATTGTGCCATCTATGTATAAAGAGGTTTATAAATATCTTAATTCATGCCACCGAGCTCATATTCGAATACGTAAGAATTTGTAACAATTATTACATAAAAGAGAAGATTGAAGTGGAGGCCGATGGTGGTGGTACGAAGGTACGGTGGCAGGTAGTGGTTGTGTCGCTTCCGGTGGCGGAGGGGTGGGTGGTGGAGTGGTGGTGGTGGTGTGGAGGTGAGATGAAGTGTAAAAGAGAAATGCGTTCTGGTTTTTTTAGAACTAGGTTTTTTGGATTTACGGTTTTATGAGAATAATTGTTGGTTGACCAAAATGCCCCTCCTTATTTATTTTCCTCTTTTCCAAAAAAGTTAAAGGTCATACAAAAGATGTGTGCTGGCACTGTAGGAATTCAAAATTAGACTTTATAATTGATAAATTGTTGCTTGATTTTCAAATATTACTACTAACCGGAAATCATTTTTGCTTCTTTTACTTAAAAATAGAGATTGTTTTAAACTAAAATCGTACAATACATTGTAAAACCAACCTGTTTTAGCCCGTTAGCCCATCCATTTTGTCTCCTCTAAGTTACATAATTCAAGCTTTGGGACTTTATGCAAACTAAAGATATAATGAGAGCAACTGGGTGTATTTAACAAGAAAATAACTTTTGTTCTGATACCCATGTAACTGCACAAATGCCAACAGTTTAAAGATATATAATAACATACTTAAGAAGATGCTGACCCACTGAATATATCATGTGCACCGCCGAACCGAATCTCAAGTCCTGTTCCCGTACCTAACATTGGGATCGATAGTGACAAAAAGAGAAAGGCGGTTGTTCATTTGAAACAGCACAGCAGGTTATTATGGACCCATGGCGCCCCAGCTCGTTATCCTTCCACTGTCGTGAGCGAGGGGTTTTCGCAGCTCTGTGAAGCCAGCCTTACGCAGTGCCCCCTGCTTTAGGAACCACGTGACCCAATCCTTCGCTCGAACCACATGGTCCAACTCACAACTTGGAACGGGCAAGCCAGTTTGTGCACCGATGGAGCCAACCTGATTGGGCTGAATCAATGTCCAACCATCTTTAATACCCTCGCTTGAGTTTTAGGCAAGCGCTACCAAGCCCAGTGACACAAGGTCTTCAAATGTGTTTTTTAAATAGAAGGAAAAATTGTTTTTTCAGTCGATGTGGGATAGAAATGGTATTTCTTGAAGTTAATATTTATAGAAATAAAGTGTAATCTATCTTAATGAATGAGCAATTATATTAATACGTAATGTAGTTCTCATATCTCCAGCAATGTTGTGACACTTCAATATTGATAATGATAAAAATATAAACATGTTGGGTGAATACAAAATACAAAGGGAGAAGTTAGTGTGCAATAAGAGAGAAGTTAAGGTGATCTACCTCATTGAAGAGAAGATCTGCATATCGGTGCTCAATACCTTGTTTGTATATCTAGCCTTAGATTATACATGTATTCGTCACATGCTTTGTGGGTTTTATTCAAAAATCAACCACAAACATTGAAAATAAATGAGGTAAATCATATAACACGACATAAAATGTGTTAGTGCTCTCGGATAGGAGCTGCTTACTACATGTTGGAATTACATCTATATGTTAGGTTCATATATAATAAGTTTGTAACTTTAGTTTAGTGACTGTACTTTTTGTGCGCCTTGACAAGCTTCAATTTATGTCGTTTTGGCCCGTTCTTTATACGGTATGGTTTGGCTTCTAGTTGACATGCTACAGGACCCAAAAATAACTGTGAGTGTATGTTAATGTTACAGTTAGTGATACATTTCTTAAAGCGGAGATGGCAAGATTAGCGACTTGGGTAGCATATCAAAACAAGTCAATTTTTTTAGTAACAAGTTGGGTTGGGTTGACTCAGAACATTTTTTGACCAGTTTTTTTAAGTTTCTATAGATGATTGAAGTGTCGAATTTGATTGAAAATTTGTATATTTAATGTTATGATTGAATTGATGTAGGATATTTTATGCGTTTAAAACACGCCGTGGGTGACTTTCGACCCATTTGATCCGTTCTCTTTTGAGCTAATCTTTTGTGTTACTTGTTTAACCCGTTAGAGATAGAGCATGACACAAGTTAGTGGGTTGAAATTGCTACGATTACGAGTACAGGTGTTTAAAGCTGCATTGCATATAGTTCTTTGGTTTCTAGATGCTAACAAACCATCATTTTTATAAAAAAAAATTGGCAAGCAAGAACTACATTACATAAGAATAAACAACCTTGAACATATTACGGAGATGTAACGATAAACTTTGACGTTCCAAACTTATGTGCGGTTAACATATGATTATCGCGGCTTGGTTGTCTATATTAATATTTAAACTCGTGCTATAGTCCGTGGAGTTTGCTGCGAATTAATGTAACATTTTACTTGACCCATTCCGTCTAACATGATCCACTTTTGTCAACGGGCTGACTAAAAACTTTTGGTCCTTTAACATATGTGCGGTTAACATATGATTATCGCGGCTTGGTTGTCTATATTACTATTTAAACTCGTGCTATAGTCTGTGGAGTTTGCTGCGAATTAATGTAACATTTTACTTGACCCATTCCGTCTAACATGATCCACTTTTGTCAACGGGCTGACTAAAAACTTTTGGTCCTTTAAGTAGCATAACTCAAGGTTTGCGTTTTTATGCCTCAAATTAACATAATAATAAACTAAGAGCAGTTGTAACAATGGTGAGCCAAAAAAGATGGTTGTTCATTTGAGACAGCACAGCAGGTTATTATGGACCCATGGCGCCCCGGCTCGTTATCCTTCCACTGTCGTGAGCGAGGGGTTTTCGCAGCTCTGTGAAGCCAGCCTTACGCAGTGCCCCCTGCTTTAGGAACCACGTGACCCAAGCTTTCGCTCGAGCCACATGGTTCAACTCACAACTTGGAACGGGCAAGCCAGCTTGTGCCACCAATGGAGCCAACCTGACTGGGCTGAATCACTGTCCAACCATCTTTAATACCCTCACTTGAGTTACAGGCAAGCGCTACCAAGCCCGGTGACACAAGGTTGGCAAATGTGTTTTATAAATAGGAGGAAAGATTGTTCTTCAGTCGATGTGGGACAGAAATGGTACCTATTGAAGTAATATATTTATAGAAATAAAGCATTTATAATTTACACTCATAGTATCTTTGTTTCCTGAAAATCAACTAGCCAAAGTGACAAAATATTTGTTTTGTATATATATTGGAGTAAAATAACAACTGAACAAGAAGCATATAGATGGAGTCGCGTATTGGACTTGATGCTAAATTCTGGACAAACAAAAGAATGAAAAGATGCCAAAAGCGCATAGCAGTTTCATGACATATAAACTCCATATACATGAGATGGATGCCGGATAGATGACATGCGCAGTTTACTAACTATTGAATTATCTTCCAACAGGTTAGTTTTTACATGTTAAAAGCTATTGAAAAATGGTTATTTGTTGTTTGAACTTTATATCTTGGTTATTGTTTTTTGAATAAATACCGAATGTAATGTGTTGGTTACTTGTGACCCAGTTGACAAGTGCCAGCAAACATGATACGCTTACGAGTGCGAGTGTTAAAGCTGCATTGTGATATGTATCATTTGCCAAGGAAGAAAGAATGAAGTAGGGAGATGGAAGAAGTTGGAGGTTCACAAAGTATTTAGTCAATTTCAATTTCCTGTTTCATAACAGTAGCAAGGCCTTTTATTGTCTACAATCAAAGTAAATTATACAAAAGAAGAACATTTGTTTTAGAACGGCGAATTTCAATTTATGCAACCTTTGGTCGCATCCCCCGCATCAAGGAACTTCCCGCCGAACTGTTCACGAACTGTTCGCCGAACGTTTGGTTCGTTTGCAGCCCTAACTATTAGCAAAGTGTCACGGCCTGCATAAATATTAATCGCTATGCGTGAGTTTTGGAATGTTCGAGACAAAAAGATAACTCCATGACAAAACGGTGATTATTGCGACACATCATTAGCGGTTAATATTTTACCTTGTAATATATACTCAAAGCCCTTAGGGGTGGAGGTATCAGCTGTCTCCGCTATCTGATTAAGATCCTTTTGCAGTGATCTAGCGATACCCGACAATCCAACCTTAACAATATACAAGGTTAGCGTAGTTACCACAAATTGTTCTATACCAATTCTTGAAAAGCCGAATACCTGAAGCTTAAGGACACTTGTTTCGACATGATATTCATCAGCATACTGTCTTAATCGCAAGTAAAATGCAAAAACAGTAACAGTGATAATACCACAATGATAGAGACCAAATTCAACTGCATACACCTGCCGGGCTTGGCTATTGATCCGAGTTCTATAACTCATAGAATAAGATGATTCTGGGCTGCAACCGGTCTTGAACAAGAGGATATTGGGATGTTATAACTTGTAGAATATGAGGATGTGGAGGTTCTGCGAGAAGTTGAAGAACGAAAAGAAGTCCCACCCATTCGCCCACCGGAAGCAGCCAACGCAAGGTGGTGATGGTACACTGTTAACAAACTCGATAAAACCATCCCAGTTATGATGGGGTTCAGTAAGGCCTTCTTCATTGACATCATACTTAATCAAGTTTCTTTCTTCTTAGAAATAGGAAATCTTTTGAGTTAACTAACATGTGGAAGGGTTGTTTTAATTTTCTACATGATTATTTTGCTGTGTCTTATGGTCAATGATTAAGAAAGTGTGAAAACATGTGTTATCATTTCATTGCAAGTTCTGTTGTTACCGGCTTATGGATGATATTCAATGCTAACAAGCAAGGTTGGAGAACTCGCTAGTCGCTAGTCGGCGTGAGATGGGGACTAGCGACTACTCAGGACTAATCAGAATTAGTCGGATCGGGTTTTATATATGTAAGTTCCAGTTTTATGTATAAATATACACATTTTTATAGGTAAATGTTTTAATTATCTAAGTTTTAACTTTTAGTCAACTCGTTTTTTTAAGTATGCAAGATTAATTGTTGAAATTCACAGGGTTTGGTTGGAAACTGGCCGGAATAATCCTTCGCTCGAACCACATGGTCCAACTCTCAACTTGGAACGGGCAAGCCAGTTTGTGCACCGATGGAGCCAACCTGACTGGGCTGAATCAATGTCCAACCATCTTTAATACCCTCACTTGAGTTACAGGCAAGCGCTACCAAGCCCGGTGACACAAGGTCTTCAAATGTGTTTTTTAAATAGAAGGAAAAATTGTTTTTCAGTCGATGTGGGATAGAAATGATATTTCTTGAAGTAAAATTTTATAGAAATATACTGTAATGTAGTGAGCAATTATAATTTACACTCATAGTATCTTTGTTTCCTGAAAATAAACTAGCCAAAGTGACAAAATATTTGTTTTGTATATATATTGGAGTAAAATAAGCGTATAGATGGAGTCGCGTATTGGTTATACATGATGCCAAAAGCGCATATGAGTTTCTGACATAAGCAAAACCAACAACAATATTTTCTTTTCTTCCGTTCATAACTTTGTACATACATCTTCATTATACATGAGATGGATGTCGGATCGACGACACCCCAGTGTACTAACTATTGAATTATCTTCCAACAGGTTAGCTTTTACATGTTAAAAACTATTGAAAATAGTTATTTGATTGAACTTTATATCTTGGTTATTGTTTTGTGAATACATACCAAATGCAATGTGTTGGTTACTTTTGACCCGTTAAGTGCCAGCAAACATGATACGGTTACGAGTGCGAGTGTTAAAGCTGCATTCTGATATGTATCTTTTGCCAAGCTACAATCAAAGTAAATTATACAAAAGAATAACTTTTTTTAGAACAGCGACTTTCAATTTATGCAACCTTTCGTCGCATCCCCCGCATTGGGAGACCCACCACCCTACTCCGGTCAGTTATGTTGTCTTAACCAGGCCACACTGGCATCACAAATTGGCTGGGCTAACAAGGGAAAACCACACAATAACCCACTAATTAAATAAAGTAACAATTAGAAGATACAGTAAAAAAGAAAAAGAAAAAAAAACCATTCATAAGTGGCATTTTATTTTTGTTCAGAATCGCTTATTGTTGGTTATTTTGTTAATTAATCATTATCTGCACATCTATAGCGCAAGTTGTTAGAAGTACAATTGGATGATGACACACAAAAAAAAAAATAAAAAGCAGATTTGAATACATGTGAAAGAAGATTGAAAGAAGTTTTGAGTTTGTGATTAATCCCACATCGGAGGAGGGTATGAAAGGGGGTGGGGTGTGGGTATATAAAAGAGGGGTTAGGAAAATGAAAAAAAACTATCTTTGCGCTTGGGGCAATGATTCAGCTAATGAGGTAATAACCAAGGTGCGTCAATTGCTGGTTGAAAACTATTTCCAAACCCCTCCTCAGCTTTTGGTTTCCCTTGGCAGTTGAGATCTTTCGATGGTAAAGCCCTACAATCCTAGAGTTCTAATATTTATTTCTGTTACTCTGGTTTGTGTAGTATTTAAGATACCTCTTTACCTTTGGGTCCTAAAAAGTTTTTATTAATACTAGTAGTAGGACCCGTGTAAAACACGGGCAATTTTAGTAACGTTTTGTTATATTAATAGTAAGTAATTATCGGTTCATTTAGATTGTCGGGATTTGATATCATTAAACGATGGATCATTATACATTTTTTAAGGTTTAATTAAAAATGGATTATAAACAAAGGGAAGCGACATGCTAAACCAATAACATGTTCTTGCTTTTTAACACGTTGTACCAATAAATACTGTCATGTTGAACATATGTACTAACACTAGACACAAAATGAGATGGTACCAAAACTTTAATGAACTATAAACACACAGGGGATATGTATCTGCACATAAATTGAGGGATCAACCCTTTTTTGTGTTTCTCCACAACTTCAGTAACATGATTCGCTCTTACAGCCGCCCCTCAACTCTGGCACAACTGAAGGCCAGAGGGGTTACCTTTTAAAGGCTTGAAAATTAGTATTTAACTCTCTTCAAAAATTACATCAGTTTGTAATACTTATCCCAAAAGAACCATCCAAAAGCATTAGTTCCCACAAAAACCAACCAGAAGTACTAAAATTCCCAATTCTAAGCAGGAACGCAACTTTAGTTTTCTTAATTGCCGCATCATTCATCGGCCAGTTCCCTGAACCGTCCAACTACAATATAAAGAAGAACTAAGTCCATAAATTGCTACAATTATTAACTGACAACTTCGAATTCAACACCTAACATACCTGAATCATAACTTCCATTGATGGTAAACACTTGAACTAATTCAATTTCCAGCTTTGGTTCCATTAGTCAATGGATGAGGTCGAGGAGGAAAAACTGATGTGTGGCGGAAAGCTGTATATACGTAAAAACAGTGTGTAATATATAAAATTTAACTTGTTGATGATTGAATATCACATGTGGCAGGTTTTCAAGTTATTTTTATGTCAAATGCGTAAATTTCAAAATACTTGCTTAAAAAATAAACATGCCAAATGGGACGAACAAGTTTGAAACTGATATGAAGTGTGTATTAATGCTTACAAGTTACAACCTATTAGATTGCTTTATCTAACAAAATATTGGATCAAGATAAACATGGCCATACTAATATGTTCGAATGCCAATCACTGAATGCAAGTGGTCTCAGTATTTAGACTCTAATCAACCGTATGAAAGTGTCTCAATATTCAGTCTGTATTTAATGTAAAGATGCAAGTGGTCTCAATGTTTAGTGTCTTTAGTAGATGACAAACTAATACAACTACTCAACAGATAGTATTAAACCTGAGTCCAAGGGCTGCACGCTGGAGATTGCCAAAGGAACATCACTCAGAAGACGTAGACGCTTAGATAGGTACCGAAACTTTCAAGCAAACTTCCATCAGAAGCCAAGTCTGTATCGCTTGATGAACTTCAATCACTTAAAATCCAAAAAAATTACATGTAAAATATGATGTGCAGCTATTTAATGAGTTCATATTCACATTATACTTAAGAATACATTAAATATGAGGTCAAACATATCATGTTTCAGCTTCTAATTTGCTATGAATTCTTAAATCTAACGTTGCAATATGATTTCAAAAAAAAGGTGAATGTTTTCTTTAAAATATATTTAGTTAACACCAACATTAATTAAAAAATGAAATGTATTAAAAGTTATCTTTATACAGATCTTACAAAAAAAAGTTGATGTATTTTGTATTGTATATCTATTATATATTGTTTATTTGTTAGTGAAAAACAATGAATATTTACCTGAATCAAACAATAGCCAGGTTAGACAAACATGTCGACATTCATTACAAAATGTGATTTTAATTATTCAAGTTTTGGTAACAAACCATGTTGTTACATTAATAGACATGTTGTAGATCCTTCAATAAGTAGTATTCTAAAGATTGTCACTTGTTGCCTAGATATAATGTTGGCATGACTTTCTTAGATCAATACCAACTCCAAAAGCTTTAGATCAATACCAAATTCAGAGGTTATACATAATCCAGAAAATAGTATCAGCTTTGTAACCGTATATTACCTCTGTTTTCTTGATATAGTAACTGAAATAGTGGTTGTAAAAGAAAATAAAACCACCTAGCGATGATATGACTCTTTGTGATGAAGACTGCTCCACTCTACTTATCGACTTGTTACACAGATATATTAACCCTTTTTAACTGCAATAAATAATGGGATCCGCTCCAAACGAAGCCGTCAACAATACAGATTATCATTTCTGTTGAAAGAACAATTGAAGTGGCAGTACTATCCCTAGCTAAATCATTTGTCTTTGTTGCAACCTGAAAAAACAATGAATATTTTAAACACTAAACTGTTAACCGATTGCAGTAATTATGGTCTGGTCAGCTTCATTACTACCTCTTTATTTCTCTTCTCATAAACTCAATATGAGTTGCTGGACCTTTTAACTTAGCAATTGGCTGCAAAGTAATCAAGAAATATCATCACTAGCATTGGACTAATGGACTTAAACGTCAAACATATGTACAAAAATCGCATGTTTTAGTTTTTTTACTTGTTTTTATCTTGATGGTCGAGGAGGGCATAGATGAACAACTTCCCTTTTCACCAGCAACCAACAGTAAGGTAGCCTATCTTATTCAAAAAGTTGGATTAATATTGAATAAAGAAAAAGCCTAGAAACCAGATCCAACATAAAACTCTGAATTATTTTTGAACTATATTATTCCTAACAACAACTTATTCAATCCAGCTTTAATAAGTTAAAATAAAATACCAATTTTAATTAGCACACTAATTTACTTGATCAAGACAACAAAGTCAAAAGGTAAGTTAAATAATAACGTAGATGCAGATGACTAACCTTAATACATTCTAGACGTTCCTGTTGCATCACCTTCTTCAGCTCATCCTCTTGTTTTCGTTTTTCTAACTGCGTTTTCATTTTCAACACAAAACAACATAAGTCATAAATATATACACACAGAAAATAATCATAAATTCGATAAACTAATAAACAATGCTAATTTAACTGACCTTCATTTCTTCCGTTCTTCATTCAATCGAATTTCTTCCTCGTGAATGACCAGATCTGATCAAATCATTCGAATAATAATAGATCAAATCATTCATATATCACTAACATTTAGCAGAAAATCAGATCAAATCAAGCACATAAACAAAAGAGTCAAACAGATCACATACATGGTATTCAACGCGAAATTGTAAAACACATAAACAAATCTTTGAAGAACTATCGCGTTCGGATATTAAAGTGAAAGTTTACACAATCAGCTTATAAGTTCCATAAATTTAGTCCACTCGACTAATGTAAGTAATTAAATATGTTGTGGTGACGATATCAAGTTATTCAAAATCAGAACAAAGTGGTTTGTTTTTATTGATTCATATACGCAAGTCCAATAGTGGAGAACGGAGTCGACGTCAGTTACGGACGACCTCGTTACGGACGACTCGGGCGATAAAATAAAAATGTTATATATTTTACGAATTGTTACGGAGTCGACGTGAGTTACGGACGACTCAGACGATAAAATAATAATATTATATATTTACGATCGTTACGGTATTATTATCAAATGGACATTGAACAAAAGCTCTTGATTTTACCTTCTTGCAGCGTTTTCTTGTACATTGAAGCTAATCCAGGATCAACTCAAGAGTCTTTTTATCCGACATCGGCATCTCTACGGAACATCCGAAGCTGTCCCTAATCAACATCCAAGCAGAACAATTAGTAACATAACAAATTAGACCAATTCTTGAAGCCATCCTCTTCACCCTAACTGTCGTTACCGTCGAGTTTGGTCGTTACCGTCGAGTTCTTGAAGCCATCCTCCATTGTCATTTGCATAACTGAAAATTAAAATAAAATAGATAAAAAATGCAAGCTATTGTTTTGTATGGACTAATATAGTTTTACTAATCATCTTTAAGTGTTTGTTTTATATGGACACTCGTTTGCGAAGTCAACCTTATTTTCAAGTAACGCAACTTTGTCTATACAATCAAGACTATTGTCTTATATAGCAGAGCTTCAGAACCTTAGATATTAGCTAACACATTATAAATCTTTCCATAATTTCAAAGCAATTTCAGTCAATTTATAAGTTAACCATATCACATTTTTTAATACATAGGATTATTGTCAATGGCTTCCATTACACATACCATGGCTTCCAACGCCAGAGCATGGAATTAATAGTCAAAGGTAGAATGGTAATTGAGGTTCTTTGAGAAGCTTCTTCATAACTGTATGGCAGCTCAAACCCTTCATCCTTTGCTAACTGGTCAAGTAAAGTAATAGAATATTATGAATAGATAAGTAATTTAAAATCAATACAAATATATCCACATCCTATCAAAAACAAAACTGATACAAAGAGACTTAATTTTACACTTTAATGAGCGCCTCGGAACCTAATCGAAGAAACTCAAATCCAACTCAATCCGAAATCAAATTCGAATCCTGAATCATCAAAAGGCCAGATCCATCAAAAATAGAAAACGTGATATGAAAGAAAATAAGTATAAACATGATATGAAAGAAAAAAAGTATAAAGTTCCTGATTCGCATAGGTCAGATCAGAATTTCATGAACATGTTATCTCTTTAATCGGCTCAGATACACAATCCCTAAACTAATAACATAATAAACCTTTTATCAAATAGTTCAGATAACATATTGTAGATGTAATGGAAAAATAAACATACATGCAATCTCAACAAAGCTCAACCGATTTGATTGGAAGAATCTATTTAACCATCATCGGAGTGATTTATGTCGGAGATAGAAGTGCTCGATGTGTTGATGTGAAGTCGGAGATAAGTCCGGCGTTGTCTCAACCGCGGTCACGGTCTGTGTCTAGAAAGCCTAGCAGTGGTGATTTAGGTGTTTGTAGTGGTGGTGGTTGGCTGGTTCAACTTAGAGGCGTGAGAGAGAATTGATGTTCACCAGAGAATGGAGAGAGAGAGAGAGAGAGAGAATGATGATTATGTTATATATGCATACGGTTTGAATTTTGAATCATGAGCCATAATTTTGAATTTTGAATATGGCAGAGGTTTTGAATTTTGAATGGTGGGTAGAAGTTTGAATTTTGTTTAACTATTTTAAGTTGTTAAATTAACTAAATAAATATGATGTAATAATGACCTTTGATTAGCTGAGTTGGCATGTTTTAGGAGCTAACACATCAGATTTGGTTATGCCATGCTCCTCCTCCTTTAGGAGCTGACACTATTAAGATATAGTTCGTTTTTTGTTGTTATTATTTTTTTTCCTTAAAAATAACATATGTCTGTATATTTTACATTAAAGTAGCACAGTTTTGTTTGATGTTATGGTGAATTACCTGTAGCAAAATTAAGCATAAGCATATGTAATATGTACCTGTATATTTTGTTTGATATTTTACATTAAAGTAGCACAGTTTTGTTAGATACATACTTTAAAGTGAACACATACCTATGCTGAAATCGTACTCAATAGCAAAATTAAGCATAAGCATATGTAACATGTACCTGTTCAGTAGATCAGTTTAACGGCTATTTTGCCGATTAGTCTCTGCACATCAATGGCTGCATGCTCATAATCTCTAATCTTCTCAAGTAGTTTTATTGTTCTATAAACTGCCTGTATCAAAAAAAGATACGATATTAATGCTTAATAAAAAACATGAAGAGTGTTAATTTTCTAAAAACAAACCAAAAAAGTTAAAACAAACCTTCATGTTGAAATCTCCATCAAGAAAAGTTAAAAACAAACCAAAAAAGTTAAAACAAACAAAAAAACTTCAGTAATTGAAGACTGAACCAAAAAAAGTTAAAAAACATGAAGACTGTTAATCTCCATCAAGAGCTATGGTAATATTGCAATCCGTCTCGTTCCTATAAGTCATCACACACCCTGTTGAAACTCGAAGTTTAGAATAGTTACATCTTCGATAGAGAGAATCTTGAGAGGAACATGGCCGCTTGATTTACAAAATATCAATAACATGATTCCAAGACTGTTTTTGTGAAACGGAAAGGATAAAAAATAAACATATAATGATATGTGAAAACTGAAAAGTCAATTCTCAAACTCAAAGCATGTTATTGAGTACTGAAATTTTTACCTTATTTTTATCTCTTCTATATTTTTATCTGGTATGGAGTATCTGAAATCATCATAAAGGAATATGAAACACTTTAATACTTTGTGGAATTAGTGTATGTCAAATGACTACTAATCTACGCAATCAATAGGTGGATATCCAATACAGAAAACATGTTCCTAGCCTAAATCATACACATAAAAGCCTAAATCAGATCTCAGCATCAAGTTTAAATATCACCAGAATCTAGTATTAAATATTACACACTTGGCTAATTACTGAGGCGAAAAAAGACATACGGGATTGATTCGTATATCCAGAATAAGGGAGAGAATGTGTGAGTCTTTCACCACCGGGTGGAGGAGAGGACACCGAAAGACGTTGAGGGGAAGCAGCAGACAACTCCCCAGAAACCTAATAAAAGAAATAAGAAATAAAATAAAATACAACGGTAAACACAGTATGTATAATATATCACATAGGAAAAAAGCAAGAAATTAATAATTTAATTTTTAAAGGATGTATAATATACCTCATGTCCACCGGTGAGAAGAGGTATATGGTTATGAGAAACCTCTTTATCATAATTTGGAGCACTATAATCATCCACAGGTCCATATGTCATGTGCCAGTTCAACATCCTCTCAGCAGTCTTTTGTTTCTCATTTTGAGTTTGTGAAAAAAATGGGAAATTGGTGGTCTCATCATCACCATCAGTATCTTCTTCTCTGTCTCCAGGAATAGCAGGGCCTCCTGTGTTCAATCAATTAACATATGTCAAGAGAATGAACCTAATCAAACGCAATAAAACACGTGATCTCAAAAAGTATGATGATCAAAACCTTTAAGTCGTTTGTATCTAGTCTTGCATTGAGGGCAAGACTGGTTGCCATCCTTGCTCTCGTATTCATAGCAGGGCCTGCAAACTGGAAATGCACAGACATCACATGCGACAAAAGGATCTCCTTTTACCGACAGTATCCCCACAGATCTGACAGACCTGACCCCCAACATTCTTCATAGAAGTCCCCTACACAATCCAAATGTCACAAATGTATGTTAATTGACAATGATTACACATCTAACCTAACCAAAATTTGTGAAACTTAACTAAATTTAATTAATTATATCCAATGTTAAAATTAAAACACAGATCAGATTATGTTTGAATTTTGAATCAGGAGCCATAATTTTGAATTTTGAATATGGTAGAGGTTTTGAATTTTGAATGGTGGGTAGAAGCTTGAATTTTGTTTAACTATTTTAAGTTGTTAAATTAACTAAATAATTATGATGTAATAATGATCTTTGATTAGCATGTTTTAGGAGCTGAGATTTGGTTATGTCATGCTCTTCTTCCTTTAATAGAGAGAGAGAGGAGATGTTTTTGTTGATAATGAGATGAATCTGTTGATGCTTTAAGATTATCTATTAGTAAATATATGCAAGTTGATTAAAAAGGTAAAATATTTAGATGATATGTGATGGTAAAAATCAACTGTTAATATAACATTCTGTTTTCTTCTTAAGATTCTGCTTCTGTTCTCCGCCTATTGAGGGTGCAGCAGCGGATAATCTTGAAGCATATCTTGCTCCGTAAGAGAATCATTTTTCTTTTGTGGGGTCCATAACACCTCAGCCGCCTGTAATATGATCAAAACCTTAGCAAACAAACATAAAAAAGCATGATTTATGAGCTAGCAGTGAAACAAGTACCAACGGGTCTCACCAGAATATCATCTGAAGGGATAGATGCAAGCTGAAGAAACCTTTTAACCAGAAAACATACTTTTTAGTCCAGGAATGTTTGAAAGATTATGTGAGACTGAATAATAATTATAATCAGATAATCAGTTGTAAACAAACGTACTCACCATGATATATTTTTTACAGACCGCATCAAATACCTCCTCATGACTTGTTACACTTTGCTTTCTGATGTTGTTGAAGTTGACCAGAGTCTCCTCATCTAATTTATCTCTTTCTTCTTTAGAAACTTTATTAAATCTTTTTTCGCATTCGTCTACTCCCCATTTCACTTCCACCTGCAACATGTTAATAAACAAAGATTTTGACTTTAAGGTTCCTCATAACTAAAAGGTTTGATGATCTTTGACTTTTTGTCAAATATCAACCATTTCACAAATTATCAAGCAGAAACAAGACATGTAATTATAAGGACTTACCGAATGTCACACCCCGATAATTCGATCACATCAGAGCCGGGCGTGAACTGACTGGTATCTTCATTGCACAGCGGAAGTATTAAATACTAAGACTTCTAGAAAACGAACGTCCGCTAAGTACTCGAATTCCCATGGGTTCTCCTATTCCAACCGTGCTATAATTTGAAAATGTAAACTGAGAAAGAAATATGCAAAAAATCAACATAAAGTTGAGCGAGTTCATAGTTTGTTTGAAAAAGATTTAAAATAAATCTTTTTTTGATAACCGGTTTAAATATTGTTGAGAAAACATAATAAAACTAATTTTCTCGGCATGTTAGTTGAAAACCTTGTTTTTGTAATGTTTGAATAACCGTCGATGTCCGCGTACGACAAAGACAACATGCCCCGCATGAGCCTATAATCCACCCCAAGCTAGTAAGTGCCTCGCCAAACCGTTTACTCAAGACGGTAGACTAGCAGGCGGTTATAGTTCCAATATATAGCGAGGACTTCACTGTACAGTTTTAAGCGACCCTACGGCCCTTAGTGTTGAGTAGTGGACAATCCATTCCTTGTGTCTATAAGCAGGACCAACCAGTCCCCTTATTTGTATGTAGGACAAAGCAGTCCTTGTGTCTTCGTGCCTCGCACGAGTAAGAATGGGCCTAGCCCATTTGAGTTTGTAAGCAGGACCAACCAGTCCCCTTATTTGTATGTAGGACAACCTAGTCCCTATGTCTGTATGTAGCTAGGACATTCCCGTCACTAGTCGTGAAACTCATGCACGTTCTGAAAATACGCGTGTGTTTTGTAAAACCGGTATGTTTAGCATAAACCTTTCATAAACCATTTGTGTAGTTGGAATTCGTTTGTAACATGGTTTAGAAATCTGTTGTTTTCGTTCATCGAAATGTTCTGTACTTTTGCAAAACTTGCATGTCTTTCCACCCCCGAAAACATTTATAAAAATGTAAAACTATAAAAAGTGGGGGTTATGAACTCACCTCGAGATCCTTGTGCAAAGCTAGCTTAATATGATTCCATAATGTCGTTTCCAAACGTAACTCGCTAGCATGCAATCTATAACATTCCTATCAAGGAATAACTTATAAGTTTCTAATAAAATGATGTAGCTAAACTACGTGTCACCGAGCTCTACCGAATCGTTAACCAGTGATTCGATGGGAAGATGTTAAATTGATAGAAATGATATTATTATACTTGTTTAATCCCGTTTATAGTCGGTGATGAATACTACGCCTTGGGAATACTTAGTGTTCGAGGAGTTTAGAATATATATATTTATATAAAAATATTAATGGAATCGTGTTAGTCGTCCGAATGGTCGTGCGTTTAGATAACCAAATCTTTATGTAAAAATAATACACCTTATAGACTCATATAGCGTGTTCGCACGTTTCCTGGATAGTCGTCTTATACATTGGTAGATAATATCACGTCCTGTCATACTTCTTTCGTAGGATGTAGACAACTGAACTAAACATACGAAAATTATATTTATACGATATAAGTTGCCACGTTCCATTATCTTGTAAACGGCATTTGTCGGACAATATAAATTCGTTTTTGTGAGTTATAAAGAGTCATCAAAAATAAATATATCCTTATATTTATTTTTTATAAATACTTTGAATCCCGATAGGTGTCATTTTTATAATAAAACACGTTTCGTATTACGGATTTTAGGAAAAACGGGCAGAGTTTCCTCTGTATTCCGGTCGATCCCGACAATACGAGTTGTCGATATATTTTCACCACGCAACAATTCAATGTGAACAATAAATAAATATATATATATATAGTAACTATTTTTTTATATAGTGAGTTTTGGGATACTTTAGTTCATAGGTAGGGAATGGTGGTGAAGTATTGGTTTGGTAATAGTTGCATATCTACCAGATCTCTCAACTAAAGACATGGTCTTATTTGAAAATTAAAATTCATTTATATAAAAAAATAGTTACTAGTTCATAAAATAATTATATGTATATAAGTATATATGTGCGCGCGCTTGTGAACTAGAACTTTTTTTATAAAGTACATATGCGTACCTACGCGAAAATACCATATAAAGTCGCGTACATTGGTCAGTTGCGTTAAAACGCGTAAATTGCTTCGGTTATCGTTTCTAGTCCGTTTTTCGATCCGATTTCGACTGCGAATATTAAAACTCAATTAGGAAGCTAAATTTATCACAATATTTCCGTTTTTAAGATAATGAACGAGTCCGATGCTTCCGCTTCGTTGTCGGTGCGTTCATACAGTTGCGTTTTTCGTTCACGTATACGTTTTGTGACGTTCGAAAGCATGATAATTCATCAAAACCAATTCATGAATTCAAAATATGTATAAGACTCGTATTTTTTTGGCTTTGTCAGTATTTTGTTCGTTGTCAGTTCTTTATCACTTATCGTTCAGTAGTTTTCCTGCAAATCGCCATACGCGCACTGTAAAGTTAGTTAGGCGTTCCTAGGCACTCCAAAGGCCTAATTAAGTTAATTTAAACACCACGTGTTAATGTCCTAATGCTCGTTATTCCCATAATTAAGGATCGAAAAGTACCGGGTTGTCACATTCTCCCCCTGTTATAGAAATTTCGTCCTCGAAATTTAGTCTTTGCTATCTTCTTAGAGTTTTGTCATGCACAGGTATGTATGAATAATTCAAAGGTAATTGACTATGAGAATGAATCATGACTTGTTCCGCATTATGCGAATACAATGACTTACTACGACAATAATAACTTAATGGTTCAATTGAATTTGTATCCTGAATTGATGTTAAGTGAGCGAGATGTTATGATACAGTCACTTTTGTGACTAAGTTTGTTGGAGTCCAACAAAAGAGGAATTCAACCAATAAGATTTCAAATGAACGTTCACAACTTGCAAATGAATTCTAGAAATAATAAAAATTTCTACTAGCGGAAACTGACGTTGGTCGTTAAATAAGTGAAAACCAGAATCAACAAGCTCAAATAGTATAGGATCATGAAAAAAGATAAGTTAAACGAAAAGCTCACGTAGTTTCACATGGAACGATTGATCATGATTAGCCCAAGCTACAAGTTTATACCAACGCCACAAGGCGATGTAGTGATTGAAATAATTTAACAATAGCGGTGGTCGAACAAATTCACCGTGTTTGTAATAAGATAAAAGGTTCAACGAAGTAAATTCAAAAATTTATTCCAAAAGAATTTCATAGAAATTCGAGTCGATGACAAAAAAATAAATAGCAATTAAAGGTCATCGAGTTTGCAAGTGGCGTCTAAATGACCGCTAGAGGTACACCGAAACAAGCCATGAATTTGTGTACCATTTTTTTAATACACGATTGTATTAAGAATGTTTCAAGATAACGAATCAACAAAGTGGATTTAATAATAAATAAACAAGTAATTAAATCCATACGTGAAATGTGTAAACGAAATTAGCACAAGCTTCAAATTAGTGAAAAACGCCACCACAAGGTGCCGTAAACAACAAACGATTCAAATGAGTTAAGATCAAACAAGTTTGCTATGGTTCGAAATGAATGAAATGCTTGTTGATATTACTTTGAATATGATGGCCTCAACCCATCATATGGAATTCTAGAATTGAATACGTATAGTGAGCAAGTTTAGCCAACTAAACTTGATTTAGATATCGACCAACAACGATGTATGTATTTCCAAGGAAGTTTTAACATGGCCATACAAAACCATGTACGTGGCTTGTCAGGAAAAGTGATTCAAGGAATTTAGTTGACTCGATATCAATGAGTCAACTCTTGCAATAATATAAGTCATCAAGGTTGAAATGCAATAATCGATATATTGGAAACAATAGTTGAAATATTTATAGAACAACTCATTCAATGTGGAATCCCGGAGGGTTTCCACGAATCAAGCCAACCACATGCCGAACAAACAATGCATGCGTAACGTATGAATTTGTCAAGAAACTGTAATTGGGTGTTCACTAATCATGAATGAAATTCTCAAGATGAGATGACCTTTAGAAAGAGTAGAGGTGCAAGAATCTACTCACTATATAGAAAAGTCGGAATTTCCAACAAAAGAATTTAAGACTTACCTCGAAATTCATGCAATGACCTGGCGTTATGTGACATTACCACGAGATGTCAATCTTGGCGTAGTCACCATTAGGAGAGTGGGGAGATGTGAGGACTTGTAGTTCCTGTTTCGATGCCAATAATCGTGATTTCCATTAGTCTGTGAAGTCCTCGTTTGGACGTACCTTGGCGTGTTTTGCACCGCTTGCAGGGCTACGTGACAATAGCCGCATTCTGACAGACAATCATTCCACTGACGTGATTTGCATTGCTGTTGTAATCGTTCATTCGTGTCTTCCCCAAGGCGTTGCCTCAAAATTCGGCGTTATGTATTTCAACATTCGTGATGTATAAACTAAGTTTCATGTATACATGCACATCGGCATTATGTTCTTCGTAGTTTACCTGCTCGGGTTAGTAATATAACATAGATGACAGAGATAAAATCGTTTGCCCGAGTTAATAGTCGTAGTTCCTACGAAATGACCTTTAATGAATTTTTGTAATAAGTTAGCCAAAGGTCTTAAGTGTGTGCTCCCAAAACTCTCAAAGTTTTGCGTATCGTATGCAATCATTCCGTATAATGTGTATAAAACATAACACTATATTACATGTTTTGAAATAAATATGTTGACTCGTTTTCGGCCACGGTTGGAACCCATGTATGTGTTCTAGGCGTTCTGTATGTGTTCAAGCCTTAATAAGCTAAGTCCCCGAAGGAAAGTGAGGTTAAAGCCTAGGTATCTCTACAGAAACCTTTTTCGTTGAAACCTATAGCTCTGATACCAATCTATCACACCCCGATAATTCGATCACATCAGAGCCGGGCGTGAACTGACTGGTATCTTCATTGCACAACGGAAGTATTAAATTCTAAGACTTCTAGAAAACAAACGCCCACTAAGTACTCGAATTCCCATGGGTTCTCTTATTCCAACCGTGCCATAATTTGAAAATGTAACCTGAGAAAGAAATATGCAAAAAATCAACATAAAGTTGAGCGAGTTCATAGTTTGTTTGAAAAAGATTTAAAATAAATCTTTTTTTGATAACCGGTTTAAATATTGTTGAGAAAACATAATAAAACTATTTTTCTCGGCATGTTAGTTGAAAACCTTGTTTTTGTAATGTTTGAATAACCGTCGATGTCTGCGTACGACAAAGACAACATGCCCCGCATGAGCCTATAATCCACCCCAAGCTAGTAAGTGCCTCGCCAAACCGTTTACTCAAGACGGTAGACTAGCAGGCGGTTATAGTTCCAATATGTAGCGAGGACTTCACTGTACAGTTTTAAGCGACCCTACGGCCCTTAGTGTTGAGTAGTGAACAATCCAGTCCTTGTGTCTATAAGCAGGACCAACCAGTCCCCTTATTTGTATGTAGGACAAAGCAGTCCTTGTGTCTTCGTGCCTCGCACGAGTAAGAATGGGCCTAGCCCATTTGAGTTTGTAAGCAGGACCAACCAGTCCCCTTATTTGTATGTAGGACAACCCAGTCCCTGTGTCTGTATGTAGCTAGGACATTCCCGTCACTAGTCGTGAAACTCATGCACGTTCTGAAAATACGCGTGTGTTTTGTAAAACCGGTATGTTTAGCATAAAACTGTCGTAAACCATTTGTGTAGTTGGAATTCGTTTGTAACATGGTTTAGAAATCTGTTGTTTTCGTTCATCGAAATGTTCTGTACTTTTGCAAAACTTGCATGTCTTTCCACCCCCGAAAATATTTATAAAAATGTAAAACTATAAAAAGTGGGGGTTATGAACTCATCTCGAGATCCTTGTGCAAAGCTAGCTTAATATGATTCCATAATGTCGTTTCCGAAACGCAACTCGCTTGCATGCAATCTATAACATTCCTATCAATGAATAACTTATAAGTTTCTAATAAAATGATATAGCTAAACTACGTGTCAACGAGCTCTACCGAATCGTTAACCAATGATTCAATGGGAAGATGTTAACTTGATAGAAACGATATTATTATACTTGTTTATAGTGTTCGAGGAGTTTAGAATATATATATTTATATAAAAATATTTATGAAATCGTGTTAGTCGTCCGAATGCTCGTGCGTTTAGGTAACCAAATCTTTATATAAAAATAATACACCTTATAGACTCGTATAGCGTGTTCGCACGTTTCCTGGATAGTCGTCTTATACGTTGGTAGATAATATTACGTCCTGTCATAGTTCTTTCGTAGGATGTAGACAACTGAATTAAACATACAAAAATTATATTTATACGGTATAAGTTGCCACGTTCCATTATCTTTTAAACCGCATTTGTCGGACAATATAAATTCGTTTTTGTGAGTTATAAAGAGTCGTCAAAAATAAATATATCCTTATATTTATTTTTTGTAAGTACTTTGAATCCCGATAGGTGTCGTTTTATAATGAAACACGTTTCGTATTACGGATTTTTAGGAAAAATGGGCAGAGTTTCCTCTGTATTCTGGTCGATCCCGACAATACGAGTTGTCGATATATTTTCACAACGCAACAATTCAATGTGAACAATAAATATATATATATATAGTCTATCATATCTTCGATGCGTCGTATTTTGTCGAGAGTAAATCTAATATATATATATACACACACATTTAACGATGTGTCGTTTCGGTTTTTAGTTAGCATATACATGGTTTAGATATAAAATCCATTGTACGAGTACGGGTAATTTTTTATATTAAGTTTATACTAATCGGTTCGGTTTAGAGCCCGGGTCCGCGCTAAAATAAAACGTGGTTAACGTATATATAAATGTTTAAACGCATCGTTAAAACTTTACCAAGTCGCGTGTTGATCCGGTTGACCGAGATTAACCATGTTGAGCGCGTTGACTTGCATTGACTGAGTTGACCGGGTTTGACCCAAATGCCAAAACTGAATCGAAGCTACCCTTTGACCGATGTTGACCCGTGTTGGCTGGCAGTTGTCTGCGTTGACCTGTTTGACCACGTTGACCCGAGCACCAAAACCAACCGAGTTGACGGGTTTGACCCGGCACGAAAATCTGAGTCGTTGACCATTTTGACCGAACCTGAACCGGGTTGAACCGTAGTTGAACCAAGTTGAACTGTGTTGAACCAAGTTGAACCAAGTTGAACTGTGTTGAACCGAGTTGAACCGAGCTGAACCGAACTTTACAACTCTTGTAACATGGCTAAAATTTATAAGTCTCAACTATATACATATATATATATACACACACACATATAATGGTATATCATAAAAATAAAGTCTTGAAAAACTAAGTTTTAGGAAATATCCATATAAATATATACGTACATTAAGCAAGTTATGTTTAGATGATAATATAGTAAAATCACATATGCATGCATCCCTATATACATGCTTGTACGAAAGGATCAGGTCACACCAATTAAACAAACATATATCTCTAAAATCATGATGTATATATATTATAGATGATATTAACTGAGCATTATGCTAAGGTGTAAAATGTGTGTTACACGATAATATATAAATATTGGATACAAGCATATGACACTAGTTTTTATATATTTATATATTTGATTTACAAGGTAGTTTAGGAATGTGTTGGGTGATTAGTTGTTGATGTAGCCATAATTTAACAAGTAACAAGGGAACATGAACAAAGTTAAATAAAATAACCATACCAAGGATTAGCAAGGAAGAAGAATAGGTTTGTTGAACTGGAGACTTGACAGAAATCTTCAAGAATGGAAGTGTTAGATGCATGTGTGTGTAATTGGTTAGAGAGATGGATAGAAGTGAGAGTGAATGAGAGGATTTGAGTACTTGTTGGTTATTGGTGTGGTTTTCCAGCCAAAAGAAAGAGATACAAGATGGGATTTTGAGTTGACACATCACTCTCCTAGGCATGGTTTGTATAATATTTTATTGGGGTTGAGCCGACAATAAAGAAAGAATGGAAAGGTTTGCTTGAGACTTTGGGTTTCCCACATTTATTTAATATAAGGACTTAAGAATTGAATGGGGAACACTTGTTTAAGGTATGACATAAAAAATATGTCAGTTCACACAATAATAATGAGTTTTGGGATACTTTAGTTCATAGGTAGTGAATGATGGTGAAGTATTGGTTTGGTAATAGTTGAATATCTACCAGATCTCTCATCTAAAGACATGGTCTTATTTGAAAATTAAAATTCATTATATAAAAAAATAGTTACTAGTTTATAAAATAATTATATGTATATAAGTATATATGTGCGCGAGCTTGTGAACTAGAACTTTTTTTTATAAAGTACATATGCATACCTACGCGAAAATACCATATAAAGTCACGTACATTGGTCGGTTGCGTTAAAACGCGTAAATTGCTTCGGTTGTCGTTTCTAGTCTGTTTTTCGATCCGATTTCGACTTTTAAGATAAAATGAACGAGTCTGATGCTTCGGCTTCGTTGTCGGTGCGTTCATACAGTTGCGTTTTTCGTTCACGTATACGCTTTGTGACGTTCGAAAGCATGATAATTCTTCAAAACCAATTCATGTATTCAAAATATATGTATAAGGCTCCTATTTTTTTTGGCTTGTCAGTATTTTGTCCGTTGTCAGTTCGTTATCGCTTATCGTTCAGCAATTTTCCCGCAAATCGCCATACACGCACTGTAAAGTTAGTTAGGCGTTCCTAGGCACTCCAAAGGCCTAATTAAGTTAATTTAAGTCTAATTACGCCACGTGTTAATGTCCTAATGCTCTTTATTCGCGTAATTAAGGATCGAAAAGTACCGGTTGTCACACCAAAGAATAACCAGAAATGCAGTAATCGGGATGTTGAAGCATGGATAGTGTTGTCTCTATACACACACAAACACACACGCACATATATATATATATATATTACTATCAGCAATGTGTCATGACCTGCATAAATTTTAGTCGCTAAACACGAGTTCTGGAATGTTCTAGACAAAAAGATAACTCCATGACAAAACGATGGTTATTGTGACACATCATTAGCGGTTAATATTTTACCTTGTAATATATACCCGAGGCCCTTTGGGGTAGAGGTATCAGCTGTCTCCGCTATTTTATCAAGATCCTTTTGCAGTGATCTAGCGATATCCGACAATGCAACCTTAACAATACACAAGGTTAGCTATAGTTACCACAAATTGTACTATACCAATTCTTGAAAAGCCGAATACCAGAAGCTTAAGGACCCTCGTTTCGACCCAATATTCATCAGCATACTGTCTAAATCGCCAGTAAAATGCAAAAACAATAACAATGATAGAGACTGAAGGGGTATGGTCCCAAATCCTGCGCCGACCAAGGGAATCAATCCCTGATCACGCGCAAGACCATACCCAAGACAAATTGAAATGATAACTATTCCGACCTCGCACTGACCAAATAGTTGCTTCCAAGGTTGCGTGTGGGGCCAGGAGACAGATGAAACCATTTCAAACACTTAGTTTCCTTGGACAAAGAACCTAACTTCCTTGACGCTGCGCAGCCTACATGAGACATTACACATGTCGCGCGAGTACCAGAAGTGCAGCTAAGCAAGGAACAAGTACAAATGGTACAAGTGGCAGAACAGTGGGCCAATAGGCATCCAACAGGCTGTATTGGATCATGCTGCACGATGAACAATCGTGTAGGAGACAAGAAGTACACAAGGACGTATACATGGCACCAATCAGCTTGCACCAACCCCTGTCACACGATCTCCACTAACCGTTGATAACAGACCAAACAACAAGGACAACTGTCAGGACACGTGGATCCATTCACCATGCGCCAGCTACCCTCTCGCAAGGAACGACTAGCGGTCGTGGTAGAGGAGGCAAAATGGATATTCCTTTTTGTCGACCTTAGGCCCAAGGCCCATTATCACACCCCGATTTCCACGTATAACCCGGTGGGTCCGGATGGGGAGTATCGTGACGTATGTTGATATCATTATTACCATACAATACAAGTAACACAGAATAGCACAACGGAAGACTAGAATTTGAAAATATTATTACAAGCCGAAAGGTTCAAAGATCAAATACAATGGCTCGTAATAAAGATCCACAGGCGGATCGAAAATATACACAAAAGATGTTCAACAGACTTTGGGCACATCTAAGGACTTGCAAGATCCTCTTATGTTGCTACTGAGCAGCTTCCAGCCTATTTACGTATATGTACCTGTACTTAATTATTTTGAAAATACGTCAGTTTACACTGGTAAATACAATCAACCGACACATTTTGAAAACCTTTTCAAAATTGATTTAGGTGCACAAGGCACGAAGAATCTTTTTATACTTGGGATAAACTATCTCTCATGTTATCAGTTTTACATAACTTGACAATACATATCGGGACCGAAATCTATGTCGGTTCATGATTAATCGACACACCACTTATTCCCTTATTGGGAAAACCCATATTGGGTTATAAAATTATAACTTATTCCCTTATAGGGAACACCCACATTGGGTAAACCCGTATTGGTTTATAAAATTATTTATTTAAACCATTTCGCATCTGTCAGATGTATGCCTACACCCCGCGCTTAGGTCGTGGCCACTTACAATTAAATGAGTCAAGGATATCCAGGACACGGTCGAATTAACCCCAAATGTTTAAGTCAAGCGATACGAATTAAAACGGGTTATTTGAATTTCTCGACACATAGGTCTTTGAATCCCATACCCGACCATGCGGTAATATTTTACCGTATCCCAAGCCCGTATAGGGAAATAGGTTAAGAGTATTTACCTGAGCTTAGCAATCCTTTTAAAATAAGAAATATAATAAGCACAGCTGTATCCAATTAAGTAAGTGTAGGTACAATTTACTGGAAGGCTCTAGTCTGGAATGATGGTATAAATAACCAATTAGAATGCTAACGGATCTTATTTAAGTCATAGACTTAGATCGGCTAGCTTAAAGTATCAAAAATGGTACAATACGCTTGATTAAGCGATGACCGTAATAGAATGTAGTTTAAACCCAACAAGTACGAGAACTTGTATAATATGGGTAAACTATTAACATTCTGGAATTTGAGATAAAATGATAAGGTTAAACCCGTTTCGGTTAAATTACGTAAACTAGTTACATAAGCTTAACCGTACGCATATAAGCGAAACCGGGTAACTGGATGAGTCATGAACAAGTTCCATATGCCAATATACATTAAACAAGTTATAATATCATTAGGATATCAACTGGTGTGCCCGTTAAGGTTTTAAAATCAAATAATGCCTAATAAGGGCGTTTTGGTCATTTAATGACGTATAAAAGGAACTTGCGTATAATCTGATGTTTTGACCATAAACATTATGTGAAAATGCTTTATTTATGATATAATATCAGTAGGATATCAAATATATGTGTGTTTTATAGTTTAAGACCAAACTATGCTCTGAAGGGGCATTTTGGTAATTTCACACATAGTTTCGAAAGCGTATTTGGGATTCTGAGTTTATAACATGTACCCACTGTAAAAATATTTTAAATGAGTTATAAATCAGTGGGTAATAAGTCTTGGTTGGTAAATATGGTTTAAAACCATACTACGCGCCGGAAAGGCGTTAAAGTCGTTAAATGACGATATTTGCAATGTTTTGTGAAAACAGATGTTATGAACATATATAATTAAAATATGTTATTTAGTATAACACATCAGTATATAAAAGGTTTTGTATGAAAATCATGATTAAAAACCATTTTAGGTGCCGTAAGGGCGTTATCGTCAATTAAGAGCGTAATACAAAATCTTGTGCGTAAACTCAGTTTATAAATTGAAATGATATCCCAATATATTCCAATAATGATATTATATCAGTAGGTAATGAGTTTGGTATGATAGATTATATTTAAAATCATTCTATGTGCAAAAAGGGCTTTTCGGTCACTTTAAGCGTATGTTATGATATTATATGAAAACTCGGTTTATGGTCAGATTTGTAACATCAAAATATGTTAAACATGTTAACATATCAGTACCTAAATCATTTGCAAGTTCATTGGTTTTTAAAACTTAATTTTTAATTAAAACATCAAAATAGTCAAAGTATGGCATATTTGCGGAAACTTGCATAAAACTCGGATTACTATTATGATCATGTAATTTAACCTCGGAGGGTTATGCTACATCATTATATGATCATAACGGGACCTTAAATCAGTAGCATACTAGTCTAACTCGGTTCATAATCGAAAGTCAACGCAGACGTCAAACTTCGCGACTTTCGATTGCGAACCGACCCTAAAACTGGAATTGACGAGCCGAACATGTTTACACATGTTCTAATAATTATTACTAAGTTGTTTAAGTCATAAAATATATTTTAGAACACTTCTAAACTCAGATCGTAATTATTTCAAAAACTGACCCGTTCACTTTTTAAAACATTAATATGTTGACTCGTCAATTGACCAAGCAAACGTGATTCTTAGGAGGTGCCCTTTTGAGGGATTAACACCTATCTAATTATGATCACGTAGCCATATTCGCCTCGAACAATGGCTGGACCAAAATGGTCCAAACCAAAAGTCAAAGCGTTATTACGATAACGCTTGACTTTTGGCTTAAAAGCCTATAAAACTGAACTAGCCACGAATAGAACACTTACAAGTGGTCCTAGGGGCTGAAGAAAACTCAGAGGATGTTCCCAATTACTCAGGAACTTCCAATTATGAGAGGTAGAAGGAAGAATGGAAAGGTGCAAAGGAAAATGGTGAACTAACACCTCTATTTATAGTGTTTTGAGAATTGATTGGATGATTGCCAAGTGTTTGAGGGTTTTTAAGATCATAACAAGTGTTATAATAGGTGTCAAAACCAGGTGAAATGGCGGCAAAACGAGATAGGTGTCAAGTTGTGAGCTTATGCTTGGTGAACAAGCATATTTCTGATCTGCAGGTTCTCTCGCGGGGCGCGAGAAACACAGAGGACCGGGTCGCGGCCCGCGAGCAACTCACGATTCAGCAAAACATGTTTTATTCTTGGTAAGATCAGACCCTCAACCTTATAATCTCAATATAACTTTCATATCAAGCACTTTTGGCCTTTCAAGTTAGTTTTAGGAAATCTTGAAGTATATCCGATTATCGATAAGCTCCGCGTTTGTTTAAAAGGTCACTCAGAGGTATATTAAACATGTTGACACTTTTAATCCCTCAACTATTAAATTGTCGTTTAGAGGTTATAAAATAACATAATGAGGCATTTGGTCCCTCTCGTTTTAGCACGTGGCCTACGAGGATTAGCGGGACACGTGTCAGAATTTTGTAGGACGGGTTTTTACGAGGTGTTGCATCCTCACCCCCTTAAAAGAAATCTCGCCCTTGAGATTTTATTCAAAAGATAGAGGTACAACTGTCACATAGTGGACTTAACCTCCCACGTATACTAGGGATCTCCACAAGCACCCCATTTGATCTTTTTATTAGGCATATGCTTCCTTAGAAGTTTCTTAACCTGTCGTTCCTCGATTGACACCGGTTTTCCAACACAACCCCAGGTTTTCATTAATTTGCACACTTTATGTGACATAGCTAGCAACTCATTGGCTAGCCTTTCCTTTAAACTGCATTCGTGGAATACTTTGTGAATTTCACTGAGTTTCTCAAGTAAACTAGCTTGAAGCTAGAGATTCGACATATTCGATTATCTTGAATGGTCCCTCATATCTAGGACTTAACTTGTCCTCCTAACTGAGGCATACCACACCCTTCCATGGTGATATCTTCAATAAAATCCATATTCCATATTGGGAACTTAAGAGATTTGCGCCTCTAGTTGGTGTAACTCTTCTGCCTATCATGGCAGCTTTGAGGCGATCACGGATTTGTCTGATTCTATCTGTCGCCTTTATGACAATCTCATGTCCTATTAGTTGGTTCTCTCCAACTTCCATTCCACAAACAGTGTTTGACACTTTCTCCCATACAAGGCCTCCAAAGGAGCAACCTTTATGCTTATATAGAATATTACAGGTAAACTTAACTAGGGTAAGATGGTCATTGCCACTACTACCCAAACGATCTTAAAGAAATAGCTAACCCTTGTAATTGGTCGAACAAATTGCCGATCCTGGGCTGCAGATAACGATTCCTGATCGTTACTTTGTTAAGCTTGTGGTAATCAATGCATAACCTCATCGAACCGTCTTTCTTAATAAACAATATCAGAACTCCTAGATGACAAGCTAGGCTGTACAATCCTTTCTTCCAGAAACTTATCAGGGTAAACAGAGATTATAGAGATAGTCTAAATCCTCAGCTTTTGGTTCATCTATTGCCACTTGTGCCATAAAAATGACACACTCGACTTTTGGTTACTAGGATGCTTTGTGTAGAGACTTCTACTTAAGAAATTTCGATATAGAATATCTCCTTGAATAACGTTCGCTGATTTTAGTACAATATGACTGTTGGGAGATCCTAGTGGTTCCATGCATTAAACCTTTATGTTGATCAGGCATGAAAGCAATCTATAGGACACACTAAGATACTGCCAATTATCATATGGCGCTTTTATCGAACTAGTTTGGCATTCGTAGTCGATAGAAATCAATGAGATAAATAAATAAAATAAGTTATAAATAAAAAGTCATAATAATAAGGATTTGTCGTACTTCAACCGAAGGAAGAGCATGACTGATTTTTATGGATAAGAACATCCATCAAGAATAAGAAGAAGTGATTTCTATGGTTTCATCGGTAGGTTCTATCTTATACTTAATATCTGGAGTTCTCATGAATATGTATAAAAGTTTTCTGGACTTATGGTTTATGAAAGACTTATTAGTGCCTGAATTAAAACAGGACTCTTAGCAAACATATCATTGAGTAATGATAAGGAATGTACCTGACGACACTATGATATATGCTGCTTACGACATTCCTCAGGTAATTTCAGACATTTCTTTTATTAGCCTTGCCCGGCTTAGTTGCCCCTTCTTTGGCAGCTTTAGGGCAATTGGTACTAATGTGGCCTTTCTCGCCACAACTAAAGCAGACTGCATTCTTAATGTCCCTACATTCATGGGACTGATGACCAGTTCTTTTGCAAATTCCACACTTCTTAGGCTTTTGGTCATTTCGACACTGTCCCAAGTGCCTTCTATTGCAGGCCTCGCACATAGGTTTTTTATCAAATTCTTGCTGGTTTTTATTGGATCCAAGCTTGCCCTTTTTCTTAGATTTCTGGAAGTTGTCCTCCTCCCATTTCCTTTTCCCATCCTTGTCAGCCTTGACTGACATTCGCCTCACATAATCTTGAGTGAGGGAAAGAGATAGCTCAACAGCTGATTTGTAAGTGTTAGGCTGAACAGCCTTAACCAAGCTCCTTATCTCCGGAGCCAACCCATTAATAAAACATGCAATGAGTTTGGGTTCCGGGGTAACTAGATATGGCACCAGTCTAGAATATGAGTCGTAGTCGGTAACAAACTTCCGACAATCAAGGTTTTTCGTCGACAGGGCTAGGAAATCCATTTCTATCTTTTTCACCTCATGAGGTGGGCAGTAGGTGTCTTTAACTAGATCCACAAACTTGGATCATCCCAAATTATATAAGTGCACCTTCCCCGTTGACTGCATCAAAGCCTTCCACCAGATTAGGGCATTGCCCTTGAAGGACTGGGATGCGAACTTAACAACATCCTTATCAGCACAACCGCTGATATCAACTACCGTCTCTATTTCGTCAAGCCATCTTAGGGTCTCAATAGCCCCTTTTTCTCCATCAAAATCTCGTGGCTTACTTGAGACAAAATACTTATACGAGCAACCATCCTTGAAGGAATTGGTTTTATCCAGAATTTCTTGCTTTTTAGCTTCATTCCTCACATTAGAGGAATGTATAGAACTTTCCTTCTTATCAGAGGGAGATGGCTTAGAGATTGGTTTAGATACAGATTTAGAGCGAGTAGCACTCGACTCTTTAATCTTTTCAAAGGCTTTTTCCATAGCCTTTCCTACGGCTGCATCTATGCGAGCCTGGAAGTCGTCTTCATTGATGACTATGTTTGCATTATTTTGATCACTATCATTGTGGCGGCTACTTGCACCATCGGAGTGAGCCATTTTAATGTTTTGATACTATCAAAATGTATATACTTCATATGTTAGCCATGGTATTATCCAACCATTTAGGCTTATAAACTTGGATATATAAATCCTTCGCCCTTGTGCTCATTGTCACAATTATTCGGGTTTATCACTACTAAGGTGTTATTAATATATACTGACCCAAGTCTCAATCGACTATTATAGGCAAAATATAATTTGGACAAGGTCCATGAATTTTATGGGACAATGTATCATAGAGTCACATCTGTCTTTGTCATAATGACATTTTAAGTAGCTCGTAAGCTTGTCACAAGGGACATAAAATATGGCACAAATGGCCTCATCATGAAAGGCATATGGTTATGGCACAAACGATATTGTCACTAATGGACATATAAGTTTGGCATGAAAAGCCTTGTCACAAGGACATATGGATATGGCACAGAAGGCCTTGTCACAAAGGACACTTTAAAATATATAATCCGCGATCTTATCGATCAAGAGGCTTTAAGGCTTGAACATAGTTCATCACCTTTGGACAGGGGGTCGTAGACCGCAACTGTCGTTGTCATAATTGACATATTATATGGCCCGTAGGCAAAACAATTGACATTTCAAAAAGATGTTAAAATAATAATCATCACATTGATGATAGTAGTCACGATCGTATTGATCATATTAATTATAAAGCTTGGGTATAGCCCACCACTTTGGACAAGGAACCATAAAGGTCACCACTGTCGTTATCTTTAATTGACAATATAGCCCGTAGGCAAAACACCACTAATGGATGTTAAATCATGGCTCGTAAGCACTACATCACTAATGGATATTTATTTATGGCCCGTAGGCACTACATCACTAATGGATGTTTAAATTATGGCCCGTAGGCACTACATCACTAATGGATGCTATGATCATCGCACTGATGATGCTAGCCAGGATCTAATTCGATCATAAGGCTTTCTTAGGCTTGGATATAGTCCTTCACCCAGATGACTAGTGTGGTTCCTCAAGTCACACTGTCAGGAGTATTAACATTACTTGAATGTTAATAAAGAAAAATTTGTCTTAAAATGGTTTATCAATGTAGCCATGATCATATTGACCATAAAGGCTTGGAGGCTTGAACATAGTTCACCACCTCTGGATAGAAGGGATGATCTTCCTTAACTATCATGGTAGAAGGCTTTACTTCTTAACTACCGTTTTATATTTGCCAATTAATGTGAACTTGTCACTTGGCTGGGGTAAACCATCAAGAAGATCTTTCGGAAATTTATAGCAGATCGATAAAGTTCGAATTAAAATCGAGACGATTGCTTGAACAAGGATGTAATGAATACATATATAATAATGATAATAAAACCAAAATTTTCAATAAATCATTAGGAATTTACAATAGCGCCTAAAACATGACTTTTAATACTAACTTGTCCACGCAGGGACTTAAAAGCAACACAAGTCCACACAGGGACTAAAATGAATATATAAGCTCATGTAGGGACTAAAATGAATATATAAGTCCATATATGGACTATAAGAAATAACATGTCCACAAGGAACTTATAATGAGATAATATGTTCACGAAGGAACTATTTGAAACAAATGTCCACACAGGGATTTTAAATCGAAGGATAGGTCCATATAAGGACTATAATAAACAAATGTCCACGCAGGGACTAAACATAAGAGACATGTTCACATAAGGACTCAAAGGAAAATAGAATACAATTGAAAGAAGGATTTTCCAGAATATCCTTTAATTCATTCCTTGTTGTTCCTCTTTTTGGCTTGCCACGTATGGCTTTTGACACAAAGGTTTTTAATAGAAAGTGTAATAACTCCGAATCGGGATTTGTTGTAAAGTAGAATCTAAGGATTCAATGGTTAAAGAATAAAATGGATCACGGATTGGAGTTTGATAGCATAATCCAAGTTTGGAATTCCAAAAACTTGGATGTAAGAAATATGGATCATAAGTCCACTCATATTATCTTTGAAGTTAGAGACTCAGGGACCTCTGGTATGGACTCCACAGATACAGACTTCAAAATTTGAGCCTCAGGGACCTCCGGTATGGACTCTGAAGTCTAGTTTTAAGGTTTCGATAGGTTTGGGTTTAAGAATAAGTTTATATAAAGTCCTTCCTCCAAATCTGTCGCATGCTTAACTTAGCCGCGGTACGAAGCATAGCATTCCGTGGCTTCGGATGAGAAGAATTTTCATCAATGGCTTCTTTGCTTGGCGACTTGTTTCTCAATTACATAAATCAAAGCAAGATTTATTTAACAGGGATGAGAGCATTCCTATGTCAAGTCTAGACTCAGAAGGTATAAGGAATATGCTACTGTGTCATTTGAGATTAAACACAAAAGGCTAGTGTTTAATTCGCTCAAACGTTGGCTCTGGTACCAACCTGTCACACCCCGATTTCCACGTATAACCCGGTGGGTCTGGATGGGGAGTATCGTGATGTATGTTGATATCATTATTACCATACAATACAAGTAACACAGAATAGCACAGCGGAAGACTAGAATTTGAAAATATTATTACAAGCCGAAAGGTTCAAAGATCAAATACAATGGCTCGTAATAAAGATCCACAGGCGGATCAGAAATATACACAAAAGATGTTCAACAGACTTTGGGCACATCTAAGGACTTGCAAGATCCTCTTATGTTGCTACTGAGCAGCTTCCAGCCTATTTACGTATCTGTACCTGTACTTAATTATTTTGAAAATACGTCAGTTTACACTGGTAAATACAATCAACCGACACATTTTGAAAACCTTTTCAAAATTGATTTAGGTGCACAAGGCACGAAGAATCTTTTTATACTTGGGATAAACTATCTCTCATGTTATCAGTTTTACATAACTTGACAATACATATCGGGACCGAAATCTATGTCGGTTCATGATTAATCGACACACCACTTATTCCCTTATTGGGAAAACCCATATTGGGTTATAAAATTATAACTTATTCCCTTATTGGGAACACCCACATTGGGTAAACCCGTATTGGTTTATAAAATTATTTATTTAAACCATTTCGCATCTGTCAGGTGTATGCCTACACCCCGCGCTTAGGTCGTGGCCACTTACAATTAAATGAGTCAAGGATATCCAGGACACGGTCAAATTAACCCCAAATGTTTAAGTCAAGCGATACGAATTAAAACGGGTTATTTGAATTTCTCGACACATAGGTCTTTGAATCCCATACCCGACCATGCGGTAATATTTTACCGTATCCCAAGCCCGTATAGGGAAATAGGTTAAGAGTATTTACCTGAGCTTAGCAATCCTTTTAAAATAAGAAATATAATAAGCACAGCCGTATCCAATTAAGTAAGTGTAGGTACAATTTACTGGAAGGCTCTAGTCTGGAATGATGGTATAAATAACCAATTAGAATGCTAACGGATCTTATTTAAGTCATAGACTTAGATCGGCTAGCTTAAAGTATCAAAAATGGTACAATACGCTTGATTAAGCGATGACCGTAATAGAATGTAGTTTAAACCCGACAAGTACGAGAACTTGTATAATATGGGTAAACTATTAACATTCTGGAATTTGAGATAAAAATGATAAGGTTAAACCCGTTTCGGTTAAATTACGTAAACTAGTTACATAAGCTTAACCGTACGCATATAAGCGAAACCGGGTAACTAGATGAGTCATGAACAAGTTCCATATGCCAATATACATTAAACAAGTTATAATATCATTAGGATATCAACTGGTGTGCCCGTTAAGGTTTTAAAATCAAATAATGCCTAATAAGGGCGTTTTGGTCATTTAATGACGTATAAAAGGAACTTGCGTATAATCTGATGTTTTGACCATAAACATTATGTGAAAATGCTTTATTTATGATATAATATCAGTAGGATATCAAATATATGTGTGTTTTATAGTTTAAGACCAAACTATGCTCTAAAGGGGCATTTTGGTAATTTCACACATAGTTTCGAAAGCGTATTTGGGATTCTGAGTTTATAACATGTACCCACTGTAAAAATATTTTAAATGAGTTATAAATCAATGGGTAATAAGTCTTGGTTGGTAAATATGGTTTAAAACCATACTACGCGCCGGAAAGGCGTTAAAGTCGTTAAATGACGATATTTGCGATGTTTTGTGAAAACAGATGTTATGAAAAGGTTTATATAGTTAAAATATGTTATTTAGTATAGCACATCAGTATATAAAAGGTTTGTATGAAAATCATGATTAAAAACCATTTTAGGTGCCGTAAGGGCGTTATCGTCATTTAAGAGCGTAATGCAAGATCTTGTGCGTAAACTCAGTTTATAAATTGAAATGATATCCCAATATATTCCAATAATGATATTATATCAGTAGGTAATGAGTTTGGTATGATAGATTATATTTAAAATCATTCTATGCGCAAAAAGGGCTTTTCGGTCACTTTAAAGCGTATGTTACGATATTATATGAAAACTCGGTTTATGGTCAGATTTGTAACATCAAAATATGTTAAACATGTTAACATATCAGTACCTAAATCATTTGCAAGTTCATTGGTGTTTAAAACTTAATTTTTAATTAAAACAGCAAAATAGTCAAAGTATGGCATATTTGCGGAAACTTGCAAACTCGGATTACTATTATGATCATGTAATTTAACCTAGGAGGGTTATGCTACATCATAATATGATCATAACGGGACCTTAAATCACTAGCATACTAGTCTAACTCGGTTCATAATCGAAAGTCAACGCAGAAGTCAAACTTCGCGACTTTCGATTGCGAACAGACCCTAAAACTGGAATTGACGAGCCGAACATGTTTACACATGTTCTAATAATTATTACTAAGTTGTTTAAGTGATAAAATATATTTTAGAACACTTCTAAACTCAGATCGTAATTCTTTCAAAACCTGGCCCGTTGACTTTTAAAACATTAATATGTTGACTCGTCAATTGACCAAGCAAACGTGATTCTTAGGAGGTGCCCTTTTGAGGGATTAACACCTACCTAATTGCGATCACGTAGCCATGTTCGCCTCGAACAATGGCTGGACCAAAATGGTCCAAACCGAAAGTCAAAGTGTTATTACGATAACGCTTGACTTTTGGCTTAAAAGCCTATAAAACTAAACTAGCCACGAATAGAACACTTACAAGTGGTCCTAGGGGCTGAAGAAAACTCAGAGGATGTTCCCAATTACTCAGGAACTTCCAATTATGAGAGGTAGAAGGAAGAATGGAAAGGTTCAAAGGAAAATGGTGAACTAAGACCTCTATTTATAGTGTTTGAGAATTGATTGGATGATTGCCAAGTGTTTGAGGGTTTTTAAGATCATAACAAGTGTTATAATAGGTGTCAAAACCAGGTGAAATGGCGGCAAAAAGAGATAGGTGTCACACCCCGACCCGCAGCGGAATAAGAGTCGGGGCATAATTGGGTTATCACCAAAGCTCATGATGTTTACTAAAATGTTTCATATTTATTACATTCAAATTACAACTTAAATGTTCAAACCAAATTCATACAATACAAGGAAATGAAAACTAAATAAACAATCCAAAGCCTAAACTGATTTATTCTTCTAGACCGTCCTATATGTTTCTTGCTTCAACTGGATCACCTGTATCATGTGTAAAAACGGGGAATTTTGGGTCAACAAAAGTTGGCGAGTGAACCTTGTTAAAAACATTTTTTATTGATTTCTGGTTGTATTTAATATGGAAAAATTGTGCAATAATCATATGTGAGCAAACGTAAATAAACAAACAATCACAAACCACCTTGCATGAGTATATGACATGAATGATAACTTATATGTTGGCAACATCACGTTCCGCTCATAGGTAATGGGGAACGGACGGCCTATGATGATGTATGTGTGATCAAGGCTCAATCAAACGGAGCCGATCATATGTTGGCAACGCCACGTTCCGCTCATAGGTAATGGGGAACGGTTCCGCTCATAGGTAATGGGGAACAGGCGAGCCTGTGATAATGTATGTACTGAAAATAATAAATTTAATCTAAACATTAACCACACAAATAATTGATACATCTTGGATACACATTTGATCATGAATATGATGGATGCACAAGTGTTAAAATGTAATAAAAATAAGACACATGATACACCCCAAAATGTGATTAAAACGGGGAATTTGTAGAGATTCACTCACTTTGGGTGCGTTCTCTTGATGATGTTGGATACGCACGAGTTTTGGGATTTGATCGACGAGGAAAAACTAAAATAATAACGAAATGGTTCGGTAAATAAGTGGATTTTAGTAACAATTTTAATGAAATTTTTAGATTTATTTTTGTGAGTTTAAGGTCATTTTCTAACTTTAAAAATATTATTTTTAAGTATTTTAAAGTATTTTTAATTGATTTTTAAATTAAATAAATAAAAAATAAAAAAAATTTTAAAAAAATGTTGACTTTGTTGTCCGTTGACCGTTGACCGGTCCGTTGACCGGTGACCGGTCGGACTGTGGTCTGAGGTGCACTAGGTGAGGTTCGAACCCGGGACCTCTCGTACGCGTGCACGCAGCTCTACCAACTGAGCTACGTGTCTAACCCGTAATATTCTATGTTTTAATTATATTTATATACTGATTAAATGTTAATATATTTGGTTTATATTAAAATGGTTTAGAATGGTCGAACCGGTGTCAGGAAGCCGGATCGAACTCGGGTTCTTTGGTTTGTAAGCGCACAGCCCAACCAGTTGGGCTGTGTGTCTTATCTGTTTAATTTACGATTTATATTAATCTTATAAACAAACTGGAACCTGTTCTGATTCTGTTTAACAAAAAAAATTGGTTTTAATTTAGAATGTCGGTGCGTTTATAAGGATTCGAACTCGTGACGCGCGTTAAGTGTTACACAGTCCACCGCTGGACTGTGTGTCTAACCCGGTTTAATATCTTGTTTTAATTATTCTTATAACCATTGTCGACTTCGTCTTCTTCATTCAAAGACTCAGTCGACCGATACTCGACTGTTCTTGTTTGAATCGTTCGTCGAACATATTATTGATTGAAATGTAATGAATAAAATGAGTTAAGGAATCGAATGTACCGATCAGACTGTATTTCTCAGAATTCTGGCAATGGTCGTCGGCTCTGATTTGTGTATTCCGTCTGATTGAATCAATTAACAGTTTTGATCGATTAGTTGTGAAATTGAGTTACTAAACAAGGATTATCAGAAGGTTTAAATGATTATACCGATTCACAGCGTGATTTTGGAAATTCCAGAGGTTTTCCGGCGAGTGCAGAATATCCGGCAACGTCGTCTGGGATTGATTCTGGTTGATGGATTGAAGTTTGTAATAGTCTAACAATGGATTGAAACCGAAAGAGTCGAGGTATTTACCGTTTTGATGAAAGTCTCGGTTTTCCGGTGAAAGTCCGGCGATTGCAGAATATCTCCGGCGAGTGAAATTGATTCGAGAAATGGTGCGATTTTGAGCGAAATGATTTCCAGAGACTTGGGTGTGTATTTATAGGGAAGAATCACGATGAATTGGGTCTGATTTTAGTCTTGATTAGTGGTCAGCCTTTCTCCGGCGGTTATGACTGATGTAGCGGGATTAGACATCGGTTATAACCGATGTTGATGTTAATACATACGTTAAATCAAAGGAAACCGTCGATAATTGGCGAAATCGTCGGAATTTCCGGCGAGAGCGATTTGGGCGCGCTGATGACCGAATTTGATTTCGAGTTTCATTATATGTATTAATTGTTTCGTTATATCAATAAACAAATCAAGTGGCGGAGTGGTGAGATAGGTGTTAGTTGTGTCTTCCGGCTGACCCGGGTTCGAAACCCGGCAGCCGGTTTTCTTTTTTATTTACTTTATTTTCACTTTTTATCAATTATAGTTTTTAACTTCTAAATTGTTTATTAATTATGTATTGTTTAAAATTAAAATAAATCATAAATACGCAACGAAATTTTATAACTTGATATTCGATTAATAAACGAAGCGGGTTTGGAAACCCGTTTTTCGACGGATGTTACAGTATCCCCTACTTTTAGAAATTTCGTCCCGAAATTTAAGTAGTAGTGGTAACAGGAAAAAGATGTGGGTATTTCTCGCGCATTGAGTCTTCACGTTCCCAAGTAAACTCAGGTCCTCGTTTTGACTCCCAGCGTACCCTGACGATTGGAATACGGCTTCGTCTTAAACGTTTCTCTCCGAAGTCCATAATTTCTACTTGTCTTTCAATGAAATGCATAGATTCATCGACTTGAATGTCTTCTAGAGGAATATGGAGGTTTTCATCGGCGAGGCACTTCTTCAAGTTTGATACGTGGAATGTGGGATGAATTCTGTTGAGTTCTTATGGTAGGTCAAGCTTGTATGCTACAGGTCCTACTCTTTCGAGTATCTTGAAAGGTCCTACGTAGCGTGGTGCTAGCTTGCTTTTTTGGCCAAAACGAACCACTCCCTTCCAAGGTGATACTTTTAAAAGTACTTGGTCACCAATGTTAAACTCCAAGGGCTTTCGTCGTTTGTCTGCATAACTCTTTTGACGACTTTGTGCCGCTAGAAGATTGTTTCGAATTTGATGGATCTTGTCTGTTGTTTCTTGTATTAATTCTAGACCGGTGATTTGTGCTTCTCCAATTTCGTGCCAACATATTGGTGATCGGCACTTACGACCATATAAAGCTTCGAAAGGTGCCATGCCGATACTTGAATGATAGTTGTTGTTGTAAGAAAATTCAACTAATGGTAGATGAGCGTCCCAATTCCCTTTGAAGTCTATGACACATGCTCGAAGCATGTCTTCAAGAATTTGGATAGTGCGTTCAGATTGTCCATCAGTTTGAGGATGAAAAGCGGTACTGAGGTCTAATCGTGTACCCATGGCGGCTTGTACGGCTTGCCATGTTCGTGAAGTGAAACGACCATCACGGTCTGAAATGATGCTTAAAGGTACACCATGACGACTTACGATCTCGCTGATGTAGATACGAGCTAACTTCTCGTTCTTGAAGTCCTCGCGAATCGGAATGAAGTGAGCTGATTTTGTGAGACGATCAGTGATTACCCATATAGTGTCATACCCACTGGAGGTGCGAGGTAACCCGGTAATGAAGTCCATGGTTATGTTTTCCCACTTCCATACAGGTATTTCAGGTTGGGTTAGAAGTCCTGAAGGTCTTTGATGTTCAGCTTTTACTTTAGAACAGGTAAGGCACTTGGAAACAAAAACAGCAATATCCTTTTTCATGCCAGGCCACCAGTAGGTGTATCGAAGGTCTTGATACATCTTGTCGGCTCCTGGGTGTACAGAGTATCGTGTTTTGTGCGCCTCTTTCATAAGGAAATCACGAAGGTTATTGTGATCGGGAATCCATATGCGATCTAGATAATACAGAATACCGTCGGATTTTGTTTCGAGTTTAAGTTCTGCTCCACAAGATAGCTCATTGCGTACGTCGTTTTCTGTTATAGAAACATGTTGAGCTTCTCGGATTTGATCTTTGATGTCGGTTATGATTTGCGAACATAGAAGACGAATGGAGTTCGCATAACCCTTTCGGCTGAGTGCATCGGCCACCACATTTGCCTTGCCAGGATGATACCGAATTTCACAGTCGTAGTCATTAAGAAGTTCGACCCATCTTCGTTGTCTCATATTCAACTCCTTTTGATTAAAGATATGTTGGAGGCTCTTGTGGTCAGTGTATATTTCACACTTGGTACCGTAGAGGTAATGTCTCCATATCTTAAGAGCGAACACAACGGCTCCAAGTTCCAGGTCGTGGGTGGTGTAGTTCTTCTCATGAACTTTGAGTTGTCTAGAAGCGTAGGCTATCACTTTTCCCCTTTGCATTAATACACAGCCTAATCCTTGCCCTGATGCGTCGCAATATACTACAAAGTCATCGCAACCTTCGGGGAGTGTGAGGATAGGTGCGTCACAAAGCTTTTGCTTAAGGGTTTGGAAGGCTTCTTCTTGTTTAGGTCCCCATATGAAGGGTTTTCATTTATGAGTCAAAGCCGTGAGTGGTACAGCAATACGGGAGAAATTTGCAATGAAACGGCGATAGTAACCCGCCAAACCAAGAAATGATCTTACTTCGGTAGGGGTACGTGGCGCTTGCCATTCCTGTACTGCTTTGATCTTTGAGGGGTCGACATGTATTCCCTTGTCATTGACGACATGTCCAAGGAATTGTACTTCTCTTAACCAGAATTCGCATTTGGCGAATTTAGCGTAGAGCTTTTCGGTTCTTAAGAGTGTGAGGATGAGTCGAAGGTGTCGTTCATGATCAGATTTAGACTTTGAGTAGATGAGGATGTCGTCGATGAAGACTATGACAAAGCGGTCGAGATAGGGTTTGCATACCCTATTCATTAGATCCATGAATATAGCTAGGGCGTTGGTTAATCCAAATGGCATGACCATGAATTCGTAATGACCATAACGAGTTCGGAAGGCGGTCTTTGGGACGTCTTCTTCATGTACTATGAGTTGATGATAGCCAGAACGAAGGTCGATCTTTGAATAACAGGTGGCACCCTAGAGTTGGTCTAGTAGATCATCGATGCGAGGTAATGGATAGCGGTTCTTGACCGTTAATTTGTTGAGTTCTCTGTAATCGATACACATGCGAAACGTTCCATCCTTCTTCTTCACAAACAGAACAGGTGCACCCCAAGGCGATGAGCTAGGACGTATGAATCCTTTGTCGGTCAGTTCTTGCAGTTGACTGGCCAGCTCTTGCATTTCGGATGGGGCTAACCTATAAGGAGATTTTGAGACGGGTGTAGCGCCAGGTACAAGATCAATGCAGAATTCGACTTCTCTCATGGGAGGAAGTCCTGAGATGTCGTCGGGAAAGACTTGTGGGAATTCTTTCACTACAGGTATATCTTCGAGTTTCTTCTCCTTGTTTCCCTTCTTGACGACGTGAGTTAGGTATGCGACATAGTTCTTGTGGAGATATTTTCGGGCTTGAAGGCAGGACATCAGTTTGAGTCCTTTCGAAGGGGTTTCTCCAAAGATTCGTAGGATCTGACCGTCTGCAAGAGGGATGCGAATGAACTTCTCGCGACATACTACTTCAGCATGATGTTGGCTGAGCCAGTCCATACCGATTATAATGTCGAAACTTCCCAACTTCATAGGAATGAGGTCAACTGGAAAATCGTGATCGTTTAGAGTGAGGGTACAATTCCGTATAATAGAGTTTAATGGGACCGGTTTTCCGTCAGCAACTTCCACCGTTATGGATTCCATGAGTTTATCACGAGTTTGGTTGAGGATGGGTTCAAATTCTAAGGACACAAAACTCTTATCCGCGCCAGTATCAAATAACATGGATGCATAACTACCATTGATGAGAAACGTACCGTTAACCACGTTGTTGTCGGCCCTAGCTTGATTGGCGTTGATGTTGAAAGCTCTTCCTCTAGCAGGTGGAGGAGCTTGGTTAGCTTGATTCACCGGATTTGCTTGAGCTTGAGCATGTATGATGTTCACCAAGCGTGGACAAGTGTTTCTATAGTGGTTTGGGTCTCCACAGTTGTAACAAGCCCGCATGGGTTGCATCATGGGGTAGTTGGGTTGGTAGTAGGATTGGGCCGTATTTTGTGTAGGTGGTAGTAGTAAGGGTTGTTGGGCTTGGCCCACTATCTGATGGTGGGTTTGGGTTGAGGGTTGGTTGCGGTTCATTCGTTGAAGTGTGCGACAGGTTTGGATGGTGTGACCTGCACGGCCACAGCTGGTGCAATATTGGCAGGGGTGTTCGGGAAAGTGATGGTATTGGCAACGGGTGCATTTTGGGTATGGGCCGGAGTATGCCCTTTTGTATGGTGCAGATGAGGGGGCAATTTGGGTGATGGGTGCAGCAGTGATTGGGGGGTTTGTTTGTGTGACAGCAAAGTTCTTGTTGTTTCGCTTCCTCTTGCCAGCAAACTTCAAAGAGGAGGCAGAGTGGTTTGTAGTTTGAGCCTCAATGGGGGCTTTCTTTTTCTCCCCCTTGAATTTTCCGTTACGGATGCGATTTTCGGTAAGTTCGGTAGCTAGTTCCATTGCAGCTTCAAGTGTTGCAGGTGAAGTGCTTAGAACAGAGTCTTGAATTTTCGAGGGGAGGCCTCGAATATAGTGTTCAACCAAGCGGTACACTGGGGTGAACAAGTTAGGAACCATCTGATTCAGCTCAAGAAATCTTTTGTTGTAGGAAGTATGATCTCCTTCCTTTTGCTTTAGCGAGTGGAATTCATCTTCCAACTTCTTGATTTCGCTTCTTGGGCAGAAGCGTCTTGTCATTATTTCCCTTAACTCTTCCCAGGTTAAGGCCATGGCGTCTTCGACTCCTCTCTTGCCCTTCTCTGTGTTCCACCAGGTCAGGGCTACCCCAAATAGTCTCCCGGTTGCATAACGTACCTTGCGATCCTCGGGACAATCGCAATTGAGGAAGGTGTTCTCCATTTCCTCAAACCAGTGGAGGAGAGCAGTGACACCTTCGTTCCCTTCATACTTTAGGGGATCGCAAGACTTGAAGTGTTTGTAGGAGCACTTTTTGGAGGGAGGGTTGTCGACGTTCTGGTCTTCTTGGTTGGGAGGGTTGATGGGATTCGCGGTGAGAGCTTGTTGGACTTGAATAACGATGTCAGGAAGCACCGCGGCCATTTGTTTTGCAATTTGGGTGGCCAAGCGTTCATTTGACCTTCCTGACTTTCGACCTCCACGTAGCTGCCTAGCCGACATCTACAGGAACATACATAGGAAGATTGTGAGTTTAAGAAGTGTTTAGGTGTCATGTGTTGTTAAAAGTAATAAAATAACATAATCATCAATAATGCAACTACATCCATAGGATGTCTTGGGTTTGCTCATGTTTGGGCCTCCAATGTCCCCCATACCATCACCTGTATAGTCATGTGGGCCCCCACGGCTATTGGCTTAGTAGGATTCACATTGGTGTTGGCGGTTTAACACTCGCGTCACCCGAAGGAAAACCATGAAATATGTTCGTGAGAAGTATGGTCGGAGGGTGTCCAGGTATAGACACAATGACAACTCAAAGTGGGGTTAGTTCACACAACGTTTGGTATAGCATGCTTTGGCCTAATAGGTCCTTCGTACTCTCATCGTTAGTCCCCAGGTAGGCAAACTGATCCTTTATTTTGGATTTATACGAATGCCAAGCCTAGACAGGACGTTCCGACTACCGGTACTCGTACCCTTCCAGTTACTACATGCCCGTCATGAGAACTCACTTTGATGTGATTTGAAAATACAAAAATCGTTGTAAAAATCATAGGAATTGTGAGGTGTGTGCTCTCATGGATATGGTATGTTATGAGGATATGATTCATGATGAGCATTGTATAATAGTATGTACTTATGAACATGCTTGTATAACCTTGAATGTAACAATAAACATAAAGCATATAAACATCATGAATTTTGCATGTAACGCACAAACAATTTAAAAATTCTAATCAACTATAGTATAGGCTCTAAGGGTCTAATAACCTATCCTATATCCCTATAGTCATGGCTCTGATACCAATCTGTCACACCCCGACCCGCAGCGGAATAAGAGTCGGGGCATAATTGTAACATTTGTCAAAAACGGGTTTCCAAACCCGCTCCGTTTTGTAATCGAATATCAAGTTATAAATGTCACGTTGTGTATTTATGGTTATTTTGGTTTTTAATGATACATAATTAATAAACAAACTAAACTATAAAAATTATATTTGATAAAAAATTAAAACAAAATAAATAAAAATGAAATGTTGCTGCCGGGACTCGAACCCGGGTCAGCCAGAACTGAAATCCAACGACTTAACACACACTCACATCACCACTCCGCCACTTGTTGTTTTCTGTTATCTCTAGGAAACAAATAACATTTATACACAAAACTCGGTTAAACCGGTTGCGCCATCTGAGAAACGGAAATCGGCAATTCGATCGTCAAATCGTTTGATTACTCGCACATTCATGTTTATAACCGATGAACCGATGATTGTAATCAATTCAGAAGTGATTGAACATCAATTTTCATTATTATCGGTTTTTATAACCGAAAAATAATCAAGTCCATATTACTCCAATCAAAACCCTCCTCGCGACTCAGAAACGTCATACCAATACTCCATTTCACTCTCGTCACATTTTCAGACCATCAGAAAGTCTAAATCAACTCGCCGGAAATTTCTGTAAGGTTCGCCGGAAAACCGTATTTGTCCTCAAGTCGGTAAGTTCTTCAATGCCATCGTAATCTAACAGTTGTTAAGCTGTTTCTAACTCAAACCATCCATTTGAAATCGAATTCAAGCACCGTTATCAGATAATTCCAGTTCGCCGGAAATTTCCTGAAAGTCTCTATATTCATCTGAGAATCGGTAAGGGCATTCAAACCCTCTGTTAACATTTGCTAATCACTTCAATTTCACGATTAGCTAATAAAAACGGTTAATTGTCTTGTTCAGTTGAAGAGCATAAAAACAGGGACCGACACATTGCCGGAATTCTGAAATAGACCGTTCATCGGTATGTTCACCTCTAATTACCATCTCTGTCATTTCATTTTAGCCATAAGAATATTTGTTAATGTAAAAACAAGAAACGGATCAGTGATTCGGTCGTCGGAAATTTGAATGAAGAAGACGAAGTTAGTTAAGTTATAAGTTTATTTAAAACCTGTAAAATGAACGGGTTAGACACACAGTCCAGCAGTGGACTGTGTGCAAAATATATACGCATGTCCGAGTTCGATCCATGATACACGCACACCTTATGTAATAAAATGCCTTTTTGTTTAAAAACTAAACCGGGTTAACTTCGTTAGTTGTTAAGTATAATAAAAACCGAGATATTAACCAGGTTAGACACACAGTCCAGCGGTGGACTGTGTGCAACACTAAGTCACATGTCGCGCGTTCGAAACCCGTCACTAGCACCGGTTTGTTGAATTAAAATGTTTTTGCAATTAAAAGAATTTCGGTTAAACTGAATAAGTATATAAATATAATTAAAAACAAGATTATTTCGGGTTAGACACGTAGCTCAGTTGGTAGAGCTGCGTGCACGCGTACGGGAGGTCTCGGGTTCGAGCCTCACCCGGCGCAAACAATTTCACATACGAACCGGTCAACAGGTCAACGGTCAACGGTCAATGGTCAACGGTCAACGCAAAATAAACAATTTTTTTTATATTTTTATTTATTTAATTTAATTTAAAAATCAATTAAAAATACTTAAAAATAACATTTTTAAAGATAGAAAATAGCCTTGAACTCACGAAAATATATCTAAAAATTCTATTAACATCCTTAATAAAATCCACTCATTTGCTATATATTTTTCCGTTATTATTTAGGTTAGAAATTCTCGTTGTTCAATTCTCCCGATTCGTGCGCATCTCGTCATCTCCATTCAAACGCACCCAATGTAAGTGAATCTTTACAAATTCCCCGTTTTAATCACGTTTTGGGGTGTATCATGTGTCTTGTTACATATATTATAATTAAACCATTGTGCATACATCATATCATGAATTTGTGTATTCAGATTGTTTCAACTGTTGCGTAGTTATTGTTGGATGCAATTTATTATTTTCAGTACATGCAATTTCATAGGCCGCCGCTCCCCATTACATTATGAGCGTTGAGCATGTTCCCCAGTTCATTATGAGGTTGAACCTGGCGTGCCCACATACTATCGGCTCCGTTTGATTGAGCCTTGATCGCACAGACATTTTTCATTTTCAGTACATGCAATACGATCGGCTCCGTTTGATTGAGCCTTGATCGCACAGTTTCATTTATGTTATTTATCGTATGATGTTGGTATGTTCATGTATGCTATCATATGATTATTGTATGTTGTAGTTGTGATTGCTATTTGCCACTGCTTGATTATTTACATTTGCTCATTTATGATTATGCACAATTTTTCATTGATAAACTAACAAGTAAATCTTTAATAAATGTTTATCTAATAAGGTTCACTCGCCAACTTATGTTGACCCAAAAACCCCCATTTTTACACATGATACAGGTGAGCCAGCTGTAGTCAGGAACACATAGGATTGGACTAGAAGAATAAAATGATTTAGAGTTTGGGATTGTTATGTTTGGTTTATTATCTTTGTATTGTATGGACATGTTTGGATATTTGGAAATGTAACTTTGACTTTAATAAATATGAAACATATTAGTAAATGTCATGAGCTTTGGTGATAACCCAATTATGCCCCGACTCTTATTCCGCTGCGGGTCGGGGTGTGACAAGAATTGGGTTATCACCAAAGCTCATGATGTTTACTAAAATGTTTCATATTTATTACATTCAAATTACAACTTAAATGTTCAAACCAAATTCATACAATACAAGGAAATGAAAACTAAATAAACAATCCAAAGCCTAAATTGATTTATTCTTCTAGACCGTCCTATATGTTTCTTGCTTCAACTGGATCACCTGTATCATGTGTAAAAACGGGGAATTTTGGGTCAACAAAAGTTGGCGAGTGAACCTTGTTAAAAACATTTGTTATTGATTTCTGGTTATATTTAATATGGAAAAATTGTGCAATAATCATATGTGAGCAAACGTAAATAAACAAACAATCACAAACCACCTTGCATGAGTATATGACATGCATGATAATGTATGTTGGCAACGTCACGTTCCGCTCATAGGTAATGGGGAACGGACGGCCTATGATGATGTATGTGTGATCAAGGCTCAATCAAACGGAGCCGATCATATGTTGTCAACGCCACGTTCCGCTCATAGGTAATGGGGAACGGTTCCGCTCATAGGTAATGGGGAACAGACGAGCCTGTGATAATGTATGTACTGAAAATAATAAATTTAATCTAAACATTAACCACACAAATAATTGATACATCTTGGATACACATTTGATCATGAATATGATGCATGCACAAGTGTTAAAATGTAATAAAAATAAGAAACATGATACACCCCAAAATGTGATTAAAACGGGGAATTTGTAGAGATTCACTCACTTTGGGTGCGTTCTCTTGATGATGTTGGATGCGCACGAGTTTTGGGATTTGATCGACGAGGAAAAACTAACCTAAAATAATAACAAAATGGTTCGGTAAATAAGTGGATTTTAGTAACAATTTTAATGAAATTTTTAGATTTATTTTTGTGAGTTTAAGGTCATTTTCTAACTTTAAAATTTTATTTTAAGTATTTTTAATTGATTTTTAAATTAAATAAATAAATAAAAAAATAAAAATTTTTAAAAAAAATGTTGACTTTGTTGACCGTTGACCGGACCGTTGACCGATCGGACTGTGGTCTGAGGTGCACTGGGTGAGGTTCGAACCCGAGACCTCTCGTACGCGTGCACGCAGCTCTACCAACTGAGCTACGTATCTAACCCGTAATATTCTATGTTTTAATTATATTTATATACTGATTAAATGTTAATATATTTGGTTTATATTAAAATGGTTTAAAATGGTCGAACCGGTGTCCGGAAGCCGGATCGAACTCGGGTTCTTTGGTTTGTAAGCGCACAGCCCAACCAGTTGGGCTGTGTGTCTTATCTGTTTAATTTACGATTTATATTAATCTTATAAACAAATTGGAACCTGTTCTGATTCTGTTTAACAAAAAAATTGGTTTTAATTCGGAAAGTCGGTGCGTTTATAAGGATTCGAACTCGTGATGCGCGTTAAGTGTTACACAGTCCACCGCTGGACTGTGTGTCTAACCCGGTTTAATATCTTGTTTTAATTATTCTTATAACCATCGTCGACTTCGTCTTCTTCATTCAAAGACTAAGTCGACCGATACTCGACTGTTCTTGTTTGAATCGTTCGTCGAACATATTATTTATTGAAATGTAGTGAATAAAATGAGTTAAGGAATCGAATGTCCCGATCAGACTGTATTTCTCAGAATTCCGGCAATGGTCGTCAGCTCTGATTTGTGTATTCCGTCTGATTGAATCAATTAACAGTTTTGATCGATTAGTTGTGAAATTGAGTTACTAAACAAGGATTATCAGAAGTTTTAAATGATTATACCGATTCACAGCGTGATTTTGGAAATTTCAGAGGTTTTCCGGCGAGTGCAGAATATCTGGCAACGTCGTCTGGGATTGATTCTGGTTGATGGATTGAAGTTAGTAATAGTCTAACAATGGATTGAAACCGAAGGAGTCGAGGTATTTACCATTTTGATGAAAGTCTCGGTTTTCCAACGAAAGTCCGGCGATTGCAGAATATCTCCGGCGAGTGAAATTGATTCGAGAAATGGTGCGATTTTGAGCGAAATGATTTCCAGAGACTTGAGTGTGTATTTATAGGGAAGAATCACGATGAATTGGGTCTGATTTTAGTCTTGATTCGTGGTCAGCCTTTCTCCGGCGGTTATGACTGATGTCGCGGGATTAGACATCGGTTATAACCGATGTTGATGTTAATACATACGTTAAGTCAAAGGAAACCGTCGATAATTGGCGAAATCGTCGGAATTTCCGGCGAGAGCGATTTGGGCGCGCTGATGACCGAATTTGATTTCGAGTGTCATTATATGCATTAATTCTTTCGTTATATCAACAAACAACTCAAGTGGCGGAATGGTGAGATAGGTGTTAGTTGTCTTCCGGCTGACCCGAGTTCGAAACCCGGCAACCGGTTTTCTTTTTTATTTACTTTATTTTCACTTTTTATCATTTATAGTTTTTAACTTCTAAATTGTTTATTAATTATGTATTGTTTAAAATTAAAATAAATCATAAATATGCAACGAAATTTTATAACTTGATATTCGATTAATAAACAAAGCGGGTTTGGAAACCCGTTTTTCGACGGATGTTACAATAGGTGTCAAGTTGTGAGCTTATGCTTGGTGAACAAGCATATTTCTGATCTGCAGGTTCTCTCGCGGGGCGCGAGAAGCACAGAGGACTGGGTCGCGGCCCGCGAGTAGCTCACGATTCAGCAAAACATGTTTTATTCTTGGCAAGATCAGTCCCTCAACCTTATAATCTCAATATAACTTTCATATCAAGCACTTTTGGCCTTTCAAGTTAGTTTTAGGAAATCTTAGAAGTATATTCGATTATCGATAAGCTCCCGTTTGTTTAAAAGATCACTCAGAGGTATATTAAACATGTTGACACTTTTAGTCCCTCAACTATTAAATTGTCGTTCAGAGGTTATAAAATAACATAATGAGGCATTTGGTCCCTCTCGTTTTAGCACGTGGCCTACGAGGATTAGCGGGACATGTGTCGGAATTTTATAGGACGGGTTTTTACGAGGTGTTACACCCATCAGCCCATCTCCTTCACAAATCACCCCGGCTATAAATAAAAGACTTCCCCTTCTGGTTTAAGGATCGCTTTCTTGCTCTCTCTCACTTTATTCACACATTATTATCTTCAAAACCAATACTTAGTCTCCCACCGGAGGGTGTTTACAAGGAGAACCCCCTATTTTCCTCCTTGTAACGAGCTTACGGTGTGTTGTTAGTTTTGCAGGATCTCCATTGTTGTTTAGGCGAGACGAAAGAAGATTAACCTTTATTTGTGGAGGCACTTACCACAAACTAATCACCAGATTAGTTTGGTGTTTCTTCCTTGGCGCCCACTGATTTTTTACAATCACTTTTCATCTTCTTTCTAAGCCTTTACTCTGAATCAATGGCTGATCAGAGTACTCAAGTCCCAACTTTCGGCGAAATCTCTTGAATGGGTTCGGCAGCGGGCAAAGCGCACGTCCAAAACCAACCCATCGACGAGTATGCCGATGGAGATTGCACAGAAGTTGGAGCCATTCCTGCAAGTGGTACTCATACCACCCAAACGGTGACTCCAACGAACCAGGGCGCTGGTCCTTCAATGGCCGCGATGTCAGGATTACCTGAGGGGGAAACTCCTGCCTCATGGTTTGCAAAAAGTGAGGCGACGATTGACATTAATTACTTAATAAATCTTAAAGGGTTATCTTGTATTCTTACACTAGGTTATAGACCCGTATATTATACGTAGTGTATAATAGAAATAACATAAAAGTCCAATAATATATAAACAAAACGATAATAATAATAATAATAATAATAATAATAATAATAATAAGAGAGAGGTTATTCTACAAGAGGAAAAAATTGTACGAAGTGTAGGAGACAAGTTTGACCCTTGGTTTGCAAGATCAATGTTGAGGTTAAGTGGTCCCCAAATATAGAATTTGCATAACAAAAAAACAAGGGAACAAGTAGGGGAAAAGGTAAAAAAGGAAAATCCAATATTGTTAACTCATAAACCCACTTTTCCCTTGATTTTCAAATGGCTATAACTTTTTCATACGTTAATATTTTTTTATAAAAATTACACCGTATTAATGAGCATTTCATTCTCTTTAATTCAAGCAGCATATTCTATATTTTAACATTAATTTTTTTGAAGGATTTTGAAACCATATTACGTGATCACATGATTTTGAATACCCAGATGACTACGTGATTTTGAATACTCATTACGTGATTACTTGATCATTGTAGTATTTTTTATGAAACCACGCTAAGTGATTACGTAATTACGTAACAATAGTTGACTATGTAAATTACATGACTACGTGATTTTAAATACGCATTTCGTGATTACATGATTTCATTATAGTATTTATGTGAAGCTATACTGGGTGATTATGTAACATAACACCTAATATTTCATATGGAATACCTAATACTTAATGTATAATCACGTATTAAGGATAAATTATATCAAAACATTAGCCAAACCAACCTATAATAGCAACATAATGTCATATATTAAAGACTTAACCACGTAATAAAGTATAAACAATCAAGTTCTTATTACTGAATGTGTAAGTACATAATAAGCATAATTGTATTAACATTAGTTATAACAAATCATATTAAATGTGTAATCACGTAATGAATTTACAATGAATGCGTAATGATTTATGTTGAATGTGTAATCACGTAATGAGCATTCAAAAATCACGTAATGGATATTGTATTCAAAATCACGTAATCATATAATGAGTATTTAAAGTCCTATAAATGATTTTTTAAGAATACTATAGCAATAGGCTGCTCGAATTAAAGAGAACGAAATGCTCGTTAATACAGTGTAATTTTTTAAAAAAAAATATGAACGTATGAAAAGTTATAGCCGTTTGAAAATCAAGGTGGAAACTAGTTAAAGAGAGAAAAAACCATCATACCATTCTCTTGTATATGATCCCTTACCATAATAATAATAATAATAATATATAATATATATAATAGAAATTGTTTAATATGTAATGTTGATGATGTTTTAGTTGTTTTAGTACTAATAGTTCACCTAAAACATAAAAAATGAATAGAATAGGTCCGGGCCAAACTCACGAGCCGAGAGATTGAGAGATTCTTTAAAAAAAAGGTTGTTCCAAAACTTAACCTCAACTTATAAGCATTAGTTATTAACTTGTTCTAAACATTGTATCGGCGTGACATTCAGTGATTTAGACCAAATTAATGTCATTAACAAAACTCGAAGGTAATCCTTATTTTAAAAATGTATACAAAACCTTATAATCCTTATTCTAAAAATGTATACAAAACCTCATTGTATAGTCAAGAGTTTATAAATAATAACCACGTTAAATTAACAACAAATTTATTGATTAAATATTTAGTTGGACATTCATTTTTGGGATGGAATAACATATCCAAATTACTTTTGACATGTGTATAATCTTTCTAATATATGTTCGTAAGATATTAACTGAATCATCATTATTTAACAATTTGTTTGATATTTATCTTCTTATTAAAGTTTTCTTTTTTAATAAAAAGCTTATTTCATATAATAAATTCAATAACTACTAATAATCATACGCAAAAAAAACAAACATTTAAACCTTTTTAACGGAACATGTTCTACGTTTTATTTGAAGAATAACCTTTAATTTGTAAACTTAATATACATAAATACCTTTATAATCATAAACATAATTTAACTAAAAATATCAACAAAATTGTGAAGTAACAACCAAATATAAATAATATATTCAACATAAATAAGACTAGTAACAAAATTATTTGAGGGAGGAAGAGGTATTAACATGTAACATTATTTAAAATTGTTTTATTAGAAATAGGATACGTAATAATTTGATAATACTTAATATATATTTTTAAATTAATTTTTTAATAGATGTAAATATGTAATTAGTTGATAATATAAAGGTATATATTAAATAGTTTTTACGATAAGACGATGTAAATATGTAATTAGTTAATAATATAAGGGTATAAGTTAAATAGTTTTTACAATACGATTATAAAATTGTCTTTTATTATTAACAATACTTGATTGATAATCCTTTTTATCTTTTTAGATTATAAAATAGCTAGTTGAATACGTAAGAATTTGTAACAATTATTACATAAAAGAGAAGATTGAAGTGGAGGCCGATGGTGGTGGTACGAAGGTAAGGTGGCAGGTGGTGGTTGTGTCGCTTCCGGTGGCGGAGGGGTGGGTGGTGGAGTGGTGGTGGTGGTGTGGAGGTGAGATGAAGTGTAAAAGAGAAATGCGTTCTGGTTTTTTTAGAACTGGGTTTTTTGGATTTAGGGTTTCATGAGAATAATTGTTGGTTGACGAAAATGCCCCTCCTTATTTATTTTCCTCTTTGTCACATGTCACATCCCCATTGCTTCCTATCATTTCTACCCAAATTATACTTCCAATTTGATCCTCTCTCATATAATGTGTTAAAAATTATACTATATGGTTGGTTTAAAGTTTATCCATTATATTTAAATAATTTAAATTAGAGTAAATTGCTATTTTAGTCATTGAGGTTTGATCAAAACTGTCGCTTTAGTCCAAATAGTTTTTTTCTTGCTATTTTAGTCCAAGTGGTTTTGTTTTCTGCCACTTTGGTCCTCGACTTTTGTCATTTTCTGACATTTTCATCGACCACCACCACCTCCCACCACCCACCCCATCACAACCTTCTACCATCGCCACCACGTGCCTACACCGTCACCACCCACCCCACCACCACCGGCCACTTTTCCGCCACCCACGTCATCAACCAACACCACCGCCGTCATCCTAAAACCAACAACCCTCACCATCATCTTCACTGTAAACCGGCACAACACCATCCCCATACCATCGCACCTACAAAAAAGAAAGAAAATTGTGGTTTGACCAAAATTCATCTAAGTTGACTATTTCTTAATGTAATTAGTGGGTTGGATGAAAATGGCAGAAAATGAAAAAAGTCAGGGACTAAAATGGCAGAAAACACAACTATTGGACTAAAATGGTAGGAAAAAACTGTTTGGACTAAAATGACATTTTTGGTCAAACCTCAGAGACTAAATTGATAATTCACTCTTAAAATTAATTATATTAAAAAATATATAAATAATATTGTGAGGTTAAAGAAATGTGGCATTTAATTCCTTTATTATAAGTTAGATTAGAAAATAATAAGGTGTTGAAAATGATGGAAGTTGTTGATTAAGAGTAATGATAAGTATCTTGGCTATGATGTCCCAGGAAAGATTTTTTTGGTGAGTGTTTCTTTTTAGAACAGCAAAGGTCCGGACTCCCGGTCAATTTGGCAAATGAAACACCCTTTCGTCTGAAGAACGAACGAAAGGTGGTGACCATACTCACCCTCCCAGGAGAAACCCACAATTGAGAAAACCTTATGGCGAGACTCCAACTTATGACCTCTCATTTGTAAAATCATGAAGCTACCATTCAACTAGAATGTTGAGTCTTTTGTCACCTTAATAAACTTAAAATTGTATTATCTATGTATAAAGAGGTTTATAAATATCTTAATCTTGCCACCTACGTCGTAAAGAAAGAAGATAAGATAGGGGCTTGTGAACAAATTTTGTCTCGGTATATAATTTGTTATGATAACATCAAATTGACACCACTTCAATCCGGCCACAATATATTGCGGACTGTTAATTTTGTATCTTTTCAACATTTTTACATTGAATATGTTAACATTCATATATTATTGTTTTATGCTAGGTTAGCTTCTTGAAATTATTTTTACCTTATGAATTTTGCGATTAGTGTGCACGAAACACCAAGCGATTAGTGTGCACGGAAACACCACCTAGACAGGATGGGAAGGATGTTGTGGTCATTCGGCATTGACGTGAACAACGCCCCGCCCCTGGTTGGTACCGAAGAACTTGATTTTGATTGGCATGGTAGCCCCTGATCATACCAAGCCTTCTCTCATCTCTTCACTTCTATCTCCTCATCTCTCTCTCTTATATAACTAATTAAAAAAATGGATGGATGTGACGTTGATGTGCCCTCGCGATGGGAGAGATGCAAAAAACGCATTCACTCCACCCTTAATGTTAACAATATAGCGCAAAGGCTCATATACACATAATCTAATCTCCCCCTCATGTTTATTGTTTAACTAACAAAGGCTGTTTCAAGACAATCACAAAAGTAGTCGAAGTCGCGGTTAGGTCGCATATCGACCAACAAAGCTGCTAGGAAAAACACCCTCACAAATCAGTTGAAAAGCACACAGATTTTCCAAAAAAGTTAAAGGTCATACAAAAGATGTGTGCTGGCACTGTAGGAATTCAAAATTAGACTTTATAATTGATAAATTGTTGCTTGATTTTCTAATATTACTACTAATCGGAAATCATTTTTGCTTCTTTTACTTAAAAATAGAGATTGTTTTAAACTAAAATCGTACAATACATTGTAAACCAACCTGTTTTAGCCCATCCATTTTGTCTCCTCTAAGTTACATAATTCAAGCTTTGGGACTTTATGCAAACTAAAGATAAAATGAGAGCAACATGAAAAGCATCATCAGTGCACAAATGCCAACACTTTAAAGATATATAACATACTTAAGACGCCGACCCATTGAAAATATCATGGGCACCGCCGAACCGAATCTCAAGTCCTGTCCGTTACTAACATTGGGATCGATAGTGACAAATACACTTTTGCAAAAAAAAAAAAAGATTGTTGTTCATTTGAGGCAGCACAGCAGGTCATCATGGACCCATGGAGCCCCGGCTTGTAATCCTTCCACTGTCGTGAGACCAGTAGTTAAAATATATGCTTAAATAGAGTCCCAAATGTATAACATAGAAATTAGCTGTGACAGTGAGCCAAAAAAGATGGTTGTTCATTCGAGGCAGCACAGCAGGTCATCATGGACCCATGGAGCCCCGGCTTGTAATCCTTCCACTGTCGTGAGCGAGAGGTTTTCGCAGCTCTGTGAAGCCAGCCTTACGCAGTGCCCCCTACTTTAGGAACCACGTGACCCAAGCTTTCGCTAGAGCCACATGGTTCAACTAACAACTTGGAACGGGCAAGCCAGTTAGTGCCACCAATGGAGCCAACCTGATTGGGCTGTATCACTGTCCGACCATCTTTAATACCCTCACTTGAGTTACAGGCAAGCGCTACCAAGCCCGGTGACACAAGGTTGGCAAATGTGTTTTATAAATAGGAGGAAAGATTGTTCTTCAGTCGATGTGGGACAGAAATGGTACCTTTTGAAGTAATATATTTATAGAAATAAACTGTAATGTAGTGAGCATTTATAATTTACACTCATAGTATCTTTGTTTCCTGAAAATCAACTAGCCAAAGTGACAAAATATTTGTTTTGTATATATATTGGAGTAAAATAACAACTGAACAAGAAGCATATAGATGGAGTCGCGTATTGGACTTGATGCTAAATTCTGGACAAACAAAAGAATGAAAAGATGCCAAAAGCGCATAGCAGTTTCATGACATATAAACTCCATATACATGAGATGGATGCCGGATAGATGACATGCGCAGTTTACTAACTATTGAATTATCTTCCAACAGGTTAGTTTTTACATGTTAAAAGCTATTGAAAAATGGTTATTTGTTGTTTGAACTTTATATCTTGGTTATTGTCTTGTGAATAAATACCGAATGTAATGTATTGGTTACTTGTGACCCGTTTGACCCAGTTGACAAGTGCCAGCAAACATGATACGCTTACGAGTGCGAGTGTTAAAGCTGCATTGTGATATGTATCATTTGCCAAGGAAGAAAGAATGAAGTAGGGAGATGGAAGAAGTTGGAGGTTCACAAAGTATTTAGTCAATTTTCCATTTCCTGTTTCATAACAGTAGCAAGGCCTTTTATAGTCTACAATCAAAGTAAATTATACAAAAGAAGAACATTTGTTTTAGAACGGCGAATTTCAATTTATGCAACCTTTGGTCGCATCCCCCGCATCAAGGAACTTCCCGCCGAACTGTTCACGAACTGTTCGCCGAACGTTTGGTTCGTTTGCAGCCCTAACTATTAGCAAAGTGTCACGGCCTGCATAAATATTAATCGCTATGCGTGAGTTTTGGAATGTTCGAGACAAAAAGATAACTCCATGACAAAACGGTGATTATTGCGACACATCATTAGCGGTTAATATTTTACCTTGTAATATATACTCAAAGCCCTTAGGGGTGGAGGTATCAGCTGTCTCCGCTATCTGATTAAGATCCTTTTGCAGTGATCTAGCGATACCCGACAATCCAACCTTAACAATATACAAGGTTAGCGTAGTTACCACAAATTGTTCTATACCAATTCTTGAAAAGCCGAATACCTGAAGCTTAAGGACACTTGTTTCGACATGATATTCATCAGCATACTGTCTTAATCGCAAGTAAAATGCAAAAACAGTAACAATGATAATACCACAATGATAGAGACCAAATTCAACTGCATACACCTGCCGGGCTTGGCTATTGATCCGAGTTCTATAACTCATAGAATAAGATGATTCTGGGCTGCAACCGGTCTTGAACAAGAGGATCTTGGGATGTTATAACTTGTAGAATATGAGGATGTGGAGGTTCTGCGAGAAGTTGAAGAACGAAAAGAAGTCCCACCCATTCGCCCACCGGAAGCAGCCAACGCAAGGTGGTGATGGTACACTGTTAACAAACTCGATAAAACCATCCCAGTTATGATGGGGTTCAGTAAGGCCTTCTTCATTGACATCATACTTAATCAAGTTTCTTTCTCCTTAGAAATAGGAAATCTTTTGAGTTAACTAACATGTGGAAGGGTTGTTTTAATTTTCTACATGATTATTTTGCTGTGTCTTATGGTCAATGATTAAGAAAGTGTGAAAACATGTTATCATTTCATTGCAAGTTCTGTTATTACCGGCTTATGGATGATATTCAATGCTAACAAGCAAGGTTGGAGAACTCGCTAGTCGCTAATCGGCGTGAGGTGGGGACTAGCGACTACTCGGGACTAATCGGAATTAGTCGGATCGGGTTTTATATATGTAAGTTCCAGTTTTATGTATACATATACACATTTTTGTAGGTAAATATTTTAATTAGCTAAGTTTTAACTTTTAGTCAACTCGTTTTTTTAAGTATACAAGATTAATTGTTGAAATTCACAGGGTTTGGTTGGAAACTGGCCGGAATTTAGAGGTTTTGGCCGGAATATACAGGTTTTTTGCCGGAATTGTCGATATTTGGCTGGCCGACTAGGCCCGACTAGCAATTAATGGACTGATTAACGAAAAATTACTTAGTTAGTTACTGGCCGACTAGTCGCCGCCTAGTCACGATTTTTACAACCTGCTAATAACCCTTTTGAAGCACATCGGCTCAGTACAAACTATATCTGTGAGGTTTCATGAGCTTTCTGGTACTCAACTCAGTACTCAATGTTAAAAAAAAAAGGTATTCTCGTAAAATCAATATTTTATAGCATTCACAATCGATTCTCCATCTTAATCTCTATAATTACAATATAAATCGCTAGATTTTCTATATTGTGTGGAGTGGTTATGAGTTGAGGAGAGTAGAAAATACAATTTGGTAAAACACTGTTTATAAATGTGAATACCCAAAAACAAATTTGGTGGATTGAGTGGTGATTTGGTAGTTCTTTGAATGGTTGGAGAGGGGTTTTGAATTCTGTGTGAAAAAGAGGAGTTTTGAATTCTTGAATTTTCTGTGCGTGGAAAAGATGAACCGATGATGTTGATGATGATGATGAATTTCATGTATATAATAATTATAATTATAATAATAAAGATAAGGGTACAATGGACTTTTCCCGTTAGACATAGTCAAACAGTCAAACTAACAGAGGAACTCAAATCATAACGAATTTCAAACAACAGGGACTCGGGCAGCGAAATTTCATTTTAGGGACTCAAGTTGACAGCGCACGCCCCTAAGGCTCGGGATGCAATTGCAGTTTACTCTCTTTATAATAATCAATTGGTTATATCAATGTCACAGGTCTCAGACGCAATTGCAGTTTACCTCTGATTTAAAAGTTTTAGCTTTGAAAAACTTTAATTCAAATGATTGCAACATACCCTTTTTAACAGTTAGGGGAGATAAACAACCATTCAAATACTTCAAATGTTTCATGTAATTAAACATTTCACCTAAAATGTATCACCATTGGATATGTTCTAAAGATATTTCATACATTCAAAAAATAAAAACAAGAAAGCTGGTAATCAATTTATCTGGTCAACATCATCCATCATCATGCTACGCCTTTGAACTTGGCTTCGTACTCGTATGGTTGCTGAAATTGACACAAAAAAAGTCAAACCCAGTCAACTTCACTCATCTTAAAAAAGATTATTAAAGCCCTTTATTAAAAAAAACAAAATTAAAAAGAGTTACTTACCAAGAAAATTGCCGAAATCATTTTGCCAGCAAACCATCTCTTATGCATTCCCTGTTGAGCTAGTGAGGCCGCTTCAACACTTTCAAATCGCAGATATACATAGCCCGCACTCTGCCTGTTGGTCAAATAAAAAACATTAATAGATGAATAACAAATGAATAAAACAAAATACTAAATATTAACAGGCAAACTTTTAACTTTTCAGACAAGATAACAAGTTACAAACAATATATATGGTCGGAAAAAACAAGATAATGTGGTATCTTGAAAAGCATGAGAGGCACACATACTTGTCAACATAAATATGCTTCACTCTTCCAAATTTCGAACATTCTTCACCAACATCCTCTTTTATGTCCAAATCAAAGTCGGGTTCGGTCTGCAAAATGTAATACAAACATAAAATCATACCAGTAGACGTGTGTTATGTACTTATGGTTTCATGTCTAGCTAGTCAAACGAGTAAAATAGAAGATTAAACTTAATTTTATAAAAAAAGGTAAAATACAAACCTCGGTAGCGGGATCAAACATATTCTTCAAAAGGAGACACTCACTGGGCTTCCCAACAGGCTCTAAGCCCATGACTGGAACCATTTGGGCCAAACCTGGAACGGGGATTGCAGGTGGGCCAGTACTCTGTAAACCATTGGCTAGGATTGAACCAGATCCATTAACTAAAGGTGCTCCAACTCCAAGAGATCCAGAAAGACTGCAAGGATAGGTATATATCATCAAAAATATGAAAAGACGTAGCATTACAATGTAATTACTTGCTGAATTATGTGCACGATAGACAACATTACAACAACACCATATGGTTATTTTGTTTGTGACCACAATTGATCTTGCAATGGGATTTTACATAATTAATGAAAACTGTTTTGTTATGTATTTCACACTGTATGCAGGGTTTTTTAATGTTTTTTTTTTTTTTTGCAAAACAAAAGCCCAAAAAACAGGGTCTGGTGAACCTACCCTGATGCAATACCACTTCGATCCAACTTCGCCATAAGCTGAACTCTTGATTGAGCATTTAGAGCCTGCAAAAAAAAAAACAAAAATATGTATATATAAAACATCCTTTACATGTATACTTGCCTGTAAACAAACCAAACGTTCATGAACTGCTCGGCGGTAAGTTCGTTTATTTAAATTGAACAAATTTTTTTGTCATTTAATTAAACGAACGAACATGAACACACGTTTTGTTCGTTCATTTATGTTCGTGAACGTGTTTTTATGTTCGTTTAAACACGTTAATTTATGTTTGTGTAAGTTTTAATAAATACATAAGTAATATTTATATAAATATAAACCTCAAAGGGGATTTTCTAACTAGTTATTTTAAAATTACTACTTAGCAATTGGGCTTCCTATTAATAAAAACGGGCTTTCTAATTGAACTAATCATATTAATCTATTTAAAAATACTAATTTGTTCGTTTATGTTAGTCAATTATGTTTATTTGTGTTGGTTATGCTTATTAAATAAGTTTGTTTGTTATGTCCGTTTACGTTCATGAAGTGTTCATTTAGATTTTAAACGAACGAACATAAACGAACACGAACACGAACATGCCCATTTTCTTAACGAACAAACATGAACAAAAAACTTGTTCGATTATATGTTTTGTGTTCCTGTTCGGTTAAAGTTAAATGAACGAACACCACGTGTTCATGTTCGTTCGGTTCGTTTACAGGCCTATGCATACATACACACACATAAAGCATGTGAACTCACCAAATATCCACCATCGTCATCATCAAAATCTGATGCTTTTGCTCCTGAGTCTTGTGCCGCAACATGTTCAGTAACTGAAGACACCTACAAGAAAGAAGCCAATTGTAACATGTATATTCAGAATTAAAAAGAAGCTATACATAAACCTCAACATGTCAAGTGTTCACATATAGCAGTCAAATAAAAGCACCAAGGCCATAAGCAAAAGAATTCACCTTAATTGTCCGCCCAGCAATCTCAAGTTTCCCATTTAAACTAGTGGCTGCTTTCGCATGCTCCAGTTGTGCAAACTACAATAATGATTAAAAGATTAAGTAATGTTCTGATGTTGAATAAGAACATAAGAAAACAAGTACATATGAAATAGGTGAAAATCGAAACACTAACTTGAATAAACCCGAAACCTTTACATTGTCCGGTTTCAAGATCCGTTGGCAGTTGCACCAGCTCTACAGGACCAAATGCTTCAAAAATCTAGATATCATATAAGAAAATCATAAATTAAATTCTAAACAATGACAAAAGTACATAAATAAAGAAGAGCATAAAACTAGCTAGAATTAGTATTGAGTGAATAAAAATGACTAAAAACTGTACCTGTTTGAGTTGAAGTTCAGTCATGTTGAAATGCAAATTTCCCACATAAAGCTTCCGGTCAACTGCACCATAAGGTCCTGCAATACCTCCTGATCCACCAGTTGAAGCATTAGATTGCACGAGATTCTTTTCAGCCTCTGAGGGTTTGACCATTACAGGCTGTCCAAGAAGTAGTTGACCAGACATAGCAATCGCCATTGGAACGGACATTGCATCATAAAATTCAATATACCTGCAGGTTTTTATTAATAAAGAAACTAAATTACAGAGAGAGAGAGAGAGCGACAAATTCATGACTTATGAAAAAGCATGAGAAAACAATATATTTCAATTCATTATATTCTTATATTCTAATTCATTTTTTTATATTTACTTTCTAGTTAATTAAAATTAGAGTAATAATTTGTAAAAACTTATACAAAATCATAAAAAAGTTTTAAATAACAAAACTTCATATCTCAATGTAATGAGAAACTTCTAATAATACATTCTATCTAAATTAATTACTAAAATTTATGATAATATATGTAGAAATTATATAAATTAATTCATAATGATAAGGGTATATAGAAACTAAGTAAAGTACATTAATTCAAGGGTTAAAAAGTTAACCTTTTTTCGATTTTAGTGCAGTGATAAGTGTTGCACTAAAATTAGTGTATGTTTCCCTATTATCATTCAAACTATTTTAGTGTTTGGGTAAATATTCAACAACCTTTTTGGCAATTTTACGCTACAATAGTATAAAGGTACATTTAGTGTACTTTATGGAGAAACATTGATAACATTCATTCAGTGCTAATTAAAAAAAGTGAAGCGATGGCTAGATGCGCACACATCGCGTACACGAGGCAAACTTGTTTTGCAAAAAAAACACACACAACAAGAGAAATTTATATCAATTTATACTAAAAACAACATATATTTCAGTAATTAATTGTTGTGCAACATTTGATTACTGAAATAAAACAGAGGCACTCACCCAACTCCTTTTGACCTTCGTGAATTCCTATCCATGATCAGACGCACATCTCGCACCTGCAGAAAAAAAATTGAAAAAAAAAACAAATTTACAACATAGCATAGTTCTCAGAGCAATTAATCATACTATACCATCATAGACACCCATAATAATACCACACTTGAGAGTGCTCACAAGATCATCATCAACTAACAGGTCCTTAAAAATTCACTCACCCCACTATAATAGAATGTTGGAACAGAGGAAAAGTCAATATACTAGTTGAACTGAAGGCAGATGAGCATTTACTGCAACAGGAAGGAGATGTATCTCAATAATAAGTAATCATATTGTTTAAATTATGTATTAGATCTAGAATCGCAACCTACAATGGTTATTTATGAGCTACATATCACTTGGTGCATATATAAGTTGATCATGCAATCATGCACTACATAGAAAACGATGTTTCAGAAATTAAATGATGACATTTGCAGCAGTTTAGCAGAAAATAAATAGAAACATGTCAACAGAGTGACAGACTAGCCTAGATATTGCTGTTACCTTTCCTGCTTTTGAAAAAAACTCGTAAACATCCCATTCAGTTGCCTTCAGTGGCATCTGCAAACAAGTAACAACAAATTTATAAGATGGTTCGTATTGTTTTGAAGACGAATAATAAAACACTGAATACAATGTATGTATACACACACACCCACCTGGTAAGCAAAAACAGTCCTTTGGTCCCTTTCTGGATCTGCTTCAGGTTCAGCCACTTCTTTTTTATCTTTTAACCTCCTGCAATGTAAGAACCTTATATCACAATGAGAAATAAATTCAAGGATGAATTCTTAAACATTGATAAATATGCTGTATTAATCTCTTTTGGTGTTCCTTAAGTGCACAATAAGTCCATAAGAAAAATATCATTTTCCAAGTTGGTTTAAAAAAATTCTAAGCAAATTGCTTAGAAATTTCTCACCGCTTTTCTAACATCACCACTACGGTGCATGCAAGATCATTGTTATGACATGACACATTATGATTATTATTGTTTTGAGAAATGTTGTGATTCATCATGTATTTTTTACATCACTAATTAATGTCGTTTCCAAAACGTATTTTAAACGAACAAATGCTGTAAAGTTTAAGTTGCTTGGCTCAAGAATCCAAGAAACAAAAAAAAATCGGTCAAGAATATGATCGACAAGTGACTACACATTCTCACATTATAGATAAAGAATTAGTAATAAGTTAAGCTAACCTAACCTAATTTCTAACTCGTGTTCCCTATAATGCACCGAGTTTAAATAGCACTGCAACACTATGCCAAACAGTAAAAATATGGTACAAAGCAACTCGAACAGGTTCGTATTTTTTTATCCATAGTTCACAGAAAAGAACTAAGAATATGGAGTTAAAATAATAATGCCTCCGTAGTGAACAAAAACTTGATAGGCTGAGACAGCACCATATGCATTGCCAACCTAAAAATTCAATACATAACTTGTTAACATCTCAGCTGACAAGTAACCTTAATGCCATTTATAAAAAAAATTATATATTATAGACTTTAACTCAAGCCAAATGTTGAAGGGAAATATAAAATAATAAACCAACAGACCTTATGAGACTCAAATTGTGGGAAAGCACTTTCTTGAGTGAACCCATGAAGATGTTTCCACTTTGTTAGCTCATTAGTATGTGCAAATACTCCATCTACGATTTCAACCCATATTAGAAGCTACAGACTTGGCTTGTTAAGTAGCTAAACTACATAGTTCTTACAGAACCTCTTGTTTTCTACAAATTCCCTATTCAAAATTTTTATTGATCTTGACTTTATAAGCATAAACCCTAAAACTGAATGCAAAGATACAGATGATACAATGGTAGGCAATGCTAACGACCAAATGAATGATTCTAACTACTCCTCCAATGAGAAGCAAACAAACAAACAACCTTACCAAGTTCCAACTCATCATCCACTGAGAAGCAAACAAACAATCTTACCCAGTACAATCCCACCCATAGCCATAGATGCTATTGGTGGGGTATATGGAGGGTGGGATGCAGACAAGCCTTGCCTCTGTCCCAAGAAATAGAAAAGGGATAGATAGGCTGCTTCCAGTGAGACCTCAAGCTCCAAAGCCATATCCGGACATAACAGTCAAATAAAAACATATCTAGGCACATAGATACTAAAAAGGGGCAGAAAACAGTGTACAAAATAAATTCTTGGTAAGCTACCGAAAAGATGCATTGGCCACCAAAATTAACTAAAAATCTAAGCTTCTAACTCCTAAGATAAGAATCTAATAAAATCGGTACAATCCTCCAAAAAAGAAGTCCTTTAACCTTAATCCTAATCATCCACAAACTCCTAAAGCGGTCCAATCCTCCATTCCTCCTATAATTCCTTAACCTTAATCATCCACTAGGAAGCAACTATGCACAAAACAGAACTGAAAAACAAGCAATACAAAAGCAAAATTAGTTACAAAAAAAGTTACACACCTGCTTTCCCTTTCCCTTAATTCGAGTTCTCTTTCTTGTTCTCTAAGCAACTCCTTCTCACGTTCACGCTCTATCCTTGAGTGACTCCGGCTCCTTCTAGACCTTTCTCTCTCCTTTTCCCTTTCTCTCTCCTTCTCTCTATCTCTCGAACTCCGTTCCTTGTCCCTGTCTCTGTCTCGTTCTCTCTCACCGTCTCTACTACTTCTCCGGCGATCCCTATCCCTATCCCCACCCCTATCCTTTTCCCTGTCCCTATCACCACCGCTACTTCTGTGACGGTCACGGTCCGACCTAGAAACCCTATCCTCACGGTCACGGTCACGGTCGCGGTCACGGCGGCTCCTGCCGTTATCTTCTTCTCCTCTGGTTTTCTTACTTTTCCGATCTTCTTCTACGGTTCGTTCGTCATCGCCGTCGTCTCTGTCCCTGTCTCTCCGGCGGTAAGCCTTCTCGGTCTTCTCTACACCACCGTCTTTAGCGTTTGACGGAGAATCGGTGCCGTTGGCAGGTGCGGCGACGGTCTTCTCCAAGTAGTCGTACTCGTCGAAATCCATGAGGATTGTTGAGATTGTTGAAATTAGGGTTTGAAATTGGGTGGGTTTCTCCACGGATTTTATAGAGCGTGAAAAGTGTGTTTTACAGTTTTAGACTTTTCTTAGAGTATTCACGTTAGTAATCAAATTATATTTGTAAGGTTTTTAAAATATAAAGAGTATAAAAAGTGATTTTGACTGAAGGAGAGAAAAAATATTCTATATACTAGGTTAGTCTTTGTGTGTTATACGGGCTTAACAATTTAAATATATAATAAATATTTCCTATAAATGCAAAACAAAGACGAAGATGTTTATATACCAGGTTGACATAAATGAGTTAATATAAATATAATGTTATATAATTAATAATAATAAAATAATGTTTTAAAAAATATATGCATTGCAAGGTTGAATAATAATTTGTTAACATATAGAATTGTCAAGATATGTATTTAAGAAAATAAACATTCACGTGGCAATCATAATTTTTGTTAAGGTTATTTTTTTAACATCTACCAACTATTTTTTTTGAATACTATTAGTAACAATCAATGTAAAAAAAACTTAAAAAATATTTTTTCATACTATTAATGTTATACGATATATTTGCTTCTAGGATGAAAGGCCACAAAAGGTCAAGACCCAACAACTAATTATTCAAATATCTTGAAGTCATAATCTTCCTTCTCCTTTAAGCGCATAACCAGAAGCAAGTTAGAGTCGTTACAACTCACCGGAATTTCTTTGCTAATTTTATTAGATTAAAGTACTAATTGTTTTTTTTTTTTATTATGTTGTAGTTCCTTAGTGCACACAAGATGAAATATCATATCAATCATTCTATAAGCTTTGTGAAGGGTCTTCACATGCTTTAATATTAATATAACATTAACATTATATTGGTACTTTGATAATGAAATTAAATTAATATAATACATATGATACTATACAAAAAAATATGATGATATATATCTTATCAGTTCTTCTAGGTCAGGGGTTATAACATTTGAACAAGACGTTTTTACTTGATTGAGTTTAGTTTATAAAAACAATTAGAAAAGAAAAAAACGTAAGTTCATGTAAAGATCACCTTACTTATTTTATTATTTTTATAATATTATTATTTAAAAAAAAACAAATCGTAAGTTTTCATCTTTGGAATTTCTTTTGCAATTATTAGAATAAGCCTAATTTATTTGATGATTATTTAAATAATAATATAATAATATTTCTCCTCGTAAGATTATCTTTAATTTAGAATACATATAGATAAAGATTATGAGATAAATTTTTAATATTAATATACTATTTATTTAATTTATATAAGATAAATAGAAGAGAGATGCGGGAAAACAAAAAATTAATACCTTCAGTGAATTCTATAGGTTTACTTTATTATATGTATAGATTTGGGGGACACTATTCACCCCCTATGCTTTTTAATATATATTGAAAGTGATTATGAGTGAAGGAGAGAGAAAATGTAATGATAAAGGTATAAAAATATTATTTAATTGAAAAGGAGAGGAAAAATATTTGTTTTTAGTGAAAATATATTGATATATGAGTTGTTTTTTAGTGGGATATATGTATATTTTGGTGGATTGGATGTGAATGCTCTTAGAGCATTTACTTTGGTAGGTTATTTATTTTGAAGTGCGGAAATTGCACTCTTGGTCTCCAGGCTTCAATAATTACGTATTTGATCTTGGTGGTTGTGATTTTTGCATTCGGATAATCACTGTAAACCCACCACCACTATCACCTTCAACCCACCACCTCTGGCGTCACCTTCAACTCACCGCCTCCACCTCCACCGTAAACCCAACACTATCACCATCACCTTCAACCCACCACCACCGCTGTCACCTTCAACTTACCACTTCCACCGTAAACCCACCACCACCACTGTCACCTTCAACCCACCATCTCCGCCATCACCTTCAACCCACCGCCTCCACCTCCATCGTAAACCCACCACCATTGTAACCTTCAACCCACAACATTCGTCGTCACCTTCAACCCACCGCCTCCACCATAACCATAAACCCACCACCTTCACCTCCACGTTTTTCTGGTAACCATTGTTCGCACTCCAGCGATAGCGTCTTGGTGACATAGAAATTGAAGAGGAGGTGGTGGAGGGGATTGGGTGGTGATGGGTCTTGGTGGTTTGAGTTTAGAGATAGAGAGAGAGGAGAATGAGAGTGAGAGAGAGAATTATGCAGGTTTGGGATGGGACCCATAAACTTTATTAAAATATTTTTTATTTGTTTTTTAATATGTATGGGTACTTTGGTCATTTAACACACACTTAACTGAAATATTTAATACAAGTTAGTGATAAGGATCACCTGAGTGCAAAAATTATGACCACCAGAATCAAGTGTGTAATTATTGAAGCCTCGGGACCAAGTCTGCAATTTTAGCAAACCACAGGGACCAACCAGACATTTAACTTTTTATTTTATTTTCGAGAAAAATGCAATTTGTGTCTATGTGCTTTAGAAGGCGATTATAAGCTGAGTCCCTAAAATGAAATTTCATTTCCTTAGTTCCCAACTTTTAAAAAAGCAATACATGTGTGAGTCCCTTTTGTAAGTTTTTCTGTTTGAAAATTAATGAAAGGACCACTTTACCCCTTATCCTCGATATTAAAAGACTGTTATACCCCTTACCCATTTAATTAAAAAATTAATACATATTGTGATATTTGTTCATGTTCTTTAGGGTTTTAGCTTGTTTAACGCCAAATGGTACAACATTTGAAGTTGCATTTTTCCAATCTTCTTTAGACTCACACAACTTGAAAGAACTCACTTTTGGTTGCAACATTTCATATTAGTTCTTCTGGACACAAGGAGTCCTAGCCCCTCTACCCCCTCTTCCTCCGTGGGCGGCGTTCGCTTAAAAGACTTGGAAAGTTTGTTATCTGAATTTGTACAAGATCAGACTCTCCGGTGGATCTCCGGTGACTTTGATGACTCATCTTTGAGTGTAAATCGAGACGCAACTGTTGTTAGCCGGTTACAAGACGGTTATCATTGATAATCTTGATATTTTTTCATAGGTTGTCAATCGAGTTCAAGAATTTGTTGGGTTTTCAATTTTTCTTGTTATTTTATAGGGATTTTGATTTTCAAAATTGGGGTTTTGTTGGATCATTGTGGGTGTTGGTTCTCAGTGGTGGCGGGGTGGAAACGGATGGTGGTGATCAGAGTAAGCAGCGGTGTTGGGTGGTTGTAGGGTGTTCAGTGGTGCTAGTGGTGGTGAACTGTTGTGGGAATGATGGTGTGGCAATCGTTGAATATGGAGTTGTGGTGTTTCGAGGGTGTTGAACAGGTGGAGTTGAGCGTTACAGACTGGTGGGTGGTGTTGTATGACGATGTTTGGGATTTTAGAAAACAAGAATGATGTTTTTAAGATTGAAATTTATTGAACATGTGGAGGGTGTTTGGGTGAGCTTATTTAGACCTCCTTTTAACTTATTGAGTTATAAAAGTTAATAAGTTGTTTTATATTGTTTGGCAAATTGTATAAGTCCTAGAAAGATTTCTAAATTGTATTGAAAAGGGAATTTTTTGAGAAGTTAAAAATTGTAACTTCTTAAAAAATGAAAGGACTTTTGTGATGAACTTCACATTACACCCCTTTAAAAAGCCATAAGCTAACCTAAACACTTTTTTTAGAAACTTCTTTTTTTGAAAAGCCATAAGTTAATAAGTCATTTTAACAAAAAGTCCTTTTGAACTTAAATAAGAAATCCCAAAAACACTTGTGGTGTAATGCTCTGCGTTTTCGTACTTTATATATTTAGAAAATTCATGTTGTATTTCCATTTTTAGAAACTTTTGTAATCTTTGTATTCATCTTCGTTGTAATCGGAATTCCAGGACTTGAATCATAATGAAACACGTGTTCTATTTTATCATATCAAACTCATTTATATTCTACTTATATGCTACCTTGTCCACTATACGCGTAAACGCTTGATATATTTGCAATATGTGACATACACGTGTAATACGAAAACAATATGTGTATTTATACTTGATTTTCTTCACTTTACACTTATGGAACCTTTGCCACATGCTAAAGGTACTTAAGAACCTTTATTTGTTCATAAAAAGCCAACATATAACACCTAGATATGTTGCAAACTAATAAAATAAAAAAAATAAAATATTGTAGCCCGCCACACCCTTGCGGACCGCAAGGGGTACCCCATACGGTCCGTATGGGATACTAGCGGGCAACAGTTTGTTTGGTCGCTGGTTGCATGAATCCCACTCCATCTTTAACCTCCAATGGCCTTCAAACACCATAAATACACCACCAAACTAACCCTACTTCATCCCCTTTATAACCCAAGTAATTCCCACGCATTTCACACTTTTCTAATCACCTACAACATGTCACACCCTGACCCGCAGCGGAAAAGGTGATCGGGGCATGATTGGGTTATCATCAAAGCTCATGACATTTATTATGCGTTTCATATTCATTAATACAATTTAATGTAAATTTACAATAAGAATTACAATATGTTCTAACTATCAATCTAAGCTTCTTTGTTCTCTTCTAAGGCAATTCCTATGTTTTCTTTGCTTCAACCTGTTCACCTGTATCATGTGTAAAAAGGTTTTGGATCAACATAATGTTGGCGAGTGAATCCTATGGAAAACATTTGAACAAGTTTATTTAAATTGATTATGAAATATGTGCACAACCAAACATGAGTAAAAATAGATGTAAACTTATTCAACAATCATAAGATATTAAATAAAACACACATGAACAATAATGGAACATTTAGAGGCACGCGATGCTCAACTCGTCTCTCACGAGGAACTGAGGGGCCTAATGAATGAATTGCATAAACATGATAATATGAATGACACAACTACAAACAATATAAACTCAATGATACACACATGAACAATAATGAATTTGATTTGAGGCACGCGTTGTTCAACTCGTCTCCCACGAGGAACTGATGGGCTTAATGAATGAGTTTCATATAATTTGACAAAAGGAAATAAGTAATCACAACAATATAACAATCTAAGTTTAGATCATGATGTGGTATGGCACAAGTTTAAATAAACAAGTTAATTATTTTTATAACACATGACACACCCCAAAACGTGTAATTTAAAAGGGGGAGTTGTAAGATTCACTCACAGTGGGTGCGTTCGGTTGATGATGTTGAATGCACGCGAAGTGGTTTTAACCACGAGTGAGATTAACCTAGATAAATCGCATTATGGTTTGGTAAGTAAACGGATTTTATTAATCTATTTTAGTAGGATTGTTGGGTGTATTTTTGTGAGTTTAAGGCTATTTTCTAACCTTAAAAATGTTATTTTTAAGTATTTTTAATTGATTTTTAATTAAAATAATTAAATAAAAATAATAAAAAATTTTGACTTTTTTTCTGACCGTTGACCGTTGACTGACCGTTGACCGGTTCGAATCGTGTATATAAGTGCGCTGGGTGAGGCTCGAACCCGAGACCTCCCGTACGCGTGCACGCAGCTCTACCAACTGAGCTACGTGTCTAACCCGTTATATATCTGATTTTAATTATATATATATATTAATTAGATTTAAACAGAAATCCTTTATTTTAAAAACGATTTTTAATCCAGAGAACCGGTGCGCTCCACAGGTCTCGAACCCGGGACCTGTGGCTTGTGTAACACACAGTCCACCGCTGGACTGTGTGTTTAACATGTTATATAATCCAATTTTTATTATACTTAAATACAAACTACTTGTTTTCATTTCTGACTTATTTAAAAAGGTAACATAATGGTCCGGGTCGATACAGAAGACCGGACTCGAACTCGTGTGCTTTGATTAAACATACACACAGTCCACCGCTGGACTGTGTCTAACTTGGTTATTATTCCGGTTATTAATATACTTAACATATACCTGTGGCGACTCCGGTTCAGTTAATAAAAAAATCCTTTTTTATTAAGGCAGCGTGTGTGAAACAGGATTCGAACTCGAGACGTTTGTGTTTAATGTGCACACAGTCCACCGCTGGACTGTGTGTCTAACCCGAGTAATATCTTGATTTTAATTATACTTATACGTTTACCGCACTTCATCTTCTTCGACTGATTTTTAACCAGAATCGATAACTGACTGGTTAAATGTTTTAATCGGTTTCTTAGCGTTTTTCAGTTCATTACGGTGAGATATAAGTGAAAAGGAAAAGAAATTAGGCGAAGAGGTATACCGACTATCTTCCTCTGTTTTCCGGCAGAACTCCGGCGACAGCAATCCCTTCCGGCGACGAGTGTCTTGCAGCAGCGAGTCTCCAGGAAGCTTACAAAGGGTGTGGGTATCTCCGGTATAAGCTCAGGGGGTTCAGTAAGGTTCAGAAATGATGAACCCGGTTTTCCGGTGATGAGCAGAGAAATTCCGGCGAGAGAGTTTTCGCCGGGAAAGGGTGCGGTTTTGAGCGAAAGTGTTTGCAGAGGTTCGAGGTGGTTTTTATAGGGAGAAACCGAGATGTATTTGGCCTGATTTCCAACTGGATTCATTGGTTTGAATTTCTCCGGCGGTTATGACTTTGGTCGCGGACTCAGACGTCCATGTCTTAGTAATTGTTTACGTTAACGGAAGGATTCGTTAAATACTCGCGAGATTGCCGGGATTTCCGACGACTGAACTTTGGGCGCCGGTTTTGAATTCGTAACGTCATGATATCAATTAAATGATTCTAATATTTAACAAATAGCATCAGTGGCGCAGTGGTTTAGTGCGCGTGTGTTAAGTCGTTTGCTGGACCGGTACTGACCCGGGTTCGAAACCCGGCAGAACCAAAACATTTTTATTTTGCGATTTTTAACAGTTTTTCAAAAACTAATTATATATTCCCGTATAATAATTGATTATGTATCGTTTAAAATTATTTTGGGCATTTAATTCGCAACGAAAATTTTGACTGACTGTTCGGTTGATAAACGGAGCGGGTTTGGTAAATCCGTTTTTGACGGATGTTACAGTATCCCCTGCTTTTTAGAAATTTCGTCCCGAAATTTAAATTGTGATATATTTGACTTAAAGAATGATGGTGTTTAGTTTGACAGTTATATGCTTAGAAAAAATAAGGGTTTAAGTTTTTGTTTGAGGCGGTAACGTTCCTTGTAAGGGTTAAGTACCCTATTACAGGAATCGCTTTTTGTTGCCTACTGTATAAATATTGATAAGCAGGAATGATTCGCTAAAAATGATATCATGCATAAGAGTTTAGGTACGTTTGGAAAAGTATGGTTATATCCTAAGGCAAAACTTCTAACACTACAACCTACATGGGAACATAAATAAAACACAACAGCTGATATTTGAACATAATTAAACACAACAGCTAATATTTGAACATAAATAAACACAACAGCTAATATTTCAACATAAATAAACACAACAGCTAATATTTGAATCCACATTCTGATAGCATATATGTTTGAATGGTGGAAGTTCCTCTCTCGTTTGTTATGATGGAGAGGTTAGTTTATGTAGAAATGGAACACAATTCCAATTTCTCTAAATAGCAAGATGATATAAATGTAACACAAATTTCAACCAAGGCAATACCAAATCTTACATGGAACTTCTCATAACCGCCTGATAATGCCTCTGATCCTTTGGCAAGAATACTTATATATAGGAAGTACCAGCGGCGCATCCACCATATTCTTGCCAAATTTTCATTGGTTTTATCCACAAGTTATGATTAGTTACCAAGAAACTAATAAATCCTACATAGAACTTCTCATAACCGTCCGACAATGCCTCTGATCCTTTGACAAGAATACTTATATATAGGAAGTACCAGCGGCGTATCCACCATATTCTTGTCAAATTTTCATTGGTTTTATCAGTGAATTATGATTAGTCCTATATAACTCTACAACCAATACAACAAACATAAAATACTAAATGAAATATATCTGTGCGATCAAGGCTCAATCAAACGGAGCCGATCGTATTGCATGTACTGAAAATGAAATGTCTGTGCGCTCAAGGCTCAATCAAACGGAGCCGAACGTATTGAATGTACTGAAAATGAAATTATATGTGTGCTCAAGGCTCAATCAAACGGAGCCGAGCGTATTGCATGTACTGAAAATGAATAACTTAATCACACAAACAGCCTATGCATGGAACCTCTCATAACCGCCTGATAATGCCTCCGATCATTTGACAAGAATACTTATATATAGGAAGTACCAGCGGCGTATCCACCATATTCTTGTCAAATTCTCATTGACTTTATCAAGTTATGATTAGTTCTATGCGACTCTACAACAAACACAACAACCACAAGATACTGATAATGAAATTGTCTGTGCGCTCAAGGCTCAATCAAACGGAGCCGAACGTATTGCATGTACCTAAAATGAACAACTTAATCTAAACAACAATCACACAAACAGCCTATGCATGGAACCTCTCATAACCGCCTGATAATGCCTCCGTTCATTTGACAAGAATACTTATATATAGGAAGTACCAGCGGCGTATCCACCATATTCTTGTCAAATTCTCATTGACTTTATCCGCAAGTTATGATTAGTTCTATGCGACTCTACAACAAACACCACAACCACAAGATACTGATAATGAAATTGTCTGTGCGCTCAAGGCTCAATCAAACGGAGCCAAACGTATTGCATGTACTGAAAATGAACAACTTAATCTAAACAACAATCACACAAACAGCCTATGCATGGAACCTCTCATAACCGCCTGATAATGCCTCCGATCATTTGACAAGAATACTTATATATAGGAAGTACCAGCGGCGTATCCACCATATTCTTGTCAAATTCTCATTGACTTTATCCGCAAGTTATGATTAGTTCTATGCGACTCTACAACAAACACCACAACCACAAGATACTGATAATGAAAATGTATGTGCGCTCAAGGCTTAATCAAACGGAACCGATCGTATTGCATGTATTGAAATGTAAAATGAAATGACCGATCAAGGCTCAATCAAACGGAGCCGATCGTGCGGGCACGCCACTGATCAACCGCATAATAAAATGGGGATCAAGCTCAACCTCATAAATGGGGGGGCTGCGGCCTCGGCAAATGCATATATACTGAAAATAATAAACAATAATTATTCTAACAGTCTACACATGGAACCTCTCATAACCGCCAGATAATGCTTCTGATCCTTTGACAAGAATACTTATATATAGGAAGTACCAGCGGCGTATCCACCGTACTCTTCTCAAAGTTTCATTAGCTTTATCCTTAAGTTATGATTGGTTTGATGTGATAAAGAAATACATAAAACTAAACGATAGGAGTAGAATCTGGATCTTCGGCGAAGAGGACTAGTTGGGTATCTTCGTTTGGGCCGTTATTATCTTCGACAAGATTGGCGTTGATGTTGAAGACTCTTCCTCTTGTTGGCGGCCTAGTGGTTGGGTTTCCTTGGTTTACTTGGTTAACTGGGTTTAATTGGGCTTGAGTGTTGATAACGTTAACCAATTGAGGGCATGAGTTTCTAAAGTGGGTTGGGTCGCCACAATTGAAACAAGCTCGAGCATATGGGAACACGGGGTATTGGGGTTGATGATAAGTTTGGGCCATGTTTTGAGTAGGGGAAGAGGTTTGGTTTTGGAAGGTGCGACAAACCTTGCTCAAATGACCATAGCGTCCACAAGTTGTACATAGTCGACAAGGTAAGGTAAGGGGATGGTGATAAAAACAGTTGTTGCATCGAGGGTGAGGTCCAAGATATGGTTTCTTATTTGGGTAAGTTGAGTTGGGTGCCACTTGAGTGATTGGGATAGCTTGGATGGGTATGGCGTGTAAAACTGGTTGGTTACGTTGGGTAGCAGCGAAAAGTTGCCCGTCTCTTCTTCTCTTAGGATTGGGTTGAGAAGGGGATTCGGTTTGAGTGGAGTCGGAGGTTTCAGTTGATTCTTTATCCTTCTTCTTCTCCTCCTTGAAGTCTTTGTTTCGGATTCGGTTCTCGGTGAGCTATGTTGCTAGCTCCATTGCTGCTTCCAAAGTTGCAGGCTTGGTACTTATTACAGGGTCTTGAATCTTTGACGGAAGACCACGAATGTAGTGCTCGATCAAACGGTAGAGGGGAGTGAACATGTTGGGAACCATTTGATGTAATTCGAGGAACCTTTTGTTGTATGTGATGTGGTCTCCTTCCATTTGCTTTAACGAATAAAATTCATCTTCTAATTTCTTGATTTCACTCCTTGGGCAAAATCGTCTGGTCATGATTTCCTTCAATTCGTTCCAAGTTAAGGTCATAGCATCTTCCACACCTCGTTTGGCCTTCTCTGTATTCCACCAAGTAAGTGCTATCCCATATAATCGACCGGTAGCATATCGCACTTTGCGATCGTCAGGGCAATCGCAATTTAGAAAAGTGTTCTCCATCTCTTCAAACCAATGGAGGAGAGCGGTGACGCCTTCAGTCCCTTTGTATTTTGGAGGGTCGCATGATTTGAAATGCTTGTAGGTGCATTTAGTGGTATTTGGGGAAGAGTTGATAATGTTTTGGTTTGCTTGATTGACAGGATTAGCGGTGAGTGCTTGTTGAACTTGGATTACAATGTTGGGTATTACGGCAGCCATTTGTTGAGCGATTTGGGTTCATGGGTCGCATTAGGAATGAACATTCATAAAATAATTATAGAAAAATAAATCTACTACATCCATAGGATGTCTTGGGCTTTGCTCGCTGTTAGGCCCTAACATGCCGCCATACTTTACCTGTGTAATCATGTGGGCCCCCATGAATACCGGTTTTTCATATGGTTCGCACGGGTTTGCCAGGTTGCGTACACAAAAACCCGAAGAAAATCGAGAAATATGTATACAACGTGTGATATTCGGAAGGTGTCTAGGTGTAGACACGGTGACACCTCAAAGTAGGTTAGTTCGAACGACGTTTGGTGTGGCATGCTTTGGCCTAATAGGTCCTTCGTACTCTCATCGTTGGTCCCCAGGTAGGCAAACTGGTCCGTTATATTGGATTTATACGAATGCCAACCTAGACAGGACGTTCCGACTACCGGTACTTGTACCCTTCCAGTTACTACATGCCCGTCGCAGAACTTACTTTGATGTGATTTGAAAATTGCACAAAATCTTTGGATAATGAGAGTATGAAAATAAATTGAATACATGAACATCGATATATGTATAATGAATATGTATATAAGCATGTATGTTTGACTGTAAATGTAAACAAATATGAAACAAATAAATATCACAAGTTTGTATGTAACCACCTAATCAATTAAAATTTAGGCAGACTATAGTATAGGCTCTAAGGGTCTAATAACCTATCCTATATCCCTATAGTCATGGCTCTGATACCAATCTGTCACACCCCGACCCGCAGCGGAAAAGGTGATCGGGGCATGATTGGGTTATCATCAAAGCTCATGACATTTATTATGCGTTTCATATTCATTAATACAATTTAATGTAAATTTACAATAAGAATTACAATATGTTCTAACTATCAATCTAAGCTTCTTTGTTCTCTTCTAAGGCAATTCCTATGTTTTCTTTGCTTCAACCTGTTCACCTGTATCATGTGTAAAAAGGTTTTGGATCAACATAATGTTGGCGAGTGAATCCTATGGAAAACATTTGAACAAGTTTATTTAAATTGATTATGAAATATGTGCACAACCAAACATGAGTAAAAATAGATGTAAACTTATTCAACAATCATAAGATATTAAATAAAACACACATGAACAATAATGGAACATTTAGAGGCACGCGATGCTCAACTCGTCTCTCACGAGGAACTGAGGGGCCTAATGAATGAATTGCATAAACATGATAATATGAATGACACAACTACAAACAATATAAACTCAATGATACACACATGAACAATAATGAATTTGATTTGAGGCACGCGTTGTTCAACTCGTCTCCCACGAGGAACTGATGGGCTTAATGAATGAGTTTCATATAATTTGACAAAAGGAAATAAGTAATCACAACAATATAACAATCTAAGTTTAGATCATGATGTGGTATGGCACAAGTTTAAATAAACAAGTTAATTATTTTTATAACACATGACACACCCCAAAACGTGTAATTTAAAAGGGGGAGTTGTAAGATTCACTCACAGTGGGTGCGTTCGGTTGATGATGTTGAATGCACGCGAAGTGGTTTTAACCACGAGTGAGATTAACCTAGATAAATCGCATTATGGTTTGGTAAGTAAACGGATTTTATTAATCTATTTTAGTAGGATTGTTGGGTGTATTTTTGTGAGTTTAAGGCTATTTTCTAACCTTAAAAATGTTATTTTTAAGTATTTTTAATTGATTTTTAATTAAAATAATTAAATAAAAATAATAAAAAATTTTGACTTTTTTTCTGACCGTTGACCGTTGACTGACCGTTGACCGGTTCGAATCGTGTATATAAGTGCGCTGGGTGAGGCTCGAACCCGAGACCTCCCGTACGCGTGCACGCAGCTCTACCAACTGAGCTACGTGTCTAACCCGTTATATATCTGATTTTAATTATATATATATATTAATTAGATTTAAACAGAAATCCTTTATTTTAAAAACGATTTTTAATCCAGAGAACCGGTGCGCTCCACAGGTCTCGAACCCGGGACCTGTGGCTTGTGTAACACACAGTCCACCGCTGGACTGTGTGTTTAACATGTTATATAATCCAATTTTTATTATACTTAAATACAAACTACTTGTTTTCATTTCTGACTTATTTAAAAAGGTAACATAATGGTCCGGGTCGATACAGAAGACCGGACTCGAACTCGTGTGCTTTGATTAAACATACACACAGTCCACCGCTGGACTGTGTCTAACTTGGTTATTATTCCGGTTATTAATATACTTAACATATACCTGTGGCGACTCCGGTTCAGTTAATAAAAAAATCCTTTTTTATTAAGGCAGCGTGTGTGAAACAGGATTCGAACTCGAGACGTTTGTGTTTAATGTGCACACAGTCCACCGCTGGACTGTGTGTCTAACCCGAGTAATATCTTGATTTTAATTATACTTATACGTTTACCGCACTTCATCTTCTTCGACTGATTTTTAACCAGAATCGATAACTGACTGGTTAAATGTTTTAATCGGTTTCTTAGCGTTTTTCAGTTCATTACGGTGAGATATAAGTGAAAAGGAAAAGAAATTAGGCGAAGAGGTATACCGACTATCTTCCTCTGTTTTCCGGCAGAACTCCGGCGACAGCAATCCCTTCCGGCGACGAGTGTCTTGCAGCAGCGAGTCTCCAGGAAGCTTACAAAGGGTGTGGGTATCTCCGGTATAAGCTCAGGGGGTTCAGTAAGGTTCAGAAATGATGAACCCGGTTTTCCGGTGATGAGCAGAGAAATTCCGGCGAGAGAGTTTTCGCCGGGAAAGGGTGCGGTTTTGAGCGAAAGTGTTTGCAGAGGTTCGAGGTGGTTTTTATAGGGAGAAACCGAGATGTATTTGGCCTGATTTCCAACTGGATTCATTGGTTTGAATTTCTCCGGCGGTTATGACTTTGGTCGCGGACTCAGACGTCGGTTATAACCGATGTCTTAGTAATTGTTTACGTTATAACGGAAGGATTCGTTAAATACTCGCGAGATTGCCGGGATTTCCGACGACTGAACTTTGGGCGCCGGTTTTGAATTCGTAACGTCATGATATCAATTAAATGATTCTAATATTTAACAAATAGCATCAGTGGCGCAGTGGTTTAGTGCGCGTGTGTTAAGTCGTTTGCTGGACCGGTACTGACCCGGGTTCGAAACCCGGCAGAACCAAAACATTTTTATTTTGCGATTTTTAACAGTTTTTCAAAAACTAATTATATATTCCCGTATAATAATTGATTATGTATCGTTTAAAATTATTTTGGGCATTTAATTCGCAATGAAAATTTTGACTGACTGTTCGGTTGATAAACGGAGCGGGTTTGGTAAATCCGTTTTTTTACGGATGTTACACAACACTCTCAAATCCTCTATAATCAGCTGCTAATTGCAAGTTCGAGCAGAATTACTCTCTTCCACTAAAGTGAGCGTAACTCACTCAAATCTTGTTCGTTTTGCTCCATTCTTTTTCCCACTTTATTGGATTAACCTTTGGAACATTTCCATTGGTTTTCCATGGAAAACAAGGCTCTGGAATGTCCAGAAAAAGGCTCCAAAGTGGACTGTTCATTTCTGTTTTCATCTAAACTTGTTTAAACTTTGTCAAACTTGAGTTATCTCATCTCAAACCTATGTCCTAATGCTTATTACCTCATCCATGGTTAGTTAGGCTTAAAAACAAGGTTGAGACATGTTAAATCAGAGGATAAAACCTCACAAACTTTCTAATTTACATGAGCATTAAGCTCCCAAGTGATGCCAAGTCATGAACTTGATGTTAGTGTGACTACCCGGTTAGCTTGCGCTATCCTACAACTAAGTCCACACATCACTTGATGATTTCTCATCACTATCCCAATGTGGTTTGCTAGATGAAAGTAACATAACCCCATCTAGCCTTCGACTTGTGTCGACGTCGGCTCACCGGGTTGTAGCTTACTTGGCTACTTGGTATAGTGATAAACATGTATTCCATTTCTTATTATTAATCTTGTTCTTGACCATCCTTGTTGTCTATGACAACTTGTGTAGAGGTGAACAATGGAGGTACCTAAATGGGAGCTTGTTCTACCTACCTCATGTATGAATTCTATGACTCAAAAGAGATGCCTAAATGGAGACTTTGATCTTCTACCTCATACTTGACCTACAATCTATGAATACTATATAATCTACGTATATATATACCTAAGTAACAAGACTTAATAATAACTTAATAGTTACTTGTTAAGAAACATGTTACATCATCTATGACAATGCACTTGTTACGATTCTAATGGATCTTTGAATCCATTAAAACACACCAAACCCTTGAGGTTTTAATTGTAACGCCCTGCTTTCCCGTACTTTCTTTATTTAGAAACCGTGTCTTGTAATTCTATTTTTGGAAGCTTGTAATTCTCGTAAACATCTTTATTCGCATCGTTGTAAAACCGAGACTATGATCATAATGAAATCAAGATTCTTAATATTCATTCGTTATAAGATTGTGCGTGATTGGAAACATTTGTGATCCGTGAAACTCGTTAATCGTTAAACTAAATTCGTTACAAAAATATAATTACATATTCATTTATTAAGATAATTAATTAATTAAATTAGTTAATAAAATTAATTAATTTCTTTTTACAAAGATTAAAATGCTAATTCTTTATATATATTAACAATTAGTGTTAATATATATCTTTCATTAATAAAGTCTTTGGTCAAAGTGTAATTCATGGATACTTAAACTACAGGGGCTATTTATGCAATTAATGGAAAGTCATTAAATGGTTTTAACAAAAATAATAATAATAATAATAATAGTGCCCAAAACCGGGTCCGCGGGTTTCGAACCCGGGACCTCCGGTTCATCATGCAACAACTCCACCACTCCACCAGCCACCTCGCACTTGAAGGAACCCGGAAACAAAAGCATCTTATGCTTTGTTTCCGGTCGAAGACTGGTCGCGAGCCAAGGCGGACAGCAGCCATTTGGGCGGGTTTTTGGTTAAATTTTTGTGTTTTTATTAACTTTTAGCACTTAATAACCCACCTAAACTAACCTAACTCATCCCTATAAAACCCACCTCTAATCCAAGCATTTTTACACTTTAATCTCTCTCAAAACTCTCCAAATCAGCTGCCAAATTCCAAGTTCGAGCATATTCATCCAATCTTACAAAAGTGAGCATAACTCACTCATTTCTTAACCTTTTTGCTTGATTATTCTTTCTAAATGCTTGGATAATCTTCAGGTTTGAATCCAATGGTTCTCCATGGAGAATATAAAACTGGAAATGCAACTAAAGTTTCCACAACTTTCTGCTTACTTTCTAAATCTTTTCAAACTTGTTAAACCTTACCAAACTTGAGTCTAACTCATCTTAAACCTATGTCCTAATGCTTACAACACTACTTGTGGTTGGTTAGGCTTAAAAACAAGGTTGAGACATTCAAACTAGAGGATTTATCCTTACAAATATTATATTTTCATAGAGCTTCAAACTCACAAGTGATGCAAGCTCTTGAACTTGTTCATCTGTGTCCACCTTGGTTAGCTTGGGCTATCCTAACTTTTCGACCACACATTACTTGATGATTTCCATAGTTTAATTACTCTTATTTGCTTCTATATTCATGACCCTCCTTGTGTCTATGACACTTGTGTAGTGGTGAATCCAAACGAGGTCCAAAGTGGATGGTTATACCTCCCACCTCCTACTTGACTTACGTGACTACAAGAGGTCTTAAGTGGATGGTTAATCCTTCCACCTCCTACATGACTAAGTAACTAATCTATACTATATAATATAAATCATAAAACCAAACCTTGATGATAACCTATGGTTATTCATCAAGTTACTAAGTTATATTACTAGTGTGTTTAGTTTCCTCATTACGATTCTTATAGGTTTAACCTATGAAACCACGTGAAATCCTATGGGTTCTAAGAAGTGTCAAAACGAGTGCTAGACCATAGTAATTATTTTCGTATAACATACTTTGTCATACTTTGAATCTCCACTCTGAATGTTCCATCATCATCCCCAAATTACTCATACGCCTTTGTTTTCCTCATGTAGGATAACTCGGCGTTCATCCCATCAAACAACTACCTTCACGGACTTGTCAAGTTAGAAGACATAGCAAAACCGTGAGTACACTCGACCCACTTTTCATTTATAACACTTTTGGGTGTAACATGTTTCCGTATACAAAAATCACAACACTTAAACTTTATGAAATGCACAAACAATCCTATATCCATGAATACTTGAATCGTTTACATTGATGCTTATATCTTGGACATTCTTTATGTAACATGTAACAACTCGGAAACTCGTTGTTATTTTATTGTATTTTCTTTTGTTTTCGTTGTACTCCGAAGATTCGATTATAAGAAAGTTATGTTAATTAATTATGTTGATTTACAGTTATATCTTATCTAATCGCTTATTAAACGCATCGCTAATTCAATCGCAATCACAAAGGAACTGTGTTACTTTAATAGCCGAATGTGTTATTGTTAAATAAACACTTATGCTATCACATCGCTTATCTCATCGCATCGCAAAACGCAGTTAATTATGTGGAATTATGTTTTATGTGTGTTATATTTGTTTATGTTATGGTTATAATCGCTATCGCAACGGTCTCACCCATACGAATCTCTAAATCGCACTATTAAATCAATTATAACGCTTAATATAACTATCTAATACGAACTGAATCGCCAAACAAACTCGTAACGCGAAATAATCGAACAAAACTTGGCCACTAGGTCAAGTTCGGCCGAACTTGTATATCACAAGTTCGCCCGAACTTGTCTAGGCCACAATAATTCACCAGAAACTAAAAGTCCGCCCGGACTTGTCCCCCAACTCACAAGAAACTAACAAGTTCGCCCGAACTTGTAGCAAGTTCGCCCGAACTTGATGTTCCAGTCCACTTTTTCACTTCACCTACAAAACATCGATTTTTACACAATATTCGGACTAAATGACGTATGTTTCGTTCACTTTGAAGTGGAACGAGGTGTTATCAAGCAAGATCTCAGATCCAGAAGCACAAGGACGAAACCGTCACTTTACACAAGCTGGCTAACCCGTACGAACCACCAAGTTCGCCCGGATTAATCCGAGTTTCTGTAAAATGGCTAAACTCGCTCCAAAAGACCTCTCCAACCTAAGTTTTACTCAGTGGCTTAAGGTTGGAGGGATGGACACTCGATTTCCTCAGCAAACGACGCGAAAACGCATGATTTGGATGCCAAAACAGTTAAGTTCGCTCGGAAAGCATCAAGTTCGCCCGAACTAGTCACGAGATTGGTGACCAAGTTCGACCGAACTTGATCACTTCTCCATCAAATAAACATAAGTTCGCCCGAACTTGTACTATTTCCAAGGAATCAGGACAAGTTCGCCCGAACTTGTATCACCATTCACCTAGAAAGACAAGTTCGCCCGAACTTCTCTACTTTCTCAGGAAACTTGACAAGTTCGCCCGAACTTGTATTCACAGTAAGTCTAGGCATACAAGTTCGCCCGAACTTGTACCTTCAAGTACAAGTTCGCCCGAACTTGTTTGCTGTTCTCTCAACCGTTAACCGTTTCAGCAATTCGAAAGACTGATGCACTTCTGTTCGATTACAGGCTTATCCGGCACTCTCCGCAACTCCTCTCAGATCTCTCATCTCTCCCGAAACGCACCGACTGTGAGTATACTTGAACCCTTTTACGCTTAAATGCACTTTTGGGTATCACATATGTTCGTATATCAAAACACATCACACAACTCTCAAACGCTTATTCACAACCCGCTGATACATGATTATACGTGAAATCCGCTGAATTGTATGTATTGCTTGATTGCTTGTATGCCACCCTTAACATGATAGTATACTAGAGGTTGACCCGCCACCCGGAGGCCCGGGGTTGTTAAGGCTCGCACTTTATTTCTCATTTATTTCCTCTTTAGGATGTGGACACTTGTTTGCACGCCTCGATCAATCGAGGTTTGTTGGTTTACTTGAATCTAGTAGTTGCATAGTTCACAACTCTTACATATGTCATGCGGTGTATGCTAAACGCTTTTATATCTATTATGTACGCAAAACCTGTATGCTCACCTTTACTTAACTGTATTGACGTTTTATTTTAACATATGTGGCAGGTTGAGGATTTGACTACTTGCAATTGGATTAGGATTTGGTATTCTAGAAACGCATTGTAATAGAAATCTAGGGGATACCGAACTTGTTTTGTTTTATGAGATTGCTCGCATTTTGTAACTTGTTTAAGGATTATATGTTGAAAGTATGGGATTTTGACGTTTAAATATTGTCGCTTAAATAGTGTTATGGAATTTCTCATGAGTCAATCTGGTTCACCTAGTGCCACTACCCCGATGTTTCCGCCATCGGTTGGGGTGTGACAGATTGATATCAGAGCCATGACTATAGGGAAATTAGGTAGAACTACCATGTTTGACATAGTCTATAGTTAGGATACCAAATCAGACCGTTACGCATCGATTGAACGCTTGAAACTAATACGAACAGACAAGTTTGCCCGAACTTGGGGGCAAGTTCGCTCGAACTGATTAAGTTCGCCCGGACTTGACTAAGTTCACCCGAACTTGTCAGTCCCCTACAACATCAACTAAGTTCAACTGGGTTTAAACAAGTTCGCTCGAACTTGACATCAGGCTGATGCCAAGTTCGCCCGAACTTGACCAGAATCCTTTGAGTTGAACTTTTATACATTTCTTTTCCTAAAGCAACCACAATACACGTGAAGAACGCTCGAATCACACAAAACGAGTGATCAAGTCGAGACTAGGTGTGAAAACCAAGAACTCTCGATAAGATCATTCACTCCGTGCATTCTCTCGCACGAGATACATTCGTTGAGTTAGGAGTGATATCCAAACCTCGATGGAAATCTCCATATCTATCTGGTGGAACTCCCGATTTGACGGTGAGCATAACCACAACTAGGAATGAGGTTGTTAAGTTAGGGGTGAAACCCGCATCTTAATAACTAGTTCTACTCCTCGATTTTAAATCTCACCAAAGTCTCGACTATTTCGATGACTCGGAACACGACGTAACTGGAAGGATAAATATCGTTAACCGTTGTACGACGAGAGCATTTGTCTATTAGGCCAAATCGTGTGTCCGAACTCAGATAATTTTCGAACCACTTTGGGTAGTCGCTGTCTCAAAACCCAGGACACTCCCAATTGATTTAAGCCTATCATCGTCGATTTTACGCATCATCGAGATTATTTACTATTTATGTGTTTAAGTTTATGGACTTTACGCTTTATTCGATTTCTCGATTTATCGCTTTTACGCTCCATCAATATATGCACCACTTGCACAACTCTCAAAATCTAGAACGCTAATTAATCACCAACCAAACTAATCGTGCAACTCGCCTACGCTCATGAGAACATACGCGCCTCATACGCGCTATTACTCGCCTATCTCGCTTATTACGCTTATATATCGCATCCCGAATGCGCTACGTTGTACTTATAAGAATGTGAATACGTGCAAAGTATATGCTTACGTGAATTATGTGCTTATGTGCTTACGTGCTTATATGGATACGTGTTTATTTGCCTACGCGTTTATGTGATTTTGTGCCTTACTTGACTAATAATAATAATCAACTTTTTAAACATAAACCTACTATAATCGAATCTCATCCAATCAAATCCTTCATGTAGATGTCATCAATGGGATCTCACACTCGCCGCACCGCTCAGCGCAACAACGCTGACAAACACATCGCCTCTCTTGTAGCCAAGGAATTGGCTAAGGTAATCCCACAAATTGTCAGCGAGATACATGCGGTCAGAAGCAACTCTTCAGTTGACTCCAAGAATGATGCTCCAAATCCCGTTTCAGCTTCAAGCAGTTTAAAGCCTGCGGTCCTGCAACATTCACCGGCAAAGACGGACCAACCAAGTTGTTTCATTAGCTCGATTCGATTGAAGTCACCTTCAGACAAAGCGGATGCCCTGAAAATCTCCGCACTGTTAACGCCACTGGAGTCTTTCAGGCAAGGGCACTTGACTGGTGGACCGCCGAGCGTAACAGGCACGGTAATGACGAAGCTTACTCTCTCGCGTGGGAAGAACTTAAGGAGCTAATGATCAAAGAGTTTTGCCCACCTCACGAAATCCAGAAGTTGGAAAATGAGTTTTGGGGTATTAAGCAGAATGGTGGTAACAATGCTGGTCTCACCGCTCGCTTCAAACAGCTCAGCCTTATCTGCCTAGGTCAGGTGGATACTACCGAAAAGGCAATTAAGAAATATCTCCGCGCTTTACCAGATTGCGTAGCCGACTTTGCTCAAGCAGCCCAACCCACTACCATCGAGGAAACGTACCAAATCGCCGCAGAGATCAACGACAAACGGGTTCAAGATGGTTATTTCAAAAACTCGACCAAGAATCTCAGCCAAGCTACCACTGAGCCAAACATCGATACTACTCCAACTCAAGTCCCCAAAACAAGTAACCAGAATCGCAAGCGCAAGGGAAACAACAAGAACTGCGCAATGGTCCCCGCTCCAAGCTCCCATCCTCGCCAAGCCGCTACTCCAAACGCACCAGCTGCTAAGCGTGCGTACACAGGACCTCACCCACTGTGTTCTAAGTGCACATATCATCACACAGTTGGAGGAAACTGCCGCTTTTGTACTAACTGTAACATTTATGGTCATTTTATGGCGCATTGCCGTACTGGTCCTCGACAGCAAGCTCCTCCCGCTCTCGCAGCTCCGCCAGCTCCTATCAATGTTGCTCCCGTTAACCAAGCACCGCCAGCGCCAGCAATTCAGGCTCACGCTTGTTACACATGCGGTGACCCGAATCACTTCAGCAACGCCTGCCCAAACCGTGCCGTCAAACAAGAGCTGCAGCAACAGCAGTTAGGGGTGTGCACGGTTCGGTTCGGTTTGGTTTTTGGGAAAAACCAAAACCGTAACCGAAATGTCGGTTTTTGGATTCTTAAAACCGTTCGGTTTCGGGTTTTCAGTTTTTCGGTTTTTACGTCGGTTCGGTTTTCGGTTATTTCGGTTTTTGGAATAAAATTATGTAAGATTCAAAAATTAATAAGTATAATTCAAAATAAAAAAAAATCTTTCTTATATGTTTACATCTAAGTTATTATAGTTAACTTCTTTAACTAATATTGTTTATATAAACTAACATGCTACTCTATTTTTTTGTATCTCCAAAGTTTTTATTAAGATCTTTTCTGTTATATTAATTTGAAGATCATTTAATTTTATACATAGGTAATAATAAATCATTTTAGATATAAATAAACATTTAATGTTTTGATTATAAACAATTAACATAATAACATTAAGTATAAAATAAATAATTTCTATTAGCATTGGTTTAAACACTTAAACAATTTAAACTTAAATATAAAAATATATGGATTCTAACTTATCGGTTCGGCTCGGTTTTTTCGGTTATTGAAAATGGTTATACAAAAACTAAACCGAAATTCTCGGTTATTAAAACTCTGAAAACCGAACCGTCGGTTTTTGTTTCAGTTCGGTTTTTCGGTTCGTTTTCTTCGGTTATTTCGGTTGCGGTTTGATTATTTTGGTTTTCTGCTCACCCCTAACAGCAGCCTCAGCAGCAGCCACCACCGCAGCCGCAGCAGCAGCAACCACAGGCTGCGCGTGGACGAGCCTTCAATCTCAATCATCGTCAGGCTCAGAATGACAACAATGTTGTCAGTGGTACGTTCCTTGTCAATGGTATTTATGCTTCATGTTTATTTGATACTGGTGCCGATAATTGTTTTGTATCGTTAGAATTCGAAAAGGTTTTAAAATGTAAACGCGCAAAACTCCAAAATACTTTCGATGGGGAAGTCGCCACCGGAAGAACCGTTACCGTTAACTCCGTCCTACGTGGTTGTTCTCTCGATCTCAATAACCACATCTTCTCGATCAATCTCATACCTATGCAATTAGGTAGCTTCGATATCATAGTAGGTATGGATTGTCTTCGTGAAAATCATGCTGAAGTTTTTTGCTTCGATAAAATGATTCGTTTCCCTCTCTCGAACGGTGATCAACTCCATGTTTACGATGAAACTCCCTCAAAGAAGTTGATGCTTCTGTCATGTACTCGAGCACACAAATGTTTGCGAAAGCAATGTGTTGCTTTTCTAGCCCAATCGTGAACCCGGAAAAAGAGAAGAAAACTTTTAAAGACGATCCTGTTGTTTGTGAATTTCCTAAATTTTTTTCCTGACGATTTACCCGGTTTACCCCATACTCGTGATGTTGAATTCCGTATTGATTTGATTCCCGGTGCTACTCCCATTGCTAAAGCTCCCTATCGCCTTGTACCATCCAAAATGCGTGAGCTATCTAGCCAGCTTCAAGAGCTTCTTGATAAAGGTTTTATACGCCCGAGCACTTCACTGTGGGGCGCACCCATTCTTTTTGTGAAAAAGAAAAGATGGGACGTTCCGAATGTGCATCGATTGTCGTGGACTTAACAAACTCACGATAAAGAACCGCTATCCTCTTCCCCGAATCGACGAATTGTTTGATCAGCTTCAAGGTGCTACTTGTTTTTCTAAGATCGATTTACGTTTCTGTTATCATCAGTTGCGTGTACTCGAAGAAGACGTCCCGAAAACCGCCTTTCGTACTCGTTATGGCCATTTTGAATTCGTGGTCATGCCTTTTGGTCTTTCAAATGCATCTGCGGTCTTCATGGATTTGATGAACCGTGTGTGTAAAGCTTTCTTAGATCGTTTCGTCATTGTGTTTATCGATGACATCCTTATTTAATCGAAGTCGAGGGATGAACACGCGCGCCATCTTCGTTTAGTCCTCAAACTTCTCCAAGGTAATCGCCTTTATGCTAAGTTCTCTAAATGTGAATTCTGGCTCGAAGAAGTCCAATTTTCGGCCATATCTTTAATAGTCAAGGAATTCACGTCGACCCTGCAAAGATCGAAGCCGTCAAGAGTTGGATTACGCCAAAGAATGCATCCGAAATTCGTTCTTTCCCGGATTGGCAGGTTACTACCGCCGATTCATCGCCGACTTTTCAGAAATCATCGTTCCGCTTACCGCTTTAACTCATAAGGACAAGCCTTTCGTTTGGGATTCCAAACAAGAGGAAGCCTTTCAAACTCTAAAGCGTATGTTATGCAACGCTCCCATACTCGCTCTTCCCGACGGAAACGACGATTTCGTTGTTTATTGCGATGCCTCTAATCTTGGTCTTGGTTGTGTTCTCATGCAACGAGACAAGGTTATCGTGTATGCATCTCGACAACTTAAGATCCACGAGAAAAACTACACAACCCACGAACTCGGTGCAGTTGTTTTTGCATTGAGGATATGGCGACACTACCTTTATGGTACTAAGTGTACGGTCTTCACCGACCATAAGAGCTTACAACATATCTTTAATCAAAAGGAACTGAATATGTGCCAACGCAGATGGGTTGAACTTCTCAACGATTACGATTGTGAGATACGCTACCATCCTGGCAAAGCAAACGTCATAGCCGATGCTCTAAGTCGACGAAGCTATGTGTATAATGTTCGTGACTCTCAAGCTTTGAATAATCTCGAAATTTTGATTCGCTCCGCTCAGTTTACTTGTTTTAACGAGAATACCATGCAAGATGAAATGAAATGTGGTGCCGAAACTGAGCTTGTTGTTAAACTTAACGGTATCTACTACTATCTCGATCGTATTTGGATTCCTAGCCGCGATAATCTTCGAATTGCTAATGACCGAAGCTCATAAATCTCGATATTCCATTCACCCCAGAGCCGACAAATGTACCAGGACCTTCATCCTAAGTATTGGTGGCCGGGCATGAAAAAGGATATCGCCTTATACGTCTCAAAGTGCTTAACTTGTTTGAAAGTTAAAGCCGAACATCAAAGGCCCTCTGGTTTACTCGAACAACCTGAAATCCCGATGTGGAAGTGGGAGAGCATAGCTATGGACTTTATTACGAAACTTCCTCGCACCTCCTCTGGTCACGATAGCATCTGGGTTATCATTGATCGTCTTACCAAATCTGCGCACTTTGTTGCTATACGAGAAGACTTTAAGGTCAAACGATTAGCCTGAATCTATACTGACGAAGTCATTTGTCGACACGGGACGCCTCGTGACATCATCTCTGACCGCGACGGTCGCTTTACCTGACGTCTCTGGGAGATTTTCAATCCGCTCTCGGTACTACTCTCAATCTCAATACCGTTTTTCACCCTCAAACCGACGGTCAGACTGAGCGCACGATCCGCACCCTCGAAGACATGTTTCGTGCGTGCATCATAGATTTCGGTGGTAATTGGGATGCGCATTTACCTTTAATTGAATGCTCGTACAATAATAGTTATCATACCAGCATTCAAATGGCTCCTTATGAGGCACTGTATGGAAGAAAATGTTGATCGCCTATTGCATGGCACGAGATCGGAGAAGCACAAATCACCGGTCCTGAGCTGATTCAAGAGACGACAGACAAGATCCTCCAAATCAGAGACAATCTCTTGAAAGCTCGGAGTCGTCAAAAGAGTTATGCCGATAAACGCCGCAAGCCCCTATAGTTCGAAGTGGGAGATTACGTGCTCTTAAAGGTTGCACCTTGGAAAGGAGTGATCCGCTTCGGGAAGAAAGGAAAGCTAGCACCACGATATGTTGGTCCCTTTAAGATTCTGGAAAGAATTGGCAAAGTGGCCTATCGACTCGAACTACCGGAAGAACTCAACAACGTCCATCTGACTTTCCATTTGTTAAATCTCAAGAAATGCCTAGCTGAAGAAAATCTCCATGTACCTCTCGAATATCTGCAAATCAACGAGACTCTCCATTTCATAGAAAAGCCAGTCGAGATCATGGACCGAGAAACCAAGAAATTACGGCGCTCTCGCATCCCTATCGTGAAAGTTCGATGGGAAGGCAAACGCGGTGCCGAATTCACTTGGGAATTGGAAAGTGACATGAATACTAAATATCCGCATCACTTGTAAAACCGAGACTATGATCATAATGAAATCAAGATTCTTAATATTCATTCGTTATAATATTGTGCGTGATTGGAAACGTTTGTGATCCGTGAAACTCGTTAATCGTTAAACTAAATTCGTTACGAAAATATAATTACCTATTCATTTATTAAGTTAATTAATTTAATTAATTAATTAATTAAATTAGTTAATAAAATAATTAATTTCTTTTTATAAAAATTAAAATGCTAATTCTTTATATATATTAACAATTAGTGTTAATATATAACTTTCATTAATAAAGTCTTTGGTCTAAAGTGTAATTCATGGATACTTAAACTACAGGGGCTATTTATGTAATTAATGGAAAGTCATTAAATGGTTTTAATAAATAATAATAATAATAATAATAATAATAATAATAATAATAATAATAATAATAATAGTGCCTAAAACCGGGTCCGCGGGTTTCGAACCCGGGACCTCCGGTTCATCATGCAACAATTCCACCACTCCACCAGCCGTCTCGCATTTGAAGGAACCCGGAAACAAAAGCTTCTTATGCTTTGTTTCTGGTCGAATACTGATCGTGAGCCAAGGCGGACAGCAGCCATTTGGGCGGGTTTTTGGTTAAATTTTTGAGTTTTTATTAACTTTTAGCACTTAATAACCCACCTAAACTAACCTAACTCATCCCTATGACCCACCTCTAATCCAAGCATTTTTACACTTTAATCTCTCTCAAAACTCTCCAAATTAGCTGCCAAATTCCAAGTTCGAGCAGATTCATCCAATCTTACAAAAGTGAGCATAACTCACTCATTTCTTAACCTTTTTTGCTTGATTATTCTTTCTAAATGCTTGGATAATCTTTAGGTTTGAATCCAATGGTTCTCCATGGAGAATCCAGAACTGGAAATGCACCTAAAGTTTCCAAAACTTTCTGCTTACTTTCTAAATCTTTTCAAACTTGTTAAACCTTACCAAACTTGAGTCTAACTCATCTTAAACCTATGTCCTAATGCTTACAACACTACTTGTGGTTGGTTAGGCTTAAAAACAAGGTTGAGACATTCAAACTAGAGGATTTATCCTCACAAATATTCTGTTTTCATAGAGCTTCAAACTCACAAGTGATGCAAGCTCTTGAACTTCTTCATGTGTGTCCACTTGGTTAGCTTGGGCTATCCTAACTTTTCGACCACACATTACTTGATGATTTCCATAGTTTAATTACTCTTATTTGCTTCTATATTCATGACCCTCCTTGTGTCTATGACACTTGTGTAGTGGTGAATCCACACGAGGTCCAAAGTGGATGGTTATACCTCCCACCTCCTACTTGACTTACGTGACTACAAGAGGTCTTAAGTGGATGGTTAATCCTCCTACCTCCTACATGACTAAGCAACTAATATATAATATATAATATAAATCATAAAACCAAACCCTTGATGATAACCTATGGTTATTCATCAAGTTAATAAGTTATATTACTAGTGTGTTTAGTTTCCTCGTTGCGATTCTTATAGGTTTAACCTATGAAACCACGTGAAATCCTATGGGTTCTAAGAAATGTCAAAACGAGTGCTAGACCATAGTAATTATTTTCATATAACATACTTTGTCATACTTTGAATCTACATTCTGAATGTTCCATCATCATCCCCAAATTACTCATACTCCTTTGTTTTCGTCATGTAGGATAACTCGGCGTTCATCCATTAAACAACTACCTTCACGGACTTGTCAAGTTAGAAGACTTAGCAAAACCGTGAGTACACTCGATCCACTTTTCGTTTATAACACTTTTGGGTGTAACATGTTTCCATATACAAAAATCACAACATTTAAACTTTGTGAAATGCACAAACAATCCTATATCCATGAATACTTGAATCGTTTACATTGATGTTTATATCTTGCACATTCTTTATGTAATATGTAACAACTCGAAAACTCGTTGTTATTTTATTGTATTTTCTTTTGTTTCCGTTGTACTCCTAAGATTCGATTATAAGAAAATTATGTTGATTTACAGTTATATCGCATCTAATCGCTTATTAAACGCATCGCTAATTCAATCGCAATCACAAAGGAACTATGTTACTTTAATAGCCGAGTGTGTTATTGTTTAATAAACACTTGTGCTATCGCATCGCAAAACGCAGTTAATTATGTGGAATTATGTTTTATGTGTGTCATATTTGTTTATGTTATGGTTATAATCGCTATCGCAACGCTCTCGCCCGTACGAATCGCTAGATCGCACTATTAAATCAATTATAACGCTTAATATAACTGTCTAATACGAACTGAATCGCCAAACGAACTCGTAACGCGAAATAATCGAACAAAACTTGTCCACTAGGTCAAGTTCGGCCGAATTTTTATATCACAAGTTCGCCCGAACTTGTCTAGGCCACAATAATTCACCAGAAACTACAAGTCCGCCCGGACTTGTTTCCCAACTCACAAGAACTAACAAGTTCGCCCGAACTTGATACAAGTTCGCCCGAACTTGATGTTTCAGTCCACTTTTTCACTTCACCTATAAATCCCCAGCTCATCTTCTCATTTGAACTTGCTGCAAGTTCGCCCAGAGCTCCCCAAAACCGAAACCCTTTGTTTTCTAAGTAAGATTCAACCCGTTTTCAAGCTACAACAATGTTTTACAACGATTTTGCACAAGGATTTGCCATCGTTTTCATCAAATCTCTTCTGTTTAAGAAAATCTTCATATTTTTATGCGAAACTTCTATTTTTCACTCAGATCTAGGTAAAACCTTTAAAACATTGATTTTTACACAATATTCGGACTAAATGACGTATGTTTCGTTCACTTTGAAGTGGAACGAGGCGTTGTCAAGCAAGATCTCAGATCCAGAAGCACAAGGACGAAACCGTCACCTTACACAAGCTGGACTAACCCGTACGAACCACCAAGTTCGCCCGGATTAGTCCGAGTTTCTGTAAAAAGGCTAAACTCGCTCCAAAAGACCTCTCCAGCCTAAGTTTTACTCAGTGGCTTAAGGTTGGAGGGATGGACACTTGATTTCCTCAGCAAACGACGCGAAAACGCACGATTTGGATGCCAAAACAGTCAAGTTCGCTCGGAAAGCATCAAGTTCGCCCGAACTTATCACGAGATTGGTGACCAAGTTCGACCGAACTTGATCACTTCTCAATCAAATAAACACAAGTTCGCCCGAACTTGTACTGATTCCAAGGAATCAGGACAAGTTCGCCCGAACTTGTATCACCATTCACCAAGAAAGACAAGTTCGCCCGAACTTCTCTACTTTCTCAGGAAACTTGACAAGTTCGCCCGAACTTGTATTCACAGTAAGTCTAGGCATACAAGTTCGCCCGAACTTGTACCTTCAAGTACAAGTTCTCCCGAACTTGTTTGCTGTTCTCTCAACCGTTAACCGTTTCAGCAATTCGAAAGACTGATGCACTTCTGTTCGATTACAGGCTGATCCGGCACTCTCCGCAACTCCTCTCATATCTCTCATCTCTCCCGAAACGCACCGACTGTGAGTATACTTGAACCCTTTTACGCTTAAACGCACTTTTGGGTATCACATATGTTCGTATATCAAAACACATCACACAACTCTCAAACGCTTATTCGCAACCCGCTGATACATGATTATACGTGAAATCCGCTGAATTGTATGTATTGCTTGTACGCCACCCTTAACATGATAGTATACTAGAGGTTGACCCGCCACCCGGAGGCCAGGGTTGTTAAGGCTCGCACTTTATTTCTTATTTATTTCCTCTTTAGGATGTGGACACTTGTTCGCACGCCTCGATCAATCGAGGTTTGTTGGTTTACTTGAATCTAGTAGTTGCATAGTTCACAACTCTTACGTATGTCATGCGGTGTATGCTAAACGCTTTTATATCTATTATGTACGTAAAACCTGTATGCTCACCTTTACTTAACTGTATTGACGTTTTATTTTAACATATGTGGCAGGTTGAGGATTTGACTACTTGCAATTGGATTAGGATTTGGTATTCTAGAAACGCATTGTAATAGAAATCTAGGGGATACCGAACTTGTTTTGTTTTATGAGATTGCTCGCATTTTGTAACTTGTTTAAGGATTATATGTTGAAAGTATGGGATTTTGACGTTTAAATATTGTCGCTTAAATAGTGTTATGGAATTTCTCATGAGTCAATCTGGTTCGCCTAGTGCCACTACCCCGATGTTTTCGCCATCGGTTGGGGTGTGACATAATACCTTAGTCATTAACTATTTTTAGCCTTCGTTTGACATGTATAGCGCTATAGGAAGTAACGAATCCCCCTCCTCATGAAATCTAGATGCCATGTTAAAATATCGTGTTTTCGTTAAGGGTTTGACTAGAAGTATTACATGCCTTGTATATGCTCTTGTAAAGTCATAGTTGCCATGAGGATTTGTTTAAACTTTATTCGTATATGTATGCTATGCTTAAACTTGTGTACTCGCCTTTGCTTTTGCATTGAATTGTTATTTTAAAACATGTTACAGGTTGATGGAGATGATGCTATGAAATCCAAGTAGAAAGGACGATATATACACATTTAGACGTTTAGGTTTAATATTGTTGTATCAAAATTTGCCAAGTTATGTTGTTATTTGAATTTCCTTTGTAATGTATTGAATTTTTGTTATGAATGAAATCCGGTTTATCTAAATATTGTCACAATTTAGTATTTATGAACAATGAGCAATCTATTTCGTCCCGCCTCAATGTTTTCGCCATCGGTTGGGGTGTGACATTAATAGTGTCAAGGACAAGTGTTATGAGTACAAGATGACTATTTTCCTATAACTATTTTTCATGTTGTTTAATTTCGGAATCTACAACCTTCTATTACCATTCCAATACTTACACACCTTCGTACCCCATGTAGGGTAATCTCGGTGTTCCTCCCTTCATCCATCAACAATAGTCTCGCGATTCCAAGTAGGAAAGCTTGCAAAACCGTGAGCATACTCGATCCCATTTTCTAATTTAACATTTTGGGTGCAACATGTACAAACACAATAATACTTGCTTACCAATTTACTCTATCCGTTATAACATGATACTTGTTTATATACTTGAATAATACATGCTATGTTAGACTTGTGTTATATGCTCATTAACCTTGCTAGCCAACCTTAACAAATATAACACTATAGGAGTAACGCCCGTCCGTGTACTTGTGGTATTGTTATGTAAACTATTTACACCCATTTTATAACAATGTTGGGTAATCACAATTGCATTAGACTATGGATTGACATATAAGAGCACATGCTTAGTGTGTTATGACAATTATATACAATGTTGCCATGTTGGATATGAGACAAACTTTATTCACTATTATGCTATTCAACAAACTTGTATGCTCGCCAACTTTTGTTGATATATATTATTTTAATACATGTTGCAGGAAACTAAGTTGATGCCGATGAAGAAACATATTAGGGTGGATTAGATACACACCTAGTTTTAATTTCATATATTTTGTTCTATGTTGTTTTGTCATTTGAAACTTGTCGTATTTCCATTTCGAACCATTGTATTACCAATTTAGTATCAATGAAATTTTGCTTTATTAAATATTGTCGCAAAGTAGTGTTATGACGTTTGAGCTATTTATTCGTCTCATCCCGATGTTTCCGCCATCGGTTGGGGTGTGACATATGGTGTTGTGGATCTTAATTTTGTTGTAAAAGTTGTTTCTGAATACCAAAACTTCATAAACTTCTGAAATTAATTGAGATTTCTTTATGGTATTTGAATATCTTGTTCCTGAAGATCTGGTTTTTGAAACCTGGATTTGTATCTTGAAGATGGAAGATAAAAGTTATTACCAAATTTGTTTTTTAGTATGGTGGGATTACCAAAATACTCCTTGATCTAATGGTTAAACTAACGGATTGTTAACGGAGGGACTCAGAAAGTGTATCGAATTTCAAACAACAGGGACTCAAATTTTTTTCATTTTAAGGACTCATCTTGACACCACTCCTAAAACACAGAGACACAAATTGCATTTACTATTTGCTTTTTGTATAAGGAACATTTTTTATACTTTATAGAATATACATTCAACTTTTAGATAGGGATGTAAAGAAAAGTGAAGGTCGAGAAAACCCGAAAACTAACTAGTATTTGTTACCAGATTGTAAAGAAAAGTGAAGGTTTTAAAAACGCGAAAACTAAATAGTATTTGTAACCAGAAAAAACCAAGCTAAATTGTGAATTTGGTTTCGAGTTCAGTTTTTATTATGCCTCTAAGGTTTACAAGAATCCCTTTCACCACTGCATTGTACAAGCAAATCAACTAATAGTGATGGGCAAATAATAACTAACTACAATCGACCATAATAAGAATAAACTAGTTTATAATCAACCTGTTATAAATAACTGGAGATCGACCTAAATAAACTGATTACAATCGACAACAAATTGATATGTTATAAATTGATTATACTCGCACCTGAACAAGTAAATTTGGAATCACACATGAACAAAAGAAATGGCACAAGAACCGATATACTTGAAATCATAGAGAAGAATATAATCACAAGATAATCATCGAAAGAAAAGCGAAGATTGAGAATGGTTGCTATCTGAAAATTGATCGATTTCTTTTTCTTTTTTAAATAGTTTGTTATATTTTTTTTTTAATTTTTTTCTATTGTGTGAAATTTCTTTAAGACCATGTATAGGGGAAAGAGAAGATAATGCCTCAATCTTGGGCGTTTTGCCCTATGTAGCAGTCCAGTTAACAATGGAGCATTTTTTTAAAATTGGTGTAGTGGTATAATGTCCCATTAATGATTATCCAGTAATTATTATTTTGTTTTTTAATTAAAAATAGTGATATTTGACCGTGGAAGAGTCTAATTGGCCCAAGATTTCTCCACCCGGCGTTTTATTTGGAACGCCCCAACCCAATTTCGCAACAAAAAGGCCCCTGGGGGTGGAAGGGCGTGGTTGGGCGTTTTACCCACTTTTTATTAAGGACCTTGATATTCACACACCCCAAACCTTATTTCCACACCCTAAAACGCCCCACTTTGGTCAAAACGGAGCGCTTTGGTACCAGGTCAACAGGTCAGTCCTTGTCTGTTGACCTGGTACCAAAGCGCTCTGTTTTGACCAAATCGGGGTGTTTGGGTCTAAAAAGTACAAAGTGAGATGTGTAGAGGGGTGATATTGTTTGGGTGAAGTGCTTTGTTAAAAACATAAAAAGGATAAAGTTATATTAATATTATCATTGAAAATGAAAAAGTAGAAGTTGGCGTGTGTCAGAAGTCCACCTTTAGTCAAATCAATTTATATCAAATTATTTATTACTTTGGTTAATTTACTGTAAAAATTACTTATTTGTCAGACATGTCAGAAGTCCACGTTGAGTCAAATTTCAATTTATATCAAATTATTTATTACTTCTCTCATCTCACTTTGTTCTTTTCAGACCTAAACGCCCCGCTTTGGCCAAAGCGGGGCGCTTTAGGGTAAAGTTAACAAACAAGGACTGACAGGCTAAGTCCTCTTCTGTTAACTTTACCCTAAGGCACCCCGTTTTGACCAAAACGAGGCGTTTTGGGATGTGTGAATAGACAAAGGGCGTGTGTGAATAGCCTGGGCCTTTACTAATTATCTTTTACCTTTAAATAAAAACAAAAAAAATAATTATGAAACCCCACTTTATTGCCTTAACGCTAAACGGTATTATCGAACTGGATGAATTGACAATAAATTACAAACCTCTAGGGTTCAGTTTAAAAAAAAAGGTTTTTTGTGATGGAACAAACCAATTTACCCAAACCTGAGTAAATGATTTTGGCATTATACACACACTCCAATAGACATAAACAATAAATTACATGTAGATAACTAATTTGATGTGTTTCTTAAGTGATAGCATGCGACCTGTTTATCTATACATTACTTTATAAAATCACTTTGACTTTCAACTTAATATAGGATTAGACCATGTGTAATGGTTAATGTTTCATAAGGGACATTTTTCGCCACATCAGCATCGTAATGCCTCTTTAAAAATTGTCTAACGGTTAATGGTTCTTAATGCCCATTTTATCCAATACCTTTCATTTTTTCTCCTCTTTAGGCATTATTCTATAAATGTCACTCCCTCTTCATGCCCCTATAACGCCCAGGGAATGGTGTTGAGGCTGTTATCAAACCCTTTTATGCCCCTATAATGTTCATTACGCATGACCTTATTAATCAAGTATATGCATATGTGCTTCATTAAAAAACCCTATGTGTTATTTACCAAAAATGGCTATCACATAGATGTGAGGCTATTTTAGGATCTCTTGACATGTCTTTGTGGTTCTTGATTGATCCATGCATAGATGCACATTTTGATGCAGAGCCATTAATCAAGAATCAAGATTCATGCAACTATATATATGGTAACTTAACCTACATCCTTGTGTAAATTATGGCAACTTGCAAGTACTAGCATAATCTTGCTCCCATATGTAAGGGTGAAAGGAGTGGTTACCTAATGGTATCAGGTAAACTCTCAATTCACCCAATCACATCACGTCATATCAAGTCACCTAAAATATTTACCTAATGTTCAAAAACGTTGGCGGTGGTTTACCTTATGGGGTTTAGGTAAAATATTTTTTAAAGGAAAAAATGTGTGATTGGTTGAGAAGGAATGGACACTACCACACCCCATCTCTCCCCGGATCGGTGAAGCTTCACCGAAAATCACCCCATTTCGGTAACATGAATTCGGTAACTTAGTTGGCGGTGGAGTGGGTGTCGGTACCGAGTGGTTTACCGATACCACTCTGTTCACCCTAACATGGATTATACAAAATGATCTAATCCTACAACTAGTTTATTATTAACTTACAAGTGATATAACATAAAAGGAGCATTATCAGTTGATTATAAAATAATGATCCTTTGTTGCTCGGATCCCTCTATACATACCTCTTTCCTTGTATACAACTAGTGGGATTCCCCGTACTTCGTGGCGAGTTTTAGATCGGTATTAATTTGATTTGTTACGACACTGGTATGATACCAACACTCGATATATAGCAACTAACACGTGTTTTTTATCTGCCTAAATCCATAAAAACGCATACCGATGTTGCTCTATTAATATTGGTTCGGTTCGTGATGGTATTCATACGCGATATCAACACTGAACGTAGCTTATAATACCAACATAATACTTTATCGCAAATAAAACTCAATTTCAAATAAATTTATACCGAAACTTCAAGAAAGCTGTGAAAACGAATATTGGTACCGGTACCGATGTTGTTCGTACGATATCGGTTCGGTTTATCATGGTAAGAGAAAAAAATGTTATATTTGACATGTTCGAATGTGAACGAATCTTTTACCGAAACGTAGGTAAAAATAAACACGTCACAACGGTTTATTCAAAATGATGTCACTTTATACAAAAAATAAAAATAAAATTAGAAAAAATAAACCGTAAGTTAGCTTTGATTACATGTACGATAACATGTACATTACTACCCACAACATGGTATTAGACAAAATTTATATATATATCAAGTCATATATAAAAATAAACTTGTCAAGTTTTATAAATTAATCGTATCTTTAAGATTATTATTAAAAATTATTATATTAAAAATTGATTATAATAATAAAAAATAATATGAAAAGGAAATTTATTACCAACCATTTGAAGTTGTCATGATATATAATAATTGCATAATAGGAATTTCGTCTTTTCTATTTAATAAACCAACCAATTAGATGATGAAGACACTGATCATCTAGTTTGAAAAATGTAAGTGTGTCTAAAAATATAACATTGTATCTTTGTAAGAATTGCTTGGTGTTACTCGGATAGGATACACACACATTTATATATATGTGATTAATTAATTAGGACTAATCATATTGAGATATCTATATATGATTTTTATTTTTATACATACACTTATATATATATATATAGTGGGGTTCAAATGAGAAGAAATTCTTTGTAAGAAGAAAAAAGAAGAAATTTCAACCAATAGAAATGTTTCATTAGACTTCATTTAATATTTGTACTTAATGTAACTATATGGGTATATTGGTAAACTTACATACATAATTAATTGGTAGTTTCATCTTTGATAACTAACTATATTAAATTTGTAACTTATTTTTAAAATATATATTTTTCTCAAAAAATAAAAATAAAAATTTATTTATAGTGTAGGATAAATACGAGGTGTGTAGGATAAATTACGAGTTGTGTAGGATAAATTTCGAAATGTGTAGGATAACTTTTAAGGTGTGTAGGCAAAAAAATTTAGTGTGGAGGATGATAGTCTTTATGGCTAATTAATTAGCCTAACATAATAATAAATGAGATGAGTTATAAACTAATTAATGTATTACCATTATGCCATTTTCTTCTTTTTCTTCTCAATAAAATTTTCTTCTCAAATGAACATTCCCCTATATATATATATATATACACACACACACACACACACGCATATTTGTATATGTATTTTTTAAGTAGACAAATTTTAACCCTTTCTCTATCCATTTTTTAGTATACAAGATTAAATGTCAAATTTACAGGTTTTGGTTGTATTTTTGGGGAAATCTCGTTGGAATCGCCTATTTCCTGTCGACTAGGGCCGACTTTGGCCGACTAGGGACAATTAGGGCCGACCAACGATCATCGAGTAGTCATCGATTAATCCCGATTTTTCTAACACGACTTTTAACCTTACAATTTTATTTAAAAATATTTTTATATCCTTATCCTTATTATAATTATTATTATACCAATTACCTAATAATTAATCAGTGGTCGGCCGACTAGCAATTAATCATCGAGTAGTCATCAATTAATCCCGATTTTTCTAACACTGCTTTTAACCTTAAAATTTTATTTATATATTTTTTTAGAAAATATTGTTTATCCTTATTATTATATTATTATTATTATTATTTTTTTATTATTATTATATCACTTCGTCTAACTTTAATATTAAATATATATCAACTAATTTTTACCCTAAGAAACTTGAAACTTTCTAATATTATAAAATAAATAACAAAGATGTTATGTAAATTATTTATTATACTAAAGATTTGTATTATTACATAACTAATATTATAAAATAATTATTATACAAAGTTGTTATGTAATAATAAAAATAATATTATAATTTTAGTTTCTCCGCACAAATCTTATAGACAAATAATGACTGGTTTTATCAAACAGAAAATTTAAATAATATTATAATTTATGAAACAATTTATATACCATCAACGATATACATATTTAAGAAACAAAACATCCTCTTTCTTTCTTTAGAATATAAATTAATATTGAACTAAGGTTATGTGTATATTGAAAACAAAATCAAACCAAAATTAACTGAAAAATCTCTAAAAAGGTAGAAAACGAGTCTTGATTCATGTTCAAAGATGGAATTTGTGTGGTTTTTTTGGTGTTCGGTGAAGAGGGAATTTTTGAAGAAGATAGTTTTTTTTGGGTGATAGGATGAATTGTGGAAGAAAGTGTGGAAATGACAATAATACCTCACATGTGAGGGTAGATAACCAAGAAAATAAACGATGTTAGTGGTAAAGGTTATAGGATGTAACAAAACATGAACATAAAGGTTGAGTTCAGCCGATTTTGTAAAGAAAGGTATGAAGTGCAGTTTAGGTATAATATAAAGGTTGATTTGTGCAATTTTGTCAAAAATCTATCCAAAATTACTTAGAATGATATGGTTATACCTTCGATCAATTCACCTCTAGATTCAAGTGATAGATAGCTCGCGAGTTTAAATGAGCACATTATTAATATACTTTATACTTTCTATTCATATACGTATATAATGATTAATTTTTTACATAAAACTATACTAAAAGTAACAAAATAATATTTATTAGTTACATATAAATAATTATAACTAAAATATAATAATAAGAAAATGTATACAAATTAATAAATAAATAACAAACAAGCCAAGTTTAAGTTGAGTTTAAGCTTGAAAAACTATTCATGAGACATGTTCGAACTTGAAATGAGTCGAGCTCTAGTTGTTGTAAGTTAAACAAGCCAACTCGAGCCTAGTTGAGCTCAGACTCAGCTCGTTTGCAACCTTAAAAAGAAAGTTTGAGGCCTAATTGAACAGGCGGGGTCAAGTAACATCTCAAAGCGGGCCGTTTAAAAAAAATATCAGCTTGATTTGGGCTAAAAGAAATTATGACTAAAAAAGACCGAAATTAAAATGAGTCGTTTCAAATATACATACGCACATGTATATAAGAAATGGGTTCACCCTCTATATTTTCGAATGCGGCCAGTGGCAAAGGGTAAAGGTGGTGGGGGAGTCTACGGCAATCACACCTACAGTGGTGCATCGCAAGGTGGTGGTACCATGGTCATACAGCCGACATCAGTGACCACGATTGTGATGATGGGCTGTGGTGGCGTCAATAATAAATAATGGCTCTAGACCCGTTTCAAATTAGCAAGCTCTAAAAGGAATGGTCCGTTAATAATTTGAGTAGATATGGATTGCCCTATTGCATAATTTGAGTGAACCAAATAAACCCATTAGCAATTGTTTTTACTCAAATCAACTAATTCTTTGAATGATCCATGATTCCCGTTTTTATGGGAAAAAAACATGGGTTAGGGTTTGAAAGTACTGAAGCCCAAAACTTAGCTTGTTAGGTAAATGGACTTGATACAGAGCAAATCGCTCTCTCTTTTCTACTTTATAGTGCAGGCTAATCAACTCTTTATACGGGCCGGCTCAGGCTTAAAATAGAAGTCTATGAGCTGATATTTCTGGCCGTCGATGATCCTTCATCGATGAGCTGTACTTGTACATATACGAAGACTGAAATAATAAGTTATTAGTTAATTAAGATTTTGTACAAACATAAATTTCTAAAATTCGGTTCAACCTCCAGTCCTGTTAGCCAGTTCCACTGATCCAACCGGCCCAAATGAAGACAGTTTAAAAGCACTCAACACCAGTAACCGGCCAGCCTAGACAAAGATGGTTAAAAAGAAATCAACCAAACAGTTGTGCGGGCAGTTCGCCAGTTCCTGGTCTGACTAGGCCGACCGACCTGCCAGGCTCTGACAACATTGCAGAGAACACGATTTGTTTTCCGGGATACAACAATCATCACTACTAGTGATCTCTAATCAATGAAAAAAAAGGTTTCAACTGCGAAATGATATATCCTAACGATATATCCTCGTTATGTCACGTGGACACAGATCCATGAGAAGGTGAAGAAGTGGGCCCTGTTCTAGCTCTTATGGACTCATGACATTTGGTATTAGGAGAATTTATAAGCATGTTTGTTGGAGAATATATCATTTCTCATGGTTTATACAAGCAAAATAGCAATAACTGCACACAAGACCAAATCCATCCAACACAGAGACATGTCAGGTCAAAATACTGATGCATATTATGAGTCCCATTTAGTTGGTAGTGATAAACTGATACTCGGGCTAGAATGAATAACCAAAGCAAATTAAACAAACAATATGAACCATAAAACAAGTCAAATCATATTCAGTATCTTCAAGAAGGGTGATATCCTGATGATATTATCTTCCTAAACTTTATCATAATCCTATTCAGTCTGTGTCGACAATCGTCAGAAGTGTTCTTCCAAATTCAGCAAAAATTCAACAATAAAAGCAACAATGTTTAATTCATACGAATATGTGTGCTAGACTGTTAAGCATGCATGTTTATGTCAAACAACTAGTTTATGCACAAAGCTGATTATGGAGTTAGCCATGAAAGGGTAAAAGCATTGTCATGATTATTCAAACAACAAGCCTCAAATGAAAAGAAAGAAAGAAAGGAAAATGCTAAACAGGCTAAATTCCCTACTGCAGTATGCACTATTTGATCAAACGACCGTTAACTTATGACCTTAAATAATAATAACCGCAAGAACTCCAAGAATTTACCCACTGATTACATACAACCATTTATTACCTCCTCATCGCTTTCAGCTCTTCCAACTGCGACTTGATCTGATCCTGCACCAATTCCAATCTCTTCGAACAAACCTCCAATTCCAATATATGCTGTTTCCTCCACTTTTCATCAGTAACATCCCCAAACGGTATATTCATCAATCCACCTAAACTCAACGAAAATGGGTCCATATTCATCCCTCCTAACCCGAATCCCCTAAAACCGTGCGTCTGCCCGTTCGCTGAACCCTCAAGCAACTCCTTGAACAACGGCAATAAACAACTTTTCACAGTTTCTTCAACCAGATTAGGAACCGAGTTTAAATTATTCGACGCCACTGCTACCGCAGGTGGCAAAGACTCTTGCTGGCTGACCTTTTCCTCAACCTTAACTCCACCTGACCTCGATCGCTTTCGTGATTTCGCACTTTTCTTCTCTGAACTGTTCGTATAACCAGCACCGTTACCGTTTTGCTCATTTAAATTAAAAGCAACATTAAGGTTAGGATTAAGGTTAGGGTTATTAGTTTCTTCATCGTCGAATCTACCGCCATCTGCAGCAGCCACCGGAGTAGAAACAACAGCAGTTTCATTGCTCCAAATCTTACAAGATATATCAAAAGTGATCTGATCATGAGCACTCTTAAACACATACTCTTTTCCAGAACTAATTTTACTCAAAACATTCCTATACTTCTTCTTCAACCTCCTCAACTTCTCAACCAACTGATTCTTATTAAAATCCAGCTGCAACTTATCCTTGATCTGATCATAAAACACCGTCGTATCATGGTGATGATGATGATGAAACGGATTATTCGCAACACGCTGGTTCGTATACTCCAAAAACCCTTGCAACAGCTCAATTTCATCCTCATCCGTCCACAACCGCTGAAACAACCGTCTAGATTCATCCAACGGCACAATTTTCCTCTGTTCTGTAACAATATCAGATCTAGGAAGCGGGAGAAACGGTTATCGTACCAGTAACTGCCGTAGTAGGTGTAGCGGTAACGGAAACACCGCCGGTGAGTCCAGAATCTCCAGCGATACCTGCAACCGCGACGGTGACTTCACCGGCGCCGGAGGATGTAGAATCGTCCTCTTCTTCGTCATCGATGACGTCAACGTCGTCTTCGTCGGCGGTTTGGTTGCGTAGGGTTAGATCTTCGTCTTCGCTGTCCTCCTCGTCGTCGCCGTAGACGGCGGTGACGTGATCGTCGTCGTGAGAGGCCATGGGTTGACGGTGGTGGTGTGGTGGTTGGGATCGGTGAAGGTGGGTGAATGGATCTAGGGTTGGGTGCGAAAGAAAGAGCGGGGGTTAGGTTAGTGGTTAGGTGAGGTTAGGTTAGGCCAGGGTGAGTGGAGGGCCACGGGAAGGAGTGTGGGTGTGGCGTGTGTTGCTTGTTTTTCTCATGTTGGTTTGTTTTTTAGTTTGTTTTGTGAGTCAACTTTTAATGTGAATGTGTTTGTTATGGGTCTAAGTCATTGCTTATTGTGGGTTTCATAGAGGTAGAGGATTGAAATTGTGTACTTAAAGGAGTTTGTTTCGTGTGTAATGATTAGTTCTTGAAAGTAAACTACTTAGTTACACATTAATATCATCTATCACGACACGAAATAGTTTAAAATATTGCGTCACATAAGTAAAGTTTGCTTTCTTAGCTTCTTGTTGAGTCTTTATTTATATAAAGATTGCTGCCACTCGAAAAAAAGGGTAAAGTTTGCAAAATGATTGTTAAATTAAACTAGTAATTAGACCCGTGCACATTGCTGTATGGCTACATTGCAAAAATCGAACGGATTAATGTGATGCGTTAATCGAATGAAAACGCTCGTTTTGACGTATCTTACTCAACTAAATAGCATTGCGGTTAGATCAAAATGTAAAGTAATCGAATTTATATTGTACAATCATAACATATTTACATGTGACCCGACTTATACATTGGATGCGTAAAAAAACATAATCAAGGGTTGAAATTTTACCCCTAGTGCGTTGCGGCGGGGTCGAAACGTAGAGCAACTCGAATTTATACCGTCGAATAATATTATATTTTACCACATTCGATTAAGAATTAAATTTAAACGAAACATAGATGGGCTAGAAATTTTCATAAAATAAGCACGAAGACGTATTATATTTGACTTGACTTATTTCCAAAATGAAATTTACGTAGAAATGTATTGAGTGAGTTGTAAAAGGAAGTAATAGTGTAGGGGTTAAAATTGAATTTTCAAAAAATTAGGGATGGTAAAAATTGCCATTTTCAAAAGTTAGAGGGGTTGTAAAATGAAGTAATAGTGTAAGGGTTAAAAATGCATTTTTCAAAAGTTAAGGACTTATGATCAGTGAAAAAACATAAGGGACCATTTGTGTAAAAACTAAAAAAAAGAGCGGGAATCAATGTAAAAGTCAACAACTTTAAACATTAAGTTCAAGAAGAGTCCTACTTAGATATTACCCCAAGTAATATGACATTAACATATTTAAATTTGTGTTTTTCTTTTATAACTTTCGTTATATAATGTTTTATTAGAAAAAGAATATGGTTTTGTGATGTGATTATTTTTATCTATGTTTTGATATAAATTTTATAAAAAAACGAAGCCATATCAAATGTAACGTTTTATAAGTTGTTATAAAATTTTATATTCTTTTTTATATAAAATTTATATCAAAATATGGATAAAAATAAGCACATTACAAAACTGTATTTGTTTTTTAATAAAACGTTATATATCAGAAGTTATAAAAGAAAAACATAAATTTGAATTTATTAATGTCATATCACTTGGTGTAATAACAAAAAGTTGGGTGTGCATTGAATCGCGTAAATATTAACGAGCATTAAAAACTTTTAAATATATATAAGAATATATAAATATTAACGAGCTCTAAAAACATAGGCTTATTAAAAGTCACATGCCTAAGGGCAGGTTTCGGTAGGGGCGTTTACAAACTGTGCAAATCAAAGCAAGTTGGCAAGTTTGAAATTTTCTTTTTGTTGTTTAAAACTCACATGCCTAATGGTTTAGTCCCCTTTGAAACTTGGATTTTGTTAAACATTTTGGAACTTTGTATTATTAAAACTTTTTAACAATTTAAAAATTTATCAGCTAATAACTTTGATCTCTTTTTGTTCAAAAAACTGCAACTTTTAAACTATCAAATCGGCCGGTCCAGCATAACTGTTACCCTTAGTCGTGCAAAAGGACATAGCCTTAACTGGGTGGGTCAAGCTCGACTGACCGGGCTTTATGCAGCTATAAATGCAAGTCTTTCGACTATTGTCCCGTTAAATTACCATAAAAACCCCATATTTTTAACTTCTGTAAGTTAAGAAGATTTAGATCATGCAAATACAGTATAGCTGGTCTAACAAAATGATTGATAAATACCAAGTAGTCTTACAGAGGACCTTTGGTAAGATAACATGTAAGGAAGAAAATTAAAATTCTTGACATTTTGAGTAATGTCAACAACTCTGAGGTTTGCTTCTTGTGCTACCTTATGAAAATAATTATAAGTGTTGATATTCCTAACCACAGAAGCAATATATGCAACGGGTTGTTTACTTGATGCAAGCACAAACTCGTCGTATCCATTCGGGATATCACTGTTTATTTGATCATTGGGAACTATTGACACCTGGGATCCGTCTCTATGTAGAGAGTTTGACTTTTTTGTGGTCAAGAGAGTGGCGATAACATGAACTAGATGTGGAATGCATTGTGGATCATAGATGACGTCTGCACCCAACCTGCATATATTTTTATCCACAAACTTTAGAACTGGTAATTTTGACGCGTTTATTCATGGATTGCTTCGTTTATGTTCTATCTCCAATGGGTTAGAAAAAGCATCCGAAGTGTATTTAAAGTGCAAAAAGACCTCCTAAATCATCTTATTCAAAACACTAGATCGTTAACGATATAAAATCATTTTCATAATCATATTCAGCACACTAACATCTTTTATAAAAAGTAGAAATCGAACTGTACCAAAAACAAAAAAAGAGTACCAATTACCGACCCTTCTGTTTTTCAGCCTCTTATGGAAACGAAAACATATACATATATGAAGTGCTTACACTATATCCGGCATCAGGTCTCGAAGATCACTCTCAACTGCAGATTCCCAAGGTAGATGTAAGCATTTGACCTGTAGTCAACAGCCAGGTCAGAAATACACAGACACATGTGAGTCATGACTTGTTTTCTACGAGACATCAGCATGCATGGTATACCTTTTGTGAGTTCGTAGTTGATCAATAATAAACGTTTTGGGGTTTTGAGTTGATTAACATATACCTTAAAGAAATTCTAAAAGATTACTGTTCATTTTAAAGACTTGGTTTTATGTTCTCACAAAGGCGAGTCAAAATCTGTTAGAATTAAGCGAAAAAACATCACTCCTAGTACAGTGTTTGAGCGATGGTAGTGTGGTACAATAGAAAGATTAAAATAAAGATGTTTCTGATGCAACTCACCTCGCATGGATCCTCACTTTCACTTGAAAAAGATTGAGTATTCATGTGATTTAGCTCCAAGTTGACTTTTAAATTGGCTAAAGTTGATAGGTCACCATCACTTAAAACCACCTGCATTGTATGATAAGGTTTAAGGAAGTAGTGTTTATAGACCATATGACAACCAAACCAACACTTAGCAGGGTGAGAGAGATGGGGTGTGTGTGTGTGTGTGTGTGAGAGAGAGAGAGAGAGAGAGAGATAGAGAGAGAGAAAAGAAGAGACTTGCCTTTGAAGGTTTAACATGTGCTAAACATATGCCAACCAAACCAACACCCGAGCCAAGCTGTTCTCATGAATCAAGACACACAGAAAGAAAAATCAGTGCAGGTACTCGGCAATGGCATTTTTCAGTTATAAATGTACAGTAGTCAGTAGAGGCAAACCTGCTACAACCTAAGATCTGTTTTCCCTAATTCACATATTTCATGTTTAGTTACGCCCCGCTTGAGGTATGCTCATATAATGTATATATGTGTGGGCGCTCGGGGGGCAAAAGTAAAAGTGCACTACTTTTAACGTTATTTTACTAATTTCGTGAAAATAACGTTAAAAGAGGGGGATGGTTAATCATGCATCATGTGGTGGTGTTGATAGCCGAAAGACAAGGGGGTACATGCACTAATCGGCGTTTGTCTCAATTGCTGAGTGTTATGTGCCTTATGTCCAAGGCTTGATGCAAAAGTACTATCGAGCCGGGGGTCTCACTGGAAGCAGCCTCTCTATTCCTACGGGGTAGAGGTAAGGCTGTCTACATCTTACCCTCCTCAGACCCTAAGCTTTGCTATTGGTGGGATATACCGAGTATGATGATGATGATTACTACTTGCCAGGCTATTTGGAACACAGTTATCCTGCACAATCACTTCCATGAAGTCGAGAGTTCATGCATGATATTAAGACATAAGTGTCACATGTTATCTCAAATACCTAAACTCAATGTACGTAAATTGGGTCCAACACTAAATCCCATAATCCTAGAATACAAGGACTAGCCAATCATTTATATCACTGATCAAATGCCAGCGGATAAAGAAATTATCTACATCAAGAAAACAAATATAATAAAATCAAGAAATTTAAAAACTATTATGATGAGGTAAGTACACACAAACTATCTTATGTCGTATGAACAATAGGATGTATATGGCCACTTGATTCATTTTCAAAGTGCCTATGAAACGAATAGAGATTGTTAATGTGAAATTTCATGCTTTTAGTTTTTACGATTAACTTTGCCGGTCATATGCAGACGAGATATAGCTTTGACAACTGGCACATTTGTCCTTTTGTTGCAATTCCTAAAAGTGTGTTGTCACAGTTATGTGCACTATACCCTTAGAAATTAGAATAGCTGTGTTCATATGAAGTTCAATTCAATATATGTACTGCATCACATAAGATCTCAACTTGGCATATGAACCATCAAATGGGGAAAACCCCAACTTTCATTAGTTGAAACTGTAGACGTATATAGAGATGTATATTTACCTCAAAACATGACTTCATTGAGAATAGTTCAGGACACGAAAGAATGAACTCTGATAAGAACAGGCTGGAGGGCCATATGGAGCAACTGGCCACAAATTCACAACATGCCACCGTTACACATCTTGATTGTTACAAAATAAAAACGCAGATTGCAATATACAAAATACATATAATAAATCCAGAATCACACGTCATCTTCATCTCTATTAAAGAGGTGCGATATATATAAAAAGAATTATCAAGTTGATTGATAGTACCTAATAGATTTTAATGAACGAAACATAATATCACCTATGCAGTTATCGGTGATATATCGCTCCTCTAGTAAAATATCAATCAGAATATCAGTACCGATATTATCGGCGATATTGACCGATATAACCGATATATCACTGTATTATTAGTGTTAAATTGCTATATATATAGATTCTGCATTATATTAAAATTACCGATATGGCGATATCTCACCGAGATAACCTATATCTCATATATCAGTCCTTGACCGATATCCGATATTTTACCGCATCAACTGCATAGAATATCACTTATCACTACTAGGCACTAGCAATACGTACCCAGTATCTCCTTCAAGCATGTTGAGTGAACAATTAAGAGGTACAACTACTTTCCTTCGACTTGGGCAATCTTGCGCTTCAACATGGTCTTCTCAATATATATATATATATATGATACAAAAATGAAGATACATTTAAAATCAAAAACAAAAACTATTTATTAATGTATCGTTCTTGACACAGGGGAAATCCTGATGATAAGTGGCGTACTCCATAACCGAAAGGTTGGGAGTTCAAATCCAGCAGAGTGCAGGTTTGATGTATTTATCCTAAAAAAATCTATGAAACGTTGTTAAAAAACTAACCTGTTGGGTAAAGAAAGGCAATTTCTCGAATGAACCTTGAGGCTCCCTTTGCTAAATCATCTCCCTTTTACATACAAACAAAGCATATATACATGAACTGTTTTTTTTTCTTGTCTGCAACCAAAGTGAATGAAAGAAAATGCTAGCATCTGCATATGTACCTTCAATGAAGTCAAGTAAAATGATAGCTGTTCATAAAGTTCATCAGTAACAACATCGCCTGCAGATTCAACTTCAAGGATAACTTTTTTTATAAAAGATGTTATGTAAGGTGTGTGACCTTTTCCATCCTGCAATGTGCAATATAACATTAAAACAAAATCAAATAGTTAATAATTCATAATAGAATAATAATACCGCACGCATTATATGCATGGGCGAAGCTTTTAAGGGGCGGGAGGGGGCAGCCGACCCCCCAAACTTTTCGCTCAGTAGTGGAGAGTATGTAGTTTTCGTATAGAAATTTTTGGGTATATACGTTTTGGACCCCCCCGGTTTTATATAAATTTTTAGGTCCGGTGGCTTCCGCCCTCGGTCGGAACCATAAAGAGCCAGTATAATGTTTAACCGTTAAGAGGAAAATGTCTGACCAATTCAGATTAGAGGTCTTAACCATTCAGACTTAGTATAATGCTTAACCAAATGTCTTAACCATTCAGACATTTGCTTGCGAAACAAACAGGTTGAACCATTAAGTGCTGAACCAATAAAAGATCTGAACCATTCAGAGCCTGGGTAAACAAACAGCCCCTAACCCTAATTATAATTCACAACCATATTAAGTGTTTATCTAAATACTTTCACAAATAATTCATATAAAACTATAACCTACATTAAATTTTAAAAAAAATCAGGAAAATTACAAGAAAAAGCTTACTGTTTTGCTGATACATTGGTTCCAAATGAAGTACTGAACACTCTCAGTGATTGCACCTCCGCCACAGTCCCTATGATTCATTAGATATATAAAAGAACAGTTATACAAAGAGGAAGGGAGAATTTGGGGAAGGTTATAATCAGTTATTATCCAGCAGTGTAAACGGCTCACCTGGAAATGGAGATCAAGGAATCAGATGGTTCCATGGCGAAAAATGCATAAACCAGGTGGAGCCACGGTGGACGGTTTGCATCGGCGGTCTGTTCCTTAACCTCCATCGGCTTACTTACTTTCCACTGGTTCAAAACTTAAACTTGTTGCACATTGTTTTCATCTAGGGTTCAGGGTTTACAGGTCTTTATTGTTTCTCTGTTTAAGCTATTAATATTTAACTAGGTTTATCATCGTCATTCGGCAAGTTGCAGCAAACTCCTTTTGTTATTTAGGTTATTTAGCCAAGTTGTGACGAACTTCTTTCGTTATTTAGGTTATTTAATTTGTGTTTACATGTGTTTTGTAATAATTACGAGCGTCTTGCGCACGGAACCGCTGACAAGAATAAAAAGAAAATGTTGAAAAAACGCTAAAAGATAACCGAAAGAAAATCAACAAAATAAGTTGTATGGTAATGTTGTTGTTCGTATGAAACTCATGGTCAGAGATGGGCAAATGGTACTGGGTACCGGTACCGAATTTCCCGAAAACGAAAGATCTTAAGTACCAATTCGGTACCGACTTTTGGCGTTCCTAGTATCGGTTCGCTATTGTTTTTTACCTTCATATACCAGTATCGTAACCGGTATTTTCGGTATGAGAATCGGTTGGTACATAGCTCATCCCCACCCCTGAAACTAAAAAAAGAAATCATCAAAAACTGAAGAAAATCAACAAAAAAATGTGTCATACCGTTATTGTTCGTACGGTACCCGTGATCAGGAATGAGCAAATGGTACCGCGTAGCATTTATCCCAACCCATGATAAAAAAAATCATAAAAGTTAAAAAATAATAAAGAAAACAATTATTATTATAATATTAGAATAATAAAAGTGATTAAAAAACCTATATATTATTATAATAAAAAAACACTATTCATACTATTCGTTGGGTTTCCTTTTTTAATATATGTATAATTAACTAGAGCCTAGAGGGTTATCACCGTAAATGTAGATAAAAATAAGCAAATCATGAAAGTGACGATAAAAAAACTATTGACATTTGAAGATCATAGAAAAGTTATGCCACTGTATACAAAGGACATGTTAGGTTATTCAAATAAAGTTTATACCAAAAGGTATATAAAGATAATCATGATGGTTGCGCATGACAGTGGGTGGGTTTAAACGTAGATAAAAAAGATGTTGCAATGGTGTATTAGCAAAGCGGCGGGCGGTTTAAAAAACCGAACTGTTTCATAAAAATGTTTAAAACAACCGGTCGATTTTAAAAAGGAAATTTGGATTTTAATAATCTCAACTTTGATCTACCGGTCAAGATTAATCACAACAACTCAGGAAATGTTTACCGACAATCTCAACTTTGAACATATTTTTCTTCAGCAACCCCATACTGTACTAACCAAGTTAGTTTGGGCTGACCTGAGTTGTCACATAAGCAGTCTACGTCATCAAAACTTTGACTTTTTGCCACATAAGCATTCTATGTCATCAAAACGTGTACTTTTTTGCCACATAAGTTGTCTATGTGAGCAAAACTAATTAGGTTTAGGGGTTGTTTGTTTACCTCTTAATGAGGCTCTGAATGGTTCAGACCTCTTACTGGTTCAGCACTCAATGGTTCAGTCTGTTTATTTCGCGAGCAAATGTCTGAATGGTTTAGACATTTGCCTCTGAATGCTTAAGCATTATACTAAGTCTTAATGGTTAAGACCTTTAATCTGAATTGGTTAGACATTTTCCTTTTAACGGTTAAACATTATACTGGCTCTTAATGATTCAGACCTCTTACTGGTTCAGCACTTAATGGTTCAGACCTCTTAATGGTTGAGCACTTAACCATTCAGAAGTTGTCAAACAGCCCCTTACTTTCATTTAGTATGAAATCGATGAACGAAAATATGTTCAAAGTTTGGATTATAAACATTTCCTAAGTTTAGATTAATAAATTGAGTCATAAACGTGAGGTACATGTATATGCTTAACAGTCGTTGTTATGTGTATAATTGGTCTATATAGCATTTAAGACTATATTTTAAATTTTGTGTGAAATAGTAATTATAGATGACTATGGGGAATGTTTCATATGGATTTGGGTAATCTCGTTAGATTTTCTACATATCTATGATCTCAAACCTAGGCCTAAACCTGTCAGATCTTTGACATTAATTACTCGTCGAGTATCGGGTATACCCACAGGTTTCAGGTAAACCCATTAGATTTATTACTATATTTAAAAAACAAAAGAATATACAAATCATAACCAAAATAACTTAACTAAATAATGATAGAGGAATGAACAAAGATTCCTCTTATTTTTTAGGCAATGTTTATAAGATAGTGGATCATGTACAAGAGAGATTTCTTGTATAAAGTGTAGGTGATAAGCTCAGTCATTGATCTCAATGACTCTAGGCAGTGACATTTTCGTAAATATGAGTTTCAAACAATTGAAGAAACAAATAAAGAACATGAATTCTAGTTCTTTCTCACTTGAGCTCCTCCTCTGATTTTCAAACGGCTATAACTTTGGCATACGTTAATATTTTTTTAAAAAGGATTACACCATACTAACGAGCATTTCATTATATTTAATTCAAGCAGCCTATGCTATAGATTTCTTAAAAAAATTACATGATTTTTTATACCCATTACGTGATTTGAATACCCAGCACATGACTACATGATGTTGAATATCCTTTACGTGATTTCATTATAGTATTTGAAACCCCACTAAGTGATTACGTAACAATAGTTGACTATGTATTATTACGTGACTATGTGATCTTGAATACCCATTTCGTGATTACGTGATTTCATTATAGTATTTTATGTGAAACCACACTGAGTGATTACGTAATTACGTAAAAACAAAAACATGTAATGCATAATATTTCATATGGAATACCTAATATTCTAGGTCTAATAACGTATTAAGGATAGATTATATACAAAACATTAGCCAAAATCAACCAATAATAACCACATAATGATGTATATTAGAGATTTGATCACGTAATAAAGCATAAACAATCAAGCTCTTATTATTTGAATACGTAATCATGTAATAAGCATTATAACAAATCATATTGAATGAGTAATCACGTAAATACGTAATGAGTTTATACTGAATGTGTAATCATGTAGTCATGTGTTGTGTATTCAAAACCACGTAATCATGTAATGGAATAATGGATATTCAAAATCCTATATATATTTTTAAGAAAACTATAGCAATAGGCTGCTCGAATTAAATAGAATGAAATGTTCATTAATAAGGTGTAACTTTTTTTATATTAATATTAACATATGAAAGAGTTATAGCCGTTTGAAAATCAATGGGGAAATTGTTGAATTAAGAAAGGACCAAAATACCCTTCCTACCAATGACATTTGTCCTCCTTTAATTCTCGCGTATGCTTCTTAGGCAACTGTTGTCTTGTACAGGATCCAACCTCGTGTTTATAATTTGGCATACAATTCTAGAAACTATTTCGATCAATTTTCAAGATATCTATGATCTAAAATTTAAACGAACAAGAAAACATTTTATGGTCACGTGTTTCCCTTTGTATGCATGCTAAGGACTTGGATATATCTATCATATATATACATATTTAAAAATAAAAATAAAAACAAAAATAAAAATAATTTATTTTGGGTATACAATCGAATAAACGGATATATTTAATCGGGTAATCGAGTCGGGTAAACGGGTATATCACCAAATCCCATACCCATTCCAAACCGCAAAAAATAATACATAATCCCATACCCGATAACCTGAGTCCATACCCATCCCAAATGTTTTGGCTTCGATTTTCATCCCTAGCAGTAAGTCTAGTAAATCAAGATACTCATCTCATGATTGTTTAAACATGTTTTATAAAGGTGTCTGTTAGTTGTATTTACCAACAAAAGTTGATGTATTTTAAAGAATTGACTCACATATACTGATCCTCACGCGTAGGCAAGGGTGGTTCGGCCTATCGCCTTGGACTACGACTGAGGATGAAGGCCTATGATGTTTCCAAGTCCTCCTTGACAGATAACAATTTCACTATATTTGGGTTTTGAACAAACTCGTAATTTCAATTATTATACATAATTCTCTATTCCTGATGCGATGTAAATATGTTAACAATATGTCACACAAATGCCCGACACTCGGGCCCACCGGGAAAGTAGGGTGTAACACTACATACACAGTTATTTTTAACTTAATATTTATACTTATTATTTACATTTGCCAACAAATATATGTAACACACAATTGGGAGACAGTTTTCAGAACTGCGTTACAGGGCGACTTCATGTGTTGATGCAAAACCATATTGAGTAGTCCATTTCGTTAGCTCGAAGTATAAACACATGAACAAAAATAAGACGGTTTGCCAGCTATTATAACAATGGCTACGTCTATCGGCCAAGTGGGACAAGTGATGATTTTGTTTTTAAGATAATTTTTGCAAAATACTCGTTGAAACATAACAAGTCATTTCAAAACATTGGGGCATGGGGAATTTAAGCAAGTGTTTGAAGTGGGCGCTAATGCCGAACGAGGTTGCAATGGTAAGAAGGTCCAAAACATCCAAGTCGGGGGACTATAGCGCCAATGGTTCGGATGTACGTTGCTACATTAATAATAACGATGAACCCGAGTTCAACGATGATATTTGGGATGGACCCGACTTTCCCTATCTAATATTAGTGATGAACCCGACTTACCCTATCTAATAAGGTATTTGGGATTGAGTTTTACTAGTATTTTTTAGTGGTTCTTCGACACTGATCATCACCTATGGTTTTCTCGATCTTAACTGGCATGTATGAGAATATGCAATTGTTGAGAGTTCTTCAAGTACACCAACACACAATACACATAATGGCCTGGATAATACTCTTTTTGTGACCTTGACCCGGTATGAGCTTATGAGTCTCGAACAAGTCATCGATTAAGAACGCTTAAATGGGGGGAATTTTACACCACTTGCTAATCTCATTTCAAATAACCGAAGCCACAAAGCAAGTGGCCCATGGATTAAGCCCCAGAATTATACGGTCTGCACGTATTCGACCCCACATATACACTGCAACGTTTCGCATTTCTGTACTTTCCTTATTTAGAAAGTTGTATTCGTATTTCTATTTTTAGAAACTTGTTTTCATATCTCCTTTCCAATCTTGTAATCCGAGCCTTCGATCACAATGGAAATTCACTTTTATACATATACATGTTACATGCTTGTGTTATACGCAATCAATCATGGAATACGTGTTTATACGTGAAACCGAGATTTGTAATACTTTGAAATATTAATCATACATGCATCACACCCATACCATGCTTAGATACATTTTGAATACCCAAAAACATGCTTTATTATGAGTTTCTAGCATAAAATAATGGAATTATCAAACTCTAGGGGTCAACCTACAAATTGTAGAAAGTTAGGTAAATTCTGTAGGTTGTGCATGACCATGCACCTGATGCGCACGACCATGCATACTACGATCCGCATGACCACGCACCTGATGTGCGCCACCCTGTGTTCTGTGATTCGCACGGCCGTGCAAAATGACCAGGTCTGGCAGAATCTTTTAAAACTCGCGTATTTTCGTTCCATTTCCCTCTTTTCCTTTCAACCCCCAACCACCTCATTTAACACCCCTATTCCTGACTATAAATACAACCCCTTACCACCTTCTAAACACTTTCTACACTCGAAACACTCTCTCTAACACTCTCAAATCTCCATATTTCTCAACTTTGGGCAGAATACTCTCAAGCACAAAAGTGAGTTTTTAACACACTTTTCTTCACTTTTCTTGATCCTACTTCTTTGGAACACCTCTAGGGATGTTACCCAAGGTTTACCATGATAAACCAAGCTTGGTACATCACCCTACTAGGGTCCAAAGTAGAGTTTACTTTCTTTCTTGGTATAACTTTCTCAACATGTTCTTGTTCATGTTCATCTTATGGAGAACTTGTACCAACCTTGTTCCTAATCAAACTCATGATTGTGGGGCATTTGTATGGTTGTTTTCCATAAGCTTAAAGGTTCAAAAACCTCCAATACCTACTACCCTAAAGGTCCCAAGTGACGTACAAAAGTGTTGAAACCAAGCCATGTCTACAATCTTCAATATTGCAAGACTTGTGTTTTGGTTAGGTGTGGGAAATGGAGACTTTGGTCCTCCAAACTATTGTTCCACCACATCACTTGTTAGTTATTTTATGCAATTTAAGTCACCCAAATAACTTCCAAGGACAAAGTGAACACGACTACAAAGTCTCCAAACATTTTCCATGATTGGAATGCACTGGTTGTTTAGGTGAATTAGACACTTTCATTTTGTTCATATTCATGACCAACCAAAATCATCAACTAAGTTGATGATTGATGGATCATATAGTGAGGTTTAATGGATGAACATCATCCTACCTCCATGCTTGATCATTCCATGACATTACTTGACAATGGACTACAATATATAATATATATCCATAATATAATCCTAAAACCAAACCCTAAACACTAACCAAATTCATGGATTGATAGTAAGGGTTATGCTCATATTATCTTGGTTAGAATTCCTCCTTTTTGGACTTCCAATGGGTGAACTTATGCCTATTAAAAACACACAATCACGGTGTCCAATTTTAGTGTTTTAGCAAGATAACTTTTATGCAATTTCCATACTAAGTTAAGTATTTCCATACTCATTCCTAATCTAAATTTGTCGAACTTATATACCTCGTTTATCCTTGTAGGATAACTTGGTGTCTTCCAACTCCAAATCACATCAACTCACTTATGTGGAATTCTCTACGCAAACCTTGAGTATACATGACCCTCTTTCTGTTTTCACACTTTGCGTGCAATATATCCGTATTAAAACTCACACGACCACACTTATGCGAATACTAATTTCATACAGTGAATCTGTTATACATGCTTTATACGTTTATACTTTAGAAATACATGCATGCTAGAAGTCATTCTTGCACTATCCTTTGTCATTAACTTCGTACGAGCCTTAACATGTATAGCGCTATAGGAGTAGCACACCGCCCATATTCTTGTGGTCATGTTAAGTAATCATACAAAAAGGTCTTGTCGTTGCGATGACAAGATTACGCTAGTGGAATCTTTGGGTTGACACGTATGTGATGCATGCTAGTTCATTAATGTTATGCCTTAGTGTACGTTATTGCCATGTAGATTTGGTTAAAACTCTTTTATACTTTTGCTAGTACACTAAACTTGTATGCTCACCAATGCTTTTGTGTTGACATGTTACTTTAATATATATTGTTGGATTGTGATAACAAAATGTTGAAAAGAATTTAGTAGGAAGGACTAGAAACGCACCAAACTTTAATTCATGTTTAGTAGTTTAGTCGTTTTGTTACCTTGTTGTACTTTTGTTTCCAGATCATGTACTTGAACCGTTAGCAATTGTTGGTGTATGTTATGTGACAACAACTTTGGTTTGGTCTTTGGATATTAACCAATACTTGGATAAATATTTCAAGGAGTTTATGTTATAATGAAGACATGTCCGAGTTTGGGACGTGATGTTGTCTGAGTTTGTGGGAATCCGAATTATGAAGCCTCTAAAAGGATGTCCGAGTTTGTGAAGATTCTCAAGACAAGTCCAAGTTTATAATGTTAAGCTAGTCCGAATTTGTAAGGGTGGGATTAAGTCCGAGTTTGTCTTTGTATGTTCTAGTCCGAGTTTGTATTTATTATGTACGTGGGCCAAGCCCAATATGCATGGTTGTGTGTAAATAAACAGTTGTGCATTTGGGTTTTAGGTTAGACAGTCTGAAAGAAGTTACAGAAAGTTGTTGTGAGTTTCTTGTGATCTTGAGTGATTGTAAACGTTTGAGTTTGATAATCATAGAAGATCGGTTTAAAAAATTTTGTGTGTTCTTCATCTTATATTCTTGTTTATGTGTTCGTTGATCTATCAAGGGGATTCCGCACCCTTGATTGATTGTCAATTTCGTAACGATCCACGTGATAGGGACCTATAGCAATGAAATGAAAATTTATTTTTTAAATTTGTCACAATTAGTGGTCGTGATGTCTCTTACGATCTCGTTTCCGTATCACTCCGATATTTCCGCCATCGGTTGGGGTGTGACATACATTTCGTTTCGCTAAGGAATCCATGGTAGGCAAACAATCCAACATGGCTCTCCATCCAAACACATTAACATTTAAAGGGGTCCAACCACCCATCCATGATGCTCCTGCTCGGGATTGAGTCCTTAACATTTAACAAAAGTTTTAGCGATGCAACCAAAAAAGTCCTCATGTCGTCTCCGAGCCAAACCCGTTTACCAGCTTTGTTTTGAAAGATGAAAATCATTCAATTTACAAATTCAGCCATTAAATCTGAAAACCCAGCATACCCACCACCATCAGATAATTGTCTTTTCCATACCCAAGCATAAGTCAATAAACCACTGACAAGGCTGCTACGAGTAACCACTGAACAACCTTTATTTGCTTCTAAATAAAAAAATATACGGGGAAAATGGATTTAAGAGGCATATCCTCTAACCAAACATCGAGCCAGAATATGATCCTCTCACCATTCTCCACTTCACCTTCGATAGACCTAGTCAACTATAGATTGGAGGACACCAAATAAGTGTCCATTTCACTATAGACCCCCAAGTTTTGGCTAACAGTTTATTGTAGATTTGTAGGGAAGTGCCACCCAATTTTTAGGAGTATAATTAGCATGATTAGTCTTCTCCATATGCTTGACTTTTCCGATTTTCACCACCACTTGGAGAGAAGAGAGATGTTTGCAACATCATGTGGGCAAATACCCAACCCACCTTCTTTCTTAGATATCCTAACACTATTCTAAGCCACCGACCACATTTTTATAATATCACCTACCTAAAATAGCTTTCTTCTCTTACATTCGATAATGTCAATAACCTTAAAAGGGACTTTGTATAAATAAAAGTAATACGACGATAATCTTTCAAGCACCGACATCACTAGTGTCAATCTTCCCCCATCGATAACAACTTTGTCAAGATAACTTTTATGTACTTTCATACAAAGTAAACATCTCGCATTCACATTCCATTTCCAAAATTCATCAAACTCATACGCCTCGTTTATCCTTATAGGATAACTCAGCGGTTTCCCAAAACTCTCAACACACCAACTCACGTTCGTGGAAATTACTACGCAAACCGTGAGTATACTCGAATCGCCTTTTTACGCTTTAATAACTTTTGGTGTGCAATATGTATAACTTAATCAAACACACTTATGCGCATAATCAAACTTATGAATTCAATCAATCCATTAAACATGCTATTTGTTATGCTTAGGTTATTCATGCTAGGTATTCAATCACTCATACATGCAAACTACTTGTCACTAACTTTGCTAGCCAACCTTAACATGTGTAGCGCCACAGGAGTATCACACCGCCCTTGGGAATGGTCTATGATAAGTATTCAATTGTAAACGGTGTTCTTCATTGCGATGACAAGATTATGCTCGTGGAATCTTTTGTTTGACATTTAGGTTATGCATGCTAGTATATAATTTAACTTAGTATACGAATTGTCATGTTGGATTTGAGACCATCTTTTATACGTATGCTATGTAATCATACTTGTATTCTCGCCAACTTTGTGTTGATTATATTTAAACACATGTTGCAGTATATGTATGATGGCTTTAAGAAATCTATTTAGGATGGATTTAGAAACACACTTAATTTCCTTGCTTTGTGTTTCTTATGTTGTTTATGTTCAAATTGCAAAATGTCCTACTTTTCTTTTCAAGACAATGTATTCGATTCTAGTATGAAATGAAATGTTGTTTATCTAAATTAGTATCACGATTAGTATGTTATGAAGTCTCGAGCAATCTCGTTTTCGTCTCACTCCGATGTTTTCGCAATCGGTTGAGGTGTGACACATAGACCTAGTCAACAATAGATTGGAGGACACTAAATAATTGTCCATTTAGCTATAGACCCCCAAGTTCTGACTAACCACTTATTGTAGATTTGTAGGGAAGTGCCACCCAAGTTCTAGGAGTATAATGGATAGCCATGATTAGTATCCTCCATAGGCTTGACTCTTCCGATTTGAACTGTCACCACCACTTGGAGAGAAGAGAGATGTTTGCAACATCATGTGGGCAAATACCCAACCCACCTTCTTTCTTGATATCGTAACACTATTCCAAGCCACCGACCATATTTCTCTAATATCGTTTGAACCTCCCTTAAATTGCTTTCTTCTTTTACATTCGAGAATGTCAATAACCTTAGAAGGGACTTTGTATAAAGGTAATACGACGATAATCTTTCAATCACCGACATCACTAGTGTCAATCTTCCCCCATCGATAACGAATTTGCTTTCCACATTGATAAACAACTATAAAAAAATATCTAACTGTCACACCCCAACCGCTGGCGCAATCATCGGGGCGGACGAAATAGATTGCTCGAGACTTCATAACACTTTTTTGCGACAAGTATTTAAACAACAATTTTCCATTTCATTTCTAAAATTCAAATACAATTGTTTAAAAGCAAAATACAACATCGGAATCAAAGTACAACAATGGAATCAAAATACAAAGTACAACATAAGTCTAATTAAAAATGGGTTTCTAGTTCATCCTACTATATTCCATGCATCCTCATCATCGTCATCATCATATTCCTGCAATATATATTAAAGTATAGTTCAACACACAAGGCATTGGCGAGTGTCACACCCCAGCCGATGGCGGAATCATCGGGGTGCGACACTAGGCAAACCAGATTGCTCAAGAGAACCCGTAACGACTATTTTAATGACAATACTTTATAACGCTTAATTCCCATACAATCAAACTAGCATTCATAAATAGTCAATACAGATTACAATCCCTTAAACAAAACAAGTTCGACAACCTAGATTTTATTTAAATGAGTTTCTAAATAAGCCCTGAATCCGTTGCTGCAAGTAGAAAATCCTCAACCTGTTACATACGTTAAAATACAAGTCAATACAATAAAGTAAAGGTGAGCATACAGGTTTAATAGCATAATAATAGTGATAAAGCGATTACGCATAACCAACATGTATACGTAGCAAAAGTGAATCTAAGTAAGCTAACAATAATGATACATGCTAACCAACACGGTTGCGATGTGAGTATGCGCGATACGTGTTCACAATAGCGAACACGCACGTAAAGTAAATTTGTGAGCCTTAACAACCCCCGAACCAATCGGGTGCTGAGTCCAAACTATAGTACTATCGTTGCTAAGGGTGGTCTACAAGTCCTCATTATTCACACATAGCAAACAAACATTCAGCGATTCACGTATAACATGCGAGAGCGGTTAGCATTAAAAGAGTTTAGCGTTGTATGTAACGTGTTTTGATATAGAGACGTATGTAACACCCAAAAGTGCGTTAAAGCGAAAAAGGGTTCAAGTATACTCACACTCTGTGCTCAGCGAAGAAACACGAACTGCTGTGGATTGAAGGGAGCGTCGGGATCAGTCTGTAAGCGAGAACAGAAGTGCATCAGTCTTCGAAGTGCTGAAACGGTCGAAACGTGTAGAGGCAGTAGACAAGTTCGATCGAACTTGTAGCAGGATTCAAGAGGTCAGCCAACTTCGGGCGAAGTTGTGCTGAGATTCTCTGGAATGTACAAGTTCGGGCGAACTTGGTACCTTCTCTTCAGAAATGGGTACAAGTTCGGGCGAACTTGACAGGCTTCCTTAAAAGTTGTACAAGTTCGGGTGAAGTCGTCTGGTTTCTTGGAGATTGTACAAGTTCGGGCGAAGTTGGTCACCAAGCTGGTGACAACTTCGAGCGAACTTGACCTTTTTAGAGCGAACTCGTCTGTTTTGGTCCAAAAATCTTACGTTTTCGCGTCGTTTGCTGAGGAAATCGAGTGTCCATCCCCCCAACCTTGAGCTACTGAGCAAAACATAGGCTGGAGAGGTCTTTTGGAGCAAGTTTTAGCCATTTTACAGGAACTAGGGCTAATCCGGGCGAACTTGTCGGTTCGTACGGGCTAGTCCAGTTCGTATAAAGTGACGGCATCGTCCTTGTGCTTCCAGATCTGGGATTTTGCTTGACAACACCTCGTTCCACTTCATAGTGAACGAAACATACGTCACCTAGTCCGTATCTTATGTAAAAATCAATGCTTTGAATGGTTTTCTCAGATCTAACACTCGGTGAGTTGAAATCATCAATATTTCTAGCTTGGAGAGCCAAGGCTATGTCCAATAAACCCATTTAAGTGTGGATCTAAGCTAAAACAAGAAGTTTTATAGAAAAAGATGAAGATTTTTATAAACAGAGAGGTTTTGATGAAAACGAAGGTAATCCTTGTATAAAATCGTAGTGGAAAACGTTGTAGTTTGCATGAAACGGGTTGATTCTTACTTGGAAATCAAAGAAATTCGGTTATGAGAGCTCTGGGGCGAAGTTGCAGCAAGGAGAGCATGAATGGAGGTGCTGGGTATTTATAGGTGAAGAGAAAACAAGAGGGCAGACATAAAGTTCGGGCGAACTTGTCACAAGTTCGGGCGAACTTGGCCTATTTCCCTTGGTTGGTCAAGTTTGGGTGAAATTCCTTATTTGTGCCTCACTGGTCAAGTTCGGGCGAAGTTGGGGTGCCAACTTCTGCCGAACTTGGCCTGGTGGCTATGTTTTGTTCGTTATTTGCTTGTTAGGTGTTCGTTTGGCGATTCGATTCGTATTAGTTAGTTATGTTAAGCGTTTTAGCGAGGCGTTAGGCGTTTTAAATAATAAGATTATGCAATTAAGCGATTCGTGCGAGTGAGAGCGCTGCGATAGCGAGTACAACCATAAATCATAAAGCACACATAACACATAAATAACATAATGTAACATAACCGTGATTTGAGTTTGCGTTGAGAGTTATGAGTATTAAACGATTTAAATGCGATAAATAAGCGATGTAATATCATTTTAAAATGATTGCAAACCATTAAGAGTACAAACGGGTTTTAAACGGAAAGTAAACAGAATTAACGATAGTAACGGAATTCGGATAACAATCCGAAAGATTGGGTTGTTACAGCGAGTATACAAGTTTGAATACTAAGTATAATAAAAGACTACATTCAACATGGCATAAACGTTTACTTAAAACTAACATACAATACTAGCATTGCTAGTATTGTTTACTAGCTTTCATCATGCGTATCCTCTTCAACCTGTAACATGTTTAAAATACGAGTTCAATGCAAAAGCAACGGCGAGTACACAAGTTTGATGATTTCATAGCATAAGTATAAAATGTATAACTCGAATCCACATGGTGATTGTAGCAAAGACTATACTAATAATGCAATCCTAGATCAAACACCGAGTTTCCACAAAAGTTTTACGAGATCGAGCTTCCCTTGTCACAAAAGCGACAAGACTAAAATGAGTATGATAATCTTAACATAACCCCGACGGGTGGTGTGCTACTCCTATAACGCTATATATGATAAATTGGGCTAGCTAAGTTAATGATCAAGCATGTATAATTCTAGCATGTATCTAAGCATAACAAGTGTTCATGTATTACGGATTGAGTATGTAAAAGCATGAATTTGTGATAAGTGTATTTTGATAAGTAAACATGTTACAACCCAAAAGTGAGAAAGCGGTAAATGGGTCGAGTGTACTCACGGTTTTGCTAAGTCTTCTAACTTGACAAGTCCGCGAAGGTAGTTGTTTTTGATGGGATGAACACTGAGTTATCATACAAGAGGAAAACGAAGGCGTATGAGTATTTTGGGGAGGATGGTGGGATATTCAGATTTAGGATTTAAAATGTGACAAAGTATATGATACAAAAAATAGTCACTAAGGTATTAGCACTTGTCATTGCACTATAATAATCCCTAAGGATTGTATGTGGTTTCATAGGTTCAAGACCTATTAGAATCGTGACAAGGAACCATACTCTTTAGTGGTAAACTTATTAACTTGATAGGTGACTACTTAATCATCATCAAGAGTTCGGTTTTAAGGATTTATATTATAGTCCATATATAAGTAATTTATGTACATACATATATTATAAGTCAAGCATGAGGTAGGATGATGAACACCCATTTAGGAACCTCTTTTGTATTCAAGTAAGTCAAGCATGGAGGTAGGATGATGAACATCCATTTAACCTCTTTATATGATTCACCACTACACGAGTTATCATAGACAACAAGGAGGGTCATGAACTAATATACAACTAATCTAAGAGAACATCAAGTGATGTGTGGTTTCAAAGTTTAGGATAGCCAAGGCTAACTAAGGTGGACACACATGAACAAGTTATGAACTTGCACCACTTGTGAGCTTGAAGCTCTACGAAAACAGAAAGTTTGTAAGGATAAATACTCTATTTTGAATGTCTCAACCTTGTTTTTAAGCCTAACCAACCACAAGAAGTGTTGTAAGCATTCGGACATTGGTTTGAGATGAGTTAGACTCAAGTTTGATAAACATAAACAAAGTTTGAAAGAGTTTTGTTTATAACAGAAAGTTTCTTGCACTTCAACCTCACATATGAAGGTGTTCCATATTGGTTTTCATGGAAAAACCTAAGGAAACAAGCCTAGAGGTGTCCCAAGTGCTAAGAAGGAAGAAACAAAGAGAAAGGAGGGGTAGAAGTGAGCTATAACTCACTTTGAAGGCCTTGGAGATTCTGCTCAAATTCTGAGATTAGTAGCAGATTTTAGTGAGTTGAGAGAGAGTTTAGAGTGTTTGTAAAGTGTGAGATGAGTGGGAATGAGGTGGTTTATATAGGAGGTGATTAGAGTTAAGTTAGGTGTGCATTTAGTGCAAGAAGCACAATCCTTGTGACTCAAAATTGACCAACCCATGAGCTGATTAATAATTTTGTCGAAAAGGGGGACTTGCGGGGCGCGAGTAGGGAAGGCCTACACGCTCGCGGCCCGCGAGTGGCTGGAGAAGTTTGATTTTTGTCATTTTAGGTCCCTGGAGTTATATTTGGTGGATTTGAGGGTGTTTTAAGCATAAAAAGTGCATTTTAAGTATATGAAGCATATCATAACATATGTGTATGTACCTAATGATCGAGATCGAGTATAAATGTCACGTGTAATGTATGTATAATGTATCAACGTCACGTATTAACAAGTATGTCACATCTTCGAGTATATGTATTATGTATAAGTATGTATGAACAAGTATGATTGTGTATAACAAGTATAAAGATAAACATGTATTTTCCATTATGATTCAAGTTTCGATTACAACAAAATGAAGGATACGAATACAAGGATTTCCAAAAAAAGAATTGCAACATGAGCTTGCTATAAATAGAAAGTATGGAAACGTGAGGCATTACATTAATGACGTAGCATAAGGCATTCGATTCTAGCATGAATAAGTTCACAAGTATTCGTATTAAGCATTTATGATTGAATGTTTGTATTGTGATTAAGCATAAAGTATAGTGATTTGGTGGGTTAATAAGCATATATGTTACACCCCAAAAGTGTAAAGATAAAAAGGGGAGTCGAGTATACTCACAGTTTTGCAAGCTTTCCTAGCAATCCGAGAGTTGATGAGTTGAAGTGATGAACACCGAAGTTACCCTACACGGGGAAACGGAGGTGTGTGAGTGTTCTGAGTTGGCGAAGAATACGGATTTGAAATTAGAAAGTACGTAAAGTAAGCGGAGAAAAACACCACTTCGTACGAAGTGACCACTTCATGCGAAGTGACTAATCACTTCGTGCGAAGGGATTGTTTCTGGAAAATGTAGCTCGTTTAAGCTCCCATTTCGACAATGAGTTCTGTTGAACGAGAATCTAGGAACGAGATAGTTTAGTCTTAGTTCATAACAGTTAACCATGACTCGGTTAGTATCAGGAACTTGACTAAGTGAAACTGTAAGTATTTTAGTTTATAATGTAAGTTATGTCCAAGTTTCATCAATTATGTCATAGATGTCAAGCAAGGGGATACAAATACCTCGTTATATGATTCACCAAAGCTCAAAGTGTATCAACATAGTGGATAAACCCGGTTGGTAAGACTATACAAAAATTAAATATAAAAATGTTCAAGTGAGGTGTGGAACTTAATTCGGATAGCCTAGACTCCCAACGTTCTCACACTTGCTGGAACACAAGTCCAATCCTAGTGAGGATGATGAACTTGGTTAGCTACTACACTCGGTACAAGAGAAAAGTAGAAGAAGAATTACAAGAATTACAAAGTAAGAGTGAGCTAAATCTCACTTAAGTTGCAAGATGGTATTCTGCCAGAAATCAGGAACTATTCGAGTGAGAGTGTGAAGATTCGGAAACTTAAAAGGTGTGAAATGAGCTGATATTTATAGGGACGAGATGCTGCCAGATCTACTTCATGCGAAGTGGCTTCAGATCGCACAAAGGTGTTAGTTTTGGGTTGTTTTTACGTATTTTAGCCGGTTTTCAAGTATTTCAAGTATAAAGTTGTAATGTATGAGTATTGCACGTATAATATGTATTCGTTTGCATGTAATTACGTATGTAAATGACTGATTGCATGTATAACAAGTATGAATTTCCATTATGATCAACGTCTCAGATTACAAAGTTGGAAATGGAGTACAAATAATATACGAATACAAGTTTCCAAAAATAGAAATACGACACTTTCTAAATAAGAAAAGTACAAAAATGCGAAGCGTTACAGTCTCCTATACTTTAGGAAATTTCGTCCCGAAATTTATTCAATAGGAAGACTCAACGAATAGATGCGGATGCTTGGTCTTTATTTCACTTTCCAGCTCCCAAGTGAATTCAACGCCACGTTTTCCTTCCCATTGAACCTTGACTATGGGAATGCGACTGCGCCTAAGTTTATTTTTTGGGATTTTTTTTAATTTTTTGGATTTTTTAATTTGTTCTGATTTTTTTTATTTTTTAACATTTTTTTAATTTTTATTTTGTTACGGATTTTTTTTGGATTTTTAATTTTCTTATTTTTTGGATTTTTTTAAAATTTTTAGACTCTTTTTAGTTTTTTTTTTTAATTTTTTTATTTTTTGAAGTCAACTTCTACGAACACTCGAATATGATGAAAAATCTGATTGTGATGCTCTTTTAGAGTTACCCATTTATCTAGGGTAATACCCATCCTGATCCCCATCCTTAATTATTTCCTTACCGACCCATCCTCATTTTTAAAATGACCCTAAATAACCAAAATACTCAAATGAGTTTTTATTGTTAGGCCTACTTTGAAGCATTATAGGAAAAATGTGGCTTTAGCGATAAAGCCCGACCAGAAGCATTATAGGAAAAAGGCGACTTTAGCGATAAAGCCCGACCCGAAGCATTATAGGAAAAAGGTGACTTTAGCGATAAAGCCTGACCCGACCTGAAAAAACTAACGTTGAGTTGACTGAAATTCGGGCACCTTAAAAAGTGGACCTAGTGCGTGTCACACTGTCACTGATAATCATAATCGACAACATATAGTTTTTAATCATATCAACTTTCTTTCATCAAGTTTTAACCCAAACCCACTTTAATCAGTAACCCGGGTACCATTGATCATATCAAGGCACTTGCCAAACTCCTGTTCGCATAACCAGTTGACCAAACACATCATTATTCGTAAACTTTCTGGTGTGAAACAACCAAAGTGCTGTATCTGTATGATCCAATTCACGCTTTGATGCAATGTTGAAACCGATACACACAACCACTTTCACCACAACTGCTCTGTAACACCACAAAATTCTCTTCTTCAAATTCATCTCCATTCATGGCTGATCGCGCTGATCCGTCGCCTCTGGTTGCACCTTCGCTCGCAATTGAACCGAATAAGATCGATTTAGAAGCTGGTCCTGGTGAAGAAATTCAGTGCCGAGTTTGTCTCGAAACGGATGGTACTTTTTTTTTAATTTCTTGTTTGTAATTTAGTTCTAGGGTTTGGTTTATTTTTTAATTAGTGATGTTTGTTGGTTTAATTTGGTGCTTTTTGTTTCATAAGGTTAAATTAGTGAGGTGATTTATGTTTTAAGTTTCAGTGTTAGTGTTTGCATAAAATTGGGGTTATTATGGTAACATTTTGAACAAAATATACAATACACCGACACTTATTAGATATTTAATTTATCAGAAGTTTGAAGCATTTAAATAAATATAAAAACTAAAAACACTGAACACAAACGAACACGTTACAGAACGTTCACGAACATAAACGAACGAACACGAACTCTGTTCATGTTTGTTCATTTAACTAAACGAACAAAATTTCTTGTTCGTTTTCGTTTGTTTAATAAGCGAACGAACACAAACAAACTTCCTGCCGAACGGTTCACGAACTGTTCGCCGAACGTTTGGTTCGTTTGCAGCCCTAATTTTGAGTAACTTGTTTGAGTTTTTTTGGTATGTTTATTTATATACTGGTGGTGGTGTTAAGAGAAGTGTGGAATTTTGGATAATTGGAAAGAAGCAGACTGATATTGTCTAGTGTTTATGGAATAATAAGCATTATAAGAACAATGTGTTGATTAAGTTGTACAATGCTATTATACACCCAAAATGTTTACAACATTATTGGCTTTCTGTACATAAAAATTTATAACAATAATTACCCAAAAGAAGCAATCTGATGACAGTCGCCCCGCTTGCGGTATGCGCATATAATGTATATATGTTTGGGCGCTCGGGGGCAAAAGCGAAAGTGTGGGCACTCGGGGGGCAAATGTGAAAGTGCACTAATTTTAACGTTATTTTACTAATTTCGTGAAAATAACGTTAAAAGAGGGGGATGGTTAATCATGCATCATGTGGTGGCGTTGATAGCTAAAAGACAAGGGAGTACATGCACTAATCGGCATTTGTCTCAATTGTGAGTGTTATGTGCCTTATGTCCAAGGCTTGATGCAAAACTACTATTGAGCCAGGGGTCTCATTGGAAGCAGCCTCTCTATTCCTACGGGGTAGAGGTAAGGCTGTCTACATCTTACCCTCCTCAGACCCTACCTTAGCTTTGCTATGGGTGGAATTTACTGAGTATGATGATGATGGTGAAGCTAATTTGATGACAGTAGATAGTTTTTACGTGGCCCGCTGGTTGGCAGGGAATTGTTGCATTGTAAATATGATATATTGTAATCATGGTCGGGAAAAAAAGATTAAGATTAGCAAGTTTTGTAGTAAACACTAGCAATTTGATTAAGGTTTCTACAAACAGTAATCATTGTGGTACTTAAATAGCAATTTCATTTTAACCGCTATTGTGTCGTTCGGTGAAAGAAGGATCGTTGCCGCATTGTAAATGTGATACATTGTAATCATATGTAGTTATCAATTCTGGTGTTATCGATGTTTTAAGTTGAAAAATCTTTCTTTTTTGCATCAGGCAGAGATTTTATTGCACCCTGCAAGTGCCGAGGGACATCAAAATATGTGCACCGGGAGTGCCTTGATCACTGGCGTTCTGTGAAGGTAAACTTTACATTATTTATGTTTTATCATGCTATTTTATGATTGTCAATGAGACGATAGTAAAAATTACTTAAACTTATTCAGTTAAGAAAAATGCTCAGCAGCAAATCTGTTTTTCCTTCTCAATGATGCTCGGTGGGCACAGTTTTTTCATGTGAAGTTAAAGTTTGGTTACTTATCCCGATTCTTGACCTGGCTACAGCCTATATCCGTAATGTTTTTGTCTTTCGTGTCATCAATGTTTGACTTTTCTTAGGAAGTGATATACTTTTTTTAGTTACATATTCTTATAAAGAACAAAATGTCACTTAACTTTCTTCATCTCTTAGTGATTCTTGCATAGTTATGTATTTCAAGGTATGAAGTGTTCCTCGACTGTGAAGGGTGGTATATCTAAGTGCAGTATGTTAAGTATATCTGCATCTAGTTATATTCGTATGATGATATACGAGTAATTATGCTTTAGTACAATCTTTTTCATTAGATGGCTAATAATTCACAAACCCACAACCAAATGTTTGGCGGGTATGCTAGGGGGTACCTTGGGTACTACTGGACTAAGGCATTGTCGGTAACTTTGAGAACAAGCTTATATGTTTTTTGTTGGAAGCAAACCATTGTACTTGTGCTAAAGAAACATCGTACTTTGCAAGAAGGGGCTCCGGTTAACAATTTATCATGAGTTTTGTGCAGGAGGGGTTTGCATTTGCTCATTGCACAACCTGCAAGGCTCCCTATCATTTGCGAGTTCACGTTCTTGCTGATAGGAAATGGAGAACCATGAAGTTCCGTTTCTTTGTGACCAGAGACATTTTGTTTATCTTTCTATCTGTACAGCTTGTAAGTCACAGGGTCTCCATTTTTTATATTATTTTCTCTCATGGAGATCATGTTATTAACATAGCGTTTTTGTTTTTACAGGTGATTTCTTCATTGGCATATTTGGTGTACGTAGTTGATGGATATCAAAAATTTTGGCTTCGTATTGCTTGGGGTTTTGATAGTGAAGCCAGTTTCTACTACTTATGTGGTAAAACCTTTATATACTATTCTTTATTCTTTCCAAAAGTTAAATTTAGAACTTGAAGATTGTTCATATAAAGAATTCATTTGACTAAGAATTGTGTACGAGGATAATAATAAATTAATAATAACTCTACATGTATGGTTCCTTCTCATTAATAGTAAAAGAGTAAAAGGCCATTTTCGTCCCTGAGGTTTGACCAGTTTTGCGACTTTAGTCCAAAGGTTTGTTTTCCACATCTGGATTCAAAAGGTTTGAAATCTTGCCATTTTCATCCACATCTGGACTCTTCGATCATAACAAGTCCAAAGGCTCGTAAACTCCATCCATTTTTCTTCGTTAAGTAAGGGTATCTCCGTCTTTTTTATGGAGTTTACGAGCCGGATGAAAATGGCAAGATTTCAAACCTTTTGAATCCAGATGCGGAAAAACAAACCTTTGGACTGAAGTCGCCAAACGTCTGGGACGAAAATGGCGTTTTCCTCACGATAAAATATACATTGTTAACCCCTTTCGCCCGCATGATATAACTCATTTTATTTAGTCACATGTTATTACTATTTCTCTGCAGGTGCACTATTGTTTTTCGCACTACTTGGTCTATCTGGATGCTTTATAACTTGTTATGATCGAAGAGTCCGTAACGATCTTGCTCAGCCTTGTCGAGAATTGTGTCTTTGTTGCTGTCAACCCGGGTAAAATTTAAATATTGTTAACATAGTATTGGTTATTAGAAAATACTATTATCAATATTGTTTTGGGGATAAGTTTTGAGCATATGATGTTTGCAGTGTTTGTGCAGACTGTCATTTACCTGGTACTCTGTGTGTGTGGACGGACTGTACCACTTGTTTTGAAAGTTGCGCGAGTGCGACTGGTGAGTGTGGTTGTTTAGGAGGTGCGGGTGAAGCTGGATTACCGTTAATTTTTATAATGGCTTTAGTGGTGCTTGGACTGTTTACCGTCATAGGCATATTCTACAGCGTGCTTGTGGCCACGATGGTTGGCCAAAGGATTTGGCAGCGCCATTATCACATATTAGCTAAAAGAATGCTAACCAAGGTAAGTGATAGCAATCTTTCTGTTGTTGCCTTTATTCTTAGCATACAAATGAGTGAATTGGGTGGGTTGGGTAAAATAGGATAAAACAGGTATCTTTTTGGTACGGGTCAAAACTAGTTAGGTCATGTTAGGTTGACCTGCTACATTGGTTGTCCAGACAGTTAGGATCAAATACAAAGTCTCCTAAAAATAAGAAGTCGTAAGAAGGGTATCAAGCGGACTCCGATTGACCTCATTCAAGCGTCATTGGAACCGTCTCATACTCTTCAAACTCTACAATATGAGATTTTAGGTTTTCACTTTTGGATTTTTAGCTTGTAAATTTTAGAATTTTTGTTTATATCATTGTGTCTTTTTATTTAGCATTGTGTCTTTTCTATATTTGTGTCATTGTGTCTTTTTTGCGACTCATTTTGTCTTTTTTCCTCGATGGTGTGTTATATTTTTCGACATTGTGTTATGTTTTGCCCGACATTGTGTTAAATATTTTGCGATCCATTGTGTCTTTGTACACGTCTTAGATTTAGGAGACTTTGTAGGATAACTTTACTCAATATTTTTATAAAGAAATGGTGTGTCAAATACGATTACGAAATTCATATTTATATCACTATAATAATAAACTTTATTTTTTAAATAAAATGACCAATTTTTTTTGTGCATTAAGAAACACAATTTGGGCCACCTTCAACCTGCTTCCTTTGTAGCTTTTACCTCTTGAAGTTATCGTATTGATTCGTTAGAGAGAACATGATGTGGTGGGAAATTTGAGTCTTCTAACATATCAACTGGGAATATGAAACACAGGAGTATGTGGTGGAGGATGTTGACGGTGAGACAACCGGATCTGAGTGGGCCCCACCACCTCTCCCACCGGAGCACATCCAGCAGCTTAAGACTCTTGGCCTCCTATAATAACTCAACATGGAGTAAATGAAGTGTCACTAGCATCAACACCTTTTATTCATAACTGGATTATAGTTGCTTAAATGCATGTAATATCTTCACTATTGAGTTATCAGTTTCTTGCTAAAATGGTCAAATGTAGTGCAACTTACAACTTTAATACATGAGGTACATGTGATTATTCGTAAAATCATAATCGGATTGTTTGTAGTAACATAGAGTACAAATATTACATAACCGTCGACCCAACTATCTCATTAAATTATCAATGCACTACGTACAAATGCTTTTATGCGGTTCAGACAATTTTTGACATAAAATTGCTTATGAGATTAAACCATCATACTCAGTATATCACAAGAATAGCAAAGCTAAGGTAGGGTCTAAGGAGGGTAAGATGTAGACAACCTTGTTTCTACCCCGTATGAATAGAGAGACTGCTTTCAGTGAGACCCACTTGCTCGTATTTCTCTTTAATTTAGACATTTAAATACTGGCAGGACACTAAAATTAGTGTAAAAATTCATGGGTGATTGAAGATTTGTATTTATACAATCAAGATTCAACTATTCAACATAGTTGAAATCATCAAAGATAAATGTTTAAACACTCTCGTGAAGTAAATCATCGCACCTACGGTCCAACCAATTGGGAGAGAATCGCTAGGTATTTGACCAAATAAGATCGTGCAGTAGTCTCTTACTATCCAAATCAAAGAGATTAAAAATCAATTCATATCTGGAACAACCAAGTATAACAAAACTAAAGCAACCCAAACCAAGGGTTCGAGAGGGCGAAAGACAGATTCCAGTTTTCACATTCAAACTGAGTATTTGTACGTAGCTATCTAGAAGGTTGCGAATCTGGATGGACGTTGTGTAGTTGTGTACTCGTCGTCATTCCCTAGCAGCAGGGGACCATGAAAGCCTTCATTCTTACTTCATGTCCAAATAAGCACACGAAAGGGCATGTTATATCAAGCAGCACTCTTTAGCTTGTTTAGCTATAACTGAACCTGAAACTCAAAAAAATTTTAGATGGATTTCACTTGCATGTTATATATTTCAAAATCAGTTTGTTCTTAAATAAGATGCCTCAAATATTTTATGGTGATTATGATATATGTAATTTAGCAAACTTTTTTTCTTTGTAGATTTTATAAAAATAAAATTTATAAACTAAAGAAAAAATATACTTGAAAATCCTAACGGATAATTGGGCCAGGTATGGGATTGTTTTACAATCAAGTATGAGACTGAAATTAGCCATATTTGGCCTGTCGCCATCCCTAGAACCCCTTTGCACGTGACCATTTACCACTAGGCCAATAGATCATACGATCATCATGAACCATTTAAATACTTGAGGAGTTTTATGCCGAAGACTTCTTCCTTGCTATTTTTGTGTGGTCTATTAAGGCAAAAACTACACAAATGGCGAAAGAAAACCCAACAACTCCTATATCAACTAAAACTAAAGTACCAAAACATAGCTAAAATAAATGTCCGAATATTTATAGATGATACGTCACAGAAAAACAAGAATAAACACACAACTTCAAAACTCTAGTCTTTTCTCGTGTTGTTATAACTGGCGATCCCCGAATTGTTTTGGAAGGGTTAGTGGTTGTGGATTGCTCGTTGCTGGAAAAAACATGAAGCCGAGTTGGTTTCGGTCACCAGGGCTCACCAAAAGACTAGGAAGTGCACAATGGTGGTGGTGTATAAGTTTACTTGGGGGTGTTTTGATTGTCGATGGTACATATTTTTCTAGTTTGTCTACAATACTAAACATTGATCTCTCTTCTCAAGCTCACACTTGTTTTTTTTTAAATCCTTGGTCCCAAGATCAACAAATACAATCCGAGTACTTGGTCCAGTTTTAATATAAATAATCCTAGTACATGGTCCCGTTTTGATATAAATAATCCTAATAAATGATTCTGTTTTAATAAGGGGTTGGCTAAACGTACCTTTCTCTCTTTGAATTTTTACCTTTAAATTTTCACCATACTCTCTCCAGGAAAACATTAAATCAAAGAGTTGTTCTTGTTTTCCAATACAAAAAATGAAAAATATTAATGATTTAACAATTTAAACTAAGTAAAAATAGAAAAAAGGAGATGAATTAATCAAGTATAATCTTATTACATGGTCTACTTTTAATGCATCACCAATTTCACAAATAAGGGGCGGACCCAGGTTAAGCCCAGGGTGGGCAGGCGCACCCCTTGAAAATAAAAATTTAGTGTATTTTTTACGCAAAAAACCTGACCGCACCCTCTGAAAATATGCTTAAACCACTCATCCACTCCCCCAACGAATAATTCCTGGGTCCGTCAAATAACAAAGTATTTGTAGGGTATAAGGAATGTGAGATTTAGGCAAATGCAACCCTTATCCCTAAACATAGAGAGTTTGTTTCTATAGAAACGTCAACACCAGTTGGCAGTAGACAAACTAAAGCATTAACATAGTAAAAAAGAAATAAATAGATAATGCCATACGTCCACATAGACATAGATACAGAAGCACAAACACATACAAAGTTCACATAAATCTAGAAAATCATTGTAAAGAAATACATGTAGAAAGACAATCACGTGCAAAGTCCACCTAAATCTAAAAAAATCATGGTAAAAAAGAAACAGATACAGTCTTATGACCACATAGACATACATGCAGAAAGACAATCATATGCAAAGTCCACCTAAATCGAGAAAATCTAAGCGAATACAAGAAAGCTAAAATTAGGAGGCATGCTTCATCATTTCTCCTTCTTAGTATATAAAAGATACACAAGTGTAATAGACATAAGGTGGTGTAGAGTAGCTAAACGAGTCGTATTCATATTTGATACATTGTGTTAATCACCAGGGACGCAACTTAACAGGGGCCGGGGGGACCCCGAACTTTTCGCTCAATAGTGTTATATATGTAGTTTTCGAATAGAAATTTTGGGTATATACGTTTTCGACCCCCGTTCTATAGAAATTTTTAAGTATATACGTTTTCGACCACCCCCTCCCCCGATCGAAAACGTCAAGCTTCGCCACTATTAATCGCGTCATCTCTAACCTGTTAAACACGACACTCACTAATTTTGCCAACTACGGTCCCCTATACGGCAAACTCTGAGAAAAAAGAAACCGTTTCTACCAATGTGAGTTAGTTACACATCATATCACAACTTCCACCATTTTCAGTGGCAACTTTTCACAAACAGGTGGTGCTCGTTACAGGATGCTCTTCTGGCGGCATCGGTAACGCACTCTCCCGCGCTTTTGCCGCCAAAAATTGTCTGCTAGTCGCTACGGCTCGCTCAGTTTCATCTATGGCTGATTTGAGCGATAATCCTGATCTCTACTTTCTTCAGGAGGTTGATGTTTTATCGGATCAGAGCGTGCGAGAGGTTGTCTCGAATGTTATCGATAAGTTTGGACGGATTGATGTTGTTGTTAATAATGCTGGTGTTCAGTGTATTGGTCCTCTTGCAGAAGTTCCGTTTTCTTCGATTGAGAATACTTTCAACACGAATGTTTACGGTATTGTCTGTTACTTATGTTTATGTGGCGCAGCTTGTTGCTTGTTTACCTGCCGCTTGTTTGTAATTGGTTGTGTCAAGTATTTTATATTAAACTGATTAAACATAAAAAAGGTTAAAATTTTATAACGCCGACCCAGGAGATTTTTGAACTTACTTAGAAAAGATCAAAATCTATACATGTTATTGTTGCATTTGAAAAACAAAGTGAAATGCAAAAAAAAGAATGAGTATAAATTCATTTAAGTACTTTACTTTTATTTATAAAATGGTTATTGAACGGTACATAACCTGATTGTGGTCATGCCGACCTCATGTTAAGATCTTAGTTTAACTTGTTAAAAGGACAATTTTTTTATTAGTTATGTGACCGGACTTGTCTCGAACTGAAAATTTGGACGCCGATTGAGTGAAATTTGACCATAGAAAAAAACCGACCCCAGTGAAAAAAAATCTTGGGTCCGTCACTGTCTCACAACGTTGTTCATAGAGAACATTAGTTTCTAATACGTTATGTTTTTACTTATTGTGCCAACTGCTACTAGTTTGGGTTAAAATGCTTGTTCCTATCTTATTTGCTTGACCTTTTTAGTGTTTTAATTATCTGAACTTTTTTTGAACGGCGGAATTCTATGATTATAGAATGGGCCAGCAAAAGCTGTAAAAACCCAACAAAGTACAACAAGCGAAATCAAACGAAAAAACGACAACGTAATTTACGAATAGATGTTACTATTGAGCACTATGTTGATTACATTTTATCACTTTTTATTTCTTGGGCTGCATTTAGGTTCCATGAGGTTGATTCAAGCAGTTGTCCCTCACATGGTATCAAGAAAGAAGGGAAAGATTGTGAACATTGGAAGTGTGACTGCCCTGGCACCTGGACCATGGTCAGGTGTCTACGCTGCATCTAAAGCTGCTTTACACGCGCTAACTGACACGTTAAGGTTTGTTACTCAACCTTAGGGGTATAAAGAGCTAGCCGAGCTTGAGCTCGCTTAGGCTCGAGCTCAGTTGTTTAACTTACAAGAGCTCTAGCTCAAGTTTGGTGCGTTTTCTTAAAGTTCATGCTCTGCTCGTTTATTATTTATTAATAAATATAATTACATTTATAACTTTTTTATTTATAATCATATATTTTTATTTATATATATAATTATAGTTTTTTTATAAATAACATAGTATTTATTATCTAGTGTCTCTCATGATTTTATATATAACAATAGTTATTTCATAAATGTATATTTAATATATTGAATAAAAGTTATATATATAAAAGCTCGTTTAGGCTCACGAGATGGCTCGAGCTTTTAGCGAGTCGATCTTGAGTAGCTTATGAGCGGCTTGGCTTGTTTACACTCTACTCGACAGGGGCGAATCCATGTTATAACCATGGGGTCAACCACCCTCCATGAATAAAAAAAATTAGTGTATTAGTTTACGCTAAAATCCCGATCACCCACCGCAGACGTAGAAAAATAAACTAATAGTTTGCCTAAACATGTTAACCTAAACACAGTACCTAAATCATCCCAATACATTAATCATTAGTAAATGGGTTCAAACTTTCCACCATTAATGAATAATGACTGATGATGACTAATCAGCTTTTGAAATGCACAGGGTGGAACTGAAGCCGTTTGGCATCGATGTTATTAACATTGTACCAGGGTCCGTAAAAACGAACTTAGGAAATACAGCTGTAGCCAGCTACAACAAGATGCCAGAATGGAAAATGTACAAGAAATACGAAGGCGCAATCAAAGAGCGAGCGTATTTTTCACAAGGTTCAAAGGCAATTTCGCCAGATGAGTTTGCAAACAAGACAGTGGCTGCAATCCTGAAAGAAGACCCCCCTTCTTGGTTCTCTTTGGGTCAGTTTTCGACTATAGCGGCTATTATGTACCATATGCCTATATTTGTCAAGGATTTCCTTTACAAAAAGGCCATGTTGGTTTATATATCTGTATCTGTAACTTCTTCAACCGCATGCTTGTAAGTTGTTGAAAATATTGGTTATCGTGATTTCAACCCGTTTAGATATAAATGGTTGATTTACGTTATGTTTTATCATTAATGGGTATCCTAATCGAGTTAGGCTATGGGGTATGGGGCTTGGGTTTCGGCGTGGGTTGGGTACTAACGCCCAAGTCACCACCCCGGGTGGGCTTGGGTTTCGGGGTGGCCCCTTGGGCGGGGGTTTCAGCCCGGGCGTTGTGTCACACCCGGTCGATAGCGGAAGCGCGCGGTGTGAACTTAATTAGTTTTCATCGCATACGATATAAGTAAACAACTATATGAAATAAAACATGCACGATATTCATCCATTGCCATCATTTCAAAGTTACAAGCCATAGGTATTTAACCACAAAAGACAACACAAGTTATAATATTTTTACAAAAGACTTGTTCAAAATATAGTTTTAAAACCCAAAGGCTTTGCATCCTATATCTCGTTCGAAGACAGAATATATGGATCAAACCCTTCAAAATTGGATGACATCGTATTCTTGATAACCTTGAATTCTTTTAACCAACCAAGCAAAGATCCACTTAGTCGCCTGAAATACATGTAAGTTTAAAAACATCAACAAAAGTCGGCGAGTTCATGCGTTTTGAGTTCATAACAAATGATTCTTAAAAACATTTGAGAGTTTGTATATAACAATGTGGTAAGTAAAGCGTCAATGAACTTGATGATCATTAATGTTTTGCAAGGACATTAATATGTGTTACGACATAGGAAGCACTCAACCCTCGACGATTTAGTTTCCGGTCCATCCGGCTGGGACAACAAAAGCACTACATGTGGCCACACAGGGACCCATGAGTGGGGCTCGCCTACACCCGATAGATCTACCACTCTTATTCCAAATGTCTTATAAAAGATTAATGACGCTTAAGTTTCACCCTATTCGCACATGATCTAATATTTCATTTCATAGCTAAACCATACCATCGAAACATGTATCCCCCCGAGAGTTATAAAACCAAAAACATTTATGAGAAAAGGGGGACATGAACTCACAAGTTTGCGTCCGTAATAGTGAGCTAGCTAGACGGGTATCCAACCGCGCGTAATAACCTACAAGTGCTCTAACCCGTTAGACACTTGGGTTTATGTTAATTCGCGTACATGTTGCTCATCTTGAACGTTATTGTATTAGTTATGTATTTGGAACCCTTGTGTATTTTAAATACATTGGCATTTGTTTCACATGCTCGTTTTAATATATATATATATACACACACACACTTCTTTTTTATATAAATTTTTAGTATTCATAGTGTGTACGAACGGGCCTCGCCCTTCGTGAGTCTTTGTGCCTCGCACGAGTATAAGTGGGCCTAGCCCATGAGAGTCTTTGTGCCTCGCACAAGTGAAAATGGGCCTACCCCAATTGAGTCTTTGTGCCTTGCACAAGTGAGAGTGGGCCTAGCCCATTTGAGTCTCCGTGATCCACACGGTGTGAGTGGGCCTAACCCATTTGAGTCTCCGTGCCACGCACGGCTTATGTTCGTTATGTGTGTATATATATTCTTCAAATATATATTTTTAAGTTTAGTGAACCTCGTTCACATGCATTAATACGTTCGGTTCGAGTATGAAATATAGATGTATACCTTTTATAGATATAAGTGTTATAAATATTTATATTTAACATCGTATATACGTTATGTACATGTACGGTATTCTTTGTGAGTGTACACTTCAACAAGTGTATTTGAGTACATCACCATGTACTTGTTTATTTTATACGTATACGCACATCGTATATATACTCGTATTTGTATATCTTTATTATTGGTATTTATAACGTATTCGTGTATATGTACATTTCTTGTATTCTTGAAATTCTACTAAGTGTATTTTCGTATGTATTTCATACGTATTTGTATACGTGTATACTTATACTTTTACACTTAGTGATTATTTTCTTTATACTTTCTGGAATTATAAGTGTTGAAATATATTTATATTTCCAATGTCTAAAATTATATTATTTTTAGAGTTTCGTAGCAACCGAATACCTTTATTTTCGTGTCGAGAGTGACCATTAGTCGTCTACGATATGTGTACGCTCCATGTCGAGGCGCTAATGCGCTCGTTGTCATTGACGACGCGTTTATTTTGTTAGAGTGCTTATTTTATATTTCGTGTCAGTTTTGAATATATATTGTCTTGTCAATATTTTTAGTTATAAATCGATTCGTCCGATGTCCGTTTGTCCACTTATCCGGTTGCGGATATGACATATGTGTGTTTCATGTGTGTATATTTGGTGTATAAATTTCCCAAGTATGGTTACATTTATAGAACTAAATATTTATGTATTATCCAAGTGTAATGTGTTTGGTATTTTGGTTAGTATTCTCCTAACACTAATACATACACATAATACGCACGTATTATACATCAACTAAGGTATTTAAAATGTGTATAAAATTTTCTCAAAAATTTTGTTTATTTGTTACATTTATAATTTTTCACCCACTTTTATTTAATAAAAATATCTTGAAGTGTTTAGATAAACTCTTGAATGGTTAAGACTTAACCCTTGTCATTCGGTTTTGTCTAATCCCGATTAAGGTCGTTAATCATAATTAAGGTTACTAATCATGATTAATCATGCTAATCACCCCGTTAATCACATTTTAATCCCGATGAAGATTTTAGAAAATTTCGCCATAGTTTCCCCTAAACTATGGCGATTTCCATGTTTTGAATATATATATTTTAAGCATGTTTAAACCCCTTAATCACAATCAAACTCCAAACAAATTCCATATCAACTTTCCATGTATAAAAATAACACAATACATCTTCATTTTCCCATGAACTATATAATATTTTTAACATGAAATTCTAAAAATATATTTTCTTATGATTTTTAGCCTAGTTCATCCGTTTAACAAACTTATTTAGTCTACTTTTTAAAATCAGTATAAAATCAACCGTGATTTATACTTCTTATAAGAGCTATACTTGATAAAAAAAATCATTTTTAAGCTTATTATTTAAGTTCATGGGTTATAAAGATGATGATCTTGTTCATCACTTTTAACCATGATTATACAAGATCATAATATTTAAACAACCTACTTTATCATAACCATCAAGTTCATACTAACTAGCTCATAAAAATTAATATAATCAACATGTAAATACTTTATTTTTGTAAGCTTTTAAGTTATATTTAGAGTTTTTAGGCTTTGTTATATTCGATGTTCAAGATGGCTAGTTGTGCATTATCATCTACATAATATAACAAACTTAAAAATAAGTGTATGAGGTCTTACAGCTTTGCAAGAGATCAGTGAGCTCTATGATAAAGACTATGAAGATGTAGAAGCCCCAAATGGTGAGACAAGGCCCCTAGTTTGCATCCATCACTTGTAGCATGCTTTAGATCATCTTGGGGAACTTGAAAGGCTAATTTTTTTTTTGTAGTTTATGAAGTGAAAATGGTGGGTTTATGGGGTTTCAAGTATGAGCTACTTAGGGTGTACATGTAGCCTACTGATTTGAAGGTGTGTTGATTTCTAAGAGTATTTTATTCACTTCCCCATGTGGTCTTGTATGAATTAAAAGACATGGTGAATATTAATTAAAAAAAAAGGCAATCATGCTTTTCCTTTGAAAATGTCGACAGAAGGTTGAAAAAAAATGCAACAAGTTGTAAGGTATGGCTTGACTAACCAATTGAGTCTTGTAAGTTTCAAAGTACAAGTATGGTTGGAATAATATAATAATAGCAAAATATCTAATAATCATGTAAGTGTATTACTTTGTTAACAAAAAAAATCGATGGAAAGGTTTAGGAATGTAGCTTGACCCTTTTTCTTTTAGTATAACTCTAACTAGTTTGTTAGTTTAGTGGGTATTGATGTTGGATGATAAAAATGTTTAGTTTGTTCGTCGGTTCGATATCGGGTGTTATATAAAAGATGCTACAACATATCGGGAGATATGGTTTTATTTTACCATCAATGTTATGACGTTTATTTAAGGCGTTTACGACGCAAAAATATGGATAACTAGTTCGCTAGTTTTATAGTTTAGGAAATTAAATGGTAGAAATATAACTTGTTCGCCTAGTGGCTCGAATCTGGGTAATGTGTAAAAGTTGTGGTGTAACACCGGGCGTTTATGTTTCGGGTATCTCATTGATATCCCTAAGTTTATTTATGATGTGAAACCTTATATACCAGTCTTACGAGCATTAAAATGTTGTATTTTAGTGTTGCGGACAAGTTATTTTTTTGTTACAGTTTGGCGCGGATCGGACACTTTATATTTATGTGCATTTTCCGGAAAGTTTATGTGTTTTATCATTTGGGGCCTTGTTAAGGGTTTCTTTTTATTTGCAAATTCAATTACAAAATGCTTTTACGCCACTCGTTGCTCGTTTGGGCAGTTTCCAGAACTAGTTGGCATGAATAGTGGTTTCAGGTGAATAGTGCTTTTAGCACTTTGCCAACATATTTGGACATAATTTCTAGTTTTTTCGCGACGCGACGAATGTGAGATTATCATTTGCATAATTTAACACATGTCCTAGGATTTCTAGCCTTTGTGTTACCTAATCATATACACATTAAGCCATAAACGAACACAAATTTAGCGTGTAATTAATTGTTAAGTTGTACGGATTTACCATAATTTGCCGGTTGTCACATTATCCCCCCGTTAGAAGAATTTCGTCCCGAAATTCAAGTTGCGTTACCGGTTGCAGGGGAGTCTTGAAATAGATGTGGGTACTTAGACTTGATTTGATCTTCACGTTCCCACGTATACTCTGAACCATGACGCAAGTTCCAACGAACTTTAACCAATTTGATGCAATTTCTCCTTGTCTTGTGGACCTTCCAGTTCGTAACCTCAACATGTTCTTCCGTAAAATGGAGTTTGTCGTCGATGTGAATCTCGTCCGCGGAAATGATCACTGTTTCTTGAGTAGGACTTCTCTTGAGATTAGACACATGAAATGTGTCGTATATGCTACTAAGCTCGTTACGACAATTTCAACTTATAAACCAAGGTTCCAATATTTTCCAAGATTTCGAATGGTCCAATGTAGCATGGGTTCGACTTTCCATGTTTACAAAATCTAGCCACACCTTTCCAAGGCGAGACCTTCAACAATACTTTGCCTCCGACTTCAAAATATAGCGGTTTTCGTCGTTTGTCGGCATAGCTCTTTTGTCGATCACGAGCTGCATTAATACGGTCTCGGATTTGAAAGATCTTGTCCATAGTCTCTTGGACTAATTCCAGACCAATGAGTTGCTTGTCTCTGGTCTCCGCCCAACATAGCGGTGACCCGCACTTTCGTCCATATAAAGCTTCAAACGGGGCGGCCTGAATGCTAGTGTGATAACTATTATTATATGAGAACTCCACTAAGGGTAATTGAATATCCCAATTTCCACCCAAGTCCATCACAAAAGCACGTAACATGTCCTCCAAAGTTTGAATCGTTCGTTCACTTTGGTTTGAGGATTAAAGGCGTACTAAGATCTAGTCGAGATCCAAAGGCCATTTGGAATGATTGCCAAATCCTTGACACGAACCGTCCATCTCGGTCCGATATGATAGAAATAGGCACTCCATGTCATGCCACAATTTCTTTGAGATATAGTTTGGCTAGCTTCTCCGTACTATCCTTCTTGCGGATAGGTAAGAAATGTGCGGACTTCGTCAATCGATCTACTATTACCCAAATCATGTCATGACCTCTCGTGGTCCTGGGTAACTTAGTAATGAAATCCATCGATATTTGTTCCCATTTCCATACGGGAATTTCTGGTTGTCACAGCAAACCTGAAGGCTTTTGATATTATGCCTTAACCTTGCGCATGTAAGACATTTTCCTACATAAGTAGCGATGCCGCCCTTAAGTTTAGGCCACCAATATAATTCCTTTAAGTCTTGGTACATCTTATCCGATCCCGGATGGATAGAGTACTTTGACTTATGAGCTCGTCTGTAGGTTGCCAAAGTATGGAACCCAAATTTGTCCCATAACGTATAATGTTCCATCCTCCTTTGGCACCAATTGTTTTTCCACTCCACGGAATGATTTGGTTGGTATGTTCTCATGTTTAAGTGCTTCTTACTGCGCATCGCGAGTCTGAGGGGTAAGGTTATTTTGTATGGTCATCTCTAAGGATCGAACCCTTAGAGTTTTCACTCGTTTCTTTCGACTCAAGGCGTCCGCCACTGCGTTTGCCTTGCCCGAGTGAAACTTTATTTCGTAGTCGTAGTCATTCAACAACTCGACCCAATGTCGTTGTCGCATATTTAATTCCTTCTGATTAAATATGTGTTGAAGACTTTTGTGATCAGTAAAAATTGTCCATTGAGTTACATACAAGTAGTGACGCCAAATTTTCAAAGCAAATACCACCGCACCTAACTCGAGTTCGTGTGTGGTATAATTTCTCTCGTGCACCTTAAGTTGTCGCGACGCGTACATGATGACTTTGCCTCGTTGTATCAACACGCAACCGAGATCTTGATTCGATGCATCACAATAAACCACGAAGTCGTCGGTACCGTCGGGTAAGGATAAGATAGGCGTGTCACAACGTTTATCTTTTAGTAGTTGGAAAGTCGCCTCTTGTTTTTCACCCCAGTCAAACTTCTTACCCTTTTGTGTTAGGGACGTTAGCGGTTGAGCAACCTTATTGAAAATTTCTTTATAAATCGTCTATAATAACATGCTAATCCCAAAAATTGTCGCACTTACGTCGGTGTCTTAGGCGCTTCCCTATTCTTTATCGCTTAAATTATGGAAGGATCGACATGAATTCCTTTCTCGCTCACCACTTGCCCAAGAAACTGTACCTCGCGAATCCAAATTTCGCATTTGAAAAACTTCGCATAAAGTTCTTCTATCTTCAAAAGCTCCAAAATAGCTCGTAAGTGTTGCTCGTGTTCGTCCTTCGACCGTGAATATATTAATATATCATCAATAAATACTATCACAAACTTGTCTAGATACGGCTTACACACGCGGTTCATAAGGTCCATGAATACTGCCGGTGCATTTGTTAAACCAAATGGCATAAAAATAAACTCATAGTGACCATAACGAGTGCTAAAGGCCGTCTTGGGTATGCTTTCTTCTTATGTCCTTAATTGATGATAACCTAATCTCAAATCGATCGAACAAATTATCAATTCTCGGTAGAGGATATCGGTTCTTGATAGTTAGTTTATTCATCTCTCGATAGTCTATACACATGCGAAAGCTCCCGTCCTTCTTCTTGACAAATAATACCAGAGCTCTCTAGGGTGAGAAACTCGGTCTAGTAAATCCCTTGTCTAACAAATCTTGAAGTTGTGTAGATGGTTCTTGCATCTTAGACAGAGCGAATCGGTATGGAGACTTTGCCATTGGTGCGGCTCCCAACACCAAATCAATCCGAAACTCGATGTGTCATTGCGTAGGTAATCCAGACAAGTCTTCTGGAAAGACTTTGGGGGAATTCCTTCACAACAGGTATTTCCTCCAATTTTGGTTGCTTAATTTTCTTGTCGCCTACATGAGCTAGAAAGGCTATTCAACTTCTTTTTTGTAGGCACTTCTCGCCTTCATGCAATTGATGATTCGTAAGGGTGTCTCGCGCTTCTCTCGGTGTACTATAAGTGTCTCTTCGTTAGGTAGAGGGTTGCATATGGTTTCCTCATGGAAAACCACTTCCGCCCGGTTGTCGGACAACCAATCCATGCCGACAACTATGCCAAAACTACCCAAGTAAACGGGTAAAAAAATCGATATTGAATTTCCGCACTCCAAGTTCAAGTGTGCAACCTCTACTAACTTCTCCTTACTCAACTAACTTGCCATCGGTCAATACTACAGAACGAGGGGACGTCTAGCTTACTTGACCCTAGGCCAAGTATATATTGAATTCTATGGAGATGAAGCTAAAATCGACACCGATATCAAACAAAATGGATGCGAAGTGTTGGTTGATAGGGAAATGTATCGATGACCCTTAATGATTCCACATGACTCAGCTAATTCCCCATTAGCTAACTTGATAGAGTAAGGTGTGTCTAACTTAGAGGACTCTAATTCGAGTATATGCTTAACACCTAAAGATACTTGCTAAGCTAGACGTTGGTATTCAAAAGAATTGATACATAATGATTGTAGAGTAGAACATACTCATGACAATATTGGGATTCTGGGGAGTATTTCTTGTTCTAATCACTCCCACGCTGGCTTGACTCGCTCTTAAGACATTCATGCTTGAAGTGGCCACTGCGCCACACTTAAACATCAGTATTCTTCCTTGCTTAATACTAACTTATTAGTTTCTGTTTTGTGCCCGATCTCAACACACTTCAACTCTTGGCACTTTCGCAAGTGCCCTCATGATGAAGATTTCACTTTTCCCATTTAGGATTTTGGCAAGTTACTAGCATACTTCTTGGTGTGAACATCGATTATGGCAGGAGTTTCCTTCGTTTTGCTCATCGCAGGAGTTTCCTTCCATTTGTTACTCACTCTCGAACATTTCTTAAGGTGTGAGAACTTTTGCTTCCCGTCGCTAGTATATTCCACGTGTGTTTCCTTCCTCTCAGCACCTTTCTTTAACAATTTCCCTATTCTCACCGCATCCTCGGTGGCACTAACTACGAGAGTTGCTTGAATGATCAAGGTAGGATGGCATGATGTGATCAAGCTTCAGATCTCAAGGCTAAACCCCAAATGTAGCGCTCAATGCGTTTGGGTTCGGGTGTGACCCCGTATTGAACGATCCTTAAGGGATCGTGAAAACGTCGAGTGTAACCAACAACATTGGCTCCAATCATGGTCAAGTTCTATAATTTCGTTTACAACCTTTGGATTCTGGTCAGCGAGCAATGCTCATCTCTTATAAGATCCTTAAGTTCTTCCCACAACAACCTCTTTGCTGTATCGCTCCCTAATGTTCGTACTTGGAGATTCCACCAAATTAATGTTGCATTAAGTAGGAGACTCTTCGTTTACCTAACTGTTTATTTAGGAGTACATTTACTAGCACGTCTAACCGACTCCGTTGTCTTTATTTAGTGGACACAACCTACCGCACCTCTCGTATCAACGAGTCTCACGACTTATAGTCTAGGAAAGCCTTAGAGTTAAAACCTTGTGTGGTCGCATCTCTGGTTTGGCATTGCCACTCGTTCCCGATCCATTGGGATTTGGACCACTTGAACTACTGGTACCACCAGTACCGTCACTAGTGTCGACTCAATAACCTCATGTTGTGCAATTTCCGCAACCTCAAGTTGTTCCATAAAAACTCTATTCGACCTTAATAGTAAGGCGTTTATTAACCGACCTTTTAGGCTTGGATTTTCTTGTCGGCGCCATGTTTTGTTACATAATGTGAAATGATCTACACTTACATCTAAACAGATTTAGTCCACCAAGCGTCTAATAATTTAGAATGCAATCGGACACGGAGACCTCAAGATCGTATTGTTCATACATGTTTGAAACAATGATAACGTGAATAACCACAATCCAAAATGCGTAGTAACTCTTGCATGTATCGGCCATAAGTCTAAGTGGAAAAGAAATGATTCGTTGAGGAGAACCAAACTGTCGTCTCCAACCTTACAGCATGTATTCCATACTTCATGGACCTCGATCGTCCAAAGTATATCCCTTGAGCTCCACGAGCTCCAACAAGATTGTTAAAATTTCCATAGTTGTCGAATAGAATGCAATGAGGGAGTTGCAGCATGGCTCTTGCCATACCATCCTTTGGAATGAGACAAATGTCAAACGATGGAGTTTAGTGTAAGCTTTTCCAATAAATGAGATGAGGTGCCATAGATAGAAACTTGAAAGACTTAAAAATTCTTAATGGATAGTGATCATTAGCTTGACCCGCAGAGCCCACCAGGATTCCCAATACAAGTTGTTATTACGTGGGCCCCCGTAATAATAAATTGCCTTGCATGGTCGCCCTAGCATTCTCTCGTTCAAAGCAGACGATCAGTCAGAGAGAGGACACTACTGTCTAGATACCTTCACATAAGAGGAACCTTCGTGATGGTCCACTTGCTAACGCCCGCTGTCATTATTCATCAAAGGGCACAATGTTAAGCGAAATAGGAATAGTGAGAATCCACAACAATAATAACAGGAGGGGCACCTTCAAGATGAGTACTTCATCTTCTTTTTCCGGACAAGGGTGTTGATCATAATTAGTATGAGCCACAGGGACCTCGTCCCACTAATAGAGTTGTTGTCCAAGGCTACTACCTCCGCCTCGTCGTCACTACCATAGTCAGGCACCTTCACACTTGAGGGGAAAACAAGCATCTTCTATGAAAATCAAGCTTAAGTTCTCATTTAGGAACCACGTCCGCCATAATCTACGCAATAGACACGAGGTCGACATTCTCATCATACGAAAGGAATAATAATAGAATTCGAAGTCGAAGGTATTTCGTTCTTGGAAAAATAATCCGTACAACATGTATATATATCAATAAAAAATATCATTACTTATTATATATATAAATATGGGCATATCAAATATAATCACGTTGGTTTGTGTGAATCAATCTAGTTTAGCATGTCTATTCCATACAGACTATGCCCCAAATAATGTCCTGGCATTACTTATTTGAAAAGAGTTTTGTTAGTGGATCTTGCATTTTTGTATATGCAATGAAAACACTTTGTTTTTGATAAATCGTTTTCATGAGAGAATCCTAGTGATTGTAGACTAGACTCGAGAAAGAATCCTAGTTCACTACAATCGAAGCTCTGATACCAATCTGTTGCATCTGGTCGATAGCGGAAGCGCGCGATGTGAACTTGATTAGTTTTCATCGCATACGATATAAGTAAACAACTATATGAAATAAAACATGCACGATATTCATCCATTGCCATCATTTCAAAGTTACAAGCCATAGGTATTTAAGCACAAAAGAAAACACAAGTTATAATATTTTTACACAAGACTTGTTGAAAATATAGTTTTAAAACCCAAAGGCTTTGCATCCTATATCTCGTTCGAAGACAGAATATATGGATCAAACCCTTCAAAATTGGATGACTTCGTATTCTTGATAACCTTGAATTCTTTTAACCAACCAAGCAAAGATCCACTTAGTCGCCTGAAATGCATGTAAGTTTAAAAACATCAACAAAAGTCGGCGAGTTCATGCATTTTGAGTTCATAACAAATGATTCTTAAAAACATTTGAGAGTTTGTATATAACAATGTGGTAAGTAAAGCGTCAATAAACTTGATGATCATTAATGTTTTGCAAGGACATTAATATGTGTTACGACATAGGAAGCACTCAACCCTCGACGATTTAGTTTCCGGTCCATCCGGCTGGGACAACAAAAGCACTACATGTGGCCACACAGGGACCCATGAGTGGGGCTCGCCTACACCCGATAGATCTACCACTCTTGTTCCAAAGGTCTTATAAAAGATTAATGGCGCTTAAGTTTCACCCTATTCGCACATGATCTAATATTTCATTCCATAGCTAAACCATACCATCGAAACATGTATTCCCCCCGAGAGTTATAAAACCAAAAACATTTATGAGAAAAGGGGGACATGAACTCACAAGTTTGCGTCCGTAATAGTGTGCTAGCTAGACGGGTATCCAACCGTGCGTAATAACCTACAAGTGCTCTAACCCATTAGACACTTGGGTTTATGTTAATTCGCGTACATGTTGCTCATCTTGAACGTTATTGTATTAGTTATGTATTTGGAACCCTTGTGTATTTTAAATACGTTGGCATTTGTTTCACATGCTCGTTTTAATATATATATATACACACACACACACTTCTTTTTTATATAAATTTTTAGTATTCATAGTGTGTACGAACGGGCCTCGCCCTTCGTGAGTCTTCGTGCCTCGCACGAGTATAAGTGGGCCTAGCCCATGAGAGTCTTTGTGCCTCGCACAAGTGAGAATGGGCCTACCCCAATTGAGTCTTTGTGCCTTGCACAAGTGAGAGTGGGCCTAGCCCATTTGAGTCTCCGTGATCCACACGGTGTGAGTGGGCCTAACCCATTTGAGTCTCCGTGCCACGCACGGATTATGTTCGTTATGTGTGTATATATATTCTTCAAATATATATTTTTAAGTTTAGTGAACCTCGTTCACATGCATTAATACGTTCGGTTCGAGTATGTATATTTGTTTCACAAATATAGATGTATACCTTTTATAGATATAAGTGTTACAAATATTTATATTTAACATCGTATATACGTTATGTACATGTACGGTATTCTTTGTGAGTGTACACTTCAACAAGTGTATTTGAGTACATCACCATGTATTTGTGTATTTTATACGTATACGCACATCGTATATATACTCGTATTTGTATATCTTTATTATTGGTATTTATAACGTATTCGTGTATATGTACATTTCTTGTATTCTTGCAATTCCACCAAGTGTATTTTTGTATGTATTTCATACGTATTTGTATACGTGTATACTTATAATTTTACACTTAGTGATTATTTTCTTTATACTTTCTGGAATTATAAGTGTTGAAATATATTTATATTTCCAATGTCTAAAAATATATTATTTTTAGAGTTTCGTCGTACCAACCGAATACCTTTATTTTTGTGTCGAGAGTGACCATAATTCGTCTACGATGTGTGTACGCTCCATGCCGAGGCGCTAATGCAATCGTCGTCATTGACGACGCGTTTATATTGTTAGAGTGCTTATTTTATATTTCGTGTCAGTTTTGAATATATATTGTCTTGTCAATATTTTTAGTTATAAATCGATTCGTCCGATGTCCGTTTGTCCACTTATCGGGTTGCGGATATAACATATGAGTGTTTCGTGTGTGTATATTTGGTGTATAAATTTTCCAAGTATGGTTACATTTATAGAACTAAATATTTATGTATTATACATCAACTATGGTATTTAAAATGTGTATAAAATTTTCTCAAAATTTATATTTATTTGTTACATTTATAATTTTTCACCCACTTTTATTTAATAAAAATATCTTGAAGTGTTTAGATAAACTCTTGAATGGTTAAGACTTAACCCTTGTCATTAGGTTTTGTCTAATCCCGATTAAGGTCGTTAATGATAATTAAGGTTACTAATCATGATTAATCATGCTAATCACCCCGTTAATCACATTTTAATCCCGATGAAGATTTTAGAAAATTTCGCCATAGTTTCCCTTAACTATGGCGATTTCCATGTTTTGAAAACATATTTTAAGCATGTTTAAACCCCTTAATCGCAATCAAACTCCAAACAAATTCCATATCAACTTTCCATGTATAAAAATAACACAATACATCTTTATTTTCCCATGAACTATATAATATTTTTAACATGAAATTCTAAAAATATATTTTCTTATGATTTTTAGCCTAGTTCATCCGTTTAACAAACTTATTTAGTCTACTTTTTAAAATCAGTATAAAATCAACCGTGATTTATACTTCTTGTAAGAGCTATACTTGATAAAAAAAATCATTTTTAAGCTTATTATTTAAGTTCATGGGTTATAAAGATGATGATCTTGTTAGATCTAAACATCTTGATGTTTAGATCATCACTTTTAACCATGATTATACAAGATCATAATATTTAAACAACCTAGTTTATCATAACCATCAAGTTCATACTAACTAGCTCACAAAAATTAATATAATCAACATGTAAATACTTTATTTTTGTAAGCTCTTAAGTTATATTTAGAGTTTTTAGGCTTTGTTATATTCGATGTTCAAGATGGCTAGTTGTGCATTATCATCTACATAATATAACAAACTTAAAAATAAATGTATGAGGTCTTACAACTTTGCAAGAGATTAGTGAGCTCTATGATAAAGATTATGAAGATGCAGAAGCCCCAAATGGTGAGACAAGGCCCCTAGTTTGCATCCATCACTTGTAGCATGCTTTAGATCATCTTGGGGAACTTGAAAGGCTAATTGTTTTTGGAGTTTATGAAGTGAAAATGGTGGGTTTATGGGGTTTCAAGTATGAGCTACTTAGGGTGTACATGTAGCCGATTGATTTGAAGGTTTGTTGATTTCTAAGAGTATTTTATTCACTTCCCCATGTGGTCTTGTGTGTATTAAAAGGCATGGTGAATATTAATTAAAAAAAAAGGCAATCATGCTTTTCCTTTGAAAATGTCGACAGAAGGTTGAAAAAAAATGCAACAAGTTGTAAGGTATGGCTTGACTAACCAATTGAGTCTTGTAAGTTTCAAAGTACAAGTATGGTTGGAATAATATAATAATAGCAAAATATCTAATAATCATGTAAGTGTATTACTTTGTTGACAAAAAAAATCGATGGAAAGGTTTAGGAATGTAGCTTGACCCTTTTTCTTTTAGTATACAACTACTAGTTTCTTAGTTTAGTGAGTATTGATGTTGGATGATAAAAATGTCAGTAGTTTGCTCGTCGGTTCGATATCGGGTGTTATATAAAAGATGCTACAACATACCGGGAGGTATGGTTTTATTTTACCATCAATGTTATGACGTTTATTTAAGGCGTTTACGACGCAAAATATGGATAACTAATTCGCTAGCTTTATAGTTTAGGAAATTAAATGGTAGAAATATAACTTGTTCGCCTAGTGGCTCGAATCTGGGTAATGTGTAAAAGTTGCGGTGTACCGGGCGTTTATGTTTCAGGTATCTCATTGATATCCCTAAGTTTATTTATGATGTGAAACCTTATATACCAGTCTTACGAGCTTTAAAATGTTGTATTTTAGTGTTGCGGACAACTTATTTTTTTGTTACAGTTTGGCGCGAATCGGACACTTTATGTTTATGTGCATTTTCCGGAAAGTTTATGTGTTTTATCATTTGGTGCCTTATTAAGGGTTTCTTTTTATTTGTAATTCAATTACAAAATGCTTTTACGCCATTCGTTGCTCGTTTGGGCAGTCTCCAGAACTAGTTGGCATGAATAGTGTGTTCAGGTGAATAGTGCTTTTAGCACTTTGCCAACATATTTGGACATAATTTCTAGTTTGCTCGCGACGCGACGATTGTGAGATTATCATTTGCATAATTTAACGCATGTCCTAGGATTGCTAGCCTTTGTATGACCTAATCATGTACACATTAAGCCATAAACAAACACAGATTTAGCGTGTAATTAATTGTTAAGTTGTACGGTTTTAACATTAATTCGCTGGTTGTCACACGTTGGGCGGGTCTACGAAGGTGACATGGCGGTAGGTGATTGGTGGGTGAAACTAGCCGTTGGGGCTTTGTTTAAAAAAAACCTCTTTTTTTTCTTATAAATACCCTTACATATCTTATAAATTTCTCACAAATATAAAACAAAAAATGAGTTCTTCAAGTTCAAGTGATTCTTCATTATCGTCTGATGTTGGTGAGGAAATAATTCTACAAACGATCGCGATGGTGGTGAAAGCTATCGTGGAAGATGATGAGGAAGAGACTTCGCAACCAAAGCGGAGGAGGTATACCGCTAACGATTTGTTGGTACGTGATTATTTCTCAGCCGAACCTAAGTATGATGAAAAAATGTTTAGGTGTCGTTTTCGTATGAGTAAACACTTATTTTTAAGGATGTCTAAGGATCTTAAGGAGAAGTATGATTTTTTCAAACAAAAACCGGATGTAACCGGTCAATTATGATTCAGTACGTGGCAAAAGGTCACGGTCGCGCTTAGACAGTTAGCGTACGACAATAGTTCGGACATTATGGACGACTATTTAAAAATGTCGGCACGTGTAGCTAGAGAAAGTCTTCACAACTTTTGCGCGTGTATTTTAGAAGTTTATAAGGAAAAATATTTGAGAAAACCGTCGTTCAGTGAAGTACAACAAATATTGGAACACCACACCGATTATCATGGCCTACGCGGGATGTTAGGTAGTTTAGATTGTATGAAATGGCCTTGGGAACTTTGTCCAACCGCATGGCAAGGCGCTCACACCAGTAGATATCATGGAATGCCGGCCATAATGCTTGAAGCGGTTGCGTCCCAAGATCTTTGGATATGGCATGCGTTCGTTGGTATGCCAGGTTCACATAACGATATTACTATCATAAACCACTGCGCCCTTTTGAATGATCGGGTCAATGGTATAGGACCCAAAGGTAGTTTCTTTGTAAATGAAGTTGAGTACGTGCATGGGTACTACCTAGTTGATGGGATTTACCCAGAGTGGGGGTTTTCGTTAAATCGTTCACAAAACACGGTACCCTCGATCCAAAGAAATTAAAGTTTAACAGGGTCCAAATGGCCGCACGTAAAGACGTCGAGCGAGCGTTCGGTGTTTTACAGAAGAGGTGGCGAATTTTGGGAATGCCTTGTCGATTATAGGACAAGGATCAGATTAGAACCGTGATGTACGCTTGCATCATTCTTCACAACAGGATGAAGGTAGGGCGGTCGTTATATGAAGACGATGTTAGTCAAGTAGAGAGCGTAACCGTTACAGGCGAAGAGAAATCAATAAACGAATTTATTATCAAGTCGCGGGATATACATCACAACCTTCGATCTGATTTGGTGAAACATGTTTCAACGATTCCTGGGTTCGACTCCGATAAAGACAACGATTCAAACGAAGATTGATTGTTTTTAGTGTTATATATATATGTTTTTAGTGTTATATATATAAATATAAAAAAAAAAGAATGATGTGGCTTAGCCACGCCACCCCAACCATACCCCATTGAATGTGGCTTTTGGTCTTAGGTCCACCATACACCACGTGTCGGGCCATGCCCTAAAGTCCCGCCCCACCATACCCCGTAGTCTTAGAAAAAGAAACTTGTAAATGTATACAATCGCCAATGGACTTTGGCAGTGTTTTGGCTAGATTTTGTAGTCAAAACGACATGATGTCGGGTTTGAAAGGTGTTGAGGTTGACCCATATAGCCTGTTTGGTTTTCTTGAGGTTTGATAGCATGAATGTCTTGGGATTCAAGTCAATGTCCTCAAAAGGTAAAGGAGTGCACCCACACAAGTGATTACTAAACAAGCAAGATCCTGAAACAACATAAATCAGTCCAAAGACCTACCGGTCAAGATCCATTTTACGATAAACAAACTACCACAATCAAAAAGTGCGCATACGAAAACATAACGATAATGTGAAAATATCCGCTCAAAAGAAAAATCCCAATATAGGGAGTAGTTCCAGATCCAAACTCAGTTTTGGCTTTTAGAAAAAACTTATGTTCGTCTACAAACCATCAAGCTCTTCCTGGGCTCGCCTTTGCTCAAACTGTTCCTAAATGCATCACCTGCAGACCTGCAAACAAGTGATTATATCATACTACTCCATTATCTTACATTGACCTACGCCCTAACGATTCGCAGGCTTCCCCTGAGCATTCAACTTTGCGGCCACTTGTTCATCAGAAAGCGGTAAGTAGTAGATACGAGGAGTGGCCCTTGTTTTCTTGAAAAGATCATCCAATGTAACGATTGGTGGATCGACTTTCTCCGGTGGTGGTGGTGCACGGTTTCTTGCTGGCGGTGGGTTAGACAGTGGTGGTGGAGGTGGGAGGGAAGGTGGAGGAGGAAGCTGTTGTTTCAGTCTGGGAGAGGGCTGTGGTGGTTGCATGGTGGTGGTAGGTGGAGGTATGGTGGCGGCAGGTGGAGGTAGAGTGATGGTGGCTGGAGTTGCTGGAGATGGGGGAGGTGGGTCAACCCGATTCTTAACTTCTTGTGGGTCCACAAAATCGGCCATCAGAAGACGTCCACCATTCACCGGCCATTGTAGGTTGCATACAGCATTTCGTGTCTCTATAGCTTCTTCCACCGATGCATACTGCAGTAAGAGCAGCGAAATCACATTTGTCCATTTTCAAAACAATATGTATAATAACACTTCATTATTTTCTATAATATGTCAGAACTTACTGTAATGTAACAGTGAGTTTTGATCTGATCCATCCAGAAGCTAACAATGGTACCCGTTTTACCAAGAAATTCTTGTACAGCCTTTAAAGTGAACGGACGCAGAAAATTATCGATTCTGAGAGAAGTAGTCGGAGTCTTTGATGAAGGGGGGACTGAAATATATAAAACAGTTAAAGCCTATATATCAATTGAATAATAAAAATACTTACCAACTTGCAGAAAAAAGTTACAGGTAACAGCTTACCAACTCGTTCCTTGGGCAAATCTGGACTTTTTGTTGACTCGGATCTCGAAAAGGTGTGTTTGACTGGGTTCTGAAATGTATCTTTTGGTGTAGTAGAAGCAGAGTGATTAGTTTGTTGTTTGGGTACGGTAAGGTTTTCGGAATTCCACCTACGCTGCCTTTTTACTACTTCATTGTTGTCTACTGCCTTTTCTTGGTCTGTAACAACAACATTTATAAGGTCAAAACCATAATTAAGATTGACAATTTGAACAATTATAAATCAGACATAACTTCTAAATCATTTTATCTTAAATCTATATTATGAAGTTCTATGCATAGAACTAATATAATTTAGAAGTTCTATGCATTAATAACAAATAGCGGATGATAGTGACAAGTTGCCCATATGCTATGTAGCCATAGCGATGAAATAACGGGCGCTATTTCATTTTAGCGATACATTAGAAGAAAAATTGGGAAATATTTTACATGTATATTTTATCAAAAATAGCTAAAATACGCAGATAAATACGCTTGCCTTTTCAAGTGTGAAACAAAAAACCCTATACGCTTCTATCTCAGAGGCTATTTATATAAAAACAAAAAAAAACCCTAAAAGTCCCGCTATTTTCACGCTTTTAATTCACAAATCATCAGATGGCACCAATTGATCGCATCGCTAGCGGTCGCTATTACTGCTATTAACAACCATGCACCAATGTCTGCTTTTCTAGCCTAGAACTTCTAAATCATTTACTTTTATAACTACAACATGGTTAAAATAATGTAACTTTTGAAATCGTATTTGACACGCTAGCTATTAACACATTATTTCCGAACAAAAGTGTTTCAGGTCAACCCATACCGAAATTACCCATTTCAACCCAAACCCATTTTGACCCGTTACTCAACCTGCCATTTTTCCACCTCTATTACCAAGAAACGGACGAAACGTAACTTACCATGAGGCTTTCTTTTAGCAGACGTCACACTAGAACGAGTTTTATCTTCATTAGCCGCAAAATCCTTGTCAGTGGTCGCATCTTCAACCATAACATCAACAGAATTATCTTCCTTTACTTCAACTTTCTCATTTTTATTTCCCACTTCATCAGAGCTGAATTTCGAATCAATTTGCTTGCTATCTAAACCATCTTCTTCCATTGAATCATCACCGGAACTTCTATCTAAATTCAACTTTTCTGGAGAACCCACATCTCCACTATCATTTTTCTTAATAATATCAACATCATCAGAATTGTTGACATATTTCTTTTCAGCAGTAATGTTTTCCTTAAGTGGATCATTCTCAAACTTAGCATCTAGCCCTAATTTGACATCGGTAGCAATTACATTATCTTTCTCTTCAGCAACCTCAACTGATTCTGATTTGCTATCATCTATCTCTAATTTAACATCATCAGCAATTACGTTATCCTTTAGTTCATTCTTTTCAGTAATCGGGACAGTATCAATAGAAATAGAATCAGATTTTATTTTGCTGACCTCATCTACCTGTTCGCCACTAACGAGATCTGATGAATCAGGCTCGGCTCTTTCTGGTTTCGGCTCACTAGACTCTTCGGTTACCATAACAGTGGCTTCTACCGTAATCTTTTCGACCAACTGAGTAACTTCCACTTTCGTAGAAACACCTTCACCTTCGGTAAAGATTTTTTCAGCTAACAATTGCTGACCGTCATCTGTAAGAACCTTATCCAAACCCGTTTCAACATCTGTCTTTTCATCGGTTTTGTTGTCCGATTCGTCTACAGTTGTATTTTTCTCTGATATCTCATCTTTGCCCCCGGTGTGATCCATAGCGTCTGTTGTATTCTCTGCATCATCAGATTGAACTACAGGTGGAGCCTCACTGTTAAAGACGTTTTCGAGATTTTCTTCAGCTTCGTCCATTTCAGCCCGTACAGCTTCATCCAACCTTTTAACAAGTTCTTCTTTTAGTCCCTTTGTCATTAATTTCCGTTTCTTGAGTTCCTCTTTTAACTCGGTAACTTTCCATTGATCAAGGGGTCGGTTTTCAAGAACAACGTATGATGAAGACGCTTTTTTACTATCTGATTTTTCTCCCATTTTGCAAACCTGAATCCTGGTAAAAGATCAAATACAAACATACAATATTGCAAAAGTTAATCTTATATCCAACATATGGAAGGAAGAAGACACCATATTCAAAATCAGAGTTATATATCGTCCTTGTTATCTTGGTTTTAAAATGCGCAAAGTGCACACTAGCGACGCGGTCTAAAACTAAGACGCGAAGCGCAAAAGCGGCAGGATTTCCGTATCCGAGGCGCAAGACAACTATATAATTTTTTTCAATATATCCCATAGGTTTTTAACATCCCCTATCCAAAATATAGCTATGAATAAGGTTTTTATACGATATTACCTACATGTACAGGCTAAAAAAACCTATTGTACAATATTTTCATGCATACAAACACCCCTGGTACACAAGGTGTGCATACGCCTCAGGCTTGAAAAATCCCCAAAAAGTGCGCTTTTCTTGCGGCGCGCCTCCTCCTACACAAGGTGACAACCTCTGTGCACCGTGCCTAAAACGCGATTTTAAAACCAAGCTTGCTAAGTTACGTTGTTAGACTACCATAGTAAAACAGCTTTGCAGTTAAACCATATTACAAAACCATTTATGCTGGTACATTCAGCAAATTCCAACAGACCTTATGAAATAAACACCAATTAGAATAACCTATGGACTTCAAAATGAATCATCAATATGCGAAAAATCAACAAGAAACTGAATCCCTTATATAATTGTCAGACTCTCGGTTCGTGCCTACTCTAATGACATTACTAACCCTTATCCAATAAAGTCTTAACAAGACCCTAATCCCCTTTTGTCAATTAGAAAACTTACAATGTTAGAGATTCACTTTCAACTGACCCCATATGAATAATTTGACCCGACCCGACCCGACCCAACACACTTTCAACTACCATTGACATAATGATTAAAAAAAATTAACATATTATCATCATAAATATACATCAAACACATCTTCTAGCACCTATACAAACCCCAAAACAACAATGAGCTTAAAAGACCTCAAATTTCAGTATGTCATATACAACCCTAAATTTAAAAACAACTACTTTCTCCCAAAACCTTATCCATGCAAATTAAAACAACAAGAACATATTATAATCAACAATTAAATAAATATCACATGAAGCAGAGTACTTACAATGTTAATTAATAATCCAAATAGTTCGAAGAATAACAAGGATTGAAACTTAATCGGTAGGTGCAAAAGGTGAAACCCTAACACACAAAAACAAGGATCAGGAATATTTAAGAAAACCGTTAACAAATTAGCAGGGAGAAATTAGGGTTAGGGCACGAAAGTTTGTTCCTGAAAAACAAACAATTTGTTTAAAAAAAACAGAAAATAAAGGATGAAAGTTTTTTGAAAGAAAATAAAAAAAGATTTATGCTTTTTGTGTATGAAAAAATGTTGAGAATAAGCTGATGAGAAGCAAGAAGTTTAATGGTGTTTTTTTTTCTTCGTTCTGCCGATAGAACGGTGAGGAATAGGGTAAGGCGGAACTGGTGATTTGTGGAATTAGGGTTTTTTTGTTTTGTTTTTTAACGGAAAATGTGGTAACGCCGTTAAAAAAATATTAACATGAAGATTAAAAAGAATTGTTTTTTTTATAGAGGGACATTTAATATTTGTACTTTAGCTTATGTACTTATCACTTATATTACATTTGTACTTTTTGAATCACACGTTCTTGTGGTTGTTAGAGTATTCGTATCCTAGCCATCAAAATCTATTAGAACAAAATCTATTAGTGCATTCATATCCAACTCATCAAAAATATACATACATTTCATTAAAAAATAACTTTTATATCAATATATTTTTGTTAAAAACAAATATTTTTTCTCTCTCATTTTCAATTAAATAATATTTTTATATCTTTATCATTACATTTTCTCTCTCCTATACTCACAATCACTTTCAATATATATTAAAAAAGTATAGGAGGTGAACAGTGTCCCACCAAATATACAGATGAACAGTTACATTTTCTCTCTCCTCCACTCACAATCACTTTTTATACTCTTTATACTTTAAAAACCTCACACACATAATTTGATTCACAGGATGTGAATGCTCTTAGTAGAGGTTTTCATATTATAAGAGGTATAAAAGGTGATTGTAAGTTTAGGAGAGAGAAAATATTACTGTTAATCTGAATATTTGAGGGGACGTTGTTTACCCTTTATAAATTTTAATATATTTTGAAAGTGGTTATGAGTGGAAGAGATAAAAAAGATAACGATAAAGTTATAAAAATATTATTTAATTGAAATGAGAGAGAAAAGATAGTTGTTATTAATGTAATTATAGGGTAAAAAATGATGAATAATTATTCATTTTACTTGTTCTTTTATGTTCAACTACTGGGATTTTTCACGCTTTGTTTCGGGCTTTTGGTCATTATTGGTCCGGTTTATTACAGTATCAGTACGATACTCATACTTGGCATAGCAATCAACATGTGTTTTACATTGATTGAAAACCATAAAGATGAATACTTATACAGGTATCGATGTTATTTTGTCGGTATTGGTTCGGTTCGTTCAATATAGCTTTAGATACCAAAAAATATTTTATTCTGAATATAACTTCATGTTCAACGAATTTTATGCCGCCAAGTAGAAAAGACTATATAAATAAATATGGCATCAGTACCGATTTGTTTGTTCAGTAAATGTTCGATTTGGGACGACAAGAAAATAACTATATTTGACATGTTTAAAAGAACATTTATCGAATTGTACATTATAATAAGTACATGATGACGGTATATTCAGAATTTTATAAAAATTTATATTATATTAATAAAAAATGGTAACACTAATCAATGTCATTTTATATAACAATGTAAACCGATATTATACGGTACTGGTACCAATATTATTCACATGGTAGCTATAATATTAAAAATTGAAAATCATTAAATTTTACTTACAAATTATTCTAACTAGTGGGATTCCCCCGCGCTACACGACAGACATTCGATCGGTATCGGTTCCATGCATTGCGGTATTGACACTCGTTCTAAAATCCGGAAAAGAAAAATAAATTAAAAAATCAAAGTTGTGACATTTTCAAAAGGATATCGTCACCTGTTTTACATCCATCGAAAAGAATAAAAGCGAATATCGGTATGTTGTTCAAACAGAATCTTTTTAGTTTTTTACAACATCGGTACATCACTAACGCTAGCAATAGCTTTCGATACAAAAAAACAACCTCCATTTTAATACAACTCAAATTTCAATATTGTTCAATTGGAACCAGAACGAGGACAAATTCTATACCGGGCACCATAAAAATGAATGTTTGTAATAGTATCAGAGTTGTTCAAACGGTACAAAAAATAATTTATACAAAACTTTTGTTATAATCTAGATAAAAATAAACATGTTGCAACGTTATATTCGGAATTATAATAAAACTGTAAACAATATTAATTTACAAAAAAAAAGTAAAAACAAATATGGCATAGCTTTGGTGACATATATGTTTGTGCTTAGATTACTTGTGTATTACCATTCACAACCCTATTTTGATATATATATATATATATAGGATTCGGTTCAAAGGAGAACCACCCCCAGTTGCGAGAACCATGAGAACCATTCTTGACCATTTACATGTTGACACCTCATAGTCCATTTGATCATAACAAAAGGGGTATTTTCGACCTTTTAAAATTTTGTTTCTCTCTCCTCCTGACATTTCATTCAGCCTTTTTATATATCACAAATTTAGCTTCTCTCTCATACATACACTCAGAGATATCTCATTATATTCTCTATCATACATCCACACATATCTCTCATTACACAATACACAAATTCAAAAGTTTGATAATCCAGATCTAGATCCAATTGTTGAACAATGAGATCGTTCAAACCTAAAATGTTACCATAGTACACAAACACAGATGATGGCGACGGTGGTGAGGACCAGTGACGGAGATAATATCCCCTGTTGGTGATTGTCACACCCCGACATCCACGTGTCTACCGGTGGGCCCGGTGGGGAGTATCGTGACGTAAAGTTGATATCATCATAACCAATTATAAAATAGCACAGCGGAAGGCATTGGATAGATAAACTATTACAAACCGATAAGTGTCCAAGGTTCAAAATACAATATACAAACAAGACTTGCAATAGGATCCACAGGCGGATCGCAGAGACATACAAATGATATCAGACTATAAACAGGCAAGTCCTAAGGACGCAACTCCTAGGTATTCGCCCCGCAGCTCCCGGCCTATTACGTACTTGCACCTGTAACTTAAACTTTTGAAAATACGTCAGTTTACACTGGTAAATACGCTTAACCGACTCATTTTGAAAATCTTTTCGAAAATAGTTTAAGGCACATGGCACATTTTCTTAAATAACTTGGGATAGTACATATGACCTTGTATACAGATTTACATGCTGGCTTTTACATATAGGCCCCAGTACAGAAACCGAGACATGATCGACTGACACACCACTCTGAACTTTCACACAGAAAGCAGATAGCAATGTCCCAGTGTATGCCTACACACCATGCTATATTGTCATGGCCACTACCAATTTAGTGAGCCAAGGATATTCCAGACACAGTCAAGCCCACCCCCAATGTTTTAGTTTCAAACAAGACAGATCAAAACGGGTTATGTAAGAATCTAGTTAATTACCACAATTGGATAGAACATGTTCCCATGCCCGACCAAGCGGTAGTATTCTACCGTATCCCAAGCCCGTATAGGGAAATAAATTAAGAGTATTTACCTGAGTTGTTTGTATGTAAAGTTCCAAGCTCAGCCGTAGTTCCAAAAGCAAGTACAAGGCAATTTACCGGGAGGCGTTCAGTCTGGAGTGATGGTAATTATTAACCAATATTAGAATGCTAACGGGTCCTTAATTAAGTCTTAAACTTGAACCAGTTAGTCTTATGCTAAAAATATCATACGGTACGCTACACTAGATTAAGCGGTGACTGGAATAGAATGTTAGTTGGGCCCGACAAGTATGCAAACTTGTATGATATGGGTAAACCAATAACATTCTGGATTTTGATAAAGAATGGACAAAGTTAAACCCGTTTCGGTTAAAATACGTAAATTAGTTCCGTAGGCTTTAGCTGAATGCGTATAAGCAAAACCGGGTAACCGTACGAGTTATATATATGTTCCATAAGAAAATATGTTTAATATATGTTAGGAAATCAGTAGCATTTGCAAAGATAGGCCCGAGATATATTTAAAACCGATTTGTGCTTTAAAAAGGGTATTTTGGTCATTTTATTATTTATAAAAGATGTAAATTAGGAATCTGATGTCGAGACCTTTAATATTCAGTAAAAATATATTTTTTATAATGTTATAACAGTAGGATATCAAATATATGTGTGTTTGACGGTTTCGACACAAACTATGTCCCGTAGGGGCATTTTAGTCATTTCACACATAGCTTTGAGGCCAAATTTGGGATTATAAGTTTGGGACTTGTACTTACTGTTATTATGGTGAAAGTAAGTTTATAAATCAGTAGGTAACAAGTCTCGGCTCACCGATATGGCTTTTAACCACACTATGCGCCAAAAAGGCGTAAAAGTCGCTAAAATGCCGTTTAATCGATGTTCATGATAAAATGAGGTTAGAACCTACTTTATATAACCATAATAAGTTATTTATCATGTTAAATCAGTAAGTAAAAAAGATTTGGCTATAAGAAGTTTGGTTAAAGTCATATTTATGCGAAAAAGGGCAACTTAGTCATTTATCGGCATTTAACGAATCTTAAGCCCTCATTCAAGTTATAATCTAAATGAACATCCCAAAAGGTCCTACTTATTATATTACATCAGTGAATATATCATATTGATGATTAAACCATGTTTATTCTTTCTAAAATGCCAAAAAGGGCATTTTAGTCATTTTAGTACCATAAATACGTTTCTTGCGAAAACTTATATTATATTCAGATCTTGACACCAACTTAATCAAATAATGTTTTTAGATAATTTTATGGCTTATTCTTACATGCATGTGTGTTTAAAAACAAGATTTATAAAAAAATGACCTTTTTGCAAAGTTTTAGTAAAAATTATGGAACTTATACAAAATCTCAGATTTCTTAGGAATCGAGTGAAGAAAATTTAGATGGTCATTCTTAACATAATCATGGTCTCAAAATGGTCAGAAGTCAGTAGCAAAAGTGGCTCGAAACGGGTCAGAATCAAAAGTCAACAAAAGTCAACTGTTGCGACTTTTGGCTACAAACCGAGCCTAGACCAAAACTTGACGAGCCGAATCCGTTGACATATGTTCTAATACTTAATTTTAGGTTGTTATTGCATCAAAACATATTTTATACCATCTAGGTCGTTAGTTATGATTTTTATAAAAACTAGACAATTTGACTTTATTGGACTTTTCGGTTCACTCGGCCATGAATTCGTGGTAATCTGGAGATGTCCTCTTGAGGGATTAACACCTCCATCATTACAATCACGTAGCCACTTTCGTTACTCACAATGACGGAGTATATATGGATTTAGAACAAGGTCAAGGCGTAATTACGACGAAACTTTGTTCTAAATAAAAAGCTTAAAGAAATGACTTAGCATGAGATTGGAACACTTACACAAGGTCCAGAGATTATTAAGATCAGTGAGGAATGCTTGAAAGATGCTTGGAACTCTCTGAGAAATCTTGGTGTGCTTATGGTGATGAGGAACAAGTTGCAACACCAAGAAAAGCATCTTTTAATAGTTGTTGAGGGTTAGCAGATGATGCCAGGTGTTGGTGGACATATACAAGTGTCCTAGGACGTGGCATACATGCAAGGATGATGCCAAAACTCGACAAAGGTGGCAGAACAGGCTGCTGCCACATTTCTGTTCGCTGGCAGGTCCTTACGGACCGTATGGGCTTTGCCTTGCGGTCCGTAAGGACCTCAGGCGCCCATTGTTTCAGATTGCCTTGCGGACCGTATGGCTTGAGCCTTGCGGTCCGCAAAGGGTTCCCAGATCAATAAAATCTTTGAATTTATACATAAGTCCTCCAACTTATTTTCAAAATAACATACGAATATTATTATCGTTTCAACGACTTCGGTCCCTCCCTATTCACCATACGGTTCACTAGGATTACCGGGGCACGTGTCGGAAAAATATTGGACGTGAAAACACGAGGTGTTACAGTAATGTCTGACTGGCCCGCAGTTCCGGAGTCGGTACTAGGATGTTAAACCCCGCTCTCAGTTTCATCTCACAGAATCTACCGCTTCATAGCGATATTTTTTATGTCGGTTCGAAGATTTGCGCCAGTGGCGGTGCCGTTGATGGTGGTTGTTGCGGTGACGGTGGTGGATCCAACGGTTGCGAACAAAGTGTTGGTGGTGATTTGTCGACGATGAGTTGTTTTTTGTTTGTTTTGTTTGCAAGTGATGGTGATTAGGTTTAGATGGTGGTTTCTGCGACGGGGTAGTGGTGTTGTGGGGCAGAGGTGGGTGACGGTGTTGGTGGTGGTGGCGTTGGCATCTTCAGCCTCCCTTTCCTCTCCGTCATCTTCCTTGTAACTGGTGTTTGGTGGTCTGGGGGTGCACAGTGGGGGCGGGATGGCAGTGATGGGGTGGTCCGACAGTGGTTTTGTGACTGGTAGTGGGGGTGTGGGGCAACATCATAGATCGGATTCGACGATGACAACGACATAAGGTGTGATTTTTATGCAATTTGTGGTCAATTTAGGGGTAAAGATTTGTGGGTTTTGGTAAAATCCACATAGGTACCGGTTAAGATTCGTTTGGGGAACCTAACAGCGATGGCGGGCGGCACATCTAGGGTGTTCCGGGAACTTAACAGCGATGGCGGCGCCGGTCAAGGCGTCGATAGTGCTTTAATCGTGCAGCTGATTAATCACAGGTTTAATCATTCATATTTAATCTTACCATCATGTTGTTATGTTGTTTTAAGTTGTTATGATTTGGAGTTATTTTGTCAATTTCTGGTTGAGATAAAGCTTTTCATGTAAAATGGCTCCTAAATAATCCGATTATTTTAAATCCGTAGAACTGATGTTGGTCATGCTTCAAGTTTTGGAGTCTTAAAATGGTCCTGCAAAAGTTTAATTTATTTGTAGTAGAGTACATCTATACTAACAGCATGGTTAAATCTCCTTTTACTTATGACTTTGATCTTTAATCAAATGGGTTTATGATGGTGGATGGTAGGTTTTGACCTGCAACCCTTTTGCAGCCATGTTTTTTGGATATTTGAGCCAAACCGTGGTTTTTTGAGCCAAACTTTTGACCTTGAACCCACTTGCAGCCATGTTGTTTTTATATTTTTTAAGTCGATGATGATAAGTATTAATTTATCTCGAGACATCTATGAGTCGTGATTTTGGTTGAGTTTGTTTGTTAAGATTCTCTCTTTTAAAACCGACGTAAAAACAGTTTAAAACCGACGCTAAAATAAAGTTTAAAATGCGCGCGTAAAAAAAGTTTACACCCGCGACTTAAAAAAAGTTTACAACCGCGCCGTAAAAAATGTTTAATCTTTTTAACCGGGGCGTAAAAACAAAAAATTTACGTGTCGGCAGCACCCAAAAAAATTATAAGAACGTTTACGTGTCGGTGTTGTTGTTGTTGGTTGAGTTTGTTAAGATTTTCTCTTTTTTAAAACCGACGCGTAAAAAAAGTTTATAAGCTGCGCATAAAAAACCTGTAAAAAAAACTTTTTTTAAGCTTTACTTAAAAATTTTACGCTACCCGTTAAAAACTATACACGAAAAACTGTGTATGAAAAGTTTACAACCGCGGTGTTAAAAAATGTTTAATTTTTTTAACATGGGCGTAAAAAATTTACGACTGGGGTGCGTAAAAAAGTTTACAACCGTGGTGTAAAAAAAGTTTAATTTTTTTAACTTGTCCGTAAAAAAAAAATTCGTAAAAAACGGGATGTAAAAAAACGGCGCGTAAATACGGAACGTAAAAAGGGCCATAAAAAACAACGCGTAAAAAAAGTTGGACGTAAAAAACGGCGCGTAAAAACGGGACGCATAAAAACGGCGCGTAAAAAAACCGGGGGAAAAACGGGCGAAAAACGGGGCGTATAAAAACGGTACGTAAAAAACCCGAGCGTAAAAAATGGCGCGTAAAAAAATGATGGCGTAAAAACGGCACGTAAAAAATCTGATAGAAGGGACGAGTAAACCGGTGCACACCTGGTGGCGGACATGCCTAGTTAAGGGTAGGAGCGCATCGCCGACAATAATAAAATGTTTTTTTGTAAAAAATATTGCTTCGTAAAAAAAAGTTTTTTCGTAAAAAGGTTTTCGTAAAAAAAGCCTTTTGTAAAAAAAGTTTTTCGTAAAACAAAACTTGTCCGTAAAAAAAAAACTTCCTAAAAAACGGCGCATTAATACGGAGCATAGAAAACGTGGTGTAAAAAACAACGCGTAAAAAAGCGGGGTGTAAAAAACGGCGCGTAAAAAATGATGCGAAAAATGAGCGTAAAAACTTGGTGAAAAAACGAGCGTAAAAACGGGGCGTAAAAAACGGCGCGTAAAAAACTCGGGGCGTAAAAAACTTCAAAACCGCGGCGTAAAAAATTAAAACCGAATCGTAATATTTTTTTTAAATCGGGGCATAAAAAAAGTTCAAAAACAGGGGGTGGGGTGAAAAAAGTGTTTTAAAACCCGCGTGTAAAAAAAGGTTTTAAAACGGCGTAAAAAATGGGGTGTAAAAACGGGGGACGGCGGAATGTTTTTAAACCGGGTTGTAAAAAAACGGGGCGTAAAAACGGCACGTAAAAAACAGCGCGTAAAAAACGGGGCATAAAAAACGGCGCTAAAAACGGCGCATAAAAAACGGCGCGAAAAAACGGGGCGTAAAAAAAACGGACGTAAAAACGGGAGCGTAATAACGGCGCGTAAAAAACTTAACGTAAAAATAGGCTCGTAAAAATGTTTTTTTGTAAAAAAAGATCTTGAAAAACATCATCTTTTGTTAAAAAAAAAACTGATTTCAAAATGTTTTTTAATAAAAAATTCTGATTTTAATAAAAAACAACTAGGATTTTCCAACCGCACGTTGCGTGTGGGGAATCTGCATACAAACCAAACGGTAAAAATCAGTATGAAACTACAAAATATCAATGTGCAAAACAACAAAAAAACGAAAGAAAATGCAACAAATGCAAGAAAAAAAGGTGACATGATACCAGTACTTATGATGTGGTGTTGCCGGTCGCAACCCCATATGTCGAAGATTACCAACTCGCAATAGCCACCATCACCAAAACTCGCGTTTGTGGCCGGCATGGTTAGTTAAACATGAAGTTATGTTTTAATATTAACTATTATAGCGGCGGGGGCCGACCCGATTTATAAAAAATATGTGGAAACATATCTAGTTTTTGTAAAAAAAAAATCAGTGGGTACCGGGTTGGTTCGTTTTCAAAATAAACTATATCTCATATTTAGCTTTTGTAAACAAAACTAACGAACAAAGTTATAAGAGACAAATAACTATTTGATTAAAGACGTATATTATTTATAGCGTAAAATGTTAAATTAAAATTAAAAAACATCAAACAAACAAACTCACTCTTGCTATTGAAGGGTGGTTTATGATGTAATATGGATGTCCTTAAAAGTAAAATTGATAAAGTTTAGTAGTAAAACAAAAAAATTAAAGAAGGTTGTGGCTAAAAACAAAAACAAAAACAAAAAAAGTCCTAATAAGATGTATTTTAATATATATTATAATATAATATAATATAATAATATAAAAATATAATAAAACAAAAAAATAATAAAAACAATAAATACAATAAGACAAAAAAATAAATTTACCAAACTACCCTTTTGACATTACAATATAAAAAACATAATAAAACAAAAGGATTTAATATTACTTTTAATCTTATTCATCCATCATCTAAGATCCAATTGTTAGAAAGTAGTTCTCACAACTGAATGTGGTTCTCATTTTACCCATCCCCTATAATATATATATATATATGAAGACATTTTAGAATTTGTTAAAACATCCTATCCTAAAAATTAAAAAAAAAACAAATTATGACCAAAATTAATCATAGTACTAAAACAATAATAAAATTATATATTATCACTCATAACCTGATTTCGAAAAAATATATATCGAGTCACGTGGTATCTAAATGTTATAAAAAAACAAAATATATCATAATCATAAAACTAACAACATCAAAATTAATTCTATTAATAAAATAATAATAATAAAACTAAGTTAAAAAAACAATAACATATGTGTTTTACTATTATAGAAAAAGGTAGAAAAACTATAATAATAAATCATTATAATTTTACCATTCATCGCAAGTTAGAAATTAGAAATAACTAGTTGATGCCCCGCCCGGTGTTGCGGGGCGATGGGCGAATAATTCTCAACAAATTAAAAAAAATTATTATAGTTTTGCTAGAAAAAAAATTAAAACGATGATAAAACCGCAAATTGAGCTCAGGGCAAAAATATAATTTGTCAGGACTAATGAGCGAGTGTTAGACAACTTCTTGACACAAAAAAAAATAAATCGAGTCAACCAATTAAAACAAAACACTTTTATAGTTTTGCTAAAAAACTAAAACGATGACAATACTCTAATTTTGAACAGTGGGCAAAGTTGTATTTTTAGACTGGGTAAAATCGTAATTTGGCAAAAGCTAAAGTGACGGCAATATTGTAAATTTGAACCAGGAGCAAAATATTTAATTTGCGCAGGGGCAAATTCATAATTTTGCATTTGGGGTAAAATCGTAATATAAATTTGAACTAAGGACAAAATCGTAAATTTAAGTTGGGGGCAAAACCATATTTCATAATTTTGAACTGGGGCAAATCGTAATTTTGAGTTGGGGGGCAAAAGCATAATTTTATTTTGCACTGAGGCAAAAACATAATTTTAAACTAAGGATGAAATCATAATTTTTGAAACGGGGGAAAATCTTATTTTTTTAACTAAGGGCAAAATCGTAATTTTAAGTTTGGGGCAAAACAAATATTTTTTTTGAAACTGAGGGCAGAATCTTAAATTTGAGCTAGGGGAAAACATACATTTATTTTGTAGGGGGTAAAAATGTAATTTTGAGCTGCGGGTAAATTCGTAATTTTGAACTAAGGGGAAAAGGGTAATTTGGAGCCTGGGGCAAAAGCATAATTTTATTTTAAAGTGGGGGCAAAAACGTAATTTTAAACTAAAGGCAAACCATAATTTTAAGGGGGATATAAAATTATAAACAGGTTGGTCCAATAGGTAAGTGTCAGGCAAGCTGCCTAACACTATTCCTCCAAACTACATATAATTCAGTTATTTTTAAATAATAATAACCAAAATTGGCTGCCGACACTATTCACCAATTGCATAGCAATACTATTGCCGCCCATTGTAAATGTAATACAGAAAATATGTATAAAATGTGTAAATTCATTACCATTACCATATCTTTCACATTATTAAAAAAGTTGTCAAGTTACATCAAAACAAATATATTTGTATATCCATGCATTGTTATTGTTATTTATATAGATGATTAGTCCGTTAAAAACCTAAAACTCTTTATTTTTTTATAAAACTTTTACAGAAGTTGATGATTAGTCTGTCCTAAAACCTAAACCTTTTTTTTTTTATAAAACTTTTACAAAAGTTAAATAATGTATGAAAGATAAGGGGACAAATATGTTATATCTAACTCTTACACAAGATCGGACAGTTCGATGTTTTAGACCTAGAATTATTGGTGTCGCTAGCTACGTGCTAATTGGGCAATGCACAAATGAACCTATAGGTTTAAACAATAAAAAGTAGTTGCTATACATCCTTGTGTTTTACTATGGGTGAATAATTTCATGATAATTTGTAGTGTGATCATGTAAAGTAGTTAGTTGAGAAGAGAAGAGTGAGGATAACCTGACTTTTTTTTCTTTTCAAAAAGACTAATGTAAGCATCCACACTTAAGACCACTTATATTACATATTAGGTGATATGAGGAGAATAAACTAATAGATCTATCACTATTTGTATTTAGGTTTATGGGGTGTGGTTGTTTGTCAAGGATCACCCCCACCCTCCACCTTCCTCTCAATCCTATAAGGGGGTGATGCTTTCCCTTCACTAAAACAATCTGCATGAGAGAAAGAGAGAGAGAGAGAATGCGTCGAGAGAAGGTGAGAATTCCTCAAGCCAACCGAAACCAAAAAGGGGAGGGGGCGGTGTTTCCCTTTAGAGGGAGCGCCAACTTGTCAGACTTTAGGATTAACTTGGTGACCAAAATGAATTGTAATAGACATCAAGCAAGTTAGGAGGTGTGGGAGTATACGCTTTATTTGAGTTGTTATAATTCAAATTTCAAAGTGTTCGGCATAGCCCGTAATCAAAGGGGGTTCCAAGGGGGGCAGTGATCCCTTGGTAGGGGTCCGAGGGCATTGTCCCTGGTAGCAGGTCCAAGGGGCATAATCCCTGGCTGAGGTCGATTTTGGACATTTATTAAAAATGCCTTAGAAATTTAATTTTACAGATTTTGGACACTTATTTCGAAATGAAAATTAGCTAACAGCCTAATAGAAGTTACATATTCGTAATCAATTTTTTTTGTTACAGTTTCATGTGGTCCATACGAATTCTCACAAGGCACATACTAAGTTTTGTTCTTAATTCTGAGTTATATCTGATTGAATTATTCGGGAGAACAATCGGAAATTTGATCTGAAAGTGATCACATGCCTCATAGATTATCCGTTGTTTACTATTTTCCCCAACACAATTGGCTCTCCCCGAGCTCTTCCCCAATCCACACCCCATAACCTTAGTTTATTTAGGCATTTTTAAATTACACACATAATCCAATAGCTAAATTGCTGTACTTTTTCTTTGATTTTTATAAAGGTGATGAAGGTAGGGACGGAATGAGGACAATGATTGCCCAATGATTAAAAAAAACAATGCAGATCAACATCAAAAAAATAGAGATGAGAGAACCACAACATAAATTCATTTGTACGATTTTCTGAAAATTTTCGTAACCAAGCTAACATTTTGTTTGTTTTTCTTTTATTATTTCTGGTACATGTATGGACTCATGGTTGCAAAAGTCGCTAAGCGCTCCCTAGTCGGTTGACCAGGGAGTTGAGAGTACTCGAGGAGTACTCGAACATGTTAAATTATAAAGAAATTACCTTTTGGAGGTTAAATATATGTCAAATAACATAACTTTACTAATATTTATCACAAAATACGTGAAAATGATATTCATTTTGTAATATGATAGGAATATAAATTATGTTTTATTATTATTTAAGTCAAACTAGGCCCGAGTTGATCTACTAGATCCAATTCTGGCCGAGGTTGACCGTGTTTGACCGACTCCGAGTAATTAGGCGAAGTCGACGAAAGTCGCTTCGGCAGCCTACCTTGTAGCGACTACTCGGGGTGTACTCGACCTTGGAAACCTTATTTTAGAACCATGATGGGACTAAAGTAGCCACTTCACATGAATTTGATAGATTTTTCCCTATTCAATGAAAAGACTAAACATTGTATTACTAATATATAAAAACAATGAGAACCAAATAGGAAGTTAAATAAGTAAACACAAACGAAAATGTAATATGAGAATATCATGTGAACCATTTGTGTAATTTACTCTTTAACATACCTCACATCGGTATAAATTCGGGGATCAAGATATAGGCTTGGCGGTACAAAGCATGTACAGGCATTGTGACAGGTGTATATGAATGGTAAGCAAAAAAAAATTCATAAGAATTAAAATATTAATAAAAAATGATCAAGATTTATTAGCCGACTAGGATAGAATCTCATTTATTATACGCGATAAGTAAAAGAAATATTAAATACTTAGTAATTTATCTAGTTATCATCATAGAAAAACAACTCGTATTTATAACAACGTTTATAAATAATATAAAGTGTAAAGAGAAAAACTAAAAGTAAACGGTCTAAATAGTAATTATATAAAGTGTAGTGATAAATAATGAAAATTTAAAAATACATATTAAAGTTGACCAATGAGCTATAGCTCAACTGACTTTGGAGGGGAAATGAAGATTTGGATGGAAGGACACATGTCTCAAATTCGAATTGATCCCGACTGGGTTCTATCGTATTGGGTCTTCGGGCGACGGGTTTTCCCCGGAACTGGAGATGATGGGTTTGAGCTACCCAGTGCTTTTTGCGATCGCAACTATTGTCATTGGGCTACCTCGGGTAGCCACGCTTTTATTCGTTGGTGGATTATAAAATTGATAGCTAAACATGTTATTATCAAAGTTGACGAGGAAAAGATGGATGATGTTGCCAAAATAGTTTTTTGAATACTTATAATAATAATTTTTTGTGTTTGGTTTCTTATTTTTCTTTTATTTTGTTTTGAAATTAGGAGTACAATATTTCACGTAGATTTACCAGATTTCTTGAGGTCTAAACATTGTGATACTGATGGATAAACTGTAGGGTCCAGATATCTAATTAATTAAAAGAACCAAACATGAATAATAACATATGACATAAATCATTCTTATAAATGTATAGTTTAGTAACATAATTAATACAGCTCATGGCTTTATAGCATAAATCATTCTTAGAAATGTATAGTTTAGTAACATATTTAATACAGCTCATGGCTTTATCGCCTAGTGGCATCTTAGGAGTGAGATAAGGCTTTGGGATCAACTTTATACTTGAAAACATATATGGAATGAAAAAACGTTGATATCATTACTGTTTCGAAAATGAAACCAGACCAGCCGCTCCAACTTTTTACCCCAAGAACCATTAGCACCACCGGTTACAAGCTAAACGGTCAAAGCACGAATGAACCGACAAGTTTAGAGCAATACAATATCCGGTAAAAACTAGAGCAAAACCAGTCCAAAAGGCAATGCTTGACTCCTCGGTTCGTAGCTGACCAGTAGGACCGCTCCTACTGATTGACTAGTCCGAGTTGCTGACGCCTTTCAAAGCATTATAAGAGGTCACACTAGTAATGTTTAGTAACAAGGTAAACCACACTATTGACCTCAACATAATTGCAGACCCAACAAAACCATAAAAGATAACTCGGATAAAGAAAAAGCCGATTGGAATTTCCGAAAGAAGATTGGGTGAATCAAAATTTGCAAACTTGGACATGAAAACAACTTAATATCATTATGTTTTATTCATATGTGAGAACAAAGCGCTGAGAAAAAAAGCTATGTATTGATATAAAACTACAAGTAATGCTACTCACTTTCGGTATCACTTTCTTCTAACGTCATGTGGTTTAAATTCCTTTCAAGAGGCGGTAGTCCATCACCTGATGCTTCTTCATCTTCACTATGGCATGCTTCTTTTGACTCCTCTATAAAAAAGCAAATTACCACAGATCAGTATCAGTAGGGAAATAACAACAAAGATGGCTACAAAAAAAGTGTCTTAGTTTCTTCTTTGGACCTTGACTGCTCTGCAACACGATCACATACATATATATGTATGTATATGTGTGTACCTAGTTATTTAGTATTTAAATACATATACAAACCGATTTAAGTAGAAAACTCTAACAACCGCATAAGCAAATGTAAGTGGTGCATGGAAAATAATCACACGTACTGGGAGCAGGCCCGTCTCCGAAAATGTTAAAAACGTTTTAGGCCCTGAGCGAGATTAAAAAAACGGCCCTACCCGCCTTATAATATTAATTATCAATCAATTTTCTTTATCCAGTTTGTGTAATATATATGAGTTTCTAACCTAGTATATATTATAACATAATAAAAATTATGACAAATTTAAGCTAAGCTAAAATTGTGTAATATGTATGAGTTTCTAACCTAGTATATATTATAACATAATAAAAATTATGACAAATTTTAGCTAGGCTAAAAAATGAGCCCTAAATACATGTTTTGAAAACCATACCAGTGATCAATTAACCAATTAAAATACCATTAACAGATATTTATAAAAGAAGTCATAATTATATTTCTGATAATTTAGTAACTCACAAGAATACAATTCTATTTTATATTCACTAATGATATTACCACTTCACGTTGAGCTTGAAAGAAAAGAAAAAAATAAGATTGTCACATCGAGGGTTTGTAGAAAGATGCAAGGCTAGTATAAAATATACAACCCTCCAGCTAAAAGAAAGCTTCAACCTAAAAATACATGCCAAGCGTGACTCGAACTCAAGTAAGCGCTACAACACAGAAGCGCTTTACCATAGAACCACCGTGCTCTTTGATTTTACTTTTCTCGCAGATATATATACAATATACATAAACAAAACTAAGAGCTTTGGGCCCTTGGGGAGTTTGGGCCCTGGGCCGTCGCCCACCCTGCACTCCCTTCGGCCGGCCCTGAGTGGGAGAAAGAATGAGAAGCGAAAACCGTCTTAATGTATCACATAAGTATAAGTGGTACTGTGGTAGTTGTTCTTGTAGTTCTCTACTTATATACGATTTTGTATTGAATATACCTCTCTCTATGTATATATGTTGTGTAAGGAAGATACCTTCTTTTGCCAAAACCTTTGGAATTTTGGAACTTTGCTCAGATAACCAAGAATTTTGGACTGCAATAATCTCAGCACTATTCTCACATTTTGCATATTCCTTCAAAAGCTCCCTGAATTTGCAAAACAATCAACAATCAAGTAGTGACACGTACGACGTACTACTTTAATTTCAAATAGATTTATTCACGCAATACCAAATTTCACTTAGTTTTTTCAAGTATAATGCTTGTATGTAAAGCAAGTGCAAGCACGGTTTTAGAGATCTCAAATTTTCAAACACACGCATTATATTAGCAAAAGAGAGAAGAGATGAACTATCATTTGACTACGCAAACGCCGATAACAATACATATACATACAAAATGTAACATGAAAATTTAAGAATTTGAGTACAGAAGGTATTCAAAGTACCTGTTGAGGGACAAGAAGGCATGGCCCCACTTGAACTTGCTTAGCAACAACTCACCGTTTTCTACATCGCCACTGTGGGAAACATGCATTATAGAAGAAAAAAGTTATATATTTACAAAAAAGTTAACTTGCGCTTACATTATTGCGTAGCATGGGCTTCATTACATCAACAGAGTGTACATAACAAGGAACTGGCAGTTAATACAAATGCATATTTTATGACTATGGTCAAATATATTGGCGTTTTCATTTTATTTTGAACTACATCTTCCTCTATCTCTATACAAAAGAAAACCAGACCGTTTAAAGTGTGGTTTCAATCCAATGATTTGAAAACAAACAGGTATAAATATGCTAAAATTACATATTATTACAGAATACTGATGAACTAGTTATGAATTTATATAAAATAAAAATAGGTGGTCAATGACTTGATGCATAGACTTTTAGCAGCAAACAAGATGTACGTGTTCCAAACCGTTTCTTTTCACTTGATATGCCTACTAAGTGCAGTATTTGCTTTATATTGAACAAATACAGACCTTTTACTTTCAAACTAAAATGACCTCAGATGACATAAGAATGCATGTGGTAAAACGAGATGGGAATATATCATAAACATCTGCTTAATACGCTTTATTCTATTTCACATTCACAATTATGAAAAATCATTTCAATTTCAACACCTAAGGGGGGTAGGGGCGCCCATCACTCACCACTCACTCATCACTCACAACATCCAATCACCATACGCCACGTCATCGAGTATTATTCCATCACTAGTGATGGATTTTAGTGGAAATGCCCATCACTCACCACACCCAACAATTTCCCCACAACCCAACAATTTCCCTCACACTCTTCTACCTATTCACGCGTTTTGGCCATAACGAGTTATGTTTTTAACGAGTGATGGAAGGCAGCAACGGTGGGTGATAACGGCCTTCAACGCGTTAAACATTTCATCACGGGGTGCGCCCCGCCTCCCTAATAGCATTAGGTATTTTTTGTTCAATTGCCAAATTTACTCCTACGAATCATATGATAATCCATAGAAACCGCATGGTGTCATTACCAAACTACTTCCACCCCTGCTACGAACGTTTTCTCTATCTGTAAGACATTTCTATAGTTGAGCTCATGTATGTATAATCATGGCATTGGATATGATATAACCAAGGGTTAGAAGGTAATTACCATATAATTAAACCTGCAGCTAACGCCTGAACACAAGATAGCTCACAGGGTCGACCATAATTTACTGGATTTGCAGCCACCAACCACGGTACTGCATCGCAACCAATATTATCAATTTATATAAAAGATGGCAACAAGAATGAATTTAACTATATAAGAGCTTGAAAAACCATCAATACACAAAGGTCATACTCATATACCCATGAAATACATATGCACCAATTTTATAAGTTTTTCAAAATATTTTGATACGTTCAAAAAAATGTTTTATTTATGTTGTTAATTATACTTAAATGGCATCTTTTAAGAATTATGCTTATAAATCTTACGTAGACGAGGAGCAGGACATCTTAGTTTTGTAAAAGGCACATCATCTAACCGCGCCCAAGAGCAATCTACAACCGCCAAACCTTTCCTGTTAATCAGGTCCGAATCTTCCCTTGAAATGCACTGCTGTCCAACAGGACTGTAACAATAAAAATTCATATAAAAAAACAAATAAAGCACCTAAAAATAAAACATCATGATAGTCCAAATTCAATTAATAATCGTCTGTCGGTTTGAGACGAACACAAACCGAAGAAAGATATACACATACCTTAAGGCAATGCCTCCAAAACCATTTCCAACTCGCAACTCCTGTGTAGCGTTAAACATTACTCAAATTCAAATGAAATTAAAATAAAAATGTTATTTTTAAGTGGAGATACCAAATTATCTCACTGCAACACTTACTTTCAACAACCCGAATCTAGCTAGCTTCCGTCCGGTGCACCTTTTAACATCACACTGTCCAAAATCCTGATACTCAAAAATTAGGGTTTTAGAATTTGATTCTCAAACATAAACATATAGCCACAAATCATCATCATCATACTCAGTAAATCCCACCAACAGCAAAGCTACTGAAGAGGGTAAGATGTAGACAACCTTATCTCTAGAGGCTGCTTCCAGTGAGACCCCGGCTCGATAGTAGTTTTGCATCAAGCCTTGGACATAAGGCACGTAACACTCAGCAATTGGGACAAAAGCCGATTAGTGCATGTACCCCCTTGTCTTTCGGCTATCTACGCCACCACATGATGCATGATTAACCGTCCCTCTCTTTTTAACGTTATTTTCACAAAATTAGTAAAATAACGTCAAAATTAGTGCACTTTCACTTCCCCCCAAAGGCCCACACATATATACATTATATGCGCATATCGTAGGCAGGGCTTGGTTTTAGAATTTGATTATCAAACATAAACATATAACCACAAATCACTACTATCTTCAATCAATATAAAAACATACCCACATAGCTAGCTGAATTTTCGATACTGCCACTGATTGTTCTTCAGATTCTGAAACATTACAGAAACGAATTGAACACTATGAACACAATATTATTATTATTATTATTATTATTATTATCTGTAAACAAACATTTGATTGAAAGTAATACCAGGATCAGCAGGGAGAGATTCTTCTTCGCTGAACAAACGGTAAAATAGAATCAATTGCGAGCCATATAATGAATGAATTTGAGAAATACTAGATGAAATTACCGATTTGGTTGATGTGTACGGCTAGATTGACCGTGTGAGTGATGATTGTTCTTGAACTTTCTAGACTTGTTGTAACCCATTTGGAATATAATTGCGTCAAGTGCTGCTTCTTCTGTTGTATTTACCAGCAAATGTTAGGGACGATGACGGCTTGTATATGAAAGAATCTGTTTCTGTGCAGGTAGGGGTTTGAGTCGGGTTGAAAACCGACCCGACAGAACTAAACCCGAATTCGAAATATTTAGAGGGTGTTTGGGATTCCCTATTTCTCCTTCTCAAAAGTCCTTATCAAAAACAATAAGTAAGAATTTGTTACTTATCGATTTCTCCTTCTTGATGGCAAAAAAGTTATAAAAGTCCTTTTCAAAGGTGTTTGGGATTCATTTTAAGCATATAAGTTCTTCTCAAGGTTGTGTTTGAGATTCATTTTAATTTTTAATAAGTTAATAAGTCAAAATTTGCTCCAAAAGTCCTTTTGAGAAGGAATCCCAAACACCCACTTAGAAAATCAAATCCGAATAGTGCACCGAATTAAGACGGGCCGGTCTCAGTCTCTTTGGGTTGGGCTAGTTAGGGATGAGTAATTGAGTATTGTATAGTGTTAGGTTATAGAATCGTGTGTTACACGGGTTTAAGAATAAAAATTGAGTAAATTACGTTTTTGGCCCCTGTGGTTATATCACTTTCACTAATTAGCCCAAAATAAGAATTTTTAACAAATTTGCCCCCATGGTCTCTATAACTAACCATTTTGGCCCCTAAGTCTAACATATCTGCCCCATGGTCTCTATAACTAACATTTTGGCCCCTAATTAATTAACCAGAGTTGGGGGTTTTGTTAGACTTAGGGGCCAAAATGGTTAGTCATAGAGACCATGGGAGCAGATATGTTAAAAATTCTTATTTTGGGCTAATATAGTAAAAGTGATATAACCATAGGGACCAAAAACGTAATTTACTCAATAAAAATTATATAACTTAATAATGTATATACAGCTTCCTTTTTAGCAATTTGCTCATATATACGTATGTGATAGATGTTATATTTATTTTTTCTAATCAAATGTCGCAAATATATGATAACCATATCATATTTAAACATAACTAAAGTCATTTCAATTAATAAGTTTCAAACCAATTTCATTAACTACGGGACTTTACTTGTTTTTCCAAATTATTAGGCATGTTTCTAAGGCGCCGTTTGTTTTTTAAGAGGTAAAATGACCGTAGTCTGCGGACATCTGTAGAAGAAGAGGTGGACCAAACCTCTGCAGTCTACAAGAAGAAGATTGTTTGTTTTTTAACGTACATAGATTCTAAAATAAACTGATGGTGGTGGGTGGTGGTTTTTAACCCTTTGCAAACCTTAGAAGACCTTAGAAGTTGTTGGGCCAAGTCTGCACCAAGAAGAGCTCACGCATACGTTTTTTAATGAAACGTTTTCGAAAAAACAAACGGTCTGCGCGTAGCAATGTCTGCGCATGGTCTGGGTCGCGCAGACAGAAGAGTGTGCGCAGAGCTTTTCTGAAAAAACAAAAATCACCTAAAATTTTAGCTCACGACACACTTCTTATAATATGTCTGATCATTTTTACTAAGTCATCCATTATAAAACAATTATGCCCTCACTTACTCTCCTATTTATTGTGGAGTTGCTAAGCCACTATGGATCCACGTTCGCTTGGTGCTGCTACATTTTTTACATTGCTTAGCTTTGTTATAATTTGATTGTGATTATATTTACGTTATACATCACTTTTACGTATTATTGTAACTTTTTATAAGTATGTTTTATTTTTCTCACATATAAAAACCATAATACCAGAGTGATTTTTTATAAAATTGTACTCATTAATTATTAACAGTCTAAAGAGGTCACAACCAAAAATTAAGTTCCATTGCTTGCTACCTCTATTACCCCTCAAGTTATATGATAATTATTTAGTTATGTAATTTTGTGCATATATTATCAAAATTATAAAATTTTTACCCTTAAACTCGTGTAATACCCAACTTTATAACCAAGTCTTCAAACCCTTATAGTTCACAATAGAATTTTAAATTAAACTTATATCAAACTTAGATTAAAATAAACATGTTACAACATTATACTCAAAATTTTGTAACATATAATATTTTAAATTTATAAAAATTAGGTTAAAAGTTAATTATAATAATAAAATAAAAGTAAAACAAAAAACAAAAACCTAAAGCCACCACGTGTATACTCTACTGCTTCAGGAGTTTGTCGAATAATTGTCGAATACATAGAAAAAGTTGAAATATTGAATAAAATTAATAAATAAACAATTTTTTAGTTTTTAAGTGATAATGGCGCGGGAACGTCGCAACATCGAATGGATTAGTTCGAACGCTGTGTGATGCGTTAACCATACGAAAACACGTGTTTCGACGTATCTGTTTAACCTCAATGTAACACATATAAGCATTGTCATTGGATCAAAACAAAAAGTAAATGAAATATATATCGTACAATCAAAACATATTATATGTGACATGATCATACATAAAACGTAACGGATATAAAAGAAAAACTAACACATGTAATCAAAGGGATTACTTAGAGTTTTTTTAGGGGGGAAAAAAGAAACCACAATTTTGACTTCACTTGGTTTGGAACAAAATTTACCAAACATACATATAAATAAGTACAAAAACGTATGATATTTGATCTAACTCGTTTCCTAAAAAAAGTATACGTTTGTTATTCGCTCATAACCAATTGGTTTCATTGCGGTACAATAACGGTAACGTAATCAGTATAGCATTTGTCGTTCGCTCATAAGCAATTGATTTCATCGTGGTACAATAACAGTAATCACTATAGCATGTGATAAAAAAATAATTTTGAATACAACTTTTATTTTCAAACACAATAATCTTTTGTGGCTCACTAAATCAATTTATTAGTCATTTATTTACTTATTATTATATAAGTAGACTACGAACCTCTTATCGTATTTTCATAAAAGAATATGCTATTTCTTAAGCTAATATTGTGTTTTCATAAAAAAAACATATTGGATTTAAATAACCCAAACTTTCATCTATTGGCCGATAACACTCCCAACTTTCGCTTTGTACACCGACACTTCCAACTTTCAACTTATTGGCCAATAACACTCCCTAACTTACTGAACCCTAACCCAGTTAGATGATGTCAGCTGCCACAACATAAAAAATGTCATGTCAGCCGCCACATCAGCTGGCACGTCATCGAAAATGCCATGTCAGCAGGCCCATCATCTGCCATGTCATCCAAAATGCCACATCAACTGCCACGTCAGCAAAAAGGGCCACATCAGATGCCACATCAGCTGTCACACCCCAATCGATGGCGGAATCATCGGGGTAGTGGCACTAGGCGAATCAGATTGATCAAGAGATTTCCATAACGATCATTTTAAAGACAATAATCAACATTTAATATCCCATACTATCAAACTCATAAAATCTTCAAACAACCATTACAATTCCATTTAATCTCTTAAACATATAATCTGATCCGATATCCCCTAGATTTTATTACAAACCATTCTAAACAAACTAAACAAAACGAACTAAACTAAGCATGCAACATCCAAGGCATCCAAGCTAACATCCTCAACATGTTACATACGTTAACATACAAGTCAATACAATTAAGTAAAGGTGAGCATACAAGTTTAAGTAGTACTAGCATAAAAGAGAAACCGTTCACGAAATAGTCTAACTACATATCATGATACACCGAAACACATCACACAGATTAACATAGGCTTATTTCTCATGCTAACTACCGTGAGAAGGCTTGCGCGTCCATCCTAACTAGACCCCATCGGGTGTAAGCCACACTATAGTGCCATACTATCTAAGCAGGCAAGTTAACGAAAATAAGTCCTAGTCACATGCTTCTATTATCACGTATTGAGCATACATAATCAGATTATTCGCGTGTGATAAACAGTTTGATTTGTGAAGTGATTTTAATATAGGAACGTATGTAACACCCAAAAAGTGCATTAAAGCGAAAATGGGTCAAGTATACTCACTGTGGGTGCGTTTAGGTAAGATTAGGGATCTGAGAGGAGTCATGAAGAGCGTTGGATCAGCCTGCGTACGCGAAGAGAAGTGCATCAGTCTCCGAAAAGCTGAAAAGGTTAGGTTTTGGTTGGGCAGTAGACAAGTTCGGCCGAACTTGTATGTAAACATACAAGTTCGAGCGAACTTGTATAGTCCTGCTGAGCTGAGAGTCAAGTTCGGGCGAACTTGTAAGTTTCTCAAGGAAACTTGACAAGTTCGGTCGAACTTGTGAGGTATTTGATAAGAGGAGAGACAAGTTCGGCCGAACTTGAGGGTTTCTGAAGTAAATTTTGAGTATTTCCACTCAAGTTCGGCCGAACTTGACCCCTTAAGGGCAAGTTCGAGAGAACTTGACTTCCTGTGCTGTCAAAATCAGTGAAATCTCGAGCGAACTTGATGTTTTTGGGTCCAAAATCTTGCGTTTTCGCGTCGTTTGCTGAGGAAATCGAGTGCCCATCCATCTAACCTTAAGCCACTGAGTAAAGCTTAGGCTGGAGAAGTCTTTTGGAGCGAACTTAGCCATTTTACAGAAACTCGGGCTAATCCGGGCGAACTTGATGGTTCGTACGGGTTAGTCCAGCTTGTGTAAAGTGACGATTTCGTCCTTGTCCTTCCGGATCTGAGATTTAGCTTCGACAACGCCTCGTTCCACTCAAAAGTGAACGAAACATACGTCATTAGTCCGACAATGGTGTAAAAATCAATACGTTAAAAGGTTTTGCTCAGATATAGTATAGATCGGAGTGAAAATAGAAGTTTTTATAGAAAAAGATGAAGATTTCGTAAAATAGAAGAGATTTGTTGAAAACGAAGGCAATGCCTTCTGCAAAATTGTTGTAAACGTTTGTAAAACATTGTTGAGCATCATTGTAGTTGAAATCGGGTTGATTCTTACTTAGAAAACAGAGGGTTTCGGTTTTAAGAGCTCTGGGCGAACTTGCAGCAAGTTCAAATGAGAGGATAGAGCTGGGTATTTATAGGCGAAGGCAAAAAGTGGGGCTGGTGGAGTCAAGTTCGGCCGAACTTGCATGAAATCATGCAAGTTCGAGCGGATTTGGGCTATATTTGAAGGAAATGAGTCAAGTTCGGCCGAACTTGACACTTGAAGGGCAAGTTCGAGCGAACTTGATGGATATTTGAAAGATTCTGAGTTTATCAGCCAAGTTCGGCCGAACTTGGGGTCACCAAGTTTGAGCGAACTTGACCCAATTTGTTGGGTTTTCATCGTTTTTTCGCGTTAAGTGTTCGTTGGGCGATTCGATTCGTATTAGTTAGTTATATAAAACGTTATAATTGATATAATATAGCGATTTAGCGATTTGAGTGTGCGAGAGCTATGCGATAGCAAGCGTAATAATAACCACAAACACACATAACATAAATAACATAAAACTAACATAAATAACTACGATTTGAGATGCGATGAGATTAGTGATACGATTTAATAAGCGATTAGATGCAATATATCATACGTAATCATAATTAGTTAACATAACTTCATTATAAAACGAATCTCGGATTTACAAAGGATAGATACAATTGATAATAAAAGAAAAAGGATAACAACGAATTTCCGAGTTGTTACAGTCTCCCCTACTTTAGGGAATTTCGTCCCGAAATTCAAGTAGTAGCTGTAACAAATAGATGCGGGTACTTGGCCTTCATGTCACTTTCTAATTCCCAAGTGAATTCGGCGCCGCGTTTGCCTTCCCATCGGACCTTCACGATAGGGATGCGAGAGCGTCGGAGTTTCTTGGTCTCTCAGTCCATGATTTCCACAGGCTTTTCCACAAAATGGAGAGTCTTGTTGATTTGCAGATCTTCGAGAGGTACATGGAGATTCTCTTCGGCTAGGCACTTCTTGAGGTTGGACACGTGGAAAGTCGGATGAACGTTATTAAATTCCGCCGGTAGTTCGAGACGATAGGCTACTTTACCGATCTTTTCCAAAATCTTAAAGGGACCAACGTATCTAGGCACTAGCTTTCCTTTCTTGCCGAAGCGGACCACTCCTTTCCAAGGTGCAACCTTTAGGAGAATGTGATCTCCCACTTCGAACTGCAGGGGCTTGCGACATTTATCGGCATAACTCTTTTGACGACTCAGAGCTTTCAAGAGATTGTCTCTGATCTGGAGGATCTTGTCCGTCGTTTCTTGAATTAGCTCGGGAACGGTGATTTGTGCTTCTCCAATCTCGTGCCATGCAATAGGCGATCGACACTTTCTTCCATACAGTGCCTCAAAAGGAGCCATTTGAATGCTGGTATGATAACTATTATTGTACGAGAATTCGATTAAAGGTAAATGCGTATCCCAATTACCACCGAAATCTATGATGCACGCCCGAAGCATGTCTTCAAGGGTGCGGATCGTTCGTTCAGTCTGACCGTCGGTTTAAGGGTGAAAAGCGGTACTGAGATTAAGAGTAGTACCGAGAGCGGATTGAAAAGTATCCCAGAGACGCGAGGTAAAGCGAACGTCCCGGTCAGAGATGATGTCACGAGGCGTCCCGTGTCGACATATAACTTCGTCAGTATAGATTCGGGCTAACCGTTCGACATTAAAGTCTTCTCGTATAGCAATAAAGTGCGCGGATTTGGTAAGACGATCAACGAAAACCTAAATGCTATCATGACTAGATGAAGTGCGGGGAAGTTTCGTAATAAAGTCCATAGCTATACTCTCCCATTTCCACATCGGGATTTCGGGTTGTTCGAGTAAACCAGAGGGCCTTTGATGTTCGGCTTTAACTTTCGAGCAGGTTAAGCACTTTGAAACGTACACGGCGATATCCTTTTTAATGCCCGGCCACCAGTACTTAGGACGAAGGTCCTGATACATCTTGTCGGCACCGGGGTGAATGGAGTATCGAGATTTATGAGCTTCGGTCATTAGCATATTTCGAAGATTATCACGGCTGGGAATCCAAATGCGATCGAGATAATAATAGATACCGTTAGGTTTAACAACAAGTTGAGTTTCGGCACCACATTTCATTTCTTCCTCCAAAGTATTCTCGTTCAAACAATCAAATTGAGCGGAGCGAATCATGATTTCGAGATCATTCAAAGCTTGAGAGTCACGAACACTATATACATAGTTTCGTCGACTTAGAGTATCGGCGACGTCGTTTGCTTTGCCGGTATGGTAGCGTATCTCACAATCGTAATCGTTGAGAAGTTCAACCCATATGCGTTGGCGCATATTCAGTTCCTTTTGATTGAAGATATGTTGTAAGCTCTTATGGTCGGTCAAGACCGTACACTTAGTATCGTAAAGGTAGTGTCGCCATATCTTCAATGCAAAAACAACTGCACTGAGTTCGAGATCGTGGGTTGTGTAATTCTTCTCGTGGATCTTGAGTTGTCGAGACGCATACGCGATAACTTTGTCTCGTTGCATGAGAACACAACCAAGGCCAAGGTTTGAGGCATCGTAGTAAACAACAAAATCGTCTTTTTCGTCGGGTAAGGCGAGGACAGGAACGTTGCATAGCATACGCTTGAGAGTTTGAAAATCTTCCTCTTGTTTAGAATCCCAAACAAAAGGTTTGTCTTTATGAATTAAAGCGGTAAGCGGAACAGCAATTTTCGAGAAGTTGGCGATGAATCGACGGTAGTAACCCGCCAATCCAAGAAATGAACGGATTTCGGAGGCATTCTTCGGTGTAATCCAACTCTTGACGGCTTCGATCTTTGCAGGGTCGACGTGAATTCCTTGACTATTAACAATGTGGCCGAGAAATTGGACTTCTTCGAGCCAGAATTCACATTTGGAGAATTTAGCATAAAGGCGATTTCCTTGAAGAAGTTCGATGACTAAACGGAGATGACGCGCGTTTTCGTCTTTCGACTTCGAATAGATAAGGATATCATCGATGAAAACAATGACGAAACGATCTAAGAAAGCTTTACACACACGGTTCATCAAATCCATGAAGATCGCGGGTGCATTGGTAAGACCAAAAGGCATGACCACGAATTCGAAATGGCCGTAGCGGGTACGAAAGGCGGTTTTCGGAATGTCTTCTTCGAGTACACGCAACTGATGATAACCGGAATGAAGGTCGATCTTAGAAAAACAAGTAGCACATTGAAGCTGATCAAGTAAGTCGTCGATACGAGGAAGAGGGTAACGGTTCTTTATCGTGAGTTTGTTAAGTTCACGATAATCGATGCACATTCGGAACATCCCATTTTTCTTTTTCATAAAAAGAACGGGTGCGCCCCATGGCGAAGTGCTCGGGCGTATGAAACCTTTATCAAGAAGCTCTTGAAGTTGGCTTGATAGCAACGGAGTAGCACCGGGAATTAAATCGATACGGAATTCAACATCTCGAGTAGGGGGTAAACCAGGTAAATCGTCGGGAAAGACTTTAGGAAATTCACAAACAACGGGATTATAAGTCTTCTTTTCTTTCTCCGTGTTCACGATATGGGCGAGGAAGGCAACACATTGCTTTCGCAGACATTTGTGTGCTCGAGTACATGACAAAAGGATCCACTTCTTTGAGGGAGTTTCACCATAGACATGAAGTTGATCACCGTTAGGAAGAGGGAGGCGAATCATTTTATCGAAGCATATAACTTCAGCACGGTTTTCATGAAGAAAATCCGTATCTACTATGATATCGGAGCTACCTAATTGCATAGGTACGAGATTGATCGAGAAGATGTGGTTGTTGAGATCGAGATTACAACCACGCAAAACGGAGTTAACGGTAACGGTTCTTCCGGTGGCGACTTTGACATCGAAAGTCTTTGGGAGTTTAGCGCGTTTACATTTTAAAAACTTTTCGAATTCTAACTATACAAAACAATTATCGGCACCAGTATCAAATAAACATGAAGCATAAATAGCATTAACGAGAAACGTACCATTGACAACACTGTTGTCATTCTGGGCCTGGCGGTGGTTCAAATTGAAGGCTCGACCACGCGCAACCTGTTGTTGTTGCTGGGGCTGCGGTGGTGGCGGCTGCTGGGGCTGCTGTTGCTGCGGCTCTTACTTGATGGTACGGTTCGGGCAGACATTTGCAAAGTGGTTTGGATCACCACACACGTAGCACACGTGTGCCTTTGGAGCTGCTGCTTGTTGCTGGTTGTTCTGGGGAGTACGCTGAGGAGCTGGCAGTGCTGGAGCTGGAGGAGCCTGAGGAGCTGGCTGACGAGGGCCGGTACGACAACTGACCGTAAAGTGACCGCAGATATTGCAGTTTGTGCAAAAAGGCAGTTTCCACCCACCACATGATGATAAGTGCACTTAGGGCACAGTGGTGAGGACCGGTGCACGCACGCTTAGTTGGGGGTGCGTCCTGAGCAGGAGCCTGATAAGGCTGAGAGTTGAGCAGTGTAGCAGCAACGTAGTTCTTGCTAGGGTTTCCTCTTTTGCGTCCCTGACGCTTTCCCTTATGGTCACTGGGTGGTTCGATAGCAGCAGTTGGTTCGACGATAGCTTGGTTGGCAACTTTTGCATGGTTCTTGAAATAACCATCTTGAACTCGCTGATCATTGATCTCAGCGGCGAGCATGTAGGTTTCCCCGATGGTTGTAGTACGAGCAACTTTCACAAAATTCACGACACATTCGGGTAGACCACGGATATACTTGTTGATAGCTTTCTCAGTAGTATCAACTTGGCTGGGACAGATGATGCTCAAAATGTTGAATCGAGCGGTGAATCCAGCATTGTCGGGACCATCTTGCTTTATACCCCAAAACTCATTCTCGAGCTTTTGCATATCGTGCGGAGGACAAACTCCTTCATCATTACTTCCTTGAGTTCCTCCCAAGACAGATTATAGGCTTCGTCATTACCGCGCCTATTCCTTTCGGCAGTCCACCAGTCGAGAGCACGAGACTGGAAGACTCCGGTAGCGTTCACCGTGCGGAGGTCATCGGGGCATCCACTTTGCCTAAAGGTGACCTCAATGGCGTCAAACCAATGGAACATAGAAGTCGGTCCATCATTGCCCGTGAAGGCGAGAGGTGCACAAGCGTTTAAATTTTTGAAACTGAACCGCGGCTTGGGGTTTTCGGCTTTCGAGTCAACCGATGAGTTACTGCTCACAGCATGAATTTCTGAGACGATTTGCGGGATGACCTTAGCCATTTCCTTGGCTACCATAGTGGCAATACGCTTGTCGGCGTTGCTGCGTTGAAGATTCCTTCGGTATGTGATCCCAGTGAAGACATCTACATTGAAGGATTTGATAGGGTGAGATTCGATTATAATAAGTTTATGTTAAATATTTTTATTATTATTCATACAAGGCAGATAAACACATAGGCAAGTAAACACGTAGGCACATAAGCACATAAGCATGTAAGCACATAAGCACATATTTTGCACGTATTCACCTTCTCATAAGCAAAGCGTAGCGCGTTCGAGATGCGATAAAATAGCGGGATATAAGCGATATATATAAGCGAGTAATATCGCGCATGAGGCACACATGTCCTCATAGGCGTAAGCGAGTTAAGCGATTAGTTTTGTTGATGTATTAGTTTAGCGTTCTAGATTTCGAGAGTTGTGCGAGTAGTGCATGCGTTTAGGGAGCGTAAAGCGATAATGCGAGAAATCGCTAATGCGAGAAATAAATAAAGCGAGAAATCGAATAAAGCGAAGATTCTCAAAATTTTAAACACATAATAATAATAAACTCGATGATGCGTAAATAAACGATATAGGCTTAAATCAATTTGGGAGTGTCTGGGGGTTTGAGACGTTGACTACCCAAAGTGATTCGAAGGTTCTCTGAATTCAGACACACGATTTGGCCTAATAGACAAATGCTCTCGCCGTACAACGGTTAACGACATTTATCCTTCCAGTTACATCGTGTTCCGAGTCATCGAAATAATCGAGACTTTGGTGAGATTGAAAATCGATTAGCAGAATTGGTTATTAAGATGCGAGTTTCACCCCTAACTTAACAACTTTATTCCTAGATAGAAATGGAGATTTTCGTCGAGGTTTGGATATCACTCCTAACTCAACAAAGGTATCTCGTGCGAGAGAATGCGTGGAGTGAATGATCTTATGGAGAGTTCTCGGTTTTCACACTTATTCTCGACTTGATCACTCGTTTGGTGTGATACGAGCGTTTCCAAGCGTGTATATTGTATTAGCCTTAGGAAAGACACATTTAAGCATTTGTGGTATGTAGTTTAGCATTTAACCCAAAGATAGGTCAATCGGGTACTTAAACATGCTACTAGGTCGGATCATGGCAATTCTACCTATTATCCTAAGGTTATGGGCTGCTCTGATACCAATCTGTCACACCCCAACTGATGGCGGAATCATCGGGGTAGTGGCACTAGGCGAATCAGATTGATCAATAGATTTCCATAACGGTCATTTTAAAGGCAATAATCAACATTTAATATCCCATACTATCAAACTCATAAAATCTTCAAACAACCATTACAATTCCAAATAATCTCTTAAACATATAATCTGATCCGATATCCCCTAGATTTTCTTACAAACCATTCTAAACAAACTAAACTAAGCATGCAACATCCAAGGCATCCAAGCTAACATCCTCAACCTGTTACATACGTTAAAATACAAGTCAATACAAATAAGTAAAGGTGAGCATACAGGTTTAAGTTGTACTAGCATAAAAGAGAAACCGTTTGTGAAATAGTCTAACTACATATCATGATACACCGAAACACATCACACCGATTAACATAGGCTTATTTCTCATGCTAACTACCGTGAGAAGGCTTGCACGTCCATCCTAACTATATCTCGTCGGGTGTAAGCCACACTATAGTACCATACTAGCTAAGGAGGCAAGCTAACGAAAATAAGTCCTAGTCACATGCTTCTAGTATCACGTATTGAGCATACATAATCAGATATTCGCGTGTGATAAACAGTTTGATTTGTGAAGTAATTTTGATATAGGAACGTATGTAACGCCCAAAAAGTGCATTAAAGCGAAAATGGGTCAAGTATACTCATTGTGGGTGCGTTTAGGTAAGATTAGGGATCTGAGAGGAGTCGTGAAGAGCATCGGATCAGCCTGCATACACTAACGGAAGTGCATCAGTCTCCAAAAAGCTGAAACGGTTAGGTTTTGGTTGGGCAGTAGACAAGTTCGGCCGAACTTGTATGTAAACATACAAGTTCGAGCGAACTTGTATAGTCTTGCTGAGCTAAGAGTCAAGTTCGGGCGAACTTGTAAGTTTCTCAAGGAAACTTGACAAGTTCGGTCGAACTTGTGAGGTCTTTGATAAGAGGAGAGACAAGTTCGGCCGAACTTGTGAAGTTACTGAGAAACTTTGCAAGTTCGAGCGAACTTGAGGGTTTCTGAAGTAAATTTTGAGTATTTCCACTCAAGTTCGGCCAAACTTGACCCCTTGAGGGAAAGTTCGAGCGAACTTGACTTCCTGTGCTGTCAAAATCAGTGAAATCTCGAGCGAACTTGATGTTTTTGGGTCCAAAATCTTGCGTTTTCGCGTTGTTTGCTGAGGAAATCGAGTGTCCATCCCACCAACCTTAAGCCACTGAGTAAAGCTTAGGCTGGAGAGGTCTTTTGGAGCGAACTTAGCCATTTTACAGAAACTCGTGCTAACCCGGGCGAACTTGATGGTTCGAAATCTTCATCTTTTTCTATAAAAACTTCTATTTTCATAGAAGTTTTTATACAAAAAGATGAAGATTTCGTAAAATAGAAGAGATTTGTTGAAAACGAAGGCAATGCCTTGTGCAAAATCGTTGTAAACGTTTGTAAAACGTAGTTGAGCATCATTGTAGTTGAAATCGGGTTGATTCTTACTTAGAAAACAGAGGGTTTCGGGTTTGAGAGCTCTGGGCGAACTTGCAGCAAGTTCAAATGAGAGGATAGAGCTGGGTATTTATAGGCGAAGGCAAAAAGTGGGCTGGTGGAGTCAAGTTTGGCCGAACTTGCATGAAATCATGCAAGTTCGAGCGGACTTGGGGGATATTTAAAGGAAATGAGTCAAGTTCGGCCGAACTTGACCCTTGAAGGGCAAGTTCGAGCGAACTTGAGGGATATTTGAAAGATTCTGAGTTTATCAGCCTAGTTCGGCCGAACTTGGGGTCACCAAGTTCGAGCGAACTTGACCCAATTTGTTGGGTTTTCGTCTTTTTTCGCGTTAAGTGTTCGTTGGGTGATTCGATTCGTATTAGTTAGTTATATAAAACGTTATAATTGATATAATAGAGCGATTTAGCGATTTGAGTATGCGAGAGCTATACGATAGCGAGCATAATAATAACCACAAACACACATAACACATAAATAACATAAAACTAACATAAATAACTGCGATTTGAGATGCGCTGAGATTAGTGATGCGATTTAATAAGTGATTAGATGCGATATATCATACGTAATCATAATTAGTTAACATAACTTCATTATAAAACGAATATCGGATTTACAAAGGATAGATACAATTGATAATAAAGGAAAAAGGATAACAACGAATTTCCGAGTTGTTACATCAAAACTAATTGGGTTAGGGAGTGTTATCGGCCAATAAGTTAAAAGTTGGGAGTGCTGGTGTACAAATAGGTGAAAGTTTGGGTTATTTAAATCCAATATCCCAAAAAAATGTTGTTTCTTAAGCTAATACGGATCACCAAAATTAAAATATAACATGATATATATATATATATTTATTATATGCCCAGCGTTAGAATTATTCGTAGCTTACTACCTTATATTTAGGTAGGCTTTAATTTTATTTTTGATAGCCAAAATTATATATTTAGGGAGAAGTTAACGTACAATTGGGTTTAACGTACATTGCGTATGCTGGGCTTTATCAACATGCGATTCTGGTGATTTCAAAAATACAACATGCGATTTTAGGGCCTAACATCAACATGCAATTTTGAGTTTGTAAAAACATAACGTGCGATTTACCAATCGCGTACCCAGTGTATGTTAAGGCAAATTGTACGATATATTTTTTCTATATATTTATATGAATCTATAACTCACTTAAACATGAAAACTTGGTATGACATAAAAAAATGATATCAACGTGATAATAATAATAATAATACCAAGAAGTTTAAAGAAAATCTCTTAAATACCTAAATTTAAACCATACTGAAACATCATTTTTTTAACCCAAAACCACATTTTCATTTGAAACCATGCGCCAAGATAGAGAGAGACTAATGTGTGTGACAGAGAAATTCCTCCCACCGCCTTTTTCTCATAACCAATTCCGGCGAAGGAACGATCCTCCGGCCAGCCTCTCTTCCCCCTCTCACTTCAGGTTGTGAAACTGCGTCTCCTGCACCGTGTGATGTGTAACAACTCTCCAAAACACCCTAAAACGAGCCATAAAAGAAGACCCGGACACGCACGACGAGACTCGGTATGCAAAACGAAGAAGTCTCACCTGGGTGTCCTGGGCGCCAGAACCCCCTATATCTGGCGCGACGCGCAACAGAGACCAGGGACAGATGGCACCGTTTCGCGACAAGTGGCAAGCTGTGACTATGCTGATAGGCCTAGGTAGGTGTTGCCGCGCCACGCGAGGGTTCCCCTGGATTTTAGCGCGACGTGCGGGGGAAACCTAGTTTGGGTATATGAGGAGCTGTAACTCCCCGTATTTAAACATCCGTATTTTATTTATTTATATAAATATTATAAATACCGATCCTATTCGATGCACCGTTAATCTTAAAACAGGATACGGTATTGCGCGATATCTAAAATGTTGTGTGCGAAAACATAACTTAAAAACATAACGGGCCCTCTAGACGCGCAAGAACCTGGTTTATGGGTCTTGGGCTCGACACACATTAAACCCTACCTTAACCAAACCCTAACTTATATAAAACTATACAACACACAACAACACACACTACCAAAATCAGACACGCACCCACACTTGCCTCTCACAAACTCCGGTGGCCGGAGTTAGGGTTCCGGCGCCGCTTTTTCCAGCCAACCACGCCACTCCCCTAATACCATCCTCCTTCTCCTTCTTCCTCTTCACTCGTTAACCAACCCCACCTATACCCGAACACAACCATAGATCGAGAGAGAGAGAGACTAGTATATAGAGATAGAAATCCATGACGGCGGTGGCGGGTGGCGAAGCCGCGTTTTAACGGCAGCAACGGCCGGCGGGTCTAGCGGCGGCAGCGCAGCCGTGTTCCATACAGTTCCGGCGACGATAGGTTTCGGGTAGACCCCTTTTACACCCTCGTTCTCTCTCTTTTGTTTTCTGGTCGGACCGGCTCCGGCCATTTTTCCGATGATGACGAGGACGACGTGATGGTGGTGGTTGTTGCCGACGGCAGCGGCTGGCGGAGCCACGTCGGCGCAGACCTGGTTTGGGTCCCGTTTGGATCAGGTTTGGTTCAACGGTTTCGAGCGCCCTAGTTCATTTCTTGATGCGGTGTTCCGGATTTGGGTTTCGATTCGGTTCAACAAGTCACACTCTGGGCAACGTCATATTCGTCTCGGGTTCGGGTTCGTCAACAGCAGTCAAAGGATACCTCGGTCAAACTCGTCTCGACCCGGTCAACTACTGGCAGACTCGGTAAAATTTATAAAGCGTTTTCATGAATATTGTTTTATGTACTTATCTTAACTTAAATGTGAGACCAGAAACCGAACCGACTAATGAACGCCATAATAATAAATTGTCTTTTGTGCAACGGAGTTCACATACAAAACATGTTATGCGTCGGTCAAACCTAGTCGTTAAGTGAGATATATTATTTATTGTAAACTTGTAATAACCAACATTCGAGACAAAGGTGGCGTTTGTTTAACAATTGAAAGGCGTCGTGTGTACATATATATATATATATATATATATTATTCCCTTACTTGTTGCGTTTTGAAAAAAAAAATGTATTCGACACATAGTTGTCGGGATCGTCCAAAAACAGGGGAAACTCTGCCCGTTTTTCGTCATAATATTTAGAAAAGTATATACGGATATAATTATTACGCCTTTTAAATATACGTATACGTCGAGAAAACTTTTCGTCGAAATAAATTTATATAGATCCATTAACCATGTTTTCTCATAAATATATATATATATGTGTATATATATAATATATATTCGCTACGTTAATACGAGTATCAGAACTCGAGTGAAGTTTACAAATAAATATTAAAATATAATATTTCCACAATACTTCTTCAATCACTAAACACTTTAATACATTTCAATGCGAGATACGACTCGGAGCCTTCAAGGATGATAAGGCTACCTCGGTGTTCCATTCCTCAACTCATCGACTCCTCTCGAAAATTTCAAAAGAAGCCTCGCTAAATGTGAGCATACTCGACCCCTTTTTATACTTTAACGCATTTTGGGGTGCAACATGTTTAAATAATAAAATCCACATTTCGTGATCAAGTATATCAATCATCCAATCCAATGAACGTATTATTTGGTTATTTATGCGTATTTGTTCTGACTCGTAAATATACTTACTATTTGTTACACCTAAAGTGTTTACGCATGCTAGTTTTTAACTTGTGTATCAGTGTTAATTGTTATGCTTAGGTTGTCCATGTATGCTAGCTGTCACGTAAATATGAATTGCCATGTTGGATTGAAATAAACATCTATACATGTACTTACATTCAAACTTGTATGCTCGCCAGTGCTTTGTACTGATCCATGCTTTTATTACAAGTTGCAGGATTTGCGACCGACGAATCTAGTAGGATTGCCTAGAAACGCACTTAAATTTTAATATTCATTATATTGTAATTTATTTTCAAAACTGTTGTATCTTATTTCCAATACTTGTATCAAATCATTAGCGATGAAATGAAATTTGATTAGTAGATTTCCATGTGTTTTAATTTTCTCAATCTTGATGTATATTAGACTTCAAACATTATAAAAGCAACTATTAATTGTTTGTCGCGATTAGTGTTATGAAGCCTCTTACAATCTCGTTTTCGTCTCATCCTGATGTTTCCGCCATCGGTTGGGGTGTGACAGGAGCAGCGTGGGACTGAAGTCGTTGCTCCTTTCGATCCTCAAATCAATTTCTCAGACTCTCCTACCCGTTATTCTCTGCAATAAACCCCCTAAAACCCTAAATCTGCGAAGCACTGCCCCGTTGTAAGTGTTTTAACCCTAATCACTGATTCGATACTATGTTCGATTGATCTAAAACCCGGCAACGGATGCCAAAGTGCTGCCTGTATATAAGGCTATACTTTGTAAACTACGTTGGGGTTTTGTCTCGTGATGTATCGTTGAAGTTTAAGTTGGGTTATTTCACTAACACGTGTTGCATTGTAATTTTATTAGGAACCCATAAATAGCACCTGGAAGCTCTAAGACAACAACCTTAAAACTACAAAGTGAGTCATTCTATATTTTTATCAAACGCTTTTACCAAACCCTAAATATTTTACCAGTTATATTTACTTTTGTAATCTTCAATTACTGCCGGTATGTGGGGTTTTGTATACACTACTCACTATTGGACGAAAGTTAGCCAATAGTAATATGACCACAGTCATTGGAACTGCCACCGTGACAAATACTGATTGAGTTTTTGTTAGATAAAAACAATGTAATCGCACTTAATACTGTAAAATATAACAATGTGTATTTTTACAAAATTTGAATGAAGTCGACAAAATGTTTTTAAACGCGTTTCAGGTAACTTACCGTGAAAGTCATAGCAGCCAGCTATGGAGCACTGGAGGCTAAATAAAGTGGTTACTTGAATAAAAGAAGAAATTTATGTTTTTGTCAACTAGGGTTTATCCCTATAAAAACATTTGAATGGAATATGGGTTTTATCCCATTTGTTTAATATAACTTTGGTGTTTTACAAACTCTGAAATATTTCCTAACTACGATCTTGATGAAAAATTCCGCTGCCAATTTAATAAACACCAATACCACTAGTTGACTGTTCGCGGCTTCCGCATGGGGTGGGGTCGGGGTCGTGACAGAAGGTGGTATCAGAGGTACTGGTTTAATCTATTTAGGTGCTCTTTTAATACCTAAACTTAAACATTAAAGTTAGAAATTTATGTAAAATAATTTGTGTTATATATGTGAAAACAAATTTCAATATATATAATATGATTTCTATATTATTTTAACAATTTCTGAGTCTGCAGTATGAGTGATAAAAGTGTGTCCAATACTTTTCTCCATATGGCTGATTCACCACGCTTCTACAACTTGTCTTTAGCTTCTCTAATGGCCCATGCTTCAAAATTTTAAAACTTTTGCAGATAATTATGAGTAGATTACGCTCCAGTAATAAAAAGAAAATACAACGCTTTACCGAAATAAGAACCTCCTTTGAAGTAGGAAGTGGCTTACGGAAGCCATGTTTTGCAAAAAGTAGGAGTTGGGCAGGTGGTGGGTTTTTATGATAAAATGACATTTTGGAACTAATGAGAAAGATGATAGAGAAATGTGTTTAATCTAGAAAAAGATGAAGACACGTGGCATGAAAAGCATGTTAACAACAAAAAAAGAGAGTAGGTAAAAAAAACTCAAAATAATTTAACTATGCTTGGTAACAAAAGAAAATCATGTTAACAACAAAAAGAGAGAAAATAAAAGCTAAAAATAATCTAAATGCTAGGTACAAAACAGATTAATTTTTTTCCCATGTCACTATTTATCAACCGCGGCTAATAATACATAGTCAAATTAAAATTAAAATAAAATAAAATAAAATTAAAATTAAAATTAAAATAAATACAAAATTAAAATAATTCTAAGACCAACCATAGTGAGGCTTTTTTGACGTTTTCCCCCAAAAAAGGGCCCAACCAATCCCCTAAACCGCCCCATGGGCGTTTTTTCAAAAAAAAAAAATGCACAAGGCGTCCTTTTTTCCACGCCTCTTCATCGAATCTTTGGCCAATGACCGTTGCCCAACGGTCAACAACGGCTATAATTGTTTTTTTTTTTTTTTATTTAACCTTTATACACACACACACACTCGAACTACAACACATTTTATACAAACCAAAACCCAAAATCTACACATACAACATCAAACTACAAAGCATTTATATAAAAAATGGATTCCCCGACATCCTCTTAGTCCATTGCAAATTTTACTATAGAGAGTTTTTAGCGGATGAGGGTGACTCGACCATTGAGGAGGTCGAGCAATAGGCAATTACGTGCGAACTCGCAGTTATGAGGGACACTTGGATTCACCGGTATGCAAAAGTGTACTTCAGCGCTACGAGTACTTGCGTATGGTAACACGACCGACATCAACAACGAGTATTTAAAAATGACCGAGAAAACAACGCGAGATATCTTGAAGCATTTTTGTCAAGGTGCATTGCTCTACTATAAACATTACATGTATTCATAATATTTTTAGTTAGCTTATAGTTATATATGTTTGTTAAAGGTATCATAAATTTGTACGGTGCGCGTTATCTAAGAAGCCCACATGGTATGACCTCCAACAAATTTACGAGGTCCATTTTAATCTCCATGGTTTACCGGGCATGATCGGGAGCTTGGATTGTTGTCATTGGCGGTGGTATAATTGTCCGACCGCATGGCGAGGTCAATACACACTAGGTGACCAAGACGGACCATCTGTTATTCTTCAGGTGGTTGCCTCACAGGACCTTTGGGTTTGGTCGACTTACTTTGGTATGGTAGGGTCATGGAATGATGTAAACGTTTTTGAACAATCTCTGTTGGTAGAAGACTATATCTCTTGTCGAGCTGCAAATTTTTTTTAATGCAAACGAAAATTACCACCCGCATGGATACTATTTGTGCGATGGAATTTATCCTGAGTATTCGATTGTCGTAAAGACTTTTAGGGAGCCGTATGATGAAAAAAGAGCTTACTTTAAAAAAGTTCAAGAGTCTTCGCGGAAAAACATGGAGAGATGCTTTGGAGTTCTTAAACAACAGTGACATTATTTGAGAAATCATTGTCGTGCATGGATCAAAGACAAAATGAGAGATGTTATGTACACTGTATAATCATGCATAATATTATTGGAAGACGAAATAAAAATAATATGCCAAAACTATGTGCCGGAAGATGTCCAGGAATGTCCCCAAGCAACAATGGAAGTCCGAGTGAAGAATGCACATGAATTGCGGTCTGAAGCCGCACATACCGCGTTAGCGGTTGATTTGGTTTAACACGCTTGGTCGGTTCGGTATATTCCAGAGGGTAAACAAAATACGGATGACGTGGAAGTCGAATATGACGAGAATGGCGAAAGGAAAGACGAAAATTAAGACGACTAGTATTACGTGTTTGTTTTTATTTTTTATAATAAAATATTATTATTTTTAATTTGAAAAAAATAATAATTAAGTAATAATTCGTTGGGGGCGTTATAATGCTTTATTCCACTACGTCATTAAGAAAAACGCCTAACCCCTTCCTAACCTGCCACGTAACACAAAACGCGTAAGAACGGATGCTTTGTTTTACCGTACCACTAGTGGTCTAAACTAAAGCAGGCGTCCTCTTGTCGTCTATCTCCCCTGTTCGCTGCTCCATCTTCTAAACCTAAAAAACAGCCAACAGATCTTCTCTTGATTCAGCAGGGAAAATAAGGTTCAATCAGCAGCAGGTAAGCTTCGATTCAGCAACTTCGATTAGCCACCATTTCTTCTCTGTTACATTTCAATTGTTTTTTCGGAACGCCATTCGGAAACGGGATCCCGGATCGTGTTCGTACCGCGAATTGGATCGGACGAACCAAAAAGTGCCATGACCAGCGAATTATGGTCAACACTTTGGATCTGTTAATTGTTTCTGGAACATAAGTTATTTCAAATCTCAGAATTTCAATCTATTATTATTTTAGTTCAACTATTTAATTCGTCATTCATACCAGGCAGTGGCGAAGCTTGCCTTCGAATACCGGGGGCGAAAACGTATATACTCAAAAATTTCTATAGATCGGGGAACGTATATACCCAAAAATTTCTATACGAAAAGTACATATATAACACTACTGAGCGAAAAATTGGGGGGGGGGGGCACGCCCCAATCAAGCTGCGCCGCTGATACCAGGAATGAACTAATAGACATACTATGCTTTGAATTAATTAGCCTAACATATTGCTTCCGGTTTCAATACTGATCTCATTTTCCAAATAGATTTAGGGGCTGTTTGTTTACCTCTTAATGAGGATCTGAATGGTTCAGACCTCTTACTGGTTCAGCACCTAATGGTTCAGACTGTTTGTTTCATGAGTAATTACTGGTTCAGCACTTAATGGTTCAAACCTCTTACTGATTCAGCACTTAACCATTCAGAAGTTGCCAAACAACCAATCATTATATCATGAGTTATTTAAGATATTGTGTTGTCTTCAACATTTAAAATCTACATACTAATCATGTTGCTTCTTGCTCATAGCTTGACACCATCATTTGCAAATATATAAACTTGTCGACTGCTATTGGGAGGGATTGATTTTTTTCCAAGTGTAATGCACTAAGAAGGAGACGCCTCGATATTAGTCGTGTAAAGTAATAGCAAGATGGATTTAGCAAACTATATTCCGAGTGCTTTCATGGGTTTGATGAAGAATGCATCTGAGTTGATCACATTTGCATATGATGTACCGTTTGCTCGGGCTGTTGTTTTCGGGGTGCCCATTGGAGGTATGTTTTTTAACGCGGGTGGTCTTTGTTAATTGGCACTAATATATACTTATGATCATAGTTATTAAAGGCGCTAGGCGCACTCAAGGCGTTTAGGCCTCCCCTAGGGCCTAGGCGCAAAGTGCAAAAAAAGCGATGGGCTGAGAAAATATAAGCGCACAATGAAAAATATTAAAAATATATTATGTATTAGAAAAATTATACTATTCTTCAAATAAAAAAACAAACACTTTTATATAACATTTAATGTGATCTATTTAGTACCAAAAGTTCTAAAATCAGTACCAAAAGTTCTAAAATATTAGTGTATTAGTGTAGAAAAGCAGTTGTCCTTAGATAAAAGTAGAAATCTGGCTGGAATCTTGCCGGAATTTAGATAATATGTGCTGGAAACTCTCCGGAATCTAGGAATCTGCGCTTGAACCATCACCTGAAGAATTAAAGCGCAATTGTTTCGCCTCGCCTGGAAAATGGGCCTAGGCGCAAGAAGCGATGGCTTTTAACAACTATGCTTATGATACCGAGGTTGACTTTTCTTTATTGTTGTTGACTTGTAGGCCATCTGTTTGTGGAAGGTCTACTCTTAGTAGTTATCATCTTCTTACTATCTCAGAAGAGTTACAAGCCGCCTAAACGCCCTTTAACGACAAAGGTTTGACTCTTTTTTTATTGATGTCTTATTTTGACCTTTTTTAATTTTTTTATGATGTTTGTAGGAGATAGATGAGCTATGTGATGAATGGGTGCCGGAGTCTCTTATACCACCAGTAACTGAAGAGATGAAAAAGGAAGTTCCAGTACTGTTAAGGTCTCTCTCTCTAGACACACATATAGAGATATACATACCCATAATGTTTATACACATCCACCTTTATTTTATGTACATACATATATAACTAACTATATATAACCCCTATTGTACACACACACACATATATATATATATATGAATGGTTGTAAGAATCGCTAGGCGCTAGTCAACCGGTGGGGTACCAACTAGCGATTAATCGGGATTCAAATTTCAGTTTTTATATATATACGCACACATTTATATGTAATTTTTTTAAGTAGACAGGTTTTAACCCCTCCTCGACCCATTTTTTTAAGTATACAAGATTAATCGCCGGATTATAGGATTTGGCTGGAATCTGGTCAGAATCGCCGATTTCCTGCCGATTACCTAAAAATTAAATTCACTGATTACCTAAAAATTAATCAGTGGTCGGCCGACTAGTGACTAGTCGCCGATTAATCTCGATTTTTCCAACGCTGTTGTATACATGTATTGCTATTCATATATGTCTATAATTGAAACGTATAATTGTAATTAGGTTTTCTTATTGAATAATGAAGAATACAAGGCCCTATATATAGATAAACTAATTACAACTTGGTACCCTTAATAATAATAAACTTGTCTAATTTAAATAACTTAGTCTAACATCCCCCCGCAAGTTGAGGGCGGGGAACGACCTGCAACTTGGACCGTAGAAACTCAAATCTTTGTGAAGGTAGAGCCTTTGTAAACACATCAGCAATTTGATCATTAGTGGAGATGAACTTGACATTCAGCTTCCCTTGAGTAACTTGTTCACGAACAAAGTGATAGTCTATTTCAACATGTTTTGTACGAGCATGAAACACTGGATTAGCAGAGAGATAGGTTGCACCAAGATTATCACACCAAAGCGTTGGTGCCTTGCTAACCAGACCGAGCTCATGAAGAAGAGATTTCAGCCAAATCAGTTCTGCTACAGTATCAGCAATAGCCTTATATTCAGATTCTGTTGAAGATCGAGAGACAGTTCGTTGTTTTCGAGCAGACCACGAAATAAGATTAGAACCCAGATAGACAGCATATCCCCCCGTGGAACGACGATCGATAGGGCAACCAGCCCAATCAGAATCCGAGAACGCCCGAAGACTAGTGGCCCAATGAGAGTCAGAAAAGGCTTGTAGCGTAGACCCCGTGTTGTGACGAAATAAGAGACCCAAATCAGCCGTGCCCTTCAAGTAACGCAGAATACGTTTCACCCCAGCCCAATGATTCTCGGTAGGAGCATGCATGAATTGACAAACCTTATTAACTGTAAAAGCAATGTCCGGACGAGTTAAAGTTGCATATTGAAGAGCACCGACCGTTTGCCTGTATCTAGAAGGATCATCAAGTAACGGACTATCATCAGGTAAGAAAATCTGAGAAGTACTCATAGGGGACGACACGGGTTTGCAGTCGGCAAGGCCTGCACGATGAAGAATGTCAAGAATGTATTTTCGTTGAGATAGGACCAGATCCGAATCATGATGCACCACTTCAATGCCCAAAAAATAATGTAATGGACCCAGATCTTTAATTGCAAACATAGAGCTCAAGCGGTCAATAACAGCAGTAACAGCTCCAGGGTGATTGCCTGTGATGATAATATCATCTACATAGACAAGAAGGTAAACCAAAGTACCATTGTTGTTAAGAATAAACAGGGACGGGTCAGTTTTGGACCCGTGAAAACCCAATTGGTAAAGAGCCGTTGATAATTTAGTAAACCAAGCACGAGGAGCTTGCTTGAGACCATATAAAGATTTGTGTAATAAGCACACATGATCTGGCTTAGTTGGGTCAACAAAACCAGGAGGTTGTCTCATATAGACTGTCTCCTGAAGATCACCGTGCAGAAAGGCATTCTGAACATCTAATTGTCTGAGAATCCACTTGTTGGTGACAGCTAGGGATAAAATAGTCCGAACCGTAGCAGGTTTGATTACTGGGCTGAAAGTCTCATGATAGTCAACTCCATGTTGCTGGTGAAAACCTTTAGCAACAAGTCGTGCCTTGTACCTGCTGATGTTCCCACTTGCATCTGTTTTTAACCTGTAAACCCACTTGCAATCAACCAAGTTAGTATGAGGGGCAGGAGGAACTAACGTCCATGTCCCATTCCTATGTAGCGCATCCAACTCTTCAGCCATGGCTTGGCGCCATTCTAAAGACTTATTAGCAACGGTAAAGGAGGTGGGCTCAGCGGGTAAGGTACGACTTGTTGCTAAAGGTTTTCACCAGCAACATGGAGTTGACTATCATGAGACTTTCAGCCCAGTAATCAAACCTGCTACGGTTCGGACTATTTTATCCCTAGCTGTCACCAACAAGTGACAGCCTCCTTCTCGGGGGGGATGTTAGACTCCTTCTCGGGGGATGTTAGACTAGATTGTGCAAGAAGTGTAAGTCCGGTTTCCACAACGTGCCGATGACGACGCTCGACCATCCCATTTTGCTCACTTGTGTGAGGACAAGAGCGGCGATGAATGATACCGTGACTGGTACAAAAGGATGTAATCGTACGAAACTCTCCCCCCCAATCAGATTGAATGCATTTTAGTTTGGTGTTAAATTGTCGTTCTACTAGTTTAATAAAGTTGGTTAGCACATTGTAAACATCTGATTTTTGAGCTAGGGGATAAAACCACATGTATCTAGAGTGGTGATCCACACATAACAAAAAGAAACGATAACCATCAACAGACAAATCGGGCGACGGCCCCCAAACATCACAATAAACAAGATCTAACAAATTTTTGCTACGAAAAGATGAGTCTGATAAAGATAATTTTGACGACTTGCCTAGTTGACAAGAAGTACATAATGTATTTGAAAACTTGTCAGTAATAGGTAAAGAACAATGAGAGATAATTGAACGAAAAACTTGAGCATGAGGATGTCCTAAACGTTGATGCCAAATGCTAGAAGAAGCTTGGACAGCCGTGAAAGCGACTTTAGGGATAGACTGGAGCTGAGGAAGACGAATGGAGTACAAACCCTGTTCACTGGGACCCGTTAGGAGGATTGTGCGTGTAGACTCGTCCTTCACAACAAAATAAGACGAGTGAAATTCAAAGAAAACATCATTATCCACACAAAATTTTTGAACGGACAAAAGGTTTTGTTTAAGGTCAGGAACGTGAAGTATATTAGATAATTTAAAGGTTTTGTTAGGCGAGTAAATAGTTGAGGAGCCAATATGAAAGATAGGTAGTGGGTTACCGTCACCAATAAGTAAAGAATCATTACCAAAGTAGGCCTCCGAGTTGTCAATGCTAGATAAGTCTGGAGTGGCATGTCCATTGCATCCGGTGTCAGGCTTCCAAGTGAATCCTGATTGAGAGGCAACATCAGAGTGAGCAGCAAAGTTGGCTTGTGGTGCTGCACGAGATTGGTTCAGTTGATTTGGACATTGAGATGGGAGATGACCAATGCCACAACGGTTACAGTGGCCATAGACTGTGTTCTGTGTTGACGCCCAAGAGAATTGACGAGTGCTAGTGTTGTCCTGATTGCGGTTATTTTGGCCACCACGAGAGTTACCACGGGAAGAACCACGAGAACCACGGTTGCCTCTGTTGTTGTTAAAGGAGCGAGACCCAAAATAAGCTTGTGGTTGTGAAGAAGGTGCAGGATGAAGTTGATATCCCAACTGAGAAGCCATGAGTTGAAGATTGTGAAGTTGTTGCCGTAGGGAATCAATATTTGGCTGTGGAGGAGTTGGGACAGCAGCTGTAAGAGGCTGTTGTGAGGTTGTGGCAGCCGCAAATAAGGCGTGTGGCGCCTGCTGATGGGTGGCCAAGATCTTTGTGATCATGTAGTCATGATCACTTAGTAACCCGTGTAGTTCAGTAAAAGTAACAGGAGGGGAACGAGCCAATAAGTTGGCTTTGAGGCCATTATATTCGTCACGAAGGCCGGTAACAGTTAACATGACTAGATCTTTTTCCTTCATCGGTTCTCCTATGTTGGCAAGGGCAGTAGCATACTCTTGAGCCCGGGCCAAATAGTTAGCCGGTTTTTCATCACCCTTCATGGTGATACGCAACAGTTGGCTTTTGAGAGTAAATTCATGAGAGGAAGAAACGGGTGCATAAGCGCGTTCAAGTGATAACCATACCTCTCGAGAAGTGTGTCCTTGAACATGCTGAAAAGATTCCTCAGAAACTGTGTTGACAATAAGCATACGGACATGAGCATCATTGGCAAGCCATGGAGCGTAACTCGGGTTGACAGTGGTGGTTGTTCCAGTTGTAACATCCTTTAATGGGCAAGGGATGGTACCATTCACATAACCGAGTAGGTTATGAGAGGCAAGGAAAGGTTCGACTATTTGTTTCCAATAGCCATAGTTTGTAGGTTTTAGGTTGAAAGCAAACTTGTGAGAGTTATGGATAGCTTTTTCCTGATTTGTAAAGGTTGTGATGGCAGCCATAATAATCGGCTGTTAGGGTTTGGTGATCGGCTGTGACGGCTGTTAGGGTTTGGTGATCGGCTGTGACGGCTGTTAGGTTTAGATAATCGGCTGTTAGGGTTTGGTGATCGGCTGTGACGGCTGTTAGGGTTTGGTGATCGGCTGTGACGGCTGTTAGGTTTAGATATGCTGTTTGCGGCAGATTTAGGGTAGAAGAAGGAGGCTGCGGCAGATTTGTGATTACGGCAGATTGGTGATTAGCTGTTTGCAGCAAATTTAGGGCAGAAGGAGGCTGCGGCAGATTTAGGGTAGAAGAAGGAGGCTGCGGCAGATTTAGGGTTTAGGGAATCCCGGAGCGTATAAGCTCTGATACCAAATTGAAACGTATAATTGTAATTAGGTTTTCTTATTGAATAATGAAGAATACAAGGCCCTATATATAGATAAACTAATTACAACTTGGTACCCTTAATAATAATAAACTTGTCTAATTTAAATAACTTAGTCTAACATCTATCTACCCAACCACCTTTCAATTGTAGAGCCACAATACTAAAACAAAAGATACCCTTTTGCTTTTTGTGTCACTTTATGTTCATATTTATGGTTATGATACTTTGATCATTAACTTTATTAGGATTGTTGATAATACCACAAATTTTTAAATGTATTGGAAATTTTTACATTCTTCTATATTAATAAGAACATGATAGGCTTGACTTGATGCCGATTGTTCACACAGTTTACCTCCGTTCTTCATTTTCTTAAAAACGCAATTACACAAGTATTCACACAAAATGAAAATATGAAATGACCTAAAGGTGGTCGTGTGACTATGTGATATTTCCAAGCTACATGCATGATGAAATACGTTATCGCGTAACATTAATGAAACATCTGCACAATATACTATAACTACTGCATTACTTACAGTGCCGCAGGACCTCATACAATAATCAACGGCAAAGAAGTGGTTAACTTTGCTTCAGCAAATTACCTAGGCTTAATAGGTCACGAGAAGTTACTTGTGAGTAACCTACCCTAATAATTTACTTCAACTGCTTACATATAGTTTTAATTATATAAATCCAAAATGGCAGGATTCATGCACTTCCTCACTAGAGAAATATGGTGTCGGTTCTTGTGGTCCCCGTCAATTTTACGGAACCATTGGTATAAACCTATTAGTGATGCAAATAATCTTCTTATTGAACTTAGTTTCAAACACTGTTGTTAATAGTGAGCATAGCGCCCGCTATAGCGTTTAGCGTGGCGATATGGCAATAGGTTGCAATCTGATTTTGGCGCCTCCATAGCGTGAAAATAGCGGGATTATAGGTTTCTTAGTTTTTTAACATAAACAGCGATAAAATATACCTATAAAATAGCGGGTTGATTTTTTTAATTATAAATATACATATAAAAATAGTGTATTATGATAAATATACAAATAAAATATTTCTAAGATTTCCTTCTAGTGCATCACTAAACATAAAATAGCGCCCGCTATTTCATCGATATCGCTACGTAGTGTATAGGTAACTTGTCGCTATTGTCTGCTATTCGCTATTAACAACTATGGTTTTAAGTACTTTAATGTTTTAGAAAGCTACTATAGCTCTTTTAACTCTCTTTTATTTAGATGTTCACCTTGACTGTGAAACGAGGATAGCGGAGTTTTTGGGAACTCCAGATTCGATACTCTACTCTTACGGACTCTCAACTATGTTTAGTGCAATTCCGGCATTTTGTAAGAAAGGAGATATCATTGTCGTGTAAGTTCTGTTGTTTTGCTATTTTAAAATCAACTATATATAAAATGGAATTGATTGTGAAGATGTACATGTAATACGCTCTATTTTACAAGTCCATTTTGTTATTTTTAGAGATGAAGGTGTGCATTGGGGGATACAGAATGGGTTATACTTGTCGAGAAGCACAATTGTATACTTTAAGCACAACGACATGCAGTCTCTACAAAGTACACTTGTCAAAGTAACTCAAGACAACAAACGAGCTAAGAAACTCAGACGCTACATTGTTGTTGAAGCTGTATACCAGGTATTTCTAGTTAATTATGCTTATATTCCCTTTTCTTGAACTCACTTCTGATTAAGTTGAGCACCTGGCTCATATGGGCTCATATCAAACTAAAAGTGAACATTACAAATAAACACGCATTTTCTAGAAGGTTACAATCAGAAGAAACAGGCTACTCGTACAGGCTTAGTGTGCTTGACTCATTATAACGTTTAATATATGGTATCAAAATGTTCAGAATTCTGGTCAAATTGCTCCACTTGATGAGATTATCCAACTGAAGGAGAAGTACAAGTTTCGTGTTTTGTTAGATGAAAGCAACTCTTTTGGTGTGCTTGGCAAATCTGGTAGAGGTCTAACTGAACACTACGATGTTCCGGTACACTCCCCCCCCCTCTCTCTCTCTCTATGTCCACCCCGAGTTGCAAGAACTTGAGAATTCCTTGAAAAAAAGGTTTTTTTTTTAAATTTTTCGCCATTTTTTTTGAATCATTAACCTTTTTTAAAAAAAAGCCTAGCGTTCATTTACGTAGGGTTTTGGATCGCTTACATTGCCGTAAAAAATTACAAAAACATATGACGTCACCCTTTCTTGCGAGTTACACTCTTGTAAATTGTTGTTACACTGTAGTAAATTTCCGTATACGTTTTTTTTAAACTTACATAATTTTAAAAATTTTTGGCGAAAAAAATAAAAAAATGAACTTTTTTCAAAGGAGTTCTCAAAGTTCTTCCAACTCGGGGTGGTTCTCATTATATCCATCCCCTACTTATATATGTATGTGTGTGTGTCTGCGCACACACATATACATATACATATACATATACATCATACATGTATATTTGATGTTTATAGTAAGTAGAAGGGTGATGTTGGTCTTACTGTTGTAGGTTGATAAGATAGATATAATAACTGCTGCTATGGGACATGCATTGGCCTCAGAAGGTGGGTTTTGCACCGGGAGTCACAGAGTTGTTGATCACCAAGTAAGCATTCCTGCATCTATAACATGTCTGACATTTAACACCAATAGGAAATTTTGATATTTCAATATTGATATGTAATCGTTTAGTTCAAGAAAGGACACATCAATGCATCGAGTTTTGAGACAAACGTCACAAGTTACAATACAAGATCATTACAAACATATTTTAGCATGGTTTTGTGTCTTATGTTAACGTGTTATGTTTCTGTAGCGTCTCAGCAGCTCAGGCTATGTGTTTTCTGCATCTCTTCCCCCATATTTGGCAAGTGCTGCAATTGCTGCTATCGATGTTATAGAGGAAAACCCTCAACTCATAACGAAGTTACGAGATAATTCCAAATTATTAAGCACAGGTGATAGATTTGGCCTACAAGACGACTCTTTATTATTATTTATTATTATTATTATTAGGGAAATTGGATTTTAATAATCCTACCTTTAGGTGGTTGGCCAATAATAATCCCACCTTCAAATATCGTCACTGGCAGTCCCACCTTTTAATTTCTTTTCTCACTGGACCTTCGTTAAGTTTTTTATTTTTTTTTTCTGAATTTCAAATTGATGTTTTAGGGCTTTTGATTAGAACGAGGATACGGGTCGATTGATGTAAAAATTACTTTGAAACGGTGCTTCAGTTTGGGTATTTAAAACTTCAAATTTACAAAAATCAAGCTGTTTGGAGCATCCTTTTGAGATAAGTTTTACGTCAATTGACTCGTATCCTTTTTCTGATCAAAATGGAGGTCCAGTGATGATTTTTTTTATAAAAGGTGGGACTTCAGTGGTGATATTTGAAGGTGGGATTTTTATTGGCCAACCACCTAAAGGTGGGATTATCAAAATCCAATTTGCCTTATTATTATTATTATTATTATTATTATTATTCTATTATTATTATTATTATTATTATTATTATTATTATTATAATTATATTTTTTAACCGTTAGAACTAGGGATGGGATTGGTACATGTACCGGTACCAAATTTGAACAAAACTTGGTACCAAATACCGTACCGAATATATTGGTATAGTACGGTACCTACTTTAGTACCGCTTTGTTTTTATTTTAGTTTTTGAGCACTCGTACTGGTACTATATATGTAAAATCCACATGAATACCAATATAGTGTAAGTACCGAATAGGTAAAATCAATACGAGTACCACAAATACCATAATATGAAATAAAACATAATATAAAATAACTTTTAAAGTTCTATATAAAATTCGGTACCAATACCTTTATTATCTCGTACCCATACCAATACCGAAAGTACCGAATACCAAAATCAATAAAGTGGGTACCAATAGTCCAATACATGCACTGAGTACCTAAAATCGGTATGGGTACAGGTACGGTTTGGGTATTTAGAGAAAAATGCCCATCCCTAGTTAGAACCCCGTCAATACCTGCTAACGCATCTTGGGCTGGGTAGGTGGCCTTAAGACGCCTTTAGTTTGTCTTTCTATGATTATGTTTTATTACATTCTTTGACTAATACTGTCCACATTATTTTCATGGATGTTTCGTGAATCCTTAATAATATGAAGCCATTTATTATGCTTTTACAAATGCAGGATTATTGGGAATAAAAGGCCTGGAGCTTGCAAATGATATAATGTCACCACTTGTATTCCTCCGACTTAAAAACTCCACAGGGTCATTGAAGAGTGATCTTCAAGTACTTGAAGATCTTGCTGATCGGGTAAGTGTTAAGCCTTCAGTAGTATGCAAATATGCATTGTTTTGTTGTACGGTACAGCCCATACGTGCATTGTGAATGTGGTGCAATTGCAGGTATTGAAGGAACACTCGGTTTTTGTAACAACTTCAAAAAGGTCATTTGTTGATAAATGCAATCTTCCTGTCGGGATTAGAATATACGTCTCAGCTGCTCACACAGAATCCGATCTGCAGAAAACATGTGAATCATTGAAGAGCGTTGCCGCTTCATTATTCACGGATTAAATCTACTTGCTACGGTATAACACCTCATACATGAACAAATTGTGTGAAAGAAAAGTTTAAAGAATTGTTTCTTCATATTTTTAGCCATGGTTTATTTGATTTCTTGACATGCTAGTTGGGTTTGTTCATATGCCTCTCTTTGTTCTGTAAACTTCAAAATTGCATACTTACGTTTAATTTATGTCAATTTCATATGATCTCTCTTACATCTGACTGATCAATAAAGGGAAGATTAAACTTAATGGTGCTTTGTGGGCCCACGTTTACGGTCACATCAACCGTTTAAGAGAACTCCTGCCACTCAATAGGTTAGTGCTGACGTGGCGAGTACTTTGAGAACCACCTGAGTTGAGAGAACTTTGAGAATTCCTATCAAATGAACTTTGTTTTTTCGAAAAAAAGAATCTTCTCAAGATTGTGTATTCATTGCCAACTTGAACTCGAAAAAAATAATAATAAAAAGATGTGTATCCATTACTAACTTGAACTCAAAAATAAAAAATATAAGGATTAATTGTGACATTACATATATAAAAAACCATTTTTAAAACACTTGATGGAAAAAAAACTTCTACAAAAGGCGAGTATTAGACCAGTGGGTGGGTGTGGAGTAGCGCCACGAGCCACATAAGCTTTTAAAGCCTCCAACACCATCATCCTGGAGCGCCAAAGGTGATATTGTGAGGGAAATGGCTGGTGTGAAAGGGGAGTGAAGAGTGGACCCCGTTTGCAACTGTGGTGGACCAATGAGAACCCTATTTGGAGGGGGGACTTTATGGGGCTTCACCTCACACCACCCAACCTTAGGGTGAATGGGGTGGGTGCGGCAAACTATAGGGTAAACTAGTTTACCTCGCGGGGAACACGTTGCCATCAAAGTTTACCTCGCGAGGGGACTTGATTTCGGTGTATAATCACCGTATAAGGGAAGAAAAGAGAGAGAGTGAGTGTTGGATAATGGTGGGCCCACTCTTTTCAACCAATCATAATTTTTTTTTGTTTTTTATATTTTAAAAAAATAGTTTACCTCTTCCCAAGAGAGGTGACCACTCATTATGTTTTAGTACAAAAGGGACTTAGAGAGAGGAATTGACATGACAAGATGTGATTGGGTGGGTTGAGAGTTGTTACGTGTAAAATGGTAATCAAGCACAAAGAGCGAATATAGAGAAAGTAGAAGAAAACACAGATAAGGTCCAAAGAAGGTGGTTCCTGTAGTACCTGATTATTTAGTGGTTCTCCTTTGTAATATGTATGTTATATATAGGGCTGCGTTTAATACAAACAAATTTAAGTAGATAACTCTAATAACCGCATAAGTAGTTGTACATGGTGCATGAAAAATAATCACATGTAGTGGGAGAGAGAAAGAGAAGCGAAACCGTCTTATGTATCAAATCTGAAACAATAAGTATAAGTGGTAGTTGTTATTGTAGTTCTCTATTTACATATGATTTTGTACTGAATATTCCTCTCTATATATATGTTGTGTAAGGAACATATCATAAAAAAATGTGCTTTCAATCCAATAATTTAAAACAAACAGATAATATATATATATATATATAGTACGGTAAAAAAAAATCTAAAATTTTTCATCTGAAATCTTAAGATGTTACTATATTTTAATTACCCGCTAAACCTTTTATTTGCTCACTTTCATGAACCAATATCTTTTAGGGTGGGCCTGTTACGTATACCGAATAATATACTGGGGCCGTTCGTACGTTTTAGCTTTGCTTAACTTATATAACCCACGACATATTGAAACGGGCTCGCATTCAGTTATTGTCATCAACACTTTTTCATGCTATTTTCAACGTTCATTTTATCATTGAACTTCACATGATACTAACGAATCAATATGGGCCCGTATTCACCTACTATCACTAACTCATGCTTTTGAGTTCTCGTAAACTTACACAACCTCATTAATCATTGGGCATTGGCCCTTCAAACGTAAACTATTTCATACATTCAATTTCACCAAAAGACATTAAATATATTCTTAGTTACTTATTTAACAATATGAACCACAGTTTCATCATTCACCTTTTATAGCCACATGGTTACTTGTAATTTCAATAACATTACAAAACTCACCAAATAACTGGTTGCTTATTATTTCATACACAACAATTACTCTCCATTAATTTCATTCAACAGGTTCCAAATGGGCAATGCTCTAGCGGTACCCAATGAGTTTTTCTAACGAAGGTGGCCGTTTGGAGTCTTGTTTGTAACAAAATGTCATGCTCGAGCAAGAAATACTACTATAGTGGGTCTTCGGGGGTTGGGTTTTCTCTGAAATGATGACGGGTCGGGTCATCGATGCCATCTGTGTTCGTGGGCGTGGGTGACCTTTTATCATTTGTGCACCCGGGTGGTCGGTCGGGCTTTGTTAGACGTTCAAAAAATTCATTCAACAAGTGTTTAATGAATTTAACCTATAACCAAGTTCGTAAATTATTTTTAAGCATAATTTCGTTTAAGAAAATATTCATTTACTCATCTTAGTGCAACCACTATTTACTCTTTTCGAGTTCTAAGGGTTTTTTAAGGCAAATTGGAAATAAATAATCCCATCTAACTCAATTTGGCTGATAATAATCCCAGGTCAGTATTTGGTTGATAATAATCCGAACTGATCATATTTTTTTTGTAAAATAGTCTGCCGTTAAAATAGTTTAACAGAGTTAAGTTTTTTTTTTTTTCCGAATTACAAACCGATGTTTTAGGGCTTTTGATCAGAACGAGGATACGAGTCGATTGATGTTAAACTTACCTCGAAAATTTGCTCGAAATGGCTTGATTTTTGTTAATTGGAAGTTTAAACACCCGAACTGAAGCACCGTTTGGGGCGGTATTTGGAGGTAAGTTTTACACCAATCGACTCATATCCTCGTTCTGATCAAAAGTCCTAAAACATCGGTTTGTAATTCGGAAAAAAACTTAACTCCGTTAAGCTATTTTAATGGCAGACTATTTTACAAAAAAAAAATGACCAGTTCGGATTATTATCGGCCAATAACTGACTTGAGATTATTATCAGCCAAATTGAGTTAGGTGAGATTATTTATTTCCAATTTGCTTTTTTTAATGACAAATGTTACACGCGCTTGAATTACACCAAATTTATTACTAATCCACACCATGCTTGCCCCTAAGGCCATTCTCAGATGTTGAGGTAGGGACCCGAGTACACTATTATCAAACATGTTTTCATTTTTAGGCTTGATTTTTTAGTAGTGGTAGGAAGTTTGAGAAGTTGAATTTAGGGTTGACTCTAAATGTGTTGTGGCATGTACTGGCGCGCCCCACTGGATGGCAAACATGGATATGAAGCATTTGACGAATAAATTTACTCTATCTTTTGATATATGAAGTATGTGTTAGGTTTGTTTGAGACCGTTGATACTTGAGTTACAAAGTTTAGGGTTGTTTTGGGGTTTGTATAAAGGCCAGAGCTTATATTGTCAAGTCTTATAAGACTAACGTATGAGGGCGGCTTTTTTATTTAGCCGACGTTTTTAACAACCAACAACCCATATATATGTGTAGATGGTGCACCCTTCAGGGTTCTTGGTGATTCTAGTGTGCGTTTTCAAGGTGTAATCAAGTGTAACTGATTTTGGGGCTAATTAATTGACAATCCATAAGGTTTTTAGTGTTTATCTATCTTGGGTTCATCTTCTTTATATTATCGGATTACTATTTTCACCTAGTTTTATCTTACATTCATCTTTGGTGCATCGTTTAGAACATTCAAACATATAATCAATAGGTGTTTGTGTGGTTCATCAGTCACCAACACTGTGATTCGAAGCTTTTGGGATCTACAATTTCGCATCAGAGCCTTAGTGCTCTTGATTGATAATTTGAGTTTGAAAGTTTTTAAAACTTTGGGGTTTTTCAAAATATTTTTTTTATTCAAAAAAAATTGGGGAAATAGGTGTGTTTAGTGGTTTAGTTTTGTCTAAAAGTGTGTTAAAACTATTTAGAATCAATTTCACATCATTTGGGACGGATTTGAATCTGTTTTGGATGATTTTGGGTTAGTTCGGTAGTGAAACAACATTCTGGGCGTTTTGTTCTTGAGCCAACATCGACATTTCTTAAGCTGGTGTTTTTGTTGAATATGGTATTCAACAGCTCATGTCTTGTGTGTAGTCAGCGTAGTTGTATTTATTCTTGGCGTTTTCAATCCGAAGGTGACTTTGGGGACAGTGGTATAAGTTTGTTGCGACTTTACCAGGATGCACTTGTTCCTTTCTAGGAGTCATAATTTTGGTTAGATTTCAACAAGAGTTTTTATTCTCAACAATGTTAACAATCGGCGTTTTTTGTGTTCTAGTGCTTTTAACAAGCAATGTATTTGTCAACAAATTCCATTTTTCTCAGCACTTTTAGCTTGTTTGGCAGCGCTTTTACAACATTTTTAAGGAACAATAACTAAAAACAACCACCAAAATGTCACTTCATAAACTAACTCCTATTGCACAACAAGCTGAACTTGAGACCGGTACCGCAACATGTCCACCGAAACTTAAAGATCTCATGACTTTGGAAGCTGGAAGAACAAATTGAAGGCCTTTTACTCTTTCACTTACTACACTCAATGGATTTCAGTCACTTTCCAATAATTACTACTGACAACGATACTCTAGTCAACAATGACCCATCTACTTACACTGAAAAAAATGACAAGGAATTAATTCAACGCCATCACAAGGCTCATGCAGCTCTCACCATGGCCTTAACTACCGATGATTGCAACATGTTTGAAGAATACACCACAACTCATGATCTTTGGAACACGCTCATTGATTACTACGTACCAAGATGGATATGTTCCGGAAAGAATACGATATGTTCGGTAGTATTCGTGGGGAAAGTTTGTTCGATCACATCAATCTTCTGAATATGCTAACGAAGATGAAGAAAGCGGGAAATCATGTCACCGGTCATGTTGCAATCAAGAAACTTCTCGACTCTCCCCCAAAAGAGTGGAGTCTTCAATGCATGATGATAAAGAAGGATTCCCACCACTCACACTCTGAAATCATTGGAAATGGATATGGTGAAAAGAGAAATGAATCAAGCCGGTACCGGTATTTTCGGTACGGGTACTGCATCGATCCCATCCCTGTATGTGACGGCGTGTTGTATTATCAGATGACTCCATGTGGAGTCGTTGGAGATGTTTTTATTCCTGTAAGCAAGGATTCCACATATGTTAACTTTTATAACCAACAAAATTGATTAATAATCTTTTCTACCAATTATGCATGTAAAACCGTTAACGAGGTACACCATAAAAACAACTACCGATATTGCTATCAAAGTTGTTTTTAGTCCGGTTGGTCAAGGTTAAAAACAAACAAACCAATTATATTGACATGTTCAATTTTAAACAAAACTTTTATCATAATGTAGATAAAAATAAGCACTTCGTAATTTTAAGCATTATATTATATTATAGTATATTATATTATTAGAATAATGAAAAGGGTAAACGACATTGCTTGTAAATATATATATATATGTGTGTGTGTGAGGTAGCTTTGATAACATGTACGTTCGTGTTTCGATTAATTGGCATTACTATTCACAACTCGGTTTAAAAAAATGTATTAAGACATAAATAAAAATAGACACATTGAAACAACATACCCGAATTTTATAAGACATTATACATTGAAAGTTATAAAAGAAGAACTAACTATGCTCAAATTAGTTATAATAAAACAATGATAAAAAATGAAACTGAAAAAAAATTATTTCTGTCTTTATTCATGTTTCACGCTTCTTATTATCGTTCTATGTTGTGCGTAATCACCTTTCGTGTGTCACAATACCATATGCTCTGATTGTTCTATGTTGTGCGTAGTCTTCAATGTGTCACGAAACCCCTAATAATTTAATTGAAGAAGAATAGGGGTGTGAATTTCTGACACGACCAGAAAACACGACACGAACCTAACACGAAATTCGTGGGTTTGGGTTTAGTATAAATGGGTTCGGGTCAGTTTCAGGTTGAACCCGCCAACCCGTTTAGCTAAACGGGTCAGGTTCGGGTCAACTCGGTCGGGTTGACGGGTTGACCGTTTAACCCATTTCTATTATATTATATTTCTTTTGCAATATGTTTTATGTTATAAATTAAATTTGTTGTGTATTTTATGCTATTATAACTTAAAACTAGAAATTGACACAAGATTTTATGATTTTGATGTAATTTTATTATACAAATTTTTGTTTTTTTGTAGTAGATGTTAATTTTAATATATTAATTTGCTGAAAAAATAAAAAAAAAGACTAGTTGAAAGGGTCGGGTTCGGGCCAGCATGCGAATATTCGAGTCAGGTTCGGGTTCGTCTAAAATTTTCGGGTTCACGTCGGGTTGAACCTGCCAAACCACAGACACGACCCGTTTAACACCCCTAGAGAAAAACATAAATGGTATTTGGGATATCATAAGCCACCACTTATTCAGAAAAAAGTGACCCGATGTGTGCCTCACCAAATAGCATAAAGGAAATGTTGGTTACTTTTAATTTGGGAAATGTGTCACGCTAAATCTTCTATCCCCAATAAAATAAAAATCCGAAAAAACACGTGTCACTATGCGGTACAAAAGATTTTAGTTATGGATACTTATTATTAATTGTGGATAATTATTATATCATTAACCAGATCAATTTAGTATGAAATTAATTATAGATACTCATTATTTTCTATTTTACCTGTCATTTTAAAAGAAATAAATTTGTATTATGGATGGTTATTATATATCAAATATTAAAGACATATTTTGATGACTGTTTGTATTAACAAATTAAATTAAATTTTATTCAACCCATGTAGTGCACATGTGTAATTAACCCGTGTAATAAACGGGAGTTTAAAGACATAACTTTTTATTATTATTAAATAATAGTTTTACATTTATTCAATCAATGTAATACATGAGATTCTAACTTGGTATAATAAATATATAGATAATTATAAATTTCACTAGTTTAAAATCTTCGTGGCTCCATTTTTCTATGAGTTTGTTTTCTATATGACCAATGTCAAATTTATTTCCTGTTATATTCTCAGCAAAAATTATCTTGAACATAAGGTCCCTCGATTTGCCTTCTTCTTCATACTACATATAATCATGGTTGTAAAAGTCGCTAGGCGTTCCCTAGTCGGATTCGGAAGTACTCGGGAAGTACTCGGCCTAGGCAAACGGTACTCGAGCCTCGGCAGCCTACCTTGTAGAGAGTTAACAACTATATAGCTTTTTACATGTTATGGATTAGATCAATATAAAATGTAAAGGGGTGAATGTAATGTTCCATCTTTTAATGTAAACTGGGTATTTGTCCGCGCTTTGTGGCGACATGTTTTCACGGGCATTTGATCTGTATGGGTTTGGTTTGTCATATCATTTGTATGATACCATTCAAGCAACATCGGTGTCGATACCGGTGTTTATATTTATCGTTTTCGGTCAAACAATGTAACATTTGTCAAAAACGGGTTTTCCAAACCCGCTCCGTTTGTAATCAAATATCAAGTTATAAATGTTTTGTTGCGTATTTATGTCTATTTTGATTTTTAATGATACATAATTAATAAACAAACTAAACTATAAAAGTTATAATTGATAAAAAGTAAAAATAAAATAATTAAAAAGGAAATGAGGCTGCCGGGACTCGAACCCGGGTCAGCCGGAAAGGAACTCAAAGCTTTATCACACACACACATAACCACTCCGCCACTTGTTGTTTTCTGTCAATTCTAGGAAACAAATAAATCTTATAAACAAACATAAATCAACCGGTTACGCCAACTGTAACTGAAATCGGTCACCAAACGTCCAAAGACGTTTGATTACTCGCGGTTCACTGAGTTTAACCGATACACCGACAATTCCAATCAATTTTGCTTTGAATGAAACTTGAATTCGGGAGTGAATCGGTTTAATAACCGAAAACTTTCAATTCTTGGATTACTTCAATCTTTGTCCTCCCTCGCGACTCAAAAACACTCTGCAAACCTCCAATGACATTTCCGCACAACTTTCAGTTTGCCGGAGAAGGTTTTTGGACTCGCCGGACTTTCGCCGGAAAACCGTATTCTCTATCAAAACAGTAAGTCTTTCAATTCCTTCGTGGTCTATCAATTGTTAAGCTATTGCTGACTCAAACCTTTCAATTGAAATCAAATTCAGACGTCGTTATCGGATAATTCCTGCTCGCCGGAAAATCTCTGAAAGTTCTTATCTTCCGCTGTAAAACGGTATGGACATTCAAACACTCTGTTAACGCTTGTTTAGCACTTCAATTCCACGATTAGCTAATCAAAACGGTTAATTTGTTCGCTCAGTTGAAGTTCATAAAAACTGAGCCGACGCCTTGCCGGAATTCTGAGTTAAATCATTCCTCCGGTATGTTTGCTTCCAACACCGTCTCTGTCATTTCATTTTAGTCTTATGAATGTTGTTAATCGTTTTAAAACTAGAAACAGTTGGGTAAATTGCTGTCTGTAAAAATTAGCGAAGAAGATGAACTGTGTTAACATTATAAGGATAATTAAAATCGGTATTTTAAACGGGTTAGACACACAGTCCAGCGGTGGACTGTGTGCAAACAATACGCACACGCCGCGAGTTCGATCCCTGATACACACACCTTCTCTGTAATAAAGATGTTTTATTTTTCTAACTGAACCGGATTAACTTACGTTAGTTGTTAAGTATAATAAAAATCTGTATATTAACCAAGTTAGACACACAGTCCAGCGGTGGACTGTGTGTAACGTTAAAGCACAGGTCCCGAGTTCGAGACCTGTTGGTGACACCGGTTCGATGAATTAAAATATTTTTGAAAATAAAAGAATTTTGAATAAACTGAGTTAGTATATAAGTATAATTAAAAACAGAATTATTTCGGGTTAGACACGTAGCTCAGTTGGTAGAGCTGCGTGCACGCGTACGGGAGGTCTCGGGTTCGAGCCTCACCCGCGCATACAATTACACAATAAAATCGGTCAACAAGTCAAACGGTCAACGGTCAATGCAAAAGTCAACATATTTTTATATTTTTATTTATTTAATTTAATTTAAAAATCAATTAAAAATACTTAAAAATAATGTTTTTAAAGTTAGGAAATAGCCTTAAACTCACAAAAATATATCTAAAATTCCCATTAAAATTATCAATAAAAATCCACTCATTTACTATATTTTCCGTTATTATTTAGGTTAGTTAATACTCGTTGTTCAATCCTTCCAACTCGTGCGCATCTCATCATCTCCAACCAAACGCACCCAATGTGAGTGAATCTTTACAAATTCCCCGTTTTAATCACGTTTTTTGGGTGTATCATGTGTCTTGCCATTTATTATATTTAAATCATTGTGCATACATCATATCATGAACAAATGTGTATTCAGCTTGTTTCAACTGTTGGTGTGATTATTTTAATTTATTATTTTCAGTACATGCAATTTCATAGGCCGCCGCTCCCCATTACATTATGAGCGTTGAGCATGTTCCCCATTACATTATGAGCGTGAACCTGGCGTGCCAACATACGATCGGCTCCGTTTGATTGAGTCTTGATCGCACAGTTTCATTCATGTTATATATTTATGCAAGTTGATATGTTATTGTATGCTGTTAGTATGTTATTGTATGTTAGTATATTATTGTATGTTATTGTATGTTGTAGTTGTGGTTGTTATTGTTACTGATTGATTATTTACATTTGCTCACTTATGATTATGCACAAATTTTTCCTTGATAAAATAACAAGAAAATCAATAATAAATGTTTATCTAATAAGGTTCACTCGCCAACTTATGTTGACCCAAAAACTCCCATTTTTACACATGGTACAGGTGAACCAGCTGCAACAAGAAACACATAGGATTGGCCTAGAAGAATAAAATGATTTAGAGCTTGGAATTGTTTAGTTTGTTATTTTCTTTGTATTTGTATGGACATGTTTGGATTATTGGGAATGTAATTTCAACTTTAATAAATATGAAACATATTAGTAAATATCATGAGCTTTGGTGATAACCCAACTATGCTCCGACTCTTATTCCGCTGCGGGTCGGGGTGTGACAAACAACTTCCGTGCCCATCACATGCTTTAAAAGCTTAAGCTGGTTTTTGGTTAAATCCTAAACCTAAAATCAAAGATTCAGGATTTCTAAAATCAATAGTATAAACCAATATAGTTGGATATTGATTATGATGTTGAGAGAGGATGAGACGCTTAATTTTTGAAATCAGTGCAAAAGATTTTCTATAGTATAATTAATTAAGTAATAACTTGAACACAAAATGGCAAAGCAAGAGATAATAGCCTAGCAAGTGGATTTCAAGCATCAGCCAATAGATTATACGGATGTGATCAGAGACGGACTTAGGTAGAGGCAAAAAACCTGACTGCAACCTTTGAAAATATGCTTGAACCACTTGTTCATACCCCCAGCAGATAATTCATTGGTCGATGTGATGCTTAAAAACATTAACTATTATTCATGAAGACTTTGAATTCTTACATATAATAATTATAGAATTTATGGAATTTATTGTGTACAAGTATAATTTAGTCTAAGAATAATTTGTAAAGCATTGAGATTTTTGTGAATACCTTGATGTGATATATTAGCTAGCTGTCCTCAAGGGATATGATCTAGTATGCCTCGTCTATATGTAAGAGATGAAGTGTTAAAATCCTTTAAGACACAAACATAAGAGTAAATTAGTTTATCTTTAAAAAGAAATATGTATGTCTATTTTTATCTATGTCATAACATGTAAAAAGCTATATGGTTGTGAATTCGACTAAGTATATACATAAGGGTTTAACATCTATGTTTTTTTTTTTTTTTTTTTTGAAGAACTTTGATAATAAAACTATGGGAGTAAAAATAGTTTACTTATATTTCATTCTTAAAAAATAAAAAGAAACAACACCTAATGTTAAAGTTAAGAGTTAGGTCAAGAGTGATGATATATCTTGTGAACTTAGAAAAGGACCGACGTTTTTTCTTGATCTAATATACGAATGTTAATTGTCAATTATAAGGTTTTTTTTTTTAAAGCATAAGTGCATGAGGATAACACGTTTCTCTATCTAATTTTAAAAGTTAAATCTAAGGGTAAATTACAAAAACCATGCATATGCTAAAGGTAGTTAATTAACTATTTTTCTATATCAATTTTTGGTTATTTCACATTTCTATATAGTTATTTCTGTAACGACTTTCGAACTTATAATTTTTCATCAGTTTATATCATAATTTTTTAAAATAATAAGGATTTGGTTATTTTGAAATTATATTTTTTCATCAGTTTATATCATAATATTTTAAAATAATAAAGGATTTGGTTATTTTGAGGTGTAAGATGTCCATGTGCTACATTTAACACGGCTTAGTGGCATAATGTTAACAACACTACAAACATATACCTCACATATAATTGAAACTTAAAAATAGAATAAAGAGTAATCAATAAAGTTTAATGATCACTTCAAAGTTTTATTATAACCACAATTTTAGTAATTCGAAGATCACATTCAAAGTTTTATTGTAACCACAGTTTTAGTAATTCAATATAAAATAATAAAGGGTTGTTGTTCATAGTTTAATATATATAAAATATTAACGTCATCATCAATCTAAATAATAAAGGGTTGATGTTTATAGTTTAATATATATAAAATATTTTACATCATCATCAATCCAGCCCATTGATTTACATTATCAAATCGTAAAATACATTAGTGTATTTGCATCATCAAATACTGACCATTGATTTACAATTGTGTATTACTAATTAAGGACTAAGATTCAGTGGCGGATCTAGAAAGCCGTAACGTTTTATAAAAAAGCAGTAACGAAATCGAAAAAACATTAAATTTTTCCAAAATTTACACTAATTTTACACTACCGCCGGAGTGCAAAGCCGTAGCAGGGGTTGCCCCTTGTTTATAAGCTGGATCCGGCCCTTCTATGATTTGTTCAATAGTGTTCACAATTAAGGACCTTGTTCACAACTGAACCTAACCTATCATCACTCTTATTAAATGTATACCAATATGGTTATTGTTATTACTATATTCATAATAAAAAAATATAGTTATTATTATTATTATTACTATTTTTTTGTTTTATTACGACTTAGTTTTAAATAAAATTTATATGAATAAAAACAAACGTATCATAACCATAGCTAAATTTGTATAACATATAACACATCAAAAACTCTACTTTAGAAAATATAACAAATAAAAAATAGAATAAAGAAACTATAAGTTTCAGTGTCAAATCATTACACAAAAATAATTATTTTGATTATGTTCCTTAACACATGCTTTACAACGACAGCTCAACAGTTATGATTAATAATAAATACAAACACTAATAAACCATAAATAAACTATTATATAATAATAATAATAATAATAATAATAATAATAATAATAATAATAATAATACATATTTTAAATCAACTCACTACTTGTTATCAAGTCCTAATCAAACAAACAAAATCGATATATATTATATTATATTTTGACACCCTTGGCTTTATACGGACAAAAGATAACGTTCTCAACGGAACGTGAGCCAAGCCACAAGTGAGCCGAATAAGCCAGCTCGGAGTGAGCTGTCGGTGGCTGGCACCCCACCGCCATCTCTATGATACACACTTGTTTGTTAAATACTCTTCTTCTTCTTCCTCACACACACACACTGGTGGTGTTTGTTTGTTCTTTCTTTTTCTGTTACGAAATTCCTCAAATGTGCTAGATCAACGGATCTGTATCTCCCGATTCCATTTGCCAGTGGTTAGTACTGTTCAGATTCATAATATTTCACTGTATTCACCTTGCATTCGTTCGATTGAGATTGCATTTGTTGTTTTAACGCAATCTAGGTCTTCGTTATCGATTTTGTGATGTGTATTGAGTTTTGTATTGAATCCGGTTCGTTGATTGTGAAATGAGATTTGAATTAGGTTGATCGACGTCGATCTAGTTTTTTGATTGTTAGTTGTGATGGATTTGAATTGATTTAGGTTAAATTGTGATGAAATTGATCGGTTTTGTGTGTTTTGTAGGAAACGATCGGGATTTACGTGTGGTTATACTGTTGTTAGCAGTGTGACTTGGAGTTGGAGGTGGATCTGATTTTGTATTATTGATTTGAGTTAGTGGAGTCAAGCTGGCGGCGCAGGTCGGTCGGCGGTTATCTGCCGGAAGCAATGGCATCAATTATCTGGTAGTTAGTTGCTCTCTTTTTAATTGTGAATCTAGTTGATGGATTGTGAATGTGTCTGTTTTAGGAAATTAAGTGGCAACTGAATTTGTTTCTGTTTATATAATTATGGTATGATAAATGCTGATGTGCGTGATTATATGTTTAATGATATGTTAAGGTTTGTATGAATGCAATGTGAAATACACCTTGTTTAGTGATTGGAAAATTCTGTATAATAGGTTGTTATTCCTGATATGCATGTGGTATAGAGCAAGTTGTATTGCTGCTTTGAACCATTGTTGGCTACTAATTGTGAATGAACTCCAATTGAAGTAATATATTCACATGAATTGAAGAATTGTATATTATTAATTTATTATACCAAAAGAGTTCATACTTCATATCCTATAATCCAACTATAAATTTTTTTTGCACAAATAATGCTTGAAAGTTGGCAATTTGTTTATTCATGAACAAATCCTATTCCCTCATTTATGCATTTAAGGTTGGTCACTTTTTTGAAGTTGTTTGTGTAATTGTTGTTTATATTGATAGTTTGCGACAATCACTCTTAAAAGATGTTCCTCTAATCAACACATGAAAAGAACAAAAGGATCCACCACGTATCTGATAGATGTTTAAGTTTGTTCCCTGAGTGTCATATGTGTGTAATAATTCCTTTTTTTTTGAATGCGGTTCTACATTAAGTGTCACCTTGCTCAAGTTGAAATGTTTTTGTTTTTGATTTTTAAATGAAAAATTGACAAATATCTGTAAGGGTCTCACCACACATAACAAATAACAATGACAAGCCAAGGCTACTTAATAGAGTTTCTAAAGAAGTGGAATTAGTCTTAACTTATATGTCATTTGAAGAGTAATACTTGATGCTGTGTAGTTGGAGTGGTAAATTAGGGCCGTTTGTCCCTCAGTGAAAGAAAAGTTATAATATATTATAACATGATTGTCATGGTGTCACCTTGGCTGCAACCCTAATAAGCCATTGCCTTGGGTTGCACCATGTCTAATAAGCCATTGCCTTTGGGTTGCGCCATGTTATTTTAATCGGTTCGGTTATATCCTACCCCAACTCATTTGAATTAAAGGCAAGTTGCCCTAATAGCACATTGCCTTTGGGTTGCCCATGATCTCTAATTTTTATTTCAGTTACTGACAATTAGACAATGCCATTGCAGGAAAGAAATGGGAGTGAACCTCCGACCCCACAGTCCCTACTAAAAATGGGCTCTAGGTCAGTTTAGTTATGTATACAGACGATATAATGTGTTTGAAGTTACATCTTTTTTTTTTAAATTGTTCATGTGATGATTTATTAATCATATCTTTGTGTATCCAGAGAGAGGAGTAGCATGGAGGATCCAGATGGTACATTAGCAAGTGTTGCCCAATGCATTGAGCAATTACGACAAAAAACATCATCTCCACAAGAAAAAGAGTTCAATTTAAAGCAGTTGCTAGACCTGATCAATACACGTGAAAGTGCATTCAGTGCTGTCGGTTCACATTCTCAGGCAGTCCCGGTTCTAGTCTCTCTCTTGCGTTCCGGGTCACTTGGGGTCAAGATGCTAGCAGCTACAGTTTTGGGTTCCATGTGTACAGAAAACGAGCTACGGGTTAAAGTATTACTCGGGGGTTGTGTTCCTCCACTTCTCGGTCTTCTAAAGTCAAATTCCGCAGAAGGTCAACTCACAGCTGCGAAGACCATTTATGCGGTTTCTGAAGGTGATGCTAAAGATCATGTGGGGTCCAAAATTTTTGCCACTGAAGGGGTTGTGCCTGTGCTCTGGGAACAGCTCGAAAAGGGTCTCAAATCTGGGCACGTGGTTAATGGTTTGCTGACTGGTGCATTGAGAAATCTCTGTAACAACACTGAAGGTTTTTGGTCAGCAACAATTAAAGCTGGTGGAGATGATATTCTAGTAAAATTACTCATGTCTGACCAGCCAAACACTCAAGCAAATGTTTGTTTTCTCCTGGCATGTATGATGATGGAGGATGCAACCGTATGTTCAAAGATATCAAATTCCGAGACTACTAAACACCTTCTTGATCTACTGGGGCCTGATTATGAAGCTCCTGTTAGAGCACAAGCAGCAGTTGCTTTGAAGTCTCTTTCAGCTCAGAGCAAACAAGCAAGAAGAGATATAGCAAGTTGTAATGGCATTCCTTCATTGATTAATGCTACAATAGCTCCTTCGAAAGAGTTTATGCAAGGTGAAGATGCTCAAGCTTTACAGGCGAATGCCATGTGTGCTCTTGCAAACATTTCTGGTGGGTTGTCACATGTCATCACAAGTCTTGGTCAAAGTCTTGACTCGTGCACGTCACCTGCACAGGTGGCGGATACATTAGGAGCTTTGGCTTCTGCTCTTATGATATACGACAGTAAAGCAGAAAGTACCCGAGCTTCAGACCCGTCAGATATTGAGCTGACGTTAATTAAACAGTTCAAGCCTCGTTTACCGTTTTTAGTCCAAGAACGTACCATAGAAGCTCTTTCCAGTTTGTATGCAAATCCAATTTTTGCTAGCAAACTTGCGAATTCTGATGCAAAACATTTACTGGTTGGTTTGATCACAATGGCAATTAATGAAGTTCAAGATGAGTTGATAAAATCCCTACTAATTTTATGCAATAACGAGGGGAATTTATGGCATGCTCTTCAGGGTCGTGAAGGTGTTCAGATGTTAATTTCTCTTCTTGGGCTTTCATCAGAGCAGCAGCAGGAATGTGCTGTTGCATTGCTTTGTCTTCTGTCCAATGAGAACGATGACAGTAAGTGGGCCATCACAGCTGCTGGTGGCATACCGCCACTCGTTCAAATTCTTGAAACGGGGTCCGCTAAAGCACGTGAAGATTCTGCAACGATTCTTGGTAATCTATGTAATCACAGTGAAGATATAAGGAACTGTGTCGAGAGTGCTGATGCGGTTCCTGCTTTATTATGGCTTTTGAAGAATGGAAGTTCAAATGGGAAGGAAATCGCAGCCAAGACATTGAACCATTTGATTCAAAGATCAGATACAGCAACTATAAGTCAACTTACTGCACTGTTGACCAGTGATCTTCCTGAGTCTAAGTTTCATGTTTTGGATGCATTAAAAAGTCTGCTTTCAATCGCCCCCCTTTCTGATTTACAACGTGAAGGTAGTGCTTCTAATGACGCAATCGAAACAATGATCAAGATTTTGACCTCTACGAATGAAGAGACTCGAGCAAATTCATCAATGGCGCTTGCTGGAATCTTTAATCTGAGAAAGGACTTGCGTGAAAGCAGTATTGCTGTAAAGACTCTTTCCTCTTTAAATAAACTTCTAAATTCTGAATCTGAGAGCATTTTGGCAGAGTGTTGTGGATGCCTTGCTGCAATTTTTATATCAATCAGGGAGAATGATGATGTGGCAGTTATTGGCAGGGATTTGCTGCCTACATTACTGACACTTGCAAAATCTCCAGCTCTGCAAGTTGCAGAACAGGCATTAAGTGCTTTAGCGACCCTTTCGTTGGATAAAGAAGTACCCGGAAAGATTTCTCCTGAAGAAATTATTACGGCTGCTACAAGGGTTCTTCATGAAGGAACAACAAACAAAAGGAGCCATTCAGCAGCAGCAATCGCTCGGCTTCTTGATTCTCGGAAAACAGATTCTAGCTTAACGGAACACGTAAATCAAACAGGAACCGTTCTTGCATTGGTTTCCTTCATAGAGTCCAGTAATTGTTTATCGATTGCTGCATCGGACGCAATTGATGCACTCACTGTTTTGTCAAGGTTAAAAGGTTCACCAGGGCACATCAAACCTGCATGGCAAGTGCTCGTTGAGAATCCCGACAGGGTAATCCCGATTGTTTCATTCATGAAGGGTGCAACCGCCGTTTTACAAGATAAAGCAATAGAAATTTTGTCAAGGCTTTGCCATGATCAATGCATAGTTCTTGGTAATGCGATTACAAGGTCCAGCGGTTGCACTTCATTGATTGCAAAAAGAGTAATTGATTCTTCGAACCCAATTGCGAGAATCGGTGGAACTGCACTTCTTGTTTGTGCCACAAAGGCTAATATCGATAGAGTTATGGAGGACCTTCATGAAGCACATTTGCATTCCCATATAATTCGATCTCTAGTCTCGATATTAAGCTCTCCAAATTATTCTGATTTGGAAGACATGAACTCTATAAGTATCTGTAGATGTTCCAAAGATGAGCAACTTACTGGTACATCAGTTATAAACGGTGCCGGTATCTCTCTATGGCTACTTTCTGCTTTTGCTAGCCATGTGGCAAAATACAAAATTGAGATTATGGAGACAGGAGCTGTCGAAATTCTCACAGGAAGAATCTCACGTCTATTTTCATACAGTCAGGTACATTTAAATGGCTTTGTTAGATCAAGTAGTCTGTAAATAGTATAATATAAATTAATAATCCGCATCATTTTTATTTGTTGCAGTTGGATGTCGATGAGGATAATAGCATCTGGATATGCACACTGCTATTAGCAATCTTATTTCAAGATAGGGATATAGTACGAACAAGTGCAACAACAAAAGCTATTCCAGCCCTTGCTAGTTTATTGAGGTCAGAGGGTCCCGCCAATAGATATTTTGCTGCACAAGCTATAGCTAGTCTAGTCAGCAATGGAAGCAGAGGAACTCTTCTATCTGTTGCTAATTCAGGGGCTGCAGCCGGGCTTATTTCCATGCTTGGGTGTGCTGATGTGGACACACTTGATCTTTTACAGCTGTCCGAAGAGTTTTCTCTGGTCCATTACCCAGATCAAGTTGCTCTTGAGAGATTATTCAGGGTTGATGACATCAGAGTCGGTGCTACTTCTAGAAAATCAATCCCGGCCCTTGTTGACTTACTGAAACCAATCCCAGACCGGCCTGGTGCACCGTTTCTTGCACTTGGACTTCTGATTCAGCTTACAGGAGATAGTCCATCAAATAAGATCGTCATGGTTGAGTCTGGTGCGTTAGAAGCTTTGACGAAATACCTTTCACTTGGCCCGCAAGATGCCACTGAGGAAGCTGCTACTGTTCTACTCGGCATCCTATTCAGCACTGCTGAAATAAGAAAACACGACTCAGCATTTGGTGCGGTGAGTCAGCTTGTAGCCGTCTTGCGTATGGGTGGAAGACGTGCCCGTTATAGTGCTGCTAAGGCCCTCGAGAATCTGTTTTCCGCAGATCACATAAAAAACGCAGAATCTTCTAGACAAGCGGTTCAACCATTGGTGGAAATTTTGAACACCGGTTTGGAGAAAGAACAGCATGCTGCTATCGGTGCACTTGTTAGACTACTCAGTGGAAATCCATCAAGAGGTCTCAATGCTTCAGATGTTGAGTTGAATGCGGTCGATGTTCTTTGTTAGAATCATTTCATCAGATTGTTCACTAGACTTAAAAGGGGATGCTGCTGAGTTATGTTGTGTTTTATTCGGAAACTCAAGAATTAGATGTTCAGTCACTGCTGGTCGCTGTATCGAGCCATTAGTTTCGCTTCTTGCTACCGAATTTAGCCCAGCTCAGCATTCGGTTGTCCGTGCACTGGACCGACTTTTGGATGAGGAGAATTTGGCTGAATTAATTGCTGCACATGGTGCAATAATTCCTCTTGTAGGTCTTTTTGAAAGCCAAAATTACATGCTTCATGAGGCAAGTTGTGGAGCTCTTGTTAAATTGGGCAAAGACAGGCCTTCTGTAAAGACCGAAATGGTGAAAGCTGGAGTTATCGAGAGTGTACTTGACATCCTTCCGGAAGCACCTGACTTTCTCTGTGCTGCTTTTGCTGAAGTGCTCAGAATCTTGACAAACAATGCTGCAATAGCAAAGAGTGAATCTGCAGCAAAGGTGGTCAAACCTCTTTTCTTGCTGTTGACAAGGTCCGAGCTTGGACCCGATGGTCAGCATAGTGCTTTACGTGTTCTAGTAAACATCTTGGAGCATGACCAGTGTCGTGCTGACCATACTATGACTCCAAACCGAGCCATTGAACCGCTCATTCGGTTACTAGATTCTCCCGTTACGGTGGTCCAGCAGTCATCAGCGGAGCTTTTATCTTATCTGCTTCTAGAAGAAAGTTTCCAGAAAGATTCTGTAATACAACAAGTAATTGGTCCATTAATGCGGGTTCTCGGTTCGGGCATTCCAATTTTGCAGCAACGGGCTCTAAAGAGTCTTGTTAGCATTGCTTTAACTTGGCCTAATGAAATTGCAAAAGAAGGAGGTGTAAGTGAACTATCAAGAGTCATATTATTAGCGGACAATGCTCTTCCTAATCCACTATGGGAATCTGCTGCTACTGTTTATCTAGTATTTTACAGTACAGTTCTGAGTTCTATTTGGAAGTACCTATTGCGGTTTTAGTAAGGTTGTTGCATTCAGGCTCAGAAGGAACTGTAATCGGTGCGTTAAACGCACTTTTAGTTCTCGAAAGTGACGATTCCAGCAGTGCGGTAGCCATGGCTGAAAGCGGTGCAATCGAGGCTCTTTTACAACTTCTCAGATGCCATCTGTGTGAGGGAACCGCTGCGAGACTTCTAGAAATTTTATTACATAACGTGAAAATCAGAGAAACTAAAGCTACCAAATCAGCTATTATACCGCTATCACAATATCTGTTAGATCCGCAAACTCAAGCTCAACAGGCGAGATTGTTGGCGACTCTCGCTCTTGGGGATTTGTTCCAGAATGAAGCTTTGGCCCAATCTACTGATGCTGCGGTTGCCTGTAGGGCTTTGGTGAATTTGCTTGAAGATCAACCTACGGAAGAAATGAGAATGGTGGCTATGTGTGCTTTGCAGAATCTTGTGATGTATAGTCGGTCTAACAAAAGAGCAGTGGCGGAAGCTGGCGGTGTTCAGGTGGTACTAGATCTGATTGCTTCTAGTGATGGTGATATTTCGGTTCAGGCTGCGATGTTTATTAAACATCTTTTCTCTAACAATGCCATCCAAGAGTATGCTTCAATTGAAACTGTCAGAGCTATAACTGGTAAGTTTTTTTCTTACTTTGTTATGCTTGGTCTGTAAGTGAACATATGAAAACTTGCATTTCAGTGCTAAAATAGAGGCGGGGCAATTTGAACCCATTTACTTTAGCTTGAAACGCAATGGGTCAAAAGTCTCTCCCAAAGTGTACTTTTAGTGCATAAAAGTTTTAAATCATTTAAATAAATTAGATTACCTTTGAAGTAACATGTATTTTGTAGTTATAACTGTCACACTAATTAGGGCTGTAAATGAGTCGAGTCGAGTCGAGCCAGGGTGGGTTCGAGCTCAAGCTCGAAACTAAACGAGGAAGCTTGGCTCAGCTTGAGCTTGAGCTCGAAGTTAAAAGAGCCTATGAACGTGCCAACGAGCCGAGCCAAGCTTGGCTTGAGTTTGGCTCAGGTCGTTTCAAATCAAGTTTTTTAGATAGTTTTTTTCGAGCGAGCTACGAGCTTTTTGAACATCCCTGACACCAATTTGAAATTAGAAAAGAAAATTTTTTACAAAACTGTTTGGTCAATACCCAACTCACCACCCATTTTGACCCATGACCTGCCCCACACGTTTTGCCACCTGGTGCATAAAACTTTTAAATCATTTAAAAAAGTTTCACAAACTGTTTACTTCAGATGACTTTTGAAGTAATATATATTTTGTAGTTATAATTGTTACACAAACTGTTTGGTCAACCCACCTCACCACCCATTTTGACCCATTACCTGCCCCCACACGTTTTGCCACCTCTAAAAGCTTAGACTAATGCCAACGCACAAATAGCCACATAAATATCCAAATTTCCTCACTCGGTATATAATTGTTGATGTATAAGATACTTTTTGGTACGTAATATTCTGATTATAAAAATAAAGATGTATTTATTTGCCAAATTGCAAAATATTCAGATGCACCGCTCATCACACACTACACTATTTTTTAATCACTACTATTAATACTATCTCAAACCTGCAGCTGCTATTGAAAAGGATTTATGGGCGAATGGAACAGTGAATGAAGGGTATTTGAAGGCTCTAAATGCACTTTTTGGTAATTTCCCGCGTTTGAGAGCTACCGAACCTGCAACCTTAAGCATCCCACACCTAGTGACCGCCCTTAAATCTGGCTCAGAACCAACTCAAGAAGCTGCATTAGATGCGCTCTTTCTTCTCAGGCAAGCTTGGTCAGCTTGCCCACCTGAAGTCTCTAGTGCCCAATCAGCTGCTGCTGCTGATGCAATACCATTGTTACAGTTTTTGATCCAATCAGGCCCTCCAAGATTCCACGAAAAAGCTGAATTCCTGCTGCAGTGTTTGCCCGGGACGTTAACGGTTGTGATTAAGCGTGGCAATGATCTCAAACAGTCGGTTGGAAACCCAAGTGTATACTGCAAAGTTACACTGGGCAATACTCCATCAAGGCAAACCAAGGTACACTTCTTATACTTTTGTCGCTTTTTTTTCTGTAGTATCTATCCTTCATACTGGTCCTGGGCCCAACGTTGGTTCTAGAACATGCTTGGGCCTGAAAGTTGCATATATGTCCTAGTACTTAGTCGAAAAGCCCAGTTAGGCGTCACCTAGGACAAAGGCCCACTTATAGGATGCTTAGTCCTATATGTGTTGCAGGTAATATAGGTGTAGGGGAGGGATATATGAGAAAACTCTATTTAACCAGTACTAAACCTTAATCCCTAAACCCCAAAAAACTAAACCCTAATAGCTAAACCATAAAAGCTAACGCCTAAAAGCTAAAAACTAAATGCTACCCTAAAAACTAAACCTTAGAGAAAATTCAACACAAATATCAATCGTATTTACAAAATTTGAAATATCTTGTTGAAAAAAGCTGAAAATAATAAGGCCATCTGAGACAGTTGGGCTCAGATCAGTTTTGTTTTTCAAGTGAAGTGGATCAAATCATTATTATCAATTCTGTAAATTGATGACACTAAGCAACGTAATTAATATAGGGACTTGGATAAAAGTATACATCTTTTACTAAATTTCAACTGCACTTACATTTAATTTAGTTCACGTGCTTAAAAAGTTCTCATTTGCTCGTTGAATGTTTTGCAGATCGTATCAACGGGACCAAATCCCGAGTGGGATGAGAGCTTCACATGGTCCTTCGAAAGTCCTCCAAAGGGCCAGAAGCTACATATCTCATGCAAGAATAAAAGCAAGATGGGGAAGGTAAGTCCATCACCATAACTCAATCAAAGTATTTTGATCATGTATAAAATATCATACATACCCTTTTAAAATACTTTAAATTTCATATTCACTAGAGTTTTACCCGGGTCGCGCGTTGCGGCGGCAACGTCATGTTTGTAACTTTGTTACATGCGATACGATGATGACATTCACGTGTAGTGCCATAGCGTGATGTGACACGTGTTTTTACTTTGTTACACACATTACGCTAGTGACATTAACGTGGTTAGGCATAGATAAAAAAGGTATAATGTCTCGCACGTTATGGTGTAAAGTCGTAAAAGTATTTAAACAAAAAAAATTGAAATGTTGGAGAAGATGAGGTGTGAAGTTACGAAGTAGAAATAAAACAGTGGTTAAAGTTGTTAAATAAAAAGCTTAGGGCTCAATGTATCACTTACCAAACGATCAGGATTGATTGGGTAAAGCTTATAAATTTAAGAGTATAAGAAGAAAATTTGAGACCATGGTCCATCGGTTCATATATCATTTACTTAGGACTGGCAATAAAAAATTTTAAAATTCAAGTTTATATGTGATAAGCTAATAACTAAAAGGAAAGGGTCAAGGGTAAAATAGTACTAACCATAATAAACTATCTAGTTTACTGTTTAAAAAAATACAAATGAAGCATTAAGAAAATATTAAGAAAGAAATAAACAGAACAAATAAACCATTAAAAATATATTAAAAAAGAACAAATGCAGCATAAAAAAAATGGGGCCTAGCCCAGGGAAAAAGAAAGCTGGAGAACAAAGAAACATAGATGCCAAAAGAACAGGATGAAACTGGAATCGAACTCGCCTCGTGGGTAAGAACAAAGGAAGGGTAGACCACTATGACACAGATCAACTTTTCTTTAAATATTGAAAATTACTTATATATAGGATAAAAACGGAGAAAATTGGTTGGTGGATTTGTCACCGACCTTTTTCTTTAACATTATATAAATGTGTTTCATTAGTTACCATTTGTAATATGACCATTTTACCTTTACGCTCCAAACTTGTAAGTCTTAAGGTAAGGCATGCATTAAATATGTAGATTTAGAAATGGGTATATCCGATATTATGATTTTTCGTTGGGTATATATGATCGGTTTTGAGGAATACATGGAATTATCTCATCGTTGACCAAGTGTTCTTGTCTGGGCAGAAATCGTTTGGGAAAGTGACGATCCAGATTGACCGCGTGGTGATGATGGGTGCAGTGGCTGGTGAATATGCATTGCTGCCACAAAGCAAAAGTGGGGCCCAGAGGAATCTTGAAATAGAATTTCTATGGTCCAACAAGTGAGAAGTAACCTAGGTGTAGTATATAGCCATCCTTCCACACATCACAAAACCCCCCTACATTTTCCTCTCCGGTATCTTTTTTTTTTTGAAAGTTAATTAAAACAAATGAGTAGTATATAATATTTTATCTGGTTTATTTTTTTGTAGAATTTAAAGTATAGCAATGAGATGTATAACCAACTTTATTTTGTATTGTTTGCTTGTTGTAAGATACTTGTAGCTTTTTTGAGGTATTGTAATATATGTATTGACGATTGATTGATTCCGGTCTCTTCTCTCTAAAACTCATCAGCATCTTGTTAATCTATCCTACGGCATGTGTTTAATAACTGCGAGGTAATCAGCTCTCTAGAGCTGTGGCGAGAAGCCATGCTACACGCGTCACTTATGCTGACACTTGTTTATCATAGCAACTTAAAATATATATACACTAACACAAAAAAAGTTCAGGTAGAAGAAACATGGCTTTTCTTTGTTAACTCAATGGACAATTGTTCAAGCTTTATGTAACATGTCTTCTTTTAATCTTTATGTAACCATAAAAAGCATGTTTTACATTTTTTTCTCTATATACAAGCTATATGTATACATATAACTAGATATATACCTTTCAATTTTTTCACATTTCGCCTTTCTTATCATTGTACCCTCCTTTTAATACGATAGTGCAGGCTGTCTCCGAGAATCCTCAAAAATCTCGGGTCCGGTGCGAGTGAAGAAAATGAGCCCCTAAATAATATATTCTTTTAATGTATATAAATAACTTAAAATATATATAAAGATTTCTCCCTTGGGGAAGGCGAGCCCTAGACGGTCGCCCACCCGTTATAGTAAATACAAAAATAATTTCATTTTCAAAATGTGAAGGGAAGAGAAAGAACTGAGTTTGCAGGAAGCCACACGATGATGGGCAGAACGCTTCGTAAAAGCGTAAAAGCACTAAAATACAATACTACCGTCAAACGGACTCACCAGATGAGACGTACTCATAGCCTTGCTGCGACTTATTAGAACACAACCTACAACGCTAAAGATCTCACTAGGCTCCGTCGTTTCTTAGAAGCAATGGCTAGGTCAAAGTTCAAGGTTGAGACCACTCAAAAGTTAAAACATGTGCCCCTTGATAAATTTAAGTTATATTCTCTCTTTAACATATCGCCTCATAACTTTACTGCGTGCATATATGAATGTCAAACACATGTAATTGAAAATTAACAACAAAAAAAGGTTAGTTTCCATGTCCCCACTAATTTTTCCTTAGAATGTATAGGTCGAGGATTCTAAAAGGGGTGTAAACAAGTAAAGCCACTTGTGAGCTACTTAAGATCAGTTTGTTTAAAACACGGGTTGAGCCAAGATGAAACGAACTTGAGCAAAGCTCCGAGTTGAAGTCAAAATAAATTTGTCTAATGAACGAGCTTGGGTCCAGGCTTCACTTATCAAGCTCAACTAGCTCCAGAGCCTGAATGACTAAACGAGCCTATTATTTATTATGATAAAACTAACTAAATAATACATATAAGAGTTAATTGCCAAAATGGTCCCTGAGGTTTGGTCACTTTTGCTACTTAGTCCAAAACTAAAATCTTTTGAATCTAGGTCCACATGGTTTCAATTTTGTTGCCATTTTCATCCAAAATCAAAATTTGGTCGGATTTTCCAGTCAACATCCAATTTTTTTTGTCTTTTTCCTCCCTTTTAATGAAGGGCAAAATTGTCTTTTAACGTTTTATTATAACAAATTTAAAATTCTAACCATTTTGCCCTTCATTAAAAGGAGGAAAAAGACCAAAAAAAAACTGGATGTTAACTGAAAAATCTGATCAGATTTTGCTTTTGGATGAAAATGGCAACAAAATTGAAACCATATGAACCCAGCTTCAAAAGATTTGAGTTTTGGACTAAAGTAGCAAAAGTGACCAAACCTCAGGGACCATTTTGGCAGTTTACTCTACATATAAACTAGCCGAGCCCGGACCAAGCTTACAAAAACTACCCATGAGAGGAGTTCAAGTTTAGTGACAAAGCTCAAAACAAGCCAAGCACGAGCTTTCATAAGTTAAACAAGGTGAGGTCAACCCTAGTCGAGCTTTGGCTCAAGTCGTTTTCACTCCTAGATTTTATCAAGACGCAGATTCACAGTAGAGTAATTTTTTCGATACGATTTATGATAGATAGGCTTAGGTTTCTACATTATCCACCTTGCTTTACCAAACTACAAAAAAAATTAGCAACTCCTAGCAGAGAAAGAAATATTGGTCGGGTGGCTTCGGATCATATTTCTATATATGAACGTCTCCAAGAATCACGAGTTAACTCCAAGAATCATGAGTTAACTCCGAGTGAAAAAGCCTACAAAACAACAAACATTGTTAAGCTTGCCACAGGCAGGGAAAGGGTTTTGAGAGAACAATAGGGAAGAACTTAGCTTTTTGAAAAGTGACATCGCCTCTATTTATAATATGATATGTTGGATGTTCCTTTCATCAACTATACTCTTATTGATGGAAAACGTCCCATGCCCAAGGCGAAGATTCTAGTGTGTTAGGACCACCCGTAGTCGGCCATGATCCGGCGTTTTCTCCCCCAAACACACCCGAAAACGCCACCCCCACCCTCCCGGCGTGATTCGGCCTTTTTTGCAAAAGAGTCCCCCCACGCCGTGATTTGAAAAACGCCGGTGCAATGTTTCTCCATCAATGTTTGACCAATCAGAAGCTTCCAAGTATTTTTTTTATTTTTATTTTTTTAAAAGTTAATAAATGGGTAATCATTGATGGGGCATTATCTCACGACACCTGTATATGAAAAACGCCCCATAACGCCCTTTGCTGACTGGGATGACACATGACGCAAAACGCCCTAGGGTGGGGTGTCTTCCACTACGCATGCTCTAAGTATTTCCTGTCAAGTGATTCAAGCTACATACTTTGTATTATTTTATAGATTTAAATGTTGTAGATTAGTAAACAAGTAGGTTGTTGGCTTACCAAGTCAATCTCCTGTTCTTCAGCGTGTATTCGTGTATATTTCATCTTTTGCATATTATACCAACTACAGTTTTTTTACTTCAGAACCATATGATAAGGACATGGGACACAAAGATGCAATCCTTTGGGGCTTGGAGAATTCGACAGGCATGGGAGGCATTTGGCTTTGGTTGTAGAGATTGTTGAACGTTGGTTTGGAGAGATTGTTAAACATGGTTTTCGGGTACTAGAGAGCATAGCCCCCTTCCACCTACGTGGCAGAAACCACATGTGGTAAGCCATAATACAAGCCCATGTGACAGAAAGCTTCAGCACAAGCCCATGCCGTGGCATAAGCCCAAGTTGTCACACCTATACCATGACACAAGGCTTCACCACTAGCTTAAGCATGAGTTACACCTAGACCATGACACAAATAAGATGCTTATTGGCTGCTAGCGAAATATTGTCAAGATGCAAGATGGTGAAAACAGAGTGCTTGGAAAACAATTAATATTAATAATACACTACAAAAGAAAAATCTAAACTGGATAAGTTACTCTCTTTGATCCATAACTCTTAACCACTACATAAATCTTGTTGTAACACTAACAGTTTTACTCGTTAAAACCAAAAATTGACTACAAATAGCCCTCTTTTCTCTAAAATTGTTTTAACCTATGACTATCAACATTAAACAAAAAAACAGAGACTCGCTAAATGCGTAACAAAAACATGATAACACAAAAATATGTCACACTCTAACTAACACAGCATCAAAATGATTAAACAAATAACAAAAAGCAACATAATAACACAAAAATATGCAAATGTTTTAACCATAAGCTCAATCTTAACAAAACTCAAGGCCAGAGAAGACCAGCAACAGAACACAGATGAAAAATTATGTCTCAAAGAAAGATCAAACATGGATACTTGGTATGAACTTCTATTGTTTTAAAAAAACCTAACAGATCAAAGCAACACATTAAAAAGTAGATAAAATCACTGTGAAACTCCAAGCCACTTGGTGAAAACATCGAATTCGGCATAGTCACTGTCTGAAATCATAGTCTTGTACCATGCCTTGCTAGCAGTCTTGATCTTTGCAGCCTCCTCCTATATTAAACAAAGTTAGCAACAAACAGAAGAAATTATAATTACAACTCACATGGTGCAATCAAATAACTTGAAACAAAACAAAACTAAACAATGTTTCTACTTCAAGCTTAGAAACGGCATTACTCAAGATCAGCGCTAGCCTTCACACCACTTAGTTAAAAAAACAGAGTTATTAGATGGCTACTGCAACTTGAATCTATGAACCAAAGTGCTTGAAAACCGGTATATAAAAAAGAATAGTATAGTGAAAAAAACTAAAAATTAGCTTTTTGTGTAAACAAAAGGAATAGTGAACATGGTAACTAAAATAAGAAAATAGATTAAAAAATTTCGGAATGGATTCAACAAACACAACTACAGTTGTAAAATTCAATTGTGAGTGTACAAAGGAGTGAAAAAACACTAGGTACAATCATGCATGCACAGATACAAATAACAAAACATAAAAAACAAGCAACCGACCACACCAGTGGCTTAACTTCACTAACCAATAACAAACTATCATAAACTATGTACATCAAAGAAGCAAACATCCTTTTAATAGACCTATGTTAAATAACCATCATATGCAGATCATATACAAACAGTAATGATATGATTAAACTAATGACAAAAAACAAAAAATTAGGAATTCTATAACAATAATTTATCTAGCTATATGCATTGAGCAATCAATTGACCAAAAAACTAGATCCAAAACAACTAAAACCATCAATAACATAACAACAATAATAAAAAGCCACATAATATACAAATATAAACAACTGCAAATAAAATAAAACAAATTAAAAGAAAGCAAAATCAAATGTACCTTAGAGATTGGCTGCCTCTTCTTGTCAAGCTTCTCCTGCTTGCTCTTCTTCCTCTGCTCCTCAGCAAGCATAGCCATCCTCTTAGCAGCCTTAGCATACGGATTCAACCTCAGCATAGTGTTCAAATTCTTCAATGGATTCTTCTTCATCGGAGCCCTCTTCACCTCCTTCTTAATCGGCTTCACAACCGACTGCACCTCATCAGAATTAATAATCCTAGCCAAATCAGCATTCACCATCTTAGCCCTGGGCAACACATACCCCTTCTTCTTCTCACTCTTATTCTCAAACGACCCATAAATCGAATCCAGCTTCTCAAACGCCGATTTCGTCCAGATCACAAACCTACCAAGATGACCTCCAGGAGCCAATTTCAGCAAATTCAACCTCTCAACATTGCAAATCTCAACTCCAGGAATGTTTCTAAAAGCCTTAACTAACTTAGCACCTTCAGTTCCATACACAATCAACGGTCCTTTACGGTTAATATACCTTCTGTTCCTCATCTTACCCTTTCCAGGGCGAATTCCAGAAGAATCCTTAGCTTTTTCAGCATCAGAATAAGCTCCGATCTGCTTCAAAACCTGAAGGGCAGTCTTCGTCTTCTCAACACCTTCAACAGAGTCACTAACCACCAACGGCAGCTCCGGAACGGTCTCGATCCGGTGTCCACGAGCCATGACAAGCGACGGAACGGCAGAAGCAGCTATCGCCGAAACGACGGCGTATCGTTTCTGGTTCACGTTGATCTTCCTGTGCCACCTGCGCCAGATCCTGGTCGGTGCGAACATGCGTCCACCACGGCACATGTTACCGAAGGCACCTTGACCGGCACGGTGAGTACCACCACCAGGAACACGAGGAATACGAGACACTGCACGTCCGGTTCCCCATGACTCGGCGGAGGTCTGGTGGCCGGCTTTACGGCTGACGGCGTAGGGTTGTCGTGCATTTTTAGAAATGTTGGAATGCACGAAGTTGACGATGTCGGGACGGATGGAGGCTTTCATGACGTGAGGTAGGGGGAGGGTGGCTCCGTCGGTGGCCATGTCGGATTCGAGTGGCTGGACGGAGACGAGTGGTCGTGCGGCGGCGGCCATTGCTGCTGCGAGTTGCAAGGATCTAGTGTTAGGGTTTGATTGTGAAAGACTGCAATAAGGGTGAGTGGTGAAATGAGTATATAGGGGTGTGAATTAGGGATTTTGTGGAAATGGGCTGTGGCCCATCGGTGTGAGACATGAGTACGTCACTGGGTTGTTGAAACATTGTGGGCTTATTTTTTGTACTTTTTAGATTTGGCTGATGGCTATGTTATGTACAACCTAGAGATAATGAGATGTGCATTTTGGTTTTCTATAAACGGTTTGGATCGTAAACCAAATCGATTTGGTCAACTTTGGACAAAACTGGTTTGAGTCAAAAGCGGTTCGGGTCATAAACTGGTTACCAGTTTTTCAAATAGGTGTCTCAAATTTGGTTCGGGTCATAAACTTGTTACTAGTTTTTCAGTAACGAGAGTAAGAACCAATGTATAAACTGGTGGTTGGGGTCGGGTTGGAGTCGGTTTGGGTCAAGTCGGTTTCAGGTGGGTAGCTGGTCGGATATCCATACAGGGTTTTTTTTTGTACATATCTACCTATAGCTGCAAACCTAAACTAAACCATATATGTAGTAATCGATGGAATAAAATATAAATATCTGATTTACAAACCATTTATGAGACAAAAAAATACTTTTTTTGCAAACAACCCGGTATCATTAAAATATATACTAAAATACTTAAAAAATTAAAAAAGTTGGTGCAACTAGTTTAAAATAATACTAACGGGCACTGGTTTTTTGAGAAAAATCAAATTAAGCCTTAAATTAAATACAACAGTATAAAATAAAAAAAATGCAAAGATGGCATGAGGTGATTGGCCATATGGAAAATGGTTCTGAATGGTATCACTGCACCCGTGACCATTGGCAAAGCTTTATTGGGGTCTGGGGGTGTTTGGCCACCATCGATTTTACGCTCATAGTTTTAGTTGTTAGGCATCCACCGATTTTTTGCTCGTAGTGTTAATTTTACAAAAAAAAATTGTAGCGTAAAATATTGGATTTTTAGTTTTTGTTCAAGCTCCACCACAGCCTGTGGCATTGTATTTCCCGATACCCGCATTTTTTGGGTACCCATTTCTCTTTTCTCCACATTGTGTGGCTAAGGAACCAAAATGATCTACACAGGGCAAGATGATAGCAAGAACCGAGTGCTAGCTCGCCATCCTCGATTCGAGTAAACTGTTTAAGAGAGAGGGGTGAGCATAAAACCGAAAAAATCGAACCGCAACCGAAAAAAACCGAACCGAAATAACCGAAGGGTCGGTTATTTATACTTTTGAGTTCGGTTATGGTTATTATTAGTTTCATAACCGCAACTAACCGAACCGAACCGAATGTTTTAAACATGGCCGAATCCATAAGACCATAGGTTTTTAAGTTAGTGTTTAAGTGTTTAACCATGGCCCAATCCATATATTTTTTGGTGAAGTGTTTAAGTTTTTTAACCATGACCCAACCTCATTGAATTTAAAACTCTAGCCACTTTTTGTTCGTATGTATGCTTCCACATAACACGTGGAAGTAAAATATAAATGATAATTCTACAAGCTTTAATTGTGTATATTTATTTTTTGCGCATGATATTTGCATCACACACACATTTAAAGCTTAACTTTAGAAACGATAAAATAACCGACCTATAACCGAACCGAAACCGCATTAACCGCAAATAACCAATTAACTGAAACTGTATTAACTGAACCGAATGGTTATGATTTTTGATAACGAAGTGTCCGGATATAGTTTCGGTTATAGGCAATAACCGAACCGAACCGCACCATACTCACCCCTAAGAGATTGTGCAAGTATAAATGAAACAGTAGATTTATTTCTTTGAAATTTATCCGAGAAGCGTTCTCACGAACTCGAAAAGTAAATATAAAGGTTTTGTGACATATAATAAAAATATTTTGAAACCTTCTTGTTCTTATACTAAAGATGGTAGTTTCATCTTATTTTTATGACAACGAGTGTACAAGTCACTCAAGTTGTATAAGAAGTCAAACTAGCTAAAGATTTAGTTATCTAAGGGATCAAAAGCTTTATGCAAATGCTTACAACCTGAAGGAGCAATCATATATGTAAACAAAGTATAAAATCTTTTATCAACCAAGGAGGTTGATAGATTAACACGCACATAGGTAATTTGTTCCACCAAAACCCAATCCTAACAAGTTAACCAGTTCTAAAAAGAACGACACCACCAAAACCAAAGGTTTACTTCCCAGAATTCACTAAATCACTAAGAGGTTGTTTGTTTAGTCCTTAATGGTTCAGACATCTTACTGGTTCAGCACTTAATAGTTCAGACTGCTTGTTTGACATTTGCCTCTGAATGGTCAAGCATTATATTGGGTCTGAATGATTAAGACCTCTAATCTGAATTAGTCAGACATTTGTCTCTGAACGATTAAGCATTATACTGACTCTTACTGGTTCAACACTTAACTATTCAGATGTTGCCAAACAGCCCCTAAGTTGATATCAATCCTTTGGAGTTATGCTCTTTCACCAGAAACCTAGAGTTTGTCAGGCCGGGTGTTTTGCATCAACAATGTAGAGTAGTTAAATGGTACCAGATTAACAAAGAAAGCAGTGAAATGAACAGCATGATTCAAGAAATAAATAAAACAATTAACCTTACAACGTTGTTCAGCAAACCTCATGAACATTAGTAGAGGTATATGCTGAACCAAGTAAACAACTTTTTCTATCCTTCTGTAACCATAACTAATCCTGTCATATGAACAAATAAAAAACAAACCTCTAACTATGAATAAACCGCCCAACCGCATATGAGCTTACTTCTTTAAACACTTGCATCTAGTACACACAAACCGCTTGAATCTTGTATTCAAGCATCAGAATTCTGCGAAACACGAGTCTTGATTTGATAAACATTCTTCACTTGTTGATTCCCGTCCGCTGTCATGGGTGGTCTACTGATCCATGTAGGCGGTGGGCTCGGAAGGTTACCAACGGTCTGGTTACGCGGGTTCAGTTGCACCGTCCTAACCGGGTACGGCTTATTCCTGGGCCCATTTTCCATGCTTAAACCAGCCATGCCATTTCTTAGGTCTTGGTACTGGTCTTGATATGTGTAACTTTCTTGCTGTTTCAAATTGGGCCTATTGGGTTGTAAGTGATTAGGAGGGGTGGGCCCAAATCTGGGCCTGGGCATCGGGCCCCGAGGATTAGGGTATCCATTATAATAATTTGGATCATCGTTATAATTGTAATTCCTTCCGTGGCCCGATGGGCCAGCTGGTCTGGGCCTATGTTGCAGATTGTTGGGTGGGTAATTTCGGTACTGTGATTGGTCATAGAACCCCAGTGAATTAGAATTAGAATTACCACAGGATTTGATATTTAATGAGTTTTTTAAAAGACGGTGAGCAGCATCTCCTAACACGTTCCCGTGTATTGCTCCAGGCAATTGTGGCCTGAATGAAAGAAAAGTGATACATTAAAAAAAGTACAAAACTATGGTTTCAGTGCGTGTGTGTGTGTGTGGAGAGAGAGAGAGAGAGAGAGAGAGAGAGACGCATGTGTACCTATTATTATAACCGCCTGGCGAGCGACGGCCACTGTTATCTTCATGCCATAAAATAGGCAAAGGTTTAATATCAACGGGCTTCAGAATCTGCAGCAATGTTGAAAAAATAAAAGCAAATCGATTAGAAGTCAACATACAACCTTTTATACAAATCAAGTTGAGACATCTTAATGGTTTGACTAAGCCTATTAACAAAATCATCACTAATAAGATTAAACTGAGGTTTGGCCAGTTTTGCTACTTTTGTCCAAAGGTTTGTTTTTCCGCGTCTGGATCCAAAAGGTTTGAAATCTTGCCATTTTCATCCGGCTCATTAGTTATATTTTTCTTTGTTAAGTCAGGGGTATTTCCGTCTTTTCTGTTAACATAAAGGGTAATTCGATCTTTTTCACTTCATCCGGCCAAACCTCAGGGACGAAAATGACATTTTACTGTATATCTTATTAGCAGATTTTTTAAACATTTTTGTATCCTTGGTAACCAGACCTTCTTTGGCATGTTTACTCCTCTAGGAGGTTCAGGAATATGCTTATGGGGGGCTGGATTTATATAAGTAATGTTTCTGCAAAACAAAACAAAAAACAGATTAAATAAAAAAGAATTTAGTTTTATAATCATAACTTGATAAACAAAAGAACTTACAGAATAGGGGAAAGAAGTTCGAATCTGCAACCATTTCTCTCACACAGCCACAAGAAACCGTTCATTCCGCCACTGAATATATTCAGAAAGGAATATAGAATTAAATTCATTGTTATATTTTGAGAAAACTGAAATTAAAATGCATAAAACCGAAATAACCAACCTAGCATTTACGTCAATTGGCCACATAGAGATTTGATTCGGGTACAAATGCATTTGCGTTGTCATGTGATAGAAATAGTTATAGTATGCACTAATTTGTGGTGCCAAGCTATCACTTGGTGATACGTATAATAAATCACAAAAAACACTATTCCGAGCTTGCTCTTCAGCCTGGAAAAAGAAACCGATACTTAAAAAATAACCAATAATACAAATTAAAAGTTTAGCATTAATGTAGCAGAATACCGAACTGTTAAAGTGTCTTCAAGCTTTCTTGTTTCAGTGAGTAACTTCTTTTCATCAATAAACGGCAATTTGGCAACACCCTGATTTCGTTTATAATAATTTAAAATATAGATGTCACAGTAAGGGCAAAACGATGAAATTAACTAAACAAAGATTGTTTGACAAACACGATATTACCTGCCATGAAAAACGCTTTCCATTCATGTCAATAGCAAAATCTACATGTACATATAAGGGCCAACTTGATTTATTTATTTATTTTTAACTTTCTTGTATCATATAACTTTGACTAAGAATTAAAGAACGAATGGCTTTACCAAAAGGGTAGAAGTCAATTATAGGTGATGATGGATCAGTCATCAATTTTCTGTAATTTTCAGGCAGGGCATTTGCACTGTAGCACGCCAAATAACATATAAGATAAACCAATTAATAACACTAAAATAACTAGAAAAGGTATGTGGATTTCACGTTGACAAATGTAAACTACCTTGCAGCAGGCAGGGTCCCCATAAGCTGATCGAAGGGTTTAAACGGCTCTCCCAAGAAAAACGTTATTTCCAAATCAGCCAAATCTTTAAGATCAGAGGCAAATGGTGCATAATGATACGGATAATACCTGAAACAAGATCAGACGATTACATATACCGATATGGATGATGTTAATTAGGTCAATGTCAGCAATTGTAAAAATGGCAGAAATCTTTAGAAAAGGAAACATAATTTTATTGTTAAGAGTTTTATGTACCATTGCCAAGAACAAACGCCCTGATAGTAATAACGGCAAACCCAACATAACCCTTCCACATAATGCAATACCTGCATACGTGTGTACGCCATTAAACTAAATTATGGATTAAAGGATACAAGCTACAATACAGTTAGTAACATATTAGAAAAAATGGAGCTCACCATTTGCCTTTTAACCTCTTCAACCTCCTTTGGATCTGACAAATTTAACTTCTCACTGTAATACCTTTCTTTGTACCCAGGTTCCCCCAGTTTAATCTGAATTTTTTAAAATTAAGAATTCCGCATAAGTGAATAAGCAGATATATTCAACTAGACTAATAAGCACCAATAAACCAAAAATTCATGTAGCAATTAGAGCAGACATTACAAAGTAAAAAACATGTGTTCATCAAAGACCGGTCAATATCATATATATCCAAAATATGCTTTAATAAGGGGTATATATAAAATTCCCTCTAAAACATAACACAGCATTAAGCAACCTTTCAAGCATAATAAGTTGCAGAAAATCTATTGTACCTTGTCCACTACTGGAGCCACGGGTGCCTCGTCAACCTCTTGTCTTGCTTTACGTCGCATTTCTTCGTTGTTCTCGTATGCCTGAATTAATTAAATAACATGATATCCAACCGTTAAAAATTATCAGCAAAAAAATCAACAAAAATAAAATATTGTGATGAAAAATACTTTTAGTGCCATATGTGACTAAATTCAAAATATATTCATTTGGAGTACCAAACCACATAACACAATTTAAAATAAACAGAAAAAACACCTTTTGTATGCGAGCCCGCTTTTGAAATATTTGGTCTTCATGAATTGCAACTGCTTGAATAAATTGCTCAACTCTGTCCAGCAAGACCTGAAAACAATAGTCTTCGTTAACATCAAGGAGCCAAAGAAGACAAAAACAAAGAGTGCACGATCATAAACAGCATACATATGAAAACTACTCAAAGTAAATATATAAAGACTTAAACAAAGATAATTTCAACAACCAAAACAAGGCATAATTAGTTAATTACCTCCCCTGAGTCAGTAAGATAACCACCTATTGCAGTAAACTCTCTTCTATAGACTTGCATCAACAAATTTATAGCACCCTACATAAGCATAAGCGAGAAAAAAGTTAACATCGATTAACGTAGATCCATAGGATGTATGAATGTAGCTAATATTGATTCTATACCTCCCGAATCTCTAATGTTGGCATATGAGGAAGAAAATCATTGCCGACAAAAAAGCAAAGAAATACAAAATCATCCACCAGTCTTTCCATGTTGACCTCAAAAGGAGGATTCGGAATCTCTAAATCATATTGCAAATATTCTCGCAAAACCCAGATGTTAAGGAACTGCCCATAAAAATTAATATAAATAATGAGTCAACAGAGGCACCAATTGCAAAACATATTTAATTAAGATGTCAGAATGACACAAAGTGACAAAAGTTTGAGGTTTAACCTGATATTTTCTTTTGTGAATTGGTATATCGTTTACAGGCTTTCCGTTCACAAGACCACGACACTCGGCAGCCAGATGACCTACTTGACCACATTGGAAACATTTCTCCTGCTGACCTGGCATTGTGATCACCTGTGAAAAAAAGGTTAAATCACTTTATTTGGTACAAAACAACTACCGTAAATGATGATAGCACATGCGATACATTGTTTACTAACCTCCCTCAATATTGAGAAGTGGACCTCGTGAGTTGCTAGAGCCAACATAATAAGATCTGCATCCTATCAAAATAAGCCATATAAGTGATGAGCTAGCAGATGGACAACACTGCATGTAGTTAGAATAAGAGGTGGCCATTTTGACCCGTTTACGTACAGCTGGGTCGACTTCGGTTGTATTCCTTTTTTCAAACGTGTCAAATGGGTTAAGCACTTAACTAACAAATAAATGGATTGACTAGTCAAACAGTCAAACAGGTCAAAACCCATTTCTGGTGCATTAAATACATAAGTATTGTTGTATCATGTATGAAATAGGGTTCCAAGAGGTTTGTTTCTATAAGTAGAAAACCAAATAGACTAAGAAGCTAAATCAATCTAATTATGGTAATAATTGACCAACAACCAATATTGGATAATATCATAACACTATTATCATATTAGGATATCCAATATGGTCTTAACACTCACCAATCCATAGAGGCAATGCCGAGTGTTTGGATTGAAGCCAGGAAGGTTACGTTGTAACCGAATGAACGACATTACTTTGTGCTCTCCCTCACCAGGAACATTCGAGTCAGAAAGAATTACCTTCAAATAGAGTAAAATTAAGCGAGAACAAAACTAACCAAAACAGAAGAGTATATTGAAAAAAGAAGGTAGCAAAGTACATTATAAAATTTGAATGAGTTAATTACGTTTTCCGTCCCTGTAGTTTGTTGAAAATGACCATTACAGTCTATTAGTTTAAAAATTGCTAAAATTGTAACAGTACTTTCACATTTATAACACTTGCAGTCCACCCCATCAAATTTACGAATCACCGTTAAGTTTTTTGTGAAATGACTAAAATACCCCTCATTGTATATATTTTTTTAAATGAGAGGTATTTTAGTCTTTTCACCAAACACTTAACAGTAAATTGGATGGGGTTAACGGAGGTGGACTGTAATTGTTACGAAAGTGAAAGTATCAGTACTATAGTGGCAATTTTTAAGCTAATGGACTGTAATGGCAACAAACAGGAGGGACGAAAAACGTAATTAACTCAATTTTAATTTATAGAGCTATAAGATGCAGGACTCTCAATAAACCTTGGTAAACTGCCAACCGGGATTGTGATTCAATCTACATTGTATATAATACTGAAGCGCTACGGATAACACAGACATAAACTGAGTGCCAGGCGTGATGACATTATAATCAGATGTTTCAAGTTTCTCTTTAGGAGCAAGTGCAGCTCCTTGAGCTTCAAATTCAATTCTCAATCTCTCCTCTTCGGCTTCCTAAACGAGAAATATTAGCAAAATTAAGTTGATTTTCAGTTATTAGCTTAGCCACTACGATAATTAAAGAAAACAAGAAACTCACTGCTTCAGCAGCGTCTTTAGCAGCCCTAAAACGGCGAGAGCGCTGTTGATTCATTTTAGCTCTAGGAGCCACACCGTCTGCAAAATTGGATGTGCATACAGCTGATTATTAGTTCAACTTTAAAGAATGATTAGAAAAAGAGGAAACTTGAAGGGTTTACGGTTTACCTATTGCCATATACAGAAGTTTTCTTGGGCGGACCAATGAGAAAAGATGGTCAACGTAGTCAAATATTAACTTAAATACTTCATCATATGTAGCAGGTGCAGGCTGCATTACCAATAGTGCAAGTTCCATCAGTGATTCCAAGTTAAATTAAGTTGCATAAAACACCATAATTTAAGAAGGCTCTAATATTTAAAACTTTAATGATGATTGATGTAGAACAAGATTATAAATAGTAAAGATTTTGGGAACACGGTAAAAGACAGGCCACATCAGAGAACTAGAAACTTTTCAGTAATACTCTCAAGATCAACAGTAACTAATATGAAATAATCCATTAAAATACGCTGCAAAACAGAAGATAACAAACTATCCTGTCAATAAATGTGCTCTACTTTAACTTCTACTATAACACTGGTCTTTTCAAAACAGTTAGCATTTAAAACTTGGTTTAAAAATGCATGCAACAAGCGCGCATGGGGCAGTGATGGAAATACATCGTTGCAGTTGATGTGATGCGATACAATTCCATGATGCACCTTATGCAGATAACCAGTATTTAAACAAATTAGACCGTTGATTGCAACGCTTTTCAAATATGATTAAGCAAATCTGACCAACGATTGAGCAATGGGTCTGAGTATCTAAACAGATCTGACCAAAGACAGTGAGAATATCTTATATTTTAGTGTTCAAAAGATAACAAATTGAAATATTATAAACAAATAACTTTTTCGTATTTTTTTATAACTAAAGTCTCACATCCAAGAGGAGCGTGCCTCGCACATTTGCTTTTGAGATCAAAACGCACCAAAGCGCCTCACACCATTTAAAACCAAGATTCAAATTCACTATATCGTCGCTCCAAAACTACCATACTTTCTCCAAGATTCCATTCTCCTTAACATAATATATTCTCATAAATGCTACACTTAAATACCTAAGACTTAAATCATACAACTAAATAAACCGAATGCAAGTAAAACCCATTATCCAACTCTAGAACATCATATATGTCCCCAAAAACCTCATATACACCTCAAAAAACTAAAAGCCTAAACAACCTACAAAATTCATCAATGATTTCCATCAAATCCAACAAAATTCATCAATTTCACAAATAAAACAGTACATCATATACCTTTCCTTCAGGGTGAAAGCACGGATGAATAATTCCATTCATATCCAAATACAAATTATCAAACTCAATATTATTAGGGTTCGGTTTCAAAAATTGAGCCCCATTCGCTTCTACACCTTCTTCCTCCACAACGTCGGAGATTGACCGCGGGTAGCGGTCAGCCAGCCACCTGTAAAACGCCGGAACCCCCATTGATCTAGCTTCGTTAAGTGTGTAACTTGTTGCACACGCTGCTGTGTGTTATGGTGGCTTGATGTATGTATGTGTTTGTGTGTGTGTTTGGAGAATTCGAGGAATAAACGGTGAATTGTTAACGAGCTGTTGAGTAAACGTACGGAAGTCGGTTTTTAGAGAGAGAAAGAGAATATTGTTAGAGAGAGAAAGAGGGGTTTCCGATTTGTGGGTTTGGTTTAGCCATCGGGACGGAGGGTTGTTGAAATCTAGACGTTTGAGAATGACGGCAAGTCACGTTGATGGTTAGTGATGATGGGTGAATGGGTTATGACCCCCTCAAGGTTATAATGTGGGACTAATAACCCCTATTAAGTTTTGAAAATTATACGTAGATTCTTATTGTTACGGGTTGTTTGGTTTACAGAATATTGTAAAAGTAATTTGAAAGTTTGGAGGATTGGATTATGAATGAATCGGAATTGATTTTGTAGATATATCTTAACGTGTTTGGTTGTTAATTTTACGAAAGGAATTTGATTTGATTGACCGTATTTTGTCAGAGAAAGGAGGGTTTTTCGATTTGTGGGTTTGGAGATTAAGGATGAATGTTTTGACGATGACAACAAAGCATGTTATGGTGACTAATGGATGATAGCCCCCTCGAGATTCTTAAGTGGCTCTTTATAGACCCCCTATGTTTGAAAATTGACACTTACACCGGTTTAAGTATTGAACATAGAGCCTTAATTATCGACCATTAATGTTGAAATAATAATGATTATATTGGGAAAGAATCTGAGATAAGTAAGCATATGTACAGCCAAAATTATTTACATGAAATGTAACTTGATTTGGTGGTTGGAGCTTTAATATCATTGACTAAGTCTCTTGTTACCCTCATAGTATATTCATTTTTATATAAACTAGATTATAACCCCGTGTATTACACGGGTTAAGTAAATAAAAAATCAAATAACTAATAACGAATATTTAACAATTATAAAACGATATTTTAAGGCACTTTTCTGATATCCAAACAAAATTTTGTGTCATACATGATCAAAACTTGTGATGTTTGTCAAGTTTATAAATATAAAAGCATTTGAACCATCTATTAAAGACAAACTGTATCATCAACTTTCTCACGTGTTTTAACAGTCATGTGAACATACATTTAATAACCAAGTTTTATTTAAATAATAGTGGTCTTAATTTATTAGTTCTAAAAAATGGTTAAAATATCCAGATTAGTCATATAGCAATTAGTCAATTAGATAAACTTATAGCTACAAACTAATATTTAAATTAATTAGATAAGTATAAATTATCGGTAATTATTAAATTATATAACTTTAAAATTTAAATATATGGACGTGAGTTTTATATTAAAAGGATGGTTGTTTTTAGATAAATTTGTAAGTATGATAAATGCAGTTGTTATTGTTCTTATGTTTTCAATATATTAAATAAATAAATAATTTGTTAAGCAAGAAAATCGTTTCCTTCACCCTGGTTATGAAAATGCTCGATATTTGTTAAATCGTTCCTTCCACCCTCGTTATGAAAATGCTCGATATTTGTTAAATCGTTCCATCCACTCTCGTTATGAAAATGCTCTATATTTGTTTCAAAGATATAATTTCTAACCTAGTAATTAAGATAAATAATAAGATATTTTATGAAACTTTATCCGTATTTCTTAAATGTTTGAAACATATATTAATTTAAACATATATTAAATCTATAGTGGTAATTGGCTAGAAAGACTAAGTTTCCTAGAAACTCTAGGAAGCAACAGGGAGGTAACATGTGGCTTTTAGTTTTTTTATTCAAAAGGGCATGGTGGTAATTTGATTATTAATTTAAGTTTGGAATATTATATATCCTAAACTAACTATCCAGATATTTATGGAAACGTATATCCATTTGACAATTTCAAATCATTACGGTTTCAAAAGGGCAGTTACTTTAAATTACGAAGTTCAAATCTTTAACAATTTCTTGATGTTGTGTTTTATCAGTTACTGGGTTCATCACAATGTGTTTTAGCAGTTACTGGTTTCAGGTACTGTTTCATCACAATGTGCTTTATCAGTTACTGGTTGATATAATTTTTGGCATTCTTGATGTTGTGTTTTATCAGTTACTGGTTCACGTTATGTTTTATCAGTTACATGTTTCATCACAATGTGTTTTATTAGTTACTGGTTTCAGTTACTATTTTATCACAATGTGTTATATCATTTACTGGTTGATGTGATTTGGCATTCTTGATGTTGTGTTTTATTAGTTACTGGTTTCATCACAATGTGTTTTAGCAGTTACTGGTTTCAGTTACTGTTTCATCACAATGTGTTTTATCAGTTAATGGTTGATATGATTTTTGGCATTCTTGATGTTGTGTTTATTAGTTATTGGTTCACGTTGTGTTTTATCAGTTACTTACCGGTTTCATCACAATGTGTTCTATCATGTACTGGTTGATGTGATTTTGGCATTCTTGATGTTGTGTTTTATCAGTTACTTGTTTCATCACAATGTGTTATATCATTTACTGGTTGATATGATTTTTGCATTCTTGATGTTGTGTTTTAGCAGTCAGTCACTAGTTCGTCACATTGTGTTTTATCGCTAAAACACACTACCATGAACACATCTAGATCTGATTTATCGTTATTTTTGTATGATTAGGTGGTTTCAAATGTGAATGGTTATGGAGACAGAAAAAAATTGCGACATTTTTGGAGGTGGTTTTATGATTGGTAGTTATTTCCTTTTTTAAAACAACTTAAATGACACATTTACCTCCAGTCAATTAAATAATCCTATTTTTAAGACACATATTACCAAAATACCACCAAGATCTCAACCATTAAACACACCCATCGGATGGCCCAGGTCGCTTCCTAAACTTTCTAGGAAAAACACACTTTGCGCAGGATCCCCACTCATTAAATCTAATAATATAAATTAAATAATAATTATCTATAATTAAGGAATTAAGATATAATTTATAACCTAGTAATTAATATAAATAAATAATAAGATATTTTATGTAACTTTATCCGTAATTTTTTAAATGTTTATTAAACTTAATAATTTAAATAAAATAATAATTATCTATAAATAAGGATGATCTAGAATAATGACAAGTGTCTATTTATTGGTTTCTTTTATTACATAGCACAGAGGTAGATATAGATGACATAAGTTTTTTTATTCTAAATATAAAGATTATTTGTTTATAAATCCAAAACGTGTGAAATGTTTTCTAAACATGGTTCAAATTTGTAATAAAAATATCAACAACACATTTAAAATATAGATGCAAGTAGAACCGTAACTCAAATGAAATATTAAGGTAGTGTTTGGTATGAAGGAATGGAAGAAGGAATGAAATGGACCATTACGAGGGAATGAAGAAAAGAGTGTTTGGTTGGTCAATGGAATGGAATCACCCATTCCCTCAGGCATTTCATTCCCTCAAAATCATTTCATCCACCCCCCATGTTTTTTTTCATTCCATCCACTCTTACACCATTCATCAACAACACCAAACCCACCACCTTCGCTGCCACCATGCATCACCACCACCCGCCACCGAAGCCATTGCCGCCTCCACCCGCAACCCGTCACCGCCTCCGCCGCCACCCCGACAACCACCAACGCTGTAGCCATGAATCGCCACCGTTGCCACCCATCGTCGCCACCAACCATCGCCGTCGCCGCCACCCACCACCACCGTCGAACGCCACCACCAACCACCACTGCCGCCACCACCCACCGCCATCTCCGCCACCACCAACCACCACCGATAGCCGCAGCCACTGCCACCTCCGTCACCACCACCCGTCGTCGCCGCCTCCACCGCCACCTGACAGCCACCACCGCCGCAGCCACGACCCGCCACCGCTGCTACCACCGCCGCCGCCAGTCGCTGCCGCCACCCCCACCACCGTCAACGCCACAACCACCAACCACCATCGCTGGCGCCACCTTCGCCGCCACCAACCACCGCCGATGGTTGCCGCCACCTCCATGACCACCACCCGCCATCGCCGCCTCAACCACCATTCGTCGTCGGCGTCGCCACCACCCATCGCCGCCTCCGCCACAACCCATCACCACCACCTATATGCACCCACAATCAATACACAATAATAATTCATTTCATTCCCACATGGTAACCAAACAAGACATGTAACGGTAATGCTCCATTGCATTCCCTCATCCATTCCATTATCTCGTCCATTCCATTACCCCATACCAAACAGACATAGTCTTTCATGTTATATACAAATGTTACTCATTTAAAACATTACAAAAAATACGTGTAAGATAGATGCAAGCTGGACCATAAATGAAATGATATATTAGTGTTTCATGTTTATAAGAGTTAAATGCTTGGTTGGTCCTTGTGGTTTGCAAAAATTGCAGACTTGGTCCCAGTGGTTTACTAATTACACGCGTGGTATCAAAACTTGTCAAAAATGAACTCGTTTGGTCCCCTGCCCTAACATCAGTTAGATTTCTCAGTTAACACACCCCATGTGCATGTCACATGAGGGTAATCTTGTGTGAATTTACTTATTTACTCTTGAAGATAAAAAAAGAATATAAATAATCATATTACAAAAACCTTTTCATCCCTTCCCCCTTTCTCTCTAAGAACCGGCCAGAATCATTTTTCCGGTATGATTCCTTTTTTCCGGCGGCTTGTGGAGGGCAACAATTGGAGGGCGCCGGCTGATGATTCGTTTTTCCGACCAGATTTGTTTTTCCGGCCAGATTGTTACGATTCTGTTAACACACCAAACTATTAAGTCATGAAAAACCTTTGTTACATTTGATCTTTTAGAATCTGATGGCCAATGGAATTTAGTTGTGATTGCATTATTGATAATGAATTGAAGCTTGGAACTCTGGTTAATGGCATCACAATGATCTACTTATACAGTGTTAAGGGAGAGGGGTTCAGGTGCCGGATGTTCGATTATAAAAGGAGAAGGAGACGGAGTGTTGAGTGAGATAATGGAGGTTGCCAGGTTATGATTTGCAGTGGTGGGTTTTGGCTGGGGGGAGGGGGCATATGGTGTTGGGTTTGAGTGGCAGTGAGTGGCGGTGTGAAGGTGGTGCTAGGTGGGTGGTGGTCGAGTGGTGGTGACAGACGATGTGGGGTGAGTGGAGGTGGTGGCAGTGGGTCCGGTGGGGTGGTGGGGGTAGGCGGTGGTGTGGTCCGGTAGTTAGAGAAAGGGAGAGAGTATATGTGTGTTTTTGTAATATGATTATTCATATTCCCTTTTTTCTTCAAGGGTAAATAAGTAAATTTACACAAGATTACCATCATGTGACATGCACATGAGGTGTGCTAACTGAGAAATCTAGCTGATGTTAGGGCAGGGGACCAAGCGAGTACATTTTGACAACTTTTGGAACCACGCGTGTAATTAGTAAACCACTGGGGGCAAATCTGCAATTTTTGCAAACCACAGGGACCAACCAAGCATTTAACTCTGTTTATAACAAACGTTACTCATTTATAAATACACTAGCCTATCACCTACGAATTTCGCAGCGGGAAAATTAGTTTCGATTAATAGATTTATTTCATAAAATGACATAAAAAGATATTTTTACAAATGTTTTATTAAGTTGTGTATATTTTTATAAATGTTTTATTGAGTTATGTTATTATTTTTTAATTTAATTAACATGTGTAGATGAGATAATTTGCAACGAAGGATGGTAATAACAAAACTATCACCCACGACTTCTTATGACATATCATTTTGGGTTAGGTTTTTAATTATATTTTAGTTCACAAACGTGTGTGTATGGAGGTATGTAAAGGGCACCATGCTTTAAAACGTTGTAAGTGTTTAAATAAATTAATTAAAATTCGGTGTGGATACTATGCTATTATGCGGTATCAGACACAAGACTTCTTATGACATATCATTTTGGGTTAGGTTTTTAATTATATTTTAGTTCACAAACGTGTGTGTACGGAGGTATGTAAAGGGCACCATGCTTTAAAACGTTGTAAGTGTTTAAATAAATTAATTAAAATTCGGTGTGGATACTATGCTATTATGCGGTATCAGACACAAGATTTTAATCATTGTAGAGATGATCCTGACTTTTTCCATAAAGTAACACTACTTATTTTCCATTGGGTGTCTCTCTCCTTTTCTTTACATGTGGATGCACCCCTTTGAGATACAATACCGGTTAATCAAACCACTTATGAAGAAATGGGTTGAAATTGTTTCTTACCATAATCGCGAAAATATAAAGGCACTTCGGTTTTAACCTCTTTTTAACCGAAAGTCAATTACCAAATCTGACACGATGCTACCTGAACCGACTAAGAAGGAACTTGAGGACCCGAACCCAAATATTATATATACCCGAACCCAAAGACCCATATTTTATTTGGTAATCAATTCTTTCCTGAAAAGAAAGAATCCAAGGTACCTAGACCCAATTATTATCAATACCCTAACCCGAACACCTGTGAACTTCACGAGCCAGGAAAAAATAATACGTTGTAAAAAAAAAAGAAAACTAAAATTATTTGTTTAAAATACTACTTAGTATATTATGTAAGATTAAAAGTTGATCATCAACGTACTAAAAAAATAATAGACAAAATATACTAAAAGCTTATCATCACACACCAAGTTATTTATAACCAAATATTATCCGATTTAACCTGTTTGATATGTCGATTTAACTTATTTGATATGTTATACCAATTTAAGTCAGTCCTCTTTTAACTAATTTTTTGATCTGGCCCATTTAACTTACAAAAACCATCCTCATATAATCATACTTTAAATTACCCTTTTTAGTTACTCACAAAATTCTAATTATTAAATACTAAACATTACTAAATATAATCATACTTTAATTTCTAAATACAACCAATATATCTAGTTTAACTGAAACATTCATTCATTATCTAATAAATTGAAACTTTCGAATCCTAAACCAAAGAAATATGAAATCCATTCATTATGGCTTGTAAATACAAATACATTGAAACAACTGGGACTTCAAAAATTACACATAAATAAAAGTATCTTAAAACTCAGCAACAAAAACATTCATTCAGTATCCAAAGTATCTAAACTAATGAATTCCAAACCAAACGAAAATGAACAGAAGTGTGAAACTTTTAAACTCTTGACTCCTAAAGTCGACAATAAACACAAAAGAACCATATTCAAAGACAAATAATATTGAAGTTGCACTCAATATGCGATACAATACATAAAAATGTTTAAATAACACTCGCTTTAGATATCATAATTAAACACTCGCTCTTAATACTTGTCTTCTGGTATCACTATCATCATCTTCTGGTGTCACTTAAGAGAGATATTATTAGATACGCTTGTTGGCTTGTAAACACGAATCAACGCAGTAGTGTTTATCAAACGTTTCAACCATAAGTCTGAACCCACGCAGAGAGATGTCAACTTACTGAGGCTATAGCTGCGTGAGTGATCTGAAGTACATCAGTAATAGCAAGAACAATTCCAAATGAACAAAAAATAAGCCGGTGCATAGATTAAGACTCATGAAGAACTAAAATAACCACATAAAAGTAAATTAAGAAAAAAAAGCTTTATTATGATGTAACATTTACCTTTTATCAATAACAGGACAATATAAAAAATTTCCTTTATTCGTAATATGCAAGGCCTCAACGATTGGTGTATCAGCTGCACAACATTCAGGACTGAGAGTCATCACCTGAATAATAAGTGAAGCATTAGAAATTATGATCAAATACTGCACATGGATATCAATACAAATTCTATTGATGTCGGCATATTTGCATCATGAATTTGCTTTTCTTTTCTCATTAGCTCCACAAAATGATCAGATATTGCACATGGATATCAAATTTGTTAGGTATTTAGAAGAATAAAACATATCAAACAAAACCCGAGATTTATCCCCACCAAGATCAACTATAACAACTTCCACATTAGTTTAACAACCAATTTTTTCTACAAGTTAAAAATCTGAGCATGTTGGTAACAACTTATAATGACAAATTAGATAAGTAGCAACCTAAAGATATATCTAATGGCTAATTGACTGATACTATTTTCCAATAACGTTACGTCAGTTCTGCCCCAAACCAAACCATGAACAAAAAATATACCAGATCTGAAAAGTAGTTACTTGCAAATAAAACACATTTCAGGTTCCAGTTTGAGACTGAGACCAAACCAAAAGCAATCTATTTAAAACCTAGAGCTGAACCGAACATAACCAGTTCAAGGTCTGGGTAACCTTTTTGGTGGCGATCTAGACAAATCACCTAATCATAAGCTAAGCAAAGCTCGAGCTCATTGTAGACTCTCTACCAATTTACTTGTAATCACAAAAAATAACAAACACATTGGAAACATTTCTAAAACAATCTATTGCAGCTTCCATAGAAGAGGGAAAGTGTTGCATATTAGTGAAACAGTAGTGATTAGCGTGTCTGATTCATGAGGTCCAGGAGATGCTTCAGGATGAGGATGGTACTGAAGAGACAAGAGCTTTTGCCGAGGGAAGACCAGACCTGCACAACTTCCATCTTTGAGATTCACGTGTGTTACTTCCACCCCACTTGAAAGTGACTCTAGTTCAACCGCATAATTGTGATTTTGAAATATCGGTTTTTACATAAATGAAAGTGAGAGGAATGCGATGAAAAACCCGAAACATACAGGACAAGTATTTGGGTGAGGAACCGGGTGTTGCAATACCAGACGAACCATAAAATGTTATTATTATTAAATCCATGTGCGCTAATCTCAACACTTCCATTTATAAGGTTGCGAACAGGATGATTTCCTCCATGATGACCAAACTTCATTCTATATGTTTTCCCACCTAAGGCCTGGCCGATAAACAGACGTCCCATTGAAATTCCAAATATAGGAACCTTGCCAATAATCTCCTTCACAGTCAACAGCATAAGGAACCGTAGACGGGTCACCTGGCCCATTGCTGAAAAGAAACTCCATCTGGTTTCATTTGCAGCTGGAAGCCATATGTTTAATGTGCATACAACTCTTTTACATTGCTTTATTAAAACAACATTCTAACATGCCCGTTTTGACTTCAACCCAATCGATTTTCATGCTGATGGTTTACTAAATGGACCCGTTCATCATATTCGGGTCATAATTTCCACCTCTACTTCCTTTGATAGAAACTAAATGCAAAGTAGATTTAATTTTTCAGGAAAAAAACATCATTTGCACATCGCATTCTACCCAATTGAGTTTATAATATTCTCATTTCATTATTTCATAACCTTTTATTTATAACCATCAAACCAGATTCTCAAAAAAAAAAAAAAACTCAGATCACGACTGAATTGATATACTTTCAGTACTCATATACGAGACACTAATAATATCCTAAAAAACATAAGAGTTTAGAGACAAAAATGTTTCAGGTCGACCAACCCGATTTTTCCTGTATCAAAAACTTCCCGTTTGACCAGAACCTATTTCAAGCCATTACCTGACCCACCCGCTGCACCCATTAATGAACTTAAGAAGATGCACAACTAACCTGAGATCTAGGGGTCTTAAGCTCTTATTCAGATGCAACATCATTAGAATCCTCATCTTTCCCACTTCCACTCTCCCCTTACTTTAATAATTTGTTTCTAGAACCTTGTCTACAACAAAAAATGTCCCCTGCTTTCATATAAACTTTGACCATGAGAAATTACCAAATTGACTACTTTACTAACCTCCTGCTTTCAAATATTATTATTACTTCATAAGTCATATTTCCACAAATGTGAATTTACAAACCGAATAATTGTGATTTGAATTGTAAATGACGAGTTAAAATGAAAGCATTGCATCAATACCATCCTGCCATATTGTATTTAATCATCTTTCAGTGGTAGTAGTAGTAGATGCTAGAAACAGTACATGAAAAGTGAAGTGAAACTCATGGTGAACCGTACCCAAACAATCAGCTACTTCTGTTGCCGCCTTTAGGTCTGGTGAACCCTGTCGAACAAGCACGTCAGGAATAGGGTTTAAAGATCAAACCCAAGACCGTCTGGGCTGTCCAGGTAACCCTTTATGGTCCTTTGTGGCTTAAGAGATAAAACTTACCTAAAGACCAACCAGAAAAGAATGAAGTTGAGCTCCCCACAGCTTGGTGGCTTTTGTACCAGACAAATGACGGGCTGCAATTGATGCAACCAACGAAGAGTCTAACCCTCCAGATAGAAGAACTCCAAAGGGGAGCCTTCTGATCACAACCTAAAATTTAATTACACGATTATTAAATTGCTATAGCTTAAGGTGTATAAATTTATGAACACCTAATGTCACACCCCAACTAATGGCAGGAAATATTGGGGCGTGGCATTAGGCGAACCAGATTGCTCAAGAGACATCATAACAACTATTAAACGATAATATCTAAGTGTTCAACATCCCATACTTAAACAATAAAATCCCAAATAATTATCACAAATTCAACAATCTCTTAAACACATCAAGTTCGATCTTCCCTAGATTTATTACATGATTTTTCTAAAGGCAATCCTACAACTAAGCATCCATAGCAAATATCCACAACCTGCCACATATGTTAAATAAAACGTCAATACAATTAAGTAAAGGTGAGCATACGGGTTTGCGTACATAATAGATATAAAAGCGTTTAGCATACACCGCATGACATACGTAAGAGTTGTGAACTATGTAACTACTTAGATTCAAGTAAACCAACAAACCGCGATTGATCGAGACATGCGAACAAGTGTCCACATCCTAAAGAGAAAATAATTGCGAAATAAAAATGTAAGCATTAACAACCCCGGGCCTCCGGGTGGCGGGTCAACCTCTAGCTAGCTATCATGTTAAGGGTGGCGTACTATCAATCAAGTAACATATACAATTCAGTAGTTTTCACGTATAGTCATGTAATAGCGGGATTGCGAATAAGCGTTTGAGTTGTATGATGTGTTTTGATATACGAACATATGTGACACCCAAAAGTGCGTTTAAGCGTAAAGGGGTTCAAGTATACTCACAGTCGGTGCGTTTTGAGAAGGAGACGGGAACTGAGATGAGTTGAGGAGAGCGCCAGATCAGCCTGTAAGCGAACAGAAGTGCATCAGTCTTCCGAATTGCTGAAACGGTTAACGGTTGAAGGAACAGTAGACAAGTTCGGGCGAACTTGACTACATAGACTTACTGGAGGTACAAGTTCGGGCGAACTTGTCTGGTTTCCTGAGAAATTAGACAAGTTCGGGCGAACTTGCCCTATTTGCTGAGGTGAGATACAAGTTCGGGCGAACTTGCCTGAAATGTTGAGGTTTTTAGACAAGTTTGAGCGAACTTGAGGTTTTCTGAGCGAACTTGACTGTTTTGGTCACCAATTCGTGCGTTTTCACGTCGTTTGCTGAGGAAATCGAGTGTCCATCCCTCCAACCTTAGGCTACTGAGCAAAACCTAGGCTGGAGAGGTCTTTTGGAGCGAGTTTTAGCCATTTTACAGAAACTCGGACTAATCCGGACGAACTTGAAGGTTCGTACGGTTTAGTCCAGTTTGTGCAAAGTGACGATTTCGTCCTTGTGCTTCCGGATCTGAGATCTTGCTTGACAACGCCTCGTTCCACTTCAAAGTGAATGAAACATACATCATTTAGTCCAAATCTTGTGTAAAATCCATGTTTAAAAAGGGTTTTACTCAGATCTAAGCATAGATTTAAGTGAAAAACATAAGTTTTGCATAAAAAGATGAATATTTTCGTAAACAGAGAAGTTTTGATGAATCAAAGGTAAAATCTTGTGCAAAACCTTTGTAGAACGTTGTTGTAGCTTGAAAACGGGTTGATTCTTACTTGGAATTAGAGGTTTTCGGTTTCGGGAGGTTTCGGGCGAACTTGCAGCAAGTTCAAATGAGGAGAGGAGCTGAGTATTTATAGGTGAAGTGAGAATACGCTGGAAATGATCAATTTCGGCCGAACTTGTCACTTTCCTAGCGAACTTGGCCAGTTCAGCTTAGAAAAGTGTAAGTTCGAGCGAACTTGCTGGGATTAAGGAGATTCTGAGGCCTGGGCAAGTGATGTATTGTAAAATACATCGTTTATTCGTGTTTAGTTTGTACAATCTTTATTACTTTAGTTTCGTTTTTCGTAGAATAGCTAGTCTTTTGATCCAATTGCGTTTTGCAGGTCGTATGAGCTTAAAGTAGCTGAAAAGCGTGATAATTGAGTAAAAATACGAATTGGTAAAGTCCTGAAATGAGTTGGAGAGCTTTGGAGCTGAAATGAAGTAAATTCTGAGAAAAATGCCCTCTGGTGGGCCGTGACTCGTTGGATCATTGCTTCTCGCCACCCGCGAGAAGCCCATGTGTTGCTGACGTCATTAAGACGGTCGCGGGCCACGACCCGATAGCTAAAACCCTCTCGCTCCCCGCGAGAGGGTGTTATCTGCAGACGGTTTTGGTTGCAGCTGAGATTTGGGGGTATTTAATCAATTTTGTCATATGAAAACCCTAGTTACGGATTTTGGGAGTTCTTGCAGCTGTTTTGGAGTCATAAAAGCTAAGTTTGAAGTTTTCGAAGCTCGGGAATCATTGGATCAAGCGAAGATTGAAGATTAGTGACTTTCTCGGGTTTACACGATCCTTGTTTGTCTTGTTTTCTCTTTTCTGAACTTGTAATGATGAATTCCAGTTTTATTACTCTTGTTTTGTTTTCGCTATTGATTATGCTAGGCTACACGCATTAACTACCTAGACTATGATGAATGGATTGATATAAAGTTTATACATTTTTTTGTTAATTACATGTTTGTTATGGATTAATTGTGCTCTATAAGCAGTTTGTTTATCTGGCTTGGTGTGTGTGCATGCTTTTATTTGGTTTTCTGTTTTCCATTGCTTCATATGATTCTTGGTGACTGTCTATATCACGGAATAGAGTCGTATTAGGTTGTGAACTTTGGTGAGTGTCTATATCACAGAATAAGTTCATAATCTTTAGGGTTGAAGGGCCCAGTAAACCTTAGAAGTGATAGTTAACAGGTTACTAGATTTTAGTGTTCTACTAGTCCTAATACCTGGAAAGTGAGGGGCTATTGATAGGTCTTACCCGGCGAATTGCTATAGTCGATCTTTGGAAAAAGTCCATGCCTTTGTTGACCCGTCGGTTTATTAGTCTATCAAGTCAAGTTTAGATACTCAAACTACCCTAGATCTATAATTGGAAAAAAGTAGGTCGTCATTAGGGTACTCACACAATATTAGACAACTGGAAAGACGTCTAATCAACCGGTAGGATTAACGGCCTAGGTAACGCCATAAGTTTCACCTCGAGAAGGGTTGAGGGGCTTAGCTGGTGTTTAATAGGTTTAGTACTATAAGATCCCGGTTCCAGAAAACGAGTAATTAACTTGATCGGTAAACGCTTAAAATCAATCCAGGATTCTAGACTGGGTAGTCTTCATCACCGCTTGAGAACAACTTCCGTCCTTAGTTCGTATTAGTTAATTTAGTCGTTAGTTAGTTTTAATATAGATTTCCGTAGATTTTCCGTACCCCCCCCCAAAGCAATTCAAACAGTTTTAGTCGTGTCTGTCTTAGTCTTTCAGAGTCTAATTAGCGTAATTCATAGAGTCCTGTGGGTTCGATATCCGGACTTACTTAGGTTATACTACACTGATCGGTACACTTGCCGATTGTGTGGTTTAGGTTTAAGTCGAGTCTAGAATTTAAAGCTTTCTAGTGTTGAGTTTAAAGTGTCTTAGTTAGTTGATTTTTACAGTCTGTTTAGCACACATCAAGTTTTTGGCGCCGTTGCCGGGAACTCTTGGCAATTACGTTATTAGCTTTGATAGACTTTCTTGACACATACGTGCTACGTGTTTTGTTTCGTTTTGAGTCTTTGTTTTTCTCTTTAGTTTTATTTGAGTCTTAGTAACTATTGTCTGTTTTCTCTTTGTAGGTTCTCTTTGTTTGCAGTGGATGCCACATCTGCGCTCGCAGGGACTCCACTGAAGCCACCTACAGACAAGTCAACCGTCTCGTCTTCATCTTTCCAAGTAAGTACACCACTTCCTTCATCTTTCACCCATTCTGACTCTACTCCCCAATCTAAACTACCAAACTTTGACTTCACACCGAAGTCTTCACCCCCAAATTCCCCACCACCTTCCCGTCCCCCAAAGCCCACCCATCGTCCAAATGGCCGACCGTAGACAAACCGTCCACCAACAAGCTACCCAAGGTTTCACTGGTCTCGCTTCACCCATCACTGTCCCACCATCGTGAACCAAAACTCATGGCAAATTCCCTCATATGCCATGACAGCCATCACCAATACCATTCAGTTCCATGGTCGCGATGACGAGGATGCACCCGCTCATATAAATCGTTTCTCTCGCATGCTCGCCACCTTTAGCCTCCATGGAGCACCCGAAGATGCCACCTATCTTCAGCTTTTCCCATTTTCACTCGCGGGCCGTGCAGCTACATGGTTGGACTCTCAGCTGACCGGTACCTTCACTACTGTTAGATGCATTTTTAGGCATATTTTATCATACTTTTAGCATATATTTTCATTGCATTTTAGGCATTTAGACAATAGATATTGCATAATTTTGAAATACCCCTATTTGTGCGGAATGGAATCTACTTTGGATTGTTTTTGATGTTTTTTTTAGATATGGAGCGACCGCCATCGATCACAATGGGCATGGGAAAGCTTAAGAGTCAAAAAGGAACAATGCGGTTAGATGTTATAAACATAATGGAAGGTGTCAAGCTATTAAGAGCTCAAGAAAATAAAACTTTAAATGGATCTACAAGTGCAATCTGGGAGCTCGAGACTAGCCTCTTCCAAGAAAAATTGAAGTTATGAATTTGGGATTTAAGTTAACGAAATTTAGTTGGACTGAATTTTGATGGTGGAAATGTTAACTTAAATTGTTGGGCTTAAAATATATTGTCATGGGCTAATGGAACTTTGGTGGATCAGTCCACAAAAAAAGAAAAACAAACGTAGAGGAATGCATGGGATTAGAGGAGATAGACCGGAAGAAAAAAAAAGATCACAACAATCATCACGAACATTGGGGGAACAATCTTTGACGGCTGCAACTTTTTGGAAGCAACAAGCATTGGAGTTTTTGAAGACAAATCTGTTTTGGTTTGTTAGCTTTTAATGTTTTGTTTCATTTTATACTTGATTGAACTAGCCATCATGTCCGGCTAGTCTTTTATAATTTCGACATCGGGGTGTATTTTCTTTGTTTTGGTTCATGAACTTATGTGAAATGGTTATGTTAGATTCAATTATTTTAGTGGTTTGTTTCTGTGAATCTTGTTTTTAATACGGATTCAATTCGGAAAATATTAGACGGTTAATAAACCTGATCAACTTATTAGTTTTTCAATAAAGTTCATCAAGATTTAAAACTCTAATCAGATTTTAAGTTTTGATAAAAGGAACAAATAATGGTTCAAGTTTGTCTATGAGTTTGGATTTATTATAGAATCATACAATATAGTTAAACACTCCGAACGGCGTGGGTGGTTGATTATAATCGATACTTCTATCACGCAACCCGCACGCTAAAATCCGAACGGCGTGAGCTTAGAGTAGCGGGTTGGCTCTAACTGACGAACTATGCTTGGTTAGACATTAGATAGAGTGGATGTCCGAACTGCGTGACGTCTAGTATTGATACAAACTATTATTTAAAAAGAATCATTGCACCGTAACCGTTAGTGATCGTAAGTCTAACCGAATCAAGAAATTGCCCTGGTGTTGAAATTAGTTTTTAACATTTGAACTTCACAACCACTTTAATTAGCATTTTTATAAAATTTTCGTTCTCATAAATTTTACGTCTAAATCAAAAACCCCCTTTTTAAAAGATACGTATCTGAATAAAATCGTTTTGGCATAACTAATTAATTTGTATCCCTGAGGACACGAACCTTACTTCCATTCATACTATTTTTAGTGTGTTTTGTGGGTTTATATTAATTTATTTGCTGGATTCGACACCCAACAACTACATGGGCGGCCCTTCGTCAAGCCTTTCTGAATAAGTAGTTACCGCCCGCTAAAGCTTCACGTCTTCGCGATCAAATTCACTCATTTCACATGGAGCCCGACGAGCCTTATTACCTTGCTTGGGAGCGTTTTCAAAACTTAGTTGCTCGGTGCTCTCAACATGGTCTTTCTGATTGGGATCTTTGTGATAAATTCTACAATGGTCTCACCCAAGAGACTCGTGATCGTTTTGACACTAATGCGGGAGGTAACATGATGGGAATAGTTACTGTCGCCGAGTGTTTAGAGCGTTTCGAAAGCTTTGCACAATCTCAAGCTCAGTCATAATCTGACCAACGGTATTCAAGTGGTAATTCCAATACCACTACTAGTGCACCCACTCGAGGGGTGAACCAGGTCAACCTGGATTCTAGTGTAGCCGTTGTGTTAGAAAACCTCACTCGACAGCTTAAAGAGATCAAGGAAAAAGTTGATAAGTGTGAGTATTGTCGAGGGGGTCATGATACTAGTGCGTGCCCATTGTTGATCGGTGAGGAACAGGTTGATTTCGTAGGAGGAGGTCTAGGTAGAGGTCAGGGTAGTGGTTTTGGTAGCAATTTTAACTCGGGGTGGCGTAATAATAATAATAACTTCTATAATAATAATAACTTTCGTTCCACCGGTAACCCCCCTGGTTTCCAAGTTGCTCAAAATCCCAACAGGGGGCAGGGTTCATTCTTTAGTGGAGGGTCAAATGGGCAGTTCAATAAGGGGTTCAATAGTCAGACTGGGGGTGAGGGTTCAAGTAGTCAGGTTCAACCAAATCAGGGGTCAAATAGTGATTTAGGGGGTCATCTTCAGCGTTTAGAAGCCATGATGAGTCAAATACTCATCAAAGACCAAACCACCCAAAAGGTTCTCTCCGAACATGACCTTTTACTTAAGAACCACCAATCTTCATTCCACAACATTGAAAGGGTCATGGGTGATATGTCTAGTAAACTTGAGGAGAGATCACCCGGTCAGTTCTCAGGTACAACCCAGCAAAACCCTAATGCTCAAACCAAGGCCATTACCACCCGTAGTGGCAAGACCGTAGGGAACCTGAGAGTAGAGGAGAGAGTTGAGAGTGAGGATGAGGAGTTAGTGGATGAGGATATTGAGATGGAGGCGCTGGGCAAAGTGCAATCTAGGCTAGTCACAGAGACTACCGCACAGCCCGGTGAGCCTGCAGGAGAGAAGAGAGTAGAGAGACCACCCGTTGACGTTAGGCCATCTCCGCTTGTAGATCACTCAGGTGTCCCGTTTCCTTCACGTCTTAGGAATCAAAAGTACTCTAAGGAACGGGCACTTCCTAGATATCTTCAAGCAGTTGAAGATCAATCTACCCTTCATAGAGGCACTCCAGTCCATGCCTAAGTACGCCAAGTTCTTAAAGGACCTTCTTAGAAATAAGGAGAAATTAGGGGAGTTGTCCAATGTCCCGTTGAACGAGGGTGTTCTGCCGTTGTTTTGAACAAGCTTCCCGAGAAGCTCACCGATCCCGGTATCTTTACCATCCCATGTCTATTTGGTAGTAACAACAAGACGCGAGCCTTAGCCGACCTAGGTGCCAGCATCAACTTGATGCCCTTTTCTCTTTACGAGAAGTTAGACTTAGGCGAGCTTTCACCTACCCGTATGACATTATCCTTAGTCGATCGGTCTGTGAAGTACCCAAGAGGTGTTTTCGAGAACTTGCTAGTCAAGGTCGTCAAATTCGTTTTCCCCGCCGATTTCGTTATTCTTGATATGGAAGCTGATGAGCGAGTTCCTATCATTCTAGGTCGTCCTTTCTTGCGTACCGCCCAAGCTCTCATAGATGTCTATGATGGGCAAATTACTCTTAGAGTTGGTGAGGAGAGAGTTACTTTCGAGATTGATCGTTCCATGAGCCACCCGAGTGGTTCCGATGACTACAGTGGTCCATGTCATTCCGTCTATTTCTTGAATTCGTTCATCTCGTGTGTAGACCATTGTCTAGCGTTCATTAGTGGTGCCGACTTGGTAGGAGGAGAGGTAGTTGAGGAGAAAGTGTTAGAGGTAGAGGAGATAGGAGATGAGGGGATTTCGATAATATCCGAAGTGTTAGAGGTTATTGATGACACCACCCAACCACCACCCTTAGAGCTTAAGGTCCTTCCGTCTCACTTAGAGTATGCCTATTTAGGAGAGGGATCCGAGCTACCTGTTATCATATCGTCAAAATTAGGGGATGGTGAGAAGTTGAAGTTGTTAGATGTGTTGAGGGCCAACAAAGAGGCCATTGCATGGAGGTTGTCCGACATTAAGGGTATAAGCCCTTCTTATTGCACCCACCGGATTCTCATGGAGGACAATTTTAAACCGGTGGTGCAACCTCAGCGACGCCTAAATCCTAACATGCAAGATGTAGTGAAGAAGGAGGTGATGAAACTCTTAGATGCCGGGATGATTTATCCCATTTCCGATTCACCATGGGTGAGTCCCACTCAGGTTGTCCCTAAGAAGGGAGGGATGACCGTTGTCATGAATTCGAAGAATGAGCTTATCCCTTCTCGCACGGTCACGGGTTGGCGTGTATGCATCGATTATCGCAAATTGAACGATGCCACCCGAAAAGACCACTTCCCATTGCCCTTTATCGATCAGATGTTGGAGCGTCTCGCGGGTCAGCAGTTTTACTGTTTTCTCGACGGCTTTTCCGGTTATTTCCAGATCCCTATCGCACCAGAGGATCAGGATAAAACCACATTCACATGCCCCTATGGCACTTTCGCGTACCAACGCATGCCATTTGGGCTGTGTAACGCTCCGGCTACCTTTCAGCGATGCATGGTCACCATTTTTCAGGATATGATAGAGAGTTCCATGGAAGTTTTCATGGACGATTTTTCAGTGTACGACGATTCATTCGAGCAGTGTTTAGTGAACCTCGAGAGGATGTTGAAGAGATGTGTTGAAACGAAGTTGATGCTTAATTGGGAAAAGTGTCACTTCATGGTGACCGAGGGGATTATTTTAGGTCACAAGATTTCAAAGGATGGTATAGAGCTGGATAGGGCAAATATTGATACTATTAGTAGGCTGCCCCCACCCACGAGCGTGAAGTCGATCCGTAGTTTCTTAGGTCATGCGGGGTTCTATAGACGTTTCATTAGGGATTTCTCTAAGATCACATGACCCATGACCCGCTTGCTAGAGAAGGATGTTCCATTCGTCTTTAACGAGGAGTGTCTCAAAGCCTTCAACTTTTTGAAGGAGCAGCTTGTTAGTGCACCCATTCTTATCTCGCCCGATTGGAGCTTGCCGTTTGAGCTCATGTGCGATGCGAGTGACTATGTCGTAGGAGCGGTTCTAGGACAAAGAAGGGAAAAGCACTTCCACCCGATCTACTACGCGAGTAAAACATTGAATGACGCTCAAGAGAATTACACCACGACGGAAAAGGAGCTCTTAGCCGTGGTTTTCACTTTCGACAAATTCCGCTCATACCTCGTTCTCTCTAAAACCATAGTCTTCACCGATCACTTAGCGTTGCGTTTTCTGTTCCAAAAGAAAGACGCGAAACCTAGACTTATCCGTTGGATCCTCTTACTGTCCGAATTTGACATCGAAATTAGAGATAAGAGCGGGGCTGAGAACGTGGCCGCCGACCACCTTTCACGTCTAGAGGATCCCAAGCGAGAGGAGATTCGTGAGGAGGAGATAAGGGACACATTCCCTCACAAGTCGATAGAGTTTGTTAATGCCGAGGAGGAAGGATTGCCGTGGTTTTGTGATTTAGCAAATTATTTATCTAGTGGCAATATTGTTAAAGGAATGAACACACAACAATGTAGGAAAGTTCTTAGTGAGGCTAGGAAGTATTTGTGGGATGACCCTTTCCTTTATAGGATAGGAGGAGATAGGATCCTTAGGCGTTGTGTGTCTAGAGAAGAGGGTATGAACATCCTTAAACATGTGCATGAGGGTCTAACGGGAGGCCACCATGGAGCTCATACGACCGCACAAAAGGTGTTCGATTGTGGTTTTTATTGGCCCACCGTACTTTGTGATGCCGAGGGGTTTGTGAAAGCATGTGATGCTTGTCAACGAACCGGCAACATTTCGGCCAAGGATGAGATGCCTCAAAACCCAATACAAGTGGTAGAAGTATTTGACGTTTGGGGAATAAATTTCATGGGGCCATTCCCCACCTCGAAAGGGAACCGGTATATTCTCATGGCGATTGACTATGTGTCAAAGTGGGTTGAGGCTCAAGCTCTTCCCACGAATAAAGCCCGAGTAGTGTTGAATTTCCTCAAGAAACTCTTTTGTCGTTTTGGTACACATAAGGCTCTAATTAGTGACCGTGGCACTCACTTTTGCAATGCATTGATGGAGAAGTTGCTTGCACGCTACGGGGTCACTCATCGTTTGTCCACCGCCTACCATCCACAAACGAGTGGACAAGTGGAGAACGCAAATCGGGGTGTCAAACGCATTTTAGAGAAAACCGTGGGGAAGAATAGGAAGGATTGGTCCAATAAGCTTGACGATGCATTGTGGGCATTTCGAACCGCCTACAAAACACCTCTAGGTACCACACCATTCATGATCGTCTACGGAAAAGCGTGTCATCTCCCCGTTGAGTTAGAACATCGTGCCCTTTGGGCTTTGAAAACTGTTAACCTTGACATGACCGAAGCCGCTAGGAAACGTTTCTTTCAAATTCATGAGCTAGAGGAACTTAGGGATGCGGCTTATGCTCGATCGTGGAGCGTTAAGGAGAAAACCAAAGCCTTACACTTAGGGATGCGGCTTATGCTACTTTACAATTCTAGGTTGAAGTTGTTTGCAGGTAAGTTAAAGTCGAAGCGGTCGGGTCCTTACATGGTACATGATGTGTTTCCGTATGGAGCGGTTGAGATTGTGGACGAGTCCGATGGCAGAAGTTGGAAGGTGAATGGCCATCGTTTGAAGCACTACATTGGCGGACCACTTTATAGGAATGAGAGGGAGGACACTCCTCTCGAAATTCCACCGAACACCACCACTTAGTGTTTTGGGTGAGAACCCAAGTGTACCGTTTGTACCTTTTGTATACGAGTCGTAGTTAGTTATTTTCCGTAGCTAACGGTTTTCTTGGGTAGTTTGTCGGGTTTTTGTTTGTGTTTTGAGTCTTTTTGCAGGAATTTTATACCAAGGACGTGCAGGGAATGAGGAGAAAAACGAGTCCAGGTAAGTTCCAGAGTTAGAAAATTTTGGGTTGTGTTTTGGGGGGTTTTGGTTAAGTGTTGAAAATTTTCTAAGGCATGAACTGGTTAAAATTTCGAAACTTTCTGTTAAAATTGCCTTCTGGCGGGGCGCGAGAGGTTTTACCTCCTCTACTCGCGGCCCGCGAGAAGCCATAGATTTCTTACGTCAGCATCAAATGGGAATGAGGAGAAAAACGAGTCCAGGTAAGTTCCAGAGTTAGAAAAATTTTGGGTTGTGTTTTGAGGGGTTTTGGTTAAGTGTTGAAAATTTTTCTAAGGCATGAACTGGTTAAAATTTCGAAACTTTCTGTTAAAATTGCCTTCTGGCGGGGCGCGAGAGGTTTTACCTCCTCTACTCGTGGCCCGCGAGAAGCCATATATTTCTGACGTCACTTTTGCGGTCGCGGGGCTGCGAGCAGTTTTATTCTAGGGCTCGCGGCTAGCGAGTAACCTTACTAGCAGCCCCACTTCGTGAAAACCCTAAATTTCACCCATTTTGTTCTATCTTTCTTCCCCACAGCCGCCGACACCCACACCTCACCACCATAAACCACCGAGATTCACCATCTACACACCAAATCTGCAACCCCACTTCGTTTACACACATTATCCCACCGATTTTAACCATCATACTTCATCCTTTCACCACAAACACGGGAGTTTCACGAGGGTTTCAAGTTACAACCGGATTTTTCTTAGTTTCTCTTGTCTAACTCAACTCGAAGGTATGTTTCTTGTAATCTTTGTACTATGAGTCGATATTTCAGTTTTTATTTCATTTAGTTTTCAATTTAGTGTCGGGTCTTGTTCTAGTCTTGTGTTTGGGTATGTTTAGTGCTTGTTTGAGGTTGCGGGTGGTTCGGTATGGGTAGTTTAGCATAATGCAGGTTGTGGAACAGTTGGTTTGGGTTGATTGGTTTGCGTTTTGTTACTGCCATATGTTTGAGGTGCAGTAACATTGAGTGTGGGGATTCGGGTTGGTCATTTCTTTAAGCTAAACTTGTGTTTTTAACTTCACTTTTGACCCGGTTCGCTAGTTCTGACGTTAAAGCTTTCAACTTTCGCACTCAATGTTAGTTTGTTTTGGCACTCGAGTTTTAATTGCGGACAATTGAAGTGCCAGAAGGGGGTAGTGTACATTGAGTCGTGTATTTTGAGTTTAGTAGTCTTAGTGTTAGTCGGTCATGGGTTTACTTATATGCACGAATAGGTACGAACCACCTCGCCCGTACTCAATCTCCATTCGGGCAAGGTTGTTTATGACTTATGCTTTTGTAAACGGGTAACCCAATTTTTATTATTTGTTTAGTGTCGGTATCAACCGCGAAAGAAATGCTATACGGTTGATATATATAAAAAAATAAAAAATAAAAGTAAAAAATTCCCAAAAATAGTTTGTAATTTCTGATGATCTGCTTTGCTTTGTTTATCAAATATAACTGTTTTGCAGATGTCAGGTGAAGGCTCGTCAAGTAAGAGGGGCAGGAAACGGGGTCTCATGGCTCGCCCCCAAGGTGTTCCGGAGGCACCAGTGCCACAGGAAGAGTATGTCCACTATAGGGAAGTGGATTATAGGGGCCCGGGAGTCCCTCATGGCCAGAGCACAAGGATTGTGGATAGCCCGTTGTTGCAATTCGAGTTGGGTTCAGGGGAGTATGATAGATTGGGTTCTTTGATTCAAGTTGACTTGTTGAAGTTTAGGAGAATAGATTGGGGCCTGTTGGATCGTTTAGGGGCAAGGTCCTAGGTTGAGCAATTGCTGGGACAGAGATTCCGGAGAGTTTTGGATTGTGATGCTCGTCAATACAAGGAGATTACCCTTGAGTTTCATTCGACATTCGACTACAAACAAGGGAATTTCTTTGAGAAAGATGCGGTGTTCTTTGCTTTAGGTCGCCAATCTTACGAGATGACCATTCCCAGTTTGTTGTGGCATTGCAGTTTTACATGGAAGAGGAAGTGCAGTCACTTGACTTTATCACGAGTCTTCAAGGGGTTTTTAAGAAGGCTCATAACTATAGTGTTCGTACAAGTGAGTTGGTGAGATTTTGGGGTACATTTCAAGGGCGCCCTATTCAACTAACATGGTAGCTAGTGATATCACCGACCCGGTGTTGAGGTTTGTACACAAAATTCTAGCAGCTACTTTGGTAGGACGGGTCAAGGTGATAACAAGGTCAATCAGGTGAGTTTGTTTTGTTTGATGTGCGTGGTTGAGGGGTGGCCGCTAATCTTGCTACGATTTTTGCTTGGTCGATGAGGAGAACATGGAGAGGTGGTGCTAGGGCTAGAATTTATTTGGGCCCATACATTACATGGTTAGCGGAGAGTTTGGATGTTTTTGCTAGGTACCCGGCTGATAAAATGAGAGAAGGGCCGACGCCGGGGTTTATGAGATTGAAGGATCTTCAGGCTGCTGATATTCTGACTTATTCTGACCCACCAGAGTGGGATTATTCGACTCATCAGTCACAGAGTACACCGGCTTCAGGGACTGGTACATCTACACGTTATCAGCAGAGGACCAGACAACGGATGCCTCAGCCTCAGTCTCCACCCAGGGAGCCAGTTATTGATCCACCTACTTTTCAGCCTCCACCTATACTGCCACGCCCTAACCCGCTTACTTTGGACTCTTTGTATGACCCGATGGAAACCGGTTTTGACGATTTGCGGGGTTATGTGGATACTCAGTTTGGAGGTGTTAGGCAGGTGATGATGGAGAGTCGTCGGACGCACGAGCAGGGTCAGCAGAGGTTAGAGGATGGTATGAGGTACATGATGGAGGGTATGCACCTCGCGGTTCCCCCGTTCTTTAGGCAGCCACAGGCAGGACCAAGTGATTTGGCAGGGGTTGAGCCGTATCATGTTTCCCAGCAGCGATCAGAGGAGTCAGATGATGATGAGTGATTTTAGGCAGTAGCGGCGGTGGTTTATCTAGTATCTTTTATTTTTCTTTTATGTTGTTTTTAATCTAACTTGGTCTGTATCCCTAATTTTGAATACTTTGGCACTTGGTTGGGTTGGTTTAGGGGTAGGATGTTTGGATGTTTGTTGGATGTGTTAAACACTTTTATTTTTATGATGCTATGTTAGTAGTTGGTTTGATTATAGGTATGATGTTTATTTTTGCCGCTTCCGTTCGAATTGTTTGCTGAGCGTGTTCGGATTGGAGGGCGTATGTGGAATTGACTGGCACATTGACAGTCTCGCATATTTACAGCTAAGTCGTTTCACTTGTATCTTGTGTATATATTTATTTCGCTATTTAGTATTTTATTTTCTAGGTAATTTGAGTCGTTAGTTAGTTTTAATATAGATTTTCCATACCCCCACCCCAAAGCAATTAAAACAGTTTTAGTCGTGTCTGTCTTAGTCTTTCAGAGTCTAATTAGCGTAATTCATAGAGTCCTGTGGGTTCGATATCCGGACTTACTTAAGTTATACTACACTAATCGGTACACTTGCCGATTGTGTGGTTTAGGTTTAAGTCGAGTATAGAATTTAAAGCTTTCTAGTGTTGAGTTTAGAGTGTCTTAGTTAGTTGATTTTTACAGTCTGTTTAGCACACATCAGCAAGTTCGGGCGAACTTGTGATGCACAAGTTCGGCCGAACTTGGCCTATTGGCGAAGTTTTGTTCGTTTATTTCGCATTAGGAGTTCGTTTGGCGATTCGGTTCGTATTAGATAGTTATATTAAGCGTTTTAGCGAAGCGTTAAGCGTTATATTACCATTGCTTTGAGAGAGAGTGAGTTACGAGGGTGTGCGAGCGTTTTAGCGATAATAACTCATAACATAAACAAACATAACACATATAAAACATAATTACACATAATTAACTGCGTTTTGTGATGCGATGAGATAAGCGATGCGATGGCACAAGTGGTCATTGTTAACAACACACTCGGCTATTGAGGTAACACAGTTACTTGTACTTGCGTTGAATTAGCGTTTAATAAGCGATTAGATGCGATATAGCTGTAATAAAATATAATTTAGCAAACATAAACCATTCTATTAACCAAATATCGGATTTACAAATGGAAGGTACAACGAAATAAACGGAAAAGATAACAGCGAATTTACGAGTTGTTACACCTAGTTACAAAATCTACAACACTTACACTTTCTAACGCGTTTCTTAGAGCAATGGGATCAAAAGAAGCCGATGGAACCGCCTCGTTGAACCAAAGAGGGTGTACCACATCTTAAAACCACCTGTTTTGCTCAAGAATAAGTGTCCTTGCAAAAACGCCTCAAAAATCTCATTCATCATTTAAACCTTTTAGCTCAGACGATATCCAAACCGAACCTACAAAATATGTAATAAACAACGATACTTAGTGTCACTGGAATTGGTTCAAGAACGTACAAAAGCATCCAAGCATTACCATCGAGTGCCCAACCGATGTAGAAAGGTGTCACCCTCACGGCTAGACAATGAAGCTGTTTTATGGGTGTCAAGTAACCCATGCGATCTCACACTTATCATGGGGAGACGGGACCCTAGTCTACTGGTTTCTGCTGCAATTCCATCCCATACTCATCATCTTAACCCTAGTCAACCGGTTTCAAACAAAACAACACTTCACATATCAGTTACGTGCTATCAATTTGATTTTGAGTGATAGCAATTAAATGACCAAATTATACCACGGTTCCCATTCAAGGGGGAATGAAGGGCTAAAATAGGAGAGAAAAACATTTTGATTAAGTGGCTATGTGACTTTGAAGGAGGAATATGAGTTAACCTGTATGGAATTCTGAATATACCCAATTTTAGGCGTCTTAATTCAATTGAAATTCCCGATCCATTGTTAGTTTATCCTGTGGGTAGACCAAACCAGAAAGTTAAATTTAGCAGCAAGATACAACAAATCAAGTCTAGAAATAAGAATTATATACAACAAACTAATAATCCAAGAACCAGATGCAAGAATAGATAAATAACATAAACTAATCGAGTCTCCAGCATCATTATTAAGTCCAACAGAAGAACATCTCTAGTAATGAACCGGAACTAAGATAAAAAAAAACATAAAATTGATAAAATTTAAACAACGCAATTAAGCAAAATCAATTAACTTACGAACATCAATTTGTTTGTCCATACCAGAATCGTTTTTCACTTTGGTGGACTTACACATCGAATTGATAGAGATAAAGAAAACGATAAATATGCGAGAGCAATTGATGAAAAGGCGATATGATCTGAAGCGGCATAGTATAGTTTAGGGTTTGTGAATCATAAATATGATTCGATTGCTTTATATGGTTTTCAGATATGCATACACAAAAACCTCACCAAATCGATATCGTTTTGATTATTATTGTAATCTGAATGCGTACCTGATTAATTCATCGATTGGAGAAGGGAAGACTGATGGAAGAACCACGATGGAGGCTAAAGGAGATTAGGGTTTCTGGGTATATTTGAAACGTAGGGTGATTTGAAAACCATAGCTTCATCAATTAAAGAAAGGAACAAAGATTATGGAAAGTTAAATGCGAATCTTTTGATTGAAATGGATATGCATAGTGAAGATTCGATATTTTCCCACCTAAACCCACATCAAGATGGTGTATCTAAGGGCCACGTGTCCCACACCTTATTTATATATATTATATATACAGATATAGATATGTTTGGTTTCTACTATTTTAAATTTATAAGAATAAGGTGATTCATCATGTGTTTCGAAGCATTGCTCTATATGGCATATGCCTTTTCTAATTTTTATTTTTTATACTTTTTTCAAGTTCACGTAAATATTTGGTTTGAATTTGAGTAATGATTATCACCAACGATCAATGTTGAAAGAGGATTGTAACACCCCAAAACCAGAGGTTTTATTACTTAGCATGTTTATTTGTTCTATGGCATGAAACAATATAACTAATTTACCTAACTTAGTTAGAATGCATATTAATTAAAAGATAAAAGAAGGTTTGAGACAAAAATGGATGAATATCAAACCTTAGGAACTGAAATTGTAAAATATTTAATCAGCACACAATTAGTGGGTTAGGAAGGAGATATAAATCTCCTGGAATGTGCATGTCAACATTTTTGAAAGGAAACAAGTCCCTCAATTAACAATGGTGCAATTTAGCAAAATCAAGGTTGAAATTACAGCTAAAACCTTGCATGTTTGAAGTTTTCTAGCCATCTGGTGGTAATAATCATGAGGTAAGTGATGAAGTTTCACTTGATGATGGATTCCTGGTTAGAAAATGTAACAACCCGATCATTCTCCACAAATATCTAAGTGACACATGTCTATAAATCATCCTCACACTTAACTTGGTTAAAGTGAGGGATTAGAATTGCCAAAAGGGCAAAGTATGAAGCTAGGGGCTGAAACTGTCACAATCCAAAGCTTGCTGCGCTGGAGTCCTTGCGGACTGTATGAAAAACACCTTGCGGTCCGCAAGGGGTACCTAACAACAGGAACTTCGCTGGCAGCAGCATTATTGCTGTATTTTGCCACATATCACCTCCATTGCCACCATTTCGTCCGGTTGTGACACCTCAATGGACACTAATCAACTTCCTAAGCTTTCTAGGACACTTGTCCACGCCTTGGGCATCCCTTATATTCACTATAAATAGCCTCTTGAATCTCCTCATTCTTCAACCCAATTAAAATACAAATACTTCACTTAGAAGTCTTGTAATAGTTCTTTGCTTCTACCTTCTCAAGCTCTGCTTTGGTCCTTGGAAGTCATCCTCTCCGAATTTAGTAAGTTCTTTTACCTACGCTCTTTCAATAGCAATTAGTTTCATAGTTTAATTTCGTCCGAGTGTCAAGAATTTCGAATAGTTTGACCAAACTATTTGACATTCAATTCTGGCCACTTTGGTCAACAAATTTCAAATCAATTTCACCCAAATGGTCTACATAATGTAATGAATAAAACCCTACATTTGTATCTCATGACCATCATGTCTAAATGGGTCAAAATGATAAGTCAAACATGAAATTTTGAAAAGTCAAACGTAGCTTTATGAAATTGCCAAATAATGACATTTAAACATATGTAATATGATATTTTGACATCAAGGAAGTTTATACAACATAACAAAAATATGTTCTAACATATTTGACTTCTCACAAACCCGTTTTCCCGTCTGAACCATATAAATAAGTCGTAACGGGTCAAAACCTTTTCAGAACACTTTCAAATCAGAATGTAAGGTTAACCAACCATAATACACAAGACTCCTCACTCGTATGGTTATAACCAACATTCTATTCGGTTAATGCTTTATCTAGCGGAACCGTGCTTAAATCCACATGAATCGGTCAAGTCCAAATGACTTATAAAAACTCGTAAACAATTCTCATGGATACTATTTCCATTCACTCTGGACTATAGACCCCTCCAGTAATCGCACCGCAAGCAATAAACCCTTTGAGTCCCGCTGTACAAAGAACTGAATATGTTGTGTTCTACGCTAGTGTAACACTCTAACCCGATTTCTATAATATTTTAATAAATGCGGATGATTGGTCCCAGATTTTTTTTAAAACATAGAACTTATACGTTTGGGTTAACTGATAACTCAGACGACCCGACATAACAGACTATTACACTTAGTTATAGTAGTTTTAAACTCGAAAACTTTGTTGTGCATGATCATGCTCCAACCTTTTTATAATCCTCTCGAAGGAGTTAGCCGTTTAATAGTATTCGGTTCTTCTCGTGCTTGGTCATCTGTCCGGTTCCCACCTTTGCGAAAACCTATCATAAACGCTAAAAACAATTAGTGTTTAAGTTAAACGGTCAAACGCTTGGTAAACGAAACATTTGAACGCAAACATTAAATATATTTTAGCCCTGTCAACCGGCCGGGTCAGGTTTCCACCCGACCGGTTCAGCTGAACGTGTTTCTTCTCAGAACCCTTCACTGGTCGGGTTAGGTTTCCACCCGGCTCTGTCAGCTGAACATGCTTTCTTTTCACCCAATTTGCATCCAAATCCATCCAAACTCGTTTTAATCGCTTGGGATTCATACCTTAACTTATTTAATCATAATCCACAACCCGTATTTACAATTTTTATGTTTCGCGCATCGTCCATATTCTTTTCCGTACCCTTTATTTTCACACTAAGCTTTCATTTATCTAGCACCACAATTTCCTTTGTGATGAGTTATTATAGGAAAACTTTTACATTCTGACTTTACCATCCGGTTTGACGTTTTACAAAACAACCTGTTAAGAGAAATTAACTAAAAAGTCTACGCTCCCATTTTTATGTTAACAAAATACTAACCCAATATTCCGACTTTACCCTCCGGTTTGACGTTTTACAAAACGACCCGTTAAGAAACATTAACAAAAAGTCTACGCCTCCCATTTTTATGTTAGCAAAATACTAACCCAAATACGAGATTCATTATTATTAGTATTTTTTATCTACCCTTAGGGGTAATTTCCCGATCTATTATTCGGGTGCGTTTTAATCAAGTATTCACATCGTGGACATATCTGTGGCTCTATTAGCCGTTGTACCAAAAATACTAGACCTGACCCACTCTAGTTGGATCATAAGCCCTCATCGAGAGCCTAACCCATTTTACATACCTGGCGCGGTTCAAAGCCATGACCCGTTCTCAATACCTTGCAAATTCTTTTCATTAGTCACGACAATACATGCTCGTAATGTAATCCTGCCTGTAAGTATGACACTTATCAATAACAAGCGTTAAGTACTACACTCAAATGGTGTTATCATCACCATTTGACCCGTATGACCCGTTTGGTCTTTTAACCATTATTGGTTTATTCTTTAGACAGTTACACAAGTGATATACTTGCGAATTCGCTTATTTGACCCATTATGACTTACATCATAGGGTCTCCTTTTTACACTCATTAATTTAATCATTAACATATGATTTACTTGCCCCTTTTTACTTGCTTGACCCATTTCAGTTCGCGTCAGCAAGTATTTATATCAAAACAACATATTTTTACTCACTTGACCCATTCCGGTTCGCATCAGCAAGTATTTATATCAAAAACATATTTTTACTCGCTCGACCTATTTCGGTTTGCGTTAACAAGTATTTATATATATAAAAGAACATATTCTTACTCACTCGACCCATTTTGGTTCATGTCAGCAAGTATTTATATCCAAAACATATTTTTACTCGCTCGACCCATTTCGGTTCGCATTACCAAGTATTTACATCAAAAACTCATTTTTACTTGTTTGACCCGTTTCGGTTCGCGTGAGTAAGTATTTATCATCAAAACTATATTTTATTATAAGGGTGTAAGTTTGACTTACTTTGTGTCCTTGCGAGCTTCATAGTTGAACTTGCATCAATTTGACCCGTTCATTTCTAAGCTCCTACCTAGCTTGTTAGAGTCAAATTACCACATCATATCCACAAAATCATTAGATTAGTCAACCCTTAACATGACCATCACACCTTATGGATTCACACACACTTATTCATCAAAGCATGTTATTTATTCAACAACTATTTTTATCCCATAATTCTTTCCATTCACTAACCGTTTGACCCGTTAGTGAAGTTACTTATACGAACTAGTTAGTAAGTGATTTTAAACACTTAAAGCATGTCACATAAAGTGTTATTTGTCACTAACAATCAATACTTCATGCCCAAATCAAGTATACGAAATCTTATGTCTTTTCTAGATTAATAATAACATTATTAATGTGCATCGATTTTCTATACAGCTGCTGTAACTGACCATTATTGTCACACCCCGACCCGCAGAAAAGGTGACCGGGGCATGATTTGGGTTATCATCAAAGCTCATGACATTTATTATAACGTTTCATATTCATTAATACAATTTAATGGAAGATTTACATTAAAAATTACAACATGTTCTAACTATCAATCTAAGCTTCTTTGTTCTCTTCTAAGGCATTTCCTATGTTTTCCTCGCTTCAACCTGTTCACCTGTATCATGTGTAAAAGGTTTTTTTTGGGTCAACATAAAGTTGGCGAGTGAATCCTATGGAAAACATTTGAACAAGTTTATTCAATTGATTATAAATAATGTGCATAACCACATATGAGTAAATGTAGATGTAAATTTATTCACACAACACATAATATTGAATATTGCACACACATACATCAAATGATTGTTTTGAGGCACGCGTTGTTCGACTCGTCTCCCACGAGGAACTGATGGGCCTAATGAATGAGTTTTGAGGCACGCGTTGTTCTACGAACTGATGGGCCTAATGAATGAGTTTTGAGGCACGCGTTGTTCTACGAACTGATGGGTCTAATGAATGAGTTTTGAGGCACGCGTTGTTCTACAAACTGATGGGCCTAATGAATGAGTTTTTAAGGCACGCGTTGTTCAACTCGTCTCCCACGAGGAACTGATGGGCCTAAATAATTTGCATATAACTTGACAATATGTAATACATCACAACAAACAATATTTACATTCTAAGTTTAGATCATATAATGGTATAGCACGAGTTTGAATAAGAGAATTAGTTTAAGCGACACATAATACACCCCAAAACATGAATAAAAAGGGGAGTTTGTAAGAATTCACTCACATTGGGTGCGTTCGGTTGATGATGTTGAATGCACGCGAAGTGGTTTTAACCACGAGTAAAATTAACCTAGATAAATAGCATTATGGTTCGGTAAGTAAACGGATTTTATTAATCCATTTTAGTAGGATTTGATGGGTGCATTTTTGTGAGTTTAAGACTATTTTCTAACCTTAAAAATGTTATTTTTAAGTATTTTTAATTGATTTTTAATTAAAATAAATAAATAAAAAAAAATTGATTTTTTTGCTACAGTTGACTTTGACTTTGACCGTTGACCGGTTCGCTTGTGTGTAATTGTGCGCTGAGTGAGGCTCGAACCCGAGACCTCCCGTACGCGTGCACGCAGCTCTACCAACTGAGCTACGTGTCTAACCCATCATATTTCTGTTTTTAATTACATATATATATTAATTAGATTTAAACCGAAAATCCTTTATTTTAAAAACGATTTTAATCCAGAGAACCGGTGCGCTCCACAGGTCTCGAACCCGGGACCTGTGGGTTGAGTTAACACACAGTCCACCGCTGGACTGTGTGTTTAACATGTTATATAATTCGATTTTTATTATACTTAAATACAAACTGAACATTTCCTTTTCTGTCTTAAATAAAAAGATAGATATTTGTCCGAGTCGGTGCAGAAGATCGGACTCGAACTCGCGTCCCGTGATTAAACATACACACAGTCCACCACTGGACTGTGTGTCTAACTTGGTTATTATTCCGGTTATTAATATACTTAACATATACATAAAATGAATCCGGTTCAGTTAACAAAAAAAGAAATTTTTATTAAGGCAGCGTGTGTGGAAACAAGATTCGAACTCGAGACCTTTGCGTTTAATGTGCACACAGTCCACCGCTGGACTGTGTGTCTAACCCGATTAATAAGTTGATTTTAATTATACTTATATGATACCGAACTTCATCTTCTTCGTTGAGTTATAACCAGAAATCGGAAATCCGACTGGTTCGATGATTAAAACATGTTCTTTAGTGACTGAGGGTTAAATACAAGTGAGATTAAATAAAAAGAATGAAGAAATTAGGCGAGAGGTATACCGACTGGATTCCTCTGTTTCTCCGGCGTAACTCCGGCGACAGCAAACACCTCCGGCGACGTGTGTCTTGCAGCAGAGAGTCTTCAGACAGCTTACAAAGGATGTGGGTGACTTCGGTATAAGTTCAGAGGGTTTAGTAAGGCTTAACAGTGAAGAACTCGGTTTTCCGGCGATGTGCAGAAAAATTCCGGCGACTTGCAGCGACTGAATTCGAGTGTTTTAGCGAGAGATTAAGAGAGTGTTCGAGGGATTAGACTGGTTAGATTGAGAAAACTAGTTCTGTATTTATAGGCTGCTTATGCCCTTGACTTCCTTGCCATTACAGCGGTTACGACCCGGAATTAAAGCTAGACATCGGTTATAACCGATGTCGTCATTAATATAAACGTTAAGTAAAGAGTATTTGTCGCAATTGGCGAAAACTTCGGACTTTCCGGCGTCTGCGGATTTGGGCGCCGGTTTTGAATTCGGAAACGCATGATATCAATTAAATAATTCTAATAACTAACAAAACTCACAAGTGGAGCAGCGGTTTAAATGTTGGGTGTTAAGTTGTTGTTGAACCGGTACAGACCCGGGTTCGAAACCCGACAGAACCAAAACATTTTTATTTTGCGATTTTTAACAGTTTTTCAAAAACAACTTATATATTCCAATATAATAATTGATTATGTATCGTTTAAAATTATTTTGGGCATTTAATTCGCAACGACAATTTTAACTGATTGTTCGGTTAATAAACGGAGCGGGTTTGGTAAATCCGTTTTTGACGGATGTTACAATTATGACCCATTCAAAGTCCTAACTAGATTAACATGTTCAAAGATGGATCTTAGGAAACACAAATATCTTCGCAAGCATATAAGGTACACCATCTAAAGAATTTTCTATGATTTTATATGATTTTTATAAAATCATCACAACAACTATATTTTCATTTTCTAACAGCTTTCAAAGCTACTGTACAACTGTTTTAATTCACCTTTTGTAATGGCCATAAGTGTGAGGTGTATGCATACACCTGACAATCACTAACTATGGTGTGTATATTGATCTAATACTAGTTTTTATACCAGTTCCCAAACGTGACAAGCATGTAAATATGGTAACAAGGATACTTGCCACAATGAAAATTAAAGGTTTCAAAAATGAGTCGGTTAACTGTATTTACTAGCGAAAGGTGACGTATTTTTAAAGACTGACTTACAGGTGACGAACCTAGACAATAGGCTGGATAAGGCCCGATCTATAGCTTTGGAATCTGCGACTCCAATGGCAAAGACCTACGATGTCTCAAAGTCCATTTTATTTTGATCATGCCTTTCGGATACGTTGCATTGAACACTTGATACTTAAAGTTCTAATATAATTTTTGGAGTTTTTGATACTTGTACTTTACTATTACATAACTTTCTATTTCCGTTACTCTGTGAAACAGGTACACAACCGTCACGCCGTTAATCCCCCAACGCCTAGGCCCACCGGTGCAGGAGGAAAAATCTAGGGTGTGATAGAATAATATTGCTTGATGAAATATAAGGATTATACATAATTGATATGTGAATCCATGTTAAAACTAGTTGCAGTTGATGATTGGAACTTGTATGTATGTTAATTTTGTGGAAATTGAGTAAATTCAAGGAAATTTCATAAGGTTGGAAGTGGGTGTCGATTTGTGTATAACCCATGATCATTCTTGGATAATTTGACAAATAGATTGAAAGTATTTGATGTTTGCTATGTTTGATGTCCATTGAATGAATGATAATTGGTGTAAGTAAGAAATATGGTATTGAAACCATGAACTAGGATAGTTAGTCATGAATTACTTGTATATTACGTCTTAAAGGTTTTATGCATATTAAGTGTTTGATGAAATGTTTAGGTGATGATAATGTGTGAAATTGAATGCAAGAACTTGACAAATACGAAGAGAATGTTAACTTTGATGTAATTAATAGTAAACTACATAAGGAATGTGTTTTGGATGAAATTCATGTGGGAATTTAGTTTTATTGTATTATTTAGTAGAAATATGCAATGTTTCATAACCGGACCGGACATTGAACCGGACACATTACCGGTTCCCTGGTCGAACTGGTCAAACCGGTTAGCCCAGATTTAAGAACTGGATTACATAACATTTAGCTTAAACTTTTTTATAAATATAAAGAAACTAATAATATATCAACGTTAAATAAAAAATGAGAAATATACAATTCGTTTATAAATATCAAAACATTTAAGTAAAAAAGTTAACTAAAAATATAAATTAATAAAATAGTGGTGAAAAGAAAGAGTAAAGAATGGCGGCAGACTTTTAATGAAAGCTGTTGTTTTCATTTCCAATAAATTTGCTTTTGATATAACTGCTATTCTCAATAACTTTAAAAGACAAAAATAAAATAAATTCAAGATTCCAACATTTTCTCCAACAGTCTCCTCCTGCATTCGTCTTTACCATCAAATTGTTCCTCCACAACCCTGTGAATTGAATGCAGATCCAGTGAGCTTAGATCCGTCGAGTAGATCTGGTGAATTTGAACGCAGATATAGTGAGCTTAACGCAAATGCACTCCAGATCTTTTTCTTTTCTCTCTAATATAAGTTCTTATTTTCCTTATTTCTCAAAGTGACACAAAAAACGCAAAATCCCGGTTCGATCGCTGACCCAGTTCACCGGCCCAACTATCTGACCACCATAACCGGCCGGTTGTTTCAAAAACGGCCCAAGTATGCCTAATCGGACCGCTGGCATCACCGAACTCCGGTCCGGCCGGTTCGGTCCGGCCACGAAAACACTAGAAATATGCAATAGGAGTTTTATACCATGCTTGAATAATGTGATGCACACCATGTATTTGACAGATTGCTTAGTTGAGATCAAGAAGTGAATTTGTACTAACTGTGGGGCATATAGACTTACTAGTAAGTAATGATGTTAGAATTATGTTGTATTGGCTAACTTTGGATTGTGTTGCCAATTGTAGAATCATCAAAGCACTATTATATGCGTGGAATTGATTACGTGTGTATATCCATGTACTCAAGTGATCATATAATTATATGTTTCCTACAACATACGAATGTAATGCATATGGTGTGATTTATATGGTTTAGTATAGCGTTATGGACATATGTTTCTAAATGGAAAGTTTGTACACTTGATAATTGACTTTCTGGAAAGTCAACGAATATGGGAATAATATGGTTAGATTTCCTAACACGATTATGAGATTAGGTAGATCATGTGATACATGCTAGATTGTTTATATGGCATACATGGTGGTAAGTTGAATTGAGTTATGTCCTGTGGTAGATAGAGTTTTGTCAACGACTTTTGGCCTAGAGAAAATAGACCCAAAAGTACCTAGAAAAATCATCAATATCAAGGGATAATATAAGCTTTTAGCAATGCTTTTGACATTAGTTGGACCGAATAAGTCCATATTCAGCAACTGAAGTGAATTATCAATTGGGTTTTCAAGTTTATACTTGTGAGGTCTTTTATGTTACTTTCCTTTGGCACATGTTATGCATTTTTTCTAAAAAATTGAAATCTTTGTATGATAAACCACACACAAGACTCTATCTTACAAGACGATTTATATTTTTTAACTTAACATGCCCTAGCCGTGGGTGTCAAAGTAATGCTTCTGAATCAGATTTTTTTGGAGATCAAACAAGTAAAAGAATTCGTTTTCAAAGACTCATTAAACTCAAGAACATAATTGTTGTTTTCTCTTGGAGCTTTCATCAGAATAATAGTTAAAAGACAATATTTTACTTTTGCATCCATTATGAACATGGATGATTTGATGGTTTTAATAAAAAGATGTATGAGGAACATTTTGTTTTTGAATATGAACTTATAAAATTTAAAACCGATTTTATATTAAGATAGATTAGTCTCACCATTTGATACCTCATTAAACTCAAGAACATAATTGTTGTTTTCTCTTGGAGCTTTCATCAGAATAATAGTTAAAAGACAATATTTTACTTTTGCATCCATTATGAACATGGATGATTTGATGGTTTTAATAAAAAGATGTATGAGGAACATTTTGTTTTTGAATATGAACTTATAAAATTTAAAACCCATTTTATATTAAGATAGATTAGTCTCACCATTTGATACCTCAATTAGCTTATAATTAAGGGATGAACAACACATAGCCCACTAAACATATCCCCTCTCTTCCTTAAGTACCCATAATGTTGGGATCCACAAACCTTCACAAACTATCATCTCAACGACACATTAGCCTTTCAAACTTTCCTACATAAGCTCTACCTTTTCCACAATATACAAACTTTGACAAAGCTCTTTAAAATATTATTATATATATGTGTGTGTTTATATGTATGTGGGTTTTTTTGTGTGTGGGTGGTGGGGTTGTTCCACTTTGCACGTAAAAAACAAGTTCTTAGATTTCGACATTTTCTACAAACTTGAGTCACCTTGCACACAAACTTCACTAAACTTGCCATATGGGTTTTGAATAAACTTAACATTATGGGTGACCTGTACTTTAGTGAGTCACATCTCTCTCATTTCTTCACCACATCGTTTCATTCTCTATCTGAATTATTCATGAACTAGTATCGCATCTTGCGCTTCGCAGAGGGTTGTAAGAGGGTGCTGGCGCTCGATGATATATTATAGATCATGCAAGCTTTAATCTAAACGATAGTAAAAATAAACAATCAACATGGTTAAGTAAACGTGTCTAGAGTTAAAAGTTAGCTTTAGCTATGATAAAGTAAATGAAAAAAGTAATTAAATTTGTTACGTGGTATACTAAAGGGTTAATAATATAGACCATGTAGACTTTAATCTAAACGACGGTACAAAATAAGCAACACGATTAAGTAAATATGACAAGGTTTAAAAGTTAGCTACAATTATAATAATTTAAATAAATAATAATTAAAATAAAAAAAATTAAACTTATAAAAAGGATAAAGAATAAATATTTGTCAAAAAAAAGAAAAAAAAAACTAATTAATTAAACTTCAAGTGTAGTATCATAGCTCTATTAAAATTGGAGGGCGAAATGTAAATCTTTTATTCTGTATATTAATCTATTAAAGTTCAAGCTTATAAACGTAAACCGTTATAAAAAGGAATTAGTGTTTTGGGGTCGTGTGAAAACTCTATTAAAGTTGAGGGTTAGAAGACAAATTAACTAAAGAAAAAAAGACATTAATATTATAATCCTATAATTTAAACAAAACTAAAGTAAAATAAAATATATTAAAGTAAAATAGAATAGAACAATTAAAAATATTAAAATGGGTCGTTAAAAATAGTAAAATGGATTTAGAATTATTCACAATGATAAAAGTTAGTATATAGTTAAAAAATAGTAAAATGGATTTAGAACTATTCACAATAATAAATGTGAATTAAAGTAAAATAGAATAGAATAATTAAAAATACTAAAATGGGCCGTTAAAAATAGTAAAATGGATTTAGTACTATTCACAATAATAAATGTTAGTATATAGAATAGAATATGGATGTCTAGCAAGTTGCATTTTTTGCATATCATTTATGTTGTGTACATGTATGTCTACATTCCTCATAAGTATATAATTTTTTTTTTAAAATTAACCTAATATTGTAATAAGGCCGCATGTTAATTGAATTAGTTATAGGTATGTAATTCTTCAAGCACTTAAACCGTATTATTGGTTTAAAAACTAAATGCAAACCAATAATCTTCGGAAAAAAGATCGAACCATCAAACTAAGAACAGCCAAACCAATCTGTTTTTGGATGATTTGATTGTTCCCGCCTTCCTTGTTACACAAACTTCACCAAACTTGCCATGTGGATTCACAAACTTCAACATTATGGGTGCTTTAAGTATGTCAAAATACTACCCCACTTCAGTCGGCCATCTCTCTCTAATTTCTTCACCAAACGAACTCATTCTCTATCTCAATTATTCATGAATATGGATGTTTAGGAAGTTACAATCTTTTTCGTATATCATTTATGTTGTGTACATGTATGTCTGCACTTATCACAAGTATACAAACTTTTTTAAATTAAGTTTGATTGTCATAATAAGGCCTTATATTATTTGAATGTTATAGGTATGTAATTCTTCAAGCACTTAAAACCATCAAATTGGTTTGAAAAACTCCAATAATCTTTGGAAAAAAGGTCTCACCATCAAACTAAGAACGGCCAAACCAATCTATTTTTTGGATGTTTTGGTTGTTCCGGCTAACCTAACCAACCCAACCGATTTTGTGGTAACCAAGCAAGCGTCACCTATTGATTCTATACCTGATTCATAACTACAAAGTTTCTCCGGTCATTTGCTTACTCGGAATTATTAGATTATATAGATTTTTTGAACTGATGAAATCGGACGCCAAACAAAAAAACTGGCATAGATGTTATGGGCATCCTTTGTGTATTTCACTATTTCTCCTTCGTTTTTATACACCAAGCAAATAAAACTTTTAATCCATTTAGAATTTATACAAGTCTAGATACCATGCACAATCTCCGATGGAACTACTATATTAAAGATGAATATGATCGCAGTATCATTCAAGCAATTCTAAGCATTCAAATTGGTCATAATCCAACAAAAAGTGCTACAACTAACAACTCACTGAGATGCATCTCAGAGACAGTTCTTGTGCTAAATATCCATGACAAAAGTATTAACATGTTTAAAAATTGTACCTCTTTAACAAAAGGGAAAGGGTAAAAAAGTCATATCCTTCTCTTACTTTCTCCGGGTTATGGTAGTACCCTTTTAACTTAAGGCAGGATCCATGATCAGCTCCAAAATCAAGCATCCCCATTTGGTCTTTACGCGACAAAAGTGTAATACATGGCTTCAAGTTGCAAAAGCAAATGTTTGAGTTTCATCGGGTTCCATCTGAATTACTTGCTCCTGCAGCTATGTTACTAGTTTGACTTTTCGTCTGATCTTGACTGGGTACCGGTTTGTTGTCCAACAGTTTCCCACTTTTGGCTATGGCAAGGATGAGCTCAAGTTGCTTTTGTTGTTGATCCTGCATGTGAAGTTGTGAACATTTAAAAAATCGCAATAGAAGATCTTTTCCACAGCGCTAATTACACCAAAATTAATTTCAGTTTTGTCATTTGTATGTAACAAATAAATGTTTCTTTTTTCCGTTGTATGTAACATACTTCAAATAAGTTGCATCTTGGTATAAATCCTTTTCTACAAGTTTGATGATTATAACTTTATAAGTGAGATGAATCAAAGCTTTCCTTGAAAAGATATCACTCAATGTGATTAGAATTTACAAGCCAGCCCAGATCATAGCTAGCTTGGAAGAAATGTAAAGAGTGGTTGGGTTATGTTTTTTTCCCTCTATGGGTCAAAGGGGTAAAATTGGAATACTTGGATAAAAAGAAAACTGGTTCAACAGGTCGAAAGTCACCCAAAATGTATAAAACCTCATAAGTAGTTTTATTAAACACTTGACCTAATTAGATGATTAATGTAATAACGCAAGCATGCAATTCTGTAATGATTTCAACAGAGAAAGAACAAATAAAAAGTTTTTACGGTCGACCCGGCAATTCAGTGTGTACTAACAACTCACCCGTTCAAACACAAACCCATTTTGACCCATTCCCAAAGCTGCCTGACCTGCCCATTTTGCAAATCATATACTAATAAAACACACCACCACCCTATGATAAACGCACATGAAAATCTATGAAATCACTTGTGGGGAATATGCTTTTAACTTTTAACCTTTTGTAGGTGTGGTGACAATGACTGTCTTTTAACGCATTACGCACATGAAAGTCTATAAAATCTATGAAGTCACCGTGACACATCAATTCTTTATATGTTTTGGGACAGGCTGGAGAGTTTAAAAGCAGAACTCCATTGTCTTATGGTTTAAGCGTTCATGACAAGATGAGAAACACCACAAGTCACTATTAACGTATTGTTTATAAACAATTGAAACTGATGATGTCTGACTATCTGTAGACGTTTGGTCCAAGAATTGATTTTATACAAACACTCTTGAAGTTTTGGGGGTATCTTTTGAGTTGAGTTTTTTTCTGTGTTTGAACCGGTCACTGGTTCAACAACCATGCATATTGGAAACAAATTCAAGGTCACCGGTTCAACAACCATGCATATTGGAAACAAATTCAAAAGTGTAACTGACAACAAAAAACCAAGCTATTATTTGTGAGTTTTTTAAACACATATTGAACGTCATTAGCTGATTATCAAAACTGTTTACACTTTGACTAATTAGCAAACACTGACCTGCATAGCCAAAAGAACCTTCTGAATTTCAGAAAGTTCTTTCTCCAGATTGTCTTCTTGCATGGCTAGTGCCCGAGTGGCCTCTGAATTTTTCTTTGCCAATTCTGCAGTCTACAAACACAAGAAAAACTTCAAATTTCTTGCAAGAAAGGCTCCAAAATATTGCTATGGGATCCAAACAGAAGGCTTGGTAACACTAATTGGCGCAGTTATACCAGAATGCAAGCACATATGACAACAGACTTTGCTAGTAACTCTAAAGATATTATTTTTGATGATAACAAATCATGCCGGATGAGTTACAGGTAAAAACAGGTTTGGGTCAAAATCATTTATTGATGACGGTCATATCTGATTGGGTTGAACCGTCCGTCCGTCCATAATTTAAATTTATTAGAATCACTAGTGTGTCAAAATGATTATGAAAGCTATGTCATTTCGATTATAATTTATTCAAATAGTACTTCATAAAACTTCAACACATAATCAATTACTATAATCTTTGTCCACATCAATAACATAATCAAAATTTATCACAGTCAAGGCTTGCTGGCCTTCATTAGTGACTTACTTGTCACATCTACTGGCTTCTATACTGGCTCTCAGTTTGCTAAATTATTATCCACAAGTATCAAATCTAATAATGCAAATCAACCATAAGCAAATCATGCTCTTACTTTCGATACCAATCACATACTTCAAGTCTTCGACAATCCTAAAATACATGGCATGATCATAAAACTTGCCAAACATATGTTTCCCGTTTAACAGAACACATTAAACTAACCCGCGCTTCTAACTTGCTCTTAATTCTCGCTAAACATTAAACAACCCAACATAAACTTCCTAAGAATGCATACAAGTTCATTTCATTCTCATTACATTGGAGCCTATGGTAGAGCGTCAAAAATGAATAAAGGGGTTAACCATGTATGACACAGCAGATATACTATAGTTTTGCATTTTCTTAGTTCAACAAACTACTGTGAACTCCCCGAATGATTTTTGTTTCAGTGCTTGAAAATATAAATGCTAAAACAATAATGTTATTTCCGTACTACCAAAGGTGAAAGGTTATCTATTAAGATCATTTAAATTGAATAAGAAATATCAAATAATGTTAATGACAAAATTGTAATAATCATATTCTTGTTTAAACAAATAACAAAAATCAAAGAAAAGAAACACACATCACCCTTTCTTTCTTCCTCTCGGCTCACCCAACAAACATAATCATGCCACACAAGTTCTTTTTAATCCTACAATTGATTTACTCTCTAGACGTAATAGATTAATAACTCAATAGTTTAGTCTTCTAATAATGTAAAAAACATGACTTTGCCTCACCTTCTTCACTTGGCTATCTGTTCCAAGTAAAACTGTAAAACTACCATTCACAACTTTCAAACTTATGACTTGTTTTAAAAAATCAACTTCTGACATAACAATTTGCATATCCCCAACAAGTAGAAGACAACTTAGGTCAACCCAAAAACAAAGTTTTGGCTCACTGTTAACATTGTATTCGGCAAACTACAAGGTGAATAAAGGTAAACAGAAAGATGTAAGTGACACTAAAAACTTTAATTAAACGACCCCTACATAGTACATAGTATATGATTTTTATTTGTTAGTTGTTACAAAAAACTATATACAAGGTGTACCTCTGAACAAACTAAGACTCGTAACTGCAACCCGCCAGCAAAACAACTACACTTCGAGAACTAAATATCACAAACAAACTAAATATCCCTTCACTCGTGAACGAAACAAACGAAAGGTGGGTATTTCTTATACAGAAGTAAGTTACAGAAGCTTCAGGGATGATTAAGATCAGTCCGGATGATTTTAAACCGCACACATTCTCCTCCAAGTTAAATCATTTTTTCTTTCCAACCCATCTCTTAACCTTATCTTTCCCACTTTGACAACTTTAAGCCTTTCACACTATTAGATCATATCGTTAGGTCTGGAACTGACCAGAATACACACAAACACTATATCACGCACACACAATCAGTAAAGAAAACAAAACATAAGTATTTTACGTGGTTCAGTTGGTGTGACCTACGTCCACGTACAACTATCAAGTAGTTTATTATTCTGTGCACAGAGAATTACAAAGGTCCTACCATCTATTAATAATCACTAGATTAGGATTTAAAACAAGAAACGTTTATTTTGGCAACCTGCATATTCTGCGTAAAGGGCTACGACCAGCTTCCCTCTCGTTGGCCGAATAAAGCCTACATCCCCACACATACAACTAAAATAAAAATCACACTATATAACAAATAAATGTATTACTTCTTTCAGGTACAAAGATTCAGAAACTGAAGTGAATAACTCAATGTGGAGTTTTTACATTTTTAACACAAAGCAATATATTCCTTTTTCTACATTTTGAGTTTATAAGCAGCTTAGTGAACACACTAAATTTTGACGTAGACATAGCTATGTAAATACTAAAATACTAAATAACCTCATGTAATTAAGCAAAGATAACCCTGTATGCATGCCACAGAGAGTTCCTCCCTAATTCCTACCAACAAATATATCTATCACAATTACAAAGATAGTATACCATGAAATTAGTCATGTTGCTTCCTCAATATGATATACCCTTTTGTGTAGTTAGCTCTTGCATTGTGCAATATATATTTCAACTAACTGCATACATATCATGTCTTCAATTCAAATTCATAATTCGATACGCTCACTTCTCTATATGTCTCTTGATCAAAGAACTACAATATTCTAAGTTCTAACTCATAAGACTAGTGGGTATGGGACACGGCCAAGGGCCGGCGAGGCACGGCGCTGCCCCGGAACACCGCCCCCCTTGGCATGTCCCCGTCCACACACACACACATATAAAGGGGTTCATCCCCCACCCCCTAGGTCCATCCCCTTTAGGTCCATCCCCTTTAGGTCCATCCTCACACCTGCTTACGTGGCGGCCCATCCCCATGGGGATGACCCTCCCCATACCCACTAGCCTAAGAAAGCCAAATTTAAGATTTCTAGCACTAAAAAAGAGCAAATTGCAGTGCCAAACAAACCTGAGCAATAGGCTCCTTCATCGACTTCCGAGTGACTCTAAACCGGATCCCAAGCTTCTCAAGCTGCCTCGACAAGACCCTAATAATCGTAGCCGAGTTCCGAACATCCTCCTCCACTTTCTCAATCCTCTCAACCAAATTAACCCCGGAACCACCGGATTTCCCAAACCCTAAACAAACTCTTCTCCACTGTCTCCTCCTAATCACAACACCAATCACAATCCCCACCACCAATAACACCGGCTGCCACACCGTAACCCGGTTCCCAAACCACTCGAGAACCGGCTTCTGAGACGTCGAAAAAGTCAAACCGATAACGAAACCGATCGAAAGCACAGCGGAGGAAGCGAGACAACAGAATTCAGCTACAGAAAGAAAATCATCCAAATTGATTTCATCATCGGAAACAATGTATTGTTTGTCAAGTAGTGCATCTGAATTGAGAGATTGGATTGAAGGAATACGGTGTGGGTGAATTGAGTGTAGTTTGAGGGGGATTAGGAGACGAGTGGTTAGGGTTTTGAAATGCGGGTGAATTGTTGTGGTGGGGGTTGATTTGAAGGAGATGCGAGTGAGGGAATGAGGAGGAACTAGGGTTTGAAATGTTGTTGACATTGTTGAATGGATCGGAAAATTTGGGGATTTTTGGAATTGAAGTTGCAGAAGAAGATTGGAAAAGAGAAAATTACGTGGCGATGATGCCAACGGTTTGTGGCTTGGCGCCTTGGAATATCCGATTGGAGGTTTTGGGTTAGGTGGGATTATGTATCCACTTTTTCTATAAAAATATTTTTTTTACGGCGACTTTCTTTACGAGTGACTCAATGTCATACCGTCTAAACGGTAATCGTAGCCAAGATCTGCCAAGATTATGTTGTCTTAACCGGGCCCGCGCTGGGTTGGTCAGACTTGGTTACAGCGTTCCCCAAAAACCGTATTGCCTCCACACGAGTTGTCTCGCTGAAGTAACAGCTGGATGAAAACCGGGGTGGGGCTCAGGATCGAACCCCCCTCGGTGGGTTTGTCACCATCATTGCCCAATATCCACCCCAATATGACACATGAAATTTGAACTTGAATCTCATTGAAAAACGCAAATCTCCTACCTACCAGTAGGCCACAAAGTAGGGATCAATAAATGACCTTAAGTTATGTCGAAAGGATGTTTTGTTTGGACACAATATTTAAGTAAGGCTTGTTCAAATAGGATATTAGGATGGGTTGAAACTTGTTTGAAATCGTTTCGAATAATTTGTTAGCCAATATAAGCTGGCTTGAACAAATTGTTAAGTTGAGGTGAGGTTGCTTGAATAATTTTAACTTTAACTTAACTAGTTGATTTTCGTCCATGCGTTGCGTCGGGGATCCAGTGTCTGCAAAACGTGTGCCAGTAATAGCAAGCAGATACCGAATATCAAAACATAGATAAAAATGACGTAGTAACGATAGTCACTACGTCCTAAAAACGATTTTAAATAATTTAATATATAATAGTAGGACCCACACGTCCTACAAGTTGGAAATTTGGTTGTTTTCATTTCAATTATTACGGTACTAACACGTTAAAATATGGATGAGCTCGGTACCGGTAATGGCACCGAAAGTATCGATCCCGAAAATCATCGAAATTAGGTACCGGCACCGAAAGTATCGATCCCGAAAATCATCGAAATTAGGTACCAGCACCGAAAATGCCCGGTACGATACAGTAGGGATGAGCACGGTACCCGTTCGATACTGAACCGGTACCGGTACTTAAAACGGGGAAAAGTGGTATCAGTACTGGTACCGAATACACCGGTTTGCTACTGGTATCGGTACTTACGGGTATTTTACCCATAAATACCGGTACCGTACCGGTACCGAAAAACGGGGAAAATGGGAACCGGTATCGGTACCGAATATACCCAGTACGGTACCGATATTTGAGGGTAAAAACCGGTAAATACCAGTACTGTACCGGTACCTACCGAAAATGTCAAAACGCGATACCAAATCAGTACAAAAAACGTACCCAGTTTGGTAAATTCGGTATCGGTACCGGTTCAGTACCGTAACCGATACCATTTGCTCATCCCTAGGTGATGTTATTATTATAATATTAAAATAATAAAACGAAAGAAAAGAAAACACTAAAGTATAAAATGTATAAAAGAAAAAAGGAAAAGAAAAAAAGAAATAAGAAATAAAAAAAGGAAAAGAAAAAAAGAACTACTATTTATACTATTCATTGGTACGTGTTTTTAATATTGGTATGTGTTTTTAATATATATACAATATTAATATTAATTTTTAGTCCAATTGTCCTAGTTGCTTTTGATACAATATGGATTCAATCGGTTTGACAGTCCCTCTTTTACTCTTTCACGTTTGCTATTCACCAGGTAATTCTTGGAGGCATAGGCTTCAGGTACTACTAAATATTTGAATGCCGCACGCACCAACTATTCCTGCTACGTGTGGTTGCATCAAAAAGTAGCTATCACAGTTAACTCCCACTACATGTGGTTCCATCAAAAAGTGGCCATCAACGTCGGTTACTTTATACACGATGGCTTTACAAGCACCGCCCCATATATCTCTTTTGGGTTTTCAAGATCTGGTTCATTAAGTGCACCTGTAATGTGTGTCAGCATGTATGAATAAGATGTCGGGTTTAGTATAGATATATTATCAATTTTATGTTGTGTTTTATTTATTTGAAATTCAATTTGTGTTTTTTCGTTAAATTTCATGTTTCTTTCTGTGGTTCGGCCGCAGAGAAAGGTGGGGCGATAGTGACTAAAGCGTTCGAAGGTTGGTAAAATGATGGTAACAAGTGGTGGGGGTTAGATGTGTTTAAATAGTTACGAGTTTTATCCAAACTAGGTTTGAGCTCGAATTTTAGCTCAATAAAAAGTTCAATTCAAACCAAGTTGACTCACTCATTAAAAACCATGATTCAAGTGTTACAATAAACTTAGATTGTTGATTTTAGAGTAAATTAGACTAATAATTACCATGAATTGTATTTGTTGACTCAAATCACAAATAATGTCATTTATCGAAACTATATATCAACTTCGTCTCTGAGAGGTTTCTTCCATAACTCCTTAGTTTCTTTATTTTAAATTTAAATTGATATAAATTAAAACATTCCCATAACACCGTCCACAATGCTGGATGAAAACGGACGCCCAACCACCATATCACCTCCTCTTTTCTCTTCCCCTCACATTCCTCATCCGAGCAAATTCGGAATGTAGCCACCCGTTCTCTTCCTCTCCTCCACATGAGTGTCACATCACCCACGAACATCTTCATCGAAGATGCTCTAAACACCAAATTGCTCCACCCCCTAGCGTTGATGCCATATCTCACCCTTTCCTCCTCGGCCAGTGATCATTTGCAGCTCTCACTCATTCCCCTTATAATAAACCAAAACCAAATGAATATACACATGCGACTATCACATTCAGTCACCATATACCGCCAACAATCACCTTCTTGGTTTGGGTTTGAAATCAATGGCTCAGTTATGCGTATGTGTGAAACGATATAGTGGAAGGGGTGGTGTGATTGATTGGAAATGAAAGGACAAGGAGGGGGGGGGGAGGCATTGGTTGCTAAGGGCGGAATTTATGGGTGTCTGGTTGGTGACATTAGACGCCAAGAAGAGTAGTGGTGGGGGTGTTAGGGTGGTTCACACTGGCGATTCAAGTGGGGGAACGACGAAACGGATCTATATGCTTCTATTTACATAAATAAAAATGCATACATATTACAAACTCAGTTACAAAATAAGGAAATAATAACAAAATGTTTACTTGCATCAAACATGGGTCAGAACTCAGAAAAGGCCTATAGTTTGCAATGTGCAGAGAACATCAAAAGAATTTCAAGCCTTTTTATAGATAATTTTACATAACAAGCGCAAAACCGAATAGATATGGCTAAATTTACCTGTCTGTACAACCCATGTGCATCTTAAACATACCATACAAATGATATTCACAGCAATATTTTAACCAAATTCTATCCAGGAATTCGAGTTAAGACTCAGAGACGCAAAATAATTAATGTAAAAGCATTCACTCCAAACAAATAAAACCATAAATCAATATCATCGAAATGTAAGGCCATCCAATATAAAATAAGTAAAATCATAAATCAATGATAATTTGGATGCCCACAAGTTGACTCAAGTTTTATAAGCTGAACCTATAAAACTAACAATATAAAAGATGAAGATATTTACATCACAAAAAACTAATAATTTCCAGCAATCCAGAACGATGAACAAACGTGAAACTATGTGACGGTAAAAACAGTCAAGAACACGGACAAAAGTCAGAAGTTGACACTTGAAAGCAAAAGTAAACGGGGATGAAATCAAGATTCAAGATAGAAACCACATGATCAATTTGGGTCATGTTTTAAGTCTAGAAATAATATAATCGGTTATAATATAAACGGGTCAAGTACCTTGAACAAAAAAGTCACCCAACTGTAATTTAAAATTTTAATTCACAAAACCTCTCAAGTCATATATGGCTATATGCATATAAGTAGACTAATATTTGTCATGATGAAGTTTTTGTAATCCTACCAAAACACTAATCATTCGTAAAGAAAGTGACAAAAAGTGTTACACCCGACCCCTTTCAACATGTGCCAAAACACTCCTTTTTACCCACTCTATTTGACCACATTTGATCACCATGTACGCCAACCACCACCATCTCTATTCAGGTGTGAAATTGACAAGAACTCTATGCGGTTGTTTGCATCTATACAGAAACCGGTTTAAAAACTATGCCTAGAGTTTTCATTTGAAGAAACCCTAACCAGGTTTAAATCTGTGTGTGAAGCGATATGTTGCTTTCACTTAGGGGTATTGACTGTTGTGTACAAGTGAAAATCCTGGTGCAATGAAAGAACAAAGGAGAGACACTGGTTGCTTAGGGTGGAGGGTGGGATTTATGGGTGTTTCGTTGATGACATGAAGAGCGGTGGTGGGGATGTTAGGATGGTAATTCACAGTGGCAATTCAAGTGGAGGGCCAATCAAGGGGAAAAGACCTAGATGCTATTATATTTAAAAAATTTATAAATATTATAAAGTCAAAAAGATATGTGGTTGTAAGGAATAGACAAGTGCAAGAAAGACCAAAAAAAGTTGGCAAAAACACATGTTTGTATAATGTAATATTCACACTTAAACATACCATAAGTCCGTAATTCACACAAAAACACCCCTCAAAAACAAAGTTTATCAAAGTTAAGACTCAAATATTAAAATAAAAACAATAAAGATAGTCTAAAGGCTATACGTAATGCATTCAATCTAAACAAGCAAAACCATAAATCAACATCCTCTAAATGTAAAGACATAAAAACCATATATCAATATTATTTTGGGCGCCAAAAAGTATTCTGTTTGACTAGAGTTAAAACAAGACTAGTATGGGGTAGAGAAATACAAATACTTAAAATTTAGATGTTAACTTCATTAATATCCATAAAAACTAATAGTTTTTGACAATGTGGAAAGAAGAATAAATGCACAATAATGCCGCCATAAAAGTAGTCAAGAAAGCAACCAGAAGTCAGAAGCAAAGATGACACTTGAAAGCTAAAAGTCGTATGCTTTAAGTTTAACGAGTCAAACAAAAAAAGTTAAAACCTAAACGCGTCAAGCGCGTTGAACGGATCAAAGGTCATGCAAACCTTAACTTAAAACGTTAATGCATCAAACTTCTCATGACACTTTATGCAGATAATTAGATTAAGACGCCAATTATTTAGATTAAACTGATCTTGTAAGAAAAAGATTTTGAAAATTTGACAAACAGGATTAACCTGATGCATTTCAACCCATGTAGTCAAAAGCACCAAAGGTGTGTGCCTAGGCGAGAAGAAGCAAAACTGCCTTCAACACAGCAAGTCGCAACAAGCGCCTGAACCAGGAAAAAACTGTGAGAAAAAACCTGTCAGAACCAGCTTAAACTACTTACAAATGGTCTGTACCAGGCAAAACAAGCCAAAAACAGTCTAAAACAGCCAAAAACAAGTCTAAAAATGTGCCTTGCTTATATCGGGCGTGCGCTTTTTGTGTGCCTTGAGCCTATGCGACAAGCACCGCACCTTAAGCCTTCATCTACCTAGATTTCAGCTTTTGCGGTGTGCCAAAACACTTATTTTGACCCGTTACCCAAATGGCCTGTTTTGCCACCACCCGACCCCCCTCTAGTCCCTGACATAAAATTGCAACAAACAGTCCACTTTATTCAAAACATATGAAAAGGAACGTTTAAAATATGAATAATATAAAAGGCCATAAAATCCATGGGCAAAGGTGAACAAACAGCAATGATCTACAGGTTATGAGTCTTGAATAAAAAATGATAACAAAGAGAGAGAGAGAGAGAGAAGTTTGTTCCTTCGTGTTTTCGGTTTGCAAAAGATACACGTAACCAGTTAAATCACGTAGAGAAAAATCTTGTAGTCATGCTTTTCAAAGTTATCACAAGTGAAGCCTTGAGTATAATGATAAAGGTACAAAAATAACAATACTAATGACGAAAGCATAAAAATAAGAATAGTTGATATAATTGTAGGACCAATCAATAAAGAATAAGTGTCAACCATGTCATTTTAAAGATGCAGAAAGAACGTGCATACGCAATTCAAAATCAATAAACGAACAGAATTTTCTAATAATGACAAATTAAATCCGCCTACAAACCAAAAGCATTCATTAGCGCTATAGCAAACTTAAATGAAAAACAAAAGAAAAACTCAATGAAATATCCCTGAATAAAAGTAGAAATAAAATAAAAATAACATAAACGATAAAATGTCACAACTCCATACAATAAAATATAGAAGTATGTCCAAAATAACTATAAGAAAATTAGCAAAAATGAAAACTTGACCCAAGAAAGACGTTTGAAATACGAAAGATGCTTTTACATGCACAACTCCAAGCAACTGACAAAATATAAATGCCTTTAAAACATATACTTCGATTCTGAGTGAAAACTAACCTCAATGGCAGCTGCAATTCATCTGCAAACACAAAACTCAACATGTAAAAATGAACGATACTCAACCTCAAAAGATTGTAGAAGCGTAACATCTGAACTTCAAAAGTAAAACTAAAGAAAAAAAATGATAAAAAAACAAACAAGTAAAAGAAAGTTCACAGCTTACTATAGTTTGTAATTCAACTATGCATATAGTGCTTTCTGCAATGTCTATCTATAAGTATCATTTCCCTAGTATCTATTAAAAGCATATGTGGAAATTTCAACCCATTGATTTAAGGATTGGTCAATTCAGTTCGTTTGGTCTCTAATATTAATGAACAGAGTGAATTGAATATATCATAAGCCCTCCTCATTGTATATATAATGCATCCAATCCCCTACCTTGCTTTAAACAAAAAAAAATTAACATTTACAGCCTTAATCAAATCTAACAGTATTCGACTAGTTATATAACTATCATATATAGAAGGCATCCAAGTGTAATACTATTCTCATACATATATATATATATATATATATATAATATATAGCCCTATCTAACCCTATCTATAATGCATACAATCTCTTAGCTAATTTGCTTTAGAAAAAGAAATTGATCGTCATGAACTCATAGCATATACAGTCTATGATCAAATTTAGCATTATTTGACAAATTATATAATTATCATATGAGAAGGTATCCAATTACTTTGTGATAAAAAGATTGCTGTAAAATCTATTAATTAAGAAAAACGCTAGTTGAATATCAAGGATTCGGATCGAAAATGCATACATGGTCAAATAAAGTAGGTTAACATTTCTATGTGGACCTAAAGGTGTATATTATCCAGTTTAACTTTAAACTACACCTTGCATCGGGAAATAACACTACGACAAGATACTCACAAAACAAGAATATGCTTGCAGTATTGCACTCATATATATAAAACATAAGCAAAAATAGTCTATCAGATCATACCATATACGATAACCACTATACGAGACACCAGCACCTTGAGACCTGGAACCAGAAGCTGAACCCAGAGCCGGAGGCGTAGCAGGCCCCCCTTTCTTCTTAGGGTAGGCACTCTGTAATCCCACGCCTGGTAGTGCCGGAGAAACACCCCCACCGTACTCCCCTAAAAACGGCGCATTCCCAACACCAACGTTCAACCCACCCGACGCACCACCATAGTAACTCCCTAACCCACCCGCTGCACCACCAACGCCACCCACTTGCCCCAAAACCCCCGAAGCATAAAACGGATTTGCCGCAAACAACCCTCCATACATAGGATTCAACCCCAGCTGAGCCTGATTCAACAACGCAAGATTCTGACCCGAAGCAACCGCAGTCATCATCTGTGTATTCGCTTGTTGAACAACCGGCGCCGGACCTGAAACCGCAGCCTTCGCAACACCCTTATTCTTCCCCTCACTAGCCGCTTTCTGGCAATGCAACTGGTGCCCTTCAAACACCTTATGCGGCTCCTCTAACGCCTTCCGAAACCCCTCCACATTCTTATACACAAACAACGCAAACCCCCTACTCTCCCCCGTCAAACTATCGAACCCCAACGGCCCGGTCTCAATCTCCCCAAACTTCGAAAAAAACACCCGCAACCGCTCCGGATCGACATCCGGTTTCACATTACTAACATAAATCTTCCTACTCGAATTATCAGTTGACCCAGAACCAGAATTAACCGGTCCCAACGACGCTAACTGACACGACGCCGTTCGATTATTAATCTTCTTCCTCGGCTCCTTCAACGCCTTCACGGCCCCTTTTCGTGACCTAAATTGAACAAAACCAAAACCTTTTGCTTTACCTGTAACACGATCAATAACAACGTTACAATCTTCAATTTCGCCGTACGGTTTAAACACTTGAGTTAGGGTTTCTTTAGTGGTGTCCCATCCGAGCCCGTAGACGAAGATTTTGCGGTGGGATACGTCAGTATCGGCGGCGTGACGTATGCGAGAGTAGAGTGTAGGGTTTGCTACGGCGGCGTTGACGATGAAGTCGATTAGTTGGTCTTTGGTGTAGGGTTGGATGAGTTTTTGGATTTGGTCTGGTGAGGGGTTGTTGTCGTCGGAGTCTGAATCGGAAGATGTGACGGGTTTGAGATTGGTGGTTTCTTTTTGGGGGTTTTGGTGATTTTTTTCTTGGAGGTGGTGGAGGTGTCTGGTTTTTTGGCTGGTTTTTGCTTCTTGGAGGATGCTGCTTTCACCATTGTTGGTTGTCGAGAGTTGGGTGAGAAGACCGCTTCTTCACACGTTTGGGAGTACGGAATGGGAAAAAGGGTACAACAGAAGTGTCGGCTTCATAGAGCGTAGCTCATAGTTGTTGCTCTTTTTGTTTATTGTTTAACTCGATTTCTACCCGTGTCGCGCGTTACAGCGACAACATCACGTTTGTGACTTCATTACATGTGATACGATGATGATATTAATGTGCGGTGTCCACGCTTGACTTGACATGTCTTTAACTTTGTTACACACATTAATATTAAGTAAGTGACATTAACGTGGTTAGACATAGATAAAGAGAGTATAATGTCTCACACATTGTGGTAAAGTCCTAAGAGTAATTTAAAAAAAAGAATTGAAGTGTTTGAGAAGATGAGGTTTGAAGTTATTAAGTAGAAACATGGGTCAATGTTTTTAACTTAAGACCATGGTTCAAAGACAATGGTTTTTAAGATTGTATTAGTTATTTAACCCATACATTGCGACAGAGGACACATTGAGCACTTAATCGACATTTACTCGGTTTGTTACAGGACTGGTAAGGTACCGGTACGGTACCACCAATCGCTATAGCAACCGAATCAGCACGTGTTCGGTATGTTAGCTTTTAAATTTTGATGTTGATTCATATTAAGGAACAACTAGAATTAAGCTCTCCGTGTTGCGGCAGGGGCGTAAAACTATGTCAAATAGCACTAATGTCACACCACAGCCAGCGACTACCAACACTGAGTCAATCCAATACCAGCGCGTTGCGACAAACTTACCAAACGAAAAAAATAAGCGTAAAAACATTGAACCACACATGCACGTTACGTCGTGTTAACTCGTAGAATTTTGAACGAAACAAACTAAAAACGTTGAACAACACACGCACGTTGCATCGTGTTAACTCGTAAAATTTAGAACGAAACGTAAAACGAAATTTGTGAAAAATGAAAAGTATAGGGGATCAAAGTTGAAGGTAAAATGTTATGAGGTTAAATTGAATATAATGAAAAGCTTTAAGTTAAAAGTAAAAAAAAACTATGTGGGTTAAAATTGCAAAACATAAATAGCTTTTGGGTTAAAGTTATAAAACCATTTTTTTAAAAAACCCCCCAAAGCATGAGGTATAACACCCCATGCGGTAGAATTTTGAACGAAACAAACTAAAAACGTTGAACAACACACGCACGTTGCGCCGTGTTAACTCACAAAATTAAGAACGAAACGTAAAACGGAATTTGTGAAAAATGAAAAGTATAGGAGATCAAAGTTGAAGGTAAAAATGTTGTGAGGTTAAATTGAATATAATGAAAAGTTTTGAGCTAAAAGTAAAATATATATATATATATATATATATATATATATATATGTGTGTGTGTGTGTGTGTGTGTGTGTGGGTTAAAATTGCAAAACATAAAAAGCTTTTGGGTTAAATTTATAAAACCAATTTTTTTTTGAAAAACCCCCCCCAAAGCATGAGGTATAACATGTAATAAGTCCAATTTTTGTTGTTATTTATTTCTGTTTATTTTGTTTATCTCAATCATCTTGTACTTCGAGACTTATATTATGAAAAGTTATGTTAATGAAATTATGATTTGCCACATCTATATCGCATTTAAATCGCTTATTAAACGCTAATTCAACGCAATCACAATTAATTATGCTACTATACGAGCCAAGCGTGTTATTGTTTAATAAACACTTGTGCCATCGTATCGCTTATCTCATCGCACCGCAAAACGCAGTTAATTATGTGAAATTATATTTTATGTGTATTATATTTATTTATGTTATGGTTTAATATCGCTAAATCGCTCGCCACGCTCACGCTAACTCGCTCTCTCTCAAATCAATGATAATACTACGCTTAACGCATCGCTAAACCGTTTAATATAACTAACTAATACGAACCGAATCGCCGAACGAACGCGTAACGCGAAATAATCAAACAAAACTTGGCCACCGGGTCAAGTTCGGCCGAACTTGTGCATCACAAGTTCGCCCGAACTTGTCTGAGCCATCTAGCCTTTCACAAACCACCAGTCCGCCCAGACTTGTCTCCTAAGTGTAGAAAACATACAAGTCCACCCGGACTTGTCTCCAAAACACCAGAAACATACAAGTTCGCCCGAACTTGATGTTTCAGCTCATATTCTCACCTCACCTATAAATACCCAGCTCCTCTTGTCATTTGAACTTGTTGCAAGTTCACCAGGAGCTCCCCAAAACCGAAACCTTTTGTGTTCTAAGTAAGATTCAACCCGTTTTCAACTACAACAACGTTCTACAATGTTTTACAACGATTTTGCACAAGGCTTTGCCTTCGTTTTTCATCAAAACTCTTATGTTTTACGAAAATCTTCATCTTTTGTGCAAAACTTCTATTTTTCACTAAGATCTATGCTTAGATCTAAGTAAAACCTTTTAAACATCGATTTTCACACCGTATTCGGACTAAATGACGTATGTTTCGTTCACTTTGAAGTGGAACAAGGCGTTGTCAAGCTATATCTCAGATACGGAAGCACAAGGACGATATCGTCACTTTGCACAAATTGGACTAAACCGTTCGAACCTTCAAGTTCACCCGGATTAGTCCGAGTTTCTGTAAAATGGCTAAAACTCGCTCCAAAAGACCTCTTCAGTCTTGGTTTTGCTCAGTAGCCTAAGGTTGGAGGGATGGACACTCAATTTTCTCAACAAACGACGCGAAAACGCACGATTTGGATGCCAAAACAGTCAAGTTTGCTCGGATTACATCAAGTTCGCTCGAACTTGTCACCATAATGGTGACCAAGTTTGCCCGAACTTGACCAACACTTCAACAATATCACAAGTTTGCCCGAACTTGTAACCTCCCTCTACAAAGGGACAAGTTCGCTTTAACTTGTCTCGTTTCCTAGGAAACCAGACAAGTTCACCCTAACTTGTTCACTCAGTAAGTTCAGTTATACAAGTTCGCCTAAACTTGTACTTTCAAGTACAAGTTCGCCCGAACTTGTCTACTGCTCCCTCAAACTGTAACCGTTTCAGCAATTCGGAAGACTGGTGCACTTCTGTTCGCTTATAGGCTGATCTGGCACTCTCCGCAACTTCTCTCATATCCCTCATCTATCCCGAAATGTACCAAAAGTAAGTTTACATGAACCCTTTTACGCTTAAACACACTTTTGGGTGTCACATATGTTCGTATATCAAAACACATCACACAACTCAAACTCTTATTCGCAATCCCACTATTACATGACTATACGTGAAATCTGCTGAATTGTATGTATTACTTGATTGCTTGTACGCTACCCTTAACATGATAGTTTACTAGAGGTTGACCTGCCACCCGGAGGCCCGGGGTTGTTAAGGCTCGCATTTTTATTTCGCATTTATTTTCTCTTTTAGGATGTGAACGCTTGTTCGCATGCCTCGGTCAATCCGGGTTTGTTGGTTTACTTGAATCTAAGTATATGCATAGTTCACAACTGTTACGTATGTCATGCGGTGTATGCTAAACGCTTTTATATCTATATTGCATGCAAAACTCGTATGCTCACCTTTACTTAATTGTATTGACGTTTTATTTTAACATATGTGGCAGGTTGAGGACTTTAGCTATGGATGCTTAGTTTAGGATTTCGCTTAGAAAATCATGTAATAAAATCTATGGAAGATCGAATCAGATATTTTGTTTAAGAGATTGTTTGAATATTGTAACGATTATTTGGGATTTTATTGTTTAATAGTATGGGATGTTAAATGTTTGGATATTATTGCTTAATAGTTGTTATGATGTCTCTTGAGCAATCTGATTCTGTCACACCCCAATCGATGGCGGAATCATCGGGATAGTGGCACTAGGCGAACCAGATTGTCTCAAGAGATTCCATAACAATCATTTAAAGATAATAAATCAACATTTAACATGCCATACTATTAAACTCATAATATCCTTAAACAATCATTACATTAACAAAATCCCTTAAACAGTAAAATCTGATCCGATCTCCCCTAGATTTATTACACTTGGAACTAAACAAAAAAAAACAAAACTAAACTACGCAAGCCACATCCAAGCATCCAAGCTACAAAATCCTCATCCTGTTACATACGTTAAAATACAAGTCAATACAATTAAGTAAATGTGAGCATACGAGTTTGAATAATACTAGCATAGTCGAGAAAGCGTTTGCGAAACAATCTAATTACATATCATGATACATCAAAACACTTAACATAACATAGGCTCATTTCTCATGCTAACTACCGTGAGAAGGCTTGCGCGTCCATCCTAACTAGACCCCGTCGGGTGTAAGCCACACTATAGTACCATACTAGCTAAGGAGGCAAGTTAACGAAAACTAATCCTAGTCACATGTTTATAGTATCACGTAATGAGCATACACAATCAGATTATTCGCGTGTGATAAACAATTTGATTTGTGATGTGATTTTAATATAGGAACGTATGTAACACCCAAAAGTGCGTTTAAAGCGAAAATGGGTCAAGTATACTCACTGTGGGTGCGTTTAGGTAAGAGTTCGGGATATGAAGAGAGTCGGGAAGAGCGCCGAATCAGCCTGCATACGCGAACAGAAGTGCATCAGTCTCCGAAAAGCTGAAACGGTTAAGTTTTGGTAGGGCAATAGCCAAGTTCGGGCGAACTTGTGAGTAAACACACAAGTTCGAGCGAACTTGCTGGGTTTTGGTGGGTTTAGAGTCAAGTTCGGTCGAACTTGATGAGTTTCCTAAAAAACTTGTCAAGTTCGGGCGAACTTGTAGGAAAACCTTACTGATTTGGCAAGTTCGGCCGAACTTGTATGGTTTCCTAAGAAACCAGACAAGTTCGGGCGAACTTGCAAGAGTTTTGGTGAAGAAACGCTCAAGTTCGGTCGAACTTGACTTGGTAAGCTGGTGATTCTCGAGCGAACTTGATGTTTTCGGGTCTAAAATCTTGCGTTTTGGCGTCGTTTGCTGAGGAAAATCAAGTGTTCATCCTTCCAACCCTGTGCTACTAAGCAAACTTAGGTCGGAGATGTCTTTTAGAGTTGTTTAGCCGTTTTACAAGAGCGTGGGCTAATCCGGGCGAACTCGGGGTTCGTTCGGATTAGTCCGGCTTGTGTAAACCGACATAAACATCCTTGTGCTTCCAGATCTGGGATGATAGATGCTTCGTTTCATATCAGAAAATGAACAAAACATCATCAAAAGTCCGTATCTTGTGTATAAATCAATGGTTTTCAAAGGTTTTTCTCAGATCTATCACTTACAAGCCGAGATCTTGCAGATCTCGTGTTTGGGAAGTCTCTACTATCGCCAAACGAACTCGTATTGTGTAGATCTAAGCTTAAAACAAAAGTTTTTAAAGAAAAAGATGAAGATTTTTGTAAAAGAATGAGTTTTGATGAAAACGAAGGCTATGCCTTGTGCCAAAATCGTTGTAAACTTTTGTAGATCGTTAATAAACGTTGTTGCAGTGAAACCGGGTTGATTCTTACTTAGAACACGAAGGTTTCGGGTTGAGAGAGCTCTGGGCGAACTTGCAGCAAGTTCAAATGAGTGAACAGAGCTTTGTATTTATAGGAGAAGGCAAAATGAAAGCTGAATGGAGACCAAGTTCGGTCGAACTTGCTTGATTTTCAAGAGTATTCAGTCCAGTTCGGCCGAACTTGAGTTTAAAAGGAAAATTTGTTTCCGCCATCGGTTGGGGTGTGACATAACACCCCATGCGGTAGAATTTTGAATGAAACAAACTAATAACGTTGAACAACACACGCACGTTACGCCGTGTTAACTCGGAAAATTTAGAACGAAACCTAAAACGAAATTTGTGAAAAATGAAAAGTATAGGGGATCAAAGTTGAAGGTAAAAATATTGTGAAGTTAAATTGAATATAATGAAAAGTTTTGAGTTAAAAGTAAAAAAAAAAATTATGTGGGTTAAAATTGCAAAACATAAAAAACTTTTGGGTTAAAATTATAAAACAAATTTTTTTTGAAAAACCCCCAAAGCATGAGGTATAACACCCCATGCACAAAAATGATGCTAATTTATGGTTTTATAGTTTATGGTTTTATAATAGATTCATCAATTACAAAGTTATTTAGTTAACTAATTAAAAAAAGCACCTATAACTTAGTGGTGTAGTGGTACGGTATTCGGCTTACTACAAAAGTAACGTGAGTTTAAATACTTGTAAGTGTGAAGTTAGGTGAAATTTTGATGTAAAAAATATTGATAAAAATATTAATTAAACGTTAAGAAAATATAAAATAGAAAACCTAAACGTAAAATAAAAATTCAAGTTAAATAATAAAATGTAATTAATTGTAAAAAAATAGATATGACCCGACCTATATGTAAGTCATGATCCTTGATTCCTTCTGGTGCTTATCCATACGTAAAGAAGCTTACGTTAATGTGTTGGATTAGAATGAAATAATATATTTTAGATAAATGAAAGGGTTAGTTGTAACAATATTAAAATAAAAAGAAAAAACAGTAAAAAAGAAGGAAAGGATGCAGTTGATAAAGGGGTTTCATCGAGCCTTTCACCTTTGGTTTAGGTTTGTAACAACCAACCAGCAGACCAAATTTGAGTTTTGGTTTCTATAAAGCCAAAGATTTATATATATAAAAGAAGGCAGTGACTATGATGACACCAACCTTCTTCTTTAAGAATATATAAATTAGACTACCACGATTAAAGGGTTCAAGCGAATACGTCGTGTACAAATCTATACGTGACGTATAGCGATATGACACAAAGTAATGGTACGATATACGCTAGACATATCTTTATATGTTACGTCTGTAGGAACACCATTCACAAAATAAAAGAAAATACAATTTTATTATTTTTATTACAGATTACAAAACTGGAAAAATATAATTAAAATACATAACAAATTACAGAGAAGAAAAACGAGGTTTTGGCTAAGGCACGTTCAAGACGTTTCCCTTAAAACAAATTTTGGGCCACCCAGGTGAACCTGTCTGTTTTCTAGGGTACAACAGCGTCAGAGTTAACCTAGCACCTGAAAGTATATCTAAACAAGAGTGCTGTCACACCCCAACCGATGGCGGAAACATCGGGATGAGACGAAAACGAGATTGGTCATTGCACACAACGCTATTGGTAACAATATTTAACATAAACCAAATTTCATTTCATAATCAAATTGTCAATACAATACATTTAAATTCGAAATAACAACAAGTACAACAAAATTGATACCACAAATATAAACCTAACGTCCAAATTGCGTGTATCTAAGTCTTTACTATTTCGGTTTCATAGCATCATCTCCTTTAACCTGTAACATGTTTCAAAATAAAGTCAATGCAAAAGCAAAGGCGAGTACACAAGGTTTAAGCATAGTATACGTATACGAATAAGATTAAACAATCCTCATGACAATTATAATCTATACAAGAGCAATATCAAGGCATGCAATACTATTAATCAAACCCTTAACGCAATCACGATGTTTTAACATGACCTCACGAATAACACGATGGAGGTGGATGCGTGAATTCCTATAGCGCTAAGCATGTCAAACGAAGGCTAAAAATAGTTAATGACTAAAGCATAGTATAACGAATATCCCAGACAAGCAACAAGTGTACGATTCAAGTAGTCATGTGTATAGGATTGTTTGTGCGTTTCATAAAGTTTAAGTGTTTGTGATTTTTGTATATGGAAACATGTTACACCCAAAAGTGATATAAACAAAAGTGAGTCGAGTGTACTCACAAAATTGCTAAGCCTTCTTTGAAATACCGCGACGGGTTGATGAGTTGGAGAAAGGGAACACCGAGGTCACCTTAAATGGCAAACGAATGTGTATGAATAATCGAAAATACGACGGAGGAATTGAATTGGAGTTGAATGTTCGTATATTTATATAACACGACTTATGAAATAATTATAACTTTAAAATTCGCCTAAGAGGTTATAGAAGTGTAGTCGAAAATAATAAATAGGTAAAATATTTCGTCGAAAGTATAATAGATAAATATGGGTGTCAAAAGTATAATAACTAAATATATTTTGTCGAAAGTATCAATATACATATATTTTGTCGTTAAATAAATGTATTTTGTCTAAAAGAAAAATATGTATATTTTTTGTCAAAGGACGAAAGTGTATTTAACTTGCGTTTCGAATGTCTAAGTGTGTATATATATATATATATATATATATATATATTACTTTTATAAAAATTATGCGAATTTATTAAGTTTAGTTTTAAAACTTTTATGCATTTTAAATTATATATTTTACGAAAATCGGGCAGAGTTTTCTCTGTTTTTGGACGAACCCGACAACCCAAGTCGTCGATATTATTTATCAAAACGCAATAATTCTACAACAATGATTTTATAAGAGACGTTACGAAATATTAAATCATGAAACATATATATATATATATATATATATATATATATATATATATATATTTCTATGTTCAAGTGTTACCATTTATACAAGTTCGGTTCGCGAATACAAGATCACTAATATAAATAAAATGAACTACGAGACTTAGAGTTTTATCGAACTTGAATATGACCCGTTGACCAACAGTTGACCAGGTTTGACCTGGTTTGACCGAACACCAAACGAGACCCGAACCGAAGCCAAAACTGTCATTGACTCACTGCTGACCCGAACCTCTGCACCGAGACCCGAACCCGCTGAACATGAGCCGTGAACTGAACCGAAACGAATCGTAACCTGCCGAATGAAAAGAATTAACGAGATTCGAAATAGAAGCAAAACCAAGACCCGAACCGAGACTAACCTTGACTGAACCGAGATTCCCCCGGAACCCAGGTCTGAACGGAGCTGAGACGAAGCACAAACTACCAAGATAACCACTACTAACGCCCCTGGTGCGGCTCTGCCGCCGCCGCTGCGGTTGTTGTTGATTTGCGACGCCACCCAAATGGTGGTGGCGCCGCCGTTGATGCTGCGGAGGGAGAGAGGAGCCGAGAGGTGATGGTTCGTGTGAGGGTGAGAAGGAGGGAGGTGGGGAACTGAGGGTGCTCGCGTGTGTTGCCGGAGGTCGCCGGAGATCGGCCGGACCTCCGTTCCGGTCGTCAAAGGAGCAAGAGAGCAGGGGGTGAGTGAGGGTTACGGGTGTGGGGGTGGCGGCTGTATGAGGGAGGTGTGAGTGTGTGTGTGTGTGTGGTAATATATTTATATAATTAGGGTTTAGATGGTTAGGGTTAGGTGCAGGTTGGGCCTTAAGCCCGTTAGACCGGTTCTTACGTTTTAGAGAGGCTCGATCCCGTTTTGAAGGATCGTTTTCGCACCCGAATATTTAAGAGGTCACGTAACGTCGTATTTTATTTATGTTTTGTTATTATTTATTATTATTGTTTTTGTATGTATATATATATATATTTTTATAAAATACGAGGCGTTACAGTCTCCCCTCCTTTAGGGAATTTCGTCCCGAAATTTATTCAAGAGGAAAGACCTAAAAGGATTTGGCTAGAGGATGAGGGTTTACGATCAAGACTCGGAGTTGTGGATGCGTATGGGTAAGCATGAAGTTTACAGCAACGAAAGGTTAGGTTAGCAAAAGAGGTTGTTTGGCTAAAATGATTGAGGCATCAAGCATAAGTAAAATGTGCATGTGTGTGTATAGACGTGAAACAAGTTTGAATAACTCAAGGATAGGTAATTTAAAATAAACCAGTTATCGAGGTAGCGGCCAACTAAGTGTGTTGCACCTTGCAAGGATGGAAATAGCTTTAAAGCGATAAGGCATTTTAGGGCTCTAATGGTTAAACGATTAATCTGAACGAGGTGGTATAAAGACAAGACTAACGTGGGTTACCGAAGACATGAGAGTGAATGTTTGATCAAATAAACTAATACGAGCATAAGAATGGCATATGTATATGAACAATGAAAACGTTGCGTTAGGAATGAAGTCTCATCGTGGATGTTCAGATATCACGCACTTAGCAATGCATTTGTGAGTTGTTTAAAGTTTGCATATTAGGTCTTATTATGGTCTGTGAAACACCGAATTTCTCATGGCACGCTCTACGAAAGTTTGGCAATATGGTGAAAACACTTATATATAGGAAGTACCAGGGGCGTATCCACCATGTTTTGACCACGTCGCGACCGTTTCGTTACTCGATGCAATGTTACGTTCCGTGTAATACCATACGCGGTAGTGCACCCTATGGTTCTCATGCGCTTATCACTATAATCCTGTGTGCACCCGTGATCATACTGATCGTTGCTTGATCCGCACAGCTTGTATTATCGGCGTATGAATTAAGGTGTTCATAAATTTTGAAAACGAGTTTGCGTGCGTATAAGAATGTAGTGTGTAAGCATGTTTGCGTGCAAATAAGCATGTGGCCCACGTAAGCGAATCCTTCGGGTTTCGCTCGCGCATAGGCACGAATGTATGAATACGAGTACAAGTATAGGTATGTGTATGAGTATAAGCATAAGTATGGAAATAAGTATAAGCATAGATGTAAGACGTATATGCATGAATGTGATGATAAGTATAACCATGAATGATACGTATGTTCATGAACATAAATATGTGTATAATTATGAACGTCAACAAGTGTAAAAGACGATGATTGTGCGTAAGCTATGAATTGTATGCAACGAATTTATTTACATAAAATAGTCGAGAAATCAGGGTATGTAAAACGAATGATACGATTAAAATGTCATGCAACAGTTGACTAAACCATGTACGAGGATATGCATGTATAGTTGTTTGAGCAAAAACTTTGAGGTTATCGCTTCTAAAATAGGTTTAAGTTTGACTTAGAATGTAGGATCTAGTTTGTGAATATAAAGGAATATAAAGTACTTATTGATTTTGTGTTAGGTATTTTGTAAAGGACATGAATGCTACCACTGTTTTAGGAGAATTTAAGTAAGTCGAAAATGGTTGGTCCTTGTAAAGTTTTCTTGCCCACGTGTTTTGAAATTGAGGTGGCATTTTGGGTGGTGTATGATAAGGTCTTAAATTAGTAAGTTCGTATCGTTTTCAAAGAATATTACATCAAGATAAGAAATTTGAAATTCAGTGGTTCTTGTGAAACGTTGACCCTTGAGAGGAAATCTGGGATAATGGATTTAATCATCGTTGAATGATTTATTTCCCGCACATTAAATTCCAACACACAAACTTAAAGCTCAAGATCTCTCATTCATCTTGGCTTTAATTATTAAAAAAAAAATCCAACAACGTATATGGATTTGACAGACAAGATTCACACCCACCTGTCTCTCCTTGACGGTTGTTACCTCGTACCTTATACGACCCGTATAGGCTATACGAGGCTTTATACGAGTCAGATTCAAATTCAAGTTTACCGGCCGATATGATTTGACAAGGCGTAAAATTCCGTCATATTATTATACATACATCAATCATTCATTTTCTTCGTTCACCGTTGTTCGTCTTCTCTCGATATACACTCAAAGGTTTGGTTTTTTGACAGATCAAAATGAAGGTTTATCACATATGATTGTGTTAAGTCAGTGTTATTGGTTAGCGATGTCATTTGGGACAACAACGTTTTTGGCGAATGTTCAAATGAGTCATAGGTTTCAGAAAGCAATCTGGTATGGTATCTATACACTTAGTTGTTGTTTTGTTTACATTATACTTATAATATCGTTGTTTTGTAAGGGGTCTGGCGTTAAATCTTCTTACAAGACAGGGTTGCGAAGTTTCAATCAGGACGAGGAGGTCGTGTCTGGTGCTTGTTCTCATCACTAGACAGGGCTGTCGAACCTGAATGAGGCAAAACATGTCTTTATTTATTACTGGCTAGGTTTACCAAAGTCTAACTATTATGTTGTTTCAGGAGATCGTCTTTGACGGTGAACCATCTTACCTAGCACAACCCAATAATAAGTTCGTCTTTGGAGGTCAACCTTCGTACTCGGAACAAAGCAATCCAGAGTATGCCTAAGGGGTCCAACCTTCTTACGATGAACCAATCAATCTGGCATAAGAATACAAGGTTCAATCTATGTACGTGGAACAAAACACTCCCCCAGTTGCTAAATTATCCCCTTAGTTGTATTCTTGTGCACCTTTGAAACGAAGTCGACTCAGATATGCCCATTGCTTATGCTATCGTTTACACATGAGGGACAATGATGTTATACCAACACTTGATCTTCTCCCAAACAACTTGCACGAATGGAGATGAAACTATAAGATGTTCCAATACAGTTCATGTCCCACATCAAACGAACCCCCCCCCCCCCCAGTTGACAAATGCTTCTTTTTTAGGGATACAATTTACCGCAACCCTCCAACAAAGAACTTTACCTTAAGCGGTAACCATTTCAACCAGGAACGAACACAACTTCCTTAGACCATACCTTTTCAGTTAACTTTTCTAAAAGATCGAACCCAAAAAGATTGAGAAAGTAATGTTATAATAATGCTATTTAACTTAGCACAATAATCAAACAAAACATAATCACATTTAAATTTATATATAAATATAATCACATTTACATTTACATATTATTTAGCAAAACATGAACCCTGATGAAGAGTAGTGGTCCTTTTTAGTTCTCTTTTATATTGAGTAAATTGCACAAAACGTCCTTTAAGTTTCACCAATCTTGCTGGTTTCAGCCTTAATCTTTAAAAGTTGCCAAAACCAGCCTTTAAGATTAATTTTGTTGCAGGTTTCATCCTTTATCACTAACCCAGTTACTAATCCATGTTAAATGGCGTTACATGCATAGCATGTGAGGGTAAAACCGTCTTTTCATCTCTCTTACCTTAATAAAACTATAATTAAACATTAAATAAAAAGAATAATTTATGCGGGACACCATCGTACTTATCTTCACTCACTCAAGTCCCGCATCCCGCATTATTTCCTGCATTTCACTGCAAAAACCACTCTAAATAAGATGAATAATAGCAAACATGGCAACTCTGATCTCGTTAACAAAATTTGTAACCTGATGCTTTCATCTAATATGGAGGTCTGCAACAAAGATTCCGAATAGAAGGACAATGATTGTTAGTATGCAAAGAACAATGTTCCAACCGAATACAAAAAGAGAAAAACAGTAGAATATATTAGAATCTAGTACCTCTGTTTGACTGTAGAGCGGTCAAATGAAAATCATAGAATAAAGAGAGATGAAGACATGGTGGATTTTGGTAATCTAGGGTTTCTGACTTTGGATCCTGACGATTGTAGGAGTTTTTTTTTTTGCAGGAATAGGGGATTTGAGAATAATAAGAGTGCTATTATACTACGATGCGGGACTTTTTTTACAAATTTTATATTTAAGTAAAGAAAGTGGGGCCTACTTCATAAATTATTCTTTTTATTTAATGTTTAATTATAGTTTTATTAAGGTAAGAGAGATGAAAAGACGGTTTTACCCTCACATGCTATGCATGTAACGCCATTTAACATGGATTAGTAACTGGGTTAGTGATAAAGGATGAAACCTGCAACAAAATTAATCTTAAAGGCTGGTTTTGGCAACTTTTAAAGATTAAGGCTGAAACTAGCAAGATTGGTGAAACTTAAAGGACGTTTTGTGCAATTTACTCTTTTCTATTTTTTTATGGTTTTATTTTCTTTTGTTTTGTAGTGAGTTTGTTTACGTTTTACATCAACTTGCATTATAAGTTTGCGTTTGTCTTTACTTACGTTTTACATAACGTGCCAACATAAATTCACATTTTTACGATTTTCTTAGTTTTGATCGTCGCTTGCTTAATACTTGGCGCGGTTTTACGACTCCCTCACCCGCAACGCGGGGTCAACATTGGTACTGGTACCATATTTATTTTAACGGTTTTTCTCGACATGGCGGTATAAAATTCATCGAGCACACAGTTGTATTCGCAATAAAATATTTTTTTGGTATTATAAGCTATATCGAGCGTATGTATCATACCGGTACCGTAACGAACCAATACCAATCAAACAACACCAGTAATGTATCTGTTTTTGTGATTTTCAATCGATGTAAAACATACATCAATTGGTATGCTGAGTATCAGTATCAAGCTAGTACTGTAATGAACCGAATCTATACCGACCGAAAGCCCGCCGCAAAACGCAAGAATCCAACTAGCAATAACACAAAAGTTGAGGCGCGAATATACAAAAAAGGTGGTGTAATTTGGTCATTTCCTTTCTCGCGCTCTCAGGTATTTCTATGTCCTCTCACCAATTTCTTTCAGCATATCCCCACAACAACTTTATGTTTAACAATCCCCAAAATTTTACAAATTAGGGTTCTCTAATCTCTATTCCTGCTTCAGTTAACCAACTTATGGATCAAATCAGACTCTATATGGCTCAGTTTCAGTATATTGTGTAAAGTTTCGGTAACAATTGCAAATTTGTTTCAGGAAACGGAAACATATTGATCGAATTCTGTTTGAGTTTTGATGAGATGACCACGGAGCTGTTGGAGATTCAACCTCAAGAAGTTAGAATTATATGTAAGCATGTTGCTCTTTTCAATTTGTTGAATCTCATGCTAGTTATGGTCAAATTTCAAACTCAATTTGTGTAGTTTGAGTAGAAGTATATTGTTCATAAGGATAAACTGATTATGTAGAGTCAACTGTGAATTTCAGTTTAGCAGGTTGAAATAAGGTATCTGTGCCTCAAATGTTTTAGGTTAAGAACTTTTGGGAAGTTTAATGGATCGGTGGTTACACGGATATCAGTGAAGACGTTAGTAGCCGTTATTATTAGTAGCATAAATTAGGTTTTATCGCGTAATCATCATATCGTAAGGAAGATGATAATCTTATTGTAATTCATGATTTAATCAATGCCAAAAGTTATAACTAACAGATTTATATTAGTTTGTTCATCTATATAAGGTGTTATACTTGTATAATTATGGACTTTCTCAATGTACTCATAGTTCTAAGTTCTAACTGATATGTTGACACTCCATTTAATCAAGTATGTAGGAACAATTAAGTTCAACCAGACCTATAATTATAACCAAGCTCTTATGCCACCACATTTTGATCAATGTAACTTAAGACTTAACAATGGATCATAATCTAATTGCATCTTGTTCTATTGTATGGCTAAGTATGTAAATGTGTAGATACAGAACTGTTTTTTCACAGGATTGGGCTAACTCTTCATGCGTTTATTCTATGTCCAAATAGTTGAATTGAAGAAACAAAACTCGTGTTCTATTCGACCGGTCAACAAGTCTGATCACCATGTTGCTTTTAAGGTTTTGTTCTTGTTTTTAATATCTGATTTCGGTTTTATCTCTAACAATTTGATGCAAGTAGAATTGTCCACATGAATTGTTTTTTTGCAGGTTAAAACTACATCTTCATCAAAATACTGCGTCAGACAGAATACTGGAGTTATTAAGCCAGATTTAACATGTGATTTAATAGGTATAAGTTCTGTTGTTGAAAATATTAGACCTTGTGGTGGGTCCTTGCTAATTTGCCAATGCCATTAATTGAAGTCCTGTATATATTTTTCAAACAAGATGGATTTTAGGCTGTATCTGTGTTATTCTTACTATGCAGACATTGTCTTACTAGAGCTTTCTTAAAACTTGAGAACTTAACTTTGTGGAACCACTTAACCGTATTTCTTAGTGTTGTACTTGCTGAGTTTAATTACTCTTACTTTATTTCTCAGTCTATCTATTTGACATTAAGGTTGAATGATGTTTGACATCTAGAGAGACCAAGAAAATAGGAGCCCTAGATAATCGACATGAAGTTGTGATGTCATGTGGTATAGTTACGCTTACATTGCACTTTAATATCACTTTACATAATTTTTTTTGAATGGTATAGATGATCGACGTGAATTATGTAATATCACTTTACATAATTACATCCCACCTATTAAAAGGGGTGTATGATTACCAAATGTAGCATTTATAGTTTTCTTATGATCTATCCTATGCAGTCAATAGCGTGCTATAGCGGTGCTATAGCACTTAGCTGAACCCATAACAGTCCAAATAGCGGTCCCTTATAGCAGTTCCGCTATTAGCGGTGCTAAATTCCGCTATTGGTCCGCTATTTTGAAACCCATATAGCGGTCGTAGCACTGCTTTAGCGTTTTTTTTTTGTTCTTGGCCCTTCAATTCCCTCTTTTGGAACTATGTTGTGTGCTTTGGAATCATGATCTTTCCTTTTATTCCCAACAATACCTGGTAATTGTGTTTTTGGTTAAAGTAGCAGATATACCAATTATTAGAACCTGTGATCACTGTATTAGGTGATAAAATCATTGATGGAATTCACTTCTAAAAAAGTTCATGTTATAAATGCTAAGATATTAGTGAGTTATGATATATTCTTGTTGGACATGTAGCACAGTTACTATGCAAGCACAAAAAGAAGCACCTCCTGATTTGATATGCAGTGACAAGTTCCTAATTCAAAGTACAATTGTACCCAACGGGGCTACAGAGGATTATATCATGTCTACCACGGTTCGTATCTTGAAATGTTGGTTTGACAGTGAGTTATGGAGGTGACAAAATGGGACTGATTGGGTAATGTGCAAACTGGGCTGGGTCAGGCCAACCCACATATACTCTTCAAACCATTTTTAATTAGAGTAAAGTACACGGATGGTCCCTGTGGTTTACCAAAAATTTGGATTTGGTCCCTAGGTTTCCAAAAGTAGACAGATGGTCCCTGTGGTTTGCACTTTGTAACGCATTTAGTCCCCAACTTTTTCCCCACATGGATGGTCCCTGTGGTTTGCACTTTGTAACACATTTCGCCAACTTGGACATGCTAAAACCTTTAGATTTGTTGGCTAGGGACTAAATGTGTTACACAGTGCAAACCATAGGGACCTTCCGTGTACTTTTGGAAAGCTAGGGACCAAATCCAAAGTTTTGGTAAACCACAAGGACCAACCATGTACTTTCCCTTTTTTTATTAAAAAAATTATAATGTATTGAAAAAATATATTCAAAAAATATTAATTGAACCTATTCCTAATAGAATGATTTAGGAAGTTCTTATTGTTTGAATACACTTTGGATGAATGTCATCCACTGACCCACTTGACCCATATTCTTTCTAGCTAAAACCTTTAGCTTAATCATTATAACCCACCCATTTGTAAAAAAAGTGACGCATCTAGTGAATTTCTTTAGTTGATTCTTCACTTTTTTCAGTTTGTTAAAGATGATGGTAAGCGCATTGAGGAAAAGAGGCTTAAAGTGATCCTTGTCAGTCCACCCCACTCACCAATATTGTCACCAATGAACATGATATCAAGAATGAGACCATATAACACAGCCACTGAATCAAATGATGATTTGGTTCCAAACAATAGCTCTCATGCTAAGGTAAGAGCTTATTTGATGGGAGGTATGGATGTGCATTTGTGGGTTATGGCTGAGTATCTGTCTTACATAATATCTTAATTAACGGTGTAAGGGTGGTGGTTTGGCGGTTCCGGTAACTGCCCAAAACAGTTTGGCGGTTACATATCATCTTAATTAACGGTGAATCAATTGTTATTACAAACCATTATTTTGAAATACTAGTTTGAATCTTGGAATAAAATGATCTATAGAAGGTTGTATGGTTCAAAAACAGACTTTTTGGCCATTTTTCTACCTGTTTGACCACACGTTCCCTTTCCAGCTAAAACTTTTGATTTGGCTCAATTGATTCATTTGAGAAAACACAACCCAATCGCCAATTCATAATTGAATGGGATAATATTGCCACCTCTAACTGTTATGTTAATCTCATCAAGAAAATCTGTTTTTTGCTGTTGTTGCCACATTTGTTTAAACTGCCCATACGTGGTTCTGGGCAGTTTGGTCTAAAAGTAACTTCTTTTTTCGGAGTTTGTGACAGTTTAACTTTAGTTAGATATATCATAGATTTTTGTTTGATGAAAAAGGATTGTATTATTACTGATTTTAAACTTATAGGATGTTCCGGAGGCAATGAAGAATGAACAATCTATAAACAGGAAGCATACAGAAGAATTACAATTAAGCAAAGACGTGGAAGAGATAAAGTCAAAATTGAGGGAATTCGAGTCAATACTTAAACAGGTCAGCTACGAGTTTGCTTTTGGTTTTTGCCTATATTATGAGTCAATGATCTTTTTGGTTCACTATGAATCCATTAAAATTTAGTGGTTTTTTGGTTCTCTTAATCTGCCATGAAGCTGAACCTTTACTACATCGAGAATATAAAGACGTAGGTATATAGAACCCCATGAGAACACCTCAAGTTATAATAAAAGTCAAAAAATCAAATTCCAAAAATACTCCTAGAACTTTCTGTTGTCATTTGGCATGTTGGAAAGAACACAAAAGGATAAACTAATGAAAAAGAAAACATTTCAAAGAAATGTATGTTTAAAGTTTAAACTGCTGCAGTTAATTCTTTATTCCTAAAAACCAACATTTGTTCATAAGTTGATTACTTTATACATTTGGTTCACAGGACAATCCGAGAACCAATCAAAACGCAAGGACAAGAGAGGCCGGGTTCCAATTGCTGTTTGTAGCTGTGGTGGCACTTGTTAGCGTTTACCTTGGATACTTGTTGCACAGCTTGATGAGCAAGTTTTAGCAGGTTGAGACAGTTATAACATTTATGAGCTCAGTTGAATGGGTGCGTATGAGTATATGACCAGGTTAGTTAGTGTGCATATGTTTTGACTTCTTGTTCAGATATAACCACACACAAGGCTAGTTATGATACAAAGACTTTAACCATGTCAAGAACATTGTAATGCTCGGCTCGGCTCTTATGTGGATTTTGATAGAAATCTAAGAAGGGAATCACAATTTGTGATTTGAGAATGGTCAAGTTCTCTAAATGTACCATTGTATGTTGCAAAAGTACAAGGAGAAGCGAAACTAAGACCCTTAACCTCTATCATTAGAAGCTGACCCATGGAACTAGGGATGCCAATGTGTTGGGAATGGGGTGGTTTTTGTTGTTTCCTACCTCATACCCGTTGGGTTCGTGGTTTTCTTGTAGGTATTATGCATACCCATTATGATCCTAAGTGGTTGAAATTTACCTGTTGGCCGCCGTCATAAACTTATCGTATACTCATGCTAAAAACCAACTTGAAATTTCAAATACTCAATTACACTTCAACAATTCTATATGTATATATTTTTATTAATTTTAAGTTTCTAGCAACTTCAAAATACTATTTAATATATATGTTTTTAAAGATTATATAATGTAGATATATTCGGTTTTGGTGCTGATAAACATGTATGAGTTTGACTTTGGGCATCTATCTCCTAATACTATACTTGCCCCAAACCTGAGAACAAGTTTATAGATAATCTCACACTTGTTCACATGCCCGATACTGTGTCAAATATTTTTAGTTTTTTCGTCAGGTTTAGGTATTTACCTTTAGATAGTCAAGTAACATCAAGATCATCATCCTTCATTATCAGTTACAAGAAACTCCTTGTATTCTTTATGTTAAAAGCATCTAAAGGATACACCACTTGTGGCCTAGTGGTTGAGTGATGTGTGAGGATCAGAGAGAGAGAGAGAGAGTAACAGAATTCAGTTAAACCATCAATATCCATTCACTCTACAATACCGGTATATAACAACCATTAACTATCAACTGACTCATCTAACAATCTACACAACAGACCCCTCACTTATTGATTATTACAAAACTAACCCAGACACTAACAACTATTAAACTATTACATAATTAGCCCCTAAACTATTCAACATGTATCATTGAGAGACTTGGGTTTTCCAGTAGAGACTCAAGATCAATCCCCACTTGTGTCACTTTGGTGGATATGGTAATGATTGATAAAGCCTAACCTCCTTGCAGAGGTGCTAGGCTCTATCCTGCGTCCACCTGGGTTTTCGTCCCACTGTGTGTTACGCTAGAGAGTTCTGCTCTTGTGGCAGCACAAGGACTGTCAAGTGGCAGCTGGCGGTATGGTTTCCTGGGGGAACGCCCAAGCCAAACTTTGAAGCCAGCGTGTGCCCGGTTAAGACAACATAGTCTGGTCGGAATGGGGCAACGAGGCTCTCCAATTTGGAGAGTGCGGTAGCCTAATACAAGAAAGTTGTCGTTCCAAAAAAACATCTAAAGGAAAATCACAATAAACCGTTTACTAATCAATATTCACAATTACTTCTATCAAGTAATTGTTAGGGACCAGTTATGTCATATTGATAAAATTTCATCAAGTAATGAATATTCTCCGTGTATGGGTCATCCGAGAGAGAGAGACAGAGAGGGGTTGATTTGTGAGAGGGGATGAGAGAATGGATAGAAACTGTGAAGAAGAAGAGAGAGTAGCGTGACATGAATAGGCTCCTTTCTCGTGCGCGGAATGGACTAACCACCATCTTTTTTTTGAATGACGAATGTTATAATAACATTGCTTCTAAATTACACCAAATGATATCTAATCTACCTCATGTCAGAAATTAAACCCTAGCCTTCCCATCAAAAGACAAAAGCCTCTGCCACCCAACCAAAGTTGAAATGACCGTCTAACCAGCATCTATTTATATTTTTTAAGATACATTATTTTCATTACTTTAAGAGGGTGTTTGAGATTTGGTTTGCAAATGACTTATTGGCAAAAAAATTGTATGACATTGATAAAAAATCTTTTTGTTTTAACTTTTTGAAGAGAGTAAAATATTGTTTTTTTTTTTTTCAAAAGCCACATAAACTTGGTCTTTTAAATAATTATACTTTTTTAAGCATAAAATTACTAATTTATTTATATCCTTTACCAAATTTACACATTCCCTTTTATTTATCTGCAGGATCACTATTGCAAAAAAGATACTTCCTCAATTCTTCACTTTGTGTTTGTTCAATATTGTCGATGTAAATAGATTTGTTGTTATGGATGTAAAAGTTATTATGTGTTTGAAGTCGTCATCATCATTATACTTAATAAATCCCACCAATAGCAAAGCTAAGGTATAGTTCGAGGAAGATAAAATGTAGATGATCTTATCTCTACCCTGTAGGAATAGAGAGGCTGCTTCCGATAATAGTTTTGCATCAAGCCTTGGACATAAGACACATTACACTCAACAATCAGGACAACAACCATTAGTGCATGTTTTGTCTTTCAACTATCAATGCCACCACATGATGCATGATTAACCGTCCGCCGCTTTTAATGTTATTTTCACGAAATTAGTAAAATAGCGTTAAATTTAATGCAATTTCACTTTTGCCCCCCGAGAGCCCACACAATACATTATATGTGCACACCGTAAGTGGGGCGTTATTGTGTGTTTAAAGTGATATTTGTTAATTTGCTTTTATTTCTATGGAATATTGGATTTTAATAATCCCATATTCGCCATTGGCCACTAACAGTTCCAACTTAAAAAATAACCACTTTCAATCTCAACTAATGATATATTGGTCACCAATGGACCCTGACAAAAAAAACTTTAAATCTGTTAGTCTCTGGTCGCCGGAAAACCGTTTTTGGCCGGAAAACTCAACAATTTCGTCCCAAACCTCTTTGTAACCTTATTACGGACCTTTAGGAACCTTTTTCTAGTAAGCCACAGTTATTAAAGTCTCCAGAAAACTCCTTTTTTCGCCAAAGAACTCAACTTTTTGGCCGGAAAACTTAACATCTTCGTCCCAAACCTCTTTGTAACCTTAGATCGAACCTTTAGAGACCTTTTTCTGGCCAAAAACGGTTTTCCGGCGCCCGGAGACTAACGACATTACGGTTCTATTAGTCAGGGTCCATTGCTGGCCCATATGTCAATAGTTGGGACTGTTAGTGGTTCTTTTCGAAGTTAGAACTGTTGGCGGCTAATGACAAATAGTTGGAAAATTAAAATTCAATATTCTTATTTCTATTTGGAGTAAAATTTTAATTTGCCTTTAATTTTTTTTATTTTGTTGTTATCGATGTAATTAATTGGTTTTCTTATAATTCATAATTTTTTTTATTTGTTGTTATCGAAGTAATTAATTGGTTTTCTTATAATTCATATATATGATATGATGACAGCCTTCTTGTAATGCAAAACCAAAACCACCACATAGATTATAAAATTTTTGAACATATATGATATGATGTTTGCCTTCTTGTAATGCAAAACCAAAACCATCACATAGATTATATTTTTTTTGAAAATAATATATATTATATATTTTGTAATTTTTTTTAAATTATATCTTTTGTCTAAACCAGTTTTTAAATGTTTGTAGGTAAAAGTAGTAAATGAAGTTAAATGTATAAATATAATTTATGGTCATTTTCCACTAATAAACTAATCCAAACATTTAAAAAAAAAAACTTATCGTTTTATTACTTTTTTCACCAAAAAATAATATAAACACTTTTTTTAAAATAACCATTTTAGAAAAGTTACACTCTATACCATATTACAAAAAAGTCCGGTTTTTATATCGTACCGGACTAGGCTAAAAAACGATTTAACAAAATGTCGGGTGATTTAATCGGGTGTACCGTACAGTTTAATCAGTTTTATCAGACGGTTCAACCGGTACCGGCTAATTTAAACTAGTTTTTAAAACATTGGGAGTAAACTGTCATTTTGGTCCCTGAAGTTTGGGCAGTTTTGCCACTTTAGTCCAAATCTCAAACTTTTTGCATCTGGGTCCCTGTGGTTTCAATTTTGTTGCCATTTTGGTCCAAACGCAAAGTCAGCTCAGATTTTTCAAAAAAAAAACCTTGTTTTTGTCCTTTTCTGAGAGAGATACACAATTTTGAGGTTTTTTTTTATTTATATTAATGCTTAAAATGACCAAAATGCTTTTTTAGAAAAGGACAAAAAACCTGTTCTTTTTTAGAAATCTGAGCTGACTTTACTTTTGAACCAAAATGACAACAAAATTGAAATCACTATCCAAATACAAAAAGTTTAAGATTTGGTTTAAAGTGGCAAAAATGCCAACCTTATAGACCAAAATAGCAGTTTACTCAAATATTGGAAAAAAAAACAACGTTTAGTGGCTGGCCCAAAAAAAGAAGAAGACAAAAGTAGAAAACCCAAAGTCAATTCAACAGCGCTAACATCACTTTCAACCTGCTATCACAAGTATGATAGTTACTTTTCAAAAAATAAAAACAAGTATGATAGTTGTGACAATCGAAACACAAAGTGAGTGTCATTGTTGAGATCAGTCTTCAAGGATTCAGCGAGAGCAGCAATAGCAATGGAGGAAGCAAATCAGGCGATGAAGCTGTATGCGATCCCCATGAGCTCCTGCTCTCTTCGTCTTCGCCTAGCTCTCCGCTTAAAAGGTTTATCCTCCATTCAACCTCTCAAGGCCGTCTTTCAGGGGGTGCTGGGTCGACGACGGTTGAGGGCCTAAACCCTACAGAGACCCAAATGTTTTTAATTTTGTATAGAATTTACGCTAGAATATATATATAAACACACACAAACACACACACTGAATCGAAAGATGACACAAACATGCTTTTGTCGGGGTGGTTATTGTCTTGCTTAAACAAGGAGACGGGCTGGTTAGCTAAAAATAACTATTTATATTATTTTCACATAAATTTTAGTCATTAAATAATTGATGAGTTTATAATACATGAAAATTTTACGAATAGGGTCCAAAATTGGGAAAATTATCAATATAGCCAAGAATTTGGTCAATTTATTAATCTAGCCACCTCACGAGTCCTTGGAAGGCCACTCAAGCATGAGATGAGTCCTTGGGGCGAAACCCAATAAAAAATAGACAGACGCATGGGATGAGTCCGCATACGCATGGGATGAGTCTTTCAAGCATGGGATGAGTCCGCGGACGCATGGGATGAGTCTTTCATTGTGGGATGGGTTGAGTCTTTCCACGTGTCAGATGGCCGTAGGAGGACGCAATATTTGGCTATGCAAACGCATCATGTAACTCGGGATCTGTGAAGGGCTCTCCAAAGACTCATGACATAGCTAAAATGGTAAATTGACCAAATTCTTGGCTAGAATGGTAATTTTCCCTCCAAAATTTTTATCTGGCATGGGACCAAAAAAAATTGTAATTTTCGGAGAAAACCCTGCAACCTCTCACTATCTTTCCCTACCTAACTCAATTTCAAATTTACATAACTACTGCATCTCTTCATTTTCACATTTTTTTTACTACAATTGGATGCCACATCTGATGCACACATGTTCTGCATAGAAAAAGGATTAGACCTATGAGTAACTAACTAACTTCAGTATCTGTTTGTTTGTGTTGTTCTAGGGCTCAAATATGAATGCATAAATATTACCACTGTTCGAGATCCAGGTATGCTGAATATTACATATGTTTTGACATTTGAAATTTGAGTGGATAGATCACTTGGTGAAAAGTTATCAACTATCTACAATTTAGTTTTTGATACTAACAAAATATGTGTCAATAATGGTTGTAAAAATAGGTAGGTACTAGTCGAACGGTCGGGGTTAAATTAGATTGGAATTTTATATGTTACTTTTCAAACTTGTATGTGTATATATACACACACACAGGGGAGGGATAGAAAGAAATCTCATATTAGTTAAGAAAACTAAGAAACCAAATGAATGGACATCCTTTTTGTCACGTGTTACACTTTTTTTTGCAGACTGTGTTACGTGTAACAGCTTTTGTAGACTTTCAGTTTTTTCTGAAATAGTAAAAGCTGTTACGTAACACGTGGCAGCCTCCTGTTGTTACATGTAACACGTCAGCAAAAAGGTGTAACACGTGACAAAAGGAGGTCCATTCATTTGGGTTTCTTAGTTTTCTTAATTAATATGAGATTTCTACCTATAATTGCCCTATATGATTCGGATCAAGGGAAAACTTCTACGAATTGTGAGAACTTAGAGAACTCGGCCTTCCCGTGCGAGTTTTGCCCCCATTTTTTTCACACCCCTATATTAAAATGTTACAAAGACGGTCGTAAAAAAATTTGAAGTCGTGTTTTCGGCGCTGATGACATCAACTTTTTACAACATTTACGGCTGCTGTAAATAATAAAAAACTAGGTTATTTTTTTCTTTTTTTTTGGAAAAGTTGATTTTTTTAAGGATTTTTGGTAAAAACTTTTTTGAAAAAACCTTTCGTAAGACCGAGTTCTCTAAGTTCTCACACCTCGTATGAGTTTTCGTTTTACCCTAACCCTATATACACGCACACTAGGGTGCTAAACGGGTCGTGTTCGCGGGTTGGCGGGTTCAACCCGACCCGAACCCGAAAATTTTACACGAACCCGAACCCGACTCGAACCCGAAAATCGTATCATGTATATGAACCCGAACACGACCCGAAGTTTTGTGGGTTGACCCGAACACGACCCGTTTAACCCGAATTTTTTTTTTTCTTTTCTAAAACTAATATATTAAAATTAAAAATTACTTAAAAAACACAAATGTATATAATAATATCATATTTAAATTATAAAAGCTATGTTAATTTCTCCTTTTAAGTTATAATCATGGCATAAAATACACGCCCCATTTAATTTATGAGATAAAATATATTGTAAAAAAATATAATATAGTATAAATGTGTTAAACGGGTCAACCCGCCAACCCGACCAGGTTGACCCCGAACCTGACCCGTAAACCTAAACGGGTTTGCGTGTTCAACCCGAAACTGATCCGAACCCGTTTAGACGAAACCTAAACCCGCGAATTTCGTGTCACACACACACCAAATTTTATATATACTTTTTCAAACTTATAAATCCAATTGGATTAATAAGTATAATCTTTCAAATGCTTCAAAGATTCCGACCGATTTTGACCAAAATTTGACAGATTTTGACCGATTACTGAATTTAGGTCTGACTAGGTGAAATTTAATTGGTAAACTACCGATTATCGATTAATCAGAAATTAATCCCTATTTTTGCAACAGTGTGTCATCTATTTGTTGAGTTTTGTATTAGTATAATGCAATATAAGATCAATGTACTTTGCCTTTTGTTTTTTAAAATCACTGTCTCCATGCTTCTTTCATTCTGCATTGAAAGTTCAAAATTACAAATCCATTAGTCAAGACTCCTGACTCAAGATATGTCAAATGAGTTTTCGAATTAGGGGTCTTGAACATGGAATTAAAATTTTGATGTAATGTTGAATTAGGGGTTGGGAACTCAGGTTACTATACTAATAACTAATAAGATACAAAAAAAGTAAATCAGTTTTGATAGTTATTTGAAAAAAAATTCTGTATATTATATATTTCAGAACGGTTTCTAGGCAATGACACATCTAGTACTGAAATGTGCAATAACAAGGGACCTATAGACTATAGTTGTGAATGTCAAGTGAAAACTTGATTGTGTGAGCTTTGAAATGCAGAACTTCTAAAGGTTAACCCAATGGTTTATGTGCCTGCTTTGGTGGATGGCACTACGGTGGTTTCAGATTCGTATGCCATCTTATTAGTGAGCAATTTATGTTTGTTTTCCTTCTTCTATAATTTATAACCGATGGTACCAGAAGTTACTAGTTAGTATTATTTCATGATCTTTGTTATTTAACAGTGTCTTGAAGAGAAATATCCTCAACATGCTTTGTTGCCTCAAGATATTATAAAAAAATCGATAAATTACCAGGTAAATCATAATGGGTTGCATTTTATTTACTCAAATGATCACTGACAACTTGTTTGTGCTAGGTTACAAGTGTTGTTTCGTCCAGCATTCAGCCTCTTCAGAATACGCCTTTAGTTGTGAGTAGAAACTTTTGATTCTGTTTATGGCATGCTATTTTTTTTTCTCTTCAAATTTCAGTTTTAACCATGCATAAAGCTATATAACAGCATTATATCGGAGAACTTGTTAGTCCTGATGAGAAGGTACCTTGGGCTCAATATCATATCAGGAAAGGGTTCGTAGGTAAGGATCGTTTCAATGGTTTGTTATTTTGAAAAAAAAATATTTAATAAAAAAATCCGTTCAAACTGCCAAAGTCGAACTATTTAACCGCCAAACCAATCCACCCAAACCGGCCGCTTCGGTTTGTGGTATCTCAAAACTGTAATTAGTGGTTCGGCTTTGAATTTCTTTAAAACCAGCCGAGCCGGACCATGAACACCCCTAGGCCCAAGTATCATTGCAGAACTTGTGGCTAAAATTAATGGTTATGTGGCTCAAGTACGATATCTGAAGTTCAATTATGATCAGTTAAAAATGTGACCAAATTCCTAATTATGTGATCACTTGTGCAGCTCTCGAGAAGCTGTTAGCGAACCATGCTGGAAAATATGCAACCGGAGATGAAATTTACCTGGTATTTTAACTCTTGGCCTCTGTAATCTGTCGTCCATATATGCTGCGTATATTATGTTTGATCTTTATAACCAATGATTTACACTCCCTACTTTCAGGCAGACTTGTATCTCGCACCCCAACTTGATAATGCAATCAACCGGTACCATCTTGACATGGTATTATCCACTAATTTTCCACGATCAATTCTTTTTCGTTTTCATGATTTTCTTCATTGGTTGGTGCAGACCGAGTTTCCACTTCTGCTTAAATTGCACAAGATTTACTGCCAAACACCATTTATACAACAGATTTTCACTGAAACATCCCAACAACAAAAAGGTTTGACCCACACACACTTATTGTCAGTTCTTCTAGAAAATTATGATTACAGAAAAATTTAATTCAAACAATATTCTAAATAGGTGAATAAATCAATTTAGGAAGTTGCAGTGGCGGAACTAGCCCAAAAATTCAGGGGCATCCCAATTTATTTTTTTGGGGATCAGGGGTATCATTTGTATAAAACTGATTTTTTTAATACACTACAAAAATGGTACAGAGACGGGGTTGAGGGGTAGCCCGTGCTACCCCTTCTAATACACTAGCTCCGCCCTTGGGAAGTTGTATGGATCAACATTTAGATTTTGGACTACTTTCAACCCATTCAGCCATTTGACCCGTTTCTCCTTTGGCTGTTAGTTAGTTTGACCTTTTCACATAAAAAAAATATGTGCGAATTATGATTACAAAAAATATTAGTTCAAACAATAATCTAAATGGTTGAATACATCAATATAAGAAGTTGTATGTGCAAAAAAATAGATTTTGGACTACTTTCAACCCGTTCGACCAATTGACCCGTTTCTCTTTCAGCTGTTTGTTAGTTTGACCTTTTCACATAAAAAAATTATGTGCGAATTATGATTACCAAAAATATTAGTTCAAACAATAATCTAAATGGTTGAATACATCAATATAAGAAGTTGTATGTGCAAAAAATAGATTTTGGACTACTTTCAACCCGGGTTCGACCAATTGACCTGTTTCTTTTTTAGCAATTTTTTTAATGTGACCTTTTCACATATAGCACAATCTGAATCTATTCTTAGGTAAACAAGTTAAATTAATCACGATTCACATATAGGTAAATCTATATTTCGGTCTAAAGTTCAAACTGCAAAACAAGTGAATCATGGGTTTCCTTAGCTGTCAAATTTTATATTAATTGTCAATTTTCTAATCTTTTTATGATTTGATAAATGTGTTAATCTTTGTATCAGATAAGTCGTTTTTCACTTTTCCCCAGCCGCAGGAGGCTTAAGACGCATATTCCCAGGCAAACCAACTTATGACTCGAATAAAAACGGAGGTTTGGCTGTCATTTGATTTCTTAAATTGCATGTTGTAATTTTTCACATAAACTGTACTTGACAAATTCATATTTTCGATTTGATGTATATCATTTCGATGTATATCCAATCAGATCACTGAATTCACATTGAGTCGAGTTGAAATTGAAAGTTGTAATATGTAAATTGGATCCTTGATCCTCCATCTCTATTCATTGATATTATATAGTAATTACAATCCATAATTAAGGGAGAATACAACTAATTGTGAAGTAAATATGGTAACAAATAAGTCTAGCAAATATACATATTCTATTACACCCCCAGAGTCGAAGCGGGAGGAGATTGTATGCTAAGACTGAAACGAAAGTCTTTGAGTAAAACCCGGGGTAGTCCTTTGGTGAAGATGTCACCAATTAGATAACGGGATGGAACATGAAGGATCCGAACTTGACCACACTGTATTTGTTCTCGGACAAAATTGATGTCAAGTTCAATATGTTTGGTACATTGGTGTTGAAATGGATTACTAGAGAGATAAATGGCGCTAACATTATCACAATAGACTAAAGTAGCAGGTGTGAGGACGCTCGAGCTCACGAAGTTACGAATACTCAATTACACTTACAACAGTTCTATATTTTTTTATTAGTTTCATGTTTATAGCAACTTCAAAATACTATTTAATATATATACTTTTAAGATTATATATTATGTAGGTATCTTCGGTTTTAATGCTGATAAACATGTATGAATTTGACTTTGGTCATGTATTTCCTAATACTATACTTGTCCCAAACCTGAGAATACGTTTAGAGATAATCTCACACTCGGTCCAGTCTCGAATATTTTTGGTTTTTTAGTTGGTTTTAGGTTGGATAGTAAGTTGGCACATCAAGATCGGTGTATATTATGTATCATGTGTGTATACAGTGTGTGAGTGAGAGGAAACCTCTCATCAAATTGTTTCTCCCTAATAAAGGAGAGGTGTGTAGACTAAATTTGGTCTCACGAGTTGAACCTAACCCCAACTGAGGACTTACGATATCAATCATTGAAGTTTTAAAACGAGAATTTTTTTTTCAAAAGCTAATATGATTTTATTATCAGAACATGTTTATATACCTATAAAAACATATAGCGTCAATACATTATTGGTGCAAATGCAAAAAAGACTGTCTTTTAAGTTTTGATAACGCCAACAAATCCGGTAGACTAACTAATTAGACATGACGATTATACACAGTGACGGATCCATAAATTTTTGTCAGGGGGTTTCTTTTGTTAGATTCTCTATAATTTTCTAACTTTTTCCATTTTACTCCAAAAGGAACCCCTCTGGATCCGCCACTGATTATGCACAAAAAATGATAAATTCCTTCGATAGTTGGAACCTGGAACCAAACCTCTAGACTGAACCAATCCTTAAAACTAATTTACTTATTATTCATTTTCATAATAAGAAAGTATGTATTGTATTAATGAACCATTTTTATCTTTAATATTTTATATTACAGTTAATGATTTTAGGAAAAAAAATAATTGGTCATTGTCAAATAACTAACGTTGGCCGATCCACCCAACTAATTTAGTTTCTCATTTTCTAAAAGTACATAGTTTTTGTCACAACCCTTTCGAAGTGCAACCCCAACTATTATAAAATAACTGCCACATGCCAATAAAAAAGTGTTGATGTAAAAAAGTGTTGATTATTCCATTCTAATGGATAACATCGGGCGCATATCATTTCAATTTAATCATGTTTATTAGGTCATAAATTAAACATAGACACTAAGTTAGAAATACTTACTTTATCTTTCAAGATGATGATTAAGTCATAATTTCCGTTTTATGCTTCTGAGTGATGAAGATTCGAAGAGAATTCTTAATTGATGTTCTTGAGGATACAAGGAGTTGTGTATATTTTCACCTCCAATGATCAATATGAGCATATCAAGAAACACGGATTCACCCGAAGGTTGATTTGAACCACTTTCTCTGAGAGGGTGAAGAATCGCACCTTGTTCTTCCTCTTGAATCTTGATCTGCAATGGAGAAGAAAGAAAAGTGGGGATGTAAAGATTGCCGGTAGGAGAAGAAACCTCTATTTCCAGCTACAAAAGTGTGGCGGCTCCATGTCTTGTCTACCCTAATAATGAGGTGAACACCTCTTTATATAGGGGACATGGACCTCCCCTAACCTCAATGGGCCAGGCCCAGTTAGGGGTTATCTCCCGACCCAATGTAGCGTTGTGCCTCGCGGTTAGGTTAGTACGCAACAATAATAAATAATTAATATAAAAGCAATAAGTAACGGGAATGTCCGACTGTTTGGATCGGGCCCAATACCATTCCTCTGCAAGTCCCCCAGTCTAGTGTTGCTCACGAGTGCAAGCTCTGGGAGGAGCACTAGACTTATTAGGAGTGCTGGGAAGTGAAGATTATTAATTTTGTTCTATCCTGTCTGTCACACCCGTATTTCCAACACATTCCCGGTGGGCCCTGGTAGGGAGTATCATGACGTAAGATTGGCATCATCATGGTCAAGCATATATACAGCACAACGGAAGACTTGAATATTAAATATTATTATGAACCATAGAGTTTAAAAGTAAATACACGGTTTGCAATATTAGATCCACAGGCGGATCGAAAGTACGAAAATGATATTCTCTGACAGACTTTAGGCTTGACTAAGAACTTGCAAAATTCTCTACGTTGTTACCAAGCAGCTCCTAGCCTATTCCGTGTCGAAACCTGTCACTTAACCTTTTTGGAAAATACATCAGTTTTCACTGGTAAATACATTTAACCGACTCATTTTGGAAACATTTAAAATTTGTTTAGATGCTTTGAGTGTAACAACTCTGTTTTTCGTTGTTATCTTTTTCATTTGTTTCCATCTTATGTATTTCCGAGATTCGAGTATAATAAAGTTTTTGTTAATTAATTATGGTGTATTACATTATTATCGCATCTAATCGCTTATTAAATTGCATCGTCTATCTCATCGCATCGCATCGCAATCGCAGTTAATTATGTGGTTTTTATGTTATTTATGTGTTATGTGTGTTTGTGGTGATGTTTACAATCGCTATCGCATCGCTCTCCGCACTCTCGAATCGCTAAATCGCACTATTATATCAACTATAAAACTTAACGCTTTAATTTAACGCTTAATATAACTAATAAATGCGAATCGAATCGCCAAACGAACCCTTAACGCGAAATCAGCAAATGGAACTTGGTCACCAGGCCAAGCTCGGCCGAACTTGACTACCACAAGTTCGCCCGAACTTGCCTGGCAACCAGGAACCCCTTTGTTTTATCAATTTCGCGCGAACTTGCATGAGTATATGCAAGTTCGGCCGAACTTACTCATAATTCTTCCCAAGATCCATCAAGTTCGCGCGAACTTGCATGAATTTCATGCAAGTTCGGCCGAATATGCCTCCACCAGCTCTCCTCCTATAAATACCAAGCTCATTTCTCTTATTTGAACTTGTTGTAAGTTCGCCCAAAGCTCTCTCAACCCGAAACCTTCGTGTTCTAAGTAAGAATCGAGCCGATTTTCACTGCAACAACGTTTATCAACGATCTACGAAGGTTTACAACTATTTTGGCACAAGGCATAGCCTTCGTTTTCATCAAAACTCATTCTTTTACGAAAATCTTAATCTTTTTCTTCAAAACTTCTGTTTTTAACTTAGATCTACACAATACGAGTTCGTCTGGTGTTAGCTGAGGCTTCACAAACACGAGATCTGCAAGATCTCGGCTTGTAAGTTCTAGATCTGAGAAAACCTTTGATAAATATCGATTTTGACACAAAATACGGACTTTTGAGGATGTTTTGTTCATTTATTGATATGAAACGAAGCATCTATCATTCAAGATCCCAGATCTGGAAGCACAAGGACGTTTATGTTGGTTTACACAAGCCGGACTAATCTGAACGAACCTCGAGTTCGCCCGGATTAGCCCACGTTTTGTAAAACGGCTAAAACAGCTCTAAAAGACCTCTCCGACCTAAGTTTGCTCAGTAGCATAGGGTTTGAGGGATGAACACTCGATTTTCCTCTGCAAACGACGCGAAAACGCAAGATTTTGGACCCGAAAACATCAAGTTCGCTCGAGAATCACCAGTTCACCAGGTCAAGTTCGACCGAACTTGTACCCAAATGGGTCAAGTTCGACCGAACTTGGGCTGGTCTCATCAAATTTCTTCGCAAGTTCGCCCGAACTTGCCTAGTTTCCTAAGAAACTATGCAAGTTCGCCCGAACTTGTCACCTCAGTAAGAATTTCTTACAAGTTCGCCCGAACTTGACAAGTTTCTCAGGAAACTCATCAAGTTCGACCGAACTTGGCTATAAACTCACCAAATTTATACAAGTTCGCTCGAACTTGTGTGTTTACACACAAGTTCGCCCGAACTTGGCTACTGCCCAACCAAGACTTAACCGTTTCAGCTTTTCAGAGACTGATGCACTTCCGTTCGTGTATGCAGGCTGATCCGGCGCTCTTCTCGACTCCTCGCAGAATCTCAAACCTAACAAAACGCACCCATAGTGAGTATACTTGACCCATTTTTGCTTTAACGCACTTTTTGGGTGTTACATACGTTCCTATATTAAAATCACATCACAAATCAAACTGTTTATCACACGCGAATAATCTGATTGTGTATGCTCAATACGGATACTAGAAACATGTGACTAGGACTTGTTTTCGTTAACTTGCCTCCTTAGCTAGTATGGTACTATAGCGTGGCTTACACCCAACGGGGTCTAGTTAGGATGGACGCGCAAGCCCTCTCACGGTACTTAGCATGAGAAATGAGCCTATGTTATGTTAAGTGTTTTGGTGTATCATGATATGTAATTAGATTGATTCGCAAACGCTTTTCTCAATTATGCTAGTAGTATTCAAACCTGTATGCTCACCTTTACTTAATTGTATTGACTTGTATTTTAACGTATGTAACAGGTTGAGGATTTAGCTATGGACGCTTGGATGATTGCATGCTTAGCTTAGTTTATTTTCTTTTGTTTTGTTTAGTTGGAATGTAATAAATCTAGGGGAAATTGAACTGTTTTGTTTTTATGAGAAAACTTTGGATTTTGTAATGAATATTTAGAATATTATGTTTAATAGTATGGGATGTTAAACGTTTAGTAATGTTGTGAATAATTCTTATGGAATTTCTCGTGAGAACAATCTGGTTGCCTAGTGCCACAAACCCCGGTGATTCCGCCATCGGTCGGGGTGTGACATTGAGCACGAAAATCTTTTATAACCTGGGACAATTCAAAATGATCTTGTTTACAGTTTTACAGGTCTGTCAATACATATGGGGTCCGGTGCAGAAACCGAATAACCTGAATAACCGACACACCACTTAATAAAAACCCACATAGGGGTATAATAAAAATAAATTGTTTAGCATTAGCGTCTGTCAGGTGCATGCCTACACCCTGCACTTATATCGTGGCCATTAGTAATTTAAATGAGCCAAGGATATCCAGGACACGGTCGAGTTAACCCCCAATGTTTAAGTTATCAGACAATACAGAATAAAACGGGTTATAAGATTTAGTAAATCACAATCCGATAAACATGATCCCATACCCGACCAAGCAGTAATATAATACCGTATCCCAAGCCCGTATAGGGAAAATAAGTTAAAGTATTTACCTGAGCTAGTTCTTCTAACGAATAGTAACTCAGCCGTTAATCAAGAAGACAAATGCAAGTATCGATCTACTGGGAGGCTTCTAGTCTGGATTGATGGTATTAATAACCAATTAGAATGCTAACGGGTTTAGGTTGAGTCGTTGACTCGAACTAGTTAGCTTAAAGGGTACGTAACGGAACGATACGCTAGATTAAGCGATGACCGGAAAGAATGCTGTTTAAACCCGACAAGTACTAGGACTTTGTATATTTTGGGTAAACATATAGCATTCTGGATTTTGTTATAAAAATGATAAGGTTAGACCCGTTTCGGTGAATTTACGTAAACTAGTCACGTAGACCTAACCTTACGCATATAAGCGATACCAGATGAGTCATATACAAGCTTCGTGTGCTAATATGCTTACAACATGTTTTAATATCGGTGAGATACCAACATGCATGCCCGATATAGTTTTAATCGATTTCACCTTCAAAGGGGTAACTTGGTCATTTTACGATTCATAAAGGAGTTGGAGGATGAAGGAGGAGATTACAGGTGTTAAGAGGGCTTGGCAGAGGGAAACAAGTGTCTAGGGTCATGTAAAATGCAGAGACAAGGTGGGAATTCGCGAAAAACATGGCAAACATGCAAGCTGCCACGACATATGCAACTTGGTGTTACTATAACTCTCTCGCGGGCCGCGAGAGAGACAGATGAGGTCTTCACGGGCCGCGACCCACGCCGGGTCAGCCACACATACTTTCAAAAAATGCCATTTCAGTCCCTGGACTTATTAAACCCATCTGAACTTTCATTTCTTGCACTATTGATCCCTCAAGTTTAGTTTGGGAACCATTGATCATAGTGATGAGCATTGATGAGTACGGGTTTGATTTTAAAAGTTCACTCAGAGGTATAATTAAACATGTTGATGCTTTAATTCATTCGTTTCTCGTTCAAGGGTTATAAGAATAACATGACGGTTTATTTAATCCTTCTTATTTAACACGTGGACTTTAGGACGCGTGTCAAAATTTTACAGGACGGGTCGCATGGTGGACTCGACTTCCCACGTATACTCAGGACCACGACGGGCATCCCATTTGACCTTTACAATAGGCACATGTTTTCTTCGAAGCTTCTTAACCTGTCGATCTTTGATCGCTATCGGTTTCTCAATGAAACGCAGGTTTTCATCAATATGCACATCTTGATGTGGCATTGCTAGCGACTAATCGGCAAGACATTTCTTTAAATTGCAAATGTGGAACACAATGTGAATTCCATTTAGCTCCTCAGGTAATTTCAGCTTGTAAGCTACCGTCCCAACACGTTCGATGATCTCGAATGGTCCTATGTATCTAGGGCTTAGCTTGCCCTTCTTCCCGAAGCGCATCACACCTTTCCAAGGTGATACCTTCAACAACACCTTGTCCCCTACTTGGAACTGTAGAGGTTTACGCCTCTTATCTGCGTAGCTCTTCTGCCTATCTCGGGCAGCTTTGAGACGATCAAGAATTTGTCCAATCTTTTCTGTCGTCTCCAGGACTATCTCAGGTCCTGGTAGTTGGGCCTCCCCAACTTCCGCCCAACAAATAGGTGTTCGACATTTTCTTCCATACAAGGCTTCAAAAGGAGCAGCCTTGATGCTTGTATGATAACTGTTGTTGTAGGAGAATTCTATTAGGGGTAAGTGGTCATCCCAACTTCCACCTAAATCGATCATACAAGCGCGAAGCATATCTTCTAGTGTCTGGATAGTACGCTCACTCTGACCATCGGTCTGAGGATGGTAAGCCGTACTGAAGTTTAATCGGGTGCCTAAGGATTGCTGGAAACTCTTCCAGAAATGAGAAGTGTATCTTGTATCTCTATCGGATACTATAGATACCGGCACACCGTGCAGTGACACGATTTTATCTACGTAAAGCTTGGCTATCTTGTCAAAGCTATGCGTCTCTTTTATGGGCAAGAAATGTGCTGACTTAGTCAATCTATCGACAATTACCCATATTGTGTCATTTCCATTTTTCGTCTTGGGTAGCTTGATAATGAAATCCATAGTTACCATCTCCATTTCCATGTGGGGATTTCCAGTTGCTGAAGAAGTCCTGACGGCCTCTGATGTTCTGCCTTGACTTGTGAACACGTCAAGCACTTCGCTACATGGTTTGCGATGGATTTCTTCATACCCATCCACCAATAATTCAGTTTTAGATCCTGATACATTTTGTCACTTCCAGGATGCAATGAATATTTGGAGTTACGAGCCTCCTGAAGGATTATATCTCTGAGTCCTCTAAAAATCGGAACCCAGATTCTCCCATTGAATCTAAGAATTCCATCGCTACCAGGAGTCAATTGATCAATAGTTTTACCTAGCCCTTCCTTAGGGAGGTTCACTTCCAACATAGCTTGCTTTTGTGCATCAAGTAGTTTCTCATTCAAACTATTTCTGAGCTCAATACTTTTGGCGTTGATCCTGATTGGGCTTAACCCACTCCTTACGACTAAGCGCATCGACAACTACGTTTGCCTTGCCGGGGTGATATCGTATTCACAATCATAATCGTTTAATGTCTCCATCCAACGGGATTGTCTCATGTTCAAATCCTTTTGATTGAATAGGTGTTGAAGGCTTTTGTGATCTGTGTATATAATACACTTAGTGCCATATAAGTAATGCCTCCATAATTTTAGTGCAAATACCACGGCACCCAGATCCAAGTCATGGATCGTGTAATTCCTTTCGTGCACTTTTAATTGTCGCGATGCATAGGCAATCACCTTGCCCCTTTGCATAAGCACACAACCCATGCCAATGTGCGAAGCATCGCAGTAGACAACAAATTCTTCGGTGCCCTCAGGCAGAGTAAGGACAGGAGCATTGCTCAACTTATGCTTAAGAGTCTCAAAGGATTCTTGTTGCTTAGGACCCCAATTAAACTTGACATTCTTACGGTCAATGTAGTTAAAGGAGTGGCTGTTCTTGAAAAGTTCTCGATGAATCTCCTATAATAACCGGCCAGTCCTAGGAAACTGCGAATTTCAGAAGGAGTTTGTGTGCTTCCCAATTCATGATAGCTTCAATCTTAGCTGGGTCAACTTGAATACCACGTTCGCTCACCACATGTCCAAAAAACTGGACCTCTCTAAGCCAAAACTCGCACTTAGAGAACTTTGCATACAACTTTTCCTGTCTTAGAAGTTCTAGAATGCACCTTAGATGTTTCTCGTGGTCGGCTTGATTACGAGAATAGATAAGGTTGTCGTCTATGAAAACGATGACAAACTTATCTAAGTATGGTTTGCAGACTCTATTCATAAGATCCATGAATGTTGCTGGTGCATTAGTGAGTCCAAAAGGCATCACTAAGAACTCAAAATGACCATACCTGGTCCTAAAGGCAGTTTTCAGGACGTCTTCACTTCTAACCTTCAATTGATGGTATCCAGACCTTAAATCGATCTTTGAGAAGTAGCTAGCTCCTTGCAACTGGTCGAATAAGTCGTCGATCCTGCGTAAAGGGTAACGGTTCTTAATTGTTACCTTGTTTAGCTCACGATAATCGATGCACAGACGCATTGAGCCGTCTTTCTTCTTTACAAACAATATAGGAGCTCCCCAAGGCGATGAGCTAAGCTGTATGAAGCCTTTCTCCAAAAGCTCATCCAGTTGGGTTCTTAGTTCCTTCATCTCTGAGGGTGCTAATCGGTAAGGAGCCTTCGCAACTGGTGCCGCTCCTGGCAGGATATCAATTCTAAATTCTACTTGCCTCAGTGGGTAAACAAGGCAATTCTTCAGGAAATACGTCCCCATATTCAGAGATATCCTTCAAGTCTTCTATCTTTGGTTTAGGTTAGTCAATGGTTACTTGTGCCATGCAGATGATACAGCCTTTCTTCAAACATCTTGAGGCTTTCAGAAGAGACATATTTTCAGGTAACCCATGATGATGATCTCCTAATATGGTAAGGGTTTTACCGGATGGGGATACGATTTCTATGAGTTTCTTATTGCACACGATGCGGGCTTGGTTATGAGATAACCAATCCATGCCTAAGACTACATCGAATCCTGCCAACCTCATTGGCAGAAGAGAGACTGGAATAGTTTGATCTTTATGGATATGGAACATCCATCAAGAATGTAGAAGCGGATTCTAAGGTTCCATCGGCGAGTTCTACTTCATAGGTTACGTCTAAGGCTCTTATGGGAAATTTCAGTAATCACAAAACTTATGACTTACGAAAGACTTATTAGCTCCGGAATCAAACAAGACTCTAGCAAAAATGTCATTAATGAGAAAAGTACATGTGATGACATTGTTGTCGTTGACGGCCTCCTTAGCAGTCATATGAAAAGCTCGGGCATTTCCCTTGTTTGCCCCTCCATTCTTGGCACCGTCCTTGGTGGCCTTAGGGCAGTTGGTCTTTATGTGGCCCTTTTCGCCACATCCATAGCAAGATGGGTCCTTCGGATCCTTGCACTCCAAGGTCTTATGCCCCATTCTCTTACAGATTCCACAAGGCTTAGCCTGAGGATCAAATCGACACTGACCCCCATGCTTCTTCTTGCAAATCTTACACGCGGGTCTATCATCGGATCGACCTTGGTTCCCTTTGAACCCAGGCCTTTGCTTCTTCCTGTCAAACTTGTGGGAGTTGTCATCCCCCCTTTTCCTTTTCCCTTCAGCATCATTCCTTACTGATCTTTGCCTCACAAGGTCTTGAGTAAGGGACAATGCCAGGTCTACAGCAGACCGATAAGTAGTTGGCTTTGAAGCCTTGACCATCCCTTTTATCTCTGGGCGAGAGCATTGATGAAGCGCACGATGCGCTTTGGTTCTGGTGTGATCAGATAGGGGACTAACCTTGACAGAGAGTTGAAATCAGTAACAAACTTGCGGCAATCGAGATTTTTCATAGTGAGAGTCAAGAAATCAGACTCTATCTTCTCCACCTCATGGGGAGGGCAGTATGTCTCCTTGATCAAATCAACAAACCTTTTCCACCCCAAATTATACAGGGCCACCTTCCCTGTAGATTGCACCATTGCCTTCCACCATATCAGGGCATCGCCCTTGAAGGACTGAGACACAAACTTCACCACGTCATTTCTAGCACAACCGCTGATATCCACTTTGGTTTCCATTTCATCCAACCACCTAAGGCATTCTACTGCACATTTTTCACCGTTAAAGTCTCGTGGCTTATAGGAGATAAAGTATTTGTAGGTGCAACCATCTCAGATGGGATGGTCTCTTTCTCTATGCTTGTGTGACCCTTGGTCATTTGTCCTTCTAGATTCACTCCTCTTATTTGAAGAATGAACATAGCTACTCTTCTTAGCCGAGGATCGTGGAGTAGATGCGGTTCTGGACTGAGTAGCGCTGGTGTCTTTTAGTTTCTCCAAAGCTTTGTTCATGGCCTTGCTTACAGCCTCATCAATGCGAGCTTGGAACACATCATCGTTAACGTTAACATTAGCACGATCATCATTCTCGGGGTGACTATTGGCTCCTCCAGAGTCAGCCATCTTGTAGATCTTGGTACTACACAGTTTAAAAGTCCATTAGTTGGTCATTGTGGTTGATGATTCGCAGTGTATCATGGTACTCTTAACCATTTAAGTACATTAAAGTACATGTTTCTTAATAGTTTGGCACAAAAGGCTTAGACTTTTCAAAGAATCATGAATGATGTTGGACATGGGATTTATGGCTTAAAGGCATTTCATCACTAATGGATGTTTGAATTTTCTCATTGCATATCTGACAAGATAATATAAGATTGATCACTTACGATCGATGAGGTTTGGGTGTAGCCCAACTACCTCAATGACTAGTGTGGTTCCTCAAGTCACACTGCCAGGAGAGTCATCATCACTTAGATGTTGACTAAGATTAATTGTCTTAAAATGGTTTTTGTAATAAGCCTAGGTTGTATTCATGATCATTTTTATAAGGTTTGGAGCGTGGCTCACTACCTTGAACATGGAACCTTTAAGGTTACGATGTCGTTGACTCTATTGGATGATTAGGTATGGTTTGTAAGCTATTCATCCTTGAGTGATAATGGAAAGTGTTTATCATTCTTGACGTACACTGTGATCTTGTTAACCATTAGGCTTTGAGGTGGAACATAGTTCATTGCCTCTGGATAGAAGGGATACTCTTCCTTAGCCATCATGATAGAAGGTTATCAGTCCTTAACTTATCATAGTTTGTCAATTTATTATGGTCTATTACTATTTTGGCTGGGAAAACCATTAAGAAGATCTTTTCGGAATTTTAGCAGATCAATAAATTTTCGAGTAAAGCTGAGACGATCGCCTGAACAAAGGATAATTCTAATATTTATATATATATACACACATATAAAATTTTGAATCCTTTCTCATTAAAATAAATAAGGGAATACATTAGGGCCTTAAACAGGTCTTTAATCAAAATTAAGATTAATTGGTCCTTACAGGGACCGAAACGAAATACTTGTCCACGCAGGGACTAAAATAGAAATACTTGTCCACGTAGGGACTAAAATAGAAATATTGATAGCTCAATCCCTACTCATCTTTCTTTCCCTTCCATATTTTTGTCAACTTTCTGAAGGCCTTGAAGGTTTTCTTCTCCTTTTTCTCAGTTTGGTGCTGCAGTTGTTCTACCCTTTCTAAGGCCTGATTAATGGCCTCTAGTTGTGGCGTTGATTGCGGTGTTTGCTCCGATGGGGGTCGCGATAGCGGTTAATACTGGGATGCAGAAGGGTATTGGTATCCATAGCCAGGATATGATGTGGCTGGGTATGGAAGGAAAGGAGTTGGGTTATAAGCATTATATGCGGCAGCTTCCAAATATGGATCCACAGACGGTGCCGAATAATCATAGTGTAAAGGTGTAGGTGTATGGTGGTACCCAGATGAATCTGGATAGGAAGGAATCGGGTTTCCTAGTTCCGGTAGTGATAGCTGAACAGTAGGTTCAATGGCTGGTGGAAGAGGTGGCAATTCTGCTACATGTGACATGTTTGAGGGTCCACCCATTTGTGGGTCCTCAGGGATGACAGGGTAATTTGGGACGTAGGTGGTTGCGAACCCGTCCATTGCCCTGCACACACCGACATACGGGCTCCACGCTTCCTTCTTGGGGGTGTTTGCTGTTGTTGCTGTTCCTCCACTTCCATTTGTTTAGCTTCCAGGGGAGGTGATGGTGGCTTGGAAGAATGAAGAGAAGGGGTATAGTAAAACTGGTATTGGCTCCATCTTAAATCCCAACTATCGGGGCCTTCAAATGGTGATCCCATGCGAGAAGGGGGACCACTTGACAGCTCAATGGGATAGTCACGCGATCACAAAGGTGGCATTTCTGGATCTTCCTCCATGTGGGTAGGTGAGTCAACCAACGGCGTTATAGATGGCGAATGCGCATAGCTGTTTGGGTTGGAGGCTTCTTGGTGAGGATTGGAATGTTGGGAGTGATGCGAATGGTAAGAATGGAAAGAGTAGTGTGAGTCTTGGGAGTCTGAATGTGGGGGAGAGTACTCGCGTGGGAGCGGGTACCCAAACGGTCGCCATGATGACGAAGAATCTCCGGATCCTTCGTATGGGTTTGGGCTCGGTACACGGGATGGTCCTTGCCCGGATGCTCCTCCTCTCGTTGAGCCTCCGCCTCTCCTAATGCTACCACGGCATCTTGGCGGCATTTTTCCTGCTCCAAAACAAATTAGAAAACAAAGCAAAATGAAATAATAAATAAATAAAAATTTTAATAAGGGTTGGAGAATCCTAAATTGATGTCTAGACTCGAAGCCTAAGTAATGTGCTATTGTGTATACTCGAGATTAAACACAAAAAAAGGCTAGTGTTTAATTCGCTCGAACGTTGGCTCTAATACCAACCTGTCACACCCCGTATTTCCAACACATTCCCGGTGGGCCCGGGTGGGGAGTATCGTGATGTAAGATTGGCATCATCATGGTCAAGCATATATACAGCACAACGGAAGACTTGAATATTAAATATTATTACGAACCATAGAGTTTAAAAGTAAATACACGGTTTGCAATATTAGATCCACATGCGGATCTAAAGTACGAAAATGATATTCTCTGATAGACTTTAGGCTTGACTAAGAACTTGCAAAATTCTCTACGTCGTTACCAAGCTGCTCCTAGCCTATTCCATGCCGAAACCTGTCACTTAACCTTTTTGGAAAATACGTCAGTTTTCACTGGTAAATACATTTAACCGACTCATTTTGGAACCATTTAAAATTTGTTTAGATGCTTTGAGCACGAAAATCTTTTATAACCTGGGATAATTCAAAATGATTTTGTTTACAGTTTTACAGGTCTGTCAATACATATGGGGTCCGGTGCAGAAATCGAATAACCTGATTAACCGACACACCACTTAATAAAAACCCACGGAGGAGTATAATAAAAATAAATTGTTTAGCATTAGCGTCTGTCAGGTGCATGCCTACACCCTGCACTTATGTCGTGGCCATTAGTAATTTAAATGAGCCAAGGATATCCAGGACACGGTCGAGTTAACCCCCAATGTTTAAGTTATCAGACAATACAGAATAAAACGGGTTATAAGATTTAGTAAATCACAATCCGATAAACATGATCCCATACCCGACCAAGCAGTAATATAATACCGTATCCCAAGCCCGTATAGGGAAAATAAGTTAAAGTATTTACCTGAGCTAGTTCTTCTAACGAATAGTAACTCAGCCGTTAATCAAGAAGACAAATGCAAGTATCGATCTACTGGGAGGCTTCTAGTCTGGATTGATGGTATTAATAACCAATTAGAATGCTAACGGGTTTAGGTTGAGTCGTTGACTCGAACTAGTTAGCTTAAAGGGTACGTAACGGAACGATACGCTAGATTAAGCGATGACCGGAAAGAATGCTGTTTAAACCCGACAAGTACTAGGACTTTGTATATTTTGGGTAAACATATAGCATTCTGGATTTTGTTATAAAAATGATAAGGTTAGACCCGTTTCGGTGAATTTACGTAAACTAGTCACGTAGACCTAACCTTACGCATATAAGCGATACCAGATGAGTCATATACAAGCTTCGTGTGCTAATATGCTTACAACATGTTTTAATATCGGTGAGATACCAACATGCATGCCCGATATAGTTTTAATCGATTTCACCTTCAAAGGGGTAACTTGGTCATTTTACGATTCATGAAGGAGTTGGAGGATGAAGGAGGAGATTACAGGTGTTAAGAGGGCTTGGCAGAGGGAAACAAGTGTCTAGGGTCATGTAAAATGCAGAGACAAGGTGGGAATTCGCGAAAAACATGGCAAACATGCAAGCTGCCACGACATATGCAACTTGGTGTTACTATAACTCTCTCGCGGGCCGCGAGAGAGACAGATGAGGTCTTCACGGGCCGCGACCCACGCCGGGTCAGCCACACATACTTTCAAAAAATGCCATTTCAGTCCCTGGACTTATTAAACCCATCTGAACTTTCATTTCTTGCACTATTGATCCCTCAAGTTTAGTTTGGGAACCATTGATCATAGTGATGAGCATTGATGAGTACGGGTTTGATTTTAAAAGTTCACTCAGAGGTATAATTAAACATGTTGATGCTTTAATTCATTCGTTTCTCGTTCAAGGGTTATAAGAATAACATGACGGTTTATTTAATCCTTCTTATTTAACACGTGGACTTTAGGACGCGTGTCAAAATTTTACAGGACGGGTTTTTACGAGGTGTTACATCCTCCCCCCTAAAAAGAAATCTCGACCTCGAGATTTTATTCAAAAAGATAGGGATACTTCTGTCGCATGGTGGACTCGACTTCCCACGTATACTCGGGACCACGACGGGCATCCCATTTGACCTTTACAATAGGCACATGTTTTCTTCGAAGCTTCTTAACCTGTCGATCTTTCATTTCTTATTGATCATAGTGATGAGCATTGATGAGTACGGGTTTGATTTTAAAAGTTCACTCAGAGGTATAATTAAACATGTGTTTCTCGTTCATTCGTTTCTCAGATATTAAACCCATCTGAACTTTCATTTCTTGCACTTTAATTCATTCGTTTCTCGTTCAGGGGTTATAAGAGTAACATGACGGTTTATTTAATCCTTCTTATTTAACACGTGGACTTTAGGACGCGTGTCAAAATTTTACAGGACGGGTTTTTACGAGGTGTTACACTATCGCCGAGGCGCGGGAGCTTTGTTGGCCATGCTTATTGCATTGTCTTAGACCATGAGTGGAGATCACGGAGTGGTGAAAGGCGCACAATAGTTCCTCGTGGTAATTGGCTAGGCAGAGGCTGGCTGCTGCCTCTTGTAATGGCTCACTCTCATGAGCTGTCAAGGTTGCACGTATGTGTATATGACTCGCACATGGACCTCGGAACCGGGTGAGTGTTTTTGGCTGTTGAGTGTGGGTATGGTCGTACGCGCATATGACTTACGCAGCATTTGGGACCATACCCCTTCAGGTCCCCCCAGTGCAGTGTTGCTCCCATGCGCGGATGGCGAGTGGGTGGAATTCTGGACTAGATGGGTGTCTTGCTTTCGGATGATTTTTCGAGTGTGGCCTTGCTTTAACGGTGCGCGCACAGTCGTGTGAGTTACTGTAAAATATTCGCCATTTGGTGTGACTTCTGTTGGTTAGCGCATGGTGCGCGAGCCTTTAACCTTGAGGAATACGTGAAGGGGTATGGTCCCAAAAACCTTTCGCCAATCAAGGAAACAATACTAATCAACATTTAAGAAAAACCCTGCGCCAAGGACCCAAAGAAGGAAAGGATCACTTAACCATCTTGCGCGGGCCCGCGCAAGGTTTGAAGTTGAACTTGATCAATTTCCTTGGATAAACCCTGCGCCAAGGATCTAAAGAAGGAAAGGATCACTTAACCACCTTGCGTGGGCCCGCGCAAGGTTCGAAGTTAACCTTGATCAATTTCCTTGGATAAACCTTGCGCCGATATTTATATCAAAGCAAGTATTCATCAAGAACGCTGCGCCAAGCAGCAAGAAGAGGAAAGGAGATCAGTTAACTAACTTGCGCTCTCGCGCAAAGAAACAGTTAACCAGGAGAAACTTTCCCTTAGCGAAACCTTGAATTGGTGTAGAGACAAAAAGAATCTTTTCTGTTGTAACAGAATGGACACGTGGCAAGCAACAGGTGGGTAACAGCTGTGAAATCTTCTAGAAGCCACTATTACCCAATCATTCAAAGCATCTTTTCGGTTACAACCAATTGCCACATGGCAGCATCTGGACGACTGAGAAAGATCACGATGATGGCATGCTCACTTCTATAAAAAAGTACTGATCTCATGATGACACGTGTCATCTCCCTAACCATTGATGAGCTCGCGATCCGTGTGCATTAACGGATTGTCACCAACTTGACGGAATAGCAAAAGATTCCATTAAGTTTATCATCTCTCATTTTGGCGCCCAAACTCTGGCTATAAATAAGTAACTTGGACTTCAAGCACCAGGTATTCACTCTCAACTACTCTCTCTCTTACTTAACCTTACTTCCGACTACCTGTACTTATTCTCACGCCGGAGGGTGGTCATAGAGAGAACCCCCCTTCTCCCCGTGGCGAGCTAACGGTGTTTTGTTTTGCAGGATCAGCCAGAATACTGTTACATCCGTTATCATCACGAAACTAAACGAAGGATTAACCCTTTTATGCAGAACCCTTTCCATAGATCTACTTAGATTCCGATCTGGTTGATCTAGGGTTTCTTCATTGGCGCCCACTGATTTTCTTTTATTCTCTCATCTTTTGTTTTGTTTCACCCAGATCCACAGCTTCATGGCTGATGGATCATCATTTCCAGGTCCTCGAACGGAGATCCGTCGCGTCGGCGGAGCTCCTCAGGTCGACGGACAAATCTTTGAGGATTCGTCTGGTGAAGCTGATATGCGATCCTGATCATGCGAGCATTCCAGTAACGCCGACGGCTCCTCATGTTGACGTTGCATCAATCCTCCCACCTGGAGAAACTCCATTATCATGGTTGATTAAGTCTCAAACTGCTCTAAACTCCATGTATGCTCAGTTATGTGCTCAAACCGGAACTCCAGCTTTTCAAGCTCCGGTTAGTGCATCCAGGCCCGTGCTTCGCCGGCGCCCCGAGCATTGAGTTATGGAACTCAGAACCAAGATCGTGCACCTTCACATGTATCTGTGCATGAAACTGAGATGTATTCTAAAACCAGAAATGATTCTATTCATTCTGGTAAATACATCAGGAAGAAAATGTCCAACGACGACCGTCAGTTCACTCACGTTTGGGCCCGCGATCGTCGCAGAAGCGGGACACCCAACACGATGGGTATGATAAAACTTATGACGAAGGAGATAGTGCAAGTGTCTTCAATCGTTTATCTGCAGATCATGCCAGTTACAAGCCTTGAATCGGATCAGTGTATAATCCCGAGGCAGAGCACGATTATAACTTGATTTACCGACCTGCTGAAGCGGCAGAACAATCAAAATTCGTGAAGGAAATCGCTCTAGCCCCGCTAGAACGAGCAAAATTGCCATCAAACATTGGAAAGTTTAATGGATTGTCAGATCCAGATGACCACATGCGTTTGTTTACTGGCGCAGGACTTATTGGAGGATGGACTTTACCTATGTGGTGCCATCTGTTCGTCCAAACGTTAACCGGAGTCGCGCGACTCTGGTTCGACAACTTACCAACAGGTAGCTCTCTTCATGGAATGATCTTAAGGAAAAATTCCTTACTCATTTCAGTCAATAGCGTCGTTATGTTAGAGATTCGTCCGACGTAATGAATATTTGGCGAAGAGACAATGAGAATTTGGAGGACTTCATTACGCGTTATAACAAGGAAGTTTTAGAGATCGGTGATGTGCATGAAGATCTTATTCGCGCACAGTTCAAATACGCGGTAAGGTGTGACGAAATGATCAAGGTACTTTCTGGTACTACGGGTTTACCAAAAGCTGGGATAAGCTCATGGCAGTAGCCAAGGTCTACGCGCAGACAGAGTGCAACCTTAATTCAAACAGACCCCCTCTACCTCAGCATCGTCCTGAAGATCTGAGTAAAGGATGACGGAATTTTAAAAAGAGTTGGAAGGACTCGAACCTGAGTTCTTACTCACTATACTCTCCAACGGATGCCCGCGCAACAATTAACAAAATCGCAACTCAGAAAGCTATTAAGAACCAGAACAGAGAGCGACAGTGGACTCCTCTCACCAAATCTCCTGTGGAAGTCTTAAGCACTGAAAATTACCAATTCAGATAACCTCAGCCCATGAAGAACAAAAAGGGCCAAGATCCAAATCTCTTCTGTGATTTCCACAAAGATACCGGGCAAACAACCGACAACTGCATTAGGTTGCGCACAGAAATCGAGAAGGCTTTGAAAAGTGGTAAGCTAACACACTTGGTACAATCAGTTCGCGAAGAAGTCAGGCAACTGACGCGCGGAGATGAGGGGACGAGTAACAAGAAAATGAAACAAGTTGCCATGATTCAAGGAGGCTCGTCGCGCAAGTGTAGCTTTCAGAAGTTTCAAGGAGAGAAATGGCGAGAACAGCAGGTGATATTTCCTATTATTCCCGGCGGACCTCAGGAAGAAAGACCTGTTGTGATTACAGGTATTTTCAGCCATTATCAAACTGACTATATGTTCATAGACCCGAGGAGTTCTATGGACATCATATACGAACAATGTTTCAAGCAGTTAGATCCGGAAGATAGGGCACGCCTAGAACCAGTCGATTTCCCGCTGACTGGATTCTGCAACGAGGCTGTCTTTCCCCTTGGACAGTTTTCCCCGTAACTCTTTCAGACGGTAGACACTCGCGAACGATTCAAGTGAACTTTATGGTCATGCCAGCAACTTTTCGTCATGACGTGTTATTAGGGCGACGAGCACAGCGAGATTTTAGCATGATCACATCTGCGCCACATGCTGCTTGTGGTTTCCCAACGCCAACTGACGTAACTATTTTATTCGCTCGAAAAGAGATTATGTCTATCGAAGAACCAGTGGTTAAGGCGACCAAATCATCACAACCCAATGAATCAGAGAAATGGGTTTTGAACAATAAGTACCCAGAACAACCAATTGTCCTTGGACCCGCAGTTTCTATGGCAAGTCACGCAAAACTTAAGACCTTGTATTTTTGAAATATGGATATCTTCGCATGGACTCCTGCAGATATGGTAGGGGTTCCGCGCAAGATAGCTGAGCATTGCTTAAATGTCTTCCCAACGGCGCAGCCGGTGGTTCGGAAAAAGCGCAGCCTCGGATCCGAAAAGACCGAAGCAATGAATGAGCAAGTTGCAGAATTATTGAAAGCTGGGATCCTACGCGAAGTCAAATATCAAACCTGGGTCGCAAACCCAGTAATGGTAAAAAAGCACAATGGCGGCTGGCGCTTGTGCATTGATTTTAAAGATTTGAATAAAGCCTGTCCCAAAGACTGCTACTCTCTTCCCGAGATAGACAAGAAAGTCGATTCGTTAGCTTCTTTCCGTTGGAAATGTTTCCTAGATTGTTACAAAGGATATCATCAAGTGCTGATGAAAAAAGAGGACGAAGACAAAACATCTTTCCGCACGGAGAAAGGATTTTTTTGCTACACAAAAATGCCCTTTGGTCTCTGTAATGCGGGAGCTACTTACCAAAGATTAATGGACACCGTCTTTGGCGATGACATAGGCAAAACAGTAGAAGTTTACATCGACGACTTGGTCATCATGAGCAATTCGGAAGAAATGATGCTAGAAAATATCCAAAGAACCTTTGATTCCTTGCGCAAGCTCAATTTGAAGTTAAACCCAGGGAAATGCTCTTTTGGCATGGAAGAAGGAAAATTCCTAGGTTTTGTGGTCATGAAGGAAGGATTCAAGGTCAATCCTGAAAAGGTGTAGGCCATCCAAAAGATGTCGCCTCCCACCATCATCAAAGAAATGCAACGATTGGCTGGGAGATTAGCTGCGCTTAACCGTTTCTTGGCCAATCATGATGCAAAGTCATTCCCATTTATCCAAGCCTTGCGCAATTGTGTCAAAAGTAAAACGTTTTCATGGACTCCCGATACGGAGAAAGCTTTTCAAGAAATGAAGGATTGTCTCATTCAATTACCCACACTTACTGCGCCGCGCAGCAAAGAGTCGATGATTCTTTATCTTTCAGCATCTCCAATGGCAGTTGGAGCAGTATTAATGGTGGATCGCGAGGGTGTTCAATCTCGAATATATTACATCAGTAAAATGCTGAATGATCAAGAAACTCGATATTCTATAATGGAAAAATTAGTGTTAGCTCTTGTTCACGCCTCCCGCAGGCTGAGATGATATTTTCAAGACACGTCATTACGGTTCTTACAAATTATCATTTTGGCCAAGTCTTATCTAAACCAGATGTCTCAGGACGCCTCGCGAAGTGGGCAATTGAATTGGGAGCATACAACATCTGTTACAAACCAAGACCTGCTATCAAGGGTCAAGTATTATCCGACTTCATTGCTGAAATTCCAGCAGATAAGGTTTAAGAATGCGAAGCAATTCAAAATCCAGTTCCCATTGTTGATGACAGAGAATGGATCTTATACACTGATTGTAACATTTGTCGAAAACGGGTTTTACCAAACCCGCTCCATTTTGTAATCGAATATCAAGTTATAAATGTTCGTCGCCTATTTATGCTTATTTTAATTTTTAGTGATACATAATTAATAAACAAACTAAACCATAAAAGTTATAATTGATAAAGTGATTAAAAATAAAAAGGGGCTGCCGGGACTCGAACCCGGGTCAGCCGGGTTGTAACTCCAAAGATTTAACACTCACACGCATAACCACTCCGCCACTTGTTTGTTTTCTGTCAACTCTAGGAAACAAATAAGTCTTATATACAAACCTAGATGAATCGGTTGCGCCAACTGAAAACTGAAATCGGCTATTCAACCGTCTAAGGGTTTGAATAATCGCGAATTCAGGTTTATAACCGATGCACCGACAATTCTAATCAATTCAGACTTGAATTGACTTCAATTCTGAAGATGATGGGTTTTATAATCGAAAATATCTCATAACCTGAATTACTGCAATCAAAGATCTTCTCACGACTCAGAAACGTTCCACAAACCTCCAATTACATTTCCGCACACTTTACAGTCTACCGGAGAAGTTTATTTTACTCGCCGGAAATTTCTGCAAGTTCGCCGGAGAACCGTATTCTTCCTCAAAACGGTAAACATTTCAGAAACACGTGTCCAACCTATGCGGGCTTGCTACAATTGCGGAGACCCAAGCCATTTCAGAAACACGTGTCCAAGGTTGGTAAACATTATTCATGCTCAGGCCCAAGCCAACCCGGTGAATCAAGCGAACCAAGCTCCTCCACCTGCAAGAGGAAGAGCTTTCAATATCAACGCTAATCAGGCTAGAGCTGACGGCAATGTGGTTAACGGTACGTTCCTTATAAATGGTAGATATGCATCCATGTTGTTTGCGCGGATAAAAGATTTGTGTCCTTAGAGTTTGAACCTCTCTTAAACCAAAATCGTGTTAAGCTCATGGAATCCATAACAGTAGAAGTTGCAGACGGGAAACCGGTCTCATTAAACTCTATTATACGCAACTGTACACTCACCTTAAACGACCACGACTTCTCAGTTGACCTTATTCCTATGAAGCTGGGAAGTTTTGATATCATAATTGGTATGGACTGGCTCAGTCAACATCAGGCAGAAGTTGTATGTCGTGAAAAGTTCATACGTATTCCTCTTTCAAACGGTCAGACTCTTCGAATCTTTGGAGAAACCTCGTTGAAAGGGCTCAGCTTAATGTCTTGTCTTCAAGCTCAAAAATATCTTCGCAAGAATTATGTCGCGTTTTTAGCTCATATCATCAAAAAGGGAACCATGGAGAAGAAACTTGAAGACATTCCAGTAGTAAAAGATTTCCTGCAAGTGTTTCCTGACGACATTTCAGGACTTCCTCCAGTTAGAGAAGTCGAATTCCGTATTGATCTTATACCTGGTGCTACACCAGTTGCAAGGTCTCCTTATAGGTTAGCCCCCTCTGAAATGCAAGAGCAAGCCAGTCAATTACAAGAGTTGACTGACAAGGGATTCATACGTCCTAGCTCATCGCCTTGGGGTGCACCTGTCCTTTTTGTAAAGAAGAAAGATGGATCGTTTCGTATGTGCATCGACTACAGAGAGCTCAACAAATTAACAATCAAGAATCGCTATCCATTACCTCGCATTGATGATCTTCTTGACCAACTTCAAGGTGCCAGCTGCTTTTCAAAAATCGACCTTCGATCTGGTTATCATCAACTTAGAGTACATGAAGAAGACGTCCCAAAGACCGCATTCCGAACTCGTTATGGTCATTATGAATTCATGGTCATGCCATTTGGTTTAACCAATGCTCTTCATGGACCTAATGAACAGAGTCTGCAAACCTTATCTTGATCGATTTGTTATAGTCTTCATCGACGACATTCTTATTTATTCAAAATCTAAAACTGATCATGAGCGTCATCTCCGACTCATCCTTACACTTCTAGAGAATGAAAAGCTTTATGCCAAATTCTCCAAATGCGAATTCTAGTTAAAAGAGGTGCAATTCCTCGGACATGTAGTCAATGACAAGGGAATCATGTCGACCCCTCAAAGATCAAAGCGGTACAAGAATGGTAAGCGCCACGTACACCAACTGAAGTAAGATCTTTTCTTGGTTTGGCTGGTTATTATCGTCGATTCATTTCAAACTTCTCACGCATTGCTGTACCACTCACGGCTTTAACTCATAAGGGAAAACCTTTCATATGGGGACCCAAGCAAGAAGAAGCCTTCCAAACCCTTAAACAAAAACTCTGTGATGCACCAATCCTCACTCTTCCTGAAGGTTGTGATGATTTTGTGGTCTATTGCGACGCGTCAGGGCAAGGATTAGGCTGCGTTTTGATGCAAAGAGGAAAAGTTATAGCTTATGCTTCGAGACAACTCAAGACGCATGAGAAGAACTACACCACCCATGACCTGGAACTTGGAGCCGTTGTGTTCGCTCTTAAGATATGGAGAAATTATCTCTATGGTACTAAGTGTGAAATATACACTGACCACAAGAGTCTTCAACATATCTTCAATCAAAAGGAGTTAAACATGAGGCAACGAAGATGGGTCGAACTTCTAAATGACTACGACTGTGAAATTCGGTACCACCCTGGCAAAGCAAATGTGGTGGCTGATGCACTTAGTTGAAAGGGTTATGCGAACTCCATTCGTCTTCTATGTTCGCAAATTATAACTGACATTAAAGATCAAATTCGAGAAGCCCAACATGTTTCAGTAACGGAAGATGATGTACGAAAGGAGATGTCCTGTGGAGCTGAACTTAAAATTGAAACTAAATCTGACGGTATTCTGTACTACCTAGATCGTATCTGGATTCCTAACCACAACAATCTTCGTGAAATTCTTATGAATGAGGCTCACAAAACACGATACTCTATACACCCAGGAGCCGGTAAGATGTATCAAGACCTATGATATACCTATTGGTGGCCTGGAATGAAAAAGGATATTGCTGTTTTTGTTTCTAAGTGCCTTACATGTTCCAAGGTGAAAGCTGAACACCAAAGACCCTCAGGACTTCTGGTCCAACCTGAAATACCTGTATGGAAGTGGGAAAATATAACCATGGACTTCATTACCGGGTTACCTCGCACTTCTGGTGGGTATGACACTATATGGGTAATAATTGACCGACTTACAAAATCAGCTCACTTTATTCCTATCCGCGAAGCTTTCAAGAACGAAAAGCTAGCTCGTATTTATATCAACGAAATCGTAAGCCGACATGGTGTACCGTTAAGCATTATTTCTGATCGTGATGGTCGTTTCACTTCACGAACATGGCAAGCAGTACAAGCCGCTATGGGTACGCGATTAGATCTCAGTACCGCCTATCATCCTCAAACTGATGGTCAATCTGAACGCACCATTCAAACTCTTGAAGATATGCTTCGAGCATGTGTCATAGACTTCAAGGGAAATTGGGACACTTATCTCCCATTAGTTGAATTTTCGTACAACAACAGCTATCATTCAAGCATCGGCATGGCACCTTTTGAAGCCTTATATGGTCGTAAGTGCCGATCTCCAGTATGTTGGCACGAAATTGGGGAAGTTCAAATCACTGGTCCGGAATTGATTCAAGAAACCACAGACAAGATCCATCAAATTCGAAACAATCTTCTAGCGGCCCAAAGTCGTCAAAAGAATTATGCAGATAAACGACGGAAGCCTTTAGAGTTTAACATTGGTGATCATGTACTTCTAAAAGTATCACCGTGGAAGGGAGTAGTTCGTTTTGGTCAAAAAGGCAAGCTAGCACCACGCTACGTAGGACCTTTCAAGATACTCGAAAGAGTAGGACCTGTAGCATACAAGCTTGATCTACCAGAAGAACTCAACAGGATTCATCCCACATTCCACGTATCAAACTTAAAGAAGTGCCTCGCTGATGAAAACCTTCACATTCCTCTAGAAGATATTCAGATTGATGAATCTATGCATTTTATTGAAAGACCAGTAGAGATCATGGATTTCGGAGAAAAACGTCTACGACGAAGTCGCATTCCAATTGTTAGGGTACGCTGGGAGTCGAAACGGGGACCTGAGTTTACTTAGGAACGTGAAGACTCAATGCGTGAAACGGGGACCTGAGTTTACCCGCATCTTTTTCCTACTACTTCTATTACTTAAATTCCGGGACGAAATTCCTAAAAGTAGGGGAAACTGTAACATTTGTCGAAAACGGGTTTTACCAAACCCGCTCCATTTTGTAATCGAATATCAAGTTATAAATGTTCGTCGCCTATTTATGCTTATTTTAATTTTTAGTGATACATAATTAATAAACAAACTAAACCATAAAAGTTATAATTGATAAAAAATATAAATAAAGAGATTAAAAATAAAAAGGGGTTGCCGGGACTCGAACCCGGGTCAGCCGGGTTGTAACTCCAAAGATTTAACACTCACACGCATAACCACTCCGCCACTTGTTTGTTTTCTGTCAACTCTAGGAAACAAATAAGTCTTATATACAAACCTAGATGAACCGGTTGCGCCAACTGAAAACTGAAATCGGCTATTCAACCGTCTAAGCGTTTGAATAATCGCGAATTCAGGTTTATAACCGATGCACCGACAATTCTAATCAATTCAGACTTGAATTGACTTCAATTCTGATGATGATGGGTTTTATAACCGAAAATATCTCATAACCTGAATTACTGCAATCAAAGATCTTCTCACGACTCAGAAACGTTCCACAAACCTCCAATTACATTTCCGCACACTTTACAGTCCACCGGAGAAGTTTATTTTACTCGCCGGAAATTTATGCAAGTTCACCGGAAAACCGTATTCTTCCTCAAAACGGTAAGTCCTTCAATACCGTCGTAGTCTAACAATTGTTAAGCTATTTCTAACTCAAACCTTTTACTTGAAATCGAATTCAGACGCTACTATCGGATAATACCAGTTCGCCGGAAAAGTTCTGGAATCTTTATTTTCATCTGTGAATCGGTAAGGACATTCAAACACTCTGTTAACGTTTGTTTATCACTTCAGTTCCACGATTAGCTAATCAAAACGGTTAATTGTCTTGTTCAGTCGAAGTGCACAGAAACAGAGACCGACACCTTGCCGGAATTCTGAAATAAACCGTTCATCGGTATGTTTACTTCTAATTATCGTTTCTGCCATTTCATATTAGATTGTACAATGTTTATCAATCGAACTAAACAAGATATAACGGTGTAATCTACTGCCTGTAAAATCTAACGAAGAAGATGAACTGCGCTAACAATATAAGAATAATTAAAATTGGTACTTTGAACGGGTTAGACACACAGTCCAGCGGTGGACTGTGTGCGAACAAAAACACGCATACGTCCCGAGTTCGATTCTTGATACACGCACCCTCTATGTAATAAAAACGTTTTATTTTTCTAACTGAACCGGGTTAATCCACGTTAGTTGTTAAGTATAATAAAAATTGGTATATTAACCAAGTTAGACACACAGTCCAGCGGTGGACTGTGTGTAACGTTAAAGCACAGGTCCCGGGTTCGAGACCTGTTAGTGGCACCGGTTCGATGAATTAAAATGTTTTTGAAAATAAAAGAATTTTGGATAAATTGAATTAATATATAAGTATAATTAAAAACAGAATTATTTCGGGTTAGACACGTAGCTCAGTTGGTAGAGCTGCGTGCACGCGTACGGGAGGTCTCGGGTTCGAGCCTCACCTAGCGCATTTCAGTCACACAATAAACCGATCAAACAGTCAAAGTCAAAAAGTCAACGGTCAACCCAAAAAGTCAACATATTTTTATATTTTTAATTATTTAATTTAATTTAAAAATCAATTAAAAATACTTAAGAATAATGTTTTTAAAGATAGGAAATAGCCTTAAGCTCGTAAAAATAAAACTAAAAATTCTATTAAAATCCTTAATAAAATCCATTCATTTACTATATTTTCCGTTATTATTTAGGTTAGTTAATTCTCGTTGTTCCGCTTTTACAACTCGTGTGCATCTCACCATCTCCAATCAAATGCACCCAATGTGAGTGAATCTTCACAAATTCCCCGTTTTAATCACGTTTTTGGGGTGTATCATGTGTCTTGCTATATATTATATTTAAATCATTGTGCATACAACATATCATGAACAAATGTGTATTCAGCTTGTTTCAACTGTTTGTGTGGTTATTGTTAGATTCAATTATTATTTTCAGTACATGCAATTTCATAGGCTGCCGCTCCCCATTACATTATGAGCGTTGAGCATGTTCCCCATTACATTGTGAGCGTGAACCTGGCGTGCCAACGTACGATCGGCTCCGTTTGATTGAGCCTTGATCGCACAGACATTTATCATTTTCAGTATATGCAATACGATCGGCTCCGTTTGATTGAGCCTTGATCGCACAGTTTCATTCATGTTATTTATTGTATGATGTTGGTATGTTAATGTATGCTATCATATGTTACTGTATGTTATAGTTGTGATTGCAATTGCTATTGCTTGATTATTTACATTTGCTCATTTATGATTATGCACAATTTTTCATTGATAAACTAACAAGAAAATCAATAATAAATGTTTATCTAACAAGGTTCACTCGCCAACTTATGTTGACACAAAAACCCCCATTTTTTACACATGATACAGGTGAACCAGCTGCAGCCAGAAACACATAGGATTGGACTAGAAGAATAAAATGATTTAGAGCTTGGATTTATTTTGTTTGGTTATTTTCTTTGTATTGTATGGACATGTTTGGATATTTGGAATGTAATTTTAACTTTAATAAATATGAAACATATTAGTAAATATCATGAGCTTTGGTGATAACCCAATTATGCCCCGACTCTTATTCCGCTGCGGGTCGGGGTGTGACACTGATGGCGCATCAAACAATGATGGGGCAGGAGCAGGATTACGTTTGATAAGTCCAGATGGTGCAGAATTCACTTATGCAATCCGGCTTGAGTTTAAGAGCACCAACAATGAAGCAGAATATGAAGCTTTCTTAGCTGGCTTGCGCCTGGCTATTAAAACGGGTGCGTCAAACCTAACAGCTCATGTTGACTCTAAGCTTGTGGCCGAATAAATTATCGGATCTTATGATGCAAAGGGCGACATCATGGCCCTCTATCTAGAACAAACAAAAGCACTCATCACTCAGTTTAAGCAATTCTTATCCATATAAATCGGAGTGAGAATAAACATGCTGACGCCTTGAGCAACTTAGCTGCAACAAGTTTTCAACATTTGGCAAGAGAGATTCGCATTGAAGTATTAAGCAACCCATTAGTACCACTCAAACAAGTAAGCATGGAGGAAATCGGAGATCCATCTTGGATGTCTCCAATAATTATGTACCTGCTGCATGGATCACTTCCAACAGACAAAGCTCAAGCAAGGAAAATACGATGTAAGGCAATCAATTATGAAATGGCTGATGGTATCTTATACCGGAAGTTATTTTCTGGACCTTTACTTCTTTGTGTGAGCAAACATGATGCGCAATATCTAATACGAGAAATCCACGAAGGATTATGCGGTATCCATTCTGGACCGCGCATGGTAGTGGCCAAGATTATGAGTACAGGCTATTCCTGGCCTGGAATGTATGTTGATGCAGTTGAGATTATGTGCAAGTGTGTCCTGTCAGAGGCATGCTCCAAAGACGTTGCGCCCAAAAAATCCTCTTGTTCCGATAACCACTGCTTGGCCTTTCCAACAGTGGGGGATTGATCTTATCGGACCCTTTCTAGATGCACCGGGCGCAGTTAAATTCGTTATTGTCGCTATTGATTATTTTACCAAATGGGTGGAGGCTAAGCCGTTAGCATCCACCACGGCGATGGTAGTTCGTAAATTTATATGGGAGCACATTATCTGCCGGTTCGGCTTACCATTACGAATTATTACCGACAATGGTCCCAATCTCACAGCTGCAGAACTACAAGCATGGATGCAGGAAATGAAAATCGAACATGTTTTTGCTTCCGTTGCCCATCCACAGGCAAACAGAAAGGTAGAAAGCATAAACAAACAACTGGTGGAAGGCATAAAAGCAAGCCTGGGCACGCGACGTGGCTGGGTTGATGAATTACCAAGTATACTATGGGCACATCGGACAATGCCAAAAACAAGCAATGGCGAAACATCATTTAGTCTTGTTTACGGCACAGAATCTGTAATACCCGCAGAAATCGGCCTTCCATCACCCAGAATGTTAGCTCTTGAAAAGCAGAATAATGAAGAGCAGCGCCGACTTGATCTTGACTTAGTTGAGGAGAGGCGAGAGAATGCAGCGATACGCGAAGCAAAGTACAAATCTCAAATGGAAAAATATAACAACAAACGGGTACGCGTATGCACCTTCTTACCCGGAGATTTTGTACTTCGCGACAATGAAGCTTTAAACATTGAAAAGCCAGGAAAACTGGCACCAAAATGGGAAGGACCTTATGTGATTCATGAGTCCTTGGCAAAGGAGCATACACATTGAAGCGTTTGGATGGTTCCAGCGTCCCGCGGACCTGGAACGCCCAACAGTTGCACATGTGTTACATGTAATCTCAGAGCTCATTAAGCCCTGCGCTTTACATGAGCCTGCGTACATCAGTTTTCATTTGTAATCTTAGTGGCAGATTGTAAGCTTTACGCATTATCAATAAAATAACATACTTTCTGTCGCTACTTACATTCTGTTATATATTTATTACAAATGCATGCAATTCATTTGGATAAACAAAAACACATACTCATGAGCCACAAGACGACACAATGCTTACGCTCACACATGAGGTTACTTATTGTTCATTTGCCTATCCTAAACAAGTAATTGGTCACGTGTAATAATTGTAAATTAAATATATTATATTCACACTAAAAGTACTTGCGCATCAAGCGCAACGATACATCGGAAAGGAAATACAAACAGGGAAACAATCTAACTCTATTTCCCGGCATCCTTCGCACCTTCTTGTTTCTCCACCTCTGAGAAGATTTCTTTTAATCTGTCCACGAAATCATCATGCTGAAGCCCCGCATCAACAAGATCCATGACAGGGATATGTAAATGATCATAACTCTCTTTGGCAGCAGTATAGAGAGCAACAGTGTCGGTTCCATGCGTAGCAGCACGACTTGTATCCCATTTGGTTTTCAGCGCATGGGCCACATGAAGTGTGCATTCCTTATAACCCTCAGCATGGCCGTCATTCCGCGCCGCCACCATGAGCTCTGCCACTCTCTCATCCAGCTCCGTCGAGTTCAAAATAGAGTTTGCAATCTGGAAACAAGCACATCAGTATAAGATGTAGTAATTAAGCAAAAGTGTTTATATTACAAAAAAGGGATAATACCTCCACAATCCCATATTCTCGCAACCAAGTAAGATGGTTCATAAGGGACTCTGTCAGGCTTTCTGCTGTAGCGCGAGCGACCTCCGTATCGTTAATTTTCTGTTTAGCTTCAGTTAAACGGGGCCTTCTCTGTTCGATAAAGGTTAATATCTTTTTTCAGAGTGTCAACCTCATCCTGCAGCCGCGCCTGATCAAATAGCATAGAAGTTAGATCATCAATCTCTTTATTTTTAAGAAGGAGAGTCATTTTGGTAGATACCTCATTTTGTTCACTTCTCTCTCAATGAGAGCAAGCCTCTACTGCAGCAGCAACCGCATCATCTCTCTCCTTCTTGAGCTTTTCAATTTCATTGCGCAGAGAGATCTTTTCATTATTATCTCGATCACAAGCCTCTACAAAACGCTTGCGATCGTCTGCGTGTTGCACAGCAGCGGCATCATGCTTACGCTTCCAAGAAAGCGCAGACCATTCTTATGTCTTCTTCTCGGCTTCAAATTTGTCTTTCGCAGCCTCGAAATCAAAAACCATCTTCAAGGTATTCTCCCTTTCAATCTTGGCTTTCGCCTTGTCACTCTCCACATCGTCTCGCTCCTTATTCATGTTGCGCCATTCGCGCACGATTCTGTTAATTGTGGAGGAGGCGAGGGCAGACTCTTGTAAGTATGCTTCATAGGTAGCCTCATGATTTTTATCCTCTTGGCGCTTCACCTATGTCGGAGGAAAAATACATTTATACCATTCCCTGCAGGAGCGCCAGTCGGTGAAGACATCACCCTGCTTTACTTTCCACAGAGGCTGGTGGATTTCAGATGCCCTTTTCTCTGAGTAAGATCGATAATAAAAATTCCCAGGCGTCTCCTCAGGGCGAATAGGCGATTCCTCATCAGAATCATCAAAGGAGGGCATGAAGCCTTCACTTTGTGTTGAAGGGCTAGCGCCTTAGATATAAACTCTGGAAGCTCCGTAATAGGGGTGGACGTTTTTACAGGCTCCGCAGTTGAGGTCCCTTCACCCCAACAACTGAAGCAATATCTTTAACCTGCTCGCCAGCAGGATTCTTCACATCTGAAGCAGTGTCTTTAACCTGCTCGCCAGCAGGGTTCTCAGCATCCATTTGTTTAGGCTCTTCTTCTGGAGCCACCTTCTCAATGTTTTCTGGAATAATGTGGTCACCTCCACATCTATCCCATCAATATTCTCAGACCTGCGCGGTGATGGTATAGATGAAGATGATACCGGCACAGCCTTTACAATTTTCTCTGCACAAATAGTCATGTGTGTCAGAACAAAGAAGCTACACAACTATTAGTAAAAAAATGCAAGGAAATAGTTATACCAGGTGAAAATTTCTTTGCAAAGGCTTCCAGATTGCCTTTCTTGCCAATGCGCGGTCGCGCAACTTTTTTCGGTGGAGACGGTGGTAAAGTCTCAGATTCTTTCCTTTTCTTGGAAGTACGCTTCAACGCCTCTTCAGGGCTTAAAGGGATCTCCAATGGATTATCTGGGTTCGAAGCAGGAAGAGATGAGGTGTCGATGGGTTCTGGTTTTGGTTTCCTCAAACCTACAGGCGCAAGACCCTCTAATGAGTCTGACACCACCATGTAATCACACCAAGAATCAGATATGAGACGCGTACCTTTCTTGCCCTCAACCTTAGTAGTAGCAGAAGGCTTACTTTTTGGTCAGGTTTGGTGGAGGTCGGCGCAGTAGCAGCAGCAGCAGCAGTTGGTTTTTTCTTCTTCTTCGATTCAGGGCCTACGCCCAAGTTTAGCAAATCACCTACATGATCAATAAATGAAGAAAAATATGGCGTCATAAGTTACGTTGCAATATTACTTAGAGTTGGTATCTGCAAGTAATATTGCAATAACTCACGCTTTAAACAAGTGACTTACCAGTGGTAGATGAGGGTTGCGCCTTAAGATCTTCTTTCTTGGGAAGTTCAAAATTCCCCAAGATTTGATCAAACAAGGGTTCTTCATTCTCTGCAAGAGGCACTACAGCCATCTTCCCATTATCCCTCTTATACGCCACTTGGTATAACGGCGCAACTGTTGAACAAAGCATAACAACTGAATTTCATCAAACATGCAACAATTATGGAAGACAATTCTAGAAATCGAGAAGTTGCTTACCAACTCCATCCTTGGTATAAGCTGACTTTTCTTTTCTTTCTTTCTTCCATAAGATACTCATCCCGCAGCAATCAGTGCCCTCTCCGGCAATATAATATTCAGGATATCCTTTATATTTTGACACCACACCTCGTCGATCGGAATGGCCAAAGTTTCCAACTCTATATCCTCGGCAGCCCGGAACGTCATCACAGTTGGAATCACTGCCGCCTTAACATAAAAAAAATTATGTTTCCAGTCATGATAGGATTTCGGCGGCGTCATCAACAAACGTTTAGCTTGCAAACGTTGTTGGAAAGAATAGAAGCCTAAAGAACAATGGAGTTGATAAAATACACGAAACTTCTCCACCGTCGGTATAATTTGCATCGACCGGCAAACAAACTCGAAGTGTCGGATCCTCACCATACCCATCGGGTTCAGTTGGGAAATATGAAACTTGTAGAAATCAAGGATCTCCAACATAAAGTGGGTGACCGGCAGTCTAAAATTGCCCTCGACAAAATAATCATAAAATAAAGTAATGTAACCGGCTGGAGCATCCGCCGCCGTTGAACCCTCACGAGGGAAAAAAGCCCCCCAAGACTTGGCAAAAAGAAAATTATCAATCAAAGCATCAAAATATGCTTTCCCCCACTTTAATGGAGGCAGTGTAGACATCGCCGGAGCATCAACTCTCCCAGTACTAGAGTCGGCCGCCATAATAACTTGCAGAGGGAAATCGTGAAAGGGTTTTTCTCAGAAAAAAGAAGGGTGATCAGAATTTTTGCACTTACCGAAAAATATGAGCACAAGATTGTTTCTCTCTCTAAAATATGATCTGGTGAAGAAGCAAATGGATCGACATTCCCTTTATATACTAATCGCATTTAATGCGAGATATGACTGCGGAGACTTTTGCGACAGTCACACATCCCCAGGTAACTGCAGGGGCGAGTGGGGAACAGTAATTGCCCCACGCGCGCGAGTGTCGCCGAATTATCATTAAATGTTGTAAGACACGTACTGTTGACAGCCTGTCGACAGTATCACCACGTCTCAGGAACGTGCGTGTTCACCAACTACATTGCCTAGATGAGCGACACGTGTCCAAATATATTTGAAATTCAAATATCTTCCAAAAGATCACTTGTGACACGTCACCAGCAAAGCATAAAGCAACAAAAGACTAACATCCGTACAGCGCATCATATTTTTTCTTAAGCCCTGTGCTCCACCTATTCTTTACTCTAAAATAGGAGCAACACTGGACTGGGGGGACTTGAAGGGGTATGGTCCCAAAAACCTTGCGCCAATCAAGGAAACCATACCCACTAATCAACTTTTAAGAAAAACCCTACGCCAAGGATCCAAAGAAGGAAAGGATCACTTAACCACCTTGCACGGGCCCGCGCAAGGTTCGAAGTTAATCTTGATCAATTTCCTTGGATAAACCCTGCGCCAAGGATCCAAAGAAGGAAAGGATCACTTAACCACCTTGCGCGTGCCCGCGCAAGGTTCGAAGTTAACCTTGATCAATTTCCTTGGATAAACCTTGCGCCGATATTTATATCAAAGCAAGTATTCATCAAAAACGTTGTGCCAAGCAGCAAGAAGAGGAAAGGAGATCAGTTAACTAACTTGCGCTCTCGCGCAAAGAAACAGTTAATCCAGGAGAAACTTTCCCTTAGCGAAACCTTGAATTGGTGTAGAGACAAAAGGAATCTTTTCTGTTGTAACAGAATGGACACGTGGCAAGCAACAGGTGGGTAACAGCTGTGAAATCTTCTAGAAGCCACTATTACCCAATCATTCAAAGCATCTTTTCGGTTACAACCAATTGCCACATGGCAGCATCTGGACGACTGAGAAAGATCACGATGATGGCATGCTCACTTCTATAAAAAAGTAGTGATCTCATGATGACACGTGGCATCTCCCTAACCGTTGATGAGCTCGCGATCCGTGTGCATTAACGGATTGTCACCAACTTGACGGAATAGCAAAAGATTCCGTTAAGTTTATCATCTCTCATTTTGGCGCCCAAACTCTGGCTATAAATAAGTAACTTGGACTTCAATCACCAGGTGTTCACTCTCAACTACTCTCTCTCTTCCTTGACCTTACTTCCGACTACCTGTACTTATTCTCACGCCGGAGGGTGGTCACGGAGAGAACACTCCTTCTCCCCGTGGCGAGCTAACGGTGTTCGGTTTTGCAGGATCAGCAGGAATAATGTTACATCCGTTATCATCACGAAACTAAACGAAGGATTAGCCCTTTATACAGAACCCTTTCCATAGATCTACTTAGATTCCGATCTGGTTGATCTAAGGTTTCTTCAATACGTATACCTCGTGCCTGGATCTTTGTAAACTGTTGTCTACAATATTTGCACCAGGTTATCGCGAATGAGAATTGTTTTAGCCAATGTGTTTTTGCGTATACCCAAAGTGGTGCGTGCATTTGTAGTACAATTTACATTTTGTAAGCGTGTTTGTATGTAACTAAGCATTCGTGCATGGAGACTTACGTGCTCGTAAGTAAGGGAGCATGCGCTTGCCGGCGACTTATGCGCTCGTAAGTAATGTAGTATGCGTGTATGGTGACTTACGTGCTCGTATGTAGAGCAGCGGTCTCGCACGGAAACTGGCGTGCTCGTATGTAAAAGGAGCATGCGCGTATGGAGACTTACGTGCTCGTAAGTAGAGGAGCATGCGACTGCTAGCGCATGTGTACTCGCTCGTATGTAAAGGAGCATGCGCGTATGGCGACTTACGTGCCGTATGTAATGGAGCATGCGCGTAAAGCGGCTTACGTGCTCGTAAGTAGAGGAGCATGCGACTGCTAGCGCATGTGTGCTCGCTCGTATGTAAAGGAGCATGCGCGTATGGCGAATTACGTGCTCGTAGGTAATGGAGCATGCGCGTAAAACGACTTACGTGCTCGTATGTAGAGGAGCATGCGACTGCTAGCGCATGTGTGCTCGCTCATATGTAAAGGAGCATGCGCGTATGGCGACTTACGTGCTCGTAGGTAATGGAGGATGCGCGTAAAGCGACTTACATGCTCGTATGTAGAGGAGCATACGACTGCTAGCGCATGTGTGCTCGCTCGTATGTAAAGGAGCATGCGCGTATGGCGACTTACGTGCTCGTATGTAATGGAGCATGCGCGTAAAGCGACTTACATGCTCGTATGTAGAGGAGCATGCGACTGCTAGCGCATGTGTGCTCGCTCGTATGTAAAGGAGCATGCGCGTATGGCGACTTACGTGCTCATAGGTAATGGAGCATACGCGTAAAGCGACCGAGCGCTCATATGTACATGAGCATACGCGTTTGGCGACTTACTTGCTCGTAAGTAGAAGGAGCATGCGCGCAAAGCGCAGGTGTGCTCGCTCGTATGTAAAGGAGCATGCGCGCGTGGCGACTTACGTGCTCGTATGTAGAGGAGCAGCAGACTCCTATGGAGACTAGCGTGCTCGCAAGTAGAGCAGTAGGCTCGCATGGAGACTGGCGTGCTTGTAAGTAAATGAGCAGCAGACTCCTATGGAGACTAGCGTGCTCGCAAGTAGAGCAGTAGGCTCGCATGGAGACTGGTGTGCTTGTAAGTAAAGGAGCATGCGCGTATGGCGACTTACGTGCTCGTATGTAGAGCAGCAGACTCCCGTGGAGACTGAGATGCTCGTATGTAGAGCAGCAGGCTCGCATGGCGACTGAGATGCTCGGTATGTAAATGAGCATGCGCGTATAGCGACTTACGTGCTCACAAGTAGAGGAGCATTTTAGGTCTTCATCGGTGTGCGTGAGGATCGCTCGCCGTGTTTACCGATAGAATATACGGCTAGTCTTGATTCAATGGCATGTAACCCAGCCATAGATAGATCTCAGTATTTTACCTTGTGAAACTGCAGATGTGCACCTTATTTAACTCGAAACTGAGTTTCCCATTCGAACAAAAGTGGATCTGAAGGTTTTTTTAGGTCTTTTAATGTCATAGAAAGCTTTAATAACATAGATCTGCAGGGTTTTGAAACAGAAATCATGCGTGGATCTAGTAAAACAACACAGATCTGAAAGATTGGGTAAAGGAGAATAAGTTGTGATTCTTGGATCTAGATTGAACCGGTGGGCGCCAATGAAGAAACACGGATTCACCCGAAGGTTGATTCGAACCGCTTTCTCTGAGAGGGTGAAGAATCGCACCTTGTTCTTCCTCTTGAACCTAGATCTGCAATGGAGAAGAAAGAAAAGTGGGGATGTAGAGATTGCCGGTAGGAGAAGAAACCCCTATTTCCAGCTACAAAAGTGTGGCGGCTCCATGTCTTGTCTACCCTAATAATGAGGTGAACACCTCTTTATATAGGGGACATGAGTCTCCCCTAACCTCAATGGGCCAGGCCCAGTTAGGGGTTATCTCTACAAGTCCCCGACCCAATGTAGCGTTGGGCCTCGTGGTTAGGTTAGTACGCAACAATAATAAATAATTAATATAAAAGCAATAAGTAACGGGAATGTTCGACCGTTTGGGTCGGGTCCAATACCATACCTCTACAACATCCATTGTTATTAGTCATAACAAACTTCCTGTTTTCTCTGTATTAAAAGTACCTAACGGAAAATCATAATAGTCTTGTAACAAGTAATTGTTAGGGACCAGTTATGTCATATTGGTAAACTTCCATCAAGTAATCAATATTCAAAATTACTTCCTCAGTGTATCCGTCATCTGTCAAAGAGAACAACTGATTTGCGAAAGGGAATGAGAGAATAGATAGACACCCGTGAAGAGGAAGAGAGATAAGCGTGACATGATACGCCCCCTTTCGTACGGGATGGTCTAACCACCATCTATTTCTATTTTTTAAGACACAATATTATCATTGGTTTAAAATGAAAAACCCAAATGTTTCGGGTTTCTAGCAATGTTTTAAAAACCGGTTTTTTAAGTCATACCGGCTTGGGCTCTAAAATGGTTTAACTGGTTGAACCGAGTTGAATCGGGTGGTTGAACCGGGTTACTAGTTAACCCTATAAATTTCATAAAATACAAATTCATCTCAAAAAATAATCCAATCTCAACTAGGATTTATGTATCTGATCATAGTTTTATCTAAAAACAACTATTTTTATTGTAAACTATAAAGCATTTTAAGAATATTTTTATTAGTTATAAACAATATGTATTGTACGAGGTGAGTAACAATTTCAACAGCGATGAATTATTGGAATAGAAGGCACTACGTTCATTACCAAAAATATGGAAGATCAATATTACCTTAAGGCACTAGGTATAACCGGCCGGTTCATACCGGTATTTAAAACATTGGTTTCTAGTCATAATCAGATTATGAAAAATTACACTTTAACCCTACCATTGACAAAACCTCAAAGTTAATTTAACCGCGGTAACATCACTTTCAACGTGCAATCACAATTTATTTAATTATTATTATTATTATTATATTTTTTGTGACAAGAGGACCAGATAAACACGTTACCGAAACACAAAGTGAGTCAACTGAAGTGATTGTGGAGATCAATCTTCAACGATTCAGTCAGAGCAGTAATGGCGGAAGAAAGTCAAGCGATGAAACTGTATTCGCACCCGATGAGCTCCTGCTCTCGTCGTGTTCGTCTCGCTATCTACTTAAAAGGTTTTCAATATCTCCGTTCAATTTCAATTTCGCTCACAATTGAATTCCAATCTGATGCACACATATTCTGTATACGAAAAGGATCAGACCTATTATGAGTAATTAACTTGAGTATGTGTTTGTTTGTGTTGTTATAGGGCTGAAATATGAATGCATAAATATTACCGGTGTTGGAGATCCAGGTGAGAATACTCTATACTGAATGTTATATGTGTATTTACATTTGAAATTTGAGTGGATAGATCACTTGGTGAAAAGTTAGTAACTATCTACAATTTAGGGTTTGATAGTAACAAATATGTTGTCTTTGAAAGTATACTTAGAAAAAAGTCAAAAGTGGACTAATCAATTGAGAGTTGTTCAATCACATACAAATTTGCTATAATTAGAAATATCAGGATTATGCTAAATGTATTTTTCTAATTGTTTATACCTTCTAAAAGTCCACTTTTGACTTTTGAGTGTCAAGCGTATTATAATCGAATGTAAAAATGGTTATGCTTATGCCATTATGCAGAAAGTTATGAACTACCTGCAATTTAGCATTTGATGGTAAGAAAATATGTATCATCTATTTGTTGAGTCTTTTTAAGTATATTTTAAAAAAATCAATATACTTTGCTTCATTCATTGTTGCATCGAAACTTCAAAGTTACAGATCCGCGAGTCAGGACCCTGGACTCAAAGATATGACATATGACTCTTTGAATCAGGTGTCTTGAACCGCAGAATTATAATTTCGATGTAATAGAGAATCAGGGATTGGCAACTCAAGTTACTAACTTATATACTAATAAGAAACAAAATACGTAAATTAGTTTTGAGTTTTGATAGTTATTTCAAAAAAAAACTCTCTATATATCAGGATGGTATCAGGTTTTAACAATATTAATTATAATCACATAAAGCATTATTTTTTAGTGCAAGACACTTGGAAACACTGTATTTAGAGAAATTATTATATACATTCAGAACGGTTTTCTACGCAATTCACCCATCTAGTACTTAAGTGTGATATATAAAGGGACCTATAATTGTGAATGCCAAGTGAAAACTTAATTGTTTGAGCTTCGAAATGCAGAACTTCTTAAGGTTAACCCAATGGGTTATGTGCCTGCTCTGGTGGATGGCACTACTATAGTTTCAGATTCGTATGCAATCTTATTAGTGAGTAATTTATGTTTCTCCCTATTTAATTTCCTTGTATAATTTATAACCGATGGTACCAGAAGTTACTAGTTAGTATTATTTCATGATCTTTGTTATTTAACAGTATCTTGAAGAGAAATATCCTCAACATGCTTTGTTGCCTCAAGATATTATAAAAAAATCGATAAATTACCAGGTAAATCATAATGGGTTGCATTTTATTTACTCAAATGACCATGGAAATCGTTGTTCCAAATCACTGACAACTTGTTTGTGCTAGGCTGCAAGTATTGTTTCTTCCAGCATTCAGCCTCTGCAGAATGCTACTTTAGTTGTGAGTAGAAACTTTTGATTTCTGTTTATAGCGTGCGATTTTTTTTCTTCATATTCCAGTTTAATCATGCATAAAGTCATATAACAGCATTATATCGGAGAACTTGTTAGTCCTGATGAGAAGCTTCCTTGGGCTCAAAGTCATATTAGGAAAGGGTTTGTAGGTAAGGATCATATTATTGGATCCATATCTTGTTCTTATGCTGATTGTATGAGCGTTGGATCATTCTAAATCTATATTAAGAATTACAAGACATCCGCTTTTGACATCTGTAGTTCAATAATGATGTAATTAAGTTAAAGATGTTACCAAATTCCTAATTATGTGATCACTTGTGCAGCTCTCGAGAAGCTGTTAGCGAACCATGCTGGAAAATATGCAACCGGGGATGAAATTTACCTGGTATGTTAGTTCTTGGCCACAGTAATCTACTATCTATAGTCTACATATGCTGCATATATTATGACGTTTAATCTTTACAATGATGCACTTGAATGGATCATTAACGTTTTAATTTCATTGTTAATCCTATGGCAACAACCAATGATTTCCACTATGAATGTAATTATGTTCTTCATATGGTTACTTTCAGGCAGACTTGTATCTCGTATTCCAACTTGATAATGCAATCAACCGGTTCAAGCTTGACATGGTATTCTCTAGTAATTTTCCGCGATCATTTTTTCTTTTTTATGAATTTTTTCTTTGGTTGGTGCAGACCGAGTTCCCACTTCTGCTTAAGTTATACAAGATTTACTGCCAAACACCATCTATCCAACAGATTTTCACTGAATCATCCCAACAACAAATAGGTTTGACTTTGACCTACATACACTTATTGCCAGTTCTTATGTGCTAATTATGATTACAGAAAAATCTTAATTCAAACAATATTCTAAGTAGTTGAATAAATCAATTTAGGAAGTTGTATGGATCAAAATTTAGATTTTGGACTACTTTCAACCCATTTGACCATCTGACCCGTTATTGATTTGACCTTTTCACCTAAAAAAATATGCGCTAATCATGATTACAAAAAAAATACTAATTCAAACAATAATCTAGATAAGAATTTGTATGTGCAAAAAGTAGATTTTGGGCTACTTTCAACCTGTTCGACCAATTGACCGATTCTTTTTAGCGATTTTTTTATGTGACCTTTTCACGTAAAACACAACCTGAATCTATTTATAAGTAAACAAGTTGAAATTCACATATAGGTAAAATCTATACTGTGGTTTAAACTGCAAAATACGTGAATCATGGATGTCATGAAATCACGTGTTTCCTTAGCTGTCTAATTTTGTATTAATTTTGTCAATTTTCTAATTTTATTCTAATCTGACATTGTGTTATGTTTGTATCAGATAAGTCAATTTTCAATTTTACCAAGCCACAGGAGGCTTAAGACTCATCATTTGTGGGCAAAACCAAGATATGACTCGAATAAAATCTGAGGTTTGGCTGTCATTAGTTTCTTAAATTGCACATTGTTGTATTTTCACATAAATTGTATTTGATATAATCATCATAAAAGATCATATCTTGATGTATATTCAGTCAAATCTGCGAATTCACATTGGGTTGGTTGAAATCCAAACCAGTTTGGTCCCCTACAAAAGCTTGATTACTTGTAAGATAATCAACGCATATTGACACTTTTGTGAATACAACATAGCCCCTAATCTGTCTCTCCTAGGGGTGCAAACGAGCCGAGCATGAGTTTGGCTGGTTTAGCTAAAGAAAAATCTCCCGTTCTGCCCATAAGTAATATTTTAAGCACGAGGTCGACTCTACCCGACTTGTTATTTGTTTAATTATTCTCTTTATGTACTTGTACAATTATTTGTATTAACAACAGGCTCCTTTAGGCTCACGAGCCTTATAAAGCTTGTGCTCGAACTCAATTAGCTCCATGTAAGACCCGACTTGCTTTGAACTTTTAGCGAACCGGTTTTAAGCAACTTACGAGTGAACCAGTTGAGCATCTAGAGAAGAGAAGCTTAAGGTTTATTTAAGACATGTAATATCATATATTTATAACTTTTAAGTCCTAACAAAATTTAGCAACTAATTAAATGATTAAACACTTGTGCTCATCGTAATTGTTCCAACCTCATATGTGGCATGTTTATGTATATGATTTTATATGTATAACCTCTACTTTCACCTTGTACGGTGTATCTCTAAGTGGTCCTGACCAACGAATTGAGACCCTTCATATAGTAGGTGGTGTTGGTTTTTTTTTAAAAAAATTGCGCAACCTCTTCTGTCTGCGTTGCGCAGACCACGCGTAGACATTGTTATCTGCAGACTGTTTGTTTTTTCTGAAGACGTTTCATTAAAAAAAGTCTGCACGAGCTCTTCTTGGTGCAGACTTGGCTCATCCACTTCTAAGGTCTGCAAATGTTTAAACACCACCACCCACCAACGTCCACCACCATCCACCACCGTCTACCACCACCCACCGTCCACGTCCACCATCCACCACCGCCTTCTAGCACCACTACCACCACCACCCACCACCACCATTCATACACCACCACTTCTTGAACAGATGTCTGCAGATGTGGTCCACAGACTGCAGATATTTTACCTCTTAAAAACTAAACAACAACCGTCACTAACATCTATTCTTATAAAAGGGTATTTCATCCTCATTGAAATTTTTCTTCTTTCCTAATACAGCGTATGCTCATAACGGTCAACTTCTCTGCTACTTTCATACAAATGCATATGAAATGCATACATATATCAATTATGATATTGATGAATGATGAATCAAGTATTGAGTTAAGAGTCAGAGAGTGGTCCTAAGGCTACGCCCTTGGGCCCCTTCTAATGAGCTTCTCTATGGTCTTTTACAACCCCAAGACTTCACAAAGTGGGTGCTTTACCTCCTTAGTTGTTGTTACAATTCGGATCCTGACGGATCCAAGTAGCAACACACTTCTGACCTACCTTCTCATGATTGACTATTACATATGTTCTAAAATAAAGACCCGGCCCATTTTCAATCAAATTAAGTAATTATACAAAAATAAAACATATATATTAAAAGAGTAAACTGCATTTTGGTCTCTGAGGTTTGGGCAGTTTTGTCACTTTAGTTCAAATTTCAAACCTTTTGTTATTTTGATCCCTTTGGTTTCAATTTTATTATCATTTTGGTCCAAAAATGAAATCAGATCAGATTTTTCAAAAAAAAACTGATTTTTTCCTTTTCCTTTACCCCTTTGTCTCTCTCTATATACCCATCTGCCTCTGTCTCTCTCATCTCTCTCTAGAGCAGCAGCAGCAACACCGCCACCATGAACCCCTCTATCTCTCTCTCGAACCACCATCTTCTCCGGCGACATCCTCCGTTCCATCTCCGCCGCCTGTCCTCAGCAGCAGCACCGCCACCATAAACCCTAACCCTAATTCTCGCCGGTAACGCCTCGCTGAACCCTGTTTCCGATCAATTCACCGTCTCCTCTACTCTGATGCGGTGGAGTGTGACGGTGTGGAGGATGAGGATTGTGGCGAAGATTAGGAGTAGATCGATGGATTTTGACATGCGGCGGCGGTTTTATGAATGGGCGACAGGTGGCGGTTGAAGGTTGGTTCTAATGGTGGTAGGTGGTAGTTGGGGGTTTGAAGAAGGGGCGGCAGGTGGTGGTTGCATGTTGGTTCTAATGGTGGTAGGTGGTGGTTGCATGTTTGAAGAAGGGGCGGCAGGTGGTGGTTGCAGGTTGGTTCTAATGGTGGTAGGTGGTGTGTTGCAGGTTTGAAGAAGGGGCGGCACGTGGTGGTCTCTGTTCTGGACGGCAGAGGAGGGAGAGAAATGGGTTTTTTTGTGGTGGCAGTGTACGGTGGTGGTGGGTGTACGGTGATGGAGGGGAGGCGGTGGTGGTGGGTGTACGGTGGTGGAGGGGAGACGGTGGTGGTGGTTGATTCCGGTACCGGCGAAACCCTTTGTTCTCTCTCTAACTGTTCACCGGCGAAACCCTTTGTTTATCTCTCTAACTGTTCACTGATGATGGGAAGGGTGTTGGTGGCGGTGGTGCAGGGGGTTGAAGATGGTGGTGGTGGACGGTGGTGCAGGGTGTACAGTGGTGAAGGGAGTTGGAGATGGTGCAGGGGTTGAAGATGGTGGTGGTGGACGGTGGTGCAGGGTGTACAGTGGTGAAGGGAGTTGGAGATGGTGAGGGGGTGATGAAGGTTGAAGATGAGTTTTGCAGAGTTCAGAGAGAGTGAGAGGGGATTTGAGTTTTTTTAGTTGTATTTATATATATAATATTAAATGATCAATCTGTCCCTGAAGAAAAGGACAAAATAGCATATTCTCTTGAGAAATCTGATCTGATTTTGATTTTGGACTAAAATGGCAACAAAATACAAACCACAGGGACCCAGATTTAAAAATTTTGAATTTTGGACTAAATTGACAAAAGTGAGCAAAACTCAAGGACCATTTTGTCATTTAACTCTTACCAAAGAATTTTATTTTATTCTGTGATAATTTCTGCAGCTCTCGAGAAGCTATTAGTAAACTATGCTGCAAAATATGCTACTGGAGATGAGGTTTACCTGGTATGCTGCATATTTAAATATCTTTAATCAAGTTATGAACTACAAATGTTATCTTTGACTCTTGAAAGTCAAATTAGACTTTAGAAAGTTCAAACAACATTTCAAATTAAAGACTCAAAGTTTTAACATGCAAATACTTATATTGCATTGTAAATTTGCTTGATTTGATAAATATTTGTTTGTTTACTTGCAGGCAGACTTGTATCTTGCACCCCAAATTTATAATGCAATCTACGTCTACAATCTTGATATGGTAATGTCTACTCACAAATAATATGCAAATTTTAATCTTTTTTATTTATAAGTTGCTTATGACTGTCGGAAAATTCTAATATTTGGACGTTAACACACAATTGGGAGATAAAAGAGTCTTGACTGTTGTTGAATATACATGCACATGGACCCAAGTCAGTTTACAGTGTACCTGAATACGAGTCGATTTAGGTTATACACTTATACTTTATATACATCCGTAATATAATAAAAATATGAGTAAACTGCCAAAATGGTCCTTGAGGTTTGGTTACTTTTGCCACTTTAGTCCAAAATTCAAATCTTTTGAATCTGGGTCCCTTTGGTTTCAATTTTGTTGCCATTTTAATCCAAAAGCAAAATCTGGTTAGAATTTTTAGTTAACATCCAGTTTTTTTTCTCTTTTTCCTCTCTTTTAATGAAGGGCAAAATGGTTGATTTTTTTAATTTGTTATAATAAAACATTAAAAGACCATTTTGCCCTTCATTAAAAGAGAGAAAAAAGACAAAAAAAACTAGATGTTAACAGAAAAATTTGACCAGATTTTGATTTTGAATGAAAATGGCAACAAAATTGAAACCACATGGACCCAAATTCAAAAGGTTTGAGTTTTGGACTAAAGTGGCAAAAGTGACCAAACCTCAGGGACCATTTTGGCAGTTTACTCTAAAAATATAAAACCATGTTAAAAATGAAAAAGGTCTACTGAGTCAAACGTGTTGAAACTATCTCAAGGGTGTATGACAATGCCTGCAATTTATGCTAACATTCTATATTGTTTCTAATAGTATGATCTCTGTGATTATATTTTATAAATTAATTATTTACCAAATTAAAAAAAGTTGAACAAGAGAAGTGTCAGTGGGTCAACTCAACTCGACCCGGCACTATTCCATTGTTTTAACGAATGAGGTATTCTTCTTTGATTGGTGCAGACCGGGTTCCCGATCCTACTTAAATTGAACAAGACTTACGAGGAAACACCATCGTTCCAACAAATTATGGTTGAAAGTTGAAACAGTGCAAGTCTGCAACACACAGGTTAAGTAGCCGATACATTAAATCATTGATATATGTTATACTTTCCTTCTTGGGATTGCTCAGGAACATGATGTGCGGTACACAACACTTTTTGTTCGTTTTCACATTTCTTTTACAGAACCGATGCTTTGATTATGATTATGGGGTTGAGTTATTCTACAAAGGAGTATAAAAATAAGAAGTGTAAGAAGGAACCATAGAGTGACAATTGTCCATAATCTTGTCTATAAGAGAAAAAGAACATGTACATGAAAAAACCTAAAACCCCCACCCCCTTCAAAAAAAAACATACCTCATTAAAAAACCTAACCCCCCTCCCCCCAAAACCAAGCTAAATGCTAACCCCCCCCCACAAAAAAAAAAAAAAAAACCTTTAAAAATCTAAAAGCAAAAAAAAATAGTTTTTTTATAAAGAAAACACTATTTTATCGTCACTAAAATAAATTGTGTTTTGTTTTTTTTTTACGTATTTTTGGTTGTTTCACATTGAAGAACATTCCTTCTTACCCTTCTTACAATAAGAGTCCTTTGTATTAGATCCTTTCTCTATGATTATGATTATGATCACAATAATATTATTTTCATAACCTAAATATTACACAACCGTGAAGGGCAACCAAACTTCACCATCACTACTGCACTTAGGGGCGATAAGAGGGGAGAAGGGAGTTGGACCATTTTTATTCATCGAATCACATATTTCTTTTATTTGATTTTTAGTTAAAACCACCACACCCATGTGAAATGGTGGTTTAGTTAAAGGCTTATTGCTTATGTGGCAATGACGTAGCACTTTAAAAATGGCGTCTAGTAAAAATCACTACACATGGTCTTAGCATAATCCATTAGCCAACTTTGATTTCTTCCATCTTGACTATGGATCATCAATTACATTAGGCCTAAAGCCCACAGTTCCTGGATTTGGCTCTTCTTCAGCCTTCATGAGCTCGGGTTCTCCGGCATCAAGACTGTTATACTCTCTTTTAACTTTTTGATCTAGTTTTCCCTATATTAGAATTAAAAAGGTGTTAAACGGGTTGTGTCAAGAGTTGGTGGGTTTAACCCGAAACACAGATTTTCTACACGAACCCTAACAAAACTTTTGTATTCGCTAGTTACCACAGAAACGACCAGTGTAATTTCATTTTTTTTTTTGCGTATTACTGCTTTAAAATTACAACACAAAAAAAAAACCCCACAAATTGTCTCCAAACAATTGTGTTTGAACTATAAAAGGCCACGCTCATTTTTATAACTTTTAAGTTATGCACAGCAAGTTTTGGCATACAAATACCCCTTAATTTTCTTTTACAAAAATAGGTAGATCTAACGACAAGCCCATCATGTTAGGACCTAAGGCCGATTTGTTTAGCTAAGTGTCTTCACTGATCTACTTAAAACTGACCTGGACACGTGTATGATTAAACAAACCCTAATGAATAAGACGTTTCGAGTTCCAATAGACCCTCCAACTAGTTGATACTTCCAACTCCTTGGAAAGATATTAATTTGGAAGTTAAATTTTCTTTAGAACCACATACACACATCCTTTCTAATTCTACACCACCTAAATACCCATAATTGGGTTTGAACTCTCACTACTTGGTTTAGCCGTTTAGGGACTTCACCAATGCTATCGGGCCAAAGGCCTCTTGGTGTGGACTATGAAGGCTAAGTACTAACTAATAACTAGTATCATAAAATAATTAAAAAAAAAAAGAACTGCTTATTATTTTTAATAATTTCTATTCTCATTCCTAAAGATTTGAGGATAGATATAGTCTTATATTTATGAAGAGTATAAAACCAACTAACGAACTAAAGGCCTCGTGTCGAGATGTTTAAATATAATTGTTCCACTAGGAATTCAAAATAAGCAGGTTTGGTTTAATATATGTTTATATAAGCTATAACTCTTGTAGACAAATTCAAATGACATGAAACAGAATCGACAATGATGAAACCATTAGTGTTCCCATTTATATATTTTATATTTTGAGATAATATAGGCATATGACATATCAAAGTATATATACATAAAAGAAACTTCCATTATATTTTTTTCTAAATACAAAGTTAGACTATTCGGTGTGAGCATGAAAAAAAGGCATGAAAACCCCTCCACACCGAGAACACCACCTCGCATATGGTGTGGAGGGCGGCGTTGTGGGTGGGGCTTGAGGATTTCCACCAGCGTGGTGTCAAATGTGTTGGTGAGGTAGAGGCTCTTGATTGGTGGGTGTAGTTTAGGTTTGTTTTGATTTGTTGATGTTTATTTTATTTTTATTCTCTTTCACGCTACCCCCCCCCCCCCCCAATGCTTTTTTCTCCACACCATCATGCTGAAGTGATTGCCACGTGTAGCTCCACGTTCTCCCTTCAAGCCCATCCGTACCGTGCGGTCTTAGACCAAACCAAATGCTACACACAGATTCTTAGAAGAATTTTGTCACATCACCATATAATAGATTTTATTTTGAATTTCTCTTTATTTATTAATTACTAATCACTCACAATTTCTTCTTTCTCTTTCCTAAAGTGCTAGCATTTTGTTACAAACATTTTGCGCTCTCTCTCTCACTATCTCCTCTCTCTTTCTTCCAAATCATCATCCACCTCATTTCACACTCATGTAATGTAAATATTATGTATTGGTGATGGTCCTACAGCCCACGCAAGGATCCATCCAAATAGCAATTTCATTTGTAAGAGTCCATCCAAATAGCAATTTCATTTGAATTTATTTCAAGTGGTCTAGTGGTAGGAGACTTGGTTTTCTATTGGAGACTCAAGTTCAATTCTCACTTGTGCTATATTGGGCAATGATGGTGACAAACCCACCGAGGGGGTTCGACCCTGAGCCGCACCTTGGTTTTCATCCGGCTGTTACTTTGGCGAGGTAACTCGTGTGGAGGCAGTACGGTTTCCGGGGGAACGCCGTAACCAAGTCTGACCAACCCAGCGCGAGGCCGGTTAAGGGACAACGTAATCTAGGCATATCTTGTCTAGGGTCGTCGATTAGACGACGTGACATTGAGTCACTCAAAATAAAAGTCACTGTTAAAAAAAGAAAAGTTATTAGTGAATCATTTAATTAATAAAGTTTAGTATTTCCATTAAAAAAATAAAGTTTAGTATTTATAAATGTTTGATAAGGGTGATAAAATTGTATATGATTGTTGATGATAAGCAATAAAGCAAACTAGTAAACATAAGAGTTTGGGCGGTTGAAAATTTTGTATTGGGCGGGTCATAACCTAAAACACCCAAAATAATACTTTTATTATTTGCAAACATGTTAATCGCCTAAGAATATATAAAGAACCGTCTAAAGCATTACCATTTTGGACGGTTTGAAGTGGGCCCAAAAAAATGTTTTTTTTCGGCTAAAGATTAATCCAGCTCAAAAAAATAAGGTATTATTCCCACAACAAAATAGGTGAACGCCTAAACAATGTAGTATTTTCTAAGCTAATTTTAGGAGACCACCCAAAAATATAGATTTTTCTCACCCACTAAATTGATATATGTTATTTATATTTATATTTTCATTTCCATTTCCAATATCTACAAAAAAAGATCTTCCAAAAAAATGTTTTTTTCGGCTAAAGATTAATCCAGCTCAAAAAAATAAGGTATTATTCCCACAACAAAATAGGTGAACGCCTAAACAATGTAGTATTTTCTAAGCTAATTTTAGGAGACCACCCAAAAATATAGATTTTTCTCACCCACTAAATTGATATATGTTATTTATATTTATATTTTCATTTCCATTTCCAATATCTACAAAAAAAATCTTCCGGGAATAGTGATGGCCATTTATTGGGTCATATAGGCGGCGAAGTAAACAGTGTCAGAGAGTTGCCTAACACTTTTCTATTAGCCCAATTAATTTACGATTTTATCTTCGTTTTAAGACTATGATTTTGCCATCAGTTCAAAGTTACGTTTTTGCCCACAACTCAAAATAAAATTATGTTTTTGCCCTAAGCTCAAAATTACGATTTTGCCATCCGTTTAAAATTACGATTTTGCCCGCATCTCAAAATTACCTTATTGTCACCGGTTCAAAATAAAATTATGTTTCCCATCAGTTGAGGGAATAGTGCAAGGCAGCTGCCTGACACTCCCCTATTGAACCAACCAGTTTCTTATTTTATACTCATTTTAAAATTACGTTTTTTGCCCCCAGTTTAAAATTACGTTTTCGCCCCTAGCTCAAAATAAAATTATGCTTTTGCCCTCAGCTAAAAATTACGATGTTTCCCTCGGTTTAAAGTTACGCTTTTGCCCGCATCTCAAAATTACGTTTTTGTCCGCAGTTTAAAATAAAATTATGTTTTCCCCTAGCTAAAAATTGCGATATTGCCCTCGGTTTAAAATTATGATTTTACCCCAGTTAAAAATAAAAATATGACTTTGCCCCTGCTTAACATTATGCTTTTGCCCTCTGTTCAAAAATATGATTTTGCCCCGTTTAAAGAATTGTGATTTCACCCTCAGTTCAAAATTACGTTTTTGCCCCAGTTTAAAATAAAAATAAATTTTTGCCCACAACTCAAAATTATGATTTTCCCCTCAATTTAATATAAATTTATGGTTTTGCCTCTAGCTAAAATTTACGATTATGCCCTTAGTTCAAATTTATATTACGATATTACCCCAGGTTCAAAATTACGCATTTGCTCCTGCGCAAGTTTACGAATTTGCCCATGCTTCAAATTTACAATATTGTTATCACATTAGCTTTTGGCAAACTACGATTTTACCCCAGTCAAAAAATACAAATTTGATCTCAGTTCAAAATTACAGCATTACCATTGTTTTAGTTTTTTAGCAAACTATAAAAGTGTTATGTTTTAATTGGTTGACTCGATTTTGCCCCCAGTTAAAAATAAAAATATGACTTTGCCCCCTGCTTAAAATTATGCTTTTGCCCTCTGTTCAAAAATATGATTTTGCCCCCGTTTAAAAAATTATGATTTCACCCTCAGTTTAAAATTACGTTTTTGCCCCAGTTTAAATAAAAATGAATTTTCGCCCCCAACTCAAAATTATGATTTTCCCCTCAATTCAATATAAATTTATGGTTTTGTCTCCATTGAAAATTTACGATTATGCCCTTAGTTCAAATTTATATTACGACACTACCCTAAGTTCAAAATTACGCATTTGCCCCTGCGCAAGTTTACGAATTTGCCATGCTTCAAATTTACAATATTGTTATCACTTTAGCTTTGGGCAAACTACGATTTTACCCCAGTCAAAAAATACGAATTTGCACTCAGTTCAAAATTACAGCATTGTCATTGTTTTAGTTTTTTAGCAAACTATAAAAGTGTTTTGTTTTAATTGGTTGACTCGATTTAATTGTTTTCCGTGTCAACGAGCTGCATAACACTTGCTTATTAGGCCTGACAAATTACTATTTTGCCCTAAGCTAAAAAAACAGTCTTGTCATCATTTTAGTTTTTTTTCCTAGCAATACTGTAGTACTGTTTTTTTTAATTACCTAGTATACAACAATTTATGAAAGGTGTCATGAATAGTTTGTTTGTATGTTTTTTTCTTTTATGGTTTTTTTCTACTTTTAGTGGTTTTTTGTTTTTATGGTTTATTTTACTTTGAGTAAATTGCACAAAATGTCCTTTAAGTTTCACCAATCTTGCTGGTTCCAGCCTTAATGTTTGAAAGTTGCCAAAAACATCCTTTACGTTTATTTTTGTTGCGGGTTTCATCCTTTGTCACTAATCTAGTTATTAATCCTTGTTAAATGGCCTCACATGCATAGCATGTGAGGGTAAAATCGTCTTTTCTGCTAGTGAGGTTATAAAACCCAAATAAAATCCCAGACCCATGTCTTCATTGCTCCTCTTCTTCATTGCTCATCTTCTTCAACCTTCTTGATTGAAGATCTTCATTGCTCCTCTTCTTCAACCTTCTTGATTGAAGATCCTTTATCCCCCCAATTTCCCCCTCACCATCCATTTCCGTAAAAACCACCGGTAATTCCCTCTCACCGCCTCGCCTCCCACCCGAAAACCTACCAACCGCGTCACTCCACTCGCCCCCTTTATAAATAACCGCTACACTTCCCCCGTCAAAACCCTCACACACCAAAACACACACGGTCAAAACCACAATGGCATCCACCACCGACAGATCTGAAACCACCGTCACCGCCACCGCTAACGGCGGCACCGCCCTATCTCCACCTAAATCAAAAGTAGCTCTAATCACCAGAATCACCGGTCAAGACGGCTCGTACCTCACTGAACTCCTGTTAGACAAAGGCTACGAAGTTCACGGTCTGATCCGACGGTCGTCAACCACATCTACATCGATCCACACAACGCTCACAAGGCGCGTATGAAGCTCCACTACGCCGATCTAACCGACGCCTCTTCTCTCCGCCGTTGGATCGACACGATCTCGCCTGACGAGATCTATAACCTCGCGGCGCAATCGCACGTCGCCGTTTCGTTTGAGATTCCGGATTATACTGCTGATGTTGTGGCTACTGGTGCGCTGCGGTTGTTAGAAGCGTTACGGTCGCATATTACGGCTACTGGTAGAACTCATGTGAAGTATTATCAGGCAGGTTCGTTGGAGATGTTTGGATCTACTCCGCCACCGCAAGGGGAGGATACTCCGTTTCATCCGAGATCGCCTTATGCTGCTTCCAAATGCAATGAAGAAGAGGAGCAATGAAGACATGGGTCTGGGATTTTATTTGGGTTTTATAACCTCACTAGCAGAAAAGACGGTTTTACCCTCACATGCTATGCATGTGAGGCCATTTAACAAGGATTAATAACTAGGTTAGTGACAAAGGATGAAACCCGCAACAAAAATAAACGTAAAGGATGTTTTTGGCAACTTTTAAACATTAAGGCTGGAACCAGCAAGATTGGTGATACATAAAGGACGTTTTGTGCAATTTACTCTTTTACTTTTAGTAATTTTTTATACTATCATTAGAACTGATATTGATATTTGTTTTTATCGATCCTCACTTTTATTGTTTCGATAAGTAGAGCGAATAACGACCAAAGGATATGAATTAGACAAGTCCTGCATCATATAAATTAGGCATCGATGAAATGCTAATGGTGTAATTTAATAATTATTTGTTTATATGTAACATGATGAATACACAAGCCGTATACTCATCCAATTGATACAAGTCACGTGAAAGATATATAAAGTCACAAATTGATGAATGAGATGTAACTTTAATAAAATAAAAAAGTAAAATTTCATATTGATGAATGAGTAAGAAACAAAACATATTTAAGATGCAACTTTTATAAAAATAAGTAAAAAATCGCCTCATTTAAACTTGACCCTGTAAAGAATGTAAATAGGTTTTTGGAATGAAATAAACACCATAATATGGACTGAAATGGTAAGTTTTGACTATCTCTATCACATTACATGTTGACCAAAAAGGTCTAAGGGGGCAAACTACTCTAACGTTTGAGTTCTGTTGCTTGAAATATTTACATAATGTTAACAAAGTCCTAAATGTAAAAGGTTTATATTTGGTAGCCTAATGGGTAAGTATTTCAGAACTGGTTTTCGATCATTATGTTTGTGGTAAGTAACTGGTTGATCTTTAGCATACGAGTGCCAAATTCGTGTGTAGTTCATCGAGTAAACTACGGTTTTAAGAAAGAAAAAATAAGACACATAACTATGTTCTCGTTTTGTACATAGTTGTGCTCTTTAAAAATAACTTATAGGATAGAAATACATAGCCATGTATTATGTATCTAGATAGTTGTGTTTTACATAGTTTTGTCACTCACCGAGTAAATTGTGATTGTGAGTAAATACACCGTGCGCCTATGTTCTATTTTAACATAGTTGTGCCCTTTGAAAATATATATTAGAGTTGTAATCACCCACCGATGTATTATATATGAAAATAGTCGTATTTTATTTTGTGGGAAATTGAGATTTTAGATTGAAAATCCACGACTGTAATTGATATTCTATGATTGTGTGTACATTAACTAAGGATACTAGGGGCCTGATTAGTACCCTAATACCATCCAATTAAAAGTTGTCATCTCACTTAAACTCAAAAGTACCCATAAGTATCTTAAAGGGAGGGATGTCTATCTTTCAACCCAAAACTACCCTTGCATTTTAAACCCTACAAATCATGTGGTCACTTCACACTACTCTCATCGCATAGTTCTACCCGCAACCGCTACCTCCACGCCTTGTGGCAGTGCAGCCACACTATCCGAGCAACCCGAAGGGCGCCCCCAATACCCCAGGTGAAATGGAGTTTTAATGTATTGCAGTCCACGACTATGTACTTTTGTTCAAATAGTTATGTGTATTCTGATTGCTTTTTATTTCAAATAGTTATGTATGCTTAATATTTAAAGTGCATTCCGTTGGTTATAAATTCATTTAATTGGGTGCTTATCCCAATTTTGTTTTACAGTCATTAATATATAACCATCTTTAGGGTTGAGGGGGAGTGCCATGTGGGTTCATTGCGAGGGTTGTTACCCTTGTCAGGTACACCGCCGTCACTCACACCGGTAAGTTTTGAGGGTTCGATTTGAGAGTAGATAAAGCCACTAAAAGTTGATCAATTATGTCCATTGTTGAATGGTCCTATGACCAATGAGGTTATAAAAAAATTATAAAATTAAATAAGCTATAAATACAACAATTTTCAAACCATTTTTCACATTTCACACTTCACCACACTTCACAATCTTCTTTCTTCCACAAATACTACACAATCTCCTTTCTTTCAAATGGTTGAATGGACAGAACAAGAAGAAATCACATTGGCGAGGGCTTAGCTTAGTCTCGCCGAAAACAAGGTTCGAGGCTCTTGTGAGATGTGGCTTCAAATCCTTGAAGTATTTCATAAAAATGGGTAACAAAACACGCAAAGTATACAAGATCATTTCGAGGTGGCATATAATCCAAATTCAAGGTACCAAGTTTGACAGACTGCTCAAAGAGGCAATGAACAACCAATAAATGCAAAATGAGAAAGAAGCGATTCAGGTGGCCCTTCTTGAGTATGAACAAACATACAAGCCCAAAAAAATTGATTCTTACCTTGAAGATTGTGAGGACTCATCCGCAATGGAAAATTTTCTTTAGTTTTAATTTTATGTTATTTTAATTATAAGTTATGTTATTTCTAAGTTATGTGTTATTTTTCTTTTAATGAAAGTATAGTTTAGTTATTTTAATTTATTTTTTTGTTTAAAAAACTAAAAAAAGTTCTAAAGTAGTTGAATGGAGTGTTGCTAATGTTTTGGTGGTTGTTTAGGGTAAAAACTGTTAGAAATCTGAAAGAAAAACGTTTATGGTGAAAATCTGAAAGAAAAACGTTTTGGTGTTGCTAATTTTCCAGTTCAATTGCACCCCCCCCCCCCCCCTCCAGTTCATGGTTAAAACCAATTACGTGCCCTCACATGAGGGGCAAGTAAAAAACTTGGTATGTATTTATGCTATTTTTGGTAGTTTTTTAGTTTCTCATTTAAACTAACTTTCTGTTGATACACTTTGTGTTCGTCACTTGTCGAATAGGCTAGATAAAGCGTGTGTTGAATATTGTATAGGTTAGAATCGAACACACGATCAAAATACGGAGTTTTCAGTGTAAAAGGGGACCAAGTTCGACCGAACTTGACAAGAATTTTCAAGATTTCTCATTAAGTTCGACCGAACTTGACAGTTCCCGGGTTCGAGACATGTGGAGCGCACCGGTCCGATTCAGTTAAATCGTTTTTAAAAATAAATGATTTTCGGTTTAATCTAATTAGTTATAAATATAATTAAAAACAGATATATTTCGGGTTAGACACGTAGCTCAGTTGGTAGAGCTGCGTGCACGCGTACGGGAGGTCTCGGGTTCGAGCCTTACCCAGCGCACACAATTATACAAGCGAACCGGTCAACGGTCAAGGTCAAGGTCAACGGTCAAAAAAGTCAAATTTTTTTTATTATTTTTATTTATTTATTTTAATTAAAAATCAATTAAAAATACTTAAAAATAACATTTTTAAGGTTAGAAAATAGCCTTAAACTCACAAAAATACACCCAACAATCCTACTAAAATGGACTAATAAAATCCGTTTACTTACCGAACCATAATGCTATTTATCTAGGTTAATTTCACTCGTGGTTAAAACCACTTCGCGTGCATTCAACATCATCAACCGAACACACCCACTGTGAGTGAATCTTACAACTTCCCCTTTTTAATTACACGTTTTGGGGTGTGTCATGTGTCACAAAATAGTTAACTCGTTTATTTAAAACTTGTGCCATACCATATCGTGATCTAAACTTAGATTGTTTATATTGTTGTGATTACGTATTTCATTTTGTCAAATTATATGAAATTCATTCATTAAGCCCATCAGTTCCTCGTGGGAGACGAGTGAGCAACGCGTGCCTCAAAACCAATCCATTATTGTTCATGTGTGTATCATTGAGTTTATATTGTTTGTAGTTATGTCTTTCATATTATCATGTTTATGCAATTCATTCATTAGGCCCATCAGTTCCTCGTGAGAGACGAGTTGAGCAACGCGTGCCTCTAAACGTCCCATTATTGTTCATGTGTGCTTTATTTAATATCTAATGATTGTTGAGTAAGTTTACATCTATTTTTAGTCATGTGTGGTTGTGCACTCATTTCATAATCAATTAAATAAACTTGTTCAAATGTTTTCCATAGGATTCACTCGCCAACTTTTTGTTGATCCAAAAACCCTTTTACACATGATACAGGTGAACAGGTTGAAGCAAGGAAAACATAGGAAATGCCTTAGAAGAGAACAAAGAAGCTTAGATTGATAGTTAGAACATGTTGTAATATTTATTGTAAATTTCCATTAAATTGTATTAATGAATATGAAACGTTAAAATAAATGTCATGAGCTTTGATGATAACCCAATCATGCCCCGATCACCTTTTCCGCTGCGGGTCGGGGTGTGACAGATTGGTATCAGAGCCATGACTATAGGGATATAGGATAGGTTATTAGACCCTTAGAGCCTATACTATAGTCTGCCTAAATTTTAATTGATTAGGTGGTTACATACAAACTTGTGATATTTATTTGTTTCATATTTGTTTATATTTACAGTCAAACATACATGCTTATATACATATTCATTATACATATATCAATGTTCATATATTCAATTCATTTTCATACTCTCATTATTCAAAGATTTTGTTGCAATTTTCAAATCTCATCAAAGTAAGTTCTGCGACAGGCATGTAGTAACTGGAAGGGTACAAGTACCGGTAGTCGGAACATCCTGTCTAGGTTGGCATTCGTATAAATCCAATATAACGGACCAGTTTGCCTACCTGGGGACCAACGATGAGAGTACGAAGGACCTATTAGGCCAAAGCATGCCACACCAAACGTCGTTCGAACTAACCCCACTTTGAGGTGTCACCGTGTCTACACCTGGACACATTCCGAATATCACACGTTGTATACATATTTCTCGATTTTCTCCGGGTTTTAGTGTACGCAACCAGGCAAACCCATGCGAACCATATGAAGAACCGGTATTCATGGGGGCCCACATGATTACAAAGATGAAGTATGGCGGCATGTAGGGCCTAATGGCGAGCAGAGCCCAAGACATCCTATGGATGTAGTAGATTTATTTTTCTATAATTATTTTATGAATGTTCATTCCTGAATGCGACCCATGATCCCAAAAACATCCAACTCATACTTTTGACATGTATTCCTTGTAGATGTCTTCTAACCACGCCCGTAGGAAGATGAGAGCAGGAAAAGCCCGCGAGCGCATGGCTGCCCTAATCGCTCAACAAATGGCTGCGGTAATACCCAACATTGTAATCCAAGTACAACAAGCACTTACCGTTAATCCTGTCAATCAAGAAAACCAAAACATTATCAACTCTCCCCCAAGTACCACTAAATGCACCTACAAGCATTTCAAATTCATGCGACCCTCCAAAATACAAAGGGACTGAAGGCGTCACCGCTCTCCTCCATTGGTTTGAAGAAATGGAGAACACCTTTCTAAATTGCGATTGCCCCGATGATCGCAAGGTGCGTTATGCTACCGGTCGATTATATGGGATAGCACTTACTTGGTGGAATACAGAGAAGGCCAAACGAGGTGTTGAAGATGCTATGACTTTAACTTGGAACGAATTGAAGGAAATCATGACCAGACGATTTTGCCCAAGGAGCGAAATCAAGAAATTAGAAGATGAATTTTATTCGTTGAAGCAAAAGGAAGGAGACCACACCACATACAACAAAAGATTTCTCGAGTTACATCAAATGGTTCCCAACATGTTCACTCCCCTTTACCGTTTGATCGAGCACTACATTCGTGGTCTTCCGTCAAAGATTCAAGACCCTGTAATAAGTACCACGCCTGCAACTTTGGAAGCAGCAATGGAGTTAGCTACAGAGCTCACCGAGAACCGAATCCGGAACAAAGACTTAAAGGAGGAGAAGAAGAAGGATAAAGCACCGACTCAAACCTCCGTCTAGAACCGCCTGATCACGTGTAACAACTCGAAAATTCGATTGTTATCTTTCCATTTTGTTTTCCCATTTATCTACCTTTGTAATCCCGAGATTCTGTTTATAATAAAGTTTATGTTAAATAATTATGGGTTGTATGTTATTATCGCATCTAATCGCTTATTAAATTGCATCGCTTATATCATCGCATCGCAAATCGCAATCATTTATGTGGTTTTATATTATTTATGTGTTATGTGTGCTTGTGGTTTCTAATACGCTCGCTATCGCATCGCTCTCGCACGCTCGAATCGCAAAATCGCACTATTACATCAATTATAATGCCTAATATAACTAATTAATATTAACCGAATCGCCAAACGCACACTTAACGCAAAATAAACAAAGAAAACCCAACTTTTGGGTCAAGTTCGCTCGAAATTGGTGTTACCAAGTTCGGCCGAACTTGACTGGCCCAATCAACTCCACAATGACCTCAACTTCGCTCAAACTTAACCTCAGAGAGGTCAAGTTCGGTCGAACTTGGCTCCCTTCTCTTGAAATCTCTACAAGTTCGCGTGAACTTGTACAAATTTGTACAAGTTCGGCCGAACTTAGCTCCACCAGCTCACCATTTTGCCTTCTCCTATAAATACTCAGCTCATTCCTCTCGTTTGAACTTGCTGTAAGTTCGCCCAGAGCTCTCAAAACCCGAAACCTTCGTGTTCTAAGTAAGATTAAACCCGATTTCAACTACAACAACGTTTATCAATGATTTACAAAGGTTTACAACAATTTTGGCACAAGGCATAGCCTTTGTTTTCATCAAATCTTCTCTGTTTACGAAAATCTTCATCGTTTTCCATAAAACTTCTGTTTTTCACTCAGATCTATGCTTAGATCTGAGCAAAACCTTTTGAACTTTGATTTTTACACAAAATACGGACTTTTGATGATGTTTTGTTCATTTACTGATATGAGACGAAGCATTTATCATTCAAGATCCCAGAAATGGAATCACAAGGACGTTTATGTTGGTTTACACAAGCCGGACTAACCCTAACGACCCCCCGAGTTCGTCCGGATTAGCCCACGCTTTTGTAAAACGGCTAAAACAGCTCTAAAGACCTCTCTGACCAAGTTTGCTCAGTAGCACAGGGTTGGAGGGATGAACACTCGATTTACTCAGCAAAACGCGAAAACGCAAGATTTTGGATCCGAAAACATCAAGTTCGCTCAAGAATCACCAACTCTCCAGGTCAAGTTCGACCGAACTTGTCATTTTAGTAAGATATTCTTACAAGTTCGCCCGAACTTGACAAGTTTCCTAAGAAACCTACTAAGTTCGACCGAACTTGACTCTAAACCATCCAAAACCATAGAAGTACGCTCGAACTTGTATGTTTACACACAAGTTCGCCCGAACTTACCTACTGCTCAACTCAAACTTCACCATTTCGGCTTTTCGGAAGACTGATGCACTTCTGTTCGTTTACAGGGTGATCCGGCGCACTCCGCAACTCTCCTCAGAATCTTAAGTCTTACCAAAACGCACACAGTGTGAGTATACTTGACCCATTTTCGCTTTAATGCACTCTTTGGGTGTTACATACGTTCCTACATAAAAAACGCTTCACAAATCAAAACTGCTTATTACACGGGAATAATCTGATTGTATATGCTCGATGCGTGATACTAGAAACATGTGACTAGGACTTATTTTCATTAACTTGCCTCCTTAGCTAGTATGGTACTATAGTTTGGCTAACACCCGACGGGGTCTAGTTAGGATGGTCGCGCAAGCCTTCTCACGGTAGTTAGCATGAGAAATGAGCCTATATTGTATGATGTATTTTGGTGTAACATGATATGTAGTTAGATTATTTCACGAACGCTTTCTCGATTATGCTAGTAGTACTTAAACCTGTATGCTCACCTTTACTTAATTGTATTGACTTTTATTTTAACGTATGTTAGCTTGGATGCCTTGGATGTTGCATGCGTAGTTTAGTTCGTTTTGTTAGTTTGTTTAGAATGGTTGTAATAAAATCTAGGGGAGATCGAATTGGATTTATGTTAAGAGATTTTGTTGAAGTGTAATGGTTATTTTGAAGGTTTATGAGTTTGATAGTATGGGATATTGAATGTTGATTAATATCTTTGAAATGGCTGATATGGAATCTCTTGATCAATCTGATTCGCCTAGTGCCACTACCCCGATGATTCCACCATGGTTAGGGTGTGACAGATTGGTATCAGAGCGCCATAACTTTAGGATAATAGGTAGAATTGCCATGATTCGACCTAGTAGCATGTTTAAGTACCCGATTGACCTATCTTTAACTTAAATGTTAAAGTACTTGCCATAAATGCTTAAATGTGCCTTTCCTAAGGCTAATACAATAATACACGCTTGGAAACGCTCGTATCTCACCAACGAGTGATCAAGTCAAGAATAGGTGTGAAAACCGAGAACTCTCGATGAGATCATTCACTCCGCGCATTCTCTCGCACGAGATATCTTCATTGAGCTAGGAGTGACATCCAAACCTTGACGAACATCTCCGTTTCTATCTAGTGGAACGCCCGATGTGATCGGTAAGCGTGGCCACAACTAGGAATGATGTTGTTAAGTTAGGGGTGAAACCCGCATCTTAATAACTAATTCCGTGCTTCGATTTTCAATCTCACCAAAGTCTTGGTTATGCCGATGGTTTGTAACACGTATTAACTGGAAGGGTAAACGTCGTTAGCCACTTGCGGTGAGAACGTTTATCTATTAGGCCAAAGCGTGGGTCCAAATGCAAAGGGTAGTCGAATCACTTTGGCGTGTCAAATGTCTCAAAACCCCGGACACTCCCAATTGATTTAAGCCTATATCGTCGATTTACGCATCATCGAGTTTATTATTATTCATGTGTTTAAAATTTTGAGAATTTTCGCCTTATTCGATTTCTCGCTTAATTGTTTATTTCCCGCATTATCGATTTCTCGCTTTATCGCTTTACGCTCCCTAAGCGCATGCACTACTCGCACAGCTCTCGTAATCTAAAACGCTAATTAATACACCAACCAAACAAATCGCTTAACTCGATTACGCTTATGAGCCCATACGTGTTTCATACGTGGTATTATCTCGCTTATATCTCACTCATATCTCGCATCTCATATCGCGCTACGCATTGTTACTATTAGAAGGTGAATACCTGCAAATATGTGCTTATGTGCTTACGTGCTTATGTGCTTACGTGATTATGTACTTATGTGGATACGTGTTTATGTGATTTTGTGCCTTGAATGAATGATAATAATAATAAATATTTAAACATAACTCTATTATAATTGAATCTCATCTAATCTAAATCCTTCGTGTAGATGTCTTCAATGGGATCGCACACCCGAATGAATCTCCAGCGCAGCAACGCCGACAAGCGTATCGCTACAATGGTAGCCAAGGAGATAACTAAGGTCATCCCGCAAATTGTCTCTGAGATTCATGCTGTGAGCAGTAACTCATCAGTCGACTCAAAAACTGAGAATCCCAAGCCGCGATTCAGCTTCAAGAACTTCAAGGCTTGTGCACCTCTCGCCTTCACGGGCAATGACGGACCGACTTCTATGTTTCACTGGTTTGATGCTATTGAGGTCACTTTTAGGATAAGTGGATGCCCCAAACGCTACCGGAGTCTTCCAGTCCCGTGCTCTCGACTGGTGGACAGCTGAAAGAAACAAGCGTGGAAATGATGAAGCCTACAGTCTATCTTAGGAGGAACTCAAGGAAGTAATGATGAAGGAGTTCTGTCCTCCGCATGAAATGAAAAAGCTCGATAATGAGTTTTGGGGTATCAAGCAGGATGGTCCCGACAATGCTGGTTTTACTGCTCGGTTTAAGATTTCAGGCATCATCTGTCCCAGCCAGGTTGATACGACGGAGAAAGCTATCAACAAGTACATATGTGGTTTACCCGAGTGTGTTGCAAGTTTCATGAAAGTTGCTCGTACTACAACCATCGAGGAAACCTACATGCTCGCCGCTGAGATCAACGATCAGCTAGTTCAGGATGGTTATTTCAAGAACTCTGCTAAAGTCGCCAATCAAGCCGTCGTCGAACCAACCGCTGCTACCGAATCATCAAGTGAATCAAAGGGAAAGCGTCAGGGACGCAAAAGAGGAAACCCGAGTAAGAACTATGCTCTCGCCGCTCCAGCAAACCCTCAGCCGCTTCAGTCAGCCGCTCTGAACGCACCTCCAGCTAAGCGTGCGTATACCGGACCTCACCATCTGTGCCCTAAGTGCACTTATCGTCATGTCGTTGGTGGCAACTGCCGTTTTTGCACAAAATGCAATATCTACGACCATTTTACTGTGAGTTGCCGATCAGGTCCTCGCCAGCCAGCTCCTCAGGCTCCAGCAGCTCCAGCTTTACCCGCTCCTCCTCAAGCTAATCAGCAGCAAGCTCCAAAAGCACGTGTGTGCTATGTGTGTGGTGATCCGAATCATTTCGCTAATGTCTGCCCGAATCGTCCTGTCAAGCAAGAGCAGCCAGCACCGCAGCCTCAGCCGCCGCAGCAGCAGCAGCAACCACAAGCTGCACGTGGCAGAGCCTTTAACCTCAACCACCGCCAGGCCCAGAATGACAACAATGTTGTCAATTGTACGTTTCTCGTTAATGGTATTTATGCTTCATGTTTATTTGATACTGGTGCCGATAATTGTTTTGTATCGTTAGAATTCGAAAAGGTTTTAAAATGTAAGCGCGCTAAACTCTCAAAGACTTTCGATGTGGAAGTCACCACCGGAAGAACCGTTACCGTCAATTCCGTCTTACGTGGTTGCTCTCTCGATCTCAACAGCCACATCTTCTCGATCAATCTCATACCTATGCAGTTAGGTAGCTTCGATATCATAGTAGGCATGGACTTTCTTCGTGAGAATCATGCTGAAGTTGTATGCTTCGATAAAATGATTCGTTTCCCTCTTCCTAACGGTGATCAACTTCACGTCTATGGAGAAACTCCCTCAAAGAAGTTGATGCTTTTGTCATGTACTCGAGCACACAAATGCTTGCAAAAGTGATGTGTTGCCTTCCTCGCCCATATTGTGAACCCGTAGAAAGAAAAGAAGACTTTTAAAGATGTTTCCGTTGTTTGTGAATTTCCTAAGGTCTTTCCCGACGATTTACCCGGTTTACCCCCTACTCGAGATGTTGAATTCCGTATTGATTTGATTCCAGGTGCTACTCCCGTTGCTAAAGCCCCTTATCACCTCGCACCATCTGAAATGCGCGAGTTATCAAGCCAACTTCAAGAGCTTCTTGATAAAGGTTTTATACGCCCGAGCACTTCGCCTTAGGGCGCACCTGTTCTTTTCGTGAAAAAGAAGGATGGATCGTTCCGTATGTGCATCGATTACCGTGAACTTAACAAACTCACGATAAAGAACCGCTACCCTCTTCCTCGAATTGACGACTTATTTGATCAGCTTCAAGGTGCTACTTGTTTTTCTAAGATCGACCTTAGTTCCGGTTATCATCAGTTACGTGTGTTGGAAGAAGACATTCCGAAAACCGCCTTTCGTACTCGCTATGGCCATTTTGAGTTCGTGGTCATGCCTTTTGGTCTTACAAATGCACCCGCGGTCTTCATGGATTTGATGAACCGTGTGTATAAAGCTTTCTTAGATTGTTTCATCATTGTTTTCATCGATGATATTCTTATCTATTCGAAGTCGAGAGACGAACACGCGCGCCATCTCTGTTTAGTCCTCGAACTTCTTCAAGGGAATCGCCTTTATGCTAAGTTCTCCAAATGTGAATTCTGGCTCGAGGAAGTCCGATTTCTCGGCCACATCGTTAATAGTCAAAGGATTCACGTCGACCCTGCAAAGATCAAAGCCGTCTAGAGTTGGATTACACCAAAAAAGCTTCCGAAATCCGTTCATTTCTTGGATTGGCGGGTTATTACCGCCGATTCATCGCCGACTTCTCGAAAATCGTCGTTCCGCTTACCGATTTAACTCATAAAGATAAACCTTTTGTTTGGGATTCCAAGCAAGAGGAAGCTTTTCAAACTCTCAAGCGTGTGCTATGCAACGCTCCCTTTCTCGCTTTACCCGACGAAACGACGATTTCGTTGTTTACTGCGATGCCTCAAACCTTGGTCTTGGTTGTGTTCTCATCCAACTAGACAAGGTTATCACGTATGCGTCTCGTCAACTCAAGATCCACGAGAAGAACTACACGACCCACGATCTCGAACTCGGTGCAGTTGTTTTTGCATTGAAGATATGGCGACACTACCTTTACGGTACCAAGTGTACGGTCTTCACCGACCATAAGAGCTTACAACATATCTTTAATCAAAAAGAACTAAACATGCGACAACATCGATGGGTTAAACTTCTCAACGATTACGATTGCGAGATACGCTATCATCCCGGCAAATCAAACGTCGTCGCTGATGCTCTAAGTCGACGAAGCTATGTGTATAGTGTTCGTGACTCTCAAGCTTTGAATGATCTCGAAATCATGATCCGCTCCGCTCAGTTTGCTTGTTTTAACGAGAATACTTTGGAAGAAGAAATGAAATGTGGTGCCGAAACTCAGCGCGTATCCAAGCCTAATGGTATTTATTATTATCTCGATCGTATTTGGATTCCTACCTGTGACAATCTTCGTAACTTGCTAATGACCGAAGCTCATAAATCTCGATATTCCATTCATCTCGGTGCCGACAAGATGTACCAGGACCTTCGTCCTAAGTATTGGTGGCCGGGCATGAAAAAGGATATTGTCTTGTACATCTCAAAATGATTAACTTGTTCGAAAGTTAAAGCTGAACATCAAAGGCCCTCTGGTTTACTCGAACAACCCGAAATCCCGATGTGGAAGTGGGAGAGTATAGCTATGGACTTCGTTACCAAACTTCCCCGCACTTTATCCGGTCACTAGCATTTGGGTTATCGTTGATCGTCTTACTAAATCTACGCACTTTATTGCTATACGAGATGACTTTAAGGTCGAACGGTTAGCCCGAATCTATACCAACGAAGTTATATGTCGACACAGGACGCCTAGTGACATCATCTCTGACTGCGAGGTCGCTTTACCTCGCGTCTCTGGGAGACCTTTCAATCATCTCTCGGTACTACTCTCAATCTCAGTACCGCTTATCAAACCGACGGTCAGACTGAGCGCACGATCCGCACCCTCGAAGACATGATTCATGCGTGCATCATAGATTTCGGTGGTAACTGGGATATGCATTTACCTTTAATTGAATTCTTGTACAATAATAGTTATCATACCAGCATTCAAATGGCCCCTTTTGAGGCACTGTATGGAAGAAAATGTCGATCGCCTATTGCATGGCACGAGATCGGAGAAGCACAAATCAACGGTCCCGAGCTGATTCAAGAAACGGCAAACAAAATACTCCAAATTAGAGACAATCTCTTGAAAGCTCGGAGTCGTCAAAAGAGTTATGCCGACAAACGCCGCAAGCCCCTACAGTTCGAAGTGGGAGATCACGTTCTCCTAAAGGTTGCGCCTTGGAAGGGAGTGGTCCGCTTCGGCAAGAAAGGAAAGCTAGCGCCACGATACGTAGGACCCTTTAAGATTCTGGAAAGGATCGGCAAAGTGGCTTATCACTGCCAGAGGAACTCAATAATGTACATCCGACTTTCCACGTGTCTAATCTCAAAAAGTGCCTAGCCGAAGAAAATCTGCATGTCCCTCTTGAAGATTTGCAAATCAATGAGACTCTCCATTTCATGGAAAAGCCTGTGGAAATCATGGACCGAGAGACCAAGAAACTCCGACGCTCTCGCATCCCTATCGTGAAGGTCCGATGGGAAGGCAAACGCAGCGCCGAGTTCACTTGGGAATTGGAAAGTAATATGAAGGCCAAGTACCCGCATCTACTTGTTACAGCTACTACTTCAATTTCGGGACGAAGTTCCCTAAAGTAGGGGAGACTGTAACAACTCGAAAATTTGATTGTTATCTTTCCATTTTGTTTTCCCATTTATCTACCTTTGTAATCCCGAGATACAGTTTATAATAAAGTTTATGTTAAATAATTATGGGTTGTACGTTATTATCGCATCTAATCGCTTATTAAATCGCATCGCTTATCTCATCGCATCGTAAATCGCAATCATTTATGTGGTTTTATATTATTTATGTGTTATGTGTGTTTGTGGTTACTAATACGCTCGCTATCGCATCGCTCTCGCACGCTCGAATCGCATCTAATCGCTTATAACGCCTAATATAACTAATTAATATTAACCGAATCGCCAAACGCACAACGCGAAATAAACGAAGAAAACCCAACTTTTGGGTCAAGTTCGCTCGAACTTGGTGTTACCAAGTTCGGCCGAACTTGACTGGCCCAATCAACTCCACAATGACCTCAAGTTCGCTCGAACTTAACCTCAGAGAGGTCAAGTTCGGTCGAACTTGGATCCCTTCTCTTAAAATCTCTACAAGTTCACGCGAACTTGTACAAATTTGTACAAGTTCGGCCGAACTTGACTCCACCAGCTCACCATTTTGCCTTCTCCTATCAATACTCAGCTCATTCATCTCATTTGAACTTGCTGTAAGTTCGCCCATAGCTCTAAAAACCCGAAACCTTCGTGTTCTAAGTAAGATTAAACCCGATTTCAACTACAACAACGTTTATCAACGATTTACAAAGGTTTACAACAATTTTAGCGCAAGGCATAGCCTTCGTTTTCATCAAATCTTCTCTGTTTACGAAAATCTGCATATTTTTCCATAAAACTTCTGTTTTTCACTCAGATCTATGCTTAGATCTGAGCAAATCCTTTTGAACATTGATTTTTACACAAAATACGGACTTTTGATGATGTTTTGTTCATTTTCTGATATGAAACGAAGCATTTATCATTCAAGATCCCAGATCTGGAAGCACAAGGACGTTTATGTTGGTTTACACAAGCCGGACTAACCCGAACGAACCCCGAGTTCGTCTGGATTAGCCCACGCTTTTGTAAAACGGCTAAAACAACTCTAAAGACCTCTCTGACCCAAGTTTGCTCAGTAGCACAGGGTTGGAGGGATGAACACTCGATTTACTCAGCAAACGACGCGAAAATGCAAGATTTTTTACCCGAAAACATCAAGTTCGCTCAAGAATCACCAACTCTCCAGGTCAAGTTCGACCGAACTTGCACCCAAATGGGGCAAGTTCGACCGAACTTGGGTTATTTTCACCAAATTCTCCACAAGTTCGACCGAACTTGTCATTTTAGTAAGATATTCTTACAAGTTCGCCCGAACTTGACAGGTTTCCTAAGAAACCTACCAAGTTCGATCGAACTTGACTCTAAACCATCCAAAACCATACAAGTACGCTCGAACTTGTATGTTTACACACAAGTTCGCCCGAACTTGCCTACTGCTCAACTCAAACTTCACCATTTTGGCTTTTCGGGAGACTGATGCACTTCTGTTCGTTTACAGGCAGATCGGCGCACTCCGCAACTCTCCTCAGAATCTTAAGTCTTACCAAAACGCACCCACTGTGAGTATACTTGACCCATTTTTGCTTTAACGCACTCTTTGGGTGTTACATACGTTCCTACATCAAAAACACTTCACAAATCAAAACTGCTTATCACACGCGAATAATCTAATTGTATATGCTCGATACGTGATACTAGAAACATGTGACTAGGACTTATTTTCGTTAACTTGCCTCCTTAGCTAGTATGGTACTATAGTGTGGCTAACATCCGACGGGGTCTAGTTAGGATGATCGCGCAAGCCTTCTCACGGTAGTTAGCATGAGAAATGAGCCTATGTTGTATGATGTGTTTTGGTGTATCATGATATGTAGTTAGATTATTTCGCGAACGCTTTCTCTATTATGCTAGTAGTACTTAAACCTGTATGCTCACCTTTACTTAATTGCATTGACTTGTATTTTAACGTATGTTAGCTTGGATGCCTTGGATGTTGCATGCGTAGTTTAGTTCGTTTTGTTAGTTTGTTTAGAATGGTTGTAATAAAATCTAGGGGAGATCGAATTGGATTTATGTTAAGAGATTTTGTTGAAATGTAATGGTTATTTTGATGGTTTATGAGTTTGATAGTATGGGATATTGAATGTTGATTAATATCTTTGAAATGGCTGTTATAGAATCACTTGATCAATTTGATTCGCCTAGTGCCACTACCCCGATGATTCCGCCATCGGTTGGGGTGTGAAATCACGGATCTTCACTTTCAAAACTTCTAATAAACAATCATTATATATGTGTATGTGTGTGTGTGAGAGAAATTTTTATCATTTATTTATGTATTTTGTGATTCGATACATATTAAAAGTAATTTACATATGTGTAATAACCAAAATAATATACGCGTTATAAGTAATTACATATGTGTAAAAAAATAGTTTACATATGTGGGATATAAAATCTCCAATAGAAAATGATAAAACGACAGTTTTGCCCCTCACGTAAGGGGCACATGATTGGTTTTAACCATGAAAATGGATGGAGGTTAGTATAAAGGACATGCGGTGTGCAAAAGTTTCAAATAAAGGATATGCGGTGTGAAAAAGTTTCAAATAAAGGACATTCGATGTAATTTCTAAGGATAAAGGACATACGATGCAAATTAGTGTAAAGTTAAAGGACAAACCATGTAATTTACTCTTTATTTTTGTAAGTTACTAGTCATTTTAAGGGCCTAGGGGTTCAAACTATGTCTCTTTTTATCATGGAGTTGATCGAGTTCTTGGGGAAATAAAATGTATTTTCCATTTATATAAACTTGAATGAGTTTTTTTTTAATTGTTGAGGTTGTTGCGTTTGAAGAACATAACGATTATAAGTTTTAAATTATTTTTTATATTTCATATATTTCTTGCATCACACTTCATAAATATACATTTTGATATGAATACTGTAACAACCCGCATTTTCGCAGCTCGTTACTCTCGTTACGCTTAACACCAGAGATTCAGATCATAATGTAAACTATATCGCTTACTACGCTACATCGCTTATTTTCGCACTATGTCGCACTTCACAACACTTATAACGCACTCGCTAAATACTATAAACTTTGCGTGATGTTTCCAAGTCTATCTGCTCGCTTAGACAACGCGACTCTCTCAGAACTTGGGAACTCAGACGCCTATTAAACGCTTAATACTCGCAACGCTCTCGCTCAAACAACTCGCTTTATCGCATATTATACGCAACGCTTAATACAATTAACTAATACGAACGAAAGCATGAGAAAAGGATTTTTAATAACTTTTAGGAATTTTTCTAGCATAGGTTCCTTTTGTAAAAAGTGTGTGTTTTAATCATTAGAATCCAAAAAGAAAATTTTAAAAAATTATTTTCGTACGAAAATTGTATTTTTTTCGTGCGAAAAAGTATGTTTTTTGGCTCCGGCTGGCAGTTTTCATGCGAAAAAGAAATATTTTATGCGAAAATCGCATATTTGGTGCGAAAATAACCATTTTCGCACGAAAATATGGATTTCCGTACGAAAATTTCATCAAACCACCTCCATTCCTCTCCGCCTATAAATACAACCCTTCACCATTCACTCCAACTTGCTGCCATTCCACACCAAAACGCTCTCCAGCCCGATTCTCTTTGTTCCAAGTAAGAACACTACGTTTTTCACACGAATCACAACGGTTTTTACAACGATTTTGCACGAGATTATCTCCGATTTATCTAAACTTCTCTGTTTTACGAAAACCTTCATCTTTTTTATAAAACATTCTGATTTTCTTAAGGATTTAGCACTTCACTGAGCATGTTTGAGTTAGCCTTGGCTTCTCAGACCCGAAACCTTGTTGTTTCAAACTCACCAAGTGTTTATCCTAACAAAACTGTTTTATCAAATCGATTTTAACACGAAAATGGATCATACCGACTAATGTTTCGTTCACTAAGTAGTGGAACGAGGCGCTGTCAAAATCGTCACGAAATAGACTCGAAAATACATATGTTTCAGACGAAGTCTTAGTCCCGAATGCACCAAGACGCAAGAACAGTCACTTGTGCGATCTGAGCTGGCTCGCGTGAACCATACTTGGTTCACATGGTCTAGTCCGAGTTTATAAAAGAGACGCACTCGCTCAAAACACCTCTCTGATGCTAGGTTGATCAGTAACCTAAGGTTGGAGGGATGAACACTCGATTTCCCAAAGTCAGACGCGAAAACACTCGATTTTAGACACAAAACAGGCATTTTCGCACGAAAATTTCCACTCGAAATTTCCATTTTCGTACGAACATTTTCGCACAAAAATTTCTTTTTCATGCGAAATAGTATGTTCCCGCATGACTCTCCGTTTCAACTGTTTCAACACTCTGGAAGACTGATGCACTTCTGATTCTACGCGTAGGCTGACCCGACACTCTCCTCACTCCATCTCGCTCGTGTCTGCTGTTTACGCACTCACTGTGAGTATACTTGACCCATTTTCGCTTTAATGCACTTTTTGGGTGTAACATACGTTTATATCAAAACACACGAAACACACTAAACTAATTTATCACACGCGAATATCTGTTAACATATTTATACGTGATGCTAGGAACATGTGAACTAAGACACATTTTCATTAATTCACCTTAGCTAGTATGGTACTATAGTTTGGCTAACACCCGACGGGGTCTAGCTAGGAAGACCGCGCGAGCATCTAGAGTGTATAGCATGAGAAATTTGTCTTGTGAGTTTATATGTTATGTGTATCATGTTTATGTATGTGGGGATTCGCGACATTGTTTTATCTATTATGCTATTATATCAAAACCTGTATGCTCGCCAATACATTTTTGCATTGACAATTATTTTAACGTATGTTGTAGGTTAATATTTCTACTCGCTGCAAATGAACTTAGGATTTTGCTTAGAAACTTGTAATAAATTGTAATCGACTTTGAAAATTGTTTTAGATTAATGGAATTCGTGATTATTATCTAATGATTGTATGGGAAATTGACGCTTAAATATTGTTATTTAAAAATAGTCGTTGTGGATTCTCTCGAACAATCTGAACCGCTTAGTGTCGCGCCCCGATGATTCCGCTATCGGTTGGGGTGTGACAGATGGGGTCTAGCTAGGAAGACCGCGCGAGCATCTCGAGAGTATAGCATGAAAAATTTGTCTTGTGAGTTTATATGTTATGTATATCATGTTTATGTATGTGGGGATTCGCGACATCGTTTTATCTATTATGCTATTATATCAAAACATGTATGCTCGCCAATACATTTTTGTATTGACAATTATTTTAACGATGTTGTAGGTTAATGTTTCTACTCGCTGCAAACGGACTTAGGATTTTGCTTAGAAACTTGTAATAAATTATAACCGACTTTGAAAATTGTTTGAGATTAATGGAATTCGTGATGATTATGTAATGATTGTATGGGTAATTGACGCTTAAATATTGTCATTTAAAAAAATAGTCGTCGTGGATTCTCTCGAACAATCTGAACCACTTAGTGCCGCGCCCCGATGATTCCGCCATCGGTTGGGGTGTGACAAATACATATAACCCCAATATGAACTATACATACAAAATTAAAGAAAATATAACATTACTCATTTTAAATGATGCGTTTACGAAATAAGAATTTTGTTTTTGAATACAAAATAATTAGTATATTTTATTTCAAATTAATATTTTCTCATTTTAGTAAGTGTTATCAAAGTATAAGATGAAATGGAATTAGTTCATGATCTAAGATTATATATATTAAGTGCGCACAAACACACACACACACATATATTGTTTATACATAAACATTTGTGAAAACGATAATAACAAATTATAAACATGATGAGGTTTTAACTTTTTTTACGTCAAATTTTTTGTTATCTCATCGTCTTTTGATAAGTATGTTTTTATTTATTAAAGTAGAGATATTATATTAAAGTATAGGTAAGTAGCTAACTAATATTAATTATTAAGAATTAAGAATATTGAAGAGATATAATCATGAATATAAGATTATTTCTAATATATATTAAATACAATCATTTAATAGTATTTATATTAATTTACTTATTATTATTATTATTATTATTATTATTATTATAATATGGTTGATGTAACATAATAAATTATCATATGGCATTTTGATGAAATTCTTTGTTATAAAAAAATACCAGATTACATTATAGTTACTCTTTTATTAGTTTTATATTTTTCTAAGTTAGTAGCCATTTTAAGGGCCTAGGCTTCAAACTATGTCTGTTTTTTCTTTTGTGTTCAAGCCTGTTAATTTACTAGTCATCAATTAGGAATTCAAACGAGAACAACTGTAGGCCTCGTTTTTTAAGTTACTCGTCATCAAAGGTGTCATATGGTGGTATGTATTCTTAATTTAGTGGCTGGTGTCTGAATCCCACTTGTGCATTTTTAGTCTATTTTTTCTTCTAAGTATAAGTTTTTAAGTTCCTCACTTTTTTTTATTAGAAATGGATTCTTCGTATTTACGCGAGTGTAACCTCTATATTCGTGAGAGTGGTTGTAAATTGTTGTGAGTGAAGGAAAAAAGAAAAAAAAAATTATTATTCATCAGTAAATTTGGAGGAGATACTTTTCACGTATATAATTTTTTAATATTTTTTTAAAGTGGTTGTGAGTGGTTGAAAAAAAAGGTAATGATAAAAGTATAAAAAAATTATTATTTACCAAAAAAAAAAGAGAAAATATAGTGTTTTTTAATGTAATTATAGAGATAGAGTAAGAGATTTGATTGTGAATGCTCTTATTGACCATTTTTTCACCGAGTCCTCTAAAGTATATAAGCCAACGGAAACACAATTCAATCCGATAAAGAAAACTTGAAGTTAGCTTTACTTGGTGACCAATTCACTAAGATAAAAGTACCTTTACCATCCTCACGGGTATAAACTCTGTTAACTTTCGACAAAAATATTTTCTTTCGGTCTGTGGTGGATTCTAATGCTCAAGTCCTCAAATTATCATATTGGGTTCGTCAAACATACTCTCGTATGCCGAACATGCCCTCCATATGAAAGATAACTTTTTTTTTGTATAAACAGGGTTAGGGATGAGCAAATGGTACTAGGTATTGGTTCGGAATCGGTACCGAATTTCCCGAACCGACTCGATGTTTGGTACCGGCATTCAGTGTTTTCGGTACCGGTTTTTACCTTCAAATACCGTTCCGTACCAATACCAAATCATACCGTATAGGGTGTTTTCGATATCAATACCCATTTTTCAGAATTTTTAATACCAGTTAGTACCGAGCTCTTCCATAAATAGGGTTCATCAATTTAGCTAGACCCTATCACCACGTATGGTATTTGCCAAGTCAGTCCAAAGGGACGCCAAGGGTAAGAGCATGAGTGAGTTGGCGAATATGTCAGCCCAAAGGGCCGGTGAAGGCCAAACGAGCACACACACAATAGTCTTAAAAGTAAAACAAGCGAAGTGGGTGAAATTGAAAATGTAAGTTAATATCGCCCATAGTTTAATAGTGAGTTTGCATTGCTCAGTAACCCCTGACTGGCGGATTTCTCGATGTCAAAACGAACCTAATATTTTACCTATAAATACCTAACACACTCTCATCGTCCCCTCCGCCGATTATTCTCCAATTCTTGTTATCTATCAATCAATCTGATCAGATCTATCCATGGCGGCCTTCACCGGATCATCCACCCTACTTTCATGCCAATGCCTGGTATATCACTCTCTCTATCTCGTCTGCAATCGATTTTCATTTCAGTTTTCTGTTGCTTCCATCAATAATTGAATGTGTAACATGTGTTGTTCATTGATCGTTGTTTTATGTTCTTGATTGTGTCTGATTTCTCTTCCAGTTGTTAGATCTAGGGATGGTATACAAACCCCAGCCTGACAGTGACCGGTACACCGGACACCCGATAGATCAGGGCTGGGTATGCGTTTTCGACCACCGGTTTTATAATTTTTAAGGTATAATTTTAGGTGTGGTGACTTCCGACCCCCGGTTGAAATTTTCAAGCTTCGCCACTAGTTATGGGACCGGGTATGGGATTTAAAAAAAAATTATTTTGTGGGAGTTGATACCCGACCTGATTACCGAAAACTATATACTTGTTTACCCGATCATATACGTGAAAAATATCCAATTTGTTAAATTTTGTTTGTTTTTCCCTTAGTGTTTGTTTGTTACTTGGAAAATAAACTTTTCTCATGAATATGAAATTATTTATATTAGTATGTTACGAATACGGAATTATCTTTTGAAGCTTTTATCATCGTGATATTTACATGTTTTAAACTTTTATAGTAATAATAATATGTATGCAAGAAATCTTATTTTAACTTATTGTAGTTATCAAGAGTATTAAATCGTATAAAAAATACAAAATAGAATGGTAAGAAAAATGTATTTGGAAATCCAAAAGGGTGTTGTTTTTAAGAAATTCACGGGCCTGACAGGTAATTACGGGATACATGCCCATTGGTATTGGGCTGGATACATGCCCATTGGTATTGGGCTGGATACATGCCCATAGGTATTGGGCTGGGTATGAGACTTAGATTACTAATACCCGGCCCGAACCCATCTAATTGCCACTTTATAAACCGTATAATGCAATACAATTGACTGTTGAAATGTTTTTTTATCGTCTAGTTTTTAGCAGTAATTGATAGCTTACTTGTCAAAAGTTTGATTCATTTGGTTTAGTGGCTGTAGTTTCAAGTTTATGTTGAATTGTTGCTTTTCAGTTGCAGATATTAATGAATTAGGTTATTATGTGTTAAAATGGCTGTAGGTTCCAATTATTAAATAGTCTTTGACTCAAAGATTTCTGATTTAAATTGACTAAAAAGAGTTTGACTAGTATTAAATTACAAATCATTTTTATGTTTTATTGGTGCACTGACTGGGAAATTCTGTGTATAACTTGTTGGGTGTTATCACATTAATTAACAAGAAAGTAAAACTTAATGTTACTAGTTTAGATATTATACATTAATACTTGTGTACAAATTTTACTCAGGCACCAACAAGGGTCTCTGGCCTGAAGATGGCTTCTTTCTCCAATATGGGAAGAACCAATCTCCCATTGTCGTTCCGCCGCCTTCAAATTTCATGTGCTGTAAGTCTTTCTCCTTTTGTCACAATTTTATGCTGGCAGTTATATGTATATGAATAATGTATGTAATGAATCATTGTCTTTAGTGTCTTGCATATCGTTTCTTGTATTCTCATCATAGGCCGGTGTAACAGATCAAAATGAATTTGCGTCAAAATGCGTTTTCTTTTATTCGGGTGCAAGCACGTTTTAGTAGTTATGGTCACCATACAACACTGTAAATCTTTGAATAAACGGTTTTGGAGGATGTATGCATTACAAAAAAGAGATCTTGGTGACTTTCATCTCATTTGACTTGTTCCCCTTTTAGCTAACCTCTTTTTGATTTGACCCGTTTGAATTAAAACTAGGAACTTTTTTTTAAAAAAAAAAGCCTATATGTAATTATATTTATAACACCCGAAAATTTACAGAGGAATGACAGGTAAACGGGCAAGAAGCTGCACCGCAACCCCCCTTTTGATAGCAAATTCGATCCTTCCGAAAACTATACTAGAAACTGATTCAACACATTTTTATTTCTGAAGGCCAAACCCGAGACAGTAGACAAGGTTTGCAACATAGTGAGAAAACAACTGGCTCTAAAAGAAGATATGTCGGTTTGTGGTGAATCAAAGTTTGCTGCGCTGGGAGCTGATTCACTCGACACGGTACTCCAAACTAATAAACGAAAAATACTTTATTTTCTAGTTTTCCAAGAAGCTATAATCTTTATTTTTTGGTGAATTTGTTTCCATATTGAATTTTATTATGTCGTTTTCATTTCTGACTAGATCTATGTTTGCAGGTCGAGATTGTGATGGGGCTTGAGGAAGAGTTTGGTATCACCGTTGAAGAAGAGAGTGCCCAGAATATCGCCACGGTTCAAGATGCTGCAGATCTTATCGAGAAGATTCTTGAGAAAGACAGTGCATAATCAGTGAGGTTCTGGTATACTTTTTCTTGTTTTGGTTGATTTCAACTGTTCCTGGTGTGTGTTGGTGTATTATGCAGTATTGTTAGTCGTTTTTTCGGATATTAGTTCGTATGCTGGTAAAAGGATTAGAGTGGTATTTTTAATGAATCTGCATGCTACAATAAACTATTAATATATATAGTCTCTTGTTTAAGATATACACTTTGATTCTAAGGGACCCAAGTTTAATTCCTGCCCTTCCCACTATTTTCTGCGGAAAATGGTGATGATGGGAGACTAGGCGAAGAAGTGGGGATCGCTAGTTCTTCGGGCTTGTGTTCACGGGCTTCGGCCCTAGGCGAGGGTCAGGGCCGGACCGATAGACTTAACATTCTAGGCGAAGGCCTAGGGCCACCAAAATATAGGGGCCTCCAAAAAAATTTCATATATTACATGTGTATGTGTATTGGCCCAAATGAACGAACACATAATGACCCAAACAAATAAATGGTCTACACCCAAAACTTGAAGGATTATTGGTCAAATCTCTTTTTTCTTGAATCCATAAGTTACGATCCCTTTTTTTCTTGAATACAATTATGCATCCTCTGCCGATGGGGGAGGAAACTATGGGTAATCGATTGTTGTCGATTGTGCGATTGATATTGTGATTTGCTATTGTCGTTTGCTATTCTTTTTAGGTTCAAGTCTAATAAGGGCCTGACTTTGTACTTCGCTTAGGGTCTCCAAAAACGTTGGACCGGACCTGGTCAGGGTTTTCCCCGGTTCGGAGGCGAGTGTATCCCGATGTGGTGAATTTCGCCAGTAGCCCATTTGGAGTTCTCGTTGGCCGTTCAAAAAAGATATACACTTTGATACCATGGATCAAATACCGCTTGATAAAGAGACCTTCAACAAACGACAAAAAATCACAAATGCTAAAATCGGCTCGTTATATAACATGGACAAACGTATTAAAACCATAAAAGTGAAAATATGAGACATACAGGTGTAAATCAGAAAGCAGAGAAAACGACAGAGTAAAACGGGTAATCCCATATACGGTGTCAATGGATTCGGCGTGTACATTACATGTCTAACCCATTCGACCCGTTTTCAACGTCTTGACATAATGCTTAAAATGGGTTGGGTCTTCTTGCTTTGGATTATTATCTTCATGGTTTGGGTTGACCCGCGCCTGTCAAACCAAGCTTAACATGAGTCGACACTCAACTAGGAGTTTCTCTTTGACTTGATTACTAAAACGATCGCTAATGGCTAACTTGGTTAAAATAAAATAAAAAACAAACATTAGGACTAATCGGCTAAACCAACCCGAAGAGTATAATTGTTTTCCTAACGAAACCCAAATATTAACTTTGAAACATGTCCAATCATACCATGCTACAATCATGTTTTTAATTTTGAATTTTTACTTCTCTTTATATAATATAAATACAATGTATGCGAAATAAAATTACATATTTGTGTTTAATTCGGTATGCACGACATAGGTAAAAACCGGCCCAACTATTGGTCGGGTTCCTGGTCCAGTTTTAACAAAAGTATTAATGAAAAAAAATCCATTAAAACACCTATATGTCCATGGTGTCAATGGATTCTTTGACCCTATCTATAAAAAAAATTAATGAAAAAGAATGTCCATGTCTTTATAGCCTAGTGACATTTTTGTGGTGGGATAAGACTTTCGGACCAATAGGTCCTAAGTTTGATTCCCACAAGGGGGTTTTCTCATATTGATTGGGTTTCCTCTAGAATTGGTGTATAGGCATTATGCCTAGTGGAGATGGATATGGTCTGGTGGTTCCGCTGATGGCATGATGATACTCCAATGTTCCTACAGTGATCCAAATTTGTCGTTCAAAAAAAATAAAAAAGAATATAAGACCATCAACAATGCATAACATTTACAATGTATTTGATGTGTATGAGATGAGGTGGATGATGATTTGGATGTGAGAGAGAGAGAGAGCAAAATGTTTGTGACTAAATGCTAGCATTTAAGAAGAGAGAAATAAATTGTAAGTAATTATGTAATTAATGAAGAAAGGGAAACTGTAAATAAAATTTATTATTGTGACAATTAAACTTTGTTTCAATCATTTTATTATAAAATGAAGCATTTGTGAAGCATATTCATATTGAAAAACTCGAAGTCACTGGACCAAATTGCACCACGCAAACAACATTATTATCCACAAGTAAACAAAACCTTATTATACATTGGAAGTTTATTTATTATTATGACAAGAGATCACATGGGTGATTTGTTAGATACTTAAATGGCCCCCAAAACTGGTTAACACCAATTGTGTGAATATGTGATATCAATATTCTTTAATTTAATGGTTTCGTATAAAGTATTAATGTATAACACTAATCATAATATGAAAGTTATCATCGTGTAAGTATGTGATTGTGTTATTAGACCGACTATATTCGACTCGTCTGAATTATTTTATTATTTGATATATTTAGAAACCATAAAATATAACTTAGATTAACAATGTAAATATATAAACAAATCAAGTTTGACAGGTTTTGTAATACAATGTTTGTATCTATTAACTTTTTAAATAGGTGGATTTAAATAAATAAATAAAAACTTTCACAGACTTCGAAACACGAGCATAAATACATTGTTATGATGTTGAGTATCATAAAATCTTAATGTATATTTATGCTCGTCTCTGGAGTGGGTGAGAGTTTGTTTTTTATTTATTTATTTTACTTGTTATTTTCTTACACTGTGCATAATAACTTGCAACCTCTTTGTGTTGAATCACCAATGTGAATTAGTTATATATAATTAGTTTATACTATTAGTGCAATTTATGAATGTATTTACAAATAATCTAATAGGGCCTTCACTCCTTTCTCATCCATTACTTGATCCTTTTGCTCTCCTCGTTGCGAGATATACATTGTAACCTGTTTCAAGAATCATTGTTTTCGGCATGTTTTTAAAACATGACGATTTGGAATTGTTGTGTTATGATGGATGTTGGTTTCGTATTTCAAATACTGGATAATTTTCTGAATCGTGTATCTTACTTTCAACTTAAAGTATTTCGTGGATACACGAAATCAACAATCGGATAAGACAAAAAGTGTTTAGCGAGAACAAGATGTTCTTCCATGTGAAAATGAATGATGAACTCGTGTCTTAAACAGACCAAATGATTTTCTTTATATAAGGGTTGAACCACTACAATGTTTTAGTTGCTGAGTAGTTACAATAGTTATACCAGGGGAAACCATAAGTAGAAACTTTTGTAAACAACTCAATTCGTTAAGTGTCCAGTACAACTAATTTGCTACTGATGCATAGTAGTTAGTAGCCACTAATGATTATTTTGTCACTGATGAACAAAGTTGCTAGGGGCTCTGCTTTTGGACCCCCATTAGGGCATTGACCTGGACCCCATCAAGGGGGCAGTGCTCTCTTGGATCCTCCATTAGGGGCTTTGCCCATATGAAGTATGGAGATTCTATGGTGCTTAAAACCATAATAATCTTGATCATATGTATACACCACACCTAACTCGTATCAATGGTTATTATTATTTCTCATATGGTGTTTCAGTAAATCCCGTTCACCCAAATAGTTTGACGACAAACAATCAACACACAAAATGATGGTAGGTAGTTGTCAATTTATCATTAGTGGTGGCCTTAAAAAGACACACATCTGTGAAGGTGTAGTCTTAAGTTGTTCTCAACGTATGCAAATAGCCAAATATTTATTCGTTTTACTTGTAATAGTTAAAAACTTTAAAATATACAACACTAGGTTATAACCTCATGTATTACACGGGTTAAATAAATAAAAAATCAAATAGTTAATAACGAAGATTTAACAATTATAAAACGATAGACGCATTTATGACATCCAACAAAATTGTGTCATGTATGATCAAAACTTGTGATGTTTGTCAAGTTTATAAATATGAAAGTATTTGAACCATCAATTAGGAAGACAAACTGTATAATCGACTTTCTCACGTGTTTTAACAGTCATGTGAACATACATTTAATAACTCAAGTTTTATTTAAATAATAGTGGTCTTAATTTATTAGTTCTAAAAAATATTGAAATGTCCAGATTTGGCATATAGCGATTAGCCAATTAGGTAAACTTATAGCTACAAAATAATATTTAAATAAATTAGATAAGTATAAATTATCGGTAATTATTAAATTATATAACTTTAAAATTTAAATTTCTGGACGTGAGTTGCATCTTAAAAAGTTGGTTGTTTTTGGATAAATTTATTAGTATGATAAATGTAGTTAGTATTCTTCTTGTATTTTAAATATATTAAATAAATAAGTAAATTGTTAAGCAAGAAAATCGTTCCCTCCACCCTCGTTATAAAAATGCGCAATATTTGTTTCAATTATAAAGATATAATTTCTAGCCTAGTAATTAATATAAATAAATAATAAGATATTTTATGAAACTTTATCGGTAATTTCTTAAATGTTTGAAACATATTTTAAATTTAATAATTTAAGTTAAGTAATAATTATCTACAATTAAGGAATTAAGATATAATTTGTAACATCGTAATTATTATAAATAAATAATAAGATATTTTATAGAACTTTGTCCGTAATTTCTTAAATGTTTGAAACATATATTAAATTTGAAATTAAATAATAATTATCAACAATTAAGGATTATCTAGAATAATGAAAAGTGTCCCTACATTGGTTTCTTTTATTATATAGTATAGATATAAATTTTTATTCTCCTTGGATTTACTAATATCCAGATTTGTAATATATTCTGTTTTGATCATTAAAAATCCCTAGGATCCTATTCAACTGCAAAATGTCTCAAATACTTTGTAGGCCGTCGTTCAAATTCCAAAGCCTGTTTTGATCAAAGTGAATCATTAGGCGTTACAAGGCCAAAGCCTTGAGAACCATCATCCAATGATCAAGTCAGTAAAAGTCATCACCGATGTAATTTTGTTAAAAGTGTATGCAGGCTACATTGCTACATATGTATTGTATGTGACAGACGGATGACTATAGTAAGAAATATGGGAGATATAAAGCCACTGTGATATAGGAGGGAACCCATTTTTATAGATAAGCGATAAATATGATCTAGAACTAGAGTACCGCCTACAAACACTATGCCCATTGACCAGTATAAATGAGTTTTATACAAAGGTGGTATGTGTAACGAGTATACGTAGCTTCCAAGATGGGTCATGTTTGAGTAGCACATTCGTTTTGTGGAATTAAAATTGGAATTTGGGTGTTTCTTTTCACAGTATGAAATGCCATCCGTACGAAATTGGAATGTAGATTCCGTTCTTTCTGTTATTGTTCAATTCTAATTCTTTCTTTTGTTGAGACAAACAACATAAGAAATATAATGTACATTCCAATTCCATCTAGATTCCACTTCATTATGTGAAAGGAATGCTAGTCTTATTCTATGGACCGCCAAAATTAGCTATAAAGATCCACGCACGTAGCTTTACAACAATAGTTTGGAGGCTGCGTCCTTGGGGGTCACCCTAACGGTCAAGTTAGAGGAACCATTTACCTACCGTGTGAGCATATGCATCTGTATGTATCATGTGGAGTATGAGATAAGAGATGAGGATAGTGAGAGAATAGAGGTGGAGTTAGGATAACAGGGAAGAAGGAATCCATATTTTTATAATTTAAATGACAAATTAAGAATGTATTTTCTTACATCCTCCCAATCACTTATACTATTAACTCGCACCTTGTCAAACGAGACTCAGCTCATCAACTCCAATGTTGTCTATGGATTGAACGGCAGCAAGTTGCTTCCTTAAAGCTGCAAGTTCTTCACCTGCATCACATACAAACGCAGAAGCCTGCCTGCCTGATAATGTTGCTCCTTCCATGCTATCTATATAATCCTGTATGGATTAAAAAAAATACGCGTTAATAATCCGCCACGTCTGGGATCAAAACGATACTTTTTTGTGTCAAAACGGGTCGGGTTAAATTATGTTAATAACATTTCATAAAAACATTTCTACAAGAATAAAATGAGTGAGACCTGTTTTGTATATGAACCCGCGAGGAAAAAGTTCTTCACTGGTGTCTTCTGATCAGGCCTAAACGGGTCTTTACCGGGCCCCTCTTGGTACAAAGATTGACCAATTTTTACCACAGACGACCACGTAACTTCCAGACCTTGTGAAGACGGGAATAAAACCAAAACCTAGTCCCGATGGGTAAAAACCATATAAATATATAAATATAAACATGAAAGCAGGGTCTTTAATAACAAAAAGTCAAAGATGTCTACGCAACCTGTTTAGAAACCCGACTAATAATTTCTTCATTTGGTAAAGGCATGTATGGGTCTCCTGGAGTCAACACACATCTGAACGATAAAAAGTACTTCATGAGTTACAAATGCAGCATATATATGATTATATTTCATAATATATGATAACTTACTGGAGCAATGAGCCTTGTCCCTCAATATAATAATCTTCCGGTGAAGCCAATGCCAGGTCAGCAAAACAGGAAAAATCTGCATCTGGGGTATAAAGAAGATTGTCCAGCCCTGCGGCTTGCCTCAATTGCCTCGAAATTAATAATTCAGAAGTTAATTCAGACAAAATATCTGAAAAAATACTGAAAGATGGAAGCAGATATGTCATGCAGTGAATCAGATTTGGACACATAAGCTCACCTAGATCGTTCTAGATCCTGCAATTCTGTTACCCAGCCATTGTAACGAAGTTGCACGGTCACAACGGGAACACCGACTAATTTGTAGATATTATCGAAGAATTCCCATTCCCTCCAATTAGAAGGCAAAAGTCTCTTGATACCGGGGACATCACATGCTGCCATTTGATGGAACCTTTTTAATTACTCAGTTCGCAAATACACTAGCGTTCACTCTAGAACCCCACCCTATATATGCCATTGATTTACACACGTGTATGGCCAGGATTAGTTCGCTCAGTTCGCAAATACACTAGTGTTCACTCTTGAACCTAATCCTATATATATATATATTTGGGTGGGGGAGGGGTTGGGCTATTGAGGGGTTATCAAATATCAATATGTACAAACCTGCTATATATGCATCTGCCTTCACAATTTTCTTTTGAGTAGCCTAGAAAAGTTCAATAATCAATCAGAATAATGGAAATTATTCATTATGTATAACTACAAAAAGCTAAGCTAACTTTTAAGCTACCAAACAGTGTCTAAACAACACAGTATGAATATGTGTGTGTGTGTACATATATCTTTCAAGTTCCAAGAAAATGAAACATGGGCAAAGTTTTATGATGTATGTAATGAACATTTTTTTTTCACATTTACGTTGCAATAGCAGGTTTCCAGCTCGTTTAACGATCAAAACGTATTAGTACATGAAAGCTGAAACACATTATAAGGATTTGTTAAGTTAAAGGATTAAAAAGGAATCCCAATGAATTTCAAATGGTTCTTATGAGAAGAACTCATAGATAAATAATACTAAATGAACTGCACTTACTACCTAAGACTAAAAGCAGTGTTTCGTAGTGAAATAAAGTCTTTATTATTTTATTGGTCCTTTATTGGCGTGTTTCATTCTCACTGATGGATTTTAGCATTTTAAATAAAGCTAGTGGTGCACTGGTGCTAGATCTGACATGCACCAACTAATGAGCCACCACATTTTTGCCAAATTGCAGAAACTAGCTAATAATTAGACAGACCATCAAACGCGTATAGAACAACAAAATTTATTTTAGTCATTAGCAGAGTGAAAAAAGTAGCTTAGACCACATATATCATCAAGTTGGTAATTTACTAGATTCTCATTTACTGCAAGCATTTAGACATGCAACCTTTTTTATATTGTCTTATTCCTTATACCAGGTCCCTAAGCATCTTTTGTTGAAAAAGTATCTTAAAAACATGTCATATAAACAACTAATCCATAAATATAGAAGAGAATGACAGTACCTTAGACATAGCAAGCCCTGTAACATATGTGTCTCCATTAGCAGATTTCTCGTAAAGAATCTCCCTACACCCCCATCTGAGATGGAACCTGAACTAACATAACCATATTATTAGTTGCAATAAATCACACTTTTTTCCGAAACAACATAATTGCACTTTAATTTCTTTGATATAAGGTCTTTATTGTCCATATACTAATTATTTCATGGTGTTTTTCGTGATTAAACTAAGTAACATGAAATAACCATACCTTCCTCCTTTTTCTATAATATAATCTCTGATAGGACCGCTTAGGTAGACATCAGGAGAACCCTTGAGCATACGTAACAGTGAGGCCTCTGTCTTGGTGGCAAATAACGAAAAAATGGTGAGCATACACCGTGCACTGATATTATCACAGTCAATAAATCCAAGAGCATAAGCAACAGGGTCCCACATTCTTTGAATACTTGTGCGTGTTCCCCCTTTAGACATAAACCATTCAGAGAAGCTAATCTGTTGAAAAGCCATTATCAGCCCTGTTAGAAACTTATACATAAAAGAAGAGTAAATTATTAATCTTTGACCATGGTTCTTACGTTATCGAGGTTCCGTATTTGTACCATCGCTCCATCTGGGTCAACAAGGGCCCTCACAACTGGACTTAAAGCAAGTGCGACAGCATTTCTGGCTTTATCATATGTCTGCATGTCAAGATACAACAATTTGATTAATGTATGAGACGCATATGATATTATCATTACAGAAAAACTGTAATTCCATTAATATGATGTTACCTTAAGCTGATTTGTAGTTAAAAATGCGTTAATCCCATGTAATGGTGCTCCAACAGGAAAACGAAAATCAAGTTCTGCAGTGAGTACATTAAATTAAGAATATATTAAGTATTTAACTAGCGTATATTAATTAGTAAAGAATTTCTGAACTAAACTTAAAAATTACCGCCAAGTTCTCCTCCTTTGTTTACAAAAGTGTGAGTATGATCCTTGACTAGAAGGTTCTTCTCAGCACCAACCTAGGTTACAAACAAACCCCACGAAACTTATCAAAGATCCTTACAGATGGATAATTTCATATCAACTGTGAATTTGTTATATTTGTTTCAGAATCTGCGAAGGGATTCACCTTTTTCAGAAGACGGAAAAGATTATTGTAACAACCAAAGAAAACATGTAGTCCCATTTCAATGTGGTTTCCTTGTTTATCAACAAATGAACCGACTTTTTCCCCCGATAAAGGTCCTTGACTCGTATATATCCACCTGCAGAATTAGAACAGTTGTTTGGTGACAATTTGAAGTGAAGTCATGTGTGCAAACTTGGTAAAGCATTAGAGTGCATCATACCAATTTAATCAAGTAGTTAAAAGCAATTAGAGAGCATCATACCAATTTAATCAAGTAGTTAAAAGCAATTAGAGAGCATCATGAGCAATGTTAAAAGTGATAAAAAAGAAAAATATCAAATACCTCATGCCCTTGATCTAAAAGCTCCACCGCGGTTGACATGCCAGCAAGGCCAGCACCTATGATAGCCACTTTCAATTTGGGTCCCCGATAATGTTCAGGTTCCGGAGGAAATAATCCTTTTGGAGCTGATTATTCAGTAACACAACAAGCGAATCTGAACTCAGTACCATGTCACGTTTACTTAAAGAAAGATGATAAAGCGATAAAGTTAACATCACAGCAACTTAACACCTATGTATTAGGCACCACCACATTTTTAATCCAGTATTACTCAATGTTCAAAACCAACACGTAAACTGACACACATAAGTGAAATCCGTCTATATATCTAATCAGCATTATTATCACAGTCGAAAAATCATTGCCTAATAAGGCAATAATTCTAAGCCTGCATCAAAATTCAGAAATTGGAACAATTGTCAACAAAAGTCCCAATTTGCAGTGTCAATACAAGATAATTGCGAAACCTAACAGAAAAACAAGCAAATAAAACAGCTATAAGTAACAAACTGGTCATCACATGATCAAATTAACTAAAAATCAATACTCCCTTAGTTCCATAAACAATAGAATTAGAAATCTCCGGTAACGAACTAGGTAATCACATTAAAATTCTAACAAATACTGCAATTCTGAAAATCCGGTGACATCTTAGTAACAAATTCTATACTCATATTATTATCCTATGCAATTATGGAAGAAATCAGCAACCTAATAAGCAACAAGCATAAGCACAGTCCTATAACAGATAGACAGCTATTAATCTAACCAAATAACAGTCAAAACATGTATAAACATCACAGTTAAACCTAATTTACCATTAGTTCTCATATCCGAAACATCTCTGTCCAAATCTGACCGAATTACGGACTTTCGAACCTTCAATCGAGTCAATTGACGGCTACGGCGACACCGCAACAACGTACTGGTAGTAGTATGAAAAGAACTACGAGTTCCGGCGGCAGAAGTGGCCGGAAAACAGAGAGAAACGGTGGAAGATGTTGAAGAAGTAGCCATGTAACTACATTAACATTCACAGAAGCAACCGCCTCTGTGTTCTCTATCTGAGATTAGATAGAGAATTGAATAGAAATTGAGTGATTGTGTGTGAATTTGAGTGTGTAAATTGGGTAAGAAGTAGAGAGAGAGAGAGTATCTTGAAATGGAGGAGATGCTAGTGGTGAAGGTTTTGTCACGATACTGGAAGTTGGAACTAACGCAACATCACATGAGAACCTTGACAAAATTAATAATACGAGTTAATTACTCTTTTCGTTCATGTGGTTTGTCAAAAATTACTATTTCAGTCTATTAGTTTAAAAATTTTGATTTCAGTCCCTGTGGTTTCATTTTCGTAACCATTTCAGTTCATATCGCAACCATTTCGGTCCCTGTACTTACAGAACAAATGGATTGAAGTGGTTACGAAAGTGAAACCACAGGGACTGAAGTGGTTACGAAAGTGAAACCACATGGACTGAAATCGTAATTTTTAAACTAATGGACTGAAATAGTGATTTTTGACAAACCACATGGACGAAAACAGTAATTAACTCTAATAATATGGATAAATAGAATAATACGGTTTTGAGTTAACTCTCATTTTTGTTCTAGTGGTTTGTTAACTTTTATCATTTTAGTCCAATTTTAAAAAATACACCAGTTTCTTCTCTTACATACTGGAAACATGTCAATTCAGTCTAAAAATTAAAATACAGTTAAATCAGACATGTTTAATGAAGGGTATTTTTGTCCTTTCGTATTTCTTTTATTTTCACCTTATTTTATGAAAGGACAAAATATCCTTCATTAAACATGTCTGACTTAACTGGGTTTTAATTTTTGGACTGAAGTGGCACGTTTCCAGTATGATTGGGAGGAAACTGATTCACTTTTTAAAATTGGACTGAAATGATAAAAGTGAATAAAATTGGTTTGTTGATTAAAAATACACAACACTATACACAATTACATAACGTACTTATATATTAATATGTTTAGATGATTGTTGTTGTTCTCTAGTTTGGCTATCTACGTAGATGGTGGTTTGAGTTATGAATTGTTATGTAAGATCATGTTTGATGTAATTATATGAAACGAGTAGGAATTGATATATTTACTAATTTATTATAGTAAAGTAATTGGTAAAATTATATTGATAAAAAATAAGTATGCCAAACTCCAATAGATTAAGAAAATTGATTAAACCTTGTTGTTTCACTTATAATTCTAGGACATAAGAGGCTATATCAACTCCAACTGAAATGTAAGTAATCTTATAATTTTTATTTATTTTTCTAAAAGTTGTATTAGAATAGACGGTAGAATATTATAGTTACCAACTTCTAGTTGGGTCCACTTGGTTAATAACAATAAGCTCCCATTTATATATGATTGCAAATATATTCTTTTTATACTCATGTCATTTTGATTTATAACTAGTTATTCGCTTGGATCGTTGCGGCAAGAACGTGACGGAAATTCAATTTAATACTGGTTCGGTTTTTACGATACCGGTACACATTATAGAAAACTTAAAAATAAAGTCACCATACAACCAGAACGATATCTACATATGTTTGGTTCATCACAGACACACAATTATTTAAATTGGAACATAAATATAACACATTACATGGTCAAAAAGTGTAGTATAAAATTATATAAAGAGAAAAAAAATAACAACTATTATCATAGTATATATTATAATTTTAATTTCAGAGTATTAAAATTTTGGTTTTATTGTTGGATTAGGTTACGTAACATTTGTTCATTGTTGGGGATACGATGTACAGTATTTATTTTAATAAAATCATATTTTATGATATAGTTAATATCTGAAATAAAATGCGCGACGAAAGCGAGTACGCAAATTTAAGTCCGATTAAGTTATCTCGTTAGTGATATAATTGTTATTTGTTTAAAAACGAGTACAGAAATTTTATGTCGTGAAATTGCATTCGATTTAGGTGTAAGACTTATGAGACATTCATAGTTACATAATTAATCTGTTAAATCAGGCTCAATTGGGTTGGGTCATTAACAAATTTATAAGCATAGTTACATAGTTATTAAGTTAAATCTGTCACAACCCAATAAACCATATAAACTGAGTTAAAAAAAAAGTTTATCCGATAATTAACCTAACTGAAAATCAAATTCACAATTTAGTTCACAATTTTTTTCATCTACATATACAGTTTGAGAGTTATTCAGTTAAATCAGTCAAAATCGAATAAACCATATAACCGATGTAAAAAAAGGTCTATCCAATAATAAATCGAACCGAAAACCAAATTCACAATTTAGTTCAATTTTTTTTCATTTACATATTCAGTTTGGTTTGTGTTTTTTTTCACACCCCTAATAGAGTTCTATTAAAATCTACGTTATGTATTATAATTTTTTTCTTTGAAATGATATTAATACTGAGATAGCATACATCATGTCACTTTATAATAAGCAAAAAAGGTGTAATATTAGGCTAAGGGGTATGAGGCTAATGTTTGTGTCATAATTCGCCAAATCTTAGAAGGGCATAAGGTTCATCTTTATATCAAGATAATTTCTCCCCTAATAAGGGACTGAAAATTTCTCCCCTAATAAGGGACCGATATCTCGAATGGTAAACTACTATTTTCCTTGTATATGTAAAACGCATAAAGAATGTCTCAGTTGCGGTATGCACATATAATATATATGTATGTGGGCCTTCTGGGGGAAGTGAAAGTGCACTAATTTTAACGTTATTTTACTAAATTTGTGAAAATAACGTTAAAAAGAGAGGGACGGTTAATCATGCATCATGTGGTGGCGTGAAAATAACGTTAAAAAGAGAGGACGGTTAATCATGCATCATGTGGTGGCGTTGATAGCTGAAAGACAAGGGGTACATGCACTAATCGGATTTTGTCCCAACTGTTGAGTGTTATGTGCTTTGTGTCCAAAGCTTGAGACAAAACTACTATTGATCCGGGGGTCTCACTGGAAGCAACATCTCTATTTCTACCGGATAGAGGTAAGGCTGTCTACATCTTACCTTTCTCAGTATCTACCTTAGGTTTGCTATTGATGAGATTTACTGGGTATGATGGTGATGTAAAACGCATAAAGCATTGGAACTATTCATTAAGTCAATATCATCCTTTAGTTTTCCGATTTAGCATGACTAGACTCAGTTTATAATATTTCTTCCTTTCCAGCTTATTTTAGGTTTATTGGCTTCCGCTATTTACACAAATATCAACAGTCGTGTGTGGCTTGTAATATTATTAGCTATTCTATTATGCAAGAAGGGGTATTTATACCCTCTTTACCTGACCCAGATTTTAGCCGGTAATTGCGAAACACGAGTTCATCAGGAATATTACCGGTCACGAGTTGTCTAACAATAGATGTGATTTTTTGTAACGGAGTAAAACTCTTTTTTCATCCTACTATCTAGGCCTCTTGAAACCATTCAAACCATGTTTCGACGTCACCAACAACTTTTAGAAAAAAGCAGTTTGATATATGAACCCGTTGACGTAAAATATCCTTATCGCATTTTAGGTACTCCACAAAATGATCTTTCATAAGAACTTCGTGACCTTTTTCGCGATTCCGTGACACGATTCTTTTTGTAGATGATGAAGTTGCCGTGTCTTCTTCTTCGGCATGCTCGATGAGATCCTTGAAAAGTTATATGCTACTATCGTTTGAGAAAATATCACTATTGGAATCATTGGTTGGAACGAATAAGCCGATATCATCATATGAGGAATTAGCCATGTTTTTGGGTAATTGATAAAATTAAGAGGGTTATAGGTTTGTGAATGGTCGATATCTTGATTGATGAATTATTACGATGAAATAGTTAGTATTTATATTGTTATAAATTATGATTTTTTTTTTGTTTTGTTTTCACCTCCCTACAATCATAATGACCATTCCAAACGGTCACAAAGACCATGTAGACGTGCATCTATCTCTACCCTCAAACCCTACTCGCCAATCCTATCTATAAGGGTGACGATCGTGTAGCCGTGGCATGTCTGAACCTTGAAACCCAACCCGAGGGGTACCCGACATCCTCTCCACCCTTAGCGCATGAGCATTCGAAAATATTATCTTTCTTTGCTTTTTTTAATGTGTAAGAACTACATTTTATTATTTATTTTTTTTATGAGTTAACTTTATTTGTTTTATATGAGGTGAGGTCCGTTTACAAAAACTCAAGGACATAAACCAAGCCCTCCTCCTCAAATGGGCATGGAGGTACAAAAATGAAGACAAAAGTCTTTGGATATGGACTATTGATGCTATTCACTTAAACAAGAAAAACTGGAATTTGTTACCTTGTAAAAGTAACTATTCTGGTGTGTGGAGAAATATTGCCCAAGTTGAGAGCAAGAGGGTTTTAGGAGGCTTAAAAATGCAAAACTATATAAGAGGTAGCGTGGCTAACGGTAAAAGTATAAGATTTTGGATGGATCCTTGGATTGGTAATCTTCCTTTTAAAGATATCATGCCAAACTTATTCAGATTGGAAGAAGATAAGCTGTGCTTTGTGGCAGATCGAATGGTAAAAAACTGTCACACCCCAATTTCCACGTATAACCCAGTGGGTCCGGATGGGGAGTATCGTGACATATGTTGATATCATTATTACCATACAATACAAGTAACACAGAATAACACTACGGAAGACTAGAATTTTAAAATATTATTACAAGCCGAAAGGTTCAAAAATCAAATACAATGGCTCGTAATAAAGATCCACATGCGGATTGAAAATATACACAAAAGATGTTCAACAGACTTTGGGCACATCTAAGGACTTACAAGATCCTCTTATGTTGCTACTGAGCAGCTTCAAGCCTATTTACGTATTTGTACCTGTACTTAATATTTTGAAAATACGTTAGTTTACACTGGTAAATACAATCAACCGACACATTTTGAAAACCTTTTCAAAATTGATATAGGTGCACAAGGCACGAAGAATCTTTTTATACTTGGGATAAATTATATCTCATGTTATCAGTTTTACATAACTTGACAATACATATGGGGACCGGAATCTATGCTGGTTCATGATTAACCGACACACCACTTATTCCCTTATTGGGAAAACCCATATTGGGTTATGAAATTATAACTTATTCCCTTATTGGGAACACCCACATTGAGTATACCCGTAATGGGTTATAAAATTATTTATTTAAACCATTTCGCATCTGTCAGGTGTATGCCTACACCCCGCGCTTAGGTCGTGGCCACTTACAATTAAATGAGTCAAGGATATCCAGGACACGGTCGCATTAACCCCAAATGTTTAAGTCAAGCACTATGAATCAAAACAGGTTATTTGAATTTCCCGACACATAGGTCTTTGAATCCCATACCCGACCATACGGTAATAATTTACCGTATCCCAAGCCCATATAGGGAAAATAGGTTAAGAGTATTTACCTGAGCTTAGCAATCCTTTTAAAATAAGAAATATAATAACCACAACTGTATCCAATTAAGTAAGCGTAGGTACAATTTACTGGAAGGCTCTAGTCTGGAATGATGGTATAAATAATCAATTAGAATGCTAACGGATCTTATTTAAGTCATAGACTTAGATCAGCTAGCTTAAAATATCAAAAATGGTACAATACGCTTGATTAAGCGATGACCGGAATAGAATGTAGTTTAAACCCGACAAGTACGAGGACTTGTATAATATGGGTAAACTATTAACATTCTGGAATTTGAGATAAAAATGATAAGGTTAAACCCGTTTCGGTTAAATTACGTAAACTAGTTACATAAGCTTAACTGTACGCATATAAGCGAAACCGGGTAACCGGATGAGTCATGAACAAGTTCCATATGCCAATATACTTTAACAAGTTATAATATCAGTAGGATATTAACTTGTGTGCCCGTTAAGGTTTTAAAATCAAACAATGCCTTTTATAAAGGGCGTTTTGGTCATTTAGCGACGTATAAAAGGAACTTGCGTATAATCTTATGTTTCGACCATAAACATTCTGTGAAAATACTTTATTTATGATATAATATCAGTAGGATATCAAATATATGTGTGTTTTATAGTTTAAGACCAAACTATGCTCTGAATGGGCATTTTGGTAATTTCACACATAGCTTCGAAAGCGTATTTGGGATTCTGAGTTTATAACATGTACCCGCTGTAACAATATTTTAAATGAGTTATAAAATCAGTGGGTAACAAGTCTTGGTTGGTAAATATGGTTTAAAACCGTACTACGCGCCGGAAAGGCGTTAAAGTCGTTAAATGACGATATTTGCAATGTTTTGTGAAAACATATGTTATGAACAAGTTTATATAGTTAAAATATGTTATTTAGTATAACACATCAGTATGTAAAAGATTTTGTATGAAAAATCATGATTAAAAACCATTTTAGGTTCCGTAAGGGCGTTATCGTCATTTAAGAGCGTAATGCAAGATCTTGTGCGTAAACTCAGTTTATAAACTGAAATGATATCCCAATATATTCCAATAATGATATTATATCAGTAGGTAATGAGTTTGGTATGATAGATTATATTTAAAATCATTCTATGCGCAAAAAGGGCTTTTCAGTCACTTTAAAGCGTATGTTACGATATTATATGAAAACTCGGTTTATGGTCAGATTTGTAACATCAAAATATGTTAAACATGTTAGCATATCAGTACCTAGATCATTTGCAAGTTCATTGGTGTTTAAAACTTCATTTTTAAATAAAATGGCAAAATAGTCAAAGTATGGCATATTTGCGGAAACTTGCATAAAACTCGGATTACTATTATGATCATGTAATTTAACCTTAGAAGGTTATGCTACATCATAATATGATCATAATAGGACCTTAAATCAGTAGCATACTAGTCTAACTCGCTCATAATCGAAAGTCAACGCAGAAGTCAAACTTCGCGACTTTCGGTTGCGAACCGACCCTAAAACTGGAATTGACGAGCCGAACATGTTTACACATGTTCTAATAATTATTACTAAGTTGTTTAAGTGATAAAATATATTTTATAACACCTCTAAACTCATATCGTATTATTTCAAAAACTGACCCGTTGACTTTTTAAAACATTAATATGTTGACTCGTCAATTGACCAAGCAAACGTGATTCTTAGGAGGTGCCCTTTTGAGGGATTAACACCTACCTAATTACGATCACATAGCCATGTTCGCCTCGAACAATGGCTGGACCAAAATGGTCCAAACCGAAAGTCAAAGCGTTATTACGATAACGCTTGACTTTTGGCTTAAAAGCTTATAAAACTGAACTAGCCACGAATTGAACACTTACAATGTAACATTCGTGAAAATCGGGTTTCAAAAACCCGCACCGTTTATCAATCAAATATTCGCTTAAATAGTTCAAGTATGTTATATTAAGTTTCGTTACGCATTTATTCATCATTCAAATTTGAGTTATTAATTTGTAGTTAATAAATAAAATTAAAGAGTTAAAATATTAAAAAAAAAACTAATAATATTAATAATTAAGGTTTAAAACAATAAAAAAAAGAAAAAAAATACAAAGGGGCAACCGGGTTTCGAACCCGGGTCCCCATCGAATCCACACACACCACTGCACTACACACACATTTGGGAATAACCAGAAATCAATTAAGTTTTATATCGAAACAAACGCAAAACTTGCAAGTTCAAAAATTCGCAGAAACCAGTAACTGTCGAAAACTAAATTTTTGCAATCAACACAATTGACGTTTTCCTTATGATTAAACGTGTGTAACTGATTTCCAACATCAGTTATAATTGAAAACCAGAATCAATTGATTTGAAAACCGAAAGAAATCATTGGTCTTTAAGAATTGAAACCGAAATCTATGATTGAATGGTTACACTATAAATATCAATCCTTACCCCTCAGCATGAACTCGTTCAAATCTCTCAAACTCTCTCTTAAACTGTCGTTAAAACACTCTAACGCTGTCCCTGCAAGTCGTCGAAATTCTCAGTTACTCGCCAGAAAACCGAAGAAATCATTTCATTATTTCCCTATTCTATAAATAGGACTTCTAGAGCTCCGACAGAAGTCACCCACACTCACCTCAAACTCCCTGTAGAGCCTCTGTCGCAAGTTATACTTCGCCGGAATTTTGTGTTGTCGCCGGAATTCCACTGGAGAAGTGAAGATCACGACTGTCTGGTATAACCCTGTTGAATCCTTTCTTTAATGTCTTGTAATCGTCCATTCATAATTTAAAACAAAGAGTTTTAAATCAAACACAGACGAGTTATGTTTCTGGGTTACTTCGATGAAGAAGATGAAGATTAAACAGTTTATATGTATAACTAAAATCGGATAAAATACCGGGTTAGACACACAGTCCAGTGGTGGACTGTGTGCACTTGAAACATATGGTCCCGGGTTCGAGTCTGTTTGTGTTCCGATCCACTGAAATAACATACCTTTTTTATAAAAGTCAAATCCTGAAGCATGTGATAAGTGTATAAATATAATAAAAACCGGAATAATAACCGGGTTAGACACACAGTCCAGTGGTGGACTGTGTGCAAAAACAATATGCACGTCGCGGGTTCGAGGCGGGTTGTGTACACCGGTTCATCATATCTTAAAACCTTTTTAAAATAAATGATTTCTGAATAATCTAAATAGTATATAAATATAATTAAAATCAGAAATATTTCGGGTTAGACACGTAGCTCAGTTGGTAGAGCTGCGTGCACGTATACGAGAGGTCTCGAGTTCGAACCTCACTCAGCGCATAGAAAACACAGTCTGACCGGTCAACGGTCAAAAAGTCAACTTTTTTTATTTCTTTTTATTTATTTATTTAATTGGAAAATTATTTAAAAATACTTAAAAATAAGATTTTGAAAGTTAGAAAATTTCCTTAAACTCACAAAAATAAATCTAACAATCCCATTAAGAGCACTAATTAAAAATATTAATCCCAAATAAAATTTATTTATTTACCGAATCATTTCGTTATTATTTAGGTTAGTTTTTCCCTCGTCGGTTGAATCATAATATTCGTGCGCGTTCATCGTCATCAAGAAACGCACCCACTGTGAGTGAATTCTTACAAATTCCCCTTTTTATTCATGTTTTGGGGTGTATCATGTGTCGTTTTAATTATTTCGTTTATTGTGCTATTACCATTATATGATCTAAACTTGTGATGTAAATATTGTTTGTTGTGATGTGTGTTTACATTTTGTCAAGTTGCGTGCAAATCATTCATTAGGCCCATCAGTTCCTCGTGGGAGACGAGTTGAACATCGCGTGCCTCATTAGATCGGCTCCGTTTGATTGAGCCTTGATCTCATTGTTCATCATTTGGTGTGTGTGCTTGTGCATTAATTGATATTATGTGTTTTGGTGATTAAATTTACATTTACGTTTACTCATATGTGGTTATGCACCTTTTTATAACCAATATAACAAATTCGTTCAAATGTTTTCATAAGATTCACTCGCCAACTTTTGTTGACCCAATAACCCTATTTTTACACATGATACAGGTGATCCAGTTGAGAAAAGAAACACGTAGGATGGCCTAGAAGAATAAACAAGTTAATGCTTTGGAATGGACATTTAGTTTTGTTTTCCTTTGTAATTGTATGATTTTTTTGTTTAATGGAAACTTTAGTTTGTAATTCGAATGAAAATGTATTTGAACATGTTGTGCTTGTATGTTTATTGTAACTTCTTCTTTAAAGAGAAATAATAAATATGAAACTTTATAATAAATGTCATGAGCTTTGATGAAAACCCAATCATGCCCCGACTACCATTTCCGATGCGGGTCAGGGTGTGACATACAAGTTGTCCTAGGGGCTGAAGAGAACTCAGAGGATGTTCCCAATTGCTCAGGAACTTCCAAGATTGAGAGATAGGAAGAAAGAATGGAAAATGGTGCAAGGAATTATGGTGATGAACACCTCAATTTATACTTGAAGTGAATGATCTAGGATTGAGACAAGTGTTATGGGTACACTAGAGATCACTCCAGGTGTGCTAGGAGGTGTCCAAAACTGGAATTGAGTTAATGATTTCGAGCTGAGAGATTGCAGGTGGTTTGAGAGGTGGCCAAGCATGCAGATCAGCAGCTGGCATGCTGTTTCTGCGAACTGACCTCTCTCGCGCGTCGCGCGGGGATACCAGGTGGCGTGTGGCTTCTGAGATGTCGATTTACAAAATTTCTATTTTGGCCCCCGAACTTCTCCAAGCTCCCATATTTCGACATAAAAGCATGTTTTATTCAATATGGCTCCTGCTTAGTACTCTCGGGAGTGTAACCGAACATCATTAAGCTCCCGGTTCGTCAAAAGGTCACTCAGAGGCATAATTTAAGCATATTGACACGTTTAATGTCACACCCCGACCCGCAGCGGAAAAGGTGATCGGGCATGATTTGGTTTTCATCAAAGCTCATGACATTTATTATAATGTTTCATATTTTTATTACAATTTAAAGGAGATCATACAATCATAATTACAACATGTTCTATACATCTTTCTAGACTTCATTATTTTCTTTTAAGCCATTTTCCTATGTGTTCCTTGCTTCATCCTGTCCATCTGTATCATGTATAAAAATGGTTTTTGGATCAACAAAAAGTTGGCGAGTGAATCCTATGAAAAACCTTTAAACAAGTTTATCGAATTGATTATAAAATAAAGTGCATAACCACATATGAGTAAATGTAGATGTACATTTATTCACAAAACACTTAATATTAAATAATGCACACACATACAATAATAGATTGTTTTGAGGCACGCGTTGTTCTACTCGTCTCCCACGAGGAACTGATGGGCCTAATGAATGAGTTTTGAGGCACGCGTTGTTCTACGAACTGATGGGCCTAATGAATGAGTTTTAAGGCACGCGTTGTTCAACTCGTCTCCCACGAGGAACTGATGGGCCTAACAAATAATTTGCATACAACTTGACAATATGTAATACATAACTACAAACAATATTTACATTCTAAGTTTAGATCATAATATGGTATAGCACGAATTTGAATAAACGAATTAGTTTAAGTGACACATGATACACCCCAAAACATGAATAAAAAGGGGAATTTGTAAGAATTCACTCACAGTGGTTGCGTTTCTTGGATTGACGAAGAATGCGCACGAATTTGGATTTAACCACGAGAGAAACTAACCTAGATAATAACATAACGGTTCGGTAAATAAGCGGATTTTATTAATCAATTTTAATAGGATTTTTGGATATATTTTTGTGAGTTTAAGGCTATTTTCTAACTTTAAAAACATTATTTTTAAGTATTTTTAATCGATTTTTAAATTAAATAAATAAATAAAAATAAAAAAATTGTTGACTTTTTGACTTTGACCGTGACTGTTGCCGTTGACCGGTTCGGTCGGTTATATAGTTGCACTGAGTGAGGTTCGAACTCGTGACCTCCCGTATGTGTGCACGCAGCTCTACCAACTGAGCTACGTGTCTAACCCGAAATATTTCTGTTTTTAATTATATTTATACACTATTTAAGTTAATCTGAAAATCATTTATTTTAAAAAGAATTTAATTGTATCGACTCGGTGTTCTCCACAGGTCTCGAACCCGGGACCTGTGGTTTAGTTTGGCACACAGTCCACCGCTGGACGGTGTGTCTAACTTGGTAAATATTCCGGTTTTTATTATACTTAACAGCTAACTGCGAGTGAATCCGGTTCAGTTTAAAAAGGAATATTTTTATTTCAGAGAATGTGCGTGTGTCAAGGATCGAACTCGGGACGTGTGTTAATCGTTTGCACACAGTCCACCGCTGGACTGTGTGTCTAACCCGTTCATATAACTTGTTTTAATTAAACATATATACAACCGAAGCTTCATCTTCTTCGTTAAACTTTACCCAGAAAAATCAATTCGACTGTTTAATCGAAAATTCTCATTGAATTAGTTGATTGCATATACTGATTGACGAAATTAATTTAAACAGAAAGATTTTAAGGATGTTGTACCGAAAAGGTGTGATTTTCGACGAATTCCGGTGACTGGAGTTTTTCCGGTGACGTGTATCTTGCGACAGAGAATCATCAGGAATTCTGAGGTGAGTGCGGGTGACTTCTGTCCGAGCTCTTGATGTCCTAATTATAAGGTGAAGCAACAGTGGAATCGATTCTTCGGTTTTCCGGCAAGTATCTGAGGATTCCGGCGAACACAGATAAGTTCCGGCGACTTGCGGCGACTGATTCCGAGTGTTTTAGCGAGAGTTTAAGAGAGTGTTTGAGGGATTAAACGGGTTGGATTGAGAAAATTAGCTCTGTATTTATAGGCTGCTATGCGATTTGATTTCTTTTGTTACTTCAGTGGTTATGACCAAAATTAGTGCTAGACATCGGTTATAACCGATGTCGTCGTTAATATATACGTTAAGTCAAGAGTACCCGTCGATAATTGGCGAAATCGTCGGATTTTCCGGCGTCTGCGGATTTGGGCGCGCTGAGTAATTGAATTCGATTTCCAGTTTTATTATATGTATTAATTGTTTCAATAATTCAACAAGAATCACAAGTGGCGGAGTGGTGGAATGTTTGTGTGTTAAGTCTTTGAGGTTACTCGGCTGACCCGGGTTCGAAACCCGGCATCAGCATTTAATTTTTATTTCACTATTTTTAATAAATTTTCAAATATAAATTTTATATTCTAATATACTTATTAATTATGTATCGTTTAAAATTAATTTGAGCATTAAATACGCAACGAAATTTTTAACTGAATGTTCGGTTAATAAACGAAGCGGGTTTGGTTTACCCGGTTTTTTACGGATGTCACATTTAACCCCTCGACTTTAATATTCACCACTCAGAGGTTATAAAATAACATGTTGGCGATTTTTAGTCCCTCTCGTCTAGCACACGGCATACGAGGATCAGTGGGACATGTGTCGAAATTTTATAGGACGTAAAAACACAGGATGTTATATCCTCACCCCCTTAAAGATAGGGGTACATTTGTCGCATAATGGACTCGACCTCCCATGTATACTCAGGACCTCGTCGAGCATCTCATTTGACCTTTACAATAGGCACATGCTTCCTTAGGAGCTTCTTAACCTGTAGATCTTCGATCGATACTGGTTCTCCAACAAAACCTCAGGTTTTCATTAATTTGCACACTTTATGTGACATAGCTAGCAACTATTGTCTAGCCTTTCCTTTAAATTGCATTCGTGGAACACCTTGTGAATTCCACTGAGTTTCTCTAGTAAACTAGCTTGAAGCTAGAGATTCGACATATTCAATTATCTTGAATGGTCCCTCATATCTAGGACTTAACTTGCCCTCCTAACTGAGGCATACCACACTTTTCCATACTGATATCTTCAATAAAATCCTTATCCCATATTGGGAACTTAAGAGATTTGCGCCTCTAGTTGGTGTAACTCTTCTGTCTATCATGGGCAACTTTGAGGCGATCACGGATTTGTCTGATTCTATCTGTCGCCTTTATGACAATCTCATGTCCTATTAGTTGGGTCTCTCCAACTTCTGTTCCACAAACAGTGTTTGATACTTTCTCTGTAACATTCGTAAAAAAACGGGTTTCCAAAACTCGCATCGTTTATTAAATCGAATACCCAGTTAAAATTTTTCGTTTTATATTTATCGTCCAAATTAATTCTAAACGATACATAATTAATAAACATTTTATAACTTAAAATCTATAATTGAAAATTTGTAATAATCAATGAATAAAAAAATAAAAGGGTTGGCCGGGATTCGAACCCGCGCCAAAAGCCGGGTCACTCGCCTCATCACATACACATAAACCGTTCGGTTGCCGAGCCTCATTTGGTTTATTTTAGAACCATTAATATATGTATACGCATTTCAATTAAGGGAAGTTTCAAAAAGAAAGCCGCCCAAAAGATTTCGGCAGTTACGAATTCAACGGAAAAATGGAACGCGCATACAATCATCCGTTACTGAATCGTGTTTTAATTCAACTTCAGTTACCAATTCTTCCCTGAATCAAAGAATTTCAGTATTTCAAAACCGAAAACATTTAAGAAAAAAGGAATGAAATCGAAAACATTAAAAGATGAAACTGATTACAAATCATTTGATCTGCAACTACTGAAACATCTCGAGCTTTCTTGTCACACCCCGACCCGCAGCGGAATAAGACTCAGGGCATAATTGGGTTATCACCAAAGCTCATGATATTTACTAATATGTTTCATATTTATTAAAGTCAAAATTACATTCCCAATAATCCAAACATGTTCATACAAATACAAAGAAAATAACCAACTAAACAATTCCAAGCTCTAAATCATTTTATTCTTCTAGGCCAATCCTATGTATTTCTTGCTGCAGCTGGTTCACCTGTATCATATGTAAAAATGGGGGTTTTTGGGTCAACATAAGTTGGCGAGTGAACCTTGTTAGATAAACATTTATTATTGATTTTCTTGTTAGTTTATCAATGAAAAATTGTGCAATAATCATAAGTGAGCAAATGTAAATAATCAAACAGTAGCAATAACAATCACAAACTATAACATACAATAACATATAATAACATACCAACATCATACAATAAATAACATGAATGAAACTGTGCGATCAAGGCTCAATCAAACGGAGCCGATCGTATTGCATGTACTGAAAATGATAAATGTCTGTGCGATCAAGGCTCAATCAAACGGAGCCGATCGTATGTTGGCACGCCAGGTTCACGCTCATAATGTAATGGGGAACATGCTCAACGCTCATAATGTAATGGGGAGCAGCGGCCTATGAAATTGCATGTACTGAAAATAATAAATTAAATCTAACAATAACCACACAAACAGTTGAAACAAGCTGAATACACATTTGTTCATGATATGATGTATGCACAATGATTTAAATATAAAAAATAGCAAGACACATGATACACCCCAAAAACGTGATTAAAACGGGGAATTTGTAAAGATTCACTCACATTGGGTGCGTTTGGTTGGAGATGATGAGATGCGCACGAGTTGAAAGGATTGAACAACGAGATTTAACTAACCTAAATAATAACGGAAAATATAGTAAATGAGTGGATTTTATTAATAATTTTAATAAGATTTTTAGATATATTTTTGTGAGTTTAAGGCTATTTCCTAACTTTAAAAACATTATTTTTAAGTATTTTTAATTGATTTTTAAATTAATTAAATAAATAAAAATATAAAAACATGTTGACCTTTTGCGACCGTTGACCGTTGACCGTTTGACTTGTTGACCGTTTTATTGTGTAATTGTATGCGCCGGGTGAGGCTCGAACCCGAGACCTCCCGTTCGCGTGCACGCAGCTCTACCAACTGAGCTACGTGTCTAACCCGAAATAATGCTGTTTTTAATTATACTTATATACTAACTCAGTTTATTCAAAATTCTTTTATTTTCAAAAACATTTTAAATCATCGAACCGGTGTCACTAACAGGTCTCGAACCCGGGACCTGTGCTTTAACGTTACACACAGTCCACCGCTGGACTGTGTGTCTAACTTGGTTAATATACAGATTTTTATTATACTTAACAACTAACGTAAGTTAACCGGTTCAGTTAGAAAAATAAAACATCTTTATTACAGAGAGGGTGTGTGTATCAGGGATCGAACTCGCGGCGTGTGATATGTATATGCACACAGTCCACCGCTGGACTGTGTGTCTAACCCGAGATAATATCCAGATTTTATTAAACTTATAATCAACTATCATCGTCTTCTTCATTACAAAATTACAGACTGCGATTACACCATTGTATCTTGTTTAATTCGATTGACAAACATTGAACAGACTAATATGAAATGGCAGAGACGATATTTAGAAATAAACATACCGGTGAACGATTTATTTCAGAATTCCAGCAAGTCGTTGGCTCTGTGTTTATGGATTTCTACAGAATGAATAAATTGACGGTTTTGATTAGCTACGAGGGAAATTTAAGTATTAAACAAGAGTTATCAGAAGGTTTGGAAGTCTATACCATTTCACAGCTGAAAATAAGGATTTCCAGAAGTTTTCCGGCGAACTGGATTATCTGATATTGACGTCTGAAATTGATTTCGATTGAAGGGTCTGAGTTAGAAATAGCTTAACAATTGATAGACCACGAAGGTATTGAAAGACTTACCGTTTTGATGGAGAATACGGTTTTCCGGCGACTTGCAGAAACTTTCCGGTGAGTAAAATAAACTTTTCTGATGAACTGAATGTATGACGAAAGTGAAATGGCAGGTTTGTAGAATGTTTCTGAGTCGCGAGAGAGGTCTTTGATTGAAGTAATTCAGATATTGAATATCTTCGGTTATAAAACCGATCATCATCAGAATTTAAGTTAATTCAAGTCTGAATTGATTAGAATCGTCGGTGCATCGGTTATAAACCAGAATTCACGATTATTCAAACGTTTTAGACGGTTGAATAGCCGATTACGGTTTTCAGTTTTGGCGCAACCGGTTTATCTATGATTGACTATAAAACTCATTTGTTTCCTAGAGTTGACAGAAAACAACAAGTGGCGGAGTGGTTATGTGTGTGTGTGTGTTAAGTCTTTGGAGTTCAACCCGGCTGATCCGGGTTCGAGTCCCGGCGGCCTCATTTTATTTTTAATTATTTTATTTTTACTTTTTATCAATTATAACTTTTATAGTTTGGTTTGTTTATTAATTATGTATCATTAAAAAGAAAATTGGACATAAATACGAAATGAGACATTTATAACTTGATATTCGATTACAAACGGAGCGGGTTTGGAAAACCCGTTTTTGACAAATGTTACAGTATCCCCTACTTTTAGGAATTTCGTCTCGAAATTTAAGTAGTAGTAGGAAAAAGATGTGGGTATTTTTCGCGCATTGAGTCTTCACGTTCCCAAGTAAACTCAGGTCCCCGTTTCGACTCCCAGCGTACCCTAACAATTGGAATGCGACTTCGTCGAAGACGTTTTTCTCCGAAATCCATGATCTCTACAGGTCTTTCAATAAAATGCATAGATTCATCAATCTGAATATCTTCCAGAGGAATGTGGAGGTTTTCATCAGCGAGACACTTCTTCAAGTTGGATACGTGGAATTTGGGATGAATTCTGTTGAGTTCTTCTGGTAGATCAAGCTTGTATGCTACAGATCCTACTCTTTCGAGTATCTTGAAAGGTCCTACGTAGCGTGGTGCTAGCTTGCCCTTTTGACCAAAACGAACTACTCCCTTCCACGGTGATACTTTCAAAAGTACATGATCACCAATGTTAAACTCCAAAGGCTTCCGTCGTTTATCTGCATAACTCTTTTGATGACTCTGAGCCGCTAGAAGATTGTTTCGAATTTGATGGATCTTGTCTGTGGTTTCTTGAATCAATTCTGGACCAGTGATTTGAGCTTCCCCAATTTCGTGCCAACATACTGGAGATCGGCACTTACGACCATATAAAGCTTCAAAAGGTGCCATGCCGATGCTTGAATGATAGCTGTTGTTGTACGAAAATTCAACTAATGGTAAATGAGCGTCCCAATTTCCCTTGAAGTCTATGACACATGCTCGAAGCATATCTTCAAGAGTTTGAATGGTGCGTTCAGATTGTCCATCAGTTTGAGGATGATAGGCGGTACTGAGATCTAATCGCGTACCCAAAGCGGCTTGTACTGCTTGCCATGTTCGTGAAGTGAAACGACCATCACGATCGGAAATAATGCTTAACGGTACACCATGTCGGCTTACGATTTCGCTGATATAAACACGAGCTAGCTTTTCGTTCTTGAAATCTTCGCGGATAGGAATAAAGTGAGCTGATTTTGTAAGTCGGTCAATTATTACCCATATAGGGTCATACCCACCAGAAGTGCGAGGTAACCCGGTAATGAAGTCCAGGGTTATATTTTCCCACTTCCATACAGGTATTTCAGGTTGGACCAGAAGTCCTGAGGGTCTTTGGTGTTCAGCTTTCACCTTGGAACATGTAAGGCACTTAGAAACAAAAACAGCAATATCCTTTTTCATTCCAGGCCACCAATAGGTGTACGAAGGTCTTGATACATCTTATCGGCTCCTGGGTGTATAGAGTATCGTGGTTTGTGAGCCTCATTCATAAGAATTTCACGAAGATTGTTGTGGTCAGGAATCCATATGCTATCTAGATAGTACAGAATCCCGTCAGATTTAGTTTCAATTTTAAGTTCAGCTCCACAGGACAGCTCCTTTCGTACATCATCTTCCGTTACTGAAACATGTTGGGCTTCTCGAATTTGATCTTTAATGTCAGTTATGATTTGCGAACATAGAAGACGAATGGAGTTCGCATAACCCTTTCGACTGAGTGCATCAGCCACCACATTTGCTTTGCCAGGGTGGTACCGAATTTCACAGTCGTAGTCATTTAGAAGTTCGACCCATCTTCGTTGCCTCATGTTTAACTCCTTTTGATTGAAGATATGTTGAAGACTCTTGTGGTCAGTGTATATTTCACACTTAGTACCGTAGAGATAATGTCTCCATATCTTAAGAGCGAACACAACGGCTCCAAGTTCTAGGTCATGGGTGGTATAGTTCTTCTCATAAGTCTTGAGTTGTCTCGAAGCATAAGCTATAACTTTTCCTCTTTGCATTAGAACACAGCCTAATCCTTGCCCTGACGCGTCGCAATAGACCACGAATCATCACAACCTTCAGGAAGAGTGAGGATTGGTGCATCACAGAGTTTTTGTTTAAGGGTTTGGAAGGCTTCTTCTTGCTTGGGTCCCCATATGAAAGGTTTCCCCTTATGAGTTAAAGCCGTGAGTGGTACAGCAATGCGTGAGAAGTTTGAAATGAAACGACGATAATAACCAGCCAAACCAAGAAAAGATCTTACTTCAGTTGGTGTACGTGGCGCTTGCCATTCTTGTACCGCTTTGATCTTTGAGGGGTCGTCATGTATTCCCTTGTCATTGACTACATGCCCAAGGAATTGTACCTCTTTTAACCAGAATTCACATTTGGAGAATTTGGCGTAAAGCTTTTCATTCTCTAGAAGTGTAAGGATGAGTCGGAGATGTCGCTCATGATCAGACTTAGACTTTGAATAAATGAGGATGTCGTCGATGAAGACTATAACAAATCGATCGAGATAAGGTTTGCAGACTCTCTTCATTAGATCCATGAAGACAGCTGGAGCGTTGGTTAAACCAAATGGCATGACCATGAATTCATAATGACCATAACGAGTTCGGAATGCGGTCTTTGGGACGTTTTCTTCATGTACTCTAAGTTGATGATAACCAGACCGAAGGTCGATTTTTGAAAAGCAGTTGGCACCTTGAAGTTGGTCAAGAAGATCATCAATGTGAGGTAATGGATAGCGATTCTTGATTGTTACTTTGTTGAGTTCTCTGTAGTCGATGCACATGCGAAACGATCCATCTTTCTTCTTTACAAAAAGGACAGGTGCACCCCAAGGCGAGGAGCTAGGACGTATGAATCCCTTGTCAGTCAACTCTTGTAATTGACTGGCTAGCTCTTGCATTTCAGAGGGGGCTAACCTATAAGGAGACTTTGCAACTGGTGTAGCACCAGGTACGAGATCGATGCGAAATTCAACTTCTCTTACTGGAGGAAGTCCTGAAATGTCGTCAGGAAAAACTTGCGGGAAATCTTTTACTACTGGGATGTCTTCAAGTTTCTTCTCCATGGTTCCCTTTTTGATGATATGAGCTAAAAACGCGACATAATTCTTGCGAAGATATTTTTGAGCTTGAAGACAAGACATTAAGCTGAGGCCTTTCGACGAGGTTTCTCCAAAGATTCGAAGAGTCTGACCGTTTGAAAGAGGAATACGTATAAACTTTTCGCGGCATACAACTTCTGCCTGATGTTGACTGAGCCAGTCCATACCAATTATGATATCAAAACTTCCCAACTTCATAGGAATAAGGTCAACTGAAAAGTCGTGGTCATTTAAGGTGAGTGTACAGTTGCGTATAATAGAGTTTAATGAGACCGGTTTCCCGTCAGCAACTTCTACCGTTATGGATTCCATGAGCTTATCCCGATTTTGGTTTAAGATAGGTTCAAACTCTAAGGACACAAAAATTTTATCCGCGCCAGTATCAAACAACATGATGCATATCTACCATTTATAAGGAACGTTCCGTTAACCACATTGCTGTCAGCTCTATCCTGATTAGCGTTGATGTTGAAAGCTCTTCCTCTTGCAGGTGGAGGAGCTTGGTTCGCTTGATTCACCGGATTGGCTTGGGCCTGAGCATGAATAATGTTTACCAACCTTGGACAAGTGTTTCTAAAATGGCTTGGGTCTCCACAATTGTAGAAAGCCCGCATAGGTTGTACCATAGGATTGTTGGGTTGGTAATATGTTTGGGCTAAATGTTGGGTAGGTGGTAATAGTAGGGGTTGTTGGGCTTGACCCATTATTTGTTGGTGGGTTAGGGTTGAAGGCTGGTGGCGGTTCGTTCGCTGAGGCATGCGGCAGGTTTGAACAGTATGACCTGCACGACCACAGCCGGTGCAATGTTGGCAGGGATGATCAGGAAAATGGTCGTATTGGCAACGGTTACATTTTGGTAACGGGCCAGAGTATGGTCTTTTGTATGGTACAGGTGGAGGGGCGACTTGGGTAATGGTGCAGTAGGAATAGGGAAATTGGTTTGTGTAACAGCGAAGTTTCTGGTGTTGCGCTTCCTCTTGTTAGCAAACTTAGAGGAGGAGATGGAATGGTTTGAAGTTTGACCCTCAACAGGGGCTTTCTTTTTCTCTTCTTTAAACTTACCGTTGCGAATTCGATTCTCGGTCAGTTCAGTGGCTAGTTCCATAGCAGCTTCAAGTGTTACTGGTGAAATGCTGAGAACTGAATCTTGAATTTTCGAGGGAAGTCCTCGAATATAATGCTCGATCAAACGATAAGTTGGGGTGAACAAGTTAGGGACCATTTGGTTCAATTCTAAGAACCTCTTGTTGTAGGAAGTATGATCTCCCTCCTTTTGCTTCAAAGAATGAAATTCGTCCTCCAACTTTTTAATTTCACTCCTAGGACAGAAACGCCTAGTCATGATTTCCCTTAACTCCTCCCATGTTAAGGCCATTGCATCATCAATTCCCCTCTTCCCTTTTTCAGTATTCCACCAGGTGAGAGCTACCCCAAATAGTCTCCCGGTGGCGTATCAAACCTTGCGATCCTCAGGACAATCGCAGTTGAGGAAGGTGTTTTCCATTTCCTCAAACCAATGGAGGAGAGCAGTGACACCTTCGGTCCCTTCAAATTTAGGAGGATCGCAAGACTTGAAATGTTTCTATGAGCACTTGCTGGTAGGAGGGTTGCCGATGTTCTGGTCATGTTGTTGGGGAGGATTAGTGGGATTTGTGGCGAGAGCTTGTTGTACTTGAACCACAATGTCAGGAAGCACCGCGGCCATTTGTTTCGCGATTTGTGTGGCCAAGCGTTCTTGAGACCTTCCTGATCTTTTACCCCCTCATTGTTGTCTAGCCGACATCTACAGGAACATACATAAGAAGATTGTGAGTTTATGGAGTCTTTTTAGGTGTCATGTGTCTTTAAGAAAATGAAAATAACATAAATATCACTAATGCAACTACATCCATAGGATGTCTTGGGTTTGCTCATGTTGGGCCTCAAATGTCCCCCATACCTTCACCTGTATAGTCATGTGGGCCCCCATGACTATTGGCTTGGTAGGATTCACATTAGTATTGGCGATTTAACACTCGCATCACCCGAATGCAAACCACAAAATATGTTTACGAGATGTATGGTCGGAATGTGTCCAGGTGTAGACACAATGACAACTCAAAGTGGGTTTAGCTCACACGACGTTTGGTATAGCATGCTTTGGCCTAATAGGTTATTCGTACTCTCATCGTTAATCCCCAGGTAGGCAAACTGGTCCTTTATTTTGGATTTATACGAATGCCAGCCTAGACAGGACGTTCCGACTACCGGTACTGGTACCCTTCCAGTTACTACATGCCCGTCATGAGAAACTCACTTTGATGAGATTTGAAAACACAAAAATCATTGTAAAAGCAATCATGAAAATGATGTGGTGTGTGCTTTCATGGATATGATATATTATGAGAATATGATTCATGATAGGCATTATATGATAATATATACTTACGAACATGCTTGCATAACATTGAATGTAACATTTAACATAAAACATATAAACATCATGAAATTTGGCATGTAACACACAAAAATCTTAAAAATTTCTAATCAACTATAGTATAGGCTCTAAGGGTCTAATAACCTATCCTATATCCCTATAGTCATGGCTCTGATACCAATCTGTCACACCCGGACCCGCAGCGGAATAAGAGTCGGGGCATAATTGGGTTATCACCAAAGCTCATGATATTTACTAATATGTTTCATATTTATTAAAGTCAAAATTACATTCCCAATAATCCAAACATGTTCATACAAATACAAAGAAAATAACCAACTAAACAATTCCAAGCTCTAAATCATTTTATTCTTCTAGGCCAATCCTATGTATTTCTTGCTGCAGCTGGTTCACCTGTATCATATGTAAAAATGGGGGTTTTTGGGTCAACATAAGTTGGCGAGTGAACCTTGTTAGATAAACATTTATTATTGATTTTCTTGTTAGTTTATCAATGAAAAATTGTGCAATAATCATAAGTGAGCAAATGTAAATAATCAAACAATTGCAATAACAATCACAAACTATAACATACAATAACATATAATAACATACCAACATCATACAATAAATAACATGAATGAAACTGTGCGATCAAGGCTCAATCAAACGGAGCCGATCGTATTGCATGTACTGAAAATGATAAATGTCTGTGCGATCAAGGCTCAATCAAACGGAGCCGATCGTATGTTGGCACGTTAGGTTCACGCTCATAATGTAATGGGGAACATGCTCAACGCTCATAATGTAATGGGGAGCGGCGGCCTATGAAATTGCATGTACTGAAACTAATAAATTAAATCTAACAATAACCACACAAACAGTTGAAACAAGCTGAATACACATTTGTTCATGATATGATGTATGCACAACGATTTAAATATAATAAATAGCAAGACACATGATACACACCAAAAACGTGATTAAAACGGGGAATTTGTAAAGATTCACTCACATTGGGTGCGTTTGGTTGGAGATGATGAGATGCACACGAGTTGAAAGGATTGAACAACGAGATTTAACTAACCTAAATAATAACGGAAAATATAGTAAATGAGTGGATTTTATTAATAATTTTAATAAGATTTTTAGATATATTTTTGTGAGTTTAAGGCTATTTCCTAACTTTAAAAACATTATTTTTAAGTATTTTTAATTGATTTTTAAATTAAATTAAATAAATAAATATATAAAAACATGTTGACTTTTTGCGACCGTTGACCGTTTGACTTGTTGACCGTTTTATTGTGTAATTGTATGCGCCGGGTGAGGCTCGAACCCGAGACCTCCCGTTCGCGTGCACGCAGCTCTACCAACTGAGCTACGTGTCTAACCCGAAATAATTCTGTTTTTAATTATACTTATATACTAACTCAGTTTATTCAAAATTCTTTTATTTTCAAAAACATTTTAAATCATCGAACCGGTGTCACTAACAGGTCTCGAACCCGGGACCTGTGCTTTAACGTTACACACAGTCCACCGCTGGACTGTGTGTCTAACTTGGTTAATATACATATTTTTATTATACTTAACAACTAATGTAAGTTAACCCGGTACAGTTAGAAAAATAAAACATCTTTATTACAGAGAGGGTGTGTGTATCAGGGATCGAACTCGTCGGCTCTGTGTTTACGGATTTCTACAGAATGAATAAATTGACGGTTTTGATTAGCTACGAGGGAAATTTAAGTATTAAACAAGAGTTATCAGAAGGTTTGGAAGTCTATACCGTTTCACAGCTGAAAATAAGGATTTCCAGAAGTTTTCCGGCGAACTAGAATTATCTGATATTGACGTCTGAAATTGATTTCGATTGAAGGGTCTGAGTTAGAAATAGCTTAACAATTGATAGACCACGAAGGTATTGAAAGACTTACCGTTTTGATGGAGAATACGGTTTTCCGGCGACTTGCAGAAACTTTCCGACAAGTAAAATAAACTTTTCTGATGAATTGAATGTATGACGAAAGTGAAATGGCAGGTTTGTAGAATGTTTCTGAGTCGCGAGAGAGGTCTTTGATTGAAGTAATTCAGATATTGAATATCTTCGGTTATAAAACCGATCATCATCAGAATTTAAGTTAATTCAAGTCTGAATTGATTAGAATCGTCGGTGCATCGGTTATAAACCAGAATTCGTGATTATTCAAACGTTTTAGACGGTTGAATAGCCGATTACGGTTTTCAGTTTTGGCGCAACCGGTTGATCTATGATTGACTATAATACTCATTTGTTTCCTAGAGTTGACAGAAAACAACAAGTGGTGGAGTGGTTATGTGTGTGTGTGTTAAGTCTTTGGAGTTCAACCCGGCTGACCCGGGTTCGAGTCCCGGCAGCCTCATTTTATTTTTAATTATTTTATTTTTACTTTTTATCAATTATAACTTTTATAGTTTAGTTTGTTTATTAATTATGTATCATTAAAAAGTAAATTGGACATAAATACGCAATGAGACATTTATAACTTGATATTCGATTACAAACGGAGCGGGTTTGGAAAACCCGTTTTTGACAAATGTTACATTTCTGTTCAAACACACTACTACCGGAATTTATCTGTGTTCGCCGGAATTCTCTGCAAGTCGCCGGAAAACCGAACCCATTTCATCTCTGTTGCATTACTTTATAAACAGAACATCTAGAGCTCATATCGAAGTCACCCACACTCACCTCAAATTTACTGAAGATCTTCTGCCGCAAGATACACGTCGCCGGATTAACCTGCTGTCATCGGAATCTCACCGGAGAAACAGGGGATCTCTGTTCGGTATATCTTACACCTAATCTCTCTCATTTTTATTAATCTCATATGAAGTTATTTACAATTTACTAAAGGGATTGATTAATGAATCGAAACAGTCGGATTTTTGAGTTCTGGGTTGTTTTAACGAAGAAGATGAAGTTTTGGATTGTGTATATATTTAATATAAATCGGGTTATATCTCGGGTTAGACACACAGTCCAACGATGGACTGTGTGCGATTATAAAGCATATGTCCCGGGTTCGAGTTCTGTTGTGTTCCGATTCACTGAAATAATATACCCTTTTTTTTATAAAAGCCAAATCCTGAAACATGTAATCAGTGTATAAGTACAATAAAAACCGGAATAATAACCAGGTTAGACACACAGTCCAGTGGTGGACTGTGTGCAAAAACATTAAGCACGTCACGGGTTCGAGTCCAGGCTCCCGCACCGATTCTGGAAATTGTCAAGTTTGTAAATAAGGACAGAAATGAATTAATCTAATTTGTATATATATATAATTAAAAACAGAAATATTTCGGGTTAGACACGTAGCTCAGTTGGTAGAGCTGCGTGCACGCGTACGGGAGGTCACAAGTTCGAACCTCACTCAGCGCATATCATAAACACGGTCCGACCGGTCAAACGGTCAACTGGTCAAAAAGTCAAAAATTTTTATTTTTTATTTATTTATTTAATTTAAAAATCAATTAAAAATACTTAAAAATATTATTTTTAAAGTTAGAAAATGTCATTAAACTCACAAAAAAATAAATCTAGAAATCCTATTAAAGTTATGAATTAAAATTATTTATCTCAAATAAAACTCACTTATTTACCGAACCACTATGTTATTATTTAGGTTAGTTCCTCTCGTGGTTAAATCCAAATTCGTGCGCATTTATTAATCAATCCAAGAAACGCACCCACTGTGAGTGAATCTCTACAAATTCCTCGTTTTAATCACATTTTGGGGTGTATCATGTGTCATATTATTTATTACATTTAAACACTTGTGCATCCATCATATCAATGATCAAATGTGTAATCAAAATGTATCAACTGTTTGTGTGGTTAACGCTTAGATTAAATTTATCATTTTCAGTACATACATCATCATAGGCCGCCGCTCCCCATTACCTATGAGCGTGAGCCGTTCCCCATTACCTATGAGCGTGAACAAGGCGTTGCCAACATACGATCGGCTCCGTTTGATTGAGCCTTGATCGCACATACATCATCATAGGCCGTCTGTTTCCCCATTACCTATGAGCGGAACCGTTCCCCATTACCTATGAGCGTGAACGTGACGTTGCCAACATTTACATTATCATTCATGTCATATATTCATGCAAGGTGGTTTGTTATTGTTTGTTATTGAATGTTATCGTATGTTATTGTATGTTATTGTATGATTATTTACGTTTGCTCCCATATGATTATTGCACGATTTTTCCATATTAAATACAACAAGAAATCAATTATAAATGTTTTCTAACAAGGTTCACTCGCCAACTTTTTGTTGACCCAAAAACCATTTTTTACACATGATATAGGTGGACAGGATGAAGCAAGGAACACCTAGGAAAATGCCTTAGAAGAAAAATAATGAAGTCTAGAAAGATGTACATGTTGTACTTGTATGATTTGATCGTATAATTTTTTTTAAAATTGTAATAATAAATATGAAACATTATAATAAATGTCATGAGCTTTGATGAAAACCCAATCATGCCCCGATCACCTATTTCCGTTGCGGGTCGGGGTGTGGCATTCTGCCATACAAGGCCTCCAAAGGAGTAGCCTTTATGCTTATATAGAATATTTCAGGTAAACTTAACTAGGGTAAGATGGTCATTGCCACTACTACCCAAACGATCTTAAAGAAATAGCTAACCCTTGTAATTGATCGAATAAATTGTTGATCCTGGGTTGCAGATAACAATTCCTGATCGTTACTTTGTTAAGCTTGTGGTAATCAACGCATAACCTCATCGAACCGTCTTCCTTAACAAACAATATCGGAACTCCTAGATGACAAGCTAGGCTGTACAAGTCTTTCTTCCGGAAACTTATCATGGTAAATGGAGATTATAGAGGTAGTCTAAATCCTCAGCTTTTGGTTCATCTAACGCCACTTGTGCCATAAAATGACACACTCGACTTTTGATTACTAGGATGCTTTGTGTAGAGACTTCTACTTAAGCAATTTCGATATAGAATATCTCCTTGAATACCGTTCGCTGATTTTAGTACAACATGACTGTTGGGAGATCCTAGTGGTTCCATGCATTAAACCTTCATGTTGATTAGGCATGAAAGCAATCTATGGAACACACTAGGATACTGCCAATTATCATATTGCACTTTTATCGAACTAGTTTGGCATTCGTAGTCGATAGAAATCAATGAGATAAATAAATAAAATAAGCTATAAATAAATAGTAATAATAATAATAATAAGAACTTGGCGTACTTCAACAGAAGGAAGAGCATGACTGATTTTTATGGATAAGAACATCCATCAAGAATAGGAAGAAGTGATTTATATGGTTTCATCGGTAGGTTCTATCTTATACTTAATATCTGGAGTTCTCATGAATATATATAAAAGTTTTTTGGACTTATGGTTTATGAAAGACCTATTAGTGCCTTAATTAAAACAGGACTCTTAGCAAACATATCCTTGAGTAATGATAAGGAATGTACCTGATCACACTATGATATATGCTGCTTACGGCATTCCTCAAGTAATTTCAGGCATTTCCTTTATTAGCCTTTCCCGGCTTAGCTGCCCCTTCTTTGGCAGCTTTAGGGCAATTAGTACTAATGTGGCCTTTCTCGCCACAACTAAAGCAGACTGCATTCTTAATGTCCCTACATTCATGGGACTGATGACCAGTTCTTTTGCAAATTCCACATTGCTTAGGCTTTTGGTCATTTCGACACTGTCCCTAGTGCTTTCTATTGCAGGTCTCGCACATATGCTTTTTATCAGATTCTTGCTGGTTTTTATTGGATCCAGGCTTGCCCTTTTTCTTAGATTTCTGGGAGTTTTCCTCCTCCCTTTTCATTTTTCCATCCTTGTCAGCCTCGACTAACATTCGCCTCACATAATCTTGAGTGAGGGAAAGAGATAGCTCAACAGCTGATTTGTAAGTGTTAGGCTGAACAGCCTTAACCAAGCTCCTTATCTTCGGAGCCAACCCATTAATAAAACACGCAATGCGTTTGGGTTCCGGGGTAACTAAATATGTCACCAGTCTAGAATATGAGTCGTAGTCGGTAACAAACTTCCTACATTCAAGGTTTTTCATTGACAGAGCTAGGAAATCCATTTCTATCTTTTCCACCTCATGAGGTGGGCAGTAGGTGTCTTTAACTACATCCACAAACTTGGACCATCCCAAATTATATAAGTGCACCTTCCCCGATGACTGCATCAAAGCCTTCCACCAGATTAGGGCATTGCCCTTGAAGGACTGGGATGCGAACTTAACCACATCCTTATCAGCACAGTCGCTGATATCAACCACTGTTTCCATCTCATCTAACCACCTTAAGGTTTCAACGGCCCCTTTTTCTCCATCAAAGTCTCGTGGCTTGCACGAGACGAAGTACTTATACGAAAAACCATCCTTGGAAGAATGGTCCTTATCAAGAATTTCCTGCTTCTTAACTTCGTTCCTCACATTAGAGGAGTGTACATAACTCTCCTTCTTATCAGAGGAAGGTGGTTTCGAGAGTTGTTTAGATACAGTTTTAGAGCGAGTAGCACTCGACTCTTTAAACTTTTCAAAGGCTTTTTCCATAGCCTTTCCTACGGCTGCATCTAAGCGAGCCTGGAAGTCATCTTCATTGATGACTATGTTTGCATTATTGTGATCAATATCATTGTGCGGCTACTTGCACCATCAGAGTGAGCCATTTTAATGTTTCAATACTATCGAAATATATATACTTCATATGTTAGCCATGGTATTATCCAACCATTTAGGCTTATAAACTTGGATATATAAATCCTTCGCCCTTGTGCTCATTGTCACAATTATTCGGGTTTATCACTACTAAGGGTGTTATTAATATATACTGACCCAAGTCTCAATCGACTATTATAGGCAAAATATAATTTGGACAAGGTCCATGAATTTTATGGGAAAGTGGATCATAGAGTCGCATCTGTTTTTGTCATAATGACATTTTAAGTAGCTCGTAAGCTTGTCATAAGGGACATAAAATATGGCACAAATGGCCTCATCATGAAAGGCATATGGTTATGGCACAAATGATCTTGTCACTAATGGACATATAAGTTTGGCACGAAAAGCCTTGTCACAAGGACATATGGATATGGCACAGAAGGCCCTGTCACAAAGGACATATAGATATGGCACAGAAGGCCTTGTCACAAAGGACACTTTAAAATATATAAGCCGCGATCTTATCGATCAAGAGGCTTTAAGGCTTGAACATAGTTCATCACCTTTGGACAGGGGGTCGTAGACCGCAACTGTCGTTGTCATAATTGACATATTATATGGCCCGTAGGCAAAACAATTGACATTTCAAAAAGATGTTAAAATAATAATCATCACATTGATGATAGTGGTCACGATCGTATTGATCATATTAATTATAAAGCTTGGGTATAGCCCACCACTTTGGATAGGTAACCATAAAGGTCACCACTGTCGTTCTTTAATTGACAATATAGCCCGTAGGCAAAACACCACTAATGGATGTTAAATCATGGTTCGTAAGCACTACATCACTAATGGATGTTTATTTATGGCCCGTAGGCACTACGTCACTAATGGATGTTTAAATTATGGCTCGTATGATGATGCTAGCCATGATCTAATTCGATCATAAGGCTTTATTAGGCTTGGACATAGTCCTCCACCCAGATGACTAGTGTGGTTCCTCAAGTCACACTGTCAGGAGTATTAACATTACTTGAATGTTAATAAAGAGTAATTGTCTTAAAATGGTTTATCAATGTAGTCACGATCATATTGACCATAAAGGCATGGAGGCTTGAACATAGTTCACCACCTCTGGATAGAAGGGATGATCTTCCTTAACCATCATGGTAGAAGGGCTAGTCATCCTTAACTACCAAAATTGCTAATTAACGTGGTCTTGCCACTTGGCTGGCGTAAACCATCAAGAAGATCTTTTGAAAAAAAATTTCGCGGATCGGTAAAGTTCGAATTAAAATGGAGACGATCGCTTGAACAAGGATGTAATGAATACATATATAATAATGATAATAAAATCAAAATTTTCCATAAATCATTAGGATTTACAATAGTGCCTAAAACATGACTTTTAATACTAACTTGTCCACGCAGGGACTTAAAAGCAACACAAGTCCCCACAGGGACTAAAATGAATATATAAGTCAACATATAGGGACTATAAGAAATAACATGTCCACAAGGGACTATAGTGAAATAATATGTCCACAAAGGAACTTATTTGAAACAAATGTCCACACAGGGACTTTAAATCGAAGGATAGGTCCATATAAGGACTATAATGAACAAATGTCCACGAAGGGACTTAAACAGAAGAGACATGTCCACATAAGGACGCAAAGGAAAATAGAATACAATTGAAAGAAGAATTTTCCATAATTCCCTTTAATTCATTCCTTGTTGTTCCTCTTCTTGGCTTGCCACGTGTGGCATTTGACACAAAGGTTTTTAATAGAAAGTGTAATAACTCCGAATCAGGATTTGTTGTAGAAGTAGAATCCAAGGATTCAATGGTTAAAGAACATTGTCACACCCCACCCGATGGCGGAAACATCGGGATGAGACGAAAACGAGATAGCTCATTACTCACAACGCTAATAAATGACAATATTTAATTAAATCCAAATTTCATTTCACAACATTGTCAAATACAACATGAAGCAATACAATAAGTTCATAAAACATAACAAAATTTGGTACAACATTTATAAATCTAACGTCTAAAATGTGTGTATCTAAGTCGTTGCTATTTTGATTTCATAGTATCATCTCCTTCAACCTGTAACATGTTTTAAAATAAAGTCAATGCAAAAGCAAAGGCGAGTACACAAGTTTAAGCATAGCATACGTATACGAATAAAGTTTTAACAATCCTCATGGCAACCAAATCTATACAAGAGCAATATCAAGGCATGCAATACTAATAATCAAACCCTTAACGCAATCACGATGTTTTAACATGACCTCACGAATAACACGATGGAGGTGGATGCGTGAATTCCTATAGCGCTAAGCATGTCAAACGAAGGCTAAATATAGTTAATGACTAAAGCATAGCATAACGAATATCCAAGACAAGCAACAAGTATACGATTCAAGTATTCATGGGTATAGGATTGTTTGTGCGTTTCATAAAGTTTAAGTGTTTGTGATTTTTGTATAGGTAAAACATGTTACACCCAAAAGTGTTATAAACAAAAGTGGGTCGAGTGTACTCACAATATTGCATATGCTTTCCGATTGGTGATTCCGTGAAGAATTGGAGGTTAGAGCTTCAAAGCTTCTTTTAAAACACTTAATGTTTTCTTTTAGAACTCTTAGAGCTCTCTTCCTTGCTTGGAAGGATTTGAGAGAAGTATAGAAGTTGAGAGAAGAATGGGTGGAACACTTAGTGTCCTTTTAAATTCTTGATCTAGAGAGATTGAGAGAATTAGAGAGATGGAGAGAAGAATGGTGTGAAGAAAATGGTAGAAGGGGGTTGGTATTTATAGGTAGAGAATGTGGAAAAGGGTGAAATATGATTGGTTAAAGAAGGTGGAAGAGGATTGAGAAGGTGATTGGTGGAGAAAGGAGGTGGAAAATGGTGAAATATGATTGGTTAAAGAAGGTGGAAGAGGATTGAGAAGGTGATTGGTGGAGAAAGGAGGTGGAAAAGGGTGAAATATGATTGGTTAAAGAAGGTGGAAGAGGATTGAGAAGGTGATTGGTGGAGAAAGGAGGTGGAAAAGGGTGAAATATGATTGGTTAAAGAAGGTAAAAGAGGATTGATGAGGTGGAAATATGATTGGTGTATTTCTTGGTATTTCTTGAGTATATATTATGTAATTGAGTATATAAAAAGTATAAAAGTATAATTCAAGTATTGAGGATGTGCGTATAAGTATTTATACGTATAAAAGTGTCGGTTTGCGTATAAATACGTATTTTAAATGATAGGTTGTGTGAATAAATAAAAAAAATATGAATTTTATGATTAACGTCTCGAATTGTGAGATTGAAATTAAAATATGAATGTAAGGTTTCTAAAATTAGAATACGAATACGAACATTTTTTTAAAATAGAAATACGAAGATACGAGGCGTTACAGTCTCCCCTACTTTAGGGAATTTCGTCCCGAAATTTATTTAAGAGGAAGACCTTGGAGAAAAAGCATTTTGGCTAGAAGAATGATTGTCTAAAATCGAGATTTGGATGTTTGAAATGTGTTGAAAAGTATGAAGTTTTGAGGAACGAAAAGATAGGTTTGTAAAAAGGGTTCGTTTGTCTAAAATGATTCGAGGCATTGAGCATAAGTAAAACGTGCATGTGTGTGTATAGACAAGCGAGTTTAAACAAGTTTGAATAAATCAATGACAAGGTATTTTAAAATGCGATACCTAAGAAGGAAGCTTTCGTATAAAACGATATGTATTTTGATGAAAAAAGTGACCACACTATTGGTTGTAACAAAAATTTCGTTGGATTTAAAGAGCATTGGCAATCTCAGTTTTGTAGAGAATTCTTTAAAGGACTAGATACACACAAATTAGACGTTAGGTTTAATGTCGATGTATCAATTTTGTTATGACTTTGCAAATGTTATGTTGTTCTTTGTTTTGTTACATTGATGTATTTGACAATTCTTATGAAATGAAATATGGTTTAATTAATATTGTCACTTAATAATGTTGTGAGCAATGAGCAATCTCGTTTTCGTCTCATCCCGATGTTTCCGCCATCGGTTGGGGTGTTACAAACATAATGGATCATGGATTGGAGTTTGGTAAGCATAATCCAAGTTTGGAATTCCAAAAACTCGGATGTAAGAAATTTGGATCAAAGTATCCGCTGGTGTTATCTTTGAAGTTGGAGACTCAGGGACCTCTGGTATGGACTCCATAGATACAGACTTCAAAATTTGAGCCTCAGGGACCTCCGGTATGGACTCTGAAGTCTAGTTTAAGGTTTCAATAGGTTTGGGTTTAAGAATAAGTTTATATAAAGTCCTTCCACCAAATCGGTCGCATGCTTAACTTAGCCGCGGTACGAAGCATAGCATTCCGTGGCTTCGGATGAGAAGAATTTTCAGCAATGGCTTCTTTGCTTGGCGACTTGTTTCTGAATTACATAAAATCAAAGCAAGATTTATTTAACAGGGATGAGAGCATTCCTATGTCAAGTCTAGACTCAGAAGGTATAAGGAATATGCTACTGTGTCATTTGAGATTAAACACAAAAGGCTAGTGTTTAATTTGCTCAAACGTTGGCTCTCATACCAACCTGTTACACCCTGATTTCCAGGTATAACCCGGTGGGCCTGGATGGGGAGTATCATGACATATGTTGATATCATTATTACCATACAATAAAGTAACACAGAATAGCACAGCGGAAGACTAGAATTTGAAAATATTATTACAAGCCGAAAGGTTCAAAAATCAAATACAATGGCTCGTAATAAAGATCCACAGGCGGATCGAAAATATACACAAAAGATGTTCAACATACTTTGGGCACATCTAAGGACTTGCAAGATCTTCTTGTGTTGCTACTGAGCAGCTTCCAGCCTATTTACGTATTTGTACATGTACTTAATTATTTTGAAAATACGTCAGTTTACACTGGTAAATACATTTTGAAAACCTTTTCAAAATTGATTTAGGTGCACAAGGCACGAAGAATCTTTTTATACTTGGGATAAACTATATCTTATGTTATCAGTTTTACATAACTTGACAATACATATGGGGACCGGAATTTATGCCGGTTCATGATTAACCGACACACCACTTATCCCCTATTGGGAAAACCCGTATTGGGTTATGAAATTATAACTTATTCCCTTATTGGGAACACCCACATTGAGTAAACCCGTATTGGGTTATAAAATTATTTATTTAAACCATTTCGCATCTGTCAGGTGTATGCCTACACCCCGCGCTTAGGTCGTGGCCACTTACAATTAAATGAGTCAAGGATATCCAGGACACCGTCGCATTAACCCCAAATATTTAAGTCAAGCACTACGAATCAAAACGGGTTATTTGAATTTCCCGACACATAGGTCTTTGAATCCCATACCCGACCATGCGGTAATAATTTACCGTATCCCAAGCCCATATAGGGAAAATAGGTTAAGAGTATTTACCTGAGCTTAGCAATCCTTTTAAAAAAGAAATATAATAAGCACAACCGTATCCAATTAAGTAAGTGTAGGTACAATTTACCGGAAGGCTCTAGTCTGGAATGATGGTATAAATAATCAATTATAATGTTAACGGATCTTATTTAAGTCATAGACTTAAATCGGCTAGCTTAAAATATCAAAAATGGTACAATGCGCTTGATTAAGCGATGACCGGAATAGGATGTAGTTTAAACCCGACAAGTACGAGGACTTATATAATATGGGTAAAATTCTGGAATATGAGATAAAAATGATAAGGTTAAACCCGTTTCGGTTAAATTACGTAAACTAGTTACATAAGCTTAACCGTACGCATATAAGCGAAACTGGGTAACCGGATGAGTCATGAACAAGTTCCATATGCCAATATACTTTAAAAAAGTTATAATATCAGTAGGATATTAACTTGTGTGCCCATTAAGGTTTTAAAATCAAACAATGCCTTTATAAGGGCGATTTGGTCATTTAGCGACGTATAAAAGGAACTTGCGTACAATCTTATGTTTCTACCATAAACATTCTGTGAAAATACTTTATTTATGATATAATATCAGTAGGATATCAAATATATGTGTGTTTTATAGTTTAAGAACAAACTATGCTTTGAAGGGGCATTTTGGTAATTTCACACATAGCTTCGAAAGTGTATTTGGGATTCTGAGTTTATAACATGTACCCGCTGTAAAAATATTTTAAATGAGTTATAAAATCAGTGGGTAACAAGTCTTGGTTGGTAAATATGGTTTAAAACCGCACTACGCGCCGGAAAGGCGTTAAAGTCGTTAAATGACGATATTTGCGATGTTTTGTGAAAACATATGTTATGAACAGGTTTATATAGTTAAAATATGTTATTTAGTATAACACATCAGTACGTAAAAGGTTTTGTATGAAAATCATGATTAAAAACCATTTTAGATGCCGTAAGGGCGTTATCGTCATTTAAGAGTGTAATGCAAGATCTTGTGAGTAAACTCAGTTTATAAACTGAAATGATATTCCAATATATTCCAATAATGATATTATATCAGTAGGTAATGAGTTTGGTATGATAGATTATATTTAAAATCATTCTATGCGCAAAAAGGGTTTTTCGGTCACTTTAAAGCGTATGTTACGATATTATATGAAAACTCGGTTTATGGTCAGATTTGTAACATAAAAATATGTTAAACATGTTAACATATCAGTACCTAGATCATTTGCAAGTTCATTGGTGTTTAAAACTTCATTTTTAAATAAAATGGCAAAATAGTCAAAGTATGGCATATTTGCGGAAACTTGCATAAAACTCGGATTACTATTATGATAATGTAATTTAACCTCAGAGGGTTATGCTACATCATAATATGATCATAATAGGACCTTAAATCAGTAGCATACTAACTCGCTCATAATCGAAAGTCAACACAGAAGTCAAACATCGCGACTTTAGATTGCGAACCGACCCTAAAACTGGAATTGACGAGCCGAACATGTTTACACATGTTCTAATAATTATTACTAAGTTGTTTAAGTGATAAAATATATTTTAGAACACCTCTAATGTCACACCCCGACCCGCAGCGGAAAAGGTGACCGGGGCATGATTGGGTTATCATCAAAGCTCATGACATTTATTATACGTTTCATATTCATTAAATACAATTTAATAGGAAATTTACAACTATAATTACATCATGACCTAACATCAATCTAAGCTTCTTTGTTTTCTTCTAAGGCATTTCCTATGCTTTCCTTGCTTCATCCGGTTCACCTGTATCATGTGTAAAAGGGTTTTTTGGATCAACAAAAAGTTGGCGAGTGAATCCTATGGAAAACATTTGAACAAGTTTATTTAAATGATTATGAAATAAGTGCACAACCACACATGAGTAAAAATAGATGTAAACTTATTCATAAATCAATTTAATATCAAACAAAACACACATGAATAATAATGGATTGGTTTTGAGGCACGCGTTGCTCAACTCGTCTCTCACGAGGAACTGATGGGCCTAATGAATGAATTGCATAAACATGATAATATGAAAGACATAACTACAAATAATATAAACTCAATAATACACACATGAACAATAATGAATTGGTTTTGAGGCACGCGTTGCTCAACTGGTCTACCACGAGGAACTAATGGGCTTAATTAATGAATTTCGTATAAGTGGACAAAATGAAATACATAATTACCACAATAATAACAATCTAAGTTTAGATCATGATATGGTATGGCACAAGTTTAAATAAACGAGTTAATTATTTTGTAACACATGACACACCCCAAAACGTGTAATTAAAAAGGGGGAGTTGTAAGATTCACTCACAGTGGGTGAGTTCGGTTGATGATGTTGAATGCACGCGAAGTGGTTTTAACCACGAGTGAAATTAACCTAGATAGATAGCATTATGGTTTGGTAAGTAAACGGATTTTATTAATCCATTTTAGTAGGATTGTTGGGTGTATTTTTGTGAGTTTAAGGCTATTTTCTAACCTTAAAAATGTTATTTTTAAGTATTTTTAATTGATTTTTAATTAAAATAAATAAATAAAAATAAAAAAGTTTGACTTTTTCGACCGTTGACCGTTGACCGGTTCGTATGCGTATAAGTGCGCTGAGTGAGGCTCGAACCCGAGACCTCCCGTACGCGTGCACGCAGCTCTACCAACTGAGCTACGTGTCTAACCCGAAATATATCTGTTTTTAATTATATTTATATACTAATTAGATTAAAGCGAAAATCAATTATTTTTAAAAACGATTTAACTGAATCGGACCGGTGCGCTCCACAGGTCTCGAACCCGGGACCCGTGGTTTATGCTAACACACAGTCCACCGCTGGACTGTGTGTCCAACTTGTTAACTTAACTGATTTTTATTATACTTACACACAAACTAAGTATTTTCATTTCTGACTTATTTAAAAAGTTTAATAATTATCCGGGCCGGTGCGGTAGCCCGGACTCGAACTCGTGACCTGTGATTTAAACATACACACAGTCCACCGCTGGACTGTGTGTCTATCTTGGTTATTATTCCGGTTATTATTATACTTAACATATACCAATGGTGACTCCGGTTCGGTTAACAAAAAAAGGCATTTTTATTAAGGCAGCATGCGTGGGACAAGATTCGAACTCGAGACGTTAGTGTGTTTATTGTGCACACAGTCCACCGCTGGACTGTGTGTCTAACCCGAGTTATAACTTGATTTTAATTATACTTAAACATTACCGAACATCGTCTTCTTCGTCAGTCTTAACCAGGAACGATGACTGACTGGTTCGAAGTTTTAATCAGGTTTATTTAGCGTGTTTCAGTTAATTACAGGTGAGATATAAGTGAAAAGAAAGAGAAATTAGGCGAAAGGTATACCGACTGGACTCCTCTGTTTTCCGGCAGAACTCCGGCGACAGTATCAGATTCCGGCGTCGTGTGTCTTGCAGCAGCGAGTCTTCAGAAAACTTGAAAAGGATGTGGGTGACTTCGGTATAAGCTCAGGGGGTTTAGTAAGGCTTAGAAGTGGAGGGTTCGGTTTTCCGGCGACGAGCAGAAGATTTCCGGCGAGTGAGTTTTCGCCGAGAAAGGGTGCGGTTTTGAGCAAAAAAGTTTGCAGAGGTTCGAGGGGGTATTTATAAGGCAGGTTATCGATGAACTTGGTCCAATTTCCGACTTGATTCAGAGTCATTACGTTTTCCGACGGTTATAGTTGGTGTCGCGGACTCAGGCGTCAGTTATAACCGATGTGTGTTTAAAGTTTACGTTATAACTGAAGGAATCTTTAAATTTCGCGAGATCGCCGGGATTTCCGACGACTGAAATTTGGGCGCCGGTTTTGAATTCGAAAAAGATGTTATGAATTAATTGATTCTAATAATTAACAAGATTCATCAGTGGCGCAGTGGTTGAGTGTGCGTGTGTTAAGTTGCTGAAACGGCTGACTGACCCGGGTTCGAAACCCGGCAGTGCCAAAACATTTTTATTTTCTGATTTTTAACAGTTTTTCAAAAACAAATTATATATTCCAGTATAATAATTGATTATGTATCGTTTAAAATTATTTTGGGCATTAAATTCGCAACAAAATTTTTAACTGATTGTTCGGTTAATAAACGGAGCGGGTTTGGTAAAATCCGTTTTTGACGGATGTTACATCTAAACTCATATCGTAGTTATTTCAAAAACTGATCCGTTGACTTTTTAAAACATTAATATGTTGACTCGTCAATTGACCAAGCAAACGTGATTCTTAGGAGGTGCGCTTTTGAGGGATTAACACCTACCTAATTACGATCACGTAGCCATGTTCGCCTCGAACAATGGCTGGACCAAAAGGGTCCAAACCGAAAGTCAAAGCGTTATTACGATAACGCTTGACTTTTGGCTTAAAAGCCTATAAAACTGAACTAGCCACAAATTGAACACTTACAAGTGGTCCTAGGGGCTGAAGAGAACTTAGAGGATGTTCCCAATTGCTCAGGAACTTCCAAGATTGAGAGATAGGGAGAAAGAATGGAAAATGGTGCAAGGAATTAGGGTGATGAACACCTCTATTTATACTTGAAGTGAATGATCTAGGATTGAGACAAGTGTTATGGGAACACTAGAGATCACTCCAGGTGTGCTAGGAGGTGTCCAAAACCGGAATTGAGTTAATGGTTTCGAGTTGAGAGAGTGCAGGTGGTTTGAGAGGTGGCCAAGCATGCAGATCAGCAGCTGACATGTTGTTTCTGCGAACTGACCTCTCCCGCGCGTCGCGCGGCGATACCAGGTCCCTGGTGCGTGGCGCCTGAGATGTCGATTTACAAAATTTCCATTTTGGCCCCCGAACTTCTCCAAACTCCCATTTTTCGACATAAAAGCATGTTTTATTCAATATGGCTCATGCTTAGCACTCTCGGGAGTGTAACCGAACATCATTAAGCTCCGGGTTCGTTAAAAGGTCACTCAGAGGCATAATTTAAGCATGTTGACATGTTTAACCCCTCGACTTTAATATTCACCACTCAGAGGTTTAAAAATAACATGTTGGTGACTTTTAGTCCCTCTCGTCTAGCACACGGCATACGAGGATCTGCGGGACACGTTTCGAAATTTTATAGGACGTAAAAACACAGGGTGTTACAAAAACGGGCAGCAATAATCTAGAAATGGAGGTGGAAAAGGGAGGGTTTTTCAGATAGCGAACGAGCTGATTGGAGCAGACTTTTGGGTTACTTAAATGGGGTGAACATAACGGACAGGAAGGATTTATGGAAGTGGCAAGGAGCTGGCTCGTGCGAATTCTCGGTTAAACCTATAAAAAAGATTTTTAACGAATATAGGGACTCGAGCTCGCTATATGTTATGGAGTGGTGTAAATGGTTGCCAAAAAGTGCAACCTTTTTGCCTGGAGCGCGGAAATGGACAGGATTCCAACTGTAGAGGCCTAAAACGTAGGAATATCAATTTTGATTCTGCGGGCTGCATTTTTTGTGATTGTCCGATGGAAAACTCTTATCATTTATTCCCCGGCTGCATGGTGACTGCTCAGATTTGGTGTTGGGTGAGTTCGTGGTGTAATATTCCTAATGGTTTTGCTTTTTCGGTTAGAGAGTTATAGGAATATCACAAGCACATTGGAGCGGGTGAGATCAAAAGGAAGGTGGTGCACGGGATTATTATCCTTAGTTGTTGGTGCATTTGGAAGGCGAGATGCGAGAATGTGTTCTCGAACAAGGGTTGGAAGCTAGAAGACATCAAGAATAGTATTAAAGCTTACGGTTTTCTTTGGTTTAAAAATTGATCTAAATTTCAGTCTCTTATAAAGCTTTGTATCTTTAAAATTTTAAGAAAAAATAAATTACGCTTGAAAATAATTATAATGATTCAATCTTAAAAACTAAGAAAAAAATTATACACGTTATCATTCATATTCATGTCCACTGAACTTAATATATTAAGCTCTTATTATGACATTATAGTAATAAAATATTAAAAAATACTATTAATAATATTTTAATATTATTTATATCCACTGAAGTTAATATATTAAACTCTAATTATGATATTATGGTATTATAATATAATAATAAAATAAAATATTAAAAAACTATAGTAATATTTAAATATTATTTTACTATTCATAATCACTTAAATTTAATTATGACACATGATATGACACTATGGTATTATAATTATAATAATAAAATATTAAAAAATACTACAGTAATATTTAAATATTATTTTACTATTCATGATTACTTAGATTTAATATATCTTCTTATTATAGTGGTCAAATTGGTACAAATTTGATTTCTTATAAATTGGCTTTTTTTACTGCCTATGCCTGTTGGCTAGATGATGTTTTGTGAATGATATTTATCTTTCGAAAAAAACTAATCAAGGGCCCAACAAAAGAAATACTAACATTAAATAAACTTTGTAAAGTTTCCGTGTAGTCGGTTTCATGTCCACTATTATTTAATGGCATAATTAGGACACATGCACTTTCACTATTTCCGAATTTTGTTAGAAAGACCGAAAGAGGTTTTTTTTTTTTAAAGGTGACCGAAAGAGGGGATGATGACCTAAAAATGCTTTAAAATCTGTCTAGACATCAATTGTTTTATTGTTATTTTTAGGGAACAGAATAGTAATCAAGTTTTAAAAGTGTTCTAATTAGGTCGCTCGTATCGTTTTTGTCTCAATTAGATAACTTAACATTCAAATCGATCCATATCATTTTTTCAATGTGTCAAGAAAAAAAATGGAGCATAAGATGTTGGAGTCGGATTATTTTAATACATGAAATTATTTTTATTTAAAATAAAAACACTTTAATCACACTAAAAATTAAAAAAAACAAGTTAAAATCCGCGTCATCATTCGACGTTACCATCAAATGAAAGGAAAAAAAGAAACAAAAATTCACATCACCACGATTACCTATGAAATGGATGAAAAGACCCTTAATTTTAATGAAAAACGAATGTTGAGTGACCTGATTGGAACACTTTTGAAACTTGAGTGACCTAATTGGAACACTTTTAAAACTTGGTTACTATTTTACAAAATTACCCTTTATTTTTACTAGGTTATAACACCGTGTATTATATGGGTTGAATTAATTAATTTTTACATAGTAAATAATAAAATAATATATATTTAAAAACCTTCTTTATTACACAGGCCTGTATAAATGTAATTTTATATATTAAAAAATTATATAGGAACCATATTGTACGGGTTGAATAAATGTAATTTTATATACCAAATAATAAAAAATATTATATCTTTAAAACCACGTGTATTACACGGGGTGAATAAATATAGTATTGTTTACCAAATAATAAAAAAGTTATATTTTTAAAAACCCTCGTGTATTACATGGCTTACACGGCTTGAATAAAATTGATTTTATGTACCAAATAATAAGAAAATTATATTTACAAAAATTAATGGATATACTCGTACGCGATAGATATGATGATTTCGGAGATGATTATTGAAAAGAAGATACAGTGGTCAAACATTTTATTCAAGAAGTAAATAAGCAGTCATTTGAGTGATAAACTATAAAGTATATTTAAAAAAACCCATAATAAATTTAATTTAAAAAATTAAGACTTTGTTATTATTAGTAAAATCAATGAATTTATATTTGTAATTTTGTATGGTATTATTTTATTATAAAGTGCATATCATACATATAATTATATTATGTCTTAAATTATTGATGCCATCCAAAATGTTTTTCGATTTCATGTCTAGCATTATATATACTATGGAAAAAGTTTAAAGTTTATTAAAGTTATAAATGAGAAGTATACATTAAATTTAAAATAAATAATAATTATCTATAGTTAAGTATAAGAGATTAAACAAAATAATATTTAGTAGGTGAGTTATTTATAATTAACTAGTATTAAGCCCCTACGTTACAACGGTTGTTGTAAAACTGTGTCAAGTAGTACAATGTTATACCACTGTCAGCGAGCACCAACACCGGAAAAGCTCGTAAAAACATATTAAATAAAAACGGAAAAAAATAACGTAGAGCGAAAAGAAGACGTAAAATCTTTGAATCACGAACGCTCGTTGCAGAGAAATTAAACCGAAATGTAACAGAAAAAATAACTACGTCAATTCAGGACCCACGTGTCGGACGAACATGTCAAGCGGAGAAAAATAGATGTGTTGCGACAGGACAGTCAAACGGGAAAAATATACAAAAAAAATGTTGAACCCCAAACGCATGTTGCGGTGCGTTGCCTTACAAAATTTAGAACGAAACGAAAAACTTGGGAATGTCGAAAAGTATGGTGGACCAAAACTGAAAAATAAAAAAACAGTTGGAATAAATTACAATATGAAAAACTTTGGGTTAAAAGTAAAAATGAACAAACCATAAGGACGAAAATGACAGTTAACTCAAGTAAAAAAAACAAAGGGTCTAAATATTAAAATTGAAATTATTTATTAATCTTAGATAAAGATAATGATGAAAACAAGTGATACCTATATACTAATTATTTAATATTATTATTAAAACAAATTTATTAAATTAAATAAATATAAACAAAATTTATGAGGTTGAAGGAGAGAATGTCATTAGCATTATTTGGAGCATTTTATTATTAGCTAGATTAAAAGAGATTAAACTAAATAATAATTATCTATAAGATACTAAATTAAACTAAACAATATTTATTAGGAGAATTATCTATAATTAATTAGAAGAAATTAAATTAAAATAATAATTATTTATAAGACATGACATAATATAATTACCAGTGTTCCATAAGTGGTTTCTTTTATTATATAGTATAGAATCTAACTTGTAATAAAAGACTACAATTAATGCCACATGGCATTCAACTCATAATTTTACTTGTATTTTATTTAACACTAGGTTAGAACCCCGTGTATTACACGGGGTTGAATAAATATTGTTTTATTTACGAAATAATAAAAAGTTATATTTTTAAAAGACCTCATGTATTGTATTGTTCGGGTTGAATAAACCCATATATTACGCGTATAGTTGTTAAGATAGGTTTAAAAACATAAACTTTGATGTATTGTTTATGTACTAATGCTTAAGAGGTATTGGAATCATATTTTAATCACAAAATTAATAATACAATCTTAATTAAAATGTGAAAGGGTTAAAAAGAACAACTCTAAGTAAAAGGTTACTAATAACATATAAACAACTTATATATGTTGTTTCAAATACGAAGTTATTAAGTTGGAATGTTATCCGAAAAACGAAGATGGATATACTTTTAAGTAATATAATATATAAAGTTTGGATAAAAAAATAAAAGAGAACATACTTTTAGAATAAAAAGAAAAACAAATTATTTAGCCTATACTAATATTTGAAATAACTCATTTATTCCGAAATTATATGCTCTAAGATAGTATATTTACCTTAATATTAATTTTGAATTAATTTTTTATAAAGAGATATTAACACTTTTAAAATATAATATTTAGAAACATAATTTTATTTATAAAGGAAGATATTAATCATACTTTATTTAAAATTATAAAATATTTAAGATAATAAAACTATAATTATTTTAAAAGTATACTTATCATATTTATTTAATTATTAAAAATTAAATAATAATGAATATCTATAATTATTAAAAGAGATTAAACTAAATAATAATTATTCATAAGAATATTAAATCTAAATAATACATTTAGTCAGAAGACTTATCTATAATTTATTTAAAAAAGATTAGATAAATAATAATTATTATAAGAAATGATTAAATGATACATATCATAATCATTTATTTCTAAAATAAGTTAGAAAACATACATTTTATTTTAAAAGTTAAACTTATATATTTATTATAATTTATATAAATATAAGTATAGATTAATATCTGTATTTTAAAGTAAACTAAAATTGATATTATAAATTTAAATTTAAAAAATTGAGATAGATAATATCTATAATTAATTAAAAGATTAAACTAAATAATAATTATCTAAGATATTAAACTAAATAATATTAGCCAGAAGATTATCTATAATTTATTTAAAAAGATTAAACTAAAATAATAATCATCTATAAGAAATGACCTAATATGATGACAAGTGTCCCACAATTGATTTATTTTATTATATAGTATATGATAACTTATTTCCTTATCTTTATTATTATCTAAATAAATAAATGTGAATAATATACAAAATCATTAATAATGTAATAATTATCTAAAAGAATGTAAATAGCCAAATAATATCTATATGAATTCACTTTGATTTTCGATGTCACCATGTATTAACGGAATTTTCTAAATATATTCAATTTATTTTCTTCTAAATTGATGTCATAGCTATCACCGTGTATCAACGGATATCACACTTTTTTATTTGAAGAGACTAAAAACAAGTTATAAAAACTGTGTATGTGAATCATGTACATGACAAAACTTTCATACGAAGTGTAAGAGACATAGAGAGAAGGACAAGTGGCATTGGCTCGAGGGGTAATTTAGTCTTTTCTCATTTGAAACAACTTCCCTCACTGATTTCAAAACGGCTATAACTTTTTCATACGTTAATATTTTTAAAAATAAATTACACCGTATTAACGAGCATTTCATTCTATTTAATTCGAGCAACCTATTGCTATAGTTTTCTTAAAAAAATTACAAGATTTTGACCCATCAGTCCATTACGTGATTTTGAATACCCAACATATGACTACGCGATTTTGAATACCCGTTACGTGATTACACATTCAACATAAACCATTACGTGATTACATATTCAATATGATTTGTTATAACTAATGTTATTACAATTATGCGTATTACGTGATTACACATTCAACATAAACCATTACGTGATTACACATCCAATATGATTTTTTTATAACTAATGTTATTACAATTATATGTATTACGTGATTACACATTCAAATAATAAGAGCTTGATTGTATATGCTTTATTACGTTATTAAATTCCTAATATACGACATTATGTGGTTATTATAGGTTGATTTTTGACTATGTTTTGCATATAATTTATCTTTAATACATTATTAAACATGTAATATTAGGTATTCCATATGAAATATTATTTATTGTAATTACGTAATCTCTCAGTAGGTTTCATATAAATACTATAATGAAATCGCGTACGAAATAAGTATTTAAAATCATGTAGTCACGTGATAATACATAGTCAACTACTGTTACATAATCACGTAATGGCCATTCAAAATCCTGTAATTTTTTAAGGAAAATATAGCAATATGTTGCTCGAATTAAAGAGAATGAAATGCTCGTTAATACAGTGTAATTTTTATTAAAAAATATTAACGTATAATATAGTGTAATTTTTATTAAAAAATATTAACGTATAATATAGTTATAGATGTTGAAAATAAAGGAGAAATGGGTTTATGAGTTAACAATATTGGAAATTCCTATTTTACCCTTTCCTCACTTGTTTCACTTGTTTTTAGTTATGTGAATTTTATATTTGGGGATCACTTAATCTCAACCATTAATCTTACTAATCAAGAGCCAAACTTGTCTCCTATTCGTATAATTCTTTCCTCTTGTACAATAACCTCTCTCTAAAAACCATATGCCATCCTAAAAAAAACTCAATTGTTTTATATAATATTTTTACCAAAAGTACCTTAGAAAATCTTACTTCTATCTACTTCAAGCTCATTACTTTTACTTATATTTTGTTTTAGGGTATTTTTTTAATATTTATTTTTCCCAGTTGATAAGAATACTAAGATTTGTGGTAATAACTGATATAACTTTAAACTTAAATTGATACATAAACTTAAATAATATTAAAGTTTACGAAACAATTGAGATACACATCAACAATACATGATATTCAGTTGTGTAATAAGATTATAATATTATTACATTTATTATTAACAGTGTTACACATTTTATTAGGATTATATTATATGTTTCCTCACCTGTCTAATAAAATTCATGAAATATGAATGTTTGAGATTATAAAGTTATTACATATTTTAAGTGTGTAATAAGGATTACATAGAAGTTTATGATTTACATCTATTTATATTCACCTTTATGATACACGGGTTGGTGACACCTATGAATTAAATTAAAATAATATTCAATTTAATGTTTTTTTCATATTTAACCCGTATAATATACGGGTTTATAAGTTATTCTAATAATATATTAGTAAATTGATTTAGTTCCGTGTAATATAAAGTTTAATTTAAAAAAATTATATAATATGTTATGCTAATTTTTTTATAAGTATTAGATATATTCAGATACAAATGATATACTTGACTGACAAGATAAAAGCGTATCTTAAAATAATTTTTAAAACGAAACTTTTATATGTATTAGATAAATTCAGATCAAAATGATATAATTGACTCACATGCATATCTTAAAATAATTTTTAAAACTATATGAAAAAATATCTATTAATTTTACGATATTATATACCAAAATTTATATCCATTCTTATCATAGACGCACACACGACTAAAAGGTGACTAGCTGGGTTGGTCTTGAGAATTCAGATGTCATGTTCGAGTTCGGAAAAAACGTGCCCTTAAGACCTTAACCAAATGGATAATGTAAACTATTTTTCTAAAGCAAGGATTGAAATTATAGCAACAAACATTGCAATTAACAAAATCATAGTGTTCGAATGAGTGAATAACATACCGTAATAGGCTAATAGCTAACCGATGATTTGTTATGCTCTCTATGCATTCTTGACCACTTCAACTAGTTTTTTTCTTTTTACATTTTTGACATTCGGATGCTCGTTTAGGAGCCATAATTTCTGAAAATTAACAAGCCAACAAGTAACAATTTGTCAATTAACAAGTCTAACAATTCTAATTCAATCAATAAAATCCCTTATTTCTAACAATTAACATGTAACAATTACCTGATATTAGGGCTTAACATCACCTAGTTGTAACAAATAACACCCAAATAATCAATTAGGGCTAAAATTGTAGAAATTTATAAAAAAAACACACACATAATTAATCACTTCAGAGGCTCAGACTTGCCTTGAGAAGTGCGTGGTGGTGGATTGGTGGTGATTCACGAAAGAAGACGACGTGGTGGTAAGTGGACAATATTGACTGGCGGACGTTGGTGATGAGTGGTGATTGAAGAACGTCGGCGATTAGAGACTTCAGACTGCCGCATGTGTCATTTGATGTTTGTCGCTTCATTGTTATTATTATGTTTTCTTTAATAGAAAATAAAACAGGAATTGGGCTAATACCTAATGGGATTAACTTATAAATTTTCAACGGTATAAATGTGCCTTATAAGTTTTATGCTTTTTATGGGTTTTCAGTTTTAAATATATAGGATTTTTTTCAACATGCCTCCGGATAAAACATGCCTTGACTCGTGGTCCTCCCCGCCCACCCCTAGGGCCGGGTGTGAGGGTGAGGGTGAGGATGATCCGTTAGCAGCCGAATTTCATATAAAATTTAATGTATAATGATGATGTTGTTTATAGTTTGACTGTCAATGTATCGAGGTAGTCGAGAAGAAACTAAAGGGCTTCAAGCGTAGTGCTATCCAGTAGCGTATATAATGATGTTCTTTTTTAAATGACGAGAGTTTTAGTTCTATAATAATTAAGTGTGTGAGTTTTCCATTTAAAAAGAAAAAAAACACGATAAGAAGGGTGTAAAATACATAACCCATAATATACTCTCCGACGACTATGTTGTACGATTAGTTAGTGTCCTTGAGTGTTCCGCCCAATTCATAAACTCATAAAACATATGTTTTCTTTTTACCTTTTCAACACTGGCCCAAATCATAACCTTTAACTAGGACATGGGAGTCTATAGGTACACAAGAAAACCCGATTATTATAACCATAACTTGTTATTAATCGAAACTATAATTGGTGCATTAGAAACCGTTTTAGGTTAGATAAAACCACAGGTTAGAAACCGATTAGAATATTCTAGAACAAGAACTGGTTAATAACCGATTTTTAAAGTAAAATTATCAGTTAACAGGTTATCACCGTTGGGAAAAAAGCTAACCGTTTTCAAACGCCTATATAGCCTTTTTTTTGGTTTCTTAAGCGTTTTCTCTCATATGTTGCTATAAATAGGTACTGGGTGTATTGGTCTGATTACAACACTTCTTTGAACCAACCAGATTTAAACCCTTTGAGGCCTGATTACCAAATGAACTATCATTTGGTTTTGTTCGATTGGAGGATTTAACTTATGTGCGATGGGTTTAAGTGTGTGATCCTAAACATGCCACTCTTACAAGTCTATAAAAAGTAGCATCTCTGACCACTACCCAATTGTAGCTCCGTCTACTTCCAATCGCAGATTCAACTAGAGTTCTGTTTGACATGTGTAAACAAAATCACAAATCTTGTCTTTATGTTTGAGAGCAGGTCGTCAAATCCATTCAATCAAAGTATATTTTGTGGATTCTTGTTATTTGTTTATTTATGTTAATTCACAAAATCAGTTGTATTAAAAAAGTTTTCTTCCTTGACTTTTATTAGTTTATTTCATTTCTTTATTGATATTTCTATAAAACATTGGAAAGTTATAGTAGAATGGCATGTAAACGGGCAACTAGTTGCGTCGCAACCCCCTTATGAATAGCAAACCCAATCATACCGAAACCAAAACTTTGGTTCCTTGACATCGAGAAATTATTGTGCACTACCTTTTGCATTCTATCCAGGAAATTGACAGCGTTGGGAGTAAGGCAACCAAATGTATCAAAGGCAAATGGAATGAAGACACGTTGATTCTTCGCACAAGCTTTTTCATGCTTAGAAACTTTCTAAGATTCTGCTTTAAATACACCGTGGCTAGCCACGAACCGATTTTCCTCGAGGCACACAAGGGGGACATTCCGGTAAGGTTCACACAAATGTGTTTCCCACTTGCTCAATCGAATCGAGAACACCCGCTTAGCAAAAAGTGGACCTTCCTTCAATTCGGTCTGTCAGAAATTCACAGGAGCCTCTTTATTGTGGAGATTCCCACACGCCTAAGCACATCATATAGGACATCCCTGACCAAGTCATGTATGTATTTAAAACGGACAACTCATTGCAATTAATCACATGCTCCCCAAAGTTATCCAAACAAACCTTACGACAAACCAAACAAGTCTCATCAATTAGAAACAAACGGATCAACCAGATACTCAGTCGCTGACATGTGTTGCCCTAGCCATTCAATTGGGATAATAGTCAGGAAACCATGAGCATGAGGTCTCGCAGACACTCTAACACCGCTTACTGGTGCACGGATAGGTCAAACTTCTCTCCCAAAATCTGGACGTTTTGCTATACAGAGAACACTCCAAAATGGTTTGGGCCTTGGGGGTGGGGGTGGTGTCCTCATAAGCGAACTCACCAAAATCAACATCTGAAAGAGTCATGTGCAAGCTACCCAACACACACCCATAATCGGAATCCAACCCATTAGTACCACTGTCTCGTAGAATGTGGTCCTATAAACTACAAGATTGTGCCCGCAAGGCAAGGAAAGCGTATGCTGATACATCTTCCACCAAATATAGGCCTAAACCCCCAATGAGGATCAGCAAGAACGCCAACTCCATTGAAAATCCCCCAAAAAATGGACCCTACAAACCACAATGTTCTCGGTCACATCTAGGAGGCCTTTGTTGAAAATAGAAATGCTTTCTTGACAAACATGGATTGGTAGGTTTGTAAGCTATACAATAACTTAGTAACCCCCATTCAAGAGCGTAACAGGAGGAGCTCTCATTAAGGGTCTCGCAAGTGAGGTAGACATCTCATAAGGTCCACCGCACATAAGGCCTTTACCATAGCCAAACTGTTGATATAACTGGAGTACACCCCCTGAGTTTCACACCAAACTATGAGCTCCCAATCCCTCTAGGAAATAGACCTTCCTTCACCTTTACCCCATTGCATGACGAACAAAACTTTCTTGATGTTATGCTGAAACATGCCCCCTCAGATCTGATGATACCCAAAGTTTTAGCCACTTCGATAGTATCTCCTATAATCGTACCATCATCCAAGTACCACACATAGAAATGTAAGTTGCAACTATCCCTCACTCGAAGAACAGGAGGGTGAAAAGTTAAAGCAAAAAAGGGAGGGGCCCAAAGGGTCTCCTTGTTGAATCACAGTAGTTGACTCAATAATAATCCTTGACATATAACCTAGGTTGTCCATATGGAATATTGACCCATGGGTAGATGGACGGGCATCGGGAACGAATCTTTTGAAGGAGAGCTGTCCTATCCGCAAGGTTGAACGCATTAGAGAAATCAACCGTAAGCATAGCCAACGACACATCAACGTGAAAGTTATTTAAAAAATTGTTTGCACTATGGAGCATACCTCTGATTCACCAGGAATCTCTACCCCGAATTGAAAATCACCAGCTTATTGCCCATCTCTTTCCCCACATTCCTCATAGCCACCTTAAAAACCAGGACAAACCCATAATCTGTATAGCACCAAAAGACACCTCAAATCACATCCAATTATTCATTTCAATATCACTCAAAAGTCCCCTCCTTTTATCCACCATATCAAAGTAAACCATGCATGTTCATGGTTTGGTGTAAAGTTTATTCTTTATGTCTACATATTTTACTCTTAATATTTGTAACACAAAAAATAAAAAAATAAAAAAAAAACTCATAAGATTACAAAATCTAGACCCGAATAACAAGCCAACATCCACATGTCATGATCATCAGATTATTAATATTATTCATCTCCCCCCATTACCCTTCATTCACTCTCCCTTCAATTACTCTTCATAAACATCACACCCAAATCATTTCAAACTCACCAACATCTTCACAACACTTTCCGTTCACATTATCACAAATCAATCAATCAATGGCTAGTGGTGGAGGATACAGTGATCCGAGCCAGAAGATAGACTATGTGTTCAAAGTGGTGCTAATCGGAGACTCAGCGGTAGGTAAGTCACAGATACTCGCTCGATTCGCCAGAAACGAGTTCAGTTTGGACTCCAAAGCTACTATTGGTGTCGAGTTTCAGACTCGAACTCTTGTTATTGAGCACAAGTCTGTTAAAGCTCAGATCTGGGATACTGCTGGTCAGGAAAGGTATGGTGTTAGTTATGTTAGTGATTGGTTGTGTTTTTGTTGATGTTGTGATTCTAGGGTTTGTGGTTGATTTAGCATTGTTGTTGTGAGTACTGTGTAGTTTTGGTTTTAATGCATTTGTTGATGGATAATGTATTAATGTGTAGGTTTTGTTGATCTAGATTTTTAGTTTGATAAAGTAGTGCATGTGTAGATGGATAATGTGTAGTGTTTGTTGATCTAGATCTTTAGTTTGATTTGCAAGTAGTAGATTCATGGAATATAGCCGAAATGTATATATGTGTGGGCGGTCGGGGGCGCAAAAGTGAAAGTGCACCAATTTGAACGTTATTTTACTAATTTCGTGAAAATAACGTTAAAAGAGGGGATGATTAATCATGCATCATGTGGTGGCGTTGATAGCCGAAAGACAAGGGAGTACATGCACTAATCGGCCTTTATCTTAACTGTTGAGTGTTATGTGCCTTATGTCCAAGGCTTGATGCAAAACTACTATTGAGCCGGGGGTCTCACTGGAAGCAGCCTCTCTATTTCTACGGGGTAGAGGTAAGGTTGTCTACATCTTACCCTCCTCAGACCTTACCTTAGCTTTGCTATTGGTGGGATATCCTGAGTATGATGATGATGAGATTCATGGAATATAGGGGCTCATTTTCTAACTTTTCATATATGTAGAGAATGTTTTTAGTGGATACCACTCCGGTGTGGTCTCCGGTCGGGTCGGGTCGGGTCTTTAGATGCTTTGGGTACAAGAAATGTTATAATGAGTGGATGCTTAGTTAGGTGTTTTATTGTATCGTAAATAGGACCGTTTGTGCTTCCTTACTCGTGATTGATTTGTTGTTATTTGTGGATTAAAGAAGGCGGGTGGGTGGGGGACTTGAGAGTGTTCAAAAACTACTAGGAAAATGTAAGTGAATGATGAATGTCCTTTCACTTTTTTTCCAGTATGGTGCATGTACTTTTTTCGGTTTAGTTTGGTTGTTAAAGTTTCATAAAAATGTGTTATTACTTATTATGGTCCGTGTGTCTCTAGGCTGTATGTTAGACACTTTAAAATTGATTATGATGTTACCAGTTTTTTTAAACTGTTCTTCATTGCCTCTAGGTACATTATCCCTATTATTAATAATTATGATAATAAATAATAGTTATAGAAAAATTAAGAATAACTTTGAAACTAAAAATAAAGAATATATAATTGCCACATCACTACATCAGCGTATAATCGCCATGTCATCACTTCAACCGGTCACTACTCACTATGTTACCTGAAGACCATAACTAGGATTTATGGCCTACATGATGCGGTTTAATAGAGATATCGGAGAATTTTATTTGAAATGGTATTTGAAATTAATAAACTTGAAATATTTAAATATCTTGTGAACCGTAAAAAAAAAAAAAAAAACTTCACAAATGAGTTACATTCCAAATTCCAATTCCCTTAAATTCAGTTAGTTCCAAAAACTGTCATTCTGTGATAATTCTCACTTTTTTAACAAACAGGTACAGAGCGGTGACAAGTGCATACTACAGAGGTGCAGTAGGAGCCATGTTGGTTTACGACATAACAAAACGCCAAACATTTGACCACATCCCACGTTGGCTAGAAGAGTTACGTAACCATGCAGACAAAAACATCGTAATCATTCTCATTGGAAACAAATGCGATCTGGAAGACCAACGGGCAGTCCCCACAGAGGACGCCAAGGAGTTTGCTGAAAAGGAAGGATTATTCTTTCTAGAAACATCCGCACTCGAGTCAACAAATGTAGAAGATGCATTCTTGACTGTTTTGACCGAAATCTTCAGAATAGTCAACAAGAAAAATTTGACCGCGGGTGAGGAACAAAATGAGAATCCGGGTTCTTTGGCTGGTAAGAAGATTATTGTCCCGGGTCCTGCACAAATAATTCCAGAAAAGAAGATGTGTTGTAGATCTTAAGAATTATCTATGGAGTTATCTTATTGTTATGAAAGATTATATTTCCGTATATTTTTTTTTTGTTTTTCGGTGGTGCTGGTATTTTTTGTCCAGAGTCTTCCATTGTTGTATGTTGTTGATTGCAGAGAACACAACATAAATGATGACACCATTTGTGTATGTTCAACTTTATTACTGTTATGTTAGGTTTTAGATTCAAATATCACGTTTATTTAGAGATGGTTAAGTTTGATCGTATAATGGATGACGCAATTGTTAATATTATGATGAACGTGTTTATATAAATGGTCAGGTCAGGGTATGTGTTTATGCCAAGCTGCCAATTGGCTTCAAGTGATTTTGAAACTTTTGTTGAAACTGTTAGTTTCTTTTACAAAAATGCACAATAATAAAAAAGATTCAAGGGAAATAATACATGTATGACTTCGTATTCTAATTCTAAACATATAACAAGTAATAATGATTAAACGGCGTGTTTCTCTTACACCGTTGGTTTCAAGTTTCAAACTGTAAACCAAACCGTAAGCCAAACTATAACGGTCTCACTTTGGTCGAACAAGACTCGCATGAACATATTTTACATAAATTTAACAAGTTGTAAAATACTCAACACTATAAACTTACTCTTTTTATCATTCAACTTTTTTCTTCAAAAACTCATCGCCAGTCCTCTGTAAGTATGACACCGCCACTGTTAATTTTCTTGGATAACCAAAGTTAAGATGGCAACACCAAATGACTGGATCCAATCACTTTGCAGAACTGAGGGTGTGGTTATGCAGCTGGTCAACTTACACCAGATATAAGGTAAGAGCATTCACATCCAATCCATCAAAAATATACATATATCCCACTAGAAAACAACTCCTATATTAATATATTTTCACTAAAAATAAATAGTTTTTCTGTCTTCTTTTTAATTAAATAATATTTTTATACTTACATTTTTTATCCCCTTCACTCACAATCACTTTCAATATATATTAAAAAAATATAGAGAGTGAACAATGTTCCCCTATTATACATTAGTAACATTTTCTCTCCCTTCTACTCACAACCATTTTTTATACTCTTTATATTCATAACATAAAAGATGAAATTAATTCAAACAAAGATAACCAAAATCCCAAAAACTTTCAGTGTGCCATAATCAGTCAAATAAACTTATAACAGAAAAGTATCAAAACCGATAACTTGCTATCATCAAAACAACCTTCCACCGAACACAAAATTCATCACGCTAGCAGAAGCCTAAGCAGCAATGGACGGCTTAGAAGCCGCTGACAACCTAGATCTCTTCTTTGCCAAGCTCTCGCTTCGCCTTTCTCTCTGCTCCTTCAACCTTGTAGCAAGAAGCTTCTGGTATTCAGCAGCCTCAGATTTAGCCTTTGCGATCCTCTTCTTCTTGTCGGCAATTCTAGCCCTCTTCCTTTGCAAGGTCAATGGTGTCACCAACCTCTGGATCTTAGGAGCTTTGCTCACTTCCTTCCCTGTAACACAAAATTTCCCAACAAACCCGTTAACAAAACGATCCACTTCATCCCAAAACAACACTGAAAAAATGCATAATGACGATGATGATGAACTAACCAGCTTTGTTTGTGAAAGTACGCCTGTAGGTGTTAACGTATTTCCTGACATCATCTTCCTTGGAAAGGTTGAAAAGCTTCCTAATCTTTGAAGCTCTCTTGGGACCTCTCATCCTTGGTTTCTCGACGTCGGTTAAACCAGGAAGGTCGTTTTCACCCTTTTTGACAATGACCAAGTTCAAAACAGAAAGATCTTGGCTCACAATGCATCCGCGAACAGACTTCCTTCTGCGCTCACCGTTACGCCTTCCATACCCTCTAAAGCATGGGGTACCTGAAAATTAATAAAAAGAAAAATTAAATTTTCAATTGTAAAGCTCCGTTGTCATTAAGCATAACATTAGAAAATAAAGACTGTTAACTAACCTCGAACAAGTAAAAGACGAACACGTCCTGGGGTCAACACTCCCTGCTTCATTGGGAAGCCCTGTTTATCACAGCCTCCCATGATCTTGAACACGTAGCCCTTGAACTCCTGTTATCCAAGCATGGTAACACTTTAAACATATGTTGTTTGGCTGGAAATTAAAAACAACAAAAATAAGTACAATAGCGAGATGACAATCACCTCTCCAAGTGCATCTCCACTGACTTCCTGAGAAATCCTCTTGTCGAAAAAAGCACGACTGTACAAAATTTGCAAAATAAACCATGATTAGCCTGTAGTTGGCTCAAACTGCCAAAGCTTAATAAGAGTTAAAAAAAGAAGTATGCAGTTATGTACTGCTTTCTAAATCAAAATAGCCTTAGAAACAAGACAGAGAAAATCTACAACTAAAAATATATACCACCGCAATACCATAGAAAACCAACTAACATAGATTGTACATAGCATAAACAAGTAAACTAGTAGTTAGACAAATACCAGTGTATAGATATATCATAGGCTGCCAACGAACCAAACGTTCAGCAAACAGTTTGGAATCCGTTCGGCAGGCCGTTCGTTTGTGTCCGTTCGTTTAATAAATGAACAAACACGAACAAAAAACTTCATTTAGTTGAGTGAACAAACATGAATAGAGGACATTGTTCGTCCAGTTATGTTGAAGAATGTTCGGTAACGTGCTTGTTTATGCGTGTTTGTTCAATAGTTTATATGTGTTTTTGTTTAAATACTTCAAACTTACATTTATGTTCATGATCGCTCGTTTGTGTTCATTGCCAAAAACTAACAAACAAACACGAACATAAAAGCCCGTTCTGTAAGTGTTCATAAACAGTTCTTGAACACATATTTCCTTAACAAAAAACCACTTTCATTCGTTTGCAGCTATGTGTCAATTTTCATCATAGGCCTGATTGCTTAATTACTCAAACAACACAAGATTACTTCTAAAATGCAACCAATTACACCAAAAAAACAATGTACGCAGCGTCAACAGTACCAATTCAGTCCTCTAAAACATACATAAATCACCTTAACATATCATTGTAAATCATCTAAATATAATAAACAGCTATCTGTATCTAAAGCTTCGTATCAAACATAAGATATACAGGCTAAATACATCACGACACAAGGAATAACAAAATAAGAGTGAAATCGAGGTCTTACAGCTTTTGGTCATCGTCAATTTCGAGCTTTTTCTGGCATCCAGTGGTCGGATTTGCAATGTTGAACTATAGATACAACCAATTGTAAATCTACTGATTATGTGTTTAATATGTATTTGACGAAAATAGGGTTAGAGAGACAGGTTACCTTCATCTTCAGGCACGAAGTAGGGCAGCCGCAATGACGATTACTAATGACCTGCTTGAAGATTTAGGGTTTCTGAAACGACAACCGATGGCGTTTTATAATTGGGTGTGAATGTGTGATTCGTTTGTTTGGGCCGTTTTGGGCTTTTTAATGAATCGATCCGTCACTAGATCCAGTTTTAATGGGCTCCTATGTTCTCTTAGGTAGAGGTGAACAAATTTCTCTCTTAGGTATTAGGTGAACAAAAGAATTGATTACATACCAGACCTAGCGTAGTTGAATTGAAAGCGGTTCCGGTTCCGATTCTGATTCCTACCCGGTTCCACTGTTTTTTGCCAACATTTTCTCGGAACTCGTTCCTACCGGACTTGGATTTACCCAGGTAGGAACTGGTTTAACGATACAAATTTCAAAATCGGTTCCTAACGTTAAAAATCGTACTAGGACCGTGTTCTCCGTGAGGTAGACGACAGAGACATTATCCATCATCGCAATAAACAACGGTAGCCTTTTGGATGGGAACATGGAGCTCTAGAATAATACTCAAACGGGAGACAATGTGTTGTCGTTTGGAAGACCATGAGACCAAACTGTCCCCTAGATAAACACAGTATCCAGAAGTTGAGTTTCTTGAATCCGGGCATCCAACCTAATCCGCATCAGGGTAGGCGGTTAGGGATGAACATGGCGTAGCCAGGAGTCGTAAGCCACAGTCCAATGTACCTTTATATACCGAAGTATGTGTTTCATAAATTGAAAGTGAGGTACCCTCAGAGCGTGCATGAATAGAAAGACTTGCTGCACAACATAGGTACAAGGTGCCATCCAGTAGAAGAGCCCCATCAGATGCACGAAATTTAGATGAAGTATCGACTAGAGTATTCCAAGGTTTACATGTAGACATATTTGCTCGTAGTAGAATCTCCGAGCATAAGTGGACTGTCACACCCCAACCGATAGCGGAAATATCGCAGCGGGACGAAATAGATTGCAAGAGACTTCATAACGCTAACTGTGACAAGTATTTAAATAAACGAGATTTCATTTCATTTCTAAGATCAAAACTACATCGGTTGACACAAAATACAACAAGTCGAACAAAAGCATATTACAATAGTAATATTAAAGTCTACGTGGGTTTCTAGTCATCCTACTAGATTCCGTTCGTCATCATCATCATCAATTTCCTGCAATACGTATTAAAGTACATGTGGACACATAAAGTATTGGCGAGCATACAAGTTTTCCACGAAACCTACTCTACCTGCTTTTCTTTGCTTCCAAATAAGGAGACTACGTTTTCCACGCGAATCACAACGATTTTACACGAGATTATCTCCGATTTCATCTAAACTTCTCTATTTACGAAAACCTTAATCTTTTTCACAAAACCTTCTGATTTAACACGGAATCACACTTAAACGAGCGTATTTGAGTTAGCCTTGGCTTCTCAAGTTAGAAACCTTGATGTTTCCAGCTCACCAAGTGTTGGTTCAAAGAAAACTGTTTTTAAAACTTGATCTTTACACAAAAATGGACTAAACCGACACTTGCTTTGTTCACTAGATAGTGGGACGAAACAGTGTTAAAACATGCTTGAAATGGATTCGAAATCGCATTTGTTCCAAGTGAAAACTCAGTTCCGGTTGCACGAAGACGCAAGAACAGTCACTTGTTCAAACTTGACTGGCTCGCACGAACCTCTTTGGGTTCGTACGACCCAGTCCGAGTTTCCATAAGAGAATAGCTCGTTCTAAAGACCTCTCTGGCTCAAGGTTCGATAAGTGACCAAAGGCTGGAGGGATGAACACTTGATTTCCCGAAGAACGACGCAAAAACGCTTGATGTTGGACTCAAGTACAGATCACTCGCACGGGCAGTCGCTCGTACGAAGGATGACTCGCACGAGGGTGTTGCATCGTACGAGCCATCACTCGTACGAGTGATGACTTGCACGAGGGTGATGCCTCATGCGAGTATTGGCCCGTACGACCCACCTGTTCTCCCGCATAACTCTCTGTTCAACTGTTCAACACTATGGAAGACTGATGCACTTCTGTTTCTACGCACAGGCTGACCCGACGCTCTTCTCACTCCATTCCAGCTCGTGTTTAACCTCTAAGCACTCGCTGTGAGTATACTTGACCCTTTTTCGCTTTAACGCACTGGGTGTTATATACGTTCTCTATCAAACGATCACTACACACAACGCTAAAACGCTTTAAAACGCAAAACCGCTCTCGCATGACTATACGTGAAACGCTGAACTACTATGTGTTATTTGTATTCATTGAGATTTGCCTACCACTCTTAACATGATAGCAGCTATAGGTTAACCCGCCACCCGTTAGTTCTGTCACACCCCAACCGATGGCGGAAACATCGGGTAGTGGCACTAGGCGACCAGATTGTCTCATGAGAATTCTATAACAATTATTCATCAACGTCATTTAACATTTAACGTCCCATACCATTAAACACAATATTTCAAAATAACTATTACAGAAACTCGTTTTTCCCATAAAACAAAAAGGTTCGATTTTCCCTAGATTTATTACATTTGAATTAAACAAAACAACTAAACGAAACAAACTACTTCCAAGGCATCCAAGCTAAAATCCTTGTAACATCCGTCGAAAAACGGGTTTTCAAAACCCGCTTCGTTTATTAATCGAATAGTCAGTTTAAATTTTCGATGCTTATTTATGACTTATTATAATTTTAAACGATACATAATTAATAAACAAATTGGAATTTATAAGCTATAATTGTTAAAAAGTAAAAATAAAATAAATAAAAAGAAAAACAGGCTGCCGGGATTCGAACCCGGGTCAGCCGGAGGAAAGCTTAGCAACTTAACTCACACACATCCAACCACTCCGCCACTTGTGTTTTTTGATAATATATCGAAACAATTAATTCAAATAACAAAACTCGATATCAAAATCAGTCAACGACGCGCCCATTTCGCAGTCGCCGGAAATCCCGACGACTTCGCCAATTATTGTCGGTTTCTTATGACTTAGCGTGCGTATTAACACCTACATCGGTTATAACCGATGTCCAGTCCCGCGACATCAGTCATAACCGCCGGAGAAAGATTGACCAACGAATCAAGACGGAAATCGGACCCAATTCATCGATATTCTTTCCTATAAATACACACCCTAGCCTCTGGTAATCTTTTCGCTCAAAATCACACCAATTCTCGAAGCAATTTCACTTGCCGGAACTTTTCTGCCATCACCGGACTTTCGCCGGAAAACCGAGACTCACATCAACACGGTAAATACCTCGACTCTTTCTGTTTCAATCCAATGTTAGACCATTACTAACATCAATCCATCACCCAGAATCAATCCCAGACGACGTTGCCGGATATTCTGTACTCGCCGGAAAATCGCTGGAATTTCCGAACTCACGCTGTTAATCGGTATGATCAACTAAACCTCCTGATTAATCATTGTTTAGTAACTCAATTTCACATCTAAGCAATCAAAACTGTTAATTGATCCGAACAGACGGAGTTCGCAAAACAGAGCCGACGAATCCTTGCCGGAGTTCTGAGAAAGACACCTGTTCGGTACATTCTTTCCCCAAACCCTCTCTGTTCATTACCTTTCAATCGCTTATAATATTCGTTAATCGAATTTAAACAAAAAACAGTTGGTTAACCGTTGTCTGTGTTTTGAACGATGAAGATGAGTTCGAACTATTGTATAAGATTAATTAAAATCAGAATAATAAACGGGTTAGACACACAGTCCAGCAGTGGACTGTGTGCACACAATGAATACACGTCTCGAGTTCGATCCCTGACCCAACCTCACTCTCTTAAATAAAAATGCTCTTTTTAAAACCGAACCGGGTTAACTCACAGTAAGATGTTAAGTATAATAAAAACCAGAATATTAACCAGGTTAGACACACAGTCCAGTGGTGGACTGTGTGCAAAACTAAACCGCAGGTCCCGTGTTCGAGACCTGTTGAGAGCTCCGGTTCGATACAATTAAATCCTTTTTAAATAAATGATTTTCGGATTAAATTAAATAGTGTATAAATATAATTAAAAACAGAATATTTCGGGTTAGACACGTAGCTCAGTTGGTAGAGCTGCGTGCACGCGTACGGGAGGTCACGGGTTCAAGTCTCACCCAGCGCATGCTTATACACGACCGAACCGGTCAACGGTCAACGGTCAACAGTCATGGTCAACGGTCAAAGTCAACATTTTTTTTCTATATTTTTATTTATTTATTTAATTTAAAAATCAATTAAAAATACTTAAAAATAATGTTTTTAAAGTTAGAAAATAGCCTTAAACTCACAAAAATATATCCAAAAATCCTATTAAAATTGTTAATAAAATCCACTTATTTACCGTACCTTTTCGTTATTAATTAGGTTAGGTATTCCTCGTCGATCAATCATCTAAACTCGTGCGCATTCAACATCATCAACCGAACGCACCCAATGTGAGTGAATCTCTACCAATTCCCCGTTTTAATCACATTTTGGGGTGTATCACGTGTCGCTATTTATTTATTTCAATTAAACACTTGTGCATCCATCATATTCATGATCAAATGTGTTGCCAATATATATCAATTGTTTGTGTGGTTAATGTTTAGATTAAAGTTATCATTTTCAGTACATACATTATCATAGGCCGCCGCTCCCCATTACCTATGAGCGTGAGCTGTTCCCCATTACCTATGAGCGTGAACGAGGCGTTGCCAACATACGATCGGCTCCGTTTGATTGAGCCTTGATCGCACATACATCATCATAGGCCGTCCATTCCCCATTACCTATGAGCGTGAACGAGACGTTGCCAACATATACATTGTCATTCATATCATATACTCATGCAAGGTGTTTGTGATTGTTTGTTTACATACGTTTGTTCATATATGATTATTGCATAGTTTTTCCATATCAAATACAACAAGAACCTATAATAAATGTTTTCTAACAAGGTTCACTCGCCAACTTTTGTTGACCCAAAATTCCCCATTTTTACACATGATACAGGTGATCAAGTTGAAGCAAGAAACATGTAGGACGGCCTAGAAGAATAAACCAGTTTAGAATTTGGATTGTTTTAGTTAATTTTTCCTTTCCTTGTATTGTATGAATTTGACTTGAACATTTGAGATGTAATTTGAATTTAATAAATATGAAACATATTAGTAAACATCATGAGCTTTGGTGATAACCCAATTATGCCCCGACTCTTGTTCCGCTGCGGGTCGGGGTGTGACAGATTGGTATCAGAGCCATGACTATAGGGATACAGGATAGGTTATTAGACCCTTAGAGCCTATACTATAGTTGATTAGAATTTTTAAATTGTTTGTGTGTTACATGCAAAATTCATGATGTTTATATGCTTTATGTTTATTGTTACATTCAATGTTATGCAAGCATGTTCATAAATACATACTATTATACAATGCTTATCATGAATCATATTCTCATAACATACCATAACCATGAGAGCACACACCTCACAATTCTTATGATTTTTACAACGATTTTTGTATTTTCAAATCACATCAAAGTGAGTTCTTATGATGGGCATGTAGTAACTGGAAGGGTACGAGTACCGGTAGTCAGATCGTCCTGTCTAGGCTTGGCATTCGTGTAAATCCAAAATAAAGGACCAGTTTGCCTACCTGGGGACTAACAATGAGAGTACGAAGGACCTATTAGGCCAAAGCATGCTATACCAAACGTCGTGTGAACTAACACCACTTTGAGTTGTCATTATGTCTACACCTGGACACCCTCCGACCATACATCTCGCAAACATATTTCATGGTTTTCATTCGGGTGATGCGAGTGTTAAACCGCCAATACAATGTGAATCCTACTAAGCCAATAGTCATGGGGGCCCACATGACTATACGGGCGATGGTATGGGGGACATTGGAGGCCCAAACATGAGCAAACCCAAGACATCCTATGGATGTAGTGCATTATTGATGATTATGTTATTTTATTATTTTAAACGACACATGACACCTAAATACTCCTTAAACTCACCATCTTCCTATGTATATTCCTGTAGATGTCGGCTAGGCAGCTACGTGGAGGTCGAAAGTCAGGAAGGTCAAACGAACGCTTGGCCACTCAAATTGCAAAACAAATGGCCGCGGTGCTTCCTAATATTGTAATTCAAGTTCAACAAGCTCTCACCGCGAATCCTATCAACTCACAAATCAAGAGGATCAAAACATCGACAACCCTTCCTCCAAGAAGTGCTCCTACAAACACTTCAAGTCTTGCGATCCCCCAAAGTATGAAGGGACCGAAGGTGTCACCGCTATCCTCCACTGGTTTGAGGAAATGGAAAACACCTTCCTCAATTGCGATTGTCCCGAGGATCGCAAGGTACGTTACGCAACCGGGAGACTATTTAGGGTAGCCCTGACCTGGTGGAACACCGAGAAGGGTAAGAGAGGAGTTGAAGATGCTATGGCCTTAACATGGGAAGAGTTAAGGGAAATAATGACAAGACGCTTCTGCCCAAGAAGCGAACTCAAGAAGTTGGAAGATGAATTCCACTCGCTGAAGCAAAAGGAAGGAGACCATACTTCCTACAACAAAAGATTTCTTGAGCTGAACCAGATGGTTCCTAACATGTTCACACCCAGTGTACCGCTTGGTTGAACACTACATTCGAGGCCTCCCCTCGAAAATTCAAGACTCAGTCCTCAGCACTTCGCCTGCAACTCTCGAAGCTGCTATGGAATTAGCTACCGAACTTACCGAGAATTGCATCAGAAACGGTAAATTCAAGGAGGAGAAAAAGAAAGCTCCCGTTGAGGGCCAAACTTCAAACCATTCCACCTCCTCCTCAAAGTTTTCTAACAAGAGGAAACGAAATACCAGAAACTTTGCTGTCACCCAAACAAATTTCCATATCCTTGCTGCACCCATTACTCAAGTTACCCCCTCACCCGCACCATACAAAAGGCCATACTCCGGCCCCTACCCAAAATGCACCCGTTGCCAATACCATCACTCTCCCGAACACCCTTGTCAATATTGCACCAGATGTGGCCGTGCAGGTCACACCATCCAAACCTGCCGCTCACTGCAGCGAATGAACCGCAACCAACCCACAACCCAAACCCACCTTTAAATTATGGGTCAAGCCCAACAACCCTTACTACTACCACCTACACAACATACGGCCCAAACCTACTATCAACTCAACTACCCCATGATGCAATCCATGTGGGCTTGTTACAACTGTGGGGACCCAAACCACTTTAGAAACACTTGTCCACGCTTGGTGAACATCATACATGCTCAAGCTCAAGCAAATCCGGTGAATCAAGATAACCAAGCTCCTCCACCTGCTAGAGGAAGAGCTTTTAACATCAACACCAACCAAGCTAGGGCCGACAACAACGTGGTTAACGGTACGTTTCTCATCAATGGTAGTTATGCATCCATGTTATTTGATACTTGCGCGGTTAAGAGTTTTGTGTCCTTAGAATTTGAACCCATCCTCAACCAAACCCGTGATAAACTCATGGAATCCATAACGGTGGAAGTTGCTGACGGAAAACCGGTCTCATTAAACTCCATTATCTGAAACTGTACTCTCACTCTAAACGATCACGATTTTCCAGTTGACCTCATTCCTATTAAGTTGGGAAGTTTTGACATTATAATCGGCATGGACTGGCTCAGCCAACATCATGCTGAAGTAGTATGCCGCGAAAAGTTCATTCGCATTCCTCTTGCAGACGGTCAAACCCTACGAATCTTTGGAGAAACCCCTTCGAAAGGACTCAAATTGATGTCCTGCCTTCAAGCCCGAAAGTATCTCCGCAAGAACTATGTCGCATTCTTAACTCCCGTCATCAAGAAGGGAAGCAAGGAGAAGAAGCTAGAAGATATACCTGTAGTGAAAGAATTCCCACAAGTCTTTCCCGACGACATCTCAGGACTTCCTCCCATGAGAGAAGTCGAATTTCCGCATTGATCTTGTACCTGGCGCTACACCCGTCGCAAAATCTTCTTATAGGTTAGCCTCATCCGAAATGCAAGAGCTGGCCAGTCAACTGCAAGAACTGACTGACAAAGGATTCATACGTCCTAGCTCATCGCCTTGGGGTGCACCTGTTCTGTTTGTGAAGAAGAAGGATGGAACGTTTCGCATGTGTATCGACTACAGAGAACTCAACAAGTTAACGGTCAAGAACCGCTATCCCTTACCTCGCATCGATGATCTACTAGACCAACTCCAGGGTGCCACCTGTTTTTCAAAGATCGACCTTCGTTCTGGCTATCATCAACTCAGAGTACATGAAGAAGACGTCCCAAAGACCGCCTTCCGAACTCGTTATGGTCATTATGAATTCATGGTCATGCCATTTGGTCTAACCAACGCTCCAGCTGTCTTCATGGATCTAATGAACAAAGTCTGCAAACCCTATCTCGATCGTTTTGTTATAGTCTTCATCGACGACATTCTCATTTACTCAAAGTCTAAGACTGATCATGAACGACACCTTCGACTCATCCTCACATTTACTCAAAGCTCTACGCCAAATTCTCCAAATGCGAATTCTGGTTAAAATAGGTACAGTTCCTTGGACATGTCGTCAATGACAAGGGAATACATGTCGACCCCTCAAAGATCAAAGCAGTACAAGAATGGCAAGCGCCACGTACACCAACCGAAGTAAGATCATTCCTTGGTTTGGTTGGTTACTATCGCCGTTTCATTTCAAATTTCTCTCGTATCGCTGTACCACTCACGGCTTTGACACACAAAGGAAAACCCTTCATATGGGGACCTAAACAAGAAGAAGCCTTCCAAACCCTTAAGCAAAAGCTTTGTGACGCACCTATCCTCACACTCCCCGAAGGTTGCGATGACTTTGTGGTATATTGCGACGCATCAGGGCAAGGACTAGGCTGTGTATTAATGCAAAGGGGAAAGGTGATAGCCTTTCTTAAGAAACTATGCAAGTTCGGTCGAACTTGCAAGAATTTGGTGACAGGGATACCCAAGTTCGGTTGAACTTGACCCAAATGGATGCAAGTTCGATCGAACTTGACCTGATGTGCTGGTGATTCTTGAGTGAACTTGATGTTTTCGGGTCCAAAATCTTGCGTTTTTGCGTCGTTTGCTGAGGAAATCGAGTGCCCATCCCTCCAACCTTAAGCCACTGAGTAAAACTTAGGCTGGAGATGTAACATCCGTAAAAAAACGGATTTACCAAACCCGCTCCGTTTATCAACCGAGCAGTCAGTTAAAATTTTCGTTGCGAATTAAATGCCCAAAATAATTTTAAACGATACATAATCAATTATTATGCGGGGATATATAATTAGTTTTTGAAAAACTGTTAAAAATCGCAAAATAAAAATGTTTTGTTTCTGCCGGGAGTCGAACCCGGGTCTGTACCGGTTCAACAAACGACTTATCACCCAGCCAATCAACCGCTCCGCCACTTTGATTTTCTGATAATAAAAGGAATCAATTAATTCAAATAATAATGTTCGGAAGTCAAATTCAGTCATTGCGCCCAAATAGCAGTCGTCGGAAATCCCGACGACTTCGCCGTTAATTTACGTTTCCGCTCAAGTTAACCGAAGAATTAACTCCCACGACGGTTATAACCGACGTCTGAACCCGCGACATCAGCCGTAACCGCCGGAGAACGGCTGATTTCGAATTGAGACCGAATTCAGACCCCATACATCTCGATACTACCCTATAAATTCACCCACAACTCACCAGAAATCTTTCACTCTCAAATCGCACCCTTTCTCGGCGAAAACTCACTCGCCGGAAACATTTTGTACGTCGCCGGAAAACCGAGTCCTTAATCTCTGAGCTTTACTGAACCCCCTAAACTTTTACCAAAGTCACCCACACCCTTTGTAAGCTTTCTGAAGATTCTCTGCTGCAAGACACTCGTCGCCGGAAGAGATTGCTGTCGCCGGAGTTCTGCCGGAAAACAGAGGAAAGCCAGTCGGTACTTTTCACGCCTAATTTCCTGTCTTTTTACTTTTATCTCATCTGTAATTAATCATAAAACGCTAAAGAAACCTGAATCAACACTTCGAACCAGTCAGTCGTCACTTCCGGTTAAAACCAGTGAAGAAGACGATGTTTCGGTAATGGTTAAGTATAATTAAAATCAAGTTATTTACCGGGTTAGACACACAGTCCAGCGGTGGACTGTGTGCACATTAAACGCTAAGGTCTCGAGTTCGAATATTGTTTCCTCACACGCTGCCTTAATAAAAATTCCTTTTTTCGCAAACTGAACCGGATTGATTTTATGTATATGTTAAGTATATTAATAACCGAGTTAATAACCAAGTGAGACACACAGTCCAGCGGTGGACTGTGTGTACGCTAACCCACAGGTCCCGGGTTCGAGACCTGTGGAGCGCACCGGTTCTCTGGATTAAATCGTTTTTAAAATAAAGGATTTCTGTTTAAATCTAATTAATATATATATATAATTAAAATCGGATATATGACGGGTTAGACACGTAGCTCAGTTGGTAGAGCTGCGTGCACGCGTACGGGAGGTCTCGGGTTCGAGCCTCACCCAGCGCACAACAATATGCACTCGAACCGGTCAACGGTCAGGTCAACGGTCAACGGTCAGAAAAAGTCAAAATTTTTTATTATTTTTATTTAATTATTTTAATTAAAAATCAATTAAAAATACTTAAAAATAACATTTTTAAGGTTAGAAAATAGCCTCAAACTCACAAAAATACACCCAACAATCCTACTAAAATAGATTAATAAAATCCGTTTGCTTACCGAACCAAAATGCTATTTATCTAGGTTAATTTCACTCGTGGTTAAAACCATTTCGCGTGCATTCAACCTTATCAACCGAACGCACCCAATGTGAGTGAATTCTTACAAACTCCCCTTTTTATTCATGTTTTGGGGTGTATCATGTGTCGCTTAAACTAATTCTCTTATGCAAACTCGTGCTATACCATTATATGATCTAAACTAGAATGTAACTATTGTTGGTTGTGATGTATTACATATTGTCAAAGTTGTATACAAATTATTTAGGCCCATTAGTTCCTCGTGGGAGACGAGTTGAACAACGCGTGCCTCAAAACTCATTCATTAGGCCCATCAGTTCGTAGAACAACGCGTGCCTCAAAACTCATTCATTAGGCCCATCAGTTCGTAAGAACAACGCGTGCCTCAAAACTCATACATTAGGCCATCAGTTCGTAAGAACAACGCGTGCCTCAAAACTCATTCATAAGGCCCATCAGTTCGTGGAACAACGCGTGCCTCAAAACTCATTCATTAGGCCCATCAGTTCCTCGTGGGAGACGAGTCGAACAACGCGTGCCTCAAAACAATCATTTGATGTATGTGTGTGCAATATTCAATAGTGTTTGTTGTGTGAATAAGTTTACATCTACATTTACTCATATGTGGTTATGCACATTATTTATAATCAATTGGATAAACTTGTTCAAATGTTTTTCATAGGATTCACTCGCCAACTTTATGTTGATCCAAAAACCCTTTTACACATGATACAGGTGAACACGTTGAAGCAAGGAAAACATAGGAAATGCCTTAGAAGAGAACCAAGAAGCTTAGATTGATAGTTAGAACATGTTGTATCATTTATTGTAAATTTCCATTAAATTGTATTAATGAATATGAAACATATAATAAATGTCATGAGCTTTGATGATAACCCAATTATGCCCCGATCACCTTTTCCGCTGCGGGTCGGGGTGTGACAGGAGAGGTCTTTTGGAACGAACTGTCACACCCCGACCCGCAGTGGAATAGAAGTTGGGGCATGATTGAGTTATCACCAAAGCTCATGATATTTACTAACAAGTTTCATAATTATTAAATTAAAATTAAAATTTCAAATATCCAACAAAATTTCATACAAACACAAATAATAATCTAAATGCTTGTTCCAACGAAACAACTTGATTATTCTTCTAGGCCATCCTAGGTGTTTCTTTCCTCAACTTGATCACCTGTATCATGCGTAAAACAGAGGAAATTTTGGGTCAACAAAAGTTGGCGAGTGAACCTTGATAAAACATTTAAGTAAATCAATTTTATCGTTGTTTAAATAAGATTGTGCATAATCACATGTGAACAAATGTATAATGTAACAAATCACCAACCACATTGAATGAATATGACATGAATGATGATGTATCTGGGATCAAGGCTCAATCAAATGGAGCCGATCTAATGAGGCACCTGATGCTCAACCCGTATCCCACGAGGAACTGATGGGCCTAATGAAATGAGTGCACTGAAATGATAAAATGTATCCACATATAAACCACACTACAAGCAATACACATTTGATCATGAAATGATATAACCACAAGTGTTAAATGAAATAAAGAAATGATACGACACATGATACACCCCAAAACGTGATTAAAACGGGGAATTTGTAGAGATTCACTCACCTTGGGTGCGTATTCGTGAGTGGAAATGAGAGCGCACGAGTTGCGGATTTAACTGACGAGGAAAAATCTAACCTAAAAATAATAACGCAATAACTTGATAAATAAATAAATAAGCTAATATTTTGATTAAAACCTTTGTTTAGGTTTTTAGATTAATTTAGTGGGTTGTAGTGATGTCTTAAACCCTTAACACATGTATTTTTACCCAAATTTTAATTGCTTTTTCAATTAATTATTAAGCCAGAAAATAAATAAACTAAAAAAATAAATAATAAAAAAATTGTCAGACTGACAGCATGTCAGTCGGCCGGTCGGATTGCGTTTTAAGTATGCGTGTGGTGAGGCTCGAACTCGTGACCTCTCGGTTGCGTGCACGCAGCTCTTCCAATGAGCTACGTGTCTAACCCGAAGGAATCATGATTTTAATTATTCTTATACACTTCTTAGATTTATTAAATTTTAATTAAATTTAAAAATGATTATATTGGGTCGAACCGGTGATAACCAGGGGACTCGAACCCGAGTCTTGACGGTGTGATGCACCCAGCCCGACCAACTGGGCTGGGTGTCTAACCCGGCTATACATGCATTTTTAATATACTTATATACTAGTTAAGTTTATACAGAAAGGGTGAATTTTAAAAAGGGATTTAAAAAGGGATTTAAAGTGTCCGGCCCAACCAGTTGGGCGGGTGCTTAACCCGTTTACAAACCATATTTAAAAAAAAACAAAAGCGTATACTGCCCATCGTCTTCTCAGTTTGAACCGACTGAATACCCGCCCACATTAACCCAATTGATTCTGATAAACCCGCTAAGGTATTTACATAATATTCAAAAGTAAAAGATGAGAGTCTATCGATTGGAGGGTCACGTTTTCCGACGGTGGTGTTATGGCGGTGGGCAGACTTTCTCCGGCCAACAGGGGGGGCTTAATCAAGAGAAAAACAGAGAGAGTAGAAGAGGTGCAAGTGTTGATTGAGAAATCGACTATTATTTATAGGTGGAGGCAGGCGGTTTTGATTTTGGTTTTTGGTAACAAGATCCGATGATTGATAATTGCCAGCGGATGACAACCGGATTTATTCCAATTTGCCACAAATAGCCGCAACAGTTGTTGAGATTTCGAAAAGGAAGGAAAGGCGCGTCCTGATCGTGGCCTTGATTGCAGGTTTAGAGCTGGAGTCCACATAAGAGATTTAAATTTCTAACCTTAGCACAATTGTATGTGTAGTCCAGTGGTGTTTTGCGGTGTGTGTGTGTTCGGGGGTACCCGGTTCGATTCCCGGTTCACCCATTTTGGCTTTTCTTTACTTTATTAATTTTATTAAGTTTTATTAAATCATTTATTCATTATAATTATTTAACCATTTGATTGATTATTTATTTTACTTTATTAAGATTAGTTTTTAAACATTTGTTATTAATATATGTATATATATCATATATATATATATATATTTTAATATATTAAACAATAACAAAAATGTTAAAATCAACTGACATAAATAAATACGCTTTGATTGATAGTTTGGGCCGGGTTTTCGAAACCCGATTTACACAAATGTTACAGTATCCCTACTTTTAGAAATTTCGTCCCGAAATTTAAGTAGTAGTTGTAACCGGAAAAAGATGCGGGTATTTCTCGCGCATTGAGTCTTCACGTTCCCAAGTAAACTCAGGCCCTCGTTTTGACTCCCAACGCACCTTGACGATTGGAAAACGACTTCGCCTTAAACGCTTCTCACCGAAATCCATGATTTCCACTGGTCTTTCAACGAAGTGCATTGACTCATCAACTTGAATGTCTTCTAGAGGGATATGGAGATTTTCGTCGGCGAGACACTTTTTCAAGTTTCATACGTGGAGCGTGGGATGTATTCTATTGAGTTCTTCTGGTAGGTCAAGCTTGTAGGCTACAGGACCTACTCTTTCGAGTATATTGAAAGGTCCTACGTAGCGTGGTGCTAGCTTTCCCTTTTGGCCAAAACGAACCACTCCCTTCCACGGGGATACTTTCAAAAGTACTTGCTCACCAACGCCAAATTCCAAGGGCTTTCATCGTTTGTCAGCATAACTCTTTTGACGACTTTAAGCCGCTAGAAGATTGTTTCGAATTTGAAGGATTTTGTCGGTTGCTTCTTGAATCAATTCAGGTCCGGTGATTTGCGCTTCACCAATTTCGTGCCAACATACTGGAGATCGGCATTTACGACCATATAAAGCTTCGAAAGGAGCCATGCCGATACTTGAATGATAGGTATTGTTGTACGAAAATTCGACTAACGGTAGATGAGCGTCACAGTTCCCTTTGAAGTCTATGACACATGCTCGAAGCATGTCTTCAAGGGTTTGGATGGTGCGCTCGGATTGACCATCAGTCTGAGGGTGAAAGGCGGTACTGAGGTCTAACCGTGTACCCAAAGCGGTTTGTACGGCTCGCCATGTTCGTGAAGTGAAACGTCCATCAAGGTCTGAAATGATGCTTAATGGTACACCATGACGGCTTACGATCTCGTTGATGTAGATACGAGCTAACTTCTCGTTCTTGAAGTCCTCGCGAATCGGAATGAAGTGAGCTGATTTTGTAAGACGATCAACGATTACCCATATGGTGTCATACCCACTGGAGGTGCGAGGTAACCCGGTAATGAAGTCCATGGTTATGTTTTCCCACTTCCATACCGGTATTTCGGGTTGGACTAGAAGTCCTGAAGGTCTTTGATGTTCAGCTTTCACTTTGGAACATGTAAGGCACTTGGAAACAAAAACAACGATATCCTTTTTCATGCCAGGCCACCAGTAGGTGTATCGTAGGTCTTGATACATCTTATCGGCTCCTGGGTGTACAGAGTATCGTGTTTTGTGTGCCTCATTCATGAGGAAATCACGAAGGTTGTCGCGATCGGGAATCCATATGCGGTTTAAATAATATAGAATACCATCGGATTTGGTTTCAATTTTGAGTTCTGCTCCACATGACAGCTCATCGCGTACGTCATTTTCTGTTACAGAGATATGTTGAGCTGCCCGGATGTCACACCCCAACCGATGGCGGAAACATCGGGATGAGACGAAAACAAGATTGCTCATTGCTCACAACATTAATAAGTGACAATAATTAATTAAGCCATATTTCATTTCATTAGAATTGTCGAATACATCAATGTAACAAAACAAAGAACAACATAACATTTGCAAAGTCATAACAAAATTGACACATCGGCATTAAACCTAACGTCTAAGTTGTGTGTATCTAGTCCTTGCTATATTGTTTTCATAGCATCATCTCCTTCAACCTATAACATGTTTTAAAATAATGTCAATGCGAAAGCAAAGGCGAGTACACAAGTTTAGGCATAGCATACGTATACGAATAAGTTTAAACAATCCACATGGCAACCAAATCTATACAAGAGCAATATCAAGGCATGCAATACTAATAATCAAACCTTTAACGCAATTACGATGTTTTAACATGACCTCACGAATAACACGATGGAGGTGGATGCGTGAATTCCTATAGCGCTAAGCATGTCAAACAAAGGCTAAAAATAGTTAATGACTAAAGCATAGCATAACGAATATCCAAGACAAGCATCAAGTATAAGATTCAAGTTTTCATGTATATGGGATTGTTTGTGTGTTTCATAAAGTTTAAGTGTTCGTGATTTTGTATATGGAAACATGTTACACCCGAAAAGTGTTATAAACAAAAGTGGGAGTGTACTCACGGTTTTGCTAAGTCTTTTCTACACTTGACAATCCGTGAAGACGTTGGTTCGAGGATGACGCTGAATTATCCTACAAGAGGAAACGAGGCGTATGAGTATAGAGTTTCGATGGGAGATTAGGAGTATTCGAGCATGATTAAAAATAAGTTTGATAAAGTATTATGATACGAAAGTATTCACTAAGATGTAACACTCGTTCTTGACACTATAGTAACTCTTACGAGTTGGATGTGATTTCATAGGTTCGGGACCTATTAGAATCGTGACAAGGAATTACATATTTTAGTGTTAAACTTAATAACTTGATAGGTGATTATAAGTTCATTATCAAGGTTTCGGTTTTAGAATTATAATATAGTTATATATATATATATATCATTATAATCATGTAGGAGGTGGGAGGATGAACCATCCACTTTGTAACCTCTAGTGTCATGTATGTCAAGTATGAGGTGGAGGTTAAACCATCCACTTTGAACCTCGGATTATGTTCACCACTACACAAGTTACCATTGCTAACAAGGAGGGTACAAGAACTATATACTATACACGAATGTAAAGACAAGAATGATAAGGTGTCATCTAGATACCAAGTAGCCAAGTATTCAACAACCCGACGAGCACACGAGGACAATCGTCAATGGCTTTGTGGGGTTGAGACACTTTAGGTCTAGCAAACTAGTTTGGGATCTTGATGAAAATAATCAAGTGATGTGTGGTCTCAAGTTAGGATAGCCCAAGCTTCCTTGTGGACACACATGAACAAGCATAATAGCTTGCATCACTTGTGAGCTTAATGCTCTTAAAAAACAGAAAGTTTAGGGTGTTAAAATAGCCCTTAGTTCATGTTAACAAGCTTGGTTAGGCTTTACTAATCATAAGCTTGATTGTAAGCACAAGAACACAAGTTTATTGAAGTTAAAACACAAGTTTGATAAAAGTTTAGACAAAACAGAAAGTTTGTGGACATTTTGGGGCATTTCCAGATCTGGATTCTCCATGGAGAACCCTAGGAATTCAACCCAAAATTTATCCAAGCAAGTAGGAAAAAGAATAGAGTGATTTCGTTAAGAAATGAGTGAGTTACACTCACTTTAGTGAAGATGAGTAATTCTGCTCGAACTTGTAATTTTTGCAGCTGATTTGGAAGGTTTTGAGAGAGATTTAAGGGAGATTAAAGTGTAAAAGTGCTTGGATTAGAGGTGAGTTTTATAGGGGAAGGATTAGGGTTAGTTAGGTGGGGTTAAGTGAGTATTAAAGGCTCAAAAACACAAAAAAATATAAAAAAACCTGCCCAAAAGGGCTGCTGTCCGCCCCCCTTTGCGACCAGCCTTACCCGGAAACAAAGCTTAACAGCTTTGTGTTTCCGGGTTCTAACACAAGTGGCCCGCTGGTGGACTGGCTGTGTTGTTGTTTGTTGAACTGGAGGTCCCGGGTTCGAGTCCCGCGGATCCGGTTTTGTTGATTTATTTTTTTTTTCATTTAGAAATCATTAAATCAGGTTTCATAAATGACAAGAATAGCCCCTGTAGTTTGAGAATCCAAGAATTACACTTTAAACCTTGGACTTATTAAAAAGGGGTATATATTAACATCTAAAAACTAAATGTTAATATATATATATATATATACATATATATATATATATATATATATATATATATATATATATATATATATATATAAACTAAATAGCATTTTATTTTTTTTTGTAAAAAGAAATTAATTAATTTTATTAACTAATTTAATTAATTAACCTAATAAATGAATAGGTAATTATATTTTCGTAACGAATTTAGTTTAACGATTACAAGTTTCACGTTTAAGTCTCGATTACGCATACATGCCATGTTTGCAAGATATTACACGTTTACGATTGAGAGTACCACGAATACGTTTACATGTTTAAAGTATGAACAAGTATAAGTGTAACAAGATTATGATTAACACAACATGAATAAAATACAAGTTTCTCATTACGATCCAAGTCTCGGTTTACAACGTTTACAACAAAAGACGAATACAAGATACAACGATTACAGAAAATAGAAGTACGGTACAAGGTTTCCAAATATAGAAAGTATAGAAACGCGGGGCGTTACAGTTTCCCCTCCTTTAGGAAATTTCGTCCCGAAATTTAGGAAGATGTAACGAAGAGATACGGATAATTAGTCTTCATATCACTTTCAAGTTCCCAAGTAAATTCGGCGCCACGTTTACCTTCCCATCGAACCTTGACAATAGGAATACGAATGCGCCTCAGTTGCTTGGTTGCTCGGTCCATGATTTCGACCGATTTCTCCACGAAGTGCAAAGTATCATTGATTTGAAGATCTTCGAGTGGAACTTGGAGTATTTCTTCAGCTAGACACTTTTTCAAATTTGAAACATGAAACACAGGATGCACATGCTGAGCGCTTGAGGTAGATCCAGTCGATACGCTACCTTGCCAATCCTTTCGAGAATCTTGAAAGGACCCACATAGCGATGAGCGAGTTTGCCTTTCTTACCAAAACGAACAACACCTTTCCAAGGTGCAACCTTGAGAAGTACGTGGTCACCTATGTCGAATTCCAAAGGTTTGAGTCTTCTATCAGCATAGCTCTTTTGTCGACTTCGAGATTTGAGCAAGTTGTCACGAATCTGTAGGATCTTGTCCGTCGTCTCTTGTATAAGTTCGGGACCGGTGAGTTGTACGTCTCCGATCTCGTGCCAACAAATAGGCGAACGACACTTGCGACCATACAATGCTTCAAATGGAGCCATTTGAATACTTGCGTGATAGCTGTTGTTGTACGATATATATATAAACTAAATAGCATTTTTTTTTGTAAATAGAAATTAATTAATTTTATTAACTAATTTAATTAATTAATTAAAATTAATTAATTTAATTAATTAACTTAATAAATGAATAGGTAATTATATTTTCGTAACGAATTTAGTTTAACGATTACAAGTTTCACGTTTAAGTCTCGATTACGCATACATACCATGTTTGCAAGATATCACACGTTTACGATTGAGAGTACCACGAATACGTTTACATGTTTAAAGTATGAACAAGTATAAGTGTAACAAGATTATGATTAACACAACATGAATAAAATACGAGTTTCTCATTACGATCCAAGTCTCGGTTTACAACGTTTACAACAAAAGACGAATACAAGATACAACGATTACAGAAAATAGAAGTACGGTACAAGGTTTCCAAATATAGAAAGTATAGAAATGCGGGGCGTTACACCGGATTCGATCCTTGATATCGGTTATGATTTGCGAACATAGAAGACGAATAGAGTTTGCATATCCCTTTCGACTGAGCGCATCAGCCACCACGTTTGCCTTGCCAGGATGATACCGAATCTCGCAGTCGTAATCGTTGAGCAGTTCGACCCATCTTCGTTGCCTCATATTCAACTCTTTTTGATTGAAGATATGTTGGAGACTCTTGTGGTCAGTGTATATTTCACAATTGGTACCGTAAAGATAATGTCTCCATATCTTGAGAGCGAACACAACGGCTCCAAGTTCCAGGTCATGGGTGGTGTAATTTTTCTCATGAACTTTGAATTGCCTAGAGGCATAGGCTATCACCTTTCCTCTTTGCATCAGTACACAGCCTAAACCTTGCCCTGATGCGTTGCAATAAACCACAAAGTCATCGCAACCCTCAGGGAGTGTAAGGATAGGTGCATCACAAAGCCTTTGCTTCAAAATTTGAAAAGCCTCCTCTTATTAGGTCCCCAAATGAAGGATTTTCCCTTGTGGGTCAAGGTCATGAGCGGAACGGCGATACGGGAAAAATTGGCAATGAAGCGTCGGTAATAACCAGCCAAGCCAAGAAATGACCTAACTTCGGTAGGGGTGCGTGGCGCTTGCCATTCTTGTATTGCCTTGATTTTTGAAGGATCGACATGAATCCCTTTGTCATTGACGACATGACCAAGGAATTGTACTTCTCCTAACCAGAATTCGCATTTTGAGAACTTAGCGTAAAGCTTTTCAGTCCTTAAGAGTGTAAGAATGAGTCGAAGGTGTCGCTCATGATCAGATTTTGACTTGGAGTAGATAAGAATGTCGTCGATGGAGACTACGACGAAACGGTCGAGATAGGGTTTGCATACCCTATTCATCAAATCCATGAAGACAGCGGCGGCGTTAGTTAAACCGAAGGGCATAACCATGAACTCGTAATGACCATAACGAGTTCGGAAGGCAGTTTTTGGAATATCTTCTTCACGCACTCTAAGCTGATGATAACCAGAACGAAGGTCGATTTTGGAAAAACATGTGGCGCCTTGAAGTTGGTCTAGAAGGTCATCAATACGAGGCAGTGGATAGCGATTCTTAACCGTCAACTTGTTGAGTTCTCTATAATCAATGCACATGCGAAACGTTCCATCTTTCTTCCTCACAAAAAGAACGGGCGCACCCCAAGGCGATGTGCTAGGACGTATGAATCCTTTGTCAGTCAGCTCTTGCAGTTGACTGGCCAACCCTTGCATCTCGGATGAGGCTAACCTATAGGGAGATTTTGCGATCGGTGTAGCACCAGGCACAAGATCTATTCGAAATTCGACTTCTCGTGCAGGAGGAAGTCCTGAAACGTCGTCGGGAAAAACTTGCGGGAATTCTTTCACAATTGGAATATCTTCGAGTTTCCTCTCCTTGCCTTCCTTCTTGACGACGTGAGCTAGAAATGCAACGTAATTCTTGCGAAGATAACTTCGGGCTTGAAGGCAGGACATCAATTTGAGCCCTTTCGAAGGAGTTTCCCCAAAGATTCGTAGTGTGTGACCGTCGGCGAGAGGAATACGAATAAACTTTTCATGGCACACCACTTCAGCGTGATGCTGGCTAAGCCAGTCCATGCCGATGATAACATCGAAACTTCCCAGTTTCATAGGAATGAGATCAATTGAAAAATCGTGATCATTTAGGGTGAGAGTACAATCGCGTATAATAGAATTTAATGAAGTGGGTTTTCCGTGAGCAACTTCCACCGTCAGAGATTCAACGAAATTAACACGAGGTTGGTCGAGAATAGATTCGAATTCTAAAGACAAAAAGCTCTTATCCGCCCCAGTATCGAATAATGTGGATGCATAACTACCATTTACGAGAAACGTACCATTGACAACATTGTTGGCAGCCCTGGCTTGGTTGGCGTTGATATTGAAAGCTCTTCCTCTAGCAGGTGGAGGAGCTTGGTTTGCTTGGTTTACCGGGTTTGCTTGAGCTTGGGCATGGATGATGTTCACCAGGCGTGGGCAAGTATTCCTGAAGTGGTTTGGGTCCCCACAATTGAAACATGCTCGTATGGATTGCATCATAGGGTAGTTGGGTTGGTAGTAAGGTTGGGCTGCGAGTTGTGCAGGTGGTAGAAGTAAGGGTTGTTGGGCTTGGCCCACCATTTGATTTTGGGTTTGGGTTGGCGGTTAACTGTGGTTTAATCGCTGAAGGGTACGGCAGGTTTGGATAGTGTGACCCGCACGGCCACAACTTGCGCAATGTTGGCAAGGGTTTTCAGGAGGGTGATGGTATTGGCAACGGTTACACATTGGGTGTGGGCCAGTGTATGGCCTTTTGAAAAGTGCGGCTGGAGGGGCAACTTGGGTGATTGGAGCAGCAGTGATAGAAGGGTTGGTTTGTGTGACAGCAAAGTTATTGCCATTACGCTTCCTCTTACCAGCAAACTTCGAGGATGAACCTGAGTGGTTTGGAATTGGGGTCTCAATGGGTGCTTTCTTCTTCTCATCTTTAAAATTGCCATTTCGAATGCGATTTTCCGTGAGTTTCGTAGCTAACTCCATTGCGGCTTCGAGTGTTGCAGGCGAAGTGCTTAAAACCGAATCTTGGATTTTCGAGGGGAGGCCTCGAATGTAGTGTTCAATTAAGCGGTATAATGGGGTGAACAGATTGAGAACCATTTGGTTCAACTCAAGAAACCTTTTGTTGTAGGAGGTGTGATCCCCTTCTTTTTGCTTTAGAGCATAGAATTCATCTTCAAGCTTCTTGATCTCGCTTCTAGGGCAGAAACGTCTTGTCATGATCTCTCTTAATTCTTCCCATGATAAAGCCATGGCATCATCTACACCTCGCTTACCTTTTTCCGTGTTCCACCAGCTAATGGCTACCCCAAACAATCTTCTAGTCGCGTAACGTACCTTACGGTCCTCAGGACAGTCGCAATTGAGAAAAGTGTTTTACATTTCCTTAAACCAGTGGAGGAGAGCGGTGACACCTTCAGTCCCTTCATATTTTGGGGATCGCAAGACTTGAAGTGTTTGTAGGTGCATTTAGGGGTTTTGGGAGGAGGGTTGGTGACGCTTTGGTCTTCTTGGTTGGGAGGGTTAATGGGATTAGCGGTGAGGGCTTGCGGAACTTGTAGCACGATGTCAGGAAGCACTGCGGCCATTTGTTTAGCAATTTGCGTGGCCAAGCGTTCGTTTGACTTTGCTAACCTTCTACCTCCACGTAATTGCCTAGCAGACATCTACAAGAATATATGTAGGGAGATTGTGAGTTCAAGAATTTCCTAGTGTCATGTGTCGTAAAAAGAATGAAAGCAACATAACTGAAAATAATTTAACTACATCCATAGGATGTCTTGGGTTTGTTCATGTTTGGGCCTCCAAATGTCCCCCATACCATTGCCTGTGTAGTCATGTGGGCCCCCATGACTATTAAGCTTGGTAGGATTCACATTGGTGTCGGCGGGTTAACACTCGTACCACCCGAATGAAAATCGTAAAATATGATTGCGAGATGTATGGTCGGAGGGTGTCCAGGTGTTGACACAATGACAACTCAAAGTGGGGTTAGTTCACACGACGTTTGGTATAGCATGCTTTGGCCTAATAGGTCCTTCGTACTCTCATCGTTAGTCCCCAGGTAGGCAAACTGGTCCTTTATTTTGGATTTATACGAATGCCAAGCCTAGACAGGACGTTCCGACTACCGGTACTCGTACCCTTCCAGTTACTACATGCCCGTCGTGAAAACTCACTTTGATGTGATTTGAAAAATATGAAAACATTGCAAAAATATTTGAAAAGAAATAACGGAAATTGTGAAATTGTGAGGTGTGTGCTTTCATAGATATGATATGATATGAGGGTATGATCTATGATGAGCATTGCATATTAACATGTACTTGTGAGAATGTTTGCATAATGTTGTGTGTGAATATAAACATGAAACATATAAACATCATGAATTTTGCATGTAACACATAAACAATTTAAATCTAGTCAACTATAGTATAGGCTCTAAAGGTCTAATAACCTATCCAATATCCCTATAGTCACAAGCTCTGATACCAATCTGTCACACCCCGACCCGCAGCGGAACAGAAGTTCGGGCATGATTGGGTTATCACCAAAGCTCATGATATTTACTAACAAGTTTCATATTTATTTAATTCAAATTAAAATTTCAAATATCCAACAAAATTTTATACAAACACAAATAATAATCTAAATGCTTGTTCCAACGAAATAACTTGATTATTCTTCTAGGCCATCCTAGGTGTTTCTTTCCTCAACTTGATCACCTGTATCATGCGTAAAACAGAGGAAATTTTGGGTCAACAAAAGTTGGCGAGTGAACCTTAATAAAACATTTAAGTAAATCAATTTTATCGTTGTTTAAATAAGATTGTGCATAATCACATGTGAACAAATGTATAATGTAACAAATCACCAACCACATTGAATGAATATGACATGAATGATGATGTATCTGGGATCAAGGCTCAATCGAACGGAGCCGATCTAATGAGGCACCTGATGCTCAACCCGTATCCCACGAGGAACTAATGGGCCTAATGAAATGAGTGCACTGAAATGATAAAATGTATCCACATATAAACCACACTACAAGCAATACACATTTGATCATGAAATGATATAAGCACAAGTGTTAAATGAAATAAAGAAATGATACGACACATGATACACCCCAAGACGTGATTAAAACGGGGAATTCGTAAAGATTCACTCACCTTAGGTGCGTATTCGTGAGTGGAAATGAGAGCGCACGAGTTGCGGATTTAACTGACGAGGAAAAATCTAACCTAAAAATAATAACGCGATAACTTGATAAATAAATAAATAAATAAGCTAATATTTTGATTAAAACCTTTGTTTAGGTTTTTAGATTAATTTAGTGGGTTGTAGTGATGTCTTAAACCCTTAACACATGTATTTTTACTCAAATTTTAATTGATTTTTCAATTAATTATTAAGCCAGAAAATAAATAAACTAAAAAAATAAATAATAAAAAAATTGTCAGACTGACGCATGTCAGTCGGCCGGTCGGATTGCGTTTTAAGTATGCGTGTGGTGAGGCTCGAACTCATGACCTCTCGGTTGCGTGCACGCAGCTCTTCCAACTGAGCTACGTGTCTAACCCGAAGGAATCATGATTTTAATTATTCTTATACACTTCTTAGATTTATTAAATTTTAACTAAATTTAAAAATGATTATATTGGGTCGAACCGGTGATAACCAGGGGACTCGAACCCGAGTCTTGACGGTGTAATGCACCCAGCCCGACCAACTGGGCTGGGTGTCTAACCCGGCTATACATGCATTTTTAATATACTTATATACTAGTTAAGTTTATACAGAAAGGGTGAATTTTAAAAAGGGATTTAAAGTGTCTGACCAGTGTGTGGGAAATGTCACACCCCGACCCGCAGCGGAAAAGGTGATCGAGGCATGATTGGGTTATCATCAAAGCTCATGACATTTATTATGACGTTTCATATTCATTAACACAATTTAATGGAAAATAAACAATCATAATTACATCATGTCCTAAACATCATTCTAGGCTTCATGTTTTCTTCTAAGGCATTTCCTATGTTTTCCTTGCTTCATCCTGTTTACCTGTATCATGTGTAAAAATGGTTTTTGGATCAACAAAAAGTTGGCGAGTGAATCCTATGAAAACATTTGAACAAATTTATTTAATTGATTATAAAATAAAGTGCACAACCACACATGAGTAAAAATAGATGTAAACTTATTCACCAATCATTTAATATTAAATAATGCACACATGAACAATAATGGATCGTTATGAGGCACGCGTTGCTCAACTCGTCTCCCACGAGGAACTGATGGGCCTAATGAATGATTTGCATATACTTGACAATATGAAATACATAACTACAAACAATATAAATAAATAATACACACACGAACAATAAGGGATTTGTTTTGAGGCACGCGTTGCTCAACTCGTCTCTCACGAGGAACTGATGGGCCTAATGAATGAATTGCATATAACTTGACAATATGAAATACATAAGTACAAACAATATATACAATCTAAGTTTAGATCACAATATGGTATGGCACAAGTTTAAATAAACGAGTTAATTTTGGTGACACATGACACACCCCAAAACGTGTAATTAAAAAGGGGAGTTGTAAGATTCACTCACATTTGGTGCGTTCGGTTGATGATGTTGAATGCGCACGAAGTTGGTTTTAACCACGAGTGAAACTAACCTAGATAAGAACATAATGGTTTGGTAAATAATGGGATTTTATTAATCAATTTTAGTAGGATGATTGGATATATTTTTGTGAGTTTAAGGCTATTTTCTAACCTTAAAAATGTTATTTTTAAGTATTTTTAATTGATTTTTAAATAAAATAAAAAAAAGTTGACTTTTTGGGACAGTTGACCGTTGACCGTTGACCTGTTGACCGGTCAGGCTGTGAAATTATTTGCGCCGGGTGAGGCTCGAACCCGAGACCTCCCGTTCGCGTGCACGCAGCTCTACCAACTGAGCTACGTGTCTAACCCGAAATATTTCTGTTTTTAATTATATTTATATACTAATTGAATTAAACTGAAAATCATTTACTTTTAAAAACGATTTTAATGTATCGAACCGGCGTCCTCCACAGGTCTCGAACCCGGGACCTGTGGTTTAGGTTAACACACAGTCCACCGCTGGACTATGTGTTTAACTTGTTATATAATCTGATTTTTATTATACTTATATACAAACCTAATAATTTCATTTCTGCCTTATTTAAAAAGTTTGATAATTGTCCGGATTGGTGCGGTAGTCCGGACTCGAACTCGTGACCTGTGTTTTAAATGCGCACACAGTCCACCACTGGACTGTGTGTCTATCTTGGTTATTATTCCGGTTTTTATTAAATTTAACATCTATGTGAAATGAATCCGGTTTAGTAAGAAAAAAAAGGAACATTTTTATTAAGGCGAGTATGCGTGGGACATGGATCGAACTCCAGACGTAAGCGTGTTTTATGTGCACACAGTCCACCACTGGACTGTGTGTCTAACCCGAGTTATATCTTGATTTAAATTAAACTTATAGACTACTGAAACTTCGTCTTCTTCGTTGAATTTAACCAGAACTAACGTCCGACTGATTCGCCGATTAAATCATGTTCTTTTAGTGTGTTGCGGTTAATTTCAGGTGAGATAAATAAGAAGAATGAAAGATTAAGCGTAAGGTATACCGAACTGGACTCCTCTGTTTCGCCGGCGAATCCGATGTCAGCAGGTTGTTCCGGCGACGTGTTTCCTGCGGCAGAGAGTCTTCAGGGAGCTTGAGATGAGTGTGGGTGGCTTCGGTATGAGTTCTGAGTGTTCAGTAAGGCTCAGGGGTGAAAGGCTCGGTTTTCCGGCGAGTTGCAGAAGTTTTCCGGCGAGTGGAATTACGTTGGGAAAGGGGGTGATTGTGAGCGAAAAAGTTAACAGAGGTTAGAAGGGGTATTTATAGGGCAGAACATCGACGTATTTGGTCCGATTTCCGTCTTGATTCGTCGGTTAAAGATTTTCTGGCGGTTATAACTTGTGTCGCGGGTTCAGGCGTCGGTTATAACCGATATGATAGTAAATGTTTACGTTAAAACTGAGAAAACCGTCCAATCTCGCGAGATCGCCGGGATTTCCGACGACTGCGATTGGGCGTGTTGGTTTTTGAATTCGAGACTTATGATATGAATTAATTGTCTCTAATAATAAACAAGAATCACAAGTGGCGCAGTGGTTGAATGGTTGAGTTTTAAGTCTTTGCTGAAGTTGTTGGCTGACCCGGGTTCGAAACCCGGCAGCAACCTTATATTTTTATTTCATTATTTTTAACAGTTTTTCAAAAACAAATTATATATTCCAATATACTTATTAATTATGTATCGTTTAAAATTAATTTGGGCATTAAATATGCAACGAAATTTTTAACTGATTGTTCGGTTAATAAACGGAGCGGGTTTGGTAAATCCGGTTTTTGACGGATGTTACAGTATCCCTTGCTTTTTAGAAATTTCGTCCCGAAATTTAAGTAGTGATATATTTGACTAAAAATGATGGTGTTTAGTTTGACAGTTACATACTTAGGAGAAAAAAAAATAAGAGTTTAAATTTTGTTTGAGGCGGTAACGTCCCTTGTAAGGGTTAGGTACCCTGTTACAGGAATCGCTTTTTGTTGCCTACGGTAAAATATTGATAAGCAGAGTTGATTCGCTAAATATGATATCATGTGTAAGAGTTTTGATATGTTTGGAAGGATATGGTTATATCCTAAAGCAAAACTTCTAATACTACAACCTACATGGAACTTCTCATAACCGTCTAACAATACCTCTGATCCTTTGACAAGAATACTTATATATAGGAAGTACCAGCGGCGTATCCACCATATTCTTGTCAAATTTTCATTGGTTTTATCAGTAAGTTATGATTGGTTCTATGATGTGACTCTAGAACATAAATAAACACCACAACCAATGTACCAAGAAATTACTAAATCCTACATAGAACTTCTCATAACCGTCTAACAATGCCTCTGATCCTTTGACAAGAATACTTATATATAGGAAGTACCAGCGGCGTATCCACCATATTCTTGTCAAATTTTCATTGGTTTTATCAGTAAGTTATGATTGGTTACCAAGAAACTACTAAATCCTACATAGAACTTCTCATAACCGCCTGACAATGCCTCTGATCCTTTGACAAGAATACTTATATATAGGAAGTACCAGCGGCGTATCCACCATATTCTTGTCAAATTTTCATTGGTTTTATCAGTAAGTTATGGTTAGCCCTATGTGACTCTAAAACATAAACAACACAACAACCACAGCTTGAGTCTAAATTCTGATAGTATACATGTTTGAATGATGACAGTACCTCTCTCGTTTGTTATGATGGAGAGGTTAGTCATTGTGGAAGTGAGACATAGCTCAACTTCTATAAATGATAAAATTGAATACACTGAAATGTATGATGAACAAACTTTAACCAAAACATACTAAATCCTACATGGAACCTCTCATAACCGCCTGATAATGCCTACGATCCTTTGACAAGAATACTTATATATAGGAAGTACCAGCGGCGTATCCACCATATCCTTGTCAAATTTTCATTGATTTTATCCGCAAGTTATGATTAGTTCTATGTGACTCTACAACAAACACAACAACCAAAAGATCGTATTGCATGTACTGAAAATGAAAAATGTCTGTGCGATCAAGGCTCAATCAAACGGAGCCGATCGTATTGCATGTACTGAAAATAATAAATTTAATCTAAACAATTATCACACAACCAGTTTATACATTGAACCTCTCAAGAGAAAAACAGAGAGAGTAGAAGAGGTGCAAGTGTTGATTGAGAAATCGACTATTATTTATAGGTGGAGGCAGGCGGTTTTGATTTCGGTTTTTGGTAACAAGATCCGATGATTGATAATTGCCAGCGGATGACAACCGGTTTTATTCCAATTTGCCACAAATAGCCGCAACAGTTGTCGAGATTTCGAAAAGGAAGGAAAGGCGTGTCCTAATCGCGGCCTTGATTGCAGGTTTAGAGCTGGAGTCCACATAAGAGATTTAAACTTCTAAACTTAGCACAATTGTATGTGTAGTCCAGTGGTGTTTTGCGGTGTGTGTGTGTTCGGGGGTACCCGGGTTCGATTCCCGGTTCACCCATTTTGGCTTTTCTTTACTTTATTAATTTTATTAAGTTTTATTAAATCATTTATTCATTATAATTATTTAACTATTTGATTGATTATTTATTTTACTTTATTAAGATTAGTTTTTAAACATTTGTTATTAATATATGTATATATTATATATATATATAAATTTTAATATATTAAACAATAACAAAAATGTTAAAATCAACCGACATAAATAAATACGCTTTGATTGATAGTTTGGGCCGGGTTTTCGAAACCCGATTTACACAAATGTTACACGAACTTAGCCATTTTACAGAAACTCGGGCTAATTCGGGCGAACTTGGTGGTTCGTACGGGTTAGTCTAGCTTTGTATAAAGTGACGATTTCGTCCTTGTGCTTCTGGATTTGAGATCTAGCTTCGACAACGCCTCGTTCCACTCAAAAGTGAATGAAACAAACGTCATTAGTTCGAAAATGGTGTAAAAATCAATGCTTTAAGGGTTTTACTCAGATCTAAGCATAGATCTGAGTGAAAAACAGAAATTTTATGGAAAAAGATGAAGATTTTCGTAAACAGAAGAGATTTAATGAAAATGAAGGCAATGCCTTGTGCCAAAATCATTGTAAACCGTTGTAGAACGTTGTTGAACATCATTGTGGTAGAAATCGGGTTGATTCTTACTTAGAAACATAGGGTTGTGGGTTTCAGGAGCTCAGAGCAAAGTTGCAGCAAGTTCAAATGAGATAATGGGGCTGAGTATTTATAGGTGAAGGCAAAATGGGGCTGATGGGGAGTCAAGTTCGGCCGAACTTGACCCCAATGGGGCAAGTTCGAGCGAACTTGTGGAAAGATGTGAGTTTTGTGTGGCCAGTCAAGTTCGGCCGAACTTGGGGTCACCTGTCACACCCCAACCGATGGCGGAAACATCGGGGTTAGTGGCACAAGGTGACCAGATTGATTTCACGAGATGTTCCATAACAATCATTTAACATATCATAACCTGCTTAATATCCCATACTATTAAACGTAACATATAAACAATTATTACAAAACGGAGATTTCTCATAAAATTCAACCGAGTTCGATTTCCTCTAGATTTCATACATAAGTTCCAAAACTGAAATACATCAACAAACTAACTAAACAAAACAAAACTACGCTAAGCATGCAACATCCAAGCATCTATAGCTAAAATCCTCAACCTGTTACATACGTTAAAATACATGTCAATACAATTAAGTAAAGGTGAGCATACAGGTTTAAGTACTACTAGCATAATCGAGAAAGCATTCGCGAAATAATCTACCTACTCATCATGATACACCGAAACAATTTACACAGATTAAAATAGGCTTATTTCTCATGCTAACTACCGTGAGAAGGCTTGCGCGTCCATCCTAACTAGACTCCGTCGGGTGTAAGCCACACTATAGTACCATACTAGCTAAGGATGCAAGTTAACGAAAATAAGTCCTAGTCACATGTTTCTAGCATCACGTATTGAGCACATATAATCAGATTATTCGCGTGTGATGAACAGTTTGATTTGTGAAGTGATTTTGATATAGGAACGTATGTAACACCCAAAAAATGCGTTAAAGCAAAAATGGGTCAAGTATACTCACTGTGGGTGCATTTAGGTAGGATTAGGGATCTGAGATGAGTTGAGAAGAGCGCCAGATCAGCCTGCATACGCGAACGGAAGTGCATCAGTCTCCGAAAACTGAAACGGTTAAGTCTTGGTTGGGCAGTAGACAAGTTCGGGCGAACTTGTGTGTAAACACACAAGTTCGAGCGAACTTGTATGATTTTGCTGAGTTTGGTGCCAAGTTCGGTCGAACTTGATAAGATTCATAGGAATCTTGTCAAGTTCGGGCGAACTTGTAAGAAACTCTTACCGGGAAGACAAGTCTGGGCGAACTTGCTTGATTTCTTGGGAAATTAGGCAAGTTCGAGCGAACTTGTGAGAAGATTTGATGAAATTGGCTCAAGTTCGGTCGAACTTGACCTGTTGTGCTGGGGATTCTCGAGCGAACTTGATGTTTTCGGGTCCAAAATCTTGCGTTTTCGCGTCGTTTGCTGAGGAAAATCGAGTGTTCATCCTTCCAACCCTGTGCTACTGAGCAAACTTAGGTCGGAGAGGTCTTCTAGAGCTGTTTTAGGTGTTTTACAAAAGCGTGGGCTAATCCGGGCGAACTCGGGGTTCGTTCGGATTAGTCCGGCTTGTGTAAACCAACATAAACGTCCCTATGCTTCCAGATCTGGGATCTTGAATGATAGATGCTTCGTTTCATATCAGAAGATGAACAAAACATCATCAAAGGTCCGTATCTTGTGTAGAAATCAATGGTTTTCAAAGTTTTTTCTCAGATCTATCACTTACAAGCCGAGATCTTGCAGATCTCGTGTTTAGGAAGACTCTACTAAAACCAAACGAACTCGTATTGTGTAGAACTAAGCTTAAAACAGAAGTTTTTGAAGAAAAAGATGAAGATTTTCGTAAAAGAGTGAGTTTTGATGAAGACGAAGGCTATGCCTTGTGCCAAAATCGTTGTAAACCTTTGTAGATCGTTGATAAACATTGTTGCAGTGAAATCGGGTCGATTCTTACTTAGAACATGAAGGTTTCGGGTTTTGAGAGCTCTGGGCGAACTTGCAGCTAGTTCAAATGAGTGAACAGAGCTTGGTATTTATAGGAGAAGGTAAAAAGAGAGCTGATGGAGACCAAGTTCGGTCTAACTTGCATGAGATTCATGCAAGTTCGAGCGAACTTGCTAGGATTTCAAGGGAATTAAGCAAGTTCGGTCGAACTTGCTATGTTGGTGGAGGAATGGATAAGTTCGAGCGAACTTATTAGAGGAAGAAGAGAGTTTGGTTAACCAGTCAAGTTCGGCCGAACTTGAGGTCACCCAAGTTCGAGCGAACTTGACCCAATTGTTGGGTTTCTTTGTTTGTTTCGCGTTAAGAGTCCGTTTGGTTATTCGGTTCGTATTAGTTAGTTATATTAAGCGTTAAATTAAAGCATTAAGCGCCATAGTTGATATAATAGTGCGATTTAGCGATTCGAGAGTGCGAGAGCGATGCGCTAGCGAGTGTAATCATAACCACAAACACACATAACACATAAATAATATAAAACCACATAAATAATTGCGATTTGCGATGCGATGAGATTAGTGATGAGATTTAATAAGCGATTAGATGCGATAATAATGTAAAATACCAAAATTACTTAACATAAACTTTATTATAAACTGAATCTCGGGAATACAAAAGGTAGATAAACGAGGGAAACAAAATGAAAAGATAACAACGAATTTCCGAGTTGTTATATCACCAAGTTCGATCGAACTTGACCCATATTGTTGGGTTTTCTTTGTTTTTCGCGTTTTTATCGATTGTTCAGCGATGTAATCGAGTTATAAGGCAATGTTAAGCGGTTTGGTGATGTTTTAAGCGTTGTAATAGCGAGTCAACGCGTGAGAGCAAGTTGCGTGAGTTTGCGTGCGATTAAACCACGATAATTCCAATTCACATATAACACGTATAACACACAAACACGTAAACTAATATTACCACATAATTCCAATATACCAAATGAAGTAATTGCGTTGCGATTGCGATGGGATAGCGATGAGATATGCGAAGCGTTGCGTTAAATAAGCGTTCAAATATCGGTTAGTTGTGATGTAATAATGCGATGTAATGACAAAACATATTTAATTTAATACGAACATTTCTATTAACGAATCTCGGAGTACAAATCTGGAAATCAAATTGAATACACAAAAACAGGAACAACTGAAAATACGGGTTGTTACAAGTTCGGGGGTTGTTAAGGCTCGCTCTCGCTTTATTTTACTTGTCTCACTCGCGGTTGTGTTGGTTAGCTTATTTCGGTGTAGATAGCTATGTTCACATGACTACGTTAGTGCATGCTGGTTTTCGCCAAACGCTTTACTACTATTACTATGCTAAACCTGTGTACTCACCTTTACATTTTGGATTGACTTTTATTTTAATGCATGTGACAGGTTGATGGATTATCATATGCTACAAATGGATATGATCTCTAGAAACTCACTAAAAATCTAGTTGTCGGATTGGCTTTGTTTAAGAAACTTGTAATTCGTTTTGACTATTGTTTGAATATTTGTTTGATTGTATGGGAAATTGAACTTTATAAATATTGACATCGAAATAGTCGTTATGGATTCTCTTGAACAATCTGATTCGCTTAGTGCCAAATCCCGATGATTCCGCCATCGGTTGGGGTGTAACAGATTGGTATCAGAGTCATAACTATACGGAATTAGTGTTAATTGCATGATTAGTCCTAGTCTATAGGCCTGTAAACGAACCGAACGTTCATGAGCTGTTCGTGAACTTGTTCGGCGGGAAGTTCGTTTATGTTCGTTTATTTAATAAATAAACCAACACGAACAAAAAATTGTGTTCATTAATGAACGAACATGAACACACCTTGTGTTAGTTCATTTATGTTCATGAACGTTCGTTTATGTTCGCTTATTTATGTTCATGAACGTTCGTTTATGTTCGCTTATTTATATTCATGAACGTTCGTTTATGTTTTAGTAAATACATAGATAGTTATAATTATATAAATATTAGGTTTCTAACTACTTATAAATATAACTAATTAGTAATTGAGTTTTTCAGTAATAAAAAATGAAATTTTAAAATTTTTCTTTACTTACTCAATATTTATATAAAAAAACTATTTAGTTTTAGTATCTATGAACCCTAATTTAGATGTGTTTTCGGATGAAATGCACCATATTAGACATTTTTGTTGTGTTCACTAATGTTAAATTGTGTTTGTTTATATTTGTAATTTGTAATTACGTTCATTTGTGTTCGTTTAAATTTTTTCACTCATGTTAATTTATGTTTATTCAACTATGTTCATTTAAACTTTTTTTTGTGTATGTTCGTTTGTGTTCGTTTATGTTCGTGTAGGCTTTAAACGGACGAACATAAACGGACACGAACATGGCCGATTTCTTATTGAACGAACACGAACAAAAAATTGTGTTCGATTATATGTTCGTGTTCGTGTTATTGTTCGGTTAATGTTAAATGAACAAACACGAACACGTCAATGTTCATGTTCGTTCGGTTCGTTTACAGGCCTACTAGTCTATTGTAGGAACCTATTTGACTACTCGTTCCTTATGTGCTTAAAATATTATTCTCGCTAAATATTACACAAAGTCTTTCCTAAGGCTTTCTACACAATACACGGACCCGCAAAACACTCGTATAACACAAACGAGTGATTGTGTCGAGATTAGGTATGAAAACCAAGAACTCTCGGTAAGATCACTCATCCCGCGTATTGCTCTCTGCACGAGATTCTTTCGTTGAGTTGGGAGTGATATCCATATCTCGACGGAAATCTCCATTTCTATCCAGTGGAACTCCCGACTCGTTCGGTAAGAACAACCACAGTTATGGTACGAAGTGTTAAGTTAGGAGTGAAACCCGCATCTTAATAACTAGTTCCACTCTTCGATTTTAAATCTCACCAAAGTCTCGATTATTTCGATAACTCAGGGTGCGTAGTAATCAGAAGGGTGATGTCGTTAGCCGCACTGCAGTGAGATCATTCGCCTATTAATCCAAAGTGTGTGCCCGAACTCGAAGAAATGGTCGAATCTCTTTGGGTAGTCGTTGTCTCAAAACCCAGGACACTCTATTGATTTTAAGCCTACAATTGCCACTTTTACGCATCATCGGATTTTATTATGATTACGTGTTTTAAATTTGTGAATTTTAAACTTTTACGCTTTAACGATTTCTTGTTTTATCGCTTTTCGCTCTACGAACGTATGCACAGTTCGCACAGCTTTCGCAATCTAAAACTCTAATTAAATCGCGAACAAGCTAAAACACACAACTCTCTTACGTGCATGTCCTCATACGAGTGTTACTCGCTAAGTTACTCGTTTATATTACGCATATACTACGCTTATCTCATACGCGCTACGCATGTTCTAATAAAATTTGGAGTCGACTGATGAGTCTATGTCAAATCTGTGAATACGTGGAAAATATGTGCTTACGTGACTTATGTGATTATGTGATTATGTGATTACGTGATTTTGTGCCTTACGTGAATAATGACAATAAGTTATGTGGTATAAAACGCTAAACTTTCTGTAGATGGCATACACTCGCAAGACCGTTCGGCGAAACAATGTCGAAAAACGAATTGCCTCTCTCGTGGACAAGGAAATGGCCAAGGTGATTCCTCAGATTGTCAGTGAGATCCAAGCTGTCAGCAGCAACTCATCCGTAGATTCCAAGAACGATGCGCCGAAAGCTTCGTTCAGTTTCAAGCAATTCAAAGCCTGCAATCCTATGACTTTCACAAGCGAAGATGGTCCCAGCCAAATGTTTCAGTGGTCTGATTCAATCGAAGTCACTTTCCACCAGAGTGGATATCCAGAGAACCTCCGCACGGTTAACGCAACCGGTGTATTTCAGTCAAGGGCACTTGACTGGTGGACCACAGAGCGTAACAGACGCGGAAATGACGCAGCTTACAGACTCTCATGGGAGGAATTGAGAGAGCTTATGATTAAGGAATTCTATCCTCCTCACGAAGTTCAGAAGCTGGAGAACGAGAACATCAAACAGGTTGGAGGTGATAACGCAGGTTTTACCGCTTGATTCAAACAGCTCAGCATCATCTGCCCAAATCAAGTGGAGACGGCAGAGAAAGCTATCAAGAAGTACATATGCGCTCTCCCTGACTGTATCTTGTTGATTTTGTTCATGTGTCAAAGTCGACTACTATCGAAGAAGCTTATCAACTCGCTACAGAAATCAATGATAAGCGAGTCTTGGCTGGAACTTTCAAAGTCCCGCCCAAGAACCTCAATCAAGCTACTATTGAGCCAAGCGCCGATATCGTTCCATCTCAAGCCGCCAAGTCAAACCCTCAGAGTCGCAAGCGAAGAAACGCCAACAAGAATTGTGCAATAGTTGCACAGCCGAACAACCAGTCTCACCAGATTACTACTCCCAACGCATCACCTGCTAAACATGTGTATACTGGTCCTCATTCTCTGTGCCCTTAGTTCACATACCATCATGCAGTTGAAGGTAACTGTCGTTTCTGTGTCAACTGCAACCTCTATGGTCACTACACCGTCAGTTTCCGCTCAGGCCCTCGTCAGCAAGCTCCTCAAGCCATCGCCGCACCACCAGCTCCTCCCCATGCTACTCCATTCGATCAGGCCCAGCAAGCATCAGTTGTTCATGCACGTGCTTGCTCAACCACAGCCTCCACAGCAGCAGCAGCAACAACAACAACCACAGGCTGTGCGTGGAAGAGCTTTCAACATCAACCATCGACATGCTCAGAATGCCAACAACGTTGTCAATGGTATGTTTCTCGGTAATGGTATTTATGCTTCTTGCTTATTTGATACTAGAGCCGATAACTGTTTTGTATCATTTGAACTCGAAAAGCTTTTAAAATGTGAACGCGCTAACCTCCCAAAGACCTTCGATGTCGAAATCGCCACCAGAAGAACCATTGCCGTTAACTCCGTTCTACGTGATTGTACTCTCAATCTCAACAATCACTCTTTCCCGATCGATCTCATACCTATGCAATTAGGTAGTTTTGACGTCATAGTAGGCATGGATTTTCTTCGTGAAAATTGTGCCGAAGTTGTTTGTTACGATAAGATGATTCGCTTTCCACTTCCAAACGATGATCAACTACATGTTTATGGCGAAACACCATCTCAAGAGTTGAAGCTTATGTCGTGTATTCAAGCGAACAAGTACTTGCGCAAGGAGTACATCGCTTTCCTAGCCCATATTGTGGAGACGACGAATGAGAAGAAAACCTTAAAAAATGTACCCGTTGTTTGTGATTTTCCTAAAGTTTTTCCCGACGATTTACCTGGTTTACCCCTTACTTCTGATATCGATTCTGTATCAATCTAGTCCCAGGCGCTACACCTGTCGCTAAAGCTCCCTATCGCCTTGCACCATCCGAAATGCGCGAGCTATCTAGCCAACTTCAAGAGTTGCTTGATAAAGGCTTTATACCCCCGAGCACGTTACCATGGGGCGCACCCGTTCTTTTTGTGAAAAAAGAAGGATGGATCGTTCTGAATGTGCATCGATTATAGGGAACTTAACAAGCTGTCGATAAAGAACCGCTACCCTGTTCCTCGAATCGATGATTTATTTGACCAACTTCAAGGTGCTACTTGTTTTTTGAAGATTGATTTACGTTCCGGATATCACCAGCTACGTGTACATGAGCAAGACATTCTGAAAACCGCCTTCTATACTCGCTATGGCCATTATGAATTCATGGTCATGCCTTTTGGTCTCACAAACGCACTCGCGGTCTTCATGGACTTGATGAACCGTGTGTGCAAAGCCTTCTTGGATCATTTCGTCATGGTGTTTATCGATGATATTCTTATCTACTCGAAGTCGAGAGCCGAACACGCGCTACATCTTCGTTTAGTTCTCGAACTCTTTCAAGGAAACCGTCTTTACGCCAAGTTCTCCAAGTGTGAGTTTTGGCTTAAGGAGGCTTAGTTCCTCGGTCACATCGTCAACGACCAAGGAATTCATGTCGACCCCGCGAAGATAAAAGCTGTAAAGAGTTGGATTACACCGAAGACTCCATCCAAAATCCGTTTGTTTCTCGGATTGGCGGGTTACTACCGTCGATTCATCGCCGACTTTTTGAAAATCGTTGTACCTCTTACCGCGTTAACGCATAAGGATAAACGTTTTGTTTGGGGTTCCGAACAAGAGGAAGCCTTTCAAACTCTCAAGCAGATGCTTTGCAACGCTCCCGTTCTCGCCCTTCCCGACGGAAATGACGTTTCGTTGTTTACTGTGATGCCTCTAACCTAGGTCTTGGTTGTGTTCTTATGCAACGAGACAAGGTTATTGCGTATGCGTCTCAACAACTCAAAGTCCACGAGAAGAACTACACTACCAACAATCTCGAACTCGATGCAGTTGTATTTGCGTTAAAAATATGACGACACTACCTATACGATACCAAGTGTAAGGTCTTCACCGACCATAAGAGCTTACAACATATCTTTAACCAGAAAGAACTAAACATGCGCCAACGCAGATGGTTTGAACTTCTCAAGAACTATGATTGTGAGATACGCTACCATCCCGGCAAGGCAAACATTGTAGCCGATGCTCTCAGCCGACGAAGCTATGTTTATAGCATTCGTGACGTTCAAGCCCAAAACGAACTCGAAACCCTGATTCGCGACGCTCAGCACACATGTTTCTTTGAGAATACCTTGTATGAGGAAATGAATGCGGTGCCGAAACCCAATTAGTGAATAAGTCTAATGGTATCTATTATTATCTCGATCGTATTTGGATTCCCATTCGCAATTATCTCCGAGAGTTATTATTGACCGAAGCTCATAAATCTTGATATTCAATTCACCCTGGTGCTGACAAGATGTACCAGGACCTCCGTTCTAGTTATTGGTGGTCGGGTTGAAAAAGGATATCGCTCTGTATGTTTCGAAATGCTTAACTTGTGCAAAAGTTAAAGCCGAACATCAACGACCCTCTGGTTTACTCGAATAACCCGAAATCCCGATGTGGAAATGGGAAAGTATAGCTATGGATTTTGTTAAAAAAACTCCCCATACAACTTCTGGTCACAATAGCATTTGGGTTATCGTTGATCGTCTTACGAAATCTGCTCATCTCATTCCGATACGAGAAGACTTTAAGGTTGAACGATTAGCACGGATCTATACCGACGAAGTCATTTGTCGACACGGGACGCCTCGTGACATCATCCCTGATCTTGACGGTCGCTTCACCTCACGTCTCTGGGTAACATTCCAACCCGCACTCGGTACTACTCTTAATCTCAGTACCGCGTTCCATCCTCAAACCGACGGTCAGACTGAGCGCACGATTCGCACCCTCGAAGACATGCTTAGATCGTGTGTCATAGATTTTGGTGGTAATTGGGATTCACATTTACCCTTAATAGAATTTTCGTACATTAACATCTATCATACTAGTATACAAATGGCACCATTTGAGGCACTATACGACAGAAAATGTCGATCGCCTATTGTATGGCACGAAATCGGAGACGCACAGATCAACGGTCCCGAGTTGATACAAGAAACAACAGACAAGATTCTCCATATTAGAGACAATCCCCTGAAACCTCACAGTCGTCAAAAGAGCTACGCCGATAAACGATGCAAGCCCCTACAGTTCAAAGTGGGAGATCACGTTCTCTTAAAAGTTTCACCTTGGAAAGGAGTGATCCGTTTCGGAAAGAAAGGGATACTAGCGCCACGATACATAGGTCCCTTTAAGATTCTGAAAAGAATTGGCAAAGTGGCCTATCGACTCGAATTACTGGTGGAACTCAGCAACGTACACCCGACTTTCCATGTCTTAAACCTCAAAAAGTGTTTAGCTGAAGAAAATCTTCATGTACCCCTTGAAGATTTGCAAATAAACGAGACCTTGCATTTTGTGGAAAAGCCAGTAGAAATCATGGATCGAGAAACCAAGAAGCTTCGACGCAGTCGCATTCCCATTGTAAAAGTCAGGTGGGAACGCAAACGCGGCGCCGAATTTACTTGGGAACTCGAAAGTGATATGAAAGCTAAATACCCGGATCTCTTTGTTATGTCTACTACTTGAATTTCGGGACAAATTTTCCTAAAGTAGGGGAGACTGTAACAACCCGACTTTTCGGTTGTTATCTGTTTTACCGTTTATTCGTTGTAACCGCCTTGTACTCTGGGATTCGATATTATAAAAGGGTAAACTATTTTAAAACACATTTTATCTCGCTTAATTATCGCATTTAAACTTTAATACTCACAAACGCTCATCGCAACGCAAACTCAATCGCGGTTATTTATGTTATCTTTATGTGTTTATGTGTTATGTATGTGGTATGATTTATACTCGCTCACCGCTCTCGCTTAAACTCGCTTTATCACGCTAACTCGCAACGCAAAGCTTAATACCTCACTAAAACGCTTAACATAACTAAACTAACAAATACGAACGAAATCATCAAACAAAAACAGCCGACAAGTGAACTGAGCACACTCGTACAAATGACCACTCATACGAGTAAGGCTGGCTCGCACAAAGGCCAACTTGCTCGCACCAAGCCCACTCGCACGAGGCCTCACTCGTGCGAGGGCTCACTTGCACCAACACACATGCTCTCCTCTATTCTCCTATAAATACCACACTTATACATTCGTGCTCTCCTTGCTGTCACTCGCACGAAACCTACTCTACCCGCTTTTCTTTGCTTCCAAGTAAGGAGACTACGCTTTCCACGCGAATCACAACGATTTGTACAACGATTTTACACGAGATTATCTCTGATTTCATCTAAACTTCTCTGTTTACAAAAACCTTCATCTTTATTCACAAAACCTTCTGATTTTACCACGGAGTCACGCTTAAACGAGTGTATTTGAGTTAGCCTTGGCTTCTCAAGTTAGAAACCTTGATGTTTCCAGCTCACCAAGTGTTAATTCAAAGAAAACTGTTTTTAAAACTTGATCTTTACACAAAAACGGACTAAATCGGCACTTGCTTCGTTCATTAGATAGTGGGACGAAACAATGTTAAAACACGCTTGAAATGGATTCGAAATCACATTTGTTCCAAGTGAAAACTCAGTTCCGGTTGCACGAAGATGCAAGAATAGTCACTTGTGCAAACTGGACTGGCTCGCACGAACCGCTTTGGGTTCATACTACCCAGTCCAAGTTTCCATAAGAGACTAGCTCGCTCTAAAGACCTTTCCGGCTCAAGGTTCGAACACTGACCAAAGGCTGGAGGGATGAACATTCGATTTCATGAATCCTGGTCATAACATCAGATTTCATGAAACATCGCAAATATCGTCATTTAACGACTTTAACGCCTTTTTGGCGCGTAGTATGGTTTTTTACCATATTTACCAACTAAGACTTGTTACCTACTAATTTTATAACTCATTTAAAATGTTTTCACAGTAGGTACTTGTTATGAACTCAGAATCCCAAATAAGCTTTCGAAACTATGTGTGAAATGACCAAAATGCCCATACGTAGCATAGTTTAGTCTTAAACTATGAAACACACATATGTTTGATATCTTAATGATATTATATCATAAATAAAGTTTTTCGCAAAATGTTTATGATCGTAACATCAGATTATATGCAAGTTCCTTTTATACATCGCTAAATGACCAAAACACCCTTATGAGGCGTAGTTTGATTTTAAAACCTTAACGGGCAAACAAGTTGATATCCTACTAATATTATACCTTGTTGAAAGTGCATTGGCATATGGAACTTGTTCATGACTCATTCGTTTACTCGATATCGCTTGTACGCGTACGGTTAAGTTTATGTAACTAGTTTACGTAATTTTACCGAAACGTGTTTAACCTTATCATTTTCATCTCAAAATCCAGAATATACTTTGTTTACCCATATTATACAAGTCCTAGTACTAGTTGGGTTTAAACCACATTCTTTTCGGTATCCGCTTAATCTATCAAACCGATTCTTAAGTAACAGGTCATATCTAAAGGGATTACCTTTGGCCCGTATATGTATATTAACAGATAATAAATCTTTTATTCGAGACTATAGTACCCCCCAGATAATCGGACTTGGGTCAGTAATACTTAGACTTGCGGCTTTTTGCTAAAATAATCTTATTGATTGGAAGCTAGCAAAAAGGTAAATACTCTTAGCCTATTTTCATATACGGGCTTGGGATACGGTAAACTATTACCGCTTGGTCGGGTATGGATATTGTTGTCGGATTTCGATTTAATTAGATCTCATAACCCGTTTTAATCTGTATTGTCTGATAAATTAAACATTGGGAGTTAACTCGACCGTGTCCTGGATATCCTCGGCTCATTTAATTTTGAATGGCCATGACCTAAGCGCAGGGTGTAAGCATACACCCGATAAATGCTAAATATTTTTATCTGCTCTTTAAGAGTTCAGAAGTGGTGTGTCGGTTAATCATGTCTCGCTTTTTTTATACTGGGCCCCATATGTATTATCAACATGTAAAACTGTATACAAGATCATATTGAATTATCCCAAGTTATTGATAAAAGATTTTGTGCCTTGTGCACCTAAGTGAGTCTTTTGAAATAAATTTCAAAATGAGTCGGTTAATTGTATTTACTAGCGAAAGCTGATGTATTTTCAAAAGACTGAACCGCAGTTACCGAACCTCATTATAACTGGGAATCCGGGTCGGCTAGAATGAAGTTTATGGCATTTGCAATCTTTATGCTTAAGGCTTATGATGTCTAAAGCTCTATTCATTAGATCCTGCATGTGGGCTTGTATCGAACACTTGTAATACTTTTATATATTCAAACATTATTGAATTCGATACTTTTACTCAAATACTTCCGCTGCATATTATTATATCGTGATAACTGTTATCCAGCCATCACGAATATACCCCTCCGGGCCCACAGGGAACCTACCTGGAAATCGGGGTGTGACAGATCTATAGAAACTCACTAAAAATCTAGTTGTCGGATTGGCTTTGTTTAAGAAACTTGTAATTCGTTTTGACTATTGTTTGAATATTTGTTTGATTGTATGGGAAATTGAACTTTATAAATATTGTCATCGAAATAGTCGTTATGGATTCTCTTGAACAATCTGATTCGCTTAGTGCCACGTCCCAATGATTCTGCCATCGGTTGGTGTGTGACATGTAATCTTATCCTAGCAACAATAAGACCGTTTTTTTTTAACTTAACATGACCTCAGGAATATGGGCAGTGCGTTACTCCTATAGCGCTATACATGTTAAGGGAGGCTTGTACAAAGTTAATGACAAGTATAAAGCATAAGAATAGTCTAGCATATACGAATTCAAGTATAACGTATTAAGCATGTATATTGGATTGTTTGTTTGTGTTTTAAGAGTAAAGTATGTGATTGTGTAAGTTTGATAACGTATACGCATTTCACCCAAAGTGACGAAAAGTAAAAAGGGGGTCATGTACACTCACGGTTTTGCAAAGCGTTTATCCGAGAGTTGACGGTTCGTGGAGATTGAAACACCGAAGTTACCCTATACGAGGGAAACGAATGTGTATTAGTATTTGGAGTTTGTGGGGAGTTCGGATTTAAAATTAAGCATAAAAGTATATATGCACGAGAAAATATATCTTGTCTAAACACTTGTTTGGGCACCAAGTTTTCTTGTGTTTTCATGAGTCCTAACGTGCCCATTAGAATTACAAAGGAGGAATTTAAAACAAAGATAGTATAACCTAAGTTCATAACACTTAACCATAAACCGGTTAGTATCAAGAATTCGGTTAAGTGTGTGTGTGTGTATATATATATATATATATAATATAGTCCATCATGAATGTCATGGAAGTCAAGCATGGAGGTATGAAATACCTCATTGTATTATTCACCAAAGCACAAAGTCATCAGCTTAGTTGATGACCCGGTTGGTCATGAATAAAAATAAAATAAAGACTAACTAACTAGTTCATCAAGTAGCCAAGTAAGATCAACCCGGGTGTTTCATACCCATCATGGAATTTGTTGGAGATCGGCGGGGTTGTCTTGCTTTGATGCTAGGAAACTACTTGGTATTCTTGCCACCAGAACAAGTGAGGTAGTGGAACAAGTTTTGGAAAGCCAAGACTTCCAATGTTCACACTTACACATGCACAAGTCTTCCGACATTGAAGGTTGGAAGCTTAGATGGTTTCATCACTTAGACAATTTGGGCAGAATTTTAAAGAGTTTTTAAACTTGCTTCTTGGTGAAAATCAACTACAACAAACCCGCAACTATGATCTTAGTTGGGAGCTTGGTGGGTACAAGATTTCACCAAGTTTTAGTCAAGAAATACAAGATATAAGAGTATCAATGAAAGCAGAATTTTAACTTTACTTTGGACCTCAAATATGGTGAGGTTCCATCTTAGTTTGCCATGACAAACTTGTGGAAACCTTCCTAGAGGTTGTCTAAGTAGTTTGAAAGAAAAAATTAAGAAGACAGATAAAGAAAAATGAATGAAAATTCACTTAGAACACTTAGATTTTTCTTCCTTGCTTGGAAGACTTAAGAGAACTTGGGAGTTTGAGAGAAGATTTTGGTATGTGGAAAATGTTTAGGAGGTGGTGGAAGCTTGTATTTATAAGTGGGGATTAGGGTTTGAGAGTTAATGAGTGTAATGCCCCAAACCCGGGAGGCCTTATAGTCGGTTACGTGTGTCAATAACATAGTTCTTAAACTGGAACTTTAATAACATCGCAGTGGAAACATACAATTCAACATTTGTCCACGAAACATAAAACATTTAAACTTCAATTGTTTTGCAGCATATGCTTCTTCAACCAAGAATGCCAGTCTTTGGGATGCGAGTAGCTCTCATATCTAAGCCAAGGAGATCATTCAATCATTTCTAATATACCTGAAACAATCTAACATGCATGCTAAAAACAGTCAGATAAACTGAGTGAGTTCTGGTATTGTAAATTATCTTTAATACTTTAACATTTATTTACAAAATACCAATTTAAAACATACTTTTGTAGACCTCATAAAAAATATAACATAGCACACGTAGAATCAGGTATGACGTCACATCATAACATAACAAAACTCTTCCTTTTTACATTATCAATCACACGTTACCCGACAATCAAAATTACCGCTTTCATACCTTTTGTATTATTCGCTCCTTACATCTTATACTTAGAGAATGTGCACATCTCACGAGTGATCGTCACCACTCCATTCCAATTGTGCCGAATAGGCTATATCATTCCAGTTGTGCCGAATAGGCTAATTTATCCCAGTTGTGCCGAATAGGCTATTGCATTTCAATTATGCCTAATAGGCCAATTCAGTGGTACACATACACATAAATATATAAAAAGTTAATTATATATATTTAGATATAAACTCATCCATAGTCTATGTAAAGACGCACTTCTACATTCACCTTAGATAATTTACACGCTCAATTATAGTTCATTTATTCATTATCAAGATCACATGCACACCAAGGTGTGACCAAATAAAACTCTAAACGTCACATATCCAATTTGTAAAAGCTTTCATTTAAAAAATATTAAATCCCTTTGTGAATCGTATCAAAAGCATGTACGGCAGCCCAAAAGTCTTATTAAAACATTTAAAAATGAGGCGTCTAGAACTCACATTATCGTAGCGCTCACGAGACCAAAAGAGGCTAGAGAGTCAAGGGCAAAACAATCCAAAATGATCAACAACCTGTTAAAAGCAGTCATCTACAATATTAAAACTCTATGGATCCTCTCGCTTGGTGACACGCTAATAATCCTAATTAGCACACCAACCAAAATTTATAGATCTCATATGAGAGATTGAGGTGTGTGTTTGTTTAGTTAAATTCTCAAGTGAGAGAATTGAGATGCATGCTAGCATGCTTAACTAATTATGGTGCATGCTAGTATGCTTAGTAAACAATACTGCACATCTGCTTGCATACCAGAAGCATACACACATCTCAATGTTATTTAAATAACCATATAAAAAGCAACACCATGCAATGCAATATCCATTGCTACATCATCCTCATCGTGTATGAACTACCCCACCAAACCATAACCATTCACTTAAATAATAAACTCATGCAAAAGAATTAAACATCAATATAGGTAGAACCTGCCATGGCTACAATCTAAATCGTTAACTTCATGCCTCACCATTACTTTCATAAATCATCATCACTTTTATACATAAACCTAATCCACAACACCCTAACCATACCCTACCCGTACAACCCTATTAAGCTATACCATACGCGTTTAACGGTTCCGTCAAAATTTGGTCGAACAACAACTAAGATCGATGTTAAGCGATGTGAGGGTTACCTGAGACGTTTTGAGGTTAGCGATGATGAATCAACCACGTTTCTGGTTACCGTCTTCTCTGTCTGATATCAATTAGAAGTTTAGTAACTGCTTCTTTTCTTGGTCTTTCTTTTTGTGAGTAAAGGGGTAGGGTTTTCTTATGCTGCCAATGATAGAATTCATGATGATGAATTAATTAGAAGTTACATAAAGCCCCCTTGTTTTCATCCAAGTAACAGCTTGTTCCCAAAGTTATGTAGACCCAAGTTCCTTTTAATTACAATTTGAAACTAAAAGCATACGATACCCTCTAACAGAGATTTCGGGGTGTTACAATGAAGGTGGTTGATGAAGGTGGATTTTCATTTTTAGTCATTCCACTTGTATTGTTGGTTATTTATGCTATAAAGTTGTATGCAAACATGTTATAAGTATGAAATACATATGAATGCGATTCCGAGAAAATATAGTCTCGATGTATGTTTCGATATTAAATTAAAATATGTATTTCGCGATTGATTACGTATTATGTATGTATAATTAAATAAGGTTGATATAAAAATACGATTTCCATTATGATCAAAGTCTCGAGATTACAAGGATTGAAATGAAATAAGAATACACGTTTCTAAATATAGAAATGCGAATAACACTTTCAAAATATGGAAAGTACAGAAAATGCGGAGCGTTACATGGACTATGGCTGTAAACGAACCGAACGTTCAGCGAACCGTTCGTGAACCGTTCGACGGGAAGTTCGTTTCACACCTCAATCGATGGCGGAAACATCGGGATGAGACGAACAAATCGCTCAAAGCATCATAACACTATTGTGACTGTCACACCCCAACCGATGGCGGAAACATCGGGATGAGACGAACAAATTGCTCAAAACATCATAACACTAAATGTGACAATATAATTAAATTCCATTTCATAAATTGTCTAAAATTCATACATTGTCTCAAATAAACATAAAACAAGTTCCAAACATAATTTACTAAATAGATGAGTTTCTAGGCCATCCTAGCTTGTTTCATCTTCAACTTGACTGTTAACCTGTAACATGTATTAAAATATTATCAACAAAGGTTGGCGAGTATACAGGTTAAATACATATCATAATAAAATAAAAAAATTTTGAATGCTCATATCCAACATGATAACATAATACAAGTTACTGATATGCTGAAACGATGTCATTATATGTTAAACCCAAGTTTCCAACGCAAGGTGCCTTTCCCCAAGACTCAAGGGAGGTTAATATGGTTTACTTAACAATACCCCAAGACTCAAGGGCGGTGCGTTAATCCTATAGCGCTATAATTGTTAAGGTAGGCTAGCAAAGTTAATAAGCATATAGATATGAAGTGTTTACATAGCATACAAGACTAACAAGTATCACATGTTTTCATGTTTAAAAAAATATAGATAGAGCGTGAATAAATAAGTCTCGTATGATTGTGTGTTTTGTTACAAATACATGTTGCACCCAAAGTGTTTAAGCACAAAAAGGGAATCAAGTATACTCACCTTTGGTTGCGTATGGTTTCTTGGAATAAACTCACGAGTGAGGAAGGATCAAACGAAAATGATTAACCTAAAATGAAAGCATAAGTTCGTTATTGGTTATGGACTTGGATTAGAGTTTTAAGGATCGTTTAATTATTCGCTCTCGTTCAAGGTTAGACTTTGTAAAAGTGATATTAAGATTTCAAATAATAATAATAATATTAGTAACAACAATAATAATATTATTAATGATAATAATATTAATAATGATGAATACACCAAAATAGCATTTGGTTATTAATAATAATCATTAATAAAACTGATATTTAATATAATAGTAATAATAATGATACCAATTTTTATAAATAATAATAGTAATAATAATAAACTGGGTTTATAAAAAAATAATAATAATAATAAGACTGATTTTTTTTATAAGAGAGTAATACAAAATCAGGTTCACATGTAAATCAACTAGCAATTTTTGGCCCGAGACTGTGTTGGCCCACTACTTCGGCCCAACCTAAAAACAGAAGAACCAAAACGGTTTTGGCCCAAAAGAGCAGACCCAATACAGAGGCTATCAGCAGTTAGCGAGAAAATCGGACAGAGCGGCCAACACCACTGGGCTACAGCCCAGTTGGTGATTTATTACTGTTTTTAAATGTTCTAAACCGTACCTGCGTTTATCATCTCCTTCATTAGAACACTTCTGTTATATAAATATATGTATATATGCTCTTAATCAGTGTAAATGCAGATATGTATACTTGTACAGAAAAGGATAAAGGATGAAGATATACCGAAACAAAAGGAAAACGAAGATTCCGGCGATGTCCGGTCGTCTTCTCCGGCGTACCTCCGTCGAAGTTGCAGGTTTCCGGCAATTGGCAGTGAACAGAGAGTGTGTGAAGGTGAGGGGTGAGAGATTGAAAGGCGAAGAAGTGAGGGAGGGACCGAGCTTATAATGACAGAAATATCAATGCTTGAGTAAATTTGTGATCGGTTACGGGAGTTACGAAGGTCAGGAGTTGGAAGATCATCGGGTGTCAGTGATGGTGAGTTGTTTCGGTTTCCGGCGGGAAGATGGAATGGAATCCGAACGTGATGTGAGTATTAAAGTAATTAAATTCTAATACCTTCGTTCTCAGGGTCACTCGTTAGGGTCACTCGTTAGGTCGCGGGTTCGAGACCCGGCGGCTTCATCTTTTTATCTTTTTGATTTATTAAGTTCCAGATAATGACACAAACAGTCCCCGGTAGTTATGTTTCTTTAAAATGAGTTTGAATAGATGCACAAATGGTCCCTCATTTATTAAGTTCCAGATAATGACACAAACAGTCCCCGGTAGTTATGTTTCTTTAAAATGAGTTTGAATAGATGCATAAATGGTCCCTGTAATATAGTTTGATTAGTACACAATTAACCCCTTAACCTATTAACTTAGCTAAGTTAAACCCTTTATGTTTGTTTAAATAAAATAGTCAAGTAATTAATAAATGTTTATATTTATAAAATAACTAAGAGAATAATTAATTAAAATAAAAGAATAATAAATAAATGACAAGATAAAATGAACGTGGTTAACGATACGTATTTTTAAGCGATTCTCGTTCACGGGTTAGGATCCGACGTTTTTAAGTTGTTTAACGTGTTTCACGCGTTTAATCAAGATTCAAGATTCACAAGTATAACGTTCCAAACATTCCAAACATTCGAATAATTATACAAATACACATGGAAAAGTCTCGTTTTCATTATGATCAAAAGTCTAGGATTACAACTGAAATGAAAAACGTTACAACGAGAGTACAAGTATCAAAATAAGGAAAGTACAACTTGATTTGCTAAAAATAGAAAGCGTAAAAGTATGGAACGTTACAGTGACAATATAATTTAAATCAATTTCATAATAATGCTAAAATGTCATACAAGATTCAAACATGATCAAAATTGTATCAAACATAATCAAGACATTGCTTATTTCTAAGATGGGTTTCTACGTTCACCCTAGCTTATTTTCTTGATAACTTCGTCTATCAACCTGCAACATGTATTAAAATAATGATCAACAATAATGTTGGCGAGTATACAAGTTTGATACATAGCATAAATAGAATATGATGTTTAAACGTGCTCACATCCAACATGAATAACATAATACAAGTTACTAATATGCTGAAACGGTGTAAACTATATGTCAATCCAAAGTTTCCAACACAATCTTGACTTTCCCCAAGACTCAAGGGAGTTTAACATGTTTTACTTAACAATACCCCAAGACTCAAGGGCGGTGCTTTAATCCTATAGCGCTATAATTGTTAAGGTAGGCTTGATCGAAGTTAATGAACATATAGACACAAAATGTATACACAGGATATGAGATTAACAAGTATCAAAATGTCTTCATGTTTAATTGTGGATAGAGTGTGACTATAAATAAGTTTCAAGTGTTGCGTGTTTTTTTATAGAATACATGTTGCACCCAAAGTGTTTAAAAACTAAAATGTGATCGAGTATACTCACTGTTTGCAAGTGGTTTCCACAAACGTGAGATGTGTGCAAATAGAAAGATTTAGAAGTTAGAATGTAAATGAGATTTGAATAAGAGATAAATAGTAGTAATAATAATAAGAATAAAAATAATAATAATATTTATATAATAATAAATAATGAATTGACAATGATAATTAAATTTGCAAGTCTAAATAAGTAAATAACAAAAATAAAAAAGTTGGTACTTTTATATATTTTAGTATGTAATAATAATTAATTAATTAATAATAATGATCTAATTATAAGACTAACTAGGTAAATGAAAAAAATTAAAAGAGTTAGTTTTTTAGTATGTAATAATAACTAATGAATTGGTAATAATGATGTAATTGTAAGACTAAATAAGTAAATTACAAAAGTAAAAGAGTTAGTAGTATGATTAGAAGGGTTAGTAGTTAGTAGCATGAATAAAATGTTAGCGATTGTTAGCATGGTTAAATAAGTTAGAATGGTTAGTAATGTTAGACATATAATAAATAGTTAGGCATTATAATAATTGATCATGGTTAGTAATGTAAGATGAAAACGGCATAATTAATGTTAAAAAAATGTAAAAGAAAACCCAAGATTGGCCCTTATTTTGGTGATGCACCATCTTTGTTTGTCATGGCAAACATTGGTGACATTCCATAAGGATTTCTCCAAAATGGGGAAGTATGAAAACACAAAGAAAAACAAGAAGATGAGAAGAAGGTGAAAAGAGAAGGAACTCACTTTCAAGAGGGGAGAAGAATTCTTTGAGAAATGGCAGAGAAAAGTGGTGGAATGAGTGTAATATTTATAAGTGATGGATTAGGGTTTAAGGTGGTGAAAGAAATATGGAAAGTTGAAAATTGGTCCATTAATATGTTTTTGTGTTTTATTTGGGCCTAATGTCATGGGCTTATTTGTTTTATGTATTTCTTTTTTGTTATTTGTATAGATTTGAGTTTCCAACATAATTTATAAACATAGTGTGACATAATAATTGATTCTATGGGTCTCGAATATCGAATTTACACAACATAAGTCGGTTTTTGAATGATTTATTCGTGTCTTGATGATTGTATGAATACACCAATTATTGATAAAAAACAAATAAAAGATAAATTCCATTATGATCATAAGTCTTGGATTACAATGGTTGAATACGAAAAAACACGGAAATGAATACTTCAATAATTGCGGAATGTTACAGTTCGTTTATGTTCGATTAGTTAAATGAACGAACATGAACAGAGGTTTCGTTCGTTCAATTGTGTTCGTGAACGTTTGGCAAGGTGTTTGTGAACGTGTTCAGGAACATTTGTTCATTTGCGTTCGTTTATGTTCATATGTTTGTGTTTTAGTTAAAGATTTTTGTACTTTCGTATATTTTATCTATACTTTTTATATTATAAACTTTGATTTATTTTATTACCCTAACAATTAAACTAGAAAACTCTGTTTCACCTTGTTTATGCACCATTTTTCTTTCCTTTCTCCTTATTTACATCGACGAATACGATCGACCTCCGTTCCATAATAAGGGATTCAAGTTCCAGTGCTACTTTGGGCCATCCACTTTTATCCTTCGTCATGTTCGCCAAATTTATTTGTGTTAGTTTTTTGTTCGTGAACCGTTCGTGAACACGTTCATTTCCTTAATGAACGAACACGAACATAAAATCTTGTTCGGTAAGTGCTCATGAACCGTTCGTGAACACATTTATTTCCTTAACGAACGAACATGAACAAGGCCTAAAATGGACTGAGTGAGAAATAAATGTGACTTGGATCTAGTGGCAGATGGCTTCTTGGTCCGCCTACACCTGCAAACCCTCAACAAAGGAAAAACGACTTTAACATCAGTGTCTGAATAAACAACTTAATCGACAAAACTTCCTATTTTTACACCAACAAAAATACCTGTTACACCCAACGAAATTTCCTTTTACATCAAAAAACACATACATTTCCTATTACCCACTACCAAATCTGAATAAACGACTTAAACCCATCAAAATTTCCTTACACCAACAAACACATACATCCTAAAAAAGTAGTCTTCACAACATTGCATACTTTAACTCCCTAGCAAACTAAAGTTTCCGCAAAATCAAATTCCTTTCACAAAAAATTTATATTTTAATCCCTAACAAAAACCTTCCATGTTACACCAACAAATACCTACACCTAAAATCAAAATTCCTTTAAAAAAATTCCTACTTTTAACCCCACCAAACTAAAATTGCCTTTAAAATCATAATGTTCTTAAAATGTATCAACATTTCACATAAGAAGTTTCAACACTAAATAATAATTATGTATAAAAAAAGGTATTCTCAAGCAAAACACAGCCAAAAAACCTTTGAATGTGTCTAACACACAATACCAATATACAATTTCTTCAAAACATGTTTTTAGAACTCAATTTGTTTTCACTACCAAATATACTTAGTATGCTAAAAACAAGAAATTTTATCTCGAAGACGACCTTTGCAACCTCCAAGACGACATCTGCAACCTACGTCGTTTTTCATAGGCGAAAAACCCCTAAGAAGTATGAAATTTTGATATACAACTCGTGGATTTCTTTTTGTGTGTGCTTTGTGTTATGTTTTTGCTTTTTGAGATTTTGGAGTAGATGACAAGTACATGATTTTAGGTATAGGAGAATAGGGGTTGTGATGTGATAGAGAGAAGTAGTGGCATGATTACTCTAAAAAGAGAGGGTTGTTGTGTCCTCTTTCTCCATTTTGCCCTTAAAGTCACTTTTGAAAGTCAAATGCCCATTTTTTAATTCAAAACACAACTTTTTATCACATCTGTTAGATTGGTTTGATCAATGGTAGGTATAAGGTTTTCATGGTTTTCTCACTAGATCATGGTTTCCTATAGATATCCCTCCCCTATTCCCATATATCTATACATGGAGAATCTTTATCTAGGCCAATTATAGGGAGAAATCCATTAGGAATTCAAAAAACTCATGAAATTCAATGAATGAACCAAATCTCACCATGTGTTACACCTTTTTCAGATTCTGGCACGTAATACATTTTTTTGTCAGTAGAGAGAGATAATACGTTACACCTTTTCACCCGTTTACATTATAACGTAACTTCACCTGTTACACTTTTTTGTAGGTTTTAAAAGTAGATTTTCCAGATTAGATCTAATGAAGTATAACATTTTAGAACTTACAATTTATGAGTTATTTAATTTGTATTGCATATAAAAATATGTTACATGCTTTATAGAAAGATTTTAGTGTAAGAGATACACATGTTACAATTTTTGTGTCATAAAGAAAAGAGAAAATGTAAAAAGTTGTTACATACCTTTTATTAACATGTTTTTTAAAAGCATCTTTTGTAACAAACAATGGGAACCATAGATTTTTTATTTTTAGATGCAGAGTAAAGATGAGGTTTTCTAAGTTTCTTGAACTCATACGAGTTTTCTTTATAATCCTTTCCGTCCTCACATATATATATATCATATATATATAGGGTTAGGTTCATTTGTGAACCATACCCTTATTTGTGAACTTAATGAACACATTCTAGCCTTTGATTTATTTTCAATATTATAAGGGTAGGAGAGTCATTAACCTTATAAACTTATTTTTTATTTATTTAATTCATTAAAATCGGTTACCAACTTGGTAATTGATCCCTATTTTTTTGTGATTCAATTCATTAATCAAATATTACAAAATATCGAATTCAATATTCAATCAAAATTAAAATCAATAGTTTCCTTTCTCTTTCAACCCATTCAACGATCACCATAAATTAAAATCAACAGTTTTCTTTCTCTTTCAACTCATTCATCGATCGTCATATTATTTTGTATCAGATCAGTTTCTTCTTCATCGATTTTCCAGAAAACCTGGTGTTTATTCGATAGTCTTGGAGATATTATAGAGGCAATAATATTCAAGCAAATAAGTCAAAGAAAGTAGGCTATGGAAATTTTGTTGTGTATGTATGACCCATCTGTGTGCCAATATACAGAATACATTTTTTAATATATGTTGTGTATTTTGTTGTGTATTTTTATGAAAGAACTCATGTGATGAATGTTCTTCCTAATACAACCTTAATTTATTTTATTTTATTTTTAAACGACTATTAACTAGTTTATGTCTTGTCTTCTAGTTTTTCAATGTAATGTTATTTCTAAAATCATATATTGAATGTTGTTGATTGATGCTAACTTTGAATAAACATATATGCTTTGTTGAATAAACATATATGCTTTGTTGAATAAATTGCTTCTTTTTTTTAACTTTGTTTCGTCATCAAAAAATAGAAATTATCACTTTTTAATTCTTTTTGTAAACATCTAGTTGTTGTTCGGTGAGTTTTAGGTTTTTATACACATGTGTATAGTTGCTCTTTGTTTTTATACACATGTGTATAATTATTGTTCATTGAGAAATTGATTTTATACACATGTGTACAATTGTATATGCTTATAGTTGTTAAGCGACTGATTATTTTTTTATACACATGTGTATATATTTGTTTAGTTATCCTCATTAATATATTATTATAACCATTATACATGCATGTATAATAACATTTCACATATACGTGTAAACAGTTTATTAAATACTATTATTTTTAAATCCTTGATTTGCATGTAAAATATACGTATTTAACAATGAAGAATCTGACATATTTAATATAAGATGCGATATTATAGCGAAAATCCTAAAAACAAGGAAACTCTTGTTAGTGGCTTCTAGAAAACAAATAACATAAGTGCCTTATGCAGTTATTTTAAATCAGTTTTTTGTTTTAATTAATTAAAAAATCATTTAAATCCGAAAATCATGATCTCCTCATCCAACGGCCAGGATTTGTTCGTTTTTGTTCACAAAATTAACATTGTTCACTCTTGATCCCACCCTATATAGGGGCTGGTTATTGTACCAAATGGCTTATCCTACAAAATGTACGCAATAATCTCAGCCGTCCGATCCCATGCGAAATCACTTTATTCCATGCGAATTCATCTCGTCTCAAATGAAATTAGCTGGCACATTCATTCTACTCCATGCGAATTCACCACTAAAGGGTGCGAAATCACATGTCGTACGTAATGTACGTTAAGCCATTTTGTATAATATGCTTTCTCTCTCTATATATATAGATTATAGATTTCTTTTAAACTCTTATTTATCTTAAATTTATATTTTAGTGTATTACAACACTTGTTACAATTTTCATTGTTATTTATGGTTTGGTTGTGATTGCCAGCCGTACTTATGGTTGGACTACTAATACCAGACTCGGTTGGTAATATAACATCATGCTAATTTTATTTGTGCTATTTGTCAGCCATGTGGTTCTCATCATATTTGATGGGTTGTTTGGGTGTGAGTTTTGAAAGTGATTATGTGATATTGAATAATCAGAATCAGATAATCACGTGTAATAAGAGGGTGTTTGGGATTGCTTTTTCAAAATAGATTATACGTTTTGAATAATCAGAATCAGATAATTAGCTGTAACAAAACGTGTTGCAGAAAGATAGTGTTTGGATTTGATTATGTTGTTTTATATCACAATAATCAGATAATCAACATTGTTTGGATTTGATTATGTTGTTTGATATCACAATAATCAGATAATCAACTATTTGAGTGTTTGGCAAGTATATATATTTTAAAAAATAAATAAGTGAAAACGTAAAAAATCAGTTTTTGGATTATCATGTTTTCCTGCAGCAAGGGGTGACCTACTTATGGATTATCACGTTTTCCTGCAGCAAGGGATGACCTACTTATGGATTATCACGTTTTGAACTCTACAAAACGTAAGAAATCACTTTTTATTAATTTTTTACCAAACACTCAAAATAGATTTTTTATGATTTCAAAACACAATAATCAAAATATCAGGTTGAAAACGTAATCCCAAACACCCCGTAAATGGGGTATAGAAAACAGGGTTTGGATGTGCTTTTGCTGCTTGAATTGTAATAATATGATAATTAGGTGTTAGTGTTTGTAACTTTTTAGATAAAGTGATAAAAAATGACACATTTTTGAAAAAAAAAAGAGACCTTTTTTTTTGTGTGAAATATATGTATAAATAACTTAAACTAGGTTGATAAAAGGACAAATAAGTTATCTTATTTTACAGTCATATAATCAATTTTGTTGCAGCCAGTATCAGGCTGATCATTGTGACTCAAAGCTGAGGTAACACAATAATCATATAACTAGGTGTTCCAGATAATCAAATAATTAGGTGTTAGTGTTACGAAGTTTAACCTATACATTACATAGTTTATATTTTGAGTTAACTGTCATTTTCGTCCTTGTATTTTGTTCAATTATGCTAGTTCAGACCGAATTTTAAATTTTGTACCATTTCCGTCCCTATCGTTCTTGAAACATGCCAGTTCCGTCCAAAAAAAACCATGAGTTAACTGTCATTTTCGTCCCTATAGTTTGTCAAATTATTCAATTCAACATTTGTTTTTTTGGATGAAACTGACATGTTTCAAGAATGTAATGGACGAATGTCACACCCCGACCCCCAGCGGAATAAGAGTCGGAGCATAATTGGGTTATCACCAAAGCTCATGATGTTTACTAATATGTTTCATATTTATTAAATCCAAATTACATTTCAATATTCCAAGTCAAATTCATACAATACATGGAAAATGAAAATTAACTAAAACAAATCCATAATCTAAACTGGTTTATTCTTCTAAGCCGCCCTATATGTTTCTTGCTTCAACTTGATCACCTGTATCATGTGTAAAAATGGGAAATTTTGGGTCAACAAAAGTTGGCGAGTGAACCTTGTTAAAAACATTTGTTATCAATTTATTATTGTAATTTATTTAGGAAAAACTGTGCAATAATCATATATGAATAATGTATGTAAACGTAACGATCACAAACCACCTTACTTAAACATGAAATAAGAATGACAATGTATATGTTGGCAACGTCCCGTTCACGCTCATAGGTAATGGGGAACGGACGGCCTATGCTAATGTATGTGAGATCAAGGCTCAATCAAACGGAGCCGATCTTATGTTGGCAACGCCTGGTTCACGCTCATAGGTAATGGGGAACAGCTCACGCTCATAGGTAATGGGGAGCGGCGGCCTATGAAATGTATGTACTGAAATGATAAAATTAATCTAAACTTCTACCACACAAACAATGGATACACATTGAATACACACTTGATCATGAACATGATGGATGCACAAATGTTTAATTATAATAAATAAATACGACACATGATACACCCCAAAATGTGATGAAAACGGGGAATTGGTAGAGATTCACTCACATTGGGTGCGTTTGTTTGAAGATGTTGAATGCGCACGAGTTTAGGGGATTGATCGACGAGGGATAACTAACCAAATAAATACGAAAAGGTACGGTAAGTATGTGGATTTTATTAACTATTTTAATAAGATTGTTGGGTATAATTTTGTGAGTTTAAGGCTACTTTCTGACTTTAAAAACGTTATTTTTAAGTATATTTAATTGATTTTTGGATTAAATAAATAAAAAAAAAATGTTGACTTTGACCGTTGACCGAGACCGTTGACCGGTTCGGTCAGTTGTATGGTTGCACTGAGCGAGGTTCGAACCGGTGACCTCCCGTACGCCTGCACGCAGCTCTACCAACTGAGCTACGTGTCTAACCCGAAATAATTCTGTTTTTAATTATACTTATATACTATTTAACTTAATCCGAAAATTATTTATTTTTAAAAAGCTTTTAAGCGTATCGGACCGGTGCTGACCACAGGTCTCGAACCCGGGACCTGTGGGTTAGCGTACACACAGTCCACCGCTGGACTGTGTGTCTCACTTGGTTATTAACTCGGTTTTTATTATACTTAACATAGACTGTGTGTCAACCCGGTTCAGTTAAAAAGGCAGATTTTTATTTAAAGTGGGTAAAGCTGGGACAGGATTCGAACTCGCGTTGCATGTGTGTTTGTTGCACACAGTCAACCGCTGGACTGTGTGTCTAACCCGTTCATTATACCGATTTTAATTATTCTTATATTATACAACACTTCATCTCCTTCGTTCAAAACACAGACATCGACTAATTGACTGTTATTTGATAAATTAGCTCTATGAATGTTATGAGCCATCGTAAAGAAAATGAACGGAAAGAGATTGGAGGGTTGATTGTACCAATTGTTCGTTTTTCTTCAGACGTCCGGCAAGGTCGTCGGCTCCGTCTTGGTGAGCTGCGGCTAATAGAATCTACCAACAATTTGGAGGGATTAGATGTGGAATGGAACTACTGGGTAACGACTTATCAGTAAATTAGAAGAATCATACCGATTAACAGCAGTTTCCTTGAAAACTCAGAATTTCTCCGGCGAAGACAGATAATCCGGCAACGTCGACTGGAAAGGATTCTGGGTGGGGGATTGATATTAGAATTTTGTCTAATAAAGGAATGAGCCAGAAAAATCGAAGTAATTACCGTGTAGGTGGAAGTCTCGGTTTTCCGGCGACTTGCAGATGTTTTCCGGCGAGTAAATTTTCGTCGAGAAAAGGTGCGATTTTGAGAGCGAAAAGGTTTATGGTGAATTGTGGGTGAATTTATAGGGTAGAATCGAGATGTATGGGGTCTGAAATCGGTCTCAATTCGAAGTCAGCCGTTCTCCGGCGGTTACGACTGATGTCGCGGTTTCAGACGTCGGTTATAACCGTCGTTAGAGTTAATTCTTCGGTTATCTTGAACGGAAACGTAAATTATCGGCGAAGTCGTCGGGATTTCCGACGACTGCTATTTGGGCGCAATTTGACTGAATTTGACTTCCGCACTTTTATTATTTGAATTAATTGATTCATTATATTATCAGAAAATCAAAGTGGCGGAGCGGTTGATGGCATGAAAGTTAAGTCTTTGGGAATGTCCGGCTGACCCGGGTTCGACTCCCGGCAGCCGGTTTTCCTTTTTAATTAATTTATTTTTATTTTTTTACAATTATAATTTATATCATCTAATTTGTTTATTAATTATGTATCGTTTAAAATTAAAATAAGCCATAAATGAACAACAAAAATTTAAAACTGATTGTTCGGTTATTAAACGAAGCGGGTTTCGAAAACCCGTTTTTTCGACAAATGTTACAACGAAAATGGTACAAATTTGAAACTTAGCCTGAACTGACATAATTGGACAAACCACAGGGACGAAAATGACAGATAACTCTTATATTTTTATTCTAACTTCAAATGTACTTAGAGGTTGTTTGTTTACCTCTTAATGAGGCTCTTAATGGTTCAGATCTCTTACTGGTTCAGCACTTAATGGTTCAGACTGTTTGTTTCGCAAGCATATGTCTGAATGGTTCAGACATTTGCCTCTGAATGGTTAAGATTTATACTGAGCCTGAATGGTTAAGACCTTTAATCTGAATTGCTCAGACATTTGCCTCTGAACGGTTAAGTATTATACTGGCTCTTAATGGTTCAGACCTCTTACTGGTTCAGCACTTAATGGTTCAGACCTCTTATTGATTCAGCACTTAACCATTCAGAAGTTGCCAAACAGCCCCTTATTGTTTAATTATGTATAACTCGAACCAAATTGAAAAAAAAGAACATTTGTTAGACAAGTTAGATATAACAACCGATCATGTTTGATGTCATCTCTTGACCCATCCGTCCTTTATCGTTAACTTTTAGTTGCAACAAACTAATATTTGGCTCCCTTGGTGACATATATTTTGTTTTGGCATAGGAGAACAAACAAACGAATAATATTAGGCTCCGTTGGTCACATGGCCAGGCCAGCTCGTACACAAGTCACGATGCGGATTTGGGCTGTCAAGGGGCCCAACTCATAAAATGCTTTATGTAGACAACTTAATGGCCATCACTTTCTGATTCAGCTATTCCTTCCGTGCGACTTCTCACACTGGATCCCACCTTTTTAAATGAGACAAGTCAAACTCCTCAACATGTGGCTGGAATAATTTCACTCTATAAAAAGTATATGAACAGTTTTTCTATATCTTATTTTCAACTTTACACTATATACTACCAACTATATAGTACAAAATAATATGATTCATTTTGATTTTAATTATAAATTTTATTCGAATATTTATTTGATAATACGTCTTTGTCTTTTTGTGGTTTTGTATCAAACGAATTGTCACATTATTACAAATTTGATTTTATATGATATCGTAGATTGAAATATAACATCCGGTTGTCACACTCTTTTCTATATAAAGAGATATGGTACCAAACAACAAATGGTGGACACATGAAAAATTCCATTCCTGTAACAAGGGTAAATGTTGGAATTTGGAAACAACCGGATCAAAGACGCAGCAACACGACGGTTTTGTGAGAACTCCTCACGACTCTTTTATATATTATTAAAGAACCAAAACAAAACAACCAAGTAATTACATATTTAACCCATCTGTTTATACTAAACTAATTACTTGGAACACAAGCTATTCTAAACCTATACCAACTCTAATACTTCTTAACCAATTAATAAAATAACTAGATAAACATATCACTTTAACTAATAATTATCTCTAACTATTTAATTACTACTTCCTATATCAAGATTAATCCTTCAGTAACGACATCTTATTTTGCAATACCGAACTATTGATTCCATCTAGAAGGGGATTAGGGTTCTTTTTTGTTGTGATACTTGCCCGGATCCGATTGGTGGTGGGTATTTGCTTCTTCACTATATGTGTTATATATCATTATAAAAACCTAACAAGTTGTAAATTAATCCAAATTTAAAATATAAACACAATAAAAATTAGTGCAATTTGACTCGTAAAGTTGTAGTGATTTAAAATACAAAATTTGCTTATCGGATATTTAGATTTTTAAGTGTAAAATAATTGGAATACTCATGTCATTTTTAACTTATTACTCCATAATTTTCAGTTATTTCAAAAGGTTATCACACTTAGAGTTTGCTAATTACTACTGTAAGATTTAAAAAATTAAAACAAAATCTTATAATCCTCCGTTGCATATCAATATCATCTGACTTTTAAGTTCGTATTAAATCCTAAAAGTAAACAAAAACGACGGACCTACCCACAGTCGTGGGTGGGCGGCAGCATCCCTTAAAAAAAAATTTAGTGTATATTTCAGGCAAAAAACCCGACTGCACCCCTTAAAAATATTGATTAAACATCTCATCCGCACCTTCAGAAAATAATTTATGGGTCCGTCACGAACTATACTCATCAAAAACTACTACCTCAATAAGTATACTTTTAGTTTTAACATATAAAATGTTACATAGTGAGGAATCTTTGCATCAAATTCAACCGATATTCGACACCTATTTTATCGACCGTTTTACTAACAGAAGTCCACCCTTGGACCCAACTAATCCAACCAACCCTACCAAAAAAGTAATCATATAATAATATCCATACAACAACACCACACAGCAATGCACACACCACACCAACAACAACTTCTCCGTTCTCCGATGCGTTACCGCCGTTGATACCTATTTTCCGGTAGCAATCCAACCATTGAACGCGTTTGTTAACCTATTCCATGGCGGAAGACGACGACGACGTCGTTCCAATAATATTCAAAACACTCGTCAAAACCGCCGATAAGAAGTTCTCGAAGGTTCGCGATATTCCGGCACACATTCGTGCACCAAACCACTACTTCTCAACCGTATTCAAATCCTACACGAAGCTCTGGAAGTTTCAGCAACAAAACCGGTCGAAATTAACCGATGCAGGCCTCCAGCGTTGGGAGATCGGTGAGATCGCTTCACGAATCGGTCAGCTTTATTATATGCAGTATATGAGGACGAGTGAAGTTAGGTTTTTGATCGAATCGTATATTTTCTATGAAGCTGTGTTGAATAGAGGTTATTTTGAGGCTTCGCATTGTAAGGTGAAGGATCGAGGGCTTAGGTTTAAGGAGTTACGGTTTTACGCTAGGTTTTTGCAGGTTTCGTTGATTTTGAACCGGTGGGAGATGGTGACGCATCTTTTGGACCGGTTTAGGGCACTTGTTGATGATAGTAATAAAACTTTTGGGGTAAGTTATGTGTTTCTGGATTTATTTATCTGTTTCGTACTGTTGTGAGGATTATTGTTATTTTGATTGTTAATTTGCAAAAAAAATGTTATTAATTTCTGGTTTGTGGATTGTGAAATTGATTGTGATTATTTGAATAATCAGTTTAAGAGTAGCTGTAATAAGACTATTGGACTATATTATTGTTAGAGTTTATTAGTGTAAGTGCACGGGTCCACCTTAAGTTTCTTATATTCTCTATATATTGTAATCGTTATTGAATGAATAAAATCGTTTAGTCTTTCAACATCTTACAAAGATTGATTCTGATTAATTTGATTATATATGGGATGTAAACCCTTGGATAATTAAAAAAAATGACAAACGAATGATTATATGATTACTATTACTTTAACTAGATCCGAACACTGTTTCTGGCAGCCTGTTGAGTTACAATATATTATCTGATTGTGATTGTTTCATATCGTATGATCGCTTTCAGAATTGGTTGTCAAACATTCAAACGTCACCTTATTTATTGTTATTCCTTGTGTAATTGAGGTGTTTGTATGCTTTAGTTGTCTCTTCAGCTCTGGTGTGGTTCTTTGGTATCTGTCATCTGATAATTGTACTTTTTAAAAAAAAAGACAAATCTTTTCCAAGGATGTGTTCGGTTGCCATATAGACCTTGTCTCTTGTACAACTTACAGACAAACTGTTTATTTGCAGGAAACTAGCTTTAAAGAATGGAACATAGTTATGCAAGAAATGGCCCGGTTTATGAAAGTTGATACAACCATTACAAACATGAGGCCTTTACGGTACTGTTTCATGTTTGATTCTTATCCAAATTCACTGAAGTATGTGGCACGTTTCCATGCAAGAAAGGTTCTGAAGTTGCAAGATGCATTGCTGATGAGCTATCACCGAAATGAGGTAATAATGGCAAAATGGGTGTATTGTGTGGTTCAGTTTCGAGTAAAAAGGAGTAATTTATTGATGTGGGCCGCAGGTTGCTTAGGCACAAATCACTTTTGTCCATGATTAAAATTTATTATTGATTCACGAGGGTACCGAATATGTTTGCGGAGATTATAGTATTTTAGTAATGATAATAAAGATATTTGAATATGTTTGCGGACATTATAGTATTTCAATAATGATAATAAAGATATGCATTAAAATTCCCATTAGGCAACTTTCGAACAGCTTAAACCATTTGGCCCTTTTTAAGCTATCTTATTTGATTTTACATGTTTGACTGTACATAAGTAAATGTGCCAAAGTTGTTGCCTCTAGTATATGTGGATGCCTGATATCTGATTTGTTTGTTAGACAGGGTTTCATGTTACCCGTTTGATTAATCTTTCTCTGCCTATCTAACACTTCAGGTTAAGTTTGGAGAACTTACAATAGATACATTCAGAATGCTGCAGTGCTTAGAATGGGAACCAAGTGAAGAGTTATACCAAAAACAACCTGTTGATTCTCGTGGGAATGCTGGGTTGACTAATCAGTCTTATTCTTCTGGATTAATTGATATAAATTTAGTGGCAGATATGATGGATCCATCTTTGCCTCCAAATCCTAAAAAAGCTCTTCTTTATCGACCATCTGTAACACAACTATTATCCGTGAGTATAAATTTCTTAACATTGCTTTAGCTATATATTCTGGAGGGATTAAAAATAACATAATCTGTTAAAAAATGTGAGAAATGTGTGTGGTGGTTCTAATGAAGGTTACTGGGTGATAAGAACCTTTCAACATAGATAAAGTACTTACAAATTGTGTGAAAATGTATTAAAAGATTATTCTTAATGTTTACTTTTCTGTATTTGCAGGTTATGGCTACAATGTGTGATGGGCTTCCTCCAGATAGTGTTATGCTTATATACATAGCAGCCTCAGGTTAGCTTTTCTTTTTATTATCCAGTGAAATTGTAGTCAAGGTTGAATCTATATCTGGTAAAATGGTCGGGTTGGGTAACACGTAAAAAAAGAGTACGTGGCAGGAAACTGGGCACATTTTTTGCAAGTTTTATTTATGAGTTAATTACGTTTTTCGTCCACGTGGTTTGTCAAAAATCACTATTTCAGTCCATTAGTTTAAAAAGTGCCATTTCAGTCCCTGTGGTTTCACTTTCGTAACTATTTCAATCCACCTTCGTTAACTCCATCCAATTATTCTGACACTATATTGCAAACAAATGGACTGAAATAGTGATTTTTGACAAACCAATGGATTGAAATAGTTACGAAAGTGAAACCACAGGGACTGAAATGACAATTTTTAAACTAATGGACTGAAATAGTGATTTTTTTGACAAACCACAGGGACGAAAAACGTAATTAACTCTTTATTTATTTATCTGTAAGTAATTAGTGTCCCAGTTTTGTTACTAAAGATATAATATTTCAACAATAATATAATTATTTGAGTAAATTATTGGGGAGTTTTTTATGTGAACATTACAGTTTGCTTGGTGATTGACCTGTTCAGCCCCTTTGACACGTTTCTTTTCTTAGCCAACATTATATCTTCTACCCGTATGACTCGCTAGGATTTAACACACACTGAATCGCTCCAGTCATGAGTAAATGCGTGAAATTGCAATTAGTAGCTGTCTAGCTGATACTAACAGATGGTACCCCATGCAGGGAATTCTGGTCAAAGTCAAACTAGTGTTCAGCAGAGGCAAAAATATCAAAGTGCAAGGACATCTAATGTTAGTGAGAGAAATAATTGGACCTCTCAAAATAATCTTAATGAAAAGGAAAGCTCCAGTCATCCCTTTGAAAGCTCTCTGTGGTTAGGTCCTTCAAGAACTGTAGGTGAGAAGTAGGATTTATTTTCTTTTTAAAAATCACTAAGTTATATTGAGGCGGGAAAATGGAAAGGTCAAAACAGGTAGTTTTTAGTACATGCCAAAATGGTTGGGCCAACACAAACACGTTTTGTCTTTATTTTTCGTCAGTTTATATTCATATAATGTGCTAATATATGAAATAAAATGATTTTAGATCCTTTTAATGCGTTTCGAATGCACTTTGGAGTATTAAAAGTGGTGGCCCAAGAATTTTTTCACAGGGGTCACAATTTTTGGTCTTCGTTTATATGAAGAGGGATTTTTTACCGGGTTGGGTCAACCTGTTTTTGGTTTAGCCACTTAATAATTTGTCATCTGACACATTAATTAAAAGTATAACCGCAATAAACGGGCTGAAATCGCCACTCTTAAATCATTATTGCGTGTTTTTACTCAACCGTCGTCATGTCATTTGCAGGTTCAAACGACCTCTACCCCGGGGATCTAATCCCTTTCACTAGAAAACCTACATTTTTTATTATTGACAGCAACAACAGCCATGCATTCAAGGCAGGTTTGTCAAAACTTGTGCTTGACTTGTTAAACATTTTTTATGTTATCTTATATTTTAAGTAGCTTGTGTGCTCTTAACTCTTTTATTATTTCCCAGGTTTTACATGGTGCCGAAAGAGGGGAACCAGCTGCTTTGTTTCTTTCTCCTTCAAGACCAACATTCAAGAGTCCGTTTGGTGATGTCACCCAAAATGGAAGTCAATTCACCTTGTTTCTTACCGCTCCGTTGCTGGCATGCTGCCAAATGCTTGGACTCACATATTCTGATGTTGTATGTTGATTGGATATTTATTTAAACATCTTTTAAATTTTAACAAACATAGAAAAATTCACGACTCATTTTTCGTGTCTCTGCTTCTAGGATGCAATGGAAGATGCTCAGAGTATTGTTTCAACTGCTTTCTCAGAGTGGGAAGTGATTCTTTGTTCCTCAACTGCCCTTGATCTAGTGTGGGCCCAGGTTTTATCGGAACCTTTGTTACGTCGGCTTATTCTTAGGTATTCTCTCTTTTAAATAATGCTTCTACCTTTACAATTGGGAGTGGCAGTGAAAGGTGGTTGCTTTCTGTTTCTTTAGTGACCACCTGATGTACAAGTGGGTCAAAGCCCAAGACCAGTCCTATATCCATCTCATAACCAGCCCAAAATAGCCCGGTCTTGTTTCTAGGCAGGGCCCTCTGGTTACAATTTATGCCTTTTATATTGTGGAGGGCTATGTAGCACGGGGACTCCATTTATGTGGCCGTACCCGTCTCGGGTACTTGTCGGGGACGGAAACACCATGGGTACTCGTCAGGGACGTTTCCAATGTCGGGGACGTATCTGATATAAGTATCCAGCCCGTTTCCATTCATTTTTAGGGTTTTAACCCTTTCAAATTCCACAACCGGCCATTAAATAAATAGACCTATCATGTTCAGCTTCTCTATTATCTAAACTCTCAAGTCTCATCATCTCTAATTCTCCATCGATTGCCGATCTCTCACTAGATGAACCGGAATTTGAAAATGATTTGATTATTGATAATTAATTACCTTTGGAGGATGTAGTATTTTTGGAATTTGTTTAATATATTTTATTTTTTTATATTTTTTATTGCCGTACCCGTATCTTGGAATTTTGAGTTTTGCCGTTCCTCGTTCCCGTATCGTCCCCGTACCCCGATCCCGTACCCGTTTCGGTGCTACTTAGGTGGAGGGTTAAAGCTTGGGCCTGGAATAAGCCAGTTGAGGACTTGAGGCACAAAACTGTTATTAAAACAACTAGGCCCGGTCAACCGAAATTCGAAATTTTGTTTCCCCAACAAGCTATAATCGGCTAAAAAGTGCTTTCATCTTCTCTAAAAAAAAGAGTAAAATGTCATTTTCGTCCCTGAGGTTTGGCCAGTTTTGTGACTTTAGTCCAAAGGTTTGTTTTTCCGCATCTAGATCCAAAAGGTTTGTATCTCGCCATTTTCATCCGGCTCATCCATTTTTCTCCGTTTAGTCAGGGGTATTTTCGACCTTTTTATTAACTTAAAGGGCAATTCGGTTTTTTTCACTTAATGACTCGCTTTGTACATTATGTAAATGCTTGTACATAAGGTGAAAAAGACCGAATTGCCCTTGAAGCTAACAAAAAGGAAAAAAACTTGACTTAATGGAGAAAAAATGGATGGAGTTATCGAGCCGGATGAAAATGATTTTAAACCTTTTGGTTCCAGTCACGGAAAAACAAACCTTTAGACCAAATTCGCAATACTGGCTGAACTTGAGAGATGAAAGTTGGCATTTTACTCTTAATTTGTCTTTTTGTGTTTTTGACATTTTATGATGTGCGAATAGACATTTTTGACTATCCAAAGTCCAAAAATAATACAACTAGTTTTTATGGGGGTGGGTGGCACATTAGTAAAAGAGTAAATTGCGGTTTTGGTCCCTATGGTTCAGTGCTTATTGTAATATCTTACAAAATCCAAAAGTCTTGCAATTTACATACCAAGGTTTCTATTTTATTACAATTTAGGTCCATCAAACTAACACCATCTACCTTCTTGTTAAATCCAAGTCATATGATAGGTATATATTTTGGTAATTAATCATATCAAATGAACAAACCAATTTTATTACTTTAAAACCTAAGCCCTTGGTACAAATTATCCTATTTCATTTATGAATACATATTATTCGAGCCTGAGGCCAAAAGAAAGTAAACTTTTGTCGTCATTTTTTTTACATAAATGATATTTTTTAACTTTGGTTAATTTATATATTTTTACTTGATATGTATATCAAGTCTAATATAAAAGTTTGGCTTTCCTTTCGATTTAAACCACTACGTCAAACCGTACATACAAAATTAAAAAAATGTCAAATAACAATTATACAAGTGTTGAAGTGGATGCAGTAAGGAAAGTTTATTTATGCTTTTGGTTGAACTTGCGGGACGTTTATCGTAGTCGGTTGAATTATTATCCTCACAAAGCCTTATTTCAACATGCCAAGAAAAACTTTTTGTTGTGGCAACTTGTTACGGTACTTCCTGGAACAAAATTCTAGTTGTTACAAAACATATGATCTATAGACTATAGAAGATCATATTATAGTTTTAAATAAATGAAATAAGATAATTTGTACCAAGGACTTGGGTTTTAAAGTAATAAATTCGGTTTGTTCATTTGATATGGTTAATTACTACCTCGCACATGCCTATCATGTGGCTTAGATTTAACAAGAAGGTGGATGAAGTTAGTTTGTTGGACTTAAATTGCAATAAAATAGAAACTTTGGTATGTAAATTGCAAGACTTTTGGATTTTGTAAGATATAGCAATAAACACTAAACCACAGGGACCAAAACCACAATTTACTCTTAGTAAAATTCAAAAGTAAAGTGCATGTGATCATTTATAAGCATGAGAATGGTGTTTTATTTGATTTTTTCGTATCTTAATTTTATCATCAGATTTATATTTTGCCGGTGTCTGCTTACGCTATACCAGCATGAGGAAGATAAAGATCTTTATGTACCCGTTTGTCTACCTCAACTTCCAGATTCCGTGTCTCAACACTCGAGAGTCGTACAGTCAGCCGCCATTGAATTAACAAAGCATCTGAAGGTTTCACATTGTTTTCGGTTTGACAACTTATAGCCATAAGTAGGACCAGAATGTAAATTCCTTTTTTGAATCGGGTGTGTTTTTTTTAAAGCTTAAAAAGAGTGGGGAGTATATATTTCCAACACTAAGGCTTATTACTAGGTGAGATTTGTCTCAATTATTTGGCTTGGTAGTTTCTGATGTAAGATGTGTATAGGTTTAATGTTGGTAGTGGAAAATAAGTGATGCTGTCATGGTATATGCAATACGAATTTGGGTATTTTTTTTTATCTAAATTAAACCTCTGGAGTCTCGTGAGGTTTCTGATGACAGGTTTTCTATTAAAAAAGTTATTTAAAAGATTCTACATTAATAATGACATTTCTGGTGTATAGTTTGTCAGTTAATATACGTAGATTGTAGTTGTTACATAACCCAAATTAACTGGGTATGGCGTTCCCAGTTCCATACCCAATCCTACCCGCTGGTTACATATGAGTTCAGGCCCTATGACTGAAGCTGGTTCCAAGCCGGACTAGTCAAATCCCAATAATACCTCGAATAAGAAAAAAACTAAGCACATTCTCTCCGAAACCTAGTTCTATACCCAACCCTAATATTTACATACCCGATTTTTGACCTTGTTGATCATTCCCGGAACCCTGGAAACGGGTATTACTCAATACCCAATTCGTGCACCACTACATGGGTGTAAGTATAGGCTAATTTCTTGATGGGCTTCTACCGACAGTTTTCTTGCTGTACTGGTTGGGTCTAGGATTTTTGTGTCTACCCGACTTTCGGTTTTCTTTCTCGGTGGCCCATGTCTAGAGGTGCACAAAAAAACCGTACCCGGAACCGGACCTGGGAAAAAAACCCGGAACCGGTTTTTTTAATACCCGGGTATTCTGTACCCGAAACCGGGACCGACCCTACCCGTAGGGTATAGATAGGGTATGCATTTTGATCTCAATACCTGGAACCGGAACCGGAACCGATCATACCCGATTATACCTGAAACCGGACAAGAACCGAAACCGAAACCGATTATACCCGGCTATACCCGAGACATGATTCTAATATCTTTCTTTTAAATTATTTATTTTATGTTTTTACATTATACAATGCATATTTAATAATAATAAACAAAAAATACGAGAAAATACAGTAATAGAGTATTAAAAAATATGAAAATATATAACTAAAAAACTCGGAAATAGGGTATAAAAAACCCGAAAATATGGTATTTTAATACCCGGTTTCTTAAGAAACGGAACCGAACCCTACCCGGAACCGGGTACATAGGATATGGTTTTTTGGTCAAATAACCGGTACCGGAACCGAACCGGTTATAGCAATAACTGGTTCCAACCCTTAAAACGAAAAACCGAAACCGGTTATTAAAAATACCCGATTTGTGCACCTCTAATTGGTTATATAAGTCAAATGGAAACCTGTTGTATAATTGGTCTATGACAAGTAATTCGAAGAAATTAAACAAACCTGGAACCGAATTGAAATTGCAAAGTTTGTAATAAAACCTGAATTAATCTCTGAATTGTATGAGAACTGTCAGCTAAACCTATTTGCGGGTTACACGCAATGATTTATCAGATTAGACAGAGATCACTCTTGTTGGAATTGGATTTGATGATTCTATGATATTAAAGATGATATCACTGCCCTTGGTAACCGTATATTTTCTTTCGTCGGTATCATTGTATGCGATCAAGGAAAAAAACTGAAGTCCGTCAAGACTTCATTGGCCCTTATTAAAATATATGTAATGGACTTTTATTAACTGAAGTATAATAAAACAACTTTTTCCTAAAATCACAATGGCCATCACAGCCCAACATTCATTGAATCGTTTGTCATCACCAAAATGAGGAATCTTTATCATGGGCCAAAAACTATATGATGTTTAACGTGAATGGACTTTTAATTTTTAATGTCATAACATTAATCAATGTCATTAACTTAACAAATAATAATGATATAAAATATATTTAACCCAAAACAATATAATCTATTAACAAATTAATTAATAATTATCAGGCCAGAATAACATTCGTGTTAAAAGAGCCCGCACTCATGCGTTACCTAGCTCGATTAAACACCGACGTTATTATCTTGATCGACAAGTTAATCCAATACCCCAAAATCCGTTGATAACACTAAAATTACCAACAAAACCAAAGATTTCCAATTGCTTCTTCGATAATGTCTGGCTTTCTGCCATCATTCAACCTGTGTCAATTTTCGACTTAGGTTTAGTGGTGCACAAAAAACCCGAACCCGGACCCGAAAAAAACCCGGAACCGGGTATTATAAAACCCGGATTTTTTATACTCGAACCCGACCCTACCCATAGGGTAGGGGTCGGGTATGCATTTCTGTTACAAAACCCGAACCCGGAACCGGGTTTTTTATACCCGTTTTCAACCCAGGTTTTACGAATACCCGGTTTCAATCCGGAAACGGGTTTTTCAATACCCGGTCTGGGTTTTCCAATACCTTGTTCAGGTTTTTTCGTTTTTTTTTGTGTTTTTTCGAGTTTTGTACTTTGGTAAAGGCTATAACCATTAGAAAGTGTATTTTGACGGTATTTTGGTTTACATTGTATCTCTATATCCTATAAAAGGGGTCTTTGATTTTTGGTTTAACCGCAAGTGTTATCCTTGAGACAAACAATAAACGAAGATGATCAAATTTTTCGAAGCTATCTATGTTCATCATCTTATTCGACCCGGTTCTATGATTATTTAGGTGTTATGTATTTCTATGTTTTATGAAATAGAAAGGTTTTTCATTTTATATTTCTATGTTTTATGCAAAAAAAAAAATGAATACCCGAGGCATGCCCGAACCAAACCCGATTCATACCGGAGGCATACCTGAACCCAACCCGATCCATACCCGACCCTACCCGAACCCAGAAGTAGGGTATTATAATACCTGGGTATTAGAAAACCCGACCCGGACCCTACCCAAACCCGGGTGTATAGGGTATACATTTTTTGTGTAAAACCCGGACCCGACCCGGGTATTGTCAATAACCGATTTTATAGAACCCTGTCATACCCGAACCCGGTTTCATACCCGGAACCGGGTATTAAAAAAACCCGATTTGTGCACCACTACCCATGTCTGGCCATACATACTCCATTGCTCTCTTCGGGGGGTTTTATATTCTTACGCACTCACATAAATTTTTCTAAACCCATTTTACCTCTGAAATCTAAATAATCTTACTCTACATTAGAATCAGCATTGTAGGATTTTCTTTTAAAAAATAAACAAAATGTCGAGTAAACATATTTTTTAGTTAATTCATGGAGAAACGTACACAAAAGCCGAAGTGAATGCTCTTAGTTTGTTAAAGTTTAAAGTTCAAACCAAGTCACACAATGGGCGAATGCTACAAATTCTAGATTTATAATTAAGAAATATTGGATTTTAATAAGGCTCCGTCTATTGGACACCCACTTTTTCTATTTGAACACTATGCGATCCGCATAGGCCTCTGCGGGGCGCATGGGTATCAATCCAATGCGATGCTCTTGGGCCTCTGTGGGGCGCATAATTTGGTATTTTAAGTTGTTTAAAGGTTTAAAGGTTGTGTTATGTTATTTCATATTTTAGTTAGAGATTCACTATTTCAAGTACATCGATAATCAAAATTTACAAAGTAAAAAACTGAAACACACACGTATAATAAAATGAAACACACACGTATAATAAAAACTGAAACTACATTAATATATAACATTTGTTCAGTACATCGATAATCAAAATTTACAAAGTAAAAAAGAAAACAACCTAATCCTGACCACCCTCGCCTGGCTGATGCTGAGCTTGATCCTCCTGTGGCTGATGCTGAGCCTGAGGTGCCTGAGGTACCGGCTGAGGATGTAGTAGATGGGCCGGCATATGAAAATCAACTGGTGGTATACCCACGTGAGCCATGATCGCCGCAATCTAATCAATCTGAAATCGCATCATGTACTGCATCTGTGCATTATGCAGCATCTGCATCTGGTAGAACTGATGCATATCAGGCGCAACATAGATCGGCCACTGTGGCGGATGCGGTGGCTGGTGCGGCAGCAGCGACAGGTGCGGCCTGAGGGGCAGGAGCGGCAGGATCTACCGGGTCGTCTTCGATATCTACAACTGGGAAGACCTCCGGCAAATCGACAGGGACATACAACTCCCCTCTGTTGGCCACCAAGCGGCGACCAACACCTGGAATCTTGCCCAGGATACCCATACCCTGTATGGTACGGGTGTCAAGCCTCCTAGGCAAGATAGCAGACCCGCAACGTGGATCCGCATCTATATTGATCTCTGGAAGCAGGGCCCTGGCAATGATGGTGATATACGCACCACCGCTCGCTCCTGCCGCATATACGCGCTAGCGTAAAACATAGCCAAACTCCTGGCTAGCGTGCACGGCCTGCGCCCCAGCAGGCAGTACAAAAAGAAAAGGTCAACGCTGGTGACCTTTTCCTGGCTATCAAAGCGGGGGGCGATAGACGTAGCTATGTACCGGTGCTGGTACTGGTACAAGGGGTCGGCTATCGGGCTGACCTTCCCAGAAGGCCAAGTATACTCCTGCTGAGGGGCAATGACTGACCAAAAACCTAGGAGCTCCCCCTTCGTCCTACTAATCAAAGCGTCGGTGTATATGGGCTGAGTAGTCTCGTGAGGTGTGTATAAGCCGCATATAACCGCAAAGTCGCTGAGGCTCATCTGAAATACCGTGTGGATCTATCTAAATACGGTAAAAAAGTAACTAAATACGGTAAAAAACAAACCTCTATAATATAAGAAGTCGAAAAACGATATCGTGCGGGATTTTCTTGGCTTGTTCTTCAGTGTCGTTTAGTGTGTGTTTGGTTGTGTGTTTGGAGATAGTATGGACCTATGCTGATCGCAGAGGCTTATGTAAAGAAACCCAATGCGCCCCGCAGAGACCTATGCGCGGCGCATGGGATCAAAGAAACACAAAAGCACACGGATCGCTGACGTGGCCGATGCGACCCGCATGGGCCTCTGCGGGGCGCATGGGTACGAGGTTCGCGTGTTTCCACGCAGACATGTCAGTCTGCTGCCTTTGTCGGGAAACCCTAATCCCATGCGGGGGCGCATGGGCCTATGCGACCCGCATGGAAGGGTGTCAAAATAAGAAATTTTGTTATTTGAAACATGAAATAACCAAACTTAGGATTCAGTTTCATCAAAAGTTATAGTTTATAATGTGTTCAGTTGACATAGTAATCCTGTTCAGTTTGTAGATTGGTTTATTTAAGTATTACCTGGTTGCGATTGTTCATTCTGTTGGTTTTATTATTTTTATATCGCCACAATTATTTTTGTTAAAATTATCAAGACTATTATGGAACATAAAAAATGATGGGACATACTTTCTCTCATATGGTCGAAGTGGTGTTCAAATTTTTGAACCAAAGGGTGTTCACTGTCCAATTTATAAAGCAAAGGGTGGGCATTTTCACCATATTAAGGGCTTTAAGAGGTGGTATTATCTTTTTAGTATAAATGCCCACGTCACTTATATTAATGTCAACTTTTAATTAATAGATGAGTAATAAATAACTAACATGTCACTGGTTTGCATGCTAACTTGTAAAATAATTAAATAAACCATATAACATAAATTTTTATTATGTTGGTTGATTTTTACGTTTTTTATTGATAGGAGTATGACCCCGAATCACCGGTTCAAAACAAACGATAAAATAAAAGGTAGTTCTACGGCTCGTTTAGATACAGATTCACCACCAAACGAAACGGTAGGGCTGCGACGTCCAACCGAAGATACAGATACACCACTACGGTTAGAGAATCGGGTCTAAAAACCCCACTCAATATGCCACAATTGAGCTAGCATAGACACAATTAATTTAACTCAAAAATCCATTAAGATAAACTAAGCAAGAGAAAAATCTCATACTAAAAACTCACTGCCTTGTTCTTTAGAAAATAAGATTACATATAGGAAAGAAATGAAACTACTACTAACCTACACCCTAGAAATATGGAATAATGGACATTAAAGTACTACCTACAAAGCAAGAAGTACAACTTAGGAAAGCATGAAAATAATAAATAAAACAAAGTGCACTAATGCATGAAAAGAAATCATTGGATGGAGTGGCTACGTGGGTTTTTTTAACCTGCATGAAATCTTAACCTCCATCATGGGCTCAAATGATCCAACCGTAACCCATGCTCACTGGCCCGCCCGTTTCGAATGACCCGAACCCGCTGCTATCATTTTATTATGTTGGTTGATTTTTACCTTTATATATAATAGAGTAAATTGCGATTTTGGTTCATGTGGTTTAGTGCTTAAGGCTGTAAACGAACCGAACGTTCAGTAAACAGTTCGTGAACCGTTCAGCGAGAAGTTCGTTCAATAAACAAACGAACATGTACAAGAAATCTCGTTCGATTAGTTAAATGAACGAACACGAACAGATGTCTCGTTCATTCAGTTGTGTTCGTGAACGTTCGGTAAGGTGTTCATGAACATTCATTCATTTGCGTTCATTTATGTTCGTATTTTAATTAAAGATTTTTGTACTTTCATATATTTTATCTATACTTTTTATATTATTAAATTTTTATTTATTTTATTACCCTAACAATTAAACTAGGAAACCAATTTTACATTGTTTATGCATCATTTCCCTTTCATTTCTCATTATTTACATCGACAAATACAATTGACCTTCGTTCCACAATAAAGGATTCAAGTTCCGTTGCTACTCTCTGAGTCATCCACCTTTATCCTTCGTCGCGTTCGCCAATTTTTTTATGTTCGTGAACCGTTCGTAAACAAACTCATTTCCTTAATGAACGAACACAAACATAAAATCTCATTCGGTAAGTGTTCATGAACCGTTCGTGAAAACGCTTATTTCCGGGTAAATTACATTTTTTCGTCCTTTATGTTTGTATCAAATTGCATTGGATATCCTTTAACTTCAATAATTACAGTCACAATCCTTTATTTGCAAAACTTATTACATCTTACGTCCTTTACTACTAACCTAGTTAAATTTATAATTAAGTATGACATATGCCTTGCACGTGAGGGCAATTTAGTCTTTTTAAACCTTCCCCTTCACCTTCATCCTATCTTTCATCTCTCAACTCACCTCTCCCCCACCGGCCACCCACCACCTGCATCACTCCCCACCCACCATGAAATCATGAACAAACCACTTAATGCACCCACGAAATCAGTTAAAGATGCAGTCGAGGTCGGTTAAAAAACAATAGTTGTTTTGGTTGGAGACTTTGGGGGGTTTTGTGAGGAGGAGGTTAAAGATGCAATCGAGGTCGCATCTGAATCTGTTATAGTCGGCTTCAAATAATTTCCCTGTAACGAGCCGAGAACGGGACAGGCGAAAGATGATTAGCGGTGGTCGTTTTCAGGCGACGGCAGTTTGAGGTTTTTTCATGGGGCTCTGTCCAACGGTGGTCTCTTTTTAGGCGGTGGCAGTTTGATTGGCATATTACAGAGATAGAAAGAGAAAGAACAAAGATCCGATTAGGGTTCCGGCCTTCCCTCCAACGGCGTCGTTATTCCGGCCACTCCGATTCATGCTGAATTTTTGAGATAAGATGTTATATTTCTCTGATTTTTTTTTCTGAATTTTAGGTGTGTGGATATCTTATTTTGGAGTCATGATGGTGAGTTGAATCTTATATAACAGAGGGTATTCAATGGCTACGGTTGTTTCCGGTTATTTTCCTATGTAAATTGTGCTTATGTTTTCATGGTTTTTGTTTGCCATTATACAATGCTGTCAGTGTGTTTAGAAAGGATTACTCGATTCAATGAAAACGTTATTTTTCTCCTGTTGAATTAGAAATTAAGGAGTTTAGATATCTTAATTTGGTTTTTATTATAAGAATTCATGTTTATTTGAGGCTGGATATAATTGGTTTGTTGATGATTTTCTGGTGGGTGGGGGTGATGCATGCGGTGGGGGAGAGGTGACTTGACTCACACATGAAAAAAATGGATGAGGATGAAGGCGAAGAGGAAGGGATTAAAAAGACTAAACTGCCCACATGTGCAAGGCATATGCCATACTTAACTACAAGTTTTAACTAGGTTAGTGCTAAAGAGCGTAAGATGTAATGAGTTTTGCAAATAAAGGATTGTGATTGTAATTAATGAAGTTAAAGGCTATCCATTGCAATTCGATACAAACATAAAGGACGAAAAATGTAATTTACCCTTTATTTTCTTAACGAACGAACACGAACAAGGCCGTGTTTGTGTTCGTTCGGTTCGTTTACAACCCTAATTATTAGTGCTTATTGCTATATTTTACAAAATCCAGCAGTCTTGCAATTTACATAACAAGGTTTCTATTTTATTGCAATTTAAGTCCAACAGACTCACTCCATCCGCATTCATATTTATTCCAGGTCACATGAGTGGCACATGCGGGGCTTTTTGGTAATTAACCATCTCAATTGAAATAACATTAATATTATTTAAGTCCAAATACTTCCATTTGTACATTGTATTGAAAAAAACCCTAGTTCTCTTAGTAAATACGTACCAATAACTTGTCATCGGAAATTCAACAAACCCAACCCTTTCCACGTTAAAATCACCGGAACGGAACGGTAAACGGAATAACAAGGTGGGTCACTTACTTCTTCTGATTAGAAGGACGCAATAGTGGCGATGGTGGCACCCGGTGACAAAAGGCGGTAAAGGATGGTGGCAGTCACTGCTGGCTCATGGCGTCCTATGGTGGTGCAGCGGTGGCGGCATTGATCAAGAAACAAAACATCAGTCGATGTAAGGGTTTAATGGAGGGATCGAAGGCTTAGAAAGAAATGATGAGAAAATCAACATTTAGCAACTCAATTAGCGATGTGGTCGGAGAAGAAAATGGGATGTGGTCGGAGATGAAAACGGGAATGACATTAACTAGAATTTGAGATATCATTCTATTTGTTTACTTTTTTTAAATACTGTTGAAAATGTGTATGTTAATAATATTCATCAATTTATAATGTTTGTCACATGGGGTTAGGGAATAATATGCAATAATGGGCTTCTAGAATATGGGCTTGAAGTTAGAGTCTGGGCTTGAAGACAATTGGACTAGCAGCCTGTTAGGAGGTTGTAACTGCTTCAACAACCAGATAGCTACTTCGGGTCAAGTTGTTATACCCAGAGCTATATAAGAGAATAAGTGGCTCAGATCTCATTCATCACAGATATTTTCTTGTTCACTCAGTTTCTCTCTCTTCTAAGGCGATTAGGGTTTTTATCTAGTTAATCGTGTTAATTCACAGATTGTTGTGAGTCTTTAGATCATTTAGTTAAGATCATCGTGAGTTAGAGTGTTGAGATTTCTCAGTTCATAGTTGTATCTTTGTTTGGGATAATTAAACTTCTTTTGGTTTGGGTATTTCCTGAGTTATGAGTGTTTGATGCCATAAATTTTACATGGTATCAGAGCCTTGAGTGCTCTTGGAGTTTAGTCGGTGATTGTTAGGTTCCGATTGGTTTTCTGCTGTGAGTATAGTTTCAGACCTCTATTTGTTGGTGATATTCTGTGAATCTGGGTAGTATTCTTGCTGCCGATTCCAGATCTTGAAGGTTGTGCTGTCTTGGAGCGTGTGCAGATCAAGATACAGAAACCCTAGATCTAGGGTTTGGGTGGTTTATCTGAGTCTTGGTGTACTGTTCGTTTGCCGATATCAGATCTGGTTGCTGTGGACTTGTTGGGAGATCTTGGAAGTTGCCGCTCGGGTTAGGGTTTAATCCTCGAAGATTGTAAAACCATAACTGGATTTGGAGAAACCCTGACTTGGGTTTTTGTTATCTCTGTGAGATCTTTCCTTGCTTTTGTTTTCTGTTCTTGCATCTAGGCATATTTGTTACTTGACTAGTCGGGCCGGTCTTGATTGGAACACAGAGAGGGTACACTCTGTTGCATATTTTGTGATCTGTTGTTTTGTTTGTGTGTATCTCTGTGTTGTATTTGTCTATTGTCTTTCTAGACATTGTGTTTGGCTCCTGTGCTAAGACTTGGGTAGGCACCATTAGAGTGACGATCCTACTATCTGGCCCCTAGCACAGGTCTGCATTTTTGGGGTTTGTTACTGTGATTTCAGTGTTGTTTATATGTTCTTGGTGATTGTTTGTCATGACTGATCTTGTGAATTTATTTGGTGAAACTTTAATAAGTATATGGAACCTGATAATCCTCTATATCTACATGCAAGTGATTCAACTAATCTAACTGTTGTAAGTGTTAATCTTAAAGGTACAGAGAACTATACAGTGTGGGCTAATGCCATGAGTCTAGCCTTGAGGGTCAAAAATAAAATAGGATTTACATATGGGACTTTTGTAAAACCTGTAGATAATCCTATTCTTGAAACTCAATGGGAAAGATGTAACTATGTGGTTCTTACTTGGATCTTAAATTTTGTTTCTGAAGAATTATACTTAGGTCATGTTTATTCCAAATCTGCTGCTGAGGTTTGGAAAGAGTTAAGAGACACTTATGATAAAGTTGATGGATCTGTTGTGTTTGATTTGTATCAAAAAATTAATTCATTTAGTCAAAGTGGTTTATCTGTTGGTGAATATTATCACAAGTTAAATATTATGTGGAAAAAAGTTGATCAAATTTTACAAATACCTACTCGTACTTGTGATGCATCAACTCAGTATAATAATTTTAGTCACTTGATTAAGCTAATGCAATATTTAATGGGATTAGGTAATATGTATTAGTCAGTTAGAACCAGTTTGCTTATAAGAGAGCCACTTCCAACTGTGAAGGAGGCTTTCTCTATTGTGTCCAGAGAAGAATCTCATAGAGGTTCTAATGTTAGTGGGTTCAGGGATCAAGCTGTTGGTTTACTTTCTAAGTTTAATTCTGCGGCAGATAATAAAATGTTCACATTGTACCAAAGTTGGACATGGGTTTGATAAATGTTTTGAATTAATTGGTTATCCTTATTGGATGAAACCACCAAGAAGGAATCAAGTGAAAACTCCTGGGTCTAGTAATAATGTTTGTGTTGATGAGGCTAATGTTCCTGATACTTTTTTGTTTTCTGATCCATAAATGAAGTTGTTGAGTCTTATAAAGAATAAAGCATCTGAAACACCTCAAAGCTGTAATGTTTCAGCTGAGGGTTTTTGTGCTAATGTGTTTTCTAAACCTGTCTATGTATTTGGGAAAAATGTTAGGACAAGAACTGGTTGGATCATAGATTCAGAGGCTAATAACCACCTGGTTAGGTCTGAAAGAGATTTAACAGAATATGTTGATGTGTCTAGTTTGAAAATTCAAGTTAAACATCCTAATGGCACTAGTGCTAATGTAACTAAGATTGGTTCATTAAAACAGGTTGATAGTGTCATTTTACATGATGTGTTTGTTGTCCCTGAATATTCTGTGAATTTAATATCTGTTCATAAACTAACAAGAGATAATAGTTTGTATGTGGGTTTTAATCAACATAAGTGTTTTATACAGGACTTGTTAACCAAGAAAGTCCTGGTGATTGGTAATCAACTAGAAGGATTGTATGTTTGTGGTAATATTGTTATGTCTAATAAGGTGTGTTTTTCTAGTGTTGGGTTGTATAAGTTTTGGCATGCTAGACTAGGGCATCTTGCTGATTAGGCAATTAAAGTTTTTAAAGACACTTTAAAATTTTCTTTTGACTCTGATCATGGCCCTTGTGATGTGTGTCATAGGGTAAAGCAACACAAAGAGCCTTTTTTCATTAAGTGTGTTGGAGATATGTATGTCCGACCGTAATTAAAGTCAACGTAACCAACTCGATACGATCCGAAGAGTTACATGTTGGTACGTGGATCGTATATGTTCACGAGTAGGTGAATTATTATTTGTGAAATACTAATAGTTTAAACCCGGGGGACTTAATATTAATTAGATTATTATTAAGAAGATTATAATTGTATAATCTTAAAGGGCCTTAATGTAAGATTGTGTTTATAAAAGGAATTAGGGTGCAAACCATAATTACACTTTTATCAAAACACAAAGGGGTAACTTTGTAGAATAGGAACCAAGATTTAAAAGTGTTCCAATCAGGTCACTCAAGTTTCAAAAGTGTTCCAATCAGGTCACTTAACATTCATTTTTTATTAAAATTAAGGGTTTTATCATCCATTTCATAGGTAACCGTGGTGATGCGGATTTTTGTTTATTTTTTCCCTTTCATTTGATGCTAACGTCGAGTGATGACGTGGATTTTAACTTATTTTTTTTAATTTTTAATGTAATTAAAGTGTTTTTATTTTTAATAATTTAAATTTCATATATTAAAATAATCTGACCCTTGCATCTTATGCTCAATTTTTCTCTTGGCATATGGAAAAAAGGACATGACTCGATTTGAATGTTAAGTTATCTAATTGGGATAAAAACGATACGAGTGACCTTATTAGAACACTTTTGAAACTTGGTTACTATCTGTGACATTTTCCCATCCCGCGCTCCCAAGTTCGACCGACCCTAATCGCCGCCGCCTCCTTCTTGGCCGCTTCTACTTTCGGGTGCCTAGTGCTCGGTTATGAACTTCCTACTAGCGAGGATTCGTTGTAACCAACGTGTTACAATTCTGGTGTAGTCGTCAAAGGTTGATTACTAAAATCCACTATGGTTTTTTATTACTTTTTTTCTTTATACGCGTATAACCTTGATCCTGATTGGGAATATATTTTAATCGGATTAATAAATCAAACTTATATAATCATGATGAAACGTAGACCTAACAGATCGGAATCTGGTTAGATCTAGGGTTTAGTTTCTTGCATAAAGAGGTTAATCCTTCGTTTGGTTTCACGATAATGATGATTGCAATTACTTCCGACGATACCTACAAAACAGAAACGTCGTTAGCCTCGCCACGGGGAGAAGGGGGGTTCTCTCCGTGACCACCCTCCGGCGTGAGAATAAGTATCGGTACTTGAAGAAAAGCTTAAGTGAAGTAAGAGAGAGAGTAAGTGAGAGTGAATGCTTTTTTTGTACCTGAAGTTACCTATTTATAACCAAATTTTGGGCGCCAAAAGGAGAGATGAAAACTTAACGGAATCTTTGCCATTCCGTTAAGTGCTGCCGTTACAGTTAATGCACACGGATTGACTTGTTATCAACGGCTAGGGAGATGCCACGTGTCATCGTAAGATCACTTACGCTTTCTTGAGGTGACCATGCCATCACCGTGATCTTTTTGATTGTCTAAGATGCTGCCACATGGCATTCGGTTGTAACCGAAAGGTGGCCTTGCACGATTGGGCATAATGGCTTCTAGAAGGTTTTACAGTTGTAACCTATTTATTGCTCGCCACATGTCCAGTTTGTTACAACAGAAAAGATTCCTTTTGCCTCTGCAACATTTCTTGTGGACATAAATTCTTTGCTAAGGAAAAGTCTTTCAAGATTAACTGTTTCCTTGCGCGAGCGGCGCAAGGTATTTAAATGATCCTTTTCCCTTTTAGATGCTTGGCGCAGAGAGTTGTAAACCTCCTCTGTTGTGCTGTGGGTTGCGCAAGGTTTCTGGGAACCAACAATGACTTAGGGAATTCTCAAGATTAACTATCTTCCTTACGCGAGCCGACGCAAGGTAGCTAAATGATATTTTCCCTTCTTTGCTATTTAGCGCAGCGTCTGCTAAGTTTCTTCTTTGGTACAAATGTCTGCGCAAAGTGTCCTTAGCAGTTAATAGTGGGTATGGTTCCCTTGCTTGGCGCAAGGTTTTTGGGACCATACCCCTTCAAATCGGCTTTTGGTAATTATATAAACCGATTCCGCTATTATTTTGATACATTGATTCCAAACAGTGGTATCAGAGCCATGGTTACACGCGTATAGATGGTAAAGTTATAATTTTGATCTATGTTTTATTTGTAATATATATATATATATATTGACGAAAGATCCAAGCTTTTGGTTGTCTATGGATTGTGATGTGAATCGAGCCCTAGGTTATAACCCTTCTCATGGTTGTGTTTGTTATGATTGTGGTTTTGTTTTAATATGTTTTTTTCGGATATTGGATCCGATGTAATAGTGTTTTTTATTTGTATTTTTTTTGCGGATATTGGATCCGATGTAATAGTGTTTTTGATTTGTATTTTTTTTGCGGATATCGGATCCGATGTAATAGATAGGATTAGAATAGATTTGGTTTTAGCGTATTTTCAAATTTATTATTGTAATCCTTCGAGTACAAGATCAAGATAAATGGCGAACATGTATCATGAAGATAGAGATCGTGGGTCAAGTGGGAGCTTTCAAAAATTAGCTTTTGAAACCTTTTGACTAGTTCATTTCGTTTCTGGCTAAAACGAAACGGGCAACCTATTAGGGGCTCAATTCAATTTTTATTATTGTGTTTTGTGGTTGTGTTTTATTTATTGTAAATAATATAGATAACTCAAAATAAAAAAAATTCACAATCAAGACAACGGTTGTATTAAAACAAGTTCATAAAACTGGAAAGTATATTTAATAAAAGAGTTTTATTAAAATTTAAAACAAGATCATTCGCGATAAAACGACCAACATAGTTTAATAGGATATTTAAAACTATATTGTGTCGAGCGTGGAAAGGAGTTTCTATTATCACGAATTATATAAAATCGGATTGTATAAACTATCGTGTAACTCGCCTCATGCTACGAGTTATTCAAAATATTTTTGGTAAATATCAAAATAAATCCCAAATTTTAAATGATGTTTTATGCCACCCTTAACGAGCTAACACTTCATTCTAAATCGAACCCAAATGTTAGTGCTATACCCTGCATCTGGGCGTCCATCATGAAAGAAGGTAATCATCGCGTTTCCTATGTAACGTAGGCCGGTGTTACAGTTAACAGTAAAGGACAAAACATCGCTTGTCCATCAAGTGGGCATAATTGGGGTTAAACATACATCGTTTTTAAGCAATAACCCCAAATGGAGAGTTGTGTAGTGGACACCAGTGGATAGTGCTTAAGCCAATTCACTGTGATATGATGAATCGGGATCTCATCTTAATTAAAATTTTGCTTTTAGGTCATAAAATTAAATTAAGATATTAAAACCATAAAATACTCATAAAATAATTTTGAATTTTGTAGATGTCAACTGAAAACAATTCCTCCCAATTCTCTCTCCAGTCCATCTTAGAGAAGGACAAACTGAACCACTCCAACTTCATGGACAGGCACCGCGACTTGAAAATTGTTCTCAAGGTGGAGAACAAACTGTATGTTCTTGAAACGACAGTCCCTGATGAACCCATCAATCAGCAAACTGTTGCATATAGAAACTATGCAAAGCACTTTGATGACTCTGTGAAAGTCTCATGTTTGATGTTAGCATCCATGATTCTTGAACTTCAAAGGACCATGGATGACAGGATGGCATATGAGATGAATGAGCACCTAGTGAAATGTTCCAACAGAAGGCTAGTCATGAGAGGTTTGATGTGATGAGATCACTCATAACCACTCGTATGCAATGAGCACCTGTTGCATATAAAAATGAAGGCATATGTTGATCACTTGGCTTGTCTGGAATCCCCCTTGAGTGATGAATTAGCTGGGGATATCATCCTCAACTCATTGCCCAAGTTATATTATCAGTTCACTATGAACTAAAATATGAATGGGATGGAGAAGACACTTGCAAAGCTGCATCAGATGCTCAAAACTACTGAGGTGAATATACCCAGCTAGATGCACCAGTGCTGATGATCAAGGAGGGTCATGTTAAGAAACCTAACACCAAGAAAAAGAGCAATCAGGGCAAAGGCAAATCAGTTGCAAACAAGAAGCCTCAAAAGGATGCCAAGTGTTTTCATTGTAATGAAATTGGGCACTGGAAGAGGAACTGTGCTAAGTATTTAGTTGAACTCAAGCAAACCAAGGCTTCAGGAGGAGAGTCCTCATGTATATATGTTATTGAAATCTTTTCTTTTTCTGGCAAAACATGGGTGTTTGACACAGGATGTGGTTTTCACATTTGTAATACTTTGCAGGGACTAACAAAGATTAAGAAGCTGAAACAAGGCGACTTGGAGGTCTGTATTGGCAATGGACAAAGAGTTGCTATGAAGGCAATTGGAGAATATGTTCTTTTACTTCCTTCTGGTTTAAAACTTGTTTTGAACAATGTTTATTTTATTCCTAGTGTTACTAGAAATATTGTTTGGTTTCTGCTTTGCATGGACAAGGTTTCAATTATCGTTTTAATGGTGAATTTATTTCTGCTTATTTTAATGATGTATTTTACTTTGATGCAAAACCAAACAATGGAATCTATGAGATAGAAATCCAAAACAATAACATATAATGCAACATCTCCCAAAAACGTAATAAGTTGGACTTTAACGATACGTATATGTGGCATTGTAGACTTGGTCACATAAGCGAGAACCGTGTTAAACAACTTAAAACCGCAGGAATCCTAGATTCTAAAGGTTCGGAAATGTTTAGCAAATGCGAATCATGCTTAAGTGGAAAGTTAACAAAAGCACCTTTTTCAAATGTTGGAGAAAGAGCTAATGATCTGTTGGGACTTGTACATACAGATGTATGTGGTCCATCAGAACAATGTCAAGACATGGAGAAAGATACTTTGTTACATTTACTGATGATTTCAGTAGATATGGTTATGTTTATCTTATGAAGCATAAACATGAAACATTTGAAAAGTTCAAGGAGTACCAAAACGAAATAGAGAATCAACTAAGTAGAACTATTAAGATGCTTCGATCAGATCGAGGGGGTGAATATCTTAGTCAGGGGTTCATCGACCATCTAAAGGACTGTGGAATAGTTTCACAGCTCACTCCACCTAGGACGCCACAACATAATGGTGTGTCTGAACGGAAAAATCGAACTCTATTAGATATGGTTCGATCAATGATGTGTCGAACAACCCTCCCACGCTCCTTTTGGAGTTATGCTCTAGAAACTGCCGCAAGACTTGTGAATATAGATCCAACGAAGAAGGTTGACAAAACGCCTTATGAGATATGGCATGGAAAGAAACCAAAAGTATCCTATCTTAAGGTCTGGGGATGTAATAATTATGTCACTCTAGAGTCTTCGGATAAACTAGATCCCAGAGGCGAAAAAGTGGTTTTCGTCAGATACGCTAAAAGGATCGGTTACCTTTTCTACCACCCCACTGAAAATAAGATTTTCACTAAACGCAGAGGCACTTTCTTGGAGGAAGAGCTTCTGGCACGAGGGATTGGAGTAAACCATGTGGATCCTGAAGAAATTCGAGAATCACAATTGACTGAACCAGTTGTTCAGACAGAACCAGAAGTAACTGATCTAGTTGTTGAAGTTGAGCCTGAGAGGACTCAAGAAACAACAGAAACACCAAGTGTTCGAAGAAGTATTAGGGATCGTCGTGCATCTGAAAGGTATGACGATATCTTCATGATTGATGAAGCTGAACCTGCTACTTACAAAGCTGCAATGTTGGATTCAGAATTCAAGAAATGGCAAGAAGCCATGAATGCAGAGATGAAACCCATGTATGATAACCAAGTCTGGGATTTGGTTAATCTTCCTATCGAAGGTCGGACTGTAGGAAACAAATGGATCTTCAAGAAGAAGATCGACATGGATGGCAATGTGCAAACCTACAAAGCAAGGCTTGTAGCGAAAGGGTTCACTCGGACTCAAGGAATTGATTATGAGGAAACTTTCTCGCCAATAGCCATGCTTAAGTCTATTAGAATTCTAGTTGCCATTACTACATATTATGACTATGAGATATGGCGAATGGATGTCAAGACCGCGTTCCTTAATGGACACTTACTTGAAGATGTCTATATCGTTCAACTTGAAGGTTTTGTCGATCCAAAGAATCCTAATAAGGTGTGCAAGCTAAATAAATCCATCTATGGATTGGAAGCAAGCATCTCGCAGCTGGAATTTCCATTTTGATCATAAAATCAAAGAGTTTGGTTTCATTAAAAACGAAGATAACCGTGTGTTTACAAGAAATCGAGTCGGAGTTATATCACTTTTCTCATTCTATATGTAGATGACATACTAATCATTAGAAACAATATCCCTATGCTAAAAGATGTTAAGGCTTGGTTGGGAAAATGTTTCGCAATGAAAGATCTTGGTGAATCCGCTTATATTCTAGGAATAAAGATTTATAGAGATAGATCAAAGCGGTTATTAGGTTTAAGTCAAAGTACATATATTGATAAGGTCATATGACGCTTCTCAATGCAAGACTCAAAAAGGGGGCTCTTGCCCATGGCACATGGAACCATTCTTAATAGCGAGCAGTGTGCAAAGACCGAAGAGGAAAAGAAGAAAATGGAAAGAGTTCCATATGCTTCTGCTATTGGTTCCATCATGTACGCATGTTATGTACTAGACATGATGTCTCGTATGCTCTTAGCATGACGAGTAGATATCAACAGAATCGAGGAGAGGTCACTAGGCTGCAGTGAAGAACATTCTTAAGTACTTAAGAAGGACTAAGGACATGTTCTTAACATATGGAGGACTGGATGAGGAGCTGTCAGTTAAGTGTTATATTGATGCATGTTTCCAGACTGATCGTGATGATTCAAGATCACAGACGGGATATGTTTTCATTCTGAATGGTGGGGCTGTTACTTGGAAGAGCTCGAAGCAAAATGTGGTTGCTCAATCCACCTGTGAGTCAGAATACAATGCTGCAGCGGATGCTGCTAAGGAGGCTGCCTGGATGAAGAAGTTCATTACTGATCTCGACGTTGTTCCTAGCATAACTAAACCGATCGAGATACTATGTGACAACACTGGTGCCATTGCTCTTGCAAAGGAACCAAGGTCGCATCAAACCACAAGGCATATACTCAGAAAATTCCACTATATTAGAGAGATAATAGAGCGTGGAGACATCGTAATAAGCAAAGTTCATATTGATCTAAATCTGGCTGACCCCTTTACTAAGCCTTTACCTCAAGCTAAAGGCTTAGATTTGCTAGACAGTGAGCATGATCTGCAGTTAGTATTGGTGTTTTAATTTTGAACTACAACAGTTACATCGAATAGTTATTTGATTTATTGGTTAAATGCAAGTTTAATTATTTTGTAACTGTGTTCGTTATTTGTATGTTTATATCCTTGAATAAGCGTATTCTAAAATATCCGTAGTTGATCAAATTACATGGGAATGAATTTGAATGTAAGACTATTGTGAATTGAGATGATTGTATTCATGAGATGAATAACTCAAGGGTTTGAGAATCAAAATTCACAGATATCACTAGGGAATGATATTGGATGTGACTCGCTTCAAAACGATCTCCATGGATCTAAGTCATGAGATGTTTTGATACTGATATGTTCAATCTGTCCTTTTTCCTTAGGCACATATTAAACTACATTGATCAAGGACAATCTTTGATGCTATCTAACACTATCCTGAAACATGGGTAGTAATCCGGGTAGCATTGGGAGAAATCCAAGGTTAAGTGGGAGTTGTATGACGCTGATGGAATTCTGTACTTCTATAGGATTAGAAGTTTAGACATTCTGGCGCCCTCGTTAACTCAAACTGGAATAAATGCGTGGCCACGCTTGGACTAAAGGTAGTTTGTTAGACCACTTTGAATTAAAGACGAGAACAGAGAATAGTTGATCACAATATAAGAATGAATGATCCATGGCTTATGATCAACGAATGTTCTATACAGAAGGGACTTATTGATAGAATTACAAGGGCTACAGTATTTGGTTAAGTAAAGTGTTACTTGAACTCAAAGAACTAGTTGACGACTGTAAAGTGTCTTACTGTGTTAGGAGCAGTGCGATGCAGCTAGGCGTCCAACCCTGCACACGTTGACTCATTTAATTAAAATCGTCCAAGTGGGAGATTGTTGGAGATATGTATGTCCAACCGCAATTAAAGTCAACGTAACCAACTCGGTACGATCCGAAGAGTTACACGTTCATACACGAATCGTATATGTTCACGAGTAGGTGAATTATTATTTGTGAAATAATAATAGTTTAAACCCGGGAGACTTAATATTAATTAAATTATTATTAAGAGGATTATAATTGTATAATCTTAAAGGGGCCTTAATGTAATATTGGGTTTTATAAAAAGGAATTAGGGTGCAAACCCAATTACACTTTTATTAAAACAAAAAACACTAGCCTCCCTCCCAAGTTCGGTCGGCCCTAATCGCCGCCTCCTTTTTCTTGGCCGCTTCTACTTTCGGGTTCCTGGTGCTTGGTTGTGAACTTCCTACTAGCAAGGATTCGTTGTAACCCGCGTGTTACAATTCTGGTGTAGTCGTCAAAGGTTGACTACTAAAACCCACTATGGTTGTTTATTACTTTTATTTGTTTATACGCGTATAACCTTGATCCTGCTTGGGAATATTTATTAATTGGATTAATAATGAAACTTATATAATCGGTTTTTGGTAATTATATAAACTGCTTCCGCTATTATTTTGATACACTGATTCCCAACAAAGTGAGCATAAAAGCTCCCACTTGGGAGAGCTGGTTCACTTTGATGTATGGGGACCTTATAGGGTTGCTAGTAGGGAAGGACATAATCCAGGGCAATATTGGTCTATTTGATGAAATCTATCTAAAACAGAAGTTTTTGAAAAAATACAAAGTTTTGTTAATATTGGTCTATTTGATGAAATCTATCTAAAACAGAAGTTTTTGAAAAAATACAAAGTTTTGTTATATTATTCAAACTCAGTTTAATTAAAATGTAAAATGTTTTAGAAGTGACAATGGGTCAGAATTTGTTAATAATCAAATGTCAACTTTTTGCAAGTCTAAAGGAATAATTCAGCAGACTACATGTGCCTACACTCCTCAACAAGATGGTGTTGTTGAGAGAAACATAAACATTTATTAAATGTTACTAGAGCTTTGTTTTTCCAAAGTAATCTTCCTGTTAGGTTTTGGCATGAATGTGTTTTACCTGCTGCTTATCTTATTAATAGGACTCCATCCTCTGTTCTGGCTGGCAAGACCCCTTATGAAGTAGTTTACTTTTTTAAGCCCTTCTTGAATCATCTAAAGGTGTTTGGGTGTCTATGTTTTTATACAAATTTACATGTTAGTGACAAATTAAGTAGCAGGGCTGAAAAATGTGTTTTATTGGATATTCACTTGAGAAAAAAGGCTATAAAGTTTATAGTCTTGATTCTAAAGCTGTATTATTTTCAAGGGATGTTAAATTCTATGAAACAATATTTCCATTTAAAGAAAAATCTTTTTTTGAAAATTATGACTCAAATCCAATAAAAACCATAAATGTCTTGAAGTTTGTTTTGACTTATATGATAACTCAGACCCTGAACATTCTTTGACAGTGAATGATCCCAATGATGATAGAAGGGATCTAGGTGAATCTGATGTGGGAACATGTGATTCTTATCAGTCAGTAATACCTGATGCTCCAAGTGGTAGGGCTGAATCACAACAAACCAATGAGGTCAGTGTATCACATGATAGGGTTGAGCATGTGACTACCACAAATGAAGCTCAGAATGCTTCTGAGGGGGACACAATAGGTTCTGAGTTACCTATTTTGCCTAGAAGGTCCACAAGGACTTCTGTTTTTCCTAAGAAACATGATGATTTTGTTGTTAATAACAAAGTTAAAAATGGAATTGAAAAAATAATAAAATTTTCTAACTTGTCTATTGAAAATAAATCATTTGCTTCTGTTTTGTCTAAAAGTATTGAGCCTAGTATCTATAAACAAATTGTGCTTGATCCAAATTGGATAGTTCTATGAATGAGGAAATTAATGCTTTGCATAGGAATAATACTTAGGATATTGTAGATAAACCACATAACATAAGTATTGTAGGGTGCAAATGGATATATAAAATTAAATATACATCAAATGGGGAAATAGAAAGATATAAGACTAGGCTAGTTGCTAAGGGGTTTAGCCAGACGGAGGGGATTGATTATGTCACACCCTCAAATTTCACATGCGGGGTTCTATCGTGAGGCGCGTGACATACCAGGATCTTAGCCATTAGTCATATTGAACGACCACTATATGAGTTTTAAAAAAAAATCATGTTTGCTCATTCATGAGAAAATACGGTTTATACAATTGAGTAGCGGAAGCTTAAATAATTACAAAACTAAAATAGCTAATGTAATTAAAATTGATTCTAAAAGTTTGGTGAAATCAATGCGACTCCGAAATGCATCCTAGCCCTGATGTGTGCTACCTTAACAACCTGAGAAAGACATGCAAGAACAAGTGTCAACACTAAATGATGAGTGAGTTCACAGGTTTTAAGTTACATATATAAAGTAAGTTGTTTCTCAAGCGTTTTCCACTGTTTCAAACCAGAAACAAAAAGTTGTAGTGTTTAGGAGTTACTTGTTATATTTGTAGGTAGCTAACCTATGTCATGTCAACAAAGAGTTCGATCCGAAGCTAACGTTGTTGCCCCTATTGTGCCAGGTCTATCACCAACCATGGCTAAGTATTAGGCAAATTCTACACCCGTGACCATCAAAGTTCGGTCTAGATGGCGCTACCAGATCGAGTGGGGCTTGTCGGGCCCAGTAGTACTACTAAAAATTCCCTCGCTATAATCCAATACTAACGGCATCGTAAGTTTTAAGGGGACTGACAGGTGATAAATGCTACTTTGTGACCATAACTAATATAACAAAAACTCTAACAGTTGTGTCGTTATCTTACCATAACGTTATGACATTACTTTACCGTAATGTAGTGCATGCTTTCCCCCCCCCCCTGTGTTTTAAAAAAACATTTAAAAGAGTAGGGGCCGTGAACTCACCTTAGGGAGCATGTTATATCCAAAAGTAGTGTGTGTCAACGATACGAACTGCATAGCATGTTAATATTCACCAAACATCCATAGTAATTTTAGCACAACATAAGTAACCAATACTAGAGTAAAACTGTTTCACGTGTGATCGAGCTCTACCAAATCGTTAAATGCATGACCCGATGGTAAGGTTACTACTATGCTGCAACAACAACCCTAGGTTCGTTTAATCCCGCATGGACCCCATATATGTACTAAGCCTTAAGAACAACTTAGTTCTCGAGCGATTCAAATATATTCATAGGATTGTGTTAACGTGCATGTAGGTGTGTATTTGTATTATAATAGCACACGTTATAAGCCCGGGTAAAATATTAATACGGTTTTTCCAAATAATTACCATACATACTAACAATTAATTTAAGTAAAGCAGACTTATCAGAGTTCTTGTAAAGTATATATATTAAACTTATGACACACGTAGTCAAATAAAAGGTCAAGGACGCATTGGCGTATCATTTGCGGTTGTTAAAATAAATATAATTTTATATTTATTTTAGTTTATTTTATTCGGATGATAAGGAAATGTCTCGAATAATTTATATCTTATCATGCTATATCTACATTTTGAATCTCGTTTAACCGTTCGCAATAAATATAGATCATTATATTTAAAACTTGTTTCGTGATCCGCTAGCATCATTTGAAATATACATATACCTTATAAGTTTTATAAAATTATTTGAGTCCCGATATGCTTATATTTGTTATAAAATACACTCGTTATATTATATGAATTCTCATGAAAATCGGGTATAATTTCTTCTGTTTATAGAACAAAACCCAACAACTTAAGTTGTCGATCATTTTCCAAACATCAAAAGTCCAAGCCGGTATCACGTATTTATAATTTTACATATGTTCACATCAATACATGCACAAGTCCGATTGATTTATAACTGAATATCTCGCTTACAAATCCCCCATAATCGAGTCGGACTCACTAGGGCTCGTTTCACGTTCAATTATTACAATTAAATAATAAATAATATACAAATCTCAAAGAATAGACTTTGTGCTCGACGTTACCTACTCGAATGAATCGTTCATAAACTGACAAGAAAAATGTTCTCGATTAGCGTGGCACTCAAATCTGCTGCCTTTGATCGTCTGTTGGCTGTGTTGACTGAGAACCGACGTTGACCAGGTCTGACTCGTTTTGACTAAGTTGACAAGAACCGAACCACCACCAAGCCCATTCTGTGACATCACCGTCGTTAACCATCGCTGCCGACAACCGCCATCAAACGCTTAACTCTTCCTAAAACAACGAGTATGTGTTTACATGAGACACATCTAAGCAAAACAAAGACACTCATGATATTATTGGTTAACCGGACTTTACCGAGAGTTACCTGAATATTCCGGATCGTCGGAGAAGGAACCAAAGTGTTCAGAATCTTGCTCCGATATCACAAACGCAACTGGATGAAATCGCTTGGCTGATATTTGAGTCAATTAACCAAAAGATCCAAACGAATCTGTTGTAGGTCTCGTCTCCTTGGAATCTATATGCACTCGTTGTCCCTGCACCTCCGATCTCCGCCATCTAGCACCAACTGAATGCCCCAAAATCACAACCTCTCCGTCGTTCACCACCACACCGTTCACCATCGCGCCACCTTCTCCCACCCTACAACACCTCGTCGGACCTGCCACCACCCACACCCATCGACACCTATGAACCCCTGAATCACCGGCGCTACTAGCCGGAAAACCATCATCACTCCACCATGTGCTGCGTTGCCGCATTGCTGCTGCCTCCACACGCCGCCATGGCCGCCGTCGTGCGTCACCATGGTCGGCCGGACCTAGCTTTTTCATAGCTCTGCCTCCCTCTCTCGGTTCTCTTAACTCTATTACCCACTCTCTATCTCTCTCTTTAGAATCTGAAATGGTGGAAAGGGGGCTAGGGTTTTGAGTTGTAAGGTGAAAATGAAGAGGGGGAGGAGAAAGAGATCGTCTTATACCTAGGGTTTGGGTTTAGGTTGGGTTAGATGGGTTGGCAAGTGGGCTTATACCGCGTATACGAACCCGGTTTAGGAGTCGCACGTCTCGCATTAAAATAAAACTGCTCGTTTAAATTGTATACTTAGTTATGACGGTTAAATTACATTTGCTAGTTTAAATCAAAACGAATATGTATAACTCATACAAATATATGTATATATACACATGTATAGAAATATGTGTAATGAATTTGTGTGGCGTTATCGCGATTTTCACTTAATTAACGTGTTTGCTCGTTAATAGTTTCTCTTATTTGCTATTGTAATACATGCTACTTTCTGCACGTAATTTTCCGTAGTTCAACTGGGTCAAAAATACAGGTTGGCACAGATTATGAGGAAACATTTTCTCCTGTTGTTAAACTTGTTACTATTAGGTGTGTTGTGTCACTTGCTGTTCAAAATAATTGGAAGTTGTTTCAACTTGATGTGAATAATGCTTTTCTGTATGGGGATTTAAATGAGGAAGTTTATATGTCAATACCTGAGGGTTATCAGTTTGGTGATGAGTCTAAGGTTTGTATACTTAAAAAGTATTTATATGGGCTTAAGTAGGCCCCTAGAATGTGGAATGAAAAGCTTGTTAATGTCTTGATTGAAGTTGGTTTTGTACAAAGCAAGTGTGACACTTCATTGTGTATAAAAAATACTACTGATTTGTGCATTATATTGTTAGTGTATGTTGATGATATTTTGATCACTGGTAGTTCTTTGTCAAAAATTGAAAAAATAAAACAAAGTTTAAAACCCAAGTTCTTAATTAAAGATCTTGGAGATTTGCAGTATTTCTTAGGTATAGATGTATTGTCTTGTGCAAATGGGATTTGTTTGTCTCAAACAAAATACTGTACAAATCTGTTAACTGAGTATGGGATGTTAGGTTGTAAACCTCTTAGTGTTCCCATAGATCAAAGTCATATAGTTAACAATTTTCTTGAAAGCAATAATGGTCTTTAACAAATATAACTAGTTATCAAAAACTGGTAGGAAAACTGATCTACTTGTCTCATACTAGGCCTAATATAGCCTATAATGTACATGTTTTAAGCCAATATATGCATAGTCCTACTGATGGTCATTTAAAACTTGCATTTAACTTGCTAAGATATTTAAAATCTGCACCTGGTCAAGGGTTGTTGTTTAGCAAAAGTGATGTTTTCGAAATAAAGCATTTGCTGATTCAGATTGGGCAAAATGTTTGACTAGTAGGAAATCTGTTACAGGGTTTTGTGTATTTTTAGGACATTGTTTGGTTTCATGGAAAAGTAAGAAACAATCTTTGTTTTTAGGTCTTCAGCAGAAGCTAAATATAGGTCTATGTGTGCAGCAGCTTGTGAAATAATATGGCTTAAAAATTTGCTAAGTGAGTTACAAGTAGATGTTACAGTTCCTATTAGTTTGTTTTGTGATAATAAAGCTGCAATATCTATTGCAGCTAATCCAGTTTTCAACGACAGGACCAAACATTTTGAGATTGACTTATTTTTCTTAAGGGACTTGATTTCAAAAGGTGTGATAAATGTATTAGGGTAAAGTTTGAGAATCAAGTTGTCACATGGGCCCCATTCAAAGAATAATATGCAATAATGGGCTTCTGGAATATGGGCTTGAAGTTGGAGTCTGGGCTTGAAAACAATTGGACTAGCAAGCTGTTAGGAGGTTGTAACTGCTTCAACAACTAGATAGCTAAGTCGGGTCAAGTTGTTATACCCGAAGCTATATAAGAGAATAAGTGGCTAAGATCTCATTCATCTGAGATATTTTCTTGCTCACTCAGCTTCTCTCTCTTCTGAGGCGATTAGGATTTTCATCTGTGAATCATGTTGATTCACAGATTGTTGTTGTAACAACTCCGAAATTTCGTTGTCATATTTTTCTTTTATTTTCCATTGTATCTATCGCTTGTAATCTCGGGATTCGTTTATAATAAAGTAATGTTAAATTAAATATGTTTTATCTCAATTATATCGCATCTAATCGCTTATTAAATGCATCACTGATCTCATCGCATCGCAAATCGCAGTTAATTATATGGCTTTATGTTATTTATGTGTTATGTATGTTTACGGTTATGATTACGCTCGCTATCGCATCGCTCTCGCACGCTCAAAACGCTAAATCACACTAATTTATCGCCTATAACGCTTAATATAACTATCTAATACGAACTAAATCGCCAAACAATAGATAAATGATCGAAAAACAAGGAAAATCTGAGTCTTGGGCCAAGTTCGCTCGAACTTGGGTGACCCCAAGCTCGGCTGAACTTGACTGGCCAACTCAGATTTCCCTTCCTCCCCTTAAGTTCGCTCAAACTTTCCTGAATCTTCAAAGATTCAGCAAGTTCGGCCGAACTTGACTCAATTCCTTCAATAATCTAGCAAGTTCGCCCGAACTTGCATTAAATCATGCAAGTTCGACCGAACTTGACTCCCAGCCTCCCTTATTTTGCCTTCACCTATAAATACTCAGCTCCACTATCTCATTTGAACTTGCTGTAAGTTCGTCCAGAGCTCTCAAACCCGAAACCCTTTGTTTTCTAAGTAAGAATCAACCCGATTTCAACTACAATGATGTTCATCAACGTTTTACAACAGTTTACGACGATTTTTCACAAGGCTTTGCCTTCGTTTTCATCAAATCTCTTCTGTTTACGAAAATCTTCATCTTTTTCCATAAAAACTTCTGTTTTCACTCAGATCTATACTAGATCTGAGTAAAACCTTTCAAAAACATTGATTTCTACACAAAATTCGGACTAATGACGTATGTTTCGTTCACTTTTGAGTGGAACGAGGCGTTGTCAAGCAGAACCTCAGATCCGGAAGCACAAGGACGAAATCGTCATTTTACACAAGCTGGACTAATCCGTACGAACCGTCAAGTTCGCCCGGATTAGCCCGAGTTTCTGTAAAATGGCTAAGTTCGCTCCAAAAGACCTCTCCAGCCTAAGTTTTACTCAGTGGCTTAAGGTTGGAGGGATGGGCACTCGATTTCCTCAGCAAACGACGCGAAAAAGCAAGATTTTGGACCTAAAAACATCAAGTTCGCTCGAGATTTCACTGATTTTGTACAGCACACTAGTCAAGTTCGCTCGAACTTGCCCCTGAGGGTCAAGTTCGGCCGAGCTTGGGTATACTTGACCAGACTTTTCAGCAGAGACCCTCAAGTTCGCTCAAACTTGCAAAGTTTCCAAGGAAACTTCACAAGTTCGGCCGAACTTGTCATTCCACTCTTAAACCCTCACAAGTTCGCCCGAACTTGTCAAGTTTCCTTGAGAAACTTACAAGTTCGCCCGAACTTGACTGAAAACTCAGCAGTTCCTTACAAGTTCGCTCGAACTTGTATGTGTACATACAAGTTCGGCCGAACTTGCCTACTGTTCAGACCAAACTTCACCGTTTCAGCTTTTCGGAGACTGGTGCACTTTCGTTCGCGTATGCAGGCTGATCCGGCGCTCTTCTCGACTCTTCTCAGATCCCTCGTCTCCCCTAAAACACACCCGCAGTGAGTATACTTGACCCGTTTTTGCTTTAATGCACTTTTTGGGTGTTACATATGTTCCTCTATCAAAATCACTTCACAAAATCAAATTGTTTATCACACGCGAATAATCTGATTATATATTTGCTCAATACGTGATACTAGAAACATGTGACTAGGAACTTATTTTCGTTAACTTGCCTCCTTAGCTAGTATGGTACTATAGTGTGGCTAACACCTGACGGGGTCTAGTTAGGATGGACGCGCAAGCCTTCTCACGGAAGTTAGCATGAAAAATATGCCTAGTTTTGTGTGATGTGTTTTGGTGTATCATGATATGTAATTAGACTATTTCACGAACGTTTTCTCTATTATGCTAGTATTACTTAAACCTGTATGCTCACCTTTACTCAATTGTATTGACTTGTATTTTAACATATGTAACAGGTTGATGATTTTAGCTTGGACGCTTTGGATTATGCTTAGTTTTTAGTTGTTTAGTTTGTTTTGGATTTGGAAACTCATGTATTAAATCTAGGGGATATTGAACCTGATTTGTACTTATGAGAAAACAAGTTTCTGTAATAACTGTTTGGGATATTATGTTTGATAGTATGGAATGTTAAACTTTAAGTAATATTGCTAGATAATCGTTATGGAATTCTCGTGAGACAATCTGGTCGCCTAGTGTCGCGCCCCGATGATTCCGCCTTCGGTTGGGGTGTGACAGTTGTGAGTCTTTAGATCGTTTAGTTAAGATCATCGTGTTGATGATCTTATGAGAGTTAGGGTGTTGAGATTTCTGAGATCATAGTTGTATTGTTTCAGTTCTTTGTTTGGGATAACTAAACTTCTTTTGGTTTGGGTATTACTCTGAGTTTTGAGTGTATGATACCGATGTTTTAAAAACCGGTAAATACCGGCCGGTTATACCGGTATTACCGCTTACAGATGTAAATCCGGTACGAAACACCCCGGTAAATAACTGAAACGACATAAGGTTTGTACCAACAGTAAAATCCGGTATACCGGTTTGAATCATAATACCGGTACCGGCACAGGGTTATTTTAGTTTGAGTTGTTACTTATTTTTATTATATATGTTACTTATCTTACATAATTTTTATATATTATGATTATTCGTAACTAAAACTTCTTATTTAATATTGTATGAAATGAAAATAGTATCCTTTAGTTGATGAGGATGACGATAATAATGAATTTCATCTTTTATGCGATCGTGAACTTGATGTATTCAACACTCAAATGGATTAAACATATCGTACACTTTCATTTAAAAGAGCTTGTTGGAAAATTAAATGATTTTTTTATTATCTTTTGGATTATTTTTTATTATGGATTAACTTTTTGATCATCTTTTAATATGTGATCATGCATTTTTGGATTAATTTTTGAGTTAATGTTGCAATTTATGAAATTATAGAGTTAGCTAGTCGACCCGGTTGAACCCCTCGGTACAACATGGTTTAACCGGTTAAACCATTTTTTAGCCTAATCCGGTTTGATTTAAAAACCAGTTTTTAAAACATTGTTTGATACATAAATCTGACAAATACCCCAATGAAGGGGTATGGTCCCAAAAACCTTGCGCCAATCAAGGAAACCATACCCATTAATAACTACTAAGGAGACTTTGCGCAAACTTCTTTGCCAAAATGAGATTTATTAGAACTCTGCGCCAAATATCAAGAGAGGAAATGATCATATAACTACCTTGCGCGGGCTCACGCAAGGTTTAAAGTTAAAATCCTGAACATTCTCTTTGGATAAATGCTTCATTTAACTACCTTGCGCGGGCTCGCAAGGTTCAAAGTTAACCTTGAACAATCTCGTCTGATAATGCTTCATGCACAAACCTTGCGCGGATATTTATATCAAAGCAAGTGTCCACCAAATGTTGCGCTGAACAGCAAGGAGAAGAAAGAAGATCAGTTAACTAACTTGCGCTTCTCGCGCAAGGAAACAGTTAATCCTGAGAAACTTTCCCTTAGCAAAATCCTTGACTTGGTGCAGAAGCAAATGGAATCTTTTCTGTTGTAACAAAATGTACACGTGGCGAACAACAGATGGGTAACAGCTGCGAAATCTTCTAGAAGCCACTAACACCCAATCGTGCAAGCATCTTTTAGGTTATAACCAATTGTCACATGGCAGCATCTGGACGGCTGAGGAAGATCACGATGATGGCATGCTCACATTTATAAAATGTAGTGATCTCATGTTGACACGTGGTACCTCCCTAACCGCTGATGAGCTCACGATCCGTGTGCACTAACGGATTGCCACAAACATTAACGGAATAGCAGAAGATTCCGTTAAAGTTAACAATCTCTCCTTTTAGCGCCAAACACCGGCTATAAATAAGTGACTTGGAGTTCAAGGAAAGGTATTCACTCTCAACTACTCTCTCTCTTACAATACTTTACTTCCGACTACCTGTACTTATTCTCACGCCGAAGGGGGTCACGGAGAGAACCCCCCTTATCCCCGTGGCGAGCTAACGGTGTTCTGTTTTGCAGGATCAGCCGAAGTATTGTTTCATTCATCCTCATCGTGAAACCAAACGAAGGGTTAACCCTTTTATGCAGAGCCCATTCCATAGATCTACTTAGATTCCGGTCTAGTTGATCTAGGGTTTCTTCATTGGCGCCCACTGATTTCAATTCTTTTTCTCATCTTTCGTTTCGTTTCACCTAGATCTGCAGCATCATGGCTGATGGATCATCTTTTCAAGGACCTCGATCGGAGATTCGACGCGTCGTTGTCGGACCTCAGATCGACGGACAAATAGTTGAGGATTCTTCCGGCGAATCTAATGCTCAATATGATCTTGATCATGCGAGTATTCCAGTAACGCCGGCGGCTCCTCAGGTTGATGTTACGTCGATTTTACCACCTGGAGAGACTCCATTATTGTGGTTAATCAAATCTCAAGCAACTCTAAACGCTATGTACGCTCAGCTATGTGCCCAAACCGGAACTCCAGCTTTTCAAGCTCCGGTTAACGCTCCTCAGGTCCGTGCTTCGCCGGCACCTCGAGTTTTAAGTTATAATACTCAAAGTCATGCTCGATCCCCTTCACGCATGTCTGAAGATGGAACAGAAATGTATTCTAAAACCAGGAATGATCCTGTTCATTCTGGTAATAGAAGGCAAGAAGAAAACGTTCAGCGTCGTACATCTGTCCACTCTCGTTTGGGCCTGCGGTCTTCACAGAAGCGGGACACCCAACACGATGAGCTCGATAAGACCTATGAGGAAGGGGATAGTGCAAGTATTTTCAATCGAATATCTGCAGATCATGCTAGTTACAAGCCAAAAGTACGTGCAGTATACAATCCAGAAGCTGAGCATGATTACAATTTGGTGTATCGCCCAACCGAAGCAGCTGAACAATCAAAGTTTACCAGAGAGATAGCATTGGCTCCGTTGGAGCGAGCGAAATTACCATCCAACGTTGGAAAGTTTAACGGTTTAACCGATCCTGATGATCACATGCGCCTCTTTACCGGTGCAGGGTTACTTGGGTGCCGGACATTGCCAATGTGGTGTCATCTATTTGTACAGACCCTTACCGGCGCTGCGCGCCTTTGGTTTGATAATTTGCCGAAAAGTATACTTTCCTCTTGGAATGACCTAAAAGAAAATTTTCTTACACACTTCAGTCAGCAACGGCGATACGTGCGCGACTCTTCAGATGTAATGAACATCTGGCGGAGGGACGATTAGAACCTTGAAGATTTTATTACGCGTTCCAATAAAGAGGTGTTGGAGATTGGAGATGTTCACGAAGACCTTATACGCGCGCAGTTCAAATACGCGGTAAGGTGTGACGAAATGATTAAAGTGCTGTCCGGTACAACTGGCCTTCCAAAAAGCTGGGATAAACTCATGGCGGCAGCCAAGGTCTACGCCCAGGCTGAGCGCAACTTAAATTCTAATAGGCCACCTCTACCTCAGAATCGTCCGCAAGACCTGAGTAGAGGTAGTCGCAAGTATAAGAGAAATTGGAAAGATACAAGTCAGAATTCGTATTCTCCTTATTCACCAATCGATGCGCGTGCAACAATCAACAAGATAACAACTCAAAAAGCGATTAAACAAGAGAATAGGGAACGGCAGTGGACTCCCTTGACGAAATCTCCGGCTGAAGTTCTCAGCATTGAGAATTATCAGTTCAAGCAGCCGCAACCAATGAAAAACAAAAAAGGGCAAGACCCAAATTTGTTCTGTGACTATCATAGAGACACAGGCCACACAACAGATAACTGCATCAGTCTGCGAACGGAGATTGAAAACCATTAAAGAGTGGGAAGCTTACACATCTACTCCAGAATGTGCGCAAAGAGATTAAACAGATTACGCGCGGGGACGAAGGGCCTAGCAACAAGAAAATGAAACAGCACATTTCCATGATTCAAGGCGGATCGTCGCGCAAGCGTAGCCTTAAACATTTTCAAAACAACACATGGCGCGAGCAGCAAGTCATTTTTCCTATCGTTCCAGGAGGTCCTCAAGAAAACCGGCCAATGGTTATCACCGGTATCTTTGGACACTACCAAACATATTATATGTTTATAGATCCTGGTAGTTCCATGGATATTATGTATGAGCAGTGCTTCAAACAGCTAGATCCTAAGGATAAGGCACGCCTAGAACCAGTTGATTTTCCGTTAACTGGATTCTGTAATGAGGCTGTCTTTCCTCTAGGACAAATTCTTTTTCCTGTTACTTTATCTTATGGGAGGTGCTCTCGAACGAGTAACGTCAACTTCATGGTGATGCCGGTAAATTCCCGTCACGATGTACTATTGGGACGCCGCGCGCAACGTGATTTTAGTATGATTACCTCCGCCCCACACACTGCTTGTGGTTTTCTGACACCAAATGGTATAGCTATACTTTACGCGTGGAAAGAAATCATGTCAATTGAAGAACCAGTTATGAAGGCTGTCAAGACATTGCGAAGTAACGAACCAGAAAAATGGGTACTCAACAATAAGTATCATGAGCAACCAATCTTGTTAGAGCCTGCAGTCAGTATTGAAATTCGCGCACTTAAACTACTGTTGTTTCGCAACAAAGACATTTTCGCCTGGACACCTGCCGACATGGTCGGTGTCCCGCGCGACATTGCGGAACACTGTCTGAATGTATTTCCCTCAGCAGAGCCAGTTGTATAGAAAAAGCGCAGCCTCGGGTCAGAAAAGACAGAGGCGATGAATGAACAAGTCACCGAGTTATTAAATGCTGGTATTCTGCGCGAAGTCAAATACCAGACATGGGTGGCAAACCCAGTCATGGTAAAGAAACATAATGGCGGATGGCGGATGTGCGTGGATTTTAAAGATTTAAACAAGGCGTGTCCGAAAGATTGTTATTCTCTTCCCGAGATTGACAAAAAGGTTAACTCATTAGCTTCCTTCCACTGGAAATGTTTTCTAGATTGTTATAAAGGTTACCATCAGGTCTTGATGAAAAAAAAGGACGAAGATAAAACAACTTTTCGCACGGAGAAGGGCATTTTTTGTTATACCAAGATGCCTTTTGGTCTCCGCAATGCGGGAGCTACTTATCAAGATTGATGGATGCAGTTTTTGGAGATGATATCGGGAAAACTGTGGAAGTCTACATTGATGATTTGGTCATTATGAGCAATTCAGAAGACACTATGTTAGATAACATCCAACGAACTTTTGATTCTCTGCGAAAGGTAAATTTAAAGTTAAATCTAAGCAAATGCTCCTTCGGCATGGAGGAGGGCAAATTTTTGGGTTTCATCGTCACCAAAGACGGTTTCAAAGTTAATCCTGAGAAGGTCGAAGAAATACAAAAAATGTCTTCTCCTAGTACCATCAAAGAGATGAAACGTTTGGCTGGAAGGTTAGCTGCGCTAAACCGCTTCCTCGCCAATCATGCCGCAAAGTCTTATCCATTATTCGAACCTTACGCAATTGTACGAAGAGCAAAGAGTTCGCATGGACTCCTGAAGCTGATCAAGCTTTCCAGCAAATGAAGGATTGTTTAGTCCAACTCCCCACACTTACTGCTCCTCGTGACAAAGAACCCATGGTCTTATATCTTGCTGCATCTGATGGCGCATCAAACAGTGATGGGGCTGGAGCAGGTCTTCGATTGATGAGTCCAGAGGGAGCAGAATTCACATATGCAATTCGGTTGAATTTTAAAAGCACCAACAACGAGACCGAATATGAAGCTTTCCTAGTAGGCTTACGCCTCGCTATCAAAATGGGTGCAACAAATTTAGAAGCCCATGTTGATTCATTACTAGTTGCTGAGCAAGTAATTGGAACGTACGATGCAAAGGGAGATATCATGGCTTTATACTTGGCGCAAGCTAAAGCTCTTATAGCACAGTTCCAACAATTTAAAGCCACACACGTCAAGCGAAGTGAAAACAAACATGCTGACGCTCTAAGCAAACTAGCAGCAACTAGTTTAAAAATTTTGCAAAGGAAGTTCGCATCGAGGTTTTAAGTAATCCACCAGTCCCTCTCAGACAAGTAACAATGGTCGAAGTCGGAGATCCATCATGGATTTCTCCAATAATGATGTATTTGTTACATGGTTCTTTACCAGAAGATAAAGCGCAAGCACGTAAGTTACAGTGCAAAGCCCTCAATTACGAGATGGTTGACGGTATTCTGTACCGACGCTCTTACATGGGTCCTTCGCTCCGCTGTGTTAGCAAACATGATGCACAGTACCTAATCAGGGAGATTCATGAGGGGCTATGTGGTATACATTCTGGGCCGCGCATGGTAGTAGCCAAAGTTAAAAGCGCAGGGTATTATTGGCCCGGAATGTACGTTGACGTTGTAGGGATCTTGCGCAAATGCATGTCCTGCCAAAGGCATGCCCCTAAAACGTTGCGACCAAAGAATCCTTTGGTACCCCTCACTACAGCTTGGCCTTTTCAACAATGGGCCATTGATTTAGTTGGACCATTTCCAGATGCGCCCGGCGCAGTCAAGTTCATCATTGTTGCGGTCGATTGCTTCACCAAATGGGTTGAAGCTAAACCCTTAGCTTCTACTACAGCGATGGTAATTCGCAAATTCATCTGGGAATACATTATTTGCCGTTTTGGTCTGCCTATGCGCATTATTACAGACAACGGTCCAAATTTAACGGCTGAAGAGTTGCAAACTTGGATGACCGAAATGGGAATCCAACATGTTTTCGCTTCTGTTATGCACCCACAAGCAAATGGTCAAGTTGAAAGCATAAACAAACAGTTGGTCGACGGTATCAAAGCCCGCCTCGGCACGGCACGACGAGGGTGGGTTGACGAATTGCCTAGCATCTTGTGGGCACACCGAACTATGCCCAAGACTAGCACTCGAGAAACTCCTTTTAGCCTTGTGTACGACACGGAAGCTGTGATTCCTGCCGAAATTGGGTTACCATCTCTAAGAATGCTAGCTTTGGAAAAACAAGATAACGAAGAACAAAGACGCATCGACCTAGACTTATTGGAAGAATGACGAGAAAATGTGGCGATTCGCGAAGCTAAGTACAAGTTTCAGCTTGAAAAGTATTACAACAAAAGGGTACGCATCTGCTCCTTTTTGCCTAGTGACTTTGTTCTTCGCGATAATGAAGTCGAATGCCGAAAAATCGGGGAAGTTAGCCCCGCGATGGGAAGGTCCGTACGTGATAAATGAAGTATTGGGAAAAGAAGCATACACTCTGAAGCGTATGGACGTTTCCAGTGTTCCTCGAACCTGGAACGCCCAACAACTACGCCAATGTTATATGTAATCTCAGTCCTTTAAGCAACTTCTGGGCGTTGCGTAATGAGACTGCTTACTTTATTTCTTATGTAATCTTAGTGGCAGCCATAGCTTTACGCTTTATCAGTATGAATAAAATACTATGTCACTACTTACAGTCTTGTATATGTTCATTTACAAATGCATGCAATTCCTTTGGATAAACAAAAACACAAACTCATAAACCACAAGCTAACTTAATACTTACGCTCACACATGAGAAAAGAAATTGTTCATTTGTCTATCCTACACAAGTAATTGATCACATGCAAACATTGTAAAGCTAAAATATATTATATTCACATCAAAAGTACTTGCGCAGCAGCGCAACGTTACAAGTAATTACAAAATAAAGAATTACAAATTTCTTACTCTATGGATTTTGTGCCCGCCTGCTTCTCTGTTGTTGAGAAGATCTCCTTTAGCCTATCGACAAAGTCATCTTGCCGCAGCGCGGCATCCACAAGGTCCATAATAGGAATATGCAACTGATCATATTTTTCTTTAGCAGCAGAATAAATGGAAACGGTATTTAACCCATGCGTGGCAGCCCGGCTTGTATCCCATTCGGTCTTTAGCGCATGTGCCACATGCAAAGTGCACTCTTTATAGCCCTCGGCATGCCCGTCACTGCGCGCAACCATCATCAATTCTGCTACTCTCTCATCCAACTCTGTGGAGTTAAGGATGGCATTTGCGATCTGTATACAAATACAATCAGTATATGTTATGATGGTCCAACCAGACATGTATAAAGAAAAGGGAATATTACCTCCACAATCCCATACTCCCGCAACCAGGTAAGCTGGTTCATGAGGGATTCGGTCAGGCTTTCTGCTTTAGCGCGAGCGACCTCCGTGTTGTTAAGTTTTTGTTCACCTTCAGTTAAACGGCGGATCAACTCGGCTTTCTCTTTTCGGTGAAGGTTGATATCTTTTTCCAAAACATCAACCTCATCTTGCAGCCGCGCCTGGTCAAATAGCATAGAAGTTAGATCATCAATCCCTTTATTCTTAAGAAGGAGAGTCATTTTGGTTGATACCTCATTTTGCTCGCTCCTTTCTCTATGAGAGCGCGCCTCTTCTGCTGCCGCAACTGCATCAGCTTTCTCTTTCTTAAGCTTCTCAATTTCATTGCGCAGAGATATCTTTTCTTTGTTATCGCGATCACAAGCCTCCACAAAGCGCTTGCGCTCATCCGCATGTTGCACAGCAAAGGCCTCACATTTGCGCTTCCAAGACAGCGCAGACCACTCCCCGGTCTTCTTTTCCTCCTCAAACTTGGCTTTTTCAGCCTCAAAATCGACGAGCATCTTTAACGTCTTCTCTTTCTCAAGTTTGGCCTTCGCCTTATCAACCTCAACCTCATCCCACTCCTTGTTCATACTGCACCATTCGCGCACGATCCCATTTATTGTGGAAGAGGCAAGGGCAGACTCTTGCAAATATGACTCATATGTATCCTCATGATCTTTCTCTTCCTGGCGCTTCACCTTCGCCGGGGGGAAGATGCCCTTATACCACTCCCTGCAGGAGTGCCAATCGGTAAAAACATCACCCTGTTTAACCTTCCACACAGGCTGATGGATTGCAGAGGCCCGCTTCTCAGAATAAGAGTGATAATAGTAATCCCCAGGCGTCTCCTCTGGGCGAATGGGGACTCCTCATCAGAATCCTCAACAAACATAAAGCCTTCACTTTGTGTTGAAGGGCCAGCTCCCTTAGATATCAACTTCGAAGGCTCCGGCACAGGGGAAGATAGTTTTTCTTGCTCCGCGGTAATAGTATCTTTCACCCCAACATCTGTCGCTGTATCTTTAACCTGCTCGCCAGCAGGATTCTCAGCATCAAATTTTTTAGGCTCTTCTTCTGGAGCCATCTTCTCAATATTTTATAGGAGGATGGGGTCAGAGTCAAAAACAGCTGACTCTCGCTCCGCATCTCCCTCCTTAACGTTTTCAGGCCTTCACCATTTTCTCTGCAAAGCATATTAACAAATACCAAGTATAAGATTCTGCGCAACTTTTCTGACAAAAATGCGCAACAAACTGAACATACCATGTGAGAACTTCTTTGCGAAGGCATCCAGATTTTCTTTCTTGCCAATACGCGGGCGCACAACTTTTGTTGGAACAGGAGGTTTAGTTTCAGACTCCTTCCTCTTCTTGGAAGTGCGCTTCAACGCCTCTTCCGGGCTTGAGGGTATTTCCAAGGGATTGTCTGGGTTCGAGGCAGGAAGAGAGGATGTGCCAATGGGTTCTGGCTTTGGTTTCCTCAAACCTACAGGCGCAAGACCCTCCAGTGAGTCCGACACCACCACATAATCACACCAAGAGTCAGATACGAGACGTGTACCTTTCTTACCCTCAGCTTTCACAGCAGCTGATGGTTTGGTTTTTTGATCTGGTTTGGAAAGGGGAGGTGCAGCAGCTGCAGCAGCAGTTGGCTTCTTCTTCTTCTTCTTCGAGTCAGGGCCTACGCCCAAGTTTAGCAAATCACCTACGTAATTAATCATATTGAACAAAGGGTTGCGCCGATAGTTATATGCAATATTACTTAGAAAATATGTTCAAGAGTAATATTGCAATATCAACTTAGGCCTTGTAAGAATTTAATTACCAGTCATAGAAGACGGTTGCGCCTCCAGATCCTCCTTCTTGGGCAGCTCAAAGTTCCCCAAGATTTGTGAGAACCAGGTATCCTCACCCTCAGCAATTGGCACGACGACCATTTTCCTTTTCTCTCTCTTGAAGGATACCAAGTAAAGCGGCGCAACTATATAACAAATATTTTTTCATCAGTACATATCTCTTAAAAGATATTGCTCGGAAGTTAAAACGGTTACATACCAGTTCCGTCTTTGGTATACACCGGTTTTTCCCGGCGTTCTTTCTTCCAAAAAATACTCATCCCAGCAGCGATGAGGGCCCTCTCCGGTAAAACGATGTTGGGCACATCTTTAATGTCCTGATACCACACCTCGTCGGCGGGTATGGGGAGAGTCTCCAGCTCAATATCATCGCCGGCTCGAAAAATCATCTTCATCGGGATTATTGCCGCCTTTATGAAGAAAAACTTATGTTTCCAGTCATGGTAAGATTTAGGTGGCACTAACAACAACCGTTTTGCTTGCACGCGTTGTTGGAATGAGTAGAAATCCAAAGAGCAATGCAACTGATAGAAGACTCTAAACTTCTCAACCGTCGGTATGATCTGCATCGACCGGCAAACAAACTCAAAATGCCGGATCCTAACCATCCCCATCGGGCTCAATTGAGAAATATGGAATTTATAAAAATCAAGGATCTCCAGCATAAAATGGGTCACCGGAAGCCTGAAGTTTCCTTCGGCAAAATAGTCATAGAACAACGTGATATAGCCGGCCGAGCATCAGCCGCCGTGGCATTTGCTAACGGAAAAAACGCTTTCTAGGACGGAGCAAATAGGAAGTTTGTAGCAAGATTATCAAAATCTTTCTTCGACCACTTTAACGGTGGCAAACTTGACGTCGATGGCATATCAGCAGAATTGCACCGGTGGCCATAACTCAAACTTCGAAGAATACTCAGAAAACTTTGAAGGTTGCCGGAATATACGAACACAAGATTTTCTCTCAAGATTTGCTCTGGTGAGGAAGCAAATGGATCGTTGATCCCTTTATATACTAATCGCAATTAATGCAAGATTTGACTGCAGCGACTTTTGCGACAGTCACGTATCCCCAGGTAACTGCAGGGGCGAGTGGGGAACAGTAACCGCCCCACGCGCGCGAGTGTCACCGAAATGACATTAAATATTGTAACGCATGTAATGTTGACAGCTTGTCAACAGTACCACCACGTCTCAAGAACGTGCACCTTCACCAAATACATCATCCGGATAAGTGACACGTATCCAAGTATATTTGAAATTCAAATACTTTTTTCAAAATTCACTTCGACACGTCACCAAGATGCAGAAAACAACAAAAGGCTAATACTTACCTAGCGCAGCACATTTATCTCAAGTCCAGTGCTCCACCTACTTTTTATTCTTACATAGGAGCAACACTGGATTGGGGGGACTTGAAGGGGTATGGTCCCAAAAACCTTGCTTCAATCAAGGAAACCATACCCATTAATAACTACTAAGGAGACTTTGCGCAAACTTCTTTGCCAAAATGAGATTTATTAGAACTCTGCGCCAAATATCCAAGAGAGGAAAGGATCATATAACTACCTTGCGGGGGCTCGCGCAAGGTTCAAAGTTAAAAGCCTGAACATTCTCTTTGGATAAATGCTTCATTTAAATACCTTGCGCGGGCTCGCGCAAGGTTGAAAGTTAACCTTGAACAATCTCGACTGATAATGCTTCATGCACAAACCTTGCGCGGATATTTATATCAAAGCAAATGTCCACCAAACGTTGCGCTGAACAGCAAGGAGAAGAAAGAAGATCAGTTAACTAACTTGCGCTTCTCGCGGAAGGAAACAGTTAATCCTGAGAAACTTTCCCTTAGCAAAATCCTTGACTTGGTGCAGAAGCAAATGGAATCTTTTCTGTTGTAACAGAATGTACACGTGGCGAACAACAGATGGGTAACAGCTGTGAAATCTTCTAGAAGCCACTAACACCCAATCGTGCAAGCATCTTTTCGGTTATAACCAATTGTCACATGGCAGCATCTGGACGGCTGAGGAAGATCACGATGATGGCATGCTCACATTTATAAAATGTAGTGATCTCATGTTGACACGTGGTACCTCCCTAACCGCTGATGAGCTCATGATCCGTGTGCACTCACGGATTGCCACAAACATTAACGAAATAGCAGAAGATTCCGTTAAAGTTAACAATCTCTCCTTTTGGCGCCAAACACCGGCTATAAATAAGTGACTTGGAGTTCAAGGAAAGGTATTCACTCTCAACTACGCTCTCTCTTACAATACTTTACTTCCGACTACCTGCATTTATTCTCACGCCGGAGGGTGGTCACGGAGAGAACCCCTCATTCTCCCCGTGGCGAGCTAACGGTGTTTTGTTGCAGGATCAGCCGGAGTATTGTTTCATTCATCATATCGTGAAACCAAACGAATGGTTAACCCTTTTATGCAGAGCCAATTCCATAGATCTACTTAGATTCCGGTCTAGATGATATTGGGTTTCTTCACCCAACATGTAGCAACATAAACCATAATACCATCAATATTTTATTATTCTCTTTTATTTGTATTTCTTTCAATGAAATAAAAAGCTTCCTTTCGCAAACCAACGAATTATATCTTACAGATCTATACTATATATACAAATGCAATAATATATAATTATCGAATTTGCCATACAATTTAAAATAAAATCAAGATTTCATTACACTTTATTATTACTAAAAGTTTCCGAATATTACATAAAACCTAGGGATGAAAGTCACAATGGGGAGAAACCTATGGTTAATTACCAAAATCTCTCGCACATACCATGAATGTGGATGGAGTTAGTCTAGTGGACTTAAATTACAATAAAATAGAAGCATTGGTATGTAAATTTTAAATTTTTTTGATTTTATAAAATATAACAATAAGTACTAAACCGTAGGGACCAAGACCACAATTTACTCTATATAATATATTCATATTGATTATTCAAAGAAAAAATATTCCATTACTTTATTTCCTTTGAAAAATGAAAATATAAAAATCAAGTTCTTTGACTAGATACCCAAAAGCCCAATTTCATGAGCTATCCCAAGTTACGACGAGTTGGGTCAGTCACATTTTACCGAGACAATGTTGGCCGGCCCTTGGACACGGTCACACGCCCGTTGTTTACGGCAATTAATTATTATTAAGTGTTACGTTACGTACTACAAAGTCCCTCAAATTATAGAACCTGTCACAATCACCCCCTTATTTGATGCTATTAAAATCCATATAAATGAAAGTAACGTCTTCTAAGCTATAGTAACTACAAATGCCGGATCTCAACTCAAATATCGCTAGGCAATATTTCCTTTTGATAATGATAATTAATAACCAACTTATGTTTATTATTTTATGGGTTAAATTACAATACAAAGGGGTTTTAAAATAAGAAGTGTAAGAAGTTTTATAGAGTGACAAGTGTCCATAATTTTGTCTATGAGAAAAAAAAAAATATACACATGCAAAAACCTAAAAACCTAAACCCCCTACCCCCACCCCACCACCATTCAAAAACCTAAAACCACCCCCCTTCCCCAAACCAAAGCTAAATGCTAAAAACTAAACCTCAAAAAAACTTTAAAAAAATCTAAACACAATTTTTTTATAATATTGTTTATAAAAAATGCTACTTTAACGTCAGTAGGCATTATGCCTAGTGGAGATTAATATGATCGGATAATTCTGCTAATGACATGATGATACTCTAATGATTCGTCAGTGATTTGATTTAAATTTACGGTTAAAAATAGATACAAAGCAAAACAAACTCAAACTTAAGCTCTTTCGAATTAAATAAGACAGCCTTCTAGCTTAATGGGTCTCATCTCACCTTCTCCATGCTTTTATTATGGTTTCTTTTTATAGATTTGTACGTCACATGGTCCCTCTTGTTGAGAACCCAATGGGTATGCATGTTTCACCCCTTTGGGTTGGTTATTTTTAACATTCTAGAAAGAGAAAATGCCCTCAAATAATGGTTAAACTCTTATATAATTATATATATAGTCACTTAAATTTCCATATTATTTTGTTATCTAAAACTTTCAACAAATTATTAAATACTAGTATTAAGCCCCTGTGTTACAGTGGTTGTCGTAAAAATGTGTCAAGTAGTACCAATGCTATATCACTGTCAGCGACCACCAACACCGTAAAAGCTCGTAAAAAATAAATAAAAACGAAAAAAAATAACGTCGAGCAAAAAGCAGACGTAAAATCTTTTAATCATGAACGCTCGTTGCAGAGAAAGTAAACTGAAACGTAAAACATAGAAAAAATAACTAAGTCAATCCAGGACCCGCGTGTTGGATGAACTTGTCAAACGGAGAAAAATAGATGTGTTGCGACGGGCCAGTCAAACGTGAAAACATATACGAAAAAATGTTGAACCCCACACGCACGTTACGGTGCGTTAACTCACAAAATTTAGAACAAAACAAAAAACTTGGGAAAAATGAAAAGTATGGTAGACCAAAATTGAAAATAAAGAAGAGTTGGGATTAAATTGCAAAAAATAAAAAAACTTTTGGTTAAAAGTAACAAAACAAAGGGTCTAAATTGGAAAATTGAAGTTATTGATTAATCTTAATAAAGATAAGGATAAAAGTAACTGATATCTATATATTAATTATTAATATTAATATTAAAAGAAAATTATTAAATAAATATGAATAAAATTTATAAGGTTGAAAGAGATAATGGCATGTGACATTATTTGGAGTCTTATAAGTTAGATAACAACGTAAATTGAAGATTATCAAACTTATTTCTCCCAAGTTCAACCTTTAGACTTCACGTAACTGTGAAAAAGTCACAAACTAATAACTAAACTCCATAGTGTTTTCGTCTCAACCATTAAGTTAAACTGGCTATAAAATTTTACAACACCAAAGTTAATCAAAATTTTAATTACTGAAAGAGGGTAGGAGATTTCTAAAAAAAATAAAAAATTACTGAATCATATTTTCTTCATTTGAAAAAAGAAAATCATCGAAATATTTTTCTTCACCAGGCCACAACCTTTTAAAGGACGCAATCAACGTAAATTAAAGCTGCACATCCAAATTGTCTGTAATAGAACTCACCCGAAACTAATCTATAAAGCAGGTAGGGTAAAATAATCAAAAACTGAACCGAACCATCAATTTAAGAACTTCTTAATTATAATCAGTTAAAACAAACCAAACCAGATCTATATCATAACCAGTTTCATACCATACAAGGTCCCTCACATTAAAAACCGATATCTAATCTGAACCATATTGACTGATGCAGTTTTAACCTTTTTTTTACTAGATCCAAACCTAGTTTAAAAACCGACCTGATTTACCCAAAATCCGGTTCCTTGCCCAATATACCATTCATCATAACCCTTTTTAAAAGCATATTTTATTTTTCTACAAAATAAAATTAGAAAATTATGATTTGGTCAATTTATTTCTTCCTTTAAAAGCATATTTTTTTTTCTACAAGATAAAATTAGAAAATTATGATTTGGTCAATTTATTTCTTCCTTTAAAAGAATTTTTTTTCTTGTACATGGCTTTATAGCCTAGTGTCATTTTAACGGTGAGATAAGGTTTTGAGACCAATAGATGGGTTCAATTCCAAAAAAAGGTTTTTCTCATATTTCAAATCAGGAATTTGCCGTTAAAAAAAACAATTTTTTTTTCTCATATATGAACATCTGCTTCAAAGTCTGCACCCGCCAACTTCAGACTCCTTCAACGTTCAAACCCTACGAATTTCAACCTTTTTGATCGCCATTTTTCTCTGAGCTTCCAGAAATTGCTGAATTTTCCACAATGTTGCGTTCCAAATCCAGGTGCTAACTAACTTCTCTCTCTCTCTGTATCTATTGTTTAACCGTATATAATCACTCAAAATCATCCGCTACATGCGGATTTCATTAACAAAATTCATGTTTCTTACGAGTTATTGTTGATTTATAGATCTGGTTATTTGGAATTCGGACAAAAGAAGCATACATCGTTTCTAGTTAGAAGCATTTCTGGATCGAAGCTTTGTAGAGGTGATGCACTTGCATCACAAGTTGATAAACAAGCCCTAGTTTCTGTCGATCGCCATTCGGTTAGTTTATCCGAGGTATTTCACCTAATTTGTTCGATGAATCGTAAATTAGATTAGTTTTATGTGATTTTTTTTTTGTACAATTATGTTGAGAACTTGATATTGATTGTGATTTTGATTTTGTTATGTAGAATCGGATAGTAAAAGCTGCAATGATGCAAAAACAAGTTAGTGATTTAGAAGAGGAATTGAAGAACACGAAAGCGAGATTAGATGAAGCGGAAACGGAAAGAAACCGAGCAGTTGCAGAGGTTAGAGAAGCTAAAGAGTTGGCTGATGCAGGATTATCGCCTCAAAAAGCCGAACAAATGTTTTCAGAGCTCAAGAGTCTACAAGAGTTGCTATCGAATTCGAAAAAAGAGATCAAATCAAGAGATGAAGAGATCGATGAGTTGAACAAGCGGCTTGAATCCGCAAAGGTGTTTGAGGCTAAGTTAGCTGATAGGGATGCTTCTTTAGAGCAATTCAAGAAGCAGATTCGAGAACTGGAAAATGAACTGGAGAAAAGGAAGAAATCGGAATCACATATGCTGGAATCATTGATGTTGCAAACTCGACAATTCGAGCAAACTAAAATGGACTTAGAAGAATCAAAGCTTGATGTCATGACCCTGCAAGAAAAGCTCAATCGCCTTCAAAACGGTGGTAAGAATGGGTTCAATCAAACGGGTAATCTGGATTCATCTTCGAATGCTAAAATCCTGAGAGACGAGATCGCAATGCTGAGAAAAGAAGTGAAATTAGCAACAGAAGCTGAGGAGACAAGCAAGAAAGCTATGGATGATTTAGCATCGGCTTTAAGCGAAGTAGCGATGGAATCCAGTACAGCAAACGAACGGTTACGATTATCAGAAGAACAAGTAGCCCATTTGAAAAAGGAAATCGAACGGTTACGTGAACAACTTGAGTTACAAACGGAGACATCCGAACGATTAAGAGGGGAGTCTGAAGAACAGGTTCTTGCATGGACCGCGAAAGAAATGGGATTCATAAGTTATATAAAGAAAGCCAACGAAGACAACGCGTCACTCAAACAAGAAAACCATAAACTTAATGAAGCTTTAGTTGCAGCAGAGAACACTGCAAGAATCGCAAGAGAAGAAGGTTTCAAGCTAAGGGATATCCTCAAAGAAGCGCTGAACGAGTCATCAGTTGCTAAAGAAGCTGCAAACATCGCACGAGTCGAGAATTCAGAGCTCAAAGACTTACTAGCCAAAAAGGAAGAATTTGTAGACTTCTTCATGAAAGAAAACGAACGCTTAAGCATCTACGAAGTTTCAGCTCGCGAAAACGTGAAGGAATTCAAAAGATTATTAGCAGAAAACGCCGATGCTAATAAGTTCTATGAAGAACATACCGAGGTTTTCAACTCCCTAGATTCTATGCTTTATGAAGACCATTTAGATGGAAGAACTACACCGCGACAAATGTTTAACTTCGATGAGTTTAAAGCGTTTAGCAAAGACGACGATAATGTGGCAGAAATTGTTGTAAATGATGATCCTGAGAAAGCTGAAGCACTTAAAGGGTCGATCTTCGATACTAGCGCATCACCTAGATCAGAACCTCATATGCCAGAATCGAAGGGGCAACAACAACGGGTTGCAACGGGTTTTGCTGATTTGGGTGGGTCAGGTCAGTTTGAAGAAGTGGAGCATAGTGTCAGTGGTGGTACTAATGGACACCACCACCACCATCATCACACGGAAGGCGGTGATGATAATGGGTCCTATATGTCCGGTCTTTATAACCGGAAGAAATTGTTTAGGAAGATCGGAGAGCTTATAATCGGGAAAAATAATAAGAAAAAAGAGGGCTCAATGGAGCAAGGTAAAGAAAATGCGAAAGAACAAGGTAAAGAAATGGCAGAAGAACAAGTAAATTGATCTTCTTGTACAAAGTTTATACTTGGGATTTGGAGATATGATTATATGTTTTAATCAAACAATGCTTATAATTATAATTTTTTTTATATTTTATATCACTGATCTTGATGATAGCTGCAACCCCTTTTGTATACTTTAATTGTTTCTTCAGCTCTTGTGTGGTTCTTTGGTACTTGTAATCTAATAATTGTACATTATTTAAACAAAAAAATTATTTTCCATGGGTGTGTTCGGTTGGCTTATTGACCATGTCTCTGGTACAACCTAAAAACAAACTGTTTATTTGCAGGAAACTAGCTTCAAAGAATGGAACATAGTTATGCAAAAAAACGGCCCGATTTATGAAAGTGGATGCAGCCATTACAAACATGAGGCCTATACGGTACTTTTTCACATTTGATTCTTGTGGCACGTTTCCATGCAAGCAAGGTTCCGAAGTTGCGAGATGCGTTGCTGACAAGCTATCACCATAAGGAGGTAATTAATGGCAAAGTGGGCCTATCGTGTGGTTCGGTATTGAGTAAAAATGAGTAATTTATTCTTACTGATGTGAGCCGGGTTGCTTCAGCACAAATCACTTTTTGTTCATGATTTAAATTTATTATTAAATCATGAGGATGCCAAATATGTCTATAGAGATTACAGTAGTTCAATAATAATAAAGTTATGTGAATATGATTAGTATGTTAGACTGGGTTTCATGTTACCCGTTCGATTAATCTTTGTTTGCCTATCTAACACTTCAGGTTAAGATTGGAGAACTTACAATAGATACATTCATAATGCTGCAAGGCTTAGAATGGGAACCAAGTGAAGAGTTTTACCAAAAACAACCCGTTGAATCTCGTGGGATGCTGGTTTGACTAATCAGACTTGTTCTTTTGGATCCATCTTTGCCTCCAGATCCTAAAAAAGCTGTTATTTATTGACCATATTTGACACAACTAATATCTGTGAGTATAAATTTCTCAACATTGCCGAAAGGGGGGAACCCGCTGTTGGTAACACTTAGACTTACTTTTATTAGGTGATATTTGTCTTAATTTTCTGGCTTAGTAACTTCTGATACTTATATTCATTGGTAAATATGTTTTTTGCACTAATTACAATATTGTAAGTTAACAACAATGTGTTTTTACCTTATTTATGAATTTGTTATCATGTAAAGATTTCATCAAAACCAGTTCTAACCACAGTTAACTAGTCTTATACCCGTCCGGTGGCTGTGTATTTCAAGGTCATAATATGTAAGTATTTTTTTCTTCAAACATTAGTTATATTAGAAAAAAGGGCAACTCAATGGTCCAATTGCCTACTCAACTAATAATAACGTGATCATAATATTCATCCGCATATGCAGGGCCGGCCCTGGGGGTGGGCGGGAGGACCACCGGCCAGGGCACATTTTTTTTAAAGGCCTATGTATTTTCATATATGTATATAAAATATTATCAAATCCATATTCACATCAAAGTATTGAATGGTTCAGCTGGTTTCAGCGCTTTGTGTCATTACATAGATCGCAGGTTCGATTCCTTCTATCCCTTTTTATTTTATTGACATATCAAATTGAGCCCACCCTGATCTCTAAGTTTAGTGGACTATGGGCCAAGTGCCCAAGTTTTTTTTTAATTAGATACAACATGAACGATTGAGTAATGGTTAAAAACATATTTCAATCAAATTTATTAATTTTTTGAGATGATTTTCTTTTGAAAAGAATACTTTGCATTGACTTAACAATGTTCGCATCTCATGCACCAAGACATTTATAATAAACATCCCGCCGCAACGTGCGGGTTAGCGTCAACTCATAGATCTTGAAATTGTAAGGCCAACTTTTGCATAGTCCGTTTGAAAAATGTTTATGCGTGATGATGGAGGAGTTGTCGAAAAGAAAACTGTTGATGAATACCTCGTCGGTTAACTTCTATATCGTTAAGGCCTAAAGGGCATGTTTTTCCAAGCTCGGACAGGGCACCTGAATTCTTAGGGCCGGCCCTGCGCATATGTTTTACTTTCTTTTATTTAGTTAAACCATGTTTGCGATCATGGTGTAGCAGTCGGTTATTATATGTTTTTCCTTTCGAAACTCTCGTATTTGTTTTATAAGTTGAGGTTGGAATGTAAAAATCAGATCGTGATGCAAAATATTCCGGAATTTTCTACCGCTTCAAGGCCCATCTTTACTTAGAAAATTCTGGATATGTTAACACAAGAAAATATCAAGGCTAATCGAGAATACTCTTTAAAATATCCTAGATATTAAGCCTTGATTACTAGAAAGATCCATGTAAATATCAAAGATATTTTGTATATTTTATACTTAGAATTATAAATGATCTAGAAAAGTTAGCAACAAGTACAAATAGGTGATCTTGCCTTATTTGCAAATCACCTCCAAAGTTGTAATCAAAGCTCTCTTGTACACAAGTTCTCAAAGCAATCAAAGCAATCAAAGTGTTCATTTGTTATAGAATCTTGTTTCATTTTCTAAGTCGTTCAATCGCTAGTGCTTTTGGTGTTATAAGGCTGATCTTAGTAGGTGACTTAGAGCTCTTGCACGAGAGTTGGGAATTTACTCCGTGACACTTTGCTAACTCTATCTTGGCATACCGAGTAGGTGATTGAAAGCACCATGTTCTACTTTTTGGTTGTGTATTTGTAGGCGACAAGTAGTTACGTAGCCCTATCGTCAGTTTTGGGTGGTGCAACTGTAACCCAACTAGCCGTAAACTATCCGTTGAGTCATCCATTTAATTTGAATTCCGAAATGCAAGGCCAAATTTATATCAGTCTGGTTCTCCTCTTCTAGGATCTAGCAAGTTAAAAGTTGAAACTACAATGACAAATGTTTATTTTTCACTATTAATCAAATATTTTAAGATCCCCCACCCACTAAGGGCCAAAACGATGAACATTGCGGATGAAAATAAATGCTACCTATAATTTCTGAAGATTGATAAATTGGTGCAACTTACGGCTAGGTGAGGTATCTTGATGTAACTTTAGAGTTGGGTTGTGTTATATACTAAACGGGTGAAATCAAAAGATTAGCTAAAAGGGAAACACGTTTAAAATTAACAAGAGAGTATTTTTAATGTGCATACAACCTCCTACTCATTTTATTTAAAGACCTTAGATTGTTATTGTAAATTTATAGAAATGTTGTTACCATAATAATAAATAGTGCATTAACTTCTACGAAAAACATTACAAGAAGCATCAGATAATTATCTTTAAGGGTAAAATCTTGCACCATAATAAGAAATCATATAATTTTCCATAACATAATATTGTTCATATCAATTTCATAGATTCAAATTCTCTACCCCATGGTAACTTTTAATATGTCCCTCACACCATCAAATCTCTTATACGCTTCAAAAGAATATATAACATTATCAACGACACACATACATTACTCGTTGACAAAATTCGTCTCAATCATAATATCATCAAACCTACTACACTATAACACCATAGTAATCCACAAACATTATAGAATCCTACTATCACATTTCTGCATTACAACCTGCAATAACATTAACAAACTCAATTGCACGCGCACATACACAGAGATTGAGATCTATGATCAGTTTTGTATAGAACTAAACCGATATCTAAAGCTTGTAATAATAGCTTTCACATATATGATATTATCAATGAAAATTTTAGGCCTTTTAATTTTGCGAACTTGGGAAATATACATATATGAAGGGTGGTCTGGTCCGCTGTGGTGGTCAATATACATATATGAAGGGTGGTCTGGTCCGCTATGGGGGACTCGACCGGAGCCAAGTGTGGGGTGACCACACACACAAACTTTATTTAATTAAATATACCTTTTATATAAAAGTGGGGTGTGAGGCGGAGATCCGGATTGGTTTAGCATTGAAGGAGAAAAGGTAATCTTTTTAGATGGAGGTCTGGAAATGTGACGTGCTCAGGTGACAAGTTTGGAAACAAACCCAACGGTAGCGTTGGAAATGTTCTTAGTTCAAGAGAAGTGAAAAAGACTAAAATAAAACAACCTTGTAGCAATATTTTGGAAGATAAAACATGAAAAGCAATGAAAGAAATTATGAAGTTGTTAGAAACATAAAACATGAAAAGCAGATTAATTTTTGAATGTTGGAGATATGTATAAATCGATTTTAAATTTAGTAAAATAAAATTCTAACTTCTAAATATAGATTGGTTATGAAAATAGGTGGGATGAGATACCTATATTGGTGGAGAGAATCTGATTTTTAACATCCGTTAGTTTCTAAGTTGGTGATTAAAGGATCTGTGTTGCAAATGATGAGAGTGTTTGAAATTTGGTTCTTTCGTCCTCAATTGCATCATCGTTTGATAAAAATTGGAATCATTTGTTTATTAGGTTAAAGATTTGTATATAATCTGATCAAGATCAATCGTTACATGCGGATTTCATAGTTGCAATTCATATTCTTTACGAGTTATTGTTGATTTTTAGATATGGTCATTTGGAATTCGGACAAAAGAAGTGTTTCTAGTTAGAAGCATTTCTGTTGATAAACAAGCCTTAGTTTCTGTTGATCGCAATTCGGTCAGTTTATCTGACGTATATCTAATTTGTTCTATGATTTTTTTTTGTATGTTGTGAGATTTGAACTTGAGACGTATGTTTTGGAAAATGATTTACCGATCTTGGTTGAATTATAGATTTGTTTCAATTAGGTTGAGATTGGTTGCATATATGACTATGATTTATAATTTTGTTATGTAGAATCGGATAGCTAAAGCTACAATGACGCAGAAACAAGTTAGTGATTTAGAAGAGGAACTAAAGAACACGAAAGCGAGGTTAGATGAACGCGATGCTTCAATCGAGCGGTTTATGAAAAAGATTCGGGATCTGGAAAATGAACAGGAGAAAACTAGGCAATCAGAATCACAAATGTTGGAATCATTGATGTTTCAAACCCAACAAATCGAGCAAACTAAAATGGACTTGGAAGAATCTAAGCAAGATGTCATGGCCCTACAAGAAAAGCTTGATAACCTTCAAGCAGGTGGTAGAAACGGGTTCGATCAGAAGGGTGATATGGATTCATATTCGAAGACCAAAACCCTGAGAGACGAAATCACAATGCTGAGAAAAGAAGTAAAATTAGCAACAGAAGCTGAGGAGACAAGCAAGAAAGCTATGGATGATTTAGCATCGGCTTTAAGAGAAATAGCGATGGAATCCAGTACAGCGAACAAAAGCCTACGATTATCAGAAGAACAAGTAGCCCAGTTGAAAAAGGAAAATGAACGGTTGCGTGAAGAACTTGAGTTACAAATGGAGACATCTGAAATATTAAGAGTGGAGTCTGAAGAACAGGTTCTTGCATGGACTGCGAAAGAAATGGGATTCATAAGTTATATAAAGAACGCCGATGAAGACAACGCGCCACTCAAACACGAAAACCATAAACTAAATGAAGCTTTATTGCAGCATGAGAAGAATGTTTCAAGCTAAGGGATATCCTCAAAGAAGCTCTTAACGGGTCTTCAGTTGCTAAAGAAGCTGCAAACATCGTACGAGTCGAGAATTCAGAGCTCAAAGACTTACTAGTCGAAAAGGAAGAATCTGTACACTTCTTCGAGAAAGAAAGCGTACGCTTAAGAATTTACGAAGTTTCAGCTCGCGAAAATGTGAAGGAATTCAAAAGATTATTAGCAGCAAACGCCGAAGCTAACAAGTTTTATGAAGAACATACCGAGGTTTTCAACTCCCTAGATTCTATGCTTTATGAAGACCATTTAGATGGAAGAACTACACAATGACAAATGTTTAACTTTGATGAGTTGAAAGTGTTAAACAAAGAAGACGATAAAGTGGCAGAAATTGTTGTGGATGATGATCTTGTGAAAGCTGCAACACTTAAAGGGTGGATCTTCGACGCTAGCCCATCACCGAGATCAGAACCGCATATGCGAGAATCGAATCGAAAAGGCAACATCGAACGGTTGCAATGGGTTTTGCTGATTTGAGTGGGTCTGGTCAGTTTGAAGAAGTGGAGCATAGTGTGCATGGTGGTACTAGTGGTCACCACCACCACCATCATCATATGGAAGATGGTGATATAAGGGGTCCTATATGCATATTATTCATATCAGTGGCGGCTCAACCGGCTCAAACATCTGGGGGCCCAAAGAGAAGTAAAATTTCAGAGCCCTTTTCCAAGAAACGTTCCTCTGGGTAACGGGTTAGCCATAGCCCTGTATATGTTTTAGCTGGTAACGGTTAGACTAACATGAAACAGCAGGTATCCTTCTACTTACATCTGTGTTGTAAGATAAAACTAGTGTGGGTTTAATATGTCGGTGAATTGGGTTATAAGGAGCAACCATGCCAAACCAAACACCCAAGCACCTGGGCTGGAGGAGGACCAATTCTCACACCCGAGTCACTAAACAAGGAGCCGCCACCTTAGTCATGTTTGTCAACCTCAACTACTGCTGTAGCCATATTATTTTCCAAAATTAAGTCTTTTTTAGTCGATGTTCCCACTTTACATTCGGTTGTTTTCTATTTCCGCATTTGCTTTACTTTCTGTCATTTTTAAACCATGTTTATGATCATGGTGTAGTGGTCAGTTATTGATGTGTATTTCCTTTCGAAACTCTGGTTGTATTTGTTTTATAAGTTGAGGTTGGAATGTAAAAATCAAATGCGATGCAAAATATTCTGTTCTACCAGCTTCAAAACCCATCTTTACTTAGAAAATTCTGGATATGTAACCGAAGAAATTCTCAAGGTTAATCAGAATACTCCTTAAAAATATCCTAGATATTAAGCCTTGATTACTAGAAAGATCCATGTAAATATCAAAGAGATTTTGTATATTTTATACTTAGAATTCTCTATATTATGAATGATCTAGAATACTTGGCAACAAGTACAAATAGGTGATCTTGCCTTATTTGCAGATCACCTCCAAAGTTGTAATCAAAGTTCTCTTGTACACAAGTTCTCAAAGCAATCAAAGTGTTCCTTTGTTGTACAATCTTGTTTCATTTTGTAAGTCGTATCGCTAGCATTTTTGGTGTTATAAGGTTGATCTTAGCAGGTGACTTAGAGTCGCCGCACGAGAGTTGGGAATTTACTCCGTGACACTTTGCTAATTCGATCTTGGCACATCAAGCAAGTGATTGACGGCACTGTAATCTACTTGTTGGTGGTGTATCTGCAAGTGGAAAGTAGTTACATAGTGGTGCAATTATAACCCAACTAGCCGTAAACTATTCGTTGAATCGTCCGTTTAATTTGAACTCTGAAATGCAAGGCCAGATTTATATCAATCTGTTCTCCTCTCCTATGATTGAGCAGGTTGAAACTGCAATAACAAATGTTTATTTTCAACCGTCAATCAAATATTTTAAGATCCCTACCCACCCAAGTGCCAAAAAAGATGAACATTGCAAATGAAAATAGATGTAACAATATAGTTTCTAAAGATTGATAAATTGGTGCACCTTACGGCTAGGTGAGGTATCTTGATACAATTTTACAGTTGGGTTGTGTTTTATACCAAACGAGTGAGGTCAAAAGATTAGCTAAAGGGGAAACAAGTTTAAAGTAACCCAAAGAGTATTTTAATGTGCATACAGCCTCCTACTCATTTTATTCATAGACCTTAGATTGTTATTATAAATTTATAGAAATGTTGTTACCATAATAATAAATAGTACATTAACTTTCACAAAAAAATTACTAGAAGCACCAAATAATTATCTTTAAGAATAAAATCTTGCACCATATAATAAGACATCAAATAATTCCATAACAGAATATTGTTCATATCAATCATGATCAATTTCATATTTCAAATTCTCTACCCACATACATCACTCCTTCACAGATAATCCATCTAAATCATAATATCATCAAACCTACTTCACTATAACACCATAGTAATCCACAAACATTATAGAATCCTACGATCACATTTCTGCATTACAACCTGCAATAACATTAACAAACTCAATTGCACGCGCACATACACAGAGATTGAGATATATGATCAGTTTTGTATAGAACTGAATCGATATCTAAAGCATGTAATAATAATTTTCACATATATGATGTTATTAATGAAAAGTTTAGGCCTTTTAAATTTGCAAACGTGTGAAATATACATATATGAAGGGTGGTTTGGTCCGCTGTGGTGGACTCAACTGGACCCAAGTGCGTGGGGACCACACACACAAGCTTTTTTTATGATATATATTTTTATATAAAAGTGGGGTATGAGGTGGGGTTCGGATTGGTTTAGCATCGAAGGAAAAAAGGTAATCTTTTTAGGTGGAGGTTTGGAACGATGTGACGTGCACATGTGACAAGTTTGAAAACAAACCCAACGGTAGCGTTGGAAATACACTTAGTTCAAGAGAAGTGAAAATGACTAAAATAAAAACAACCCTGTAGCAATATTTTGGAAAATAAAACATGAACAGCAATGAAAGACATTATGAAGTTGTTAAAAACATAAAACATGAAAAGCAGATTAATTTTTGAATGTTGGAGATATGTATAAATCGATTTTAAATTTAGTAAATAAAATTCTAACTTCTAAATATAGATTGGTTATGAAAATAGGTGGGATGAGATACCTATATTGGTGGAGAGAATCTGATTTTTAACATCCGCTAGTTTCTAAGTTGGTGATTAAAAGATCTGTGTCGCAAATGATGATAGTGTTTTGGATGGAAATTTGGTTCTGTTTGTCCCCAATTGCTTCATCGTTTAATAAAAACTGGAATCATTTGTTTATTAGGTTAAAGATTTGTATATAATCCGATCAAGATCATCCTTTACATGCGGATTTCGTAGTTGCAATTCATATTCTTTACGAGTTATTGTTGATTCTTAGATATGGTCATTTGGAATTCGGACAAAAGAAGCATCCGTTGTTTCTAGTTAGAAGCATTTCTGTTGATAAACAAGCCTTAATTTCTGTTGATCGCAATTCGGTTAGTTTATCCGAGGTATATCTAATTTGGTTGAACTATAAATTTGTTTCAATTAGGTTGAGATTGGTTGCATATGTGACTACGATTTATAATTTTGTTATATAGAATCGGATAGCTAAAACTACAATGACGCAAAAACAAATTAGTGATTTAGAAGAGGAATTGAAGAAACGGGATGCTTCTATAGAGCGATTTACGAAACAGATTCGGGATCTGGAAAATGAACTGGAGAAAACTAAGCAATCAGAATCACAAATGTTGGAATCATTGATGTTTCAAACCCAACAAATCGAGCAAACTAAAATGGACTTAGAAGAATCTAAGCAAGATGTCATAGCCCTACAAGAAAAGCTCGATAACCTTCAAGCAGGTGGAAGAAACGGGTTCGATCGGAGGGGTGATCTGGATTCATCTTCGAATACCAAAGCCCTGAGAGACGAAATCGCAATGTTGAGAAAAGAAGTGAAAACTGCACAAGAAGCTGAGGAGAGAAGCAAGAAAGCTATGGATGATTTAGCATCGGCTTTAAGTGAAGTAGCGATGGAATCTAGTACCGCAAGCGAAAAGCTACGGTTATCGGAAGAACAAACAACCCATTTAAAAAAGGAAATCGAACGATTACATGAAGAACTCGAGTTACAAACGGAGACAGCTGAACGGATAAGAGTAGAATCTGAAGAACATGTTCTTGCGTGGACCTCGAAAGAAATGGGATTCATAAGTTGTATAAAGAAAGCCGATGAAGACATCGCATCACTAAAACACGATAACCATAGACTAAACGAAGCGTTAGTTGCAGCTGAGAACACCACAAGAATTGCTAGAGAAGAAGCTTTCAAACTGAGAGATCATGTTAAACAAGCTCTAAATGAGTCATCAGTTGCTAAAGAAGCAGCAAATATCGCTCAAGCCGAGAATACAGAACTTAAAGACTTATTAGCCGAGAAGGAAGAATCTGTACACTTCCTCACGAAAGAAAACGAACGATTAAGAATCGCTGAAGTTGCAGCTCGCGAAAATGTGAAGGAATTTAAAAGATTACTAGCAGCAAAAGCCGAAGCTAATAAGTTTTATGAAGAACATACTGACGTTTTCAACTCCCCGGATTCTATACTTTATGAAGACCATCTAGATGGAAGAAATACACCGCGACAAATGTTTCACTTTGATTTTAGTGAGTTTAAAGCGTTTAACAAAGAAGATGAAGACATGATGTTTTACCATGAAGACGATAATGTGACAGAAATTGTTATGGATGATGATCCTGAGAAAGCTGAAGCGCTTAAAGGGTCGATCTTCGATACTAGCGCGTCACCCACATCAGAACCGCACACGCCAGAATCTAAAGGACATCAAAGGGCAGCAACAGGCCTTGATGATTTGGGTGTGTCAAGTCAGGTTGAAGAAGAAGAACATAGTGTGCATGGTGGTACTAGTGGTCACCACCACCACCACCATCATCATACGGAAGATGGTGATGACAAGGGCTCCTATATGTACGGTCTTTACAACCGAAAGAAACTGTTTAGGAAGATCGGAGAACTTATAGTTGGGAAAAATGAAGCCAAAAAAGAAGGGTCAACGGAGCAAGGTAAAGAACAAGCAAAAGAACCAGGTAAGGAACAAGCAAAAGATGATGGAAAAGAACATGCAAAAGAACAAGGTAAAGAACATGGTAAAGAAGAGGCTAAAGAAAAAGAACCTGGTAAAGAACAGGCAAAAGAACAAGGTAAAGAAGATGTAAAAGAACAAGGTAAAGGACAAGTAAATTGATCTTCTTATATACGTATGCACACTCTGTTTGTGTTAGGGTTGGCATGTCACCTATACAATAGTCAAAATTCAATACTTCATTTCCATTAATGCTAAGACATTTCAATATAACAATATATAAAAAATCATCGATTTCATTTAAGAAAATGTTTGATTTTAAATCCCATGAGCCCACTTCTTGGTCTTCACGGATGGTCCTATAACCTAATGCACATCAAAGTAGAATGTGCGTCCTAGTAAACCAGGTTTTACTCGGTGCACAGATAATAACATAACAATATACTATACGTCAACATTTGTAACACATTTGGTAGTTCACATTCGGTAGGACATTTGATAACACATTCGGTAGCACATTTAGTAGTTCGCATTCGGTGGTCACCTTTTGGTGTGGTATCAGTAGTCATTTTTCGGTGATATCAATAATTCAATACAAACATATGTACAATCAATATCATATACTATAGCAATGATGATGACACACAATATCGAATTCGTAGCAGTAAACCGAATTTGTACATACAATGTTGTTCAGTTGTCTATACCTCTATTGCAAAAGCAAAATTGTACTAATCCGTGCACGTAAAATAATGTTTGCGGAAACTTCCAATGGTGCTCAATTAATACCGGCAGGACTTGGTCGGAGTTCTTGCGCCGACTTGGCCGGATTTGTGTTTGTATGCTGTTAAATTTTGGTTATGGCCTCCGGGCTTCTTTTCCGGTGACATGGTTGTTAGCTCTCTGGGGTTATGGCCTTTCGGTTCTTTTTCGATGATATGGTTGTTAGCCGTTTGGGCTTTTCCGGTGAAACCATTATTTCAGAGGCTTCGGGTGTATGCGGGTGATATCGTTGCTAAATGTTTTCTGGTGATATGGTTGTTAACCGTTTGGGTTATGGCGTTCAGGTTTGTTCTCTGGTGATTCGTTTGGGGTTGGGTATTTTTATTTTATTGGGTTTAAGCCCATAGTGCTATTGATGATGATAATGGCACTATGTGTTCATTTGAGATTTTTTTTTGTTAATGCAGATTCAGTTTCTTTGTTTGTGTTCATCTGAGATTCGTTTGGTAACATAGATCCAGTTTTTTTGTGTGAACTGTTAGTTATTAACGCTATATTGTTGGAACTTTGGATCTCGATGAAGATGGCTTTTTGCTCATCTGAGAGCTATGTAATGCGTGTGTATAAGGGCTATGATGGTTTGGTGTGGCAGTCTTTGTTGCAACCATGTCGAGTTTCCGAGCCTTTATGTTTTTGATTTGTTTACTCGGTTGAAGTTGTGAATACACGCATTGTAATTGGCATTGTAATTGTAGTTTTTTTTGGCGTTTCGTTGTTGTACATTATGCCTAAATAAACTGTTACTTGGTGAGGGCGATATCGTTGGAAATTTGGGTCTCGATGAAAAGGGTCTTATGCTCATTTGAGAGTTATTGCAATGGATATGTGTAATGGCTATGGTGGTGGTCATCATTTGGCTTGGCAATCTTTGTTGTAGCCATGTCGAGCTTCTGGACATTAATAGGTGGTTTTCGCATTTTGTTTTTCTACATAATGCCTTAAGGGAGTTGTTGCTGATTGATAATATAAGAACAATTTGTTACATCACAAATTGTATATGTTGCTTTAGTTGTTTGTTTTGCGTAGTGTTGGTAAATATGGTGTAAATAGGCTATGATGTTTTAGATCTGGGTTTGGAAAACTGAGAAAGCTTGATACAAGCAACCGGTTAAGCCCAGATTTCTAAGCCTAGAAAGTCAAAATTGCTACTTCATGATGCGCGTTACGTTAGGGTCAGATAGTATGAACCCTTTCTTATATATGTTTTTGGTTCTGGTTTGTTATTTATATTCATTCAAGTTTACGACCTCATTAGCGATTACGAATCAGTTGTTATTATTATGGTTATTGTGACCAATACGACATCAAAAAAGCGATCGGCTACATTGATGTCTACCAGCCTCTTACGACTTGATAATTAGTTTGCATTCTTTTTTAATTGTTGCTATTTAATTGAAGTAAAGCCTAAATGATATGAAAAAAATTAGGTTTAGAATGCTTACTTCTAACAAAGATGCGGGTAGAACGACTGAGGAGGATTTTAGACGATGTTGTAAACTCTGACTTCCGCATAACTGAAAAGCAGAACGAGCTTTTAAAATAGGTTTAGAACTATTAGTACTTAACACGTTGATTGTAAATTTTATACTCTTTTTGAAAACAATCAATGTTATCATATATATCGTCTATGATTCGCCTTAATTTAATTTGTAATGCAACTACATGTGTTTAATGTTATTTATCACCTCGTCCCCCCAAACTTTTTGCTCAGTAGTGTTATATATGTAGTTTTTGTAGAAAATTTTAGGCATATACGTTTTCGACCCCCCGGTTGTATAGAATTTTTTGGGTATATACGTTTTCGACCCCCAGTCGGAAATCTCAAACTTCACCACCGATCAAAACTACATCGTTTTGATGGTTTCACATCTAACTTAGATGCGTAACGGCCCTATATTCACTTTCCCCTGATTATATAATACATGTAAAGGGAAAAGATCAAATACAAAGTATAGTTTGGGTAGGAAGATATGAAGCAATTGAGAAAGACATGTGGCAAAGATAAAAAACATAAGAAGGGACATTTTAGTCAAAACTCACCATCTTCAAAAAAACCCAGCATCTGCAATTCATTTCTCTTCCTCATATACTCAAACCCACCATTTTCAAAGACATAAACTACCACATCACAACCAACGCCATCACCTCCACCACCACAACCACCCCCTACGATCGCCACCATCTTGCTGGAAACTAGATCTGAAACCACCACCACCTTCAACCACCTATTGGGTTTTTCAGATCTGAAACCACCATTCCACCATCCACAGCCATCGCTCCACCGCCACCGCATCAAGTTTCCCCACGGTGTATCGGAGTTCTTTCTCTGTCCACCGTCGTTAGTTGGAGTTCTTTTGTAAGTTGTGTTATTTTTTATTTTCATTGCGTTTTAGGTTATCAAACCTCAATTGCGTTTTTCACTTCATTATGTTTTAGTTAGAGTTCTTTTCATTTTTTTTCTTTTGGATGTTAAAGCAGAGGCATGACCATGATAAAATAGAAGCATGATCATGTTGGAACAAAGGCATGACCACGTTAAAACTCAATGCGTTTTAGAACCTGTAGTACAAAAAACATGATCATGCTAAGACAGAGGCATGATCATGTTGGAACTAAGGCATACCCATGTTAAAACTACATTGCTTTTTATGAACCTATGTTAAAATACTGATTTTGGTTTCATTGCGTCTTATAACATGGAGTGTAAAGAACATGATCATGCTAAAATAGAAGCATGGTCATGTTGGAACAAAAACATTCCATTGCTTTTTAGAACCTACAGTGCAAAATATTGATTTTTTGTTTCATTGCGTTTTACAAGCAAAGAACATGATCATGCTAAAATAGAAGCATGGTCATGTTGGAAGAAAAACATGACCATGTTAAAACATAAAAATAAACATGGCCATGTTAAAACTCCATTCCTTTTCAACATGCAGTGCTGAATATTGATTTTGGGTTTCATTACGTTTTACAACCTGGAGTGCAAAGAACATGATCATGCCGGAATTGAAGCATGGTCATGTTGGAACAAAAGCATGACTATGTTAAAACTATTGCTTTTTAGAATCTGTAGTGCAAAATAAGATTTTGGGTTTCATTGTGTTTTAGAACTAGAGTATAAAAGAACATCAAAGAACAAGATCATGTTAAAAGGGAAGCATGATCATGTGGGAACAAAGACATTACCATGTTAAAACATAAACACGACCATGTTAAAATCCATTGCTTTTAGAACCTGGGTCTTGGAACAGAGGCATGACCATGTTAAAACAAAGGCATGACCATGTTAAAACAAAGGTATGGCCATGCTAAAAGAGAAACATGGCCATGTTAAAACTCCATTGCTTTTTAGAACCCGCAGTGCAAAATATTGATTTTGGGTTTCATTGAGTTTTACAGTCTGGAGTGCAAAGAACATGATCATGCCAAAATAGAAGTATGGTCCTGTTGGAACAAAAGCATGACCATGTTAAAACATAAACATGGCCATGTTAAAACTCCATTGCTTTTTAGACTGTGTAGTGCATAATCTTGATTTTGGGTTTCATTGCGTTTTAGAACTAGAGTGTAAAAGAACATCAACGAAAGAATGATCATGTTGGAACAAAGACATGTCCATGTTAAAACATAAATATAACCATGTTAAAACCCATTGTGTTTTAGAACCTGGATGTTGGAACAGAGGTATGACCATGTTAAAACAAAGGCATGGCCATATTAAAACAGGAACATGACCATGTGAAACCCATTGCGTTTTAGGTACGTTTTCTTCAGAATTTGAGTGCAAATAACATGATCGTGCTAAAACATAAACATTATCATGTTTGAATAGAGGCATGACCATGTTAAAACATAATCACGGCCACATGAAACCTGATTGCGTTTTAGAACCTGAGTTATATTGTGTTTTTCTATCCATTGCGTTTTACGCATCTGGATTTTCGATTTTTTTACAAGTATAGCAATAGTGTACTTGTTTTAAAGATAAAAAACGTCCGTTTTTATGGTGCAACTTTTATAAAAAAAAATATTGTCATATGAAAAAATTATTAACGTTTTAAAAACGATAGTGTGACTTGGATGGACAAGAATCCCGTCAAACTAACTCACACGCCTTTTTTTGTGTTCCATTTCACCCATTTAATTTGACCATTGATTATTTAATAGATGGTCAAGGTTACTTCCTAGACTTCCTAACCAAATAAACTTTCTAGTATATCCTGACCCTACATGTAAATATGTATTAAAAAAATATATAGATATAAATAATAAAAAATTAAATAGCCGGTTCAAAGTTTCACACGAATAGAATGGTTAAACCAAACTGTTTAAATCTCAAACCAGTTAAGATAGTAAATAGTTTATAGACGGTTCAGTTGTTAGAACACCCCTATAATAGAACTTTTAGAATGTGTGATATGAATGTTAGAAAACAGTATCGTTACATACCAACTACTTAACCAAACACCTAAAACTATTATTACATAAAACCCAATGATATAAAAATTTTAGATTTCAAACCCAGGAAACCTAGAGTCCTCTGGTCTAACCAGGTCAGACCAAAGGCAAGTTACTCCAGCAAGCCCTTGAAAAAGGGAAAACCCATGGTCAAGACCGGAGTTGGTGCTAGTCATAAGCTTTCTAGCATTGGCATACAAGAACCCACCAAACGCCTTGGCTCGGTCCACATAAATAGCGTCTCCCGTTAGCTGATATAGCGCAAGGAAAGCATACGCGTTCCCGGAAGCACCATCTGCAAGCCCTGCTTTCTCCACTAACCCGCGCTTCCAAACCACTTCTCCCGCTTCGATTGCTGCCTCACGCAACTCTCGATCATGTGGGAACACCTGAGAAGCCTTGCATAGGGTTATAGCCATGCCACCCGCACCGTGAGACCACTGAACCAAATTGTCCCTTGCATTACCTTCACTAGATGGGTAATTACCAGTATGAGGCAACCGCTTGCTCATCATGTATTTTAAAGCCTTTTTTACATCCTCCGCGTCTTCTTCAGATAACGGGAAATGAAGCAACACATGCAATATGCCAGCGAGCCCATGAGCCGCACCCCAGTATCTGGTTCCATGCCATCTGTACATCAACGGGCACATAGCGTGGTCAGGGGCACCGGCTCTTCCTCCAGCTATCACTGCTTTGACTATCGGATTGAGGATATCGGATGGGATTGTTTCTTGACCAATGTGTTTGTTTATGAATAAAGCAGCCCATAAGAAACCCGCACGGCCGTGTAGAAGATCATACGACATTCCAAAACCGCCTTCCTCAGGTCCCGCAGGGAGGCCGTCTCTTGTGCCAGCTGGAGACAAATCAATTTAATCCACAAAATATATAAGTTAACTCTAATTTTCATACGTAGAGAATATATATTTATTTACTTGAAGAAAAGCAAAATTCTTTTTGGTTTACCCAACGTGCCCAAAACACGTTGGTGATAGATATTTAAGATATGCTATTCCTGGTGAACCCAAATTTTCAATTGCCCGACAGGTGACGTGAGATTTGTATAGCGTGTTACAATTAAAATTTAGGACCGTATTAATAATTTTTAATAGCGTTAATTACACTTTTCGTCCATGTGGTTTGTCAAAAATCTCTATTTCAGTTCATTAGTTTAAAAATTGCCATTTCAGTCCCTGTGGTTTCACTTTCGTAACTATTTCAATCCATCTTCGTTAACTCCATCCAATTATTCTGACACTATATTGCAAACTAATGGACTGAAATAGTGATTTTTGATAAACCAGTGGATTGAAATAGTTACGAAAGTAAAACTACAGGGACTGAAATGACAAATTTTAAACTAATGGACTGAAATAGTGATTTTTGACATACCAGTGAGAAAAAACGTAATTAACTCTTTTTAATATCTAGACATGACCCTCTTCTATGTTATTATGATTTACAGAATGGACCCACTACCACACTGGGTAAAGGGAATCTCACAAGTGTTTGTTGGAACACCTGTGGGCACATACTTGGCAGTAAAAGATAAGTTTGGACCACAATTAAAGATTGTGAATACAAAATATCTTCTCTTCCCACTTGCATTTGTGCATAATACAGTCGCAGTGTCCTTGTCCATAATGTAAATGGACCCATAACAATATGTACAGGCAATTAGGCATGTGCATATATAGATGTATGTATACAGATACATAAATGCGTGTTCCTGAGGTTTGGGTGATAAAAGACAAATAGATGGCAATGATAAGGTATTGATAAATAAGTTTTTGAATATGTCAACATGGATCCGTGGCTCTATTCCTAAGATATGTAATTCATTATTCGAAAGAATTTTTATGCGTGCGGAAAGTTATTCCATCACTTTGTTCATTAACCGATCCTTAATTTCTATTAAATGTAGTTATTATTATTCGTTCGTAATTAGTTGTCTCGATGCATTTCTTGAAAATACAACTTGTAGTGTTTGGTAGCTTCAAATGTCATTTTCGTCCCTGTGGTTTGTTCAATTATGCAAGCCCACGCAAAATTTCAAATTTGAACCATTTCCCTCCAAAAAACTAATGTTGAATCGAATAATTAGACAAACCACAAGGACGAAAATGGTACAGGTTTAAAATTTGACTTGAACTGACATAATTGGACAAACCAAAGGGACGGAAATGACCGTTAACTCGTCAAAAAATTAGTTATTGGCAATCCATGATCCTACTACTAAAAGGGCTGAGTTAGGTAAGAGCCATTTGTTGATAATCTAGACATGGTTTCCACTTGAAAACGACTTGTCCAATATACTTTATAACTATTAGATCTTGTCAACACATAAAAACTATACCATCTTAATTTAAATAATTCCTAAATGATCAAAAGAATTCAATGTTCACAATGAAGAAGTAGATTACAGCCTGCTTAACTTTTAGAATGCTTAATCTAAAGATTAAATAATTAACCGTCATTTTCGTCCATTTGGTTTGTTCACTTTTGCTATTTCAGTCAAATTTTCAAAAATGCATCAGTTTCCTCCTTCCATATTAGAAACATGCCATTTTAGTCCAAAAGTTAAAACCCAGTTAAGTCATACAGGTTTACCGATGAGTATTTTTGTCCTTTCATTAGTCAGACATAAAATAAGGTGAAAATAAAAGAAATATGAAAGGACAAAAATACCCTTTATTAAACCTGTCTTACTTAACTGGGTTTTAATTTTTTGATTGAAATGACATGTTTCCAGTATTTCAGGGAGGAAACTGATGCATTTTTGAAAATTGAACCGAAATAACAAAAGTGAACAAACTACAAGGACAAATTTAGCAGTTAACTACTGTGGCTTGACGTGGTTGTTTCTAGAGTCCTCCTCCAACAAAAATTTTTAATGACTAAAGGACTTTTAGAACAATAAGTCAAACTTCAGTAAAACCTCAGTAAAGTAGTAAACACCAAAATTCAAACAATAATGTTTGTGTGATGAATTGAAAATAAGCATATATACCTCCATAAATTCGGCAACATAAAAAATCACGCTTGCGATGATCCCCGCAGTGATTCGCTATCACTGCACCTAAGGCATATATCCCTCCTCTTCCACATAAAAATGTCATATACCTGCTTTAAAAAAAAAAAAAAAAAAGAAGCTATCATGTAAACTATATAGGAAAAAAAATAAAAAATATTATCCAAATGACGCTAAAACCAGATAATCTACCTAGTGGAAGTATTAGTACTAGTAGCACAAGCGTCGACAATATCAGCACTCAATTGCAAATCCCGGTGACTACCGGTAGCTTCATAGAACCGCAGGCAGGTGAACGCAGTCCCTAACAAACCTGTGTAAACCGTTGGATCAACTATTTCCATACCTCCGGCGCACGCTTCTGTCCACGTCACTTTCACCACCTGGTAAACCATTAAACATATAGAAACAAGAAAGGATCAGTGCTAACGTGCTCCCCCTGTTATCACTAAAGTGTCGTTATATTTCCAAAACTTACAATTGAATACAAAATCTCAACTAAAAGTTAACAAAATACCTGCTCTTTGAGTTTAACAGCCGCTTCCAGAAACGTCTCCGGTGAAAGAGATAGATTAGCGGCAGCATCAACCTTCGGAGAACTTATTAGCTGTTCGTAACCGCCGTCATTGTTATCACTGAAATTTACTATGGATGACATGATCGGTTGTATGAATGAATAAAGTTTACAGAGGTTGTTGATATTCGTTATCTGAAAATAGGGTTATATAGAGAGAATCGTACGTAGAGCTCGGTGGAGAAAGATGATTGATGGAGGTGGAACGTAGGACAGAGAGCATACGGTGTACACGTGCCACGTTAGCATACACACCGTGTTTGGCCCAATAGAAGATATATATCACGGGTCCTCCACTATAGCATAGCATTGTGGTTGTTCTCATCTTGATAAATGCTTGGCCTGAGGTTTTACCTAGGCTTGAGTCAAAGGGGGCACGGTTTTACCTATTCTACAGGGTTTCTACGCATCAAGGGTGTGCTACGCTTTCTTGCGATAGTCGAGTAGTCGGTCTTTGGACATAGCTCCGAAATAATAAGTTTACACGTGAAAAGCAGTTAACCGTTAAAAAAAGAAAGAAAGAAGATATATATCACGCATTACTTGTGGGTTATTTTTATAATTTTTATTTGTTTCTGAGTTTACCATGATGATAACACTCTAGCCCTCTATAGAATGTTCTCTTAATTTTTTATTATTTCAGTTAAGTTAACATCGGGTTGTTCATTGCTTTATAGCCTAGTGATGTTTTGTGGTGGGATAAGAATTTAGGACTAATAGGTCTTGGGTTCAATTTTTACAGGGGGTTTTCTCATATTTATTGGGTTTCCTCCTGAATTGGTGTATAGGCATTATGCTTAGTGGGGATGGACATGATCAGATGGTTCCGCTGGTGGCATGATGATACTCCAGTGGTCCGTCAGTGATCCAAATTTGCGGTTCAAAGAAAAAAAATTAATATGGGGTTAAATCATTGGAGTTAATGTGTTGCTTTTCTTAAGGTTAAGGATTCGAGCTTCACAAAAAGCAAATTTGGTGTAATATAAGTTGTTAAAAAAATTGTTACATGAAATATAATATTTACACGGTAGTTTGTTTAATGTATTTGTAAGAACGCCTCATATTCATAGTAACTTGTCCATTTTTACCGGATGTGCATTAGTCGAGCGGTGAACTAATTATATGATCGATCTGACTAGGAAACAGTTGGACCGTCTAGTTATCTGATGAGGCTTGTACAAAAGGGTACAAAATCTTTAAGAGCATTCTCATCCTGGGAATTAAAATCTGTGTGTTGGGTTTTTAAAATATAAAAAGTAGTTGTGAGTGGAGGAGAGAGAAAATGTTACTGTTTATTTGTATATTTAGGGGGACACTTTTCACCCCTTATACCTTTTTAATATATACTGAAAGTGGTTGTGTGTGAAGGAGAGAGAAAACGTAATGATAAAGATATAAAAATATTATTTAATTAAAAATGAGAGAGAAAAGGTATTTGTTTTTAGTGGAAATATATTGATATAAGAGTTGTTTTTAGTGGAATTTATGTATATTTTTAAGGAGTTGGCGGTAAAGTTGATCGGCAAAGAGGTTTGCCGCGCGGTAACACCGCTGCCGTCCCCCTTTGCCGATCCGTAACCATAGTCACTCGGTAAAGGTTTGCCGCATCGGCAAATGTTGTTGTTGCTGGCTTCTGCATGTTGTTGCTGTGCTGCATGTTGTTGTTGTTGTGCTGCATTTAATTTAAAAAAAAACATGTTGTTGGCTAAAAAAAAGTTTGCTGTATTTATTTTTTTTTTAAGTTGGAATTTAATGTAATGGTTTTTTAATTAATTTGAATGTTTTAGTTGTTTTATTAAAAACAAAAAAACAAAAAAAGTTTACCAATTCATAAGTGTCTAACCATTAGCAACACTTTTGACTAAAAATTTAAACATTTTAAGTGGATTGACCAAAAGTGAAATAAACAATGTCAACCATTTCTTTATATGTCAGCTTTGATTTTATGTTTTGCCGGTTGTTTATATGAGGTATTTGGAGATTGATCAAATTTTGACAATATACATGACATACAAATTTTAAAAACCTATCCACCCATACGTGCAAGAATTCATGACTTCTGATCATTGATTCAACTAAGGACACACATCATACATACATACATACACTATAACTTATATGAGATGGTTTTTACTTTTTGATGAAAATATCGAGTCTTAGTAACAACAAAAATATAAAAAGTAATAAATTCATATTTACTGCAATTATATTAATAACTCAAAACCAATTATACATGTATTCCCATTATTATAGTTTATAAACATTAAAAGTTAATGCATAGATGTAGCGTACTTCTTACGATATGATTGATTCCTTTTTTTTATTTTTAACTACGTTAAAGATATGTGTATTATATTATAATAATATTGCATAATACAATTAAATATTTCATGCATTATGTATGCTATATAATAAATATTTCAATAACAATATCAATTATTACTTTGTTTAGTAGGTTGATGTGACATCGTGTTTTGGAATAGCTTCCATTACTCAAACTATATATTGCTTTGCCTACTTGTCGGACACCCCTTCGATTGTTAGATTATTATTATTATTATTATTATTATTATTATTATTATTATTATTATTATTATATTATTATTATTATTATCCTTAGAAGTATCAAAGATATTTAATAGAATTTCATTTATCACGTACTATAGTATAATCAATTGTTTGTTTATTCATAAACTAGTTTAAAAACATGTGTAACACACGAATAATACAAATAGATCATATATAATTCCTTAAAGATAAGGGTGGACCTGGTAGGTTCAAGTGATGGTTGCCCGCAATCCATAAATATATAAATACTAGTATATATGTGTGTTTGAATCACGAGTGCTTTTTAAGACATTTTGACATCGATGCCCGTTAAGTTTCACACTTAAAGAGGAAGAGAAGAAAGTAGAGTGACGAGCCAGATATTTACCAGTAATCGGCACACCGGACTATGACTAGCTGTTAGTTTTCTGTATAAAAAGAAGGAAAAAGATAAAGTGTAATGTTACGGTTACCAGTCGTTTTAAATCTGAAATAATCCAGCCTCACATCTAATATTGATATATTACTAGTTGCACAGAGAGACATTGACAACAAATCATAAAGTAAGTTGTGTTTTTATTTATAGTAGGGCGGTATATTTTAACCTTCTTTGATTCCATCGAAATGTCACATCATCCATTTTCTCTTACTCCACTCGGTATTATCCAAGTAAATGGTTTAAGCTCATTAACTTCTTCACCTGACACTATTTTTTAGTGGTTTTGGATTTAAAAAAAGAAAAGAATAATAAATTCTATCTTTTAACATCCTCTTAACATGTTAACAAATAATCAATTTAATACCCCTTTAACATAAGAAGGGAATGGTATGCAATGTCGATTAATATGTCATGTCATCGTTAACACCTAAAATGTTAGAGTACATTTCAAGACCTTCATTATTACTTTGTTTATCGCTTCATTTTTTTGTAATCCAACTCAATGGCTAGTTTCCTTACTTTATGGGTGGTTAATGTAACACCCATTGTTCGTGTTTCCTATTAGTTTCAATAACTTAAATTATTGGTTACATTGCCATCTTATTAGGCTTTTTTTTATGGTTATCTTTTGTTATCATTAGAATCATCAAAATTATTTAAACAATTAAACTTTATCAATTCTTAGAATATGATTGGTTCGTTATTTATTGTAACTAGTTTAAATGTGTTTTGCTTGGAAAACTATCTTTTATAAGAGTGTCTTTCCGGACATCCAAAGCACCCGATGCCAGACCACTCCAGGTAAGGGTGTTCATAATCACACGGAAACCAAAACTGGAAAAACATAGCCGAATAACGAATTTGGTTTTTGGTTTCACAAATTCTCAGTTTGGCTGACCTAAATAACCCATTATAGATCCATGACCCCTTATATCAAACCCAAATTGAAACCAAATTAACCGAACAAAATTTCTTATTTGATTTTTGGTTTGGTTTTCGATTTAACAAATTCTCAATTCGGTAGACCAAAATAATCATTTTAGATCCATGTCCACCTTTAAGATTTAACTTGCTAACTTAGCCCAATACCATATGCACTGGCCCACTCTTTAGTTCAGCCCATATCCCAAGTCCAGAATAAAAATCAATATCATTAGGAATCACTAACCCTAAGTTCATGACGGTTGTTATTGGAAATGAAATTAATCATGTTGATTAGGTTTTGGGTGTTGAGTTCATCAACAGCAAGTGTTCTCAACCTTCTAGTAGTGTTTAATCAGCAGGAATAAAAGGAGAAATCTAAAGAAAACAAACATCTAACCCTTGTTGTAAATAATTTATTTCAAGAATCCTTGTTGGGTGTTATTCATTAATTTGTTGTCGTTGCTCGGATCATTAACAGAAAGGGGAAATGGGTCACTTTTTTTGGGTATTAATTCGGTTTATTCGGTTGAAAACCTAAAACCAAACCGATTTCTTAATTGGTTTTCAATCGGTCCAAGCCATACCAAATTCGGTTCTACCCAAATAAGTTGCCAAACCAAAGGAACTAAAGAGCCCAAAACCCAAACCAATGAACACCTCTAGCCCCCGTCCTAGCATGTGAGAGGTAAATTAGATTGATTCAACGACAAGGCAATGGAGGGTGTCAACCAAGAGGATCGAACACTAGACTGCCCTAGGCCCAACACGTGAGAGTGTCAATCGAGTCAGATTTATGAGTCGCGTCATGCGTGAACACAAGCTGTATATTTATGTGATTCGTGTTGGATACACATGGAATCATGTCATTTGTGGATCCACCTATTTAATGTTCATTTACGAATATTGGTAATACCTATTGAGTTAGTAACAACTTAAACATCCGATTATTTCAGTTTAGAAGAACTTCTAATTGATTTTGTTTTGTTATCTCCAATTTCCAATTAACAAACTTGTTTTATATATTTTAGCATTAGATTAGATGAAAACGCATGAGTATGACTGAAGAATTATAAGTATTTAATTAGTTAATAAAGTTGGAAGTTAAGGGGTAATAAAGATTTTAAAACAGGTAATTAATTTCACTACTAAATATTATAGTTAAAGGGAAATTCAAAATTAGCATATTATACTAAAATGTGTGTTTTGTGAGTCAATGTGTAATGGGGTAACACCTAAATAATGTGGACATTACCCCGACACCACACCGTCTCTAGGAGCGTTAGCCAAGGTGTAAAGGCCTTGTGAAATGCTTAGCATCTTGGGTGGCGTGCGTTAAAAAATGTCCTTCAAAACTAGTCTTGAATGGAGGGAAAGAAGATGATAGTGAAGTTATAGGTCTAGAACGGAGGGGAAAAAGGGTTTAATTTGGGGAAGAAGAAAAAGACAATTTTTCAAAATGACCCTAGTTTATTATATATTTTATAAACTTAACCTTGTAGTTTGAACTAAGTTTTAATAAACCATAAAAGTTTCTAAACTAAAAAAACTAGTTTAACTTATAATTATTATTATTAACCATTTAATTAATTAGTGGTTAGTGTAAAGGTAATATGTCATACCCCAACCGATGGCGGAAACATTGGGGTAGTGGCACTAGGCGAACCAGATTGTCTCATGAGAAATTCCATAACACTATTCAAACGACAATATTTAAACGTCAAAATCCCATATTTTCAACATATAATCCTTAAACAGGTTACAAAATACAAGCAATCCCATAAAACAAAACAATTTCGATATCCCCTAGATTTCTATTACAATGCGTTTCTTGAATACCAAATCCTAATCCGTTTGCAAAGTAGTCAAATCCTCAACCTGCCACATATGTTAAAAATAAAACGTCAATACAATTAATTAAAGGTGAGCATACAGGTTTTGTGTACAAAATAGATATAAAAGCGTTTAGCATACATCACATGAAATACGTAAGAGATGTGAACTATGTAACTACTTAGATTCATGTAAACCAACAAACCGCGATTGATCGAGACATGCGAAAAGCGTCCACATCCTAAAGAGAAAATAAATGAGAAATAAAAATGTGAGCCTTAACAACCCCGGGCCTCCGGGTGGCGGGTCAACCTCTAGTATACTATCATGTTAAGGGTGGCGTACAAGCAATCAAGCAATACATACAATTCAGCAGATTTCACGTATAGTCATGTAATTCAGCGGGTTGCGAATAAGCGTTTGAGAGTTGTGTGATGTGCTTTGATATACGAACATATGTGACACCCAAAAGTGCGTTTAAGCGTAAAAGGGGTTCAAGTATACTCACAGTTGGTGCATTTTAGGAGAGGTTCGGGATCTGAGATGAGTTGAGGAGAGCGCATGATCAGGCTGTAAGCGAATCAGAAGTGCATCAGTCTTCCGAATTGCTGAAACGGTTAGCGGTTGATGGAGGAGTAGACAAGTTCAGGCGAACTCGTATGACTGGACTTACTGACAGTACAAATTCGGGCGAACTTGTCTAGTTTCCTAGGAAACAGACAAGTTCGAGCGAACTTGTCCCATTTACTGTGGTGGGATACAAGTTCGGGCGAACTTGTCTGATTTCCTTGGATATCAGTACAAGTTCGGGTGAACTTGTGTGGTTTGGTGAGGTTTAAGGCAAGTTCGGGCGAACTTGGTCACCATTCTGGTGACAAGTTCGAGCGAACTTGCTCTACTCCGAGCGAACTTGACTGTTTTGGCATCCAAATCGTGCGTTTTCACATCGTTTGCTGAGAAAATCGAGTGTCCATCCCTCCAACCTTAAGCCACTGAGTAAAACTTAGGCTGGAGAGGTCTTTTGGAGCGAGTTTAGCCATTTTACAGAAACTCGGGCTAATCGGGCGAACTTGAAGGTTCGTACGGGTTAGTCCAGCTTGTGTAAAGTGACGATTTCGTCCTTGTGCTTTCAGATCTAAGGTCTTGCTTGACAACGCCTCGTTCCACTCCAAAGTGAACGAAAAATACGTCATTAGTTTGAATATTGTGTAAAAATCGATTATTTAAAGGTTTTACTCAGATCTAAGCATAGGTCTGAGTGAAAAACAGAAGTTTTGCATAAAAAGATGAAGATTTTCGTAAACAGAAGAGATTTGCTGAAAACGAAGGCAAAGCCTTGTGCAAAATCGTTGTAAAACGTTGTTGAACGTTGTTGTAGTTGAAAACGGGTTGAATCTTACTTAGAAAACGAAGGGTTTCGGTTTTGGGGAGCTCCGGGCGAACTTGCAGCAAGTGCAAATGAAGAATGGAGCTGAGTATTTATAGGTGGAGGTGAAAAAGTGGGTTGAGACATCAATTCGGGCGAACTTGTATCAAGTTCGGGCGAACTTGCTTGTTTTCCCTTTGAAGAAACCCTAGATTAACCAGACCGGAATCTGAGTAGATCTATGGATCGGGCTCTACACAAAGAGGTTAATCCTTCGTTTGGTTTCGCGATGATGATGGTTACAACTATACTCCAACTGATCCTACAAAACAAAACACCGTCAAACTCACCACGGGGAGAGGGGGGTTCTCTCCGTGACCACCCTCCGGCGTGAGAATAAGTACAGCTAGTCGGAAGTAAAATGAAGTAAGAGAGAGAGAGTAAGTGAGAGTTAATACCTTCTACTTGAAATCCAAGTCCCTTATTTATAGCCAGAGTTTGGGCGCCAAAATGAGAGATGTAACCTAACGGAATCTTTCGCTATTCCATTAAGTTGTGGCTATCCGTTAGTGCACACGGATCGTGAGCTCATCTATGGTTAGGGAGATGCTGTCACACCCCGACCCGCAGCGGAAAAGGTGATCGGGGCATGATTGGGTTTTCATCAAAGCTTATGACATTTATTATAATGTTTCATATTTATTATTACAATTTAAAAGGAATCATACAATCAAATCAAACAATTACAACATGTTTAATACATCCTTCTAAACTTCATTATTTTTCTTCTAAGGCAATTTCCTATGTTTTCCTTGCTTCATCCTGTTCACCTGTATCATGTGTAAAAAAGGTTTTTTTGGGTCAACAAAAAGTTGGCAAGTGAACCTTGTCCGAAAACATTTATTATTTATTTCTTGTTGTATTTAATATGGAAAAAGTTGCGCAATAATCATATATGAACAAACGTAAGTAAACATACAATAACAAACAAATAGCATACAATATCAAACAAATAACATACAATAACAAAACACCTTGCATGAATATGTAACATGAATGACAATGTAAATGTTGGCAACGTCTCGTTCACACTCATAGGTAATGGGGAACGGCTCACGCTCATAGGTAATGGGGAGCAGACGGCCTATGATGAAATGTATGTGCGATCAAGGCTCAATCAAACGGAGCCGATCGTATGTTGGCACGCCTGGTTCACGCTCATAGGTAATGGGGAACAGCTCAACGCTCATAGGTAATGGGGAGCGGCGGCCTATGAAAATGTATGTACTGAAAATGATAAAATTAATCTAAACAATAATCACACAAACAGATAATACATGATGAATACACATTTGTTCATGGATATGATAGATGCACAATAGTTTAAATGTGATAAATAATAAGACACATGATACACCCCAAAAACGTGATTAAAACGGGGAATTTGTAGAGATTCACTCACCTTGGGTGCGTTCGGTGAATGATGTTGAATGCGCACGAGTTTAGAGGATTGATCGACGAGGAATAACTAACCTAATTAATAACGAAAAACTAAGGTAAATAAATGGATTTTATTAACAAATTTTAATAGGATTTTTGGATATATTTTTGTGAGTTTAAGGCTATTTTCTAACTTTGAAAATGTTATTTTTAATTGATTTTTAATTTAAATAAATAAATAAAAATAATAAAAAAATGTTGATTTTTGACCATTGACCGTTGACTTGTTGACCGTTGACCGTTGACCGGTTCGGTCGGTTATATGTGTGCGCTGGGTGAGACTCGAACCCGTGACCTCCCGTACGCGTGCACGCAGCTCTACCAACTGAGCTACGTGTCTAACCCGAAATATTTCTGTTTTTAGTTATATTTATATACTATTTAACTTAATCCGAAATTCATTTATTTTTAAAAAGGTTTTAATGTATCGACTCGGTGCTCTCCACAGGTCTCGAACCCGGGACCTGTGGTTTAGTTTGGCACACAGTCCACCGCTGGACTGTGTGTCTAACTTGGTAAATATTCTAGTTTTTATTATACTTAACATCTTACTGAGTTAACCCGGTTCGGTAAAAAAAAAGGCATTTTTATTTCAAGAGAGTGAGGTTGGGACAGGAATCGAACTCGCGACGTGTATGTATTTGTTTGCACACAGTCCACCGCTGGACTGTGTGTCTAACCCGTTCATAAAACTGATTTTAATTAATCTTATAACATAACTGAACTTCGTCTTCTTCGTTCAGAACACAGACATCGGTCAAAGCAACTGTTTCTTGTTTAATTCGTTTAACGAATATTATGAGCAATTGAAAAGTGATGAACGGGGAGGGTTTGGGGAAAGAAAATACCGGAACAGATCGTCGTTCTCAGAACTCCGGCAAAGGTTCGTCGGCTCTGTTTGTGAACTTCGGCTGTTAGAATCAATTAACAGTCTTGTTCGATTAGTTATGAAATTGAGGTACTTAAACAAGGACTAACAGAAGTTTGAAGGGTTATACCGATTCACAGCGTGAGATCAGAAAATTTCAGAAGTTTTCCGGCGAGAGTTGAATATTCCGGCTACGTCGTCTGGGAATGATTCTGATGGTTGGATTGAAGTTAGTAACAGTCTAACAACGGATTGAAACGGAAAGAGTCGAGGTATTTACCGTGTAGATGAAATCTCGGTTTTCCGGCGACTTGCAGAGATTTTCCGGCGAGTGAAATTACGTCGAGAATTGGTGTGATTGTGAGCGAAAAGGTTATCAGAGGTTAGAGGGTGTATTTATAGGGAAGAACATCGACGAATTTGGTCTGATTACCGTCTTGATTCGTTGGTCAAAATTTTCCGGCGGTAATGACTAATGTCGCGGTCTGGACATCGGTTATAACTGATGTAATAGTTATTATACGCGTTAAGTCACAAGAAACTGACAGTGTAGGGCGAAATCGTCGGGATTTCCGACGACTGCGAATTGGGCGCGACTTGGACTGGATTTGATTTCTGTGTTTCATTATTTGAATTAATTGTTTCGATATGTTATCAAATAACCAAAGTGGCGGAGTGGTTGGATTAGTGAGAGTTAAGACTTGTGGATTCCCGGCTGACCCGGGTTCGAATCCCAGCAGCCTTGTTTTATTTTTATTTCATTATTTTTTATAAATTTTCAAATATAAATTTTATATTCCAATATACTTATTAATTATGTATCGTTTAAAATTAATTTGAACATTAAATACGCAACGAAATTTTTAACTGGTTGTTCGGTTAATAAACGAAGCGGGTTTGGTAAATCCGGTTTTTGATGGATGTTACAGATGCCACGTGTTGTCATGAGATCGCTATATTTTATTGATGTGAGCATGCTATCGCCGTGATCTTTCTTGGTCGTCCCAGATGCTGCCATGTGGCAATTGGTTCTAACCGAAATATGCTTGCACGATTGGGTATCAGTGGCTTCTAGAAGATCTCACAGCTGTAATTCATCTGTTGCTCGCTACGTGTGCATTCTGTTACAACAGAAAACATTCCCTTTGTCTCTGCACCAAATCCTGTAAACAAGGATTTTTGCTAAGGGAAAGTCTTTCAAGATTAACCGTTTCCTTGCGCGAGCGGCGCAAGGTAGTTAACTGATCTTTTTCCTTTCTCTGCTGTCTAGCGCAACGTCTGTTGAGCTCTTGCTTTAGTATAAATGTCCGTGCAAGGTTTATGAGTGAAATATTATCCAAGGAAATTGATCAAGGTTAACTTTGAACCTTGCGCGAGCTCGCGCAAGGTAGTTAAGTGATACTTTCCCTTTTTGGATACCCGGCGCAGGGTTTAGTGAGTTTTTCTTTGGTAGAGAAGCATGCGCAAGGTCTCCTTGGCAATTAATAGTGGGTGCGGTTTCCTTGCTTGGCACAGGGTTTTTGGGACCATACCCCTTCAAGTCTCCCCAGTCCAGTGTTGCTCCTATGTAAATGTAAAGAGTAGGTGGAGCACTGGACTTGAGATAAGTATGCTGCGCTGTATGGGTGCTGGTCCTTTAGTGTTTTTTGCTTCTTGGTGATGTGTCGTATGTGAACCTTGAAGACTATTTGAAATTCAAATATATTTGGACACGTGTCGCTCATCCAGATGATACACATGTTCCTGAGACATGGTGGTACTGTTGACAGGCTGTCAACAGTACGTGTCTTACTGCATTAATGATAATTCGACGACACTCGCGTGCGTGAGGGTAATTACTGTTCCCCACTCGCCCTTTCAGTTACCTGGGAAGGTGTGATGGTCGCAAAAGTCGCTGTTGTCACGTCGAGCATTAATTGTGATTGGTATATAAAGGGAAACGACTCTCCATTTGCCTCTTCACCAGTTGATACTCTAGAGAGAGAAAAAACATATATCCTTCATATTTTCTGGCGACTGCGAAACTCCGATCATCTTCTTTTTTTCTGAAAAAATCCTTTTCTTCAAGAGTTCTTTCTGCAAGGTTTTCATGGCGACTGGATCTAGTTCCGGGAGAGTCGAGTCATCAGCGACGTCTATACTTCCTCCATTAAAGTGGAAGAGAGAGGACTTTGATGCTTTGATCAACAATTTCTTATTTGCCAAGTCTTAGGGGTCATTCTACCCTAAGGAGGGTTCGACGGCGCCGGATGCTCCGACCGGCTACATCATGTTATTCTACGATTATTTTGCCGAGGCAACTTAACACTTCCGGTTACCCACTTCATGTTGGAAATCCTTGACTACTACAAATTCCATATTTCCCAGTTGAATCCCATGGGAATGGTGAGGATAAGGCACTTCGAGTTTGTTTGCCGGTCGATACAGATTATACCGACGATGGAGAAGTTTCGAGTGTTCTATCAGCTTCACTGTTCTTTGGGCTTCTATTCGTTCCAACAATATTTGCAAGCCAAACGGTTGTTGGTAGTGCCACCCAAATCCTATCACGACTGAAAGCAGAAGTTCTTTTATGTGAAGGCGGCGGTTATCCCGACGGCGATGACGTTCAGGGCCGGGGAGGAGATAGAGCTGGAGACGTTGGCCATTCCGACCAACGAAGTGTGGTACCATAATATAAAGGATGTGCCCAATATTATTTTGCCGGAAAGGGCGCTAATTGCTGCATGGATAAGCATTCTGTGGAAGAAGGAGCGGCAAGAAAAACCGGTTTACACCAAAGATGACGTCGGTATGTTACTTCACAACTTCCTAGAGTAGCTTTTGATAATTGTTTATCAATGATGTTTTGTTGTTATGCTTTGTTTAACAGTTGCGCCGTTATATTTGATTTCTTTCAAGAGAGACAACGGGAAGATGGCCGCGGTGCCGTTCGAAGAGAATGAAGAACCGTTTTTATCAAATCTTGGGGAATTTTGAAATCCCCAAGAAGGAAGATCTTAACGCGCAGCGCTCTTCTACTATTGGTAAGTCATATACTGTGAAGCCTGAGTTAGTTATTGCAATATTACTTGTAGATATCAACTCTAAGTAATATTGCAATGTAACTTATGGCGCAATGTTTTTCCTTTTATCATTGATCAAGTAGGTGATTTGCTAAACTTGGGCGTAGGCCCTAAGTCAAAGAAGAAAAAGAAGCCAACTGCTGCTGCTGCGCCCCCGTCCTCCAAACCAGATGATCAAAAAATTAAGTCATCTACAGCCACAAAGGTTGAGGGCAAAAAGGTACGCGTCTCGTATCTGATTCTTGGTGTGATTACGTGGTGGGGTCAGACTCATTAGAGGGTCTTGTGCCTGTAGGTTTGAAGAAACCAAATCCAGAGCCTATTGACACATCATCTATTCCTGCATCTAACCCAGATGGACCTTTGGAGATACCTTCCAGCCCAGAGGAGGCGTTGAAGCATATCTCAAAGAAGAGAAAAGAAACTGAGACTGCACCACCTTCTCCGCCGAAAAAGGTTGCGCGGTCGCGCATTGGCAAGAAAAGCAATCTAGATGCTTTTGCGAAGAAGTTCTCTCCTAGTATGCCTATTTCTTTGCGGACTTTGTTGAAATAGCTGCGCACTGCCTTATGATTGACACTTATGATTGTTTGTTGTAGAGAAACTCGTAAAGGTTGCGCGAGTCACATCATCTTCTATACCATCCCCGCGCAGGCCTGATAATACTGAAGAGGGAGATGTGGACCAAAACGCACCTATTTTTTATGCGGACCCCATTACTCCAGAAAAAATTGAAAAAGTGACTCCATAAGAAGAGCCCAAACAATTTGTTGCTGAGAATCCTGCTGGCGAGCAGGCTAAAGATACTGCTCCAGATGTCACTAAGAATCCTGCTGGCGAGCAGGCTAAAGATACTGCCACAGGTGTTGCTGCGGGAAGGTCTGCAACTACGGAACAGATAAACTATCCACACCCATTGCTGAGCCTTCAACATCTATTTATAAGGGTGCAGGCCCTTCAACAAAAAACGATCATTTTTCGCCATTTTTTATGAATCGGATGAGGAGTCGTCGATTCGCCCTGATGAAACACCTGGGGATTATTATTATCGCTCTTTTTCTGAGAAACGGGCTTCTGAGATTCATCATCCTGTGTGGAAGGTCAAACAAGGCGATGTTTTTACTGATTAGCACTCTTGCAGGGAGTGGTATAAGCGCATCTTTCCTCCAGCGGAGGTGAAGCGCCAAGAAGAGAAAAACTATGACGTCACTTATCAAACATATTTACAAGAGTCTGCCCTTGCCTCTTCCACTATGAACCGAATCGTGCGCGAATGGCGCAGCATGAACAAGGAGTGGGATGAGGTTGAGATTAACAAGGCGAAGGCCAAATTGGAAAGGGAGAAGACGCTGCAGATGGTTATGGATTTTGAGGGTGCTAAGGCCAAGTTTGATGAGGAGAATAAGACCGAGGAGAGGTCTGCGCTTGCATGGAAGCGTAAGTATGATACTGCTGCAGCGCAATATGCTGACGATCGCAAGCGCTTTATGGAGGCTTGTGATCGAGATAATAATGAAAAAATTTCTCTGCGCAAAGAAATTGAGAGGCTCAAGAAAGAGAAAAATGATGCGGTTGCTGTGGCGGCAGAGGCTCGTTCGCACAGAGAGAGGAGCGAGCAGAATGAGGTAGCGACCAAAATGACTCTCCTCCTTAAGAATAAAGAGATTGATGATTTAACCTCTATGTTATTTGATCGGGAGCGTCTGCCGGCGGAAGTTGATTCATTGAAAAAGGATATTAAGCTTCACTGAACTGAGAAAGCCGAGTTGACCCGCCGTCTTACTGAAGACGAGCAAAAAATTAACGATACGGAGGTCGCTCATGCCACAACTGAGAGTCTGGCAGAGTCGCTGATGAACCAGCTTACTTGGTTGCGCGAGTATGGGATTGTGGAGGTATTATCTCCATCTTTCAAATATATATGTCTTGCTGGAGTATCATATCTTATACTGATGTGTTTGTTTACAGATTGCAAATTCCATCTTAAACTCTACGGAGTTAGATGAGAGGGTAGCAGAACTGATGGTGGCGGCACGGAATGATGGTCATGCTGAGGACTACAAAGAATGTACGTTGCATGTGGCCCACGCTTTGAAGACTGAATGGGACACAAGCCGAGCTGCCACCCAGGGAACCGACATTTGCCATTTATGCAGCTACGAAAGAAAACTATGACCACTTGCAAATCCCAGTTATGGACCTCGTGGATGCTGCACTTCAACAAGATGATTTTGTTGATAGATTAAAGGAGATTTTTGCAGTGGTCGAGAAGCAACAAAGCACAAAAGAAGCAGGGAAGGAAAGCTAGATTGCTTTAATTTTCTTGATGCTTGTATTTTTCTTTTGACGTAATGTTGCGCGGATGCGCAAGTACTTTTTTATGTGAATATAATATATTTAGTTTACAATATTTGCATGTGATCAATTGCTTGTTTAGGATAGACAAATGAACAATAATCAGACTCATGTGTGAGCGTAAGCATTTTTTTCTTATCTTGTGGCTCACGAGTATGTGTTTTTGTGTATCCAAAGGAATTGCATGCATTTGTAATAAATATATAAAAGAATGTAAGTAGCGATAGGAAGTATTTTACTTATTGATAAAGCGTAAAGCTGCAAACTGTCACTAAGATTACAATCAAGAAATAATGTAAACAGGCTCATAGAAAGCGCAAGGCTAATGAGCTCTGGGATTACATGTAACAACGAAGTAGTTGTTGCGCGTTCCAAGTCCTAGGAACTGTCGTTCTGTCCAGACTATGCGCCTTTTCCAAGGACCTCATGAATCACGTATGGTCCTTCCCATTTTGGTGCCAGTTTTCCTGGCTTTTCGATGTTTGATGCCTCATTGTCGCGAAGTACGAAATCACCGGGTAAGAAGGTGCACACGCATACCCGTTTGTTGTAGTATTTCTCCATTTAAGACTTGTACTTTGCTTCGCGTATTGTTGCATTTTTGGGCCTCTCCTCAACTAAGTCGAGATCAAGCCGGCGCTGCTCTTCGTTATTCTGTTTTTCAAGAGCAATCATTCTGGGTGATGGAAGACCGATTTCCGCAGGTATTACAGCTTCTGTACCGTAAAAAAGACTAAATGGTGTTTCCCCAGTGCTTGTTTTTGGCATAGTACGATGCGCCCATAATATACTTGCCAATTCATCAACCCAGCCGCGTCGCGCCGTACCTTGGCGTGCCTTTATGCCTTCCACCAGTTGTTTGTTTATGCTTTCTACCTGACCATTTGCCTGTGGGTGGGCAACAAAGGCAAAAACATGTTCAATTTTCAATTCCTGCTTCCAAGCTTATAGCTCTGCAGCTGTGAGATTGGGACCATTGTCGGTGACGATTCGTAATGGTAAGCCGAAACGGCAGATAATGTGTTCCCATATAAATTTACGAACTACCATCGCTGTGGTGGATGCTAACGGCTTAGCCTCCACCCATTTGGTAAAATAATCGACCACGACAATAACGAATTTGACTGCGCCCGGCGCATCAGGAAATGGCCCAATAAGATCAATCCCCCATTGTTGGAAAGGCCAAGCAGTGGTTATTGGAATAAGGGGATTCTTTGGGCATAGTGTCTTCGGAGCATGCCTCTGGCAAGACATGCATTTGCACATAATTTCAATTGCATCAACATACATCCCAGGCCAGTAATAGCCTGTACTGATAATCTTGGCAACCACCATGCGCGGTCCAGAATGAATACCACACAACCCCTCATGGATTTCCCGTACTAAATATTGTGCATCATGTCTGCTCACACAGCGAAGTAAAGGTCCTGAATACGACTTCTGATATAGGATACCATCTGCCATTTCGTAATTAATGGCCTTGCATCGTATTTTCCTTGCTTGAGCTTTGTCTGCTGGAAGTGTCCCATGTAGCAGGTACATAATAATTGGAGACATCCAAGATGGATCTCCGATTTCAACCATGCTTACTTGTTTGAGTGGTACAGATGGGTTGCTTAAAACTTCGATGCGAACCTCTCTTGCCAAATGCTGAAAACTTGTCGCAGCTAACTTGCTCAAGGCATCAGCATGCTTATTTTCACTTCGATTCACGTGAACAACTTTGAATTGCTTAAACTGAGTGATGAGTGCTTTCGCTTGTTCTAGATAGAGGGCCATGATGTTGCCCTTTTGCATCGTAGGAACCGATAATTTGTTCAGGAACTAGCTTAGAGTCAACATGAGCAGTTAAGTTAGATGCACCATTTTAATAGCCAGGCGTAAGCCTGCTAAGAAAGCTTCATATTCTGCTTCATTATTGGTACTCTTAAACTCAAGCCGAATTGCATAAGTGAACTCTTCGCCATCTGGACTTACCAAACGTAACCCTGCTCCTGCCCCATTGCTGTTTGATGCACTGTCAGTGTACAAGATCCATGCTCTGTCATCAACGTTGGGAACTGGATTTTGAATTGCTTCGCACTCTTCAACCGTATCTGCTGGAATTTCAGCAACAAAATCGGCTAACACTTGACCTTTGATGGCTTGTCTTGGCTTATAACAAATGTTGTATGCTCCCAATTCAATTGCCCACTTCGCGAGGCGCCCAGAAACGTCTGGTTTAGGTAAAACTTGACCAATATGATAATTAGTCAGAACCGTAATGGCATGCCCTGAAAAATATCATCCCAGCCTGCGCGAAGCGTGAACAAGAGCTAACACTAATGTCTCCATTATAGAGTACCGTGTCTCTGGATCATTCAACATTTTGCTGTTGTAATATATGGAGATTGACCGCCTCCCCGATCCACGATTAACATTGCTCCAACTGCCACTGGTGAAGCAGAAAGATAAAGGATCATCGGTTCTTTGCTGCGCGGAGCAATAAGCTTGGGTAATTGCATAAGACAATCCTTCATTTCTTGAAAAGCTTTCTCCGCTTCAGGAGTCCATAAAAACGTTTTACTTTTGACACAATTATGTATGGTTCGGATGAATGGAAATGACTTTGCAGCATGATTAGCCAAAAAGCGGTTAAGCGCAGCCAATCTCCCAGCTAATCGTTGCATTTCTTTGATGGTGGTGGGAGATGACATCTTTTGGATGACCTCCACCTTTTCTGGATTAACTTTGAATCCTTCTTTTGTAATAACAAAACCAAGGAACTTTCCTTCTTCCATGCCAAAAGAGCATTTTCCTGGGTTTAACTTTATACTGACCTTGCGCAAGGAATCGAAGGTTTTCTGGATATCCATATTTCGAAACAACAAGGTTTTGAGCTTTGCGCGAATTGCCATAGAAATTGCAGGACCGAGAATAATTGGTTGCTCTGGATACTTATTGTTCAGAACCCATTTCTCTGGTTCATTTGGTGACGTTGGTTTAGCAGCCTTAACAACTGGTTCCTCGATAGACATAATCTCTTTTCGAGCGAATATGATAGCTACCCCAGTTGGCATTGGGAAACCACATGCAGCGTGAGGCGCAGACGTATTCATGCTGAAATCTCGTTGCGCTCGTCGTCCTAATAAAATGTCGTGACGGGATATTGCTGGCATTACCATGAAGTTCACTTGAATGGTGCGCGAGTGTTTACCGTCTGAAAGAATCACGGGGAAAACTATCTGTCCAAGAGGGAAAACAGCCTTGTTGCAGAATCCAGTTAACGGGAAGTCATCTGGTTCCAGGCGTGCCTTATCTTCCGGATCTAACTGTTTGAAGCACTGTTATGATATCCATAGAACTTCCCGGATCTATGAACATATAGTCGGTCCGGTAATGGCCAAAGATGCCTGTAATTACCACTAGTCTTTCTTCATGGGGTCCACCTGGAACCACAGGAAATATCACTTGTTGCTCGCGCCATTTCTCTTCTCGGAATTTTTGAAAGCTGCGCTTACGTGACGAGCCTCCTTGAATCATGGCAACTTGTTTCATTTTCTTATTACTTAGCCCCTCATCTCCGTGCGTGAGTTGCCTGACCTCTTTTCGAACCGATTGCACCAAGTGTGTCAGCTTACCACTTTTCAAAGCCTTTTCAATTTCTGTGCGCAGGCTAATGCAATTATCAGTTGTATGCCCTGTGTCTGTGTGGAAATCACAGAAGAGGTTTGGGTATTGACCCTTTTTGTTCTTCATGGGTTGAGGTTGATAATTCTCAGTGCTCAAGACTTCCGTGGGAGATTTGGTGAGAGGAGTCCACTGTCGTTCTCGATTCTCGTTTTTAATGGCTTTCTGAGTTGCAATCTTGTTAATCGTTGCGCGAGCATCCATTGGAAAGTAGGGTGAATAAGAACTCTGGTTCGAATCTTTCCTGCCTCCCCTACTCAGATCCTGAGGACGGTTCTGGGGAAGTGGAGGTCTGTTAGAATTAAGGTTACTCTCCGTCTGCGTGTAAACCTTGGCTACAGCCATTAGCTTGTCCCAGCTCTTCGGAAGGCCAGTTGTTCCGGAAAGTACTTTGATCATTTCATCGCACCTTACTGCGTATTTAAATTGCGCGCGGATAAGGTCCTCATGAACATCTCCAATCTCCAAAACTTCTTTGTTGTAGCGCGTGATAAAATCTTCAAGGTTTTCATCATCTCTCCGCCAGATGTTCATCACATCCGAGGAGTCACGCACATATCGTCTTTGTTGACTAAAGTGTGCAAGGAACTTCTCCTTAAGATCGTTCCAAGAAGACAGTTTACCTGTAGGCAAATTATCAAACCGTAGGCGCGCGGCGCCGGTAAGAGTTTGAACAAACAGGTGGCACCACATTGGTAATGTCCACCCTCCAAGTAGCCCTGCCCCCGTGAAAAGGCGCATGTGATCATCAGGATCGGCTAAACCGTTAAAATTGCCTACATTGTTTGGTAACTTTGCTCATCTAACGGAGCCAGTGCTATTTCTCTCACAAATTTAGATTGTTCGGCTGCTTTGACTGGTCGATATATCAGATTGTAATCATGTTCTGCCTCCGGGTTGTACACTGCACGTACTTTAGGCTTATAACTCACATGATCTGTAGACAGACGATTAAAAACACTTGCACTATCTCCTTCATCGTAAGTCTTATCATACTCATCGTGTTAGATGTCTCGCTTCTGTGATGATCGCGGGCCCAAACGTGAGTGAACTGATGGCCGACGTTGAAGGTTTACTTCTTGCTTCCTGTTACCAGAATGAACAGAATCATTCCTTGTTTTAGAGTACATTTCAGTTCCATCTACAGATACATGCGAAGGCACACGAACTTGGTTCTGAGTTCTGTAACTTAACGCTCGAGGCGCCGGCGAAGCACGGGCCTTAGGTGCACCAACCGGAGCTTGAAAAGCTGGAGTTCTGGTTTGAGCACATAGTTGAGCATACATAGCATTCAAAGCAGTCTGAGATTTAATTAACCATGATAATGGATTTTCTCCAGGTGGGAGAATTGACGCAACATCAACGTGAGGAGCCGCCAGTGTTACTGGAATGCTCGCATGATCTGGATCATACGAAGCATCAGCTTCACTAGACGAATCTTCAACAATCTGTCCATCGACCTGAGCAGCGCCAGTGGTGTGACGACTCTCCGATCGAGGACCTGGAAATGAAGATCCATCAGCCATGAAGCTGTAGATCTAAGTGAAACAAAACGAAAGATAAGAGAAGAAAAGAAAATCGGTGGGCGCCAATGAAGAAACCCTAGATCAACCAAACCGGAATCTGAGTAGATCTATGGATCAGGCTCTACACAAAGAGGTTAATCCTTCGTTTGGTTTCGCGATGATGATGGTTACAACTACACTCCAACTGATCCTACAAAATAAAACACCGTCAGACTCGCCACGGGGAGAGGGGGGTTCTCTCCTTGACCACCCTCCGGCGTGAGAATAAGTACAGGTAGTCGGAAGTAAAGTGAAGTAAGAAAGAGAGAGTAAGTGAGAGTTAATACCTTCTACTTGAAGTCCAAGTCCCATATTTATAGCCAGAGTTTGGGCGCCAAAATGAGAGATGTAACCTAACGGAATCTTTCGCTATTCCATTAAGTTGTGGCTATACGTTAGTGCACACGGATCGTGAGCTCATCTATGGTTAGGGAGATGCCACGTGTCGTCATGAGATCGCTATATTTTAGCGATGTGAGCATGCTATCGCCGTGATCTTTCTTGGTCGTCCCAGATGCTGCCATATGGCAATTGGTTATAACCGAAATATGCTTGCACAATTGGGTATCAGTGGCTTCTAGAAGATCTCACAGCTGTAATTCATCTGTTGCTCGCTACGTGTGCATTCTGTTACAACAGACAAGATTCCCTTTGTCTATGCACCAAATCCTGTAAACAAGGATTTTTGCTAAGGGAAAGTCTTTCAGGATTACCGTTTCCTTGCGCGAGCGGCGCAAGGTAGTTAACTGATCTTTTTCCTTTCTCTGCTGTCTAGCGCAACGTCTGCTGAGCTCTTGCTTAGGTATAAATGTCCGCGCAAGGTTTATAAGTGAAATGTTATCCAAGGAATTTTATCAAGGTTAACTTTGAACCTTGCACGAGCCCGCGCAAGGTAGTTAAGTGATACTTTCCCTTTTTGGATACCCGGCGCAGGGTTTAGTGAGTCTTTCTTTGGTAGAGAAGCCTGCGCAAGGTCTCCTTGGAAGTTAATAGTGGGTGTGGTTTCCTTGCTTGGCGTAGAGTTTTTGGGACCATACCCCTTCAAGTCCCCCCAGTCCAGCGTTGCTCCTATGTAAATGTAAAGAGTAGGTGGAGCACTGGACTTGAGATAAGTATGCTGTGTTGTATGGGTGCTGGTCCTTTAGTGTTTTTTTGCCTCTTGGTGACGTGTCGTATGTGAACCTTGAAGACTATTTGAAATTCAAATATATTTGGACACGTGTCGCTCATCCAGATGATACACACGTTCCTGAGACGTGGTGGTACTGTTGACAGGCTGTCAACAGTACGTGTCTTATTGCATTAATGACAATTCGGCGACACTCGCGCACGTGAGGGTAATTATTGTTCCCCACTCGCCCTTTCAGTTACATGGGAATGTGTGATGGTCGCAAAAGTCGTTGTTGTCACGTCAAGCATTAATTCCAAGGTACAACCTTTAGGAGAACGTGATCCCCCACTTCGAATTGTAGGGGCTTGCGGCGTTTATCGGCATAACTCTTTTGACGACTCCAAGCTTTCAAGAGATTGTCCCTGATTTGGAGGATTTTGTGTAACACCTCGTGTTTTTACGTCCAATATTTTTCCGACACGTGTCCCGGTAATCCGTATGTGTATTTTACGCTAAAACGGGAGGGACCAAGTTTGTCAAATCGCTAATCTAATTCTCGTTATGCCTTGGAATAAAGTTGAGGGGCCAATTATTCAATAAATGAAAATATAATCGAGTGGGAAGTGTAGGGACCAAAGATGCCAAACTTTTGGCAGGTTTGAGGGCCGCCGCGGCGGCGTGACGGGCCTATCTGGGCAGAAAGTTTGCTATTGCTGCCAATTTGCACTTGGACACTACTCACTTGATTTTGTGCCACCTTGCTTGTGATTTTGCCACCTTGTGCTCAGCCCTTGACACCTTTAGAGCACTTGCAAACACCTCAAGACCCTCCTCAACCCTTGTTCTTACCTCTATCATCCTCAACATGCCTTTAAGGAGTTTTTTCCAAGTGTTGCAACAAGTTCTTCACACTTGAAGCTTTGTCAACACACCTTAGAAGAGTTCTTGATGAAATTGGAGCATTATATTCTGTTCTTAGCATTATCTGGACCATATGTAAGTGTTCAATCTTATGCTAAGTCGATTCTTCAGAGTTCTTAGCCTAGAACAAAGTCACGTCGTAATTACGCCTTGACTTTGCTATAAATCCGTGTATACTCCACCATTGTGTGTAACGAAAGTTCCTATGTGCTCATAATGATGGAGGTAATAGACCCTCAAGAGGGCATTTTCAGATTTTCACGGATTCATGGCCAATTGACAAGTCAAACGAAAAGTCAATAAAAGTCAAACTGAGCAAATTTTGTAAAATCCATATCTAATGATCCAGAAGTTATAAAATATGTTTTAAAGCATTAATAACCTAAAAATAAGTATTTGAACATATGTCAACAGGTTCAGTTCATCAATTTTTGGTCTAGGCTCGGTTTGTAACCGAAAGTCTCAAACAGTTGACTTTCTGTTGACTTTCAGTTCTGACCCGTTTTGAGCCATGCTTGATACTGAGTTTGGGTCATTTTATGACCATGATTATGTTTAGAATATTTTCTTAAAGTTTCGTGACTCGATTCCTAAGAAATCTGAGTTTTTACATAAGTTCCGTAAAAATCCTTAAAACTTCGCAATCAGGCCCTTTTACGCAAAATAAGATTTCTAGCACATATGAGTATATGGATGGTATACTTACTGATATGTTATGATAAGTAGGACCATTTGGGATGTTTGTTCGGTTTATGACCTGAATGCATGCTTAAGAATCGCTAATCGATGCTAAATGACTAATTTACCCTTTTTACGGAAAATAGCAAAAATCAAACTTTTTATAATCAAAATTTTAACTTACTAATGTTATAAGTTAAATGACATATTTTTGGCCATTTAAAACAGGTCCTAACTTCAGTTTATATTAAATATCAATTTAACGGCATTTTAGCAACTTTTACGCCTTTCGGCGCATAAGTATGGTTTAAAACCATAACCATGAGCCGAGACTTGTTACCTACTGATTTATAAACTTATTTTTAATATAACAACAGTAAGTACAAGTCCCGAACTCAGAATCCCAAATTCGGCTTCAAGGCTATGTGTGAAATTACTAAAATGCCCCTACGATGTTTCAAAAATCATCAAACACACATATATTTGATATCCTACTGTTATAACATGATAAAATATTTGTTTTTACAGAATATTTAAGGTCATAACATCAGATTCACTTAAACATCTTTTATAAGCCTAAAAATGACTAAAATGCCCTTGTAAGGCATAATTCGGTTTTAAATACACCTCGGACCTATCTTTGCAAATGCTACTGATTTTATAATTTAAACATATCTCATTATGGAACTTATATACGACTCTTACGGTTACCTGGTTTCGCTTATACACATTCGGTTAAGCATACGTAGCTAGTTTACGTTTAACCAAAATGGGTTTAAATATGTCCATTCTTTATCAAAATCCAGAATGTTATTGGTCTTCCCATACCATACAAGTCTATGTACTTGTCGGGTCCAATTAACATTCTATTCCGGTCACCGCTTAATCTAGCGTATCGTACCTTATCACATTTAGCGTAAGACTAACAGGTCCAAGTCTAGGACTTAACTAAGGACCCGTTAGCATTCTGATATTGGTTATTAATTACCATCACTCCAGACTGAACGCCTCCCGGTAGATTGCTCCTGTACTTGCTCTGGAATACGGCTGAATTTGGATTACTTGCGAACTTCAATTCAGGTAAATACCCTTAATCTATTTTTCCTATACGGGCTTGGGATACGGTAGATTACTACCGCTTGGTCGGGTATGGGATAATGTTTTATCTAATTGTAATAATTAACTGAAATCTTACATAACCCGGTTTTGATCTGTTTTGACTGAAACTAAAACATTGAGGGTGGGCTTGACCGTGTCTGGGATATCCTTGGCTCACTAAATTGGTAGTGGCCACGACAATAAAACATGGCGTATAGGCATACACTGGGAAATTGCTATCCTGCTTTCTTTGTGAAAGTTCAGAGTGGTGTGTTAGTCGATCATGTCTCGGTTTTTGTACCGGGCCTCATATGTAAAAGCCAGCATGTAAATCTGTATACAAGGTCTTTTGTATTGTCCCAAGTTATTTATAAAAACGTGCCTTGTTCACCTAAAACCATTTTTTAAAATGTTTTCAAAATGAGTCGGTTGAGCGTATTTACCAGTGTAAACTAACGTATTTTCAAAAGCTTAAGTTACAGGTTGCAAGTACAGAATAGGCCGGGAGCTACGAGGTGAATAACCAAGGAGTTACGACCTTAGGATTTGCCTGTTTATAGTCTGATTATCATTTTGAACGCATTTCGATCCTCCTGTGGATCTAGTTACAACCATGTCTGTATATATTTATTTTGAACACTAGACATTATCGGTTGTAATAGTTTAATTATTCCAAGCCTTCCGCTGTGTTATGCTTATTTGGTTATCATGATATCAACTTTACGTCACGGTACTCCCCACTGGGCCCACCGATAGACACGTGGATGTCGGGGTGTGACATTTTGTCTGTCGTTTCCTGAATTAACTCGGGATCGGTGATTTGTGCTTCTCCGATCTCGTGCCATGCAATAGGCAATCGACATTTTCTTCCATACAGCGCCTCAAAAGGAGCCATTTGAATGCTGGTGTGATAACTATTATTGTACGAGAATTCAATTAAAGGTAGATGCGTATCCCAATTACCACCGAAATCTATGATGCACGCACGAAGCATGTCTTCGAGGTTGCGGATCGTGCGCTCAGTCTGACCTTCGGTTTGAGGATGAAAAACGACAATGAGATTAAGCGTAGTACCGAGAGCAGATTGAAAAGTCTCCCAGAGACGTGAGGTAAAGCGACCGTCACGGTCAGAGATGATGTCACAAGGCGTCCCGTGTCGACAAATGACTTCGTCGGTATAGATTCGTGCTAATCGTTCTACCTTAAAGTCTTCTCGTATAGCAATGAAGTGCGCGGATTTGGTAAGACGATCAACGATAACCCAAATGCTATCGTGACCAGAGGAGGTGCGAGGAAGTTTCGTAATGAAGTCCATAGCTATACTCTCCCACTTCCACATCGGGATTTCCGGTTGTTCGAGCAAACGAGAGGGCTTTTGATGCTCGGCTTTAACTTTGGAACAAGTTAAGCACTTTGAGACGTAGACGGTGATATCCTTTTTCATGCCCGGCCACTAATACTTGGGACGAAGGTCCTGGTACACTTTTTCGGCTCCGAGATGAATGGAGTATCGAGATTTATGGGCTTCGGTCATTAGCAATTCACGAAGATTATCACGGCTAGGAATCCAAATACGATCGAGATAGTAATAAGTACCATTATATTTAAAAATAAGCTGAGTTTCGGCACTACATTTCATTTATTCCTGCAGGGTATTCTAATTAAAACAAGCAAATTGGGCGGATCGAATGAGAATTTCAAGATTATTCAAAGCTTGAGAGTCACGAACACTACACACATAGCTTCGTCGACTGAGAGCATCGGCTATGACGTTTGCTTTGCCACGGTGGTAGCGAATCTCACAATCGTAGTGGTTGAGAAGTTCAACCCATCGGCGTTGGCGCATATTCAGTTCCTTTTGATTGAAGATATGTTATAAGCTCTTATGGTCGGTGAAGACCGTACACTTAGTACCGTAAAGGTAGTGTTACCATATCTTCAATACAAAAACAACTGCACCGAGTTCGAGATCGTGGGTTGTGTAGTTCTTCTCGTGGATCTTGATTTGTCGAGACGCATACGCGATAACCTTGTCTCGTTGCATGAGAACACAACCAAGACCAAGATTAGAGGCATCGCAATAAACAACGAAATCATCATTTTCGTCGGGAAGAGCGAGTACGGGAGCGTTGCATAGCATACACTTGAGAGTTTGAAAGGCTTCCTCTTGTTTGGAATCCCAAACGAAAGGCTTGTCCTTATGAGTTAAAGCGGTAAGCGGAAAGACGATTTAAGAAAAGTTGGCGATGAATCGACGGTAGTAACCCGCCAATCCAAGAAAGGAACTGATTTCGGATGCATTCTTCAGTGTAATCCAACTCTTGACAGCTTCAATCTTTGCAGGGTCGACGTGAATTCCTTGACTATTAACGATGTGTCCGAGAAATTGGACTTCTTCGAGCCAGAATTCACATTTAGAGAACTTAGCATAAAGGCGATTTCCTTGAAGAAGTTCGAGAACTAAACGAAGATGACGGGCATGTTCGGCTCTCGACTTCGAGTAAATAAGGATGTCATCGATAAACACAATGACAAAACGATCTAAGAAATCCTTGCACACACGGTTCATCGAATCCATGAAGACCGCGGGTGCATTTGTAATACCAAAAGGCATGACCACGAATTCGAAATGGCCATAAGGAGTACGAAAGGCGGTTTTAGGAATATCTTCTTCCAACACGCGTAACTGATGATAACCAAAACGTAGATCGATCTTAGAAAAACAAGTAGCACCTTGAAGCTGATCAAATAAGTCGTCGAAACGAGGAAGAGGGTAGCGGTTCTTTATCGTGGGTTTGTTGAGTTCACGATAATCGATGCACATTCGGAATGTCCCATCTTTCTTTTTCACAAAAAGAACGGGTGCGCCCCATGGCGAAGTGCTCGGGCGTATAAAGCCTTTATCAAGAAGCTCTTGAAGTTGGCTTGATAGCTCGCGCATTTCTGATGGTGCGAGACGATAGGGAGCTTTAGCAACGGGAGTAGCACCGGGAACTCAATCGATACTGAATTCAACATCACTAGTAGGGGGTAAACCGGGTAAATCGTCAAAAAAGACCTTAGGAAAATCACAAACAACGGGGATGTCTTTAAAGGTTTTCTTTTCATTCTCCGGGTTCACGATGTGGGCGAGAAAAGTGATGCACTTCTTGCGCAGGCACTTATTCGCTTGTGTACATGAAAAAATCATCAATTTCTTTGAGTGAGTTTCACCGTAAAATGGAGTTGATCACCGTTAGAAAGAGGGATACGAATCATTTTATCGAAGCAAGCAACTTCAGCATGATTTTCACGAAGAAAATCCATGCCTACTATGATATCGAAGCTACCTAACTGCATAGGTATGAGATTGATCGAGAAGGCATGGTTGTTGAGATCGAGAGTACAACCATGTAGGACGAAGGTGACGGTGACGGTTTTTCCGGTGGTGACTTCCACATCGAAGTCTTTGTGAGTTTAGCGCGTTTACATTTTAAAACCTTTTCGAATTCCAGCGATACAAAACAATTATCGGCACCAGTATCAAATAAACATGTAGCATAAATACCATTAACGAGGAATGTACCATTGACAACATTGTTGTCATTCTGAGCCTGGCGATGATTGAGATTAAAGGCTCTTCCACGTGCAGCCTGTGGTTGCTGCTGCTGAGGCTGTGGTGGCTGTGGTGGCTGTGGCTGCTGCTGTTCCTGCTTCACAGGTTTGTTAGGGCAGACATTACTAAAATGATTCGGGTCTCCGCACATGTAACAAGCACGTGCCCTTGGCGCTTGCTGCTGATTGGCCTTAGGAGGGAGCTGGTAAAGCTGGTGTTGCTGGAGCTTGAGGAGCTGACTGACGAGGGCCAACTGACAGTAAAGTGGTCGTAAATGTTGCAGTTGGTGCAGAAGCGGCAGTTGCCCCCAACGACATGATGATAAGTGCACTTTGAGCACAAAGGGTGAGGACCAGTATACGCACGCTTTGCTGGAGGTGCGTTCGGTGCAGCAGACTGGAGCGGCTGAGGGTTCGGTGGAGCAGTAAGTGCACAATTCTTGCTCGGGTTTTCTCTCTTGCGACCTCGGCGACTGTTCTTTGACTCTCGAGACTGTACGGTAGGAGCTGCTGTTTCGGTGATGGCCTGGTTTGCAACCTTGCTGGTCTTAAAATGACCAGACTGAACCCGTTTGTCGTTGATCTCTGCGGCTAGCTGGTAGGTCTCTTCGATAGTAGCAGGGCGTGATGCTTGAACAAAATCAGCGACGCAGTCAGGCAGAGCATTGAGGTATTTCTTAATTGCCTTTTCGGTAGTGTCCACCTGACCGGGACAGATAATGCTCACCTGCTTGAAACGAGCTGTTAGACCAGCGTTGTCGGGACCGTCTTGCTTAATTCCCTAAAACTCGTTCTCCAACTTCTGGACTTCATAGGGAGGGCAAAATTCCTTGATCATGATTGCCTTAAGTTCCTCCCAGGTGAGTCCGTAGGCTTCGTCGTTTCCCCTCTTGTTACGCTCCGAGGTCCACCAGTCGAGAGCCCTGGACTGGAACACGCCGGGAGCGTTGATGGTACGAAGGGGTTCTGGACATCCACTCTGACGGAACGTGACCTCGATAGTATAAAACCAGTGGAACATGGCACTTGGTCCTTCAGTGCCTGAGAAAGTAAGTGGTCCACGTGCCTTGAATTGCTTAAAGTTGAAGGAGGACTTAGGCGCATCGGATTTCGAATCAACCGATGAGTTGCTGCTGGCAGCGTGGATCTCGCTCATGATTTGAGGAATGACTTTAGCCATCTGCTTGGCTACCAGTGAAGCGATGCGCTTATCAGCGTTGTTGCGCTGGATGTTCCTCCGCGTGTGAGATCCCATAGAAGACATCTACACGAAGGTTTAGATTAGATGAGATTCAATTATAATAGGTTTATGTTTAAAATATTTATTATTATTATTCATACAAGGCACTAAATCACGTAAGCACGTATCCACGTAAACACATAAGCACGTAAGCACATATTTTGCACGTATCCACCTCTAATTAAAATCATGCGTAGCGCGTATGAGATGCAAGATATAAGCGTAATAAGCGATATATATACATATATATATATACATATATATATATACATATATATATATATAAGCGAGGTAAGCGAGTAATACCGCGTATGAGACCATACGCGTAAGAGGGATGAGCGTTTTAGTTTGGTTGGTGATTATTTAGCGTTTTAGATTACGAGAGCTGTGCGAGTTGTGCATAATTTATAAAGCGAAGAGCGACAAAGCGAGAAATCAATAATATGAGAAATAAAGCGAGAAATCAAATAAGCGAAAATTCTCAAAATTTAAACACATAGATAATAATAAATTCGATGATGCGTAAAATCGACGATTATAGGCTTAAATCAATTGGGAGCGTCTGGGTTTTGAGACAGCGACTACCCAAAGTGGTTCGAAAATTCTCCGAGTTCGGACACACGATTTGGCCTAATAGACAAATGCTCTCGCCGTACCACGGTTAACGACATTTATCCTTCCAGTTACGTCGTGTTCCGAGTCATCGAATTAATGGAGACTTGGGTGAGATTGAAAATCGAGGAGCGAAACTAGTTATTAAGATACGGGTTTCACCCCTAACTTAACAACTTCATTCCTAGTTATGGCTACACTCACCGATCGAGTCGGGAGTTCCACTAGATAGAAATGGAGATTTTCGTCGAGGTTTGAATATCACTCCTAACTCAACGAAAATATCTCGTGCGATAGAGATTGTACGGAGTGAATGATCTTATCGAGAGTTCTCGGTTTTCACACATAATCCCGACTTGATCACTCGTTTTGTGTGATACGAGCGTTTCCAAGCGTGTATATTGTGTTAGCCTTAGGAAAGGCATGTAAGCATTTATGGCAAGTAGTTTAAGCGTTTAAGTCAAAGATTGGTCAAATCGGGTACTTAAACATATGACTAGGTCGAACATGGCAATTCTACCTAATTATCCTATAGTTATGGCTCTGATACAAATCTGTCACACCCCAACCGATGGCGGAAACATCGGTATAGTGGCACTAGGCGAACCAGATTGTCTCATGAGAAATTCCATAACACTATTCAAGTGACAATATTTAAACGTCAAAATCCCATACTTTCAACATATAATCCTTAAACAAGTTACAAAATACAAGCAATCCCATAAAACAAAACAAGTTCGATATCCCCTAGATTTCTATTACAATGCGTTTCTAGAATACCAAATCCTAATCCGTTTGCAAAGTAGTCAAATCCTCAACCTGCCACATATGTTAAAAATAAAACGTAAATACAATTAAGTAAAGGTGAGCATACAGGTTTTACGTACAATATAGATATAAAAGCGTTTAGCATACACCACATGACATACGTAAGAGATGTGAACTATGTAACTACTTAGATTCATGCAAACCAACAAACCGCGATTGATCGAGGCATGCGAACAAGCGTCCACATCCTAAAGAGAAAATAAATGAGAAATAAAAATGCGAGCCTTAACAACCCCGGGCCTCCGGGTGGCGGGTCAACCTCTAGTATACTACCATGTTAAGGGTGGCGTACAAGAAATCAAGCAATACATACAATTTAGCAGATTTCATGTATAGTCATGTAATTCACCGGGTTGCGAATAAGCGTTTGAGAGTTGTGTGATGTGCTTTGATATACGAACATATGTGACACCCAAAAGTGCGTTTAAGTGTAAAAGGGATTCAAGTATACTCACAGTTGGTACGTTTTAGGAGAGGTTCGGGACCTGAGATGAGTTGAGGAGAGCATCGGATCAGCCTGTAAGCGAATCAGAAGTGCATAAGTCTTCCGAATTGCTGAAACGGTTAGCAGTTGATGGAGCAGCAGACAAGTTCGGGCGAACTTGTACTTGAAAGTACAAGTTCAGGCAAACTTGTATGTCTGGACTTACTGAGTGTACAAGTTCAGGCGTACTTGTCTGGTTTCCTAGGAAACAGACAAGTTCGAGCTAACTTGTCCCATTTGTTGTGGTGGGTCAACCTCTAGTATACTACCATGTTAAGGGTGGCGTACAAGAAATCAAGCAATACATACAATTTAGCAGATTTCATGTATAGTCATGTAATTCACCGGGTTGCGAATAAGCGTTTGAGAGTTGTGTGATGTGCTTTGATATACGAACATATGTGACACCCAAAAGTGCGTTTAAGTGTAAAAGGGATTCAAGTATACTCACAGTTGGTACGTTTTAGGAGAGGTTCGGGACCTGAGATGAGTTGAGGAGAGCATCGGATCAGCCTGTAAGCGAATCAGAAGTGCATAAGTCTTCCGAATTGCTGAAACGGTTAGCAGTTGATGGAGCAGCAGACAAGTTCGGGCGAACTTGTACTTGAAAGTACAAGTTCAGGCAAACTTGTATGTCTGGACTTACTGAGTGTACAAGTTCAGGCGTACTTGTCTGGTTTCCGAATTGCTCACACATTTTATTAAATATTTTTGGTAAACTTTGTTGTATTTGATACTATGTTTATTTACTTAAAAGGATATTATTTGATTATATTTTATTATAGTTTTTATGAGAAAATAATCAAAAGTTTAATAAAAAAATGTTCTTTGTTCGGATCGAACCGGTTTGTTATTTGCAGCGAGTGGGGATCGAACTCGTGACCTTTCGTTTACGTGCACGCAGCTCTACCAACTGAGCTACGTGTCTAACCTGTAATATATTGGAATTTAATTATCTATATATACTTACTGAGATAACCTTATTTTTTGATTAGTTAAAAAGGTTTTGTACTTTGTAAAGACGGTGTAACGAACCGGTCTCGAACCCGCGCCTCACGCTTCGTGTTGCACACAGCCTGACCAATTGGGCTGTGTGTCTAACCCGAAGAATACAAGATTTTAATTAATCTTATATACTAACTGAGTTGTTTTATAAATATATGTTATAAAAATGTTTGCGATATGTAGGGAAATCGGAATGTGTTTAAGACTCGAACCCGAGACCATATGTTTCAAGTGCACACAGTCCACCACTGGACTGTGTGTCTAACCCGGTATAATTTCCGATTTCAAATTCATTTAAACATTGCTTTCACTTCATCTTTCTCATTTTAAAAACACAGAACCGTAATCCCGACTGATTTGTTTAATTTAACAACTATATCTTAAACAAACTCATATTAGATTGAAATGAAAAGATTAAGTAACATGATATACCAAAACAGAGAGTTTCTTCAGACTTCCGGCGAAGATTCCGACGACCTTGAATTGAGATTCCGGCGAGTGTTTTGAGAAACAGAAAGTTTGAAGAGAGATTTGCGAGAGTGTGAATTATAATTGAGTCCTGAATTCTTTATTTATAGTTGATAGTGGAAGCTTGAATCATGTTTCAATTTCGGTGGAAATCGGTTACAATGGAAATGATTGAAAGCTTAATTGAATGAGATTTGATTCGGTTTCAAGATTAGGTTCATGATTGGAACAGTTTTCTTCCATCAATTGCTTCAAAACAGCAAATTTGTTGATTGCTAGATTTAAGCGTGGTTGTTACAGGGCGGTTTTCCTTTTGAATATCAGATCAAGAGAAATGAGCATATAAAAGGTAATTTGTCTCGGGTTTAACAGATGTTGTGTGTGCGGTGTAGTGGTGTGTTGTATGTGTAATTATATGGGAGACCCGGGTTCGATTCCGGTGCCCTATATATTTTTTTCATTTTATCCTTTGTTTTAATTAAACTCTTTTTTTTATTCTATGAAAACATTTAAGTTTTTAAATGTTATTATTATTATTATTATTATTACATAACAACAAATTTTATATCTAAAGTCCATAAACTAATAAAAAAATTCACTATGAAACGGGACGAGTTTTGAAACCCGAATTACACAAATGTTACAATATCCCTACTTTTAGAAATTTCATCCCGAAATTTAAGTAGTGGTGGTATGTTTGACTCGAAGGGAGGGTGTTTTAATTTGACAAATACATAACTAGAAGAGGGTGAGAGTTTAAATTTTTATTTGAGGCGGTAACGTTCCTAGAAAGGGTTGAATATCCTGCTACAGGAATCGCTTTTTGATGCCTAAAGATAAGAATATTGATACCCAGAGTTGTTTGACTGGATATGATCACATGCATAAGAGTTTTGAGAGATTTGATACATTTGAAAAGATAGGGTTATATCACACAATAAAAACCTCATCTATGACAATATTAAAACCTACAAGTAACTTCTCGTAACCTCTTGATAATGCTTTTGATCCTTTGCCAAGAATACTTATATATAGGAAGTACCAGCGGCGTATCCACCATATTCTTGTCAAATTTTCATTGGCTTTATCAGTAAGTTATGATTAGTTCTATGTGACTCTAAAACATAAACAAACACAACAACCAAAACTTGAGTCTCAAATCTGAAAGAATACATGACTGAATGACAACAGTACCTCTCTCGTTTGAAGGGGGTCAGTCTATGTAAAAGTGAGACACAACCCAACTTCTTTAAATGATGAGATCGAGATACGTGTTGATGTATGATGAAAAAAATGAAATATCAATTTGCATTAGAATTCTTGTTCCCAATTTATAACAGGGATACGTAAAGATTGAGAAAAACATTAAGAACTAGACGGTTGGAGTTGGGTCTTGATTCTTGGTGAGGGAAGGCTAGTTGGGTTGTTCGTTGGGCCGTTATTATCTTCAACAGGATTGGCGTTGATGTTGTAAGCTCTTCCTTTTGCTGGTGGTAGTGCTGGGTTGCTTGATTTGCTCGGTTAACTGGGTTTGCTTGAGCTTGGGTGTTTATGATGTTAACCAATCGAGGGCACGTGTTTCTAAAATGGGTAGGGTCGCCATAATTAAAACAAGCTCGAACATATGGAACTATGGGGTATTGAGGTTGTTGATATGATTGGATCATGTTTTGGGTAGGGGGTGAAGCTTGGTTTTGAGGGGCGCGTCAAGTCTTGCTTAAATGACCATAACGCCCACAATTAGCACACAGTCGACAAGGTACGGTAGATGGATGGTGATAAAAACAGGTGTTGCATTGAGGGTGAGGTCCAATGTAAGGTTTCTTATTTGGGTAAATAGAGTTGGGTGCTACTTGAGTGATTGGGATAGCTTGGAGGGGTACGGCTTGTGAAGCTGGTTGATTGCGTTGGGTGACAGCGAAAGTTTGCCCATCTCGTTTTCTCTTAGAAGTGGGTTGAGAAGAGGATTCGGTTTGGGTGGAGTTTGAGGTTTCGGTTGATGCTTTATCCTTCTTCTTCTCCTCCTTGAAGTCTTTATTCCGAATGCGGTTTTCGGTGAGCTCTGTAGCTAACTCCATTGCTGCTTCCAAAGTTGCAGATGTGGTACTTATTACAGGGTCTTGAATTTTTGAAGGGAGACCTCGAATGTAGTGTTCGATCAAACGGTAGAGGGGAGTGAACAAGTTGGGGACCATCTGATTCAACTCAAGGAATCTCTTGTTGTATGTGGTATGGTCGCCTCCTTTTGTTTCAAAGAGTAGAACTCATCTTCTAATTTCTTGATTTCGCTTCTTGGACAGAAACGTCTTGTCATGATTTCCCTCAACTCTTCCCAAGTCAAAGTCATAGCATCTTCAGCACCTCGCTTGGCCTTCTCTGTATTCCACCATGTAAGTGCTACTACGAACAAACGACCGGTAGCATATCGCACCTTGCGATCATAGGGGCAGTCGCAATTGAGAAAAGTGTTTTCCATCTCCTCAAACCAATGGAGGAGAGCGGTGACACCTTCAGTCCCTTCGTATTTTGGAGGATCGCAGGATTTAAAAATGCTTGAAGGTGCATTTAGTAGTATTTGGGGGAGGGTTGACAATGTTTTGATCTTCTTGGTTGATTGGGGTGACTGGATTAGCGGTAAGGGCTTGTTGAACTTGAACTACGATGTTGGGTATTACGGCGGCCATTTGTTGAGCGATTTGGGCAGCCATGCGCTCGCGGGATTTTCCTGATCTCATACTTCTACGAGAGAGACTAGAAGAAATCTACAGGGAATACGTATCGGGAGTATGAGTTTGACATTTTAGGTGTCATGTGTCGTATTTAGAAATGAACATTCACAAAACAATTAAAGAAAATTAATTTGTTACATCCATATGATGTCTTGGGCTTTGCTCATGTTTGGACTCCCATATGTCCCCTTACTTGGCCTTGATAGTCATGTGGGCCCCCATGACTACTGGGCTCTGGTAGGGTTCATATTGGTGTTGGCCTGTTAACACTTGCACCACCCGAATGAAAATCGTAAAACATGACAGCAGAGTATAAGGTCGGAGGGTGTCCTGGTATGGACACAATGACAACTCAAAGTAGGGTTAGTTCGAACGACGTTTGGTGTGGCATGCTTTGGCCTAATAAGTCCTTCGTACTCTCATCGTTAGTCCCCAGGTAGGCAAACTAGTCCGTTATATTGGATTTATACGAATGCCAACCTAGACAGGACGTTCCGACTACCGGTACTTGTACCCTTCCAGTTACTACATGCCCGTCGTAGAACTTACTTTGATGAGATTGAAAAACGAAAATGCCACAGAATCTTGAATAAAGGAAATATGAGGATGATTTGAATATATGAACATTGAAATATTTGTACGAATTTATTATATTGGTTATAAAAAGGTGCATAACCACATATGAGTAAACGTAAATGTAAATTTAATCACAAAACACATAATATCAATTAATGCACACGCACACACCAAATGATGAACAATGAGATCAAGGCTCAATCAAACGGAGCCGATCTAATGAGGCACGCGATGTTCAACTCGTCTCCAATGAGGAACTGATGGGCCTAATGAATGATTTGCACGCAACTTGACAAAATGTAAACACACATCACAACAAACAACATTTACATCACAAGTTTAGATCATATAATGGTAATAGCACAAGTTTGAATAAACGAAGTAATTAAAGCGACACATGATACACCGCAAAACATAAATAAAAAGGAGAATTTGTAAGAATTCACTCACAGTGGGTGCGTTCTTTGATAATGATGAATGCGCACAAATTTATGATTCAACCGACGAGGGAAAACTAACCTAAATAATAACGTAAATAAATTGATAAATATAATATATATTTCTTTTGGGTTCTAATTAGTATTTTGGATTGATTAATTACTCACACATATTATTAAATATTTTTGGTAAACTTTGTTGTATTTGATACTATGTTTATTTACTTAAAAGGATATTATTTGATTATATTTTATTATAGTTTTTATGAGAAAATAATCAAAAGTTTAATAAAAAAAATGTTCTTTATTCGGATCGAACCGGTTTGTTATTTGCAGCGAGTGGGGATCGAACTCGTGACCTCTCGTTTACGTGCACGCAGCTCTACCAACTGAGCTATGTGTCTAACCTGTAATTAATTTGGAATTTAATTATCTATATATACTTACTGAGATAACCTTATTTTTGATTAGTTAAAAAGTTTTTGTACTTTGTAAAGACGGTGTAACGAACCGGTCTCGAACCCGCGCCTCACGCTTCGTGTTGCACACAGCCTGACCAATTGGGCTGTGTGTCTAACCCGAAGAATACAAGATTTTAATTAATCTTATATACTAACTGAGTTGTTTTATATATATATGTTATAAAAATGTTTGCGATATGTAGGGAAATCGGAATGTGTTTAAGACTCGAACCCGGGACCATATGTTTCAAGTGCACACAGTCCACCACTGGACTGTGTGTCTAACCCGGTATAATTTCCGATTTCAAATTCATTTAAACATTGCTTTCACTTCATCTTTCTCATTTTAAAAACACAGAACCGTAATCCCGACTGATTTGTTTAATTTAACAACTATATCTTAAACAAACTCATATTAGATTGAAATGAAAAGATTAAGTAACATGATATACCAAAACAGAGAGTTTCTTCAGACTTCCGGCGAAGATTCCGACGACCTTGAATTGCGATTCCGGCGAGTGTTTTGAGAAACAGAAAGTTTGAAGAGAGATTTGCGAGAGTGTGAATTCTAATTGAGTTATTTATAGTTGATAGTGGAAGCTTGAATCATGTTTCAATTTCGGTGGGAATCGGTTACCATGGAAATGATTGAAAGCTTAATTGAATGAGATTTGATTCGGTTTCAAGATTAGGTTCATGATTGGAACAGTTTTCTTCCATCAATTGCTTCAAAACAACAAATTTGTTGATTGCTAGATTTAAGCGTGGTTGTTACAGGGCGGTTTTCCTTTTGAATATCAGATCAAGAGAAATGAGCATATAAAAGGTAATTTGTCTCGGGTTTAACAGATGTTGTGTGTGCGGTGTAGTGGTGTGTTGTATGTGTAATTATATCTGAGACCCGGGTTCGATTCCGGTTTGTCCCTATATATTTTTTTTCATTTTATCCTTTGTTTTAATTAAACTCTTTTTTTTATTCTATGAAAACATTTAAGTTTTTAAATGTTATTATTATTGTTATTATTATTACATAACAATAAATTTTATATCTAAAGTCCATAAACTAATAAAAAAATTCACTATGAAACGGGACGTGTTTTGAAACTCGAATTACACAAATGTTACAAAGCATAGATCTGAGTGAAAAACAGAAGTTTTGCATAAAAAGATGAAGATTTTTGTAAACATAAGAGATTTGTTGAAAACGAAGGCAAAGCCTTGTGTAAAATCGTTGTAAAATGTTGTTGAACGTTGTTGTAGTTGAAAACGGGTTGAATCTTACTTAGAAAACGAAGGGTTTCAGTTTTGGGGAGCTCTGGGCGAACTTGCAGCAAGTGCAAATGAAGAATGGAGCTGAGTATTTATAGGTGGGGGTGAAAAAGTGGGCTGAGACATCAAGTTCGGGGGGCGAACTTGCATCAAGTTCGGGGGGCGAACTTGCATCAAGTTCGGGCGAACTTGCATCAAGTTCGGGCGAACTTGCTACAAGTTCGGGCGAACTTGCTTGTTTTCCCTTGGATTAGAACAAGTTCGGGCGGACTTGATGTGAAATGTAGAATTCTGATGGCTGGAACAAGTTCGGGCGAACTTGTGATGCACAATTCGGCCGAACTTGACCTATTGGCCAAGTTTTGTTTGTTTGTTTCGCGTTAAGAGTTCGTTTGGCGATTCGGTTCATATTAGATAGTTATATTAAGCGTTATAATTGATATAATAGTGCGATTTAGCGATTCGTGCGTGTGAGAGCGTTGCGATAGCGATTGTATATCCATAACATAAACAACTATAACACACGTAAAACATAATTCCACATAATTAACCGCGTCTTGCGATGCGGTGAGATTGGCGATGCGATGACACAAGTGTTTATTAAACAATAACACACCCGGTTCGTATAGTAGCATAACTACTTGTGACTGCGTTTTGATTTAGCGATGCGTTTAATAAGTGATTAGATGCGATAATCATTGTCACACCATAATTAATTTTAACATAACTTTCTTATAAGCGAATCTAAGAGTACAAATGATAAAAACAACCGAAATAAACTGAAACAGAATAACAACGAAAATTTTAAGTTGTTACATAATATATAAACAAGTTAGCAATGATTAAAAAATGATTAGAGTTTAGTCAAAACTAGTGAATCTACTACACTATGTTGTGAAACAAGTGAAAGAAAGTGTTCTGATGATCTGTTATGATAAACACTTTATGACAACCTGAGAATAATGAACAACGTTTTTGTTTCACCCAATCACAACTTGATATGTGACAGTTATTAGTTATATTTTGTATATTACCACACTTTACTTTTAATATACACAGTATGTTATAATAAATATAAAGAGAATAAAAATGTAATCTTATGTAATCTGAAGACTTTAAATAATTACAACTTTAAAATATATAAAATAATCCTTTTAAAATATATTTTAACTTTTAAACCAACTCCCTCTCCCAAATATCTAACGATGATAACTTTTTTATACGTTAATATTTTCTATATATAAAATGACTTTTTGGTTAGTGAGTAGATGTTACTGTTCAATTTCCTAGCATTTTATTGGTCCAGATGTAACTCTTTCACAATTCTCAAACCCCACAACCTACTTTATTCAATTTTCACTTTGTCTTTTCTCTGTGCTTTTGACCACCGCCCTTATCATTTCATATTTACCTTTTCCATCACCATTGCACCACCGCCGGCAAGTCAGACCACCGGCGGTCCATCCCAATGCACAGATGAGTCGCAATCACGCAATAGAAACCAAGTAACAGCAGTAGCGGTGGTTCAAGCTCCAGATTGGACAAGAACAACTTACGTGTCGGTGACGTTAGTTCCAAAACGAATGGTGGTCAGAACCTGCAAGGGAGACGACGATGGCGGTTCTTGCTCTCTGACCCATGAAAAAAAAATCTTTGGATCCCTCATAACCACACGAGTTTTGTTGTTTTCCCAAAGTGTTTGCCTTTTAACCCCTTTACGAAACTTTGTGTCTTCAAGGTGAGTGCATTTTGAATCTTTACCAAGTATACCAAGCTTCATCCATTGTCTTTCAAATTTAAATTAACTCAAAATCATGTTTTATAAATTTGCAAGGGTTCTCAATTTTGAAAGAATTGATTTGATGTTTTATAAAAATCATTTTCGAAATTATCATTGTCTTACAAAAATAGTATTTTGATAAATTCATTTGGATTATATGAAAACTTTTTTAATTCCCAAGTGAACTGATTGACGGTTTAACTTTGGTCTTCACTTCACTTTGTCGGTATTCTTATGTTGGTCCCTATAAGCTTCCGAATTAATATTCTTTGACATATCTGATCATTGATCTTCATTTAATTGACGTGTATAAGACGTGTTCCTCTTTTATCTTTAATCAATATTGATAAATTGTAGTTCCCACTCTCCAATTCTTAACTAATTCATGTTTATGGCTTTAGCTTTATTCATTTAAGCTTAACATTAAGGGTATGTTTGGTTCGCCAGAATTCAATGGAATTGGAATCTGAATTCCAATTCTTAAGATATTTGGTTCACAAAATTTGTTGGAATTGGTATCTCAATTCCAATCTTGATGTGTTTACTTTATAAAGGAAAAGGAATTGGAATTGGGCATGAATCCCTTGAGATTCCTTTAACTAAATGAATTCATAATCCTTCAAACGTGTGAAGGAATTCAAGTAAATTTATTGGAATCTTCAACCGATTGTGGTCATCGCATCTACCACCATCCATCGTGCCGAACCTCACAGTCAACGTCTTGACTCGACCCCGACCTTAACCCGTACCATTTCGACCTGAATCGTCGTGACCCAACCAACATCGTATCGACCAAACCCAACCTGACGTAGACCCACAATCTCTCGACATGACTCGGAATACACGACCCATAGTGTCTCAGTCTGCCGACGCCTCGCACCGTTTCGACCCAAACCAGCCTGTCAAAGACCACACTATTTTGACTTTTGACAATAACCGACCAGCATATGATCCACATCGTTTTTACACAAAAGGTCTGCCGATGAGCCGCATCATTTTTACCCGAACCGGCTTGTTGACGACCGCACCACTTCGACCCCAACCAGCCAGCCGACAACCTGGATCATTTTTGACCCGAACATCCCCGTCGCCGACTCGTAGCTTTTCGACCCGAAGCGCTCGCCGACAACCCACAACGGTTCTACCCTTACTGGTCCACCAATGACCCACAACGTCATGAGAGACTACAGGGCGGCGGTGGGCCATTTTGTTTCGAAACGGTGTAAGTCAGGTCCGCTATGGGATCTGGGTCTGGACGGGGGGTTGTATCCGGATTGGGTTGAATGCAAGTCAAGCCGGTTTGGGCCGGCAGTGCGTTAGCTCAGCGGGCCAAGTCGATTCAGGCCAACAGTGCGCTTTGGGTCAATGTGCAATCCGAGTTTTGTTCGGGTCGACAAGTTTGGTCGGTGGTGTGGGCCAGGCCGATTTCATGGGCCGAGGCTTGTTCATGTCGACGGGTCAGGTCGGGTCGGGTCGGTCACGATCAAGGCAAGTTCTTGGGTCGTGGAGGCAGCCCTGTTGAGTGGGTGGTAGGGGCCGGGGTGATAGATTTCCTATTTATTTGACAATCAAACATATCAAGAATGGAATTGAGATTTCATTTCCAACAATTTCCAACTCCTATTGGAATGTTTAAATTCCAAATCCAATTCTTTCAAATTCCAATTCCTATACAAATTTTAATTTCAATTCCTAAACATTACGCAAACCAAACGCATTCCATGTGTATGAAGACATGTATGTGATATATCACATCCTTAATCAACAACATACAAACACAATACATTAATTTCAATCGTATCAATATTAGGGATCTCATGTCACACAAATGACTACACTTAGTGATGCTTTTAACACTAAGCTCATTGTTATCGTAACCAAAAAATTAAAATGTTATATGATTATTTGTGTATGTGTTACCTACCGCATCGCGCATGCACCCTTATTATTATTATTATGTTTTTTTCCGCTCTTACTTAATTATTCGTTTGTATGATAATGTATTATGTTCCGGTTCAAATTTTGTTAGTTAACATGCCGCAACGCGCATGTGACGTTTTATGTCTATTTTTGTTCGGTTTAACAGTCCGTTGCAACATGCATGTCCTAAGGTTTAACAGTCCGTTGCAACATGCATGTCCTAAATACTAATTTGTATTAATAATCAAACAAAGACAAGAACAACATTATAACGTGACGATCAAGAACCTATTAAAAGAAAAAGAAAAAATGACATGTAGTTCAAGATGGAGAAGTAAAAGCTACTGGGAGCGGATTCAAGATCGGGATTTGAATATCCCCTTGATTCTTTTAACGTTGCTAACTAGCACTAGCAACATCATACAAAATATGGCTTGATTTTGCAATTTTTGTGATTGTTAACCCTTAAGGCTTAAAGTGTGCAAATTTACGTAAACAATCAAAATGTTTTAGTATTTTGCAAGCTGTAACACGTTTTAGATCCCTGAATAAAGTTTATTTTAAATGCCCATAGTCGTTCATATTTATGAGAATAAGTCTATACAAAGTCTTTTGTGTATTAGTTGGTTGAGTTTTCATGAGATGAGAAGGCAATGTTGTTAACCAAATTCACATTAATCCATTAGAGAATTAATATTAGACGGTATCCGTTCCGAGACTACTTAATGGATCATTATCGTAAGTAGCTTTTTGAAAATGGTAGTGATGAGATACACACTACAACTTGATTCTACATAAGATTGTTCTTTGAATTGTTTGTTTGAGAAAACTGTTATAAGGATTGCATTTGGAGTTAATATGAAGTTTCGTGAGAATTATAAATTGTCAAGTTGGGATTTGTTCCTTACATATGTAAGAGATTGACATCTTTGTGCATATTCATTGATTCAAAAGAGTGTGAATACGCTGATTTAAACGAGTGTAAATGCGTTGATTCAAACTGAGAGTTTGAATATACTACTTTAAATCTTGATCGAAAAGGAATTGATGAATGCCATATGAAAAAAGAATTGTTATCGATCATGGGTATGTTCGGCAAAAGTAGCTGGCGGCTAGAAGTTAGTGGCTGGAACTCATAGCTGTAGCTTTTTAGATATAATTAAGTGTTTGACAGGGTAGTTGGATTTTTTTAGTAAAATGTATAAAATAACCAAAATGGACATTAAAAAGTTGGTGCATTAAAAGATTCATTATCTTTAGAGGTTAAAATAGTCATTTTTTCCCTAAAAGCTTGTAGCTCCTTCTAAACACTACTAGTAGGAGCGTTCAACCAAAAGCTTCAAGCTCCTAACCTAAAAGTTTCAAGCTCCTTAAACCAAACAAGACTTTTTATTAATTGAGAGTTTTTTCTTAAAAGTTTAAAGCTAGAAGCTTCTAAAAACTCCTAAACTCTCAATGCCAAACATACCCATGCCTGATGCTCAACTTGATGTCTATTACATAAAGGATAATTGACATATCATCATAATTGTTACAAATAACTAAGAGTGCTTAGGCAATGATAGACGACTGAATTTAACTTATCAAAACCAGCTTCAGAATAAATATAATTAGCTAAAAAGGTTAATGTAGATAAAATCCTTCACATAAACTTAGATATTTTATAATTTTTTCCCAAAATGGGATGTTACATTGACCTTGTGAGAAGTTTTCACTTGGACAACAAAAGCAAATGCGTGAGATCCTCGTGGATAAAACAAATAATATTCATTGGTATGAGTGGTCAAATGTTAATTATCTTACATGTAGTACTTTAAATTATTTTCAACAAAACGTCCACGATTGGACAATTGTTTCATTGTCGAATCATGATCCCTACCGTGGATAATACTCATGCTTTCACGGTGCTTGGTCTTTTTGAATTCATGACCCTTGTTTCATTGCCTGCTTGTAGCACTGACTGCGAAGTTGTTGAAGTAATTTGACCAACGCTTGGTGCGCAATCTTATTGTGGAACAATCGAAAACTGTTGATATTGAGTAGCTAATTTTGGAAAATGAAAAATTTATTATAATATATATAGTTACAATATGAAGTTGCATATACAGCAACTTCACATGGGTAAATTCTTTTGTTTTTACTATATTTTTAATTTTTAACCTTTATCTTTTAACATTTCTTTTGTTTTTTTGTATATTTTTAATTTTTAACCTTTATCTTTTAACATTTAGTATTGACACTTATAACCTTTTAACTTTCTAAAAACTTTATAATCATTTTTGCGTGCTTATTTTTATTTACATGCCGGTATAAATTCAAGTTGATTAAGCTTCTTTGATAATGGTCTACGTTTTAGCATAAATTTTGTTTTAAAACAAGTCGTGTCAAATATAAAATATGTTTTCGTTAGATTGTATAAATTCGACTTACTTTACGTTTTGGCATAAATTTTGTTTTAAAACAAGTCGTGTCAAATATAAAATATGTTTTCGTTAGATTGTATAAATTCGACTTACTTTACGTTTCGGCACCGTCGCAATGCCCGGTATCATTTGTTTAACTTAAAAAAACATAATTTTGTCCCTTATTTTTTTGTATGCGTCGGTATAAGTTCAAGTTGGTGTTCGACGCAAATTTCACTCGCAAATAAGTTGTAACATTTGTCAAAAAACGGGTTTTCCAAACCCGCTTCGTTTGTAATCGAATATCAAGTTATAAATTTTTCGTCGCGTATTTATGTTTATTTTAATTTTAAACGATGCATAATTAATTAACAAATTAGAATTTAAAAACTATAATTAATAAAAAGTGAAAAGAAAATAATTAAAAAGGATAACCGGCTGCCGGGATTCGAACCCGGGTCAGCCGGGTGAGTCTAAAGACTTAACACGCACGCTTATAACCACTCCGCCACTTGATGTTTTCTGTTAGTTCTATGAATCAATTAAATCATAACTTCAATCGCGAATCAACCTGGTTACGCCATCTGAAACCGTAACTGGTTTCCAAACGTCCAAAACGTTTGAGTGATCGCGGTTTTCTGACAATAACCGATACACAGACATTTTTAATCAATTCAGTCTTGAATGGACTTGAATTCAAGTGATGTTCGGTTTTTATAACCGAAAACATTCATTTCTGGATTTACTTCAACAAAAGCTTCATCTCGCGACTCAATTACATTCCCAGAACTTCTATTCTCACGTTTACTCTAGTTTCTGATCGTCGGAATTGCTTTTTGAACTCGCCGGACTTTCGCCGGAAAACCGTGTCTTCCATCAAATCGGTAAGTTTCTAAATTCTTTCATCGTCTATCAGTTGTTAAGCTTTTGCTAACTCAAACCCTTCAATCAGAATTAGTTCCAGGCGACGATATCGGATAATCATCATTCGCCGGAAAATCTCTGAGAATTGCTATAACTCGCTGTGAAACGGTATAAAACCTTTAAACATTCAGATAACTCTTGTTCAGTACTTCAATTCCACATCTAGCTAATCAAAATTGTTAATTTGTCCGCTCAGACAAAATCCATAAAAACAGAGCCGATGACTTCGCCGGAATTCTGAGAAAGATCGTTTCTCCGGTATGTTTACTTCCAAAATCTTCTCTGCAATTTCATTTTAGTCATTTGAATGTTTGTCAATCGAAATAAACAAGAAACAGTAGAGAAATCGTAGTCTGTGATATTGTAACGAATAAGATGAAGTTAGTTTGTTTATAAGTTTAATATAAATTGGATATTATCTCGGGTTAGACACACAGTCCAGCGGTGGACTGTGTGCGCACATATATCACACGCCGCGAGTTCGATCCTTGACACAAACGTATGCTCTGAAATAAAGATGTTTTCTTTTTCTAACTGAACCGGATTAACTCACTGAAGTTGTTAAGTATAATAAAAATCGGTATATTAACCAGGTTAGACACACAGTCCAGCGGTGGACTGTGTGCAACACTAACCCACAGGTCCCGGGTTCGAGACCTATTGCACACTCCGGTTCAATGATTAAAAAGCCTTTTTGAAAATAAAAGAATTTTGAAAAAACTAAAACAGTATATAAATATAATTAAAAACAGAATTATTTCGGGTTAGACACGTAGCTCAGTTGGTAGAGCTGCGTGCACTCGTACGGGAGGTCTCGGGTTCGAGCCTTACCCGGCGCACACTTACACTTTAGCGAACCGGTCAAACAGTCAACAGTCCCGGTCAACGGTCAATGGTCAACGCAAAAGTCAACATTTTTTATATATTTTTATTTATTTATTTAATTTAAAAATCAATTAAACATACTTAAAAATAATGTTTTTAAAGATAGAAAATAGCCTTAAACTCACAAAAATATATATAAAAATCTTATTAAAATTATTAATAAAATCCACTCATTTACCATACTTCCCGTTATTATTTAGGTTAGTTAAGTCTCGTCGATCAATCCTCCAAACTCGTGCGCATTCCATCATCTTCAACCGAACGCACCCAATGTGAGTGAATCTCTACAAATTCCCCGTTTTAATCACGTTTTTGGGGTGTATCATGTGTCTTACCATTTATTATATTTAAATCATTGTGCATACATCATATCCATGAACAAATGTGTATTCAACATGTATCAACTGTTTGTGTGGTTATTGTTTAGATTAAATTATTATTTTCAGTACATACATTATCATAGGCCGCCGCTCCCCATTACATTACGAGCGTTGAGCTGTTCCCCATTACATTATGAGCGTGAACCAGACGTTGCCAACATACGATCGGCTCCGTTTGATTAAGCCTTGATCGCACAGACATTTATCATAGGCCGTCCGTTCCCCATTACATTATGAGCGTGAACGTGACGTTGCCAACATATACAGTTTTCATTCATGTTATATATTCATGCAAGTTGGTTTGTTATTGTATGTTATTGTTTGTTATTGTTATTGTTATTGTATGATTATTTACATTTGCTCACATATGACTATTGCACAATTTTTCCATGATAAAGATAACAAGAAATCAATAATAAATGTTTATCTAACAAGGTTCACTCGCCAACTTATGTTGACCCAAAAACCCCTATTTTTTACACATGATACAGGTGATCCAGCTGCAGCAAGAAACACATAGGATTGGCTTAGAAGAATAAACTGGTTTAGAGCTTGGATTGTTTAGTTGATTATTTTTCTTTGTATTTGTATGAACATGTTTGGAATATTGAGGATGTAATTTTGACTTAAATAAATATGAAACATATTAGTAAATATCATGAGCTTTGGTGATAACCCAATTATGCCCCGACTCTTATTCCGCTGCGGGTCGGGGTGTGACATAAGTCGGGTCAAATATCAAATGCTTTCGTGCTTATTTTTATGTACATCTTCAGTTTATCGATATTTGGACGTAAATTTTGTTTAGAAACGATTCGGGTCTTGACGGTACAAATCCAAGTTACTTTACATTTTGACCCGCCGCAACGTGCGAGGAAATTTACTAGTTTTATAAACATATATGTTTAGATTTTTGATATCACCAATATGGATACCTATGCACCGACAAAAACATATACACAACAATAAATATTCACAATAAAACAATTAATAGAAGTTGATAGTCACATGACCTAAATTGAACCCTTCACACCTACTTACAAAATGCCTAGCCCTTGGGAAAGGTTCAACGAGAAAAGGGGGGGGGGGGGGGGGGGGGGGGTTTACATAAAAATGTGGATTCAAAGGTGATTTTTGACTTAGGGCTTGTTTGGCTAAGCTTATTTAATTTAAAAAGAATTGTTAATGAAAATGACTTATTGACTTAGGATTTTTTGAAAATGAGTTGTTAAAAAGTGTTTGAATTAGCTTATAGGTAGAAAAAGCCAATAAGTTAATAAGTTGCTTTTTAAAACGTGTTTGGCTTAGTTTTTCCATGTAAAATTCTAAAAAGCTCAAAAAAGCCACAAAATTATAGCTTTTCAAAACTGATTTTTTCATCCTGTTGAAAAGTTGTTTTAAAAAGTCTTTTTTAATTACTCAAATAATATTTTAACTTATTTGTTTTTTTGAAAAAGCCAATAAATCAATAAGTTGGTTCAAAAAGGTTAGCCAAACATGCCCTTAATAAGGTGGAGTATTTGTAATAGACTCATAAAGAATCGAGTTGAGACTTGTTTTAAAATTTTCTTGTTTTTAATATTTTCTTGTTTTTTATATCACCAATATGGATACCTATGCACCGACAAAAACATATACACAACAATAAATATTCACAATAAAACAATTAATAGAAGTTGATAATCACATGACCTAAATTGAACCCTTCACACCTACTTACAAAATGCCTAGCCCTTGGGAAAGGTTCAACGAGAAAAAGGGGGGGGGGGGGGGGGGGGGGGGGGGGGGGGTTTACATAAAAATGTGGATTCAAAGGTGATTTTTGAGTTAAGGCTTGTTTGGCTAAGCTTATTTAATTCAAAAGGAATTGTTAGTGAAAATGACTTATTGACTTAGGATTTTTTGAAAAGGAGTTGTTAAAAAGTGTTGGATTAGCTTATAGGTAGAAAAAAGCCAATAAGTTAATAAGTTGCTTTTTAAAAAGTGTTTGGCTTAATTTTTCCATGTAAAATTCTAAAAAACTCAAAAAGCTCAAAAAAGCTCAAAAAGCTTAAAAAAGCCACAAAATTATAGCTTTTCAAAACTGATTTTTTCCTCCTTTTGAAAAGTTGTTTTAAAAAGTCTTTTTTAATTACCCAAATAATATTTTAACTTATTTATTTTTTTAAAAAAGCCAATAAATCAATAAATTGGTTCAAAAAGGTTAGCCGAACATGCCCTTAATAAGGTGGAGTATTTGTAATAGACTCATAAAGAATCGAGTTGAGACTTGTTTTAATATTTTCTTGTTTTTAATATTTTCTTGTTTTTGATATCACCAATATGGATACCTATGCACCGACAAAAAATATACACAACAATAAATATTCACAATAAAACAATTAATATAAGTTGATAATCACATGACCTAAATTGAACCCTTCACACCTACTTACAAAATGCCTAGCCCTTGGGAAAGGTTCAACGAGGAAAAGGGGGGGGTTTTTACATAAAAATGTGGATTCAAAGGTGATTTTTGACTTAAGGCTTGTTTGGCTAAGCTTATTTAATTCAAAAAGAATTGTTAATGAAAATGACTTATTGACTTAGGATTTTTTGAAAATGAGTTGTTAAAAGGTGTTTGGATTAGCTTATAGGTAGAAAAAGCCAATAAGTTAATAAGTTGCTTTTTAAAAAGTGTTTGGCTTAGTTTTTCCATGTAAAATTCTAAAAAACTCAAAAAGCTCAAAAAAGCTGAAAAAGCTTAAAAAAGCTACAAAATTATAGCTTTTCAAAACTGATTTTTTCCTCCTGTTGAAAAGTTGTTTTAAAAAGTCTTTTTTAATTACCCAAATAATATTTTAACTTATTTATTTTTTTGAAAAAGCCAATAAGTCAATAAGTTAGTTCAAAAAGGTTAGCCGAACATGCCTTTAATAAGGTGGAGTATTTGTAATAGACTCATAAAGAATCGAGTTGAGACTTGTTTTAATATTTTCTTGTTTTTAATATTTTCTTTTTTTTGATATCACCAATATGGATACCTATGCACCGACAAAAACATATACACAACAATAAATATTCACAATAAAACAATTAATAGAAGTTGATAATCACATGACCTAAATTGAACCCTTCACACCTGCTTACAAAATGCCTAGCCCTTGGGAAAGGTTCAACGAGAAAAGGGGGGGTTTTTACATAAAAATGTGGCTCAAAGGTGATTTTTGACTTAAGGCTTGTTTGGCTAAGCTTATTTAATTTAAAAAGAATTGTTAGTGAAAATGACTTATTGACTTAGGATTTTTTGAAAAGGAGTTGTTAAAAAGTATTTGGATTAGCTTATAGGTAGAAAAGGCAATAAGTTAATAAGTTGCTTTTTAAAAAGTGTTTTGCTTAGTTTTTCCATGTAAAATTCTAAAAAAACTCAAAAAGCTCAAAAAAGCCACAAAATTATAGCTTTTCAGAACTGATTTTTTCCTCCTATTGAAAATTGTTTTAAAAAGTCTTTTTTAATTACCCAAATAATATTTTAACTTATTTGTTTTTTTGAAAAAGCAAATAAGTCAATAAGTTGGTTCAAAAAGGTTAGCCAAACATGCCGTTAATAAGGTGGAGTATTTGTAATAGACTCATAAAGAATCGAGTTGAGACTTGTTTTAATATTTTCTTGTTTTTAATATAAAGAATAAAGCTCTTTTTTTAACAATATTTTCTGGACTTTGAATTGCCATTTTCCAACCTTTTGGTTAAAGTTGCTATTTTATAAAAGAGTAAACTGTTATTTTGGTTCCCGAGGTTTGGGCAGTTTTTTCACTTTAGTTCAAATCTTAAACTTTTTGCGTCTGGGTCCCTTGTGGTTTTAATTTTATTGTCATTTTGGTTCAAAAGTGATTTTTGTATTCTAAAATCATGCTATTTTGTCCTTTTCCTTAGGGGCAAAATGGTCATTTTAAGCATTAATATATATTATATATACAAATAAACCCCAAACTCTGCTTAAAATGACCATTTTGCCCCTGAGAAAAAAGGACAAAATAGCAGGATTTTAGAAGACAAAAATCACTTTTCGACCAAAATGGCAATTAAACTGAAACACAGAGACCCAGATGCAAAAAAATTGAGATTTGGACTAAAGTGACAAAACTATCCAAACCTCAGGAACCAAAATGGCAGTTTACTCTTTATAAAATTTAACACAACTTTTATAGGTTTGTTGGGCCATTTGCAAATATTTTGGTCAAACTTGCTATTTTATAAAATTTAATACATTTTTTTAAATTTGTTGGTAAATAAAACCAAATGTAGTATTATCTAAATAGTGAGAACTCGTGGGGTTCTCGTATAATACGATGGAAATCGGTACTAGGGGGTAGGGGTGGTCATCACCGATCACTCATCACTCACTCACAACTTTCAATCAAGTTCCGTCATGTCATCAACCATTATTCCATCACTCACAACCATTTTTCGTGGAAATGGTCATCACTTGTTTAAATTCTATTACTTGCAACTTATTTTATTTTTATTTTTTGATTAATAAATTAAAAATAAAACACTAAAAATTATAAAATTCATTTAAATAGAACCTAAATTACATACTAAAATATAAAATAAATAAATAAAAACATTGGAGAAGATAACCTAAAAAAACCGACTTAAACGGATGGCATGTCCAACCCCCACCTTTCACAAAGCTCGCGTTTTTGTTGGGTTACGATTGACTTGAACGGTTCGTCGAGATGGGTGTGCGGCTCACACAAGATTTTTAAATCATTTTGTCTTTCTATTGCTTTCAAATGTCCCATATATGCATGCTCACGTTCAAGTTTTGCGGACATTAGTTTTTCTCTTCTTTCTTTGGATTCGCTTATTTCCGCCAATTTCGCCTCTTCGATTTTGAAGATCGACTCCGCCACCGCTTCCTTTTCTTTACTTGACGATTCACCACTTTTCTTGCGATGCGGCCTTGTAGGTGTATCTTCTTGAACGGGTTCGTCAACGGGTTGATTGGGTTCGTCATCGGGGTTGTCGTTCAAATTCATTTGGGGCAAGTTATCGGACGCGGAGGTCGTGTAGTTCCCTGATTCGGAGGTCTTTGATCGTTTGAGACCTCTTTTTTTTGGAGCCGTCGGCCCATCTATGTCGACCAATGTAACCGGTACCCACTTCGGGTGATTTCTCGCGACCTTCCATGCCTCGATGTGTGGAAAACCCCTCTTTTTGTATGTTTGATAATATAGGGCCAAGGCGGATTCCATGATAGTCGCCTCGCTTGCTCCACTTTGTGGATTTCGGTTCTACAAAAAAAAAGTTATAAAAATTGTTTTTAATAAATAAATAAAAAATCGGTTTTATAAAGATGTACCACTTGAATGAAACAACCGTTGAATTTGCTAATTTTGCGGTTCAAACCGCCCCACTTCGACGTCATTTTATCAATGTTTCGATCGGTTGCACCGGGAAGTTTGCTAAAATGAGCCATGACGCGTCTCCAAAACCTGTTTTTCGTTTGCTCGTTGGAATATTTCTTGGTTTCGGAGTTGTGCAAGAACGCCTTGACCAAGGCGACCTCCTCCTCGCTACTCCATGGTCTCCGACCGGATTTCGGGACAACTTCTTGAACATCTTGTTCGTCGTCTTTTCGGTCGTCTTCTTCTTCGTCTTCTGGAACGTCATCATCATCTTCATCGTCATCGAGACTTTGTTGCGGTTCGCGGTACGCTCTTGCAAAATGATGGATGAGGGTGTTATCTTCTAGTGGGTCGACTTGGTGGGGTTGGGTTTGATAGTGTGGGTACGGGTGGGGTTGAAATTGTTGAGGTTGAGACGGTGGAACGAACGGTGAGTTTTGATACAGTTGTGATTGAAAGGGTGGAAATTGTTGGGTTTGAAAGGTTGAAAATTGTTGCGTTTGAAAATGTGGGATTTGGTCGGGTTCGTCTTGCAACCTAAAGCGCGGCGGCTCGCCAAGATTCGCTCGAACCTTGGGTCGTACGTGATTCTTCCTCGAACCTGATCCTCTTTTGCTAGAGCCCGAGCCTCTCTTGCTTGAACCATCCATGATTTTTTGTGATATTTTTTGGATTAAGTTGAAATATTTTTTTAAGTTGGAGAATTTTGTGATTTTTGGATTGAGTTGGAATTGGGTATTAATATATAAAAAAACAAACGGATACCTCTCCAACGGTCAAAACAAACAGATACATTTCAAATTCAACGCGTGATAATCTCACGCGTTATAAGTTCAACGCGTGAAAAATGTGGTGGCGGCGATGTTCCATTTTGTTCAACGCGTGATGAACTCTTCATCACGGACCACCCGGGTCCCCTTAGTTTGTTATATTAGAGGAATTTGATTGGTATTAGTTCGATTCATTACGTTATCAGTATAATATCAACACTTAGTATTACAATATAACAATTGAAAATGAAAACCTAAATAATAAAATCGTGATATACCTTAGGGAAAATCGAGATAAATAAAACACAAACACATATATCTTTTTATATTATTTGTTTTTTTGAAAAGAATACATCATTAAAAAACCAATCCATAAACGGGGAGGACAAACAAACAAGCTACATAATCACAAAATTACACCACTCAATCCAATAAATGGACCTAGCTTTTAATCTACTACTAATCCACAAAACCCAACCGATTTAATTTTGTTAATGATATCTTCCATCCGAACTTGACTATTAGAAAATTTAACTTTATTTCTAGCGCGCCAAATACACCAGCAACTTATCATAACAATCCTATAAAATATCTCTTTCTCTAAATTACACAACCCGATATGATCGTGAAGATTCAATAAGTCTTTGACTGAATGAAGAACAAATGGTGCAACTTTGCACTAAAAAAATATGATGTAGAATCCTCCTTCCACCATGCAAGTGGGAAAAGATGGTTACTTGTTTTTTTTTGCCTATCTTTACGGTTATCTAAACATAAAAGTGAGAAAATTAAACTATATCTGAAAATTAATTACTTGTTTTTTTACACAGAAAAGAAGAATAAATAAACAAACCTTGTTTTTCAAAAGATCATATTGGAACGACTAATTACTGCTCTGGAAGAAAGAGAAACCTCTACAAAGGCCAAATACCCCCAACTCTCTCTCTCTCTGGAAAAAAAATCACCGAATAGGTTTCAACGATAACCGCTACTCTCTCTTTCTCTCTCCACCGTTTCATCACACACACTACCACCGATGGCCGCCGTATCATCACCACGCGAAGACAATGTATACATGGCGAAACTCGCCGAACAAGCCGAACGCTACGAAGAAATGGTTGAATTCATGGAGAAAGTCGTCGCCGCCGCAGACGGCGGTGAAGAACTCACCATCGAGGAGCGAAACCTCCTCTCCGTCGCCTACAAGAACGTGATTGGAGCACGGAGAGCTTCCTGGCGTATCATCTCATCGATCGAGCAGAAAGAGGAGAGCAGAGGCAACGAAGCTCACGTTTCGACGATCCGTGATTACAGATCTAAGATCGAATCGGAGTTATCTTCGATCTGTGACGGTATTCTGAAGCTTCTGGACTCGAAGCTTATTGGATCTGCTACTAGCGGTGACTCTAAGGTGTTCTATTTGAAGATGAAAGGTGATTACTACAGGTATTTGGCTGAGTTTAAGACTGGATCTGAGAGGAAGGAAGCTGCTGAGAATACTCTCTCTGCTTACAAAGCGGCTCAGGTTAGGGTTTCTGACTTTTTTATTGAGATTCAGTTGACTTAGTTGAATTATTTTGTTAGAGTTTTAGGCTGTAAATTGTACATCTAATGTGAAGTTATCATCAGTTGTGCCCTAGTTTGAGAAAGGAGAACTTACGCTTTTGTAGGTTTTGTTACGAATCGATTTAGAATTAGAATATCGTGTTTCATGATGTGATAGTTGACTGATGTGTTGGCACTTGGATTACTGAACAATATATGTTCTAGTTTAAAATGAGATGCAAATTATGTATATTCTGTCATACAAGATTAGTGATGTGAGTTCTTAAGAATCATGGTTACATGGTTGCAGGATATTGCAAATGCAGAACTGGCTCCAACTCACCCGATCCGTCTTGGACTGGCGCTTAACTTCTCTGTGTTCTACTATGAGATTCTGAATTCTCCTGACCGCGCATGTAATCTTGCGAAACAGGTGAGAAATGGTTAATATGTTTTAGAATCACTCAGAGACTATCATTTCTACTCACAGAGTCGCTGTTATTACGGATGCTTGAAGTTTGCTAATGTTTGATTTGTTATTTGCTAGGCTTTTGATGAAGCAATTGCAGAATTGGATACCCTAGGAGAGGATTCTTACAAGGACAGCACCCTGATAATGCAGCTTCTTCGCGATAACCTCACGTTGTGGACTTCCGACATGCAGGTTGGTTTTTTTCTTTCGGTTTGATCTTTAAATTCTCTGAGGTTCTTGCTGTTTATGTATTAACTGTTAACTGTAATGCTGGTTTTATTCAGGATGACAGTGCCGAGGAAATTAAAGAAGCACCCAAGGCCGACGAGTAACAACTTTCCTCTCGTCTTGAAGACCGTTCTGTGGTTTGTAATTGTTTGCTTTTCGATTGAAAAAAATGCTACGCGTTGCGAGTATCTACTCTTTAGCTGTAGGAATTTTATGCATTTCTATTCTGAATATTATGATGCTTAATTGACTTCCCAGTTCCATCCTTGCAACAGTTTTTAGCTTGATTTTATAAGTAATAGTTAATATTTGTGGTTATACGTATCTTTGATTTACTCTTGATTGTTAAATTCACACAAGTGGTTGATGAATCTCTTTCTTTAGGCTATCACAATTTCTGTCTGGCCTGTTGGATGTTTCAATTTTTTTTGCAATATATTAATTACTGAGACAGGCTGTAAAGGGTGGAGTGCACTATGTTTTGACTGCTTTGCAAGAAGGGATGAACCTAATGGTTTGCACTTTTGGTTCCTTTTGCTACTTTACACTTGGATAGGTTTTGGTAATGTTTAATGAGAGATGTTGACAAGAATCCCACTTAGGGGCTTTCCTTTTTTCTGCCCTCATTTAATTGGGCTCATCATGTACCTTTGTGCATTCATCATATATGTCTTTTTCTTTTTGACCAAAACTGCTATGATTTTTTTTCTTTTTTGTTGAAATGTTCAAAATATTATTAAAATTGGGTTTTCTCATCCTAAACAAACTTTTTACTAGCATTTTAGAGTTAATTAGTAGATACTCTTTTGTGTTTTACTAAAAGTAACACTAGGTTTTTAGTAATGGGTTCAGATTCTATGGTTTTATTTTGCAATACCTTTGCGTATAAATAGTTGATAATGTGTTAGAGGTTGCTTGACAACTTCTGAATGGTTAAGTGCTGAACCGGTAAGAGGTTTGAACCATTAAGTGCTGAACCAGTAAGAGGTCTGAACCATTAAAAACCAATATAATGCTTAACCGTTCAGAAGCAAATATCTGACCAATTCAGATAAGATGACTTAACTATTCAGACTCAGTATAATGCTTAACTATTCAGATGCAACTGTCTGAACCATTAAGACATCTGCTCACGAAACAAACAGTCTGAATCATTAAGAGCTGAACCACCAATATAATGCTTAACCGTTCAGAAGCAAATATCTGACCAATTCAGATAAGATGACTTAACTATTCAGACTCAGTATAATGCTTAACTATTCAGATGCAACTGTCTGAACCATTAAGACATCTGCTCACGAAACAAACAGTCTGAATCATTAAGAGCTGAACCAGTAAGAGATCTGAACCATTAAGAGCTTCATTAAGAGGTAAACAAACAACCCCTAGTGTTACAAAATGAAACAATAAAACTTGAACTACCAAAAAGCCTTAGAGCATTCATCTCTTTTACCCTATATTACACTAGAAACATTATATTTCTCTCTCGTTTTAAATTAAGTAATATTTTTTATACTTTTTTTATTACCTTTTATCTCTTCACTCGGAACCACTTTCAAAATATATTAAAAAATTATATGGACACTCAAATGTATAATTAACAAATTTTTATCTTTTTCACTCACAATCACTTTTTATACTTTTTATAATATATAAATCCCACTCATACAGTTGAAGAGATTAACAACTACATTTTCTCTTCTTTTAATTATATAATATTTTTTATAGTTTTATCATTATCTTTTTTTTTTCTACTCACAACCATTTTCAAATATATTATCTTTATCATTATTATTGTTTTTTCTCTGCTCACAACCATTTTTAAAATATGTTAAAAAAATATAAAGGGTGAAGTGTACATTTTTATGAACCACATGTACTATCAAATGAAAGACATATTCCAGACCATAATACATATGTGAAGGTGAAATTATGAATTGGATGGTTCCCGTGGATCGGGTTTAGTCATTTATGCAAGTCCAAAGGGGGGACCGAAAGTGAAATGGATGGTTCCCGTGGATCGGGGTTTAGGTTTAGCGTCTAATTCATTGTCTGATATATTTTTATGAAGCTCTTGATATTTTTTTGAAATATACTCTTGGTTTCATGTTTATTCTTCAGTTTTCTGATTCACATGAGAAAAAAAAAATCAAAGTAAAAAACATAGACCCACTTTTCATCTTTATTTTATATATAAGTGAGTTAACTATTCGAGTCAAGATTTGATTTTAGTTGAAAACAAACTGAATACATGATCAACTTTTAGCTCGAGTTGGAAATTACATGTTAAGTCGGCTCGAATTGTATTGGTTCTTACGAGCTTGAGTGCAAGTTGATACCAACTCGACTTAGCTCAATAAGAGGGGTAGAGAGAGGGGAGATGGACAATTATGTTATTCAATAATGTAAATTATGTAATTCTCAAAATAATTAAAAACAAAACTGTTACACCAACAAAGAGTACCAACGATATTCATACCATCGAAATAATTGACAACCTAACCAAAAGATTGATAGACTCAGGGCCGGTTTGGGCCAGGTGCAGGATGGGCCTGCGCACTGGGTGTCACACCCTGGTCGTAGCGAAAGCGCAAACGTGTGACTTAACGGTAATCATTGCAATCAATCGTGTAAATATAATTATAACCCAACAACGATGCCATATGTTATACAAATTCAAATTTAAGTTTACATGTTCCAATAAGTTTCATAAGTTTACCAAAACAGTATTTAGTTAAGTTACATCACCAAAATGTGTTTGTTATAGTCGTAGTTTTAAGTCGAGGTTTTGACCCCTATATGCCCAAACAAGGAAGGGATATATGCGGCAAATCCTCCAAAAGTGGCCATCGTTGTATTTCCGAGAATCCATCACCGGTTAAGCCCTGTTTCCTGAAATACATGTAGTTTGAAAAATCAACAAAAGTTGAGCGAGTTCATGTAGTTTTGTTTTCAAATAGGTTGTCATAATTGTCATCCATTATTGAAATCCAGGTATGTAAATAATTATGGAATATAAGGATCTATCAGTGAGTAGCGAGCCCTCCGATACTATGTACCGTAAGTATATAACCAAACCGAGGACACTTTGTTCTCAATTGGGATCACAAAAGCACCCCATGGTATACAACTAGGAGTGGAGCGTGCCTCAAGCTCAATAGATCTACACCTTTTGCACCTTGGTCACTAAGTGATTAATGGTTACTAATGTTATAATGTCATCCAATCCTACTTACGCACATCGATCTTATTGTCATCTAACTCCATAACTAACATACCATATGTCTAGACATGTATTTTCCCCCGAATGTTATAAAACCAATGTCAAACTCCAAGGGCTTTCATCGTTTGTCTGCATAACTCTTTTGACGACTTTGTGCCGCTAGAAGATTGTTTCGAATTTGATGGATCTTGTCGGTTGTTTCTTGAATTAATTCTGGACCGGTGATTTGTGCTTCTCCAATTTCGTGCCAACATACTGGAGATCGGCACTTACGACCATATAAGGCTTCGAAAGGAGCCATGCCGATACTTGAATGATAGCTATTGTTGTACGAAAACTCAACTAATGGTAGATGAGCGTCCCAATTCCCTTTGAAGTCTATGACACATGCTCGAAGCATGTCTTCAAGAGTTTGGATGGTGCGTTCAGATTGTCCATCAGTTTGAGGATGAAAAGCGGTACTGAGGTCTAATCGCGTACCCAAGGCGGTTTGTATGGCTCGCCATGTTCGTGAAGTGAAACGACCATCACGGTCTGAAATGATGCTTAAAGGTACACCATGACGGCTTACGATCTCGCTGATGTAGATACGAGCTAACTTCTCATTTTTGAAGTCCTCGCGAATCGGAATGAAGTGAGCTGATTTTGTAAGACGATCAATGATTACCCATATGGTGTCATACCCACTGGAGGTGCGAGGTAACCCGGTAATAAAGTCCATGGTTATGTTTTCCCACTTCCATACAAGTATTTCAGGTTGGATTAGAAGTCCTGAAGGTCTTTGATGTTCAGCTTTTACTTTGGAACAGGTAAGGCACTTGGAAACAAAAACAACGATATCCTTTTTCATGCCCGGCCACCAGTAGGTGTATCGTAGGTCTTGATACATCTTGTCGGCTCCTGGGTGTACAGAGTACCGTGTTTTGTGCGCCTCATTCATAAGGAAATCACGAAGGTTATCGCGATCAGGAATCCATATGCGGTTTAAATAGTATAGAATACCGTCGGATTTGGTTTCGATTTTGAGTTCCGCTCCACATGACAGCTCATCGCGTACGTCGTTTTCTGTTACAGAAACATGTTGAGCTTCTCGGATTCGATCTTTGATGTCGGTTATGATTTGTGAACATAGAAGACGAATGGAGTTCGCATAACCTTTTCGACTGAGCGCATCGGCCACTGCGTTTGCCTTGCCAGGATGATACCGAATTTCACAGTCGTAGTCGTTAAGAAGTTCGACCCATCTTCGTTGCCTCATATTCAACTCCTTTTGGTTGAAGATATGTTGGAGACTTTTGTGGTCAGTGTATATTTCACACTTGGTACGTATAGGTAATGTCTTCATATCTTGAGAGCGAACACAACGGCTCCAAGTTCCAGGTCGTGGGTGGTGTAATTCTTCTCATGAACTTTGAGTTGCCTAGAAGCATAGGCTATCACTTTTCCACTTTGCATTAATACACAGCCTAGCCCTTGCCCTGATGCGTCGCAATATACTACAAAGTCATCGCAACCTTCAGGAAGTGTGAGGATAGGTGCGTCACAAAGTTTTTGCTTTAGAGTTTGGAAGGCCTCTTCTTGCTTAGGTCCCCATATGAAGGGTTTTCCTTTATGAGTCAAGGCCGTGAGTGGTACAGCAATACGGGAAAAATTGGCAATGAAGCGGCGATAGTAACCAGCCAAACCGAGAAATGACCTAACTTCAGTAGGGGTACGTGGCGCTTGCCATTCCTGTACTACCTTGATTTTTTAAGGATCAACATGAATTCCCTTGTCATTGACGACATGTCCAAGGAATTTTACTTCTCCTAACCAGAATTCACATTTCGAGAACTTAGCGTAGAGCTTTTCAGTCCTTAAGAGTGTAAGGATAAGTCGAAGGTGTTGCTCATGATCGGATTTAGACTTGGAGTAGATAAGGATGTCGTCGATGAAGACTATGACAAAGCGGTCGAGGTAGGGTTTGCATACCCTATTCATTAGATCCATGAAGACAGCTGAGGCGTTGGTTAAACCGAATGGCATAACCATGAATTCGTAATGACCATAACGAGTCCGGAAGGGGGTCTTTGGGACGTCTTCTTCATGTACGCCGAGTTGATGATAACCAGAACGAAGGTCGATTTTTGAAAAGCAGGTGGCGCCTTGAAGTTGGTCTAGGAGGTCATCGATGCGAGGTAGTGGGTAGCGATTCTTAACCGTTAACTTGTTGAGTTCTCTGTAGTCGATACACATGCGAAACGTTCCATCTTTCTTCTTCACAAAAAGAACAGGCGCACCCCAAGGCGAGGAGCTAGGACGTATGAATCCTTTGTCAGTTAGTTCTTGCAGTTGACTGGCCAGCTCTTGCATTTCGGATGGGGCTAGCCTATAAGGAGATTTTACGACTGGTGTAGCGCCAGGTACAAGATCGATGCGGAATTCGACTTCTCTCACAGGAGGGAGTCCTGAGATGTCGTCGGGAAAGACTTGTGGGAATTCCTTCACCACTGGTATATCTTCGAGTTTCTTCTCCTTGTTTCCCTTTTTGACGACGTGAGTTAGGAATGCGACATAGTTCTTGCGGAGATATTTTCGGGCTTGAAGGCAGGACATTAATTTGAGTCCTTTCGAAGGGGTTTCTCCAAAGATACGTATGGTCTGACCGTCTGCAAGAGGAATGCGAATGAACTTTTCGCGGCATACTACTTCAGCGTGATGCTGGCTGAGCCAGTCCATACCGATTATAATATCGAAACTTCCCAACTTCATAGGAATGAGGTCAACTGGAAAATCGTGATCGTTTAGAGTGAGGGTACAATTTCGTATAATAGAATTTAATGAGACGGGCTTTCCGTCAGCAACTTCCACCGTTAGAGATTCCATGAGGTTATCACGAGTTTGGTTGAGGATAGGTTCAAATTCTAAGGACACAAAACTCTTATCCGCGCCAGTATCGAATAACATGGATGCATAACTACCATTGATGAGAAACGTACCGTTAACCACGTTGTTGTCAGCCCTAGCTTGGTTGGCATTGATGTTGAAAGCTCTTCCTCTAGCAGGTGGAGGAGCTTGGTTAGCTTGGTTTACTGGATTTGCTTGAGCTTGGGCATGGATGATGTTCACCAAGCATGGACATGTGTTCCTGAAGTGGTTTGGGTCTCCACAGTTGTAACATGCTCGCATGGGTTGCATAATGGGGTAGTTGGGTTGGTAGTAGGATTGGGCTGTATGTTGTGCAGGTGGTAGAAGTAAAGGTTGTTGGGCTAGACCCACTATCTGATGGTGGGTTTGGGTTGAGGGTTGATTGCGGTTCATTCGTTGAAGCGTGCGACAAGTTTGAATAGTGTGACCCGCACGGCCACAGCTGGTGCAATGTTGGCAAGGAGTTTCGGGGAGGTGATGGTATTGACAACGGTTGCATTTTGGGTATGGGCCGGTGTATGGCTTTTTAAATGGTGCAGCTGAGGGAGCAATTTGGGTAATTGGTGCGGCAGTGATAGGAGGGTTTGTTTGTGTAACGACAAAATTTCTGCTGTTTCGTGTCCTCTTACCAGCAAACTTTGAAGAGGAGACGGAATGATTTGGAGTTTGAGCCTCAATGGGGGCTTTCTTTTTCTCATCCTTGAATTTGCCGTTTCGGATGCGATTCTCGGTAAGTTCGGTAGCTAGTTCCATTGCGGCTTCAAGTGTTGCAGGCGAAGTGCTTAGAACCGAGTCTTGAATATTCGAGGGGAGGCCTCGAATGTAGTGTTCAACCAAGCGGTACACGGGGGTGAACAGATTAGGGATCATTTGGTTCAGTTCGAGAAATCTCTTGTTGTAGGAAGTGTGATCTCCTTCCTTTTGTTTCAACGAGTGGAATTCATCTTTCAACATTTTGATTTCGCTCCTTGGACAGAAGCGCCTTGTCATGAGTTCCCTTAACTCTTCCCATGATAAGGCCATGGCATCTTCGACTCCTCGCTTACCCTTTTCTGTGTTCCACCAGGTAAGGGCTACTACAAACAGTCTCCCTGTTGCATAACGTACCTTGCGATCCTCGGGACAATCGCAATTGAGGAAGGTGTTCTCCATTTCTTCAAACCAGTGGAGGAGGGCAGTAACACCTTCGGTCCCTTCATACTTTGGGGGATCGCAAGATTTGAAGTGTTTGTAGGAGCACTTTTTGGAGTGAGGGTTGGCGACGCTCTGGTCTTCTTGATTGGGAGGGTTGATAGGATTTGCGGTGAGAGCTTTTTGAACTTGAATCACGATGTCAGGAAGTACCGCGGCCATTTGTTTAGCAATTTTAGTGGCCAAGCGTTCATTGGATCTTCCTGACTTTCTGCCTCCACGTAGTTTCCTAGCCGACATCTACAGGAACATACATAGGAAGATTGTGAGTTTAAGAAGTTTTTTTTAGGTGTCATGTGTCGTTAAAAGAATAAAAATAACATAACTATCAATAATGCAACTACATCCATAGGATGTCTTGGGTTTGCTCATGTTTGGGCCTCCTATGTCCCCCATACCATCGCCTGTATAGTCATGTGGCCCCCCATGACTATTGGCTTAGTAGGATTCACATTGGTGTTGGCGGTTTAACACTCGCATCACCCGAATGAAAACCATGAAATATGATTGCGAGATGTATGGTATGAGGGTGTCCAGGTGTAGACACAATGACAACTCAAAGTGGGGTTAGCTCACACGACGTTTGGTATAGCATGTTTTGGCCTAATAGGTCCTTCGTACTCTCATCGTTAGTCCCCAGGTAGGCAAACTGGTCCTTTTATTTTGGATTTATACGAATGCCAAGCCTAGACAGGACGTTCCGACTACCGGTACTCGTACCCTTCCAGTTACTACATGCCCGTCATGAGAACTACTTTGATGTGATTTGAAAAGTACAAAAATCGTTGCAAAAATCATGGGAATTGTGAGGTGTGTGCTCTCATGGATATGATATGTTATGAGGATATGATTCATGATGAGCATTGTATAATAATATGTACTTATGAACATGCTTGCATAACATTGAGTGTAACAATAAACATAAAGCATATAGACATCATGAATTTTGTATGTAACGCATAAACAATTTAAAATTTTTAATCAACTATAGTATAGGCTCTAAGGGTCTAATAACCTATCCTATATCCCTATAATCATGGCTCTGATACCAATCTGTCACACCCCGACCCGCAGCGGAATAAGAGTCGGGGCATAATTGGGTTATCACCAAAGCTCATGATGTTTACTAAAATGTTTCATATTTATTAAATTCAAATTACAACTTAAATATTCAAATCAAATCCATACAATTACAAGGAAATGAAACTAAGTAAAACAATCCCAAGCTTAAACTGATTTATTCTTCTAGGCCTTCCTATGTGTTTCTTGCCTCAACTGGATCACCTGTATCATGTGTAAAACGGGGGATATTTTGGGTCAACAAAAGTTGGCGAGTGAACCTTGAGAAAACATTGTTATTAATTTCTTGTTGATTTAATATTGAAAATTTTGTGCAATAATCACATGTGAGCAAACATATATATATAACAAAAACACAAACCACATTGGATGAGTAAATGACATGAATGATGATGTATATGAGATCAAGGCTCAATCAAACGGAGCTGATCGAGTGACATGAATGATGATGTATGTGAGATCAAGGCTCAATCAAACGGAGCCGATCGAATGAGGCACCTGATACTCAACCCGTATCCCACGGGGAGCTGATGGGCCTAATGAAATGCATGCACTGAAAATGATAACTTCAATCTAAACATAATTCACACAACAACTGATACATATTTGATACACATTTGATCACGGGTATGATGGATGCACAAGTGTTTAAATATAATAAGGGATTAAACGACACATGATACACCCCAAAATGTGATTAAAACGGGGAAATGGTAGAGATTCACTCACATTGGGTGCGTTCTTGATGACGTTGGATGCGCACGAATTTTAGGATTTGATCGACGAGGAAAACTAACCTAAAATAATAACGAAATGATTCGGTAAATTAGTACTTTTAATTCATACTCTTAATGTGATTTTTAGATTTATTTTTGTGAGTTTAAGGAGGTTTTCTAACTTTAAAAATCTTATTTTTAAGTATTTTTAATTGATTTTCTGATTAAATAAATTAATAAAAATAAATAAAATTTTTTTTGACTTTTTGACTGTTGACCGTTGACCGGTCGGATTGTGTTTAATTATGCGCTGAGTGAGGTTCGAACTCGGGACCTCTCGTATACGTGCACGCAGCTCTACCAACTGAGCTACGTGTCTAACCCGAAATATTCTCTGTTTTAATTATATATATACTAATTAACTATTATTTTATTTAGTTTATTTCAAAACGGATTTAATATGGCCAAACCGACTTCAGTGACCCGGAGTCGAACTCGGGACGTTCGGTTGGAGTGCGCACAGTGTGTCTAACCTTGTTTAACAACAGAATTATAATATATTTGTATACATGTTGAAGGATGATCTGAATAGGTTTTAAAAAGGATTGGTTTTATTTCTGAAAATCGGTAACATATGCGATTCGAACTCGTGACGTGCGTGTTATGTTGCACACAGTCCACCGCTGGACTGTGTGTCTAACCCGGTTAAATATTCCGTTTTAATTAAACTTATACACATGTTCAACTTCGTCTTCTTCGCTTAACATTTCAGAACAGCGAATTCCGACTGTTCTGTTTAATCGATTTTCACTTATATTTGATTGAATTTGAAAATAGAAATGAGATGACATGGTATACCAGAACGGCGAGTTTGCTTCAGGTTTTCCGGCAAAGACTCGTCGTCTCCGATTTGCGGATTCCGGATGGGGGAAACTGTTTAACAGTTTTGATTACTGAATTGAGCAATTAGATTATAAATTGAAAGATAGCAAGAGAAATTTAGAGGATTGTATCGTCTGAAGAAAAACGCGGTTTTCCGTTCAGTGATTCCGGTGAAACTAAAATTTCCGGCGACGTGCTAAAACTTCGAGAGATCGTGCGATTTTGAGCGAAAAGGTTACCAGAGGTTTGGGTGAATATTTATAGGGAATAACAGGATGTATTGGGTCCGAATTTTGGTCTTGATTCGCGGTCAAAGTTTCTCCGGCGGTTACGACTGAAATTGAGGGCCAGCAACGGTTATGATTTGTGTCGATGATCGGTTATCGCGTTTAGTCAAGAGAGGAATGGCCAAAATCGCGGATTGCCGGATTTTTCGGTGATTGCGAGTTCTGAGCGCGGTGACCTCCGGTTTTGAATTCGGGTTTTATTTTAAGTATTATTTGTTTCAGTATTTTCAAAAAGGAGGCGTGTGGCGGAGCGGTGTGTGGTGTGTTTTGTCTTGTGAGTGACCCGGGTTCGAAACCCGGCGTCTGCATTTATTTTTTTATTCATTATTTATTAATAATTTCAAATTATGGTTTTTAAATTCTAATATATTTATTAATTATGTATCGTTTAAAATTAACTTGAGCAATAAATATGCAACGAAAAATTATAACTGGTTATTCGATTAATAAACGAAGCGGGTTTTGGAAACCCGTTTTTCGACGGATGTTACAGTATCCCCTACTTTTAGAAATTTCGTCCCGAAATTTAAGTAGTAGTGGTAACAGCAAAAAGATGCGGGTATTTCTCCCGCATTGAGTCTTCACGTTACCAAGTAAACTCAGGTCCTCGTGTCGACTCCCAACGTACCCTGACAATTGGAATACGACTTCGTCTTAAACGCTTCTCTCCGAAATCAATAATTTCTACTGGTCTTTCAATGAAATGCATAGATTCATCGTCTTGAATGTCTTCTAGAGGAATGTGGAGGTTTTCATCGGCGAGACACTTTTTCAAGTTTGATTCGTGGAATGTGGGATGAATTCTGTTGAGTTCTTCTGGTAAGTTAAGATTGTATGCTACAGGACCTACTCTTTCGAGTATCTTGAAAGGTCCTACGTAGCGTGGTGCTAGCTTGCCCTTCTGGCCAAAACGAACTACTCCCTTCCACGGTGATACTTTTAAAAGTACTTGATCACCAATGTCAAACTCCAAGGGCTTTCATCGTTTGTCTGCATAACTCTTTTGACGACTTTGTGCCGCTAGAAGATTGTTTCGAATTTGATGGATCTTGTCGGTTGTTTCTTGAATTAATTCTGGACCGGTGATTTGTGCTTCTCCAATTTCGTGCCAACATACTGGAGATCGGCACTTACGACCATATAAGGCTTCGAAAGGAGCCATGCCGATACTTGAATGATAGCTATTGTTGTACGAAAACTCAACTAATGGTAGATGAGCGTCCCAATTCCCTTTGAAGTCTATGACACATGCTCGAAGCATGTCTTCAAGAGTTTGGATGGTGCGTTCAGATTGTCCATCAGTTTGAGGATGAAAAGCGGTACTGAGGTCTAATCGCGTACCCAAGGCGGTTTGTATGGCTCGCCATGTTCGTGAAGTGAAACGACCATCACGGTCTGAAATGATGCTTAAAGGTACACCATGACGGCTTACGATCTCGCTGATGTAGATACGAGCTAACTTCTCATTTTTGAAGTCCTCGCGAATCGGAATGAAGTGAGCTGATTTTGTAAGACGATCAATGATTACCCATATGGTGTCATACCCACTGGAGGTGCGAGGTAACCCGGTAATAAAGTCCATGGTTATGTTTTCCCACTTCCATACAAGTATTTCAGGTTGGATTAGAAGTCCTGAAGGTCTTTGATGTTCAGCTTTTACTTTGGAACAGGTAAGGCACTTGGAAACAAAAACAACGATATCCTTTTTCATGCCCGGCCACCAGTAGGTGTATCGTAGGTCTTGATACATCTTGTCGGCTCCTGGGTGTACAGAGTACCGTGTTTTGTGCGCCTCATTCATAAGGAAATCACGAAGGTTATCGCGATCAGGAATCCATATGCGGTTTAAATAGTATAGAATACCGTCGGATTTGGTTTCGATTTTGAGTTCCGCTCCACATGACAGCTCATCGCGTACGTCGTTTTCTGTTACAGAAACATGTTGAGCTTCTCGGATTCGATCTTTGATGTCGGTTATGATTTGCGAACATAGAAGACGAATGGAGTTCGCATAACCTTTTCGACTGAGCGCATCGGCCACTGCGTTTGCCTTGCCAGGATGATACCGAATTTCACAGTCGTAGTCGTTAAGAAGTTCGACCCATCTTCGTTGCCTCATATTCAACTCCTTTTGGTTGAAGATATGTTGGAGACTTTTGTGGTCAGTGTATATTTCACACTTGGTACCGTATAGGTAATGTCTTCATATCTTGAGAGCGAACACAACGGCTCCAAGTTCCAGGTCGTGGGTGGTGTAATTCTTCTCATGAACTTTGAGTTGCCTAGAAGCATAGGCTATCACTTTTCCACTTTGCATTAATACACAGCCTAGCCCTTGCCCTGATGCGTCGCAATATACTACAAAGTCATCGCAACCTTCAGGAAGTGTGAGGATAGGTGCGTCACAAAGTTTTTGCTTTAGAGTTTGGAAGGCCTCTTCTTGCTTAGGTCCCCATATGAAGGGTTTTCCTTTTTGAGTCAAGGCCGTGAGTGGTACAGCAATACGGGAAAAATTGGCAATGAAGCGGCGATAGTAACCAGCCAAACCGAGAAATGACCTAACTTCAGTAGGGGTACGTGGCGCTTGCCATTCCTGTACTACCTTGATTTTTTAAGGATCAACATGAATTCCCTTGTCATTGACGACATGTCCAAGGAATTTTACTTCTCCTAACCAGAATTCACATTTCGAGAACTTAGCGTAGAGCTTTTCAGTCCTTAAGAGTGTAAGGATAAGTCGAAGGTGTTGCTCATGATCGGATTTAGACTTGGAGTAGATAAGGATGTCGTCGATGAAGACTATGACAAAGCGGTCGAGGTAGAGTTTGCATACCCTATTCATTAGATCCATGAAGACAGCTGAGGCGTTGGTTAAACCGAATGGCATAACCATGAATTCGTAATGACCATAACGAGTCCGGAAGGGGGTCTTTGGGACGTCTTCTTCATGTACGCCGAGTTGATGATAACCAGAACGAAGGTCGATTTTTGAAAAGCAGGTGGCGCCTTGAAGTTGGTCTAGGAGGTCATCGATGCGAGGTAGTGGGTAGCGATTCTTAACCGTTAACTTGTTGAGTTCTCTGTAGTCGATACACATGCGAAACGTTCCATCTTTCTTCTTCACAAAAAGAACAGGCGCACCCCAAGGCGAGGAGCTAGGACGTATGAATCCTTTGTCAGTTAGTTCTTGCAGTTGACTGGCCAGCTCTTGCATTTCGGATGGGGCTAGCCTATAAGGAGATTTTGCGACTGGTGTAGCGCCAGGTACAAGATCGATGCGGAATTCGACTTCTCTCACAGGAGGGAGTCCTGAGATGTCGTCGGGAAAGACTTGTGGGAATTCCTTCACCACTGGTATATCTTCGAGTTTCTTCTCCTTGTTTCCCTTTTGACGACGTGAGTTAGGAATGCGACATAGTTCTTGCGGAGATATTTTCGGGCTTGAAGGCAGGACATTAATTTGAGTCCTTTCGAAGGGGTTTCTCCAAAGATACGTATGGTCTGACCGTCTGCAAGAGGAATGCGAATGAACTTTTCGCGGCATACTACTTCAGCGTGATGCTGGCTGAGCCAGTCCATACCGATTATAATATCGAAACTTCCCAACTTCATAGGAATGAGGTCAACTGGAAAATCGTGATCGTTTAGAGTGAGGGTACAATTTCGTATAATAGAATTTAATGAGACGGGCTTTCCGTCAGCAACTTCCACCGTTAGAGATTCCATGAGGTTATCACGAGTTTGGTTGAGGATAGGTTCAAATTCTAAGGACACAAAACTCTTATCCGCGCCAGTATCGAATAACATGGATGCATAACTACCATTGATGAGAAACGTACCGTTAACCACGTTGTTGTCAGCCCTAGCTTGGTTGGCATTGATGTTGAAAGCTCTTCCTCTAGCAGGTGGAGGAGCTTGGTTAGCTTGGTTTACTGGATTTGCTTGAGCTTGGGCATGGATGATGTTCACCAAGCATGGACATGTGTTCCTGAAGTGGTTTGGGTCTCCACAGTTGTAACATGCTCGCATGGGTTGCATAATGGGGTAGTTGGGTTGGTAGTAGGATTGGGCTGTATGTTGTGCAGGTGGTAGAAGTAAAGGTTGTTGGGCTAGACCCACTATCTGATGGTGGGTTTGGGTTGAGGGTTGATTGCGGTTCATTCGTTGAAGCGTGCGACAAGTTTGAATAGTGTGACCCGCACGGCCACAGCTGGTGCAATGTTGGCAAGGAGTTTCGGGGAGGTGATGGTATTGACAACGGTTGCATTTTGGGTATGGGCCGGTGTATGGCTTTTTAAATGGTGCAGCTGAGGGAGCAATTTGGGTAATTGGTGCGGCAGTGATAGGAGGGTTTGTTTGTGTAACGACAAAATTTCTGCTGTTTCGTGTCCTCTTACCAGCAAACTTTGAAGAGGAGACGGAATGATTTGGAGTTTGAGCCTCAATGGGGGCTTTCTTTTTCTCATCCTTGAATTTGCCGTTTCGGATGCGATTCTCGGTAAGTTCGGTAGCTAGTTCCATTGCGGCTTCAAGTGTTGCAGGCGAAGTGCTTAGAACCGAGTCTTGAATATTCGAGGGGAGGCCTCGAATGTAGTGTTCAACCAAGCGGTACACGGGGGTGAACAGATTAGGGATCATTTGGTTCAGTTCGAGAAATCTCTTGTTGTAGGAAGTGTGATCTCCTTCCTTTTGTTTCAACGAGTGGAATTCATCTTTCAACATTTTGATTTCGCTCCTTGGACAGAAGCGCCTTGTCATGAGTTCCCTTAACTCTTCCCATGATAAGGCCATGGCATCTTCGACTCCTCGCTTACCCTTTTCTGTGTTCCACCAGGTAAGGGCTACTACAAACAGTCTCCCTGTTGCATAACGTACCTTGCGATCCTCGGGACAATCGCAATTGAGGAAGGTGTTCTCCATTTCTTCAAACCAGTGGAGGAGGGCAGTAACACCTTCGGTCCCTTCATACTTTGGGGGATCGCAAGATTTGAAGTGTTTGTAGGAGCACTTTTTGGAGTGAGGGTTGGCGACGCTCTGGTCTTCTTGATTGGGAGGGTTGATAGGATTTGCGGTGAGAGCTTTTTGAACTTGAATCACGATGTCAGGAAGTACCGCGGCCATTTGTTTAGCAATTTTAGTGGCCAAGCGTTCATTGGATCTTCCTGACTTTCTGCCTCCACGTAGTTTCCTAGCCGACATCTACAGGAACATACATAGGAAGATTGTGAGTTTAAGAAGTTTTTTTTAGGTGTCATGTGTCGTTAAAAGAATAAAAATAACATAACTATCAATAATGCAACTACATCCATAGGATGTCTTGGGTTTGCTCATGTTTGGGCCTCCTATGTCCCCATACCATCGCCTGTATAGTCATGTGGCCCCCCATGACTATTGGCTTAGTAGGATTCACATTGGTGTTGGCGGTTTAACACTCGCATCACCCGAATGAAAACCATGAAATATGATTGCGAGATGTATGGTATGAGGGTGTCCAGGTGTAGACACAATGACAACTCAAAGTGGGGTTAGCTCACACGACGTTTGGTATAGCATGTTTTGGCCTAATAGGTCCTTCGTACTCTCATCGTTAGTCCCCAGGTAGGCAAACTGGTCCTTTTATTTTGGATTTATACGAATGCCAAGCCTAGACAGGACGTTCCGACTACCGGTACTCGTACCCTTCCAGTTACTACATGCCCGTCATGAGAACTACTTTGATGTGATTTGAAAAGTACAAAAATCGTTGCAAAAATCATGGGAATTGTGCTCTCATGGATATGATATGTTATAAGGATATGATTCATGATGAGCATTGTATAATAATATGTACTTATGAACATGCTTGCATAACATTGAGTGTAACAATAAACATAAAGCATATAGACATCATGAATTTTGTATGTAACGCATAAACAATTTAAAATTTTTAATCAACTATAGTATAGGCTCTAAGGGTCTAATAACCTATCCTATATCCCTATAGTCATGGCTCTGATACCAATCTGTCACACCCGACCCGCAGCGGAATAAGAGTCGGGGCATAATTGGGTTATCACCAAAGCTCATGATGTTTACTAAAATGTTTCATATTTATTAAATTCAAATTACAACTTAAATATTCAAATCAAATCCATACAATTACAAGGAAATGAAACTAAGTAAAATAATCCCAAGCTTAAACTGATTTATTCTTCTAGGCCTTCCTATGTGTTTCTTGCCTCAACTGGATCACCTGTATCATGTGTAAAACGGGGGATATTTTGGGTCAACAAAAGTTGGCGAGTGAACCTTGAGAAAACATTGTTATTAATTTCTTGTTGATTTAATATTGAAAATTTTGTGCAATAATCACATGTGAGCAAACATATATATATAACAAAAACACAAACCACATTGGATGAGTAAATGACATGAATGATGATGTATATGAGATCAAGGCTCAATCAAACGGAGCCGATCGAGTGACATGAATGATGATGTATGTGAGATCAAGGCTCAATCAAACGGAGCCGATCGAATGAGGCACCTGATACTCAACCCGTATCCCACGGGGAGCTGATGGGCCTAATGAAATGCATACACTGAAAATGATAACTTCAATCTAAACATAATTCACACAACAACTGATACATATTTGATACACATTTGATCACGGGTATGATGGATGCACAAGTGTTTAAATATAATAAGGGATTAAACGACACATGATACACCCCAAAATGTGATTAAAACGGGGAACTGGTAGAGGTTCACTCACATTGGGTGCGTTCTTTGATGACGTTGGATGCGCACGAATTTTAGGATTTGATCGACGAGGAAAACTAACCTAAAATCATAACGAAATAATTCGGTAAATTAGTACTTTAATTCATACTCTTAATGTGATTTTTAGATTTATTTTTGTGAGTTTAAGGAGGTTTTCTAACTTTAAAAATCTTATTTTTAAGTATTTTTAATTGATTTTCTGATTAAATAAATTAATAAAAATAAATAAAAAAATTTCACTTTTTGACCGTTGACCATTGACCGGTCGGATTGTGTTTAATTATGCGCTGAGTGAGGTTCGAACTCGGGACTTCTCGTATACGTGCACGCAGCTCTACCAACTGAGCTACGTGTCTAACCCGAAATATTCTCTGTTTTAATTATATATATATATACTAATTAACTGTTATTTTATTTAGTTTATTTCAAAACGGATTTAATATGGCCGAACCGACTTCAGTGACCCGGAGTCGAACTCGGGACGTTCGGTTCGAGAGCACAGCCCAACCAGTTGAGCTGTGTGTCTAACCTTGTTTAACTACAGAATTATATTATATTTGTATACATGTTGAAGGATGATCTGGATAGGTTTTAAAAAGGACTGGTTTTATTTCTGAAAGTCGGTAACATATGCGATTCGAACTCGTGACGTGCGTGTTATGTTGCACACAGTCCACCGCTGGACTGTGTGTCTAACCCGGTTAAATATTCGTTTTAATTAAACTTATACACGTGTTCAACTTCGTCTTCTTCGCTTAACATTTCAGAACAGCGAATTCCGATTGTTCTGTTTAATTGATTTTCACTTATATTTGATTGAATTTGAAAATAGAAATGAGATGACATGGTATACCAGAACGGCGAGTTTGCTTCAGGTTTTCCGGCAAAGACTCGTCGTCTCCGATTTGCGGATTCCGGCTGGGGGAAACTGTTTAACAGTTTTGATTACTGAATTGAGCAATTAGATTATAAATTGAAAGATAGCAAGAGAAATTTAGAGGATTGTACCGTCTGAAGAAAAACGCGGTTTTCCGTTCAGTGATTCCGGCGAAATTAAAATTTCCGGCGACGTGCTAAAACTTCGAGAGATTGTGCGATTTTGAGCGAAAAGGTTACCAGAGGTTTGGGTGAATATTTATAGGGAATAACAGGATGTATTGGGTCCGAATTTTGGTCTTGATTCGCGGTCAAAGTTTCTCCGGCGGTTACGACTGAAATTGAGGGCCAGCAACGGTTATGATTTGTGTCGATGATCGGTTATCGCGTTTAGTCAAGAGAGGAATGGCCAAAATCGCGGATTGCCGGATTTTCCGGTGATTGCGAGTTCTGAGCGCGGTGACCTCCGGTTTTGAATTCGGGTTTTATTTTAAGTATTATTTGTTTCAGTATTTTCACAAAGGAGGCGTGTGGCGGAGCGGTGTGTGGTGTGTTTTGTCTTGTGAGTGACCCGTGTTCGAAACCCGGCGTCTGCATTTATTTTTTTATTCATTATTTATTAATAATTTTAAATTATGGTTTTTAAATTCTAATATATTTATTAATTATGTATCGTTTAAAATTAACTTGAGCAATAAATATGCAACGAAAAATTATAACTGGTTATTCGATTAATAAACGAAGCGGGTTTTGGAAACCCGTTTTTCGACGGATGTTACATTAACTATATATATATTTGTGTATAAGTCCATTTAATTGTCCAAGTCCATTTTCCCAAGAAATATATAAGTTTATATATATTTTGTTATGTTTTTCCAAATACTCAAGGGTGAGTATTTTGTTGTGTATTTTGTCCAGGTATTTTCTTTGGTATATAGGGGTATTATGTATTTATACTCCATTGGGAGTTTTTATTGTTTTAACTCTCCTAATTTGTCTACTACCATAATATACACTTAGTATACACATAGCACTCAAATACTTGGTGACTTCTAAATATTATTTTTCTAAATATATTTTTATACTTGTTTTTAATACTTTATGAAATCTCTATTTTCTTAACTTGTATTTTTACTTAAAAAATAGGGTATGGTCATGTCTAATTTATTTAAACATCTAAAAATCATAAGTTTAGTAGAAAACTTTATATTTTTCTAAGTGTTGAATTTTTATAAAAATTTGGCCATAGTTTCCCCTAGATTTAGGGGTTTTCCCATGTTTAAAACATGTGTTTAAGCTTTACAAAACTCACTTGATCACCAAAATAATTTCTATAAGTCTAAACAACTTCATACATACACTTTTTACATAACGATGAACTCAAGAATTTATAAAAACATGTAGTCTTTTAGTATGATGTTTAACATGTTTATTTATCTTCAAAAACACTAATTATCCACTAATTACACAACTTTTGTAGAAAATTATTTTTAACAACTTGTTCATCCATTTACAAAAATGACTTTAAATCCTTGTTCATGTATTGTAAATCATTTTAACTAGTTCATTAGTGACCTACATCAAGCTCATCAACTTATTCTTCATGGATCTTTCAAGATCTATACATAGACTTTTAATATCTTCACATACAACACTACTACACATGATGATCATCAAGCTAAGCACAAAATAAGCTTATATAACATCATTTCATTTCAAGATCATGTTTGTTTTCTTTAGATCTTTAGATTTCTTCATGTGTTCATCTTTAGAGTTTGTGTTTCTTGATGGATCTACTTGTACATGAGAAATATATTAATAACATGAACTTAACAATGATCAAGAAGCTTACTACTAGTTCTAGTGGCTAGGGAAGTGGCAAACAAAGATGAAGATGAAGATAGCACAAATGTGGTGGATAAAAGCACTCCAAAGAGGTCCTTCCACTTCCAATGCTTTGCACCTTCTTAGATGACCTTTATACACCTTGGAACACACTTGGAATGGCTAGACACTTGCAAGAAAATGGAGGTCTAAGAGGGGTGTCTGGGGCCGTGAGTTTAGAGAGCAAGAGGAAGAAGATGAAGTGTTGAAATGGTGAAGGTAAGTTTAAATGGTTACTTGAACTTTGATCTTCCCAACATTCACATAACCTTTGGATCATATGTCCCATATCTACATAACAAGCTTCATAAACTAATCAAAAGAAATGGGGCTTAGTGGGGCCCCTTGTGACCGTGAATATGAGGGGGGGGGGGGGTCTAGTTGGGTTGTAATGGTAGTTAGTTAGTTTGGTTAGGATTAAAGGGTGTTTAGTTAGGATGTTATATGTATTGATGTTTTTAAGTGTAATAAGGTATCGGGTGGCCGTAACTAGTTTCGTAACACTAAAACAATGCTTCTGGTGAAAATTTGGTGTTTCAGGTAGTGTCCGGTTGGTTACCGGTTCGTTAAAGTGCTAAATAGCGCAGTTTAGTGTGTTATGAGGTACCTTTTATTATGGTTTTGATTCCCGGCACTTTGCAAGTTATTCTGGACACTTTAACCTTATTTCTGCATTATATTTTAGTGTATCAATGCTGAATTTTGCTGATTTATGCAGAATTCTACATTTAAAGTGTGTTTGGGCACTTTTAAGTGCTTTAAATGATTTCCGAAAAGTGTTAAGTCAAATCCTTGTTTTCCATTCTTGGATTTAATATATGATTGCTATTGGACTTCTATCTAAGTCCTAGAACTGTCGTTAAGCTGAGTACCGGACTAGTGCTGACACTGCTAGTCTAACCGGCAAGTCTACTAGTTGTTTTAGTGCATTGTTTCCAATTGTTTTTAAACGAGACTATCCACATGAATAATATGCACTATTTAAATGTTTTCATGATAGTTCAAAGTATATGAGATGCAAGCAACAGTTTAAGACATTTTAACACATAATTGCATGATTAAATTAATAGTTTAATTGTACGGAAATTACCCGAAAGTTGACAGTCGTCACAGTGGGCCCAAACCAAAATAGGGCCCAAACTTTTTTTTTAATATATATACATTTAAAAAAAATTTCTGAATGTTTTTATAAAAAAAAAAAAATCTGTATGTTTAGGGCCCTGTTTATAGTTTACTAACTTGAAATGGCCCAAACCAATTCTGAAATTGTCTATTGTAGTGGGCCTGTTTAATAAACAAATCTAACAGCCCAGATTAACCAGACTATATTAACCAGACGTGTGATAGAGACTGCTAACAGCCCAGTATTAGAAACAAATCGTTTGGGCCTGTTATAAACAAATCGAATGGGCCTGTTTAATAAACAAATCTAATTCAAAACATGTATAAGGGCGGCCAAGCCATCATCAGACGCTGGATTTTGATTTTGGAATACAATCGGTCGCAGGCCAGGAGGTTCGCTGGGCAGAGGCTGAGAGGCAGACGATCATCATCATCATCATACTCGAATCAAGGATGGTGTGTTCATCCGAAATTGAATCAGGGGAGGGTGTTAGAGGCCAGACGATCACGGATCATCATCATCAACAAAAGGTTTGATTTCTAATTATTTTTTAAAACTAGGATCTTTAGAGTTTAGATTATTGTATGATTTATTATGTTTAGAGCCCTAAATCCGTTTCTCAATGTTTAGTACTTAATAGTTTAAATATATGAATGTATGATTCAATGATTAAATCAATTATAAATAGGATCTTCGATGTTTAATAGTTTAAAATTTAAATGTATGATTGAATCAATTTGTTTTATCTATTTCATAACAATTATCGTAGTATTAGCTTTTTGTATTTATATATTTCACTAAATGATTGATGAGTTTATATTATATGCATTTTTGTGAATAGGGCCCAAATTGTTTATCTCGAACAGGGCCAAATTTTTTTTTTGATTTTTGGAGACGGCCCTGGATAGACTCTTTAATTTTATTTTTTGAACGATATATTTCTTTTAATCCTTGTCATATATGGGATTTGAACCCAAGACCTCCCACAGTACCACAATCAAACTTAGGTGTTTAAAGGCCCTCATTGGTTGATAGAATCCTTAAATAGACAATAAAAAGTTTGACAACCCATTGGTTGATAGAATCTGATAAAAGGTTTGACAACCTCAATTACAGACAAATGTTTGATTTAACAATTTCATTAATAACATTAACATTTTTTATGTAGTTCGTCTTAAATAGTAATTTTTAATACATTTTCACAATTTGTAGTAAGGGATGGTAAGCAAAGGGATTATGTTCAACTCAAACATTGTTTTAAATTATTTAATTCCAATATTATTAAAGTTATATTCTACTAGAAAACCGGGTTGTTTTCTACGTTAAAAAAATTCATGAAATATGCGTAGGTAATGGCCATTGTGGAAACCTTTTCCAACAGATTTCTAACAAATATTTTCTTCACATTTATGACGCTTTTTTTCCCCGAGTTTCCTGATATGCCTACACTATTTTTCAAGCATTTCCAAGAGAATATTTTCCTGCGTATTTTCCACACAATATATTCTTACGTATCACATGCAAATACACATGCACATAAAAATACCACATACACATACACATACTAGTTGATGCTTATAAAACGTACACATAGGCCCGATTTTAATCATTTTCTTACTTAAATGTTATTTATTTGTTTATTTTTTCTTTTTAGGAATGACAACGAAAACGTTACCGTGTTAAAAACCAAGTTCCTACAAGAAAACAGACCAAAGCACGCCCCCATTCTTCCCATGACAGACCCCCATGCCAAAAATTTTAGAAAAGACAATTCAGTTTACAACATTATTGGTTCGTGTCCCTCAAAGCACCACCCCGTGCTTCACCCCTGAGGAAAAACACAAAGAAGACTCCAAGACATTGGGTCGTGCATAATAAAAAAATGGGCACGTATTCATGCCACAAGTGAAGACAAAAGCAAGATAGACCCCACAAAGTTGACCACAAGAGACGACCCGTGCCTCCTCAAAAAAGTCAACTATTTCAGATGTCACTACCGAACAAAAAGAAAGTCAAAGACATGGGTCGTGCCTGATGGAGTACGGGGCTGTCTCACCCCCTGTTCAACCTATAAATTCAACTCAAGGCCTCCATTTTAAAACCAATCCCTACAACCACCCTTCCACACCCCATACACCACTCACAATCCATCCATGCACCCACCCATTCACTATCACCACACCACCACTCTTCCACCCATTTCCCACTTAAGTTTATTGTTTCGGTCCAAGATTGTAAGAACAACTTTTAACAATTCAATATTGTATGTTTATGTTTAATCAATCAAGTTTGATGATGTTTATCTTAAAAGCCATAATTGGCTAAGTTCTTGCATCACTTGGGAAGATGAACCATAATGGTTCTTAAGTCCCTTTTTTTAATGGTTTTCTATTTGATGTGTGTCAATGACTTCAAATAATGATTTATATATTGAAAGTGAGTTTTTCAAAACACTTAAAATAATCTTTCACTTTGTGTTTGTTGATTCAAACATTATGTTGTATATGTTTATGTAGTTAAAAAATATGGTGATTACATGTAAGGGGTTAAAAGTAAAAAGTTGGATTTTGGGATTTGGAAGTTCTTGTCTCGCGTGGAGAGGTTGTATACTTGAAGCGCGAGGACTTTGTCTAGTTCATCGCCCCTACTCTTGAGGAGATAGCTCCAAATCAAGAGGTCCATAGTTTTAGGTGTTCCAAACTCCTTATAAAAGATATTCATTTGATACTTCAATTCTGACATTGTTGTGGTTGTCATGTAATAACGATCGTTGCAACTTTCCAATATTGTCGAGGTTCGTGATGCTTTTAAACGGGGTCCTTCAATTATGGGATCATCACACACATATATTCTATTTCTTTAAAGAACCCCTTTAGGTGGTTATCATGTGACGAGTGATCATGGAATATTTCCGAAGAGGCGTATGATTTGGTTACCTTAACTAAAGCCATTTATATTTTATTATATTGATCGTTTGGAAATCCATATAAAGGGGTTAACTCGTCATTAAAGGGAAATCAGACCCAAGTGATTATTTTATGAGATTGTTTTCTACCACTTATCGTTTTGTTTTCTTTATTTATGATTTTTAAACCAAAACTTTCAAAAACAAACTCTCCATTTTGGTTTGGCTAGAGGTTGACTGCATCCCAGTACTAAAAACCCTTGTGTTCTTGGTCGATCTCAGTATCTTTTCATCGCCATGTTACACTAACAATGAGCACACTTGCCCTAACGTGTCACAGTGAGTGATCATATCATATCGTGTTTACAAATTTAAAGTTTAACAACAACCAAACCCAGTAAATCCCAGAAATAGTAGAGTTACTTAGGAGGGTGAGATGTGGGCAAACCTTACCTCTATCCGTAGGGATAGAGAGACTGCTTCTAGAGAGACCCCTAACTCCAAAATAAACTGCAAACAAACAAGCAAAACTAAATACAAAGAAATAGAGAGGTACCAAAAAAACAAAACGAAAGGTGGAAGAGTAGCATAGGAAAAATGGAAATATATATAACATGATTAAACAACATATAGATATAAGAACACGCATACAATAACATGCAAAGTCTACTAAAACGAAGAAAAATTAAACCCGTGAGACAAAGCTAAAACACACCTAAACCTTCCTCTAAAAGTCCTCGACCTTAATTATACGTATCCACGAACAACATATAGATATAAAAACAAGCCTACAGTCACAAACTTAAAGTTGGAAATTGTGTTACAAATGGATTAAAATTGATGTATACCACAACACACATCAAAGTTTTGGCGTCGTTGTCAAGGATACAAGAATTTTAGGAAAGTTGAAGTTAGCGGCCTAGTTATCTTTTTATTTAAATTTTCTCAAAACAGAAGCTAAAACATGGGGTCGTGTCTCATCAAAACAACATACATCAGAGTCTGTTTCGTCCCGAAAGCTTCTTTTTAGTTAAAACACGGGGCCGTGCTCAACCAAGCACGAGGCCGTCTCTCATGTATTGATCTCAATCAACCTATTAGAACCAATCTCTTAACACGTGATCCTATTCTATATAACAAAACCTCCTTTTCTATCACATATCTAAGGAAGAATCACACAAAGGTGGAAAGATCTCTCGTAAAAATCAAAATTTGGTTTTACAACTAAATCAAAATATTCTTAAGAAAATAAGAAAAAAAATTACCAAAGGATCTAACCAAAATTTGCGTTGTTCTAATTGTCACAAATTAGGCCACACCAGGGATGCTATGAGCTTCTAGGATACCCTCAAAGTAAGAAATCTAAACAGGGTCAAGGTAATAGTCACGAACGTAGGGCTAATAATTCTATGGTTACTAATTTCACACCTAATATAGGTACAAGTGTAACACCCCGATTCTCACCGGCAAGACATTTAAATATGTTGTTTTGACGAGATTATGATTAACAAAGCGGCAAAGAAACAAGAATATTGATTTAAAGGACTTGTTTAGACCCGGTGGTAATTATTTAAAGGTTTCCCTAGGTAACTTTGAGAACAAGATGCTTGAATAAGAAAATGGAAATGGAGGGACCTAAGTAGGCCTGTAAATGAACTGAGCGTTCATGAACTATTTGTGAACTTCAACGGAAAGTTCGTTTATGTTCGTTTATTTAATAAACGGACGAACACGAACAAAAAAATTTTGGTCGTTTAATTAAATGAAACACCTTGTGTTCGTTCATTTATGTTCGTGAACGTTCGTTTATGTTCGTTCATTTATGTTCGTGAATGTTCGTTTATGTTCGTTCTTTTATGTTCGTGAACGTTCGTTTATGTTCATTTAAATTTAGTAAATACGTAACTGGTCACTTACTTAATATTTATATAAAAAACTACTTAATTTGAGTATCTATGAACCTTTATTTAGATGTCTTTTTGGATGAACTCTAATATATTAAACTTGTTTATTTGTGTTCGCTAATGTTAAATTGTGTTTGTTTATATTTATTCAATTATGTTCATTTGTGTTCGTTTATTTTTGTTTATGTTTATTCAAATACGTTTGGTTAAAATTTTCATGTTTATATTCGTTTGTGTTCGTTTATGTTCGTGAACTGTTCATTTAGGCTTTAAACGAATGAACATAAACAAACAAGAACATGTCCGATTTCTTAATGAACGAACACGAACAAAAAATGTTCATGTTCGTGTTCGGTTAAGGTTAAATGAACGAACACGAACATTCGTTCGGTTCATTTGCAGGCTTAGACCTAAGTGAAAGTTTGGTAATTAAAACACCAAACTAAAGTACCAAACCCTTGATCAACTATAAGGCTGATCTAGTGGTATATGCACGACGATGAGAGCAAGGAGGGAGGGAGGGAGACAAGTCGGTTCCTCGGATTCTTGGTTTCCAATGCGATTTTCAGGTAATTCAATATCCATTTTATGTGCAATGATGGGTTTTGGGATGAACGGGGATTCGATGGTCGTGTTGGTTCACGATGCGTTGTTCACGGCGAGTAGAGGGAAGCCAACGTGGTCGGAGGTGGCAGCCAGATGTTTTTCGCCGCCGCGGAATAGTTTGAACCGGACCGACTCGTGGTTGGGACCCGATTTGGGTTCGAATCAGGCCAGTCGGTGACAAGGGGTGCCATGCAGGGCCCTCGACCACGCAAGATCGAAGCAAACCTGGGTCGCTTTAGACCAAGTTCGGCCGTTGGGTGTCGTATGGGGCCGGGTGGCGACGGAATGGCTGGGGTTTTACATGGAACTGGTGTTGTGCATGCATTGAAACTAGTTTGGGTGTTTTGAAGGCTTATACGTGTCACAAGTGATCCGTTTGGGGTACACATGCGGTTAGAGTTTCGTAGATGGGTGTTTTGGACGCACGATTGAGTACGTGAGTAACAGGGATTCGCGATGCATGCAAGATGCGTGTTATGGTTTGGGTGTCAGGTAATACCATCTCACGTGGGATTGTTATAATCAAGCTAAGGTGCGTGCACGTGAATGATTACCAAACCCTAGGCTCCATGATGGACATTAGTAGCAAGATGTTTGTTGATTTGTGATGTAAAACTTGAACACGTAATAACCTTAATCATGTGAAGACAGGTTGGTGTTCGTGTGCACTTTCGTGGGATAGTTAGCTTTTGCAAAGAAGGTGCATTTTCTAGGTGAGTTTCTAATGCCCTTTCTATTCATTTTTGGCTAGCATACATTGGTGTTCTTACTTTCATCAAAGGATGAGTTTTATGAATGCAACGTTTATTAAACGTTTTCTGAAGAGCATATGTTTGTTAAGAGTTGTGTCTATTAGTATTGTGAGGGTTTAGCATTAGATGGGTGTTTTGTGTCACACCCCGACCCGCAGCGGAAAAGGTGACCGGGGTATGATTGGGTTATCATCAAAGCTCATGACATTTATTATACGTTTCATATTCATTAATACACTTTAATGGAGAATTACAATCAATATTACAACATGTCCTAAATATCAATCTAGGCTTCATTGTTTTCTTCTAAGGCATTTCCTATGTTTTCCTTGCTTCAACCTGTTCACCTGTATCATGTGTAAAAGGGTTTTTGGATCAACAAAAAGTTGGCGAGTGAATCCTATGGAAAACATTTGAACAAGTTTATTTAATTGATTATAAAATGAGTGCACAACCACACATGAGTAAAAATAGATGTAAACTTATTCAACAATCATTAGATATTAAATAAAGCACACATGAACAATAATGGAACGTTTAGAGGCACGCGTTGCTCAACTCGTCTCTCACGAGGAACTGATGGGCCTAATGAATGAATTGCATAAACATGATCATATGAAAGACATAACTACAAACAATATAAACTCCATAATACACACATGAACAATAATGGATTGGTTTTGAGGCACGCGTTGCTCAACTCGTCTACCATGAGGAACTGATGGGCTTAATGAATGAATTTCATACAAGTTGACAAAATGAAATACATAATTACAACAATATAAACAATCTAAGTTTAGATCACGATATGGTATGGCACAAGTTTAAATAAACGAGTTAATTATTTTGTGACACATAACACACCCCAAAACGTGTAATTAAAAGGGGGAGTTGTAAGATTCACTCACAGTGGGTGCGTTCGGTTGATGATGTTGAATGCACGCGAAGTGGTTTTAACCACGAGTGAAATTAACCTAGATAAATAGCATTATTGTTCGGTAAGTAAACGGATTTTATTAATCCATTTTAGTAGGATTGTTGGGTGTATTTTTGTGAGTTTAAGGCTATTTTCTAACCTTAAAAATGTTATTTTTAAGTATTTTTAATTGATTTTTAATTAAAATAAATAAATAAAAATTATAAAAAAAGTTGACTTTTTTTGACCGTTGACCGTTGACCTTGACTGTTTGACCGGTTCGTATGCGTGTAAGTGTGCGTTGAGTGAGGCTCGAACCCGAGACCTCCCGTACGCGTGCACGCAGCTCTACCAACTGAGCTACGTGTCTAACCCGAAATATTTCTGTTTTTAATTGTATTTATATATTAATTAGATTAAACAGAAAATCCTTTATTTTCTAAAAACGATTTTAATCCAAGACTAGGTGCGCTCCACAGGTCTCGAACCCGGGACCTGTGGCTTATGCTAACACACAGTCCACCGCTGGACTGTGTGTCCAACTTGTTAACTTAACTGATTTTTTTTATACTTAAACACAAACTAAGTATTTTTTTTCTGACTTATTTAAAAAGTTTAATAATTATCCGGGCTGGTGCAGAAGACCGGACTCGAACTCGTGTCCTGTGATTAAACATACACACAGTCCACCACTGGACTGTGTGTCTAACTTGGTTATTATTCCGGTTATTAATAAACTTAACATGTAACAGTGGTGACTCCGGTTCGGTTAACAAAAAAAGGCATTTTTATTAAGGCAGCATGCGTGGGACAAGATTCGAACTCGAGACGTTAGTGTGTTTATTGTGCACACAGTCCACCGCTGGACTGTGTGTCTAACCCGAGTTATAACTTGATTTTAATTATACTTAAACATTACAGGACTTCGTCTTCTTCGTCGATTCTAACCAGAATCGGAAGTCCGACTGGTTCAATGTTTTAATCGGTTTCTTTAGCGTTTTTTAGTTAATTACAAGTGAGATATAAATAAAAAGAAAGAGAAATTAGGCGTAAGGTATACCGACTGGACTCCTCTGTTTTTCCGGTAGAACTCCGGGGACAGCAACCACTTCCGGCGACGTGTGTCTTGCAGCAGCGAGTCTTCAGAAAGCTTGAAAAGGATGTGGGTGACTTCGGTGTAAGCTCAGGGGGTTTAGTAAGGCTTAAAAGTGAAGGACTCGGTTTTCCGGCGAGATACAGAAGTTTTCCGGCGAGTGAGTTTTCGCCGAGAAAGGGTGCGGTTTTGAGCGAAAAAGTTTGCAGAGGTTCGAGGGAGTATTTATAGGGCAGGTTATCGATGAACTTGGTCCAATTTCCGACTTGATTCAAAGTCATTACGTTTTCCGGCGGTTATAGTTTGTGTCGCGGACTCAGGCGTCGGTTATAACCGATATAGGTTTAAACGTTTACGTTATAACTGAAGAAGTCGTAAATTATTGGCGAGTTAGTCGGGATTTCCGACGACTGAAATTTGGGCGCCGGTTTTGAATTCGGAAAGACATGTTATGAATTAAATGATTCTAATAATTAACAAAAGATACAAGCGGCGCAGTGGTTTAAGTGTTGAGTGTTAAGTCCGTTGTTGACCGGCTGACTGACCCGGGTTCGAAACCCGGCAGTGCCAAATTATTTTTATTTTCTTATTTTTGACAGTTTTTCAAAAACAGATTATATATTCCCATATAATAATTAATTATGTACCGTTTAAAAATATTTTGGGCATTAAATTCGCAACGAAATTTTTAACTGATTGTTCGGTTAATAAACGGAGCGGGTTTGGTAAAATTCGTTTTTGACGGATGTTACATTTTGTTGGTTAGGGTGCGTAGTCACACAAACGGGGAATAATGGGTAGCACGGTTCTCTAATGTGAGGAATGCTTAGTCTTATGACGTGTTGGTGGGGTTATATTTGTTAATGGTCCTAGGGTTGTTGCATGCCTAGATGGCGTGCGGGTTTAGAAAACATAGACGTGTTGAGTGATTACCTAAGTGTAGTCAAATCATGAGGTAAATATTTTGAAGTGTATATGTTAATGGTGACGAATATGTGGGCTTAGTTACATCCTTAACAGAGAAAAGGGATATGTTAAATGACGTTTAGAGGAGTTGCGAGGGGTGTGATGTTGACGGGCTCTTAGACATTTGGAGTGTGTCTATGTGTTATGTGTGATGTAGCATCTATGTGATTTTTGTGGGGGTGGTCGTCAGCTTATGATAATGTTGTTTTCTGGTAGTTATCATCTTTATGGTGGTGGTTGGTTGCGTAGGGCATTGATATTAGACGAAATCGATGTGTCTAGTAGTCATTACCTTTTTGGTGGCGATGAGTATACGAAAACGATCATGTTTACGTGGCATTTGAGACGTGGTCCGTAGATGATAGACGATACTGATGTGCCCAAACTGAGATAAGTATCGGTCATGTCTTTGTGATGTGACCAAATTGTGTCTTAGGTTTCCACCTTATGCGATTTATGTGCTTGCGCTAGTTGAAGTGATGGGTAATGTGTGTGTAAGTTGTTAAGATGTTAATTTGAGTTCCTTGTGCTGGGGTGTACATGTGGGCGTCTTATGATGTAGAGTTTCATTCTTATGCAATGGGTCAGATTAATTGAGAACTTTTATATGAGCAGTTACCCGCTGAGTTGTGGTATGGTTAAGGGGTTTAGGGTTTGCTGAATTCGAGTCTTGGTGTTTTCATTAAAGTGTTTTGGTAGCAAAAACTTATTTGTTAGAAGTCACTTAGCGTAGCTGATTTTTTGCATGTATGTTAGATTGTTTGGAGGTACCTAGTTGAGGTGATGTGAACTCTTGGCTTGTGTGTGAGGCTTCTCGTAGATTGTGGCACTACATTCGCAATTTTCGTAGTTTGAAATAAAACTAGGTGTTTTATGGATATTTACATTAGCTTCTCAAAGTTTTTAATTCACTTTTCAATTGCATACTTTGACAACAAAATCATCCTTTTAAACTATACGATGTGATGATGCTAAGAGTAGTAGTTTAAGAGATATGTGCATCCCTAATTGGCTAGACTTAAACTATGCGTAGACGCGAGCCAAGGGTACGTCCTAAGTGTTGTAGTAATGTAGTGTATAGTTAGATTCTTTTCTTGTATGTGGTGATTGTTATGTGTGAAAGGTAGAATACTAGTGTAACCATGGTGGGAAATACTTAGAACAAGTGTAGTAACTTAGACAAACGATCACACTTGATCAACATTGTTAGAGGTCTATTTTACTAACCTAAAATTATCATATGAATGTTATGTCATGTGTAGGTGTTTAACCATGGTCAAGATCAAGGATGCTAGATGAGTCAAACATGGAGGTGCGCACAGGAGAATAGGAGATAATTGGGGCAACGACGTGACAACCGCCACATCCATCACTGAGAGGTAGGCGGTAACGAGCCCGTTTTTGAGAGAGAGAGCAACAACCAGTGGAAGATGGCTCTTGGGAGCTGCCAGTAAGGGAGGTGGTCTTAGCGCTTCCTAAACCTAGCACACCTAGGGTTTCCATTGGAGGCGTTGCATGTGGAGCTATCAGCAAGAAGGGAACCAAAATGCAAGAGATGTGGGGGTCGCGCAGACTTGGCCCAAGGGATGCAACTCATTGCAACTGAACGGGTAACCTGTTGAGCCTGTCAGGTGGGCTTTACCCAAAGGGGACGATGAAGACGAAGAGGAACCAAAGGAGGATCCAGATGAGGGACCATCAGGGGAGACAAAAAAAATAAAAAATAATATCAACTACGCCTTGATGATGATTTTGATGACTATTATGTGATTGTGACGATTGAGATTTTATGACGGTGGGCTTTATGCCTTATTAGAGAAGATTTTGTTTGACGATTACAACATTTATGAGATGAGTTGCGTACATTTTGTGACTTAGTTGATATAGGGATCGGTAGTTATCGAGCTCCATGTGATTATATGATGATGTGTTGTGTAGTGTGACCTTGTTTTAGCATTGTATTAGATGCGTTGTACCAACCTAAGTTGACGAATGTGCATTTTAGACCTATCTTGTCAGTAGGAGTAGAGTATGAGGTAAATGTGTGCGTTCATGCACATGGTTATATGTGGGTAGACGGGTATACGGAGTTCATGCATGAGCTACAAAGTTTAGTATGGGATGCATCAATCGCCTACGAGTGTGGTAGCTGGGTTTGGCCAAGGTCGTGGTAGCCGGTGGTCGGGCTGCCGGCGACGTGACCCACTGTTCAGGTGGTAACCGAACCCGAAAGGGCTCGGTGGAGGTGGACCCTAAGCAGTCAATAGCGGTGCTTTATATAGCTTCAATTTGTATGTTGTAATACATTTGTCGATTACTTTATATATAGCTTCACCGGTGTGAGGGTAATCAAATAATTTAAACAAAATCGTGTGCTTCATCATTTGCCACGTCGCCGGTTCAATCCAATGGGCGATGACACAAATATACGGTGCGGACCAAAGTCATGTTAACACCGGTTTCTATTTTTTCAAAATAAGAAATTAATTCTAGTTTAGCATTTTTCCACAATCTTAATCAATCCCTCCTAAGAGTAGTACGACTTACATGGGTGTATCATGGTTGGAGAGTTCTTTGAACCATCTTTGTATAGCGTTGGTTGTCGAAATGGTTGAACGACAAACTTTCTTGGATTACAAACTTCGCTATAGTAATTGTAGGCGAACAAAGTAGCGCCTTCACTTGCCATGGAAGCTTGACCACTAGCGGGTTGTTGTTTCAACGCCTTGCAAAACGGTTTTTCGATGTGTTGTCTCAAGGTGGTGTTTGCTCATTCGGCGTAAAAGCCATGGCAATGACGACAACGCGCTTTTTTTACCGTTGGCCATCTCGCACAAATCGAAATGTGACCAAACTTCGGGGTTGCGCTTCGTTGGAAGAACATGAACCACCGTGTCGGTTGTAGACTCGCCAACATTGACCGAATCATGAGCACTAAAGGTTGCCATACTTTTTTAAGAATTATCGAACAAGAAAGTGAGACTTTTTAAAAGTTTTTGGAGATTAGAGAGTGGTGTGATTGAATCTAAACACCCATCGCCCTTTTATACTTGTTTGGAGATGGATTCTAGGCAAAATAAAGACCAAAAAAGGGCTAGTTTGACCACCCAAACGGTCATATGACCGTTAAAATGGCTGCAGCGTTTTCGGTTTTTTAAACCGTTTAAACCGGTTTTTTTTTTATATAATTCGGTTTTTTAACCGGTATTTTTAATAAACTGGTTTTCCAACCGGACTAATCAACAAAACATAAAACCGGGCCTTACCGGTTACAAAAAAGGCCGTAAATCATCAATAAATAAGTAATCCATCATAATGTTGTACCACCCCCGGAACACAGAACCAATTCAAGCCATCCCGAGGGTCAAACTCTGCTTTGATCCACCACCGGTATCCCTTTAGGAGTACGGTTTCTAAAAAACCGGTTTCGGTTGAATAACCGGTTTTTTTGTACATCTCTAATTTATAACGACGATTACGAATTGTTTTTGGGTCAAAAACCCAGTCTACTTACAGAACTCCCTCAGTGTACACTAACTTTTTAGCATGTATTCCAGTGAGGAGGTTTGAGTGTCCAGCGGCTCCTTGACAATGGCAGTGGTTACTCGACATCTTTAGTGTTTTGGCATTTCTATGTTGAACGCATTTAGCATATTTTGGTTGTTTTTGTACTTTGACATTTTGTCAGTACTTTGCATTTGAATCCGCTGCGAATTGGTCATGTTATTAGTCTAAAACTATGTGTGCTTTTCCAGTTACCAACGAGCAGGGTTTCCAGACTTGGGGCCTTACAATGTATCGTATGGGCATTTGAGGGCAATCTTGCATGATGTTGTATGATACACCGCAACACACGGGTCAATACACACATTAAACTAGACGCACATTTACAAATGAAGAGATACATGTAAGATCCCTCGTGACATAGTATAAGTTAGTTGTGCATACCCCCCACCCATGGTTATCTCATCTTCTGCTGGTCTTTTCCTTGCCTGCAAAGAGATGGTGCGTTAAAAGTCAAATCCCATAAAGTCAAAACCCATGGAGATCAATCTGAGTTCTTCAAGCAGAACACTTACCATGTATGTTTGATTTCAACGGAAATCGAACGGCTGGTCCCTTCGTTTTCAGATCTTTAATTTGCTTGCCCGACTTAATTTTATCAATCTTGTTAGCAAGACCACCAACATTGCTAGTGTTATTACTACTTTCCCCCCTCAACGTAGCAATTCCCTTCTTCACCTTTTCTTGATAAACAGCTGGCGGTGCAAGTCTCAACTGCAGCATGTTATCCACTCGGACCATCCTCTTCTTATCTTTATCAAGGTTACTTAATATTTCATACTGTTCAAATAACACCTCTAATTTAGGCTGTGGGGTATGGGGGGTGGGTTGGGGGGAAACGCCCATGTGACCACCCCGGGTGGGCTTGGGTTTGGGCGTGGCCCTTTGGGCGGGGGTTTCAGCCCGGGCGTTGGGCACCCTATCCATCTGAGCTGGCGGGTGGACACTGGTGCACCCTACCCTATGGTTATCCCTTAATTAAAAAAAAAAGAAAAAATAAAAGGAATTTTGCCAAGCCACGCCCCAAACCCCAGCCCCATCATACCCTCAATTTTTTGGGTCTTGCCAGTGGAGCCCACCCAGTCCACGTGTCAACCCATGCCCCAAACCCCCGTCCCACCATACCCCACAGTCTTAGTCAGTATTAGGCTAACAGCAGCACATAACTCAACATTCCATATAAAAAAAAGAAGATAAATTACAGACAACTAACCGACCCTCGATATCTGATGATCAAGTACGTCTTTCTCTTGTAGGGGTAGGCGAACAGCACCCGTTGCTTGTGACAGCTTGTGCTTTGGTGACGCCTTACTTACCAACCCCCTTTTGACCGAAACCGAGTTATCTCTAGACGTCACGTCCTTTTTCTTTGGCATACAAATGGGGCAGCCTGTATGAGAGACCGGCTCACAATGCAAGTGGCTTGCATGCCCACAACTATAAACTCGGATCCCAGTGCTTGAGGGAGAGTCAGTAGTGACGATACAATTACATACAAAACAAAGAAGGCTCTGCGGGCCTTGCCCATGAGAAGCTCCTCTTTTGAGTAATGTCATGGTATAATATGTCCTCGATTAAAGATCTGGCAGTGCCCTGATAGCATACAAATGAATCACTCTCTCTCACACACACACATATACATGGCAATTATAGAGAGAAATCCCTATTGAGTTAAGAAAACCAAACAACTCAAACGGGTGGACACAAACATGTCACATGTTACACTTTCTAATGCAACACTTTTGTGACTCTGTTACACTTTTTGTGTCAGAGGAGAGATAAATGCATGTGCTACACTTTTTTCACCGTTCATTTTTTGTATTTCACCTGTTACACTTTTTTATGGGTTCCGATAGCAATTTTTCAGAAAAATTATGAAGTGTATAGATTTTAGAACTTAGAATTTACGAAGTTAAAAATTTTGTAGTGCACATAAAAAATATGTTACTTTTTATAGGAAGATTTTTTTGTGTAACAATTACAGCTATTATACCTTTTGTGTCAGAGGAGAGAGAAAGTGTAAAAGCTGGTTACACCCTTTTGTCATTCTGTTAGTGTCTGTTACATTTTCTGAAAAACAACTTTTTGTATATGGCAGTGTCCTAATATAGCAATACAAATGAATCACCCACACACATACACACACACATATACACACACATACATATATAAAGAATAAAAAGTAAATTTCAGCAAATATTAATGAAAGGGCTTACCAAAATTTTTCTTTGAAAATCATACGTTCCAAGCATTCCCAGTATTGTAGGCTTAAAATCACCAAACTCTTGGCTACCATTGTCAGAAAGAAGTTTCATCATGACATTCGGTAACCGAACATATCTTATCATTCCCTCCACAATCTCTTTAATGAAAATCGAGAATAACTTTCTCATGATGAGTGCACCTTTATCCAGCCCTCTTATCCTCTTGAATGATCCAGATGAAGTGCTGTTCTGATCCTTTTGCTCAAAATCCATCTTACTGGCACATGGATCCGTTAAGGGTTCACAAAATCTGCAACAAGACCCATGAAAAAATATTAGAAATGTTTTTTTTGGAGGGAGGGGCGGTGCTTACTTGTCAAGCAGCTGAAACCAGAGGGCCTCAGACTCATTGGGATCTAATCGAGAGCTGTTCCTTGACACAATCCAACACAAGCATGCACAATATGTAAGATGTCATTCACCTACAATAATCACTAAAAACTTGTTTTTTACTTTTTACCAACAGAAAAATATGTATAAATGAGTAAGGAAGGAGTGATAGACCTCCTTCTTCATGACCTCTCTGAAACGATCCACCGCGGCATAATCAACTACATGTTGAGCAGCAGCATCAAGCATCCTAAATTTATCCGCAAGATCAGAAAGCGTGAACGAAAGAGCGCTTCCAACATCTCCAACCCTTTCTAATAAGAAAGCCGCACCATTTATGATTTTATATTCTTGGCACAAGCGTAAACAATCGTCCACCCTATAGCTTTCACATGTCTCAAGGAAATGGAGGACAGAATTCGGTTCATACTGACATAGTAACTGCACAAGAATAAACAGCATAGTTACATGTATTGGATTCTCAAGTAAAGTACAACAGTGCGAGGAAGCAATTACCTCAAGATACAGCTCAGTCATTTTGTCAGTTACGTGAATCGAATTCTCCCGCAAAGACTTCGGAAACTCTGATAATCTTTCTAAGAAGTTATGTACTCTGTCAGTCTCATTCGTTACGCTTGTACCGGTACAACTCAGAGGTTCGCCTTTCTTTAGAGAACGGAAGCTCATGGTGCCCGCTGAATGAACTTCAATAACTGTCTTAAGATAGAGAAAGAGACTTTTCGGGTGAGTCTGCAGCTCGGACAATCTTTGTTGGAATTCTTGAACAAAATGTTCAAGAACTAGAAAAACCGTGCCCTCTCTGCTTAATTGAATTAAATCTGGAATTCGTGAAATGACTGCTACTTCGAAATAATCAAGCCTCTTGTCGCTTTTTCTTCGCAGCAAACTATGGATATAGGAGAAAGCGGGAATCGGTTCATCCACATCTTTCATGAAGCTATCAAGAGCAGCTATATATTGGTGTCTGCTGCTATAAATGAAGCCACAGACCTAGATGAATACATACACACAACGACGGGTCACATTTTGCATCCCAGAGTAGGGGCGTGAATTTCTGACACACCCAAGAACACTACACGAACCTAACACGAAATTCGCAGGTTTGGGTTTAGTCTAAACAGGTGCGGGTGGCAAACCCGTTTATCCAAACGGGTCGGATTGGGGTTGACCCGTTTAACCCGTTTATAATATATTATAAATTTTACAATATGTTTTATGTCATAAATTAAATTGGGTGTGTATTTTATGCCATAATTATAACTTGAAGTTGAAAGCGAAATTGACATAAGATTTTATAATTTAAATGTAATTGTATTATATACATTTGTGTTTTTTTTGCAGTAATTTTCAATTTTAATATAATAATATGCAGAAAAAGAATTTAAAAATAAAAAAATCGGGTTGAACGGGTCGTGTTCGGGTCAACCCACGAATATTCGGGTCGTGTTCGGGTTCATATGTATGACACGATTTTCGTGTTCGGGTCCGTCTAAAATTTCTGGGTTCGGGTTGGGTTGAACCTGCCAACCACACAGAGAGAGAGAGAGAGAGTCGTTGGAACCTGATAAAAGTGAGCCTTCTCGCACATGTCTAACAAGTATCTGTCATCCCAATCTGTCTGAGGCACAACTTTCAAAAGTGAAAGGACCTCCTTTTCTCTTATTTTAAACGAATCAACGCATTTCCTTTCAACGTTTGGAATGCTAGCATCTGAGATCAAATACTCAAATATTTGACCTAATAATTCATTCGAGACTTTGGCCTCTCCACAGGAAACAAAATGAGAAATAAACTCTAGTATACGACCTATATCATCCTTTGAAGGCCAATTTGTGTCGGGTTGAATACCCTGAATGCTAATAGATTTGCTAGTTTCTATTACGAGAACAAGAACGTCTACAGTCTTTTGGGTCAGATCTTGATTTTGAGATGTAGAATCCTTTTGAATTTCATGTATAAATGCACATCTTAAAACATCTAATGTTGCTTCAGTGTCCAACTCTAAGAGATGATAGAGATTCTTATATGATTTTATAGCATTAGAATCCTCCAGTAAGAAGTGTATAAGCTCCCTTCTAAGAGACGCTAAACGCGCAGGGGGAATAGCTCCATGTCCTGCATAAATACAATATAATATGTGTCAATCATTATATACAATATAATAATATATATCAGTAGACAGATAACATGCCTGGAGGAAAAGCAAAGCCTGAAAAGCAGTACTTCAAGTAAACTAGCATCCTGTACCTGCAAATATACAGATCTAACGTAACCAATTTAACAGGATTGAACAGGTATCTAACTTTCAAAAATTAACAATCAGACAGAAGTATGATATTCCATCAATGTGACATTAACATACCCGAGTGATGGAGCATTCTCATAGACGCTGTTTTTGAATTCTAGAAGCAGCTCCTCTAAAGGTGTCCTGAAATCATCTAGACCTTTATTGAACAAATATATCAGGGCCCTATACAAATTGTGCTCCTGACATAACCTGACAACCTGATATATACAAGTCATGAGAATAGCAGTGAGAAAAAATATATCAGCTTTGCAATGTTTCTTACAAAATGTACCTGATTGAAGTCCAGGGAAGAAATGTCCATGTGAAGAACACATTGTTCAACTCGCTGCAGCCAAACTTTTGCACTATAGTGCTCCACCAGTGCTTGCATAATCTTCGACAAAAAAAATTAAAAAAAAATTGTTGTTATTGTCTATGCAGTTAATATCGCCGATATATCACTGATATATCGGTTATCGGTCCCCTGGTAAAATATCAGTGTCAAATATCGGTACTGATATTATCGGCGATATTGACCGGTACATCACCAATATTCCCGATATTAGTGTTTTAAGTCCTAATTGTTAATTGTTGGTGTTTTAAGTCTTAATGAGTTCCTACTTGCTACAATTGTTAGTGTTTTGCAAGTTGCAAAAGGTTAATTTGTTAATGGTAGAGTGTATACTGAATTGTTAAGTGTTAAATTGCTATATATATAAATTCAGCATGATATCAAAATTATCGATATCCCACCAATATCTCATCGCGGTAACCTATATCTTAAATATCGGTCCTTGACCGATATCCGATATACTACCGCATTAACTGCTTAGGTTATACCGTTATAGTTACAACTTACACTAGCTCCACCTTAACTTACAAGCGTACAAAAGATATAAAGAAGAAATACCTCAGGTGGAAGTGATCCAAGCATGTCCTTCAAAATATATGGCTCCAAAAGCTCCAAAAATGTCTCTGAAAATTAATTTAAATATAAAAACTACATAATTCTATTTAGCTAAGAGGAATACGATGTACCTTTTTGTTGAACAGACTCAAAACGGGATAAAATTTCATCAAACAGATGTCGGTTCTCTTGATGTGAACGCAGAACTCAACTGCAACACCACCAACACTTGTGTACTGCTCTGAAGTCACAGAGTAGCTATCAATCTTCGAATCATTCAAGTGCTCCAGTTGGCGGCCTAACGTCACTGATATATATGAAAAGACCTCATCTACGTATGCCAATAGCAACTCCACAAGGTAAGACATTATCACTTTCCGAACATTGTCCAATGCTCTAGGAAGATCAAACACACCATGGACTTCGCCATCATAAAGCATCATCGCCATGTTGAAAGCACCCATCCAGTCAGCGCCTCTGCGCAAAACTTCGACGCGTTCCTTCCATGGAAGAAGGCGGGAAACAACAAGATGTGTAGGTCCAAGTAGATACAAAGAAGCACCCCTGACAGCTATACAATTGTGATGAGCTTTACCGAGGACATTGGAGAAATGGGTGTGATGTCCGATGGCATCATCTCCTCTTCCTCCGTCTACAACAAAACTTGTATCGTGAATTAGGGTCCCGTCAGTTGCGTATAGACAGAGCTGTCCAGCCGATGTTAGCACCACCAACATCTGAACAAGCACAACATGATTAACATCCCTGTTACTTCTTATGCTTTCCTCTAAATGGGTAACAAAAGCCATGTAATAACTATTTGAGTAAAATGCCATTTTCGTCCCTGAGGTTTGGCCAGTTTTGCGACTTTCGTCCAAAGGTTTGCTTTTCCGCATCTGGATCCAAAAGGTTTGAAATCTTGCCATTTTCATCTAGCTCGTTAATTCCATCCACTTTTCTATGTTAAGTCAGGGGTATTTCCGTCTTTTTTGCTAACTTAAAGGGCCAATGATTTTTTTCACTTGATGTAAAAAGACCAAATACTCCTGAAAAAGACCGAATTGCCCTTTAAGTTAACAAAAAGACGGAAATACCCCTGAATTAACGGAAAAACGGATGCAGTTAATGAGCCGGATGAAAACGGCAATATTTCATACCTTTTGGAACCAGATGCGGAAAAGCAAACCTTTGGATGAAAGTCGCAGAACTGGCCACACGTCAGGGATGAAAATGGCATTTTACTCACTATGAACGAATGGAAAAACATACGAGCAAACAGAACCACCTGATCATCCAGCCAGGCAATTCCTACTGCTGAACTGTCAAGGGTCCATTTTGCATATAACTTTAGTTCTGAATTCACCAATTTTGTAACTTGTACTTGGTGATCCCAAGCAAGTGCGAGCTGTGGCACGGTTGCGGACTATATTATTTGGACATTCCCTGAAAAAAAAATAATCACATTACCAAAAACGTCTCAGCACGCGAGTCGTCAACATTATTTGTAACATACCAGCAGCAGAACCCTGTGCGGGAGCTATATATTACCAAGCAGCGTAAGGCATGGAACCCTCTCGGACCCCATCAGGCTTGGGAAGCTGAGCGTAAACTTCTGGGGTGTTAGAAATTACTTTGGCCTATAAATGAAGTGAAGGTATTGCAAAACAATATATCATTTCCATCGTAAAAAATCTAATAATATAAGGTATGAATGTGATCTAGACATCTAGACTTTTAGCAATTCCATACCACTAGAGCAGACTGATGAGTGACAAATATGATCACACCTTCTTCAGCAGAAGTCAAACCTCCTCCCATCCTACTTTCAATGCCACTGGTACCAATGGCAGTGCTTGCGGAAGAACCTACAAAACTTTCCTCCGGTACTAGGGGCGACGCACATACAACTGTACTTGTTGATTCATCAAGAAGAGTCTACTTTGATAAAATTAAAGTTAGGCGTGAATGCGTAATGGATTTAAAAGATGTACGAACAAAGTTTTTTTATTAGCTCAAAAGGAGGTAGAGCTTTACCGAGGTTTTAGAAGTAGAGAACCTACTGAGCCATGAAAACGGAGAAAAGCGAATCAACTTAACGACACCTTTACTATCACCGCTAACCATGTTGAACTGACGTGTCACTTGAGAATCCATCCCCAGATATAGCATGTGAACTACTGGAGCTTTATGTTCCGTAACAACTTTTGCAACAGAGACACTTTGGATATCCCAACAGTATAATGCCCATCAGCGTATCCCGCAAAGAGGAGGTCTCCTTGATGATTAAAGGACATCGATGTGACGGGGGCAGAAGACCTATCACCTTGTAATCCAAGCATTAACATCTGAAATAAAAGCAGTTAATAATACTACTGATAATATGAAGTGTCAGAAATATGAACAAGAGTCATGTGAATGGAACCTTAGCATCCATGTTATCAGCATAATCTGGAGAGTATTTGCTGGGAACAACAACAATTAACCCTCTCGACATTCCGACTGCAATGTAGTTAAGATGAACTGCTAGGGCTTGTGGAGTTCCATGGTCTCGTTTAAACGACGAAGACGATATTGTCCTGGTAATGGTGTTATCAGTACTGGTACTAAAATAAGCCAACGCGGTTGATCCCATGTGAACACCCTCAAGCTTCATTGGTTGAGCAGCTGCACCCTCTTCCCAGTGTAGACCTGTAAATGCATGCTTCTTTTCAAGCTCCTCGGCATATTGAAGGGGAGTCAATGAGGTCCCGCGTGTCCCTCCGTCACTCTTTCCACTTCCTTTAGGGATAACAATACTACCCATATCGACAAAAGCATCCCTTTGTGCTGGCTTGTCATCAACTTCTGCACCTTTTTCATGGAGTTCCAAATTTTCAGCATCATTCTTCTCTGATGATACACTTATTGAATCTAAAGCTGACCTCATACCAACGTTATCCAAAATCGAAGGAGAGCTGATCTCTGGTTTCGCAGAAGAACTAAGTGCATCATCTCTTAAATCAAGATCAAATCCATCCAACCCGGAGGCACTAGTTATATCTGTTGCCAACTCCTCACTAGGTAAACCTTCACCATCGAGACTGCACGCGTTTTTATTTTCATGTTCAGTAATCATTTCCCCACAGAGTTGAGAATTTCCAGTCAATTCTACTGATGCTGTATCTAAATGATCCAGTTGAAGATCTTCGTCGACGAAATTTGCCTCTGAATGACCAATTTCGGAAGCAATATTGGCTTTAGGATCCAAGCTTTCCGTACTAGATTTCTCCCTGGTGAGTTTAATAGCAGCAGCATGTGGAGTTGGAACCAACCGTGAAGCTGCAGCAGCGGCTGCCAACGCTGCCCCAGGTTTAGCATTTGACCTAACCGTACTGAATAACCGAGGTAATTGACTAATGGAAGGAATCCTTGAGTGCATTTCTGGTCTATCTCCATCAGTTCCCAATTGAGAAGTTGTTAATAATAAGTAATCAGAAGAATTGGCATCAAATGGATCAGTGTTGTTTCGGGGGCTGTTTACATCCGAGCCATCAGAGTCGATGAGGAGAAGTTCATCGACAGTGGTGCGGTGGTGGTGATCGTCTTCGTCGTCACTAGTGGAGGCGTCGTGAGATTGCAGGAAGGCGTCTAGATCGAGCTCCATAGGAGGTCTGTTGCAATTTCTGGTCATACTACCGACTGACTAGATGGCTCTGCACCGATATCCATTTGAATACATCGATTATAATAGAACTATTAGTGTATATATGTATATGTATAAGTATAGCTTGTTTGAGTTAGTTAGGTATTCTGTTTAGTTTGTTATGTAGTTCCATTGTGATTCCTCTTCTATCTCTCTCCAATGGCAACAACTTATGCTAAATCAGCCACAAGTGATGCTCAATCAAATCAAATCACACCAATTTCGTTCTAACAAAGCTTGATAATGATTTATTAGATCTGTTACGGTTTTTAAGTCGAGATTTACCGATTGATACTCGTATCGGATGGATATGTTGCGGTTTTCATCACTGCATCATCTTATCTTCCTCTATTGCACACAATTTCACTTGTTAGACAAATCGGTTGCTGATTTATGTGGTGGACGATGGAATAATGCTAAATTTCTGGTGGTTCACGGCGGTCACACGGCGGTGGTGGTCACCGTAGTTCTTACTGGGCTGCAAATGATGATTTCGCTAAGTTTGGATCACCTACTGACCTGCGTGGTTTTTCTTCTGGATCTATATGGGCCTAATTCCAATTTCAACTGGGCCTAGCCTTCTATATTAGGCCCGGGACTATCTACTAATCTGTTTACTACCACCGTACCTAGAGATCGAGCAAATCGGTTTTTCTCCCGAAAAATCAAACCGGATTTGGTTTGAAACCGATTTGGTTTCGACCCGATTTGATCGGTTTAAAAGGTCGGTTTTGGTTTGTGTACCAGTTGTCGTGGGCACATTTTAAAACTTGATGGAAACAAAAAAATACGTTTTCAAACTATTGTCGATTAAAAAAACTGGGGGTTTTTGAAAATTTTAAAAAAGTCCAACAAATTGACATTTCTGTTAAATAAATATATTTTAGTTTAACTTAAACAAATATTACAATATTAATAAAAACTAACGTCGACAATAAGCTTCCAAATTCCTAACATAGCAAACCGACATTCCATTAACTCGTGTATTTTCGGCAAAAGATTTTTTCAACAATCGTCTCATCGTTTTGGTCATCTCCCAAATTGTCCATCGTTTACTGTAGATTATGTGAAATCTTTCAAGAACTAAAGCCATACTTGTCCACTTTGACAATATTTGATCCCTTGTACGCTCGGTTGCAAATCTCATTTCCACGTCAAATCTATCCTTAACGCGGTCTAAAAAATATGGCCAATCTATCCGTTGTCCCCTCCTCGTTTAAGTCTAAGGTCCTAACGTGTACAAAAGCAAGGCCCACGGAGTACTCCTCTTCTTCGGTCTAGATGGGACCATGTGGAGTGAGTTTTTCGTAAGGCTTTTCTACGTTTTCAAGTTCGCTTTTTCGTTATCGAGTGTTATGATCAACCAAAACATCCAAAACGGGCTCCAAACGCTCTTATTACCATTTTTTAATATTCAAAGGCACATCAAGGGTTCGGGCCAGTTTGGCCAAAAACTGGTTCGGGTCAGTGGCTGGGGAACTGTCAAACCGAACCAGTTTGTACGTAATCGAGTTGGAACCGGTTTCAAATCAGGTCAGTTTCTCCGGGTTGTGTTAGGGAACCGGTTTTTTTGTTCAACAACAACAACAACACTAATAATAACCAATATAAATAAAAATATATACTAATAATAATAATAATAATAATAATAATAATAATAATAATAATAAAAGTTTATAATTAAATTAAAAACAATTTTGTCGAAAATGGGTATCAAGTTTCCCAGTTAGGAAGACTAAAATATCTGAAAAGTTATACAGTTTGTCATAAATGCGTAGCAAGTTGCTACGTATTTTCAAGAGTATTTAAAAATATTTTGTCAGAAATGCGTAGAGAGTTTCTTATACATTTACAGAAAAAAATTAAATATATAAGGAACAGGCGTTCAAAAAAATATTTAAAAAACATAAAAATTTTGTTGGAAATGCATAGAAAGTTTCCCACACATTTTCGACGGCGTTTCTTTTTGTCGATATGGTGAATTAGGGTTTTCAAAGATGTTGGTATTTGGTCAAAATGTACAGGAATTTCCTTTGCAATTTTTTTTTGTAAGAAATGTTCATAGGAATTTTAGACCCTTTAATGGCAAGAGCAGATTGCCACCCTCAAACTTTTTTTTCTTCACTTTGCGCCACTATGGTTTCCAAATATCACACAATGCACCTTAACCATTAACAAAGTTAGAATTCCGTTTACTCTTTAACAGTAGAGGGACATAATTGTAACTTCTCTCTCTAAAAAACCCTAAACCACTCAATAATACACACTTCACACCATGTCACTTTCTACTTTACTCGTCACCACACCCACACCCACTCCCACCACCAAATGCATGGCTACACCACCCGCTCCTACCATTGCACACCACGTACTTACTACCACACCCTTCACTGCACCGATCTGGTCCCCACATTCAAATCACTCCCACCACCTTAAACAGATTAACCACACCGAACTGCTCCACGCACCACCGATCATGGTTTACCAGAGGTGAAATAGTCATGGATACACCGGTAAACACTCCGATTTTACTTGATTTTGGTTAGTGTAGTTACTTTTAAATTAAAATTAGATAATGATACAAGTTTACTTGAACATATGTAGTCAACATTACGGTGAATGGTACCAACAACCACCATATCGTAGTCCATGTGAAGATGGTTCTTCGGTTCCTTAACATCTGGACCTTGGTTTTCGCTTTCAACATGGAAGGTCGGGGTAAGGATGGTTCTTCGGTTCTTTAACAAATGGACCTTGGATTTCCACATTCAACGTGGAAGGAAAGATATACTAGGGTAGTGTCCTAATGTAATTAGGGGTAGTTACCTTTGTAACTATAGATAGATGATTTTGTGAAACTAACATTTGATCCCACTACAAAGATGACGGTTTGGTATGTTTTTGTAAAACCAACATCTTATATTGTCTAATTATCAGATTGTTGCCTATGGTGCTAATGTTCATGTGTGTCTGAATGTTGATTTTGTTGTATCAGAATTGTTGTAAATGGATGAACATAATGCATGATCTGATGTTGTCTATAATGTTGGTACTCTTATTGTTTTGTTTGGGTGGTTAGAAGTATATGTCTTAGAATGTAAATGGTTGAATATAATGCATGATCTAATGTTAGCCATGATCCGATGTTGGATATATTGAAGTTTGGTTACATCTATAACTAGATCAAAACATAATGTATCATATATGCATGTTTGGGAACTTGAATAGAAACAAATGCATGTTTACAAGTTTTAACATTGAATGAATGCATATTTGCAGAGATTGAGTGAATGCAGGTTTAAGGTTTGGGAACGTAATGCATGTCTATTGTTTGTCGGTTTGAAGTTTGGAACATAATGCATCTTTGCATATTGAATGAATGAGGTTGCATGTATGCAGGTTAAGGTGTTTGCAGGTTTAGAATGCTAGTTTGATATTGCATGGATGTAGATTTAGAATGTAAGTATTTATAATGTAGGTTTGATATTTCATGGTTATGCTTTCAAGTATACGGTTGAAATCTTTCAAACAGGTCAAGAATGGTTTAAATGCTTTTAAACAAGTCAAAATTGATTCATCTGCGTTAGATGAAATGGGTTTGTGAAGATGATGGGTATGGATTTTGGAGGGAAAAGGAAATTTAATGGTGTAATAACAATAAAACCACAAGGACACATATTGCAAGGGAAAAAGGGTAGTCAGGTCTTTTCACAACCTTTTTAAAATTCAGAGTACCGTTCAATAGACGACATGGGTGCATGGTGTGATATTTGGAAACCACAGTGTTGCAAAGGACAAAACAAAGTTTGGGGTGGCAACCTGCTCCCGCCATCAAACTATAGAAAGACAAACTGCTGTTTACTCTAACCATAAATACATTTTCCTTACACGCTCTAATTTAACTTTATGCCATCTATAAAGTCCAACCTGAACATGAGTAATACATCTTCCAATTTGAATATACTTAAAATTACCGTATAACCCGAGCACGATTTGTGCAATATGAACACGACTCATGTAATCTATATTTCTTTAAATGAGTCAAAGGACTTAAAGTATTAATTAATACAAATAAACTATAATAACATATCATAAACGAGTTGGCGAAGTGACCTTTTAAAATAAATATTTTTTATTTGTAATTTTAAACAAGTTGACTCATTTAATCAAACGAGTTACATATAAACTTAAACATGCCCCATTAATTAAATGAGTTAAAATACTAATTGTATTCCTTCTAAATAGTGTTTTAATATTATTTTATGGGTAAATTACTTTTTGAGTCCTTGTGTTTTAGGGCTTTTAACTACTTGAGTCCAAAAGCAAAAAGTTTAACGCCCTGAGTCCCTATAAGCATTTTCCTTAACCATTTGTGTAAGACCCAGTTACGTTTTGGTCAAAAAGACGCAACGGAAATGCGTACTGTAAAATTTCTTTTATTGAAATTATTCCATCATGATTAAAATTTTTCGTTTCATTTAATACATGTACATATCATATGTTTAAATATCGCAAGACCCCACATTCCCGTACAATCCGTATTATAACTCTTCAGTCGTTTGCATCTCTAGATGATTATGACCCATAAATCTGCACAACCTGCATTCACCACATACATTCACATTATCAGTATTTGAAATATTATACGATCTAAGTATGTAACTAAGAGATCACGTTGCGTTTCATCCTCCTGTAGATTCCCTTTGGATATCTTTATGAATTCAAACATTCCTTTCCGAAGTCTATCCCTTGATAAATATACGATAATATACCTGCACTTCATTTCATTCTTAACAATTCGGTTAACATCATAAATCCTTATGTATTAACACCATGAACTTCTTCGTACGAGTCTCATGCTTTCGAAACGTATAAAATAATAACACATGTATAAACCATCTAATCCAACTCTTTTGTGTATATAAAAGACCTTCTATAAGCTTATATACTTCCCTTCCAAATCTATTACATAAGTTCTATAAGCTTAATTAACCATTAAGTGCATCATAAACAAAACATCATGTATATATATAAGACTCTTACTTATAAGACGTGGCCAAATCGTATCAACCACATCTACATAATCTAGTTTACATAACACGTGTTCGTACACGTTCCATAGGCTTCCGTTCTTGCCCGAACTCTATAAAAACTTTAAGATAGGCTTGGGGTACCTTTAGGGAAGCTAAATGGACCTTGGAATCAAGCAAAAGTGCAAAAAATGAGATTCCGGCATCGATCCCGCGTAGGCAGAAACTTAATGCGTCGGCAGCAAAAGGAGGGTGCGTCGCCGACGCCCCCAATGGGTCGCCGACGCCTTCCCGTTTTTCTGTTTTCTGTTGTGTTGTTTCGCCGTTCGTACGCACTAAAACTCGCATAACTTTTGAACCGTTTATCCGTTTAACCCCACGTTTCTTCCTACGCGATCGTAATTTGGTCCTCTATCATATGGACTCAAAATCTAACATTCATATTAAGGACATTCTTGACTTATACATTTTTGGCTTAATATTCGTTTATGAATTATTCGACCCGTTTACGCTTTTATCAAACAACTCAATTGTTTGAACCCAAAGCTCACATGAACATTATGACTATAAAAGTTTTACATCCTTAGGAGTTTATACTTAGGAGTTTAAGCACCCGATACTCGATGAGCATTAGCCTCATCCATTCCATTCAATTATGCGTAATCGAACTTCATTAGTGCAATTTCTTACTCTAATTGCTTATACATCTAGTCTTACCTTACAACCGAGTCTTTTGGATACTAACTCACATGTCCATTTCTTGGTTAGCGTGCTTTTATGCGATCATACCCGTTACTCGTTATAATACTATGGTCATTACTTAGACTATTCCTCCGGTATGGCAATATAACATCATTTTGACCCGTTCGTTCTATTAGTGAAAATCATCGATTTCATACAACTAACCCTCTTTGGCTTCAATTATCATACATAAATAACTAGTATATATATATATATATATATATATATATATATATATATATATATATATCTTTACTTAAACAATCATGAAGTGATTCCGGAAATCACTTACCTTAAGCGTTCGTATTCATGCCTGCTTCCTCACCTCCTCTTGACCCGTTAGCCTTCCGTTTTTGAGTTCATGCAAGTGTGATCCCTATCCTTTCATGCCATCAAAATCACATTATGGTTAGCACACATGCTCATTCATACTAACATCCATTCCTTTCCATTCATACATTATAACTTTTCATTAACCAAACACAACATACATAAGGCATAGACTAAAAGTCACCCTGTTCCACATTCATACAAGTCAGTTATCATCATACCCGATATGTAGATCATATATACACATACACATATGCATACATGATCCATTCCATCCGCACTAGTGTTTTCATATCTTCACAACTAACACCTTAACATACACTTAGCTAACCCAACATCATTACAACATGACCTTTGCATGAACTATGTTTAAAACACACTTCTCATGTTAGTTTACTATCAAATACATTATCATTACATTCCATATATAATTACATATTTCTTGCATACAACTTCACATATCATTGCCATTTAGAAATTTCATCAAACACTTGGTGTGCGTACTACTTTCTAAGCACAATGTACCACAAATTTATGCATAGTCTTCCAAGCTCATACATGATTCAACAAATCTTCTTACTAATCAACAAGTATCATTCACACATAGACATCAAACATATCAACATCACATTTCTTTCAATTCATCTAACAAGAATTCATTGTACACAACATATTATACCAACATTGAACATTAATTGAACATGGATGATGATTCAAGTCATCATCCTTACCATAGCAAATGGGTTTCACCTCAAAACATCGAATTGATCCAAATCAAACATAATCCATGTTTTATGTTTGAGTTAGGGTTCTAGCTTCCTTGGGAAGCTCCTGGTCGTTCAAGAGCACACACGAAGTGTGTGTTTGTGTGTGTTGAATTTTCATTTAATAACTCAACTTTCATCCTGTCCCACTTTGGTCCCTAGTCTTTGTCACCAAAACATATTTGGCACAACGTTCCTCCTTTAATAGCTTTCACCATACACTTAACTAGGTTAAATAGCCTAGTTATTTATTTCATGATGAATCATAAAAGAACATATAGTGGATATGAACATTCGTGTTTTGGGGCGTTACAATAGCCTAGTTATTTTATTTCATGCTGTAACACGGAAAACATGCTAGCGAATATAAAATTCGGATTTTGGGGCGTTACAAGTCTACCCCCTTAAAGGAGGTTTCGTCCCCGAAATCTTGTTCACTTCTACTTAACGTTATTTATCTTTTCTTCCCGCCCCGTTATGAGCTTGTCTTGATGACAAACTTCTAACTCCAAGAACCCAACCAGAGTTCTTGTTAGCGTCGTCATCATTGCATAATGCTAGTTTCTAACAAAATAAGTCATAATTATACGCATTAACCCTACCTTCTTAAACTTAGAATTTTTACATTCATATTTATATAAAGTCAGAATCTATCCAAAGCTCTTATTAGTGCCCCTTTCACTCTCTATCGCTAGTTTCTAACACACTTCATCACTAGCAGTTCATTCATTATTCTACTGTTCGTATAAACCTAAGTTTACGGCTGGTTCCTTTCTTTCTAATTAAACATAATACATTCATGTTTTTACTCATTCAATACAAATCTTTATTTCCTTCTATTCAAATATCACCTATGACACTTCAATTTGATCATCATAAACAAATCCCAACATTCCATTACTAGCATTCCTTCTAATTACTTTCGCATTCATATCAAGGGTCATTATATTATTATACCCATACTACAGATATTCAATAACCCGTTCTTACTCGTAATCACGAGTTACACTTTTTACTAACCTTGATTTCATTGCATCCCGAATTAGCCAGATTCATTGGGTGTCATGCAACACCTGGATTGATCGTATCCGTTTATTTGTTAAGCTTTCACCTAAGTACATACTTTCAACAACGTCTTGTTCAGATGAACATGGCCAACAAGCCCAATATCCGAATTAGTATTTCTAACGGTTCCAACCACCTTGTATATCTTATCCAAATTTCCACAGTTACAATCATTCAGGTACAGTACCACTCGACGATCATTGTGAACATTATCTTGAAATTTATTTCATTTAAGTGTTCATACCTTTCGATGGTTATTCACCTATAACCCTTTTACAAATTTTCCTACATGCGTACTATACCATATTGCACATTCTATTCTTACACATATATCTTTCGTTCATGTCACTTTAATTTGCTACCATTAGTTCGTACGTAAGTGGTTATTCAACCAATAACGTTCTATCTAACATCTACATAGTAAACGGTTTACTAACCTTGTTGTCTTGGCACATTACCACGACCCACAAAACGGTTCGGTCATATTCCTTGTGAGTCCGCACCATCTACGGGGAAATCTCATCCATCCGTGTGTTGAGCTTCCGCTCGTACACGTACTTTCCCAACTCTACTACCTTCATCATACCAAGAGTTCTACCACCCTCATCTATAAATAAGGTATTAGTACATTTCATTCGCATTCCTTCAAGTAGGACGTTTATCAAATCATGTTGTTTACATATTAGTTATTTCTATATTCTTCTAAATCATTAGTTCGTTTGACCCATTCATAACGGGTCAATATATAACCATTCCTTAACATATCATTTTCATTCGCTAGTTGCATAATTTCTGTAGTTTGACTTTTCAAGGTCAAACTGACATTTCTTACTTATCATAGATGGATTGAAGTACACATTCGTACCTCTTTCCATCATGCTTACTTGCAAAGTCTTTATTGCATTATTTCAGTATTCTTGCCAAAACCTACCCTTTTCCGTCCATACTTAAGTTATTGTCCAGGTCGTAGCCTGTCATTCATTCCGACTTCCAAGAGTCAGTTACTAACACATAACTTATTCAATACTCCTTTCTTCTAATCAAAATTTTAAGTTTGCATGCCAATTACAATATTTTCTTGTGACACTATCGTCATTTATTTTATACTTACTTATATGACCCGTTTTGATTCAATCATGGTCAAACTGTCGACACATTCTTAGGTGGATTTATTTCATCCTTTTTTATATCTTAAATCCGTCTCGCAGATTCAGACATATCATTCGTACCTTTCATTCATTCTACATTTTGAATCCGTTTCACGGATTCAAACACATCATTCATACTTTTCATTGTTCCGTACTTACTTACGGATTTAACATTCTTCATTCTTATCATTCATGCTTTTCATTCTTACACGGTACTCTCAATTTTTTTGAGAGTATTACTACCCATTTCATCCACACGTCCGCCTACTACCCAATTATATCGGACATACCTGCGACAATTACCACGCTTTCACGAACGTCATATGTTTCTTGCGTATTGGCCAGGTGCGCAATCCACATACTAGTTTCGTGCCTTCATATAATCATCGCCTTATGTCCGGAGAATTAGGTTTCGGCACGTGTAACATTTTCAAAACTTTATCACTATATCATCTTTGTCTTACATTTAAAATTTTACTTCCCTCGGGTGGTTTTACCGTCACCGATACCCACGTACTGAATTTACGTACCTGGGGTCAACTTGTCTTACAACATGTTTTGGTGTTGGTCTAGACCGCATTCGCGGATCATCCTATCCAAGCAACTTTTGCGTACCTTACACATAACATATTTTTAGTTTCTTCATATGCATACTTAAGTACATACTTACATTCGCTTCTACCTTCGGATCTTGATCGAGTCTTAGATTGTACGGGTTCCTTATCACAAGAGCACACGGGTTTGAGTTCAAGTATTTACCATCTCGTACTTGATTTCTCTCAAACCAGGGCTCTTATACCAACTTGTAAGACCCAGTTACGTTTTGGTCAAAAAGACCCAGCGGAAATGCTACTGTAAAATTTCTTTTATTAAATTATTCCATCATGATTAAAAGTACATTCTATAATAAGTCTTAATCGACATTACATTTTTCGTTTCATTTAATACATGTACATATCATATGTTTAAATATCGCAAGTGTCACACCCTGACCCGCAGCGGAAATGGTAGTCGGGGCATGATTGGGTTTTCATCAAAGCTTATGACATTTACTATAAAGTTTCATATTTATTATTTCTTTTTAAAGAAGAAAATTACAATAAACATATAAGTACAACATGTTCAAATACATTTTTCATGACTCCATTATTTTTCTTCTAAGGCAATTTCCTATGTGTTCCTTGCTTCAACTTGTCCACCTGTATCATGTGTAAAAATAGGGTTTTGGGTCAACGAAAGTTGGCGAGTGAATCTTATGAAAACATTTGAACGAATTTGTTATATTGGTTATAAAAAGATGCATAACCACATATGAGCAAACGTAAATGTAAATTTAATCACAATACACATAATATCAATTAATGCACAAGCACACACCAAATGATGAACAATGAGATCAAGGCTCAATCAAACGGAGCCGATCTAATGAGGCACGCGATGTTCAACTCGTCTCCAACGAGGAACTGATGGGCCTAATGAATGATTTGCACGCAACTTGACAAAATGTAAACACATCACAACAAACAATATTTACATCACATGTTTAGATCATATAATGGTAATAGCACAAGTTTGAATAAACGAAAATAAATAAAGCGACACATGATACACCCCAAAACATGAATAAAAAGGGGAATTTGTTAGAATTCACTCACAATGGGTGCGTTTCTTGCTTGATAATGGATGCGCACGAGTTGAGGATTTGACGGACGGAAGAATACTAACCTAAAATAATAACGCGATAATTTGATAAATATAACAAAATTTATATTTTGATTTATTATTTTTTTGTAGAGTTTTAGGTTATTTTTGTGGTATTTGTGGAGATTTTAAGACCTTTGAATTTGCATCTTTAAGTATTTTTTTATTGATTTTAAGTAAAATATATAATTACAAAAATATGATAAGATAAAACAAAAAAAAAATAATATTAATTTACAAAAAACCTTGTCAGACCTGACAAGGTGGTTGGACCGGGTCGTTGACTGTTTGACTGCGTGTGGTGGGACTCGAACTTGTGACCTCCCGCTTACGTGCACGCAGCTCTTCCAACTGAGCACGTGTCTAACCCGCTAATATCTTGATTTTTATTATATTTATATACTTGTTAGATTAAACAGAATTAATTTAATTAAAAAGATTTAAAATCAATTGAACCGGCGTGCATACAGAGTATCGAACCCGTGACCTTAAGTTGATTTGCACCCAGCCCAACCAACTGGGCTGGGTGTCTAACCCGATATAATTCAGATTTTAAATCATTTTAAACCCAAGTTCAGTTCGTCTTCTTTGTTTCAAAAAAAGACACTGAACTGTTAAACCATCCGACTTGGTTTAATTCTTCTTTTATTGTATACTAACTAAATATATGATCAAGATCTATAAAGATTGAAAGGGTAGTGTAAAAGGATTTTACCGAACTGAAGATGCTCAAGAACTCCGGCGGTATTCCGGCGAATTCCAACTTCCGGCGAAGTAAATATTGAAGAACAGAAGTTGCAGAGTGTTAAAGTGTGTGTATGTGTGTTCTAATTGAGTCCAGAGGTTCACTATTTATAGATGAGGCAGTAGATTGGTTTAAGATTTCGGTTTCATGAGTTTTGGTCAAGAATTAATTGCCGAAATGATTGTATAACCGATTTGGGGATGGTTGACTCCTTGATTGAGTCTATTACATGATCAGTTACATTCGTTAATTGAAGAGGAATCCGAGATCTTGATGATAGCCGGTGATTTAGCGTGGCTGTTTCTATTTGAATCCGGATCAAAGGAACGTGATTACAAATGTTTAATTGTTTTGAGATATAACAGATGTGGGCAAGTGGTGTAGTGGTGTGTTGTGTGTTTGGTTTGAGTGGAGACCCGGGTTCGAGACCCGGCTACTCTTTTTTTTTCTTTTTTTTTGTTTTATTCTATTATAAAGCTTATTTTCTATAACTTATTATTATTTTTATTTATTGGTTATCTTTTTAATTATGAGTTATTTATTAATCATGAATATTAATATACAATAACTAACGAAATAAATACGCAATGAACATTTAGATGAATACTTGATTTTCAAACGGAGCGGGTTTTGAAACCCGTTTTACGATGAATGTTACAGCAAGACCCCACATTCCCGTACAATCCGTATTATAACTCGATCATCAGTCGTTTGCATCTCTAGATGATTATGACCCATAAATCTGCACAACCTGCATTCACCACATACATTCACATTATCAGTATTTGAAATATTATACGATCTAAGTATGTAACTAAGAGATCACGTTGCGTTTCATCCTCCTGTAGATTCCCTTTGGATATCTTTATGAATTCGAACATTCCTTTCCGAAGTCTATCCCTTGATAAATATACGATAATATACCAGCACTTCATTTCATTCTCAACAATTCGGTTAACATTATAAATCCTTATGTATTAACACCATGAACTTCTTCTTACGAGTCTCATGCTTTCGAAACGTATAAAATAATAACACATGTATAAATCATCTAATCCAGCTCTTTCGTGTATATAAAAGACCTTCTATGAGCTTATATACTTCCCTTCCAAATCTATTACATAAGTTCTATATGCTTAATTAACCATTAAGTGCATCATAAACACAACATCATGTATATATATAAGACTCTTACTTATAAGACTTGGCCAAATCGTATCAACCACATCTACATAATCTAGTTTACATAACACGTGTTCGTACACGTTCCATAGGCTTCCGTTCTTACCAGAACTCTATAAAAACTTTAAGATAGGCTTGGGGTACCTTTGGGGAAGCTAAATGGACCTTAGAATCAAGCAAAAGTGCGAAAAATGCGAAAAACGAGTTTCCGGCATCGATCCCGCGTAGGCAGCAACTTAGTGCGTCGGCAGCAAAAGGAAGGTGCGTCGCCAACGCCCCCAGTGCGTCGCCGACGCCCTCCCGTTTTGATGTTTTTCTGCTGTGTTGTTTCGCCCTGAGTCCCTATAAGCATTTTCCTTAACCATTTGTGTAAGACCCAGTTACGTTTTGGTCAAAAAGACGCAACGGAAATGCGTACTGTAAAATTTCTTTTATTAAAATTATTCCATCATGATTAAAATTTTTCGTTTCATTTAATACATGTACATATCATATGTTTAAATATCGCAAGACCCCACATTCCCGTACAATCCGTATTATAACTCTTCAGTCGTTTGCATCTCTAGATGATTATGACCCATAAATCTGCACAATCTGCATTCACCACGTACATTCACATTATCAGTATTTGAAGTATTATACGATCTAAGTATGTAACTAAGAGATCACGTTGCGTTTCATCCTCCTGTAGATTCCCTTTGGATATCTTTATGAATTCAAACATTCCTTTCCGAAGTCTATCCCTTGATAAATATACGATAATATACCTGCACTTCATTTTATTCTTAACGGTTAACATCATAAATCCTTATGTATTAACACCATGAACTTCTTCGTACGAGTCTCATGCTTTCGAAACGTATAAAATAATAACACATGTATAAACCATCTAATCCAACTCTTTCGTGTATATAAAAGACCTTCTATGAGCTTACATACTTCCCTTCCAAATCTATTACATAAGTTCTATAAGCTTAATTAACCATTAAGTGCATCATAAACACAACATCGTGTATATATATAAGACTCTTACTTATAAGACGTGGCCAAATCGTATCAACCACATCTACATAATCTAGTTTACATAACACGTGTTCGTACACGTTCCATAGGCTTCCGTTCTTGCCCGAACTCTATAAAAACTTTAAGATAGGCTTGGGGTACCTTTAGGGAAGCTAAATGGACCTTGGAATCAAGCAAAAGTGCGAAAAATGAGTTTCCGGAATCGATCCCGCGTAGGCAGCAACTTAAGTCGGCAGCGAAAGTAGGGTGCGTCACCGACGCCCCCAGTGCGTCGCCGACGCCTTCCCGTTTTTCTGTTTTCTGTTGTGTTGTTTCGCCGTTCGTATGCACTAAAACTCGCATAACTTTTGAACCGTTTATCCGTTTAACCCCACGTTTCTTCCCACGCGATTGTAATTTGGTCCTCTATCATATGGACTCAAAATCTAACATTCATATTAAGGACATTCTTGACTTATACATTTTTGGCTTAATATTCGTTTATGAATTATTCGGCCCGTTTACGCTTTTATCAAACAACTCAATTGTTTGATCCCAAAGCTCAGATGAACATTATTACTATAAAAGTTTTACATCCTTAGGAGTTTATACTTAGGAGTTTAAGCACCCAATACTCGATGAGCATTAGCCTCATCCATTCCATTCAATTATGCGTAATCGAACTTCATTAGTGCAATTTCTTACTCTAATTGCTTATACATCTAGTCTTACCTTACAACCGAGTCTTTTGGATACTAACTCACATATCCATTTCTCGGTTAGCGTGCTTTTATGCGATCATACCCATTACTCATTATAATACTATGGTCATTACTTAGACTATTCCTCCGGTATGGCAATATAACATCATTTTGACCCGTTCGTTCTATTAGTGAAAATCATCGATTTCATACATCTAACCCTCTTTGGCTTCAATTATCATACATAAATAACTAGTATATATATATATATATATATATATATATATATATATATATATATATATATATATATATATATATATTATATATCTCTACTTAAACAATCATGAAGTGATTCCGAAAATCACTTACCTTAAGCGTTCGTACTCATGCCTGCTTCCTCGCCTCCTCTTGACCCGTTAGCCTTTCGTTTTTGAGTTCATGCTAGTGTGATCCATATCCTTTCATGCCATCAAAATCACATTATGGTTAGCACACATTCTCATTCATACTAACATCCATTCCTTTCCATTCATACTTACTTAACTTTTCATTAACCAAACACAACATACATAAGGCATAGACTAAAAGTCACCCTGTTCCACATTCATACAAGTCAATTATCATCATACCCGATATGTAGGTCATCAAACTATATATACATACACATATGCATACATGATCCATTCCATCCGCACTAGTGTTTTCATATCTTCACAACTAACACCTTAACACACACTTAGCTAACCCAACATCATTACAACATGACCTTTGCTTGAACTATGTTTAAAACACACTTCTCATGTTAGTTTACTATCAAATACATTATCATTACATTCCATATATAATATATTTCTTACATACAACTTCATATATCATTGCCATTTAGACATTTCATCCAACACTTGGTGTGCGTACTACTTTCTAAGCGTAATGTACCACAAATTTATGCATAGTCTTCCAAGCTCATACATGATTCAACAAATCTTCTTACTAATCAACAAGTCTGTTAGCTACAAGGGCAATTTAGCGAATATAAAATTCGGATTTTGGGGCGTTACAATTTGAGTCCAATTTTCTAACTCCATCCACCAAGTCTGTTAGCTACAAGGGCAATTTAGTCATTTACATACAAAGTACAACTCTTATATGCACAAAAAATATTATGAACAAGTCTTAATGCATAAGATTTTAATACTCTATAAAAGTAATTACACACACATTTCACACACTCACACTCTACACTCTCTTGCTCTCTCTCTAGAAATTCTAGCACCACCATCGCATTATCATCACTACCACCGCACCTACCACACCACCATCACACCAGAACCACCACCGTACCAACATCACGATTGATTTGCTTGCTTCGTTAGGGATGAGTGAGCTACCGGGGATTGTGTTGAAGGAGGATGTGCTTCTGGTCTCCGGTGGGATTCCTGGTGGGTATAGTGGTGGTCATGGTGGATTTGGTGGTGGTGCTCGAGGGAGGTACTGATTTTGGTGATTTGTTGTTTAATGTTTTGTGTTTTGTTTGTTAGGATTTTGGTGACAATGTTATGGTTTATGTGTTTTGAGTTGGATTGCAGTTGTTCAACATACATTATATGGTGGTGTGGCAGAGGTGTTAGGGTTTAAAGAGAGAGTGTTGCAGCGGCGATGGTGGTGTTAGGGTTGGTGGTGTGGCAGTGATAGTGATGGTGATGGAGATGGTGGTGTAATCAGTGTGTGTGAGTGTATGTAAGATAATAATAAATAATATGCAGGGGAGTTTTAGTCTTTTAATGAAAAACTAACAATAATTTCAAACATAGTTAAAAAAATTGGACTCAAAAGATTAAGGAAAATGCTTATGGGGACTCAGGGCGTTAAACTTTTTGTTTTTGGACTCAAGTAGTTAACACTTTTTAAGTTTTAGATTTTTTTATTTTTTATTATTTTAACGGTAAATTAAACGAGTTAAATGCTAATTGTTGTTTTTGTCTAGATTTAATAAAAGTTTTTATGCAAAATCGAACAGGTAAAAAAAAAACTATTTTCTTGCTTTACCATGACAAATCGAACCTATATCATCCGAACAACTTCGGTAGTAGTACCTGTTTTTGTTTTTATGTATGGTTTCTGGAACAAATTTCAATGAACACGAAGTTGTATTCGGAATAGAATATTCTTTTCTATATCGTAACTATTATGATTGTCAGTACCATACTGGTATATTGAAAGCTGAGTTGTATTTGCAATAGAGTACCTTTTTTACATCTTAACTATAATGATTGTTAGTACCATAGCGGTAGCAGTGGCGTCTCTGAGAATTCACGTACCCTGTTCGAGCTTGAAAAATATGCCCATATGCTTTAACGATAGGCGCAAAAACTTTTGTATAGCACCAGCTTGAGACTTCACCAATTCTTCCGCTCGTTTCCTTTTTTGACGTTTTTGCCATCCGGATGCTTGTTTAGGAGCCATTAACGCCTAAAAATAATAATCGATGTTCACTTAACAAGAATAATCGATGTTTCATAATCACAATTTGACAATCACAGTTACATACTCGATGTTCAATTAACAAGAATACTCAATTCAATACGATAAGTAAGCCGATATGGGTTCAATCAACAATTATATTCTGATGTTAACAATAAAACAACTAACATACTAACAAAATCACACAATATATATCTGAAATCGGACCTTGTGAGTTCTGATATTATGTTTCGAAATCAGAAAAAATAGAATCGCCTTGCAACAGCCGTCTGATGTTATTGTTCTTCTTCTGATAAAACAACTAACATACTAACAAAATCACACAATATATATCTGAAATCGGACCTTTTGAGTTCTGATATTGTGTTCCGAAATCAGAAAAAAATAGAATCGCCTTGCAACAGCCGTCTGATGTTATTGTTCTTCTTCTGATTGTTGATAGCCGTCTGATGTTATTGTTCTTCTTCTGATTGTTGATAGCCGTCTGATGTTAAACAAACCAGCAGCGTCGCCGTCGAGTTCTGATATTCGTTCTATCGTTCAATGGCAGCTCTGCATCATGTTCTGAATCGCCCTTTCAGTTTCCAATTCCACTTTCAGTGTTTTTCTATTTTTTAAAATCATATTAGTATTGGGTTGGACTTAGGCCTAATAAACCTAATGTTAAGTTGGCTAAATTATAAAACATAAAAAAATATTTGATAATGGGCCTCTATATTGGGTTTGGTATGTGTTTACAATTTCTTTTTTTTAAAATAACATATATATATATATATATATATATATATATATATATGGGATCAAGAGAAAACGCCTAGAAGTTTGAGAACGATGAGAACGATTTTCAGGCACAAGATCTTTATGATTTGTGACTAAGATTGATGCGGCGACATTGTTGTAAATAATAGGAACTTTAGAACTACCAAGAGGGGTAATATGGGAAGATCCAAACAAGGGTGCACATGCTAATCACATGCCATTTCCCCCGTCATATTTAAACGCCAGTAACTTTTTTAAACGTGATTTTTTTTTTTAATAAAAATCATCATAAAATTCAGCACTTTTTTATCTTTCCAACAGGCATACTATTGATATATTTTTCGAAAAAAATGAACTGGGTTTTTTATGACGTTTTGAGCTTTGTGTTTTTTTGGCATTTTAAACTTTGTTCTTTTATGGCGTTTTAAACTTTGTTTTTTATGGCGTTTTGAACTTTGTTTTTTATGGCGTTTTTGAACTAGGTTTTCATGTTTTTTTATGGCGTTTTCAACTAGTTTTTATGGCGTTTTCAACTGGGTTTTCATGGTTTTTTTCTTCTGAATTTGGGTGTTTTATGGCGTTTTCAACTGAGTATTTTCATGGCGTTTTTTTTTTCTGAACCGGGTGTTTTGTGGCGTTTTTATTTGAGCATCCAGTTTATGTCATTTTTTTTAATTTCAAAAGTATAGCAATAGTATACTCAATAGAAAGATAATAAAACACTCGATTTTATGGTGTAATTTTTTTAAAAAATAATCACATATATAAAAGTTACGGGAGTTTTAAAAAGATGGCAGAATGTGCATATGACTTGCATGTGGGTAGTCTTTGGCATGTAAGTGGCATGTGCATGGACCTTTTGACAATATTATCACTTAGTGTAAGTTAGCACCAACGCCACATGTCAGCACCAAAATCGTTCTCACCGTTTTCACACTTTTAGGCGTTTTCTCCAAATCCCACCCCTATATATACCGAATTTTTTAAAAAATCTCGTGCCTCTCGAAATCGCGGGCCTTGTGCGGAAGTCCTCCCCGCACACCATAAGAGCCGCCCCTGAGCGGTAGCGTGACGAACCGAACTGATATCGTCCCAACAACATTGGTACCATGTCGATTCCGAGCAAACATCGGTACCGGGATTAGTACTATTCGAACCATTATCATACTCGTTTTTATGATTTTCGTTCGATATAAAACACGTGTCAATATTCTTTTGGGCATACAATTTTGGGTTTTAGCATTTGGTTGGTATACTGAGTGCCGATAGCATACAAATACTACAATCAACCAAATAAATCAAACTAATACTGATCGAATTTCCAATGTAACGCACAAAAAAAATAATAGCTGTAAAATTTAACGCACAAAAAAATTCTACTTGTGCTAATTATTAAAGAGTGTAAACACAATATTGACCCTATGTTTCTCATTCAGTACTAATAATGGTATCTTTATTAAAATTTAATAGCTATAAAATATGTGAACACTAAGCCCTTCAACGTCGATGGAGACATGCATACCCCATATAATACTCTACCTGCAATAATAAGTGGTCATCAAAGTACTAGTAGAAAAAAGGGTACCGTGGGTCATGACCACATAAACGCGTAAACGACTTTGAAATCTGATCAGTATACCTTGACTTCAGAAAGGTCTAAGCAACCCGTCTCATACGAAATTGTGTCCAAGAAAAAAATATAATAATATAAAAAATACAAAAAAATATCTTAACTCGACATCTGAATTTTCAGTTCAAGTTATATAAGTAATGATAACTTGTTATTGTAACCAGAAAAAGCAAGAGCTATAATGAGCTTTTTGAGATAATTATGAGAAAGGTAGTGCACCGTTCGACAATAATAATTTAGAAAGAATGACTGAAATAATAAATTAAACTTGAAATTCATTTTTTTTTTTCTATTCATTTCATATCTCAAATGCCTCGGATATGGATTGATATTTTCCTTTTTTTCTTTTAATATTAAATTTCTTTTATTCTCTGTCGTCTGTGGGTTTTGAACCCAAGAAACACCCTTCCTCGCCCACTCAAATTTCGATGTCTAAAGACTTTGTCTTTACCAATAGACTACCACCAGATTAGTGGATTGATATTTTCTGAGCAAGTTCAAAAATCTTAGACATCGTCATTCAAAGATCTTAGACGTCGGCATTCAAAATAGAATTGCGGGGTCCGCAGACCCCACATCCTCTATACCAAGTCCTTCTATCCCCATCAACACATCAATTGCCCAAACACCACCAATTCCCCCACTAGTATTTGTAGAATTAATCACTTGGTTCGACATTTGGTGTCATCTGTCTTCAGCCTCACACCCTAGTTTCGTACCATGGCTTCTCTACATAGAAAATATCTTCCCAAGCCTAACAATATGTCTGATAATGTATCTTGTCCACCTCTACCACCTCTTCCTCGGACACGAGTAACGTGGCTTCTTTCACCACCATCACGACCACCACCACCATCATTCAATCATTCATTCTCACCATTCCTGATCATCATGTTTGGTGGCCTTGTAGTTTTCATCTTTTTCATTCTTTACATCACATGCGCCATGAGACATAGAAGAAGACGTGGACCAAACCACGCGATCAGAGATCATGAAACCCGAGAAGATTTCGTTAACGAGAGTCTTGGTCCACTCATGCTCAATCCCATTTGGTTGATCAACACAATAGGCCTTGACGAGTCACAGATCGACTCCATCCAAGTGTTCAAGTACAAACAAGACGAAAAGCTGATAGAAGGGACAGATTGTTCGGTTTGTTTGAGTGAGTTTGAAGATGATGAAAGCCTTAGGCTTTTACCCAAGTGCAGCCATGCCTTTCATGTCCCTTGTATTGACACTTGGCTCCGGTCTCATAAGACTTGCCCGTTGTGTCGAGCTCCAATCTTTAAAAACACTAATGATCTAACCGAATCACATGCTATAACGCAAGCGAATTTGAGTGAGTCAAGTACAAGTGGGACAACAGAAACACCAGTTAATGATACTGAACCTATTGATAACCATGATCATGACCATCATCATGTGGTTGATGTTGAAAATAATGAAGAAGTTGTGAAAACTGATTTGGGTGATCACCATCATGTACAAGGTGAAGATTTGGTAGCGATGAGGAGATCCGTTTCGAGTAGTCGTTTCCTCATGTTGAAGAAACTGAATAGCATGAAAAAAGTGGGCATAAGCACAAAGGGTCAAGTTCTAGCATTCACATAAGCCGTAGAGTAACGAAGAGTTCTTCGTTTGCGCATTCGTTTCGAAAAGAGAGTAGTTTTACAAGCAAGTGTCGTCCATATAATCAATCTTATTGTGTATGAGGATTGAGATTATTCTTTGAAACTTGAATTCTTGATAGTTGGTTCTTAAAGAATTCATGTACAAGATGATGCTTAGCTAGTATATAGCTTATATATAAGTTGGGAACTTTGATAAGGTTTTTATTGCCGGATTGGACGGTTTCTTCCAGTCATGGATTATATATAGTTATGATCGATATCTTAAGGTTGTGATTTCGTAGTTTGGATTTGAGGTTGAGACATCTTGTAGGCACAAGTTTGAAATTGGTCAAACATAATAAAAAAGCATAACTTTCGGCACGCTTAACTTGGGTGGTGTAGCTCACCGCCCCTGCCACCTCATCATTTTTTTGCGTCCCATGACGCGCCTCCCCTATTTCATAGGCGCTATTCTTAGCTTCCGCCAAAGAGATAGCGGGCGTGAAGGGCTGCATCTGGTGAGATCCTTGTCTTTTAACTAGTCAGATTTTGCTTATCGTTTTCGTAATATTTAATTAGGGGGTGCTATGAAGTTGGTGGGGCTTTATCCCACACCATCATTGTTAAAGGGGACGTAATTTTTATTCCAAAATCTATGTGGCGCTTACTTGACGTGATAAAGCCCTTAAAGACTTTATACCACACCACCCAGCCTTAGAGTAATAAGTTTTATAAGTGGGCCGGCGGAAATGACACAACAAGTCGGGCAATCTTTCTTTTGTTTTTTGAACGGCGAATATCTTTTTATCCATGTTATATGTGAGACTTGAACCCAAGACTTCCACTCCAAAATCTAGACGAACGTTTAAAAGCTTCGTCTTTACTAATAGACACCTCTAATTGGTCGAGCTGGGCAATCTAAGGTGAATTCTATGAACTTCAAATTAATGTTCTTTTTACAATTTAAGGATTTAAAAAAAATCTCGTAAAAGCACGTGAATGAGTTAGTAATCTACATGTTTATTAATTCGATAGTCAATTTAATTCATAAACAACAATTTACAGTTTTTTCCTTAAATAACATGGAACCTGCCCTAACTAAGATTTACCCATATTTTTATAAAATATGACTTGAATATTTATATCAAAATATTTCTCTCCAATATTTCTCTTTATTTTATATCATTTGTTCTTTTGCTTTGTATGACCACACCACAACACATGCAGGATAAAAGTGACTGAATATTTATGTATAATTTGTCTTTTGTTAATGGAGCTATACCTTCTTGAGTCGCTAGACGCTTGCCCCTTACCGTGTTTCAATGTGTTAACTGTGAAGTACGCTTCTAGATATGTCTTGAGTTTACTACACCTTAATTAATTTTAAAGATATTTTACAAGGGCAAACTTGAAAGCCATTGCACAAAATAAAGACTTTTAATAGATATATGTAGCATAACCTCGTATTATTTTCTAATCAACATAATTAGACAACTTTAGACATAACCTTAACTTTCCAACCTAGCACAAAATCATATAATTAACAAAAAGATCATGTTAAGAAACGAAAAAGACAGAAACAAAGTGTAAAGCAAAAGGAAACACTAAACCAAATTATAACCAAATAAAGATATAAGTGGGTGTAAACATATTTATATGTGTTTTCACTACACAACACAAAACATAAAGTTATCTGGTCTTATAGAGACAAGACATGGCGAATCAGCAACAACTCATGCATGCACCCACTATTTAAATTTTAATTCACATTCTTGCTTTACATATTGCATAATTTGTCTCATGTTAAATCCTCATGAATTTCGACACCATACTTGCGCATCAAGAAATCGCATAACGTTATAATCACAATATCAATAAACCAAAACTTATATTGTTGAGGAAGCAAGGTTTCGAGCTAATATAATTCAACATAATTGAAAAACCATAATGGTGAGTAATATTTATTTGTATAGAATACCTAAAAGCACATTGTTATATAAATTATAATAAAATCTTAATAGCAAGACTCACCAACTAACATTGTTAGTGAAAACTAACATTGAAACAAGAGATTGAAATTGAATAACTAACAAGCTATCAAATAACAATAAGAAAGTAAACTCGGTTAATTCAAACCAATCAAAAGGTGAATGTTACAAAGAAAGCCATGCCTATAAAATCCAGCACAACTCAAAAATAAACCAACCCTAGGTACAAGTTCAAAGGGAAATATAATGAAAAAAAAACCAAATTATAGTTTGGTCGGCAAAACAGACTCTTGTAGAAATGCAGGGTAAAAATGCGTTCATCATGCCAAAGTTGGCCCCACACTCCCTCACCGCGTGCATGCAAGAGGCTCAAAACCAGGTTTGCCTTTTACTAGTTTTGTCGGAAAAAGAATATACTAAGTTCCTGACCGAGATTACCATCTGGGTCGATCAAATGGAAGGTTTCGGATAGATTCATTGATTTACCACTAACCCTATTGAAGTTTCCCCTTAGGTACATTATATCATCTCCTCCTTTAACGTCTTTCGCCTTCACAATCCCTGCACCAACATGCACCGTTTCCATGTGTTTTAGAACCTTGATATCGGTTGACGATGGCTGTCTCTTGTATGCAAACCCTACTTTTCTTCCGTTACAATGCATGGTCCATAATGGCATCGATAGTAAAGATTTATGATCACGCGAAGATTGATCAAGTTCGTTTGAGCACTCAAGGGCTATTCTTAGGTTGCCATTTTTCATTTCACGGGCTAAAAATGTGGTGGAGATGGTGAGTTCAAGGAGGAGAATAGGAGTTTGAGATTTAGGGTTTGTTTGGATACAAAAGTTAACTTTTCCGGTTCGTGAACCGAAGATGGTGCCGGTGATATTGGTGGCGGTGGTTGGGAAGATTAGAGATGATGATTTGGGGTGGTGGTAAGGGTGGATTAGATGATTGTTGTTGTTGTCGTTGTCGTTGTATTCCTGTTGGACAAGGGTGCAAGTGCAAGCTTGGATGAGGAGTTCCAAGACGGACCGGAGAAGCCCCCATGAACGGACTTGTTTATGGCATTCCACGGTGGTAAAGTTGGCCGGAGCTACCGTCGGATAGGCCATTCCAGTATATATATGAGGTATTTTTTCTTGAGAAAGATAGATGCTTTGAGTGGAAGTTAGGGGTGGTGTAGGGTTTATATGGGGAATGTTGGCAGGTCACAACTCAAAATAATACTATTATAAGAGTTGGTATTTAATATATTGATGATGTCTACAAGGGTTAAAATTTAACCGTTAAATTGATTAAGACGCCGTCAAACCGGCCTAAAGCATGATAATTACTTTAACTAGGTTTTGGATAATCGCCGTGTTACGGCGAACTTGTTTTGTTATTTAGTCCGTGTTTACATGTGTTTTGAAATCACTACAAGCGCGTCGCTCATGGAACCGCTGACAAAAATAAAAAGAAAATACAGAAAAAAACATTAAAAGATAACCGAAAGAAAATCAACCAAAAAAGTTGTAACGTAATGATGTTATTCGTATGAAACCCGTGGTCAGAGATGAGCAAATGGTTCTGGGTACCGGTACCGAATTTCCCGAACCAAAATATCTTAAGTACCAATTCAGTACCGAATTTCGGCGTTCCTGGTACCGGTTCGCTACTGGTTTTTACCTTTATATACCGGTAGTAACCGGTATCTACGGTTCCAGTACTGATTCAGTTCGGTTGGAACCGAACTCATCCCTACTCCTGAAACTAAAAAACCATTAAAAGTTGAAGAAAATCAACAAACAAAGTTGCACGATACTGTTGTTCGTACTGTACTCGTGATCAAGGATAAGCAAATGGTACTAGGAGTACCGAATTTTACCGAACTAAAAGATTTTCAAAATCCATTCTGTATCAAGTTTTGGCGTTTTCTGTACCAGGCCGGTGCCGGTTTTTACCTTCATGTACCGATAACAAGCAGACCGTACCGGTATTTTCGATACAAGTACCAGTTAGCATCAAGTTTATCCAACTTAAAAAGCAAAGAAAATAATTAGTATGCAGTATTAAATAATAAAAGTATTATAAAATGTATATATTGTAGTAATAACAAAAGTATTACAAAATGTATATATTATTATAATATTTAAAACTCTATTCCTAGAGTTTCATTTATAATACATAGATATTTATTATAATATTTAAAACACTATTTATAGACTTTCATTTTTAATATATAGACAATATTAGTTTATAACATCTACGCTTTAGTGACATAGTTTCACCTACGTCAGGGCTGTCTCCGAAAATCACAAAAAATAATTGCCCCTGTGCGAAATAAAAATTTTGGGCCCTATTCGCAAATCTTCATGTGATATAAACTTATCAACCATTCAATTACATATCTAATCTAACTTATAATAAAATACTACAAAAAATGACACATGGCATTCTCTCCTTCAATCTCATAAATTTTATTAATATTTATTTAATATTAATAACTAATATATATATCATTTATTTTTATCCTTATCATCTAAGATTAATAAATAACTTTAATTTTGCAATTTAGACCCTTTGTTTTTTTACTTTTAACCCAAGTTTTTCATCTTTTGCAATTTAATCCCAACTTTTTTTTATTCTCAGTTTTGGTTCACTATACTTTTCATCTTTCCTAAGTTTTTCGTTTCATTCTAAATTTTGTGAGTTAACGCACCGCAACGTGCGTGTGGAGTTTAACATATTTTCGTATATATTTTCCCGTTTGACTGGCTCGTCGCAACACATTTATTTTTCTCGTTTGACAAGTTCGTTCAACGCGCGGTCCTGGATTGACTTAGTTAATTTTTTCTATGTTTTATATTTCGGTTTAATTTCTTTGCAACGAGCATTCTGATTCAAAGATTTTACGTCTGCTTTTCGCTATGCGGTATTTTTTTTGTTTTTTATTTATTTTGTTTTACAAGCTTTTACGGTGTTGGTGGTTGCTAACAGTGGTACAACATTGATACTACTTGACACAATTTTATGACAACCGCTGCAAAGCAGGGGCTTAATACTAGTATAAAAACTAAAAACCCATAATACAACGATATATTTGTTATAAAATAGATAAAACCAATTAACAAAAACAGTGTAGCAAAAATGATCGAGCCTACTTACTAAGCGAACAATGCGGTTCTCCTAGCGTTTTTAAGCAAAATTCTCGATCATTAAACAAAAACATTCAAATAATCAAAGTCTAAACATACAATTAACACTATACAAAGTTTAAACATACATTTAAAATATTAAACATCAAAGTTTCGACAAGATTTTTTTGAATAAACATTCAAATTTCAAACCCTAAATTTGAAAAAAAATAAAGATAACATATTTGAATTAATATATTATATAGTAGATAATATTATAATAAATGAAAAAAATGAGCCGCTAAAAAATATGTATATAGTTTATACAAAAAAATTAAATGCATATATAAACTAGTGGAATCAAACCCGTACGTTGTGCTAGGTGGAAATGCACTCACTATAAATGACGAAAGAAAAAACCCAAAAAAAATTAGTCGTGTTACGCCCAAATTATATTCTCTTCGTTAGTTTTTGTATAATAAAAGGGAAAACCATTTCAAAATTTATTAATAACTGTTTAGTTATATTTAATTTTAATAATAAACAATAAAAAGTAACTAATAGTAGATAACACGTTTAAACTAATAAAAGAAGTTACATTGAACTAGGAAAAAATTAGCAAAACAATAAGGAAAGAAATATAAAAAAATATAATGTGGAGAAATTAAAAGGGACAATAAGAAAAAAGGAAATTTGATGTGGAGAAAAAGGGATAAATGCTGTGAAAAACATATAAGCCTAAAAAGGCTTATGACAGAATCGAACCGGGTATTTAATCACTTTCTAAATCTTAAAAAGGGGAACGGATACCAGATGCCCAACTTCAATTTAGTTAACAAATTCCAAACAAAACGTATATATACACAATCAATATTAAATATATATTTTTTTTTTTAAAGTTCGGGCCCTCATAGAGTTTGGGCCTTGTGCCGTCGCCCACCCTGCATCTCCTCCAGGCCGGCCCTGACCTACGCGTCTTCTACGTTAGTTTCAGCAACATGCCACTCAACGACAACGACAGATGACAGGGTTTATAACTATTTGAAAATATTTTAGGGGAGAGGATGCTAAATATCGTGAGAAAAAACTAATTAAAATCAATTTTTAATTAAATCTTGTTACAACTAAAATAAAACATTAAAAAAGTTACTTTTTAAAAATAATTTATCTTTTCTGTATGTGTAAATGACAAACTTACACATATGTAAATTTTCTCTATTTACAAATACATGTAAATTTAATTTCTAATATTATAAATAAATAATAATGATGAGTGAAAAAAGTTGAATTTGAATTGTTTTTGATCAAGTTCTCTCGGTTTTTTTATTTATTTTCAAGGTTCTTGTAATATTTAGTGTTCTTAAACAAAACCTCCCATCCGGAGAAAACGTTTTGAAGTGTGAGAACGGTGAGAATGGATCCTGGCCCAACACGTGGCAGGGAAGTCTAAATGATATACGGAGACACGATTGTCACGATCCGCCCCCGCTTAAATAGATGGCGTTTTAATTTAGTTCAACTTTGAATCAATATTAGGCGTTTTCATTATTTAGAACTTAGTCTTTTTTGTAGACTGGCGTTATTGCCAACTTGGCGTTTTTATTAAATCATAGACTTAGCGTTTTACATTCCACATAAAAGAATTAGATAACAAACTACAGAAAAAATATGTATTCCAACTTGGCGTTTTACATTCTAAAAATCTGGATCTAATATTTGTTCCAAATCACTGGCGTTTTGGCTTCGCGTGATTTTCATGGTCGTTTTTTAAGTGGCTTGTTGTGGTTGTTTTGGAGACATAGATCGACATCGTGTGGGTGGATGCTATTTGCTCTCAATCTTCTTTATCATCATGGAGTCAAAACAGCATTTGCACTGGTGTCGGTCTCCTTCTCCACATGCCAATTTTCATCAAGAAAAAAACACACAAAATGACATATCGCTGTCATCAGTCTCTTTTTCTTGAAGATTTGTCCATCTCATTCAGCAAAAGCTTTTTGAGTCATTCCCCTCACCTAAGAATACATTCACCGAAACTTCATTGAAAACAATACTGAATAACCAAGAGAAGTTGTTTGCCATCTTTGATTTTTTTAACTTTTTGGGTGTTTTTATAGGGGGTGGTGTTTAGGAATCATGGCGTTTTCTATTTTTTGTGTGATAAACGGAAGGTGCTGAGACGTCTCTCTTTATAGGACATTTTTGGCGCGTAGTTTGGGCGTGATATTATTATAATTAATGCAATTAGTAAAGTATTTGTCGTTTCAGTTTTACTGTTTTTGTCCAACTTTATCTGTTAATTCTGTAACACCCCTCCCCCCCCCCCCCCCCCCCATATTTTCAAGTTTGGCGTTTTATATTTTTAATGGTGTTATTATATGTTTTTTATGATGTATTTTTGTATTTTTTTTCGTTTGATGTAGGATGCAGACCTATAGTGTAACAGGTGATTATGGCATTTAGAAAATATAAAAATTTTGATTTGTGCGCCATTATGTGGTTTTTAATATAATAAATGGTAGTAATCACGTATCCGTCGCTTCAAGTTACTGTTTTTTCAGACTGCTAAGGCTGTAAAACTTCTCATATTTTAAAGTTTTTTTTATTAATGGCCTTTTATATGGAACCCTTTTTTTTTGGCGTTATGTTGTTTGGCGTTTTTTGCTATTAATATAGATGTTTTTATTAGCTCAAAAGTAGACAACAAAACACAGAAAATGACACCAAATAAAAAAAATAATTAAAAATGCTAATCTAAACTTCACTGCTATCAAATCTCTTCTTCATAAACTTTTTTGTCCCCTGAACCTTCGTATCTGTTGTATTCCTCAATCTTTTTTTGTCCTACACAGTTGAAACGCCAAGCTTTAGACGAAGCCGATCGATCAGTAAAATATGGCGTTTTGGTTTTTTGTGTTTGACATATTGTTGTTTTGCTGGGGTGGTTCTTTTGGATGTTGGAAAGATAGACCGATGTCGTATACTGTCAATGCTATTATTGCGGTGATTTGTATGTAGGCTTTCTCGCTTGATGTCCAAAATAGCGTTTATACATGCTATCATCTTCAAGCTCATCACACTCTACACCATTTAATAACGGAGTCCAAAATAAAATTTACACTGGCATATGTCTCTTCTTCTCATCCAAACGTTCCTTGTGTACAAGGCTACAAAGTGAGATCATCCTCGCTAGAGCCGTTTTCTAGAGGATTTGTCCATCTCACTCAGCAAAAGTTTATGGGTGTAACAAAGAGAACCCGACGTTTTAAGTGAATGTTTTTGCAAGAGAGCATGGCGTTTTAAGTGGGAAGTTTGACAAGAGAACATGGGCGTGAATAGTGAATAGTTTGCTCAGATATAATAGTTTTTGGTGTTTTTGGTTGTGACTAAATGGATACTGAGATATTTTTTTATATAATATTTTTTTTGGCGCGTAGTTTAGGCGGAAATTTTTTTTTTATAAAATGGTAGTAATAAAATATACGTCTCTTTAGTTACTGTGTTGGTTAGCCCCTTTTATCTGTTGATAACGTCTCATCTTCCATATTTGGCGTTATTTTTTTTTTTCATTTTGTGGCGTTTTATATCAAACAAAGCATAAATTACAGAAAATAATATTTACCTTAATGAGGCGTTTTATAATTATTGTGGCGTTTTAGAGGTGTAGAAAGACCATTTTACCCTTAATAAGGCACGTTCAAGTAACAAAGTTTACGGTATTTAAGGAAACGCCACCACGCCAATCTAATCTACTGATTGTTTTGATCCAACGGCTGATGGTCGTTCTCATCGTTTTCACACTTTTCAGCGTTTTCTCTAAATCCTAGCCCTGTATATATATATATATATATATATATATATATATATATATATATATATATATATATATATATATATATATATATGATATGGTTTAAGAGATAACCACTAACAGTTGCGAGAACCATGAAAACTCCTCTAATCCAATAGAATTTTAACACATCACCTATAATCAATTTAATTTAAAAGGGTAATTTAGTCTTTTTATCTTAATGTCACATCACCTCTCTCTTATATATAATACACATCACATCATCATTAATATGTCTGAAATAACAATATATGTTTTTCTTTTCATCTTTTTTATACTTTTTATATTTAAACTTAGGAAAAATATCTTAAGATTTTAAATTTAAACACAAACAATATTATGTAATTTAGAAAATACAAAAATACCGAAAATGATATCTATTTATTTTTGCTCTATTTTTCTTAACTATGACATAATGTTTTTATAAAATGCAAGCTATATTTGTCTTACATGTTTATTAGAAAATATAAAATTATCGGAAATGATATCTATTTCTTTTTGCTATATTTTCCCTAATTTCTGACATAATTTTTTTTTATAAAATGTAAGCTATATTTGTCTTATATGCTTTGAGAAAAGTTTACAACAGGGGACGTAAAATAGTTTTTCTTATTTGTCTTATAATGTTTTTTTTATAAAATGCAAGCTATATTTTTCCTAATCGGGATGTAAAAAAGTTTACAACCGCGGCTTAAAAAAAGTTTACAACCGTAGATGTAAAAAAGGTTTAATTTTTTTTAACACGAGTGTAAAAAATTACAACCGGGGTGTAAAAAGTTTACATCCATAAAAAGTTGACACCTGACACCGTGTGTAAAATTTTTTTGGATGGTTTTGACGTACGTAAAAAACTGTGTATTCAAAGTTAAAATAAGCCCGAAAAAACTCCACGTAAAAACTTTTTATACTCAACCGCATGCGTAAATTTGTTACAAACCTTTACGCACCCAGTAAAAACTATACGTTAAAACTTTTTTATACCCAACCGCATGTGTAAATTTGTTTGCAAACCTTTACGCACCCCGTAAAAACTTTGTAAATTTATTTGTCGGCAGCATAAAAAACATTTATATTAAATGTTTTGTAAATTCACATTTGTAAATCTGTAGTCTTTACAAACGTTTTAAAATGTTTTTAAATTCGTAGTCGAATGAAAAAAATTGCGCACAGTGTCAAAAGTAAAAAAAAGTTTTTTTACATGTGCCAGAAAAATGTTTTTTACGCCCCTGAATGCTCGATCGAGCTCCTCTAAACGTCACTTTTGTGGAATGTAAACGCTATATTTTGGAGTAAATGATACTTAATTTGTTTCTAGAATGATAATTTGAGATTTTTACATGGTTTGTGTGGTGTCCGTGCAGATCTCAGACGATAGAGGTGCAAACTATCATTTACTAATGACGACTTCGTTTTATTTATTTTAATTTATTTTTTCATTTTCTGGTGATTTATTTGCAAAGTAAACATTTACCTCAACTTTTTAAAATTTTTTTTATTAAAGAACAATCTTATTAATTAAAAAAACAATTATTAATTAGACCAATCATTAATGGTGGTAGTAAAAAGACCAATTAGCCATTATCTCACTAAAAACAAAAATCTCACTAATTAAAACACAATCATTACTCAACTTATTTTCTTTTAATCTCATCCATCAAAACACATTTGATCATTGGTTAATATTGGTTCCTACGTTCTCACAACTCAAGGTGGTTCTTATTTTACCTAATCCATATATATATATATATATATAGGGGAAGGATAAAATGAAAACCCATTTGAGTTGAGAAAACTCAAGAAAACCTTATGTAACATTTTTATTTTTTTCTAAAACGAATAGCGAATGTAAGTTACATGTTAATGAACGTTTTGTAACAAAAAAAATAAAAAGTGCCGAGTGGATTTTTTTATAAAAAATTACAAAATTCAATTTTTTAGCATTTTTTTAAACACTGAAATTTTTAAAAAAAAATTATAAAAAAAACCATTCGGGGCTTTTTGTTTTTTTTGTTACAAAACGTTCATTAACATGTAACTTACATTCCCTTTTTTAGAAAAAAATAAAAATGTTACATAGGGTTTTCTTGAGTTTTCTCAACTCAAGTGGGTTTTCTCTCTATACTTCACCTATATATATATATATATATAGGATTAGCATCAAGGGAAAACCCTTACGAGTTGTGAGAACTTAGAGAACTAGGCCTTCCCGTGCGAGTTTCGACCCCATTTTTTCACACCCCTATATTAAAATGTTAGAAAGATTGCCGTAAAAAATATTTTAAAAAATTCGAAGTGGTGTTTTTCGGCCTCTTACGACAGTTGTAAAAAGGTGATGACATAAGCATTACATCACTTTTTACAGTATTTATGGCTGCCGTAAATGAAAAAAAAATTTTTCTCTTTTTTTGGAAAGAAGATTTTTTTTAGGATTTTTGGTAAAAAAAATTTGAAAAAACCTTTCGTAAGGTCGAGTTCTCTAAATTCTCACAACTAGTATGATTTTCATTTTACGCTAACCCTATATTATATATGTTGATCAGCTGTGTATATACATAATAAAAAAACATGTAAAGTGTGTACATGTTACAACATTTTAGGTCAGCGGAGAGTGTGGATAGTCCAGAGACAGACATCAAGGTAGATATGATTGTCAGCTTGATCTGATTCCGTTTAGAGTGTATATTAGTGATGGGAATTAGAAGTCCTAAGGTGATGAATACTGGGAGAGAGAGGGACAAACTTCTTGATGTTATGTATTGTGTCTAACTTGTTAATTTCCCTGGTTATCTCCTTAATTAAATACACTTAATGGAAAACCTTGTATTAGTTAGTAAGGGTAATACGATCCATCAACAATTACCAACTAATATTATAATAAGATATAATTTGATATTTTGATCCAAAATTATATAAATGGTTATAATGGCCATATTAAATATAATAAATTACATTTAATCTAACATTCTCCCAGTTAGCCGAGTTTTCCTTTATTATGAGTATTAGATTAGTCTGATCAGAACTTAATACTCATTTTAACTTTAAACCAAAAACCATAGCAGAGAAATACAGCCGTTGAGTCATCATTCGACTCATGACACTGATTAGTCATACTACAACCTCAATTTAAAACCTATACAGTTATGATCAAAATTTTACAAGTAAACCCTTTAAACGTTTGATTTATATTTATATTTATATTTGTCTATGTGTCATTATGCTAGCCAAAACATATATAGAGACATACAAAATCAAAACTAATGAGGAAAGATTAATAGTTAATCTTATTCATAGTACGATATGCAGTTGTACATAGTCATCAACAAACCCATCATTATTATAAGCGTTTACATAATAGTTATGGCTGATAGAATTTTAGTTATTAGATCCATTAGCATATCATGAATGTAATCGATACAAAGATTTAGTTTCCTCAATTCGTTCAGAAACAAATAACTAATTTCGTATCGAATTTAATGCAGTACCTCAAGAACTGTTACTGTTAGAGGAAGCATAGTAGCTAACTTTATCGCAGTAAGACATCAATATATAATTTATATAGAGTTAATAAACTTATGAGTCTACTGATATATTTTCAACAACATTTATTGAGAACTGTGTTGTATTTAATCAACATATTATGTCATCACAACTTGGGTTGTTGTTATCAGTTCATTATGACTCCTCCATGAGATAGATTTATCTTCTAACATAAGAATAACTTCTTAATTTTAGACCATTCAAGTCATTATTTTACTAACTTTTAATCAAGTTATTAATTTACATAAAACTCATTTTATATTTTTATTGAATAATTTTAAAATTTATATTGGTAAGCAATTCTTATTTTGTATGGTATGAAAATATTTACATACTCTAAATTAACAATATTTGTGTGTATAGGGGTGTGTACCTCATGCTTTGAGAGGTTTTCAAAGAAAAACTAATGTTTCACTTCTTATCTAAAATTATTTGTTTTTTACTTATAATACCAAAATTTTCGTTTTTTGCAATTTAAGTTCACAACTTTTGTACTTTCAACTTTAGTCCCTTATACTTTTTCATCTTAAGCAAATTTTTCGTTGTGCGTTTCGTTCTAAATTTTGCGAGTTAACACGGCGCAATATGTGTGTGGTTCAATGCTTTTACGCCGTCTTTTTTTTCTTGTTTGACATGTTCATCGCAACGCGCAAGTCTTAGATTTGTCATTCTTTTCTATGTTTTACGTTTCGGTCTAAGTTATTCGCGTTAACACGCCGCAAGTTCAGTGTTGGTGGCCCCACCGTAACGCGATGGGTGCTTAATACTAGTATTTAATAAAAAAGCATAACTAATTAGTATATTATGATTTCAAATTCGAATTTAACTTCTTTTTCCTCAATTAAATATTTGAATATGTTATTTTTTAATCAAATCATTAAAACTATTTCAATATCTTATATATTTATATTCTATTCATATATTATAGGTGTTGAATTCTGGTGGGATTCTCAAACCATATCATAATCATTTAGGGTTCCTATGTCGGAATTTCAATTTGTTCCTCTTGAATATTCTAAGGTTAAATCAAATGTTTTTTCGATTTTTTATAGTTTCGATTATCATTTTTTAAAACTATGTTTATGTATTTGTTTGTAGGATGATGTGTCTTATACCGGAGACAATTCAACTTCTATATCTAATATCTAATGTTATTCAAAGTAATCCGAAATTTAAGCATAACCTTTGTGAAGTCTATTAGGTAGACGACTCAGTAAATTTTGTTATACACCACGCGGTTTGGAGATGAAAAGGATGAAGCGAGGGCTGATAGAGAAGTATCGTGTTTCGGTATATTTCATTTTCATGAAGTGTTTTTAAGACATTTTGGTGTTATGTCTTTCACATTGTGGTGTATTTGAATGTTTTTGTTTATTTATTGTGTTTTTTAACACAATAAAATGTTTGTTATAATTTAGGTTATGCGTTTATTATAGATATTAGCTTTTAATACTATTTATACAAATATGTAGATAGATATATGTTAATAGTCAAACCTAACAGTTATAACGTGTCATGTTTATAGTAAATAGATGACTTATTTTTTTTTAAATAAGGCATAAATAGTTGGTTAAACAATAATGAATTTACAAAATAAATAAAAATCACTTCTAAATAAACGTAACCTACTTTAAATACCATTGGTGGGAAAAACGTTTAAAGTTTTCTAAAGATAAAATATCTAAGCGTAAACTGATTGATGTATACAATTTGGATGAAGGCTTAAGTATGTCTGATACTACAACTGAAAAAAAAATGTCAAAACCTTGGAGAATGTTAGCAAAAGAAAAGAAATTAACCTTTATATTTCAAAGATTGAGAAATAGTTGAGACATACGTTTGCATTTTGAACTTTGTCTTTCGATTGTTTTGTTGGTACATTGATTTTCACCAATCATTTTAGTTTTTTTTTGTTTATTGACATCATTGTTTGACATTTGTTGTTTAGTTTAATATTTATGAATAAATTTATTTTATAATACAAATTGTTTGTTTATGTTACATGTTATTTTTAAGTACTTATTTTATGGAGTACTATGTCAATAAACATTGTTTAATACATGTTTTTTTACATATTTTGTCAATTAAATTAAAATTTATATCAACTACAACTTTCGATTCAAAACAATTATAAAAAATATAATGTTTGAATACATTTTTTTAATTTTATTTAACGACATAATTAGATTAATATAAATTAATTATTGTTGCTCGGGAAGTTCTGGTAGTCTTTTTATTTTACATTTGATGTATATATAATTTAAATGGTCTAACCTTATGAAATTTATGGAGAATAACCTAGTTATATATAAATGTGTTATGAGTTGTGTCTTACTTTAAAATAAGACGGTTGGTTTTTAGAAAGATCTCATACATAATCTCACAAGTGAAGGCTAACGCCGAGTTATAGGGTGTGACTATTTACTTTATAGACGTATGACAAGGAGATCTTCATACTATTTATTCTGACAAAGAAGTAAATTATGACATTCGATATTTTTTAACTTTGATCTTGTATTGTATGGTTGTAACCGGTAAGTTTTCTGCTATGTGAACTGTAAATCCAACCTCATACGCCGAGTTATAGGGTGTGACTATTTACTTTATAAAAGTTCATTCCCAATCACTCTCATAAACTATTTCTAAATTGTATTTAAAAATATAATAATTGAAACTTTAAAGATAAATCAATATTCTAAAAATAATATGTATAAGGAACAAAAACCGTACAATCATTGACTACCTGACTTTATATCCTTTGCCTTTATGGTTAATCATTAGAAAGCTTTAGACAGAATTTAGTAATTTGCAATACTTTTAGATTTCATTAATACAATATTATAATAAATAAAATAGCTGTTCGAATTATTTCTTAGCTTGTGTTTTTTACCTATTCCACAATCATCCATGGATTCTGGTATGCTTAAGTCACTCTTAAATAGAATAAGGGATATTTTATTTTCTGTTTCTCAGAATTTCATGCATACATAAAATAATCTCATTTTTTAAGAAACTTTTAAATTTTATGTTTAATTTATTTTATCATTTTGTTCCTGTAATATCTTATACGATCCTTAAATTAACAGTGTTTATTTCAAAGGTTTTCAGATTGTGTGATTTTGTTTGTATTTTTTGAATTACCAAATCTGAGTTACAATTCAGAAAACTGATTTGAATGCAAAATTTCGAATTCAGACTCCAAAGAAATATAAAGAAATTTGCCACTTTACTCAAGTGTAGTATTGATGTCATAAACATCTAAGAAGTCGCCAATTTATAGTTGTTGTTTTGCTCAAATACACATCATAAGAACAAGGTTTACTCATTCAAAGGTAGTAAGCCATCAGGGTATTAATGAGGTTTGATACCAACTATATCATAACAAAATATCGACTGCCACGTATCACGTTGTGTAAAGCTAGATTGGATACTCTCAAACGTTTGATAAACAGTAAAACTTAAGAGAAAACACACACAAATATGTATACACACAATTTGAGAGTAAATGTAATTTTATTGCACATATATAGGGGCACAGTCAGTGTGTTGTTTCTATAGGGAATTAAAACATTTTAACATTTAACAGACAACTAAAAAATTAAATATGACATCTTCTAAATCACATGAAACAAATAATTAATACACTTAACTGGGAAGATAGGAACAACTTTATTTTATCAAGTTTGGATGTTTAAATGTATTTTGTGATGTATGTATGTTTTTGGTGGCTGTAACTTGGTTGCTAACACAATGTTAGCTTGTATATAATAAAAAGTGTTTGTTGGCCTTTTAAAAAAAATCACATGAAACAATAACAATTCATGATGTGCTTATTAAATAAAATAAATTTTAAATTTAGCTAAATTTTTATTTTATTATCTCACATGTCATCTAAATCTCACCCTTTAAAGCTATGTTTTTTTCTGAAGACTCTTAACCCTTAATTTTTAAGTGGAGTTTCACTTTACTTAAAAGCCTTTTTCAATTGAAACCAACTCCCACTCCATTTACTCATTATTTAAGTCTAGGAAAGTTTTATTGTGGTAAAATAATTTTTATTTAACAAAAATGTGTTCAGTCACTGTCGTGTTTTATACATGAAATTATAAAACTCACACATATTTATATATATAGGAATAATGGATTTTAATAATTCTAACTATTGCCCATTGGCTGACAACGGTCCCAACTTCAAAACTTCCCACAGCCAGTCCCATTTTTTCACATATTGGCATTCAATAGACCCTGACTAACAGAACCATAACGCTGTTAGCCTCTTGTCGCAGGAAAACAAATCTGGTCAACATGATTCTTATATATGTATTCTAAGTTATAATATACATGTATAACATAATATTGTAATAAATAATATTATACAAAAATATATTGTGTGTTGATCAGTTTTAGTTGTTTACTAAATGAGATGTTTCATATAAGTTAGAAGAACATCAAATAACCCTCAACAACCTAGAAATTCAAGTTGTAAGTTAGCGTAACTCACCAAGTCACAAGAGCAAGAGGTAAATGGTCAGATGTTCGAAGTTGTGAGCCAACATAGCGTAAGAGTATTTCTGGCCAAAAACGTTTTTTTCTGCGACAAGAGGCCAACGGCTTTAGGGTTTGTTAGTTAGGGTCCATTGAAGGCCAATATTGAAAAAATGGGACCGTCAATGAGAATTTTGGAAGTTGAGACCGCTGTCGACCAATGGGCAATAGTTGGGATTATTTAAATGCCGGGTCTATTCACACACGTTGTTTGTCTATTCACACACTCTGAAGCGCCGCTCTTTGGCCAAAGAAGGGCGCTTAGGGCTTGGTCAACAGACAAGGACTGACAGTCAATGCTTGTCTGTTGAGCAAGCCCTAAGAGTCCCTCTTTGGTTTAAATTTTATGCCTAAGCGCCCCTCTTGGCCACAGAGGGGCGTTTTGGGGTCAGTCCTTGTCTGTTGACCAAGCCCTAAGCCCCCCTCTTTGGCCACAGAGGGACGTTTTGGGGTTTTTTTAAATTTAAATTGTTTATGTTAATTCAAAAACGCATCGATACTTGTCTAAATTTTAGGTTTTTTTCATTACACCTCATTTTTAAATGTATAAGGACTACACGGCAAGTTCTGAATGTGTTCGGTCACGTGTGATGTCGTATTCCATTATATCGCGTGATTCTAGTTTGAAACCACAAGTAGTACGACGTGCCGTCGAATGTGTATACACCCCCAACCGGATCAATACTTGACGTATTTTGTTCTTAAATGTCGTATTATGACGTTTATTTTCATTTTGAGTCGTACAAGTGCCTATTTCATCCGTATGGGTCGTGTCAGTGACATTCAGTGTCGAGTCGTTTATCATCTATATGTGCCCGTATTAGTGCGTAGTCTGTTGCTATGGAGTATTATATTTCTGTTTGTCTTAATATGATGTATTTTTTCCGTATGGTCGTGTCGGTGACATTCGGTGTTCGGTGTTGTACAATAGCACATATATTTAGTAAACACAAACACACACTTGGGTCGCTAATGATTTAACGCATATATTGAACAATGTCCAAAATGTAGTTGATCGGGTTTTCGATAGGAGTGTGGTTGTGCTTCGCCTTCGTCACCTCGATCCTCCAAACACTTCCATTTGATTCCGAAATTCCGATCAACTTGAACGGGCAACCTATTTTCTTGCTACCCGTTTTCCTCTGTGTAGCTATACTCTTATGCTCCCCAACAAAATATAAACAAGAACATCAAGAAGAAATTCTCTAATAAGAAGTGGAAAGAATTCGTACGTACATTTTGGACATTGTTCAATATATGTGTTAAATCATTTACAATCCCAGTGTGTGTTTGTGTTTGCTAAATATATGCGCTTTTGTACAACACCGAATGTCATCGACACGACCCATACGGCAAAAATACATCATAATAAGACTACGCACTAATACAAGCACCAACAGACAATAACCTCTCGATACCGAATGTCACCGACACGACCCATACGAATGAAATACGCACTTGTACGAACCAAAAATGACAATATACGTCATAATACTACATTTAATGACAATATACGTCAGGTACTTATCCGATAGGGGTGTATACACATAACACGACACATAGGAGTTCTAGTGGTTTCAAACTCGAATGATACGATATAATGGAATACGACATCAAATTTAACCGAACACATCCGGAACTTGCCGTATAGTTTATATATTAAAAATTGATGTGTAACGGAAAAAAGACGTATAATTTAGACAAGTATCGATGCGTTGGTGAATTAAAAACAAATTTTAAAATTTAATAAAAACCCCTAAACGCCCCGCTATGATCTAAATGGGGCGCTTTGTGGAAAAATTTGAACTGAAGCGCCCCTCTTTGGCCAAAGAGGGGCTCTTAGGGCTTGGTCAAAATTTGAACTGAAGCGCCCCTCTTTGGCCAAAGAGGAGCTCTTAGAGCTTGGTCAACAGACAAGGACTGACTCAGACGTCAGTCAAATCACCTTTTATCTGAAAAAGTAACCTAAGCACCCCTTTGGCCAAAGAGGAACGCTTCGAAGTGTGAAAATAAGGGAGACCGTGTGTAAATAGCAAGTTGGTTATTAAAACCATCATTCCATTTATATATTGATTTATAAGTAATGTCAAGTACCAACAGCCAAGGGGTGTGTTTCTATTAAAGATTTGCAAGTGTATAGACAAGCATGTGTATGATGTTTTTAGTGCTTTCGTAGCCTGTTTTTTGCACTTATGGCGTCTTGCTCTACTTTTTCTCTTTTTATCGATTGGATGTCCAAGCATTTTATGAAAATCGAACACGTCTACCAGATGCCTTTGTATGATTTAATTAATATAAACATATATGAGGATTGTTTTTGCTGTATATGTGAGGGTATTGATCCTTCCCTTTAGATAGAAATAGCCTCACATTCGTATTATTAAAGGGACTCTAGATGTTTTAGTAGGTCCATTTTCTTGTTATATTTGCGTCTCTCTTAAAATCCCACACCATTTGTCCTTTTGTTACAACTTGAAAAGAACCCTATATGAATTTCGCGCTATGTGAAGTTTGCAAGGGCCAACTGTAGATATGCGTAGACCCAAATTAAAATTTTATTTTTTAAATTTCTCGTTGGCGTTCACTTTGTTGTAACTTAGGTGATACTCAAAATTTCCTTTCAACATCTACTCTTCATATTTCTTGTAACTTTGAGGCATGAAATCGTATCATAATTTCTTTCACAGCATTAAACACTTAAGTGGCCATTTTTTCTACATTAGATTCTAGGCCCCGAGTTTACTTCTAATACATATTTTTTTTTATATTTTTTTAATCATGTCCCCTTACCAAGACTAACATCAAGATAACTAAATATATGTAATATAAATCATAGGACCCGGTTCAATTTAAATGACCGGTTTTTGGTATAAGCCGTAAACAGATTGTTCATTACTGTTTGAAATTTTTAAAATTAACCAACCAAAAGTTCTAGAAAAACAACAAACCATGAAACCAAACTGGTGACCTATTTTGGCGGTTTCATGGTTTGAAAATGAACTTTAAACACCCCTAGCAACCAGACGGGGCCCAAAATTGGGTGCGCGGGGATCCAAGTTATATTTCATCCTTTTACGTATATAAAAAGATTATTAATTACTATATAATTATTATAGGAGGTTAATATTCATGCACCCCTTCTATTTATCACTCTCTATACATACACATATAATATAGAGAGAGAGAATGAAAAGAGATGTGAAAAGAAGATTTATGGGTGTAAGAATAGTGAAAGCCTTATTATATCTAAGGTTTAAACATAAATGCGTTTCAAAACTTGGCAGCTCCGTTTTCTTTTTTCCCTCACTTCTCCTACCCCTTTGTTCCATTTGTGATTTACCATTCCACATCGCCCAAATAAGAAAATTTTCCCCTTCTTTTTTCCCATTGTATCCATGTCTCACCACGCCCAAACAATAAACCAATGAGATAGCTTCTATGTATAATTTGAGCACTTGGATACCTCACTCAAAAACTACTTGAACCCCAATCTTTAATTAGTACTCTAACTCGAGGCAAATCGAGCCAATCAAGTTGGGTCGGTTGATAAACAAGTCGAGCCTGACCGTAAAATTTCAAGTTGATTGAAAAAATCAAGCTGAGCGAGCTAGCTCGATTAAACTTTAATGCGAGCCCGAGCTAGCTTTGGCTCTGCTAGGTTCGCTCGTGAGCAACCCTATTTAAAACAATAATCATCGCTCTGATAAACTATGTTAGTATATACAAGTTTCAATTTTTAAGGGCCAATTTTTTTAGTAGTCGCATAGGGCCTACGGAATCTATGGATCGACCATGTTTACTAATCAAGTAAATTCGACATATAAACACATAAATTTGGGGAATTATCATATTATTTTACTAGGTTAGAACCCCGTGTATTACACGGTTGAAGAAATGTAATTTTATATACTAAATAAAAAATAATATATTTTAAAAACCTCATTTATTACACGTGTTGAGTAAATATAATTTTATTTATTAAATAATAACAAAAAATTATATCTTTAAAACCCGTGTATTGTGTGGGTTGAGTAAATGTAATTTTATATACTAAACAATAAAAAAGTTATATTTAAAAAAACTCATGTGTATTCACCGGTGGAACAAATGTATTTTTTATACTAAATAATAAAAATTATATTAAAAAAAACTCTGTGTATTATACGGGTTGGATAAATCTAATTTTATATAGCAAATACTCACAAAAAATTATATGTTTAAAAACCCTGTGTATTACACGGGTTTATCTATTGTTAAAAAATCTTTCTAAATCAAAATGGATTTTTTTAATTATTTTTTAAATTAGGTTAATACTATTTAAAATTTTTAGTTTGATTAATAAGTTGATTAATATAATTTCTCATTGTTAACAATAATAACATTAACAATAAATAATACATATGTTTATCTACTGTTAAGTGAAAATGTTTTTTAGCTTAGATAAGGCTTTACGATTTAAAGTTAAGTTTATGCCAATAATTTAGAATTGATAAGATTTATATTAATTCAATAAATATTTTTGATAATATAAATTAAATAATAATTATCTACAATTAAGGACAGTCTAAAATAATTACAAGTGTCCATTTATTGGTTTTTTTTATTATATAGAGTATAGATATAGATTTTTGTTCTACTCAAAAGCATTGTAGCTCTATGATAGCCATTGAGTTATTTTGATATATGATTTTTTCTTATTCGGAATAGACCCTGCTATAAATTAAATTTGATTAATTTAATTATTGCATATTTCATTGTTTGAATCTTAACATGAGATTTATTTTGGATAAATCGATTAAAATTCCTGAAAGACTATGAATCTAAATGGAGGTAAAAAAATTGATTTACTGAAAATTTTTTTCTTAGAAGTGAATTTATATAAATTGAGTAAAAAATTGATTCACTGAAACATCTTTTCTTAGAATTATTATCTTTTGAACATTTTAATCTTCTATATTGTTTATTTATTTAGATTTTTGTCTGCTTCACACATTAATATGTTTGAAGGGTAAAATAATAAAATCATATATGTTTTGTGGCTGCTTTGATAGTTTTAAAATATTGAAAAACGTAAAACATGATCTGTTATTATCGTGTACTATAAATGATTGTTAGTTCATCTTTTTTCTTTATTATATGGTTTATTTAAACTAGTCTAGGAGATATAATAAAAGATATGTTTATTAGTTTTCAAAAATAATAATAATAATATATATATGAGATTGTTCCATCGAATAACACGTGTCTCTTATATGGTTTCTTTTATTATATAGTATAGATAGATTCTCAAGGACAGAGAAAAATAAAAAGTAAAAGAGTACATTTACGAATATAGTTCAGGTAAATGAATATGCATGCCCAACTATTTTTTTAAACTAATCCTATACTCAGTTTCATACCCAAAAATCTGTGCTGGATGTTTCGTGTTTGCTTAGTTGTTACAAATATTTTGCTACCAAGAAACATCACGACGCACCCACCTTTTCTTGGAAAACTAGAAGTATACTATTAAATATGCTAGATATGCATTTATATAGAAAGCTAGTTTTAGGGGAGTGTTTGTGTAGTTATTTGTATGTTTTTTTCCAGATAATGTTTATTATTGAACTAGTAGAAGTGTAGTGCTAATCAATGTTTTCAGAACTAGATCGGACGTTAAATCGGTCTCTTTACTGGTCCGTTGGGCTGACCAGTCGAATCAGATGTATGAACCGGGTGATCCTGTAAATATTATAAAAATAAATAGGATAAAACTAATTTTTTTAAATAAAAATCTGATTCAACTCCCAAAAATTCCAATTCAACCGGCCGGTTCTCCGGTCCGACCGGCCAGTTCGACTCAAAATGGGCCTGATATGGTGAACCGGACCGATCAGACCTTGTTTCCCAATCCGACCGGCTAGTCTAGTGCGTTTTTCAAAACATTGGTGCTAACAGAAGAATATTGATTGCCAAGCACATACATTGACACATGTTTATTCTTATGTAAAAATATATTAGTGTTGATTGTTAAGTTTTAATCAATGTTCTAAAAGTTGTTTACATGTAATCTACCCATTTAACGGACACATGTTGTTTATTCTTATGTAAAAATATATCATTGTTTGTTGTTGGACACATGTTGTTTATTCTTATGTAAAAATATATCATTGTTTGTTGTTAATTTTTAATTTTAATTTTCTAAAAGTTGTTTACATGTAATGGGGGGGGGGGGGGGGGGGGGGGGGGGGGATGGGTTTCAATATCAATTCTAACAATTAAAGCACAAACGTCTGAAATAAAAGGACATAGAGTCGCATCCAGAGATGAAGTCACCAACCCGTGGAAAAAACTCAGCGACCGGGAACATTATTCCCTGAACTCGGGGTTCTTTTCTTTCATTGGATGGTGAATATTCACCGATATACACCTACGATGCATTCTAACAATAAAATCTACATGCACAAACTACTGAAATAAGCGACCACAGAGTCGCACACGGAGAATGAAGTCACCAAGCTGTGGAAAATATTCAGCGACCGGGAACATTGTTCCCCGAAATCAGGGTTCTTTTCTTTCATCGGATGGTGAATATTCATCGACATACACCTATGATGAAATTGAATTTAGTATTGGTAATTTTCAATCAGGATTATTTTTACGCTCTTACCATCATCGATTTGACATTTTATAATTATCTGGACTTTGTTCATTTAGTGCACGACGAGTAAAGGTTTTGTTCTTCTTTCGTCCTGTTCACCATTATCCGGTATCTTCTATTTAGAACTATTAGGCATAAAACCATTTGTATAGAGTGGTAGATAGAAAAACATTTTGGTTCCTTATATGTGTATTCTAAGTTATATTCTATATGTGGAACATAATAATTTAACATTAAAGACATTATTATGTAAAAATATGTCATGTGTTATTCAATTATAGTTGTTAACTCAATGAGATATTTAATATAAGTTACAAGAACATCTAATGACCCTCAATAACAACTTAGAAATTCAAATTGTAAGTCAGCAGAACTCACCAAGTCAGAAGAGTAAGAGGTATATGGTCAGATATTCAAAGTTGTGAGCCAACAAAAAATCTTCTAACTAAGTAAATTCAAGTTTATCCCCTTAGAGAACATGTATTAAGGTAACTTACTTTATGGATACCCAAATTACTTGAAGACTTGAGCACAAACCTCCAAATAACCAAATTCATGATCACTGATTTAGTGGGCAGATAATCGACCTGTAGTATCAAGTATACAAGGGTTGTATTCAAAGATCACTACACCATTAAGTTATCTACTATTATCATCATCATACTCAGTAAATCCCACCAATAGCAAAGCTAATGTAGGGTCTGAGGAGGGTAAGATGTAGACAACCTTATTTCTACCCCATAGGAATAGAGATGCTGCTTCCAGTGAGACCTCCGACTCGAAAGTAGTTTTGCATCAAGCCTTGGACATAATGTCACACCCCAACCGATGGTGGAAACATCGAGGCGAGACAAAATAGATTGCTCAGTGCTCATAAAACTAATTGCGGCAATAATTAATTAACTCCAATTTCATTTCATAAATAAGATTGTCATACAATACAAGAGAAAATCAAATTACAACAATAATCATGGCAAAATTTGATACAATATTAATAAATCTAAAGTCTATGTGTGTATCTAGTCATCAACGCTACTCCAATTTCATAGCATCATCTTCATCAACTTGTAACATGTTTTAAAATAGAGTTCAATGCAAAAGCAAAGGCGAGTACACAAGTTTGGTGAACACATAGCATAAGTATAAAATGTATAACTCGAATCCACATGGTAATTGTAAGCAAAGAATATATTAATCATGCAATACTAGATCTGTAACAACCCGATCTTTCGGATTGTTATCCGAATTCCGTTATTTCCGTTTATTTATGTTTCAAATCCGTTTGTACTCTGAGATTCATTATAATGGTTTACAACTATTTTGAAACGCATATTATATCGCTTATTTATCTCATTAAAATCGCTAAATACTCGCAACTCTCAATGCAAGCTCAAATCGCGGTTAATTATGTTACATTATGTTACTTATGTGTTATGTGTGCTTTACTATTTATGATTGTACTCGCTATCGCAACGCTCTCACTCACACGAATCGCTAAATCGCATTAATTTAATAATGCAACGCTTAATGCCTCGCAAAAACGCTTAACGTAACTAATTAATACGAATCGAATCGCCGAACAAGCACCTAACGAACAAATGACGAACAAAACTTAGCCACCACCCCCAACTTCGCCCGAAGTTGACCAGGCCAGAAAAGGGTCAAGTTCGCTCGAACTTGCACAAGCCAAGGAGAACTGGCCAAGTTCACCCGAACTTGTGCTAAGTTCGTCCGAAGTTGTTACCCTGCCACCTAAATTCCTCCTCACCTATAAATACCTAGCACCTCCATTCATGCTCTCCTTCCTGCAACTTTGCTCCAGAACTCTCAAAACCGAATTTCTTTGACTTCCAAGTAAGAAACCACTCGTTTTATGCAAATCACAATGTTTTCCACTACGATTTTACACAAGGATTACCTTCGTTTTCATCAAAACTCCTCTATTTATAAAAATCTTCATCTTGTTTCTATAAAACTTCTTATTTTAGCCTAGATAACGGGTATATTGGACTTAGCCTTGGCTTTCCCAGCTAGAGATCTTGATGATTTCGACTCACCAAGTGTTAGATATGAGAAAACTGTTTAAAGCATTGATTTTTACACAAAATACGGACTAACCGACGTGTGTTTCGTTCACCAAGTAGTGGAACGAGGCATTGTCAACAATATACTTGAAATGGATTCGAATCTACTCTGTTTCAAGCGGAAACTCAGATCCGGAAACACAAGGACGATACAGTCACTTCACACGAACTGGACTAACTCATATGAACTGACAAGTTCGCACGGATTAGCCTGAGTTCCTATAAAATGACTAAAACTCGCTCCAAAAGACCTCTCCAGCCTATGGTTTGCTCAGTAGCTCAAGGTTGGAGAGATGGACACTCAATTTCTTCAGCAAAAGACGTGAAAACACTCAATTTTGGAACCAAAACAGACAAGTTCACTCCAAAAGGGACAAGTTCGCTCGAAGTTGTCACCTGAATGGTGCCAACTTCGCCCGAACTTGTGTTGACCAGAGAGGAGTGGTACAACTTCGCCCAAAGTTGTAACCAAACATCAGATTTGGTACAACTTCGCCCGAAGTTGTTACCAAACCTCAGTTTTGGTACAACTTCGCTCGAAGTTGTTACCTAACAACACCCGTTTTGACCGTTTAAGCACTTCTGAAGACTAATGCACTTCTATTCCCTTACAGGCTGATCCCGGCGCTCCCTTCAATCCACAACAGTTCGTGTTTCTTCATTAAGCACCGACTGTGAGTATACTTGAACCCTTTTTCGTTTAAACGCACTTTTGGGTGTTACATACGTCTCTATATCAAAACACGCTACACATAACGCTAAACTCTTTAAACGCTAACCGTTCTTGCATGTTATACGTGAATCGCTGAATGATTGTTTGCTATATGTGAATAATGAGACTTGCAGACCACCCTTAGCAACGATAGTACTATAGTTTGGACTCAGCACCCGATTGGTTTAAGGGGTTGTTAAGGCTCGCATATTTACTTTACGTGCGTGTTCGCTGTTGTGAACACGTATCGCGCATACTCCACATCGCAGTCGTGTTGGTTAGCTTGTATCATTATTGTTAGCTTACTTAGATTCACTTTCTCTACGTGTACATGTTGGTTATGCGTAAACCCTTTATCACTATTATTATGCTATTAAACCTGTGTACTCACCTTTACATTATTGTATTGACTTGTATTTTAACCTATGTAACAGGTCGAGGATGTTATCACTGCAAATCAGACTTAGGATTATGCTTTAGAAACTTGTAATAATCTAGTTGTCGAATTTTGAATTGTGTGAGAATGTTTAGATTTATAGTGATTATGGAATGATTATATGTTAATTGTATGGGAAATTGACGTTTTAAATATTGTCGTTTATCATAGTCGTTATGGATTCTCTCAAACAATCTGATTCGCTTAGTGCCGTTGTAACACCTCGTGTTCTTACGTCCAATATTTTTCTGACACGTGTCCCGGTAATCCTTGTGTACCACAGAAGGGACCAAGGTCTTTGAAACAATAATAATGTTCGTATTTTTATTCTGAAAATAAAATTGGGGGACTTAAGTATAAATTTGAAATTTTCAAGATCTGAAGACCCCTTGCGGACCGCAAGGCTCTTGCCATACGGTCCGCAAGCCTACCTGAAACTATAGGCGCTTAAGGTCCTTACGGACCGCAAGGCTTGACCCATACGGTCCGCAAGGACCTGCCAGCGAACTGAACATGGCAGAGCCATGCTCTGCCACCTCTTAACGTATTTGTTGCCTTCCTTGCATGCTTGACATGTTATGGGACACTTGTTTATGTCCCTTAACACCTGGAAACCATCTGAGCATCCCCATGATCATTAAATGAAGGATTTCTTTGAGTTGCAACCACCTTCATCAACTTGAATTCATCAAAGATCATTCTAAAGGAGTTTCTGGTTATTCTCAAGCATTGCATTCTGTTCCTAGCACTATGTAAACATTGTGTAAGTGTTTCATTTCGTGCTAAGTTGATTTCATATGGTTATGAGCTTAGATCAAGGTCCCGTCGTAAATACGCCTTGACTTTGATCTAACTCCTCAATAGACCAACCAAGAAGCGTAACGAAAGTAGCTACGTGATTGTAATGATGGAGGTGTTAATCCCTCAAAAGGGCATCTCCAGATTACCACGGATTCATGGCCAATTGACGAGTCAACCGAAAAGTCAACAAAAGTCAAACTGTCCAGTTTTATAAAATTTCATAACTAACGATCTGAATGTTATAAAATATGTTTTGATGCACTAACAACATAAAAATAAGTATTAGAACATATACCAACTGATTCGGCTCGTCAAATTTCGGTCTAGCATCGGTTCGCAACCGAAAGTCGCTATATTTGACTTTTCATTGACTTTTGGTTCTGACACGTTTCAAGTCACTTTTGCTACTGACTTCTGACCATTTTGAGACAATGATCATATTAAGAATGACCGTCTAAAGTTTCGTCTCTCGATTCCTTAGAAATCTGAGTTTATTACAAAGTTCCGTAAAATTCTTTAAACTTTTGCAAAAAGGCCCTTTTTGTGCAAATCATGATTTTGATCACACATGCATGTAAATATAAAACATAAACTGATTGTAAACATAATTTGATTATGATAATGTTTAGAATCTGATTATAACCTGAGTTTTCGCAAAAGATGCGTTTATGGTATCTAAATGGCTAAAATTGCCCTTTTCGGCATTTTAGAAGAATTTAACATGGTTTTATCATCAAGATGATATATTCACTGATGTAATATGATAAGTATGACCATTTGGGATGTTCATTCAGATTATAACTTGAATGAGGGCTTGAGATTCGTTAATTGCCAATAAATGACTAAATTACCCTTTTTCGCGTAATATAACTTTAACCAAACTTTTTATAACCAAATCTTTTACCTACTGATTATACATGATAAATAACATATTTTGGTTATATAAAACAGGTCCTGACCTCAGTTTATCATAAACATCGATTAAACGGCATTTTAGCGACTTTTACGCCTTTTCGCCGCATGGTATGGTTTAAAACCATAACTATGAGCCAAGACTTGTTACCTACTGATTTATAAACTTATTTTCAACATATTAACAGTAAGCATAAGTCCCGAACTCAGAATCCCAAATTTGGCTTCAAACCTATGTGTGAAATTACTAAAATACCCCTACGGGACATAGTTGTTTCAAAACCATCAAGCACACATATATTTGATATCCTACTATTATAACATCATAAAATAAGTATTTTTACTGAATATTAAAGGTCTTAACATCGGGTTCTTAATTTACATCTTTTATAAACCTTAAAATGACCACAATGCCCTTGAAAGGCATAATGCGGTTTCAAATATACCTCGGGCCTACTTTTTGCAAAGCTACTGATTTTATATCATATTTTAAACATATGTCTATATGTAACTTGTATATGACTCTCTCAGTTACCCGATTCCGCCTATGTGCGTTCGGTTAAGCATACGTAGCTAGTTTACGTATTTTAACCGAAACGGGTTTAACTTTGTCCATTCCTTATCAAAATCCAGAATGTTATTGGGTAGCCCATATTATACAAGTTATATACTTGTCGGGTCCAACTAACATTCTATTCGGTCACCGCTTAATCTAGCGTATCGCACCGTATCATATTTTAGCGTAAGACTAACCGGTTCAAGTCTAAGACTTAATTAAGGACCCGTTAGCATTCTAATATTGGTTAATAATTACCATCACTCCAGACTGAATGCCTCCCGGTAAATTGCCTTGTACCTGCTTTGGAAATACGGCTGAGTTTGGAGCTTCTACACATAAACAACTCAGGTAAATACTCTTAACCTATTTTCCCTATACGGGCTTGGGATACGGTAGATTACTACCGCTTGGTCAGGTATGGGAACATGTTTTATCCAATTGTGGTAATTAACTAGATTCTTACATAACTTGTTTTTAATCTGACTTGTTTGAAACTAAAACATTGGGGGTGGGCTTGACCGTGTCTAGGATATCCTTGGCTCACTAAATTGGTAGTGACCACGACAACATAGCATGGCGTGTAGGCATACACTTGGTAATTGCTATCTGCTTTCTGTGTGAAAGTTCAAAGTGGTGTGTCAGTCGATCAGGTCTCGGTTTCTGTACTGGGCCCCATATGTAAAAGCCAGCATGTAAATCTGTATACAAGGTCATTTGCACTGTCCCAAGTTATTTACTAAATTGCGCCATGTGCACCTAAAACCATTTTCGAAAAGGTTTTCAAAATGAGTCAGTCGAGCGTATTTACCAGTGTAAACTGACGTATTTTCAAAAGTTTAAGTTGCAGGTGCAAGTACGTAATAGGCCGGGAGTTGCGGGCGAATACCGAAGAGTTGCGCCCTTAGGACTTGCCTGTTTATAGTTTGTTATCATTTGTATGTTTTTTGCGATCCACCTGTGGATCCTATTACAAGCCTTGTCTGTTATATTTATTTTGAACTTTGGACACTTATCGGTTTGTAATAGTTTATGAATCCTTCCGCTGTGTTATCTTATAATTGGTTATGATGATATCAACTTTACGTCACGGTACTCCCCACTGGACCCACCGGTAGACACGTGGATGTCGGGGTGTGACAGCCGCGCCCGATGATTCCGCCATCGGTTGGGGTGTGACAAGATCAAACCTTTCCACAAAAGTTTACGAGATCGAGCTTCCCTCGTCACAAAAGCGACAAGACTAATTTGAGTATGATATTCTTAACATAACCCCGACGGGTGGTGTGCTACTCCTATAGCGCTATATATGATAAGTTGGGGTAGCTAAGTTAATGATCGAGCATATATAATTCTAGCATGTATCTGAGCATAATAAGCATCATGTATTAAGGATTGAGTATATAAAAGCATGAATTTGTGATAAGTGTATTTTGATAAGTAAACATGTTACAACCCAAAAGTGAGAAAGCGGTCGAGTTTAATTAACTTCGTATCATGTATTAAGGTCGAGTGTACTCACGATTTTGCTAAAGTGTTCTACTTAGAGAAATCTTGCGAGCTTGTTGTGATTAGTGTTTGGCACCTTGTCCTTCTATAAGAAGAACATAGGCATGAATATGAGTTTTAACGGAAGATTTGGGTTATCGAGCATGATTACAGAAATCAGAAAAAAGTGTCATGGTATGAAAATAATCACTAAGGTATAGCACTTGTTCTTGACACTATGATAACCCGAATGGGTTTGATGTGATTTCATAGGTTCGAGACCTATTAGAATCGTGACAAGGAACTATACACTTCAGTGATAAAACTTATTAACTTGATAGGTGATTATTTAGTCATTATCAAGGGTTCGGTTTTGGTATATTATATAGTCTATAGATTAATATATAGTTATATAGTCATGTAGGAGGTGGGAGGATGAACCATCCACTTTGGAACCTCTTGGTGTCATGTAAGTCAAGTAGGAGGTGAGAGGATTAACCATCCACTTTGGAACCTCGATTGGATTCACCACTACACAAGTGTCATAGACACAAGGAGGGTCATGAACAATAGTATTATCAAGAATGTAAATATGGTCACTATTCCAAGTAGCCAAGTGAACTTCAACCCGGTGAGCCGGCATCAACACACGTCGAAGGCTATACGGGGTTGAGTTACTTTACAACTAGTAAACTAGCTTGGGATAATGATGAGAAATCATCAAGTGATGTGTGGTCTTAGGTTTAGGATAGCCCAAGCTAACCAAAGTAGACACAATATCAACAAGCTCTTGGCTTGGCATCACTTGTGAGCTTAAAGCCCTATGAAAACAGAAGAATTAGGGTGTCTAAACATCCCTTAGTTCATGTAAACAAACTTGGTTGGCTTTGCTAACCATAAACTTGGTTAGGAGCTCAAGAACACAAAGTTGTATAAGGTAAAACATAAGTTTATAAATGTTTGAAATCAAACATAAAGTTTGAAGCCTTATAGGTGAATATTCAGGTCTGGATTCTCCATGGAGAATCCTTGGACTCAAACCTAAGGTTTATCCAAGTTCATAGGAAGAAGAATCAAGTAAAACAAGCAAGATTTGAGCAAGTTATCTTACTTTGGTGAATGAGGTACAATCTGCCCAAATTCTGATGTTGCAAGAACTTGAGAGTGATTTAGGAAGGATTAGAGAGTTGTGAAAGTGGAAAATAGCTAGGATTAGTGTAGGTATTTATAAGGAAGGGTTGTGAAAGTGGAAATAGCTAGGATTAGTGTGTGGATTTGTGCTTAAACCCGCGGCCTAGAAGGTTTCTGCCCGCCCAGCGTCCCATGCGGACCGTATGGGTTTCCCCATGCGGTCCGTAAGGACCTGGTCAGGGCTAAACTTTCATTTTTTTTTTGTTATTTTGCTAATTGGGACGGGACCAAGGGTTAATTCATAGCATTTTATGATAACATAAGCCATTTTAAGTATATGGGACATGTCATAATGTGTATGTATGTATAAGTTGAACGAGATCGAGTATAAACGTCATGTATTATGTATGTATAAAGTATCAATGTCGTGTATTAGCAAGTATGTCACGTTTACGAGTATGATCAGCATCAAGTATAAGTATGTATGTATTTTGCTAATTGGGACGGGACCAAGGGTTAATTCTAGCTTTGATTGGATGGAGATGGATGGGGAAACCATTTCCTAGAGTGGGGGAAGAGGAAGAGGAAGAAGAAGGTGACGATGTGGAGGTGAGGTGGAGATGATGTGGCCATGGGGGAAGGGGAACCACACTTCATGGTCAAATAGTGCAATGTTATTGTTATATCCTTAATCAGTTAATCGTGTTTTTCATTCAAGTTTTCTATGTGTTTATTATATATATATACAGTAACTCAATAGATACACGCACCCTTTTTATATAAGTTAATAACTACTAGTGGTGCTTGCAAAAGTGTCCTATATACGGTACATTATACATTTTTAAATGCTAAGATAAATCCTAATTTTTCTTTTTATTAGTCATCATGTTGTCTTAACTAGTCTTCCCTATATTGTCCATTGATTTCAACCACTAGCGGAAATACGAGCTGGAAAAAATGATGGCACTAGTAAGAAATCTTGAGTCCGCGACTGAATTTAATTCTACTCTCTTTATGAATGTTTTGGGTTCATATACAGATATATTTTTAATAAATATTTATTTTTTTGACGGTATAGATTTATTCAATTGCAGAATCCATGTGCTTGGAATTTGCAGAGTGCAAGTCAGGCTTTAATTAATAGGTGCAACAAAGGATCTCATCTATTTAATTTGCTGCCAGTTTTGTCACCTCAAATCCTCGCAATACATGTTTGTTAGTACCTATGCAGTTAATCTCCATGATATATCGGTGATATATCAGTTATTTCGGTCCCCTAGTCAAATATCGGTACCGGTATTATGGCGATACTTACTGATATTTGACCGATATATCACTGAATTATTAGTGTTAAATTGCTATATATATAAATTCTGCATTATATTAAAATTAGCGATATCCCACCGAGATAATCTATATCTCAAATATCGGTCCTTGACCGATATTCGATATTTTACCGCATTAACTGCATAGGTTAGTACTAATTTATTTTTTACTTTATGTTTTCTTACACACTTGCAAATGATCATTATTAATTTTAGTATAAAATTATTTGCAGTTGCTTTGCTATCCATTATATGTCGAAGCTTAGAACATATTGCGAATTTATTAGGCATTTTGGTCCTTTCTTCTTATACAGGTACATATATATTCCCACGTTTTCTTCATTGTAAGGTAATGTGATAACTGCAAATGAGATTATAATCATGTTTTGTTTTATTATTTTATTTTAGTGGTTCATAAAATGGAAACTACTTAGAAGAGTTCTACGCGGGGGTAATGTGATTGGAGCTGGACTTCTTTTGATCATCTCTTTTCTATATTCGGTAACCATGTTCTTATTATTTATGATATTTTTATGTAAGGTTTTTCTATTTTAATTATATGTACATTCAGGTGGTAGTGTAACAGAATACACGCTTTATTGTATAGGCAGGTTACTCGTTAGCACCCTCTTCTAGTTAAATAGTATAAACTATAAAGTACATGCGTTAAATAATGTTTAAAATGCCACTTTTTAAATATGCTTACTAAAAGTTGTTTTGTAGTAGCTATTTAAGCTAGAGAACGGCCATAACCACTTTTGTGGAACGCGAGCTAGGGAAAGAGGAGGTAACATTTAGAAAATTTGTTTATTACTACTATATTTGTAATGGCACAAATTAGCTGCCTTTGAAGACATTTAGTTAGCAATTGTGGTATAATATCAAAACTGCACATATAAGCATGCTTCCATATAAGTGTCGTTAGCCTTTATTGACACATGTTTAATTAATAATTTCTTTTTTTATAGGAACAATTGAATAACTACAAACCTTTTCATTGATCCTATTATTGTTGTAATGAATATGGAGCATGGTGGCTACTTTCTACTTTATGGCAGAGGTATTACAAAAAATGGGTAGTGAGTAACCATACATGATTTCAGGTGGGGTTGTGGAATTATTCAAGGGAGCCTTTAAGTTGCAAAGCACTGTTGATTGAAATATTTAAAGAAATTGAAGAAGACCTTTAAAGGAAAAAAGTTGAGCTAGCTAGAAGCGATGCAAAAAGACTTTGACAACCAACGAGCAACTTAGAAATACAATGCGAAGTATTATTTGGAAAAACTACTTATTCAAAAACTTCAGGATCTTAGAGATGAGTAGAAGCTTTTTGTTGCATTTATCATTGTATATGACAACTTTATTTTGGTTACATTTTGTTATTTTTAATTTGGACATGTGTTATATTATAATATAAAACTTCTATTACATTATCTTATTTTTGTGTTGGTGTAATGAGATAATACTGTATATTAATAGAAATTTTAGTATTTCAAATAACAACATAATAGAGTTGCATTTGATTGTAGAAAAGGTTGCATTTGTTGTAACTAAAATCATAAAAAAGGTTGCATTTGACGTAAAAAAAGGTTGCATTTAAGCTAACAAAGGTTGCATTAGCATATAGAAAAGGTTGCATCATAAAAAGGTTGCATTTGAATAGGAAATGCAACCTTTTCAAAAAAAGTTGCATTATCTGATAAAAAAGTTGCATTAGGTCTAATGCAACTTCACCTAATGCAGCTTTTGATAAAATGTTGCATTAGACATAGTGCAACTTTTTCAAGGCCTGATGCAACTTTTTATCAGAGTTGCCATAGCTTCATTTTTTGTAGTGTGAGCATCAAGTATAAGTATGTATGATTGTGTATAATAAGTATAGAGATAAAAATGTATATTCCATTATGATTCAAGTCTCGATTACAAGGTTACAACGAAAAAGTGAATACGAAATACAAGGTTTCCGAAAATAAAAATACAAGACTAGCTTTCTAAACATGGAAAGTATGAAAAAGCGAGGCGTTACACATAAGGCACATAACACTCAATAATTAGGACAAATGCCAATTAGTGCATGCACCCCCCTTGTCTTTCGGCTATCAACGCCACCACATGGTGCGTGGTTAACCATCCCCTTCTTTTAATGTTATTTTCACGAAATTAGTAAAATAACATTAAAATTAGTGCAATTTAACTTTTGCCCCCTGAGCGCCCACATATATACATTATATGTGCATACCACAAGCACTCAGCCTTACCACCACATTAAGTTATCTACTTTGTTGCTTTTTATTCATAGTTTGTCTAATGTTGTAATTTTTTCACTTGGTGGGAGGCTTGTATTTCTCTTGGGAGATGTAGGTTCGACTCCGTATACTTGATGCAAAATGAGGCACTTGCTATGAAGCACGGGGACGCCCAGAAACATGGAGTACCCGTCCCGGGGATGGAAAAACCATAGGGACCACATGGGGACGTTCCTTAAACGTTTCCGGATATTGGGGGCCGACTGCTAAACGTTTCCGGAAAATGGGGACGACAACTAAAGGTTTTGGGGATGTTTTGACTACAAGTCGTGCTCAAAACTTGGTTTACATCCACAATAATCTCCGACTTTGTCAAGGAATCCAAATGATGATGTAAAGATGTGGGATGTGGTTGGAGATGATTTTGATTCAATGGAAGATGTTGGGTTTTTGGAGGTTGCCGATCTCTTGCTAGATGAACCTGAATTTGAAAATGATTTGATTATTGATAATTAATTTTTATATATTTTTGGAGTAGTGTTTTTGGAGTTTACACTTTGCATCAATACATATCTATTTTGGACTTTGTTTAATATATTTTTATTTTTATATATTTTTTGTCGTACATTTGTCGTACCCGTATCTTGGATTTTTGAGTTATGTTGTTCCCCGCACCCGTATCGTTCCCGTACCCCAGTCCCGTACCCGTTCTCGTGCTACATAGGGCACTGGTGGGCAATGATATGAGATTCAGGGAAACCTGGGTTCTTTCCTAGAGCCAAACGGGTTTTACCGGTAATTCCACCGTTATGCCTACTGGCGGGTGGGTTATTGGGTTTTCCCCGGAATTGGTGGTGGACTCAGGTTACTCTAGAAGTACTCTGTCTGGTCCAATGTGTGTCATGAGAGTGCTCGGGTTTGATTCTGTTAGCCGTTCAAAAAAAATCTTTTACATCTAATATTTTATTTTATTATATATACGAAGTTAATTAAACTTTGATAAACACTTGTTTTTTCCTTATGAAACTCTGCTAAACAAGTCTATAATATGTAATTTTTTACAACTTGGTTATAAAAGCTAGAGCTAAAGATGGTCCAACATGGTATATATGTTATCTCCTAGATTGTAGCTCCATAAACATTGATCATGAAGTTTTGCAATGCACAATGAGTACTCTCATAATGCTTTAGGTATCGTGAAATCGAAATGACATGACCATAATTGGGTAGTCCCGATAATTTCCTTTTTTCACATGTCCATGTTTGCTTACGCAAATTGACTATTCCATTTCACATATCATGCACTATTGCGATTTTGTGATTATCATGCACTTTGTAAAGAAAGTCCAAAGTGGGGCATGCCCTTGATTTCCTGCTTTTTTCATTTCTTTACAACCTGTATCTTAAACCATGGTATAAGTGAATGTACAAATGATCACAAATTTAGTTTTGCAACAATAATTTATTATATTAATGATACTTATGCATAGGAAAGGTTTAAATACATACTTTTCTAAAACTAGAAATTCATAGGATGGTTATCAAACGAACCTTTAATTGAACTCATACTAGTGGAATTGTAATTGTCCCAATGAGCTCTATGATCTTAGATTTAATGTTTCGCTTTTGGATGTATAATTTGTAGATTTTAGAATATTTTTGTTTAGATCATTATGTCTTTTTCTTTGGCATTGTGTCTTTTTTTCGTCATTGTGTCTTTTTTTAAAATTCATTGTGTTATATTTCTCGCCACTGTGTTATATTTTGCTATCCATTGTGTTATTTTTGTGATCTATTATGTATTTGTACCATTTATAGATTTAAGAGACTTTTTAGGATATATAAGTTTACTAATGCATGATAATGTATTCATACAATTATATTACCTCAATGGACCATGTTGCATGTGTTCAAAGTAGTACCATGTTGGTAATTTTAGTGTCATCGAGCTTTAGGGTAATTGGATTTACTTATAGATCAAATGATCCAGAAATATAATAAATATTGATAGGAGTTAAGAGGTCTTGAGTAACACTTATTCAATATTATTATGACTTAAGTAGTAAGGAACCTCTAATGTTGTTAGGGGAAAAGCCCCTAGTCAATGGGGGTTCCAAGGGGCAACACCCCCTTGGCGGGGTCTTGACCATCACCGTGGCAGGAAGTCAAAGCTGACCCGATGGGGTCCAAGGACAACACCCTTGGTTGGGTCACACTGAAGAATAGTTGCGTGAAAATGATCTTCTAAAGTTACTAGAAATGAGTAGCGAAGTTGTTATTGCTCGGTAGCAACTAAACTACTAAAGTTCAGTAGCAATTGAGTTACAAGGTCGGTAGCAATTTTGTACTATGCTAGCATTTGAAACTTTGATAGTAGCATAGCGGTTCTTGTTGTAAGTGTTGTACCTACCTGTGGTTACCCCTTAACTATATAACCACCAACTGAAATATTGTGATTTTTCAACCCCATGTAAATAGAAGTCATCCGATCTAATGTTGAAATTGAATTTTATATTTCATATTTCAAATTTCACATAGAAGAACTTCTTATTCCTCAAAACTCACTTTTTGTCCTTCTGATTGTTGATTTTGTATAGCAATGAAATACTTTAATCTAAAAGTGATTTAACATGATTTAGAAAGCTATCCAAGTTATAAATGAAATACATGATTTAGAAAGCTATCCAAGTTATAAATGAAATACGCCATATTTCAATTTTCTACTAACGGCTTTAACTCTAACATCAAGTCTATTTATTGGTTTGAGATACTACTTATTAGAAATTAACTACACAATTCCTAAAAGGAAATTTTTCACGAACACCTATTTGGATAACCAATTCTTCGTCAATGAGATTCATGATAATTCGGATTAATATTTAGGTATAGATATTACCTTTTTTTTCTCCCTTTAAACAAATTGAAATAATTGAAGTTTTTTGTATTTGAAAGCGTTTTAGGTCTAATTTTTATCATTTTGGCTACGTTATTTGTAACTGCATATTTACATTATAGACGTGGTAATCAATTGAACCTTTGATTAATGTGTTTTTGTTATCAACCTCTTTTTTTTTCTTCAATATCTATAGGTCAAATTAAGATTCTACATAAAAGTGTGAAATTAAGATTGTGCCTAAAAGTTTGAAAACATCAATCAACACCGTAATGGGACCAAATTCTAAAATCTACTTTTTGCTTTTTAAAACTTCATTACTAATTCATTTAGTCACGCATTATATACAACCTCCAAGTTGCATGTGTTGAAAGTACACCACTATTTCACAAAAGTGTGAAAAAAACTCGATCAAAACAGTAATGGGACTGGATTTTGATTTATTTTCTTTTAAATCTAATTACTAATTCCCTTCATATTTTTATTTAAATATTTAAAATTACAAATTATCTATCTATACAATACAATATACTAAAAGAAACCAATGAGTGACACGTATCATTCATTGAAGGTCTATACTTTTTAATTCTCGTATTTTTTCATACTTATCTTATATCAATTAATTAAATAATAAATTAATATTAAATCTTATCTTACTTTGAATGTCGGATAGAATCATTTTTTTCAAAATATTATCTTCAAATAAATTATAAATTTAATGTATATTTGAATAATAGCACAAAACAATAATCTTAAACTAAAAAAAAAACAATAATACCTTCATATCAAAAATTTAAAGTACAAAGAAAATATACAAAATAACTTATTAGACATAGACCAAACTTTTAAAAAAATACACGAAATAGGAAGAGAAGCGAATAATAATTTAAATAAAAGAAACTAATGAGTGACACGTATCATTATTGAAGACGTCCACTTTTTAATTTCCCGTATTTTTCATACTTATCTTATTCAACTAATTAAATAATAAATTAAAATTAAATCTTATCTTACTTTGAATGTCGGATAGAATCATTTTTATTTTTCTAATACTATATTATCTTCAAATTTAAATTATAAATTTAAGATAATTTTTTAAATAATAGCACAAAACAATAATCTTAAACTTAAAACAAACAATAATACGTTCATATAAAAATTTATAGTACAAAGAAAATATACAAAATAACTTATTAGACACTAGACCAAACTTTAAAAAAAACACACTAAATAGGAAGAAAAGCTAATAATTTAATTCTGTTTTTGATTTTTCAAACTGGGGTTCTAATCAATTCGAATCATAAACTTGGTTTCGAATTGAATTAAACTCAACCAAATTTATGATTTTGGAACCGAATCCGATAGCATATTATTTACTATAATAAATTACATTTATTTTATTCGTGTAATACCATGTGTTTTTAAAGATATAACTTTTTTTATTATTTAATATATATAATTAGATTTATTCAACTCATACAACACATGTGATTTATAAAGATGTAACTTTTTTATTACCTATACATATAATAAAAGAAACCATTGGATGAAACATGTCATTCACTAGACGCATTACTTTTTTGTTTTCCCGCCTCTCTCTACTTAGTTAATTACGAATACTTATCTTTTTAATTAAAGATAGATAACATATATGATATTTATCTCTACTTAAATTTGTTGATTTATCTTCATAAGATAATAATAATAATAATAATAATAATAATAATAATAATAATAATAATAATAATAATAATAATAAAGAATATTCTCACTTTAAATTCTTTTAAAAAATATTACTACTTTTTAATAGAAAAGTTAAATTTAATAAAAGTTATTTACGTTTCAAAACTAATTTATCAAATATAATAGGCATATATCAAAATTTTCAAGAATATTTAATTCACTAGACAACCTATTAAAATATGTTTTCCAAAAAAATTATTACTTTCTTTAATAATAATAATAATAATAATAATAATCTTATTATTATTTAAAAATATCAGGTTGTTAGTATATCTATATCTATGTGTAATGATTCGAAATTTATAAATTATTCGCGATCGAGTAGCTTTAGAGATTCTATCACGGTTAATCGTCCGTTAGCATCAATCCTGATAAGTTGTAGATAACCATTTTTTTTTTCAATAAGTTGTAGATAACAACAATTATTATTTTTTATTAGTTAAAATCACTTTTACATGTTTAACTACTTTTGTTTTATTAGTTATATATATTGAACTATTACCGGACTAACATGTACGAGTTGATGGCAACCCTTTTTTATTTCGAAAATCATGTAATTTATAATTCTATATTCATTATATGATAATCTTAATTTCATAGCGAAAGTTTATGCAAGTTATTTTTATTATTTACATATAAGAAGATCCAAAATATATCACCAAAGCTATGTCATGTTTTCAAGGATTTTATTTTAACAAAACCTATTAGAAATTAAGATTTTTAGGGGGGAAATTTGACATCTTTTAAAATGATTTTTTAGGGAGTGGGTATGAGATGTAACAAGGGGGTGCTTTTAACCCAATCCAATGACATTAACTCATTTATATCAATCTGGTATAAATACCAGAAAATATTTATTATATAGTTTAAATTGTTCAACACGTGTAACACACGGGGTCCAACCTAGTTTAGTATATACAAAATTATATTTATTCAGTCTTGTAATACACATGGTTTTTAAAAATATATGTTTTTTTAATTATTTTTATTTAAAATTACATTTATTCAGTACAATACACGAAGTTCTTAGAGATATTTTTTTAATTATTTAATATGTAAATTTACATTGTTCAACCTGTGTAATAAATCAGGTTTATAAAGATAGTTTGTTTTAATATAGTATATAAAATTACATTTATTCGTGTAATACACGTGATTCTAACCTAGTATATTTATAATTATAATACCGAGTCGGTGGCAAACCGACCCACTCTTACCCCAAAGTTTGATAAAAATGTTAAAGTAACCTTTTTACTTTATAAATATCAATTTAACCCTCTTAAGTTTCTAAACTTTGGATTTTACCCTAAAGCTAATTTCTCATGTTTATATTTTTGTGTAGGTGTCGGTATAAAGCCGGGTTCGTCTACACTTTAACGTAATTTTTATTTGGAAACGAATCGGGTCACTTATATAATGTTTTATTTTTATGTACATTTTGAGTTGGACTACATTTTGACGTAAATCTTGTTTGGAAATAAATTGGGTCAATTATGATACGTTTTTATTTGACCGTAACAATTTGAGTTACTATACGTTTCGACGTAAATTTAGTTCGGATACAAGTCGGGTCGATTGTCTATACTTTATCATGCTGTGTACAACGCCAACGCACGTGTTTATTTTATGTACGTTTTAAGTTGGTATACATTTCGACGTAAATTCTTTTTGAAAACAAGTCGGGTCGATTGTAGCCTATACTTTGTCCGTTTTGTAACAATGCCGATGAGACAGTGGAACACCTTTTTTCCTCCAGCGTGCTCGTGTCTATCATTCGGCAAAAAGTCAGTTTATGGTGTCGTGTCCCAAATTTTTTCGTTTTTTCTATCAGAGATATCGTTGAGATGCAGAATCATTGCGGTAAAAAGGCAGGAGAAAAAGAAGCGTTTCAAGGTATAGTGTTGGTTACGTGCTAGTGCGTTTGAAAGGCCAGAAATGAGATGAGGTTCAACGGTAAGCAAGCCAAGGTCGAAGACATTTTTAGCGAATTCAGATCGTTGGGTTTCCTTTGGTTCAGATTGTCCGTCCGGTTTTCGGGTTTGGTGCGGTTGTAATGAAGTTCATTTTAAAAAAATAATTAAATAATAATCAAACATATTATGATTGATTTGCATTCTCAATTCCCATTTATTGCTTTAACTGTTTGCGCACTTGTGCCCTCTACCATTCCTTTTCCTTTCTTTTTTGGTTTTGTTTTCTTCGTTATGATGTCTCTTTGTTTGTGTTTTATAGTTATTGTTTTTTTAGCAAAATAACAAAACAGAAATAATCTGCAAGATCTTTGTTCCAACTGCTTTTTGGAGGACATGATAAAATACGACTCTATCCGTTCCCACCGCGTCAACCCCACCGATCAGATCGATTTAACATACATGTTATATGTTGTTATAATTTTTAACCACTTAGCAAGTAACATTTGTTAATCAACAAAGGTACAGAAAAAGGAAGTAAGCTAGGGAACAAATATGAATGATCAACGACTAATAAATGAGATTTCTTAGTTTCTATTTTGAAAATGAAAACAACAAAATACGTACTTTATAAGTGAATATAATTTACAATTTTTAGTGTTGGCATACGTTTTTATCTTTTGTTTGTCATAGATCTATTCCCCTAAAACTATTGCAATTATTTAATAATTGGTTTGGGGTAAGGTTTCTGTAAAAAGGACTGTTTTCGTGAGAAGTGTGATAATGAATAGGAATTAACATGTAGGCATTATGCTTTGAACTTATCCATAATGTTTTGGGTTGTTTTGACAAGAAAAACACAAACATAACAATTTAAAACACAATTCAATATATTATAGGCGTGCAATTAAAAAAACAATATTCTACACTTAAAACAAATTACTTAACGTTCATCGCATGGTGTTTTAAGTTTTATACCTAGGATTCATTGCATTGTGTCTTAAATTGTTATGTTTGATGTTTTTCTTGTCAAAACAACCTAAAACATCATGACTAAATCCAAAATATGATGCCTACATGTCAATTCCTGTGCCTTCCACGAAAAATATCATTTTTACAGGATCCTAGTATTTTTTTTCCTTCTCCATCTTTGATCATTGGTCATAAATTGAACTAGAAGGGGGTTAGTTGACCATTCGGCCACAAATTTTATCTTATAATTCAGTTCGATCTTTCAAATTATCTTTAGAGTAAATTACAAGTTTTGTCCTCTATGTTTACACCAAATTGTAGGCGTTGTCCTTTAGCGCAAAAGTTGACAAGTTTTTTACTTAAGTTTCTATAATCTTGCATGTTATGTCCTTTAGGCCAAACCCAGTTAGATTTTTTAGTTAAATCTAGTCATGTGATTTGCATGTGAGGGTACATTTGTCTTTTCACCATTATATGGACTATTGTGCAAATATTTAAATTCTAAGGACTATGTGTAAATAAACAAATATTTAGTATCCTCTCTCCCGCTCTCTTCAACGGTTGTCTCCTCTCTCTCTCAGATCACCATCTTTCTCCCACAGCCTCACTAACACAAAATAAAGATGAAGATGAAGATGGTTAAGTCATGGATGGCAGCAAGCTGCATCAATCAAAAGAACATAACACCTCGGTTGTGACTCGGGGTCTCTAAATCATTGTCTCCACACTATCCCTTAAAATAGCTATTCGAGATCTGATACCCAGGTCCCAAACTCTCTTGATTTTCAATCTTTTGTCCCCAACCTATTACATCAATAGTCACCATAATCCAATTTCTACACCTACAAAACCACCTCTTTTGTTAACTCATACAACCATATGCACAATTAGAGAGAGATAGAGGTTGGAAAGATGGAAGCCGGATTCCGGCAGCAACGGCAGCAACAGCAGCAAAATGACGATGGCGGCACGACACAGCAGCTCGCTGGCCGCAACTTAGGGCCTACTCTCCCGACTGTTGATTAGGGATTGTATATATATTAATAATCCATGCCAATGAATAGTAGAATAGTTCTTTTGTTTTCTTTTTCTTCTTCATTTTTTTATTTATTTTTTCTTTTTTCCTTTTATACATTTTTTTCTACTTTAATGTGTTTTTTTTTTCGTTTTTATATCACCTAATATCGCCTAGGGATGAGCAAATGGTATCGGCTACCGGTGCTGAATCGGTACCGATACCGAATTTACCAAACCAAGTACATTTTTGGTACCTGTTCGGTACCGTCTTTTGACATTGTATATATATTGTATATATATTAATAATCCATGCCAATGAATAGTAGAATTGTTCTTTTGTTTTCCTTTTCTTTCTCATTTTTTTAATTTATTTTTCTTTTTTCCTTTTATACATTTTTTTAAACTTTAGTGTGTTTTTTATTTCGTTTTTATATCACCTAATATCGCCTAGGGATGAGCAAATAGTATCGGCTACCGGTGCTGAATCGGTACCGATACCGAGTACATTTTTTGTACTTGTTCGGTACCGCCTTTCGACATTTTCGGTACCGCCTTTGACATTGTATATATATTAATAATACATGCCAATGAATATTAGAATAGTTCTTTTGTTTTCTTTTTCTTTCTCATTTTTTATTTATTTTTTCTTTTTTCCTTTTATACATTTTTTTTTACTTTAGTGTGTTTTTTTATTTCGTTTTATATCACCTAATATCGCCTAGGGATGAGCAAATGGTATCAGATACCGGTGCTGAATCGGTACCGATACCGAATTTACCAAACCAAGTACATTTTTGGTACATGTTCGGTACCGCCTTTTGACATTTTCGGTACCGCCTTTGACATTGTATATATATTAATAATACATGCCAATGAATATTAGAATAGTTCTTTTGTTTTCTTTTTCTTTCTCATTTTTTTATTTATTTTTTCTTTTTTCCTTTTATACATTTTTTTTACTTTAGTGTGTTTTTTTATTTCGTTTTTATATCACCTAATATCGCCTAGGGATGAGCAAATGGTATCGGATACCGGTGCTGAATCGGTACCGATACCGAATTTACCAAACCAAGTACATTTTTGGTACCTGTTCGGTACCGCCTTTTGACATTTTTGGTACCGGTGTAGTACCGGTATTTACTTGTTTTTACCCTCAAATACCGGTACCGTACGGGTACCAAACCGGTACCGTACCGGGTATATTCGGTTCCGGTTCCCATTTTTTCCGGTTTTTCGGTACCGGTATTTATGGGTAAAACAATGGTAAGTACCGGTACCATACCGGCTTCGGTACCGAACCAGTGTCTTCGGTACCATTACTGATACCACTTTTCCACGTTTTAAGTACCGGTACCGGTTCGGTACCGAACGGGTACCGTGCTCATCCCTACTGTATCGTACCGAGCATTTCGGGATTGGTACTTTCGGTGCCATTACCGCTACCGAGCTCATCCATATTTTAACGTGTTAGTACCGTAAAAACTGAAATGAAAACAACCGAATTTCTAACGTGTAGGACGTGTGGGTCCTACTATTATATATTAGATTTTTTTAAAATCGTTTTTTAGGACGGAGTGACTATCGTTACTGCATCATTTTTATCTATGTTTTGATATTCGACATTTGCTTGCCGTTGCCGGCACACGTTTTGCAGACACTGGATCCCGTCGCAACGCGCGGGCGAAAATCAACTAGTTTAATTTAATTTAAGTGTTATAATGCGAACCTACTGAATTATATGGAGGATTCGATATAAATTTTGATATAGGAATTGAGAGGTTTAGATATTTTTTTATTTTTCAGATTTGTATATACAGTCCATCTTGTAAAATGACAAGAATGTCCTCATGTCCAAGGTACGTGACCAAACTTAATTAAAAAATCTAACTAAGTTAGGCCTAAAGGACGCAACGTATAAGATTTTGAAACATAAAGTAAAAAACTCGTCAACTTTTACGCTAAAGAAGAGCACATGTAATTTAGTGTAAATATAAAAAACAAAACTTGTGATTTAATCTTACTTGAATGGAATGTAAGAAAATATTTTTTAAAATTAGGAGTTGCAATCAGAATTGTGGAAGGAGTGCTATCAAATATCAATATCTATATGTTACACTATATACCTATCTCTTACAAAGAATGAATAGTTCTAACACCAATGAAAGGTTGCAATCTAAACTTTTTTAATTAATTTATATTTAATAATTTAATATTTATTTAATAATATACTATAATATAATCAATTTTAAACTTATATATAGCAACTTAGAATAGTTCTAACACCAATGTAAGGTTGCAATCTAAAATTTATTTTTTATTTTTAATTAATTTATATTTGATAATTTAATAATAATATAATATAATTATTATACTATATATAGCAACTTACAAAGAATGAATAGTTTTAACACCAATGAAATGTTGCAATCTAAATTTTTTTAATTAATTTATATTCAATAATTTAATATTTAATAATAATAATAATAATAATAATAATAATAATATAATAAATTTTAAACTTATATGTTCTAACAACAATGAAAGGGTGTTATAGAATTTATTTTTTAATTAATTTATATTATATTATATTATATAGTAACTTACAAAGAATGAATAGTTCTAACACTAATGTAAGGTTACAATCTAAATTTCTTTTAACTAATTTATATTTGATAATAATAATAATAATAATAATAATAATACTAGTAATAATAATATAATTAATTTTAAACTTATATGTTCTAACACCAATGAAAAGTTGCTATAGAATTTATTTTTTAATTAATTTATATTTGATAATTTAATATTTAACAATATAATTAACTTTAAACTTATTTTGTTTTCCACTTATAATTTAACTTTTAAAAATATAATGTTTTATAAAATATTTGAATATACCATTGCTGTACGCTTATTTTATCAATGTCTCAATATAAATTTTAGTAAAAATCGAGCCACTTCAGGTATAAGTATAACATATTTTTTGGGGGTTTTCTCTTTTGGTTGTCAGTCACGTCAAATATAATATATTTATTTTGGGGTTTCCTTTTTGGTTGTTATTGCGAATGTCGTTACCATAACGAGCCTACGAAGCTAATCAAATTCCCACCACGTAGTGGCAGAAATAAGCTGGGTCGAATATTACATATGTTTTTCTATTTTCTCTTTCGGTTGCTATAGGGCCAATACCATAACAAGCTAAAATGAAACCTACTAGGAGTAAAACTCTTAGTAAAACTCAAAGATCTCTATTGAATTAAACTAACGCTAGCATGATTTTCAATTAAACTTACAAATGAGAACACACAAAAAAAAACAAACAAGAAACGACCAATCACATCCATGTTTAGGTTTGTTAGCATCATGTATACTTTAACTTAATTAGCTACATTAGTAACCTACATTAAAGTATTCTTGTTTAACTTACTTAAATGATAGACAATTATCATACTTAGTAATCCAGCCTATGGTTACTTAACAATACAAGACCAATGATGGACATGATAATATCAAAACAATTGCCAACACATTATTATAAACCATAATATTACATCATAAAATTTAACGATACTGCATGATAAATGACAAATGCTAATATTACCTATAATACAATTAGATGTTTTGTGAACAATATTTTGTTTTGTTTTTTAGACGTTTTGTGTTTTTGTAAATTTACCCCTTAACTTTAAACATTAACACTTAGGCTTAAGGGTGTGAGAGACGACGTCGGGCCGTCGATCCCTGTCCACAACGCTCCCCAAGAGGGCCGTCTCGTCTCCTTCGCCTCTTGAAGCCATTGGCGACGTCCCATTTAAAAAGGAATGCCGTTTTCAAACGGCTATTTTTTATAAAAAAAATAATTATTTTCTTTATAAACCACAACAATCTCATCCTTTTCAACACAATCTCAATCAAATTCTCCTACTTTTCAACAAGACCAATGGTGGACATAATAATATCAAAACAATTGCCAACACATTATTATAAACCATAATATTACATCATAAAATTTAACGATACTGCACGATAAATGACAAATGCTAATATTACCTATAATACAATTAGATGTTTTGTGAACAATACTTTGTTTTGTTATTTTAGACGTTTTGTGTTTTTGTACATTTACCCCTTAACTTTAAACATTAACACTTAGGCTTAAGGGTGTGGGAGACGACGTCGGGCCGTCGATCCCTGTCCACAACGCTCCCCAAGAGGGCCGTCCCGTCTCCTTCGCCCTCTTGAAGCCATTGGCGACGTCTCATTTAAAAAGGAATGCCGTTTTCAAACGGCTATTTTTTTATAAAAAAATAATTATTTTCTTTATAAACCACAACAATCTCATCTTTTCAACACAATCTCAATCAAATTCTCCTACTTTTCAACAATACAAGACCAATGATGGACATAATAATATCAAAAGCCAACACATTATTATAAACCATAATATTACATCATAAAATTTAACGATACTGCACGATAAATGACAAATGCTAATATTACCTATAATACAATTAGATGTTTTGTGAACAATACTTTGTTTTGTTTTTTAGACGTTTTGTGTTTTTTACATTTACCCCTTAACTTTAAACATTAACACTTAGGCTTAAGGGTGTGGGAGACGACGTCGGGCCGTCGATCCCTGTCCACAACGCTCCCCAAGAGGGCCGTCCCGTCTCCTTCGCCCTCTTGAAGCCATTGGCGACGTCCCATTTAAAAAGGAATGCCGTTTTCGAACGGCTATTTTTTATAAAAAAGATAATTATTATTTTCTTTATAAACCACAACAATCTCATCCTTTTCAACACAATCTCAATCAAATTCTCCTACTTTTCAACAATACAAGACCAATGATGGACATGATAATATCAAAACAATTGCCAACACATTAATATAAACCATAATATATTAGATCATAAATAACATGTCTTGCAACATGCACAATTAAACTCTTGAATATAATACCCATTTCATGCACTGATAATAAGCCAACTTTCATTGTAAATATCCCTTTCTAGGCTTGATATACGTGATGGATGTTGGTGAAACTTTGGTGTAGTTATTTTATGTAACTGGATTTAGTTAGTGATCAAATGAGAAATCATAATCAAACATCAAACAATTTAGAAAGTGTGGGGTTCATACTTGCTTGAAGAAAGTGTGGGGTTCATACTTGCTTGAAAATCTTATGATTTCAAATCCGTAGAACAATGGGGTCAGGGGCAGTGCCTCTGGTGGCAGGGTCCCAGGAACGGCAGCTCCCCGTGGATCCAAGGGAAAACACCCAATGTTGGGGTTATGCATTGGAATTGAAAAGTTGGTGTAAGAGAAATGATATTGATACTGAAGACTAGAAATGAATTTGCTCTTTAATACCAACAACGGCTCTCAGTGTCGCATTTGTGCTTCATTAGCGATTTCGTTAAGCATTGCAACTGTTATTCAACATGAAATTATTGCTTAGTACTTACTTTATTCAGTAATGGATGTGTTCATTGGTAGTGGTCATGTTTTGTGGTACTAGAACTGATCTTCAGTTTTTATTCACTAGTGGATGTGTTCATTGGTAGTGGCCATGTTTTGTAGTCTGTGTAATACCCTAACACGTTTAAGCCGAACATACGCAGCGGAAATACGCACTGTAAAATTTCTTTTATTAAAATTATTCCATCATGATTAAAAGTGCTTTCTATAGTAAGTCTTAATCGATATTTACATTTTTTGTTTCATTTAATACATGAACATATCATATGTTTAAATATCGCAAGACCCCACATTCCCGTACAATCCGTATTATAACTAGATCCTCAATCGTTTGCATATCTAGATGATTATGACCCATAAATCTGCACAACCTGCATTCACCACACACATTCACATTATCAGTAATTGAAACATTATACGATCTAAGTATATAACTAAAAGATCACGTCGCGTTTTATCCTCCTGTAGATTCCTTTTGGATATCTTTCTGAATTCGAACATTCCTTTCCGAAGTCTATCCCTTGATAAGTATACGATAATATACCTGCACTTGATTTCATTCTCAACAATTCGGTTAACATTATAAATCCTTATATATTAACACCATGAACTTCTTCGTACGAGTCTCATGCTTTGGAAACGTATAAAATATAACACACGTACAAACCATCTAATCCAACTCTTTCGTAAATATAAAAGACCTACGAACTTATATACCTCCCTACCAAATCTATTACATTAGTTCTATATGCTTACTTAACCATTAAGTGCATCATAAACACAATATCATGTATATATAATAAGACTCTTACTTATAAGACTTAACCAAATCGTGTCAACCATATTTACATAATCTAGTTTACATATCACGTGTTCGTACACGTTCTGTAGGCTTGCGTTCTTATCCGAACTCTATAAAAACTTTAAGATAGGCTTGGGGTACATTTGGGAAAGCTAAATGGGCCTTGGAATCAAGCAAAAGTGCGAAAAATACGAAAAATACGAAAAATAAGTTTCCGGCTTCAAACCCGCGTAGACAGCAACATAGTGCATCGGCGGCAAAAGAAGTGTGCGTCGCCGACTCTCCCCGTGCGTCGGCGGCAAAAGGAGTGTGCGTCGCTGACTCACCCCGTGCGTCGGCGACACCCTCTAGAAATGCCATTTTCTGCTGTGTTGATTTCATCATTCGCACGAACTAAAACTCGCATAACTTTTAAACCGTTTAACCTCACGTTTCTTCCTACGTGATCGTAATTTGGTCCTCTATCATTTGGACCCAAAATCTAACATCCGGACTAAGGACATTCTCGAATTATATGTTTTCGGCTTAATATTCATTTATGAATTATTCGACCCGTTTACACTTTTACCAAACAACTTATTTGTTTGAACTCAAAACTCACATGAACATTATAACTACCTAAGTTTTACTTCCTTAGGAGTTTGTACTTAGGAATTTAAGCACCCGATACTCGGTATACATTAGACTCATTCATTCCATTCATTTATACGTAATCGAACTTCATTAGTACAACTTTCAAACTCTAAATTGTTTATCCGTCTAATCCTATCACATAATCGAGTCTTTTGCCTACTAACTCATGTGTCCATTTCTCGGTTAGCGTGCTCATGTACGACCATACCCATTGCTCGGTTATAATACCGTAGTCATTACTTAGACAATCATTTTGGTATAGAAATAAAACATCATTTAGACCCATTCATTCTACTAGCAAAAATCATCGATTTCATGCAACCAAACCCTATTTGACTTCGATTATCATGCTTAAATAACTTGTATGTAACTTTACTTAAACAAATACGAAGTAATTCCGGAAATCACTTACCTTATGCATCCGTGTTCGTATCCACTTCCTTGCCTCCTCTTGACCCGTTAGCCTTTCTTGCTCGAGTCCATCTCGATATGATTTCCTATACTTTCATGTCATCAAAATCACATTCTTATTAGCATACACCATTGTACATGTTAACGATCATATCAATTGCATATTCCACATTTGACTTTCATTGGTCAATTATAACAAGCATAAGACATGTAACCAAATTCACATCCTTTCAAACTCATGTAATTCATCATGTCATTCCATATAACGCGTCTTGATATAACATGTACCATACGACTTCCTATAATCCTACCTTTACGACACTATATACATCTCTTACTCATGACGCAAATGTGCTTACAACCACATTCAAACTAGTAACTTAACATAATCCAACATCATTTTCATATTTCGTTCTTATATATATATATATATATATATATATATATATATATATATATATATATCAAGCCGTTTCATAAAATTTCGCATCCTAACTTCACTTAGGCGTTTCATCAAACACCTTGTGTGCGTAGGACATACAAAGCACAATGTACAAGTAATTTTTGCATAATCTTCCAAGCTTATACAAAATTCATCAAATCTTCTTACTAATCAACAAGTATCATTCCTACATAAACATTAAACATATTAAACACCACACTTCTTTCAATTCATCTACCAAGAATCCATCATAGACAACATAATACATCAACATTAAACAAGAATTGGACATGGATGATATATCCATGTCACCATCTTCACCATAACAAATGGGTTTCACCTCAAAATTTCAAATTAATCAAAATCATGCATATTCATGTTCTATATGGTGATTCTAACACATGCATAACATCAATTTCATGGATTAAACATAAACCCACTTCATACAAGATGACAAAATCTCAAATTACAACTTACCTCTTGTTTATTAGGTTGAGATGATGATAGTTTTCATTCATGCATAAGATTTAGCTTCAAATCCTTCTTTAATTGCTTTGATTTAGAGGATTGTGGGAGGAATTCCTTTTTCTTCTTCCTGTACATATGTATGTGTCGACACATACATATCCCCACACATTAAAAAGCTGAATTTTATAAAGTTTGCCCCAAATGTCACCATTAGTCCCTCTAATTGGCTTTTTGGTTATTTGAATCCATACTCCTACTTCCAACCATCCAACCTTTATGTTAATAACTAAGTTACCTAACTTAGTTATTTTATCTCATAACGTAAAGCAAGAAAATCATTCTATAAATTTCAAATACGGTTTTTGGGGCGTTACATACTGGAACTGATCTTCGGTACAATAGTATCAAAACCGAAAGTAACTACAAATTGGCAGTTGTAAACGCCGATTGTCATGACGACGTTCCCTTGAATTTAAGGTTGATTTGATCAGTTTTAGAGTACACGAATTCAAACAAAATTTACCCTTGTTCTTGATTTTTCTCTAAAAATCATCTGAATGAATTTTCGTGAGTACCAACTAGGGGTGTGTAAAGTCGGGGAAGCCCAAGTGGCATCTGCCGCCATGGGGAACAACCCACCCAACCCCCAATAATATTTTAATGCCTTCGGTGGTATTCCCCTGACCTCCCCAAGGAAAGACATCTCTATCTCTCTCTAGATTCTCCCTCTCTCTTGATTTATGTGTAACCGAAACTTTTTTTTGCATGCTTTGTTCCATGTTTTACATAGATCTCATCCTCTAAGTAGGAAATCCATCAATACATCCGTACACATATATATACACCATACATTACCTTGTTTGCTAAATCTAATTATTATATATGTCATTTGAAATCTTGTAATAAAACAAACAATCTTCCATTTTGATCTCTTTCTGTAATAAGGGGATTTATTCTCACAATAACAGTCTGTTCTCTTTTATCGCTCTATGTATGACAAATGGTCATCTTTTTCTATCCTTATCCTATAAAAGAATTTTTTTTTGTACTTAAATACACATCTAGACCGACAGGACCACACATTACCACGTGTACAAAATTACATTTCCACCCGTATTAACACGTGTGACGTGAGACCGATGCATGACTATGTGTTTCCTAACTCCCTTTCGCTAGAAAACATTGTGAACAAATGATCATTTGTAGAGCTAAAACGAAACTCATGTCAAGATGTGCAAATCTTTTAAATACATAGGAAGTCCACACCAACACACACGAGGTTGGCACTTACATGGATAAGGATTCCAATACCACCTTTGATCGATTTTAATTTCGAGCACACCAATTCCAATATACTAGTTACAACCTAGTTAACACAGAGGATATAACAAATGTGAAAAATAAATAGGTCCCAGAAAAGGGAACCAATTATAGTTATTGGCATCGCCGTATCGGACATAAACAAATATCTCATTTGTGTGGTTACCATCCATAAAGCATATTGTCGACAAATATCCCCGTTGCAATCTGGTCTCACCAACAAACTTAATGGCTGAAAAGTTTCGACGGGAATCTTATATGAAATCTTAAGCTTAGCATCACAGATGGATTATGGGATAGGCCGACAAAGAACTATTCCCACCTACAACAACCAAGTTTGGATTGACTACGTCGGTGGTCTAACAATGGTACGTTAGTGATAATCTCAACTTCCTGAGTCATGGAATGTGTCGTTGATCCATCGTTGATCACCAATGGGTCCTTCCATTTTCAATTTTTGTAGTATTAGTTGGATTTGTCGGTGATACTCCATTTTCTAACGGTGTATATATTATAAAGATTTTTTTTATAAAGTGTGCAAATAAACATTAACACTTGATTGCGTAATAATGATTTTATATATCAACATATTTGTAATTATTTTAAAGTTAAATATGATTAAAAAAGTACAAGATAAACGATAATAAAAGATGTCCATGCGTCTTGTACACCTTGGGCTTTTAATTTGATTTAACAAAAATATCATCTTCAAAATTATGAACTCCAATATTATTAATTAATATACAATCTGTTGTTTAACAATAAGTTATACTGGAAATTTTAAATTTTACACTTTTATTGACGAATAACAAAATAGATGAATTTGATGCATATGCATCAACCTACTAAGTTATATAGTCGTTTAGTGTGCCATTAAATGTAACGGGTAGATTCACATGTTTGTACCATTGCATTTGCTTTAACCTATCTTACAATGCTTTCAAGAAGAATGAACAAAGTTCCACTTATTCATAAATATACTTCATGAACATCCAATAGCAATGGGTCGTCATGATAGGGTGATTTGTGATTGTGGGCTTTAGACTAACGCCAAATGTTGCTAAAAAACCGAACCGTTGGTGGAAAAGACTTGCGTAGCAGTGCAAGGAGAAGACAACTTCGGTTCAAAGCCACATTGGTCTGGTTATGGTGTCGTTTTCCTCTTCCCATGTCAATACTTCCTACAACCACAAGAAACTCACGTGAGAGGGCTCAAGAAACGCCTAGAGTACTATAACGCTCAAGTCAGTATCATATCCATGATTACGGTATGTACATGATGACGTGGGTAGCTCAAGCTTAATAAAATGACTAGAATGCAATACAGCTTAAAGGGTTGAAAGGTAAAAGGATTCGACAATAGCCAACTGTCATGAACAGTAAAAAGGACAAGTCAGAGTCTTGTCACATCACCATTTGCGTGTGAACCCTCCTGCCCAGCCGCAACCAGAGCTTGTCGGAGAGCACACCCTTTTACCCGCAGCTCCGAAGCCTTCAACCCCCAAATGGGCAAGTCCCCCACTGTAGCCAAGGATCACTGGTCAAAGGCTTCTTCTTATGGAGAATCCTTTCCCTATGAATCTCAGCCTCTTGTCTTCAGCTAACACATCCCAGATCAGCTCAGGTCACTCTTGATCTATGATCTTACTTCTCCTCTCTAGAACTTGCATCTTGCTTGTTCTATTCTTGGCTCACTACAACATTATCTCACTAAGCATAGACATTCTTGGTTGAACATTCTTCAATCCAGAATTTAAAGTGAATAATAACAAAGTGATCCACCTCCACGTGCTACAAACATGGGGGGACCCCACGACCTGCGTTAGGCTAACCGAAACCTTGAACCCTTTAACCCTGGAGACGTCGCTACAGTCCTTGGTCTTGTATTTGTTGTAACAACAGTACATATAATTAAGAATATCATCCCTGTCGGGTTGGTGGGTTGGCGAATTTAAATTTGGGGTTATTGAATTTATCACTCCTTACTATTGGCTATTGGTCACGGCCAACCCCAACTATCACTTTGACGCCTGCCATCCCCCAACCTAACACTTAGTGTGTTCTGTCACCACGTCGTTAACTGGTCACTAATTTTTTATTCTGTTACTATGCTTTTGGGGGTGTCATAGGGTTCTTAGGAAGGTTTTAGGGATCCTAGGACATCCCAAAAGTATAAGAATAAGATCAAAAGTTAGTGATTAGTTAACGACATAGTGATAGAACACACTAAGTGTTAAGCTGGGGGTGACGGACGTCAAAGTGATAATTGGGGGTGGCAGCGGCCAATAGCCAATAGTTGGGGTGATAAAATCCAGTAACACTTAAATTTGCAACACGGACACGACCCAAGTTATTATTTTGTCAAAGATTACAACCCAATTAAGTCAACTTGAACATGACCCGTTTAACTCATTTTTATATGAGTTATACATGTTGACGATTTGTAAGTGGATTGTTGGGTTGTAAGTGGGTTGTTAGTGACGTGTTTAATGAGCCAGTATAAGTGTGACAAGTGGATAATATGGTGTGATAAAACTATCAATATTATAACTAACCATATAAAATATTTTTCAAGTAAAAAAGCAAAATAATATAGAGTTGGTAAAGTAAATAACTAATATGAAGAGCTTCTTTTTTATGAAATATTGAAAATCTTGAAATTTGATTATAAATTGTAGGTGTATCTTCAGAAAAAGTGGATAATGAAAAAAGACCAAAATAAAATTAGAAGAGGCTTTTTTTAAATAGTTAAACAACTTAACTGTCTACCGTTTTTTAGACTATGGGTAATGGTTAATACCCCTTAAGGGGTATTTTTTGCCACATCACCGTCATAATGCTTCATGTAATGGTTAAAATTTCATAATGCCCCTTCATTTATTAGTTTTCTTGTTTTTCTTCTTTATTGGGCATTATTTTAGAAATGTCCCTCCCTCGTCATGCCCCTAGAATGCCCATAAGGAATGGTGTAAGGGCATTATCAAAACCTTTCAAGCTTCTATAAAGCCCCATTACATATGGTCTTATAGTACTGATCAATACTACAAAGGGTTACTTAGTCGACCCCACATACTATATAGGGAAATTAGAGATGGGCCTAATCGGGTTTTATTATTACCCGGAACCGGTTCCAACCCGGACCCGATTCTGCTTGGATGTCATTGGAACCGGGTATGGTGTGGAACCGGGTCCAGTTCCTACCGGGTTCACACCCAAGAATATGGAACCTTGTAGAACCGGGTACGGGTATTATGGAACCGGGTATGGTGTGGAACCGGGTATGGTGCGGAACCGGTTTCTGATAGTATTGGGAACCGGTTCCTGACAGTCAACACTTTCCGATGAGTTTCTCTTAGGTGCGGGTACCTCGGTACAATCGTCGTCCGAATCGTTAGTGTCCACTTCTTCGTCCTCCTCTTCGTCAACAATTTTATGCTCTAACTCAACTTCATCTTCTAGACTAGTTTTATGTTGAACACGATCAACGACATCCAAATGGTCCTTTAAGCATATTGCCATCTCTAGCGATTCCGGAGTTAGTCTTGTTCTTCTAATTGACAAAACCCTGCCACTAAGAGAAAACACACTTTCCGAAGCTACCGTGGAAGCTTGGACCGTTAGTATATCACGAGCCATGGTGGCTAGAATCGGGTATTTGGATTCTTTCGATTTCCACCATGCCAAAACATCAAATTTCCTATACTCCTCGGTGGTCATAGTAAGCGAATACTGATTTGTTTTATATCTCCCATCACTTGTTGGTTCACTACCCCTTTGTTGTCTAGCCGTCTCGTCTCTAACGACATTCAACATGGTTATAAGTGGATCCCCGCTTGTTTCATTGTTAGAGGTCGTGGACCGAGACTCAAACAAATTTGTATGATTTTTTTCACCAAATTTTTTAAAATAATGATCATGAAGTTTGGTCATACACTCATTGAATATTTTTTTTGTTTTTGCTTTTAAAGTTGGATCCTCCTCATGCATATCCAACTTGTCAAAAATTTCATGAATTAAAGCTTCAACAGCCGGTAAGTTTAAAGCTGGATTTAAAGCGGTGGCACATAGAAAAATGGGTGGTAATTCTAAAAAATATTTTTAAAATTTTTGAATCATTGGTCTCGTCATATTCCTTAACATGTCACTAGAATTTTCAAACTTTTTAAAATTAGTTGTTATCAAATACAATTGGTCCACAAATTTAGAACTAGTAGGATAATAAACACCAGAAATCAAAGTCGTTGTAGTTTTAAAAACTTGTAAAAAAGTACTTAGGTTATGAATATTTTCCCAAGCCGTGTCGGGAAAGGGGACGACTAGGTACTCATCACTTAAAGTTGTATGAAAAGATTTTAAAGTGCCCATTTGCTTTATAGCCATTTCAAACATATGACAAGTTGAATTCCAACGAGTCGGTATATCCCAATTCTGTCCAATAATTTTTTGGTTGACATCTTTACAAAGTTTTTTATATTCTTGATATCTTTCTTTTCCACTTTTGAAAACATCTTGGAGCATAGCTCTAAATGCTATAATAAAATCCGATACAAATTGATCTTTTAAACCGGTTTGCACTACTAAGTTAATAATATGTGCAACACATCGTGTGTGGAAAAAAACACCGTCAACTATTGGTTTGTATTTCTACTTTAATTTTTCAATCGCCGTTGTGTTGTTTGAAGCGTTATCAAAGGATATTGAAAAAAATTTATCTTCTAAACCAAATTTAATTATTGTGACATTTATAATTTTATAAATATTTTCTCCCGTATGAGGAGAAGGAAACTCGTCAAACGCAATCGTACGCTTCATCATTTGCCATGTATCGGGATCAACCCAATGAGCGGTGACACATATGTACGATTCCGGTAAACCATGTGGAGCCGACCACACATCACTAGTTAGGTTTACACTAGTTTTTAAATTCTTAAAAAACAATTAAATCTTTTTTTGCATTTTCCCATAAACTTAAACAATGACGTTTTAAAGTGCGATGACTTACATGTTTATAGCGAGGTTGTAGCGTCTCCCTAATAAGATTAGTAAGACCGGGGTCGTCGAAGTGTTCAAACGGCAACGCTTTTTGTATCACCAACTTCCCCATCCGATCGCGAGCTAATTTTTACTCATAACGAAAAATGGTACCATCTTTGGATAGTGGAACTTGACCGGATGTCATTTCTTTTAAAGCTTTGCAATACTTATTAATATGCTTCGTTAACGTTGAGTTTGATTCCTTGGCTAATAACGATCCACAATGTTTACATTGAGCTTTTTGCGAGCCGTCACTCATCTCGACCAACTCCCGATTGCTCCAAACTTCCTTATTGCAATTCTGAGACAATGTTCCAATCACATATGGAACCGATTGATCTTGAGGAACATTGTTAACGGATTGAGAATTTGCGTTTTTGGAACTCTTTGAGCCATTTGTTGATTAGTATGTGAAAAAGAACAAGAAAGAAATGTAACAAGAAGAATAGATATGAGAAATTGTGTGCTAAACAATAGATTTCTAAACAATATATATAGAATCGGTTCCAACAGTCAGGAACCGGTTCCAACGGTAACATTATAACGGCTATAACCGGTTCCAACGGCAACATTATAACGGCTATAACCGGTTCCTTCTAGAACTGCATTTCTATGTACTGGTGGAACCGGGTACTAGTGAAACCGGGTACGGGTAGGAACCGGGTACCACCCGATTCAAGTGGTAAAATTGTTGAACCGGGTTGGAACCAACGGGTATTTTGAACCCGGGGTTCTACTTAATGTCGGGTAGGAACTGGAACCGGGTCCAGTTCGGGTTCGGAACCAGTTTTTATGCCCATCTCTAAGGGAAATAGCGCTAAATGAGAATTTCTAGCAGATTAATCTTCCTATAAATATTTATAGCATGATGTTTGGCTAGACCTAATGGGCCAACCCTATCTCAGGTTTACTAAGACTGAACCCACCTAGGTTAGGCCTAAGCCCAGTTATGAGGGTATCTCATCCAGAGGTGCACAAAAAATGGTTTTTGAATCTAAACTGAAACCGAACCAGTACTAGGACAAACCAGCCCCAAACTAAAAAGGTCGGTGGTTCCAAATCGGCCCCATGTTTAAGACCTCAAACTGGTTTCAAACCAAACCTATCCAAACATACATTTATACACACACACACGTATACATACACGTACACGTACAGATACACATACAATCACATAAATGTAAACATACACATAAACATAAACACGTATCACACAAAAGGATACATTTCACATGTCTTTATACATACACTATGACTCTTTAAGAGGATATAAAAGTTGAAGAATATTTACATAAAATGCACTAATAGTGCTAGCAATTCTTAAAACTATATATATATTTTTGCAGATTTTTCGATTTTCTTGTTTTTAAAAATCTTAAAATTAATAATAGTTGAAACATATGTAGTCTATGTCAAGCATTTTTCTTTAAATAATTCTAAAATGTTTATATATACACAAACTGGTTTTAGTACCGAAACCGGAATCGAATAGTCTCATTGAACGCATTTGTCTTTTAATAATTTTAAAATCTATTTGATCATCATAATAATAGCTCACATATGTACTTTAAATCGTCGTTATTAAAAACTAGTAATTTTACCCACACGTTGTAGCATGAGTTAGTTTGGGTCGTCACGTTAGCAAGCAAAAAAACACTAAATTGTGAAATACCAAACCCAATAAAAGTAGAGAGATTAAAAATGTATATTACTAAAGTTAAAGTAGAGAGAGTAGCAGAGGGAATATAGACATATATTATCAAAGTTAAAGTAGAGAGACTACTAGAGGGTGGAGTAAAGAAAATAAACATGTATATATGTAAAGTTAACTAATAAATACAAAACTTTAATATGAAAAGAGTAAATATGTGTATTAGGAAAGTTAATGTCACACCTCAACCGATGGCGGAAACATCGGGATGAGACGAAAACGAGATTGCTCATTGCTAACAACATTAATAAGTGATAGTAATTAATTAAACCATATTTCATTTCATAAAAATTGTCAAATACATCAATGTAACAAAACAAAGAAACAACATAACATTTGCAAAGTCATAACAAAATTGATACATCAACATTAAACCTAACGTCTAATTTGTGTGTATCCAGTCCTTGCCATATTGTTTTTATAGCATCATCTCCTTCAACCTGTAACATGTTTTAAAATAATATCAATGCGAAGCAAAGATGAGTACACAAGTTTAGGCATAGCATACGTATACGAATAAGTTTAAACAATCCTCATCGCAACTAAATCTATACAAGCGCAATATCAAGGCATGCAATACTAATAATCAAACCCTTAACGCAATCATGGTGTTTTAACATGACCTCACGAATAACACGATGGAGGTGGATGCGTGAATTCCTATAGCGCTATGCATGTCAAACGAAGGCTAAAAATAGTTAATGACTAAAACATAGCATAATGAATATCCAAGACAAGCAACAAGTATATGATTTAAGTATTCATGGGTATAGGATTGTTTGTGTGTTTATAAAGTTTAAGTGTTCGTGATTTTTGTATAAGTAAAACCATGTTACACCCAAGAGTGTTATAAACGAAAGTGGGTCGAGTGTACTCATGGTTTGTTAGTTTTTTCTACACTTGACAATCCGTGAAGACGTTGGTTCGAGGATGACGCCGAATTATCCTACAAGAGGAAACGAGGCGTATGAGTATAGAGTTTAGACGGGAGATGAGGAGTATTCGAGCATGATTAAAAATAAGTTTGATAAAGTATTATGATACGAAAGTATTCACTAAGATGTAACACTCGTTCTTGACACAATAGTAACTCTTACGAGTTGAATGTGATTTCATAGGTTCGGGATTTATTAGAATCGTGACAAGGAATTACATACTTTAGTGTTAAACCTAATAACTTGATAGTTGATTATAAGGTCATTATCAAGGTTTCGGTTTTAGGATTATAATATAGTTCCAAATAGTTATATAATCATGTAGGGGGTGGGAGGATGAACCATCCACTTTGGAACCTCTTAGTATCATATAAGTCACGTAGGAGGTGGGAGGATTAACCATCCACTTTGGACCTCATATGATTGTTCACCACTTCACGAGTCACCAAAGGTAACAAGGAGGGTCTTAGAACAAGATAATAGAATACAAGAAAGTAAATAACATGAATGTAAAGATGTGTCACCATGATACCAAGTAGCCAAGTGTAATACAACCCGGTGAGCACACTTTGACACACGTCAAAGGCTAGACGGGGTTGTGACACTTTCAAGCTAGCAAACTAACTTGGGATAATGATGAAAATCATCAAGTGATGTGGGGTCTTAGAGTTAGGATAGCCCAAGCTAACCAAGGTAGACACACATGAACAAGTTCAAGACTTGCATCACTTGTGAGCTTAAAGCTCCATGAAAACAGAAAGTTTATGAGGATAAATCCTCTAAATTTGAATGTCACACCGTTGTTTTTAAGCCCAACTAACCATACAAGTGATTATGAGCATTAGGACATAGGAATGTATGCAGAAAACATGAGTTTTCTTCCAAAACATGAAGAATCAAAAAGATGAAAATGAGCAGAATTTTAGGTGCACTTTGGACCTAAAAAATAGTGAGGTTTCACCTTAGTTTGCCCAAGAAACCTTGTGAGAACCTTCCTAGAGGTTTTACAAGTGTTATAGAAGAAGAAACAAGAAGAAAATTGAAGTAGAAGTGAGTTAAAACTCACTTTTTATGGCTGGAACTCTAAAAAACGTGGCTGAAACTCAGCTGAGTTTGGGAGAGTTTTTGAAGTGTTTGGAGGCTTGAAAAGTGGAATAAGGAGTGAGGAAGTGTTTATTATATATGGAAGGGATTAGGGAAAGTGGGTTGGGCTTTGGACAAGATTTGGGGGAGTTTAGACTTGAAACTAGTCCACTAAACCCAGCCCAAAGCTGAAAAATAGGGGCTGCCATTTTTTTTTCTTATTTTTTGTTATTTAATGTTATATATTAGTTAATAGATGTTATGTATTATGTACGTAACATCTATTATTGTGTGACAAGTTATTTCGGGATTATGAACCTCATAAGTTAGAGTTTTATTAGCGAAAGGAGCGGGTTTTAAAGTTTTAAAAATTCCAAGATGGTTACAAGTGTAGATTTCATAATTATACTTTTTGCGATCGAATAATCAAGTGTCTCGTTTGAATGAAGCGTGTACGCATTACGAATACACGATAAGGATTTACGATTTAATTCATGTTTAGAAATCATGTAATGAATGTATGCACGAATCAGTGTATATATAATGTCTATCTCGCATAAAATATAAATTTCATTACAATCAAGTCTCAGATTTACAACGATTCGAAAATGAGATACAATTATAAGACGTCAAATTTACGAAAATAGGATTCCGATTCGTCCTTTCTAAAAATAGAAAGTTGCGAAAGGCGAAGCGTTACAGTCTCCCCTCCTTTAGGAAATTTCGTCCCGAAATTTAGGAAGGGGTAACGAACAGATGTGGATGCTTAGTCTTCATATCCCTTTCGAGTTCCCAAGTAAACTCAGTGCCACGTTTTCCTTCCCATTGAACCATCACGATAGGGATTCGGCTGCACCTTAATTGCTTGGTCCCTCGGTCCATGATCTCGACTGGTTTTTCCACAAAATGCAATGTTTCGTTAATTTGAAGATCTTCGAGTGGGACTTGAAGTCCTTCTTCAGCTAAACACTTCTTCAAGTTTGAAAGGTGGAAGACTGGGTGAACATTGTTGAGCGCTTGAGGTAGATCCAGTCGATACGCTACCTTGCCAATCCTTTCGAGAATCTTGAAAGGACCTACATAGCGAGGAGCGAGCTTGCCTTTCTTACCAAGACGAACAACTCCTTTCCAAGGTGATACCTTGAGGAGTACTTGATCACCAACATTGATTTCCAAGGGCTTACGTCTTTTTTCAGCATAACTCTTTTATCGGCTTAGTGCTTTGAGTAAGTTGTCACGTATTTGCAGGATCTTGTTCGTCGTCTCTTGTATTAGTTCGGGACCGGTGAGTTGTACGTCTCCGATCTCGTGCCCACAAATAGGCGAACGACACTTGCGACCATACAATGCTTCAAATGGAGCCATTTGAATACTTGCGTGATAGCTGTTGTTGTATGAGAAATCTACCAAGGGTAAGTGCGAATCCCAGTTGCCGCCAAAATCGATTACGCAAGATCGAAGCATATCCTCTAAAGTTTGGATAGTACGCTCGGTCTGACCGTCAGATTGAGGATGGAAAGCGGTGCTAAGATTCAAACGAGTGCCAAGGGCGGATTGGAAAGTTTGCCAAAGGAGAGAAGTGTAACATTCGTCAAAAAAACGGGTTTCAAAACCCGCTTCGTTTATCAATCAAATATTCAGTTATAAGTTTCGTTGCGTATTTATGGTTCAAATTAATTTCAAACAATACATAACTTATTAACATTTTTAGAATTTTAAACCATAATTAATAAATAATAAAAATAAGTATATAAAAAAAATAAAATAGGGCAGCCGGTTTCGAACCCGGGTCACCCACAAAGACAAACACGCAACACACCACTCCGCCATGCACTGCTTTTGTGATAAACACTAAAACAAATAACATTTATAATAAAACCGAATGTCAAACCAGTAATCAGCGCGCCCAAAACTAGCCATCACCTGAAAAACCGGCACTCCTCGATTTTGGCTATATTTCTTTTGACTGAAACGCACAAATTGTTTTCGACGTCGGTCATAACCGTTGCCGGCAATCAATTTCAGTAAAAAACCGACGGAAATCAGTGGCTGCGAACTTGGACCTTAATTCAAACTCAAATCAGATGATCTTCGTTATAAATACCCACTCAATCATCTGGTAACCCTTTCGCTCAGAACCGCACACTTTTTCGAAGCTTTAATTCTTCCAGAGCACGTCGCCGGAGTTCCTCTGCACTCGCCGGAATATCGCCGGAATCACTGAACATAAAACCGCAGTTGTCTTCAGACGGTATAACTGTCTAAACCTCCCTGATATCTCTTGATTTATACTTTAATTGTTCAAATCAATAATCGAAACTGTTAAAACAGTTCATACAGCCGGAAATCGCAAAATCAGAACCGACGAACTTGCCGGAAATCTGAAGAAAACTCTCCGTCTTGGTATATCGTATTCCTTATTTTTCCTATTCCATTTCAATCAAGTATAAATTGTTGGTCGATTAAGCAAAATTGTCGGCTTCACTGTTCTGAGTTCTTAATGAAGAAGACGAAGTTGAGTTGTATATTAATGTAATAAAAATCATGTATTTAACCGGGTTAGACACACAGTTCAGCGGTGGACTGTGTGCAAATATAACGCGCACGTCCCAGGTTCGAATCGCACATGTTACCGACTTTCAGAAATAAAACCAACATTTTTGAAACCTAATCAGATCAAGTCACAGTAAATACATAAGAAGAATATAATCCATTAGTTAAACAGATTAGACACACAGCCCAATTAGTTGGGCTGTACGCACTCGAACCGAACGTCCCGAGTTCGACTCCGGGTCTCCGAAGCCGGTTCGGCCATATTAAATCATTTTTGATATAAACTAAATAAGGTTAAAGTTAATTAGTATATATATATAATTAAAACAGAGAATATTTCGGGTTAGACACGTAGCTCAGTTGGTAGAGCTGAGTGCACGTATACGAGAGGTCCCGAGTTCGAACCTCACTTAGCGCATAGAAAACACAGTCTGACCGGTCAGACCCGGTCAACGGTCAACGGTCAAAAAGTCAACTTTTTTTGGATTTCTTTTATTTATTTATTTAATTGAAAAATCATTTAAAAATACTTAAAAATAAGATTTTAAAGTTAGAAAATTTCCTTAAACTCACAAAAATAAATCTAAAAATCCCATTAAAAAGCACTAATTAAAAATATTAATCTCAAATAAAATTTATTTATTTATTGAATCATTTTGTTATTATCTAGGCTAGTTTTTCTCTCGTCGATTGAATCCTAAAATTCGTGCGCATCCAACGTCATCAAAGAACGCACACAATGTGAGTGAATCTCTACCAATTCCCCGTTTTAATCATGTTTTGGGGTGTATCATGTGTCGTATAATCCTTTTATTTTATTCAAACACTTGTGCATACATCATATCCGTGATCAAATGTGTATCAAATGTGTATCAATTGTTGTGTGAATTATATGTAGATTGGATTTATCATTTTCAGTGCACGCATTTCATTAGGCCCATCAGTTCCCCGTGGGAGACGGGTTGAGCATCAGGAGCCTCATTAGATCGGCTCCGTTTGATTGAGCCTTGATCTCACATACATCATCATTCATGTTATATACTCATCCAAAGTGGTTTGTGATTGTTTATCCATATATGTTTGCTCACATGTGGTTATTGCACAAATTTTCCTTATTAAATAAAACAAGAAATTAGTAACAATGTTTTATCAAGGTTCACTCGCCAACTTTTGTTGACCCAAAATATCCCCCGTTTTACACATGATATAGGTGATCCAGCTGAGACAGGAAACACTTAGGAAGACCTAGAAGAATAAACAAGTTTATGCCTTGGAATAATTATGTAGTTCATTTTCTTGTAATCGTATGAATTTTGTTTTGGATATTTAAGTTGTAATTTGAATTTAATAAATATGAAACATCTTAGTAAACATCATGAGCTTTGGTGATAACCCAATTATGCCCCGACTTTTATTCCGCTGCGGGTCGGGGTGTGACAAGAAGTGAAACGAGCATCGCGATCAGAAATAATATCAAGAGGAGTACCGTGACGACTAATGATTTCATCCGTGTAGATACGAGCCAATTTCTCGACTTTGTAATCTTCACGAATGGCAAGGAAGTGAGCGGATTTCGTCAGACGATCAACGATAACCCAAATGCTATCGTGACCCGAGGTAGTACGAGGTAATTTCGTGATGAAGTCCATGGCTATGCTCTCCCATTTCCATACGGGAATTTCAGGTTGTTCGAGCAGACAAGAGGGATGTTGATGTTCTGCCTTGACCTTGGAACACGTAAGGCATTTGGACACGTAGAGAGCGATATCGTGTTTCATCCCCGGCCACCAATATGCTGCACGCAAATCGTGGTACAACTTATCAGCTTCAGGATGGACGGAGTATCGGGATTTGTGGCTTCACCCATCAAGGTAGTCCGAAGGGAGTTACGGTCGGGGATCCACATACGATTGTTGAAGTAAAAGATACCATCAGCCGTAGCAACGAATGGACGCTGGTCACCGATTTTTAGTTCAGACTCGAGATAGCCTTCACTTATGACCGAATGTTGAGCGTCGCGAATGAGGTCAAGAAGGTTTCCCACGATTTCGTAGTAACGAGTACTCATAACATGAGTTTTACGACTAAGTGCATCGGCCACAACATTCGCCTTACCAGGATGGTAGCGAATGTCGAAATCGTAGTCGTTCAACAATTCTACCCAACGGCGTTGACGCATGTTGAGTTCTTTTTGGTCAAAGATATGTTGTAGGCTCTTGTGGTCGGTGAAGACCGTACACTTGGTACCGTAAAGGTAGTATCGCCAAATCTTTAATGCAGAAACAACCGAACCAAGTTCAAGGATGTGCGTAGTATAGTTTTTTCTCATGAATTTTGAGTTGCCTTGACTCGTACGCGATTACTTTGTCTCGTTGCATGAGAATGCAACCAAGACCCTGGTTAGAGGCATCGCAATACACGACAAAGTCGTCGTTTCCATCGGGAAGAGTAAGGATAGGAGCATTACAAGCATGTCCTTGAGTGTTTGGAAAGATCCCTCTTGTTCGGGACCCCAAAAAAGGTTTATCTTTCTGAGTTAACGAAGTCAAAGGAACAGCGATCTTTGAAAAGTTCGGGATGAAACGGTGATAATATCCAGCTAAGCCAAGGAATGAACGAATTTCAGAAGGCGACTTAGGTTCAATCCAATTCTTAACAACTTCTATCTTTGCGGGCTCAACATGAATACCGAGTTCGTTGACAGTGTGACCCAAAAATTGAACCTCTTTTAGCCAAAATTCACACCTGGAGAATTTGGCGTAAAGACGTTCGGTTTGCAAAAGCTGAAGAATGAGACGCAAATGTCGTCCATGCTCTTCTTTCATTTTGGAATAGATGAGAATATCGTTGATGAATACAATGACAAAACGATCCAGAAACGGCTTACACACGTGGTTCATAAGGTCCATGAATACGGCGGGCGCGTTAGTCAAACCAAAAGGTATGACCATGAACTTATAGTGTCCATATCGTGTGCGGAAAACGGTTTTAGGTACATCTTCTTCGAGAACCCGAAGTTGATGATAACCAGAACAGAGATCAATCTTTGAAAAGCAAGTTGCGCCTTGTAATTGATCGAAGAGATCATCAATGCGAGGAAGAGGATAGCGGTTCTTAACTGTGAGCTTGTTGAGCTCACGATAGTCAATACACATGCGAAATGAACCATCCTTCTTCTTGACGAAGAGTACGGGAGCGCCCCAAGGAGAAGTGCTAGGCGTATAAAGCCTTTATCAAGAAGTTCTTGTAGTTGGCTCGATAACTCCTGCATCTCCGAAGGTGCTAAACGATAGGGAACCTTCGCAACAGGAGTTGCGCTAGGAATGTGTCAATACGAAAATCAACGACTCGAGGAGGCGGAGGACCAGGAAGATCCTCGGGAAAAACAGAAGGAAACTCACAAACGACAGGAACGTCACTTAGGCTTGGACCTTTGTCTTTCTTTTCCACAACGTGGGCCAAAAAGGCAAAGTATTCCTTGCGTAAGTATTTGCGAGCTCGGATACACGACATTAACTTAAGTGTCACACCCCGACCCGCAGCGGAATAAGAGTCGGGGCATAATTGGGTTATCACCAAAGCTCATGATATTTACTAATATGTTTCATATTTATTAAAGTCAAAGTTACATTTCCAAATATCCAAACATGTCCATACAATACAAAGAAAATAAACCAAACAAAACAATCCCAAACTCTAAATCATTTTATTCTTCTAGTCCAATCCTAAGTGTTTCTTGCTGCAGCTGGTTCACCTGTATCATGTGTAAAAAATGAGGGTTTTTGGGTCAACATAAGTTGGCGAGTGAACCTTGTTAGATAAACATTTGTTATTGATTTTCTTGTTAGTTTATCAATGAAAAATTGTGCATAATCATAAATGAGCAAATGTAAATAACCAAGCAGTAGCAATAGCAATCACAACTATAACATACAATAACACATGATAGCAAACATTAACATAACAACATCATACGATAAATAACATGAATGAAACTGTGCGATCAAGGCTCAATCAAACGGAGCCGATCGTATTGCATGTACTGAAAATGATAAATGTCTGTGCGATCAAGGCTCAATCAAACGGAGCCGATCGTATGTGGGCATGCTAGGTTCACGCTCATAATGTAATGGGGAACATGCTCAACGCTCATAATGTAATGGGGAGCGGCGGCCTATGAAATTACATGTACTGAAATAATAAATTGAATCTAACAATAACCACACAAACAGTTGTAACAAGCTGAATACACAAGTTCATGATATAATGTATGCACAATGGTTTAAATATAATATCTAGCAAGACACATGATACACCCCAAAACGTGATTAAAACGGAGAATTTGTAAAGATTCACTCACATTGGGTGCGTTTGAATGGAGATGATGAGATGCGCACGAGTCGGGAAAGTTGAACAACGAGAATTACTAACCTAAATAATAACGGAAAAATATAATAAATGAGTGGATTTTATTAAGGATTTTAATGGAATTTTTATATATATTTTTGTGAGTTTAAGGCTATTTTCTATCTTTAAAAATATTATTTTTAAGTATTTTTAATTGATTTTTAAATTAAATTAAATAAATAAAAATATAAAAAAATTGTTTATTTTTGCGTTGACCGTTGACCGTTGACTTGTTGACCTGTTGACCGGTTCGGTCAGTGTGCATGTATGCGCTGGGTGAGACTCGAACCCGAGACCTCCCGTACGCGTGCACGCAGCTCTACCAACTGAACTACGTGTCTAACCCGAAATAATCTTGTTTTTAATTATATTTATATACTAATTCGATTTATTCAAAATTCATTTGTTTTTAAAAAGATTTTAAATCATCGAACCGGTGCCGTTAACCAGACTCGAACGCGTGACGTGCGAGTTAGTGTTGCACACAGTCCACCGCTGGACTGTGTGTCTAACCTGGTTAATATTTCGGTTTTTATTATACTTAACAACTAACGGAGTTAACCCGGTTCAGCTTTAAACAAAAAAGCATTTTATTACATAGAGGGTGCGTGTATCAGGAATCGAACTCGTGACGTGTGCGTATTATTTGCACACAGTCCACCGCTGGACTGTGTGTATAATCCGTTTAAAATACCAATTTTAATTATACTTATAGTGTTATCACAGTTCATCTTCTTCGTTGGATTTTACCGACAGCAGATTACACCATTAAATCTTGTTAATTCGATTGTTAAACATTGCACAGACTAATATGAGATGGCAGAGATGATAATTAGAGGAAAACATACCAGTGAACGATTGATTACAGAGTTCCGGCACGGCGTCGGTCTCTGTTTTTAAGAACTTCAACTGAGCAAATCAATTAATCGTTTTGATTAGCTAATCATGAAATTGAAGTGCTAAACAAACGTTATCAGTGTGTTTGAAGGTCCTTACCGTTTCACAGACGAAGATAAAGATTTCCAGAAATTTTCCGGCGAACTGGAATTATCTGATAACAGTGCCTGAATTCGATCTCAAGTGGAAGGTTTGAGTTAGAAATAGCTTAACAACTGTTAGACTACGATGGTATTGAAGAACTTACCGATTTGAGGAAAAATACGGTTTTCCGGCGAACTTGCAGAATTTTCCGGCGAGTTGATTTAAGCTTTCTGATGGACCGAATGTGTGACGAAAGTGAAATGGAAAGTTTGTATGATGTTTCTGAGTCGCGAGAGGGGTCTTGATTGAAGTAATTCAGACATTGATTATTTTCGGTTATAAAAAGCGATTATGATCAAAATTGAAGTTCATTCAAATCCGAATTGATTAGGATCGTCGGTGCATCGGTTATAAACCTGAAATCGCGATTATTCAAACGTTTAGACGGTTGAATAGCCGATTTTAGTTTTTCAGCTGGCGTAACCGGTTTATCTAGGTTTGTATATAAGAATCATTTGTTTCCTAGAGTTGACAGAAAACAAACAAGTGGCGGAGTGGTGATGTGTGTGTGTGTTAAGTCTTTGGATTTCACTTCCGGCTGACCCGGGTTCGAGCCCCGGCAGCAACATTTTATTTTTATTTATTTTGTTTTCACTTTTTATCAAATATAATTTTTATAGTTTAGTTTGTTTATTAATTATGTATCATTAAAAATCAAGATAACCATAAATATACAACGTGACATTTATAACTTGATATTCGATTACAAAACGGAGCGGGTTTTGGAAACCCGTTTTTGACAAATGTTACATTAAGGCCTTTAGAAGGCTTCTCGCCATAGACGTGTAGGGAATCACCATGAGGTAGGGGAAGACGAATGAACTTCTCGGAACAAACAACTTCGGCATGTACTCGCTTAAGCCAATCTATGCCTACTATGATGTCAAAGCTACCCATTTGCATAGGTATGAGGTCGATGGAAAACTTATGATCGTTTAAGATTAGAGAGCAACCAGAAAGAACGGAGTCAACGGAGATGGTCTTGCCATTAGCGACTTCGACAACAAAAGGATTAAGCATTTTAGTTCGTTCGCACTTAAGCAAGGGTTCGTATTCAACAGACACAAAACTTCTATCTGCGCTAGTATCAAACAGACAAGTAGCATAGATATGGTTCACAAGGAACGTACCAGTGATGAGGTCATTCGAACTTTGGGCTTGAGCTGAGGTGAGAATGAAAGCTTGTCCTTTTGCAGGCTCAGTCTACTGTTGTTGCTGGTTGTTGGTGCGTTTTGGGCAAACGTTTGCGAAATGGTTAGGATCGCCACAATTGTAACAAGTTCGAGCAAGAGTCGCTTGAGCTTGGCGGTTTAGGTTCGGGTTAGGGTTAGGATTGGGTAACAGGGCTGGGGTTTCCTGGCTCTGGGGTAGGCGACAAAAGTTGGAGAGGTGTCCCAACCTATTACAGTTGGCACATTTTCGGCATGGGGTACCGACGGGATGGTGGTAGTTGCAAGTAGTACACTGAGGATGAGGGCCAGTGTAACCACGTGCGGGTTGGTTGCTGTTTTGGGTAGTGTCGATGGCATTTAGGGGTGCAGGGTTAGACAGAGTGACGACCGCGTTGTTTTGAGAAGAAGCCTTCCGCTTCTTGTTCTTGTTGTGGGGCTTTTTGGCTGAAGGGGTAGTGATTCAGTGGTGTCGGCAACGGCTTGGTGCGCATGCTTCATAGGGACCTTGTCGTAGGCCCCCTGAAGGATGCAGTTATGGTGAGCTGGATGGTTATGGCATAGGCTTCCTCGACGGTTTTGGGTTGGCTGCGGCTACATGGTTCATGATCACCGGTGAGAGGCAGCGGATGAGCTTGGCGATTGACTTGGGAACAATATCGACTTGCCCACGGCAAATGATACCTAACTGGTTGAAGCGCGCAATCAATCCTTCATCGTTGCTCCCCTGTTGTGTGAGATTCCAGAACTCGTTTTCAAGTTTCTGGGTTTCGTGGGGAGGACATAATTGCTCCTTTGTGAGCTCCTTAAGCTCTTCCCAAGGTATCGTGTGGGCCGCTTCATTGCCACGCATGTTTCATTCGGTGGTCCACCACTCGAGGGCTCTCTTGCGAAAGACCCCAGTGGGATTAAGGGTTCAGAGTTCCTCAGGGCAGCCGCCCTGAAGGAAGATAAGCTCCATTGAATCAAACCAATTGATCATGGCGGTAACACCGTCCATGCCAGTGAATTCGACTGGTTTACAAGCCATGAAATGCTTGAATTGGTAAGATGGTTTGGGGTTATCGGCTTTGGAATCAGCAGATGATTTAGGTGTGGCTTCAGCGTGTATGGTGTGGATTTGGCTAACAATGTCGGGTATGATCTTAGCCATTTGCTCGACCATTTGCTCCGAAACGAGCCCAATCAGTTCTTGCTTCGATATCGAGTCCTCATTGTTGGATTCCTTCTTGGAACCCGACTTCTTGGACTTTTTGTGGCGGTTCAACGAGTTACGGAAAGGAGGCATCTAGAGGTTGTAAACAAGACAAGAGCATGAGACTTGATCGTAATAAAAGAAATAGGTTTTGATGCATGAGTATGAATAAAGGTCACATAAGTTTCACGTACAATTCATTGATTCAACAAGTATAGCATGTATAATCATTTATGAATACGAATGAAGAGTATAAATTTAGTTTGTTCACGAGGATTAGTTTTGTTTTTTTGATTGCGATAAACGTGCGAGTGTGTAACGGTTTTGAAATGAACGAGGTAACAAGTATTAAAACACATAAAAATTGAGTCACTAAAAGAATAGGCTCATAGAACATGGGAATGATTCGGGTAGAGAAGCGTCGACAATTCCAAAGTGAATCGAAGACCCTTTCAAATTAGAGAAAACGTGCTTTGGCCTATAGGTAAAATACTCTCATCGAGAAGCGACTAACGGTATTTTACCCTTCCAGTTACTACACGGCTCTAATCGATTAGAAAATTCGAGACTTTGGCGAGATTGAAAATCGAGGAATGGGACTTAATCGACAAGTTGCGGGTTTCACCCCTAACTTGACGATTTCGTACCCTAAGTGTGGTTGTTTCTTACTAAACGAGGAGCATATTCCGACTCCTTTGTAAGATCCACTAGAGTATGAAATGGAAGTTTCCATCAAGATGTGGATATCACTCCTAACTTGATGGTATAACTTCGTGAAAAATCGAATACGCTGAATGAGAGATTTCACCAAAAATTGTAAGTCATTGGACCTATTTTGGTGCAAATCGTCTCGTTTGTGTTACGAGTGTATTCAAGCGTCCAAACGTGTATTGTGTAAGAGTGTCTTAAGAAAGACATCATGTATATGTATTAAGACCAAAAGAAAAAAGAGAGAAGCAAAGTAGGAAGCATAAAGTTTTAAGCATAAACAAGAATGGTCAAAATGGGTACTTAAAACTATAGACTAGGTCGAACATGGCAATTCTACCTAATTCCCTATAGTTATGGCTCTGATACCAATCTGTCACACCCTAACCGATGGCGGAAACATCGGGATGAGACGAAAACGAGATTGCTCATTGCTAACAACATTAATAAGTGACAATAATTAATTAAACCATATTTCATTTCATAAAAATTGTCAAATATATCAATGTAACAAAACAAAGAAACAACATAACATTTGCAAAGTCATAACAAAATTGATACATCAACATTAAACCTAACGTCTAATTTGTGTGTATCTAGTCCTTGCTATATTGTTTTCATAGCATCATCTCCTTCAACCTGTAACATATTTTAAAATAATGTCAATGCGAAAGCAAAGGCGAGTACACAAGTTTAGGCATAACATACGTATATGAATATGGCAACTAAATTTATACAAGAGCAATATCAAGGCATGCAATACTAATAATTAAACCCTTAACACAATCACGATGTTTTAACATGACCTCACGAATAACACGATGGAGGTGGATTCGTGAATTCCTATAGCGCTATGCATGTCAAACGAAGGCTAAAAATAGTTAACGACTAATGCATATCATAACGAATATCCAAGACAAGCAACAAGTATATGATTCAAGTATTCATGGGTATAGGATTGTTTGTGTGTTTCATAAAGTTTAAGTGTTCGTGATTTTTATATAAGTAAAAACATGTTATACCCAAGAGTGTTATAAACGAAAGTGGGTCGAGTGTACTCACGGTTTGTTAGTCTTTTCTACACTTGACAATCCGTGAAGACGTTGGTTCGAGGATGACGCCGAATTATCCTACAAGAGGAAACGAGGCGTATGAGTATAGAGTTTAGACGGGAGATGAGGAGTATTCGAGCATGATTAAAAATAAGTTTGATAAAGTATTATGATACGAAAGTATTCACTAAGATGTAACACTCGTTCTTGACACTATAGTAACTCTTACGAGTTGGATGTGATTTCATAGGTTCGGGACCTGTTATAATCGTGACAAGGAATTACATACTTTAGTGTTAAACTTAATAACTCGATAGTTGATTATAAGGTCATTATCAAGGTTTCGGTTTTAGGATTATAATATAGTTCCATATAGTTATATAATCATGTAGGAGGTGGGAGGATGAACCATCCACTTTGGAACCTCTTAGTATCATGTAAGTCAAGTAGGAGGTGGGAGGATTAACCATCCACTTTGGACCTCATATGATTGTTCACCACTTCACGAGTCACCAAAGGTAACAAGGAGGGTCTTAGAACAAGATAATAACATAAAAGAAAGTAAATAACATGAATGTAAAGATGTGTCACCATGATACCAAGTAGCCAAGTGAAATACAACCCGGTGAGCACACTTTGACACACGTCAAAGGCTTGACGGGGTTGTGACACTTTCAAGCTAGCAAACTAACTTGGGATAATGATGAAAATCATCAAGTGATGTGGGGTCTTAGAGTTAGGATAGCACAAGCTAACCAAGGTAGACACACATGAACAAGTTCAAGACTTGCATCACTTATGAGCTTAAAGCTAATCCGGCGCGCTTCCCGACTCTCTTCAGATCCCTCATCTCACCTAAACGCACCCACGGTGAGTATACTTGACCCATTTTTGCTTTAATGCACTTTTTGGGTGTTACATACGTTCCTCTATCAAAATCACTTCAGAAATCAAACTGTTAATCACACGCGAATAATCTGATTGTGTATGCTCAATACGTGATACTAGAAACATGTGACTAGGACTTATTTTCGTTAACTTGCCTCCTTAGCTAGTATGGTACTATAGTGTGGCTTACACCCGACGGGGTCTAGTTAGGATGGACGCGCAAGCCTTCTCACAGTAGTTAGCATGAGAAATGAGCCTATGCTGTGTGATGTGTTTTGGTGTATCATGATATGTAATTAGATTAGTTCACGAACGCTTTCTCTATTATGCTAGTAGTACTCAAACCTGTATGCTCACCTTTACTTAATTGTATTGACTTGTATTTTAACGTATGTAACAGGTTGATGATTTAGCTTATCGGATGCTTTGGATAGCCGAGCTTAGTTTAGTTTGCTTTTGTTTAGAATGGTTTGTAATAAAAATCTAGGGGATATCGAACCTGATTAGTTTTGTGGGAAAACAGGTTTCTGTAATGATTATTTTGAAATATTGTGTTTAATGGTATGGGACGTTAAATGTTAAATGATGTGATAGATAATTGTTATGGAATTCTCATGAGACAATCTGGTCGCCTAGTGCCACTACCCCGATGTTTCCGCCATCGGTTGGGGTGTGAAAGATTGGTATTAGAGCCCATAACTGTAGGAAATTAGGTAGAACTGCCATGTTTTCGCCTAAGTCTATGGTTAGGATACTGATTTTGACTGTTACGCATCGACTACGCGCCCGAAACGCAGAAAACAGACAAGTTCGCCCGAACTTGAGGGCAAGTTCGCTAGAAATTGATCAAGTTCGCTCGAACTTGAGCTAAGTTCGACCGAACTTGCCTTAGATCCTCAAAGTCAGAAGTTCAAACACAAGCATATCAAGTTCGCTCGAACTTGACCCATTGGGTGCAAGTTCGACCGAACTTGATGTCTCACCTGTTTGAACTTTGTGATTTCAACTCAAAACTTTACGAACTGACCCGATCGTGCGAACAAGTCTTTTCCTACGAAGTGTTACTCCTCAAAGCGAGAAGTTCCATTTGGTACGAACCGACAACTCCGCACGAAACGGCCGACATACTTAGCTTTTCCTAAACCTACCACAACACACGATTATGAAACGCTCGTATCTCACAAACGAGGATCAAGTCGAGATTAGGTGTAATAACCAAGAACTCTCGATAAGATCGCTCATCCCGCGTATTACTCATTACGAGATATATTCGTTGAGTTAGGAGTGATATCTAAACCTCGACGAAAGTCTCCATTTCTATCTAGTGGAACTCCCGATGTGATCGGCGAGTGCAACCACAATTTGGGACTAGTCGTTAAGTTAGGGGTGAAACCCGTACCTTAATGATGAATTCCATTGATTTTCATTCTCACCAAAGTCTCGGTTATACCGATGATTTGGAACACGTATTAACTGGAAAGGTAAACGTCGCTAGCTGCTTGCGGTGAGAACGTTTATCTATTAGGCCAAAGCGTGGGTCCAAATGCAGAGGGTAGTCGAATCACTTTGGCGTGTCAAACGTCTCAAAACCCCGGACACCTCCCAGTTGATTTAAGCCTAATCGTCGATTTACACATCATCGAGTTTATTTATTATTTATGTGTGGAATTACGGATTTTTACGATTTTACGCTTTATCAATTTCTCGATTTATCACATTTACGCTCCATCGAATGTATGCACAACTCGCACAGCTATCTCAATCTAAAACATTAATAAATAAACGCAGATAATCCAACTTAACGCTCCGCTTGCAACGCGCTACCTCTGTCGGTTATTTCACGCTAAGCTAGAAGTATCGCTGCGTCGCTACGCTATCTCTTGAAACGCATTCTGCACTGTTACTATTAGAAGGTGAATACGTGCAAATATGTGCTTATGTGCCTCTGTGCTTATGTGCTTATGTGACTATGTGCCTACGTACTTATGTGATAACATGCCTCACTCGTAATAATAATAATAAAGGTTTTGAACATAACTCTATTAATCGAATCTTATCCTATCGAATATTTTCATTGTAGATGTCGTCACTCAGATCTCATACTCGTCGTACTGCTCAGCGCCACAGCGACAACAAGCGCATTGTAACATTTGTATAAATCGGGTCTCCAAAACCCGCTCTGTTTTGTAATCAAATACCAAGTTATGAAATTTCATTAAATATTTATGAGTATTTTGAGTTTAAACGTTACATAATTAATATATAAACTAAACTATAAAAATTATATTTGATAAAAAATTAAAATAAAATAAATAAAAAACATTTGTAGCTGACCGGACTCGAACCCGGGTCAACAGCCTCCAATAACTTATCCACCGATCCGTTAACCACTCCGCCACCAATTGTTTTCTGTTAACCTTAGGAAAACAATTGAGTTTTATACGCAAACACGAATTAACGGTTAATGATATCTGATTAACGGAAATCGGTAAACCGAATCGCCAAATCAGTTTTAGTTCGTTTAGCTAACTTATAACCGATGAATATCGGTTTCTAATTAAGTTCAAATTGAATGAACTTCAAGTTTCGGGTTTTGAAACCGAAAGGCATTCAAACTCCAAATAATTCAGGTTCCAATCATTATTGCGATTCAGAACCGTCTCAAATACATTCCAATTCCTTTTCGTCGCGTTTTCAAGTCTTTTGAGCACAAAAAAACTGTTCGCCGGAATTCTCTGCAAATCTCGCCGGAAAACCGTGTTCAACACAAACCGGTAAGATTTTCCTCTTTTGCGGTTTCAATCTATTGTTAGGACTCTACTAACATTAATCCGTCACTCAAAATCAGTCACAGAAGACTTTGCTGGATTTCTGGGTTCGCCGGAGAAATTCTGGATTTTGCCGGAAACTCGCTAGTTAACGGTAAACTCATTCAATCGTACTAATAATCTATGTACTCTAGTTCAATTTCAAATCTAATTCTTTAATTCTGTTGTTAGACCCTCTCAGCCGAAGGTTCAAAAACAGAGTTGCCTGTTCTCGCCGGACTTCCTGAAGAAGACGACCTGTCCGGTATTTCCTTTCCCCAAACTGTTCGGTTTTGTTCATTCAAGCTAGTAGCCATGTTAATTAAACAGTTAAATCAAGAACCAGTCGTTTGAAGTGAAGTCGGTAATTGTAGTGAAGAAGATGAACTGAAAACCGGGATAAGATTAAATAAAATTCGGATAATAAACGGGTTAGACACACAGTCCAGCGGTGGACTGTGTGCAAAGTTAACATACACGTCCCGAGTTCGATCCTTACTGCGCACACGCTTCACGTAATAACACTCTTTTTATTCATGAATTAACCGGGTTAGAACGGGTAGTTGTTAAGTTTAATATAAATCAAAAATATAACCGGGTTAGACACACAGTCCAGCGGTGGACTGTGTGCAAAACAAACTTCACGTCGCGCGATCGAGTCCCGTCACAAGCACCGGTTCAATGAGATTAAAACGTTTTGCAAAATAAAGGAATTTTCGGTAAATTCGAATAAGTGTATAAATATAATTAAAACTGGATTTCTAACGGGTTAGTCACGTAGCTCAGTTGGTAGAGCTACGTGCGCGTGAACGGAAGGTCACCGGTTCGAATCCCGCTTGGCGCAAGTATTTACCGCTGACCGAACCGGTCAACGGTCAACGGTCAACGGTCAAACAGTAAAAAGTAATATTTTTTTTAAATATTTATTTGTTTATTTTAATTCAAAAATCAATTAAAAATACTTAAAAATAACATTTTTAAAGATAGAAAATAGCCATAAACTCACAAAAATATATCTAAAAATCCCATTAAAATCTTTAATAAAATCCATTCATTTAAATATATTCTTTCCATTATTATTTAGGTTAGTGATTCCTCGTTGACTCGCTTCGTCTAAATCGTGCGCATCTCACCATCTCAAATTCAACGCACCCAATGTGAGTGAACCCTTCAAATTCCCCGTTTTAATCACGTTTTTGGGGTGTATCATGTGTCTTGTTCATTTACATATTATAACCAAGTTATTGTGCATATATCATATCATGACATGTGTATTAGTTTGTTGCTGTTAAGTAGTTATTATTGTTTGCAAATTATTATTTCAGTACATGCAATTGCCGAGGCCGTAGCTCCCCATCCATCGAGGTTGAGTTTGATCCCCATATTATTATGCGGTTGATCAGGGCGTGCCCGCACGATCGGCTCCGTTTGATTGAGCCTTGATCGGTCATTTCATTTTACATTTCAATACATGCAATACGCTCGGCTCCGTTTGATTGAGCCTTGAGTGCACAGTTCAATTTACATTTCCAGTTCATGCAATACGTTCGGCTCCGTTTGATTGAGCCTTGAGCGCACAGTCCAATTTACATTTCCAGTTCATGCAATACGATCGGCTCCGTTTGATTGAGCCTTGATCGCACAGTTCAATTATGTTAATTGTTATATGCTGTTGGTATGTTCATGTATGTTATCGATTGTTAATTGATGCTTGCCAATGTTTGATTCCATACATGTGCTCTTTTATGATTATGCACAATATTTTATTGATAAACTAACCAGACAATTATTATCAAATGTTTATCTATAAGGTTCACTCGCCAACTTATGTTGACCCAAAAACCTCCTATTTTACACATGATACAGGTGAACCAGCAGCAGCTAGGAACACGTAGGACCTGGATTAGAAGGAATAAAATGATTTAGTATTTGGATTATTTTTGGTTATTTTCCCTTGTAATGAATGGACATGTTTGGATGTTTGAGAAATGTAACTTTGACTTCATTTAATTATGAAACATAATAGTAAATGTCATGTGCTTTGGTGATAACCCAATTATGCCCCGACTCTTATTTCCGCTGCGGGTCGGGGTGTTACAGATTGGTATCAGAGCCATGACTATAGGGATATAGGATAGGTTATTAGACCCTTAGAGCCTATACTATAGTCGATTAGAAACTTATAAGAAATTTTTTTGTGTTATATGCCAAATTTCATGATGTTTATATGTTATGTTAAATGTTACATTTGATATTGTTCAAGCATGTTCATAAGTATGTATTATCAAATAATGCCTATCATGAAATCGTATGATCATAACATATCACATCCATGCAAGCACACACCACATCATGATTGATTTTACAATGATTTTCGTGTTTTCAAATCTCATCAAAGTGAGTTCTCATGACGGGCATGTAGTAACTGGAAGGGTACTAGTACCGGTAGTCGGAACGTCCTGTCTAGGCTGTCATTCGTATAAATCCAAAATAAAGGACCAGTTTGCCTACCTGGGGACTAACGATGAGAGTACGAAATACTTATTAGGCCAAAGCATGCTATACCAAACGTTGTGAGAGCTAATCCCACTTTGAGTTGTCATTGTGTCTACACCTGGACACGTTCCGACCAAAACATCTCATGAACATATTTTGTGGTTAGCATTCGGGGGATGCGAGTGTTAAATTGCCAATACTAATGTGAATCCTACCAAGCCAATAGCCATGGGGGCCCACATGACTATATAGGTGAAGGTATGGGGGACATTTGAGGCCCAACATGAGCGAACCCAAGACATCCTTCGGATGTAGTTGCATTATTGATATTTATGTTATTTTCATTTTCTTAGAGACACATGACACCTTAAAAGATACCATAAACTCACAATCTTCTCATTTTATGATCCTGTAGATGTCGTCTAGACCGCATCGAAGGAGTAGGAAATCGGAAAAGTCTCAGGAACGTTTGGCCACTCATATCGCGAATCAAATGGCCACGATATTACCTGACATCGTAGTACAAGTACAACAAGCTCTTGCTGCAAATCCTACTAACCCTCCTCAACAACAGGACCAGATCATCAACAACCCTCCTACCATCAAATGCTCCTACAAACATTTTAAGTCCTGCGATCCCCCAAAATTCGAAGGGACTGAGGGAGTCACTGCTCTTCTACATTGGTTCGAGGAGATGGAAAACGTTTTCTTAAACTGCGATTGTCCTGAGGATCGCAAAGTTCGTTATGCCACCGGGAGACTACTTGGGGTAGCTCTCACTTGGTGGAATACTGAGAAAGGAAAGAGGGGAACGGAAGATGCGATGGCCTTAACTTGGGAGGAGTTAAGGGAAATCATGACTAGGCGATTCTGTCCTAGAAGTGAAATTAAGAAATTGGAAGATGAATTTCATGCCTTGAAACAAAAAGATGGTGATCACTCTACTTACAACAAAAGGTTCTTGGAGTTGAACCAAATGGTTCCAAACTTATTCACCCCAACCTACCGTCTGATAGAACATTACATTCGAGGACTTTCCTCAAAAATCCAAGATTCGGTCCTCAGCGTTTCACCGGTAACACTAGAAGCTGCCATGGAGTTGGCGACAGAACTGACCGAAAACCGTATTCGCAATGGGAAGTTCAAGGAGGAAAAGAAGAAAACCCCTGCTGAGGGACAAACCTCAAACCACCACACCCCTTCCTCTAAATTTGCTAACAAGAGGAAGCGTAACACCAGGAACTTTGCAGTCACCCAAACCAACACCCCTGTTCCTGTTGCACCCATCACTCAAACCACTCCTCCACCCGCGCCATACAAAAGACCATACACAGGACCACTACCAAAATGTAACCGTTGTCAGTATCACCACTCCCCTGACTATCCTTGCCAATACTGTACCGGCTGCGGTCGTGCTGGGCACACTGTTCAAAACTGCCGCACGCTTCAACGAACAAACCGCCACCAACCTATAACCCAAACCCACCAACAATTAATGGGTCAAGCCCAACAACAACAACCATTTCCACCCACTCAACATTTAGCCCAAACATACTATCAACCCAACTACCCTATGGGCCAACCTATGCGGGCTTGTTTCAATTGCGGTGATCCAAGTCATTTCAGGAACACATGCCCAAGGCTGGTCAATTTATTCATGCTCAGGCCCAAGCCAACCCTGTGAATCAAGCAAACCAAGCTCCTCCACCTGCTAGAGGAAGGGCTTTCAATATTAACGCAAACCAGGCTAGAGCTGACGGCAATGTGGTCAACGGTACGTTTCTTATAAATGGTAGATATGCCTCTATGTTATTTGATACTGGTGCGGATAGAAGTTTCGTGTCATTAGAGTTTGAACCTATTTTAAGTAAAAATCGAGATAAGCTCGCGGAATCCATAACGGTGGAAGTTGCAGATGGAAAACCAGTTTCGTTAGACTCTATTTTACGCAACTGTACGCTCACCCTAAACGACCACGATTTCTCAGTCGATCTTATTCCTATGAAGCTGGGAAGTTACGACATCATAATCGGAATGGATTGGCTCAGTCATCATCATGCGGAAGTTGTATGTCGTGAGAAATTTATTCGTATTCCTCTTTCAAACGGTCAGACTCTTCGAATTATTGGAGAAACCTCGGCGAAAGGGCTCAACTTAATGTCTTGTCTTCAAGCACAAAAATACCTTCGCAAGAATTATGTCGCGTTTTTAGCCCATATCATCAAGAAGGGGACCTTAGAAAAGAAACTTGAAGATATCCCTGTTGTAAAAGATTTTCCACAAGTTTTTCCTGACGACATTTCAGGACTTCCTCCAATCAGAGATGTCGAATTCCGTATCGATCTTATACCTGGTGCTACACCAGTGGCAAAATCTCCATATAGGTTAGCCCCCTCTGAAATGCAAGAGCTAGCCAGTCAATTGCAAGAGTTGACTGACAAAAGATTTATACGCCCCAGCTCATCGCCTTGGGGTGCACCTGTACTCTTTGTAAAGAAGAAGGATGGATCTTTTCGCATGTGCATCGACTACAGAGAGCTCAACAAGTTAACTATCAAAAATCGTTATCCTTTACCTCGCATAGATGATCTTCTTGACCAACTACAAGGTGCCTGTTACTTTTCAAAAATCGACCTTCGTTCTGGCTATCATCAGCTTAGAGTGCAGGAAGAAGACGTCCCTAAAACTGCTTTTCGAACTCGATATGGTCACTATGAATTCATGGTTATGCCATTTGGATTAACCAACGCACCAGCTGTTTTCATGGACCTAATGAATAGAGTCTGCAAACCTTACCTTGATCGATTTGTTATTGTATTCATCGACGATATTCTTATCTATTCAAAATCTAAAGCTGATCATGAGCGTCATCTGCGACTTGTTCTTGCACTTCTAGAAAAGGAAAAGCTTTATGCCAAGTTCTCTAAATGTGAATTCTGGTTAAAAGAGGTGCAATTTCTCGGGCATGTAGTCAATGACAAAGGAATACATGTGGACCCATCAAAGATCAAAGCAGTTCAAGAATGGCAAGCTCCACGAACACCAACTGAAGTAAGGTCTTTCCTTGGACTTGCTGGCTATTATCGTCGGTTCATTTCAAACTTCTCTCGCATTGCGGTGCCACTCACGGCTTTAACCCATAAAGGGAAACCATTTGTATGGGGGCCCAAGCAAGAAGAAGCCTTTCAAGCACTCAAGCAAAAACTTTGTGATGCACCAATCCTCACTCTCCCTGAAGGTTGTGATGATTTTGTGGTCTATTGCGACGCGTCAGGGCAAGGATTAGGTTGTGTTCTCATGCAAAGAGGAAAAGTCATAGCTTATGCCTCAAGGCAACTCAAGACACACGAAAAGAACTACACCACTCATGACCTTGAACTTGGAGCCGTTGTATTCGCTCTTAAGATATGGAGACATTATCTCTATGGTACGAAGTGTGAAATATACACTGACCACAAGAGTCTTCAACATATCTTCAATCAGAAAGAGTTAAATATGAGGCAACGAAGATGGGTCGAACTCCTAAATGATTACGACTGTGAAATCAGATATCACCCTGGTAAAGCAAATGTGGTGGCTGATGCACTTAGTCGAAAGGGTTATGCGAACTCCATTCATCTTCTATGTTCGCAAATTATAACCAATATTAAGGACCAAATTCGAGAAGCTCAACACGTTTCGATAACAGAGGAAGATGTACAAAAAGAGATGTCCTGCGGAGCCGAGCTAAAACTTGAAACTAAATCTGATGGTATTTTGTATTACCTAGATCGTATATGGATTCCTAACCACATCAATCTTCGTGAAACACTCATGCATGAAGCCCATAAGTCGCGATATTCTATACACCCAGGAGCCGATAAGATGTATCAAGACCTACGGTACACCTATTGGTGGCCTGGAATGAAGAAAGATATTGCCGTTTTTGTTTCCAAGTGTCTCACTTGTTCTAAAGTAAAGGCTGAACACCAAAGACCCTCAGGACTTCTAGTCCAACCAGAAATACCTGTTTGGAAGTGGGAAAATATAACCATGGATTTCATTACCGGGTTACCTCGCACTTCTAGTGGGTATGACACTATATGGGTGATTATAGACCGACTTACAAAATCAGCTCACTTTATTCCTATTCGAGAAGATTTCAAGAACGAAAAGCTTGCTCGTATTTATATCAATGAAATCGTCAGCCGACATGGAGTTCCATTAAGTATTATTTCTGATCGTGATGACCGTTTCACCTCACGAACATGGCAAGCAGTACAATCCGCTATGGGCACTCGACTAGATCTCAGTACCGCCTATCATCCTCAAACTGATGGACAGTCTGAGCGCACCATTCAAACCCTTGAGGACATGCTTAGAGCATGTGTCATAGACTTCAAGGGAAATTGGGACGCCCACCTACCGTTAGTCGAATTTTCGTACAACAACAGTTATCATTCTAGCATCGGCATGGCACCTTTTGAAGCTTTATATGGTCGAAAGTGTCGATCTCCTGTTTGTTGGCACGAAATTGGGGAAGCACAAATTACTGGTCCAGAATTGATCCAAGAAACCACAGATAAGATTCATCAAATCCGAAACAATCTTCTAGCGGCTCAAAGTCGTCAAAAGAGTTACGCAGATAAACGACGGAAGCCCTTGGAGTTTAGCGTTGGTGATCATGTGCTTTTAAAAGTATCACCGTGGAAGGGAGTAGTTCGTTTTGGTCAAAAGGGAAAGCTAGCACCACGTTACGTAGGACCTTTCAAAATACTCGAAAGAGTAGGTCCTGTAGCATACAAGCTTGACCTACCGGAAGAACTCGATAGGATTCATCCCACATTCCACGTGTCGAACTTGAAGAAGTGCCTCGCTGATGAGAATCTTCATATTCCACTAGAAGATATTCAGATCGATGAATCCATGCATTTTATTGAAAGACCAGTGGAGATTATGGACTATGGAGAAAAGCGTCTACGTCGAAGTCGCATTCCTATTGTTAGAGTACGCTGGGAGTCGAAACGGGGACCTGCGTTTACTTGGGAACGTGAAGACTCAATGCGTGAAAAATATCCTCATCTTTTCCCTACTACTTCAACTGTTTAAATTTCAGGACGAAATTCCTAAAAGTAGGGGATACTGTAACATTTTATAAATCGGGTCTCCAAAACCCGCTCCGTTTTGTAATCAAATACCAAGTTATGAAATTTCATTAAATATTTATGAGTATTTTGAGTTTAAACGTTACATAATTAATATATAAACTAAACTATAAAAATTATATTTGATAAAAAGTTAAAATAAATAAATAAAAAACATTTGTAGCTGAGGTGACTCGAACCCGGGTCAACAGCCTCCAATAACTTATCCACCGATCCGTTAACCACTCCGCCACCAATTGTTTTCTGTTAACCTTAGGAAAACAATTGAGTTTTATACGCAAACACGAATTAACGGTTAATGATATCTGATTAACGGAAATCGGTAAACCGAATCGCCAAATCAGTTTTAGTTCGTTTAGCTAACTTATAACCGATGAATATCGGTTTCTAATTAAGTTCAAATTGAATGAACTTCAAGTTTCGGGTTTTGAAACCGAAAGGCATTCAAACTCTAAATAATTCAGGTTCCAATCATTATTGCGATTCAGAACCGTCTCAAATACATTCCAATTCCTTTTCGTCGCGTTTTCAAGTCTTTTGAGCACAAAAAAACTGTTCGCCGGAATTCTCTGCAAATCTCGCCGGAAAACCGTGTTCAACACAAACCGGTAAGATTTTCCTCTTTTGCGGTTTCAATCTATTGTTAGGACTCTACTAACATTAATCCGTCACTCAAAATCAGTCACAGAAGACTTTGCTGGATTTCTGGGTTCGCCGGAGAAATTCTGGATTTTGCCGGAAACTCGCTAGTTAACGGTAAACTCATTCAATCGTACTAATAATCTATTTACTCTAGTTCAATTTCAAATCTAATTCTTTAATTCTGTTGTTAGACCCTCTCAGCCGAAGGTTCAAAAACAGAGTTGCCTGTTCTCGCCGGACTTCCTGAAGAAGACGACCTGTCCGGTATTTCCTTTCCCCAAACTGTTCGGTTTTGTTCATTCAAGCTAGTAGCCATGTTAATTAAACAGTTAAATCAAGAACCAGTCGTTTGAAGTGAAGTCGGTAATTGTAGTGAAGAAGATGAACTGAAAACCGGGATAAGATTAAATAAAATTCGGATAATAAACGGGTTAGACACACAGTCCAGCGGTGGACTGTGTGCAAAGTTAACATACACGTCCCGAGTTCGATCCTTACTGCGCACACGCTTCACGTAATAACACTCTTTTTATTCATGAATTAACCGGGTTAGAACGGGTAGTTGTTAAGTTTAATATAAATCAAAAATATAACCGGGTTAGACACACAGTCCAGCGGTGGACTGTGTGCAAAACAAACTTCACGTCGCGCGATCGAGTCCCGTCACAAGCACCGGTTCAATGAGATTAAAACGTTTTGCAAAATAAAGGAATTTTCGGTAAATTCGAATAAGTGTATAAATATAATTAAAACTGGATTTCTAACGGGTTAGTCACGTAGCTCAGTTGGTAGAGCTACGTGCGCGTGAACGGAAGGTCACCGGTTCGAATCCCGCTTGGCGCAAGTATTTACCGCTGACCGAACCGGTCAACGGTCAACGGTCAACGGTCAAACAGTAAAAAATAATATTTTTTTTAAATATTTATTTGTTTATTTTAATTCAAAAATCAATTAAAAATACTTAAAAATAACATTTTTAAAGATAGAAAATAGCCATAAACTCACAAAAATATATCTAAAAATCCCATTAAAATCTTTAATAAAATCCATTCATTTAAATATATTCTTTCCATTATTATTTAGGTTAGTGATTCCTCGTTGACTCGCTTCGTCTAAATCGTGCGCATCTCACCATCTCAAATTCAACGCACCCAATGTGAGTGAACCCTTCAAATTCCCCGTTTTAATCACGTTTTTGGGGTGTATCATGTGTCTTGTTCATTTACATATTATAACCAAGTTATTGTGCATATATCATATCATGACATGTGTATTAGTTTGTTGCTGTTAAGTAGTTATTATTGTTTGCAAATTATTATTTCAGTACATGCAATTGCCGAGGCCGTAGCTCCCCATCCATCGAGGTTGAGTTTGATCCCCATATTATTATGCGGTTGATCAGGGCGTGCCCGCACGATCGGCTCCGTTTGATTGAGCCTTGATCGGTCATTTCATTTTACATTTCAATACATGCAATACGCTCGGCTCCGTTTGATTGAGCCTTGAGTGCACAGTTCAATTTACATTTCCAGTTCATGCAATACGTTCGGCTCCGTTTGATTGAGCCTTGAGCGCACAGTCCAATTTACATTTCCAGTTCATGCAATACGATCGGCTCCGTTTGATTGAGCCTTGATCGCACAGTTCAATTATGTTAATTGTTATATGCTGTTGGTATGTTCATGTATGTTATCGATTGTTAATTGATGCTTGCCAATGTTTGATTCCATACATGTGCTCTTTTATGATTATGCACAATATTTTATTGATAAACTAACCAGACAATTATTATCAAATGTTTATCTATAAGGTTCACTTGCCAACTTATGTTGACCCAAAAACCTCCTATTTTACACATGATACAGGTGAACCAGCAGCAGCTAGGAACACGTAGGACCTGGATTAGAAGGAATAAAATGATTTAGTATTTGGATTATTTTTGGTTATTTTCCCTTGTAATGAATGGACATGTTTGGATGTTTGAGAAATGTAACTTTGACTTCATTTAATTATGAAACATAATAGTAAATGTCATGTGCTTTGGTGATAACCCAATTATGCCCCGACTCTTATTTCCGCTGCGGGTCGGGGTGTTACACGCATCACTTCACTAGTCGCCAAGGAAGTGGCAAAAGTCATCCCGCAAATCGTCTCGGAAATTCATGCTGTAAGCAGTTACTCCTCAGTCGACTCGAAAACTGAAAACCCCAAGCCACGATTCAGCTTCAAGAATTTCAAGGCTTGTACTCCTCTCGCCTTCACGGGCAATGATGGACCGACTTCTATGTTCCATTGGTTTGACGCCATTGAGGTCACCTTTAGGCAAAGTGGATGCCCCGATGACCTTCGCACAGTGAACGCTACAAGAGTCTTCCAGTCCCGTGCTCTCGACTGGTGGACCGCTAAAAGAAATAGGCGTGGTAATAATGAAGCCTACAATTTGTCTTGGGAAGAACTCAAGGAAGTGATGATGAAGGAGTTCTGTCCTCCGCATGAGAGGCAAAAGCTCGAGAACGAATTTTGGGGTATGAAACAAGATGGTCCCGACAATGCTGGATTTACCGCTCGATTTAAGATTTTGAGCTTCATCTGTCCCAACCAAGTTGATACTACTGAGAAAGCTATCAACAAGTACATCCGAGGTTTACCCGAATGTGTTGCAAATTTCATGAAAGTTGCTCGTACTACAACCATCGAGGAAACCTACATGCTCGCCGCTGAGATCAACGATCAGCGAGTTCAAGATGGTTATTTCAAAAAGCATGCGAAAGTCGCCAATCAAGCTATCACCAAACCAACAGCTGCTACCGAACCATCCAGTGATCCGAAGGGAAAGCGTCAGGGATGCAAGAGAGGAAACCCGAGCAAGAACTATGCCCTCGCAGCTCCAGCAAACCCACAGCCGCTTCAGTCAGCCGCTCCGAACGCACCTCTAGCTAAACGTGCGTATACCGGTCCTCACCCATTGTGCCCTAAGTGCACATATCATCATGTGGTGGGTGGAAACTGCCATTTTTGCACTAACTGCAACATCTATGGCCACTTTACTATGAGTTGCCGTACCGGTCCTCGTCAGCCAGCTATTCAAGCTCCTCCAGCTCCTCAGCGTGCTCCCCAGAACAACCAGCAGCAACAAGCAGCAGCTCTAAAGGCGCGTGTGTGCTACGTGTGTGGGGATCCGAACCACCTTGCCAATGCCTGCCCAAACCGTACCGTCAAGCAAGAGCCTCAGCAACAACAACAACCAGCACAACCACAGCCTTAGCAGCAACAAGCTCAGGCTACACGTTGGAGAGCCTTTAATCTCAATCATCGCCAGACTCAGAATGACAATAATGTTGTCAATGGTACGTTTCTCGTAAATGGTATTTATGCTTCATGTTTATTTGATACTGGTGTCGATAATTGTTTTGTATCGTTAGAATTCAAAAAGGTTTTAAAATATAAGCGCACTAAACTCCCAAAGAATTTCGATGTGGAAGTCGCCACCAGAAGAACCATTACCGTTAACTCCGTCCTACGTGGTTGCTCTCTCGAGCTCAACAACCATGTCTTCTCGATCAATCTCATACATATGCCGTTAGGTAGTTTCGATATCATAGTAGGTATGGATTTTCTTCGTGAAAACCATGCTGAAGTTGTATGCTTCGATAAAATGATTCGTTTCCCTCTTCCTAACGGTGATCAACTTCATGTTTATGGTGAAACTCCCTCAAAGAAGTTGATGCTTTTGTCATGTACTCGAGCACACAAATGTTTACGAAAGCAATGTGTTGCTTTCCTCGCCCATATCGTGAACCCGGAGAATGAAAAGAAGACTTATAAAGATGTTCCCGTTGTTTGTGAATTTCCTAAGGTCTTTCCCGATGATTTACCTTGTTTACCCCCTACTTGAGATGTTGAATTCCGTATCGATTTAGTTCCCGGTGCTACTCCCGTTGCAAAAGCTCCTTATCGCCTCGCACCATCCGAAATGCGCGAGCTATCGAGCCAACTTCAAGAGCTTCTTGATAAAGGTTTTATACGCCCGAGCACTTCGCCTTGGGGCGCACCCGTTCTTTTTGTGAAAAAGAAAGATGGGATGTTCCGAATGTGCATCGATTACCGTGAACTTAATAAGCTTACGATAAAGAACCGGTACCCTCTTCCTCAAATTGACGACTTGTTTGATCAGCTTCAAGGTGCTACTTGTTTCTCTAAGATTGACCTTCGTTCCGGTTATCATCACTTACGCGTATTGGAAGAAGATATTCCAAAACCCACCTTTCGTATTCGCTATGTCCATTTCGAATTCGTGGTCATGCCTTTCGGTCTTACCAATGCACCCACAGTCTTCATGGATTTGATGAACCGTGTGTGTAAAGCTTTCTTAGATCGTTTCGTCGTTGTTTTCATCGATGATATCCTTATCTATTCGAAGTCAAGAGACGAACACTCGCGCCATCTCCGTTTAGTCCTCGAACTTCTCCAAGGTAACCGCCTCTATGCTAAGTTCCCTAAATGTGAATTCTGGCTCGAAGAAGTCCAATTTCTCGGCCATATCGTTAATAGTCAAGGAATTCACGTCGACCCTACAAAGATCGAAGCAGTCAAGAGTTGGATTACGTCGAAGAATGCATCTGAAATCTGTTCATTTCTTGGATTGGCGGGTTACTACCGTCGATTCATTGCCGACTTCTCGAAAATCGCCGTTTCGCTTACCGCTTTGACTCATAAGGACAAACCTTTTGTTTGGGACTCCAAGCAAGAGGAAGCTTTTCAAACTCTCAAGCGTATGATATGCAACACTCCCATTCTCGCGTTACCCGACGGAAACGACGATTTCGTTGTTTATTGTGATGCCTCTAATCTTGGTCTTGGTTGTGTTCTCATGCTACGAGACAAGGTTATCGCGTATGCATCTCGACAACTCAAGATCCACGAGAAGAACTACACAACCCACGATCTCGAACTCGGTGCAGTTGTTTTTGCATTGAAGATATGGCCACACTACCTTTACGGTACAAAGTGTACGGTCTTCACCGACCATACATAAAAAAGAACTAAATATACGCCAACGACGGAGGGGTTGAACTTCTCAACGATTACGATTGCGAGATACGCTACCATCCCGGCAAAGCAAACATGGTCGCTGATGCTCTAAGTCGACGAAGCTTTGTATATAGTGTTCGTGACTCTCAAGCTTTGAATGATCTTGAAATTCTTATTCGTTCCGCTCAGTTTGCTTGTTTTAACGAGAATACTTTGGAAGATGAGATGAAATGTGGTGCCAAAACTCAGCTCGTATCTAAGCCTAATGGTATTTATTATTATCTCAATCGCATTTGGATTCCTAGTCGTGAAAACCTTTGTGAGTTGCTAATGACCGAAGCTCATAAATCTCGATATTCCATTCATCCCGGTGCCGACAAGATGTACCAGGATCTTCGTTCTAAGTACTGGTGGCCGGGCATGAAAAAGGATATCGCCGTGTATGTCTCAAAGTGCTTAACTTGCTCGAAAGTCAAAGCTGAACATCAAAGGCCCTCTTGCTTACTCGAACAACCCGAGATCCCGATGTGGAAGTGGGAGAGTATAGCTATGGACTTTATTACCAAACTTCCTCGTACTTCATCCGGTCACAATAGCATTTGGGTTATCGTTGATCGTCTTACTAAATTTGCGCACTTTATTGCTATACGAGAAGACTTTAAGGTCGAACGGTTAGCCCGAATCTATACCGACGAAGTTATTTGTCGACACGGGACGCCTCGTGACATCATCTCTGACCGAGATGGTCGCTTTACTTCGCGTCTCTGAGAGACATTTCAATCCGCTCTTGGTACTACTCTCAATCTCAGTACCGCTTTTCACCCTCAAACAACGGTCAGACTGAGCGCATCCGCACCCTCGAATACATGCTTCGTGCGTACATCATAGATTTCGGTGGTAACTGGGATACACATTTACCGTTAATCGAATTCTCGTACAATAATATTTATCATACCAGCATTCAAATGGCTCCTTTTGAGGCACTGTATGGAAGAAAATGTCGATCGCCTATTGCATGGCACGAGATCGGAGAAGCACAAATCACCGGTCCCGAGCTAATTCAAGAAACGACGAACAAGATCCTCCAGATCAGAGACAATCTCTTGAAAGCTCGGATTCGCCAAAAGAGTTACGCCGATAAACGCCGCAAGCCCCTACAGTTCGAAGTGGGAGATCACGTTCTCCTAAAGGTTGCACCTTGGAAGGGAGTGGTCCGCTTCGGGAAGAAAAGAAAGCTAGCGCCTTGGTACTTTGGACCCTTTAAGATTATGGAATGGATCGGTAAGTAGCCTATCGTCTCGAACTACCGGCGGAACTTAATAATGTACATCCGACTTTCCACGTGTCTAATCTCAAAAAGTGCCTAGCCGAAGAAAATCTGCATGTCCCTCTCGAAGATCTGGAAATTAATGAAACGCTCCATTTCGTGGAAAAACCTGTTGAGATCATGGATCGAGAAACCAAGACACTTCGACGCTCACGCATCCTGATCGTGAAGGTCCGATGGGAAGGCAAACGCGGCGCCGAGTTCACTTGGGAACTCGAAAGTGATATGAAAACCAAATATCCACATCTTTTGTTACGACCACCGCTTAATTTCGAGACGATATTCCCTAAAGTATGGGAGGCTGTAACAACCCGTATTTTCAGTTGTTCCTGTTTTCGTGTATTTATCTTGATCTTCAGTTTTGTACTCCGAGTTTCGTTAATAGAAATGTTCGTATTAAATTAAATATGTTTTGCCATTACATCGCATTATTACATCACAAATAAACACTATTAAAACGCTTATTTCACGCAACGCTTCGCGTATCTCATTGCAACACAATTACTTAATTTGGTATATTGGAATTATGTGGTAATATTAGTTTACGTGTTTGTGTGTTATAAGTGTTTATGTGTCATATGTGGATTGGAATTATCGTGGTTTAATCGCTCGCAAACTCACGCAACTCGCTCTCACATGTTGACTCGCTATCACAACGCTTAATATATCGCTTAATCGCTTAACGTTACCTTATAACTCGATTACATCGCTGAACAATCGATAAACGAACGAAAAACGAAGAAAACCCAACCATTTGGGTCAAGTTCGCTCGAACTTGGTGACCCCAAGTTCGGCCGAACTTGACTGGCCAACACAACAAACCTTTCATTTCCCCCAAATTCGCTCGAACTTGCCTGATTCCTTATAGGATCAGCAAGTTCGGTTGAACTTGACATGAGTCCCTTGAACATCTAGCAAGTTCGCCCGAACTTGCATGTTTCCATGAAAGTTCGACCGAACTTGGCTCCCATCAGCTCTATTTTTGTCTTCACCTATAAATACTCAGCCCCATTCTCTCATTTGAACTTGCTGCAACTGCGCCCAGAGCTCCCGAAACCCTCTGTTTTCTAAGTAAGAATCAAACCAATTTCAACTACAAAGATGTTCAACAACGTTTACAACGATTTTGCACAAGGCATTGCCTTCGTTTTCATCAAACCTCTTCTGTTTACGAAAATCTTCATCTTTTTCCATCAAAACTTCTGTTTTTACTCAGATCTATACTAGATCTGAGCAAAACCTTTTAAAACATTGATTTTTACACCATTTTCGGACTAATGACATATGTTTCGTTCACTTTTGAGTGGAACGAGGCGTTGTCAAAGCTAGCTCTCAGATCCGGAAGCACAAGGACGAAATCGTCACTTTATACAAACTGGACTAAACTGTACGAACCTTCAAGTTCGCCCGGAGTAGCCCGAGTTTCTGTAAAATGGCTAAGTTCGCTCCAAAAGACCTCTCCGGCCTAAGCTTTACTCAGTGGCTTAAGGTTGGAGGGATGGACACTTGATTTCCTCATCAAACGACGTGAAAACGCAAGATTTTGGACCCGAAAACATCAAGTTCGCTCAAGAATCACCAGCATTCAGGTCAAGTTCGACCGAACTTGTACCCATATGGGTCAAGTTCGACCGAACTTGGGTCATTTTCACCAACTTCCACTCAAGTTCGCCCGAACTTGTCTAATTTCTTAAGAAACTATACAAGTTCGCCCGAACATGTCTTTCCAGTAAGATTATCTCACAAGTTCCCCGAAAATGAGATACAATTATAAGACGACAAATTTCCGAAAATAGGATTCCGATTCGTCCTTTCTAAAAATAGAAAGTTGCGAAAGGCGAAGCGTTATAATTAAAGTAAAAAAGAGTAAACATTCATTCAATATCTACAAAACTTATGCCGGGTAATAGTAGTTTTCATCAATTGGTTGACATAGGCGGTCACTCCCCCATTGGTCCAACCAAATTACGATTTTATCCCCGCTTTAAAATTACGATTCTGACATCCGTTCAAAATTATGTTTCTACCCATAGTTCAAAATAAAATTACGCATTTACCCTAGCTAAAATTACAATTATGCCCTCGATTCAAAATTATGATTTTGGCCTGCTTAAATTTACAGTTTTGCCATTAGTTTTGTTTTTTTCCTCTCAGCTAAATTACAATTTTGCCCTCAAGTTAAATTTACATTTTCTTCATTGTTTTTGTTTTATTTTCAAGTCAGTTACGATTTTGCCACCAGTGTAAAGTTACAATCATGCCACCGTTTTAGGTTTTTTTGACAAAACTGTTGTAGTGTTTTGTTTTAATTGGTTGACTCGGTTTTATTCGTGCCCGACGGCGGCCTAGCACACGCTCATTTGTTCCGAAAAATTACAATTTTTCCCCCGATTAAATTATAGTTTTCCAATCGTTTTTGTTTTTAAGCGAAAATATGATAATGTTTTATTTTAATTGGTTCACTCAATGTAATTTTTTTAGATCGTGTTATGAGTAATATGTACAAGCAACCGAAACACAGACGTGCATGTTATGAGAAAGAAATATTCGGCTTAGTGCCCCGCAAGATGGGCGGGGCAAAATCTAGTTAATAATTAATTGTAAAGCTACGATGTAAAAAAGTAAAAGAAAATATAGCAAAGGAAATAATTAATAGTAAAGTTATGATGTAGAAAAGTAAAAAGACAATATAGTAAAGGAAAAAAAAACTACCATGTGACAACTTTGTGATTGGATATGAATGGTGAGGCGAAGTCACAAGGAAAAAAAGAGAAAAAGGAAAAAAAGGCTACCATTAGGCAATTTGTGATCTCAGATAAAGACACTTGCCTTTTTAATACAAATATAATATAATATAATATAATATATGATATAATGTATATATTAAACTAAGTGATCTATATTCCTTTTATCACATCTTATAAAGGTTGAAAACTTTATTATTAGCGGTTAATGATTTTAAATTATATAAATAAATGGGGCATGCTCGGGCCGTATATATTAATGATCTAATAAAACACAATCTAATTCAATATCGCATAGATTGTAATCCAGTACATTAGACTGCTTGCGATGGAGGATTTAAAGATAACATGACAAAGAGGTGGATTACTTCTTAAAGACGTATCATTGTATCAATCAAGAACAAACATAAGACTTTGTCTTTTGTAAGAGCACTTAAAATGCATGTTTTTGGGGTCAACGAACGCATAAGTGGAAGAGAGAGGCGGCGGTAGACTTTGCAAACGTGGCGACATGAGTGATAATGAGAAGTCCCAAGCTACTAAACACCACGACAACGAGAAGGTGAAAAACGTGAGAGGGCTTGGAATGATAAAGCGAGGGAAGCTCATGAAAGGAGGGGATAACGGGCCGACAAAGAGAGGGTTTGTGAGCCTTGATGTTGCTAGTGCTTTAAAGATACTCCAAGGATATAAATGGATGGCTAGAATGAAGCCGTTCGTTCGCAAAATAAAGTGTTTAAGTTTGTCTTTTTAGTTAAGTTATCAACAGATAAACCAAAGTCGATAACAGAAAGTACAGATTTCATCGTGGATGTTCTTATAATAGTAATTTTCTGTATTTTTTATCTTAGGTGAGATATAACCCCTCGATCTAGTATAACAAAAAAAACATTACATTCAAACGTTAAAACTGGTAATGTAAATTAATTATAGCTAAATAAATCATAACATAAACCACCCTTTTTACCCTGTAAATTAATTAGAATTATAACTAAATTAATCATAACATAAACCACCCTTTTTATTACTTGCGTAAGAGACAAGAAGAGGAAACGAGTGAGGCGTGAGCGCAGGGAGATGAGTGTCCGAGTGAAAGAAAACAAGAACCATATGAACAATCCTATTTTAAAATAAATAAATAAATAAATAAATAAATAAAAACAAATGTGAAAATGTTATTTATCAGCTAAATCCTATATTAAATAAATAAGACAAATGTGAAAATACTATTCATCTGAATCAAAATGAATATATCATACCATATCATGACGATTTCAAAAACATCAAATGATCATGCAAAACAATTTATTTAATCTGATGAAGAAATCCAATCCAATCAACTCCATTATTATTGTTTCCAAACCAAACATAGAGAGATTTAAACGACAAGATTCTTAACCGAGAGACCCGCAGAAGAAGATGATTGACCCGGACCATTTTCACCAGTAGAACCAGTTTTCACCATAAAACCCGGCATCCGCGCCACGGTGAAGTTCCAACGGCGTCCAACTCTGTCACCGTCTGCACCACCTCCCAGTAAATTCCCATCAACTCCGCAACCACAACTCTTTGCTCTTTTTAACGTAACAATTTGCCTTCGAACATCCTCTGGCAACCTTAATGTGTATCTCTCGCAATTCTCTCCTGGTGAAGCCAGCGAGTGACCTGTGGAGTGCGATCTTGGAAACTTCGGGCTGGCTCGAGCTCGCTCTTCTACCACTTGAATTGAATCTTGGTTATAATCTTGGTTTTCAATTTCAGTTTCAGTTTCATTACTTGGTTCGCCCATTTGTAACCGGTTCAACTCAGATTGAGCGTCCGGGTTGGCCACAGTGAGGTCAGCTCGGCAGACTGGACATGTGGCATGAGACGCTAACCACGAATCAATGCAATCAAGATGAAACACATGATGACAATTCGGTAGAAACCGAAGGCATTCATGATCCGCAAACTCAGATAAACACACAGCACATTCCAAACATCCTTTGCCAATTTTGAGTTCTTTTACATCAGAATAAAGAAACACTGGAAACGACTCAACGATTTTTTTATCAAGGCCACATGCGCGGTTGGTACCTAGAGGAAGAGGCAGGCGAGACTCGAAAGAAGAGGTGTTTAAACACTTGCGGAAGTATAACGAAAAAAATGTAATTAAACTCAAGCCGAAGATGGCTGCGATGATTATGATTTTCATGGTCGGACTGAGGTTTAGCCCGATGTCATACGGGTATGCTGGGGTAGAACGTTTGAATGATTGAGAGGCGGCTAACGGTAACACGACCAGCATCATCATTATCACCGGTAATGAGATGATGAATAGGGGATATGTTTCCATGTTGGTTTGATCAAAACAAGAAGGTGATGGGGGGATATATGGTGGTTGGAAACACGAGCAAAACAATAGTGATCTTCAGGGTAGTTGTTAAAATCGTTTTGGTCGTGAAAATCTTTCGTGAAATGAGGAAATAAACAAAATTAATCTTTCATGAAATGAGGAAGTGAACAAAATTAGTAGGCACATGAAAGGGGTCATGTTATACAATAGGTAAATGTTTTGAATGTGAGGATTTGATATTGTAAATGAAGTTTATCATGTACATATATTATATCATGATTTTTGAGTTCCGATAATTAGATAAATTTATAAGTGGGTGATATTTTTTGAATGGTGAACCTTATGTATAAAAGGTTATTATACTCTTTAAATCGTCGGTTTTAATGGTGAACTTTATGTATAAAAGGTTACTACACTCTTTAAATCGGAGAGCTTGTACTGCCATACTCTGGTCAAGTTATGTTATCTTAACCGGCAGTGGCGAAGCTTGAGATTTCCGACGGGGGTCGAAGAGGTATATACCTAAAAAATTATAAAATCAGGGGTCAAAACGTATATACCTAAAAAATTCTATACGAAACTACATACCGAAACTATTGAGCGAAAAGTTTAGGGGATCGGGCACTGCCCCGCCCCCCTCCTCTATCCCGCGCCCTGTTAACCGACACCATACTGCCTTCAAAGTTTGACCTTTTTTCTAGAAAATCAACAAATCTAAAATCAAATCTAGTTTTGATTTTTATTTTATAATATATTTTTTAATAATTAGTAAATATATATCACTTATCTTATATTGATAAATATATTGTTAATATTAATATATATCTACTGTTTTATTAATATATTAAGTTAATGTATTATACCTATTGAGGTTTTTGCAATCAATATTTGTTTTTGTATTTTCGTTCCTTTTTTTTTTATATTAGGTTAATTTATAACGTTTTTCCTTTATTTTTTTTATTTATTATATTAGTTAGATTAGATATATTAATATTTGAATATACTATTTATTAGTTAGATTTATTTAATATAAATAAATAAATAAACTAAGCCAATGAGCTATAATTTGCATTGGCAGTGGACCTTCAAGCGGCGAGTTTCCTCAGAATTAGAAACGGTAGGTTTAAATTACCATGTGTTGTATACGGTCACAAGAATATAAGGTCGCATCTTGTTATTGGTTATCTAGGCCAGACTTTTACTTGTTGTGCGTTAAGAAATATTATTAAACTAATATATTAGTATTATATCTACTATTTATCAATTGTACCTTACTAATAATAAACAATAAACAATTTCAAAACAGTTAATATTAATTGTTTTTGTTTTTATGCATATCAAAAATTAGTAGTTAATGGATCTAAAACATGAAATACCTTTTTTTATTAAAAACAACATAACTTATAAATAAGAGGAACAAATATTAAACAAATTGTTAGATAAGGATGATAAAATTACAATCATAAAGTTATGAATTTTAATATTAGATATGCTCAAACAATTAATATTAGATAACGATAAAAAAAAATTATGAACGTACACTATTAAAATTATACATATGTTAAAACTCATTTACATATGTTTATCTCATCCCAAAAAAAGAAAAAAATTTGATGTTCAACTGAATAATCAATCAGTAAATTCATTGTTAGGTTATGTGGTTATTATTTATAATCTTGACAGAATGGTGAGATTTTATATATACATTTTTAGAATAAAGATTAACTTCAAGTTTTAAATGACGTTAATTTGTTTAAGTTCACTTGAATTCCGCGTCGTTGCATAGTTTAGAACGGGTAAATAGCTAATGCTTATAACTATGTATTAAATTTTGGAACAACATTATTCTTAAAGAATCTCTGAGCCTCTCAATCCCTGAGTTTGGTCTAGGCTTATTGTCAATAAGTAATCGAGTACCACATCTTCCAAAGCTAAACACACTTCAATTAACATGTTAATACATTTATAAATTCTCGCCTCCCGTTATAAATTATAATAAGAGAAATAAGTTTGATAAAAAATGTATGTACTTGGTGCGCACCCTACATCGAAAAATATACCATAAATATTTTTATTTTGTTAAACGCTAACCAAACTATCTTTAAAAAACTACATATATTATTGTATACGTTAGTAACATTTATATTCTGTGGATACATTATTCAGTTATACAAATTTGTGTAAACATAATTAAGTTACATAATTTTTATAATTAAACTCGTGTAATAGACGGATCTATAACCTAGTTATTTAATATAAAAGAAATGTGGGTAAATATATGTTGAGAAGGCTTACAAGTTGTTTTTATTTATCAGTTATAGTTGTGTGTATATTATGTACATGCTTATTATTTTACACAAGTATAGGTCATGTGAAGGTTATAGAAAAACATATGAACATACTAGTTTAACGATTTTTTATATACATAACATGCGCTATTTGTGCTAATATTTTATGGTCAAGTTTGTTTGTGAGACATCATGGGCTATTTGTGCTAATATTCCATTGAGTTGTGGGGTCGTTTTGCTAGAACTTCATGGAGATACCAAAATCAAATGAGTGTATATCTGTGAAAGTGTCAACCCAATAGAAGGGATGAACTAATTTAGAAAATCAAAAAGAATTTAATGGTTGAAGTTTAGTTCTGTACAATATCTACTTTTACTTATTTGCAGTAAATTCTCCTTTTTGATAATTATTTTTTTCACACTAGGGTTTTAATGGGTTTGTACACCCAAGTGAAAATTGTTGGAAACTGGAATTCTCTATAACATTCATTACCTTATAATCTTCATATATAATGATTAAAACTTGCTAAATATAATTAATTGTGATTATATGACTCAACTATGAATTTGGTTGTATGATACTTCTTCTAGGATACTGAATGAATTTGATCCAATGTGTGATTTCGTGTTAGACGTGTTACAACTACTATTAATAATTGAACATTGATTATAAACACTAATTAAACTTGGCTATTCAAAACTAAATTGTAAAAATGGTGATAATCTGGTGAAAATGATAATTTTAGTTGAATAACCTCAAAATATCAATTTAATGAACTGGTTAGCCAAATTAATAAAAGATGGTTCCAAACTACCTGTTTTATTTTCATAAGTGTTCTTGAAATTTAAAACTTACATGACATGATTTGGTGAATTGTAAAACAAATGGGCATGTCTGGCTTGAAATTATGGTAATTAAGCTTAAATTTGTTCTTAGATGTTTAGATATAACCACATATATGTCTATAGTTAAAGAAGAATGTTTAAAACTAGATGAACATATAATTGGTGAGACTGATAAACGAGTTAACTGTTTATTCACTGTATTCAAAAGCATACTAGTTGGATTTGTCAGTTCATATGTAGCCAACTGTCATTTAGGCATGAGTTATCATATTGGGAGCATGCATTGCCAGAGGTTGGTTCCGGTACAAACCATATTTATCCTACAAACCGTAGGAACAGATCCTAGCACTTAAAAAAGTTATATTAGCACATACCAAAACAATACATACATAAAAGTAGCATTTTTGAATTATATAAGCACATCAAAATTAATCAAGATAATTGATTTTAGCACATAAGTGAAGTATAACAACATTTTTCTTAATCAGCACATTGAAAACAAAATGAAGATCCAAATAAAGAATTGATTGCTTGTTAACATAATTATAGGGAATTCAACATAATTGATATTATTTAGGTTATTATTTTATCATTTCTCTATAATTGGTTGGATGTCACGTGACAATTTTTAAATGGTTCTTACGATTTGTACGCAAAATTTTGTATTTGATCCTACTCCTGCATTGCCAAGTGAATGCAGTTAACCAATTCGGTAATCTAACGTATGTGCTTAATTATGTATACAATCTAGATAACATGTTAAATTTCCTATTGTATAGACTAAGTGTGCTAAGTAGCGGTTAATGATCACTTGCAAGTAAAGGTATGTGTATTTGGAGTCTATGACCTTCACAATTGATGTCAATGAAACTCATGGATGCACTTGAAGAAATGAAGAGTATCATAATTAGAAACACGTTACAATACGAAGTGAACGTAGAGTACAACTACGATTGAAATATATAGAAAAAAACCAGTAGAAGTAGAACACAAAGGGCACGTGTTTGATGATACGATTCCCTTAAAACAAATTTCGTTTTTGTTTCTGAGAACACATTTATCTCCCACGGTACTACAACGAGAAGGAGTTTGTACTCCCAAAGTTAACCACTGAATCTAAAATTCACTGGAGGAAAAATATGTCTTTATGTTGGAAAACGTGTGTTGTTACCCGTGTTGCTGCCCACCGAGCAATAAGCAATATATCTTCTTGTTGCTCCAGTTTAGACACGATTTGTTTTTTTGCGATGCACCCATCATAGAGGATTCAAACTCGATCGTAATAATTATACTAATAATAATCACATATAATTATTGGTATCAAAAGTTAATAAAAAACGTATCTTAGTGTTGCTCCCAACTATTAGATTTTCGCGTTTCACTCTTTTCCAACAATTTGACGGTTATGATCTTCACAATTGATGTCAATGGGATTACACATGTACTTGAAGGTTACGCGAAAGAAATGAAGAATTTAAGTTAATGAACCTCATATTTGTGTTTGAAAACCATTACAAATTGATTTGAAAATCATGATCTTCATAAAGGGTTTGAGGTATAAGTTATATGTGACTCGAAGTAAATGAATTATACATTAAGTTTAGGAAGGCTAAAATTAAAGATCTTCTCTAGTGATACATGGAAATTATTAAATTTTATATGCCATTGAAATCTATGATTTTTATGATGTAATCATTGGAACAATAATTATTACTTTGTAATCCCATTAGGTAGAATGTATGTGAAATTGTGAATTACGTTTAATCGTCTAAATATCTACTTAAAAACAATATGATGGAACGTTGAGATGAAAAATGTGTGAGAGAAAGCATGAACGTACAATAAATAATCAAATAAACATATAGGAATGTTTAGGGTACAAATTCGAGGAAAATATAGATACTAGGATATATGTAAAAAATGGTTTGAATTCTAATGATATTTAATGGAGTCTTTTAATCCTTCTCAAGTGATTGAGCAGTTGTTGGAAATAAATGAAAATTAATATTATATTAATAATTAATATAATAATTATTTAGTGATTAAAGCGATCATAAGCTTTAATTATGCATTAGAACCTTAATGTGTGGAGAATTGTGCTTATCCCATATTGGTGGAGAGATAAATCTTTTGTAGATTTATAATTAGAATTCTCTACAGGAATGTATTCTATGAGACAACTCACACTCAGTTGCAGCCAGGAGGGGCGAAGCACCCGACACGCGCACGCGCCCGCGCGCCGGGCACGAGACCGGGACGAGGGCGATGGGCGCAATGTGGCACTTTGATGGCGCACTTTGCACTTCGCACGCTCGCATCGCCGCTTGGAGCCGCCTTTAGTATTTTTTAGATGTGTCTTGGCTTGGGTTGTCAGCTAGAGACTTTTCAAGTTTCTAACAGTCAAATGATTAAGTTCTGAATTCATTGTGCCATTGAATTCCTAGAATTCAGTTTTATAAGTTTTAGAATTTATTGTGCTATTGAATTCTAGAGTTTAATTTTATTGAATTGTGTATTCAATAGAGACTCATTATTTCGAATTCTAATCAGTATAAATACAAAGCTTTGTGCTTTGTTTTGATACACAGAACACAGAAATCGTATGGTTCATACAACACACATCAAACGAGTTCCCTAACTTTGCATCTTTGCGCACTCTTGTTTTAGGTATACTTTCGGGTGCTAGGCTTCCCAGCAGTACAATCTGCTTAGGCTGTTGTACCCTGGGAAACAAACGGGTTCACCTGGGTGGCCCGAAATCTGTTTTAAGGGAAGCGTGATCTTCACGTGCCTCAGTCACCATTGTTTATGTTTTCCATTTACTTTTCTTTGTAATCTGTTCTTGGTTAAAATTATATTTTTTGTATTGTAATTCCTTTCAGTTTGATGTAGTTCTTCTTTATGTATTGTAATCATAATATTGATTAATAAATTGTATTTTATTTATTTGTGAACGGTTGTCCTACAGTAGTTTCTTAACCTTCGAATTCTTAAGTATAAAAAGAAGTTGATCGATTCAATTATATTTGTTCTTTAGTGGGTTTTGTGAAGATTCAGGAACGAGGTGATGTTTGGTAAGAAAAGTCAAGGGCATTGCCTTTGTGGAGATTCAGGAACGAGATGGTGTTTGGTAAGAAAAGTCAAGGGCATTGCACTCTATATGAAGATATTTTAACATATTTGGCATCTTTGGTATAGTAATAGAGAGCGTAGATGTAAGATTACTTTGATCGAGTGGATTATCAACCCCTCATTGTTATGTAATTTTTTTTCTTGATTAATAAATTTGTATTTTATTTGTTTGTGAACGATTGTCCTACAAGCTTATAACAGATTTTAAAAACTCGTTCACTATTTTGGTTTTTAAAAGTTTTTATAATTTTTTAGCAATTTTTGTAGTTTGCATTGGTTTTATGTAAACCAAATTATTTCTGCCTTCACTAATTTTTTGTCTCCTGTTTCAGAAATGGCTACTGTTTCAGCAACCACATTAACCACTGTTGGATCCACCTCCACCACCATGGGACCATTAGTTGGTACCCAAGCAGCCCAAGCTGTGGCTAATCATGCTGAGAAGCCAGAAAAGTTCACTGGCTTGAACTTTAAGAGGTGGCAACAGAAAATGTTGTTTTATCTGACCACCTTGAACCTTGCGAGGTTCTTAACTGAGACCCCTCCTGTTCTTGCAGAAGGGACTAGTGATGCCCAATCTGTGAGTGCAGTTGATGCATGGAAACACTCTGAGTACCTATGCCGCAACTATGTGTTGAATGGCCTCTCGGATGCATTGTATAATGTGTATTTCAAGGTTCCAACTGCAAAAGAATTATGGGAGTCATTGGAACGCAAATACAAGACCGAGGATGCAGGTACAAAGAAGTTTGTTGTGGCAAGATTTTTGGACTATAAAATGATTGACTCAAAAACTGTTATGAGTCAAGTTCTATAATTGCAGATTATTTTTAGTGACATTTTGTCTGAAGAAATGAATCTTAGTGAAACATTCCAAGTGGCAGCAATTGTTGAAAAATTGCCTCCTAGTTGGGTGGATTTCAAGAATTACCTTAAGCATAAGCAAAAGGAAATGACAATTGAAGACCTTGTTGTTCGTCTTCGTATTGAGGAAGACAATAGGCTGTCACACAAAGGAAGTCAAGTTGAAGCTTCAGCAAAAGCAAACCTTGTGGAACATGGTCAATCCTCAAGGGTCACAAGGGTAACAAAGGCCACAAGTTCAATGGTAACAGAAAGAACAAAGCTGTTGACCTTGGGCCAAAGAAAGGTGGTGTGAAGAAGAAGGTTGGTCCCTTTAAAGGGAAGTGTTACAACTGTGGACAAACTGGTCACCGTGCTGACCAATGCAAAGAGCCTAAGCGTGACACAGCTCTTATGGTTGATGATGATGGTATGCCTTTAGTGACCATGATTTCAGACCTCACTGCCATGATGGATGAGGTAAATTTGGTGGCTAATGAGCCAAAAGGTTGGTGGGTTGATACTGGGGCAACCCGCCATGTGTGCCCAGACAAGAGCCTCTTTAATACGTTTAAAGAGGTGGTGGGAGAAGAGAAGTTGTACATGGGAAATGCTACTACAGCTGATATCAAGGGAGAAGGTGATGTGATTCTTAAAGTGGACTTCTGGGAAAGAGCTCACTTTGAAGAATGTGCTTTATGTTCCTGACCTGCGCAAGAGTCTTGTGTCGGGTTGGATGCTTAACAAGTTTGGTTTTCGTTTGGTTTTTGAGAGTGACCAGTTTGTTTTAAGTAAGCGTGGTATGTTTCTTGGAAAGTGATATGCCCAAAATGGCATGTTTAAACTTAATGTAATGGCTGTTCAGAAAAACATGAATAAAAATGCTAGTACTTCTGCTTACTTGGTTGAGTCTCCTAATGTTTGGCATGGACGTCTTGGTCATGTAAATTTTAATTCGATACGTCGTTTAATTAAATTAGATTACATACCAAATTTTGCCATTGACTCTAAAACAAAATGTAAAACATGTGTTGAAGCAAAACAAACAAGATCATCCTTCAAATCAGTTGAAAGAATAACTGAACCCCTTGATCTGATTCACACTGATGTGTGTGACTTAAAATCAATTCCCACAAGAGGCGGTAATAAATATTTTATTAATTTTATCAATGACAATACAAGATATTGTTATGTTTACTTACTTAAGAGTAAGGATGAAGCAATTGACAAGTTTAACTTGTATAAAGCTGAAGTTGAGAATCAACTCAACAAGAAAATAAAGCGTGAGAACTATACCATACGGGTTTTTGCAGGAACGGGGTGGTGTTTGATAAGAAAAGTCAAGGGCATTGCACTCTATATGAAGATATTTTAATATATTTGGCATCTTTGGTACAGTAATAGAGAGCGTAGATGTAAGATTACTTTGATCGAGTGGATTATCAACCCCGTCATTGTTATGTAATTTTTTTTCTTGATTAATAAATTTGTATTTTATTTGTTTGTGAACGGTTGTCCTACGTGAGACCTATATAGGAGGCCGCTAAAATGAAAACCACCATGAGTTGCGAGAACTGTGAGAACTATACCATACGGGACGAGTTAGGCCAAAATATTTTTTCATAAACGTAGATGAATATATTATAAACACATCTGTAAAAAAAATTCAAAACAAAATTGTCGTGTATGTAGTTTTGGCCACCACAAGTTTTTTTTACGGTCGTATGGTCGTAAAAAAACTTGTGGTGGTCAAAAATACATAAACGACAATTTTGTTTTGAAATTTTTTTACAGATATTTTATAATATATTAATCTACGTTTATGAAAAAAATATTTTGCTCAACTCGCCCCGGATCAAAAAATTCTCACGGTTCTCGCAACTCGTGATGTTTTTCATTTTTGCGGTACCATATATATATATATATCCTCTACTAAGCCATGGTCAAGGCCATGAGGCTCTGTTAATCACGCTTTGGTCACATGGTCATGGCTCATCAACCAGACATGTGGTTCTGTCTTCTTGGGAATCAAGAATACAGAGGTATGAGAATATAGAACATATCTTGTTCAAGTAAGGCCGTATAATATATATATATATATATATATATATATAGGGGATGAGTAAAATGAGAACCACCTTAAGTTGTGAGAACCGTATGAACTAATATTAACCATTGATCAAATTGGTTTTGATGGATGAGATTAAAAGACAATGAAGCAATGTAATAATCGTGTTTTTATTAATGATATTTTGTTTTTAGTGACAATGTGGCATATTGTTCTTTTTACTATAGTTTTAGTGATTGGTATAATTATTGATTTTGTTTTAATTAATAATATTTTTAAATGTTTTTAAAAAAAAATTAAACATACATTATTGATTTTTATTTAATTCTCATATAATTTTTTATTTTAATTCTCAGTTAATTTTTTAAAAATGAAATATTAATTTTGTTTTATACATAAATTTTAATTCCCAGTTATTTTTTTACACGCGGTTTTAGCTCTTTTTACGCGCGGTTTTTTCCTTTTTTCGCGCCTCGTTTTAAATTTTTTATGCGTCTGTTTTAAACTTTTTTACGAGCGGTTTTAAACTTTTTAACGCGCCTAAAAACTTTTTTTGCGCGCTGGTTTTAAGTTTTTTTGCGTACAGTTTAAACTTTTTTACGCGCAGTTTTAAACTTTTTTTATGCGCCGGTTTAGAACTTTTTTACGCACCGGTATAAAAGGTTTTTTACGCGTGGTTTAAAACTTTTTACACGCGCCGGTATAAAACTTTTTTTTCGCGCGGTTTTAAACTTTTTTTACCCATGGTTTTAAACTTTTTATACGCGCCGGTTTTAAACCTTTTTTACGCCCCGGTTTTAAACTCTTTTTACGCTTTGGTTTTAAACTTTTTTACGCGCCAGTATAAAAGTTTTTTTACACACTGGTTTAGAACTTTTTTACGCACGAGTTTAAACTTTTTTTATGCGTCGGTATAAGAACTTTTTTACGACCCGGTTTTAAAACATTTTTTAAGCCAAATTTTTTTACGGTTTTAAACTTTTTTACAAAAAACTAGTGGGATTACCCGCGCTCCGTGGCGGGAATTCGATTCGGTTCGTTATGGTATCGGCCTGACTCTCGTGTGTTTACAATTCCGAAAAATTAAGCAAACTACGTATTCGTTTTTTTAAGAAAGCTAACAAACGTATTAAATAAACAAATTAGTAAAATCATTAAAAGCTTGTATCACATATATAATGTGGGGTATAAAAATGAAAATAAAAGAAAAATATTATTTATTTATTTTTATTCGCACCAAAACCAACCATATCAACCAAACTACATTTTTTACTGCACAATACACAATAGTAACTAATTAAAAGTTGCAACTTAACAAAATTTTGCTCTGAAAAAAAAGTCAAATTGACCAATCCGAAAGAAGCACCGACATAGCATATTAATATTATGTATAATAGATTTTTTTACCAAAAAACACAATTTTTTTTAGATTTCAAGAGAGAGAGAGTAGATATGACATTTTGATGGATTGGAAAAGTCTGATAAGACTTTAAAAAGAGAGAGAGAGAAGACATGACATTTTGAGTAAATCACCAAAATAACCTTTAAGATTTAAAATAATAGTGTATAGGTGACATGATCTGATTGGTGGAGAGTGGTTCTTGCAGTTCTCGCAACTAGGGATGGTTTTCATTTGAACCGATCCCTATATATATACACATATGTTTCTCTTTAAATAACTAAATTCCTAAGAATCCATAGGTATTGGACACGTGAGAATCATTAAATTTACGAATGGAAGGAATAATTCAAATAATTAGTCTAATGTGGATAAAACGCCACGCCATGTAATTGCAAAACAAAACATCATGTACCCTTTGTTATCTGCAAAATAAAACATCATATACAATTTATTAACTGCAAAATAAACACCATTGTACCTGTTATACCTAAAACACCATTGTATGAATAGCACCAAAACAGTTTAGACTAAAAACACCCGATTGAAACATAATATATTTTCTACATATAACAATATGGTACTTATACAAAGATAAAAAACGTTTGTAATTATGGTATAATTTTTGTTTTTTTAAATACGTATTTAAAAGTTATTGACGTTTAAAAAAGATGTGGGAACTTGCATATGCATTGCATGTTAATTTCTGAATTTTAGACACGCCAAAATCGTATTTGTACCCCTATACTATCAAATAAATAATTAAAAATAAAACATAATTTATAAAAATATAATCAATCTCATCCATCAAAAATTACAATCTAATTGTCCATAAAACTTCTTAGTAAAACCAATATTATATATATATATAGATAGATAGATAGATAGATAGATAGATAGATAGATAGATAAAACCCTGTTTAATTAAGAACCACAATGAGTTGTGAGAACTATGAGAACTCCTATTTTTTGCGTGAGTTTGGCCACCATCTTTTGCACAAACGTAGATGAAAATGTTATGAAGACTAAAAATTTTTGTCGAACTGGTAGTTATCACTGACGTAAATTTTGTTTATGGAACAATGACATCGCTAATAAATTTTTTTACATCGATGTAAATTTTTGCATGCAACATTTTTTCGTTGGAACATATTACTTTTTTAAAGATTAAAAAAAACAAATTTTGAAAACACTTTTTGGAATGCCTAGTTCTCATGGTTTTCATAACATACGTTGGTGGTTCACATTTTACCATTTCCCCACCCACATATATATATATATATATATATATAATATATATATATATATATATATATATATATATATATATACTGTAAGGCTCCAAGCCCAGGAAGCTCCACAGTTGGATCATTGGATCAACACATAGTTCTTAAACCAATAATAATGATCACATTGCAGCGAAAAATACATCAAAACATCAAGTATCAATTATATTTTATATTCGGATTCAAACAAACAATCAATTAATATAAAAAGTCTACAAAGGTCAATAGGATGTCCATCTAGTAAGTATGGCAGCCTTCAATTTATGCAGTAGACTTCCTATCAAAGCATTGAATTGTCAACTTCACATGCATGCTAAAAAGTTAGGGTTTTTAAAAAAAAATTTAAAGCAAGGCTTCTTGTTCCGACACTAAACACCTGGCAAGACAAGCAAGACACTAAGACTAATAAAAATAGAAAGAAAAAGAGACAAAATAAAATTCCAAAATAAACGTGTAACCTCCTCTAAGCTACAATACAACCAGTAGACTACAAGAAACAAAACAAATACAAATAACACCACTATAGTTAAGAATTACCAATCTTCTCAATATAAGCTTTTGGCGCCTGTAACTTGCAAACCTGGTCGCGTTCTGATGAGAGCCTCTCCAAGGGCGAAGTGATCTTCAGTCCCCTGTATTGTCATGAATTACCTATCCGGTACAGTTCCAAAGCCAAGTACCCACCTTTAACAGATAAATTATTTGTATAGCTTTAACTTATTTAATCCTAGTAACTTCCATCACAAAAAAATTATCGGTATTGGTATTTTAAGAGTAACACTACATTGGTTACTTTATCTGTATAGCCCAGTTTTATGGGTCTCTATTTGACTGCTTTAAATCGGATTCCCATAAGGCTTCTTAGTCTTGCATAAATGGATCAATGACAAACCTTTGAATGTACCATGCAGGATTGAATTAGACTTCCATCTTTTCAATTTTTAATTGCTTTAACCATTCCAAAGTATCCTCTTTCCGCCACTCAGATGACACCTGAATTTGGTGTCACCCCGTCACAGTAAAGGTACCACCCATCCCCTCGGCCCCTTTTTTATACAATCACCATTCCCCAAAAAATAACAACACGGCCTAAGTACTCACACTCACAAAAGAAACACCACACGAATGGAACCACGACATGGGCACAAGAACATACATGATTTTTAATACCCACCCCAACTCAAAGCCCTAAAATACTCACACCGAATGGGATCCACTTGTGCCTACCCGAACACCAAAGCACTCGCACACACCATGATACATCACCCCATCCCCACCCCATTTGAAGATCGTTATTTGAAGAGTAGCTCTCTAATTTACTCTGAAGTATCTTAATATTGCTAACGAATTTATTTACCGAAATATCCATTGCACTCCTCCTTTTAATGAAAACTTTATTATAATATATATATATGTGTGTGTGTGTGTGTTTGTGTGTTGGTGGCACAACTTGTCTATTCATATATAACTTGCCAACATTGTGACCTCAATTGCAGCGCAACGCTGTGCTTGGGGAACATTACGCCCCCTCATGGAAAATTGTGCTAACTACACTAAGCATCACATGTGGCTCACTTTGCGCTCTACATTGTGCGTGCAAAGTCTACTCTATACATTATCATGCTAAGCGCAAAGTGGCACACTGTGTGTTCATCAATGAAAATGGCAAGGTGGCGCGCAAGTACCTAGTAAGAACACCCTAGTCGCGCAAAGTGTCAGATCTCAGATCTGGACTTATTTCACATCAAGATCCTAAATTTTTAACTGAAAACTCAGTATGATTAATCCATAATATCATTCTATGCATCAAACGTAAAATAACAAACAACTTTTTACGTGAATCTAACCTTGTTCGCGAGACCCTTGTTCCAAACCAAACTTCGTTAAAAAAGAAAGGAAAAAAAACCCTTCCCAAACAGCTTTCTTTTTGCCTCAAATCCGTCAATGATGGTCCAATGTCAACCAGGAATGTTCCTATTTGACGCCCTTCAAAATTCGGCTTCAAAATCACCTTCTTTGCAACTTTCTCTCTCTAGGGTTTTAGACATATGAAAGAATAAGGGATGTTGGTTATATCCTTGCCATATGAGAGTTCTAATCAAATTATCATTATGCCCTGGTGGGTTTTCCAACCCTTTCCTATAATGGGCCTTTTTAAATGTACTCCCTCTTTATTTCACAATCTTAGATTTCATTCCATAAATATTTTTAAAGCCCGCGTCGACATTTCCCATTATTAAATCTTTGGGGTGTTACATACACACACATACATACATACATATAATTTAAAAAAACTGGTCCCTAGGCGGTCGCTAGCCCAGCTTTTGTCATATTACCTTTACTCCATACCATAGGGCCTTTTCATCAGTTGCAGGGTTTGGTGGCCCAAAATTTACTTGGCTTCGCCAAAAGGCCTCATCTCTAAAAGCCCGGCTCATGAGGCGTCCCTCTCGTAGTAGAGTTCCAAACCTCACCTCGCTCTTGTGACATGCTATGTTTCCCCTCTCTATTCCTAAGTATATGCCACCATTCATTTTGTCGAAAACTCAGATCACTTTGACAGACGTACTACTAATGTTTGAGTTGGGATGGTGATCCACAAGCATTTTCGATCATCATAGAACGCAAAATTTCAACAAGGTCACCGGAGAAATTTTATACATTCACTTCAACTGCTTTCCAATGATAATCTAACGGTGAGACTGCAAGATCTAAAGGTTAGATCCCTTTTCACACCCCTTTAGTTCCGTCAATGGTGATAACAAACAAACAATGAGCAGTCATAGTAATTTTCTTTGTTCCACAACTTAGGTCGTAAACTAAGTCTAGTTGATCATTGAATTCTTAGGTAGTATTTGTTTCATGGATTGAGATGGAATTGAAATTTGAATTTGCGCAAGAATTGAAATTTGATTTGTAATTTAGTTGTGATTGTTTCACCGAATGAAATGGAATTTGGAATGTAGATTCTCTTCCTTATGTTGTTCAGTTCCAATTCATTTTCTTGTCGAAACTAACAAAACAAGGAGTGAAACTAACATTCCAATTCCATCAAGATTCGACTCCATTCCCTAAAACGAACACCACCTTAGTTTGTTGTTAAACAAAACTTATGTTTCTGCTAAGAAGATCGAGATTTTTTGTTTGGTATATCCCTAATCAAAGACTATATTCGGTTGTGTCGAACGTTAAATTACTTGACAAATCATCTTTCATCGCCACATTATGTTGGCATCGTATCTTTTAATGAGGTACATATTACTTCTTTTCAAACAACTTTTTAAAAGTTAGTTACTTTGTTTGTATATATAAAAAAATAAAGTACGTTTTCTTAAAAGTAAAAAAATATATATATTAGTTTAAAATTTTGTTTTTGTTTGTATCTGCTTTAAAGAATTCTATAAAGTCATAAAATTTGGTTTTTATTTCATTATTAACCGCAATGAATGAATACTTTTGGTATACACTTTTATTAAAACAATTAAAAAAAATCATATTTTGTGATATATATGTAAAAGTTGCGATTGTATGTTAGTGTGTCTATAACAAGAAAAAGTATAATGAAATACGGGGATAGTAAAGGGAGGTTTTGGTGTAGAAGCTCTTAAGGCCATTAAATAACACCTTTATCATGTGATTTCGCTATATGAAATTTCTTTATTTTCCAAAGTATCATTTTCTGCCATATAACTTTATTTGTTTATATTTGTAATACTTAGAGGTTAAGATTTTAAAAAAGGACAGCTTAAGAACGTGGGTATTTTGTAACAAGTGCCTCAATGCTAGTATAAAAAGCAAAAGAAACATGAATTGTGTGATTTTGTGAAGTAATGTAACGGGGTGTAAAAGATTGAAATCGAATAAAAAGAGCAAACTCAAAGCCAACTTCGAAAGCCTTGAGTTATGCCGAACGTAAGTTTAGAGAAAAAGTAAATTAACAGTGAGAGATATACGTAATAAAGAGAACTTTTTGAAGAAAACCCGAAAATCCAATATATGTGTGCTCTCCCCACCTCTATGTTTCCCATGGGAGTATTGGGATGCGTTTGTATGTATGTGTTTTTGCTTATTTGCTTGTTATGAGTGGTGTGTTTTAAAAGGGTGTTAACATTCACACACTTCCCTCCTTTATCTCTTTATATATATATAGAGAGAGAGAGAGAGAGAGAGAGAATGAAAATGATATGAAAATAAGATTTTAGGATGTGGGAATAGGATAAGCCTAAAAAACAAAAACAAAAGAAAAAACTTTTCTCCATTTTAGGGGTGGTAATCGAACCCAAATCCAATGGTAAACCCAAAACATTTTAGATGAATATGGGTTTTGGTAATCGAGTATGAGACTAGGTATGGGATTAACTTTTATATCTTTGCGGGTATGGGGCGGATAGAGATGGGCATAATCGGGTTTTATTATTACCCGGAACCGGGTCCGGGAACCGGTTCCAACCCGGACCCGGTTCTGCTTGGATGTCATTGGAACCGGGTATGGTGTGGAACCGGGTCCAGTTCCTACCCGGGTTCACACCCAAGAATATGGAACCGTGTAGAACCGGGTACGGGTATTATGGAACCGGGTATGGTGTGGAACCGGGTATGTGCGAAACCGGTTTATGATAGTATTGGGAACCGGTTCCTGACAGTTTAAACCTGCCATTTTACTGTTCAGGACCGGTTCCTGATAGTCAAACCTGCCATTTTACTATTGGGAACCGGTTCCTGACAGTCAAACTTGCCATTTACTGTTCAGAACCGGTTCCTGATAAATGTTACCGTTGGAAACCGGTTACTGATTAAAAAATCGGTTTTTTTTTTGTATATAAACCCCTTCCTACTTACCATTTCTAGACTTAACACTCACCATCATCAACTTACAAAATCAATCAACTTCTAAGTTCTTGCAAAATACCTATGGCATGCAACGACGAAGTTGTTACGGTCTTAGAGACGAAAAGAATGTAACATCCGTCCAAAAACGGATTTACCAAACCCGCTCCGTTTATCAACCGAACAGTCAGTCAAATTTTTCGTTGCGAATTAAATGCCCAAAATAATTTTAAACGATCCGTAATCACTTATTATGCGGGGATATATATTTAGTTTTTGAAAAACTGATAAAAATAACAAAATAAAAATGTTTGAATCATGCCGGGTTTCGAACTCGGGTCTCTACCGGTTCAACCAAACACTTAACTCACACACCGTAAACCACTCCGCCACTTTGATTTTCTGTTAAGTAAATGGATTTATTAAATCAAATAATGATGTGCGGAATTCAAACTCAGTCAACTCGCGCCCCAAACAGCTGTCGTCGGAAATTCCGACGACTTCGCCCATAAATTACGCAATCGCTCAATTTAACCAATTAGTTGACTCCAGCGACAGCTAGCCAACGTCTGGAAACCGCGTCATCATCCAAAATCGCCGGAGAACAGTTGACTTCGAATATAGACCGAATTCAGACCCCATTCATCTCGTTGCTACCCTATAAATACACCCACAACTCGCCAGAAGTTTTTCACACTCAAATCGCACCCTTTCTCGGCGAAAAATCACTCGCCGGAGATTCTTGATACTTCGCCGGAAAAACGTATCAGTAATCTCTGAGCTTACTGAACCCCCTAAACCTTCACCGAAGTCACCCACAACCTTTTCAAGCCTTCGGAAGACTCTCTGCTGCAAGATACTTGTCGCCGGAAAAAGACTTCTGTCGCCGGAGTTCTGCCGGAAAACAGAGTAAACTCAGTCGGTACCCTTCACGCCTAATTCCTTTCCTTTTTACTTTTATCTCGTTTGTAAATGATCATTTAACGCTAAAAGAAACATGAATCAACATTCTAAACCAGTCCGTCGTCACTTCCGGTTAAAACCGGTGAAGAAGACGAAGTTCAGTAATGGTTAAGTATAATTAAATTCAAGTTATTAACCGGGTTAGACACACAGTCCAGCGGTGGACTGTGTGCACTTTTAACGCTAAGGTCACGAGTTCGATTCCGGTTTCACACACGCCGCCTCGATAAAAATCCTTTTTTTTTAACAAACTGAACCGGAGTCGCCTGGCGTATATGTTAAGTATATTGATAACCGAGTTACAACCAAGTGTGACACACAGTCCAGCGGTGGAGTGTGTGTCCGCTAACCCACAGGTCCCGGGTTCGAGACCTGTGGAGCGCACCGGTTATTGAGATTAAATTCGTTTTTAATAATAAATGATTTCTGTTAATTCTAATTAATATATATATATAATTAAAATCGGATATATAACGGGTTAGACACGTAGCTCAGTTGGTAGAGCTGCGTGCACGCGTACGGGAGGTCTCGGGTTCGAGCCTCACCCGGCGCACAACAATATGCTATAAACCGGTCAACGATAGTCAAAGTCAACGGTCAACGCGTACTGTAGCAATAAAATAAATATTTTTTTATTATTTTTATTTAATTATTTTAATTAAAAATCAATTATAAATACTTAAAAATAACATTTTTAAGGTTAGAAAATAGCCTCCAACTCACAAAAATACACCCAACAATCCTACTAAAATAGATTAATAAAACCCGTTTACTTACCGAACCATTATGCGATTTATCTAGGTTTAATCTCACTTGTGGTTAAAACCACTTCGCGTGCAATCAACGTCATCAACCGAACGCACCCAAGGTGAGTGAATCTTACAATTCCCCCTTTTAAATTACACGTTTTGGGGTGTGTCATGTGTTATGAAATAATTAATTTATTTACTTAAACTTGTGCCATACCACATCGTGACTTAAACTTAGATTGATTTATTGTTGTGATTTACTTATATTCCGTTTGTCAAAATACATGAAACTCATACATTAAGCCCATCAGTTCCTCGTGGGAAACGAGTAGAACATCGCGTGCTTCATTTCAAATTCATTATTGTTCATATGTGTTGTGTTATTCATATTATCATGTTTATGCAATTCATTCATCAGGCCCCTCAGTTCCTCGTAAGAGACGAGTTGAGCATCGCGTGCCTTTAATTGTTCCATTATTATTCATGAGTGTTTCATTTAACATTCTATGATTGCCGATTAAGTTACATCTATTTTTACTCATGTATGGTTGTGCACATATTTCATAATCAATTTAAGTAAATTGTTCAAATGTTTCCCATAGGATTCACTCGCCAACATTATGTTGATCCAAAAACCTTTTTACACATGATACAGGTGAACAGGTTGAAGGAAGAAAAACATAGGATATGCCTTAGAAGAGAACCAAGAAGCTTAGACTGATAGATAGAAGATGTTGTATATTTTATTTCCTTTAAATTGTATTAATGAATATGAAACATATAATAAATGTCATGAGCTTTGATGATAACCCAATTATGCCCCGATCACCTTTTCCGCTGCGGGTCGGGGTGTGACAGATTGGTATCAGAGCCATGACTATAGGGATATAGGATAGGTTATTAGACCCTTGAAACCTATACTATAGTCTGCCTAAATTTTTAATTGATTAGGTGGTTACATACAAACTTGTGATATTTATTTGTTTCATATTTGTTTACATTTCAGTCAAACATACATGCTCATTCATTATACATATATACATATATCGATGTTCATGTATTCAATTTATTTTCATACTCTCAGTATCCAAAGATTTTATGCAATTTTCAAATCTCATCAAAGTAAGTTCTGCGACGGGCATGTAGTAACTGGAAGGGTACAAGTACCGGTAGTCGGAACGTCCTGTCTAGGTTGGCATTCGTATAAATCCAAAATAACGGACCAGTTTGCCTACCTGGGGACTAACGATGAGAGTACGACGGACCTATTAGGCCAAAGCATGCCACACCAAACGTCGTTCGAACTAACCTCACTTTGAGATGTCACCGTGTCTACACCTGGACACATTCCGAACATCACACGTTGTATACATATCTCTCGATTTTCTCCGGATTTTGTGAACGCAACCAGGCAGAAACCGTGCGAACCATATGAAAAACCGGTATTCATGGGGGCCCACATGATTACACAGGTAAAGTATGGCGGCATGAAGGGCCTAACAGCAAGCAAAACCCAAGACATCCTATGGATGTAGTAGATTTATTTTTTTTCTATATTTATTTTATGAACGTTCAATCCCAAACTCGACCCACGATCCCAAAGGCATCCAACTCATACTCTTGACATGTATTCCTTGTAGATGTCTTCTAGCCTCGCTCGTAGGAAAATGAGAGCAGGAAAAGCCCGTGAACGCATGGCTACCCAAATCGCTCAACAAATGGCTGCCGTAATACCCAATATTATAATCCAAGTTCAACAAGCACTTACCAATAATCCCATCAATCAAGCAAACCAAAACATTTTCAACTCTCCCCCAAATACCACTAAATGCACCTACAAGCATTTCAAATCATGCGACCCTCCGAAATACAAAGGGACTGAAGGCGTCACCGCTCTCCTCCATTGGTTTGAAGAAATGGAGAACACATTTCTAAATTGCGATTGCCCTGGCGATCGCAAAGTGCGATATGCTACCGGTCGATTATATGGGATAGCACTTACTTGGTGGAATACAGAGAAGGCCAAACGAGGTGTTGAAGATGCTATGTCCTTAACTTGGAACGAATTGAAGGAAATCATGACCAGACGATTTTGCCCAAGGAGCGAAATCAAGAAGTTAGAAGATGAATTTTACTCATTGAAGCAAATAGAAGGAGACCACATCACCTACAACAAAAGGTTTCTCGAATTACATCAAATGGTTCCCAACATGTTCACTCCCCTCTACCGTTTGATCGAGCACTACATTCATGGTCTTCCGTCAAAGATTCAAGACCCTGTAATAAGTACCAAGCCTGCAACTTTGGAAGCAGCAATGGAGCTAGCAACAGAGCTCACCGAGAACCGAATCCGAAACAAAGACTTCAAGGAGGAGAAGAAGAAGGATAAAGAATCGGCTGAAGCCTCCGACTCCACTCAACCCGAATCCCCTTCTCAACCCAATCCTAAGAGAAGAAGAGTCGGGCGACTCTTCGCTGCTACTCAACGAAATCAACCAGCTTTTCACGCTATACCCATCCGAGCTGTCCCGATCACCCAAGTGGCACCCAACTCAACTTACCCAAATAAGAAACCATATCTTGGACCTCACCCTCGATGCAACAACTGTTTTTATCACCATCCCCTTACCCTACTTTGTCGTCTATGTGCAACTTGTGGACGCTATGGTCATTTGAGCAATGTTTGTCGCACCTTTCAAGACCAAACCTCTTCCCCTACTCAAAACATGGCCCAAACTTATCATCAACCCCAATACCCCATGTTCCCATATGCTCGAGCTTGCTTCAATTGTGGCGACCCTACCCACCTTAGAAACACATGCCCTCAATTGGTTAACGTTATCAACACTCAAGCCCAGTCAAACCCAGTTAACCAAGTAAACCAAGCAAACCCAGCTCCACCGCCAGCAAGAGGAAGAGTCTTCAATATCAACGCCAATCCTGTCGAAGATAATGACGGCCCAAACAAAGATACTCAGCTAGTCTTCTTCGCCGGAGATCCAGATTCAACTCTTATCGTTTAGTTTTTATGTTTTTCCATGTGTAGACTGTTAGAGAAATTATTGGATATTATATATATTGTTTTCAGTATATGCAATTTCATAGGCCGCCGCTCCCCATTACCTATGAGCGTGAGCTGTTCCCCATTACCTATGAGCGTGAACCTGGCGTGCCCACCTTTATTGTCATTTTCAGTACATACATACGATCGGCTCCGCTTGATTGAGCCTTGATCGCACATACATTTTTCATTACCAGTATCTTGTGGTTGTTGTGTTTGATATAAAGTCGCATAGAACTAATCATAACACGCGGATAAAGTCAATGAGAATTTGACAAGAATATGGTGGATACGCCGCTGGTACTTCCTATATATAAGTATTCTTGTAAAAGGATCAGAGGCATTATCTGGCGATTATGAGAGGTTCCATGCATAGGCTGTTGTGTGATTATTGTTTAGATTAAGTTTATCATTTTCAGTATATGCAATTTCATAGGCCGCCGCTCCCCATTACCTATGAGCGTGAGCTGTTCCCCATTACCTATGAGCGTGAACCAGGCGTTGCCAACATAAGATCGGCTCCGTCCGATTGAGCCTTGATCTCACAGACATTTTTCATTTTCAGTACACACAATACGATCGGCTCCGTTTGATTGAGCCTCGATCGCACAGACAATTTCATTATCAGTATGTTGTGGTTGTTGTGTTTGTAGTAGAGTCGCATCGAACTAACCATAACTTACGGATAAAGTCAATGAAAATTTGACAAGGATATGGTGGATACGCCGCTGGTACTTCCTATATATAAGTATTCTTGTCAAATGATCGGAGGCATTATCAGGCGGTTATGAGAGGTTCCATGCATAGGCTGTTTGTGTGGTTAGGTTATCCATTTTCAGTACATGCAATACGTTCGGCTCCGTTTGATTGAGCCTTGAGCGCACATCCATTTCATTTTCAGTACATGCAATACGATCGGCTCCGTTCGATTGAGCCTTGATCGCACAGATATATTTCATTTCAGTATTTTATGTTTGTTGTATTGGTTGTAGAGTTGTAGGACTAATCATAATTCACTGATAAAACCAATGAAAATTTGACAAGAATATGGTGGATACGCCGCTGGTACTTCCTATATATAAGTATTCTTGTCAAAGGATCAGAGGCCTTATCGGACGGTTATGGAAAGTTTTATGTAGGATTTATTAGTTCTTGGTAACTAATCATAACTTGTGGATAAAACTAATGAAAATTTGGCAAGAATATGGTGGATACGCCGCTGGTACTTCCTATATATAAGTATTCTTGCCGAAGGATCAGAGGCATTATCAGGCGGTTATGAGAAGTTCCATGTAGGATTTAGTATTGCCTTGGTTGAAATTATGTTGCATTTATATCATCTCACTATTTAAAGAAATTGGATTGTGATCCATTTTTATATAGACTAACCTCTCCATCATAACGAACGAGAGAGGAACTGTCACCATTCAAACATATATGCTATCAGAATGTGGATACAATTGTTAGTTGTTGTGTCTATTTGTGTAGATTGTAGAATTTCTGCCTTAGGATATAACCCTAAGCATATTCAAACTCTTATGCATGATATCATTTTAGCGAATCATTCCTGCTTAACAATACTTATACAGTAGGCAACAAAAAGCGATTCCTGTATTAGGATACTTAACCTTTACAAGGAACGTTACCGCCTCAAACAAAAACCTAAACCCTAATTTTCTTCTAAAAATGTAACCGGCAAACTCAACACTATCATTCTTTTAGTCAACTATATCCCTAATTAAATTTCGGGACGAAATTTCTAAAAAGCAGGGGATACTGTAACATCCGTCCAAAAACGGATTTACCAAACCCGCTCCGTTTATCAACCGAACAGTCAGTCAAATTTTTCGTTGCGAATTAAATGCCCAAAATAATTTTAAACGATCCGTAATCACTTATTATGCGGGGATATATATTTAGTTTTTGAAAAACTGATAAAAATAACAAAATAAAAATGTTTGAATCATGCCGGGTTTCGAACTCGGGTCTCTACCGGTTCAACCAAACACTTAACTCACACACCGTAAACCACTCCGCCACTTTGATTTTCTGTTAAGTAAATGGATTTATTAAATCAAATAATGATGTGCGGAATTCAAACTCAGTCAACTCGCGCCCCAAACAGCTGTCGTCGGAAATTCCGACGACTTCGCCCATAAATTACGCAATCGCTCAATTTAACCAATTAGTTGACTCCAGCGACAGCTAGCCAACGTCTGGAAACCGCGTCATCATCCAAAATCGCCGGAGAACAGTTGACTTCGAATATAGACCGAATTCAGACCCCATTCATCTCGTTGCTACCCTATAAATACACCCACAACTCGCCAGAAGTTTTTCACACTCAAATCGCACCCTTTCTCGGCGAAAAATCACTCGCCGGAGATTCTTGATACTTCGCCGGAAAAACGTATCAGTAATCTCTGAGCTTACTGAACCCCCTAAACCTTCACCGAAGTCACCCACAACCTTTTCAAGCCTTCGGAAGACTCTCTGCTGCAAGATACTTGTCGCCGGAAAAAGACTTCTGTCGCCGGAGTTCTGCCGGAAAACAGAGTAAACTCAGTCGGTACCCTTCACGCCTAATTCCTTTCCTTTTTACTTTTATCTCGTTTGTAAATGATCATTTAACGCTAAAAGAAACATGAATCAACATTCTAAACCAGTCCGTCGTCACTTCCGGTTAAAACCGGTGAAGAAGACGAAGTTCAGTAATGGTTAAGTATAATTAAATTCAAGTTATTAACCGGGTTAGACACACAGTCCAGCGGTGGACTGTGTGCACTTTTAACGCTAAGGTCACGAGTTCGATTCCGGTTTCACACACGCCGCCTCGATAAAAATCCTTTTTTTTTAACAAACTGAACCGGAGTCGCCTGGCGTATATGTTAAGTATATTGATAACCGAGTTACAACCAAGTGTGACACACAGTCCGGCGGTGGAGTGTGTGTCCGCTAACCCACAGGTCCCGGGTTCGAGACCTGTGGAGCGCACCGGTTATTGAGATTAAATTCGTTTTTAATAATAAATGATTTCTGTTAATTCTAATTAATATATATATATAATTAAAATCGGATATATAACGGGTTAGACACGTAGCTCAGTTGGTAGAGCTGCGTGCACGCGTACGGGAGGTCTCGGGTTCGAGCCTCACCCGGCGCACAACAATATGCTATAAACCGGTCAACGATAGTCAAAGTCAACGGTCAACGCGTACTGTAGCAATAAAATAAAATATTTTTTTATTATTTTTATTTAATTATTTTAATTAAAAATCAATTATAAATACTTAAAAATAACATTTTTAAGGTTAGAAAATAGCCTCCAACTCACAAAAATACACCCAACAATCCTACTAAAATAGATTAATAAAACCCGTTTACTTACCGAACCATTATGCGATTTATCTAGGTTTAATCTCACTTGTGGTTAAAACCACTTCGCGTGCAATCAACGTCATCAACCGAACGCACCCAAGGTGAGTGAATCTTACAATTCCCCCTTTTAAATTACACGTTTTGGGGTGTGTCATGTGTTATGAAATAATTAATTTATTTACTTAAACTTGTGCCATACCACATCGTGACTTAAACTTAGATTGATTTATTGTTGTGATTTACTTATATTCCGTTTGTCAAAATACATGAAACTCATACATTAAGCCCATCAGTTCCTCGTGGGAAACGAGTAGAACATCGCGTGCTTCATTTCAAATTCATTATTGTTCATATGTGTTGTGTTATTCATATTATCATGTTTATGCAATTCATTCATCAGGCCCCTCAGTTCCTCGTAAGAGACGAGTTGAGCATCGCGTGCCTTTAATTGTTCCATTATTATTCATGAGTGTTTCATTTAACATTCTATGATTGCCGATTAAGTTACATCTATTTTTACTCATGTATGGTTGTGCACATATTTCATAATCAATTTAAGTAAATTGTTCAAATGTTTCCCATAGGATTCACTCGCCAACATTATGTTGATCCAAAAACCTTTTTACACATGATACAGGTGAACAGGTTGAAGGAAGAAAAACATAGGATATGCCTTAGAAGAGAACCAAGAAGCTTAGACTGATAGATAGAAGATGTTGTATATTTTATTTCCTTTAAATTGTATTAATGAATATGAAACATATAATAAATGTCATGAGCTTTGATGATAACCCAATTATGCCCGATCACCTTTTCCGCTGCGGGTCGGGGTGTGACAAAGAAACCCAGCTATATGGAAGAATTTTGATCTCTGTTTAATGTCCGACAGCCGCGAGATGGCTAGATGCAAAGATTGTGGAAAATTTATGAAGGCCGCAGCCAACTCAACCCTTAAGAAACACACTGAGCGGCATTGCCCATTGACGAAGGCAAAGAAAAATGAGACGAGAGAAAGTTCCGGCACCGGTTCTTCAAATGTTTGATGTAACCCGTTTGGTTTGGTGTTTTTAATAAAGTTTGTGTAATGTTTCTTTCTATTGTGTTTGTTATGTTTGATTTTTATTATTACTTACATTGATAAATAAAAATAGTAACAATAATCGGTTAAAATTAAAAAACAAATTAATTGGTTACAATATATAAAAAAATTTAACCGGTTACAAAAAAATAAAAAATTACTCAGAACCGGTTCCAGTAAGATTTTATTTCTTTGATCGTCTACTAGCGGCAGGTGCAACACTTTCCGATGAGTTTCTCTTAGGTGCGGGTACCTCAGTACAATCGTCGTCCGAATCGTTAGTCTCCACTTCTTCGTCCTCCTCTTCGTCAACAATTTTATGCTCTAACTCAACTTCATCTTCTAGACTAGTTTTATGTTGAACACGATCAACGTCATCCAAATGGTCCTTTAAGCATATTGCCATATCTAGCGATTCCGGAGTTAGTCTTGGTCTTCTAATTGACAAAACCCTGCCACTAAGAGAAAACACACTTTCCGAAGCTACCGTGGAAACTTGAACCATTAGTATATCACGAGCCATGGTGGCTAAAATCGGGTATTCGGATTCTTTCGATTTCTACCATGCCAAAACATCAAATTTCCTATACTCCTCGGTGGTCATAGTAAGCGAATACTGATTTTTTTTATATCTCCCAAGTTCACTTGTTGGTTCACTACCCCTTTGTTGTCTAGCCATCTCGTCTCTAACGACATTCAACATGGTTATAAGTGGATCCCCGCTTGTTTCATCGTTAGAGGCCATGGACCGAGACTCAAACAAATTTATATGATTTTTTTCACCATATTTTTTAAAATAATGATCATAAAGTTTGGCCATACACTCATTGAATATTTTTTTTGTTTTTGCTTTTAAAGTTGGATCCTCCTCATGCATATCCAACTTGTCATAAATTTAATCAATTAAAGCTTCAACACCCGGTACGTTTAAAGCTGGATTTAAAGCGGCGGTACATAGAAAAACGGGTGGTAATTCTAAAAAATATTTTTAGAATTTTTAAATCATTGGTCTCGTCATATTCCTTAACATGTCACTAGAATTTTCAAACTTTTTAAAATTAGTTATTTTCAAATACAATTGGTCCACAACTTTAGAACTAGTAGGATAATAAACACAGGAAATCAAAGTCGTTGTAGTTTTAAAAACTTGTAAAAAAGTACTTAGGTTATAAATATTTTCCCAAGCCGTGTCGGGAAAGGGGACGACTAGGTACTCATCCCGGGTTGGGAATTTGCGTTTTGGAACTCTTTGAGGCCATTTGTTGATTAGAATGTGAAAAAGAACAAGAAAGAAATGTAACAAGAAGAATAGATATGAGAAATTGTGTGCTAAACAATAGATTTCTAAACAATATGTATAGAATCGGTTCAACGGTCAGGAACCGGTTCCAACGGTAACATTATAACGGTTATAACCGTAACCGGTTCCAGCGGTAACATTATAACGGCTATAACCGGTTCCTTCTAGAACTGCATTTCCGGGTACTGGTGGAACCGGGTACTAGTGAAACCGGGTACGGGTAGGAACCGGGTACGACCCGATTCAAATGGTAAAATTGTGGAACCGGGTTGGAACCAACGGGTATTTTGAACCCGGAACCGGTTCTACTTAATGTCGGGTAGGAACTGGAACCGGGTCCAGTTCGGTTCTACCGGTTCGGGTTCGGAACCGGTTTTTATGCCCATCTCCAGGGGCGGATATGAATTTCTTTATATACCTGTTAACTCGACTCGATTATCTGAAAAGTATACCCATTCGCCCAAACATATACTTGAAATAATTCTCTTTTTATTTATTTATGCTATGTGTGTGTATATATATATATATCATAATTTTCTTTTCTTTATTTTAAAGGTAACTGATTCGTCACTTCATTCCTTACTTCTTTGAAGATCATATTATGGTTCTTGAACAGTTTTGCCAAAGAATATAGAAAGAGTGCAGAAAGAAAATAGAAAGATATAGAGATTTGTTAATTTCAATTCATGCATATCTTCATTAACAACCTACGGCTATATATAGCCATTTCTAAGCAAAATAAATAAGTAAATTAAACTAACTCCTAACAATTTGGAGAATGTTGGGCATCCCCACGTGTCAATTATTTTCTCAATACTAATTCCACTAATTATTCAAACCAATTATTCAAATAAAAAAGAGATGAACGTTGCAACAAACTGGCTGCATGCATGCGACTATGTTGTGGACGTTTTGGGTTCATGCACCTTCTTGGGCTCCTGCATATCCAGCTTGAGTTTCCTAGATGGGAGCCCAGGCCCATAACAGATCATCTTTCTAAACGAATCATCCTTGATAGCTCTTAAAACTCTTGCCCTTCGGCCTTTTCTCATTCTCTCTGAAGTAGCGTTGGCTCATCTTCTCCTCATTCTCTCCATTCAATGACAATCGTAAACCTATAAGGGTGGAAGGGATGCTTCCCACATGAAGAGTGATAAATTCTCCTTCTAGCAAATTAACTCATATCATGTTAACTCCCCTCTCCACTCCCGATTTTGCACTTAAACATAAGGGGTGCTCCCTATATGAGTAGTAAACATTTTTTTCTTAAAAGAAAAAAAAAATAAAAGCGTGATTGGTTGAAAAAGAGTGAAGCCCCTCCATTAACCCCCTCTCTCTCCTATTCCCTACGTGACTACTCCCCGATATTTGTCATTCACTGCACATCGATGGGGGTCGGTGACGTTGTGCCCGTGTGGTGAACCACATCCCTGCACCTCTTCGCCGCACACACCCCGTCCCCCCAAGTTCTATGCAATGTTATTTTTCGTTGTTAAAAAGATAGAAGCATCCTAGACGATACTTGTAAACCAGAACATAGATGTGTGAAATGCTATATTTAGTTTTTCTAAACTCTTAAGTATCTTAATATTGCTAACGAATTTATTTACCGAAATATCCATTGCACTCCTTCTTTTAATAAAAACTTTATTATAATATATATATATATATATATATGTGTGTGTTGGTGGCACAACTTGTCTATTCATATATAGCTTGCCAACATTGTGACCTCAATTGCAGGGCGCAACGCTGTGCTTGGGAAACATTACGCCCCCTCATGGAAAATTGTGCTAACTACAATAAGCATCACATGTGGCTCACTTTGCGCTCTACATTGTGCGTGCAAAGTCTACTCTATACATTATCATGCTAAGCGCAAAGTGGCACACTGTGCGTTCATCAATGAAAATGGCAAGGTGGCGCGCAAGTACCTAGTAAGAACACTCTAGTCGCGCAAAGTGTCAGATCTCAGATCTGGACTTATTTCACATCAAGATCCTAACTTTTTAACCGAAAACTCAGTATGATTAATCCATAATATCATTCTGTGCATCAAACGTAAAATAACAAACAACTTTTTAAGTGAATCTAACCTTGTTCGTGAGACCCTTGTTCCAAACCAAGGTCATGTGTAGTCGTAACGCCTCTTAAGGGGCGTTTTCTGACACGTGTCGTTTCACGTCATACAAGGGCTTTATGGGGCGTTATATCAATAGAGCCCGTAGTCATAACGCCTCTATCTTATCATTACCCAATTAATTAATAACCCCTTAAGTTATAAATATATATGTATGTAAATATATGTGTGTGAGTGGAGGGAAAATACAAGCAAATCCAAAGCGCCGCTATATACATAACGCCTGCCAAGATTTCACCCCCCCCCCCCTATAAAACCCCCCGTAGTGATGTTGGGGGCGCTATGGGGCGCCTTCGACCTCCTCCCCACCACAAAGCGCCCCAATACACAAAGGCCTTAGCTAAATGGTCCAAACATTAAACCCAATATAAACAGCCCACTAACTTTATTACGCTAACACTATCCCGGATACTTCACGGGTAATTACCAATAGATGCCCGACAAGCAACATGTTTTGAGTCGTGTATAGGACAAGCTTTTATATTCTGGTATGGGGTTGGGATTACTCAAACCCGCTTCATTGCCATCCTACTCCATGTTTCATGTGGAACCCTTTTAGTAACTTGCTTATTATTTCTTTGAATTAATTTTCTATGTAACCTTACAAACATTATAAATATCATCTTTGCTCTTTATCGGGCTTATTAAAACCGTGGATTTTGGTTTTGGTGCTTAAAATGATAAATAGAAGTAAATGTGAAACGCCTATTGCTTTATAGCTTAGTGGCATTTTAAGGGTGGGATAAGGTTTTGGGACCAGTAGGTCCTGCGTTCGATTCCCACAATGGTTTTTCCTATATTTATTGAGTTTTCTCCTGAATTGGTGTATATGCATTATGCCTTATGGAGATGGATATGATCGGGTAATTACGCTGGTGACACGATGATACTCTAGTGGTCCGTAAGTGATCCAAATTTGCCGTTCCAAAAAAAAAGAAGTAAATGTGCAACGGTAAGAAATGATAATATATATATATATATAATGGATGATGTCTTTTCGTAAGTTATATAACGTGAAAACAAAATATTACATCATAGTTATGAATACCATGAGTAACCGAATAGAACATGATCGACAGTCGATACTATGAATAGAACATGATGGGAAGTCAATACTAAATATGTCACTAGGGTAAGATTATTGTAAAAAAGACTAAAAGCAGCAATTAGATCTAAGTTAATTGAAAAGGGTAATCAAGTAATTTTATCATTGATTTAATTAATTCAAAATCTTCCATAAACCGTCACCCTAATTTATAGGAATCCCGAATAACACTGCAAACACCATTCAGCACGTATATAACACCATTCAATAATTATATAACACCTTTCAATAAGTATATAACACCATTCAATAAGTATATAACACCATTTTAAAGATCTCTATAAAAACACCACGAATAACACTGCAACAACAATTCAGCACATATATAACATCATTCAATAATTATATAACACCATTCAACACATATATAACACCATTCAATAAGTATATAACACAATTCAATAATTATATAACACCATGAACTGAAACAAAAAACCATTAACTGAAACATTCGATTGAACGTAATTTTTTTTTCTATATATAAGTATAGTAATATGATACTCATATTAAAGATTAGAAAACACTCGTTATTATGGTGTTATTTTTTTTTAAAAAAACGAGTTATGTGTAAAAAGTTATTAACGTTTAAAAAATAAAAAGGGAACTTGCATGTGGATTGCATGTGACTTTCTAAAATTAAAAATGTTAATTTTAACTTTATACCCTTAATCTAGAAAATTAATTATTTTAATTGTTATACTATTTACAAGATTGTCATCAAGATCTCAACCATTAGATTAAAGATTACATTTGAGCCTCTTTTACAAGATCCTCTACCTATTGTCACTATATGAGTATATGCTAAACAAACAACCGTCTCAAAGTTTTAAGGGCTAACAACTTGTCGTTGGTTTATGACGGATTTTAAAAGGATATTCAATGAAATGTTCATATTAATTACAAATGATAAAACTATAAAAAAACCCTATATTAAGGCATTTTATCACATTACAACCTAAGAATGCGTAAGGCACATATTGTCTGAAAAAAGGGTTACTTGTAAACATTGAGGTATTTGGATTGTTAAGGACTTAAGGATATGATTTATATGCTCTATATATTGATGATATAATCCCATTTATGATTTATATGCTCTATATATTGACGATATAATCCCATTTTATAACTAAGTGGTAAGTTTTTATTACGATTTAAAGGGTTATTCACACTAAATTTTAATTTAATTTACCAGTCTTCAAATTACGTGTATCAAACTCATGACCTTATTTGTTAGTTCTTAATAAATTCACATTGTATTTATGATCAAATCATAAACTAATTCCTAATGGTATATGTCCAAATCATCTTGGACCCATCATAGATGCCCGAATCATAAACTTGTGGAGTTTGAAAGACGTTTTGGGCCTTTTGGCCCGTTTACTTTGGTTTGTTTTGCGCCTTTTCTCGATCAACCAGACGAGGCCCAAGGGCATGACCACATGAGAGCGTGAGATGGATTTAACATTCAGGGTCGGCCCGATGGAGTGTAGGGTGAACAACCGTATAAACCCACTCGTTTGGGAGTCCAAAGTTTTTAACTTTTGTTTTTATATATAATTAAAAAAATAACAAAAGCTCGTAATTAAATTTTAAATCCAATAATAAAAAGTAAGACAAAAGCTTATATGGTTTTAACACACTTAAAAGAATAAAAGCCATTGGCTTTTTCAGACTAATTATATATATATATATATATATATATATATATATATTAAAGTAAAGAAGATCTACAGTGATTTGGAACAGTGATTTTTTTCTTTTGTGCTTTTAGTTTAAATTTTTTTTTTGTCTTTTATGCTTATATTTTTTTTAGTTTTAACCTTTAATTGTTTTTTAGTTTTAACCTTTAATTCTTAACATTGACTCTTACAATCCTTAACTTTCTAAATAATTTTTAATCAAGCTTTACGCAAGTTTTTATCGTTTTCTTTTTTCGTTTACATTATTTTTTTTACCTTTGTTATTTACTATATCGTTTTACCTTTGGTTATTATTTTGATGTTCAGAGCTGAGTTACTGCGCAAATAGCGCAACCAATTGATATATAATTTTAATTAATTTTACAAATTTATTTATCGGTTGTTATAGTGTGTTATACGTTCTGAATTCCTACCTCGTTCCTGCGCAACGCGCAGGTAACTACGACCCTAGTTCTATATATTAACAAAACAAAACGTAAAACAGTAGTTATAATATTAAAGAAACTAAAGAAATCCTTTTAACTCTTTTAGGTTTTTTTTAAACTAATTTACATTTACACTTCTAACTGTGTAGGCATCAAGTCACGAACAAGATCTTTTAACTCTTTAGGTTTTTTGTATAACTAATTTTAATTCTTTTATATAAATGATTTATGTTTATGCCCCTAAACTTTAATAGATTTATCAAGTTTAATAATAATTCTTTTTTCTATTAACGATTTACGTTTCTACCCCAAACTATAATAGAGTTATATAAGGCTCTTGAAGTCTAATTATATTGTAACAAATACTTGTTCTTTTATCTTTTTTAAAATTTTATTTTTTATTTACTTATTATTTATTTAAATTGTTATAATTAAAACTAACTTTTAACTCTAGATATGTTATTGAATTGTGTTGCTTGCTTATTTTTGCCGTCATTTAGATTAAAACATACATAGTCTGAATTAACCCTTCAGTATACCAGGCAACAAAATTAATTATTTCTTTTATTTACCTTATTATAGTTTAAGCTAAATTTTAACTATCGACATGTTTCTCAACTGTGTTGATTGCTTATTTGTATCGTCTTTTAAAATAAAGTCAACATGGTTTATAATAACTCGGTGATATATAATGTAACAAATACATCAGCGCCAACATTCTTGTATGACCTCGCCGCGAAGCATGAGCGACAATACTAGTTACCTAACTAAATCCATTAACACAAATACCAATAAGATGTTTTAAACAATTAAGCGTCTATTGTTTAAAACCTATTTATATTTTGCTACAAAAATATTGTTTTGTTTATTTTTATCACAATTAGGGTTACAGATGAACCGAACAGCCTTGTTCATGTTCATTCGTTAAGGAAAAAAGTGTGTTCATGAATTGTTTATAAACAATTACCGAACAAGATTTTATATTCATGTTCATTTGTTAATTTTAGGTAACGAACGCAAACAAACACAAACAAACGTTTATAACACAAACACGTCTTTGCCGTAAAATTGCCTGACTGCGTAATCACTAGCGTCACCCATGAGCTTAAAAGGAAAGCTCCAGCCGAGCGAAACAAGAATGGGGGCACTAATAACCTTTCTTCAAAAATTCAAAAGCTTTGAAACATTCCTAATCAAAGACAACGAAACATCTTTCTCGAGGAGTCGGGTCATTGAGCGTGTGATTTTGGAAAAATCTTTAATGAGTCTCCTATAAAAGCCCGCATGACCGAGGAAACTATGAATCGACTAAACACTAGTCGGTGGCGAAAGTATGCTAATAGTATCTATCTTAGCCATATCCACCTCTATGTTGTCCCTTGAGATTTGTGTCCTAACAATATCCCCCCTGTCACCAAAAGGCGGCACTTCTCCCAGTTTAGTATCAGCTTCATATCCGTACACCGCTTCAACATCCTCTCTGGATTTAGCAAACACTGATCAAAAGAGCCGCCATAAACCAAAATGTCATCCTTAAACACCTCCATGGAAGTCTCAATCATGTCCTGGAATATGGCAACCATGCAATGCCGAAAGGTAGTCGGAGCGTTACATAACCTAAATGGCATTCAACGATACGCATATGTGTCGTAGGGGCATGTGAAGGCCGTCTTTTCCTGATCCTCGGGTGCAATGGAGATTTGGAAATAACCTTAAAATTCGTCGAGGAAACAGTAGAATTGTTGCTCCGCCGGGCGTTCCAGCATCTGATCGATAAACGATAGAGGGAAATGGTCTTTCCGGGTGGCATCGTTCAATTTTTTATAGTTAATGCACACACGCCAACCAGAGACAGTACGCGAAGGGATGAGTTCATTCTTCTCGTTCATCACAACTGATATCCCACCCTTCTTCGAAACGACTTAGGTTGGGCTCACCCAAGGAGAATCAGAAATGGGATATATTAACTCGATATCCATAAACTTCAAAACCTCTTTCTTTACCACCTCTTGAATGTTTGGATTTAGACGCCTTTGAGGTTGCACCACCGGTTTATATTCGTCCTCCATAAGAATCCAGTGAGTACAATAGGTGGCGCTAATGCCCTTTATATCTGAAAGCTGCCATGTAATCGCTTCTCAATGCATCTTCAACACATCAATCAACTTCACTTCTCCTCATGCGCCAATTTAGATGAAGGGTATGTTTGGCAAGGAGATTTTAGAAGCTTTTAGGAGCTTCTAGCTTTAAGCTTTTAAGAAAAAACTCCTTAATAAAAAGCCTTGTTTGGCTGAAGGAGCTTCAAGCTTTTAGGTTAGGAGCTTGAAGCTTTTGGTTAAACGCTCCTACTAGTAGCTTTTAGAAGGAGCTACAAGCTTTTAGGAAAAAATGACTATTTTAACCTCTAAAGATAATGAATTTTTTTAATGCACCAACTTTTTAATGTCCATTTTGGTCATTTTATACATTTTATTAAAAGCTCCAACTACTCTGCCAAACACCTAAATATATCTAAAAAGCCTCCAGCTTCCAGCCACCAGCCTCCAGCTTTCAGCTACTAGTTTCCAGCTACCAACCACCAGCTACTTTTGCCAAACATACCCGAAATAATGACGGGCAAACTCGAATCCTCCCCTGGATAGGGATACTCTAAGTGTGATGGTAGGACGTTAAGTTCTAAAGGTGGTGGAATCACTAAGGAAGGTCTCCCACTCTCATCACTAATCTCACAAAGGTCTATCTCATTGGGGGCCCATGGTGTCTCCTCCTCATCCTTCTCTCTTACCAAATCGGCTCCATAGATGTAGTCGAGGCATTGGTCCACACGCGAGATGAATTAGTTCAAGAAATAAATGGAATCGCATGGACCACTATAATCGTCTTGACCACTCGAGTGTTTCATAGATCTAGAAACCTCAAATGTGATGTTTTCGTCACCTACGCGGAATGTGATCTTCCTATCAAATACATCGATGATTGCCTTTGCGATACATAAGAATGGACGGCCTAGAATGATGGGAACTCTCTCGTCGGCCTCCATGTCGAGAATGACGGAGTCTATAGGGAAAATGAATTTATCGACCTTAACAAGCAAGTTTTCAACGATTCCCCGTGGGTATTTGACCGAACGGTCGGCCAATGACAAGGTCATGCGGGTGGGTGAAAGCTCTCCTAGGTCTAGCTTCTCGTAGAGCGAATCTGGCATCAAATTTATGCTAGCACCTAAATTGGCTAAGGATTGGCTAGGGGTGTCGCTACCAAATAAGCATAGGATCGTGAAGATTCCAGGATCTATCAATTTCTCTGGCCGTTTGTTCAAAACCACTGTAGAACAACCCAGGTCAAAGCAATGTTTAAGAGGTCCCCCAGTTTTTCCTTACGTTTAAAAAGATCCTTCAAAAACTTGGCATATTTGGGCATATGTTGGAGGGCCTCAATGAATGGAATGTTTATTTTAAGCTGTTTGAACATGTCGAGGAAATGCCCATATTTCTTAGCATATTTTTGATGTTTTAGGCGGGCAAGGTTCGGAACGCGCGAGTGATCTATGAGTGGTGACGGCCTAACCTCTATCGGTTTCTTTCCTACGCTCTTCTCTGCCGGAGACTCACTAGTTTGTGTGGTAATTGCTAGGTCTAGCCTAGAGTGCACTTTCCCATGAGCCTCCATCTCTATCTCTTCATATTCTAACTCTTCATCCTCTTCCTCAACCGACTCTCTAACAAACTCCTCACCTCAACCCCTACCGCTACGAGTGGTGACCGCCTTCAACTGAGCGGCCGTGTTGGTTTGAGTACCACCCGAGAACTGGCCAGGTGGCCGTTCTCCAAGTTCCTATAGCTATGACACCAACAGACCGTTGAAGATCGAAGAATGCGGATTGGTGATTTTTCAAAAGAATATCATGCTCCGCTAGGGTTTTCTGAGTAACCTGATCTTTAATAACTAACTGTGTAGTAGCTCCTCTATCCTCTCTAAATCAGTACTCGAACCATGACCACTACCTGAACCCTTACTATTTGAACCCTTACTATTTGAACCCCTACTAGAAAATTGACCCTGCCCCCGATTGGAATTGAAATTTGATTGGAAACCAGGGGGAACACCAGCTGATGCCAACTTATAGTTGTTCCAACTCGAGTTATTATTATTATTGAATGTATTGGTTGGACCCCTATTTTGACCCCCGATGAACTCTACTTTCTCATCAGTCATCAGTGGACACTTAAGAGTGCCATGACCTCCCCTACAAATCTCACACTTATCTCTTTGGATTTTATTTCCATCATCTCTTGAGCTAAATGTTCTAGAACAACAACAACACCAGTAGGGGTGAGCAAAATCCATTACCCGACCCGATACCCGAGAACCCTTTATACAATACCCCAAAATACTACCCTAAATACATACTTAGTTCCGGTTCTTATGGTATTCGGGTAAATCGGTTCCCGGGTATAAGACTGACTCGGACCTTGAGTTGCATTTATTTGTTTCAGTTATAGTTGTAGTTGTCGTACCAAATTAGACGTTCAAGAGCAAACTTGTCATCTTCAAATTACAGTTCAATGTACCAATTTAAACATGTTCCATATATTTCTATAACTCCATTTCAATTCTATATACCAAATTTACATTTGCTTGTTGAAGTTGAAAAGTTCCAGAAATTTTGTCTTGGTGGAATATCAATGATAAGAAGTCAACCACGGTTATAAGAATTCAACAACATAAGAATTAAAAGTCAAATAAAGTTCCAGAATTTTTATAACACGAATACATGTTAATGTAAACAACATATAGTATATATATATCAATTAAATGGATAATTAAGAGGGTTAAGAGGATCATTATGAATAAACACCTGAAGAACTGTATACCTATCAGTTAATAGCCGTGACTTTTTTAATTAGGTTAAAAGGGTCACTGGGCCCTAGCCCAATATGATATTGTGTGTGCAAATGTCTGTCTAGGGTTTTCATGTTCAAAAATCTGGAACCGACCTGAACCCGATTCCCATATAAAATAAGAACCGACCCAGTATCCTATATTTTCAGTTCGGGTCGGTTTCGATAGTTTATCGAATCGGTATTCTGGTTTTTTGGTCCATCCCTAAATATGCTCACCCCTAAACACTTGTATCAGGAGTGACCTGGTGAATATCTCATACAGATGAGGATGTACTAGTGACAGGAGTGGAATTTTTGTTAATTAACCGTTGCTTGTACTCGGATTGGGCAAAGCTTTCAAAGAGATCATTGCATTCAACCACACTTTTCTTTACCATTAAGTAGCCTCTTGCTGAAGTATCAAAACGGGCCTTAGTTTCATAAGTGATCCCGTTGTAGAATTTTTCTACAAGGGCCCAATCAAAGAGACCATGCTGGGAGCATCTAGCTAGCAAGTTTTGGAACCGATCCCAAGCAAAGTAATAAGGCTCGTCTGGTTCCATACGGAACAAGTGAATTTGGTCATGAAGGCGAGATGCCTTAGCAGACAAAAAGTATTTGTTAAGAAACTTGTTGCGTAAAGTAGTAAACGTCCCGCAGGTTGTGAATCGAGCTAAGCGGCAGCCTGTCCCGCAAGCGAGAAAGGGAAAAGATGTAGGAAGATGTCATCATTGGAGGCACCCTATAACTTAAAAGGTCCTACGATTTAGGTGAGGCGGGCTATGTGTGCGGGTGTATCCTCGTCATCACGACCATGGAACTAACAAGAGGTTATGATGGCAGTCATGATGTACAAGAGAATTTGCCATGAGTTTTCGTTGTTCATCTATGGGACGGTGATGGGAGAGTTCACGCCGGTGAAACCCTCAGTGGAGTGTTGGTGGATGGTTCTATAGTTAGCCATTTGAGGACGTGGGTGGGGTGTATTAGGTGGTGCGGATGGTGTAGATGGTGGAGTAGAGTCAGAAAGGGCTGAAGATAAGAAAAATATGTATTAAACTCGAATTTAAGATCCGAAAGCTTGGAAATCACAAGCGGGGCCGGTGGTCCTTGCGAACACGTATGGGGCATTCACTGCAAGACAGACACAAATACAAAATGACTCTAAAAAAGAAAAATAAAAAGACAACTAATTTAGACTCCTACGACTCGAAACAAACACAAATAGCACGTATGTGTCAAACAAGTCTAATCAAAGCTAATGAACACAATCGCCAAGAGTCCCCAGCAACGGCGCCAAAAACTTGATTTGCTAAAAGTAGTCTATTAGTTATTAACTAAAATTAACCTAATATAGACATAAGTTGTACTCTAGACTCTCTAAAACTAGACTAAACTACTAACCGGTAAGTAAACCGATCGACTCTAGTAATGCTAAGTAAGTCGGGAAATCGAGCCCACGAGACTATTTTGATTACGTACACTAGACTCACTAGATCTATTGACTGACACGACTAATTGTTTTTTATATTTTGAGAAGGGGGGTTCTGAATCCCTAAAATTGCAATTAAATAAATACTAAATAAAGCAAACGAACTAAGACGCGAATGGGCCTTTGGATTTAATTCAGCTGATTATGTGTCACACCCCTAATTTCCATGTGTAACCCGGTGGGCCCGGTTGGGGAATATCGTGACGTAAGTTGATATCATCATTACCAAACAGTACAATAATACACAGCGGAAGTCTGGATAATTACTATTACAAATGTTTGAATGTTCAAAGTTCAAAATAATAAATAATACAACGCTTGTAACTAGATCCACAGGCGGATCGAAATGTAAAAACAAAAAAAAGAACTTGTCAGACTAAGGCCTTCTAAGCAAACGGTTGCAATTACTCTTAAGCTTCACCGAGTACTTCCAGCCTATTTACGTATACATGTCACATGCGCTTAGTCTTTTGAAAATACGTCAGTTTTCACTGGTAAATACATTTAACCGACTTATTTTGAAAATATTTTTGAAAACATTTTGTGTACACAATGGTACTTTGTTTTATAAATAACTTGGGATAAATAATTTTCATGTTATCAGTTTTACATGCTAATAATACATTTAGAGCCCGAAACCTATGTCGGGATCATGATTAATCGACACACTACTTTAACACCTTTAATAGGTGCACCACTAATGGGCAATACTTTATTTTAGCATCTGATGGGTGTATGCCTACACCCCGTGCTTAGGTCGTGGCCATTTGCAATTAAATGAGCCGTGGATATCCAGGACACGGTCGTTTTAACCCCCAATGTTTAATATTAAGCAATACGAATTAAAATGGATTATTTGAATTCCCGACTCATTGGTCTTCGATCCCATATCCAACCATGCGGTATTAGTATACCGTATCCCAAGCCCGTAAGGGAAAATAAGTTAAAGTATTTACCTGGTTTGCAAAATCTTCTAAATAACAAGAAAATAAGCAAGCACAACCGTAATCAAGATAAACTAGCTTGGCGACAATCTACCGGAAGTCTCTAGTCTGGAATGGATGATATATTAACCGATTAGATAGCTAGCGGGTCTTTATTTAGTTATTGACTTAGACCGGCTAACTTAAAAATAGAGATGACGGTACAAAACGCTAGATCAAGCGGTGACCAGAAAAGAATGTATTTTGGACCCGACAAGTACTAGGACTTGTATAATATGGGTTACCTTTTTACATTCTGGAATATGAGAGTACTTTGATATGGTTAAACCCGTTTCGATTAAATTACGTAAACTAGTCACGTAGGCTTAACCGTACGCATATAAGCGAAACCGGGTAACCGGGTGAGTCCTATACAAGTTCCATATGCCATTATGTTTAAAATATGTTATTATAACAGTAGGTTATTGATATGATGGCCCGTATGGTTTTAAAAGTAAATTTTGCCTTAAAAGGGCAATTTCGTCATTTAAAATATAATAAAACGAGCTTATACGTAAAATGATGTTATTGATATAAATATTCTGTAAAAATAGTTATTTTATGATGTTATATCGCTAGGACATCAATTATATGTTTGGTTTATAGTTTAAGACCAAACTATGTCCCAAAAGGGTAAATTGGTCATTTCACATATAAATGATAACTTATTTAGGAATATGAGTTTGGGACATGTACTCACTGTTAATAGGTTGAAAATATGTTTTGAAATCAATAGGTATCAATTCTCAATGCTCCAATATGGGTTTAAACCACATTATGCGCCGAAACGGCGATTAAGTCGCTAAATGACGATATAAACGGTTTTTTAGGTAAAACTGTTGTTGTGACCAGGTTTGTATGACCAAAATATGTTAATATATATACTACATCAGCAAGTAAAATGTTTTGGTTCATTGAAATGTCAAAATTCCATTTTAAGTGCCGAAAGGGCAGTATCGTCATTTAAGGACGTAATATGCAAACTATAGGTTAAACTCAGTTTGCAACCTGAGTTAATATCCCAAGTAATCCTAACAATGATATTACATCAGTAGGTAGTTAGTTTTGAAGTCAAAATTATGTTTAAACCATTTTATGCGTTAAAAAGGGCGTTTTAGGTATATTTAACGGATACTTGCATAATGACTCGGATTTCTACATGACCATGTCCCATAACTCCAGAGGGTTATAGTACATTATAACATGGTCATAACACAATTTAGGGACCATAGGTAATGTTGCTAAACCAGGTCAGAACTGAAAGTCAAAGCAGAAGTCAAACTTTGCGACTTTCGGTTGCGAACCGACCTTAGACCTGGAATTGACGAGCCGAACATGTTCCTACATGTTCTTATGATTATTACCAAGTTATTAGGATGTCAAAACAGGTTTTATAACACCTACATTGCTAAATATGAATTTGTTTCAAAACTGACCCGTTTGACTTTTTTTTATTGACAAAACTTTGACCCGTCAATTGACCAAGCAAACGTGGTAATCAGAAGGTACCCTCTTGAGGGATTAACACCTACCTTATTACGATCATGTAGCCATGTTCGTTACGAACATTGGCTGGACCATAATGGTCTTAGCACAAAGTCAAAGCGTTTTTACGTCAACGCTTTGACATTGGCTTACAGCCTTCTAAAAAGGAAAGAATTGAGTTTGAACACTTACTAGTGAACCAAAGAAAGACTTAGAACTCAGGGGAATGCTCTAAGATAAGCAGGAGCTTTCCAAGTGAGCAAGAGAGGTGAAAGAGATGAATGAGCAAGTTGGGAGCTCACTCAAGGTTGCTATTTATAGCAAAGGGGAAGGCATAGGATCAAGACAGATGTTGGGGGATGATCCTAGATGAAGACAAGTGTTTTTGGTCGTGGCACAACCAAAGAGAAGGGTGGCATGGCGAGCAAGGTGGTAGGGCATCAGGCTGCCATGCATTCTGTCGCTGGCAGTCCCTTACGGACCGTAAGGGTTATGCCTTGCGGTCCGTAAGGACCTCTGGCGCCCACAGGATTTGAATGGTTACAGACCGTAACCAATAAGGCTTGCGTCCGTAACCGCCTTACTGAAAACCATATTTGCTTAAGCTTACGGTCCGTAAGGACCTTCAGAAATTTGAAGTTTGGTATTTTCACCACTTTGGTCCCCGATTTTCCTCGATGCTCGTTCAGAGGTCATTAAAATAACATGACGGCGTCGTTGGTCCCTCTCGGCTACACGAGGCAATCAAGAATTTTCGGGACACGTGATGGAATTTTATCGGACGAAATATTTGAGGTGTCACATCTTTACCCCCTTAATAAAAATCTCGACCTCGAGATTTATTCAAATAGATAAGGGTACTTTTGTCGCATATTAGACTCGACCTCCCAAGTATATTCGGGACCTCGACGGGCATCCCATTTGACTTTCACAATAGGTACGTGCTTCCTACGAAGCTTTTTAACTTGCCAATCCTCGATCGCAATTGGTTTCTCTATGAAACGCAAGTTTTCATCAATCTGAATTTCTTCGTGAGGCATTGCTAATGACTCATCCACGAGGCGTTTCTTTAAATTGCTGACGTGGAAAACATCATGGATTCCACTGAGCTTTTCCGGTAGCCTAAGCCGATAAGCTACGGGTCCGACACATTCAGTTATTTCGAATGGTCCAATGTACCTCGGGCTTAACTTGCCTTTTTTTCAAAACGCATTACACCTTTCCAAGGTGACACCTTTAGCATAACCTTGTCCCCAACTTGGAACTGTAAAGGTTTTCGCCTTTTGTCGGCATAGCTCTTTTGTCTATCTCGAGCTGCCTTAAGTCGATCACGGATTTGTACAATCTTTTCCGTGGTCTCAAGAACGATTTCGGGTCCAGATAATTGGGCTTCTCCAATTTCGGCCCAACACACAGGTGTCCTACATTTTCTTCCATATAGGGCTTCAAAAGGAGCGGCCTTAATGCTCGTGTGGTAACTATTGTTATAACGAAACTCGATTAGGGGTAAGTGATCATCCCAACTTCCGCCTAAATCGATCACACAAGCTCGAAGCATGTCTTCCAAGGTTTGAATGGTACGCTCACTTTGTCCGTCCGTCTAAGCCGTACTGAAGTTTAATCTCGTGCCTAGAGATTGTTGGAAGCTTTTCCAAAAGTGAGATGTGTATCTTGTATCTCTATCAGATACAATGGATACCGGCACACCGTGCAAGGACACAATCTCATTGACATAAAGCTTAGCCAGCTTGTCAGAATCATATGTTTCCTTAATCGGCAAGAAGTGAGTGGATTTGGTTAATCTATCCACGATAACCCAAATCGTGTCATTGCCATGGTTGGTTTTGGGTAACTTAGTGATGAAGTCCATTGTGATCATCTCCCATTTCCATACTGGGATTTCAAGTTGTTGTAGAAGTCCTGACGGTTTTTGGTGTTCTGCCTTAATTTGAGAACATGTCAAGCACTTTGCTACATGATTAGCTATATCTTTCTTCATACCTATCCACCAATAATTGGGTTTAAGATCTTGGTACATCTTGTCGCTACCCGGGTGAACCGAGTATTTAGAGTTATGTGCTTCCTGGAGGATTACATCTCCAAATCCTCCATGGATCGGAACCCAGATCCGATCATTCATCCTAAACATTTCGTCCTTTCCAGATGCTCACAGATCGATAGTTGCACCTAATCCTTCCTTGGCAATGTTGTCCTCACTCATGGCTTGCTTTTGTGTATTTAACAGCTTTTCATTTTGACTACTCTTCAATTCGATGCTTTTGGCATTGATCCTTAACGGTTTGATTCTTTCCTTGCAACTAAGCGCATCAGCGACTACATTCACTTTTCCTGGATAATATCGATCTCACAGTCGTAGTCGTTGAGTGTTTCCATCCAACGACGTTGCCTCATGTTCAAATCCTTTTGATTGAACAAGTGTTGCAGACTTTTATGGTCAGTGTAGATGATACACTTTGTTCCATATAAATAGTGCCTCCAAAGCTTGAGTGCAAACACTACCGTACCCAATTCCAAATCATGGGTGGTGTAGTTTCTCTCATGCACCTTTAGTTGTCGTGATGCATAGGCAATCACTTTGCCTCTTTGCATAAGCACACATCCCATGCCTATGTGCGATGCATCACAATAAACTACGAACTCCTCCACACCTTCTGGCAGGGTTAACACCGGGGCATTGCTCAACTTATGCTTTAGCGTCTTAAAGGATTTTTGTTGTTTTGGACCCCAGTTGAATTTAGCATCCTTACGAGTTAGGATTGTCAAAGGAGCGGCTATTCGTGAGAAGTTCTCGATGAACCTTTGATAATAGCTAGCCAGTCCTAAGAAACTACGTATCTCGGAAGGTGTCTTTGGGGCTTCCCAATTCATTATTGCTTCTATCTTTGCTGGATCTACTTGGATACCATGTTCAGTTATTATGTGACCAAGGAACTGAACCTCACGTAGCCAGAATTCGCATTTAGAAAATTTTGCGTACAACTTTTCTTGACGCATAATTTCAAGAATACACCTCAAATGTTTCTCGTGATCAGATTGATTACGAGAGTAGATGAGTATGTCGTCTATGAAGACAATGACAAACTTATCTAAGTATGGCTGGCAGACTCTATTCATGAGATCCATGAATGCTGCTGGTGCATTAGTGAGCCCAAAAGGCATCACTAGGAACTCGAAATGTTCATATCTCGTTCTGAAAGCGGTTTTCTGAACATCTTCGTCTCTAACTTTTAGTTGATGATATCCTGATCTCAAATCAATCTTCGAGAAGTAGCTTGCGCCTTGTAATTGATCAAATAAGTCACCGATCCTGGGCAGAGGATAACGATTCTTGATCGCTATCTTACTAAGCTCACTGTAATCAATGCACATCCGCATTGATCCGTCCTTCTTTTTGACGAAAAGGATAGGAGCTCCCCAAGGCGAAGAGCTAGGTTGAATAAAACCTTTCTCTAATAGTTCGTCCAATTGGGTTCTCAATTCTTTCATCTCAGTTGGCGCTAAACGGTACGGAGCTTTAGCTATGGGAGCTGCTCCAGGTATGATGTCAATTCGAAACTCTACCTGCCTATCAGGAGGTAGGCCAGGTAATTCTTCAGGGAACACGTCTGGGTATTCGGAAATGATAGGAATATCTTCAATCTTTGGTTTGGGTTCATCAACGGTGATTTGTGCCATATAAATGACACATCCCTTCGTCATACATCTAGATGCTTTAAGCAAAACTGCTTTATTCGGCAATCCAAAGTGTTTATCTCCATGAATGGTGAGGATTTTACCAGGCGGGGATTTGATTTCGATGAGTTTCTTATCGCAGGCAATGTGTGCTTGGTTACGCGATAACCAATCCATGCCTAAGACTACATCGAATCCCGCTAGTTTCATGGGTAAAAGAGAGACAGGGATAGAATGATTCTTGATGGATATGAAGCATCCGTCAAGAATGGAAGAAGCGGTTTCTATAGTTCCATCAGTGAGCTCTACTTCATAGATTATGTCTAGAGTTCTTACGGGCAAGTTTAATAGTTCACTAAATTTATGATCTACAAACGATTTATCGGCGCCCGAATCGAAAAGAACTCTAGCAAAAGCGTCGTTGATAAGGAACGTATCTGTTATAACATTGTTATCCTTTACAGCTTCCTTAGCATTCATTTGGAAGGCTCTAGCTGTGGCCTTCTTTGCCTCTGAGGTTTTGGGTTTACCCTCGGTATTTGCCTTTGGGCAACTTGTTTTGATGTGGCCCTTCTCACCACATCCAAAGCAAGTAGCATCCTTAATATTGCGGCACTCATGAGACCGGTGCCCAGTTTTCTTGCAGATGTTGCATTGCTTCTGTTTTTGTTCTAGGCGACATTGTCCATAGTGTTGCTTCCCACACGTTTTGCACGTGGGTTTGTCGCCCGATTTCTGACTGTCCTTGTTGAACCCATGCTTACCCTTCTTGTTAAACCTCTGGGAGTTATTATCCTCCCATTTCCTCTTTCCATCAGTGTCAGTCTTAGCTGAAAATTGCCTCACATAATCCTGTGTGAGGGAGAGGGATAACTCCACAACGGACTGGTAGGTGCCAGGCTGCACCGCTTTAACCATACTCCTGATTTCAGAAGCTAGCCCATTGATGAAACGCGCAATGCGTTTGGGCTCTAGAGTAACTAAATAGGGCACTAGCCTGGAGAGAGAGTTGTAGTCGATGACGAACTTCCGACAGTCCATGTTCTTCATTGTCAGATTTAGGAAATCTGACTCAATTTTCTCCACCTCATGAGGTGGGCAGTAGGTATCCTTTACAAGGTTTACAAACTTGGACCAACTCAAGTTGTAGAGATGAACATTGCCCGTAGATTGGACTAAGGCTTTCCACCAGATAAGGGCATCGCCCTTGAATGATTGAGATACATACTTAACCACATTTTTATCAGCGCAACCGCTGATATCCACCACCGTTTCCATCTCATCCAACCATCTTAAACATTCAACTGCTCCTTTTTCCCCATTGAAATCGCGGGGTCTACAAGACACGAAGTACTTGTAGGAGCATCCATCGCCATCGACATTCAGTTTCTTGGGATGCGCATCACTCTTTGTTATACTCTTCACATTCGAAGAGTGCGCCTCACTCTTTTTCGGTTCAGAGGGGTTAGGCTGAGATTTGGGTTTAGAAACAGCCTTAGAGCGAGTAGCACTCGACTCGGGTTGACGATCAGATCTGTCCTTTAAGGCCTTACCAACTTTCGCGGCAATAAGTTCTCTGAAATCATTCTTACTAATAAGAATGTTCTCATTGGCATCGTCATCATGGCGTTTGCTGTTTACTTCATTTGAATCAGCCATTGCTGTAGTTTACTTCAATATTTTGAGATGGATTCAGTTAGTTGCTGTGGTGTACCCTTATTCACGACATGGTTCTATGACCATATAGGATTTAAATATTAAATGTAGTATATTTATATATAACCTAGGTCTCGAAGGACCTTCATAGGTATTTATAGGTTGGACACAGTCCAGCATTTATCAGTTAGTGAGTCAAGCGTCACTACTGTATTTTGCACATTGCTTTACACTACCATTGAGTGTTTGAATAATTTAACCAGGACCCAATTTGATCACTAAGGCGTCAGGGTGTGAGCATTGTCATTTACCCAACTGATTTATGTGACATTAATTGTTACATGGAATTAAAGGGTAACTCCTCATTGAGAGTTTAATATAGAGAAATGATAAAATTTGGAAGTTGAACATTGTTCACCTTTGCTAGACAGAAGGTTACTTCCGAAATTTTCATTTGCCAATTCCTAGTTGATCATAGTCATTGGCTAATAGATCTTGGGATAATATAGCGGATCAATAAAATTTCATTTGCCAGAGAGGGTCTGTATGGTGGTCTAAAGGATGGTCCAGTGAAAGATGGTCCAGTCATCGAGGGTCCACCCCTCATGGGTCCTTTGCCTTTTCCTCCGCGTCAGAATTTAGGCGGCATGTTCCTGCTTCAAAAACAAGTTAAATATAGTACAAAGCTAGAGCAATAAGATGGAAATGATCAAGCCTAGGTCAAAGTCTACACTCGAAAGTCTAAGAGATGTGTGTTATTATGTATTCCCAAGATTAAACACAAAAGGCTAGTGTTTAATTCACTCGAAACCTGGCTCTGATACCAACCTGCCACACCCCTAATTTCCACGTGTAACCCGGTGGGCCCGGTTGGGGAATATCGTGACGTAAGTTGATATCATCATTACCAAACAATACAATAATACACAGCGGAAGTCTCGATACTATTACAAACGTTTGAATGTTCAAAGTTCAAAATAATAAATAATACAACGCTTGTAACTAGATCCACAGGCGGATCGAAATGTGAATACAAAAAAAGAACTTGTCAGACTAAGGCCTTCTAAGCAAAGGGTTGCAATTCCTCTTAAGCTTCGCCGAGTACTTCCAGCCTATTTACGTATACTTGTCACATGCGCTTAGTCTATTGAAAATACGTCAATTTTCACTGGTAAATACATTTAACCGACTCATTTTGAAAATATTTTTGAAAACATTTTGTGTACACAATGGTACTTTGTTTTATAAATAACTTGGGATAAATAATTTTCATGTTATCAGTTTTACATGCTAATAATACATTTAGAGCCTGAAACCTATGTCGGGATCATGATTAATCGACACACTACTTTAACACCTTTAATAGGTGCACCACTAATGGGCAATACTTTATTTTAGCATCTGACGGGTGTATGCCTACACCCCGTGCTTAGGTCATGGCCATTTGCAATTAAATGAGCCGTGGATATCCGGGACACGATCGTTTTAACCCCCAAATGTTTAATATTAAGCAATACGAATTAAAATGGATTATTTGAATTCCTGACTCATTGGTCTTCGATCCCATATCCAACCATGCGGTATTAGTATACTGTATCCCAAGCCCGTATAAGGGAAAATAAGTTAAAGTATTTAAATGGTTTGCAAAATCTTCTAAATAACAAGAAAATAAGCAAGCACAACCGTAATCAAAATAAACTAGCTTGGCGACAATCTACCAGAATGTCACACCCCGACCCGCAGCGGAAAAGGTGATCGGGGCATGATTGGGTTTTCATCAAAGCTCATGACATTTATTATAACGTTTCATATTTATTATTACAATTTAAAGGAAATCATACAATCATAATTACAACATGTTCTACACAATCTTTCTAGACTTCATTATTTTCTTCTAAGGCAAATACTATGTTTTCCTTGCTTCATCATGTTCACCTGTATCATGTGTAAAAATGGTTTTTTGGATCAACAAAAAGTTGGCGAGTGAATCCTATGAAAAACATTTAAACAAGTTTATTGAATTGATTATAAATAAAGTGCGTAACCACATATGAGTAAATATAGATGTAAACTTATTCACAAATCACTTAATATTAAATAATGCACATACATACAATAATAAATTGTTTTGAGGCACGCGTTGCTCAACTCGTCTCCCACGAGGAACTGATGGGCCTAATGAATGAGTTTTGAGGCACGCGTTGTTCTATGAACTGATGGGCCTAATGAATGAGTTTTAAGGCACGCGTTATTCAACTCGTCTCCCACGAGGAACTGATGGGCCTAACAAATAACTTGCATACAACTTGACAATATGTAATAAATAACTACAAACAATATTTACATTCTAAATTTAAATCATAATATGGTATGGCAAGAGTTTGAATAAACGAATTAGTTTTAGTGACACATAATACACCCCAAAACGTGTAATTAAAAAGGGGAGTTGTAAGATTCACTCACATTAGGTGCGTTCGGTTGATGATGTTGAATGCGCACGAAGTTGGATTTAACCACGAGTGAAACTAACCTAGATAATAACATAATGGTTCGGTAAATAAGCGGATTTTATTAATCAATTTTTAGTAGGATTATTGGATATATTTTTGTGAGTTTAAGGCTATTTTCTAACTTTAAAAATGTTATTTTTAAGTATTTTTAATTTAAATAAATAAATAAAAGAAATAAAAAAAAAGTTGATTTTTGACTGTTGACCATTGACTTGTTGACCGTTGACCGTTGACTTGTTGACCGGTTCGGTCGGTTATATGTGTGCGCTGGGTGAGACTCGAACCCGTGACCTCCCGTACGTGTACACGCAGCTCTACCAACTGAGCTACGTGTCTAACCCGAACTATTTCTGTTTTTAATTATATTTATATACTAATTAGATTAATCCGAAAATCATTTATTTAAAAACGATTTAATTGCATAACTCGGTGCTCGCCACAGGTCTCGAACCCGGGACCTGTGGTTTAGTTTGGCACACAGTCCACCGCTGGACTGTGTGTCTAACTTGGTAAATATTCTGGTTATTATTATACTTAACATCTTACTGAGTAAACCCGGTTCGGTTTCTAAAAAAAGGCATTTTATTACAGCGAATGTGTGTGTGACGAGGATCGAACTCGGGACGTATGCATATTGTTTGCACACAGTCCACTGTTGGACTGTGTGTCTAACCCGTTCATAATATCGATTTTAATTAATCTTATAACATACACAACTTCGTCTTCTTCGTTCAAAACACAGACATCGATTAACTGACTGTTATTTGTTAAATTAATTTAACGAACATTATGAGCAATCATAATGTAATGAACAGAAAAAGGTTTGAGGATTGATTATACCGAACTGTTCGTCTTTCTTCAGAAGTCCGGCAAAGATCGTCGGCTCTGTTTTGGTGACCTTCGGCTGATAGGATTAGTTAACAATTTGGAGGGATTAGATGTGAAATTGAACTACTGAGTAACGATTATCAGTAGGTTTAAATGATCATACCGGTTAACAGCAGGTTTCTGAAATTTCAGAAATTTTCCGGCGAAAACAGATAATCCGGCAACGTCGTCTGGAAAAGATTCTGGGTGAGGGATTGATATTAGAATTTGTCCAATAATGGAATGAAACAGAAAAATCGAAGTAATTACCGTGTAGATGAAAGTCTCGGTTTTCCGGCGACTTGCAGAGATTTTCCGGCGAGTGAAATTACATCGAGAATTTGTGTGATTGTGAGCGAAAACATTAACAGAGGCTTGTGGGTGTATTTATAGGGAAGAACATCGATGAATTGGGTCCGATTACCGTCTTGATTCGTCGGTCAATAATTTCCCGGCGGTTATGACTGATGTCGCGGACTGGACATCATGTTGAGGTTAATGCTTCGGTTAAATCAGAAGAAACCGTCCATTATCGGCGAAATCGTCGGGATTTCCGACGACTGCGTTTGGGCGCGTCAGTTTGAATTCGAGATTGTGATATTTGAATTAATTGTTTTGATATATTACTAAAGAACACAAGTGGCGGAGTGGTTGGATGGATGGAAGTTAAGGCTTTGAAGTTACCCGGCTGACCCGGGTTCGAAACCCGGCAGCCTTGTTTTATTTTTATTTCACTATTTTTAATACATTTTCAAATATAAATTTTATTTTCTAATATACTTATTAATTATGTATCATTTAAAATTAATTTGAGCATTAAATACGCAACGAAATTTTTAACTGATTATTCGGTTAATAAACGAAGCGAGTTTGGTAAATCCGGTTTTTTTTTACGGATGTTACAGTATCCCCTACTTTTTAGAAATTTCGTCCCGAAATTTAAGTAGTGACATATTTGTCTAAAAAAGATGGTGTTTAATTTGACAGTTACATACTTAGAAAGGAGTAAGAGTTCAAATTTTTGTTTGAGGCGGTAACGTTCCTTGTAAGGGTTGAGTACCCTGATACAGGAATCGCTTTTTGTTGCCTACGGTAAAAATATTGATAAGTAGAGTTGATTCACTAAGTATGATATCATGCGTAAGAGTTTTGATATGTTTGGAAAGATAAGGTTATATCCTAAAACAAAACTTCTAATACTAAAACCTACATGGAACTTCTCATAACCGCCTGACAATGCCTCTGATCCTTTGGCAAGAATACTTATGTATAGGAAGTACCAGCGGTGTATCCACCATATTCTTGTCAAATTCTCATTGGTTTTATCAGTAAATTATGATTGGTTCTATGATGTGACTCTAGAACATAAATAAACACAACAACCGATATCTGAGTCCTAATTCTGATAGCATACATGTTTGAATGGTGACAGTTCCTATCTCGTTTGTTATGATGGAGAGGTTAGTTTATGTAAAAATAGAACACAATCCAATTTATTTAAATAATGAGATGATATGAATGCTAAATCAGTGAGTATAACACAAACTTCAATCAAGACAATACTATATCCTACATGGAACTTCTCATAACCGCCTGATAATGCCTCTGATCCTTTGACAAGAACACTTATATATAGGAAGTACCAGCGGCGTATCCACCATATTCTCGTCAAATTTTCATTGGTTTTACCAGTAAGTTATGATTGGTTCTATGAATGTTACTCTAGAACATAAATAAACACAACAACCAATGTCTGAGTCCTAATTCTGATAGTATACATGTTTGAATGGTGACACAATCCAATTCCTTTAAATGATGAGATGATATGAATGCTAAATCAGTGAGTATAAAACAAACTTCAATCAAGACAATACTATATCCTACATGGAACTTCTCATAACCGCCTGATAATGCCTCTGATCCTTTGACAAGAACACTTATATATAGGAAGTACCAGCGGCGTATCCACCATATTCTTGTCAAATTCTCATTGGTTTTATCAGTAAGTTATGATTAGTCCTATGTGACTCTAAAACATAAATAAACACAACAACCAAAGCTTGAGTCTTAATTCTGATAGTATACATGTTTGAATGATGACAGTACCTCTCTCGTTTGTTATGATGGAGAGGTTAGTCTATGTAGAAATGGAACACAATCTAATTTCTTTAAATGATGAGATGATATGAATGTTAAATCAGTGAGTGTAAAACAAATTTCGACCAAAACATTACTAAATCCTACATGGAACTTCTCATAACCGCCTGATAATGCCTCTGATTTGACAAGAATACTTATATATTGGAAGTACCAGCGGCGTATCCACCATATTCTTGTCAAATTTTCATTGGCTTTATCCGTAAGTTATGATTAGTTCTATGTGACTCTAAAACATAAACAAACACAATCAACCAAAGCTTGAGTCTTAATTCTGATAGCATACATGTTTGAATGATGACAGTACCTCTCTCGTTTGTTATGATGGAGAGGTTAGCCCATGTAGAAGTGAGACACAGCTCAACTTCTTTAAATGATGACACTGTGATATGTCGTGAGGTATGATGATATGAATGTTAAATCAATGAGTATAAAAACAAAACTGAAATAGTAATTCGCATTAAGATCCTTGGATAAATTTCCAATTCATAACTGGGATACAGAAAAATTGAGATAACATAAAGAAAAACGTAAAAACTAAGCGGTTGGAGTTGAATCTTGATTTTTGGTGGGACTAGTTGGGTGGTTTCGTTTGGGCCGTCATTATCTTCAACAGGATTGGCGTTGATGTTGAAAACTCTTCCTCTTGCTGGTGGCCTAGTGATTAGGTTTCCTTGATTTGCTTGGTTAACTAGGTTTGCTTGAACTTGGGCGTTTATGATGTTAACCAATCGAGGGCACGTGTTTCTAAAGTGGGTAGGATCGCCACAATTGAAACAAGTTCGAACATATGGGAACATGGGGTATTGGGGTTGTTGATATGTTTGGATCATGTTTTGAGTAGAGGGTGAGATTTGGTTTTGAGGGGTGCGGCAACCCTTGCTCAAATGACCATAGCGTCCACAATTCGCACATAGTCGACAAGGTAAGGTAGATGGATGGTGATAAAAACAAGTGTTACATTGAGGGTGAGGTCCAAGGTAAGGTTTCTTATTTGGGTAAGTTAAGCTGGGTGCTACTTGAGTGATTGGGATAGCTTGGAGGGGTACGGCTTGTGAGGCTAGTTGGTTGCGTTGGGTGGCAGCGAAAAGTTGGCCGTCTCGTTTTCTCTTAGAAATGGGTTGAGAAGGGGATTCGGTTTGGGTGGAGTTTGAAGTTTCAGTTGATGCTTTATCCTTCTTCTTCTCCTCCTTGAAGTCTTTATTCCGGATGCGGTTCTCGGTGAGCTCTGTAGCTAACTCCATTGCTGCTTCCGAAGTTGCAGGCGTGGTACTTATTACAGAGTCTTGGATTTTTGAGGGAAGACCTCGAATGTAGTGTTCGATCAAACGGTAGAGGGGAGTGAACAAGTTGGGAACCATTTGATTTAACTCGAGGAATCTTTTGTTGTATGTGGTGTGGTCGCCTTCCTTTTGTTTCAACGAATAGAACTCATCCTCTAATTTCTTGATTTCGCTCCTTGGGCAAAACCGTCTTGTCATGATTTCCTTCAACTTTTCCCAAGTCAAAGTCATAGTATCTTCAACACCTCGTTTAGCCTTCTCTGTATTCCACCAAGTAAGTGCTATTCCAAATAAACGACCAGTAGCATATCGCACTTTGCGATCATCGGGGCAATCGCAATTTAGAAAAGTGTTCTCCATTTCTTCAAACCAATGGAGGAGAGCGGTGACACCTTCAGTCCCTTCGTATTTTGGAGGGTCGCAGGATTTGAAATGCTTGTAGGTGCATTTGGTGGTAATTGGGGGAGGATTGACAATGTTTTGATCTTCTTGATTGACGGGATTAGCGGTAAGGGCTTGTTGGACTTGAACTACAATGTTGGGTATTACGATAGCCATTTGTTGAGCGATTAGGGCAGCCATGCGCTCGCGGGCTTTTCCTGCTCTCATCTTCCTACGAGCGAGGCTAGAAGACATCTACAAGGAATACATATCAAGAGTAAGAGTTGGATGTTTTTGGGATCATGGGTCGTATTTAGGATTGAACATTCATAAAATAAATATAACATAATAAATCTACTACATCCATAGGATGTCTTGGGCTTTGCTCGTAATTGGGCATTGCATGCCGCCATACTTCACCTTCGTAATCATGTGGGCCCCCATGATTACCGGGTTTTTCATATGGTTCGATGTGTTAGCCTGGTTACGTACACTAAAACCCGGAGAAAATCGAGAAATATGTATGTAACGTATGATATTCGGAATGTATCCAGGTGTGGACACGGTGACACCTCAAAGTGGGGTTAGTTCGAACGACGTTTGGTGTGGCATGCTTTGGCCTAATAGGTCCTTCGTACTCTCATCGTTAGTCCCCAGGTAGGCAAACTGGTCCGTTATATTGGATTTATACGAATGCCAACCTAGACAGGATGTTCCGACTACCGGTACTTGTACCCTTACAGTTACTACATGCCCGTCGCAGAACTCACTTTGATGAGATTTGAAAAATGAAAAATGCGACAAAATCTTTGAATAACGAAAGTATGAAGATGATTTGAATATGTGAACATTGAAATATGTATGATGAATGTGTATGTAAGTATGTATGTTTGACTGTAAGTATAATTCACTATGTATCACAAATGTAATATTGGAAATGTTTGCATGCGTTTGTGTATGTAATAAATATGAAACAAATAAATATCATAAGTTTGCATGTAACCACATAAACAATTAAAATCTAGTCAACTATAGTATAGGCTCTAAGGGTCTAATAACCTATCCTATATCCCTATAGTCAAAAGCTCTGATACCAATCTGTCAACCCCGACCCGCAGCGGAAAAGGTGATCGGGGCATGATTGGGTTTTCATCAAAGCTCATGACATTTATTATAACGTTTCATATTTATTATTACAATTTAAAGGAAATCATACAATCATAATTACAACATGTTCTACACAATCTTTCTAGACTTCATTATTTTCTTCTAAGGCAAATCCTATATTTTCCTTGCTTCATCCTGTTCACCTGTATCATGTGTAAAAATGGTTTTTTGGATCAACAAAAAGTTGGCGAGTGAATCCTATGAAAAACATTTAAACAAGTTTATTGAATTGATTATAAATAAAGTGCGTAACCACATATGAGTAAATATAGATGTAAGCTTATTCACAAATCACTTAATATTAAATAATGCACATACATACAATAATAGATTGTTTTGAGGCACGCGTTGCTCAACTCGTCTCCCACGAGGAACTGATGGGCCTAATGAATGAGTTTTGAGGCACGCGTTGTTCTACGAACTGATGGGCCTAATGAATGAGTTTTAAGGCACGCGTTGTTCAACTCGTCTCCCACGAGGAACTGATGGGCCTAACAAATAACTTGCATACAACTTGACAATATGTAATAAATAACTACAAACAATATTTACATTCTAAATTTAAATCATAATATGGTATGGCAAGAGTTTGAATAAACGAATTAGTTTTAGTGACACATAATACACCCCAAAACATGTAATTAAAAAGGGGAGTTGTAAGATTCACTCACATTGGGTGCGTTCGGTTGATGATGTTGAATGCGCACGAAGTTGGATTTAACCACGAGTGAAACTAACCTAGATAATAACATAATGGTTCGGTAAATAAGCGGATTTTATTAATCAATTTTTAGTAGGATTATTGGATATATTTTTGTGAGTTTAAGGCTATTTTCTAACTTTAAAAATGTTATTTTTAAGTATTTTTAATTTAAATAAATAAATAAAAGAAATAAAAAAAATGTTGATTTTTTACTGTTGACCATTGACTTGTTGACCGTTGACCGTTGACTTGTTGACCGGTTCGGTCTGTTATATGTGTGCGCTGGGTGAGACTCGAACCCGTGACCTCCCGTACGTGTGCACGCAGCTCTACCAACTGAGCTACGTGTCTAACCCGAACTATTTCTGTTTTTAATTATATTTATATACTAATTAGATTAATCCGAAAATCATTTATTTAAAAACGATTTAATTGCATAACTCGGTGCTCGCCACAGGTCTCGAACCCGGGACCTGTGGTTTAGTTTGGCACACAGTCCACCGCTGGACTGTGTGTCTAACTTGGTAAATATTCTGGTTATTATTATACTTAACATCTTACTGAGTTAACCCGGTTCGGTTTCTAAAAAAAAGGCATTTTATTACAGCGAATGTGTGTGTGACGAGGATCGAACTCGGGACGTATGCATATTGTTTGCACACAGTCCACCGCTGGACTGTGTGTCTAACCCGTTCATAATATCGATTTTAATTAATCTTATAACATACACAACTTCGTCTTCTTCGTTCAAAACACAGACATCGATTAACTGACTGTTATTTGTTAAATTAATTTAACGAACATTATGAGCAATCATAATGTAATGAACAGAAAAAGGTTTGAGGATTGATTATACCGAACTGTTCGTCTTTCTTCAGAAGTCCGGCAAAGATCGTCGGCTCTGTTTTGGTGACCTTCGGCTGATAGGATTAGTTAACAATTTGGAGGGATTAGATGTGAAATTGAACTACTGAGTAACGATTATCAGTAGGTTTAAATGATCATACCGGTTAACAGCAGGTTTCTGAAATTTCAGAAATTTTCCGGCGAAAACAGATAATCCGGCAACGTCGTCTGGAAAAGATTCTGGGTGAGGGATTGATATTAGAATTTGTCCAATAATGGAATGAAATAGAAAAATCGAAGTAATTACCGTGTAGATGAAAGTCTCGGTTTTCCGGCGACTTGCAGAGATTTTCCGGCGAGTGAAATTACATCAAGAATTTGTGTGATTGTGAGCGAAAACGTTAACAGAGGCTTGTGGGTGTATTTATAGGGAGGAACATCGATGAATTGGGTCCGATTACCGTCTTGATTCGTCGGTCAATAATTTCCCGGCGGTTATGACTGATGTCGCGGAGTGGACATCGGTTATAACCGATGTTGAGGTTAATGCTTCGGTTAAATCAGAAGAAACCGTCCATTATCGGCGAAATCGTCGAGATTTCCGACGACTGCGTTTGGGCGCGTCAGTTTGAATTCGAGATTGTGATATTTGAATTAATTATTTTGATATATTACTAAAGAACACAAGTGGCGGAGTGGTTGGATGGATGGAAGTTAAGGCTTTGAAGTTACCCGGCTGACCCGGGTTCGAAACCCGGCAACCTTGTTTTATTTTTATTTCACTATTTTTAATACATTTTCAAATATAAATTTTATATTCTAATATACTTATTAATTATGTATCGTTTAAAATTAATTTGAGCATTAAATACGCAACGAAATTTTTAACTGATTATTCGGTTAATAAACGAAGCAGGTTTGGTAAATCCGGTTTTTTTTACGGATGTTACACAGAAGTCTCTAGTCTGGAATGGATGGTATTATTAACCGATTAGATAGCTAGCGGGTCTTTATTTAGTCATTGACTTAGACCGGCTAACTTAAAATAAAGATGACGGTACAAAACGCTAGATCAAGCGGTGACCGGAAAAGAATGTATTTTGGACCCGACAAGTACTAGGACTTGTATAATATGGGTTACCATTTTACATTCTGGAATATGAGAGTACTTTGATATGGTTAAACCCGTTTCGATTAAATTACGTAAACTAGTCACGTAGGCTTAACCGTACGCATATAAGCGAAACCGGGTAACGGGTGAGTCCTATACAAGTTCCATATTCCATTATGTTTAAAATATATTATTATAACAGTAGGTTATTGATATGATGGTCCGTTATGGTTTTAAAAGTAAATTATGCATTAAAAGGGCAATTTCGTCATTTAAAATATAATAAAACGAGCTTATACGTAAACTGATGTTATTGATATAAATATTCTGTAAAAATACTTATTTTATGATGTTATATCGATAAGACATCAATTATATGTGTGGTTTATAGTTTAAGACCAAACTATGTCCCGAAAGGGTAAATTGGTCATTTCACATATAAATGATAACTTATTTGGGAATCTGAGTTTCGGACATGTACTCACTGTTAATAGGTTGAAAATATGTTTTGAAATCAGTAGGTATCAAGTCTCAATGCTCCAATATGGTTTTAAACCACACTATGCGCCGAAACGGCGATTAAGTCGCTAAATGACGATATAAACGGTTTTTAGGTAAAACTGTTGTTGTGACCAGGTTTGTATGACCAAAATAGTTTAATATATATACTACATCAGTAAGTAAAATGTTTTGGTTCATTGAAATGTCTAAATTCCATTTTAAATGCCGAAAGGGCAATATCGTCATTTAAGGACGTAATATGCAAACTATAGCTTAAACTCAGTTTGCAACCTGAATTAATATCCCAAATAATCCTAACAATGATATTACATCAGTAGGTAGTTAGTTTTGAAGTCAAAATTATGCGTTAAAAAGGGTGTTTTAGGCATATTTAACGGATACTTGCATAATGACTCGGATTTCTACATGACAATGTCCCATAACTCCAGAGGGTTATAGTACATTATAACATGGTCATAATGAAATTTAGGGACCGTAGGTAATGTTGCTAAATCGGGTCAAAACGGAAAGTCAAAGCAGAAGTCAAACTTTGCGACTTTCGGTTGCGAACCGACCTTAGACCTGGAATTGACGAGCCGAACATGTTCCTACATGTTCTTATGATTATTACCAAGTTATTAGGATGTCAAAATAGGTTTTATAACACCTACATTGCTAATTATGAATTTATTTCAAAATTGACCCGTTTGACTTTTTTTTTATTGACATAACTTTGACCCGTCAATTGACAAAGCAAACGTGGTAATCAGAAGGTGCACTCTTGAGGGATTAACACCTACCTTATTACGATCATGTAGCTATGTTCGTTACGAACATTGGCTGGACCATAATGGTCTTAGCACAAAATCAAAGCGTTTTTACATCAATGCTTTGACATTGGCTTAAAGCCTACTAAAAAGGAAAGAACTGAGTTGGAACACTTACTAGTGAACCAAAGAAAGACTTAGAACTCAGGGGAATGCTCCAAGATAAGCAGGAGCTTTCCAAGTGAGCAAGAGAGGTGAAAGAGATGAATGAGCAAGTTGGGAGCTCACTCAAGGTTGCTATTTATAGCAAAGGGGAAGGCATAGGATCAAGATAGGTGTTGGGGGATGATCCTAGAGAAGACAAGTGTTTTTGGTCGTGGCACAACCAAGGAGAAGGGTGGCATGGCGAGCAAGGTAGCAGGGCAGCAGGCTGCCATGCATTCTGTCGTTGGCAGTCCCTTACGGACCGTAAGGACCTCTGGCGCCCATAGGATTTGAATGGTTACGGACCATAACCAATAAGGCTTACGGTCCGTAACCGCCTTACTAAAAACCATATTTGCTTAAGCTTACGGTCCGTAACCAGGTGTGGTTACGGTCTGTAAGGACCTTTAGAAATTTGAAGTTTGGTATTTTCACCACTTTGGTCCCCGACTTTCCTCGACGCTCATTCAGAGGTCATTAAAATAACATGACGGCGTCGTTGGTCCCTCTCGGCTACACGAGGCAACCAAGAATTTTCGGGACACGTGTCGGAATTTTATCGGACGAAATTTTTGAGGTGTCACATAATGAAACGACTAGGTTGGAATCCTACGCGACTGGGATTGGCTTTCTATTGGTTTGACAAAGTTATGGAACCAGGATCTTCAATTGCTAAACTTACCGGACAACGGAACAGGACCCTTGACTCTTCTCGAGAAGACACCTATGGATACCTAGCAAGTTGTTATAATACTGGCTATGTTGGAATTCCTCACAGCTTTCTAATTATGTTATTAAAGTACCCTAATGTGACAATTGACCTCATTGTATAAAAGTCTAAGGTAACTATGGTAAGTTGGTTTGACTCGATTAACAAGGGTTGAACTGTAAACGTGGTCTTTTCACAAATATCCTAACTTTAGCGATCTAACAATCTAGACAAACCGATAATCTCTGACCTCACGGATTTTAAGATTAATAAAACACCTAGACGTACTTGATTCACGAATTTACCTCCTATGGTGTATTGGCCAATTAACCATAAAATCATAAACATAAGTGTGTATAGATTTAACACGAGCCTATCATACGAAAGACATTAAAAAAGATTCATGTGAATATAATAAGCATGAAATCAAGCAAACCAAGGTACTCATATACACCAAATCAAAACTACCAAGTTCTTTACTTTAATAATTATCCATAAACAAAGTCAATACCAATAAAAATTCAAACTTTATCATGTAATTATCCTACCTAGGAAGTTTATAAGGGCCTGTTTGGTTTGTAGAATCTTTGGAATTATGATGGAATTAGACCATGCGTAGTGGTAACGTTTATGGGCGTTTTACCCTTGAAAAACGCCGCGCAACGCCCAAGCAACCGCCCCCGGGGCGTTTTTCTCGAATTTTTGCTCCAGACGTCCTTTTTTCCATGTCGGATGAAGATTTTGTTGGCCAATCACAGTCTTCTTTTTGTTTGGCCAATACCTTTTATGGTTTTTTTTAATTTAATTATGTACACCCCTTTTAACATAATGCCCCACATCCCCACTACACCCATTTTAGAAAAAAAAAACACCCCATAATGCCCCATTGCTGACTGGATCGCCACATGTCGGATAATGCCCAATGGTCTTCCTTTACCACTACGCATGGTCTTAGAATTAATTATCTTGAAATTTAATGTTTGGTTGGCACATGATAGAATTGGAATTTGAATATATTCCACCATTCATTGGAATTTAAGAATCCTTTACATCAGTAATGGAATTTCAACTTTCCAATCGAATGTTAATTAATTACCAAAAATACCCCATTTTTCATCTAGTTTATCTACTTCCATTTATAAAGTTATCAACCAAACACAATATAAAATTTGAGTGGAATTAATTCCAATTCCACCAAATTCCAATTCCTTACAAAAAAAATTCCACGAATCAAACGGACCTAAGTATTTAGCCAAGAAATATCATACTATCAAGAACAAAGATCATAAAACAAAAGTAAATCATGGTTCGAATCTAAGAAAATAAGAGAACGAAGAAACCCGAATGATTAATCATGAGCCAACTCTCCAAAACCTTCAATTCCTGCTCTTTGATCTCTAAAATTCGCCTAAGTCCAACTCTAATTTGTAGGGTTCTGAGTTATGAAAGTTAAGGTTCTATTTATATCAAATTCTAACTCAACCCCCGCAGGACCTCGAAACATTCTGCGAGAAAAGGCTCCCGGCGTCGCGTGTGGAGCAAATGGTGGAGGGGCGCGCGACGCGGGGTGTCTATGGTCAACACAAGTCAATTCTCTCCCCGCGTCGCGCGGGGGAGAGCTCTAGTCCTGGTCGCGTGACGCGGCCCGGATGTTTTCCTCGGATTTCATGTCGTTTCAGCTCTCGTACTCCTGGACTTGTTCTAATGCTCGGTTTTTGATAAATATAAACCATCGTTCGCCCTTTTCAGCTGTTCTTAACTTCCGAGACCTGGAAAACACAAATCGATCGGTTGTATACACATTCTAACTAAAAACGAAACTTAAACTACTAAAAACTATACAACTGTACACAGAAAACAAATGTAATTTACAATACATCAGGATGTTTTTTTTAAACTAACGTGACAAATGGTACATGTGTCAAATGTTTTTTTTATGGGGTGTTTAGACGAGTTTCTCGTGGATTTCCCTCCATTAGTTGTTATTGCATTCAACATTAGGTTAGGCCATCCACATTGGTTGCCTAAGAAGTTAGGTCTGACTAATTTGGCAACACCCGATGAAGCTTGTTGTGGCCGGAGTTAGCGGTTGAAGTCCAACATGAGGGTCGGGATTTCAGACAAGGAAACAGACGATGCAAAAAATATAAAAGCCAATTTTAAATTAAAAAAATGTTAATCAACTGTAAAAGAATATAAAAAACAATTTTGAATTAAAAAAAATTGTTAATCAACTGTAAATTAAGAAAATCTTCTATCATGAAGTTGAGATATTAGATTTTAAATTATTCGATGTTGACGGTTTCATACGATATCATAACGAAGCGCATGGACATTTTTTGATATTATTACATATATGACCATCTCGCTTTAATTATACACGGCTATATGATAGACGAGTCTATGATACAAACATTTAACAACTAACATCATTCATTTAATACAGCCAAACAAATAACCACGCACCAAATTTTTTATATTGTAATTTATAATTTGAGAGAGAACATTTAAAGTAGTCTTAATACGAAGATACAGTAACCCCAAAATTATTTTTAAAAAATTTTCTTTTACAACAATTACCTATACGAAGATACAATAACCCAAAATTATTTCTAAATAATTATCTTTTACAACACTTGTAAGAAATATGTTACAAAAACAAAAAGAAATAAAACATATATCTTGACACCGACCCGATTTCTATCCAATACCAACTCATCTTTCATTTAGATAGTTAGGTAACCCCAATGACAAAAGACGATCCATACGCCTGTGACCGGATACAGTGCTAGCTAGGTAATCTAATGACAAAAGATGACCACATACGCACCAAAGTATACTAAAACACCAAACTAGTTCAACCTCTGGATCTCACTCTTTCAAAACAGAATCTCACTGAACCGCTTGTTCTCACAAATCACAACTCGGTCACCAAACTGAGCTGACTCACTCCCGGTTTCTGAAACTTACCCATCCCAATTTCATTATCCAATTCTTCAACCATTTCCCAAAGAGTCTCAACCGATATCTTCTTAACAGAAAATAACCGCAACAATCTCTCTTTGCAAGCAGTTAACCTGTCAACAACAGAACTCAACTCAACCAACTCGTTCCAACTCAGCAACTTAACCCGTACTTTAAACTCACTGAGTCGAATCACTAACTCATTCACCGTCAACAAATAATCATGTGCAAGCAACTCCATGATACCATAAACCAATTTATTTCTTTCCACCAATAACTCATCAGGAACTTTGCATATTTCATCAATCACACCAACCAACAATCCAAAATCTCCGATCAAATCAGAGCTCATGATTGAAGCCAACAAATCTTGTTGTTTGTCTTTAGAAACTGTACAACAAGACGAACCCAAATTTTTATTTTTCGACGTGAAAAGAATGGTTTCGATGTAATGCGCGTACCACCGGACCCATGAGGATAATATCCACGTGGCAGGAGAAGATTTGTCGCGGAAGTTGGAGAGTTTAAGGTTGTTATGGCCGTTGGCTGACGGGAAGATTGTTAACTGGTCTTTGAGGATGAAGGGGCCGCGTGTGATGATGACGTGGACGGTGAAGAGGCACTTTAAAGCGACGTAGGTGTTTTTGGTGCGATGGAGGCGGGTGAGTAAGGAGTGGATGATGATGGAGGCGGTGGCGCGTGAGCTGTCACCGAGGGTTAGGAGAGTGGTTAGGTGGTGGTCGGTGGGAGGAGTGGTGGGGGAGTGGGTGGTGGTGCGGAGGACGGCGATGTGGAGGTAGGAAGTGGTGGGTTTAGAGAGGGTGAGTTTTGAGAGTGAGAGGTTGTCTTTGATGATGCCGATGAGGTTGTTCATGGTTTTAATGGGAATGATTGATGTGGCATTGGTGAGGTTTGGAGGAAATAGAGGAGAGAGAGGGAAGAGAGAGAGAGAATTTGACCGTTTGGAGAAATTTGGCTTGAAATGATGGTGTTTCAAGAAAGTTGTTTTGAAAGACGAGATATTTAATTTATTAAAGGTTTTGTTTGACAAAAAATATTTTTAAATATTGGAATGGACTTTTTTTTTGAACGGCATATTGGAATGGACTTATGTCAAATTATTGATAGCTTTTTATTTTTTCTAGCGGCTAATTAAATCACCGGATAAGCAGTCTGGAATGTTCTCAATCGATGAAATGCATTCTCTCTTCTATAACGGTTAGAGTTGGATTCATACCCGAGTCACCATGCCACCAGTTCCGGGGAAAACCTGTTGCCCGAAGGCCCACTGCAGTAAAACCCGGTACGGCTCGGTTTCGAACTGGCAACCTCCAGAAAATCCTAATTCTAAACTTTATTGCCACCACTAATGTCCTTCGAACTGGCCCACTATTTTAACCGTGGTTATAATAATCTAAATTTTTCTCCTCCTTTCGTCATCTCACTATCTTTTTCTAAAGCTGCCTATATTGACAAAAAGCCAGCGGGAGGCTGTAGAAAATATAGAACCAAAGAAAAGAGTTATTTGAAGAGTAAAATATACGGGAATTATCGTGTAATATTTAGTCTTGCACGAAATTGACTTACCGTTCTATTGTAATTGTGTTCCCAAACAAACAATCTGAAGCCACCAACACATTTAAGAGTGGCTCGAACTATATAAGAAAAGGTAAGTTCAAGATAGAGATGAAAATGGTTACTTACTGCTAATCAAAATATCATACCCGATTGTAAATCCTATACTCGACCCAATCGCCGTCAGTTACTTGAGGGGTAATTACGATAGAATATCAGGTATATTTGTGCACAGCAACGGATATTGGGTATACCGATGGCTGTCTCCGAAAACTCTAAAAAATATTAGGCCTTGACCGACATAAAAAAACTTGGCCCAAAATGTGTGTTAAGAGAAAATGAATTAAAAAAATAAGATCTTGGTGCTAGAGTCAAGCCTTAAACTTGAGATATCTACATTATTTTGAGATAGGTGTCCATTGAACTACCAACATTTCTATGCATATACGGATGCATATACTAAATGTGTGCCAATGTTTGGTAGTCCACTTGATAGAGGCACATGCCTTTTACAGGATAGGTCTCAGGTTCAAACCTAAGCAATGGGGGATAATTTGGAATTATTGGTGTAAAGGAGTAACATTTGACATTAAAAAAATATACTAAATATATAAATTACTATATATATATAGAGAGAGAGAGAGAGACCGGTTAACGTACAATAGAGGTTATCGTACGCTGAGCTGTTTTCAACATGAGGGATTATTTTTTAACATGCGGGATTTTTCTTTCAACATGCGGGATTATTTCCTGCATCCTCTGTCATGTTCCTGCATCTCTGTTCTACGGTCTATAGTCATTTTGATGAAAATTTTCAAAATCAAAGATGAATTTGAACACAATTCGATGAAATTGACCGAACAATGACCAATTTGAACTGAAACGAAAAAGAAAATTGAAACGAATTGGACGAAATGCATCCTTTGTTCTACGGTCATTGTTCAAGTTGTCATTTTTTATGAAAATTTTCAAAATCAAAGATGAATTTGAACATAATTCGATGAAATTGACCGAACAATGGCAAATTTGAACTAAAATGAAAAGAAATTTGAAATGAATCTGACGAAATTGATCAATCATAAGCTAATTGAAAACGAAGACTATGCGGCCTTGATTATTTTGCAACATGCGGGTTTTCATTTTTGGGTTTTATAACGTGCGGACTTCACCCAGCGTACAGTTCGTACGTCAAACCACATTGTTTTTTGCACTTTCTCTCTATATATATAAGCTTATAAAAACATGCGACTATTTGAAAGTTTGCTTCGGACGTCGACAAGGGTTAGCCGGCCAAAAGTCAGTCCTAGATATACTCATTAGTTTTTAAAAGATACATGTTGAGATTTTCAACTATATATCTTTCTTTCATTTTTAATTTTTTTGTATTATTTTATGTTTTTAAAATCTACAATATATTAAAATATGATATATTACATAGATGATGTACTAAAAGTAGTCTAATTAAATTAACTGAAATTAACCCTAAATTAACTACTAAGTAATATTCTAGACTCCATTGGCAAATGCAATGGCTTTAACACCTTAGGAGGGTAGGTCTTAGGTTCAAGTCTATTGCCAAACAAGTGAACCTATCGAAACTAGTGAAGCTAAAGTAAGTCCGAATATCGAGCCCACAAGACTTCTATTGGAAACGGGAACTAGACTCAATTACTTATCTATACTACTGATTTATTTGTTTTTATTGTTTAAAGTGGGGTTTCTACCGATCCTAATGCAAATATTAAGTGATTACTTAGATCAAACTCAAACACGAATTCTAACTGCAAACGAGATCAGATGACCGGAAAAGCACAACCTAGGTTAGAATCCTACACATGAATGACAAGTTTCTATTGGCAATGGAACTTTTGTGGAACCAGAATCTTAATATGCTAAACTCAAAGGGGAATCTAAAGGATCCTCGACTCTAACGGTTATGTGGATTCCCTCACGGTTTCTCCAATTCTAATGAGGAAGTACCCTGTAGACTATCTACCGTACAGCGCAAAAGTCTTAATACATAAAAAGTGCAAGAGGTAACTCATGAAATGCTTATTAGACTCGATAAGCAAGGAGTGGCAAATAAACTATGGAAACCTTTTTACAAAGGCTTTACTCCTAGCAACCTAACACATAAAACAAACAAACAACCTTTCACCTCATGGATATCAAGATTAGTTGAATACATAGACCAACACAATTCACAAAGATCTTTCATATAGGTTACTATGTTTAGCAAACCATTTTACAATCGAAAACACAAAGTAAACGATCAAGCATGCACTTATAACTAAAAGACATTCAACAAAACACACGTCGAATGATAATCATGCATTTAATATTGTATAATTACGCATACACATCAAAACAGAATTAACAAGTTCATTACTTCAACATTTATCCACAAAACAAGTTCCAAAAACCGACATAATACAATTCAAAAATGTGTATTCATCATAAACCTAGGTAGTTCAAGAATTCTAGCCAATAATCATCTTAAAACATAAGTCATGTATCAAAACAAGTTCAATAAACATGGTTTAGAACAAAAGAATAAAAGAAACAAAAAAACCGAATGGTTTACACCCGAAGAATCATGATCGTTTTGCTTGGAAACCTTGATCCTAGCCTTTCGTCTCTTCAGAATCACCTCTAGCAGCTCCGAGTTTGTCCAAAAGTCAATGTCCATCAAAATTTTTCCTTAGGGTCTTATATTGATAACTTAGCAATAATCCAAAATTCAGTAAAATTAGGACCCCCGCGTCGCGCAGGGGGTTTAGACAATTCTGTCACGCGAGGCGACAAACTCTAATGTCGCGGTGGCACTATTGTAATAAATCTGACTCTTCATAGGCAAATTTGACCTTTTGCTGCAAACTAGGGTACTCGCGTCGCGGAAGGGAAAACTCCAAACCATGTCCTGTGACGCGACAGGGGTATTTTCTACATTTTTTTGTTTCTTTAATGACCCGATCACTCACAATGCGCCCGGAAGCTTGGTTTTGGATATGTTTATATTTGGTTTAACACATGACAATATCTATTCTAACGATTTGCTCTGTGATATAATTAGGTGCGGTGTTATGTGAATATAAGTATGTTAAAAACGCACACACAGGGGTAACATAACGTTCTGGTTACTTTATACACTTTTCACACTAAAAACAATTCTATACAAGATGTATCAACTATTTTCAACAGCCATCAGGAAGTGAATTGATATTCACTCAACTAAGAAATAATCGAATTAGAACTAAATTTGTTATGTTTCTATTGATATTAGCGGAATGCTTACACTGTAATCCAAGAACAAGTACACAGAAGGGATGGGAAACTCAGAGATCAGTATAGGAGATGGGAGAAAGAAGCATCAACAATCTAACCAATATTCGTTCCCTCTTTTCTTCGTCTCGTTTGCTTTATATAAGATCCAACATACATGTACTCTTGTTGGGCTCATTGAATGGCCTGATAGGTTGGGCCATGGTGCGCTAACATGGTTCACAACATTACTACCCCCTTTCAAATTCACCTTGTCCTCAAGGTGTAAGGTTGTAAAAGAATTGAGTAAACTAGTTAAGTTTGGTGGCTGATGCCCATATAGAGCTGCAATTGATGTTAACTTGGGTACCAAATGCCCGAATACCTGGTTTTTGAAGCGTGGCCAATGGAAAGAAACACCTTGTGAATGCTGGTGAGGAAGAGAAGATAGTAGACCCTCCAACAAAGCAAAGTAGACCTGGGTTTGAAAGCATAAGGTGAAGTCAGCCAAGACACAAGTGATGTACTGCTTGCATAGATGAGCTATGAGTGTATTGCAAATGTCTGAAGTTGATGTAATGTGATTAGCAAGCATCATTGGTAGCTGATGTAGAGCTTGGAAGAAGTGGCTGCTAACAATCTGGTAGAAATATACGAGTGTTACTGACAAGGAAATAAAAATTGTTGGTGGTAATAATTCTGGCCACTTAGTGATTTTTGCTAATGGACCTATCGGCCAGTGAATAAGATCACTGCTTCCCCAACGCCTAGTAGTCACAAGAATATCCACAAGTCGTATAAATGTTTCTGGTGAAGATGGCATGTTGTTTGGAAAAACAACTATTGGATCATGAACACAAATGTGTGTTGCCTTGACTGTACTACCCAGCGTGTAGCATACACTAAACCAACTTTCCATCTAAAGCAAGCACCACCAAGACCTGCCACAATAGTACCAGAATAATGGGTTGTGGTAATGACAAACATTGGCCCAACGTGTCACGGCCTCTGACCCCACCCTGGGAGCGGGTGCCGTGAACCAGCTAAGTAGTACCGGTGTTTATTAGATACGCAACGGAAATTTTTTTTTGTCAGGACCGTAGTTAGGAAATAATTTCAGAGTTTATAAAACACCAAAAAGTTAAGATTAAATAAATGGGTTAAAACCCGTATTTCATTTAAATGTTTTTATAGGAATAAATCCTGATTAATAAAATATAAATTTCTTCTTTTATTCAGATAATTATAGCCACTTTATTTAAGCATTCAGTGCTCCATAGCTGGCTTCTATTATCTTTACAGTAAATTACCTGAAACATGTTCTGAAAACATTTTATCAGCAATAAATACTGGTGAGTTCATTACATTTTATAAAATGACACATTGTTATATTTTACAGTATCAAGGGTGATTACATTGTTTTTTATCTAACAACAACTCATTCGGTATTTGTCATGATGGCAGTTTCAATGACAGTGCTCATATTACTATTGGCTATCTCGTTGTCCAATAGTAACGCTGGACTCCGTAATGTATACAAAATGCCACATACCAGCAGTAATTGCAGATTACAAAAACTTAATCACTGTAAATACAACTTGAAAACATTTAGGATTTTATAAAACAATTTGGTAAAAAGAGAGAATGACTCACTTTGTAACTTTAGGGTTCAACTAAAGCCTCCTGGTATAATCTTGGGTATAACTCCTGAGCTATTTAATAAAATATATAATGCACTCGTGTTAAGTATAGTAACCCAATTCAACTTTATCAATACACCCCGAGACAGAACCCCAACTTAGTTTACAAAGCATAGCCTTTATCAGGCAGCGCTTTGGCATCAGTTGCTGGGTTCAAGATCAATCAGACAGAGTATTAACTCAGTGATCAAAGGTTAAAACAGTACCGTGTTTTAGAGTACTTAGAGGTGAAATATTATAAGAAAATAGTCAAAGGGAGAACGAGAGGGAGAGAAGGAGCAGAGAAAAAAGAAGTGTGAAGTTCTATTTATATTGGAATTGGCTTGTTGTTCATATCCTTCCACGTACACACAAAATTTTCGTTGTTTAGTTATATTATTATTTTATTATTTAAATATTCTAATTAATTAAGCTGCTCAACTCATTTATCGCTTATAACTTCTAAAATATGATGTTTTATAAAATAATGAATATGCCATTAGAACGAGAATATTTTTATCTACATTTTGACCTAAGTTTCATTAAAAACGGGACAAGTTTAATTATAATGTATTTTTATTATCATAATTTTTAAACGGTTTCTATATTCGTCTAAATACCTTATATTTCTAATAGTTAACTTACCCGTAATCTACTCGTTTAGTAATATAAGTTTCTATATACTTTATTTTAAATTTTTATAAATAAAATTTTTGGAAATATTACATTCTCCCCACCTTGTTTTAAATCTCGTCTCTCGTCCTCGAGATTCATTGAATATATGAAGGAATGCTTTTTAGTTTATCACTGGTTCTAGTTCCTAAGTACATTTCGGTCCTTGCTTTGAATTCTACTTTACTTTGACCAGAACTATTCTCTATGCTTTGAGATTTTTATCTTTTTCATGAAGGTTAAATTACTCTTAATAGCGTAAGTTTTTAGATGTTTTGTGTCTTAGCACAACTTTTAGTTACAGGTTTCCTAATGCATTGATAATCGCAAGGAAAATTCGTATACTTTTGATGGCGTCCCAACTTAGAGGGTTACCGTTGTTCATCTTGTCACACGAGTTACGAGACGGATCATCAAACGAAATAGTGTTTGATATCGAAATTATAGATGAGAGATTCCTGATAAATAAATCTAAAATTATTATTGACACACCTGTTCGTGATTTATCCCTAATTGTCAATCATTATGGTCTTTGGATTTCCTTATAGATATACAAATCTATAAAATCATGTATTTCACATACTATAATATACGTATCATTCATAAGGTCAATGTATTCAACATATTCATATTTCCAAAAACATGTCAGACATTAGGTCATGGTACTATTTAGGGAATTTCATTAACATAACATATACCCCATCTTACCCGGTCTCGCCGGGGAGGTAACCCCATCTTACCCGGACAAACTGGAGAGTCTACCACACCATACCCAGTCTTGCCGGAGAGGTAACCCCATCTTACCCGGACAAGCTGGAGAGTCTACCGCGCCATGCCCAGTTTTACCGGAGAGGTAATTATCATAGTTTTCCCATAAATAGAATTTTCTCAAATCATAATTTTAAAAGTGCATCATATATTATGGCGTGTATCAAGAAACAAGGAAATTAGTATTCTCATGATCGATCATATTCTCGAGTCGAGTAGTACTAATAAACAAGAAATAACAGTGGCCAGGTGTTATTGCTTATTTACCATACTTGCATTGTTCTAGTTATCATCCTCAAGGCATACCAACATCCATCACACTTTATCTATGCAAGTAATTAGCTTATCTCGAAACTTTATACTAAGGCATTTTTCTTAGGTTCAAGTTTAAATACTATCTTGGGGGTTATCAGTAAATATCAATATTCTAACTCTTTGGTTTAAGCATAGATATTGTTGTGGTTGTGACTTTCTTTTGTTTGGAAAATGGACTTCTGATAAAAATATCGTTGTCTCCATTGATACTATGGCTAGGTTTTTATAGCTGACTCTATTCATGCTTATACAACATTAGATTCCTTCACAAGGAATGTTTTATTTAGACAGATGGCATTTTTAGAACATAACACGGTTCATGATTCATCTTTATAATGACTCAATGTTTTCATATGAATCACTAGTGATACATACATATATATATATATATATATATATATATTTCTTATGTTTATCTACAGAAAATATTTGACTATTATGTTGTATATACCATCAAGAAATTCTATTATGTATACGCATATATGTGTATATTTATTATTTAGAATCATAAAATTTTAAATCCCTTGTTAATATCATAACTTACGTAGTGTATATATGATACTAAATTATTTTGTAATATCTTTAAAAAATCCAACTATATAACTGATGGTACCAATTATCAAGCTTATTCCCATAACTTTATTTACCCTTTTATAATAATAGTAATAGTATATTGGAATAAACTTTCGGTTAAATTTATCGATTATAATATTTTGGAATAAAAGTATAAAGAAATAAATTTATCAAAATATAAACTTTCTGGATTCATGTGAACAATTTCATTTTAACTAGTGGGCTGAACTATATTGGTTTAAAATATTAAAACTTAACTTTTAATTTATATTATATTATTTATTCAAAGAAGTATTACAGTAGGTAATACAAAGTTTGACGTTTCTAAAATTAATTTAAATCTATTAAGTAATTAAGTAATATACATGTATTAGAATATATATATATATATATATATATATATATATCTCAAACAATAATAATAATAGTAATTTGTTGAAAGATATTACAATATTAAAATTGTAATTTGATTTCTAAATAAAGCTATATAAAGGAAAAATGTATTAAACATACATTTGAGTCAATTATTATTATTTTTTTGTGCATTCAATTTAATTATAGCTTTGAAAATGGAACAAAACTAGAACGTTTTAGAAATTTAACGTACCAGGTAAAATAAATAAATACTGAATTACTTATTTAAGTCGGGTAATAAAAGATGTTTTCATTTATAATATCTTTTACTTCTTAAAATTTTAATTATCTATCTCTTTTGTATATGTACTGACTCTACAAATTAATAGACCCATCTTTTCTTTTTTTTATACACATCCTAAAATAAAAATAATTACTTTTATTAAGTATAATATTCTAGCGATAGAGAATAAAAACATGATTATTTATATATAATATATAATAATCTTTTGAACATACATTTCTTTTTAAATTATGTTATAGGTGTAAAGTATAAAATTTTGTATGTATCTTACGAAAAAATGAAGTTTAGTTTACATTATATACACATATACACGTATAAATGTTATTTAAATGTATTACAATGTATATATATTTCAAATAGAATAGAATTATAATGCATTTTAGAATAATTATATATTATCCTGTATTTTAATAATGAAAACTTAATGAATAGTTATTATAATAGTATATCTAGTTCTTTTAATAATTTAAATTTAACTAGTGGAATTCACCGTACTATGCGGCGGGTATTTAATCGTTATCAGTTTGGATCGTCAGGGTACCGGTTGAATACTTGTATAGGTTATAAAAGAAAAATCTTTATTTAGAATAAAACATTTTTATAAAATCTATATCGGTATGTTGAAGAAAAAATTGGAACACAATAGATTTCACACAAATGTTTGCAAAAAGTAACCGTTTGTCTACAATTTTGAAAATAATAATTTGTTTAAAAAAATTATCTTAGGTAGAAGCAATCCATTTTTTTCTATCACCACTGCCCTTAATAAGATAATGTGTCAAAAAATGAGAAGGCAAGAAATTATATGGCCAAAGTAGAAAAACATCAACTTCTCTAGTGTAAACATATGTTAGCAATTGATATATATAATAATACAAAAGTCAATTTTTAATTTACTATATATAAAAGGTTAAGTTAATAACTTGAAGGAAGGAGTTTAAACTTGTGAAATAGGTTTACAACTAGGTTTTATAATATATTGAAACTTTTTAATTGGTTTTTTGATACAAAAGATAAATTAATATATCTTTATAAGTTTATCATAATAACATATATTTTAAGATATACAATAATAATTATAAAAACTTTTATTTAATAGCATATTAATTTAAATTATCGATTAGCTATACATACTAAAATATGTTTTTAATGGTTAAATTTAACCTTATATAAATTTATGTACACTGGCATAAATTTTGTATATTTATGTTACAAAATGAAAGATCAACGTACCCTGTCCATTACAAAAACTATGTTTAAATAATTATTTTTTTAAGTTTTTAAAAGATAATATATTTATCTATATATTTATTATTTATATAAATCTTCTAATCTTATTAATATTAAATTATGAAATGTATGTAGTAAATAGTTCAGAATATGTACGTACCTTAAGAAAATTTCAATTACTTTCATTTTATCTATTAAAATAAAATATTTGTAGAATTTAACCATTAAACCTTCATATGACTTTCCGTTTTGCGTGTGTTCCAAGATTTTAAATTTAATAATAATAATAATATCTTAAATGAACTTTTTACTAAACAGTTTCTTTTCTAGTATATAGAAAAATATTATAATTCAAAACTATATCTGATAAGGTTAACCAATCTTGTCTGCATATTTTATATTTTATTTGACCATAAAAACTTTTAGTATGGTATATGGTCATGATTACAAAACACAATTCCAACCAGAGGTGGATCTATATACTAAGCAACGGGTTTACGATCCTATTGAGTTTCAAACTTTTACTAGAAAAGATATATAAAAAATCTGGGTAAATCTATAAATACTTTATGAAATGAACCCATAAACAAAGTTGAAGAGTGGTACAGTGGCAAAGAAATTGTCTATTAATCAAGAGTTTCTTTGTTCGATTCTGTCTGGTGCCATTTTTATGTTTTTTTTTCTTGACAAAAAAAATGTTTGCGGGTTACTCGACCTGGCCCGAAACGCCGAACCAACTCTAAAACTTTTATGTTTAATCCTATGAACTTGGAGCCTCTAAAAATAGTGAACCCATCGGAAAAATTCCTGGATCCGCCACTGATTCCAAAAAAATTGTTTTATTATGTTTATGTATTTTAGAATTAGCTTCACATTCATCTTCTTTTGTAGGTATTTACAAGTTGCCATATACATATTTATTTTACCACAAATTTTATCTTCACAATAAAATATTTTTCTGTTAACCCGTGGTAAGTTACAGATAAGATTCACACCTAGTACTTTTATATAGTAAAATACTTATAAATATAGGAATATAAATAAATCATACAACTTTCTCTAGCATATAGGAATATACTATTTAGGCTCTGGTAGAAATATTTAACTCACGTTAAAAAGTTACACATTTGATTTTGTTATTTAACAATTATTATTTATATTTTTTTTGTATATGCATATTATTTCTAATAGACGCAACAAAGGGGTATAACCCAAGTTGCTTTTTGTAGCATTATATAATAATATATCTGCATAGGTAGCCTATGGGTACACTTAATCATATTGTTCACTCATACTGTGAACTCAAAACAAAACAAAAAAATCATAATATAAATATTAACATTGACCTACACAGAACAACACATAAATTATTATATTAATTTCCTAACATAATTTTTAAGTTTTAGGTACTAAAAGAACACCTAAATGACTTAAATCAGTGGCTCTGATACCACCTTTTGTCACGGCCCCCGACCCCACCCTGGGAGCGAGTGTCGTGAACCAGCCAAGTGATACCGGTGTTTATTAAATACACAGCAGAATTTTTTTTCATCAGGACCGTAGTTAGGAAATAATTTCAGAGTTTATAAAACACCAAATAGTTAAGATTAAATAGATGGGTTAAAACCTGTATTTCATTTAAATGTTTTTATAGGAATAAATCCCAATTAATAAAATGTAAATTTCTTCTTTTAATCGGGTAATTATAGCCACTTTATTTAAGCATTCAGTGCTCCATAGCTGGCTTCTATTATCTTTACAGCAAATTACCTGAAACATGTTTTGAAAACATTTTATCAGCAATAAATACTGGTGAGTTCATTCCATTTTATAAAATTACACATTGTTATATTTTACAGTATCAATTGTGATTACATTGTTTTTATCTAACTCATTCACTATTTGTCATGATGGCAATTTCAATGACGGTGCTCATATTACTATTGGCTATCTCGTTGTCCAATAGTAACGCTGGACTCAGTAATGTATATAAAACACCACATACCGGCAGTAATTGCAGATTACAAAAACTTAATCACTGTAAATACAACTTGAAAACATTTAGGTAGCCTTTGGTATGCAGGAATGAGAGGAGGAATGGAATTGATCATTGTGAGGTAATGAAGAAAAGAGTGTTTGGTTAGTCAATGAAATGGAATCGCTCGTTCCAAAATGCATCAATTCTCTCAAAAGCATTCCATCCCCCCCTGTTTTTTTTTTCCATTCCATTCCATCTCCACTCTTCATTAACAACACAACAACCTACTACCATTGCCACCACCCACCACCACCGTCATCCGCCGCCGTTGTCACCCGTCGCCGCCGCCACCCGTGACCCGCCGCCACCCGTCACCATCACCCACCGCCACCCGCCACCGCCGCCACCCACCTCCGTCGTCACCCACCAACACCACCGTTGTCACAACTCACTACTGTCTCCGCCCACCACCACCGATGCCGCTACAACTGCGATCTAACACCACCCACCATCACCGCCTATCATTGACAACCTCCATCAGATTTTATTCACTCGTCTTTTCACGCATACCAAACAACCAAAAACAATGGTCAATTTCATTCTCACATGGTAACCAAACAAGACATGGAATGGTAATGATCAATTCCATTAACTCATCCATTCCATTACCTCGTTCATTTCATTCCTCCGCTTATTCCATTACCCCATACCAAACAGACCCTTAGGGTTTTGTAAAACAATTTGGTAAAAAGAGAGAATGACTCACTTTGTAACTTTAGGGTTCAACTAAAAGCCTCCTGGTATAATCTTGGGTATAACTCCTGAGCTATTTAATAAAATATATAATGCACTCGTGTTAAGTATAGTAACCCAATTCAACTTTATCAATACACCCCGAGACAAAACCTCAACTTAGTTTACAAAGCATAGCCTTTATCAGGCAGCGCTTTGGCATCAGTTGCTAAATTCAAGATCAATCGGACAAAGTATTGACTCAGTAATCAGGAGTTAAAACACTTAAAAAGAATAGTGCTTTAGAGTATTTAGAAAGGGAGAAGTAGAGGGAGAGAAGGAGCAGAGAAAGAAGAAATGTTTCTATTTATATTGGAATTGGCTTGGAGGCTACGCCTCCATTTTGTTCATATCCTTCCACGTACACACAAAATTTTCATTGTTTAGTTATATTATTATTTTATTATTTTTTAAATATTCTAATTAATTAAGTTGTTTAACTCATTTATCACTTATAACTTCTAAAATATGATGTTTTATAAAATAATGAATATGCCATTAGAACGAGAATATTTTTATTTACATTTTGATTAAAATTTCATTAAAAACAGAGCAAGTTTAGTTATAATGTATTTTTATTATTATAATTTTTGAACGGTTCCTATATTCGTCTAAATACCTTATATTTCTAATAGTTAACTTACCCGTAATCTACTCGTTTAGTAATATATGTTTCTATATACTTTATTTTAAAATTTTATTTTATAAATAAAAATTTTAGAAATGTTACACAACGGATTCAGAATTAGCACCAATCTGATGTAACATAGAAAAGAATAGTAGCTTTCGAGCATCCTGAATGCAGTAGCCGACCCATTTAACCAAATGTAGATGCAAGAGGCCACCAATAAAGGAAAGATTTGCCACCCAAAATGAATGATGAGACCCAGGTGCTCTACCTACAAGATTCCTTAAACTTGCTCCCAGTATGAGATGACCTTCCAACCCAGGTATAACCTAAATATTATCATGTTGCTGCAGAATCAATTTCCTACCCCAAAGGTGTGATGGATCTAATGTGAATGTAATACTTAGGGCACTAGTAGCGACAACAATTACCAACTGGAACTCAAAAGAAGTAGGTGTTGCCAATAGAAAGATTATGCAAAACCAATGTGAAACCTCATGGATACGGCCCAACGCAAACGAAAGAGGAACCAAATTAGTCTCAGACTTGAAGAAAGATAGACTCGTTTCCTGTCCAGCAACCATTAGAAGCCATCTCACATAAGGGTGAACCCGCGGAGCAGAAGCGGAACCAAAACAACACCAAGGGGGTTTCCATGGAAACGCAATTGTCAAGGCAAACACTATGCCACGAACTACCAAGCGAAGCAATGAGCTAAAACTGAACCACAAATAACATAGCGTGTGTGCCCATGATCTGATTAGTGGAACAACAATACCATTGGTTGGATGGAAAAGAGCAAAACTTATATCAAGATGATCTGAACTACCCATATAAGCGAAGAAAGGATAAGTACTAAAACAAAAAGAAGATCCCATTTGTGAAAACACTGCTAGAAGTTGTTGCATGCTTTGGAAAACTTCACCGTGAAAAACACATGATGACGGTAGGTTTAATTAGAAAAAACAAGTTGTGAACGTGTATATGGTAGCTGAACTACACGATCCAACTCATGTGTTTTGTGTAACTGCACCATATAGTGCTAACAAGAAATCTAAATCACCATATCCAAGAATGTCATTGCCAACTGCAATTCCAATAATATGTGTGTTTGGTATGTATGCGAGCACATCGTGTTTGTCCCAATAATTAAGAGCATGATCAACATTAGTACTCATATCTTTCAGAAATCCATTATAGACGTTAATCACTAAATCAAGACCACTCCCTCTTAAAGAATCAGGAATACTATGATCAGCATCATAAATTTGTACAATCTTTATCTTGGCAGCGTTAAGAAGGCTGACAACGTCAATAGAACCCAAAAGATAAAAATCTGCAACCCAATTAAGAGCTCCTTTCAAGAACTGACTAGAATAATCTAATGGCATCATATTCTTTTGTTCTATAATTATAGCAAATTCATCTTTTAATCGCCCTGGACAATTGTCTCCACCTTGGCCATGCTGAATAAGGTGTGTAACACTGAAACAATTAGCAGCGTGCCACATTTGCTCAATTGTGATGGAGTTTGTGAAACATATTATATCACCCGAAATAATGGGACTAGTTGTGTTTCCTGCCTTTGAACAAGACTTGCTTCATCGTGGTAAGAAATTCGAGCCATGGTTCCCCCTTTCCAAATAAAACGAGTGTTCCGTATTTGGAATTTAAACACCATTGTTGCGAGATATGCATTCTGAACATCCCTAATCGGACCAACAGGTGGCAGCTGCATAACGATCCCATTCTCAACAAAATCCAAATACTCCGATATAGGATCATAACTACAATCATATGCGATCGGCACATTATTCATCAATACTGAAAGAACAGTTATATACGGGTCGGGTGGCTCTGGACTTTTATCCAAAACAAACAACTTAGGAGCAGAGGGTGCGAAATTCAGCATGGCATGAGCAATAAAAGTAGGAACACTCCAAAGGCGAATTACGAGAATCAAGCAAAACCGGGGCAATCGGGTCAAATAGGCTAGTAATGCGAGTAGAATAAGGCGTGTTAACAACATGCGGACCAGGATCAAAACCAAAGTTCTTAGAAAATATTGGAACATGATTCGAAAGCAAACCTGGATTCCACGCAAAGGAGTTCATAACTAGGGAATTAGCATAATAATCAACAACATTTAGACAAGGGATAACGCATCTAATCACAATAACATTATCTGATATATCAATTGGAGCATCCTCGACCCTGTATGACTCATTAACAAATATTGTTTCAGTTGGGATAGATAATACCGCAAAATCGATGGTTTGATAGTCTGCCCTCTCAATTTCAGTAGCATTAATATCTGGCATTTCATCAAACACCTGGAGTGCAGTAGTAACAGAGTGAAGTGGACTAGATAGAATCCAAGGAGATAGAATCGTAGGAGTGACCATCACGCTTGATGCCGGAACACGCGAGCTCTTTATGAAGTGAAATCTGTTAGAACTACTCTCCTCTGAAGAATTAAATTGACCATCCTTCTCTTGCGAATTAGAGAGATAACAGATCTCGTCACACATTAACCCTAAACCCAGAGTACCCCCATGATTGAGATTGATCTGCTCACAAAGAGAAGTCGTGCTAAGTTGTGAGGAACCTAGATTCACATCTGAACTGCCAATGGAAGCCATCGAGATCTCATGTCCAAATTCAATTGAACCAGGAAGTGGATTAGTAGTTGTGAGCCCTAGATCGGAATCATAGTCGTAGTTCTGCAAAGAGAGATCTAGCGCGAGTTGTTTATCCAAGGTTGCTGACATTCGTTTTGCAGGACATTGCATTTGACCATTAATCTCAAGCAAGGTTTTGATGTTCTGTATGATTTCATGGATTAGGTGTTCGTCCGCCATTGATGCAGACGAATCAATGAAGTGAATTGATATTCACTCAACTAAGAAATAATCGAATTAGAAGGAAATTTGTTATGTTCCTATTGATATTAGCGGAATGCTTACACTGTAACCCAAGAACAAGTACACAGAAGGGATGGGAAACTCATGGGAGATGGGAGAAATAAGCATCAACAATCTAACCAACATTCGTTCGTTCCCTCTTTTCTTCGTCTCGTTTGCTTTTATATAAGATCCAACATACATGTACTCTTGTTGGGCTCCTTGAATGGCCTGATAGGTTGGGCCATGGTGGGCTAACATGGTTCACAACACATCATCACCAATGTGGTCACTTGTTAGTCCATCAAACTTCAAAGATCAATAATAACAAACAAACATCAAATAGAATCAGTTGAAAGAGAATCATCAATTAAGATAAGAGGAACCATCAGAAACCAAATAAAAATCCACAAAAGCTAGTAAGAAATTAGTTTTTAGACATTAAAAGTACAATAGCCGAGTAAGAAATTCAAAAATATATGAAAGAAACACAAACGTGCTCAAACAAAACCATAAAAAATTACAAACATTACATGATTTAATACACAATTTTTACACAAAATATATAATTTGCATACAATAAACATTTTAGTTAAGATTGGCCATATCTTAGTATAATGCCCAGTTCCATTTTTTTAACAAAGTCTATCACGTATAGGCTCAATTGATTGTACATCCATCTTCACTCTAAATGAGAGAACAAGTGACCGATTGTAAATGCCCACCTGCTTAACAACTCCAAAGAGACTAATCTGCTTAACAACACAACACAAATTTGTAATAACTTAAAACATATCTACTACATAAAACATTGAGACCAATAAAAGCAAATAAGTAATAACAGAAAATAGAGGTCAACAACAACTCGTTTCTTTTATGGCAAAACGCACCTAAAATATAAGAAAGAAATAAATAAAAGTCAGATAAAAAGAACCATCAGAAACCAAATATTTATCCCCAGCAGCTAAAAAAAGCTATAACGGTCCGCATCATGGTTTGATCTCTGTAACAAAGATCCCATCATCTGGTTCCTCATCTTCTAATATCCAAAACAAAAAAAAAACAATATTATTTCTCAAAACTTTTGTAAACAATAACCAAAAAAAGAAATTAATGAGAGGGCTCAGAACAAAATATATGGGTAATGAGAAAGTTTATCAATCACAGTGAATATCAGAGTGGTGCATGACTTTCCTAGATTCTCATCACTGCCCTCCAAATTTTATATCATAAAAACACTAAAAATGTGAACAGTAATAAAAGTAACAGTAAGCTTTGGATTGAAGCAGCAAACTGTGTCGCAAACCTGTTTTCATCACTATCTGCCCGACTAACGAGATGCCTAAAACATTAATTAGGTCAAGGCATCAGATACCATAGGGCATTTAAAATAAAATAAAAACTAAAAAAATAACACCTTCTGATGCAATCTCAGCCGAAAGATGGTGATAAATTTAAGTTAATCACAGCAAAGCATCAGTTTAAAATGTAGATTTGCATCATCGATTGCAAAGTATGCATTGTTAATTTTAGATTTACAAGTAATTAAGAAATAATGAAAAAAAGGAGTGACTAAAAGATTGATCAGATGGTAGTGCATGTATTATAGATCATCATACCATATTGCAGACAATATTGGGTAAAATAAATCATCACTTCAATCTTTTGCAAATCAAATCACCTCCACAAATTTCCCCAAATGTCATACTAAAATTGAAATAGTAGACTAAATACCGACACGTCGTTTAAATTAACAAATAATGGTTTTAAAATGGATAAATAGAAAGAATCAGATTGTAAATATGTCTATCACCAGGGAACCACGTATGTTAACGAAGCTCGTAAGACTGGGGCGACAATAACTCTCATCATATTCAAAGAAAAAGGCAGAAAAATACAAACAAAACTAGCTTAAAAAACAGAGAGATTACGAATGGTTTGAAATATGAACGGCAAAGAGAGATCGCAGATGGTGTTAACTGGGTAGAGAGAAGAGATTGAATCACCATGTTGGCAAGGGAAGATGCAAGCGGCATATATATAACGAACTGAGTAGGAATCCGGTGCGGCGTCGTCTTATTTTAGAATTTTAGGGTTTTGGTCACGGGAGTGGGTTTAGGGGATGTGAGGCTCTCATATACGGCTGCCTTGCCATCCGATTTAGGGTTTTGCTTACATAAAAAATGTTTTTTTTTTAATCTAATAGGATAGCTGATGCTAAAGCCAACGAATCCTCCAAATAAGTTACTGATGAAATTCACCACATCAGGATACACCCACCTTAAAATCTGGGAAAACCCTCGCCTAGAACCGAAGCCCGTGAATACTCGCCCGAAGGCAGGACAGTGCGGTGAGGTAAAACCCGCTCAATTCAAGGATCGAACTAGCGATATTCACATATTCGCCTAGTCTCCCATCATCACCAGGTGCCGCAAAAATTAGTGAGGAGAGTACGAATCAAACTTGGGTCACTTAGAACACCAAGTCTTACCCTTACCACTCCACCACCACCTCAATGACCTTTCACATTAATACTATTTAAACCTTTTTGTTTTTATGATAACTTTTCTAGTCTTTTTGTTATCTTAATTTTGTTATTACTTAGTATATATATTTTGAAACGTTGTTTTAACTTAAAAAGAAGAGTGTTTTGTTATTAAAAAACAAATGTTTTAGATTGAAGTAAGTCAATTTTTTATTTGCTCTAGAGATGTGTCCGTTTTAGTTTCGATTCTCAGACACTGATTATAAAATTATTATACTACCTATTTATTTATTCATCGACGCACATGGTTTAATAACTTAATATAAGCTAGGGTTGTAAATACTTTTTTCGAAAAAAAGGATATTTTTGTATTTTTAATATATAAAACTCTTAATCATTTCGTAAAAATACTTAAATATAATAATAATATTTAGATAAAAAAAGGTAAGACAAATATTAAATAGAATAATAAAAGTGAGGTTTAAATACATAAAATCAATGTTTGTTTTTAAAAAAATAAGTTTATCTTTTTCATAAAAATGTTATTTTTAATTTTTAAAGTCAGTATATGAATAAAAATATAATAAAATACATGTAAAAAAGTGTGTTTAAAACCAAGATTTGTTTTATTTAGAGAAAAAGTTATCATTTTAACATTTAAAAATAATTCTTATGAAAAAAAGATTAATAAAAAACCTTATTATTTTTTGTACATAAATAAACGTTTTTTACCTTTTGAAAGAAATAAATATTATAAATATTATGATTTATATAAGGGTGAAGCATTTAGCCAATCCCAACATCAATCTATTAGTGTTACATTTGTGCCAACTAAAACCTAAGACTTTCTATGTAAAATTTTGTAGGTTTTGTCTTTACTATTGAACCGTCAGCCTCAAATAAAAAAAAATCATTGAGCTGGAAATGAATGATAATTTTGTATATTAATTATTAGAGTAAGCTATAATTCTGTCCATTTTGTATTGTAGATCTCTCTCTTATCAGGGATAGTTGTAGATCGATGGTGGTTAATGACTTAGACAATGGATGATACTGATGTGAAGATGAATCATGGGGGTGTGGGTTATTTATATGAATAGTAAGAGTGAAATATATCTAAGTCATACAATTAATAGGGACATGATCAAATACAAAACAATGTTAACCTAGGAAGTGTGGGAAACCGGGTCAAACGAACCCCAATTGACCTTATTCCAACGGCGTTGGAACTGTCTCGTTGAGTTTTATTCAAATACGAAATACATGAACATGATGTATAAAGCATGAAATGGAGATATTAAATATGAAATACATGAACATGATGCATTAAGCTATAAATATATGAAAATATGAAATGTTTGGTTCGATTCGGTTAACTTTGGTTAAACGAGGATACAAAAAACTGATATAAGTTTTTGGTTAATTTGGTTGGTTGTGTGAAAATTTTAAGGTTGTTTACAAATCGTGAGGGTAGTTTGTTTGAAATGAGGCGCAAAAGTGTAAAACTAACTAATTATTAGTAGTTTATTAAAAATGATGGAACTAAAATGTAAATAAGCAAGTAGTGTTATTGTTCCAGTTTCATGTTTTCTTGCTGCAGCTTCATGTTATCCGATTCCAAGTTGTTCTTAGCCCTAAGCAATCCAGGTATGATATATATGCACATTTGGCACCTTTCCTGATCGAACCATCCAATAAATGGACAATTTGAACCCGACATTTTACCAAATCAAAACATTAGAGTAAAAAACGACATCACCTTTCCTGATCAAACCATCCAGCCATGAGGTTAACATTACCTGGACAGGACAAGAATAAAAACGACGACCCGGATCTTCTTTGTCCATGAAGTTTGTATTATCGCCTCCCTTCCACAATGGCACTTCACCATGATTCTGGCCGACGAACCCTAATTCTGTGGGTGATGTTGAGCCCTAATTTACAAAAGCGACGAATTAGGGGTTTTTATCAGGGTATTAAAAGGGGGAAACACAAGTGGGGAGGTGAAATGACCGTTCTATCCTCATATGCAGTGCACATGACATAACTTAACTGAAAATTCTAATTGGGTTTGCCCTAAAGGGCATACGTGCAACATTTGCAAACAGTAAGTCCAAAACTAGTCAATTTTAAAGATAAAGGGTAGCGCCTGAAATTTGGGACAAACATAAAGGATAAAACTTGTAATTTACTCTTGTTTTTATTAAGTTTTATTTATTAATTGTAACAAATTTGGATATGCCACAGTTTTACTCGATTATATCATAAATTACGTCCTAAATTAAACTCGATCCCCCGGTTTTATCTTTTTTATCTACTGTCGGCCACAACCGTGAGTGGCTGCGGTAGTGGTTGTTGTAGGTTGGTAATATCCGGCGTGTCAGATCGCAACATCATGTCACCATTTTTTTTCTTCTATTTGTTAAGTTTTATTTTCTTTTTGGTTGTTTTACATGACATTTATATTTTGCAACTTTGTACTCATGTTTAACTTTTAGTTCATACACAGATTCTCTGCCACAACGTGTGGTGGGAAAATCCTAGTTATATATAATATAAAAACAAAGAAGATAAATAGTGTTTTACAACATCTAATGCATCTTTTATAAGTTCAACTTTTTTTGTCATTTATTCTATTTCGTCATTTAATGTAAGCTTTTTAATTTAACCCATATAGTTTAACTATTGTATTTTTATTTACTTTAACCAAATTACTTTTCTACACCTAAATAGTTTTTTAACGAACACGTTAATACCGTTTTAGACGTATTTTTTTAGTTTTCTTTTTCTTTGCTATAAGAAGTGTGGCAAAGGTTTTTTTAGTTTAATATTTTTTAACAAACACGCCGATACTCTTTTGAACATATTTTTTAAAACATCTAATGCATCTTTTACAAGTTCAATTTTTTTTGTCATTTATTCTATTTCGTCATTTAATGTAAGCTTTTTGATTTATAACCCATATAGTTTAACTATTGTATTTTTTATTTACTTTAACCAAATTACTTTTCTACATCTAAATAGTTTTTTTAACGAACACGTTAATACCGTTTTAGATGTATTTTTTTAGTTTTCTTTTTCTTTGCTATAAGAAGTGTGGCAAAGGTTTTTTTATTTTAATATTTTTTAACAAACACGCCGATACTCTTTTGAACATATTTGTTAACCTTTTTTCTTTGCTATAACGAGTGCGCCAAAACTGACCAAGTTTTTATCGTTTTCTTTTTCGTTTACCTGTTTTTTTTCTTTGTTATTTACTATATCATTTTACCTTTTGTTACTATTTTGAAGTTTAGAGACGAGTTACGACACAAATAGCATAACCCATTAATATTTCATTTTAATTGATTTTACAAATTTATTTATCGGTTGTCATGGTGTGTTATACGTTCAAAATTCCAACCGTGTCCTTGCGCAACGCGCGGGTAACTACAACCCTAGTTTACCCTAATTTTAGGTTGTACCTTATGCATTAAAGAAAAATGTAGTTCTTAACTTTTTGATCTCCTAAAACGCTTTCCACCACTTATGTAGTATAGATAATTGAAAATTAGTTATATATCAACCAAATCAAATAGACACAAATCACCTCCTCTCATTAATTAAGGTTTGACAAGTTTAGATATTCTAATGAAACCAAATTAGGGTTGACAAGTTAAGATATTTTTAGGAAACCAAACACAAAAAGACCTTATTCAATAGCCCACTAAGATGATATTGACATATCACAGTTTTAACACAAGCCCAAGCCCAAGTGAATACAAAAATGACATGCCATAATCCGGAATTCCAGATTCTCGTAAAGATACACGAGAAAATACAACGTTGTTTTCCTCTTTGCTGACCCAAGAGAAAATACAAGGGTGTTTGCTACTTTCTTTCATGTTTTTTAACTTGTTGTGACTCACTCCTAAGTTTTCAAGTAATTTCAAATCAAACATTTTTTTTTTCTTGTTATATGTACTCTTATATCATCTCATGAACTTAGAGTATTCACATCTCACTTATATTTATTTAAATCATAAAATTTAAAAAAACTATTTAAAATTATCACTTCATCCTATTCCTTATTCTTATACCTTGTTCGAAATCCAAAGTAAATCTTATATTTAAGGAAAACTAAAGAAAACTTTATAATTTTTTATGGATAAAGAATAGTTTGTGGGAGGGTTTTAGAAAATGAGAGATGAATTTATGAAGTAGTGATTTTTTACTTAAATTATATGGATAAAGATAAAGAATGGAATGTGAATACTCTTGTAATTATATATATTTGAATGCTAATATAATCTCATGATTTTACAAATTTTTAAAAATACATTCTATATTTAATTTGAGGTTAAAACCCATGTTCTCTTTCGTCAGCAAACTCTATATCATCTCATGTTCATGTTTGGCTTAACCGTTCGATACCAAAGTTCATACAAAAAGATGTCTGAATATTCTACGGATCAAATATGTTATTGTTAGGATCTGAGTGTGTATTTATGTGTATTTTAATGTAATAGTGAAGGGAAACTTGAATGAAGTTAAATAATTGCAGCGGAATTCATACACAAACACAAATATGGAAAGCTATCATATTGTTTTCAATATAATCGAAAGATTACAAATTACAAGTACGGGTGTCATTCCTCCTCAGTCTGATCACTATACCATGTTCGTACAAAATGATTGTTATAGAAAGTGATAATATATATATCTGATAGGTGAGACCTATTTGTAATAAGTACATAATGTATGTTAGCAATCAAGGATGGCATCACTTTGACAGTGACATATAATATTTCTAACAAAAAACATTATTCGGATAATAGAAACATCTGATGAATCATATCCACTGTTCTAAGACTCATAACAACTATATTTACAAACTTTTGCTGTATAGGTAACATATGTTTTGGAAACCTTTGTTTGTTAGTACTAAACATTTGTTCAGGGCCTAAAACATATGTTTAGTTCTTCTCGCTTTGTTCTTCAACATGGCTTTAGTCTTTAACAGACTTTTATACGTCATCAAAGAGCTTTCATCTTTTTCAACAGATCTTTGAGTCTTCAAAACAAATCTTTTGTTAGTATTCAAGATTCACTATCTTTATAAGGAGTGATCTTCATGCCTTATTTATTTCTTGATCAAATTAGTACATTATAGCGTTTGCAATCTTATTTTTTTACAGGTTCAACAATTATTTATCTCACTTTTTTTACTTGTGATGCTTGTAGTATCACGTTCATGCAATATAAACTAATGTACATATATTCTTAAATCACTTTAAAGTTCATGATATCGGTTGTGGTAGGGGTGGGTAAACCTTAATCGTTAAATGAAATTAACTGATAACAATGCTATTTGATTAACCAATAAGTCAGTTATGAATATACGTAAAGGTGTTCCGTGAACCGAAATGAAATGAATTAAGACGTGTTTTTAAAATATATCCACATTTAAAATATATATGTTCAAGGAATCAAACTCTATATACATAAAAAAAAACATATACGGAAGCTTTTTATGTTATATAATTAGTTTCAAATTGTTTAAAATATAATTATTGTATAAAATTTGACTCATTTATGCACTAGTTGGAAACCCGCGCGTTGCTGCGGAGTCATCAATACGTGGGAGTTCACAATTCGGACATTAAAACTACAAAAAAGAATCATATATTCGTGACTAAACTTTTATTATTAAATCTGTGGCAAAAAATAATCAAATTTATAATATGTGGCAAAAAAAAAACAATCAAGCTAAAAATATAATAGCAGATACAAGAACTAACAAGAGCATTTCGAAAATCCATCTAAAAAACATATACCAAACTTAATTACAAAAATGCAAGAATATAGAGAAGCTTATCTCGTTCGCTGCATTATATCTATATATTAAGTGGCGATGAGCACAAGCCTATAAATATGGAACTATGAAACAAAATTGAAAATATAAAAGATCAAACTTTAGCTCTTACCAGAATGCGGAACATTTTTAGGAACGATATGATCCTTCTTACATAGTTTCAACCCCACCTTTGATTGTGGCCTTGGCATATACACCTCAATAAGCCAACAGTAAAGTACCTACATACGCAATTCTAAACCACTCGACGCAACTGCTGGTTTAGGAATAGTACCTATAAACACAAAAACAATCCACAAAATTAACATACTAATTGCCCTATACAAGGGAAACAAGAAAGCAAATATCAGCATATGACCAGCAGTATCGGTCATGTCATCCACCATAACTGTTACTTTACGTTTCACATCATGCATTACCTGAAAAGGTAATCTTAGAAACATCAGGGGATTCCAAGGACGAGAAAAAAGCAAAATATATAATTTTTCCTTCCTGATTAAAATACATGATTAGGTTTAAGCAACAAACGAATGGCACCTAAACTACCTACCAGTTAGAAAAACTATGCATCAGTTTGGCAAAATGGTTGATTCGGATCAAACTGGGTTCAGATAGATAGCCGATAGCCAAATCGGGAATCATAGATGTATGGTCCAGGAGCCAAACCAGGAATCATAGATACAAGATGGAGAGTGTTTATGGTGTTGTGGTTCTGCGATGACTGAAAAGACGCGACTGTTGGGATCGGGTTAAACAATTGGTGGTTTCCATGATGACTGTGGTTGTTTGCGACACCAACGAGCATGAATTGAAGGCTGGAATCACAGCACCGGTGGCGACTATTCGAGACGCGGTGATGGGCGGAACAAATTGCGGTGGAGACAAAACCGGAAAGGAGGGTGGCGGTGGTTTGGGACTCTTCAATAGTATGTAGTAAGGTGCTATTGATGATGAATTTATGATGAATCGTATGGTTTTCCAGTGAATTAAATGAATTGAGGCTGGAAGATGATAATATGGTATGAAGGCTTGAAAGGTGAAGAGACGAGTCAATCGTTGGTTTCAAAGGAAGATTTACAATTTTACCCGTAGAGTGTCTTAAAATTTTGTATAATTTACTGTTTTATCCCTCTCAAATATGTTGAATTGTTTTGTACATGTTGATTCAAAACTCGTGATAAAATTACAATATTATACATCACATTTGCTTTATATAGTATTATAGATATGTATATATTTTTCTTTTTTTATTTATAAAAACGATTGTCACTGAGACAATATTTGTCTAATATGTTCATTTAGTTTAATTTTAGTTCAAACTTAGATCAGTTAATTAACCGAAATTTGTCGAAATCAAACCATAACCGAGTCTCATAACCGATTATGCCAACCGAAGTTTGGTCATGGTTATGGTTAAGGAAATTTTATAACCGAAGCTAGCGGTTACGAATATAGTTAATGGTAATAATCGAACCGAATTGCCATTTACACACCCCTAGATTGCTTGATAAAATCATTCGCCAATAGGTGTTGGTACAAAAAACAAATACAGTAGATGACAATAGGGCACTTTCCTATTTATTCTTTTATTTTTTTTAAATTTTGTTTTTATCGTAAATAAAAATAAACTACATATACATACACACACATATATATTATATAACACACTTCTATATTTACACACTAGTGTATTTATTTAATTTTCTTTTTTACCTTTAAATAATAAATAAGAATAAATTTGGTACGGTTGAAGAGACGAGTGGTGCTGATGTTTGGTACGATGGGTTGACGAGGGGAGACTAGATAAGAGTCCCGAGGTAGACGGGTGGTTGTGACGGCGACAATGATGGTGGTGGTGATGCAGGTGGAAAATAGAGAAGGATAAAAGAGAAAGAGTGTGTATGGTGTGTGTATACCGTGGTGGAGCTTGAACGAAAACTCAGTAGGGGCTGGACTCTTAAGATCCAACAATTTATGCTAAAAAAAATTCAGAAATTTTTGGTAATACGAGCAAAATTTCAGTGGGTGTCGGGGATGCCCGACCACAATAAAGCTTCGCCAATGTGTGTGTATATATAAAGTTATAAATTTGTGGTGTATATGTATATATATTATGGTTAATTTATTAATTTTATTTTAAAGTTAAAAAAGGAAAATTAAAAAAAAAATAAGTGAGTATATAAAAAAGTATGTATATATATTTATTTATAATATTTTTTGTTTTTTATTTAAAGATAAAAAAGAAAATTAGAAAATAGAAAAATAAATGGGTAAATTGCCAAAATAGTCAATGAGGTTTGAGAATTTCCAAAATCACCAATGAATAACGATACATTTGAACTGAGTTAGTGATTTGGATGGAAATGATAGCAAAAATAAAACCTCGAGGGTGCAATTACAAAAAAATCATTTTTAGACCGAACTAATAAAGTGACCAAACTTCAAAGACAATTTTGGCATTTAACTCTTTTATAAAAGGAAATTTGAGAATTTTAAACTGATTTATAAGAGAAGAGGTGTGACAAGTAACAATGGGTATGTCTAGACCATCCCAATCCAACTATATGACAATAATTGTAATAACATCAACTAATTAGATTATTAATTAACTATAATACAATTAATTAATTAACAATTAATTAACTATAATACAATTAGGAAAGATTGTAAATAGTGTTTCCATTTTTTATATTGATTTTTTTATGCTTTTATTTTTTTTGTTTTTTTTGTTTTTCTTTGTTTTGTTTTAACTTTTATCATTTAGCTTTTAATATTGACACTCACAATCCTTTAACCTTTAAAAGACTTTGTAATTGAGTTTTACGTGTTTATATTTATCTAAGAGTTGGTATCAATTCAAATTGATTCACGTTTTGAGCATTTTTTTTTATTTGGTTGATATACTAAACCAAAATAGATATGACCAAAACTACGCCACGTAGTACGAATAATCTTAGTAGTTAAAAACAAATATAAATACAAAGTAAGAAATATAATCATCTGTTAGAAATCTCTAGACGCTGGATAGACTAAACCACAACAAAGACACTTTCACCTAGTGATGGTAATGAGTTGGGTTTGGGTCGGATATTTGTAATCTCATATCCATACCCGTTTATAAAATCGTGTCTTATACCCGACTCAATACCTGTCGGGTATTGGGTATACCCACGGGTATGGTATGCCCATTAGTTTGTTAAAATATACATTGGGATTCCAAATCTATTTTTTACTATTATAATTATTATAAAATTTTATTTCTACAACTATTATAAATTAAAAATGCACATTACATACATATAAGTTTTATCATGAATTAATAATAATTTTATAATACTTATAATTTATATGCATATACTTCACAACATACAAAATATAAATATTATTATCAAATATATATATACTAGAAGAAAATTCATTTTTTTCACCTTATGAACATGCTAAAATATATAACTAATAGACAATGGTTAATGAAAAGTAAAAATATAAATTAAAAAAATCGGGTATATGATCGGGTATATAGTTCAGCTAAACGAGTATGTGGTTTCGGGTAATCGGGTCGGGTATCACCTAATCCCGTACCCGACCCATACCGCGAAATTTTCTAAAACTAATCCCATACCCGACCCAATACCCGTCAGGTATCGGGTATACCCGTCCCATTTGTGTCGGGTTTCTGATATACCCGTCGGGCTCGGGTATTTTTGCCATCCTTACTTTCACCAAGGCATCATTGATTCATGTAAGCAGTGGCGGTCCGGCAGAGCTTAGGAGTATCCCATTTTTTTACCGGTCAATGCAGGAGCAACCGGGGTGCTAGGAGTCTGGGATGATCGCAATTCTATGACGTTTCATTTCTTATATTGCCACACACACACAAAACAAAAGGATATTTTACTGTTTTGGGGCTTGAGTTATGTTTGTCAATTGGGTCTTTTTCAATTATATTATACTTAATTTGGGTTAACTTTATCATTTGAGACTAATTATTATACAAGTTTGGTGTTGTAAAAGGTTTGGGCTTATAAAAGTTTGGAATTTTCGTAAATTAAGGTAATCTGTTTTTTAGGGGTATCCCCGTATTTGTTCAGAGGTATCCTTTATGTAAAACTAAAAAAATTAAAAATTACACTACGAATACATGATAGAGCCGTAGCCCATGATACCTCTCCTTAAACTATACCTCCACCCCTGCGTGTAGGTTCATTCAAAATAATAAATATCCTATTAATAAAACACTACATAATGAATTATTTGTTACATATAAAATAAAACACCTCGTCTTTGTTATAAATGAAACACAAAAAAAAAAAACACTATGGACTAAATGCTAATAACATTTAGTTAAAACGAATTTTATTTATATGGCAATATAATACTTAAGTGTAGGGTAAAGGTGAAAACAAGTTAAAACGATCAAATTTAACTAACCATGAGATGAAAAAGTAAACATCATTGACAAAACCATGGTTAAAGCTACATAATATTAGTTAAGATATATTTACAGCAGTTAAACTAAATCAAATGTTGTATCAATTGGAACTAAAAGAAAACCCAAAAAAAATGTTATATATATATATATATATATATATATATATATAAAAGAGAAGTCAATTAATAGTGTTTATATTATTATAATAATATTAGAGTTTTTTTTATACTTTTATTATTTTAATATTATAATATTGTTTTCTTTTTTACCTTTTAAATTGGATAAGCTTGGTGTCAACCGGTACTCGTATAGAAAATATCGGTACGGTCAGGTTCGTTATCGGTACAAGAAGGTAAAAACTAGCCTGGTATAGAAAACGCCAAAAGTCGGTACCGAAATGATTTTGAAAAACTTTTAGTTCGGGAAATTCGGTACTGCTACCCGGGGCCATTTGCTCATCGCTGATCACGAGTACCGTACGAACAACGGTATCGTGCAACTTTTTTGTTGATTTTCTTCAACTTTTAATGATTTTTTTTTGTTTCACGGGTAGGGAGAGCTTGGTGCCAATCGATACCGAATCGGTACTGGTACCAAAAATACCGGTTACGGAACCGGTATATGAAGGTAAAAACCGGTAGGCGCCAAAAGTCGATACCGAATTGGTACTTAAGATCTTTCGGTTCGGGGAATTCGGTACCGGTACCAAGTACCATTTGGTCATCTCTAACCACGGGTTTCATACGAACAACATCATTACGATACAACTTTTTTGGTTGATTTTCTTTCGTTTATCTTTTAGAGTTTTTTTCTCTATTTTCTTTTTATTCTTGTCAGCAGTTCCGTGCGCAACGCGCTCTTAGTGATTTCAAAACACGTTTCATACTAAATAACAAAAAAAGTTCGGCGCAACGCGGCGATTGTGAAAAAAACCTCGTTTGCGTTAACAAGAGAATCATTGGACTCGAAAAAATTAATTAGTGGGCTGCAAGTCCGGAACTAATATTACATGGGCCAGAATACAATTAGATGCAACAGGCACTTCGATTTCGATCGGTCGTTTTCTAAGGTATACTCTTTATTATTACTTGTGACTGAATTGAGTAAAATTCATTGTTACTTTTACGTGTGTATATGGTTGTCAAAGACTCTAAACATATTAACTTGGATCACATTATGTATTATAACTTTATCAATTCATTTGTTACAACTTACAAGATTAGATATACGATTGTAGCGTCGTCTTAATATGTAAGTGATAACTATCACAACATGTAATAATCCAACTTGATCGGTTACATAAATTACAAGATTATGATTGCCATATCTCGTCATTTACCCATCATGTATTAGTCCTAAACCAAACTATGTCGATGTAGCTTTTAAGATGGTTAACTAAAACTTCTTTACAAGTTGTGCTGACCTGAACCCATATGTGATTGTTTCTTTTCTATCTTGTGTTTTGTGTGCCGTTTGTTTGTCTTTTTTTTTTTGTTTAATATAATTGCAATTTTGGTTAACAACTTAACACCCATTTGGAAAAAAAACTCCAAAATGATGTAGTTTTAATGTAAATAAACAAAATGACGTAGTTTAAAAAGTTTGGTTTCTTCCTGTTGTTTAGTTGTACTTGTTTGGTATATTTTGTATTGTGCAACATTTGGTAGATTACTTTGATAACTTTGTGCAAGTCACAATAGAATCGGATGGCACCTGCAATGCTATCAAGGAAAATGATAAAACAAAAATTAACCTTTCATTGAAAAAGAAAACAAAACGAAGACCATACCTGAATAAAGGTTTTACAACAATGCGCCTGAGGTGCAAAAGACTGATTGGGACCACGCTATATATCATACGAACAAAAATTTAATAAGTTACATAAAAAAAATGATCAACGACATGACATTTTCAGTATAAACCTTTTATATACGTGATGTGTAGTGGGGCTAACGTCTTGTGGCGGTGATGCAAGGGAGATCGGGAAGACTGAGACTATATGGTATAACGAAAAAAATAAAGATACGTAACATACAAATTAAAATAAAGTGGCGGTGATGGGACAATTTCGCTACACACCCTTTACACATGTGATTTGCTCGTTGCAACACGAGCAATGTTGGAGCTAGGATTGAAGGTGCAACAATTTTGCTACACACCCTTTACACATGTGATTTGCAACACGAGCAACGTTGGAGCTAGCACTGAAGGTGCAAAGTGATTCTGAGAAGGTAGAGCATGAGAGTTTTAAAGATTTTGAATGCATGAGTGGAAAATATAAAAAATGTGATTCAACACGTTAACGCGCTTTTTGCCATGATTTTAAAGATACTTTAAACATAAGACTTTAAGCACTATTAAAAGTACATGATTCTAAATAGCCAAGGTTTAGTGATTATGTAAAAGTACATGATTCTAAGGAGTCAAGGTTCAAAGATTTAGATCAATATATCTAATTGCTAGTTCAAGTATACGTGTGCTACATGTTGAAGATATGTATGTTCGACCATAATTAAAGTCAACGTAACTAACTCGGTACGATTCGAAGAGTTACACGTTGGTACACGAATCGTATATGTTCACGAGTAGGTGGATTATTATTTGTGAAATAATAATAGTTTAAACCCGAGGGAGTTAATATTAATTAGATTATTATTAAGAGGATTATAATTGTATAATCTTAAAGGGTTTTTATGTAAGATTGAGTTCTATAAAAGGATGCTTAAGGTGCAAACCCTAGACACACTTTTATAAAACACAAAACCCTAGCTTCCCTTTCAAGTTTAGCCGCCGTCGCCGCCTTCTTCTTGGCCGGTTCTACCTTTGGGTATCTTGTGCTCGGTTGTGAACTTCCTACTAGCGAGGATTCGTTGTAACCCGTGTGTTACGATCCCGGTGTAGTCGTCAAAGGTTGATTACTAAAACCCTCTATGGTTGTTTATTATTTTATTTGTTTATACGCTTATAACCTTGATCCTGATTGGGAATATTTATTAATCGGATTAATAAGTCAAACTTATATAATCGGCTTTTGGTAAATTATATAAACCGCTTCCGCTACTATTTTGATACACCGATTCCCAACAGTGGTATCAGAGCCACGGTTACAAGTGTATGAATGGTAAAGTTATAGTTTTTGATCTATGTTTTATTTATCAAAAATTATTTAGTTTGACAAAAGATCAAAAGCTTTTGGTTGTCTATGGATTGTGATGAGAATCGAGCACTAGGTTATGACACTTGTCATGGTTGTGTTTGTTATGGTTATGATTTTATTTTGATTTCTTTTTTTTTTTCCCGGATATTGGATCTGATGTAAAAGTTTTTTTATTTGTATTTTTTTGCGGATATTGGATCCGATGTAATAAATAGGATTATAATAGATTTGGTTTTATTGTATTTTCAAATTTATTATTGTAATCCTTCAAGTACAAGATCAAGATCAGGATCAAGATAAATGGCGAACAGGTATCATGAAGATAGAGATCACGGGTCAAGTAGGAGCTTTCAAAAATTAGCTTTTGAAACCCTTTAGACTAGTTCGTTTCGTTTTTGGCTAAAACGAAACGGGCAACCTATTAGGGGCTCGATTCGATTATTTTATTATTATGTTTTGTGGTTGTGTTTTATTTATTATAAATAATCTAGATAACCCAAAATACATAAAAATTTTCACAATCAAGACAACGGTTTTATTAAAACAAGTTTTATAAAACTGAAAAGTATATTTAATAAAAGAGCTTTATTAAAATTCAAAACAAGTTTATTCGCGATAAAACGACCAACATAGTTTAATAGGATATTTAAAACTATACCGGGTCGAGTGTGGAAAGGAGTTTCTATTATCACGAATTATATAAAATTGGATTTTATAAACTGTTGTGTAACTCGCCTCATGCTACGAGTTATTCAAAATATTTTTGGTAAATATTAAAATAAATCCCAAATTTTAAATTGATGTTTTATGCCACCCTTAATGAGTTACACTTCATTCCAAATAGAACCCAAATGTTAGTGTTATACCCTGCATCTAGGCATCTATCATGAAAGAAGGTAATCATCGCGTTTCTTGTGTAACATAGGCCGGTGTTACAGTTAACAGTAAAGGACAAAACATCGCTTGTCCATCAAGTGGGCATAGTTGGGGTTAAACATACATCGTTTAAGCGATAATCCCAAATGGAGAGTTGTGTAGTAGACACAATTAACAATCGTTGTTTACCTACATAATCATACCAGTGGATAGTGCTCAAGCCAATTCACTATAATTGATGAATCGGGGTCTCATCTTAATTATAATTTTGTTTTTGGGTTATAAAATAAAATTAAGATATTTAAAACATAAATACTAATAAATTAATTTTGAATTTTGTAGATGTTAAATGAAAACAATTCCTCCCAATTCTCTCTCAAGTCCATCTTAGAGAAGGACAAACTGAACCACTCCAACTTCATGGATTGGCATCGCAACTTGAAAATTGTTCTCAAGGCGGAGAACAAACTGTATGTTCTTGAAACGCAAGTCCCTGATGAACCCATCAATCAGCAAACTATTGCATATAGAAACTGTGCGAAGCACTTTGATGACGCTTTGAAAGTCTCATGTCTGATGTTAGCATCCATGATCCCTGAACTTCAAAGGACCATGGAGGATATGATGGCATACGAGATGAATGAGCACCTGGTAGAAATGTTCCAACAAAAGGCTCATCATGAGAGGTTTGATGTGATGAGATCACTCAAAACCACTCGTATGCAAGAGGGTACATCAGTTAGCGCCCATGTGCTAAAATGAAGGCATATGTTGATCACTTGGCTCGTCTGGAATCCCCCTTGAGTGATGAGTTAGCTGGAGATATCATCCTCAACTCATTGCCCAAGTCATATGATCAGTTCACTATGAACTACAATATGAATGGGATGGAGAAGACACTTGCAGAGCTGCATCAGATGCTCAAAACTACTGAGGTAAATATACCCAACAAGACTGCACCAGTGCTGATGATCAAGGAGGGTCTTGTTAAGAAACCTAACACCAAGAAAAAGGGCAATCAGGGTAAAGGGAAGAACAAAGGCAAATCTGTTGCAAACAAGAAGCCTCAGAAGGATGCCAAGTGTTTTCATTGTAATGAAATTGGGCATTGGAAGAGGAACTGTGCTAAGTATTTAGCTGAACTGAAGCAAGCCAAGGCTTCAGGAGGAGAGTCCTCAGGTATATATGTTACTGAAATCTTTTCTTTTTCTGGCAAAATATGGGTGTTTGACACAGGATGTGGTTTTCACATATGTAATGCTTTGCAGGGACTAAGAAAGATTAGGAAGCTGAAACAGGGCGACTTGGAGGTCCATGTTGGCAATGGACAAAGAGTTTCTGTGAAGGCGATTGGAGAATATGTTCTTTTACTTCCTTCTGGTTTAGAACTTGTTTTGAACAATGTTTATTTTATTCCTAGTGTCACTAGAAATATTGTTTCGGAGTCTGCTTTGCATGGACAAGGTTTCAGTTATCGTTTTAATGGTGAATTTATTTCTGCTTATTTTATTGCTGTATTTTACTTTGATGCAAAACCAAACAATGGAATCTATGATATAGAAATACAAAACAATAACATATTATGCAACATCTCCCATAAACGTAATAAGTTAGACTTTAATGATACGTATATGTGGCATTGTAGACTTGGTCACATAAGCGAGAATCGTGTTAAACAACTCAAAACCGTAGGAATCCTAGATTCCAAGGGTTCAGAAACGTTTGGCAAATGCGATCATGCTTAAGTGGAAAGCTAACAAAAGCACCTTTTTCACATGTTGGATAATGATCTGTTGGGACTTGTACATACAGATGTATGTGGTCCATTTAGAACAATGTCAAGACATGGAGAAAGATACTTTGTTACATTTACTAATGATTTCAGTAGATATGGTTATGTTTATCTTATGAAGCATAAACATGAAACACTTGAAAAGTTTAAGGGGTACCAAAACGAAGTAGAGAATCAGCTAAATAGAACTATCAAGATGCTTCGATCAGATCGAGGCGGTGATATCTTAGTCAGGAGTTCATCGACCATCTAAAGGATTGTGGAATAATTTCACAACTCACTCCACTTGGAACACCACAACATAATGGTGTATATGAGAGGAGAAATCGAACTCTATTAGATATGGTTCGGTCAATGATGTGTCGAACAACCCTCCCACGCTCCTTTTGGAGTTATGCTCTGAAACTGCCGCAAGACTTGTGAGTATAGCTCCAACGAAGAAGGTTGACAAAACGCCTTATGAGATATGGCATGGAAAGAAACCTAAAGTATCCTATCTTAAGGTCTGGGGATGTAACGCTTATGTCACTCTAGAATCTTTGGATAAACAAGATCCCAGAGGCGAAAAAGTGGTTTTCGTCGGATACGCTAAAAGGATTGGTTACCTTTTCTACCACCCCACTGAAAATAAGATTTTCACTAAACGCAGAGGCACTTTCTTGGAGGAAGAGCTTCTGGCGTGAGGGATTGGAGAAAACCATGTGGATCTCGAAGAAATTCGAGAATCACATGACTGAACCAGTTGTTCAGTCAGAACCAGAAGTAACTGATCCAGTTGTTAAAGTTGAGCCTGAGAGGACTCAAGAAACAACAGAAACACCAAGTGTTCGAAGAAGTATTAGGGATCGTCGTGCACCTAAAAGGTATGACGATATCTTCATAATTGATGAAGCTGAACCTGCTACTTACAAAGCTGCAATGTTGGATTCATAATCCAAGAAAGGGCAGGAAGCCATGAATGCAGAGATGCAATCCATGTATGATAACCAAGTTTGAGATTTGGTTGATCTTCCTACTGAAGGTCGGATTGTAGGAAACAAATGGATCTTCAAGAAGAAGACCGACATGGATGGAAATGTGCAAACCTACAAAGCAACGCTTGTAGCGAAAGGGTTCACTCAGACTCAAGGAATTGATTATGAAGAAACTTTCTCGCCAGTAGCCATGCTTAAGTCTATTAGAATTCTACTTGCCATTACTGCGTATTATGACTATGAGATATGGCAAATGGATGTCAAGACTGCATTCCTTAATGGACACTTACTTGAAGATGTCTATATGGTTCAACCTAAAGGTTTTGTCGATCCAAAGAATCCTAATATGGTGTGCTAGCTAAATAAATCCATCTATGGATTAAAGCAAGCATCTCGCAGCTGGAATCTCCGTTTGATCAAAAAATCAAAGTGTTTGGTTTTATTAAAAACGAAGATGAAACGTGTGTTTACAAGAAATCTAGTGGGAGCTATATCACTTTTAAATTTTAGTGTAATGTTTTTATTTTATTGTAATGTTTTAGACACATTGAAACCGAGTCATTGATGTTGGAAATTACGCTCTTGAAGACAAGAATCAATTATGTTATACCAAGCTCGAGGAGCATGTTTCAACCTGTTCAAGGCTTTGTGAAGCTTGTAGACTTTACCTTCATCTCCTTTGATCTCAAACCCCAAAGGGATGAGTTAAATAAACCTCTTCAACTAGTGGACCATTTAAGAAAGCAAATTTGACATCAAACTGGTATTTTTGCCACCGGTTTTGTGCAACGATAGAGAGAACTAACAAAATTATAGGAGATGTGCTATCATACAAATCATTTAAGACAAAATCGCATTGCACGACCTTTACAATTACATTAATTTGGCACGTCCTTTATGTTTAAAAGTTTCGGTGCACGTCCTTTACGTTCATTTTTTGTTGCAATGCACTTCCTTTACCACAAACCTAGTTAGTTTTCTTAGTTAACTTAGTAACATGTTTAGCACATGATGGGTAAAATAGTCATTTTAATCACCTAACTTGTATAGGTTTTGTATACCGACTCTTTCTCTTCCTTCATGAGATCGTTTCCTAACCAAGTTATGCCTCAAGCTCCTCAAACCTTCTACTAAAAACAACGATGACAACTAAAGATCAATTTCACATAATAACATAAGATGATGATTATAATATCTAATTAGTATATAGTATGATTCTAACTCTTTGATTTCTACTCTAATTTTTTAATGCGGCAACACACCCATGTTACGTCTGATGATGATGATTATGGTATCAAATTAGTAGTATCTGGTATCGATCTAAATTTCAATGATATGGAATTAGAGTTCAATTACGATGCAGATTTACGTTCAATCAATCTTTAATGTAATATGTTTTAGTGTATGGTATCGAATTAGGTATATGGTATCGTTTTTTTCAATGTAGTGAATTAGTATATAGTATATAATTACGTTACATTTGATTTTTTGCGTTGATTTTTGAATACAGTAACGTACCTAGGTTACGTTTTTTTGTAGGTGATGACATCATTTTTGTACCCAGGTTAGGTTTTTTTTTTTGTCAATTTACATGTTTATTTGGTCAATTTATTTTGTTTGCAGACCAAGTGAATGTTTTTGTTTGTATCTTCAACATGATTATGCTTATAGATCTTGTACACAAAAATGCTTGCATCACATGTTTGCATTTCCAACACGTTTGTAGAACTTGCATTCCATAATTGGTTTGTTTATATGCATTTTCTGCAACATACATACATATATTAATAGAAAAGAACATGCTTATAGAAGTTCATATAGATTGTCGAGGTAAGATATGGGTTTCCATAATTGGTTTGTTTATATGCATTTTCTTACAACATACTTACATATATTAATAGAATAGAAGTTCATATAGATTGTCGAGGTAACATATGGGTTTTTAAAGAGTCAATATCATATAGATTGTCGAGGTAACATATGGGTTTTTAAAGAGTCATTATACAACTTAGGGAATTAAAAAGACTATTTTACCCATCATGTGATTAAGCTAACTAAGAAAATTAACTGTGTTTGTGCTAAAGGACATGTAGTGAAACTTATAAACATAAAGGACGTGCAATGCAATTAAAGGACTTGCACTCCAGTTAACGTACCTTGCCCAAATTTCCGTTTAACCTGCTTGATTCAGACCCACCATTATGATTGCTACTTGAACCCATATATGTGTTTTCTTTATTTTCATAGGCAACAAAATTTGTACCATTATCTTATGGTTATTCTTCTGTTCATCGACATCATGAATGACACGAGCATCTTTCTCACCATCTTCAACACCCGAAGCTACCCGTTCATCAAACACAACATCAACAGATGTGATAATAGTTTTCTTTGTTGAATTATACAATCTATAAGCTTTTGATTTGGAACAATACCTAACAAAAATACATTTGTCGGCATTTGAATCTAATTTATGTCTCTATTGAGATGGTTTCAACTCGTATGCAACACACCCGAAAACTCTTTAATGACTAACTGATAGCTTAAAATCATACCATGCTTGAAAAGGAGTTTTACCATCAATAGCCTTAATTAGTAGGTGACATATGGAGCAAGTATACAGGCGATGAAATAGCCTCACCCTAAAACCGTTTGCCCAAGCCTTTTCCTTTTAACACTCACCTTGCTATTTCCATTTCACTTATATTTTTCCTTTTCGCAACCCCGTTCTTCTCTGGGGTATAAGGGGTAGTAAGAAACCCCGTCACCAAAACTTGCTTGGTCTCCTTAAAAAATGTGTCATACAAGAGTGTTTTCTTTGATGTCTTGAAGCATACCCAAGTTCTTTCATGAATTGAAAGCTTAAATATGCTTCAAGACTCTAGAACATACCTTAGGTTTTTTAGAGAGAACAAGAGGTTACTTTGATGAACTTTGAGAGAGTTTTAGATGATATAAAAGTGTGTTATGTGTGTAAGGGTGTTTGGGGTTGGCTTTAGGGGGAGAGAGAGCCGAGAGGGAGAGATAGGTGAGGTGGGGTGTGGTGGTGGTGGTAATGATGGTTGTACTTGGGATTAGATGGTTAAGGTTAGTAGAAGTCACATGTTAGATCCCATCCTATATCACATGTGTTTAAGGTTTTGATTTGGTTTGTTCTTATCTTGGTGACTAGGTTGTAAGACAACACAAATCTGATTTGTGTAAATCAATCCACAATTTTTATATAATGTAGACATAGTTTATATACAATAGAACCATTTTAGGGCATTTTTAACATATATAAATACTAGGCTAAGTGTTGATTATTTTAATGCACAGATATTAAGTTTTTCATGCCAGGACATGTTGTTTATAAAAAGACATTTTTATAGTCCATACATATTATATAACCCATAGATAATAGTCGAATTTGATAAATTTGAATGCGTTTATCAATTTAGGGTTTTGTTGCTCTATATATTGTATATCATTGTTGTTCATTATTTTGGTTCGTCTATTGATCATTTTAACTTGAATTGGCACTCGCATGATCGTTGGTGGTAGTATTCGCTATCGGGCATACTATAATTGTGCCTAGTGACGCACATGCAACACATTGTATGACCTAGTTAATACCAAACTAAGTCTATATGATTCACATAAAATAATACACATGATTTAACTGTAAGGATGATAACCTAACTAAACGGGAGTTGTCACACAAAACAAGTAATCACCAAGAATTGGTTCCATGGCAGCAAAAGTCGTAGCATGTCGTTAAACAACATTTAAGGAATAACATTGTTAGTTGTCATGTTAACTTTACACACTTGATCACTTGACTTTTGTGGGTGATAACACATGCCACATTGTCAAACAATAATGCACATTTGATCTTCACTAATTAAGTAACACTTAGAAGATTACAAAATAAGGCATGAGAAAGACTGAAGTTGTGAAATAGTCTTGTTTTTACCTGATGAAACATCAAGCTCATGGTGCCTAGCTCTTCAACCCGAATGTTCTTTCTATTCCCCATCCACTGATGATTTCTTGTTTTCATAAACTCTTGAAACAAAAATTGTTGCCTAGTCATATGATTACAACATTCATTGTCTAAAAACCGTAATTTGGTATCTATGCATCATTGCTCACCATTAGCAGTGGTTTGTCTTCATTTTCTGTACCGTCAATATCTATAGTTGCTTCATTGAAACCCATTTCCATAAAAATTTCAACGTCATTTTCTTCAAGACTTTCATTATTGAGGGTTACGTTCACTTATGGCCCTGCCTAGCAATTGGCCTTGACATGACCATATCCATTGTAGTTGTAACATTGAATGCTACTTCTTCTTCTACCAAAGGATCTTCCACGTCATTGGCCTCTACCACGAGGTTTTCCACGCCCTCGTTCTTTATTTAATGGCTGGTAACCATCTACTTCAGCTGGAAATGCTTGCTCTTCTTGAATAGGACTAACAGACTAACTGACTCTTGCCTCATGGGATTGTAGAGATCCCATGAGCCAACCAAACGATAAATTCGTAAGATCCTTGGACTACTCTATGGTAGTAATGACATGACCTCACTTTGATGACACGCTTCTCAGCACTTTCTCCAAGGTCGTTTGATGGTCAGATCTTCACGACATGTGTCACACCCCGACCCGCAGCGGAATAAGAGTCAGGGCATAATTGGGTTATCACCAAAGCTCATGATGTTTACTGATATGTTTCATATTTATTAAATTCAAAATTACATCCTCAATATTTCAAACAAGTTCATACAATTACAAAGAAAAGTAACTAAATAAACAATCCAAAGTTTAAACCAATTTATTCTTCTAAGCCATCCTATATGTTTCTTGCTGCAACTGGATCACCTGTATCATGTGTAAAATGGGGGTTTTTGGGTCAACATAAGTGGCGAGTGAACCTTGTTAGAAAACATTTATTATTGATTTCTTGTTATATTTAATATGGAAAGATTGTGCAATAATCATATATGAGCAAATGTAAATAAACATACAATAACAATAACAATAAAACAATAATAATAACAATAACAATAACAATAACAATAACAATAACAATCCACCTTGCATGACTGTATAACATGAATGATAATGTATATGTTGGCAACGTCACGTTCACGCTCATAGGTAATGGGGAACGGACGGCCTATGATGATGTATGTGCGATCAAGGCTCAATCAAACGGAGCCGATCGTATGTTGGCAACGCCTCGTTCACGCTCATAGGTAATGGGGAACGGCTCACGCTCATAGGTAATGGGGAGCGGCGGCCTATGATGTTGTATGTACTGAAAATGATAAATTTAATCTAAACATTAACCACACAAACAGTTGATACAGATTGAATACACATTTGATTATGGATATGATGGATGCACAAGTGTTTAAATGTAATAAATAATAAGACACATGATACACCCCAAAAAGTGATTAAAACGGGGAATTTGTAGAGATTCACTCACATTGGGTGCGTTCGTTTGATGATGTTGAATGCACACGAGTTTAGAGGATTGATCGACGAGGAACAACTAACCTAAATAATAACGAAAAGGTACGGTAAATAAGTGGATTTTATTAACAATTTTAATAGGATTTTTAGATATATTTTTGTGAGTTTAAGATCATTTTCTAACTTTAAAAATATTATTTTTAAGTGTTTTTAACTGATTTTTAAATTAAATAATTAAATAAAAATATAAAAAAAATTGTTGACTTTTTGACTTTGACCGTTGACCATGACTGTTGACCGGTTCGGTCGTGTATTTGTTTGCACTGAGTGAGGTTCGAACTTGTGACCTCCCGTACGCGTGCACGCAGCTCTACCAACTGAGCTACGTGTCTAACCCGAAAGATTTCTGTTTTTAATTATATTTATATACTATTTAGTTTATTCCAAAATTCATTTATTTTAAAAAGGGTTTTAATTCTATCGAACCGGCGTGTATAACAGGTCTCGAACCCGGGACCTGTTGTTTAACGTTGCACACACCGCTGGACTGTGTGTCTAACCTGGTTAAAACACTTGTTTTTATTTCTCTTATACACTAACTGGAAGTTTCCATATTTGAGTTTTATAAAAAGTCTGAATATGGTGACGAATCGGAACAAGGACAGACTCGAACCCGTATTCCTATGATTTAAATGCACACAGTCCACCGCTGGACTGTGTGTCTAACCCGAGATATAATCCGATTTATATTAAATTTATACACAAACTAGACTTCATCTTCTCCGTTAAACAACACAGACCACGATTATTTTACTGATCTTGTTCAATTCAATTAACGGACATATGACTGATTAAAATGAAATGGATAAAGAAGGTTTTGGAAGTGAATGTACCGGAAAGATGATCTTTCTCAGAACTCCGGCGAAGTCGTCGGCTCTGTTTTATGAACTCCGTCCGAATGGGCCAATTAATAGTTTTGATTAACCAATTGTGAAATTGAATGACTAAACAAGAGTTATCAGAGAGTTTAGAGGATTATACCGATTCACAGTGCGATTTAGGAATTTTCAGAAATCTTCCTACGAGTGCTGATTATCCGATATCGTCGCCTGGGACTGATTCTGGTTGAAGGGTTTGAGTTAGTAAAAGTCTAGCAATAGATAGAAGATGAAAGAGTTGAGAAATTTACCGTTTTGATGAATGACACGGTTTTCCGGCGAAAGTCCGGCGATTTCAGAAAACGTTTCCGACGACCTGAAAATAGAGCGAAAGTGAAATTGGAGGTTCTGTGATTGTTTTTGAGTCGCGAGATGATGATATTGTTGGTGAAAATGAGTAAGTAAATGATTTCGGTTATTAAACCCGAAAATCATATGAATTCAAGTTCAATAAAGGCTGAATTGATTAAGAACGTTGGTCGTAATGATTTTATCGGTTATTATCAGTGATATCGATCACTCAATCGTCTGGAACGTTGAAAGCCGATATCGGTTTCAGTTTTGGCGCAAACAGATCGATTCACGGGTAAAGTTAAGTTTTATTGTTTCCCTGATTACACAACAAAATAGCATGTGGCGGAGTGGTTACATGTTTGATGGTTAAATCTTCCGGCTGGCCCGGGTTCGAAACCCGGCAGCCCATTTTTATTTTTAGTTACTTTATTTTTATTTTTAACAATTTTAATTTCCATTTTCTAAAATGTTTATTAGTTATGTATTGTTTAAAATTAAAATAAGAATTAAATGAGCAACGAAAATTTGAAACTGTTTATTCGATTAATAAACGAAGCGGGTTTGGAAAACCCGTTTTTCGACGGATGTTACAGTATCCCCTACTTTTAGAAATTTCGTCCCGAAATTTAAGTAGTAGTGGTAACAGGAAAAAGATGCGGGTATTTTTCGCGCATTGAGTCTTCACGTTCCCAAGTAAACTCAGGTCCTCGTTTCGACTCCCAGCGTACCCTTACAATTGGAATACGACTCCGTCTTAAACGTTTTTCTCCGAAGTCCATGATCTCTACTGGTCTTTCAATGAAATGCATAGATTCATCGATCTGAATATCTTCAAGGGGAATATGGAGGTTTTCATCGGCGAGGCACTTCTTTAAGTTTGATACATGGAATGTGGGGTGAATTCTGTTGAGTTCTTCTGGTAGATCAAGCTTGTATGCTACAGGTCCTACTCTTTCGAGTATCTTGAAAGGTCCTACGTAGCGTGGTGCTAGCTTGCCCTTCTGGCCAAAACGAACTACTCCCTTCCACGGTGATACTTTTAAAAGTACATGATCACCAATGTTAAACTCCAAAGGCTTTCGTCGTTTGTCTGCATAACTCTTTTGACGACTTTGTGCCGCTAGAAGTTTGTTTCGAATTTGATGGATCTTGTCTGTTGTTTCTTGAATTAGTTCTGGACCGGTGATTTGAGCTTCTCCAATTTCGTGCCAACATACTGGAGATCGGCACTTACGACCATATAAAGCTTCGAAAGGTGCCATGCCGATGCTTGAATGATAGATGTTGTTGTACGAAAATTCAACTAATGGTAGATGAGCGTCCCAATTTCCCTTGCAGTCTATGACACATGCTCGAAGCATATCTTCAAGAGTTTGAATGGTGCGTTCAGATTGTCCATCAGTTTGAGGATGATAAGCGGTACTGAGGTCTAATCGTGTACCCAAAGCGGCTTGTACGGCTTGCCATGTTCGTGAAGTGAAACGACCATCACGATCTGAAATAATGCTTAACGGTACACCATGACGGCTTACGATTTTGCTGATGTAGATACAAGCTAACTTCTCATTCTTGAAGTCCTCGCGAATCGGAATGAAGTGAGCTGATTTTGTAAGACGATCAATGATTACCCATATAGTGTCATACCCACCAGAAGTGTGAGGTAACCCGGTAATGAAGTCCATGGTTATGTTTTCCCACTTCCATACAGGTATTTCAGGTTGAACTAGAAGTCCTGAGGGTCTTTGATGTTCAGCTTTTACTTTGGAACATGTAAGGCACTTGGAAACAAAAACAGCAATATCCTTTTTCATTCCAGGCCACCAATAGGTGTATCGAAGGTCTTGATACATCTTGTCGGCTCCTGGGTGTATAGAATATCGTGTTTTGTGCGCCTCATTCATAAGGAAATCACGAAGGTTATTGTGATCGGGATTCCATATGCGATCTAGATAGTACAGAATACCGTCGGATTTAGTTTCAATTTTAAGTTCAGCTCCACAAGACAGCTCCTTTCGAACGTCGTTTCCGTTACTGAAACATGTTGGGTTTCTCGAATTTGATCTTTGATGTCGGTTATGATTTGCGATCATAGAAGACGAATGGAGTTCGCATAACCCTTTCGACTGAGCGCATCGGCCACCACATTTGCCTTGCCAGGATGATACCGAATTTCACAGTCGTAGTCATTAAGAAGTTCGACCCATCTTCGTTGCCTCATGTTTAACTCCTTTTGGTTGAAGATATGTTGGAGGCTCGGTCAGTGTATATTTCACACTTAGTACCGTAGAGGTAATGTCTCCATATCTTAAGAGTGAACACAACGGCTCCAAGTTCTAGGTCGTGGGTGGTGTAGTTCTTCTCATGAGTTTTGAGTTGTCTAGAAGCATAAGCTATCACCTTTCCTCTTTGCATTAGAACACAGCCTAGTCCTTGCCCTGACGCGCCGCAATAAACCACGAAGTCATCACAACCTTCAGGAAGAGTTAGAATAGGTGCGTCACAGAGTTTTTGTTTAAGGGTTTGGAAGGCTTCTTCTTGTTTGGGTCCCCATATGAAGGGTTTTCCTTTATGTGTTAAAGTCGTGAGTGGTACAGCGATGCGGGAGAAATTTGCAATGAAATGTCGATAAGGAATGATCTTACTTCGGTTGGTGTACGTGGCGCTTACCATTCTTGTACTGCTTTGATCTTTGAGGGGTCGACATGTATTCCCTTGTCATTGACGACATGCCCAAGGAATTGTACCTCTTTTAACCAAAATTCACATTTGGAGATTTTGGTGTAGAGCTTTTCATTCCCTAAGAGTGTAAGGATGAGTCGAATGTGTCGTTCATGATCAGACTTAGACTTTGAGTAAATGAGAATGTCGTCGATGAAGACTATAACAAAGCGATCTAGATAGGGTTTGCAGACTCTGTTCATTAGATCCATGAAGACAGCTGGAGCTTTGGTTAGACCAAATGGCATGACCATGAATTCATAGTGACCATAACGAGTTCGGAAGGCGGTCTTTGGGACGTCTTCTTCGTGTACTCTGAGTTGATGATAACCAGAACGAAGGTCGATTTTTGAAAAACAGCTGGCGCCTTGAAGTTGGTCAAGAAGATCATCGATGCGAGGTAATGGGTAGCGGTTCTTAACCGTTAACTTGTTGAGTTCTCTGTAGTCGATACACATGCGAAACGTTCCATCTTTCTTCTTCACAAAAAGGACAGGTGCACCCAAGGCGATGAGCTAGGACGTATGAATCCTTTGTCAGTCAACTCTTGCAATTGACTGGCTAGCTCTTGCATTTCGGATGGGGCTAACCTATAAGGAGATTTTGCAACTGGTGTAGCTCCAGGTATAAGATCAATGCGAAAATTCGACTTCTCTCACTGGAGGAAGTCCTGAAATGTCGTCAGGAAAAACTTGCGGAAAATCTTTTACTACTGGGATGTCTTCAAGTTTCTTCTCCTTGGTTCCCTTTTTGACGACATGAGTTAGAAATGCGACATAATTCTTGCGGAGATATTTTCGGGCTTGAAGGCAGGACATTAATTTGAGCCCTTTCGAAGGGGTTTCTCCAAAGATTCGTAGAGTCTGACCGTTTGTAAGAGGAATGCGAATAAACTTTTCGCGGCATACAACTTAAGCATGATGTTGGCTGAGCCAGTCCATACCAATTATAATGTCGAAACTTCCCAACTTCATAGGTATGAGGTCAACTGGAAAATCGTGATCGTTTAGAGTGAGAGTACAATTGCGTATAATAGAGTTTAATGAGACCGGTTTTCCGTCAGCAACTTCTACCGTTATGGATTCCATGAGTTCATCCCGAGTTTGGTTGAGGATGGGTTCAAATTCTAAGGACACAAAACTCTTATCCGCGCCAGTATCAAATAACATGGATGCATAACTACCATTGATGAGAAACGTACCATTAACCACATTGTTGTCAGCCCTAGCTTGATTAGCGTTGATGTTGAAAGCTCTTCCTCTTGCAGGTGGAGGAGCTTGGTTAGCCTGGTTTACTGGATTAGCTTGAGCTTGGGCATGGATAATGTTCACCAAGCGTGGACAGGTGTTTCTGAAATGTTCGGGTCTCCACAGTTGTAACAAGCCCGCATAGGTTGCACCATGGGATAGTTGGGTTGGTAGTAGGATTGGGTTACATGTTGGGTAGGTGGTAGTAGTAAAGGTTGTTGGGCTTGACCCACTATCTGATGGTGGGTTTGGGTTGAGGGCTGATGGCGGTTCGTTCGCTGAAGTACGCGACAGGTTTGTATGGTGTGACCTGCGCGGCCACAGCCGGTGCAATGCTGGCAGGGATGATCAGGAAAGTGATGGTATTGGCAACGGTTGCATTTTGGGTAGGGGCCGGAGTATGGCTTTTTATATGGTGCAGGTGAGGGGGCAACCTGAGTGATGGGTGCAGCAGGGATAGGGAAATTTGTTTGTGTGACAGCAAAGTTTCTGGTGTTTCGTTTCCTTTTGTTAGCAAACTTTGAGGAGGAGGTGGAATGGTTTGAAGTTTGGCCCTCAACGGGGGCTTTCTTCTTCTCGTCTTTAAATTTGCCGTTACGAATACGATTCTCGGTAAGCTCGGTAGCTAGTTCCATAGCAGCTTCAAGTGTTGCAGGCGAAGTGCTTAGAACTGAGTCTTGAATTTTCGAGGGGAGGCCTCGAATATAGTGTTCGACTAAGCGGTAAACTGGGGTGAACAAGTTAGGGACCATTTGGTTCAACTCTAAAAACCTCTTGTTGTAGGAAGTATGATCTCCCTCCTTTTGCTTCAACGAATGAAATTCATCCTCTAACTTTTTGATCTCGCTTCTTGGACAGAAGCGTCTCGTCATGATTTCCCTTAACTCCTCCCACATTAAGGCCATTGCATCTTCGATTCCTCTCTTACCCTTTTTAGTATTCCACCAGGTAAGAGCTACTCCAAATAGTCTCTCGGTTGCGTAACGTACCTTGCGATCCTCGGGACAATCGCAATTGAGGAAGGTGTTTTCCATTTCCTCAAACCAGTGGAGAAGAGCAGTGACACCTTCGGTCCCTTCAAATTTCGGGGGATCGCAAGACTTGAAGTGTTTGTATGAGCACTTTTTGGAGGGAGGGTTGTCGACGTTCTGGTCTTCATGCTGGGGAGGATTGATGGGATTTGCGGCGAGAGCTTGTTGGACTTGAACTACGATGTCAGGAAGCACCGCGGCCATTTGTTTTGCGATTTGGGTGGCCAAGCGTTCGTTTGACCTTCCTGACCTTCTACCCCCACGTTGTTGCCTAGCCGACATCTACAGGATTATACATAAGAAGATTGTGAGTTTTAAGGAGTCTTTTTAGGTGTCATGTGTCTTAAAAAAAATAAAATGACATAAACATCAATAATGCAACTACATCCATAGGATGTCTTGGGTTTGGTCATGTTTGGGCCTCCAATGTCCCCCATACCTTCACCTGTATAGTCATGTGGGCCCCCATGACTATTGGCTTAGTAGGATTCACATTGGTATTGGCGGTTTTAACACTCGCATCACCCGAATGAAAACCATGAAATATGTTTGCAAGATGTATGGTCGGAGGGTGTCCAGGTGTAGACACAATGACAACTCAAAGTGGGGTTTGCTCACACGACATTTGGTATAGCATGCTTTGGCCTAATAGGTCCTTCGTACTCTCATCGTTAGTCCCCAGGTAGGCAAACTGGTCCTTTATTTTGGATTTATACGAATGCCAGCCTAGACAGGACGTTCCGACTACCGGTACTGGTACCCTTCCAGTTACTAAATGCCCGTCATGAGAACTCACTTTGATGAGATTTGAAAATACAAAAATCGTTGTAAAAGTCATGGAAATTGTGTGGTGTGAGCTCTCATGGATATGATATGTTATGAGAATATGATTCATGATAGGCATTGTATAATAATATGTACTTATGAACATGCTTGCATAACATTGAATGTAACAATAAACATAAAGCATATAAACATCATGAATTTTGCATGTAACACACAAACAATTTAAAAATTCTAATCAACTATAGTATAGGCTCTAAGGGTCTAATAACCTATCCTATATCCCTATAGTCATGGCTCTGATACCAATCTGTCACACCCCGACCCGCAACGGAATAAGAGTCGGAGCATAATTGGGTTATCACCAAAGCTCATGATGTTTACTAATATGTTTCATATTTATTAAATTCAAAGTTACATCCTCAATATTTCAAACAAGTTCATACAATTACAAAGAAACGTAACTAAATAAACAATCCAAAGTTTAAACCAATTTATTCTTCTAAGCCATCCTATATGTTTCTTGCTGCAACTGGATCACCTGTATCATGTGTAAAATGGGGGTTTTTGGGTCAACATAAGTGGCGAGTGAACCTTGTTAGAAAACATTTATTATTGATTTCTTGTTATATTTAATATGGAAAGATTGTGCAATACTCATATGTGAGCAAATGTAAATAAACATACAATAACAATAACAATAAAACAATAATAATAACAATAATAATAACAATAACAATAACAATAACAATAACAATAACAATCCACCTTGCATGACTGTATAACATGAATGATAATGTATATGTTGGCAACGTCACGTTCACGCTCATAGGTAATGGGGAACGGACGGCCTATGATGATGTATGTGCGATCAAGGCTCAATCAAACGGAGCCGATCGTATGTTGGCAACGCCTCGTTCACGCTCATAGGTAATGGGGAACGGCTCACGCTCATAGGTAATGGGGAGCGGCGGCCTATGATGTTGTATGTACTGAAAATGATAAATTTAATCTAAACATTAACCACACAAACAGTTGATACAGATTGAATACACATTTGATTATGGATATGATGGATGCACAAGTGTTTAAATGTAATAAATAATAAGACACATGATACACCCCAAAAAGTGATTAAAACGGGGAATTTGTAGAGATTCACTCACATTGGGTGCGTTCGTTTGATGATGTTGAATGCACACGAGTTTAGAGGATTGATCGACGAGGAACAACTAACCTAAATAATAACGAAAAGGTACGGTAAATAAGTGGATTTTATTAACAATTTTAATAGGATTTTTAGATATATTTTTGTGAGTTTAAGATCATTTTCTAACTTTAAAAATATTATTTTTAAGTGTTTTTAACTGATTTTTAAATTAAATAATTAAATAAAAATATAAAAAAAATTGTTGACTTTTTGACTTTGACCGTTGACCATGACTGTTGACCGGTTCGGTCGTGTATTTGTTTGCACTGAGTGAGGTTCGAACTTGTGACCTCCCGTACGCGTGCACGCAGCTCTACCAACTGAGCTACGTGTCTAACCCGAAAGATTTCTGTTTTTAATTATATTTATATACTATTTAGTTTATTCCAAAATTCATTTATTTTAAAAAGGGTTTTAATTCTATCGAACCGGCGTGCATAACAGGTCTCGAACCCGGGACCTGTTGTTTAACGTTGCACACACCGCTGGACTGTGTGTCTAACCTGGTTAAAACACTTGTTTTTATTTCTCTTATACACTAACTGGAAGTTTCCATATTTGAGTTTTATAAAAAGTCTGAATATGGTGACGAATCGGAACAAGGACAGACTCGAACCCGGTATTCCTATGATTTAAATGCACACAGTCCACCGCTGGACTGTGTGTCTAACCCGAGATATAATCTGATTTATATTAAATTTATACACAAACTAGACTTCATCTTCTCCGTTAAACAACACAGACCACGATTATTTTACTGATCTTGTTCAATTCAATTAACGGACATATGACTGATTAAAATGAAATGGATAAAGAAGGTTTTGGAAGTGAATGTACCGGAAAGATGATCTTTCTCAGAACTCCGGCGAAGTCGTCGGCTCTGTTTTATGAACTCCGTCCGAACGGGCCAATTAATAGTTTTGATTAACCAATTGTGAAATTGAATGACTAAACAAGAGTTATCAGAGAGTTTAGAGGATTATACCGATTCACAGTGCGATTTAGGAATTTTCAGAAATCTTCCGGCGAGTGCTGATTATCCGATATCGTCGCCTGGGACTGATTCTGGTTGAAGGGTTTGAGTTAGTAAAAGTCTAGCAATAGATAAAAGATGAAAGAGTTGAGAAATTTACCGTTTTGATGAATGACACGGTTTTCCGGCGAAAGCCCGGCGATTTCAGAAAACGTTTCCAACGAACTGAAAATAGAGCGAAAGTGATTGGAGGTTCTGTGAGTGTTTTTGAGTCGCGAGATGATGATATTGTTGGTGAAAATGAGTAAGTAAATGATTTCGGTTATTAAACCCGAAAATCATATGAATTCAAGTTCAGTAAAGGCTGAATTGATTAAGAACGTCGGTCGTAATGATTTCATCGGTTATTATCAGTGATATCGATCACTCAATCGTCTGGAACGTTGAAAGCCGATATCGGTTTCAGTTTTGACGCAAACAGATCGATTCACGGGTAAAGTTAAGTTTTATTGTTTCCCTGATTACACAACAAAACAGCATGTGGCGGAGTGGTTACATGTTTGATGGTTAAATCTTCCGACTGACCCGGGTTCGAAACCCGGCAGCCCATTTTTATTTTTAGTTACTTTATTTTTATTTTTTAACAATTTTAATTTCCATTTTCTAAAATGTTTATTAGTTATGTATTGTTTAAAATTAAAATAAGAATTAAATGAGCAACGAAAATTTGAAACTGTTTATTCGATTAATAAACGAAGCGGGTTTGGAAAACCCGTTTTTTGACGGATGTTACAACATGCCCTTCTGTTGTTTCACAATTTTGTAACCCTTCACAACAAATTTAATATTGCTTCATTGTCTCGCGTTTGAAGGATACCAAACACCCCCCCCCCCCCAAAGCCTTGTAAACTGACAATAAGAACCTTGAGTCGCCCTAAAACTTTGTCTGTAGTAGGCTCCTGACCTGTATTCAGGGCGTACCTTTTAAGGGGCAATGGGGTGCACCCGTCCCTGCCAATGTTTCGGCTAGTAGTGTAATTTTTTCGATTTTCGTCCGAATTTTTTAACATTATATAGGTCCGCCTCGCCAATTATTTTGCCTAAAAATTCCTTGTCCGTACCACGTTTATTGTTCAAAAAAATATACATATTTTCGTATTGAGTTAAAAAACATGAAGAACGAGGCTATTAGTAATTTTTTAAATTAATTTTAAACTTAAAATGAGTTTAAATAAAGTTTGAAACTAGTTTTTATATAAATGAAACTTGAGGGTTCATTTTTGTCTTAAGTGAAAGATGTTTAAACAAAAACAAAAAAGAACAATATGTGAGGATAGGTGCGGCCCATCTGTGTTGTTCGACTTCAACATAAGAAAAAAAAGGTTTTGTGTGACATCAATGTGGGTGAACACATTGTTTTACACTAGCTTGTGTTCAATCTGTGTTGGGTCCAATGACTTTCCACCCCTGTGGAACTTTTGATACGTCAAGCTCCGCCACTGCTTGTATTGATGTTATGGCGACATCAATGTGGGTGAACACATTGTTGTACACTAGCTTGTGTTCAATAAGTGCAAGAGCTCTTGCATCTTCCTTAGTATTTTTCTTCAATCTTTCTTGATCAGTGTTTGTAGCAGAGAAGCCTTGATCCATGATCTCCCAAAAACCTATTGACCTAAGTATCGTCTTCAAGTGAATGCTCCAAAATTCTTAACCTTCACCCTTAAAGATTGGGGTCAGAGGCTAGCAAGTTCGGATGAAGAGTTGGTGGTCATGATTACACAATAAAGAAACACTCTTTGACGGGGCTCTGATACCACTATGTTGGAAATCGGACTTAAAAGCCATAACCATTTAACCAACATATACAATAGCCATTAACAAATAAGAGATCGACCACAAGCACATTAACCTAATCAATCATTCGAAGTCCCATTTGTTTGTTGTACAAGACTGTGAAAGTATGGTGGCCGGTCAATATACATGTCTATTCGGCATAGCTTTATTTGTTGAACAAAGTTGTATGGTTGTCGTTTTCATGAAAACTTTGGTTTTAGTTTCGAACAGATCCAAATGTTATGGTTTGGTTTTTTCTTGTTGTCTAGCACAATATTTGATAAGTGTTTGATACTATCTTGTTATGTGCAACATGTGGTGAACCACTTTTGATAATCTATGTGTTGTTTTATAAGCATATTTTGATACCTTTTTGCTATGTCACAATCAAACCAGATGGCACATGCAATGCGACCAAAGAAAATGGTATAAGAAACAACTAACCTTTCATTGCAAGGTTTTCTATCTTGCCATGGTTACATGTGAATACTATAATAAAAAATAATTAAATAGATGCAATAACATTAACAAGATTGAAGCGATTGGCACCAAATTTCAGGTGAACCATATGAGATAGGAACTTGTCATCTTCAATGCACAACTGCCCACTTCTTTACATGTTTGCTTGCTTTCTGTGCCTGCAAATTTTAACACTCAATTTTTTAGTAGTTGAGATTATCTAACCACTACAAAACAAAGGAGTTTTACCAAGTTAAATTGGAAGGATTAACTGAGTTTGAATGAACTAACCTCCAATTCCCAATTACAACGACTTGTGATGATAGCTAATACCACCGTTTGAAATGCAGTTCCTCCGAAGATCATCCCAGCCCAAATACCCTTGTAAGTATAAACCATACAAACGTTAGACAAAGTATAACTCCAATCGAGGTGTTTAATTACCAAAATGTATTCAAAATGCATAAACATTGTGAATATACATCATGCTATAAACATTCTATACTTACAAAGCTTACCAAATAAAATTTGATTGTTTGACAAAAAAAGTTGTAAATGAGTCCGCCAAATCAAACAGTTTTTATCAGTACTAAAATTTAATTATTTTATGTGTTAACCAACTCGTCCATTTTGCTAGTGATCTAACTATAAAATGTTGATAAAATTGGAATAAAAATAAAAAAATGTATACCATGACTCCGAGATGGAAAACCCATCCCATGGCAAGTCCCATTGGGACTCCTATCAAATAGTAGCATCCTAAGTTGATGTATGCTACATATGATTGCCATCCGGACCCAACAGCAACACCTATTAAGAGAATCATTTACACGTTATGGATCATCAAGAAACACAAAAAATACATTTTAAACACTCACGACCAACCCGATGGCGTACCTGAAAGAACAGGTTGAACGCTATTCAAAAGAATGGTAAAGGCCAAGAGAAGTGAAAGTTGGCTCACGGCATCCAATACAGGTTCACTATTTGTGAATATTAATGCTAGCTCGTTGTGGAATAACAAGATTAAGATCCAGAAGACGACGCCTATCATCGTGGATGTTGTAACCAAGACTATGGTAGCGAATCTAGCGCCTTTGCCATTGCCTGCTCCTAACTCGTTTGCAACCCTAACTCTGAATCACATACAGGTAATGTTTATGATTAGAAATTAAGAGATTAATTTAAACACATATTTTGTTGTTCATGATAAGAAAAATATGGAAGTATGTCGAAATATATACCCGGTTCCAGCAAAGAATCCAAGAGGGATCATGAGTTCAAAGCCATTGATTGACATGCTAAAAAAACAAAGATATATTATTAAACCAGCCATATGAAAAACTTATTATTCATAATCATAGATTTGTGTATGTACGTCCAAAAAGTATTATTATATCTTAAAATATAAAAAAAGGACAGAAAACATATTATAAAGGTATAGAATTCCTTATAACCTTTTAAATGAATTATTAATGAAACCAATATACAAACAGCATCATAAAATATAGAAAATTGACTTGATAACCAATTTTTTTTGTCCAGATGAAGCCAAAAAGACGATGTAACAGGTAACCAAGGCAGTGGACAACATACAAGAAAGACACTTTTAGCAAACTCTTATTTTCAAAAAAAAAAAAAAAAATGAAAATCATGTCGATGTATTTATCTTTGAATATGAATATTGATAAATAAAAGTTGAACAGAAGATAATATTCGGCCTTAATAATGGAGGGGGTTATACCATATGGATAAAGCATCAACTGCAATTTTTGCGTTCTCCAAGTTTCCTGTCATCACTATCAATATTCTGTAGTACCAGTTCTCCAAACTGCATTATTATTTTTCTTAAGTTAAAAAAACGACAACCACGTAAAAAAAAAAAACGTACGTCGGATCATATAAGCAACGGCAATTAAATTTTTTAAAATGAAAAAACAGCCGTGTAAATATTAATAAGGTACGTGGGATAATATAGACGACGGCTTTAAAATAAAAGGTAAACAACCACTATGTTGTTTACCTGTCACTCCTTTAAAAAAATACTAGGGATGTTAAAAGGTTTGTGTATGATTTTGACTTATAGATTGAATTGTTAATTATGGTTTTAAGAAATGATAAACCTAAGTTGGGTAGGTCAGATAGAGAAGTTAATTTTAATAAATTTAAACAATTTTTTTAATTATTTTCTCAAAGTCATTAGTTTGTATTAAAATTTACTAAACATGTACGTACCATGTTAAGAATAAACAAAGTAACAGATAAAGAAAAACATTTTTAAATGACTAGTTCAAAATTCCAAATTGCTCAATTAGTAAACCTCAAAACCAAGCCATATAAATTCTTTAGTCTACTTTTAGTTTGAATGATTCAATCAATTTTTATTATTTTCAAACACTCACAAAAATTAGGGAATTTTAGAAAGAAAAAATAAGGTTGGTTAAACATCTCCATCGATGTTAAACATACCCACTATAAGTAAAACCAAAGACCAAATGACATGTTGCCTAACGCTAAAGTGTTGAAACAACACTCATATCAAGTCGTAAGAGTTCAAGTCCTATTGTTAGCAAATGCTGCAGATTTTGGTTGTTAAAAAAAGAAGTAAAACTAAAGAGATATAGTGACGATTTAGTATGAGTAGAGAAGCACTTTTGATTATAGTAACACTATGAAGTAGGGATGAGCATTTGGTATCGGGAACCGGTATCGTAACATACCGGGCATATTCGGTACTGGTACCCATTTTCTCGCTTTCAGTACCAGTATGAATATGATACCCATTTTCCCCGTTTTTCAGTACCAGTAACGTACCAGTATAATCGATACCGGTACCAAATTTTTTTCGTTTTCTCAGTACCAATACTTGGCCCTGCTGTGTGGGGTATGTTTAAGACAACCCAATAAATACCCCAACATAATGGTATTTTTTCTGTCCTTAACAAAAGTGATTTTTGTCCCAATACTATATGTTTTTTTTTGGTCAAAATTTAGGTGGCTGGTTTTTTTAAAAGCTTCAATAATTGATTGCCCCACCAGAAATGTCAAACTTACCACTATAAGATATGGCAAATGGATGTCAAGATTGCATTCCTTAATGGACACTTACTTGAAGATGTCTATATGGTTCAACCTGAAGGTTTTGTCGATCCAAAGAATCCTAATAAGGTGTGCTAGCTAAATAAATCCATCTATGGATTAAAGCAAGCATCTCGCAGCTGGAATCTCCGTTTTGATAAAAAAATCAAAGAGTTTAGTTTTATTAAAAACGAAGATGAACCGTGTGTTTACAAGAAATCTATTGGGAGCTATATCACTTTTCTCATTCTGTATGTAGATGACATACTAATCATTGGAAAAATGTCCCTATGCTAAAAGATGTTAAGGCTTGTTTGGGTAAATGTTTTGTATTGAAAGATCTTGGTGAAGCCGCTTATATTCTAGGAATAAAGATTTATAGAGATAGATCAAAGCGGTTATTAGGTTTAAGTCAAAGTACATATATTGATAAGGTCATGCGACGCTTCTCAATGCAAGACTCAAAAAGGTGGCTCTTGCCCATGGCATATGGAACCATTCTTAATAGCGAGCAGTGTGCAAAGACTGAAGAGGAAAAGATGAAAATGGAAAGAGTTCCATATGCTTCTGCTATTGGTTCTATCATGTAAGCCATGTTATGTACTAGACCTGATGTTTCGTATGCTCTTAGCATGACGAGTAGATATCAACAGAATCCAGGAGAGAGTCACTGGGCTGCAGTGAAGAACATTCTTAAGTACTTAAAAAGGAGTAAGGGCATGTTCTTAATATATGGAGGACCTGATGAACAGCTGTCAGTTAAGTGTTATACTGATGCAAGTTTCCAGACTGATCGTGATCATTCAAGATCACAGACCGGATATGTTTTCATTCTGAATGGTGGGGCTGTTACTTGGAAGAGCTCGAAGCAAAGTGTGGTTGCTCAATCCACCTGTGAATCAGAATACAATGCTGCATCGGATGCTGCTAAGGAGGCTGTCTGGATGAAGAAGTTCATTACTGATCTCGACGTTGTGCCTAGCATAGAGAAACCGATCGAGATGCTGTGTGACAACTGTCACACCCTGACCCGCAGCGGAAATGGTAGTCGGGGCATGATTGGGTTTTCATCAAAGCTCATGACATTTACTATAAAGTTTCATATTTATTATTTCTTTTTAAAGAAGAACATTACAATAAACAGACAAGTACAACATGTTCAAATACATATTTCATTACTTCTTTATTTTTCTTCTAAGGCAATTTCCTATGTGTTCCTTGCTTCAACCTGTCCACCTGTATCATGTGTAAAAATAGGGTTTTGGGTCAACAAACAGTTGGCGAGTGAATCTTATTTAAAAATTTGAAAGGATTAGTTATGTTGGTTATTTAAATAAAATTGTGCATAACCAAATATGAATAAACGTAAATGTAAATTTAATCAAAAAACACATAATATCAATAAATGCACAAGCACACACACCTAATGATGAACAATGAGATCAAGGCTCAATCAAACGGAGCCGATCAAATGAGGCACCTGATGCTCAACTCGTCTCCCACGAGGAACTGATGGGCCTAATGCATGATTTGCACACAACTTGACAAGAATGTAAACACGTATCACAACAAACAACATAATCACATAATCTCAATTAATGCACAAGCACACACCAAATGATGAACAATGAGGCACCTGATGCTCAACCCGTCTCCAACGAGGAACTGATGGGCCTAATGAATGATTTGCACGCAACTTGACAAAATGTAAACACACATCACAACAAACAATATTTACATCTCGAGTTTAGATCATATAATGGTAATAGCACGAGTTTGAATAAATGAAATAATTAAAGCGACACATGATACACCCCAAAACATGAATAAAAAGGGGAATTTGTAAGGATTCACTCACAGTGGGTGCGTTACTTGATGACGATGAATGCGCACGAATATTAGGATTTGATCGACGAGGGAAAAACTAACCTAAAATAATAACGAAATGGTTCGGTAAATAAATGGATTTTATTTGAGATCAATAATTTTAATTCATAACCTTAATAGGATTTTTAGATTTATTTTTTTGTGAGTTTAAGGACATTTTCTAACCTTAAAAATCTTATTTTTAAGTATTTTTAATTGATTTTTAAATAAAATAAATAAATAAAAGAAATAAAAAATTTGACTTTTTGACCCCATTGACCGTTGACCGTTGACCGGTCGGACTGTGTGTTTGTATGCGCTGAGTGAGGTTCGAACTCGGGACCTCTCGTATACGTGCACGCAGCTCTATCAACTGAGCTATGTCACACCCTGACCCGCAGCGGAAATGGTGATCGGGGCATGATTGGGTTTTCATCAAAGCTCATGACATTTACAATAAAGTTTCATATTTATTATTTCTTTTTAAAGAAGAACATTACAATAAACATACAAGTACAACATGTTCAAATACATATTTCATGACTTCATTATTTTTTCTTCTAAGACAATTTCCTTTGTGTTCCTTGCTTCAACCTGTCCACCTGTATCATGTGTAAAAATAGGGTTTTGGGTCAACAAGAGTGAATCTTATTTAAAAATTTGAAAGGATTAGTTATGTTGGTTATTTAAATAAAATTGTGCATAACCAAATATGAATAAACGTAAATGTAAATTTAATCACAAAACACATAATATCAATAAATGCACAAGCACACACACCTAATGATGAACAATGAGATCAATGCTCAATCAAACGGAGCCGATCAAATGAGGCACCTGATGCTCAACTCGTCTCCCACGAGGAACTGATGGACCTAATGCATGATTTGCACACAACTTGACAAGAATGTAAACACGTATCACAACAAACAACATAATCACATAATCTCAATGAATGCACAAGCACACACCAAATGATGAACAATGAGGCACCTGATGCTCAACCCGTCTCCAACGAGGAACTGATGGGCCTAATGAATGATTTGCACGCAACTTGACAAAATGTAAACACACATCACAACAAACAATATTTACATCTCGAGTTTAGATCATATAATAGCACGAGTTTGAATAAATGAAATAATTAAAGCGACACATGATACACCCCAAAACATGAATAAAAAGGGGAATTTGTAAGGATTCACTCACAGTAGGTGCATTCCTTGATGACGATGAATTCGCACGAATATTAGGATTTGATCGACGAGGGAAAAACTAACCTAAAATAATAACGAAATGGTTCGATAAATAAATGGATTTTATTTGAGATCAATAATTTTTATTCATAACCTTAATAGGATTTTTAGATTTATTTTTTTGTGAGTTTAAGGACATTTTCTAACCTTAAAAATCTTATTTTTAAGTATTTTTAATTGATTTTTAAATAAAATAAATAAATAAAAGAAATAAATTTTTTTTGACTTTTTGACCCCGTTGACTTTTTGACCCCGTTGACCGGTCGGACTGTGTGTTTGTATGCGCTGAGTGAGGTTCGAACTCGGGACCTCTCCTATACGTGCACGCAGCTCTACCAACTGAGCTACGTGTCTAACCCGAAATATTCTCTGTTTTAATTATATTTATATACTAATTAGTTTTAAACTTATCTTGTTTTATTTAAAAATGGTTTATATTACCGAACCGGCTGTAGGGACCCGGAGTCGAACTCGGGTCCTTCGGTTCGAGTGCGCACAGCCCAACCAGTTGGGCTGTGTGTCATATCTGTTTAACTTATGGATTAAATTATTCTTATTAACATTCGGTGACCTGATCCGATTCAGTTGTAAAAATGTTGGTTTTAATTCTGAAATTCGGTAACGTGTGCGATTCGAACCCGGGACGTGTGCATTGTTTGTGCACACAGTCCACCGCTGGCTGTGTGTCTAACCCGTTCGAATATCCGTTTTTAATTATACTTATACACATATTCAACTTCGTCTTCTTCGTTTAGAAAGACTCAGAACAGTGATGTCCGACTGTTCTTGTTTAGTCGTTCACGATTTAAACTTGATTGAAATGAACAGAGAAATTAAATGATATGGTGTACCAGAACAGCGGGTTTGCTTCGGTTTTCCGGCAGGTGTCATCGGCTCCGATTTGCGATGTCCGGCTGTATGAACTGTTTAGCAGTTTTGATTATTGATTTGAACGATTAAAGTATGAATTAAGAGATAGCAGAGAAGTTTTAGATAGATATACCGGTTGAGGAATGAATACGGTTTTCTGATCAAGGATTTCCGGCGATGTTCCGGCGAATTTGGAAATCTCCGGCGACGAGCTTCTGAGAACTTCAACTACGAAAAAGTGTGCGGTCTTGAGCGAAAGGATTCCCGGAAGGTTGAGGGGGGTATTTATAGGGTAGAACAGGATGTATTGGGTCTGAATTTGGTCTTGAATTCGCGGTCAAAGTTTTTCCGGCGGTTACGACTGAATTTGAGGGTTAGACATCGGTTATAACCGATGTCGAAGTCGGTTATAGCGTTTTAGTCAAAAGAAAAATGGCTAAACTCGCGGATTGCCGGATTTTCCGGTGATTGCGAGTTCTGCCGCGCTGAGTCCGGTTTTGAATTCGATTTTTATTTTAAGTATTATTTGTTTCAGTATATTCACAAATCAGGCTTGTGGCGGAGCGGTGTGTTGTGTGTTTGAGTTTGTGGGCGACCCGGGTTCGAAAACCGGCGTCCCCATTTTATTTTTTCTCACTATTTACGATTATTTATAAAATATGGTTTTTAAATTCTAATATAGTTATTAATTATGTATCGTTTAAAATTAATTTGAGCAATAAATACGCAACGAAAAATTATAACTGAGTATTTGATTTATAAACGAAGCGGGTTTGGAAACCCGTTTTTCGACGAATGTTACAGGATCCCCTACTTTTAGAAATTTCGTCCCGAAATTTAAGTAGTAGTGGTATGCTTGACTCAAAAGGGAGGGTGTTTTAATTACATAATTAGAAGAGGGTGAGAGTTTAGATTTTCATTTGAAGCGGTAACGTTCCTAGTAAGGGTTGAATACCCTGCTACAAGAATCGCTTTTTGATGCCTAAAGTTTAAGAATGCGGAACATGGATAAACAGAGTTGATTGACTAGGTATGATTTCATGCATAAGAGTTTTTCGGAGAATTGATACGTTTGAAAAGATAAGGTTATATCATAAAACAAAACTTCAACCATGACGATACTAAAACCTACACGGAACTTTTCATAACCGCCTGACATCGCTTTTGATCCTTTGACAAGAATACTTATATATAGGAAGTACCAGCGGCGTATCCACCATATTCTTGTCAAATTTTCATTGGCTTTGTCAGTAAGTTATGATTAGTTCTATATGACTCTAAAATCTACAAAACAACCACAACAGCCAAAGCTTGAGTCTTAAATCATAAAGGATACATGATTGTACGATGACAGTACCTCTCTCGTTTGTTATGATGAAGGGGTTAGTCTATGTAAAAGTGAGACACAACCCAACTTCTTTAAATGATATGATCGAGGTACGTCGAGATGTTTGATGATATGGATGTTAAATCAATGTGTATAAAACAAAACTGTAATATCAATTCGCATTAAAATTCTTGGATACATAAATTTCCAATTTATAACTGGAATATGTAAAGATTGAGATAACATAAAGAAAACATTAAAATTAGTCGATTGGAGTTGAGTCTTGACTCTTGGTGAGGGAAGCTAGTTGGGTGATTCGTTTGGGCCGTTATTATCTTCAACAGGATTGGCGTTGATGTTATAAGCTCTTCCTCTTGCTGGTGGTGGAGCTGGGTTTGCTTGATTTGCTTGGTTAACTGGGTTTGCTTGAGCTTGGGCGATTATGATGTTAACCAATCGAGGGCACGTGTTTCTAAAGTGGGTAGGGTCGCCACAATTAAAACAAGCTCGAACATATGGGAACATGGGGTATTGGGGTTGTTGATATGTTTGGATCATGTTTTGAGTAGGGGGTGAGGCTTGGTTTTGAGAGGCGTGACAAGTCTTGCTCAAATGACCATAACACCCACAATTTGCACACAGTCGACAAGGTACGGTAGATGGATGGTGATAAAAACAGGTGTTGCATTGAGGGTGAGGTCCAATGTAAGGTTTCTTATTTGGGTAAGTAGAGTTAGGTGCTACTTGAGTGATTGGGATAGCTTGGAGGGGTACAACTTGTAAGGCTGGTTGATTGTGTTGGGTGACAACGAAAATTTGTCCATCTCGTTTTCTCTTAGAAGTGGGTTGAGAAGAGGATTCGGTTTGGGTGGCGTTTGAGGTTTCGGTTGATGCTTTATCCTTCTTCTTTTCCTCCGTGAAGTCTTTATTCCATATGCGGTTTTCGGTGAGCTCTGTAGCTAACTCCATTGCTGCTTCCAAAGTTGCAGGTGGGGTACTTATTTCAGGGTCTTGAATTTTTTTTGAAGCCTTCAGTCCCTTCGTATTTTGGAGGGTCGCAGGATTTGAAATGCTTGAAGGTGCATTTAGTGGTATTTGGGGGAGGGTTGACAACGTTTTGATCTTCTATCTTGATTGGGTTGACGGGATTAGTGGTAAGGGCCTGTTGTACTTGAATTACAATGTTGGGTATTACGGCAGCCATTGGTTGAGCGATTTGGGCAGCCATGCGCTCGCGGGATTTTCCTGATCTCATTTTTCTACGAGAGAGACTAGAAGACATCTACAGGGAATACGTATCAAGAGTATGAGTTTGACGTTTTAGGTGTCATGTGTCGTATTTAGAAATGAACATTCATAAAACAAATGAAGAATTATAAATTTACTACATCCATAGGATGTCTTGGGCTTTGCTCGTAATTGGGCCTTGCATGCCGCCATACTTCACCTTCGTAATCATGTGGGCCCCCATGATTACCGGGTCTTTCATATGGTTCGCATGTGTTAGCCTGGTAACGTACACTAAAACCCGGAGAAAATCGAGAAATATGAATGTAACGTATGAAATTCGGAGTGCATCCAGGTGTGGCCACGGTGATACCTCAAAGTGGGGTTAGTTCGAACGACGTTTGGTGTGGCATGCTTTGGCCTAATAGGTCCTTCGTACTCTCATCGTTAGTCCCCAGGTAGGCAAACTGGTCCGTTATATTGGATCTATACGAATGCCAACCTAGACAGGACGTTCCGACTACCGGTACTTGTACCCTTACAGTTACTACATGCCCGTCGTAGAACTAACTTTGATGAGATTGAAAAACGAAAATTGCGACAAAATCTTGAATAAAGGAAATATAAGGATGATTTGAATATGTGAACATGGAAATATGCGTGATGAATGTATATGTAAGCATGTTATGTTTGACAATAAGTATAACTCATTAAATATCACATAATATGATAGTGGAAGTGTTTGCATGCATTTGTGTGTGTAATAAATACGAAACAAATAAACATCATGAGTTTGCATGTAACCACATAAACAATTAAAATCTAATCAACTATAGTATAGGCTCTAAGGGTCTAATAACCTATCCTATATCCCTATAGTCAAAAGCTCTGATACCAATCTATCACACCCCGACCCGCAGCGGAAATGGTAGTCGGGGCATGATTGGGTTTTCATCAAAGCTCATGACATTTACTATAAAGTTTCATATTTATTATTTCTTTTTAAAGAATAACATTACAATAAACATACAAGTACAACATGTTCAGATACATATTTCATGACTTCATTATTTTTCTTCTAAGGCAATTTCCTATGTGTTCCTTGCTTCAACCTGTCCACCTGTATCATGTGTAAAAATAGGGTTTTGGGTCAACAAACAGTTGGCGAGTGAATCTTATTTAAAAATTTGAAAGGATTAGTTATGTTGGTTATTTAAATAAAATTATGCATAACCAAATATGAATAAACGTAAATGTAAATTTAGTCACAAAACACATAATATCAAAAAATGCACAAGCACACACACCAAATGATGAACAATGAGATCAAGGGTCAATCAAACGGAGCCGATCAAATGAGGCACCTGATGCTCAACTCGTCTCCCACAAGGAACTGATGGGCCTAATACATGATTTGCACACAACTTGACAAGAATGTAAACACGTGTAACATTTGTCAAAAACGGGTTTCCAAAACCCGCTCCGTTTTGTAATCGAATATCAAGTTATAAAAGTCACGTTGAATATTTATGAGTATTTTGATTTAAAATGATACATAATTAATAAATAAACTAAACTATAAAAATTATATTTGATAAAAAGTTAAAACAAAATAAATAAAAAAGAAATGCTGCTGCCGGGACTCGAACCCGGGTCAGCCGGTTTACAACTCCAACGACTTAACACACACTCACATCACCACTCCGCCATTTGTTGTTTTCTGTTATCTCTAGGAAACAAATAACATTTATACACAAACTCGGTTAAACCGGTTGCGCCAACTGAGAAACTGAAATCGGCAATTCAATCGTCTAATCGTTTGATTAATCGCTCATTCACGTTTTATAACCGATGAACCGAAGATTTTAATCAATTCATAAGTGATTGAACATCAATTTTCTTTATTATCGGTTTTTATAACCGAAATTAATCAAGTCCCAATTACTTCAACTCAAGACCACTCTCGCGACTCAGAAACATCATACCAACATTTCATTTCACTTTCGTCACATTTTCAGACCATCAGAACGCTTAAATCAGCTCGCCGGAAATTTCTGTAAGGTTCGCCGGAAAACCGTATATGTCCTCAAGTCGGTAAGTTCTTCAATACCATCGTAATCTAACAGTTGCTAAGCTGTTTCTAACTCAAACCATCCATTTGAAATTGAATTCAGGCACCGTTATCAGATAATTCTAGTTCGCCGGAAATTTCTTGAAAGTCTTTATATCCGTCTGTGAAACGGTAAGGACCTTCAATCCCGCTGTTAACGTTTGTTTATCACTTCAATTCCACGATTGACTAATCAAAATGGTTAATTGTTTTGGTTCAGTTGAGGTGCACAAAAACAGAGCCGACGCATTTGCCGGAAATTATGTGATATATCATTCCTACGGTATGTTACTTCCAACACCGTTTCTGTCATTTCATTTTAACCTTAAGAATGTTTGATAATCGTAAAAACAAGAAACGGATCAGTGATTCAGTCGACGGAAATTTGAATGAAGAAGACGAAGTTAGTTAAGCTATAAGTTTATTTAAAACCAGTAAAATGAACGGGTTAGACACACAGTCCAGCGGTGGACTGTGTGCAAAATATACACGCATGTCCCGAGTTCGATCCCTGATACACGCACTCCTTATGTAATAAAATGCCTTTTTGTTTAAAAACTAAACCGGGTTAACTCAGTTAGTTGTTAAGTATAATAAAAACCGAGATAATAACCAGGTTAGACACACAGTCCAGCGGTGGACTGTGTGCAATACTAAGTCACACGTCGCGAGTTCGAAACCTGATACTAGCACCGGTTCGTTGAATTAAAATGTTTTTGAAATTAAAAGAATTTTGGTTAAACCGAATTAGTATATAAATATAATTAAAAACAAGATTATTTCGGGTTAGACACGTAGCTCAGTTGGTAGAGCTGCGTGCACGCGTACGGGAGGTCTCGGGTTCGAGCCTCACCCGGCGCAAACAATTTCGCTGACCGAACCGGTCAACAATCAACAAGTCAACAAGTCAACGGTCAACGGTCAACGCAAAATAAACAATTTTTTTATATTTTTATTTATTTAATTTAATTTAAAAATCAATTAAAAATACTTAAAAATAACATTTTTAAAGATAGAAAATAGCCTTAAACTCACAAAAATATATCTAAAAATTTCATTAAAATCCTTAATAAAATCCACTCATTTACTATATTTTTCCGTTATTATTTAGGTTAGAAATTCTCGTTGTTCAATTCTCCCGATTCGTGCGCATCTCATTATCTCCATTCAAACGCACCCAATGTGAGTGAATCTTTACAAATTCCCGTTTAATCACGTTTTGGGGTGTATCACGTGTCTTGATATATATATTATATTTAAACTATTGTGCATACATCATATCATGAACATGTGTATTCAGTTTATTTCAATTGTTGTGTGGTTATTGTTGGATGCAATTCATTATTTTCAGTACATGCAATTTCATAGGCCGCCGCTCCCCATTACATTATGAGCGTTGAGCATGTTCCCCATTTCATTATGAGGTTGAACCTGGCGTGCCCACATACGATCGGCTCCGTTTGATTGAGCCTTGATCGCACAGACATTTTTCATTTTCAGTACATGCAATACGATCGGCTTCGTTTGATTGAGCCTTGATCGTACAGTTCATTATGTTATTTATCGTATGTTGTTGGTATGTTTATGTATGCTATCATATGTTATTGATTGTTATAGTTGTGATTGCTATTTGCCACTGTCTGATTATTTACATTTGCTCATTTATGATTATGCACAATTTTTCATTGATAAACTAACAAGTAAATCAATAATAAATGTTTATCTAATAAGGTTCACTCGCCAACTTATGTTGACCCAAAACCCCCCATTTTTACACATGATACAGGTGAACCAGCAGCAGCTAGGAACACATAGGATTGGACTAGAAGAATAAAATGATTTAGAGTTGGGATTGTTATGTTTGGTTTATTTTCTTTGTATTGTATGAACATGTTTGGATATTTGGAAATGTAACTTTGACTTTATTAAATATGAAACATATTAGTAAATGTCATGAGCTTTGGTGATAACCCAATTATGCCCCGACTCTTATTCCGCTGCGGGTCGGGGTGTGACAGATTGGTATCAGAGCCATGACTATAGGGATATAGGATAGGTTATTAGACCCTTAGAGCCTATACTATAGTTGATTAGAAACTTATAAGATTTTTGTGTGTTACATGCCAAATTTCATGATGTTTATATGTTTTATGTTAAATGTTACATTCAATATTATGCAAGCATGTTCATAAGTATGTATTATCATATAATGCCTATCATGAATCATATACTCATAACATATCACATCCATGAAAGCACACACCACATCATGATTGCTTTTACAATGATTTTTGTGTTTTCAAATCTCATCAAAGTGAGTTCTCATGACGGGCATTTAGTAACTGGAAGGGTACCAGTACCGGTAGTCGGAACGTCCTGTCTAGGCTGGCATTCGTATAAATCCAAAATAAAGGACCAGTTTGCCTACCTGGGGACTAACGATGAGAGTACGAAGTACCTATTAGGCCAAAGCATGCTATACCAAACGTCGTGTGAGCTAACCCCACTTTGAGTTGTCATTGTGTCTACACCTGGACACGTTCCGACCAAACATCTCATGAACATATTTTGTGGTTTGCATTCGGGTGATGCGAGTGTTAAATTGCCAATACTAATGTGAATCCTACCAAGCCAATAGCCATGGGGGCCCACATGACTATATAGGTGAAGGTATGGGGGACATTTGAGGCCCAACATGAGCAAACCCAAGACATCCTATGGATGTCGTTGCGTTATTGATATTTATGTTATTTTCATTTTCTTAAAGACACATGACACCTAAAAAGACACCATAAACTCACAATCTTCTCATGTATGTTCCTGTAGATGTCGTCCAGACAACAACGAAGGGGTAAAAGATCAGGAAGGTCTCAGGAACGCTTGGCCACACAGATCGTGAAACAAATGGCCACGATACTGCCTGACATTGTGGTCCAAGTACAACAAGCCCTCGCTACAAATCCTACTAACCCTCCCCAACAACATGACCAGAACATCGACAACCCTCCTACCAGCAAGTGTTCATACAAACATTTCAAGTCTTGTGATCCTCCTAAATTTGAAGGGACCGAGGGTGTCACTGCTCTCCTACATTGGTTCGAGGAGATGGAAAACACCTTTCTAAACTGCGATTGTCCTGAGGATCGCAAGGTTCGATACGCTACCGGGAGACTATTTGGGGTAGCTCTCACTTGGTGGAATACTGAGAAAGGGAAGAGGGGAACTGAAGATGCAATGGCCTTAACTTGGGAGGAGTTAAGGGAAATCATGACTAGGCGTTTCTGTCCTAGGAGCGAAATTAAAAAGCTGGAGGACGAATTTCATTCTCTAAAGCAAAAGGAGGGTGATCACACCACCTATAACAAGAGGTTCTTGGAGTTGAACCAAATGGTTCCAAATTTGTTCACCCCAACCTATCGTCTGATCGAGCATTATATTCGAGGACTTCCCTCGAAAATTCAAGATTCGGTCCTCAGCATTTCACCGGTAACACTTGAAGCTGCTATGGAGCTAGCAACTGAACTGACCGAGAACCGAATTCGCAACGGGAAGTTCAAAGAAGAGAAAAAGAAAGCCCCTGTTGAGGGTCAAACTTCAAACCCTCCTATCTCTTCCTCTAAGTTTGCTAACAAGAGGAAGCGCAACACCAGAAATTTCGCTGTTACTCAAGCCAACTCCCCTATCCCTGCTGCACCCATTACCCAGGTTGCTCCTTCACCCGCACCATACAGAAGACCTTACACTGGCTCGTTACCAAAATGTAACCGTTGCCAATATCACCATTCTCCTGATCATCCTTGCCAATATTGCATCGGCTGCGGTCGCGCAGGACATACTGTTCAAACCTGCCGCATGCCTCAGCGAACAAACCGCCACCAGCCTTTAACCCAAACCCACCAACAAGTAATGGGCCAAGCCCAACAACCCCTACTATTACCACCCACCCAACATTTAGCCCAAACATATTACCAGCCCAATTATCCTATGGGTCAACCTATGCGGCTTGCTACAATTGCGGAGACCCGAGCCATTTTAGAAACACTTGTCCAAGGTTGGTAAACATTATTCATGCTCAGGCTCAAGCCAACCCAGTGAATCAAGCGAACCAAGCTCCTCCACCTGCAAGAGGAAGAGCTTTCAATATCAATGCTAATCAGGCTAGGGCCGACGGCAATGTGGTTAACGGTACGTTCCTTATAACTGGTAGATATGCATCTATGTTATTTGATACTGGTGCGGATAGAAGCTTTGTGTCTTTCGAATTTGAACCTATCTTAAACAAAAATCGGGATAAACTCACAGAATCCATAACGGTAGAAGTTGCTGACGGGAAACCAGTTTCCTTAAACTCTGTTATACGCGACTGTACACTCACCCTAAACGACCACGATTTCTCAGTCGACCTTATTCCTATGAAGCTGGGAAGTTTTGATATCATAATTGGTATGGACTGGCTCAGTCAACATCAGGTAGAAGTTGTATTCGCGAAAAATTTATACGTATTCCTCTTTCAAACGGTCGGACTCTTCGAATCTTTGGAGAAACCTCGTCAAAAGGGCTCAGCTTAATGTCTTGTCTTCAAGCTCAAAAATACCTTCGTAAAAATTATGTCGCGTTTTTAGCTCATATCATCAAAAAGGGAACCATGGAGAAGAAACTTGAAGACATTCCTGTAGTAAAAGACTTCCCGCAAGTTTTTCATGACGACATTTCAGGACTTCCTCCAGTTAGAGACGTCGAATTCCGTATTGATCTTATACCTGGTGCTACACCAGTTGCAAAGTCTCCTTATAGGTTAGCCCCCTCTGAAATGCAAGAGCTAGCCAGTCAATTACAAGAGTTGGCTGACAAGGGATTCATACGTCCCAGCTCGTCGCCTTGGGGTGCACCTGTCCTTTTTGTAAAGAAGAAAGATGGATCGTTTCGTATGTGCATCGACTACAGGGAGCTCAACAAATTAACAATCAAGAATCGCTATCCATTACCTCGCATTGATGATCTTCTTGACCAACTACAAGGTGCCAGCTGCTTTTCAAAAATCGACCTTCGATCTGGCTATCATCAACTTAGAGTGCATGAAGAAGACGTCCCTAAGACTGCTTTTCGAACTCGTTATGGCCATTATGAATTCATGGTCATGCCATTTGGTCTAACCAACGCACCAGCTGTCTTCATGGACCTAATGAACAGAGTCTGCAAACCTTATCTTGATCGATTTGTTATAGTCTTCATCGACGATATTCTTATTTATTCAAAATCTAAATCTGATCATGAGCGTCATCTTCGACTCATCCTTGCACTTCAAGAAAAGGAAAAGCTTTATGCCAAATTCTCCAAATGTGAATTCTGGTTAAAAGAGGTGCAATTCCTCGGGCATGTAGTCAATGACAATGGAATACATGTCGACCCTTCAAAGATCAAAGCGGTTCAAGAATGGCAAGCTCCACGTACACCAACTGAAGTAAGACCTTTTCTTGGTCTAGCTAGCTATTATCGTCGGTTCATTTCAAACTTCTCTCGCATTGCTGTACCACTCACGGCTTTAACTCATAAGGGAAAACCTTCACATGGGGACCCAAGCAAGAAGAAGCCTTTCAAACTCTTAAACAAAAACTTTGTGATGCACCAATCCTCACTCTTCCTGAAGGTTGTGATGATTTTGTGGTCTATTGCGACGCGTCAGGGCAAGGATTAGGCTGCGTTCTAATGCAAAGAGGAAAAGTCATAGCTTATGCTTCGAGACAACTCAAGACGCATGAGAAGAACTACACCACTCATGACCTAGAACTTGGAGCCGTTGTGTTCGCTCTTAAGATATGGAGACATTATCTCTATGGTACTAAGTGTGAAATATACACTGACCACAAGAGTCTTCAACATATCTTCAATCAAAAGGAGTTAAACATGAGGCAACGAAGATGGGTCGAACTTTTAAATGACTACGACTGTGAAATTAGATACCACCCTGGTAAAGCAAATGTGGTGGCTGATGCACTTAGTCGAAAGGGTTATGCGAACTCCATTCGTCTTCTATGTTCGCAAATTATAACCGACATTAAAGATCAAATTCGAGAAGCCCAACACGTTTCAATAACGGAAGAAGATGTACGAAAGGAGATGTCCTGTGGAGCTGAGCTAAAATTTGAAACTAAATCTGATGGTATTCTGTACTACCTAGATCGTATCTGGATTCCTAACCACAACAATCTTCGCGAAATTCTTATGAACGAAGCTCACAAAACGCGATATTCTGTACACCCAGGAGCCGATAAGATGTATCAAGACCTACGATATACCTATTGGTGGCCTGGAATGAAGAAGGATATTGCCATTTTTGTTTCCAAGTGCCTTACATATTCCAAGGTGAAAGCTGAACACCAAAGACCCTCAGGACTTCTGGTCCAACCTGAAATACCTGTATGGAAGTGGGAAAATATAACCATGGATTTCATTACCGGGTTACCTCGCACTTTTGGTGGGTATGACACTATATGGGTAATTATAGACCGACTTACAAAATCAGCTCACTTTATTCCTATCCGTGAAGATTTCAAGAACGAAAAGCTTGCCCGTATTTATATCAACGAAATCGTAAGCCGACATGGGGTACCGTTAAGCATTATTTCTGATCGTGATGGTCGTTTCACTTCACGAACATGGCAAGCAGTACAATCCGCTATGGGCACGCCGTTAGATCTCAGTACCGCCGATCATCCTCAAACTGATGGACAGTCTGAGCGCACCATTCAAACTCTTGAAGATATGCTTCGAGCATGTGTCATAGACTTCAAGGGAAATTGGGATGCCCACCTACCATTAGTTGAATTTTCGTACAACAACAGCTACCATTAAAGCATCGGCATGGCACCTTTTGAAGCCTTATATGGTCGTAAGTGCCGATCTCCTGTATGTTGGCACGAAATTGGGGAAGCTCAAATTACTGGTCCAGAATTGATCCAAGAAACCACAGACAAGATCCATCAAATTCGAAACAATCTTCTAGCGGCTCAAAGTCGTCAAAAGAGTTATGCAGATAAACGACGGAAGCCCTTAGAGTTTAACATTGGTGATCATGTACTTTTAAAAGTATCACCGTGGAAGGGAGTAGTTCGTTTTGGTCAAAAGGGCAAGCTAGCACCACGTTACGTAGGACCTTTCAAGATACTCGAAAGAGTAGGTCCTGTAGCATACAAGCTTGATCTACCAGAAGAACTCAACAGGATTCATCCCACATTCCACGTGTCGAACTTGAAGAAGTCCCTCGCTGATGAAAACCTCCACATTCCTCTGGAAGATATTCAGATTGATGAATCTATGCATTTTATTGAAAGACCTGTAGAGATCATGGACTTCGGAGAGAAACGTCTACGACGAAGTCGCATTCCAATTGTTAGGGTACGCTGGGAGTCGAAACGGGGACCTGAGTTTACTTGGGAACGTGAAGACTCAATGCGTGAAAAATACCCGCATCTTTTTCCTACTACTTCAACTACTTAAATTTCGGGACGAAATTCCTAAAAGTAGGGGATACGGTAACATTTGTCAAAAACGGGTTTCCAAAACCCGCTCCGTTTTGTAATCGAATATCAAGTTATAAAAGTCACGTTGAATATTTATGAGTATTTTGATTTAAAATGATACATAATTAATAAATAAACTAAACTATAAAAATTATATTTGATAAAAAGTTAAAACAAAATAAATAAAAAAGAAATGCTGCTGCCGGGACTCGAACCCGGGTCAGCCGGTTTACAACTCCAACGACTTAACACACACTCACATCACCACTCCGCCACTTGTTGTTTTCTGTTATCTCTAGGAAACAAATAACATTTATACACAAACTCGGTTAAACCGGTTGCGCCAACTGAGAAACTGAAATCGGCAATTCAATCGTCTAATCGTTTGATTAATCGCTCATTCACGTTTTATAACCGATGAACCGATGATTTTAATCAATTCATAAGTGATTGAACATCAATTTTCTTTATTATCGGTTTTATAACCGAAATTAATCAAGTCCCAATTACTTCAACTCAAGACCACTCTCGCGACTCAGAAACATCATACCAACATTTCATTTCACTTTCGTCACATTTTCAGACCATCAGAACGCTTAAATCAGCTCGCCGGAAATTTCTGTAAGGTTCGCCGGAAAACCGTATATGTCCTCAAGTCGGTAAGTTCTTCAATACCATCGTAATCTAACAGTTGCTAAGCTGTTTCTAACTCAAACCATCCATTTGAAATTGAATTCAGGCACCGTTATCAGATAATTCTAGTTCGCCGGAAATTTCTTGAAAGTCTTTATATCCGTCTGTGAAACGGTAAGGACCTTCAATCCCGCTGTTAACGTTTGTTTATCACTTCAATTCCACGATTGACTAATCAAAATGGTTAATTGTTTTGGTTCAGTTGAGGTGCACAAAAACAGAGCCGACGCATTTGCCGGAAATTATGTGATATATCATTCCTACGGTATGTTACTTCCAACACCGTTTCTGTCATTTCATTTTAACCTTAAGAATGTTTGATAATCGTAAAAACAAGAAACGGATCAGTGATTCAGTCGACGGAAATTTGAATGAAGAAGACGAAGTTAGTTAAGCTATAAGTTTATTTAAAACCAGTAAAATGAACGGGTTAGACACACAGTCCAGCGGTGGACTGTGTGCAAAATATACACGCATGTCCCGAGTTCGATCCCTGATACACGCACTCCTTATGTAATAAAATGCCTTTTTGTTTAAAAACTAAACCGGGTTAACTCAGTTAGTTGTTAAGTATAATAAAAACCGAGATAATAACCAGGTTAGACACACAGTCCAGCGGTGGACTGTGTGCAATACTAAGTCACACGTCGCGAGTTCGAAACCTGATACTAGCACCGGTTCGTTGAATTAAAATGTTTTTGAAATTAAAAGAATTTTGGTTAAACCGAATTAGTATATAAATATAATTAAAAACAAGATTATTTCGGGTTAGACACGTAGCTCAGTTGGTAGAGCTGCGTGCACGCGTACGGGAGGTCTCGGGTTCGAGCCTCACCCGGCGCAAACAATTTCGCTGACCGAACCGGTCAACAATCAACAAGTCAACAAGTCAACGGTCAACGGTCAACGCAAAATAAACAATTTTTTTATATTTTTATTTATTTAATTTAATTTAAAAATCAATTAAAAATACTTAAAAATAACATTTTTAAAGATAGAAAATAGCCTTAAACTCACAAAAATATATCTAAAAATTTCATTAAAATCCTTAATAAAATCCACTCATTTACTATATTTTTCCGTTATTATTTAGGTTAGAAATTCTCGTTGTTCAATTCTCCCGATTCGTGCGCATCTCATTATCTCCATTCAAACGCACCCAATGTGAGTGAATCTTTACAAATTCCCGTTTAATCACGTTTTGGGGTGTATCATGTGTCTTGATATATATATTATATTTAAACTATTGTGCATACATCATATCATGAACATGTGTATTCAGTTTATTTCAATTGTTGTGTGGTTATTGTTGGATGCAATTCATTATTTTCAGTACATGCAATTTCATAGGCCGCCGCTCCGCATTACATTATGAGCGTTGAGCATGTTTCCCATTTCATTATGAGGTTGAACCTGGCGTGCCCACATACGATCGGCTCCGTTTGATTGAGCCTTGATCGCACAGACATTTTTCATTTTCAGTACATGCAATACGATCGGCTCCGTTTGATTGAGCCTTGATCGCACAGTTCATTTATGTTATTTATCGTATGTTGTTGGTATGTTTATGTATGCTATCATATGTTATTGATTGTTATAGTTGTGATTGCTATTTGCCACTGTCTGATTATTTACATTTGCTCATTTATGATTATGCACAATTTTTCATTGATAAACTAACAAGTAAATCAATAATAAATGTTTATCTAATAAGGTTCACTCGCCAACTTATGTTGACCCAAAAACCCCCATTTTTACACATGATACAGGTGAACCAGCAGCAGCTAGGAACACATAGGATTGGACTAGAAGAATAAAATGATTTAGAGTTGGGATTGTTATGTTTGGTTTATTTTCTTTGTATTGTATGAACATGTTTGGATATTTGGAAATGTAACTTTGACTTTATTAAATATGAAACATATTAGTAAATGTCATGAGCTTTGATGATAACCCAATTATGCCCCGACTCTTATTCCGCTGCGGGTCGGGGTGTGACAACACGTATCACAACAAACAACATAATCACATAATCTCAATTAATGCACAAGCATACACCAAATGATGAACAATGAGGCACCTGATGCTCAACCCGTCTCCAACGAGGAACTGATGGGCCTAATGAATGATTTGCACGCAACTTGACAAAATGTAAACACACATCACAACAAACAATATTTACATCTCGAGTTTAGATCATATAATGGTAATAGCACGAGTTTGAATAAATGAAATAATTAAAGCGACACATGATACACCCCAAAACATGAACAAAAAGGGGAATTCGTAAGGATTCACTCACAGTGGGCGCGTTTCTTGATGACGATGAATGCGCACGAATATTAGGATTTGATCGACGAGGGAAAAACTAACCTAAAATAATAACGAAATGGTTCGGTAAATAAATGGATTTTATTTGAGATCAATAATTTCAATTCATAACCTTAATAGGATTTTTAGATTTAATTTTTTGTGAGTTTACGGACATTTTCTAACCTTAAAAATCTTATTTTAAAGTATTTTTAATTGATTTTTAAATAAAATAAATAAATAAAAGAAATAAAAAAATTTGACTTTTTGACCCCGTTGACCGGTCGGACTGTGTGTTTGTATGCGCTGAGTGAGGTTCGAACTCGGGAACTCTCGTATACGTGCACGCAGCTCTACCAACTGAGCTATGTCACACCTTGACCCGCAGCGGAAATGGTGATCGGGGCATGATTGGGTTTTCATCAAAGCTCATGACATTTACTATAAAGTTTCATATTTATTATTTCTTTTTAAAGAAGAACATTACAATAAACATACAAGTACAACATGTTCAAATACATATTTCATGACTTCATTATTTTTTCTTCTAAGACAATTTCCTTTCTGTTCCTTGCTTCAACCTGTCCACCTGTATCATGTGTAAAAATAGGGTTTTGGGTCAACAAGAGTGAATCTTATTTAAAAATTTGAAAGGATTAGTTATGTTGGTTATTTAAATAAAATTGTGCATAACCAAATATGAATAAACGTAAATGTAAATTTAATCACAAAACACATAATATCAATAACCAAATATGAATAAACGTAAATGTAAATTTAATCACAAAACACATAATATCAATAAATTCATAACCAAATATGAATAAACGTAAACGTAAATGTGAATTCCGACTGTTCTTGTTTGGTCGTTCATGATTTAAACTTGATTGAAATGAACAGAGAAATTAAATGATATGGTGTACCAGAACAGCGGGTTTGCTTCGGTTTTCCGGCAAGTGTCGTCGGCTACGATTTGCGATGTTCGGCTGTATGAACTGTTTAGCAGTTTTGATTATTGATTTGAACGATTAAAGTATGAATTAAGAGATAGCAGAGAAGTTTTAGATAGATATACCGGTTGAGAAATGAATACGGTTTTCTGATCAAGGATTTCCGGCGATGTTCCGGCGAAATTGGAAATCTCCGGCGACGAGCTTCTGAGAACTTCAACTACAAAAAGTGTGCGGTCTTGAGCGAAAGGATTCCCGGAAGGTTGAGGGGGGTATTTATAGGGTAGAACAGGATGTATTGGGTCTGAATTTGGTCTTGAATTCGCGGTCAAAGTTTTTCCGGCGGTTACGACTGAATTTGAGGGTTAGACATCGGTTATAACCGATGTCGAAGTCGGTTATAGCATTTTAGTCAAAAGGAAAATGGCTAAACTCGCGGATTGCCGGATTTTCCGGTGATTGCGAGTTCTGCCGTGTTGAGGTCCGGTTTTGAATTCGAGTTTTATTTTAAGTATTATTTGTTTCAGTATATTCACAAATCAGGCTTGTGGCGGAGCGGTGTGTTGTGTGTTTGAGTTTGTGGGCGACCCGGGTTCGAAACCCGGCATCCCCATTTTATTTTTTTCTCACTATTTACAATTATTTATAAAATATGGTTTTTAAATTCTAATATAGTTATTAATTATGTATCGTTTAAAATTAATTTGAGCAATAAATATGCAACGAAAAGTTATAACTGGATATTTGATTAATAAACGAAGCGGGTTTTGGAAACCCGTTTTTCGACGGATGTTACAGTATCACCTACTTTTAGAAATTTCGTCCCGAAATTTAAGCAGTAATGGTATGTTTGACTTGAAGGGGGTGCTTTAATATGACAATTACATAATTAGAAGAGGGTGAGAGTTTAAATTTTGTTTGAGGCGGTAACGTTCCTAGTAAGGGGTGAATACCCTGCTACACGAATCGCTTTTTGATGCCTAAAGTATAAGAATGCGGAACATGGATAAACAGAGTTGATTGACTAGGTATGATTTCATGCATAAGAGTTTTGAGGGAATTGATACGTTTGGAAAGATAAGGTTATATGATAAAACAAAACTTCAACCATCACGATACTAAAACCTACACGGAACTTTTCATAACCGCCTGACAATGCTTTTGATCATTTGACAAGAATACTTATATATAGGAAGTTCCAGCGGCGTATCCACCACATTCTTGTCAAATTTTCATTGGCTTTGTCAGTAAGTTATAATTAGTTCTATGTGACTCTAAAATTTACAAAACAAACACAACAGCCAAAGTTTGAGTCTCAAATCTGAAAGGATACATGACTGAATGATGACAGTACCTCTCTCGTTTGTTATGATGAAGGGGTCAGTCTATGTAAAAGTGAGACACAACCCAACTTCTTTAAATGATGAGATCGAGATACGTCGAGATGTATGATGATATAAATGTTAAATCAGTGAGTATAAAACAAAACTGAAATAGTAATTCGCATTAAGATTCTTGGATACATGAATTTCCAATTTATAACTGAGTTACGTAAAGATTGAGATAACATAAGAAAACATAAAAACTAAACGGTTGGAGTTGAGTCTTGATTCTTGGTGAAGGAAGGCTAGTTGGGTGGTTCGTTTGGGCCGTTATTATCTTCAACAGGATTGGCGCTGATGTTGTAAGCTCTTCCTCTTGCTGGCGGTGGAGCTGGGTTTGCTTGATTTGCTTGGTTAACTGGGTTTGCTTGAGCTTGGGCGTTTATGATGTTAACCAATCGAGGGCATGTGTTTCTAAAGTGGGTAGGGTCGCCACAATTAGAACAAGCTCGGACATATGGAAACATGGGGTATTGGGGTTGTTGATATGTTTGGATCATGTTTTGAGTAGGGGGTGAGGCTTGGTTTCGAGGGGCACGACAAGTTTTGCTCCAATGACCATAACGCCCACAATTTGCACACAGTCCACAAGGTACGGTAGATGGATGGTGATAAAAACAGGTGTTGCATTGAGGGTGAGGTCCAATGTAAGGTTACTTATTTGGGTAAGTAGAGTTGGGTGCTACTTGAGTGATTGGGATAGCTTGGAGGGGTACAACTTGTGAAGCTGTTTGATTGTGTTGAGTGACAGCGAAAATTTGCCCATCTCGTTTTCTCTTAGAAGTAGGTTGAGAAGAGGATTCGGTCTGGGTTGGGTTGGAGGTTTCGGTTGATGCTTTATCCTTCTTCTTCTCCTCCGTGAAGTCTTTATTTCGTATGCAGTTTTCGGTGAGCTCTATAGCTAACTCCATTGCTGCTTCCAAAGTTGCAGGTGTGGTACTTATTACAGGGTCTTGAATTTTTGAAGGAAGACCTCGAATGTAGTGCTCGATCAAACGGTAGAGGGGAGTGAACAAGTTGGGGACCATCTGATTTAACTCAAGGAATCTCTTGTTGTATGTGGTGTGGTCGCCCTCCTTTTGTTTCAAAGAATAGAACTCATCTTCCAACTTCTTGATTTCGCTTCTTGGACAGAAACGTCTTGTCATGATTTCCTTCAACTCTTCCCAAGTCAAAGTCATAGCATTCTCAGTACCTCGCTTGGCCTTCTCTGTATTCCACCATGTAAGTGCTACTTCAAACAAACGACCGGTAGCATATCGCACCTTGCGATCATCGGGACAGTCGCAATTGAGAAAAGTGTTTTCCATCTCCTCAAACCAATGGAGGAGAGCGGTGACACCTTCAGGCCCTTCGTATTTTGGAGGGTCGCAGGATTTGAAATGCTTGAAGGTGCATTTAGTGGTATTTGGGGGAGGGTTGACAACATTTTGATCTTCTTGATTGATTGGGTTGACGGGATTTGCGGTAAGGGCTTGTTGAACTTGAACTTCGATGTTGGGTATTACGGCAGCCATTTGTTGAGCGATTTGGGCAGCCATGCGCTCGCGGGTTTTTCCTGATCTCATTTTTCTACGAGAGAGACTAGAAGACATCTACAAGGAATACGTATCAAGAGTTTGAGTTTGACGTTTTAGGTGTCATGTGTCGTATTTAGAAATGAACATTCATAAAACAAATAAAGAATAATAAATTTACTACATCCATAGGATGTCTTGGGCTTTGCTCGTAATTGGGCCTTGCATGCCGCCATACTTCACCTTCGTAATCATGTGGGCCCCCATGATTACCGGGTCTTTCATATGGTTCGTATGTATTAGCCTGGTAACGTACACTAAAACCCGGAGAAAATCGAGAAATATGAATGTAACGTATGAAATTCGGAGTGCATCCAGGTGTGGACACGGTGACACCTCAAAGTGGGGTTAGTTCGAACGACGTTTGGTGTGGCATGCTTTGGCCTAATAGGTCCTTCGTACTCTCATCGTTAGTCCCCAGGTAGGCAAACTGGTCCGTTATATTGGATTTATACGAATGCCAACCTAGACAGGACGTTCCGACTACCGGTACTTGTACCCTTACAGTTACTACATGCCCGTCGTAGAACTCACTTTGATGAGATTGAAAAACGAAAAATGCGACAAAATCTTGAATAAAGGAAATATGAGGATGATTTGAATATGTGAACATGGAAATATGCGTGATGAATGTATATGTAAGCATGTTATGTTTGACAATAAGTATAACTCATTAAATATCATACAATATGATAGTGGAAGTGTTTGCATGCATTTGTGTGTGTAATAAATACGAAACAAATAAACATCATGAGTTTGCATGTAACCACATAAACAATTAAAATCTAATCAACTATAGTATAGGCTCTAAGGGTCTAATAACCTATCCTATATCCCTATAGTCAAAAGCTCTGATACCAATCTGTCACACCCCGACCCGCAGCGGAAACGGTAGTCGGGGCATGATTGGGTTTTCATCAAAGCTCATGACATTTACAATAAAGTTTCATATTTATTATTTCTTTTTAAAGAATAACATTACAATAAACATACAAGTACAACATGTTCAAATACATATTTCATGACTTCATTATTTTTCTTCTAAGGCAATTTCCTATGTGTTCCTTGCTTCAACCTGTCCACCTGTATCATGTGTAAAAATAGGGTTTTGGGTCAACAAACAGTTGGCGAGTGAATCTTATTTAAAAATTTGAAAGGATTAGTTATGTTGGTTATTTAAATAAAATTGTGCATAACCAAATATGAATAAACGTAAATGTAAATTAAATAAAAAAAACACATAATATCAATAAATGCACAAGCACACACACCAAATGATGAACAATGAGATCAAGGGTCAATCAAACGGAGCCGATCAAATGAGGCACCTGATGCTCAACTCGTCTCCCACAAGGAACTGATGGGCCTAATGCATGATTTGCACACAACTTGACAAGAATGTAAACACGTATCACAACAAACAACATAATCACATAATCTCAATTAATGCACAAGCACACACCAAATGATGAACAATGAGGCACCTGATGCTCAACCCGTCTCCAACGAGGAACTGATGGGCCTAATGAATGATTTGCACGCAACTTGACAAAATGTAAACACACATCACAACAAACAATATTTACATCTCGAGTTTAGATCATATAATGGTAATAGCACGAGTTTGAATAAATGAAATAATTAAAGCGACACATGATACACCCCAAAACATGAACAAAAAGGGGAATTCGTAAGGATTCACTCACAGTGGGTGCGTTCCTTGATGACGATGAATGCGCACGAATATTAGGATTTGATCGACGAGGGAAAAACTAACCTAAAATAATAACGAAATGGTTCGGTAAATAAATGGATTTTATTTGAGATCAATAATTTCAATTCATAACCTTAATAGGATTTTTAGATTTATTTTTTGTGAGTTTACGGACATTTTCTAACCTTAAAAATCTTATTTTAAAGTATTTTTAATTGATTTTTAAATAAAATAAATAAATAAAAGAAATAAAAAAATTTGACTTTTTGACCCCGTTGACCGGTCGGACTGTGTGTTTGTATACGCTGAGTGGGGTCCGAACTCGGGACCTCTCGTATACGTGCACGCAGCTCTACCAACTGAGCTATGTCACATCCCGACCCGCAGCGGAAATGTTGATCGGGGCATGATTGGGTTTTCATCAAAGCTCATGACATTTACTATAAAGTTTCATATTTATTATTTCTTTTTAAAGAAGAACATTACAATAAACATACAAGTACAACATGTTCAAATACATATTTCATGACTTCATTATTTTTTCTTCTAAGACAATTTCCTATGTGTTCCTTGCTTCAACCTGTCCACCTGTATCATGTGTAAAAATAGGGTTTTGGGTCAACAAAAAGTTGGCGAGCGAATCTTATTTAAAAATTTGAAAGGATTAGTTATGTTGGTTATTCAAATAAAATTGTTCAACCAAATATGAATAAACGTAAATGTAAATTTAATCACAAAACACATAATATCAATAAATGCACAAGCACACACACCTAATGATGGACAATGAGATCAAGGCTCAATTAAACGGAGCCGATCAAATGAGGCACCTGATGCTCAACTCGTCTCCCACGAGGAACTGATGGGCCTAATGCATGATTTGCACACAACTTGACAAGGATGTAAACACGTATCACAACAAACAACATAATTATATAATCTCAATTAATGCACAAGCACACACCAAATGATGAACAATGAGGCACCTGATGCACAACCCGTCTCCAACGAGGAACTGATGGGCCTAATGAATGATTTGCACGCAACTTGACAAAATGTAAACACACATCACAACAAACAATATTTACATCTCGAGTTTAGATCATATAATGGTAATAGCACGAGTTTGAATAAATTAAATAATTAAAGCGACACATGATACACCCCAAAACATGAATAAAAAGGGGAATTCGTAAGGATTCACTCACAGTGGGTGCGTTCCTTGATGACGATGAATGCGCACGAATACTAGGATTTGATCGACGAGGGAAAAACTAACCTAAAATAATAACAGACGATCCGGTAAATAGATAAATTTTATTTGGAATTAATGTTTTTAATTAGTGTTCTTAATGGAATTTTTAGATTTATTTTTGTGAGTTTAAGGACATTTTATAACTTTAAAAATATTATTTTTTAAGTGTTTTTTATTGATTTTTAAATAAAATAAATAAATAAAAAGAAAATAAAAATTTGACTTTTTTGACCGTTGACCGTTGACCGGTCGGAATGTGTTTAATTATGCACTGAGTGAGGTTCGAACTCGGGACCTCTCGTTTACGTGCACGCAGCTCTACCAACTGAGCTACGTGTCTAACCCGAAATATTTTCTGTTTTAATTATATATATACTAATTAACTGTTATTTTATTCAGTTTATTTCAAAAGGATTTAATATGGCCGAACCGACCTCAGTGACCCGGAGTCGAACTCGAGACATTCGGTTCGAGTACGCACAGCCCAACCAGTTGGGCTGTGTGCTTAACCTGTTTAATTACTAAATTATATTATATTTATATACATGTTGAAAGGTGGTCTGAATATGTTTAAAAATGATTGGTTTTATTTCTGAAATTGGGTAACGTGTGCGATTCGAACCCGGGACGTGTGCATTGTTTTTGCACACAGTCCACCGCTGGACTGTGTGTCTAACCCGTTCGAATATCTGATTTTAATTATACTTATACTTATATGCGACTTCATCTTCTTCGTTAAAGAACACAGAACAGTGAATTCCGACTGTTCTTGTTTGGTCGTTCATGATTTAAACTTGATTGAAATGAACAGAGAAATTAAATGATATGGTGTACCAGAACAGCGGGTTTGCTTCGGTTTTCAGGCAAGTGTCGTCGGCTACGATTTGCGATGTTCGGCTGTATGAACTGTTTAGCAGTTTTGATTATTGATTTGAACGATTAAAGTATGAATTAAGAGATAGCAGAGAAGTTTTAGATAGATATACCGGTTGAGGAATGAATACGGTTTTCTGATCAAGGATTTCCGGCGATGTTCCGGCGAATTTGGAAATCTCCGGCGACGAGCTTCTGAGAACTTCAACTACGAAAAAGTGTGCGGTCTTGAGCGAAAGGATTCCCGGAAGGTTGAGGGGGGTATTTATAGGGTAGAACAGGATGTATTGGGTCTGAATTTGGTCTTGAATTCGCGGTCAAAGTTTTTCCGGCGGTTACGACTGAATTTGAGGGTTAGACATCGGTTATAACCGATGTCGAAGTCGGTTATAGCGTTTTAGTCAAAAGAAAAATGGCTAAACTCGCGGATTGCCGGATTTTCCGGTGATTGCGAGTTCTGCCGCGCTGAGTCCGGTTTTGAATTCGATTTTTATTTTAAGTATTATTTGTTTCAGTATATTCACAAATCAGGCTTGTGGCGGAGCGGTGTGTTGTGTGTTTGAGTTTGTGGGCGACCCGGGTTCGAAAACCGGCGTCCCCATTTTATTTTTTCTCACTATTTACGATTATTTATAAAATATGGTTTTTAAATTCTAATATAGTTATTAATTATGTATCGTTTAAAATTAATTTGAGCAATAAATATGCAACGAAAAATTATAACTGGATATTTGATTAATAAACGAAGCGGGTTTTGGAAACCCGTTTTTTGACGGATTTTACAAGCTACGTATCTAACCCGAAATATTCTCTGTTTTAATTATATTTATATACTAATTAGTTTTAAACTTATTTGGTTTTATTTAAAAATGGTTTATATTACCGAACCGGTTGCAAGGACCCGGAGTTGAACTCGGGTCCTTCGGTTCGAGTGCGCACAGCCTAACCAGTTGGGCTGTGTGTCATATCTGTTTAACTTATGGATTAAATTATTCTTAGTAACATTCGGGGACCTGATCCGATTCAGTTGTAAAAATGTTGGTTTTAATTCTGAAATTCGGTAACGTGTGCGATTCGAACCCGGGACGTGTGCATTGTTTGTGCACACAGTCCACCGCTGGACTGTGTGTCTAACCCGTTCGAATATCCGTTTTTAATTATACTTATACACATATTCAACTTCGTCTTCTTCGTTTACAAAGACTCAGAACAGTGATGTCCGACTGTTCTTGTTTAGTCGTTCATGATTTAAACTTGATTGAAATGAACAGAGAAATTAAATGATATGGTGTACCAGAACAACGGGTTTGCTTCGGTTTTCCGGCAGGTGTCGTCGGCTCCGATTTGTGATGTCCGGCTGTATGAACTGTTTAGCAGTTTTGATTATTGATTTGAACAATTAAAGTATGAATTAAGAGATAGCAGAGAAGTTTTAGATAGATATACTTGTTGAGGAATGAATACGGTTTTCTGATCAAGGATTTCCGGCGATGTTCCGGCGAAATTGGAAATCTCCGGCGACGAGCTTCTGAGAACTTCAACTACGAAAAAGTGTGTGGTCTTGAGCGAAAGGATTCCCGGAAGGTTGAGGGGGGTATTTATAGGGTAGAACAGGATGTATTGGGTCTGAATTTGGTCTTGAATTCGCGGTCAAAGTTTTTCCGGCGGTTACGATTGAATTTGAGGGTTAGACATCGGTTATAACCGATGTCGAAGTCGGTTATAGCGTTTTAGTCAAAAGGAAATGGCTAAACTCGCGGATTGCCGGATTTTCCGGTGATTGCGAGTTCTGCCGCGCTGAGGTCGGTTTTGAATTCGAGTTTTATTTTAAGTATTATTTGTTTCAGTATATTCACAAATCAGGCTTGTGGCGGAGCGGTGTGTTGTGTGGTTGAGTTTGTGGGCGACGCGTCCCCATTTTATTTTTTTCTCACTATTTATGATTATTTATAAAATATGGTTTTAAATTCTAATATAGTTATTAATTATGTATCGTTTAAAATTTATCTGAGCAATAAATACGCAACGAAAAATTATAACTGAGTATTTGATTTATAAACGAAGCGGGTTTGGAAACCCGTTTTTCGACGAATGTTACAACAACACTGGTGCCATTCCTCTTGCAAAGGAACCAAAGTCGCAACAAACCACAAGGCATATACTCAGAAAATTCCACTATATTAGAGAGATAATAGAGATGGAGACATCGTAATAAGCAAAGTTCATATAGATCTAAATCTGGCTGACCCCTTTACTAAGCCTTTACCTCAAGCTAAACATGAGGAGCATGCTGAAAAGATAAGGCTTAGATTTGCTAGACAATGGGCATGATCTGTAGTTAGTATTGGTGTTTTAATTTTGAACTACAACAGTTACATTGAATAGTTATTTGATTTATTGGTTAAATACAAGTTCAATTATTTTGTAACTGTGTTCATTATTTGTATGTTTATATCCCTGAATAAGCATATTCTAAAAATCCGTAGTCGATCAAATTACATGGGAATGAATTTGAATGTAAGGCTATTGTGAATTGAGATGATTGTATTCATGAGATGAATAACTCAACGGTTTGAGAATCAAAATTCACAGATATCACTATGGAATGATATTGGATGTGACTCGCTGCAAAACGATCTCCATGGATCTAAGTCATGAGATGTTTTGATATTGATATATTCAATCTGTCCTTTTTCCTTAGGCACATATTAAACTACATTGATCAAGGACAATCTTTGATGTTATCTAACACTATCCTGAAACATGGATAGTAATCCGGGTAGCGTTGGGAAAAATCCAAGGTTAAGTAGGAGTTGTATGACGCTGATGGAATTCTGTACTTCTATGCAATTAGAAGTTTAGACATTCTCGCGCCCTCGTTAACTTAAACTGGAATAAACGCATGGCCACGCTCGGACTAAAAGTAGTTCGTTAGACCAGTTTGAATTAAAGTCGAGAAAAAGAATAGTTGATCACTATATAAGAATGAATGATCCATGTCTTATGATCAATGAATGTTCTATACAGAAGGGACTTATTGATAGAATTATCAGGGCTACAGTGTTTGGTTAAGTAAAGTGTTACTTGAACTCAAAGAACTAGTTGACGACTGTAAAGTGTCATACCATGTTAGGAGCAGTGCGATGCAGCTAGGCGTCCAACTCTGCATACGTTGACTCATTTAATTAAAATCTTCCAAGTGGGAGATTGTTGGAGATATGTATGTCCGACCGTAATTAAAGTCAACGTAACTAACTCGGTATGATCCGAAGAGTTGCACGTTGGTACACGAATCGTATATGTTCACGAGTAGGTGGATTATTATTTGTGAAATAATAATAGTTTAAACCCGATGGACTTAATATTAATTAGGTTATTTATTAAGAGGATTATAATTGTATAATCTTAAAGGGCTTTTATGTAAGATTGGGTTCTATAAAAGGATGCTTAAGGTGCAAACCCTAGACACACTTTATACAACACAAAACCCTAGCTTCCCTCTCAAGTTTAGCCGCCGTCGCCGCCTTCTTCTTGGCCGGTTCTACCTTTGGGTATCTTGTGCTCGGTTGTGAACTTCCTATTAGCGAGGATTTATTGTAACCCGCGTGTTACGATCCCGGTGTAGTCGTCAAAGGTTGATTACTAAAACCCTCTATGGTTGTTTATTATTTTATTTGTTTATATGCGTATAACCTTGATCCTAATTGAGAATATTTATTAATCGGATTAATAAATCAAACTTATATAATCGGCTTTTGGTAAATTATATAAATCGCTTCCGCTACTATTTTGATACACTGATTCCCAACACTACATGTGTTACACAATGTCAAATATATAATTTATAAATTTGTAAATAACATATTAAAATGAAAGAAATGTTTCATTAAATTTGTAAAGATTGTTTATCATGTATAGATTATGAGTCGGATGTCAACAATTGAGGTAACCAAAGTGCCAAAATTGTTTAATGGTAAACCACTATTTATTATTATGACATACTAAGATAAAATGAGTGTTTCAATACTTTATATTGTTGCCATAATGCTTTTATCTATTAAATAAAGTGATTTACAAGGTTTTATTTATTAATAATGATGGGTGACTTTTGTTAATTGATCCGGAGTTCCCATTAAACTTATCTTTTTGACCCATTAGAGATAAAAATATAAGCTGAATCCATTTGATAATAAAAAATGTCAAAAGATTATAAAAAAAACCCCAAAAGTTACCATCTCATGAAAATCCCTCAAATCCCCATTTTGAGATGGTGGTGTTTAACCGTGTAGCACGGGAACATGTATGGGACTGAGATACGGGTACGGGGAACGACAAAACTCAAAAATAAAGATACGGGTACGACAAATGTATGTAAAAAAATAAAAAATAAAAGTATGTCAAACAAAGTCCAAAATAGATATATAATGATGTAAAGTCTAAACTCCAAAAACACTACATCAATCATAACTAATTATTATTATTATTATCATTATTATTATTATTATTATTATTATTATTATTTATGTTAAAAAATATATTAAAAATAACTAAATATTGTTAAATACACTTAAAATGTTAAATACACTTAAAATGGTATACTTAATAAATAATAAATTGATTGGTTTATTTCTTTGTAAAGTTAATTGATATAAAAATAATATTTCATCACAAACAAATACAACATTCATTCAATAAAAGATACAAAATATTAAAAGTTATTTTGTCCAATGCGTGCAAATTCTTAATTAAATGTGATACCCTCCTTAGTCATCCTTTGACTTTTCATAATTGCTTTTTAAATTATTATTTTTAATATATAAAGAGTCATCATCTTCATCTTATCTTTTCTAGAGACTGTTCAGCCGGAAAACACAATAAATAACTATTTTTGATGATTTGTTATATGAGATGTTATTAAAAGGGTTAAAACCCTAAATATATAAAGAAACATCACCGAAACGGGTATGGGTATGGAGCCGTCCCCTAAACCCGGAAACGTTTTTGTAGAAGTCCCCAATAACAGGGTACGTTTAGGAAACGTCCCCATGCCGTCCCCTACGCTTTTTTGTCCCAAAACCGTCCCCGGGATGGGTACTCCAGGCAACCAGCAGTCCCGTGCTTCATGGGTGTTTAACTTTTTGTTAAATCGCAAGGTAAAAGAATCAAATTGCCCCTAATTCAACATTAGAATCCTAAAGATACTAAAAGTAAAAACCTTTGAATCTATGTAAAAAGTTAACCCATCCAACTCTAATGAAATACTTAGAAACTTAAAAGACTTCATTTGTTGAAAGGAAATAACCAACACAATACATAGTCAATAGAAGCCTTCATTTCTTTTGTTATGTATAACTTGATCTATAATGTCATTTATGCTTCCAACAACATTTATCGTTAGTTGTTCCTTCAATCCATGTTCAGCTGCAAGCCATATATTGTAATCTTCAAAGTTCTGCAAAATCATCAAGTCAGCAAAAGTCAAATTGAAAAAGAAAGAAAAATCTAAATGCATTTGCAAAAAAAAAGGGTTTGCTACCTCGTCAAGTACGTTTTAGTGGTTCCCGCTTACAATCACAACAGATGATCTTGGATCATCACAAAGTTGTTTTAAAGGTTCGTCTAACTCAGGATGCAAGTTAAGTTCTATTTATTTGAATTATCTAATCTTTCGTCAGCAGTCATTAGTTTAATCAATGTTACATTGAACCCTTATTGAATAAAAAACCATTCTCATCAACATCAACCATTAAACTCAACCTTGCCTCTCAAAGTATATTTCTTATTAACTCACAGGATACCCACTATAAAATTTGAACTCATATGAGTTAAATTAGATTAAGAAAATTGTGAAAGTAAAGAAGAAGAACTAGTCTTATACTTACTCCAAGAGGATGAACAAACACAGAGGGGTCTGTTATGGGAAGTTGGTCTCCTCTTTCCATGGTTAGATTAAACAATAACGCCTCCAAAGACTGCTAATCCGAATTGCACAAAAACAAATGGCAAATTAGGCGGGTTGGATACCAGGTAAAAAGAAGGGTTAACATGCTATTTTTTCTTATTCAATTTATTATAACTTTTTATGAATTAATAAATCATTAAACTACGATTGTAAGAACTTTATAACTATATATAACAAACTAAGATTTTAACAAAGTAGTAGGTTATATGCATTAAAAAAATACCATATTTGACCCGTTTGAGATAAATCTTAGGTTAGAGGAATACTTGGAGGAAAGGTTGGAGCAACTCCTATAGGCTAAAACCCATGCAAAGTCAAAAAACAAAAAAATGTAGGAAAATTGTTATGAATTCGCCAATTCAGATTACCTATCGAGTAACGAGTCAAATAGAAAGAAATCAAATGGTAATTTTAATCAAACTTTAGACACGAGTTATTTAAAAAAAAATAGTATATTTAATCAAATTGAGTTTTGCTCGGATTCATGCATGAAAAATAACGATTATCATGTGATCTAAAATTCTAATGATAATATTTTGAATGATTGTAACTTGTAGCCTCTAGATAAGTTTCCGTCTTGAAGATAGGTTCACGACTAACAAAACCGGGATCACTTGAGATTATCACGCCACAAAGAGCACACTCAATTAGGATTATCAAGCTAGCTTTATAAGAACAAATATTAATCAAGTTTAAGCACACTGAAAAACTTGTGTAGGTCGATTAGGAGAATAATGAGCTCTACATGGTATAGAATTGAGGTGGTTATAAAAAACTATTAGTTTGTTATATTGGCATTAAAGGTTGGATAAACACAAAACTTTGATCATACTTTGTCTAATTATGAGAGTCCACATGTTGATACAAAAAATTCATATCCAAGTTCAATTCAATTGAAAGTATAAAATTAAGTCATATTTTTTTTTATGTTTGAAACACCTCATGTTGATGTTATCATCTATTCTCTAAAAACAATCTAGACACCAATTTGAAGTAAAGAAAACACATCAAATCTAAGATGTTTAGTAGATAATCTGTGAAGCCATTTGTTTTTCAAACTGTGTACACAAAAAGACATGTTCAACCGTTTTATTTTCAAACCGTGTACACAAAAAATAGAGATCTTTCAATTATAATAACTATAACTATAATAACACCAATTTAGATAAACCCACAAAGGAATACAAAATTAACAATTTCCACAATGCAATTCCAATCTGTATACAAATATAAGGGTTGAATCACTTGTACAATATGTAACCAAAAATACATAAATAAATAAAGAAACACACATTTAAATGTGTTTCTTCATACACACTAATTGTCCCTATAATTCATGTAAGACCGGATAAAAATGATATATGCATACAAATATCATGTCATCTTGAGAATAATAAATACAGCACACATACCTAAAGTTTAAATAAATTGAGGTTTATAAAACTGAAGAAATTGAAATACCAAAAATCACTTGTTCTATATTCTAAAAATCGAAGAAATTGAAAACCTAAAATCTATTTGTTCTATAATCAATTCAACATAAAAATCGAAGAAACTGAAAACGGATTGTTCTAAAATCCTAACGTCAGATTGTTGTTGTATGATGGAAGCGGCAAAGATCGGTTAATATATCAAAACATGGAACTACGTACAAAACACAGATTTCTAGCATTATCCGAAACATCCAGCTGAATCAAATGATATAAAAATTTGTAGGTTTTTTTTTTACTTATACCAATAAATCTTGATTGCAAACCAGAAAAATCAAATGAAATTATGAAAACATCTCTGATTACTTTTCCAAACTTGCTTTTTAGAGTTCAAGAAAGTGTGTCCCATACCTTTGTTTCAAGAAGTTAATATAAAAAGTACAATTCCCACTCATTGAAAAGTCAATTTGGCACCATGATTATGCTTAGTATGTGATAATTATAAAGGAAAATAGATAAAGATTTTAACTTTTCTTTTCATTTTACCCTACAAAGAAAATCTTTATCTTGTGAAATAGAAGCCATACCTCAATGATTAAATGTGCTCCTACTTTCACAAATATCAAAAGCTTTTTTCAACAACAAAAATAAAACCCGAATTAAATCGAAAAAAATGGGTAGCTTAAAGATTAGATTTAGCAAATTTCACTTCCCCCTTAATTATACAGTAGTAATTAATTTGTACATACCATGTAGAGACAAAAAGAAATAAAAAGATATCCCAATCACATGACTAGATGACAATCATATTATGATAATATCAAATCAATCACATAAAATTTGAGCTGACTGTTTTAAGGACCAGCTTACTCTCTTACTCACTCACGAATGTTCAAAAATCAAAATATTGATGGATACCAAACTTTCACTAACATAACAAAATACACAATTAAAATTGCCATAGAATAATCTAGAATTAAGCACACAGATGATTAAAAATATGCTAAATGAACCCAACATTACATATGTCATCTCTCTGCAATAATTGAGGTTTTTAAAGCACTAAATGAACCAACGTCACAAGTTTGTTTTTGCATAACGAATATCTGGACCATACACAAATACATATCAAGGACTGTGGTGATTATCTATACATACAGGAACAAAATAAAAAAAAACAGATAGACAAAGGTAGGAAGATTCACAGGATTATAAGATTTAAAGCAACAAAATAGGTGTAAATAAGAGTAAATATACCTGGATTCAATATAATCTGGTTACGTTTTAGGGTTTATGATAATCGCTTCGATGAGAATCATCTGGTAGAGATTAATGGGATATGAATCGGAATATAAATGAGAATAGGAATCTCCTCGATGAGAACTAGGGTTTATGAATGGTACAACAGAAAGAAAAGGGGAAATCAGAGCGATTGGGTTATAAGTTATATGGGTATGAACCGGGTCTACGGACAGAATTTTTAGGCGCCAATTAATAAAAATAGTGGCTTGAGACGCTAACAAGTGGCCAAAAACATTTTGTTTTATTAGAATATATCTATAGATTTGTAAAATTAAACGTGCCTAGTCGTAAAGTAAACTCATATAGCACACTTACTTAAACATGTTATGCGTGTCATAAATCCGTATGGTGGGTTTTAGACACATTGAAACCGAGTCATTGATGTTGGAAATTACGCTCTTGAAGACAAGAATCAATTATGTTATACCAAGCTCGAGGAGCATGTTTCAACCTGTTCAAGGCTTTGTGAAGCTTGTAGACTTTACCTTCACCTCCTTTGATCTCAAACCCCAAAGGGATGAGTTAAATAAACCTCTTCAACTAGTGGACCATTTAAGAAAGCAAATTTGACATCAAACTGGTATTTTTGCCACCGGTTTTGTGCAACGATAGAGAGAACTAATAAAATTATAGGATATGTGCTATCATACAAATCATTTAAGACAAAATCGCATTGCACGACCTTTACAATTACATTAATTTGGCACGTCCTTTATGTTTAAAAGTTTCGGTGCACATCCTTTACGTTCATTTTTTGTTGCAATGCACTTCCTTTACCACAAACCTAGTTAGTTTTCTTAGTTAACTTAGTAACATGTTTAGCACATGATGGGTAAAACAGTCATTTTAATCACCTAACTTGTATAGGTTTTGTATACCGACTCTTTCTCTTCCTTCATGAGATTGTTCCCTAACCAAGTTATGCCTCAAGCTCCTCAAACCTTCTACTAAAAAACAACGATGACAACTAAAGATCAATTTCACATAAGAACATAAGATGATGATTATGATATCTAATTAGTATATAGTATGATTCTAACTCTTTGATTTCTACTCTAATTTTTTAATGTGGCAACACACCCATGTTACGTCTAATGATGATGATTATGGTATCAAATTAGTAGTATCAGGTATCGATCTAAATATCAATGATATGGAATTAGAGTTCAATTACGATGCAGATTTACGTTCAATCAATCTTTAATGTAATATGTTTTAGTGTATGGTATCGAATTACGTATATGGTATCGTTTTTTTCAATGTAGTGAATTAGTATATAGTATATAATTACGTTACATTTGATTTTTTGCGTCGATTTTTGAATGCAGTAACGTACCTAGGTTACGTTTTTTTGTAGGTGATGACATCTTTTTTGTACCCAGGTTAGGTTTTTTTTTTGTCAATTTACATGTTTATTTGGTCAATTTATTTTGTTTGCAGACCAAGTGAATGTTTTTGTTTGTATCTTCAACATGATTATGCTTACAGATCTTGTACACAAAAATGCTTGCATGACATGTTTGCATTTCCAACACGTTTGTAGAACTTGCATTCCATAATTGGTTTGTTTATATGCATTTTCTACAACATACATACATATATTAATAGAAAAGAACATGCTTATAGAAGTTCATATAGATTGTCGAGGTAAGATATGGGTTTCCATAATTGGTTTGTTTATATGCATTTTCTTACAACATACATACATATATTAATAGAATAGAAGTTCATATAGGTTGTCGAGGTAACATATGGGTTTTTAAAGAGTCAATATCATATAGATTGTCGAGGTAACATATGGGTTTTTAAAGAGTCATTATACAACTTAGGGAATTAAAAAGACTATTTTACCCATCATGTGATTAGGCTAACTAAGAAAATTAACTGTGTTTGTGCTAAATGACATGTAGTGAAACTTATAAACATAAAGGACGTGCAATGCAATTAAAGGACTTGCACTCCAGTTTTGTCATTCTTTAAAGAACGTACCTTGCCCAAATTTCGGTTTAACCTGCTTGATTCAGACCCACCATTATGATTGCTACTTGAACCCATATATGTGTTTTCTTTATTTTCATAGGCAACAAAATTTGTACCATTATCTTATGGTTATTCTTCTGTTCATCGACATCATGAATAACACGAGCATCTTTCTCACCATCTTCAACACCCGAAGCTACCCGTTCATCAAACACAACATCAACAGATGTGATAATAGTTTTCTTTGTTGAATTATACAATCTATAAGCTTTTGATTTGGAACAATACCTAACAAAAATACATTTGTCGGCATTTGAATCTAATTTATGTCTCTATTGAGATGGTTTCAACTCGTATGCAACACACCCGAAAACTCTTTAATGACTAACTGATAGCTTAAAATCATACCATGCTTGAAAAGGAGTTTTACCATCAATAGCCTTAATTAGTAGGTGACATATGGAGCAAGTATACAGGCGATGAAATAGCCTCACCCTAAAACCGTTTGCCCAAGCCTTTTCCTTTTAACACTCACCTTGCTATTTCCATTTCACTTATATTTTTCCTTTTCGCAACCCCGTTCTTCTCTGGGGTATAAGGGGTAGTAAGAAACCCCGTCACCAAAACTTGCTTGGTCTCCTTAAAAAATGTGTCATACAAGAGTGTTTTCTTTAATGTCTTGAAGCATACCCAAGTTCTTTCATGAATTGAAAGCTTAAATATGCTTCAAGACTCTAGAAAATACCTTAGGTTTTTTAGAGAGAACAAGAGGTTACTTGGATGAACTTTGAGAGAGTTTTAGATGATATAAAAGTGTGTTATGTGTGTAAGGGTGTTTGGGGTCGGCTTTAAGGGGGAGAGAGAGCCGAGAGGGAGAGATAGGTGAGGTGGGGTGTGGTGGTGGTGGTAATGATGGTTGTACTTGGGATTAGATGGTTAAGGTTAGTAGAAGTCACATGTTAGATCCCATCCTATATCACATGTGTTTAAGGTTTTGATTTGGTTTGTTCTTATCTTGGTGACTAGGTTGTAAGACAACACAAATCTGATTTGTGTAAATCAATCCACAATTTTTATATAATGTAGACATAGTTTATATACAATAGAACCATTTTAGGGCATTTTTAACATATATAAATACTAGGCTAAGTGTTGTTTATTTTAATGCACTAGATATTAAATTTTTCATGCCAGGACATGTTGTTTATAAAAAAAGACATTTTTATAGTCCATACATATTATATAACCCATAGATAAAAGTCGAATTTGATAAATTTGAATGCGTTTATCAATTTAGGGTTTTGTTGCTCTATATATTGTATATCATTGTTGTTCATTATTTTGGTTCGTCTATTCATCATTTTAACTTGAATTGGCACTCGCATGATCGTTGGTGGTAGTATTCTCTATCGGGCATACTATAATTGTGCCTAGTGAAGCACATGCAACACATTGTATGACCTAGTTAATACCAAACTAAGTCTATATGATTCACATAAAATAATACACATGATTTAACTGTAAGGATGATAACCTAACTAAACGGGAGTTGTCACACAAAACAAGTAATCACCAAGAATTGGTTCCATGGCAGCAAAAGTCGTAGCATGTCGTTAAACAACATTTAAGGAATAACATTGTTAGTTGTCATGTTAACTTTACACACTTGATCACTTGACTTTTGTGGGTGATAACACATGCCACATTGTCAAACAATAATGCACATTTGATCTTCACTAATTGAGTAACACTTAGAAGATTACAAAATAAGACTGGAGAAAGACTGAAGTTGCGAAATAGTCTTGTTTTTACCTGATGAAACATCAAGCTCATGGTGCCTAGCTCTTCAACCCGAATGTTCTTTCTATTCCCCATCCACTGATGATTTCTTGTTTTCATCAACTCTTGAAACAAAAATTGTTGCCTAGTCATATGATTACAACAATCATTGTCTAAAAACCGTAATTTGGTATCTATGCATCATTGCTCACCATTAGCAGTGGTTTGTCTTCATTTTCTGTACCGTCAATATCTATAGTTGCTTCATTGAAACCTATTTCCATAAAAATTTCAACTTCATTTTCTTCAAGACTATCATTATTGAGGGTTACGTTCACTTATGGCCCTGCCTGACAATTGGCCTTGACATTACCATATCCATTGTAGTTGTAACATTGAATGCTACTTCTTCCTCTACCAAAGGATCTTCCACGTCATAGGCCTCTACCACGAGGTTTTCCACGCCCTCGTTCTTTATTTAATGGCTGGTAACCATCTACTTCAGCTGGAAATGCTTGCTCTTCTTGAATGGGACCAACAGACTAACTGACTCTTACCTCATGGGATTGTAGAGATCCCATGAGCCAACCAAACGATAAATTCGTAAGATCCTTGGACTACTCTATGGTAGTAATGACATGACCTCACTTTGATGACACGCTTCTCAGCACTTTCTCCAAGGTCGTTTGATGGTCAGATCTTCACGACATGCCCTTCTGTTGTTTCACGATTTTGTAACCCTTCACAACAAATTTAAGATTGCTTCATTGTCTCGCGTTTGAAGGGTACCAAGCACCCCCCCCCCCCAAAAGCCTTGTAAACTGACAATAAGAACCTTGAGTCGCCCTGAAACTTTGTCTGTAGTAGGCTCCTGACCTGTATTCAGGGCGTACCTTTTAAGGGGCAATGGGGTGCACCCGTCCCCGCCAATGTTTCGGCTAGTAGTGTAATTTTTTCGATTTTCGTCCGAATTTTTTAACATTATATAGGTCCGCCTCGCCAATTATTTTGCCTAAAAATTCCTTGTTCGTACCAAGTTTATTGTTCAAAAAAAATATACATATTTTCGTATTGAGTTAAAAAACGTGAAGAACGAGGCTATTAGTAATTTTTTAAATTAATTTTAAAATTAAAATGAGTTTAAATAAAGTTTGAAACTAGTTTTTATATAAATGAAACTTGAGGGTTCATTTTTGTCTTAAGTGAAGATGTTTAAACAAAAACAAAAAAGAACAATATGTGAGGATAGGTGCGGCCCATCTGTGTTGTTCGACTTCAACATAAGAAAAAAAAAGGTTTTGTGTGACATCAATGTGGGTGAACACATTGTTTTACACTAGCTTTTGTTCAATCTGTGTTGGGTCCCATGACTTTCCACCCCTGTGGAACTTTTGATACGTCAAGCTCCGCCACTGCTTGTATTGATGTTATGGCGACATCAATGTGGGTGAACACATTGTTGTACACTAGCTTGTGTTCAATAAGTGCAAGAGCTCTTGCATCCTCCTTAGTATTTTTCTTCAATCTTTCTTGATCAGTGTTTGTAGCAGAGAAGCCTTGATTCACGATCTCCCAAAAACCTATTGACCTAAGTATCGTCTTCAAGTGAATGCTCCAAAATTCTTAACCTTCACCCTTAAAGATTGGGGTCAGAGGCTAACAAGTTCGGATGAAGAGTTGGTGGTCATGATTACACAATAAAGAAACACTCTTTAACGGGGCTCTGATACCACTATGTTGGAAATCGCACTTAAAAGCCATAACCATTTAACCAACATATACAATAGCCATTAACAAATAAGAGATCGACCACAAGCACATTAACCTAATCAATCATTCGAAGTCCCATTTGTTTGTTGTACAAGACTCTGTGAAAGTATGGTGGCCGGTCAATATACATGTCTATTCGGCATAGCTTTATTTGTTGAACAAAGTTGTATGGTTGTCGTTTTCATGAAAACTTTGGTTTTAGTTTCGAACAGATCCAAATGTTATGGTTTGGTTTTTTCTTGTTGTCTAGCACAATATTTGATAAGTGTTTGATACTATCTTGTTATGTGCAACATGCGGTGAACCACTTTTGATAATCTATGTGTTGTTTTATAAGCATATTTTGATACCTTTTTGCTATGTCACAATCAAACCAGATGGCACATGCAATGCGACCAAAGAAAATGGTATAAGAAACAAGAAACAACTAACCTTTCATTGCAAGGTTTTCAATCTTGCCATGGTTACATGTGAATACTATAATAAAAAATAATTAAATAGATGCAATAACATTAACAAGATTGAAGCGATTGGCACCAAATTTCAGGTGAACCATATGAGATAGGAACTTGTCATCTTCAATGCACAACTGCCCACTTCTTTACATGTTTGCTTGCTTTCTGTGCCTGCAAATTTTAACACTCAATTTTTTAGTAGTTGAGATTATCTAACCACTACAAAACAAAGGAGTTTTACCAAGTTAAATTGGAAGGATTAACTGAGTTTGAATGAACTAACCTCCAATTCCCAATTACAACGACTTGTGATGATAGCTAATACCACCGTTTGAAATGCAGTTCCTCCGAAGATCATCCCAGCCCAAATACCCTTGTAAGTATAAACCATACAAACGTTAGACAAAGTATAACTCCAATCGAGGTGTTTAATTACCAAAATGTATTCAAAATGCATAAACATTGTGAATATACATCATGCTATAAACATTCTATACTTACAAAGCTTACCAAATAAAATTTGATTGTTTGACAAAAAAAGTTGTAAATGAGTCCGCCAAATCAAACAGTTTTTATCAGTACTAAAATTTAATTATTTTATGTGTTAACCAACTCGTCCATTTTGCTAGTGATCTAACTATAAAATGTTGATAAAATTGGAATAAAAATAAAAAAATGTATACCATGACTCCGAGATGGAAAACCCATCCCATGGCAAGTCCCATTGGGACTCCTATCAAATAGTAGCATCCTAAGTTGATGTATGCTACATATGATTGCCATCCGGACCCAACAGCAACACCTATTAAGAGAATCATTTACACGTTATGGATCATCAAGAAACACAAAAAATACATTTTAAACACTCACGACCAACCCGATGGCGTACCTGAAAGAACAGGTTGAACGCTATTCAAAAGAATGGTAAAGGCCAAGAGAAGTGAAAGTTGGCTCACGGCATCCAATACAGGTTCACTATTTGTGAATATTAATGCTAGCTCGTTGTGGAATAACAAGATTAAGATCCAGAAGACGACGCCTATCATCGTGGATGTTGTAACCGAGACTATGGTAGCGAATCTAGCGCCTTTGCCATTGCCTGCTCCTAACTCGTTTGCAACCCTAACTCTGAATCACATACAGGTAATGTTTATGATTAGAAATTAAGAGATTAATTTAAACACATATTTTGTTGTTCATGATAAGAAAAATACGGAAGTATGTCGAAATATATACCCGGTTCCAGCAAAGAATCCAAGAGGGATCATGAGTTCAAAGCCATTGATTGACATGCTAAAAAAACAAAGATATATTATTAAACCAGCCATATGAAAAACTTATTATTCATAATCATAGATTTGTGTATGTACGTCCAAAAAGTATTATTATGTCTTAAAATATAAAAAAAGGACAGAAAACATATTATAAAGGTATAGAATTCCTTATAACCTTTTAAATGAATTATTAATGAAACCAATATACAAACAGTATCATAAAATATAGAAAATTGACTTGATAACCAATTTTTTTTTTGTCCAGATGAAGCCAAAAAGACGATGTAACAGGTAACCAAGGCAGTGGACAACATACAAGAAAGACACTTTTAGCAAACTCTTATTTTCAAAAAAAAAAAAAAATGAAAATCATGTCGATGTATTTATCTTTGAATATGAATATTGATAAATAAAAGTTGAACAGAAGATAATATTCGGCCTTTAATAATGGAGGGGGTTATACCATATGGATAAAGCATCAACTGCAATTTTTGCGTTCTCCAAGTTTCCTGTCATCACTATCAATATTCTGTAGTACCAGTTCTCCAAACTGCATTATTATTTTTCTTAAGTTAAAAAAACGACAGCCACGTAAAAAAAAAACGTACGTGGGATCATATAAGCAACGGCAATTAAATTTTTTAAAATGAAAAAACAGCCGTGTAAATATTAATAAGGTACGTGGGATAATATAGACGACGGCTTTAAAATAAAAGGTAAACAACCACTATGTTGTTTACCTGTCACTCCTTTAAAAAAATACTAGGGATGTTAAAAGGTTTGCGTATGATTTTGACTTATAGATTGAATTGTTAATTATGGTTTTAAGAAATGATAAACCAAGTTGGATGGGTCAGATAGAGAAGTTAGTAATAATAAATTTAAACAATTTTTTTAATTATTTTCTCAAAGTCATTAGTTTGTATTAAAATTTACTAAACAGGTACGTATCATGTTAAGAATAAACAAAGTAACAGATAAAGAAAAACATGTTTAAACGACTAGTTCAAAATTCCAAATTGCTCAATTAGTAAACCTCAAAACCAAGCCATATAAATTCTTTAGTGTACTTTTAGTTTGAATGATTCAATCAATTTTAATTATTTTCAAACGCTCACAAAAATTAGGGACTTTTAGAAAGAAAAAATAAGGTTGGTTAAACATCTCCATCGATGTTAAACATACCCACTATAAGTAAAACCAAAGACCAAATGACATGTTGCCTAACGCTAAAGTGTTGAAACAACAATCATATCAAGTCCTAAGAGTTCAAGTCCCATTGTTAGCAAATGCTGTAGATTTTGGTTGTTAAAAAAAGAAGTAAAACTAAAGAGATATAGTGACGATTTAGTATGAGTAGAGAAGCACTTTTGATTATAGTAACACTATGAAGTAGGGATGAACATTTGGTACCGGGAACCGGTATCGTAACATACCGGGTATATTCGGTATTGGTACCCATTTTCTCGCTTTCAGTACCAGTATGAATATGATACCCATTTTCCCCGTTTTTCAGTACCAGTATAATCGATACCGGTACCAATTTTTTTTCGTTTTTTCAGTACCAATACTTGGCCCTGCTGTGTGGAGTATGTTTAAGACAACCCAATAAATACCCCAACATAATGGTATTTTTTTCTGTCCTTAACAAAAGTGATTTTTGTCCCAATACTACATGTTTTTTTTTTGGGTCAAAATTTAGGTGGCTGGTTTTTGTAAAAGCTTCAATAGTTGATTGCCCCACCAGAAATGTCAAACTTACCACAACATGACACCGGAAGCAGCCGAGAGTTTAACAAACGCCCACAATCCAGAAAAAGCTTCCATTGAAAACCCTCCCCAACTTTCCGGGCAACCACCGAACACCACATAAGCAAACAGCCCCAAAACAATGAGCCACCATGAGAAATTCAAAGTCACAACCGTCCCAACAAGTCCCAACTGTAACCTAGCCACAACTAGCCAACTCAATGCCGAATGAACCACCAAAGCCACTAGCGACACCCACGCAATCACGTATGTTTTAAGTTGACTTTGAAGAAACCTTTGCAACGGGAACTGAAAGCATAGGCTGAAATGAAGTGGTATCAAACTCATTGACACCACTCCGGAGAGCTCGGCTATGTCTGCTGGTTGTCCTAGTAGTTTTAGCACCGGTGTGGCGAATATGTATAAGGGTAAAAGTGCTATACAACATACGAAAAGCACGATCCATGAGCGTTGTAGATACACCCCTAACATGCGGTAGTTTTTGGCTCCGTATGCTTGGCCACATAGTGTCTCCAAAGCACTTGCCATACCCAACTAGATTGATCCCACACCAAAACAAAAATACAACCAATTAGAAATCTACAATATGACTTTATCCGGATGTTGAGCCATCTTTTAAAATGCGCGCATCATATGATACAAGTTGATGTGGTTGGTGTGCGGACCACATGATGCGTGCATTATGTCATTATGCGATTGATGTGGTATAATGGGTTTCCTTATACAGGGCTGTAAAAGAGTTGAGCCAGGGTGAGTTTGAGCTCGGGCTTGAAACTAAACGAGGCAGCTCGGCTTGGCTTTAGCACTAGCTTGAAGTTAAACGAGCCAACGAGCCGAGCTTGACTCGAGCTCGACTCAGCTCACGCCGTTTCAAATTGAGTTTTTAAACTAGTTTTTTTCGCGCTCTTCGAGCGAATCGCGAGCTTTTTAAACAGGCCATGCCTTATGTAGTTAACTAGTATTGAACAAATTAATGGTATGGGTTTTTCAAATCTATTGAAGAAATCCAATCAATTGATGAATGGATATGAGTATTTTAAACAGATTACACCAATGATTAAACAAATTACACCATAGACATAACTAATTTTAATGTCTTATGTTTTATTTTTTAAAAGTTACAAAAGTTAAAAGTACTATCTATATATATATATATATATATATATATATTTTGTAATTTTCATTTTGATTAACAAACGCCTGGCATTCGCGATGGTGCTCATTTCGCATCACGCGTGGGCTTTGGAGATCTGAAAGCATCCAAACCCGACATGTTTTCTAAAACCAAAAACTTAACAAGTAAAGGAAAGATTGGGTACCAAGAGGCCGAAATCGAAGCCAACGATGACGCTTGTGGCGATGGAGATGGCAGCAAGTTCAAGATCACCGAGATGTCCGGCGAAAGCTTGTGTGATGACGAACATGGAATAAGAAGCTATGCGGCTGAAGATGGCTGGGCCAACTATGTGCCATAGCTTCTTGGATTCGATCAAGAAGCGTTGGTGAAACGGGAGTTCGAGTTCTTGGTGTGCGGTTTTTGAAGTCAAGTCGACGTTTGAAGATGAATGATCTAACAAGGGTACAAGTGTTGGTTCATCCTCTCGACCACCGGTACCATTGATGGCCATTTTTCTCGGTTATTTTCTCCTCTTTTCTAGTTTATTCTGTTTCTCACTTTTTAAGGATATATATATACACACACGAGAGAGAGAGAGAGAGAGAGAGAATCCAGGTTGTAGGAACAGAGGTTGAATCATATTAGTTTAAAATAAAATTACAAAACATATCCTCGATATATGCTAAACATACGGTTTTAGTCACTTGAGTTTGGATTTTGCATTTCAGTCCGGTCCAAGATGATGCAATTAACATCAAATGTTTATACTTATTAAAATTTTACGGATTTAAGTCTGGTAAAATAGATATTAGGACTTTAGGCATAGATTTGAGATGGGATATATACATGTATATAATATGTAAATATAACTAGTATTTTGTCCCCACGCGTTGCGGCGGAAACACAACTTGGTTGACATTCGGATAATTCGTTAAGTTTCCACCCACCCAACGCTGTGAGGAATTCGCAGTAGGAAATCACTTGTGTTATGTTAATAGGAAATCACTTGTGTTATGTTAATAGGAAATCACTTATGTTACATCAAGATAAGCGGTAGAGAAATAATGTAAATACATTATGTTACAATAATTTTATACTGATTATAATATTTGAGTATAGTATTGTCATTTGTGGCAACATTAAGCCTAAGACCATAAAAAAACAAACAATGCTCATATATAATATAAGCAAACCCTCGAGGACAACTGAGATTCAGGAAAATTAAATTAAATTAATTAAATAGACACCAACTTTAGGCATCCACGTATTGTTGGAATAAATTAGATGGTGTCAATCCTTCTGGTTCTAGTCTTCTAGACAATACAATGAGTGCTTCAATATACGAAAAATATAAATATAAGCTCAAGCACCAGAATTATTTACTATAAAGGAAAACGATCCTAATTTATATATATCTTAAGCGTATACAATTATAGTTGGAGGGCAATTTGACAGCTTTACCAGTAGACCCATTGATAATGCACATCTAATTCTACTTTCTAGAAGAAATTTTAGACCTAAGCAGATATCATCAGCATTAATACTCTGAATTGGAATAAGTCCTCAATTTAGCTCTACTGGAAATTACTCTCCGAAGTTCAAACTATGACTTTAATCAACTGATTTGGCTTGCACAAAGTCATCTGCAAGAACAAATAGATCCTTCAACGCTTTATACTGAAAATCGACTAACTCAATTTGAGTAAAATGGAAGACCAAGTAGAAACTATCAACATAGCGAACATCATCAATGAAAGAGGTAAAGGCAAATATCTACCCGAACGACCTAAATTACCTGCCTGCGAACTACTGGGCCAATAGCTGCTAATCCACCATGTAACATCTCCAATAGTAGTGATAAAATAAGATGTCGCCGCAACGCGCGAGGACATTTCCTAGTTCTTTTTAATGGCGGATATGTAATACCAACTATATATTACAAATTACAAAAGGCAAAAGCTATGGTGACTTTTGTGAATATCACTATAATGTATAATTCTTGATTTCTTTCTCCAACCATTACCATTTGCCAATCAAAAATCACCCGACATTTCATTGATATATCACTCGAAACTAAAACAACACAAACAATTTCAAGGAAGTGTATCTGATTCTTTAACAATAACCAAGATAACAGTGATCGAGTATTACCTTCTTCAGCAAATCAGGATCATCTATTATGGGTTTCTTTTCATATCCCCGTGGTGGAAATTAAAGCATCTGCACAAACCACATGAACAATGACTATAAAATACCAATAAACAATGACTTTTTAACTACTTTCAAATAAAGTTGTCCGGTTAAAGCTAGCAACAAAGGAAGTAAATTAAGTTTTTATGTGCGTCAATTACCTAAATTAGAGCTCAAACGTTGCAGTTTCTTCCCACCAACTGCTTCACAATCACATCCAAAAGGCCAAAATTCAAAAGCATGTTTTTGTTGAAAACTGAAACGTATCTTAAAAAGGTATATGGAGTTAACAATGAGTTTGGCAAGTAATTTTACAGATTTTGAATAAACAGATGCTTACATTACTATGCTAAAAAGGAAATAGGTCAAACGGGTACTGGAGGTTTTATTAAAAAATGCAGACATGAATCGGTTTGCCGGAATCTCGCCGGTACCCTAACAACTTCGACCCGCCTATCTCTTGAACCATATCCACCACCATCTAACCACACGTAGGGTTCAGATAATCGCCTATAGCCTGATGTAACGATTCAACTACCCTCATCGTCGACCTACTCTCCCTTGCTGCCAGAGATATGGCAGCGGTGGTTGTGACAGTGACAGTGACAGCGACGGTAATGACGTCGGAGGGGCTGTGTAGCGGTGGCTTTTGGTTCTCTCATCCTATGTGGGTGTAAGTATTAGAAACTATATGTACGAGAATAATAAAAGAGGACATGTATCACATAACTCTGATACGTGGCAGCAAAGAATGAAAAACATTTAGCTACAGTACTTTAAACACATAAAACTAAAGTTGCAATTTAAATTTCTTAATAATAATTAGTTCGTTGTTTAACTTTGTTTGTTTCATTCATTCTTGTAGATGGAAGAAAAAGAAGGTCGAAGCTCGTTAATAGCTGTTTTATCCGTTTCGTGTTTGTATAAGATTTGTAACTACATTTGTTACTTCAATGGTGATGGTTTGTATTAGAATTGACATATTAAATATTTTGATATTTGTGGTAGTTTGTATTAGAAGTGAACAGGTTTTGTATCTAAATATTCTACCAAAAAACCTAGAAAACAATTTTGTTAACTTTAGACAGTCATGATGACGTGTCGTTACCGGTCGTTATATATGAAATTCTTTTTCTTTTAGAAAAATAAAAAATATGAAAAATCTTATCGGAATGGCAAGTCGTCGATATGGGCTATACCTATAGATACCTATAGCGACAAACGTTACATTTTATAGCCACAACTTAGTGCTGACAAATCCGTTTGCAATGAAGTGTTGTCGCGATAGGCTATAACGACTACATATGACGCCTGTAGCGACGGTACGCATCGTTGGTATACGCTTTGGTAGTTGTAGTGAGTAACATGTTAATGATTTCACAATTTCCACTCAACAACCCCGAAGTCCCGCTACAAGCAGTCAGGCTTATACACAAGTAGCTGAAAACATTACTTCGGGTAAGGTTATGAACCTGTCAAGTTACATGTGACTGATGAGCATGGACCATGATGTTTACATGGTATTTTGCAGTTGAAAAGAAGCATGTAGTCATGTCGAGGAGGTAATATCTACAAAATTGAGAGCTATAGAGTTTGCTCAGACTGTCTTTGCAATTATTTTATTAAAATCGAGGGAAATTACAAAGGAGATCTCGTTAAATCTTATTTCCTAATTATGATAATATAATTACAAAGAATTCTAACTAAATAAACTATCTTTTGTTCTTAAGTTTCTTATGTAATTATTCTTGTTGTATTCATATACATAATTAATACATAAAACATTACAAGGTTTTCATTATTCTACAGAAAATAAATAAATGATAGTAATAGAGTTGTGTAAGTGTAATTGGCGATACGTGGCATATCAAATTCTTGTGGGATTTGTCTAATATAAAATTTAACTTGGGTAGTGCAACATAATAGATATTTAGTACCAATGGTATTCATCTTATAAATGAAGTGATATTTAACATAACATCATAGATAACACGAAATATGTGATTCTTTATAAAATATAAGAAAGCTTATATATGCAGCACACTACCGGTCCACCACACCTCTTACTTTGCACATCATAATATTCCAAATTTAATTAATTTTCATAATATTCTATATTTAGTTGTTTTTATCATTAATAAAAATTAATAAATAAGAATAAAATGCGTTGTATACATCACCGTACTTCATAAACAAAAACCAAAGACAAATCGATATTGAATTGTGGGAACAAAATGAAGAAATCCAAATGCAACCGTAAAAAGTTGACGTGTCTCTTTGTCTTTGGGTATGATGTAAGCCCTTACGACTCCATATATCTATATATAATATTTGGGGAGAGATAGAAAGAAATACTACTTACATTCCCTACTTTTTTTTAAATTATTATATAAGGTTTTTTGAAATTTTCTTAACTTAAGTGAGTTTTCTCTCTATAATTCCTATATATATAGCGGCCGGATCATCTGCAAGACCTAAAAATTCGTACGAATTGTACGCGACAATAGATTGCATGGGTATTTTCATCTTTTCATCTTTGGTTTATATCAATTACAGATTTCCGAGTATATTTAGTGATTGAATTCTTTTATTCTACAAGAATTGATTGACCGCATAGGATTTCATTCTCTCTGCGTTCATCTATTCTCGCGTTTTTTGTGTTAGCATGTCTTCAAAATTCAACTTCTCAGGTTTGATTTGAAGTTAAATCTGTTTTGTATTTTACTCTATTTGTAGTTTCTAGCAGTTTTAATCATAGTTTTCTGTTATCAAATTGTTGTTATAATCAATTGTTAATATTTTGTTCCGTAATTGTTATGTTTTTTCATACGATTACATGATTATTCATAAGATTGCAGTTTTATGCTAGTTTCTAGTAGTTTGAATTGGAGTTTTTTTTTTATTATCAAATGGTTGTTATAATCAATTGTTATGATTTTGTTTCGTAATTGTTATGTTTTTCATGTGATTACTTGAATCTGAGTTTTTTGTTATCAAATAGTTGTTATAATCAAGCGTTATGTTTTTGTTCCGTAGTTATTATGTTTTTTTCAGACGTGATTATTCATAAAATTACCTGTTTTTTATATTTTTTTATTGCTTATCACGTGATTTATATTCTCTCAGTGTTTGCTAATTTTAGCTTTGTTTGCTATGCTTATTAGTTTTTGCTTATTACGTGATTGTAATAAGCAAAACTTTATTTTTTTATGTTTGTACGTGATTTACTGCATACAACATTGTTTTGCCAATGATTAATGTGAATATGTAACTAGTTCTTCTCGTGCTGATACGATATTGTATACACCACAAGTTGCTGGTTCAATTAAGATTGCAGTTTTATGCTATTTTCGTTATTAGTTCTGTTTTGCTTTGCTTATTACGTGATTATATTCTTTTAGTTTTTGTTATGTTTCATATGCTTATTAGTTTTTGCTTATTACGTGATTGTAACTTACAAAACATTATTTTTTATGTTTGTTACACGATTTTACAACATTGTTTGCCAATGATGAATGTGAATCTGAAAGTAGTTCTTCTCGTTCTGATACAATGTTGTATACACCACAAGTTGCCGGTTCAATTAAGCCATGTGTTGATATGGAATTTGCTTCGATTGATGATGCGTATGAGTTTTACCAAACATATGCTAAAATTGGAGGTTTTAGTGTTCGTAAAGGAGGTCAATATGTTCAACGTAATGTTTTGAGGACGAAGTACTTTGTATGTTCAAAAGAAGGAATGAAATCATCTAAAACATACAATTCTATTAATGATGATGGTAAACAAAAGTCGATTACTAGGTGCAAACCATCCCAAAGAATAGGTTGTAATGCTCAGTTGGGATTGAATTTAGAAGATGGTATAAAATTTAAAGTTTTTATGTTTGTTGAGGAACATAATCGTAAGTTTGTTGCCGAAGAAGATATGCAGTTTCTTCCGTCGTCACACCATTTGACGTATCAGCATATGCAAGTGTTATGCAGTATGTCCAAGGTTAATATTGGTCCTGTTAGGGTTTTTAATGTTACGAGGACGATTTATGGTGGTTTTGAAAATGTTGGTGCTACTGCAGTGGATTTTAAAAACTTTAAAAGGGATCTTAATACATATATTGGGGAGTTTGATGCTGATATGTTGGTTAATATGCTGAAGAAGAAGAAGAAAGAGTTTCTTTCTGATTTTTCTTTTGAATATACTATTGATAGTCAACGACAGCTAACTGGACTCTTTTGGGCTAATGAAAAATCTAAAAGGAATTTCAAGGTTTTTGGTGATGTGTCATTTGATGCAACTTACAACTTAAACAAGTATGTCATTACGTAATTATATTCATACTACGTAATTATTTTTTGCTGTTGAATTTTTTTAAGCAATGTGTTGTGTTTTCCAGGTATAAAATGGTATTTGTTCCATTTAACGGGATTGACAATCACTTCTGGAATATTACTCTTGGAGCTTGTTTATTGAGATCAGAGTCAACTGAATCATATTCATGGTTATTAAATTGTTTCAAGAAGTGTTTTGGCAAGGTACCGTTGGTTGTTGTAACTGATCAAGATGCGGCTATGAAACAAGCTATTTCTTCAATTTTCCCTAATAGCATGCATAGATTGTGCATGTGGCACATTATGAAGAAAGTTGCTGACAAGGTATTTTTATGCTTATTATGTGATTAAACTTGCAGGTTAAAAGCATTATGTGGTTATCAGCATGATTGTTCATATAATATTCTTTGTTTTTTTAGGTTGGGTATGCGTTATGCAACAATGATGATTTTAAACAACGGATTTGTAGTATTGTATGGACTAATTCTATTTCTCCAGACGAATTTGAGAGAGGATAGTAGTTGCTTATATTTGACTTTAATCTCTTTAACCATGATTGGTTTTGTGACATTTACCGAATTAGAGATATGTGGATCCTGCTTTTTAATGAGATTAGCCAATGTTAGGTCTCATGCGTACTACATCAAGATCTGAATGTGAAAATCATTTCTTTGGGCAAGTTTCTAATGATCAATCGACACTTCTTGAATAATTGAGCCATTTTGAAACTGCTATGGAATCCCAAAGGTATACTCACAGGAAAAATGATCACGATACATGGTATACAACTCCAGACTTTTGGACTGATTATGCCCTCGAGGCTGAAGCTGCTGAAATTTATACAAGGACCATCTTTTTTTATGTTCAAGATGAAATTTATTAAGCATTGAACAAATGTTTGAATGTTTCTGTTTCAAATGATGGTGATAATGGGAGGTTTTTGATTAGAGATCGTTCTGCATATGGGAATGGAGTCTTGGAGGTATGTTTAGGGGTTTTTTGTGTGTTATTACGTGATTACAGGTGTATTTACGTGATTTTACTTATGATATAAAGTATTTTTTTTTCTCATGTTACGTGATTTACATATGTGATATTACGTGATTATATCTACATTTAGAAATGCAATCTAGGGGATTATGTGATTACATATGTGACATTATGTCATTAACTCTTAATTGGCTATTGCAGGTCATTTTTTGTGTGTTATTACGTGATTACAGGTGTATTTACGTGATTTTACTTATGGTATAAAGTTTTTTTTTCTCATGTTACGTGATTTACATATGTGATATTACGTGATTATATCTACATTTAGAAATGCAATCTAAAGGATTATGTGATTACATATGTGACATTACATGATTATACTGAACTTAATTGCTATTGCAGGTCATTTTTAATTTGGAAGAGGTGACCCTATTATGTAGTTGCAAGCGTTTTGAGCGATATGGTTTGTTGTGCCGTCATTCTTTCAATGTGTTATCATTGTGCAATATTAAAGAATTTCCTAAGAAACATATTGTTGAACGGTGGACGAGAGATGTGATTCGTAATTCACCTTCTCAATCAAGTATGTCTATGGTTTTGCGTGATGGTGAAAAAGTTCAGGATGAAACTGTTAATGATGTTGTTCGTGATATAATGCACTCAAGTGAGGACATTATTAATAAGTTGATACTGATTTTGATCAACTTAAGTTGTTTAGAGACAATTTGAAAGGCATTTCCAACAAGACTGATGAAGGAAGACAAAAGAAGTTATCTGTAAACAAAAGAAATATCATTGAATCTATTATTAGGGCTGGACATGGAACAGGATCTGAGCCTGCTGTTCGTTGTCATACAGGCATTAGGAACAAGGGTTGCGGTTCACGCAAAAGGTATAAATCTGCATGTGAGCAAGCTATCAGTCGGGCAGGGAAGAGGAAAAGATCATGCAAAATATGTGGTGGTATAGGTCATGATAGGCGGACTTGTTCTATTCTAACTGGAGTTGACCCGGATGCTGGTCCAAGCAATGGAACTGATGCTGGTCCAAGCAATGGAACTGATGCTGGTCCAAGCAATGGAACTGATTGTCGTGCTTATAGTTCAGGACATGAATGATTTGTTACGTGATTACTTTTTATACTATTACGTGATTACAAATATACAGTGACATTTTTTGATTTTTTTGTGATTAATATCGTGTTGCGTGATTACATTTCATTGTTACGTGATTGTATATACAGGAAAACAGATGTTTCATTGAAATTCGTATATTTTAACCAAGTAAACCAACAAACCAAACATTCAAATGTAACCAGCAAACATATAGTTTTTACCATCTAAACCAAAAGAACATACCTATTGTTTTAACCGATCCCATCATACCCACAAACCCATAATCCAACGAAACAAACATAGTGTATCAAAAGAGGAACATAAAGTAAAGTAATTAAATGTTTTTCACCATTAAACATAGTCGTTCTGCCTTTGTTCAAGTCTTTTGAGCAGGTTTTCTTTCATATTTGCTTTCTCATTAGCATCCAAGCCATTTACTCTTGTGCAAATCTGTTAACAACATTTCGTTCTTCATTAACATCTGAGAGTAAAATCTTTGCAAGATATTTGTAACGCAAGTCATGGAGTTGGGCTTGTTGAGCTGGAGACTCTTTGTTTAAGCCACTAACCCATCTTCTTGTATATGTGCTCATATACGTCTCCATGTGTCTCATGGTAAAAATCCCGCAGTCAATACCATTGTTTTTTGTTCTCCGGTCCATTTCCTTCCTTGTTGGTTGTTTGCCGAACAACTGTTTGGCGTTTGGATGTAACTGTACATGCAGGTAGTTGCACAGGGCTTCCTCTGATTGAAACATAAGCATTACATAATTACTAACAAGTCGTTATATAACATCCGTCGAAAAACGGGTTTTCCAAACCCGCTTCGTTTATTAATCGAATAATCAGTTTCAAATTTTTGTTGCTCATTTAATGCTTATTTTAATTTTAAACAATACATAACTAATAAACATTTTAGAATATGGAAATTAAAATTGTTAGAAAATAAAAATAAAGCAATTAAAAATAAAAAGGGGCTGCCGGGTTTCGAACCCGGGTCAGCCGGAAAACCTTAACATTAAACACTTAACCACTTCGCCACTTGATGTCTTTGTGTAATCTAGGAAACAAATAAAACATAAGTTCATATGTGAAGTCATCTGTTTTGCGCCAAACTGAAACCGGTAATCGACTTTCAACTTTCCAGACGTTTGAGTGTTGATATTACTGGTTATAACCGATGAAAACATTACGACACACGATCTCAATCAATTCAGCCTTTATTGAACTTGAATTCATATGATTTTCGGGTTTAATAACCGAAATCATTTACTTCCTGATTTACACCGGCAATATCATCATCTCGCGACTCAAAAACACTCACAGAACCTCCAATTTCACTTTTACTCCAATTTCTGATCGTCGGAATCGCTTTCTGAACTCGCCGGACTTTCGCCGGAAAACCGTGTCTTTCATCAAAACGGTAAATTTCTCAATTCTTTCATCTTCTATCTGTTGTTAGACTTTTACTAACTCAAACCCTTCAACCAGAATCAGCCCCAGGCGACGATATCGGATAATCAGCACTCGCCGGAAGATTTCTGAAAATTCCTAAATCGCGCTGTGAATCGGTATAATCATCTAAACTCTCTGATAACTCTTGTTTAGTCATTCAATTCCACAATTAGTTAATCAAAACTGTTAATTGGTCCGCTCAGACGGAGTTCATAAAACAGAGTCGACGATTTCGCCGGAGTTCTGAGAAAGATCGTCTTTCCGGTACATTCACTTCCAAAACCTTCTTTATCCATTTCATTTTAATCAGTCATATGTCCGTTAATTGAATTGAACAGGATCAGTAGAATAATCGTTGTCTGTGTTGTTTAACGGAGAAGATGAAGTCTAGTTTGTGTATAAATTTAATATAAATCGGATTATATCTCGGGTTAGACACACAGTCCAGCGGTGGACTGTGTGCATTTGAAACATAGAGTCCCGGGTTCGAGTCTGTCCTTGTTCCGATTCGTCACAATATTCAGCCTTTTTATAAAACCCAAATACGGAGACTTCCAGTTAGTATATAAGAGAAAAAGAAAAACAAGTGTTTTAACCAGGTTAGACACACAGTCCAGCGGTGGACTGTGTGCAACGTTAAACAACAGGTCCTGGGTTCGAGACCTGTTATACACACCGGTTCGATGATTAAAATCCTTTTTAAAAATAAATGAATTCTGAATAAATTAAAATAGTATATAAATATAATTAAAAACAGAAATATTTCGGGTTAGACACGTAGCTCAGTTGGTAGAGCTGCGTGCACGCGTACGGGAGGTCACAAGTTCGAACCTCACTCAGTGCAAACAAATACACGACCGAACCGGTCAACAAGTCAAAGTCAATAGTCAACGGTCAACCCAAAAAGTCAACATTTTTTTTGTGTTTTTATTTATTTATTTAATTTAAAATCCAATTAAAAATACTTAAAAATAATGTTTTTAAAGTTAGAAAATAGCCTTAAACTCACAAAAATATATCCAAAAATCCTATTAAAATTGTTAATAAAATCCACTTATTTACCGTACCTTTTCGTTATTATTTAGGTTAGTTATTCCTCGTCGATCAATCCTCTAAACTCGTGCGCATTCAACATCATCAAACGAACGCACCTAATGTGAGTGAATCTCTACAAATTCCCCGCTGTAATCACGTTTTTTGGGTGTATCATGTGTATTATTATTTATTACATTTAAACACTTGTGCATCCTTCATATCCATGATCAAATGTGTATCCAATATGTATCAACTGTTTGTGTGGTTAATATTTAGATTAAATTTATCATTTTCAGTACATACATTATCATAGGTCGCCGCTCCCCATTACCTATGAGCGTGAGCCGTTCCCCATTACCTATGAGCGTGAACGAGGCGTTGCCAACATACGATCGGCTCCGTTTGATTGAGCCTTGATCGCACATAATTTCATCATAGGCCGTCCGTTCCCCATTACCTATGAGCGTGAACGTGACGTTGCCAACATATACAGTATCATTCATGTCATATATTCATGCAAGGTGGATTGTTATTGTTATTGTTACTGTTATTGTTATTGTTATTGTTATTGTTACTGTTATTGTTATTGTTGTTGTTATTGTTATTGTATGTTTATTTACGTTTGCTCACATATGATTATTGCACAATTTTTCCATATTAAATATAATAAGAAATCAATAATAAATGTTTTCTAACAAGGTTCACTCGCCAACTTTTGTTGACCCAAAAACCCCCATTGTTACACATGATATAGGTGATCCAGTTGCAGCAAGAAACATATAGGATGGCTTAGAAGAATGAATCGGTTTAGACTTTGGATTGTTTATGTAGTTACTTTTCTTTGTAATTGTATGAACTTGTTTGGAATATTGAGGATGAAATTTTGAATTTAATAAATATGAAACATATTAGTAAACATCATGAGCTTTGGTGATAACCCAATTATGCCCCGACTCTTATTCCACTGCGGGTCGGGGTGTGACAGATTGGTATCAGAGCCATGACTATAGGGATATAGGATAGGTTATTAGACCCTTAGAGCCTATACTATAGTTGATTAGAATTTTTAAAATTATTTGTGTGTTACATGCAAAATTCATGATGTTTATATGCTTTATGTTTATTGTTACATTCAATGTTATGCAAGCATGTTCATAAGTACATATTATTATACAATGCCTATCATAAATCATATTCTCATAACATATCATATCCATGAGAGCACACACCACACAATTTCCATGACTTTTGCAACGATTTTTGTATTTTCAAATCACATCAAAGTGAGTTCTCATGACGGGCATGTAGTAACTGGAAGGGTACAAGTACCGGTAGTCGGAACGTTGCAGCCTCTTCAGCTTTATTAGTTGCAACCATGAAAGCATTCATTAGCCCAGAGCTAATGTTGTCAGACAACATGTTTTGTTGATTTGACTCCTCTTTGTGTTATTGGCAACTCAGCTTCATTTCGTTCTTTATTTGCTTCATTAGTAACTTCAGCTTCATTTTTTTCTTCTTCAATATCAGTAGCTTCTTCATGTGCTTCATTGGCCTCATTACGTAATTTGTCTTCTTCATCACATGATTCCAGGTTCGCAATTTTAGCCTTTTCTTTTTCGATGTAAGCTTTGTACCCGCTCACCCAACAGTCCCATCTAACTTGCTCTTCCCTTATGCCATTGTGATTTGGGAATTTTGATGTGGCTTCTTGGAAAATGCCTTCCATTTCTTTGAAATCAAACTCAAACTTTTGCATTTTGTTGATAATTTTTTATAACCACTTCTGCATGCATTTCGTGATTATTAGTTATACATACGTAGATATTTATTTGAAATTTTTTAAACTATATATAGCACTTATATTTTGAGCAATAGGAATTTGAATGCTCAATGGAGTATTGCTTTCATTTGTTGATTGTTGTTTTTCATGTTGTTCATTGTCTCTTCTTGCTTCTTCATTTTAATCGACAGCATCATCATTTTGCATATTCAGATTGCCTTCATCTGGTTGATCTTCCTGCTGCAAACATTAAGATTTTTTTATAAGAATTTATATGTAAATCTATATTATATGGATAGGTATCGTAATTGTACATATATGTACTTACATTGTGTGCTACGTTAGGAGTGCTATAGTTTCGGATGTAATCTGTAATTTCATCAAGGGAACTTGGTGTTCTTTCCACATTGATAAACTCTTGTGTATTCGGCCCTATCTCATGATGTATGTCTGGTTAATATAACAAATCAACATTATTTGATTCGTCATTTTTGTTTTGCTCTTGATCTTCTTCATTATTTTGCACTTCAATCCCTTCTACTTCATTATGTTCATTATGCTGATCACCTTCTGCATTAAGTGCTTCCTCGTTTGCTACTTCTTCTTCTTCGTCTTCATCTGAAAATGGGCCATTGTTGTATAAATCTTAATCAATCTTTAACACTTCTTCAGTGGTAATATGCATGATTGTTGGGGTTTTTGCTGATTCTGGATTTTCTGGCAACCTTCTTTCATGTGCATAAAGTACCTGCAATGTTTTTTAGTAAATATCTTTTGTTAGATGTTTTCTTTTGCGATATATGAAAATATGAAATTTTTGTACATATTCATATATAAACATACCGCAAGAAATGTTAGTGGTCCATGGTATGGCTCTTCTCCGTTCCACCCCTCTTTTGTCCTTTTCAAGCATGTTATATTATAATCACAACAATTTAGCTTTTTAATCGTAGAATCATCTGTTATTGTTGTTAAGAACCTCTTATTCACTGTTGAGCTTTTTTTCGTTTCACCTAGCAATGAGTTGTAAAGAACAAGGAAGTTTAACTTGAAAACCCAGTCCACCTTTTTGCTCTTTTCATTTTTTTCTTTACAGTTGTGACTAAATTTTTTTGAATTGTATACTGCACTGCCCAATCATCATGTGCTTTTGACGACCCTTTCCTTGGTTTGTTTTTCTCAATCAGTTTTTCACCACCCAAAGAAATTCCAAATATGTCATTCACCTTCTGAGGTGTAACTGGAATAATGTGGTTCCAAATGTTTAGCTCACTGCGTTTAGGATCGTAATTTGTTAACAACCAATATGCCATCCTTGTTGGTACGGTTGTCAGATTCATTGAAAGTAAAGACTCAAAACCATTTTGTTTAACTGCTTCTTTTTGAGATTTTGTAAGCCTGTCTATTGCTTCTTGGAGGTTGATTACACTTGCCCTCACTGTTAGCTTCTTGTTTGTGTACGGAACAAAGGGTTTTATTGGAGGCAAAATGCTCTCCAAAGCAACATCTTTTAATCTCTTGGGTGGTGGTCAACAAAGTCGTCATCATCATCATAAGATACAATTGGCACTTGACGATTAGCTATATGTAATAGAGAATAGTTAAATGTGAGATTTGACTTAATCGTACATGTATAAATCGCATACTATGCGCAAGCAACAACAAATGTTCAATGCAACTAATCCTATATCTAAATCACATTTCAGATACAATCAAATAGCTAAATAACATAGTGGATACTAAATGTATGGCCAAATCTAAAATCACGTATCAGATACTTGAATATACATCCAAATCACGTAGCACATACGTCAATGTATGCCCAAATTTAAAATCACGTATTATATACTACAACAAACATCCAAATCATTTACTAGTTTCCAAAACACGTATCATATACTAAAACAAACAGCAAAATCACGTACAAGTTTCTAAGTCACGTATCATATACTCAATGTATCCCAAAATTTGAAATAACGTTTCATATACTATAATAAACACCCAAATCATGTACTAGATACTTAACAAACCATATCACCTACCAAATGCTTCAATGTATGCCCAAATCTAAAATCACGTATCATATACTACAACAAACAGCCAAATCATGTACCAGTTTCTAAATCACGTATCATATACTCAATGTATTCATAAATCTAAAATTACGTATCATATACTTCGACAAACATCCAAATCACGATTAACGTACTGTCAGCTTTTTAATAGACGGCCTGTCATTGTTCTTCTTTGTTCTTACTTCCTTAGCTTGTACTGTTGTTTTGCATGTACCTAAGATCAAAAAAATCATAGTTAAAAAGATTTTCATAAAAAATCGACTATCAAAACTACGTAATGTACTTACCTTCATCTTTCTTCTTCTTTGATGGTTCCATTTCAGGTTTATTTGCTTCAGATGATCGTTTCTTCTTACCTGTCAAGGGTTTAATGACGTATTTTAGATGAAATCCTACTACAAACTGAACATAGAATACCGTAATGCACTTACGTTCGTATTTCTTTGAAATTTCCATGTCGATTTCACATTTTTGTGTAGATGATTGAGCAATTTAGGGTTTGTTCTCTTCGTAATAATCGTCTGCGGTGATGAAAAGTGATAGATGAATGCAGAAATGAAGAGTTGGTTTGTGTTTGAATAGCGGGTTTTTCAAATTCTATGACGATTTTGCCCTTTTGCTATTATATCTTTTAATTTTTTAATATGTAAAATCACGTAATTACACGCGCCTATCATGGCCGCAGATATGGGAAATCGACAGCTGATAATAACGCGTACACTTCGTACGATTTTTGTCTCATGTAGAGGATCCGCCCTCTACATATATATCTATATCAAGGATAGAAAGAAAACTCACTTAAGTTAAGAAAACCTCATATAACAATTTTTTTATAGAAAAAAGAGAATGTAAATGATATGTTATCGAACGTTTTGTAACAAAAAAAAAAGCGTCGAATGGATTTTTTATAAGTTTTTATAAAAAATCCCTTGGGCGCTTTTTTTGTTACATAACGTTCGATAACATGTTATTTACATTCCTTATTTTTTTACAAAAAAAATTGTTAATTGTTACATAAGGTTTTCTTGGGTTTTTTGTAATTTGAATGGGTTTTCTCTCTATAATTACATTATGCGTGTGTGTATATATATCCCCCCACTTGTGGCCTAGTGGTAGGAGACTTGGGTTTTCCATTGGAAACTCAAGTTCAATTCCCACTTGTGTTATATTGGGGTGGATATTGGGCAATGATGGTGACAAACCCACAGAGGGGGGTTCGATCCTGAGCCGCACCCCGATTTTCATTTGGCTGTTACTTCAGCGAGTCAACCTGTGTGGAGACAGTACGGTTTCCAGGGGAATGCCTTAACCAAGTCTGATTAACCCAGCACGGGCCCGGTTAATACAACATAGTCTGGGCAGATCTTGGCTAAGGTCGCCGATTAGGCGGCGTGACACTGGGTCACTAAAAAAAGTCACCGTTCAATATATATATATCATGAGAGAGGATCATGAGAAAACCATATATAAATGAGAAAACTAGAAAACTAACTAAAAAGCAAAAAAAAAAAGCATAAAAAACATACAATTTTTTTACAATTTTTTATAAAAAATGCTGCATTTTATGTATAAAAAAACTTTTTTTCAAAAAAAAAACTTGTACTGCACATCTGCACTATATGTGTACTACACATGTGCATTATATGTATATGTTGCACATGTGCATTAGATGCTTTTTTTATTTTTCTTTTTAAAGTTTTTTTATATAATATATTTAGCGAATTTTTATAAAAAAATCAAAAAAATAAAATAAAATTTTGATATGTTTTTTTTGGCTTTTTTAGTTAGTTTTTTTGATTTTCTCATTTAAACTAGTTTTCTCATGATCCATCCCTTATATATCATATATATATATATATATATATATATATATATATATGGGATGAAGTCACATGTTATCCCCCCCAAACCACAATTTTTAAACATCCATAACTTTTTTATTAATCTTTTTTTTATACAATAAAATCTAACGTCTTTTTATCTTTAATATGAGTACCTAGTTGTTATAGTTTTCAAAAAAAAAACTAGTTGCGTATTACACAATGGACATAAGGTAAAACACAAGGAGTATCAAACAAAAAACACAATGGAAAGTAAACTAAAAACACAATCGATGACAACAGATAAAAGACACAATGGACAACAGATTAAAACACAATAGACATAACGTAAAACACAATGACTATCAAACTAAAAAAACAACAAGAAGTAAACTAAATTTTTTTTGATAATAGCAGATAAAAGACACAATGGACAAAAGATAAAAGACATAATGAACATCATACTAAAACACAATGGACATTAGACTTAATACACAATGAAACAATATAATAAAACACAATAAACAACAGATTAAAACACAATGAACAACAAAACAAAAACACAATGAACAACATATTAAAACACAATAATCATAACCAATAACACAATTTAAAGAAAACACAAATATAACACCATCTGCATTGTGTCATAAATTGTGTTGTAGGTTTTCATAAACAGAGTGGCCTGAACAAAATTAAAATTGTGTTACAAGTTTTGATATAACACAATGTATAGAAGCCCTAGTAAAAACGTAATGACTAAAACCCAGTTAAAAGACACAATGATCTGAACCTTTAACCCAGTGCAAAGAAAACCCAATAAAAATGAAAATATTTATTTTATTTTTATATAACAATGTCATACTCATATTAAAGATAAAAAACACTTGTTATTATTGTGATTTCTTTAAGATATCGTATGAAAAAGTTATGGCCATTTTAAATCGATGGGGGAATTGACATGTGTCTTGCATGTGGAGAGATAGTAAATAAATGTAGGATTTCTTTTATACCCTTCCATTATCTTCTTTTTTCTAAAACTAATCTCAACATTCCAAATCGAAGATCAATAGACTAAATTCATTCTTACCCTTCTTATTTATTTTCTCCTTTGTATTTGATCTTAATCCATATATATATATATATATATATATAGGTTCATGAGTGAACAACATCCTTATTTGTGAACTGAGTGAACTAATCTCAACCATTCATTTGTTTTTTTGATGAAAATGACAGGACGATAATTCTACATTTATTTTTTTATTAATTCATTATTCATTTACTCTTAGATAGTCATTTACACTTCCTATATTTACAAAATTATGAGATTTTCATTTACTTTAATCCTTGATTCGTTCCTATCTTGAACAATATCTGTGAAATTCTTCATCTCATCTATTCAATTCTTAGTTACGAACATATGATGGAATTTATTTATGTATACTCATACATACACTTGTGTATATTCATAAATACAATTATAAATAACACAAGTACACTTTGTATACTCTTACATACATTTTGTTAATTAAAATAAAGACACTGATGTACCTAATAAAAATTACATTTTTAATACATTGTACATGGTGTCACTAAAATTTATCTAAACCCAAAATAAAATTAAACCAACCAACTAAAACATCCATTTTACCTCATCAAATAAACAAAATAACCACCATTTACCAACATTGCGAAACATAAAAAACCATAATGAACGTTCTTAACATAAAGCCTATTTTGCACGTTGTAGGCAACCACTTCAGCCATTACTCGATCGCAAAAGCGTGTTAGCATTGGAGCACACTATCTTCACAAGATACTTTTTCTTTAACTGTGTCAAACAAGCCTTTTTTGGCGTGCGTGCAAGCGGAAAACCACTGTCCCATTTTAATTCCATTTCACCAAACCAAGTCTCCATATGTCACATGGCGAACACCCCAAATTCAACAATATTGCCAACTTACTTGGTTGACGCCAAGCAATTGACGATCCCAGCATTCCTCCACTTACTTGGTTGTAAATCCTTCATTTGGAAATGATACAGACCAACACCAGATGCGGTTTCGAACACAAATTGCCTGATCAATAAAATATTAGCTATGTTAACCACACTAGATACCTATACATTTGTGAACATACACATATGTATAACAGAAGAGTACACATGTGTATCACGGAAAATACACTTGTGTACAACAGACTATACTAAAAAAAATACTAAAACTACTATATTATCTCAAATTATTTTTTCGCATAAAGTATTAGACTTAACATTCTACAGACTAACTACATTCATTAAACTCTATTCTGTTCAAAATACACATGTGTACATGGGACTATTTCAGACAAGTGTTTTCTAAAAACAAAAAAAAACCTTTATCCGACCGATATAACCTACACTGAATTCCACAATCCTTAAAGTACACAGCCTTCAAAACATATCAAGAAAATGGAAATTAAATATTTTTGGGGAATTAATTTTTCTAACGAAGCATGTTTATACACCGGTGTATTTTTTAAATATAACATAACACTGGTCATTTACCGCTTTAAAACGATATACACATGGGTATATTTCAGCATTTGCACCCACAAAAAGGCTTTTTCACAAAAAAAATAAGAACACAAAAAAACCCCAAGGATCAAAATCAATCAGCATAATACAATGCTGTATACTCTTTTTGAACGGTATACACAAGTGTATATCAAAAGAACACATATAAGAAACACATACAAGTCTCTGCGGAAAACATATGTAATAAAATACAAACTCTAATGAACGTTATACACATGTGTACATCAAGGTTTATACGACATCTCAATCTGCCATAAAACCTAATAGCAATATGATACAAATAATGCCTAAAAACAGAGTGTATTCAACTATCCTCTTAAATTGACCAATCTTTTAATGAAAATTATTCATTTACTTGAACAATGACTAATCAAAACACACAATCGGACCAAAACCTCTATTTAACAGCGATTAGAGTAGATTAATGAAACCCTAACTTTCGATTTGACGTTATGAGAAGAAGTCTAAACATACACAATGTACAACAAGGTGATGAATCATATGAACACTTACAGTCGTCGATTGTTTACTTTGTTCGCGAAATCGTATGAATGTTCCGGCGACTGCTTCAATTCGACGGACGTCCTATGAATATTGTAGGTGACGGCAAGTGTATTTAGAGATAAAGATGCTCTGTTTTGAATAAATGTTGAATGTTAGGTTTTTGTAAAACTAAATTGCGAGAGTATAGGGATTGATGAAATCGAGAACATATAATGATTTAATATAAAAAGTGTATTTACACATTTACCCTTATTCGTCTAATTAAAAGTCATAATCAAGCAAATAATTACCATTATGCCATTCATTTAAAATCTCAATATGATGAAAATCAAGGGTTGAGATAAGTTCACACAGTTCACTCTTGGGAGGTTGTTCACTCTAGAACAAACCCTACCCTATATATATATATATATATATATATATATATGTTCAATAGTGAACATCTTCTTAATAGTGAACTGAGTGAACTAATCTTGGTCTTTGATCATTTTTTAGATTAAAAGGGTAAGATTGACATTAGCCAAGTATGTTTAATTAAAATCCATTAGTTTTCTCATCTCTCTAACTCTCTCTCTCTCTCTCCTTTTTAATTATTTCTTCATCATTTCTTTATCCATAGATTTTGTTTTAATTGTAAGGGAAAACACCATAGAAATGTAACCAAGTTTGTCTAGTGTTTCAATTAAGTAACTCAAACATCTTTTGTCTCTCTAAAGTAACTAAACTTTAATTTTATGTTCTAATAGTGTGTAATTACTAGGTCACCAGGTTACCATCTTTTATCCTATTATTTTTTTCTAATCCTTACATGAATGTAATCAGAATCTAAAAGAATAATTTAATATTTACAAGAATTATGAACTTTCAACCTACATATCTAAGATCAAATCGTTGACTATAGAGCACATAATGAGAGGTAACAGATACTGAAGCTACATCCTTTAATAAGTTCATGTATCTAAGCTGAAAATCATTATCTTCATTTTGGCGTTCAAATTTTCTTCTTTTATCAGTGCCGGAAGTCATATCGGAATATCAACTCTAGCGAATAGTTCTGTGTGAATTGAAGGCTCCATGTGAAATTGAAGCACAAGTGCTTCATTTTAGGTTAATGTATGATTGCACAGATGTCCTCATAATCATCGATCTCTCATGTTAATTGGTATAAAAGGTTTCATATGAAATTGAAGCCCATGTGCTTGAAAATTTGACTGGAAGAAAGAGTGGAAAAAAAAGAAGGGGGCCGATCGTAGATATGACCTGACGGTGAATAATTTATGTGTTTTCTTTTTAATTTAAAATATATACAAATAAGAATTATAAATGTTTTTTTGTCAAGCTAAAAATAAATATAGTGAAACCTAACACATCACTATTCTAACATGTTAACCTGATAATTACATAGTATTAAAACAATAAACGAAACTTTAATGACTTTAGAGAGACAAAAAGAGTTCCAGTGACTTAATCGGAACACTTAACAAACTTGATTATTTTTCTACAAAGTTATCCCTAATTTTAACTAGAATATTAATTTTCTTTTATTATCCGTATATATAAATATCATAATATATTGTTTTTAACTTTTTATAATTTACAATAAATATTGAAAAATTTCTCTGAAATTGAAATTGTAATTATTTTTGGGCATTCACATTTTTTTTGAATATGTGATGAAGTTATTTATTTTTACATACATGTGACTAGTTTCGTTTTCATTAATTTCATAATTTTTATATGAATCTACTCGTATGCAGGCATAATATATTATATGTTGTTAATATACACATATGTAACCATTTCTGAATATAATACACAAATATATAAGAGTCTGTACACATGTGTATAAACTAACAGTTGTGTATCTTGTATAAATTGATAGTTAACGAGACTGTACACATGTGTATAAACTAATAGTTGTGTATCTTGTATAACCTGATAGTTAGCGAGACTGTACGCATGTGTATAAACTAACAACTGTGTATCTTGTATAAACTGATACTAGCGAGACTGTACACGTGTGTATACACTAACAGCTATGTATCTTGTATATACGGAAACTAGCGAGATTTTAGGGATTTTGATTATATTGTTTAATAAATGCAATTTACAAAAGACATAAATGTCCTTCTCTTGATTAGTTTAAAGGGAAGTTACAGCATTATAATTACAATCTTGCCATTGTTTAAAAATCTCTAGATGATGTAATCCAATGGCCCAGATTAGTTCACACAGTTCACTCTCAACCTAGTGTTCACTCTAGAATCCTACCCTATATATATATATATATATATGGGTTGAGTTATAATACAAAAGATTTAAAAATAAGAAGTGTAAGAAGCCACTTGAGAGTGATAACTGTCCTAGAAGGAATTAAGTAGGAAAGGAAAATTTGTCTACAAGAGGAAAAGAATATGCACATTCAAGTCACATGCTATTTCCCCCAATTTTAAACGTCCGTAACTTTTTATACATCATTTGTTAAAAAAATTATACCATAAAATCGAGCATCTTTTTATCTTTAATATGAGTACCATATTTTTATATTTTTCAAAAAATAAAAAATTCAAAAACCTAGTTTCGTATTAAACAATGGACATGACGTAAAAAACAATGGAAAATATATCAAGAACACAATCAATGACAACAGATAAAGACACAGTGGACAACAGACTAAAACACAATGACCATAATGTATAACACAATGACCATAACATATAACATAATAAGTATCAAACTAAATAAAAACACAATTGATGACAACAGATAAAAGACACGATTGATGACATCAGATAAAAGACAGAATAGAGAGCGGGTGAAGACACAATTGACAACAAACTAAAAACACAATACACAACAACTAAAACACAATGGACAATAGATTAAAACACAATGGACAATATATTAAAACACAATTGATAACAGATTAAACACAATAACCAAAACACAGTTAAAAGACTCAATGACCAGAACCTTTAACACAATGCAAAAAGCCAAGTTAAAATGATTTTTTTTTATTTTTTTATATTACGATATGATCCTCATATTAAAGATAAAAAACGCTCGTTATTATGATGATTTTTTTAAATGTCGTATGAAAAGTTATGGACGTTCAATTTGACGGGGGAATTTTCATGTGCCTTGCATGTGGAGAGAGAAAATCTATAAATATAGGATTCCCTTTAAGCCTTTCCATTATCTTCTTTTCCCTAAAACTAATCTCAACCCTCCAAATCTGAGATCAATGGACTATAATCCTTCTTACCCTTCTTATTTATTGTATCCTTTGTATTTGATCCTAATCCATATATATTTATATATATATATATATATATCCTCCTATATAATAAAGGAAGGGTTGTCAATCGTAGGGGGCAAAATATCAAGCCCCTCCCCCCTTTCATTTTCGCTGATGTGTCATTTTGTAGGATTTTTCATTTTTCATTTTCCTGGTCCCTAATTCAAACCCATTGCCGACAAAACATCTCTTTCTCTCTTCCGTGCAAGTCATACATATTAACAAAAACCCTACACGCCCTCCCACCCTTCTTTCCCTTTCCTCTTCTTTTTCTTCTCTGGTCCCTCTGTATCATGTTTTCTCTATCTTCTCTATTCCATTTCGAGCTACGCTTCAAAAAACCCAAACGAACCCTTCTGTATCTCTGTTTCTCTCTGAAATATATATATTATACAGTCCCCATCTTTGCTTAAAATTGCAATTGTTATTCAAGAAACACAAATCTTAGTCAACAAACACAAATCTTAGTCAACAAACACAAATCCTATGGTTATGCTTAATTTTTAAACTTAATCTGATGGTATAGATCAGCTTTCACACAGATTGCTATTTGAAATTGTGTTTCTCTTCTGTACATTGAGTCTCTGATGAAGTCTATAAAGCCATACCATATCACATTCTCTCTCAATTGTGGATCTGGTTGTGTTTTCTTGTAAGTTGATTTATTTTCTATATTTTAGATACGTTTTGATTTTCTGTGGTTTATGAAATCAATTATTGATGTGTATGTACAGGGTGTTCGTTATTGAAGGAAGGATTGCTATTTTTTCAAGAAACCAAGTTCGTCAATTTAACCTTTTCACTTAAATTTTGCTTGAATTTGAATGTTTGTTAAAGTTGTTAGTGAAAATTTAGGTGATTATGAATTTGTTGGTGATGAAGCAGTAAATAGTGACACATCATGATTTGATTGTTCAATTTGTGGATTTTGATAAGTTTTTCTACTCTTACATGTGTTTTAGGGGAATGAATTTGATATATTACTCTTCTGTAGTGTTAATACGAAGATTTAGAATCCTATTAACATCCTTGAACAATAACACTAGAGAGATCTGTATGAGAATAACACTAGAGAGATATGTATGAATTCTATTGAACTTCTGCATATGCTATGGTATTTACATTAGGAATCTGTCTCATGTAGGTACTTTTAAAATTTAGTAACAAGTTTGATGTTTCATAAGACTTATAACTCTGTTTGAGAACAAACTAGAGAGGTCTGTATGGTATTTCTTTTAGCAAACTTTAATATCAAGTTTTAGGATTCATAAGATTTTTCTTTTAGCAACTCACTGTTCAGTTTATATAATTGTACTAATAAGACATTAGTTATTGAGTTGTAACTGTGTAGACTAATATTTTATGATTTTGGTCAACAACTATTGGTTTTTCTGTTTTGAATTATGTTTGTTAAATGTGTGGTATGGATTCTTAAAAAAAAGATTACTATTTCTCTGTCCTCCTTTATATTGAAGTTCTGCATATGTTATTGTTTTTAAACTAGGAATATTACTCATATTGGTACTTCTATAATTTTGTAACAAGTTTGAGGTTTCATAAGATTTTTCTTTTACCAAACTGTTCAGTTTATATAGTTGTAACTGTATGAGAATAAAACTAGACAGATCTGTATTAATGCTATGAACATCCTTGAAAAAAATGATTACTGTTTTGATTTATGGTTGTTTACTGTTTGGTATTAATTCTAAAAAATGATTACCATTTTGTTGTTCAATTTTATATTGAGGTTCTGCATATGCTATGATATTTACACTAGGAATATGTCTCATCTAGGTACTTCTATAACTTTGCAAAAAGCTTGAGGTTTCTTAAAATTTTTCTTTTACCAAACTCAGTGTCTAGTTTATATAATTGCAGTAGTAAGACATGAGTTATGTAGTTGTAACTGTGTAGAATAATATTTTAGGATGTTGGTCAACAAGTATTGGTTTTACTGTTTTGAATTATGGTTGTTAAATTTGTGGTATTGTTTCTAAAAAATGATTACTATTTTGCTGTTGTATTTTATATTGAAGTTCTGCATATGCTATGGTATTTACACTTGGAAACTGTCTCATCTACGTAGTTCTATAACTTTGTAACAAGCTTGAGGTTTCATAAGATTTTTTTTAGCAAACTCACTGTTCATAGGAGTTTTAAAGGTTTCATAATTTTCATCTTCTTTAAGGTACCTTTACTTGCTGTGTCTAGATTGATAAGACATTCCTTTGTTTTGGTGACAAGAATTGATAAAAATATAAAGAATAAGATGGAAACATTGTAAGCGTTTTTATGTGAAGTCCAAAACATCAATTTAAAGTTTATTGTAGATGCTCAAATTATAGTTTGCTAAAATAATGCTTCCTGTTGGTGTTTATAAAGCAACTTCCAATAACAATATGCACTACAACTTAATCTTAACATCCATAACTCCATCCAAATATTTATTCACAACACATCTAACAATTTTCTATCTGAAAAACCATGATCAAGAAAATCTTAAGAACCCTGATTATTCTGATGGCTTTAGCCATTAATCTTTCATATTTAATTTATTAAAATCTTTAACTATAAAGGTCAACAATGGTGATTCCTACTATCACTTCTCTCAATCAATTGGATGTAACCAAGACAGACGCGACTATTAGAGTTCGCATAGTCAAGCTTTGGAAGCTACTATCATTTTAAGTCAAGAATGCTATTCATGCTGTAGAATTGATCCTCATGGATGAGGAGGTAGTTATAAACTTATAACACCTTTATTTATAATTATTTTATATCGTAGGTTACACCCTAAAACTTTATATTTGTTTTATAGGGTTCCAAAATTCAAGCAAGTGTGGCTGGTAATTATCTCGCAAAGTATGGAAAATTACTTCAAGAAAAACGATGTGTCATGGTTACTAAGTTTGAGATTGATGACAACTTGTCTCCGTACCGCCCGACTAACCATCCACATAAAGTGTTTTTCAATTTCACTACCGACATCATGAACTGTGATGACTTTGGTGGATCAATTCATGGATTCTCTTTTACTTCCTTTGATGTTCTTCGCAATCGTGCTATTCCGTTAGACTCTCATGTTGGTAAGTGCACCGTCATTTGAATTATCAGCAACACATCTATTTTACTTATATTAAGCCAGTGTTATTCTACTAATTGTTTTTTTTCTTTATAGATATCGTTCGTTACGTTGACGGTTGGTTTCCTATGGTTGATCATACAAGCAGAAATGGCAAAGTGAACAAAAAAATGAGCTTACAACTTTATGATTTAGAGTTACATTTTTTATTATTTTTAATTATTTTATACATTTATCAATTACTTCACGTTTTATAAAATTTGTATTAATAGGTACCTTAATGTTTATGTCACTTTGTGGGGAGATTATGCGGTGCAAATGTCAAAGTTTATGGAAAAGAATCCGACTTATGTTTTTGTGATACTGCAGTTTGGAAGATATAGCTTTCATGAAGGTTTTAATCTTTGTTTATTACTCTTATCTTTCTCATTAAAATTCTATATAGTTTATATTCTATTGTTTTTATATAATTTTCTACTTAACTATGTAGGTAAGGCATACGTGTCCAGTTCTTTTCAAAACAGCACATTGTATCTTAACGAAAGCATTGATGAGGTAATGGATTTTCAAAAGAGGTAAGGCATACAATTTTTTTAAAGATATTTGATTTGTTATTTGTTTGATTTTACTATTTGATGTCACAACTTTGAAAGGTTTCATAATTTATAGATTAATTATATTTTTAATCATATGAAGGTTACTTGAAAAAAAGGGAACTTGGTTCTTCAAGTCGTTCTTTGGGTTCATCTCAAGCTGGCAAAACAATTCATGATGATTTTTTTGTTCAAACTGAATTCAAGAACATAGATGAGGTTAATAAAATTGATGAGGAAAAGAATGTGATTATGCTTGGTACAATCATAAGTTTCCCTCCTGGTGTTGAGTGGTATCACATTCTTGTAAAGATTGCATGAAGAAGGTTACTGTTTTGTATTTTATAAGTTATGTAGAGGATGGTTTGAATTTAAGTGAGGACAAACAGACCATTCAATGCATAAATGATGTTTGCAATGAAAAAGGTGTTTCTGTGGTGCCCAGGTAAATTCCTAACTTTATGATAACTTTATAATGTTATACTTCAATAATATACTAATAACATTATTTCAAACATGTATAAGTTAACTTTTCCTATTAATCTGTTTTTGGTTGAAACTTCAAATTAGGTTACAAGATAGTACCGGTATTGCATCTCTAACTTTGTTAGACCATGTAGCTCGAAAATTACTTGGAAAGAGTGCTCAAGAGTTGGTTGATAAGTTCACTGACGTATGTGCTTTGGCTTTATTATTTTCCCATTTCGTACAACTGTTTTTATATCTTAATTATTTTATAGGGTGAAAAAGATAATTTGCTCCCGGATGAAATTAGTAATTTGGTTGGCAAAAAGATGGCGTTTAAGATTGAGATTTCTCACTTTAATGTGAAGAATAACTACAAGTCATTCACTGTCAAAAGATTTTCTGATGATCCCGCAATAATTTCTCAGCTTGAAACAAAGTTAGGAATTGACCATGTAATTATCTAACCTTATTTACACTAAGTTGTTACAAGTATACCGTATTTGACTTACATTCTTGCTTTAGCAATTTAACACTCCATGCTTTGTTTACAATGTAGGTTGACCTTTCAAACTATATGAATATCACATCCGGCGATTTTGAAAGTATTGAAACTGTTGATCTCGAGGTTTTATTTTTAAACAAACTATTGTATAAAATCTGTTTTTTCATTTACTTTTATAATATATATTTTTTTCATTTCAATATTAAGGATGATACACTGATATCACTGATTGGTTCAAGCACTGGATCAATATTTGCTGCTCCAAAAAATGCTGAAAAGATAACGGTACATTCCGAGTTGAAGCGTAATCTGGTGGACTCGTATGATCATGACGAGTCAGCAATAAAAGCTCCTTTAGGCTGCAACGAAGGTCTACATTTTGTTTTTTTATTGCTTTTTCAATCTTTTGGATTTTGTAATTGTACATTTCTAATCCAGTTTTTCTATTTAAATTAGAAATCAACACTTATTGCAAAGAGAAGCGCAAGACGAGAAAACATACCACAGAATATGAGACCCCGGTTTCACTGATGGATACAAGGTTTTCACTGATGGATTCCACTGCTGGCGGTATGGCTTTGCGTAACAAAAGGGCAGGAAAAATTAAGCCACCAACTGAGCTACAACATATTTTTGCGGAAGATTATGATTGTGACAACTCTGGAAGTAAAGATCCTTTATCTTTGAATGAAGGCCCTCAGTCACTTTTGATTCCCAAGAAGGAAAAATGATCATATATATCCATTGTTAAGACGTCTATTAATCAATGTTTAGGATATCTACTATTTGTTTTGAAACCTTATGTTGTTTAAGTCAGCTGTATTTTTGAAAACTTTGGTTTTTAAGTCAGTTGTTGGTATGAAGCTTTAATGTTTGGATTTGGTTATTTATATTTATCCTAGGTTTGAAATTTAAAAACTTGACTTTCAGCAATATTATTTTATATATTTATTATTAAAATTCAGTCAAAACTGATACCACTAATGTTTTATTATTGACATGTTTATATTTTTTTTCTAGTGTCTATTATTAACATGTATATATGTATGTATTTCTTTTCCATTATCTGTTGACATTCTACAACGAAATGAATGGAGACAAGTTTAGAATCTCAAAGATAATATCACCCTAAACTTTAATTAGTAATAGGAATCCTCTGCCTCAAAGCTAGGATATAATATTTTACTAACTATTTTTTTATTAACTCAGACATACATCATTCTACCAACATAAATACAACACCATTGCCAAATATTACACGATTGTCTATTAACACCCGCAGTAAGTCTTCCGTTTAATGATTTATTATATATTTTTTTCAATTAATTTCCTATATCTTAAAATAATATCTTTCTGTACAGTTTTAAACATAAACACTACCAATACTGAGAGTCAACACATGAGAAAGTTACGAAAACTGTATTTGGACACAAGAAAGGCTAAGAATGGTTCAGTTGCAGAGGATGTTTTTAATAACAAAGAGAATGTCATCAAAGACAATACTGTCACACCCCAACCGATGGCGGAATCATCGGGGCGTTGCGCTAGGCCATTGAGATTGCTCGTTGCACATAATACTATTTGGTGACAATAATTAATTTAAACCGAATTTCATTTCATAAATAAATTGTCAAGTACAATACATGGGAAATTCAAATAAACATACAACATTTGACAAACTTTGATACAACATTAATAAACCTAACGTCTATGTGTGTATCTAGCATCAACGCTACTTCGATTTCATAGCATCATCTTCATCAACATGTAACATGTTTTAAAATAGAGTTCAATGAAAAGCAAAGGCGGGTACACAAGTTTAAGCATAGCATATGTATATGAATAAAGTTTAGACAAATCCTCATGGCAACTATGATTTTACAAGAGCATATACAAGGCATGCAATACTACTAGTCAAACCCTTAACGCAAACACGATATTTTAACATGGCCTCTAGATTTCATGAGGAGGGGGATGCGTTACTTCCTATAGCGCTATACATGTCAAATGAAGGCTTTAAGATAAGCTAATGACTATGGTATTACATAAGAATGGTCCAAGATATAAGCAACGAGTAAACGTATCAAGCATTCATGAATATTGAACAGTTTCGTGCATTTCATAAAGTTTAAGTTTAGTGATTTTGTATATGGTAAACATGTTACACCCAAAAAGTGATAAACGAAAAGTGGGTCGAGTGTACTCACGGTTTTGCCAAGTCTTCTAACTTGACAAGTCCGTGAAGGTAGTTGTTTGATGGGATGAACGCCGAGTTATCCTACATGAGGAAAACAAAGGCGTATGAGTATTAAGGATGATGATGGAACATTCGAATGGGGATTCAAAGTATGACAAAGTATGTTATACAAAAATAACTACTATGGTCTAGCACTCGTTTTGACACTTCTTAGAACCCATAGGGTTTCACATGGTTTCATAGGTTAAACCTATAAGAATCGTAACGAGGAAACTAAACACACTAGTAATATAACTTAGTAACTTGATGAATAACCATAGGTTATCATCAAGGGTTCAGTTTTAAGATTTATATTATATAGTATAGATTAGTTACTTAGTCATGTAGGAGGTGAGAGGATTAACCATCCACTTAAGACCTCTTATAGTCACAAAGTCAAGTTGGAGGTGGGAGGTATAACCATCCACTTTGGACCTCGTTTGGATTCACCACTACACAAGTGTCATAGACACAAGGAGGGTCATGAATATAGAAGCAAATAAGAGTAACTAAACTATGGAAAGTAATGTGTGGTCGAAAAGTGAGGATAGCCCAAGCTAACCAAGGTGGACACACATGTACAAGTTCAAGAGCTTGCATCACTTGTGAGCTTGAAGCTCTATGAAAACATAATATTTGTGAGGATAAATCCTCTAGTTTGAATGTCGCAACCTTGTTTTTAAGCCTAACCAACCACAAGTAGTGTTGTAAGCATTATGACATAGGTTTGAGATGAGTTAGACTCAAGTTTGGTAAGATTTAACAAGTTTGAAAAGATTTAGAAAATAAGCAGAAAGTTTTGGACACTTTAGGTGCATTTCAGGGTCTGGATTCTCCATGGAGAACCTTTGGATTCAAACCTAAAGATTATCCAAGCATTTAGAAAGAAGAATCAAGCAAAAAGGTTAAGAAATGAGTGAGTTATGCTCACTTTTGTAAAACTTGATGAATCTGCCAAAGTTCTTGTTTTCCAGCAGCTTTGAAGGTGTTTGAGAGTGATTTTGGAGGGTTTAGAAAGTGGGAAATGCTTGAAAAACACTTGAGTTTTATAAGGGAAGGATTAGGGTAAGTTAGGTGAGGTTTAATGGCTTACAAGTTAGTTTAAAACATAAAAAACATAAAACCTGCCCCAAAGGGCTGCTGTCCGCCCCCTTGTCGCGCCAGCTTTAACCGGAAACAAAGCATAAAGGCTTTGTTATCCGGGTTTTCTTCAGATGTTCATGTGTGGCGGAGTGGTTAAGCGCATGCATGTTGAACCGGGGTCCCGGGTTCGAGTCTCGCAGATCCCGGTTTTGTTGATTTATATTTTTTTATTTAAAACTCATTAAATAAGTTTCGTAATTGGCAGGAATGGCCCCTGTAGTTCAAGAATTTAATATTTACACTTTAAACCTTGGACTTATTATATATATATATGTATATATATATATATATATATTAACATTAGATTCTAAATGTTAATATATATTTATAAAAAATTAGCATTTTAATTTTTGTAAAATAAATCAATTAATTTAATTAATTAATTTGAATTAATTAACTTAATAAATAATAGATAATTGTATTTTCGTAACGAATTTAGTTTAACGATTAACGAGTTACACGGATCACAAACGTTTCCAATCACGCACAATATTATAACGAATGAATATTAAGAATCTTGATTTCATTATGATCATTGTCTCGGTTTTACAACGACGCGGTTAAAGACGTTTACAAGAATTACAAGATGAACTTTCTAAAAGTGGAAAGTATGAAAAAGCGAGGCGTTACAAATCCTTTATGTAATTCATTATCTTTTACTAATTGTACCAATAGAAGTATTAGAAGCCCTTTGTCTGACATTACAACAAGTACTATATTAAAATTCTTTTCCCTAAAAACTCTACAAATATATTGTTTACCTAATTTTTTTCATTATTACAGATATGGTTGAATACAGAAACAGAAATACAACACCGGGTTCATATTTCAAACATATGTCTACTATCTCTACTGTTGATGTCACGACTATAATCCAAAATTCGTGGAACACGACAGAGTACTCAAACGGTAACACCATAATTTTGTCATTTGTTTATATATATTATATTTTTTGATTAATCATTTTAATTTTTTTTTCAGGTTTAGATAATTCCATGGACAATTCTAATAGCCAACAAAGGCGAAAGTCAAGAAAGAGTATTTTGGCTAAAAGAAAATCGAATGACTTATCTGTTGAAGAAGTTCATGAAAGTGATATTAAAAAAGACGAATTTGTGGGCATTTCTAAAGGTACATGCTACATTAATATACAATATACAATTAAATTTAATTAATTGTATTTTACATCCAACTTTATAATTGCTCATTACATTTTTTATATATAATTTTCAACAAATTATGTTGATCACTTTGATCAGAATGTCACTTGCCAAATATGTCAAGCAAAATTATGGGGTGACGAAGCTCGTAGAGGGAGTTCAAAAATCCAATTAAATTCAAGTTATTCAATGTGTTGTGCATATGGTAAAGTTCAACTTCTTAATATGAAAGAACCACCATCGAGTTATCACTGTCTTTTTAATAGGTTAGATTCAAAAAGCAAGGCATTCATGAAGAACACCCGTCGATACAATTCCATGTTCTCATTTACGTCCATTGGTGGTAAAGTTGATTCTACCATTAATAGAGGCAATGCTCCTTATAAATTCAGACTTGGTGGTCATAATTACCATAGAATGGGAAGTCTTCTACCAGAAGATGGATCTAACCAAAAATTCTCCCAGCCATATCTATATATATATATATATGACACTGACAATGAAGTTTCAAATAGACAAACAGTTTTTGGGAACGTATTCAATGTTACCATTATATTTGTTAAGAATGTTTTATAGTTTATAATAAATATTATATGTTTTTATTTTCTTTAGTGAATCTAATAGAGCTTCTTCAACAACATCTCGGGATCTTGATCTTCAAGTTATACAACATATACAAAATATGTTAGACTCGGAGAATGTTTTGGTTAAAACATATCGGATGGTAAGATATTTTTTTAAAGAAAACTGTCAAGCTGACCTAAAGTTGCGGCTCATTGGAAGAAGGCAACAAGATGGAAGAACATACAACTTACCAACTGCTTCTGAAGTGGCAGCTTTAATTGTTGCTGACATGGCAATTCGTTAGAAAATAGAGATATTATTGTAGAAACGAAATCAGGTAGTCTACAATGTATTAGTGAGTTACATCCCTCGTATCTTGCTCTCCAGTATCCACTTTTGTTTCCTTATGGTGATGATTGCTACAGAATTAACATTCCTCATAGAGGTGTTACTCCTTCTACATCAACTAAACGAACATATGTCACTATGAGAGAGTTCTTTGCTTACAGGATACAAGATAGGCAGGGTGTGTTTTTATTAATTCTATATTCACGTTGCCTATTTCAGCAATTCTTAGTTGATGTGTATACCATGATTGAAACTGAGCGACTAAATTACATACGTTATCAACAGAAGGTTCTAAGATGTGATACTTATGAGAACCTATCCAATTTACGTGACCATGGTAATATAAATGTATCCAACACTGGAAAACGTGTCATATTGCCTTCGTCATTTACTGGAGGTGCTTGGTATATGATGCAGAACTATTTGGATGCAATGTCTCTATGTAAGTGGTATGGATATCCAAATTTTTTTTATAACAGTAACATGTAATCCTAAATGGCCTGAAATTAAAAGATTTCTTAAAGATACCAGTTTAAGTCCTGAAGAAAGGCCTGATGTCCTATCTATATTGTTTAAAATCAAGCTCAATGCTTTGATTAAAGACTTGAAGGAGAAGTCACTACTTGGCAAAGTGTGAGCAGGTATTTTTTGATATTTACTATGAAGCTTCATTTCTTCTGGATTTTTAAAAGTTTAATAAAAACATTTAATATCTTATTTTATTTCATTTTTGTAGTTGTTTATACGGTGGAGTTTCAGAAACGTGGGTTGCCGCATGCGCATATATGTTTATTTATGCATCCCGATCACAATTTCCAACTATTGAACACATTGATCCCCTCATTTATGCTGAAATTCCTGACAATATACTCTTGTTAGTGATTTCATGATTCATGGTCCTTGTGGTCCTGACAACATCAACTGCCCATGCATGGTAGATAATAAGTGTTCAGTGGGCTTTCCAAAGAAATTCCGTGATCATACGTCTATCGATATGGATGGTTTTCCTATCTACAGAAGAAGAGATTCAGGAGGTCTTGTTGAAAAATCTGGAGTTAAGCTAGATAAAAAAAGTGTCGTTCCCTACAACAAAACACTTTTGAAGAGATATCAGTCCCACATCAATGTGGAATGGTGTAATCAGGCCAGATCTATAAAGTATTTGTTTAAATATATCAACAAAGGTCCTAATCGGGTTACCGTTTCCATTGTTGAAAGTAACACATCAAACGAATCCGACCCGCCGGTTGATGAGATAAAAAAATACTATGATTGTCGATATTTGTCTGCGTGTGAGGCATCATGGCGTATATTCGCGTACGATGTTCACTATAGGCAACCGACGGTTATTCGCCTCCCATTTCATCTTTCGAACCAACAAAAGGTTGTATATGTTGAAGACGATGATATTGACCTGGTCCTCAACAGGCCGTCAATGAATTCTTCAATGTTTTCATCTTGGATGGATTGTAATCAAAGTGATGAAGTGGCCCGAGAGCTTACTTACATTGAATTTCCTACAAAGTTTGTCTGGAAAAAGGATGAACGATGTTGGAAACGAAGGAAAATATTGGTTATTCATGGCGCCCACCGATTTCGATTCTTTCTCACCTTTCGTTTCGTTTCACTTAGATCTACAGTGTCATGGCTGACGGATCATCTTTTGAAGGTCCTCGACCAGGGATTCGATGCGTTGTTGTCGAACCTCAGGTCGACGGACAAATAGTTGAGGATTCTTCCGGCGAAGCTAATGCTCAGTGTGATCCTAATCATGCGAGTATTCCTGTAACGCCGGCGGCTCCTCAGGTTGATGTTACGTCGATTTTACCACCTGGAGAGACTCCATTATCGTGGTTAATCAAATCTCAAGCGACTCTAAATGCTATGTATGCTCAGTTATGTGCCCAAATCGGAACTCCAGCTTTTCAAGCTCCGGTTAACGCTCCTCAGGTCCGTGCTTTGCCGAAACCTCGAGTTTTGAGTTATAATACTCAAAGTCATGCTCGTTCCCCTTCGCGCATGCCTGAAGATGGAACAGAAATGTATTCTAAAACCAGGAATGATCCTGTTCATTCTGGTAATAGAAGGCAAGAAGACAACATTCAGCGTCGCGCATCTGTCCACTCTCGTTTGGGCCCGCGGTCTTCGCAGAAACGGGATACCCAACATGATGAGCTTGATAGAACCTATGAGGAAGGGGATAGTGCAAGTATTTTTAATCGAATATCTGCAGATCATGCTAGTTACAGGCCAAAAGTACGCTCAGTATACAATCCAGAAGCTGAGCATGATTACAATTTGGTGTATCGCCCAACCGAAACACCTGAACAATCAAAGTTTACCAGAGAGATAGCACTGGCTCCGTTGGAGTGAGCGAAATTACCATCCAACGTTGGAAAGTTTAACGGTTTGACCCGATCCTGATGATCACATGCGCCTCTTTACCGGTGCAGGGTTACTTGGGTGCTGGACATTGCCAATGTGGTGTCACCTATTTGTACAGACCCTTACCAGCGCTGCGCGCCTTTGGTTTGATAATTTGCCGGCAGGTAAACTTTCCTCTTGGAACGACTTAAAAGAGAAATTTCTTACACACTTTAGCCAGCAACGACGATACGTGCGCGACTCCTCTGATGTAATGAACATCTGGCGGAGGGACGATGAATGTCACACCCCGACCCGCAGCGGAATAAGAGTCGGGGCATAATTGGGTTATCACCAAAGCTCATGATGTTTACTAAAATGTTTCATATTTATTAAATTCAAATTACAACTTAAATATCCATAACAAAATTCATACAATTACAAGAAAATGAAACTACATAATTATTCCAAATCTTAATCTTGTTTATTCTTCTAGGCCTTCCTATGTGGTTCTTGTCTCAGCTGGATCACTTGTATCATGTGTAAAACGGGGGATATTTTGGGTCAACAAAAGTTGGCGAGTGAACCTTGATAAAACATTGTTACTAATTTCTTGTTTTATTTAATAAGTAAAATTGTGCAATAATCACATGTGAGCAAACATATATAGGTAAACAAACACAAACCACTTTGGATGAGTATATGATATGAATGATGATGTATGTGGATCAAGGCTCAATCAAACGGAGCCGATCTAATGAGGCACCTGATGCTCAACCCGTCTCCCACGGGGAACTGATGGGCCTAATGAAATGCGTGCACTGAAAATGATAAAACCAATCTACATATAATCTACACAACAATTGATACACATTTGATCACGGATATGATGTATGCACAAGTGTTTATATATATAATAAAAGGATTATGCGACACATGATACACCCCAAAACATGACTAAAACGGGGAATTGATAGAGATTCACTCACATTGGGTGCGTTCTTTGATGACGTTGGATGCGCACGAATTTTAGGATTCAATCGACGAGGGAAAAACTAACCTAAAATAATAACGAAATGATTCGGTAAATAAATGAATTTTATTTGAGATTAATATTTTTAATTAGTGCTCTTAATGATATATTTAGATTTATTTTTGTGAGTTTAAGGAAATTTTCTAACTTTAAAAATCTTATTTTTAAGTATTTTTAAATGATTTTTCAATTAAATAAATAATTAAAAAAAGTTGACTTCTGACCGTTGACCATTGACCGGGTCTTGACCGGTCAGACTGTGTTTTCTATGCGCTGAGTGAGGTTCAAACTCGGGACCTCTCGTATACGTGCACGCAGCTCTACCAACTGAGCTACGTGTCTAACCCGAAATATTCTCTGTTTTAATTTTATATATATACTAATTAACCTTTAACTTATTTGGTTTTTATTAAAAATGATTTATATGGCCGAACCGGTTGTAGGGATCCGGAGTCGAACTCGGGTCCTTCGGTTCGAGTGCGCACAGCCCAACCAGTTGGGCTGTGTGTCTAATCTGCTTATCAACTGAATTATATTCCTTTTATAAACATTCTGTGACTTGTTCTGATTCAGTTCTAAAAATGTTGGTTTTAATTCTGAAAGTCGGTAACGTGTGCGATTCGAACTCGGGACGTGCATATTGTATTTGCACACAGTCCACCGCTGGACTGTGTGTCTAACCCATTTGAATATCCAACTTTAATTATACTAATACTTATATTCGACTTCATCTTCTTCGTTTATAAGAACACAGAACAGTGAAATCCGACTGTTCTGTTTAATCGATCGATAACACTTATAATTGATTGAAATGAAAATAGATAAAGGAGATTACGAAATAAGATGTACCAAAACAAAATGTTTTCTTCAGATTTCCGATAAGAGTCGTCGGCTCTGATTTGTGATTTCCGGCTGAGTGAACTGTTTAAACAGTTTTGATTATTGGTTTGAACAATTAAAGTATAAATCAAGAGATAGCATAGAAGTTTAGACAGTTATACCGTCTGATGAATGAATACGGTTTTCTGATCAACGATTCCGGCGAGTGCAGAGGAACTCCGACGACGTGCTTTGGAAGAATTAAAGCTTCGAAATAGTGTGCGGTTCTGAGCGAAAGGATTTCCAGAAGATTGAGTGGGTATTTATAGGGATGAACAGCTGAATTAAGTTTGATTTGGGGTCAAAGTTCGCGATTAAAGATTTCCGTCGGTTATGACTGAAATTGATTGCCGGCAACGGTTATAACCGACGTCGAAATCAATTTGTGCGGTTCAGTCAAAAGGAATATGGCCAAAATCGCGGATTGCCGATTTTTCCGGTGATGACTAGTTCTGGGCGCGCTGATTACCGGATTTGACTTTCGGGTTTTATTATAAGTCTTATTTGTTTCCGTGTTTATCACAAAAGCAGTGTGTGGTGGAGCGGTGTGTTGTGTGCTTGTGTTTGTGGGTGACCCGGGTTCGAAACCGGCGTCTCCATTTTATTTTTTATTCATTATTTATTATTAACTATAAATTATGGTTTTTAAATTCTAATATATTTATTAATTATGTATTGTTTAAAATTAATATGAACAATAAATGCGCAACGGAACTTATAACTTGACTATTTGATTGATAAACGAAGCGGGTTTGGTAACCTGTTTTTCGACGAATGTTACAGTATCCCCTACTTTTAGAAATTTCGTCCCGAAACTTAAGTAGTAGTGGTAACAGAAAAAGATGCGGGTATTTTTCGCGCATTGAGTCTTCACGTTCCCAAGTAAACTCAGGTCCTCGTTTTGACTCCCAACGTACCCTGACAATTGGAATACGACTTCGTCTTAAACGCTTCTCTCCGAAGTCCATGATTTCTACCGGTCTTTCAACGAAGTGCATAGATTCATCGATTTGAATGTCTTCTAGAGGAATATGGAGGTTTTCATCGGCGAGGCACTTCTTCAAGTTTGATACGTGGAATGTGGGATGGATTCTATTGAGCTCTTCTGGTTGTATGCTACAGGACCTACTCTTTCGAGTATCTTGAAAGGTCCTACGTAGCGTGGTGCTAGCTTGCCCTTTTTGCCAAAACGAACCACTCCCTTCCACGGTGATACTTTTAAAAGTACTTGATCACCAATGTCAAACTCCGGGGCTTTCGTCGTTTGTCTGCATAACTCTTTTGACGACTTTGAGCCGCTAGAAGATTGTTTCGAATTTGAGTGATCTTGTCGGTTGTTTCTTGAATTAATTCTGGTCTGGTGATTTGTGCTTCCCCAATTTCGTGCCAACATACTGGAGATCGGCACTTACGACCATATAAAGCTTCGAAAGGAGCCATGCCGATACTTGAATGATAGTTATTTTTGTACGAAAATTCCACTAATGGTGGATGAGCGTCCCAGTTCCCTTTGAAGTCTATGACACATGCTCGCAGCATGTCTTCAAGGGTTTGGATGGTGCGTTCAGATTGACCATCAGTTTGAGGATGAAAAGCGGTACTAAGGTCTAATCGTGTACCCAAGGCGGTTTGTACGGCTCGCCATGTTCGTGAAGTGAAACGACCATCACGGTCTGAATTGATGCTTAAAGGTACACCATGACGGCTTACGATCTCGTTGATGTAGATACGAGCTAACTTCTCGTTTTTGAAGTCCTCGCGAACCAGAATGAAATGAGATGACTTTGTAAGACGATCGATTATTACCCATATGGTGTCATACCCACTGGAGGTGCGAGGTAACCCGGTAATAAAATCCATGGTTATGTTTTCCCACTTCCATACAGGTATTTCGAGTTGGACTAGAAGTCCTGAAGGTCTTTGATGTTCAGCTTTTACTTTGGAACAGGTAAGGCACTTGGAAACAAAAACAGCGATATCCTTTCTCATGTCAGGCCACCAGTAGATGTATCGTAGGTCTTGATACATCTTGTCGGCTCCTGGGTGTACAGAGTATCGTGTTTTGTGCGCCTCATTCATGAGGAAATCACGAAGGTTATCACGATCGGGAATCCATATGCGATTTAAATAGTATAGAATACCGTCGGATTTAGTTTCGATTTTGAGTTCAGCTCCACATGACAGCTCATCGCGTACGTCATTTTCTGTTACAGATACATGTTGAGCTGCTCGGATTCGATCTTTGATGTCGGTTATGATTTGCGAACAGAGAAGACGAATGGAGTTCGCATAACCTTTTCGACTGAGCGCATCGGCCACTACGTTTGCCTTGCTAGGATGATACCGAATTTCACAGTCGTAGTCGTTGAGAAGTTCGACCCATCTTCTTTGCCTCATATTCAACTCCTTTTGGTTGAGGATATGTTGGAGACTTTTGTGGTCAGTGTATATTTCACACTTGGTACCATAGAGGTAATGTCTCCATATCTTGAGAGCGAACACAACGGCTCCAAGTTCCAGGTCGTGGGTGGTGTAATTCTTCTCATGAACTTTGAGTTGTCTAGAAGCATAGGCTATCACTTTTCCTCTTTGCATTAATACACAGCCTAGCCCTTGCCCTGATGCGTCGCAATATACTACAAAGTCATCGCAACCCTCAGGGGGTGTGAGGATAGGTGCGTCACAAAGTTTTTGCTTTAGAGTTTGGAAGGCTTCTTCTTGTTTAGGTCCCCATATGAAGGGTTTTCCTTTATGAGTCAAAGCCGTGAGTGGTACAGCAATACGGGAAAAATTTGCAATGAAGCGTCGATAGTAACCAGCCAAACCAAGAAATGACCTTACTTCGGTAGGGGTACGTGGCGCTTGCCATTCCTGTACTGCCTTGATTTTTGAAGGATCGACATGTATTCCCTTGTCATTGACGACATGTCCAAGGAATTGTACTTCTCTTAACCAGAATTCGCATTTTAAGAACTTAGCGTAGAGCTTTTCAGTCCTTAAAAGTGTAGGGATGAGTCGAAGGTGTCGCTCATGATCGGATTCAGACTTGGAGTAGATAAGAATACCGTCGATGAAGACTATGATGAAACGGTCGAGGTAGGGTTTGCATACCCTATTCATTAGATCCATGAAGACAGCGGGGGCGTTGGTTAAACCGAATGTCATGACCATGAATTCGTAATGACCATAACGAGTCCGGAAAGCGGTCTTTGGGATATCTTCTTCATGTAATCTGAGTTAATGATAACCAGAACGAAGGTCGATTTTTGAAAAGCAGGTGGCGCCTTGAAGTTGGTCTAGGAGGTCATCGATGCGAGTTAGTGGATAGCGATTTTTAACCGTCAGCTTGTTCAGTTCTTTATAATCAATACACATGCGAAACCTTCCATCTTTCTTTTTCACAAAGAGAACAGGTGCACCCCAAGGCGAGGAGCTAGGACGTATGAATCCTTTGTCAGTCAGCTCTTGCAGTTGACTGGCCAGCTCTTGCATTTCGGATGGGGCTAACCTATAAGAAGATTTTGCGACTGGTGTAGCGCCAGGTACAAGATCGAAGCGGAATTCGACTTCTCTCACAGGAGGGAGTCCTGAAATGTCGTCGGGAAAGACTTGTAGGAATTCTTTCACAACTGGAATATCTTCGAGTTTCCTTTCCTTGTTTCCCTTTTTGACGACGTGAGTTAGGAATGCGACATAGTTCTTGCGGAGATATCTTTGGGCTTGAAGGCAGGACATTAGTTTGAGTCCTTTCGAAGGGGTTTCTCCAAAAATACGTAGGGTCTGACCGTCTGCCAGAGGAATGCGAATGAACTTTTCGCGGCACACTACTTCAGCGTGATGCTGGCTGAGCCAGTCCATACCGATTATAACATCGAAACTTCCCAACTTCATAGGAATGAGGTCAACTGGAAAATCGTGATCGTTTAGAGTGAGGGTACAATCGCGTATAACAGAATTTAATGGAACGGGCTTTCCGTCAGCAACTTCCACCGTTAGAGATTCCATGAGATTATCACGAGTTTGGTTGAGGATAGGTTCGAATTCTAAGGACACAAAACTCTTATCCGCGCCAGTATCGAATAACATGGATGCATAACTACCATTGATGAGAAACGTACCGTTAACCACGTTGTTGTCAGCCCTAGCTTGGTTGGCATTGATGTTGAAAGCTCTTCCTCTGGCAGGTGGAGGAGCTTGGTTAGCTTGGTTTACTGGGTTCGATTGAACTTGGGCATGGATGATGTTCACCAAGCGTGGACAAGTGTTCCTGAAGTGGTTTGGGTCTCCACAGTTGTAACAAGCTCGCATGGGTTGCATCATGGGGTAGTTGGGTTTGTAGTAGGATTGGGCTATGTGTTGTGCAGATGGTAGAAGTAAGGGTTGTTAGGCCTGACCCACTATCTGATGGTGGGTTTGGGTTGGGGGTTGATTTGCGGTTCGTTCGTTGAAGAGTGCGACAAGTTTGAATGGTGTGACCCGCACGACCACAGCTGGTGCAATGTAAGCAAAGAGTTTCGGGAGGGTGATGGTATTGACAACGGTTGCATTTTGGGTGTGGGCCGGTGTATGGCTTTTTAAATGGTGCAACTGAGGGAGCAATTTGGGTGATTGGTGCAGCGGTGAAAGGAGGGTTGGTTTGAGTGACAGCAAAATTCTTGCTGTTTGGTTCCCTCTTACCAGCAAACTTTGAAGAGGAGACTGAGTGGTTTGTAGTTGAGGTCTCTATGGGTGCTTTCTTCTTTTCATCTTTGAACTTGTGTTTTGAATGTGATTTTCGGTGAGTTCTGTAGCTAACTCCATCGCGGCTTCAAGTGTTGCAGGCGAAGTGCTTAAAACTGAGTCTTGAATTTTCGAGGGAAGACCTCGAATGTAATGTTCAACCAAGCGGTACACGGGGGTGAACAGATTAGGGATCATCTGGTTTAGTTCGAGAAATCTCTTGTTATAGGAAGTGTGATCTCCTTCCTTTTGTTTTAGCGCGTGGAATTCATCTTCCAACTTTTTGATTTCGCTTCTTGGACAGAAGCGTCTGGTCATGAGTTCCCTTAACTCTTCCCATGTTAAGGCCATGGCATCTTCAACTCCTCGTTTACCCTTTTCCGTGTTCCACCAGGTAAGGGCTACCCCAAACAGTCTTCCAGTTGCATAACGTACCTTGCGATCCTCTAGACAATCGCAATTGAGGAAAGTGTTCTCCATTTCTTCAAACCAGTGAAGGAGAGCAGTAACACCTTCGGTCCCTTCATACTTTGGGGGATCGCAAGATTTGAAGTGTTTGTAGGAGCACTTTTTGGAGGGAGGGTTGGCGACGCTCTGGTCTTCTTGATTGGGAGGGTTGATGGGATTTGCGGTGAGAGCTTGTTGAACTTGAATTACGATGTCAGGAAGCACTGCAGCCATTTGTTTAGCAATTTGTGTGGCAAAGCGTTCATTGGATCTTCCTGACTTTCTACCTCCACGTAGTTGCCTAGCCGACATCTACAGGAACATACATAGGAAGATTGTGAGTTTAAGAAGTTTCTAGGTGTCATGTGTCGTTAAAAGAATAAAAATAACATAACTAACAATAATGCAACTACATCCATAGGATGTCTTGGGTTTGCTCATGTTTGGGCCTCCAATGTCCCCCATACCATCGCCTGTGTAGTCATGTGGGCCCCCATGACTATTGGGCTTGGTAGGATTCACATTGGTGTTGGCGGATTAACACTCGCATCACCCGAATGAAAACCGTAAAATATGATTGCGAGATGTATGGTAGGAGGGTGTCCAGGTGTAGACACAATGACAACTCAAAGTGGGGTTAGCTCACACGACGTTTGGTATAGCATGCTTTGGCCTAATAGGTCATTCGTACTCTCATCGTTAGTCCCCAGGTAGGCAAACTGGTCCTTTATTTTGGATTTATACGAATGCCAAGCCTAGACAGGACGTTCCGACTACCGGTACTCGTACCCTTCCAGTTACTACATGCCCGTCATGAGAACTCACTTTGATGTGATTTGAAAATACAAAAATCATGGAAATCGTGAGGTGTGTGCTCTCATGGATATGATATGTTATGAGGATATGATTCATGATGAGCATTGTATAATATTATGTATTTGTGAGCATGCTTGCATAACATTGAGTGTAACAATAAACATAAAGCATATAAACATCATGAATTTTGTATGTAACGCATAAGCAATTTAAAATTTTAATCAACTATAGTATAGGCTCTAAGGGTCTAATAACCTATCCTATATCCCTATAGTCATGGCTCTGATACCAATCTGTCACACCCCGACCCGCAGCGGAATAAGAGTCGGGGCATAATTGGGTTATCACCAAAGCTCATGATGTTTACTAAAATGTTTCATATTTATTAAATTCAAATTACAACTTAAATATCCATAACAAAATTCATACAATTACAAGAAAATGAAACTACATAATTATTCCAAATCTTAAACTTGTTTATTCTTCTAGGCCTTCCTATGTGGTTCTTGTCTCAGCTGGATCACCTGTATCATGTGTAAAACGGGGGATATTTTGGGTCAACAAAAGTTGGCGAGTGAACCTTGATAAAACATTGTTACTAATTTCTTGTTTTATTTAATAAGGAAAATTGTGCAATAATCACATGTGAGCAAACATATATAGGTAAAAAAACACAAACCACTTTGGATGAGTATATGATATGAATGATGATGTATGTGAGATCAAGGCTCAATCAAACGGAGCCGATCTAATGAGGCACCTGATGCTCAACCCGTCTCCCACGGGGAACTGATGGGCCTAATGAAATGCGTGCACTGAAAATGATAAAACCAATCTACATATAATCTACACAACAATTGATACACATTTGATCACGGATATGATGTATGCACAAGTGTTTATATATATAATAAAAGGATTATGCGACACATGATACACCCCAAAACATGATTAAAACGGGGAATTGATAGAGGTTCACTCACATTGGGTGCGTTCTTTGATGACGTTGGATGCGCACGAATTTTAGGATTCAATCGACGATGGAAAAACTAACCTAAAATAATAACGAAATGATTCGGTAAATAAACGAATTTTATTTGAGATTAATATTTTTAATTAGTGCTCTTAATGGGATTTTTAGATTTATTTTTGTGAGTTTAAGGAAATTTTCTAACTTTAAAAATCTTATTTTTAAGTATTTTTAAATGATTTTTCAATTAAATAAATAATTTAAAAAAGGTGACTTTTGACTGTTGACCGTTGACCGTTAACCGGGTCTTGACGGTCAGACTGTGTTTTCTATGCGCTGAGTAAGGTTCGAACTCGGGACCTCTCGTATATGTGCATGCAGCTCTACCAACTGAGCTACGTGTCTAACCCGAAATATTCTCTGTTTTAATTATATATATATACTAATTAACCTTTAACTTATTTAGTTTTTATTAAAAATGATTTATATGGCCGAACCGGTTGCAGGGACCCGGAGTCGAACTCGGGTCCTTCGGTTCAAGTGCGCACAGCCCAACCAGTTGGGCTGTGTGTCTAATCTGCTTATCAACTGAATTATATTCCTTTTATAAACATTCTATGACTTGTTCTGATTCAGTTCTAAAAATGTTGGTTTTAATTCTGAAAGTCGGTAACGTGTGCGATTCGAACTCGGGACGTGCATATTGTATTTGCACACAGTCCACCGCTGGACTGTGTGTCTAACCCGTTTGAATATCCAACTTTAATTATACTAATACTTATATTCGACTTCATCTTCTTCGTTTATAAGAACACAGAACAGTGAAATCCGACTGTTCTGTTTAATCGATCGATAACACTTATAATTGATTGAAATGAAAATAGATAAAGGAGATTACGAAATAAGATGTACCAAAACAAAATGTTCTTCAGATTTCCGGTAAGAGTCGTCGGCTCTGATTTGTGATTTCTGGCTGAGTGAACTGTTTAAACAGTTTTGATTATTGGTTTGAACAATTAAAGTATAAATCAAGAGATAGCATAGAAGTTTAGACAGTTATACCGTCTGATGAATGAATACGGTTTTCTGATCAATGATTCCGGCGAGTGAAGTGGAACTCCGGCGACGTGCTCTGGAAGAATTAAAGCTTCGAAAAAAGTGTGCGGTTCTGAGCGAAAGGATTTCCAGAAGATTGAGTGGGTATTTATAGGGATGAACAGCTGAATTGAGTTTGATTTGGGGTCAAAGTTCGCGATTAAAGATTTCCGTCGGTTATGACTGAAATTGATTGCCGACAACGGTTATAACCGACGTCGAAATCAATTTGTGCGGTTCAGTCAAAAGGAATATGGCCAAAATCGCGGATTGCCGATTTTTCCGGTGATGACTAGTTCTGGGCGCGCTAATTACCGGATTTGACTTTCGGGATTTATTATAAGTCTTATTTGTTTTCGTGTTTATCACAAAAGCAGTGTGTGGCGGAGCGGTGTGTTGTGTGCTTGTGTTTGTGGGTGACCCGGGTTCTAAACACGGCGTCTCCATTTTATTTTTTATTCATTATTTATTATTAATTATAAATTATGGTTTTTAAATTCTAATATATTTATTAATTATGTATTGTTTAAAATTAATATGAACAATAAATACGCAACGGAACTTATAACTTGACTATTTGATTGATAAACGAAGCGGGTTTGGAAACCCGTTTTTCGACGAATGTTACAATGAAAGCCTCGAAGATAAGAGGTGTTGGAGATTGGAGATGTCCTTGAAGACCTTATACGCGCGCAGTTCAAGTATGCGGTAAGGTGCGACAAAATGATTAAAGTGTTGTCCGGTACAACTGGCCTTCCAAAAAACTGGGATAAACTCATGGCGGCAGCCAAGGTCTACGCCCAGACTGAGCGCAACTTAAGTTCTAACCGGCCACCTCTGCCTCAGAATCGTCCGCAAGACTTGAGTAGAGGTAGTCGCAAGTATAAGAGAAATTGGAAATAGTCAAGTCAGAATTCGTATTCTCCTTATTCACCAATTGATGCGCGAGCAACAATCAACAAGATAACAACTCCAAAAGCGATTAAACGGGAGAATAGGGAACGTCACTGGACTCCCTTAATGAAATCTCTGGCTGAGGTTCTCAGCACTGAGAATTATCAGTTTAAACAGCCGCAACCAATGAAAAACAAAAAGGGCAAGACCCAAATTTGTTCTGTGACTATCATAGAGACACAGGCCACACAACAGATAACTGCATCAGTCTACGCACGGAGATTGAAATAGCATTAAAAAGTGGGAAGCTTACACATCTAGTCCAGAATGTGCGCAAAGAGATTAAGCAGATTACGCGTGAGAACGAAAGGCCTAGCAACAAGAAAATGAAACATCAGGTTTACATGATTCAAGGTGGATCATCGCGCAAGCGTAGCCTTCAACATTTTCAAAACAACACTTGGCGCAAACAGCAAGTCATTTTTCCTATCGTTCAGTAGTTATCACCGGTATATTTGGGCACTACCAAACAGACTATAGGTTTATAGATCAGGGTAGTTCCATGGATATCATGTATGAGCAGTGCTTCAAGCAACTAGATCCCGAGGATAAGGCACGCTTGGAACCAGTTGATTTTCCATTAACTGGGTTCTACAATGAGGCTGTCTTTCCTCTAGGACAAATCCTCTTTCCTGTTACTTTATCTGATGGGAGGTGTTCTCGAACGAGTAACGTCAACTTCATGGTGATGCCGGCAAATTCCCGTCATGATGTACTATTGGGACGTCGCGCGCAACGTGATTTTAGTATGATTACCTCCGCTCCGCATGCTGCTTGTGGTTTTTCGACACCAAATGGTGTAGCTATACTTTATGAACGAAAAGAAATCATGTCAATTGAGGAACCATTTATGAAGGCTGGCAAGACATTGCCAAGCAATGAACCAGAAAAGTGGGTACTCAACAATAAGTACCCTGAGCAGACAATCTTATTAGGGCCTGCAGTCAGTATTGAAATTCGCGCAAAGCTTAAACTACTGTTGTTTCGCAATAAAGACATGTTCGCCTGGACACCTGCCGACATGGTTGGTGTCCCACGCGACGTTGCAGAACATTGCCTGAATGTATTTCCATCAGCAGAACCAATTGTGCAGAAAAAGCGCAGCCTCGGGTCAGAAAAGATAGAGGCAATGAACGAACAAGTCACCGAGTTATTAAATGCTGGTATTCTGCGCGAAGTCAATACCAGACCTGGGTGGCAAACCCAGTCATGGTAAAGAAACATAATGGCGGATGGCGGATGTGCGTAGATTTTAAAGATCTAAACAAGGCGTGTCCGAAAGATTGTTATTCTCTTCCTGAGATTGACAAAAAGGTTGACTCATTAGCTTCCTTTCGCTGGAATGTTTTCTAGATTGTTATAAAGGTTATCATCAAGTCTTGATGAGAAAAGAGGACGAAGATAAAACCGTTTTTCGCACGGAGAAGGGCATTTTTTGTTATACCAATATGCCTTTTGGTCTCCGCAATGTGGGAGCTACTTATCAAAGATTGATAGATACAGTGTTTGGAGATGACATCGGGAAAACTGTGGAAGTCTACATTGATGATTTGGTCGTTATGAGTAATTCAGAAGACACTATGCTAGACAACATCCAATGAACTTTTGATTCTCTACGCGAGGTAAATCTAAAGTTAAATCCCAGCAAATGCTCCTTCGGCATGGAGGAGGGCAAATTTTTGGGTTTCATCGTCACCAAAGACGGTTTCAAAGTTAATCCCGAGAAGGTCGAGGCAATACAAAAAATGTCTTCTCCTACTACCATCAAAGAGATGCAACGTTTGGCTGGAAGGTTAGCTGCGCTAAACCGCTTCCTCACCAATCATGCTGCAAAATCTTATCCATTTATTCGAACCTTGCGCAATTGTACGAAGAGCAAAGAGTTCGCATGGACTCCTGAAGCTGATCAAGCTTTCCAGCAGATGAAAGATTGTTTAGTTCAACTTCCCACACTTACTGCTCCTCGAGAAAAAGAACCCATGGTCTTATATCTTGCTGCATCTGAGGTAGCAGTAGGTGTTGTCTTGTTGGTAGAATGCGAAGGGGTCCAGTCTCCAATTTATTATATCAGCAAGATGTTGAACGATCCAGAGACAAGGTATTCAATCATGGAGAAATTAGTTTTAGCATTGGTACATGCTTCGCGCAGGCTGCGAAGATACTTTTCAGGACATGTTATTACAGTTTTAACAAATTTTCACATTGGCCAAGTCCTGGCCAAACCAGACGTTTCTGGACGACTTGCGAAATGGACAATAGAATTGGGAGGTTATAACATCTGTTATAAACCTAGACCAGCTATCAAAGGTCAAGTTTTGGCAGATTTCATCGCTGAAATTCCTGCTGATAAGCTTGAAGAATGCCAAGAAATCCAAAACCCAGTCCCAGTCATCGACAACAGAGCCTGGACATTGTTTACAGAGGGCATCAAACAGTGATAGGGCTGGAGCAGGTCTTTGATTAATGAGTCCAGAGGGAGCAGAATTCACATATGCAATTCGGTTGGATTTTAAAAGCACCAACAACGAGAACGAATATGAAGCTTTCCTAGCAGGCTTACGCCTCGTTATCAAAATGGGCGCAACAAATTTAGAAGCCCATGTTGATTCATTACTAGTTGCTGAGCAAGTAATTGGAACGTACGATGCAAAGAGAGATATCATGGCTTTATACTTGGCGCAAGCCAAGGCTCTTATAACACAGTTCCAGCAATTTAAAGTCACACGCGTCAAGCGAAGTGAAAACAAACATGCTGATGCTTTAAGTAAACTCACAGCAACTAGTTTCAAACATTTGGCTAAGGAAGTTCGCATCAAGGTTTTAAGTAATCCATCAGTTCCCCTCAGACAAGTAACAATGGTCGAAGTAGGAGATCCATCATGGTTGTCTCCAATAATAATGTATTTGTTACATGGTTCTTTACCAGAAGATAAAGCCCAAGCACGTAAGTTACGATGCAAAGCCCTCAATTACGAAATGATTGACGGTATTCTTTACCGACGCTCTTACATGGGTCCTTCACTCCGCTGCGTTAACAAACATGATGCGCAATACCTGATCAGGGAGGTTCATGAGGGGCTATGCGGTATACATTCTGGGCCGCGCATGGTAGTAGCCAAAGTGAAAAGCGCAGGGTATTATTGGCCCGGAATGTACGTTAACGCGGTGGAGATCTTGCGCAAATGCATGTCCTGCCAAAGGCATGCCCCTAAAACATTGCGCCCAAAAAATCCTTTGGTACCCGTCACAACAGCTTGGCCATTTCAACAATGGGCCATTGATTTAGTGGGACCATTTTCGGATGCGCCCGTCGCAGTAAAGTTTATCATTGTTGTGGTCGATAACTTCACCAAATGGGTTGAAGCCAAACCTTTAGCTTCTACTACAATGATGGTAATTCGCAAATTCATCTGGGAATACATTATTTGCCGTTTTGGTCTACCCATGTGCATTATTATAGACAACGGTACAAATTTAATGGCTGAAGAGTTGCAAACATGGATGACCGAAATGGGAATCCAACATGTTTTCGCTTCAGTTGCACACCCACAAGCAAATGGTCAAGTTGAAAGCATAAACAAACAGTTGGTCGACGGTATCAAGGCCCGCCTTGGCACGGCACGGCGTGATGAATTGCCTAGCATCTTGTGGGCACACCAAACTATGCCCAAGACTAGCACTGGAGAAACTCCTTTTAGCCTTGTGTACGGCACGGAAGCTGTGATTCCTGCCGAAATTGGGTTACCATCTCCAAGAATGCTAGCTTTGGAAAAACAAGATAACGAAGAACAAAGGCGCATCGACCTAGACTTATTGGAAGAATGACGAGAAAATGCAGCGATTCGCGAAGCTAAGTACAAGTCTCAGCTTGAAAGGTATTACAACAAAAGGGTGCGCATTTGTTCCTTTTCGCCTAGTGACTTTGTTCTTCGCGATAATGAAGCATCGAATGCCGAAAAACCAGGGAAGTTAGCCCCACGATGGGAAGCTCCGTACGTGATAAATGAAGTATTGGGAAAAGGCGCGTACACTCTGAAGCGTATGGACGGATCCAGCGTTCCTCGAACCTGGAATGCCCAACAACGACGCCGATGTTATATATAATCTCAGTCCTCTAAGCAACTTCCTAGCGTTGCGTAACGAGACTGCTTACTTTATTTTATTATGTAATCTTAGTGGCATCCATAGTTTTGCGCTTTATCAGTATGAATAAAATACTCTGCCACTACTTATAGTCTTGAATATGTTCATTTACAAATGCATGCAATTCCTTTGGATAAACAAAAACACAAAATCATGAGCCACAAGCTAACTTAATACTTACGCTCACACATGAGAAAAGAAACTGTTCATTTGTCTATCCTACACAAGTAATTGGTCCCATGCAAACATTGTAAAGCTGAAATATATTATATTCACATCCACAATACTTGCGCAGCAGCGCAATGTTACAAGTTATCACAATGTAAAAAATTACAAATTTCCTATTCTATGGATTTGGTTCCCGCCTGCTTCTCTGTTGAAGAAAAGATCTCCTTTAGTTTATCAACAAAGTCGTCTTGCTACAGCGCGGCATCCACAAGGTCCATAATCGGAATTTGCAATTGATCATATTTTTCTTTGGCACTAGAATAAATGGCGGCAGTATTTAGCCCATGCGTGGCAGCACGGCTTGTATCCCATTCGGTCTTCAGCGCATGGGCCACGTGCAAAGTACACTCTCTATAGCCATCGGCATGCCCGTCATTACACTTCGCGATCATCAATTCTGCCACTCTCTCATCCAACTCCGTAGAGTTAAGGATGGCATTTGCAATCTGTATACAAATACAATCAGTATATGTTGCGACAATCAAACCAGACATGTATAAAGAAAAGGGAATATTTCCTACACAATCCCGTACTCCCGCAACCACGTAAGCTGGTTCATGAGTGATTCGGTGAGGCTTTCTGCTGTAGCGCGAGCGACCTCCGTGTCGTTAATTTTTCGTTCGCCTTCAGTCAAACGGCAGATCAACTCGGCTTTTTCTGTTCGGTGAAGGTTGATATCTTTTTTCAAACTATCAACCTCATCTTGCAGCCGCGCCTGGTCAAATAGCATAGCAGTTAGATCATCAATTTCTTTATTCTTAAGAAGGAGAGTCATTTTGGTTGATACCTCATTCTGCTCGCTCATTTCTCTGTGTGAGCGCGCCTCTTCTGCTGCCGCAACTGCATCAGCTTTCTCTTTCTTGAGTTTCTCAATTTCGTTGCGCAGAGAAATTTTTTCTTTGTTATCACGATCACAAGCCTCCACAAAGCCCTTGCGCTCGTCCGCATATTGCGCAGCAGAGGCCTCACACTTGCGCTTCCACGACAGCGCAACCTACTCTTCAGTCTTCTTCTTTTCCTCAAACTGGGCCTTTTCCGCCTCAAAATCGACGAGCATTTTCAACGTCTTCTCCTTCTCAAGTTTAGCCTTTGCCTTCTCAAGCTCAACCTCATCCCACTCTTTGTTCATGTTGCGCCATTTGCGCACAATCCTGTTTATGGTGGAAGAGGCAAGGGCAGACTCTTGCAAATATGACTCGTAGGTAGCCTCGTGGTCTTTTTCTTCCTGGCGCTTCACCTCCGCCGGCGGGAAGATGCCCTTATACCACTCCCTGCAGGAGTGCCAATCAGTGAAAATATCACCCTGCTTAACTTTCCACACAGGCTGATGAATCGCAGAGGCCCGCCTCTCAGAATAAGATCGATAATAATAGTCCCCAGGCGTCTCCTCTGGGCGAATAGGCGACTTCTCATCCGAATCCTCAACAAACACAAAGCCTTCGCTTTGTGTTGAAGGTCCAGCTCCCTTGGATATAAACTTTGACAGTTCCCCAACATCTGTAGCCGTATCTTTAACCTGCTCGCCAGCAAGATTCTCAGCATCAAAAATTTTGGGCTCTTTTTCCGGAGCCACTTTCTCAATATTTTCCGGGACGATGGGGTCGGCATCAAGAACAGGAGTTTCTTGCCCCGCATCTCCCTCTTCAACATTCTCAGGCCTGTGCGGCGATGGTATAGCAGATGAGGTGGTCGTCGCAGCCTTCACCATTTTCTCTGCAAAACATATTAACAAATACCAAGTATAAGATTCTGTGCAACTTTTATGACAGAAATGCGCAACAAACTGAACGTACCAGGTGGGAACTTCTTTGCAAAGGCATCCAGATTGCCCTTCTTACCAATGCACGGGCGCGCAACTTTGTTTGGCGCAGGAGTTTTATTCTCCGCCTCCTTCCTCTTCTTAGAAGTGCGCTTCAACGCCTCTTCTGGGCTAGAAGGTATTTCCAAAGGATCATCTGGGTTCGCAGCAGGAAGAGATGAGGTGTTAACGGGTTCTGGCTTCGGTTTCTTCAAACCTACAGGCGCAAGACCCTCTAGTGAGTCCGACACCACCATATAATTGCACCAAGAGTCAGATACGGGAAGCGTACCTTTCTTGCCCTCAGCTTTCGCAGCAGCTGATGGCTTGGTTTTTTGCTCTGGGTTGGAAGGGGGAGGCGCATCAGCTGCAGCAGCAGTTGGTTTCTTCTTCTTCTTCGAATCAGGGCCTACGCCCAAGTTTAGCAAATCACCTACATAATCAATCATATTGAGCAAAGGTTGCGTCATTAGTTATATTGCAATATTACTTAGAAAAATGTTCAAGAATAATATTGCAATATCAACTTAGGCTTTGTAAGGACTTATTTACCAGTCTTCGAATATGGTTGCGCCTCTAGATCCTCCTACTTGGGCAACTCAAAGTTCCCCAAGATTTGTGAGAACCAAGTTTCCTCACCATCAGCAATAGGCACGACGGCCATTTTTCCTTTCTCTCTCTTGAAAGAGACCAAGTAGAGAGGCGCAGCTACATAATAAACATTTTTGCATCAGTACATATCTATTGAAAGATATTGCTAGGAAGTTAAAGGGTTACATACCAGTTCCATCTTCTATATACACCGGTTTTTCCTGGCGTTCCTTCTTCCAGAAAATACTCATCCTGGCAGCGATGAGGGCCCTCTCCGGCAAAACAATATTGGGCACATCTTTAATATCTTGATACCATACCTCGTCGGCAGGTATGAGAAGGGTCTCCAGCTCGATCTCATCACCGGCCCGGAATGTCATCTTCATCGGGATCACCGCCGCCTTGATAAAGAAGAACTTCTGTTTCTAGTCGTGGTAGGACTTTGGCGGCACCAACAGCAATCGTTTAGCTTGCACACGCTGTTGGAACGAATAAAAAACCCACGAGCAGTGCAGCTGGTAGAAAACTCTAAACTTCTCGACCGATGGCACGATCTGCATCGACCGGCAAACGAACTCAAAATGCCGGATCCTCACCATTCCCATCGGGCTCAACTGAGAAATGTGAATCTTGTAAAAACAAGAATTTACAGCAAGAAATGGGTCACCGGCAGCCGGAAGTTCCCTTCGGCAAAATAATCGTAAAATAATGTAATGTAGCCGGCCGGCGCATCAGCCGCCGTGGCATTCGCCACCGGAAGAAAACGCTTTCCAGGACAGAGCAAAAAGGAAGTTGGTGGCAAGATTATCGAAATCTTTCTTCGACCACTTTAGCGGTGGCAAACTTGACGACGACATCTCAGCAGAACTTGCACCGGTGGCCATAACTCGAACTTTGAAGAAAACCTAGAAAACTTTGAAGGTCGCCGGAATTTTTGAACACAAATTTCTCTCAAGCTATAATTGGGTGAGGAAGCAAATTGGATCGTTGATCCCTTTATATACTAACCGTAATTAATGCACGATTTGACTGCAGCGACTTTTGCGACCGTCACGTATCCCCAAGTAACCGCAGGGGCGAGTGGGGAATAGTAACCGCCCCACGGGTGCGAGTGTCGCTGAAAAGCATTAAATACGGGAAGACATGTACTGTTGACAGCCTGTCAAAAGTACCACCACGTCTCAAGAACGTGCGTCATCACCAACTACACCATCCAGATAAGTGACACGTGTTTAAGTATATTTGAAATTCAAATACATTTTCAAAATTCACTTACGACACGTCATCAAGATGCATAAAGCAACAAAAAGCTAGTCCTTACCTAGCGCAGCACATTTATCTTAAGTCCAGTGCTCCACCTACATTTTATTCTTACATAGGAGCAACACTGGACTGGGGGGGGGACTTGAAGGGGTATGGTCCCAAAAACCTTACGCCAATCAAGGAAACCATACCCCTTAATAACTTCTAAGAAAACTTGCGCAGACTTCTTTGCCAAAATAAGATTTATTAGAACTCTGCGCCAAATATCCAAGAGAGGAAAGCGTCACCTACCTTGCGCGGGCTTGCGCAAGGTTCAAAGTTAACCTTGAACACTCTTGTTGGACAAATGCTTCATTTAACTACCTTGCACGGGCTCGCGCAAGGTTTAAAGTTAGTCTTGAACACTCTCGTTTGATAATGCTTCATTTAACTACCTTGCGCAGGCTCGCGCCAAGGTTCAAAGTTAACCTTGAACATTCTTGTTTGATAATGCTCCATGCACAAACCTTGCACAGATATTTATATCAAAGCAAGCATCCACCAAACGTTGTGCTAAGCAACAAGGAGAAGAAGGAAGGTCAGTTAACTAACTTGCGCTTCTCGCGCAAGGAAACAGTAAATCCTGAGAAACTTTCCCTTAGCAAAATCCTTGACTTGGTGCAGAAGCAAAGGGAATCTTTTCTATTGTAACAGAATGTACACGTGGCGAATAATAGATGGGTAACAGCTGTTAAACCTTCTAGAAGCCATTAACACCCAATCGTGAAAGCATCTTTTCGGTTATAACCAATTGCCACATGGCAGCATCTGGACGGCTGAGGAAGATCACGGTGATGGCATGCTCACATTTATAAGATGTAGTGATCTCATGTTGACACGTGGCACCTCCCAAACCGCTGATGAGCTCACGATCCGTGTACACTAACGGATTGCCAACAAACGTTAACGGAATAACAAAAGATTCCGTTAAAGTTAACAATCATTCTTTTTGGTGCCAAACACCGGCTATAAATAAGTGAGTTCAAGGAAACGTATTCACTCTCAACTACTCTCTCACTTACAATACTTACTTCCGACTACCTGTACTTATTCTCACGCCGGAGGGTGGTCACGGAGAGAACCCCCTTCTCCCTGTGGCGAGCTAACGGTGTTCTGTTTTGCAGGATCAAGCAGAATATTGTTCTATTCATCATCCATCGTGAAACCAAATGAAGGGTTAACCCTTTTATGCAGAGCCCATTCCATAGATCTACTTTGATTTCGGTCTAGTTGATATAGGGTTTCTTCACTCGGCGAGGCTTATTTTTTGAGGATTCTTTTAAACAAACTTAAAGGTCCCCGATCCTTTGATGATATCCTTATAGTAAATGGTCGTAAATTTAATACCTTTAGAAAAGCATGTTATGCTCACAGTCAATTAGATGATGACAAGGAATATATAGAAGTTATCCAAGAAGCAAGTCAGTCAGGCTCGGTTATTCTCTTTGCAGATTGTTTGCTACGATGTTGACGTGCCACACTCTGTCTTTGCCGGAACGTGTATGGCAAAACACATTGGAAGATGAGATCCTTTATAAACAACTTCTTCTAAAGGCTCTAGGTATAACCCCGTTATAATAAATTCTATTTTTGTATGTTTATTTATAAACTTTGTATTTATAATTCACATATATAATAAATATATATACTTCTTTGAAGAAAGATTAAATCACGTTGAAATGTTATATTTTATCCAATCACTTCTTTTAAAGTATAAAAAATATTTGTTTCTTATACATTGGATTATGTTAATCCAAAAAATATATCTATAATGTGTTATTTCAGATTTATGCCTTACAGATGATCAAGTTAAAAATCTCACATTGTACGAGATTGAGAAGATTTTAATTCGTAATAATTCCAGCTTACAAAATTTTAATTCGTAATAATGCCTTACCCTGATCATGAGTTGATTTCTACTTCAAATAATCGTTTGATTACTGAAGAGCTGGATTATGACAGAATTGATCTTCAAGAGCAATTTCAGAACCTTTTAGTTTCATTAACCGGTGAACAAAGGTTTATTTATAATGATACCATGAAAGTCTTTGAAGACAACAAAGGTGGTGTTTTTTTGTTTACAGTTATGGAGGTACCAGTAAAACTTTTCTTTGGAAAACGTTATCTGCATCTCTAAGATCAAAAGGGGAAATTGTTTTAAATGCTGCCTCAAGTGGGATTGCATCTTTGCTGCTTACATGAGGTAGAACAACTCACTCTCGATTTCTTATTCCAATAAATCTCAATGAAGACTCAATTTGTCCTATAATCCCCAACAGTGATGTTGCACATCTATTAAAGAAAACATCATTGATTATATGGGACGAAGCACCAATGATACACAAACATGGTTTTGAAGCCTTGGATAGAACTTTAAAAGACATATTGAAATGTGATGGTTCTGATAATTCTGATAGGCCATTTGGGGGGTAAAACAATTATATTAGGTGGAGATTTCAGACAAACTCTTCCTGTCATTCAAAGTGGTACTAGACAAGACATTGTTAATGCTTCGTTGACTTCTTCCTACATATGGGACACGTGCAAAGTACTCACTTTAACCAAGAATATGAGATTGACTACAAGAAGTGAAATGCATGATGTCGAGCAGACACAAATCTTTGCTCAGTGGTTATTGGATTTGGGTGAACGGAAACTAGGCAGATGTAATGATGGTGATGCGATTACAGACATACCCGATGATCTTTTAATCATGGATTCTGTTGATCCTATTTCATGTCTTATAGATTTCGTTTATCCCTCTATTCTTGAAAATTACCAAAATTCCGGCTTCTATCAAGAAAGAGTCATTCTTGCACCGACGAATGAAGTCGCTGACGAAATTAATTTTCAATTGTTGTTGATGCTCCCAGGAGATTGCAAGGAATACTTAAGTTCGGATAGTATTAGTGAGACAGAAAATCTACAGGATGGTTTTGATCAAAGTTTATACTCTCCTGACGTACTAAATGGCCTTAAATTCACGGGTGTTCCAAATCACAAATTAGTACTAAAGGTCGATGTTCCTGTCATGCTCTTGCGAAATATTGATAAAAAAATGTGTTGTGCAACGGAACACGCTTAAAGGTAATATCACTTGGAAATCACGTTATTGAAGAAGAGGTGATATCTGGAAGCAACATTGGTGCTCGAACTTTTATTCCTAGAATTGCTATAATACCCTCAGATAAGAAAGTTCCTTTTAGATTCCAAAGAAGACAGTTTCCTCTTGCTGTATGTTTTGCTATGACAATTTAATAAAAGTCAAAGGCAATCGTTATCCAGAGTTTGTGTCACACCCCAACCGATGGCGGAAACATCAGGGTAGTGGCACTAGGCGACCAGATTGTCTCATGAGAATTCCATAACAATTATCTAACAATATCATTTAAACATCAACGTCCCATACCATTAACACAACATTTTAAACAATCATTACAGAATCTATGTTTTCCCACAAAACTAATCGGGTTTGATTTCCCCTAGATTTCATTACAAATCAGAACTAAACAAAAACAACCTAAACTAAGCAAAACTACGCCCAAAGCATCCAAGCTAAAATCCTCAACCTGTTACATATGTTGAAATACAAGTCAATACAATTAAGTAAAGGTGAGCATACAGGTTTAAGTAATACTAGCATAATAGAGAAAACGTTTGCGAGGTAGTCTAATTACATATCATGATACACCAAAACACATCACACAGATCCAGGCATATTTCTCATGCTAACTTCCGTGAGAAGGCTAGCGCGTCCATCCTAACTAGACCCTGTCGGGTGTTAGCCACACTATAGTACCATACTAGCTAAGGAGGCAAGTTAACGAAAATAAGTCCTAGTCACATGTTTCTAGTATCACGTATTGAGTATATATAATCAGCTTATTCGTGTGTGATAAACAGTTTGATTTGTGAGGTGATTTTGATAGAGGAACATATATAACACCCTAAAAGTGCATTAAAGCGAAAACGGGTCAAGTATACTCACAGTCGGTGCGTTTGGAATAGAGAAGGCGGACTGTTGGTAGACGGAGAAGAGTGCCGGATCAGCCTGCATACGCGAACGAAAGTGCATCAGTCTCCGAAAAGCTGAAACGGTGAAGTTTGGTTTGGGCAGTAGGCATGTTCGGCGGAACTTGTATGTAAACATACAAGTTCGAGTGAACTTGTGTTGGTCAGCTGAGATTTGAGTCAAGTTCGGGCGAACTTGTAAGTTTCTCAAGGAAACTTGACAAGTTCGGGCGAACTTGTGAGGATTTGTAAAGTGGAATGACAAGTTCGGCCGAACTTGTGAAGTTTCCTGAGAAACTTTGCAAGTTCGAGTGAACTTGGGGGTTTCTGCTGAAAAGTTTGGTCAATTATATCTAAGTTCGGCCGAACTTGACCCTCAGAGGGCAAGTTCGAGTGAACTTGACTAGTGTGCTGTACAAAATGTTAAATCTCGAGCGAAGTTGATGTTTTCGGGCCCAAAATCTTGCTTTTCGCGTCGTTTTCCGAGTAAGTCGAGTGTTCATTCCTCCAACCCTATGCTACTGAGCAAACTTAGGTTGGAGAGGTCTTTTAGAGCGGTTTTAGCCGTTTTACAAAAGTGTGGGCTAATCCGGGCGAACTCGTGGTTCGTTCGGGTTAGTCCGGCTTGTGTAAACCAACATAAACGTCCTTATGCTTCCAGATCTGGGATCTTGGATGATAAATGCTTCGTTCCATATGAAAAATGAACAAAACATCACCAAAAGTCCGTATTTTGTGTAAAATCAAGTCTTTAAAAGGTTTTCCATAGATCTAACACTTGGTGAGCCGAAATCATTAAGATTCCATGTTCGGGAGGCCAAAGCTAAGTCCAAACGAACTCGTTAAGTCTAGATCTAGGACAAAAACAGAAGTTTTATAGAAAAAAATGAAGATTTTCGTAAAAGAATGGATTTTGATGAAATCGAAGGTAAAACCTTGTGTAGAAATCGTTGTAAACGTTGTTGTATGTTGAAAACGAGTTAGTTCTTACTTAGGAACAAGGGTACTCGGGTTAGGAGAGCTCTGGTTAAACTTTCAGCAAGTTCAAATGAGAGAATGGGGCTTGGTATTTATAGGAAAGTGAGAAATGAGGGAGCTGGGGAGTAAAGTTCGCGCGAACTTGTGAGATTTTTGAAGCATTTGAGTCAAGTTCGGCCCAACTTGCTGAATCTTTGAAGATTCAGGCAAGTTCGAGCGAACTTAGGGGAAGAAAGGAGATTTGGGTTGGCCAGTCAAGTTCGGCCGAACTTGACTTCACCCAAGTTCGAGCGAACTTGGCCCAAACTCAGGTTTTCCTTGTTTTTCGTTCGTTTATCGATTGTTCAGCGATGTAATCGAGTTATAAAGTAACGTTAAGCGATTTAGCAATGAGTTAAGCGTTGCAATAGCAAGTTAACGCATGAGAGTGAGTTGCGTGAGTTTGCGAGCGATTAAACCACGATAAATCCAATCCACATAAACACATAAACACGTATAACACATAGACACGTAAACTAATATTACCACATAATTCAAATATACCAAATAAGTAATTGTGTTGCGATTGCGATGAGATAGCAATGAGATATGCGATGCGTTGCGTTAAATAGGCGTTTAATAAGCGTTTGTTGTGATGTAATGACAAAACATATTTAGTTAATCATGAACATTTCTATTAATGAATCTCGGAGTACAAGACTTGAAATCAAAGGTAAATACACGAAAAGGGAACAACAGAAATACGGGTTGTTACAGTTGGTTTGTTTTAAAACATCTAGTATTTTCTCATGGTCAACTTTACGTGGCTTTGTTGAGAGTCAAGAGCATAGACGGACTTAAACTCTCAGTTCTTGATAATGACGATAAGTTTACTACTAAGACATCTAATGTTGTGTACAAAGAAGTTTTTACTTATTTGTAATTTGTATTGATATTTCTATATGTATTTTGTTGTTTTAGACAATCCAAAGCATACTTTTTCATAGCATGACACACAAACAATTACAACCTAAACATATGTATAATAATTAGACAAAAAACGAAGTCGTACAACAAATTATCATCTATTAAAGACAACACCATTGTAAGACTAAAAGTTAATACATCACATGTTTTTAGTTCATCTGTTCTACCAAAAGACACCAACTAACAAACTCATTCACAAGCTAACCTACATGTACATAACTATCAACCAAAAGGTGTCTAAACCACAAGTTTTTCACTACCACCCAACCCTCAAAAGCCCCAACCACAAAGGCTACCGCAAACTGTTTATAATAATAACCACCAAAACGACTATTTTCGACATTCATGCACGGGACCTTTTGTTTTTAACCTTGTGGACAACATTTGTCAATCTCAATAGCTTAGTTGACTTCTGAAACTCAAAGAACAGTTCATCACCGAAGCTGATGTTGCAAGCCTTCAAATAAGCAGACCAATCAACAAAACCATAACGGAAGCCATTGCCATGTTTCTCAGATCTCGTCATCAAGTCCTTTAATTCACCATTATGGTTTATAATCCGCACCTCTTTAAGATTACCAGGCTACAGTTCCAACGCAGATGAGAGGTCCGATGGTAGGCGCTAGAAAACGCAATATTGTATCAAGTATTTTATAAAATATTCATATGTAATTGAGATAGTTGAACTAACTAAACAATAAAAAATATCTAAAAACTTACAATTCTGTTTTCATCAATTTTTGTGAATTTCAAGACAAGTGAACCAATGACTGGTGCTGCATTAACCTTTTGAACTTTCGCATGCCTATCAGAAGTTGTTTTAGCAGCCACAATACTTCTGCTACGAAGAGTTTGCTTCGTCTGAACATAATTAAATTAATTTGAACATATTATACATATATATTAAACAGAAAGTAACACAAATAAGTAATAACTTGTAAATACATCTATTACTATGAAATATAAAACGGAAAATGACGTACGTGATATCATTTTTGTTTAACAAGACCTGACCATCATCTACCTCAGACTTGCCTTTAACCTTCACAAAAAAAGTCATAAGTATGAATATGTAAAAGTTAAATAATAATTCTAATAAATAAATTCCTAAAAATAAAACATATAAAACACTTTAAGAATGAACAACTTCAATACTAACATCTTTTGAATTTCCTTTAAGATCATATTCAGACACATCAACCGCCAACTTTGATTCAATTATCACATCAGCATCCGCAGTAGACTAGAAATTTAAAAAAAACATAAGGCAAAAATCAGTATAATAATAAACAGTATTAATTAATCTGTTTCCATATACTTTTAAAATAGCCACACTTGGTCGGAAGTAAACCACATATTATCAAACAAATATATCTAAGCTTTCATTGTCGTATAGCATGTGATCTAAAACAACCACCTCAACCTTTTTTAAAAAAAACTTCTGTTCCGGTGTCCAGATCGAAAACAAAAACGTCAAAGGTTTTTGAATCCAGCCTGGTAAAAACCAAGAAATATTCATTGTCTAAAGGGACCTCTTCCACCACTTTACGTCATCCAGCCTTGAAACAACCACTATCCGAGCCTCCTTCCAGTTTTACATTCCAAAATCTGTCTCCAAAATATACCGTTGCCATTCCACCTTTGAAATTTTGACCGTAAAAGTCATTAAAAATTTATCTGGTATTAGCTATAAAACAAATTCAAAAAATTATTAGTACATAATTTCAAAAATTTAAAAAGTTGTTTAAAATGTGTACTGAACTAATATAAAGTCACTTACAGACATTCCAAGTTAGGTATCAACTTGTGCTGTAAGATACGAGTTCTGACATACAATAACATGATACTTCAAATTTGAACTGCCCAACTGCTTTTATCAATACCCCATTTCAATCCATGATCCCTAACTAACATGATCCAGCCATCCGTAAATATTGGCCCATCATTTCTTTTCCTGATACGTACCATCCTCAAATTGTCCACCATCACATATGGCTACTGTTTTACAATATGGGACCTTATCTCTCCACAGAACAGTGGCAAAATCATTAGGTATCGTCTAACAAAGCAATAAAAAACATGTCAAATGATAACCTCAAATATTCATATAACATTACCACGAAATTAAAAAAAACATACCAAAAACACAGGCTCTTCTTTATCAATAAAGGTTAGGAATGAAGGAGCCATTTTTGTTGGATCCATATCTGCACAGAATCAAATAGATACTTAAAATTCCAATGTCACAACTAATAATGATCCGAAAATTGCACATAAACAAATAAACAAAAACAGGGCATTATCAAGTGCAAACAATCGAAATCTCAGTTTAGGGTTTCAAGTAATCAAAACCAACAACCACTAACAAAACATTTACTAATTTGCTATGTCATCGGAAGATAAGCATTTGATCTTTATCAAAGATTTAGCGTTTGATGAAAAATGAAACATAAACTAAACATTAGTTAGAGTTAAATGCTTGGTTGGTCCCTGTGGTTTGCGAAAATTGCAGACTTGGTCCTAATGGTTCATTAATTACACACTTGGTCCTGGTGGTTGTAATTTTTGCACTCGGTGGTCCTTATCACTAACATCTGTTAAGTTTTCCAGTTAAGTCCATGTTAAATGACCAAAATACCCTTGCTTATTAATAAAACCCACCAAATTATATGTCTTCACAAACCTCTCTTCTCAAAGAAGCAGAATAACCACCACCATATCACCTCTGCCACCGTCTCACCTCCACCACCATCTCACTTCCACCCCCGAACACCAAGACACACAACTAACGAAAAGACACGACTCGACTGACCCAAGCCAAGGACTTACAAAACTTACAAAATGAAATGTGTAATCGGAAACGTACATGTGATCTATAAATCGACACGAGAACTGAGGTGGTGCGGGCAGTGGTGGCTCGTCGGTTTTGGTGACAGATGGTGGAAGTGGGTGTCGGGTAGCGGTTGAAGGTGGAGAAATCCAACTGCCGATGGTGTTCTGAGGTCGATGGTGGTTTGAGGTGGGTGCGACAGTGAAGGGTAGCATGGCGGTTGAAGGCGGAGGTAGGTGCGACAGGGAGGAGGACGAGGAGAATAGAGGCGGCAGAGATGGTAGGTGGAGGGTGGTGGTTGGAAAATAGGTGGTAGAGGGTCGTGAACGGTGGTTGACCTGAGGTGAATGGTGGCGGGGTGGGCGGTTGTTGACGGTGGAGGGGGTCGATGGAGGAGGTGGTGGTCGACGTCGGTGTGGAGAGTAGGTGTCGAGACGGTGGATTCGACAGTGGCTGGTGAGTCAAATTGGGGAAGATGCCTGTAATAAAATCCTGGTGGATGTGGAGGTAGTGGTGGTCGATTGACGATGGAGGTGGTGGTAATGGGTTGAAAGTGGCGGTGGAGGTGGGTTCGTTTCTTTTTCTTTTTTTATTTGTTTAGGGGTAAATTAGTAATTTTACACATATTTAACTAAAAAAACTTAACATTGGTTAGTGATAAGGACCACCCGAGTGCAAAAAAACAGCTATTAGGACCAAGTGTGTAATTAGTGAACCACTAGGACCAAGTCTGCAATTTTCATAAACCACAGGGACCAACCAAGCATTTAACTCCATTAGTTAGATAGAAAAACAAGTTAAGAAATCAACATAAAACACAAACGATTAAGTTCCGGTCAGCATTATTTGGTTTCCGGACACTATGATTCAAATTATCTAACATGTAAACTACAAAATCTGCAAAAAATCAAGAAATGAGATCAAAAAACAAATATCGAATGTTGAAGTTTCTATTGAACGTCAATGGAGAACTGCGGCGTGACGGTATCTATGGCGAAATTAGCGTGTTGCAGAGTGTTTGTGTTTGGGAAGGAGAGTGAGTCAGGTTGAGAGTGTTGAAGAAGAATAATGAAGTCTTTGTTTATCTTTAGAGGCAGACTTGGATCCGGGTAAAAGTGTTTTGTTTTTTGTGTTTTTTTATGTTTTGCCAAAAAATCTGATCCCGTTAAAAGTCTTTGATATATATATTTTTTTTTCAAAAAAATTGAATTGTTCATTTATAAGAAATCATTTAAAAAATTACTTTTGCAAATATAATTTTTTTTAAAACAACCCATAACCCGTGAAGCTCACGGGTATATAACCGAGTAATAATATGCTATATTTGTATGACAATATAGAGTCCTACATGTTACGGAGTACATTGAAATGGTCTGAGTTTTGGGGTATGTTGAAATGTGTTGTGTCGGATGGACCGGGCCGCACTTTCATGCTAATTGTTTAGATTTTAGAGTTAATTAATGCATTAAATACTTACGTCACTATACCATTGATGTACCCGACAACACTGTTAAATAAGATATTTTTTTGTGAAGTAAATGCCTAAGTAATTCAATTTATGTTTCTTTTTGTCTCGGTAAGGTTTGTCAAACATGTGTCTTAGTAAGAAGAGTTACTAGTTTATAAATAATACAAAAAATACCTTTATAGATATAGATTTTTTTAACACAACTCATAACCCGTAAAGCTCACGGGTATATAACCTAGTGTGTGTGTGTGTATATATATATATATAATATAGGGGATGGATCATAAGAAAACTAGTTTAAATGAGAAAACAAAAAAACTAACTAAAAAGCAAAAAAACATATCAAATTTTTTTCAATTTTTTTTTGATTTTTTTTAAAAAAAAATCGCTATATATATTATATAAAAAAAACTTTTTTTTTTAAAAATAAATAAATAAAAGCATATAATGCACATGTGTAGTACACATATAGTGCAGATGTGCAGTACAAGTTTTTTTTTTTGAAAAAAAAGTTTTTTATACATAATATGAAGCGATTTTTTATAAAAAAAATTGTATGTTTTTTAGGCTTTTTTGGCTTTTTTAGTTAGTTTTCTCATTTATATCTAGTTTTCTCATGATCCTCTCCCTATATATATATATATATATATGGGAAGGTTCCACTAAAAAGTGAATTTTACCTAATTAGCCCAAGAAGAATTGTGATGATGACATGTGACACTCCTTATAAATAGGAAGAAATAACATTTTGGTACTAAAAGATTTTGGTCCTTATAAGTAGGAGTGTGAAGATAACATGTGACACCTAAATCCCGTATAAAATATTAGCACAAAAAATCCAGTACAAAAAATATAGCACAAACAAATCTACTACAAAAAATGTAGCACAAAAAAATATAGTACAAAAAGTTTAGCAAAATTTTTTTTGCACGGAAATAAAAGTTCAACAAGAAAACGCTATACAACATAAAAATACAACATATTTTTGGGCTTCTTTTAGTTGTCATATTTTATATAGCAATATGGTACGTACATTAAAGATAAAAAATGCAAGATTTTATGGTAAAATTTTTATGAAAAAATATAGTCGTATAAAAAAGTTATGAACGTTTAAAAAATGAGAGTGAAATATGCATGTGCCTTACATGTGGAGGGAGAAAATCAATAAATATGATTTTTCAAAGATACCTTTACACTTCTTTTTTTTTCGTATATTTTCATCTTAACCATTGATTTGAAAAATAAAAGGTTAAGATTCTTTCTCATCCTACTTAAGCAAAATAAACTTTTTATTTGATCTTACCCGTATATATATATATATATATATATATATATATGTGTGTGTGTGTGTGTGTGTGTGTGTGTGTGTGTGTGTGTGTGTGTATGTGTGGGGGGGTTGGCTACAAAGTCCATTTTTCCTACAAAGTGTATGAAGTGTTCTTGTGGGTGACATGTGGCATCTAGTGAATTTTAACAAAAAGGACATAAAGGTAATTAAATAATTAAGTTTTTTTTCGAAAGATATTTTCTAAAACAATAAAAGGAGATTTTTAAGGAAACTCTCTATCTTTTATCAGTTCAAAAATATCAGTTACATAGTTACGAATCACGTATCATTCGATCATCATTCTTCACGATGTTTTTGTTTGTTTCAATTGAATTCTATGGATCAAAAAATGACCCAGTCTAATTCTTCACAATTATTGACGTTGTGTTTTACTAGTTATAGGTTCATTCAAAATGTGTTATAGCTTTCATTTTTGCATTTAAACAAATCTTGCATGAACCATTTCTCGACGATATATTTTACCAGTTACAATCTTCATGAACAATTTCTTGATAATGTGTTTTATCAGTTATAGGTTATTCACAATGTGTTATAGAATTTTATGTTTTAAGAAGGAGATGTATTTGTGTAATTATTGAATTTGTGTTTTATCATGTATTGGTTTCATTATGATGTGTTATACCAGTTATAATTCACGAATGACATGTCTTTGTATTTTCTTGACGTTGTGCTTTATAGTTTTTGGGGTTCTTCACGATGTGTTATATTTTATAACATACTATACGTAAAACACATCATATTCAAACTATATGTTACACTCTAACCCATTTTGAATAATATCTTAATAAATTCAGATAAAAAGGTTCCCGGGGTTTTTCTCTCTAAACATAGAACTTATACGTCTGGGATAACTCACAACCCAGATAATCGACATAACAAATTATTCCACTTGATTTGTATTTTACAATAGTCCAAGCTTTTAAGTTCAAAAACTTCGACACGCATTGTAACAACCCGACTTTTAGTCATTCTGCTTATCGTCTTTCTTGTTTGTATATACCTTGTAATTAGAGACTCGATATTAATGAAGACTTATGTTAAACTATATATATTTTGTCACAGCATAACATTACTACACTTAAACGCTTAATATTCGCAAACGCTAACGCAACACAAACTACAAGTAACTATGTTACTATTAAGGGCCGAGTGTGTTGATTGTTCGTTAACCACTCAGGCCTTCTACCTCGCTTATCACATCGCAATTAATTAAGTTATATTATTTGGATATGTTTGTTTATGTGTATTATATGGTTAAACGCTCGCTAAACGCTCGCACGCTCACGCAACTCGCTCTATCGCATTATTATGGTATTACAACGCTTAACGTAACTAACTAATACGAACCAAATCACCGAACGAACACTTAACGAACAAATGGCAAACAAAACTTAGCCCAAAGGACAACTTCGCATGAAGTTGGGTATCCCCAACTTCGCACGAAGTTGGCTAGGGCAGAACAACAGGCAAGTTCGCCCAAACTTGTCCAAACCAAGAGAAAAAGGCCAAGTTCGCCCGAACTTGTTGTCTGCCATCTTGTTTTTCCCTCGCCTATAAATACTCAGCACCTCCATTCATGCTCTCCTTGCTGCACTTCGCTCCAGAGCTCCCAAAACCGAATTTCTTTGACTTCCAAGTAAGAATCCACTCGTTTTATGAAAACCACAATGTTTTCCCCTACGATTTTACACAAGAATTACATTCGTTTTCATCAAAACTTCTCTGTTTATAAAAATCTTCATGTTTTTCTATAAAACTTCTTATTTTAGCTTAGATCTACACTTAAAGGGGTATGTTGGACTTAGCCTAGGCTTTCCAAGCTAGAAATCTTGTTGATTTCGACTCACTAAGTGTTAAATCTGAGAAAAACTGTTTGAAACATTATTTTTACACCAAAAACGGATTAACCGACATGTGTTTCGTTCACTAAGTAGTGGAACGAGGCATTGTCAACGAAATACTTGAAATGGTTAGAAATTACGTCTGTTCAAGCCGAAAGCCAGGTCCGGATGCACAAGGACGATAAAGTCACTTCGCATGAACTGGACTAACTCATACGAATTACCAAGTTCGCATGAATTAGCCCGAATTCCTGTAAAATGGCTAAAACTCGCTCTCAAAGACCTCTCCAGCCTATGGTTTTCTCAGTAGCTCAAGGTTGGAGGGATGGGCACTCGATTTCCTCAGCAAGCGACGTGAAAACACACGGTTTTGGAACCAAAACAGACAACTTCGCATCAAATAGGGCAAGTTCACTCGAAGTTGTCACCTGACTGGTGCAACTTCGCCCCGAACTTGTACCTGACCAAAGGGAGAAGTACAACTTCGCCCGAACTTGTGCTGTGACCTAAGTTAAAGCACAACTTCGCCCAAAGTTGGTTAATTAACCTAAGTTAAGCACAACTTCGCCTGAAGTTGGTTAACTAACCTAAGTTAAGTACAACTTCGTCCGAAGTTGTTGCTTGACTGAAATCTATTACAACTTCGCCCGAAGTTGTCTACTCCTCTTCGCATTTCTACCGTTTCAGCACTTCGGAAGACTGATGCACTTCTGTTATCGCTTACAGGCTGATCCCGACGCTCCCTTCAATCCACAACAGTTCGTGTTTCTTCATTGAGCACCGACTGTGAGTATACTTGAACCCTTTTACGCTTTAACGCACTTTTGGCTGTTACATACGTTCTTATATCAAAACACATCACATGACTCTCAACGCTTTATCGCAACCCGCTCTTACATGAATATACGTGAATCGATGAATTGTATGTTTGCTTGTTGACTTGTATACCACCCTTAACATGATAGCTTGCTAGAGGTTGACCCGCCACCCGGAGGCCCGGGGTTGTTAAGGCTCGCACTTTTATTTCTCATTTATTTTCTCTTTAGTACGTGGACACTTGTTCGCGTGACTCGCACTCGCGGTTTGTTGGTTTACTTGTATCTTGCAGTTATATAATTCACATCTCCTACGTATGATCATGCGGTGTATGCTATATATTAACGTATGTGACAGGTTGATGATCTTAGCTGCAATGGACTTAGGGCTTATCTTTAGAAACGCATAATAGAAATCTAGGTTGTCGGATTGGTTTTGTTTAAGGAATTATATGTTTTGTAATAATTGTTATGAAATATTGTTTGATTGTATCGGAAATCAAACCTTTAAAATATTGTCACTAATAGTTGTTATGGTTCTCTTGAACAATCTGATTCCCCTAGTGCCGCGCCCCGATGATTCCGCCATCGGTTGGGTTGTGACACGCATGATCATGCTTTAACCTTCTCATGAGCGTCTCCAAAGAGATAACAGTTTGTGTTCGGTTCTTCGCGTGCTTGGTCGTACTTTCAGTACCCGCAAATAGATATCACCTATAACACATTAAACATCCCAAGTATTAGAAATTACGCTGGGCAAATGTGTTAAACGAACTCGCATAATGAAATAATAAAATAAAACTTTCTTTTGCCAACTTTTCAGACCATCGCGTCACGCGAAAGAGAAAGGCTTCGCCTGTCGCGCAACGCGACAAGGTGAAGTTTGACTGTAACATTGGTCACACTCCCTCGCGTGGCGCTGGGGAGTTATCGTAATCCTGTCGCGCGACATGCCATTTTTCACAGAATCTTTATTTTTGAGCTGGGCATTTTCCAGCCTTAGCTAATTTTGCCATTTTTATACCAAAACTTATCCTTTTCAGTCCGAACCCATTTTAAATCGTTCGGAGTTCATCTCATAACATAACTAACCATGACTCATTACCTAGATCTATAATTCTTGAGTTTTACACTTTCATCAATCGATTTAAGCTTACATTTGTTTGACCCGTTAAGGGGGCATTATGTAATCTAATTAAGGTTTTCATTATATCTTCCACCACAACTTCATTTGTAATGGGTTATTCTAGGAAAACCTTTATATTCCCGATTTTACCATCTGATATGACATTTTACCAAAATACTAGACATATCTCACTTGAGGTAGTCTAATGTCCACCTTTGACTCAACCAACTCTACTCGGACCATAAACCCTTATCAAGAGTTTGACTCATTACACATACCTGGCGCTGTTCAAAGCAATGACCCGTTTTCAATACCTTGCAAATTCTTTTCACTAGTCATAGCAATACTTGCCCGTATAATAAGCTAACATGTAAGTATGACACTTAACAATAACACGTGTTAAATACTACGCTCAAATGGTGATATCATCACCATTTGACTCGTATGACCCGTTCGGCAAGTGTTTATATCAAAAACTATATTTGTACTCGCTCGACCCATTTCGGTTCGTATCAGCAAATGTTTTATGTGAAAAACTTATTTTGACTCGTTTGACCAGTTTTAGTTTACACCTTAGGGTCCAAATTCTAAAATTCTTTATTTAATCACCAACATGTGATCTAACATAATCTTACCCATTTTGACCCCTTTGGCCTTTACCATGAGTCTCGACTTTAACAAGTCATGTTTATTTCCGTCTACTTCATATTTCTAATTAGTGATTCTATTATAGAAGGTGTAAGCTTTACTTACACTTTGCGTCCGCTTGAGCTTTTCTTGCGCACTTGACTCGTTTGACCCATTCCTTCCAAGCTTCCACCTAGCTTGTCAAGATCAAACTTAACACAATACCCACAAGATTTGTTAAATTAGTCATTACATAAAGTGACCACAACATCTTATGGATTCACGCATACTCATTTACCAAGACATTAGTTTTAGGTCAGTTTTGACTTTCATAAGTCAAACTGTTCTTAGGTATGTACATGTACACTAACTTAGAACATGTTGGACATACAAATAGATAATAATTGCATAAATCATTTGTATGTGTCTTAGATACTTTTAATACATTCAATTTCATAAAATTACTTTTAAGCAAATACATGGTACACACCACACCATTCAAATATGGAATAAGACCTACTAAGACATACCTCTTACCAAGTCTTACAATCAAATTATATATCTATGTTAGACACATTGCCTCATGTTAATCTATTAATAATGGCATCATTATCACATTTCTCACAATTCATCCCTTTCTTGCATATAATTTTTTTTACCCATTCTTGTCATCTAGGCATTTCATCAAACACTTAATGTGCACTAGATTACATATGCCTAATTTATTATGTTTTTCATAATAACATGTCCATAATTCATACTTAGCACATAAAGTAAGAACCACACATACAATATACTTCCAATCATCAACTCCTTCAATACTCACATAATCAATTTGCCATGTAAGCATAATTTATAAGATGTATGTTGAACTGTAAGGGGATAATGAGTTTTTATTATGTTAATTTTAAAACTAAACACTGATGTGGTTTTCTGTATGGATCTGATAAGTCTGCTAGAACTCAATTTCTAATTAATCTTATTTGTCTTAAAAGTTCTTGTTGCCAAAGTAATTTGGATATGTTTTAACATATTACAGTTCGGTTTGAGAAAAAGATTGAAGTTGCATAAGGCTTGGACTTATTGTTGTATGTGAAAGTTTTGATTAGTTTTCATAAAAATCTTGAAACTGATTATGCTGGCTTGATCAACATTTTGGTGCATAGAAAATTCAATAAGATTTTAACAAGCATAGTATACATATTGTCATTGACACTTGCAATAGTATTTTAGCAGTTTAACGAGGCTAGGTTATGAAAAATCAAATGATCTCAATTCTTACGGTATTATTTTCTTTTAGTATTTGATGTGGTATATTTAGCAATCATTTAAAGTTTTTAAGGAGTACGTACATTACTTTTTTTACATCAAAACAACCCTAAGATTTAGATTTATTAATACCGTAAATAAAATAAATTTTTTTTTTTGAAAAGGCCTCCATTTTAAAGTTCGTTTGGATTACCAAAAAGCTTAAACCGGCCATGGTTGCTACGGTCTGAAATAATATATTTAATTTCGTATAAAAGTTATAAAAGTGTTTCATTTTGATAAACGAGTCTTGTCAGTGAGTTTTGGTACAATTATTTTTGATATTTTATGTGTTTGTTTTACTTGGGGCTATTTAGACCTTTTTGCAATGTCACCATCAAACCAGGTGGCACATGCAACGAGACCAGAATTTAATGATCTTGGCGTGGACTACATATGAATACTATTTACATAAACAATAATTAATTTGTTGCAATACAAGAACATGAAGCGATTTTTTTTTTTGAATAGCAGACGAATTTTTATTACTCAACAGAAAGATACAACCGGCCCTATAGCAAGAAGCTATAGAAGCCATACCTTATTACAATGTTTCAAGATCAGATGCATTTAAGAAAACAAATTATTTACACCATGAGAAAAGTCTCCACTCCTCCCACGATGTTATTTGCACCTTTGTTCTCTGCCTCATCCATTGGTACGACTCCTCTTTTATGTCGATTGGAACTAGATTTCAGTTGTACCAAAGGATATGGGAACTTGTCATCTTCAGTGCACAACTGCCCACTTCTTTACATGTTTGCTTGCTTTCTATGCCTACAGATTTTAACACATTTTCGTTATTACTTGCTTTCTCACTTTATTACTAGTAAAGTGCTTTAATTTTTTAGAAGTATTAATTGTGTTTGAATGAACTAACCTCCAATTCCTAATTACAACAATAGTGATGCTAATACCACCGTCTGAAATGCAGTCCCTCCGAAGATCTTCCCCTGCCCAAATACCCGTGTTTGGACTTTTTATATACGTGATATGTGGTGTGTGTAGAACTAGAAGACCTGGACTATAAGTATAACCCCCTCCCCCAAACATGTACATAAGATTTTCATGTGTCATTTACAAAATTGTGAGTTTATCTTGGGTAATACAATTACTGATATGGTTGTTGTGTTCTCGGAAACATGCAATACGTTGATATAGTTGTTGCGTTATTGAAGCTAGGCATGTATAGAGAGGGCCGGCCCATGGGAGGGGCAAGGTGGCCAACTGCCTAGGCCCCCTCCCACGAGGCCTAACTTTTTTTTAGGTTTCTTTGATATATTTTATGTATATGGTTTTTAAAAACAAAGTGTATAATTAAAAGAGAAGAAAAAAGATCTGATATGTTATAATTAAGTAAAAATCTGATCAGGGCCGGTCCAAGTCTTTTGGAGGCCCTAAGCGAATTTTAAAATCGGGGTCCTCTAAAGAAAAATATTATTCTACTCACAAGCGTAATAATAACTTATCTATATTTTACTAGATTGATATCTTAATAAGTCAAAACCAGTGATGACGGATTTGAGACTCCTTGTTAGTGGGGCAAAAATACCGATTTGTTAAATTGGGTCATTAAAAATCATGCAATTAATCTTGTTTCTAAGTGAACCAATTTCTATTTTAAATTATTGGTTGTGACTAACGACTATTTGAAGACAAATAAAGATAATGAACTTCACCATAAAATTTTGATAAACCAACAAAACAAAACACAACTATTGAATTGATGATGCCAACTAAACCGAACAATTTTAACAAATAAAAACAGATGAAAAGAAATAGCTGATTGAGTTAGTATTTTGTGGAGTTACTCGAACATTAAGTTCCACCTCCGATACTTATAAATAATCACTATATTTACAAGATGAACTCAAATTATGAAACAAAAATATATCGGATTATCCGATATATTTATAACGGAGAGTTCAAATGAAAATGAGAAGAAAAAATAATGTAAGAATAGAAAGAATGATTTGAACCAACTCAAACTTTACTGTAAGGGTATAGGTGTAATTTCAATAAATTGATTAATTTATTGATATCAAATAATTTATCTAAATAAATTTCGACATTTCATCAAATCTTCTAAAGAAATGATAGATGATTAATGTTATTGCAATATGCGTGGGCAAATTTCAATCATGTGTAGTATAAGTTCGATATGTGTATGATAAATTTGATATATGTAGGTTAAATTTAAATACGTGTAGTATTCATTTCAACAAATTTCCTATAGAGAAGAGAGAAGACTAATGTTTGTTTCCATATGTGTAGAATAAAATGTTTTTAACTAATTAATTAGAGAGTTACAAAATAATTATGGCTAAACTAAAATGTATAAAATGCCTTTTTGATAATAAAACAAAGTTAAAATGGTTACATTGTACACAAAATTGACAATATTTTTTATAACCTTTGATCTTCGTAATTTAGGGTGGAAATTACTTATTTTTCTTCTCATATTAAAATGTCTTCTTAATAGATCCATCCCTTCCCATTAACTTATCCTATTTAGTTTGGACCCATATAAACAAATAAACCCGATTCTTATTCAACCCAACTAAACCGGTTGAATAGTGTCTTAAAATTGGCGATTGAGCAATAATTGCCGGATGACCTGATCAAGTAGGGGCCATTTTTGTTACTCACCTAGGGCCCTAGAATTCTCAAAGATGACCATGTGTTTAAGTGTTTAACGTATAGGCTAAAGCTAGTAAAATATGGCGTGTTGTGTTGACAAGTAATGTTCGATATGAAACATTTCGAGAAGGCACTTGACAAAGGGAGCCTCAGATGGCCAAGAGTCATCATTTGCACTGAAGAAATAATATGTTTATTCATGGTTATATATTAGTGTGTTGCCATCTTGGCTACATGTAAGAATAATTGTTTAAAATACGTAATGAAAATATTTGATATACAGCAGTTAAGCTGTCAAATATTCATAAAATGACAAAATGTTTTTTTATTTGAACCTGGGGAGACGTAAAATTAACTATATCATATAATATTTTTGTTATTGATCGAAGTACTCCACCTGCTAATGATCCACAAATGTTAAAGCAAAGTGTTGGAGGATTTAAAAAGGGCCACCTCATCGGATTTGAAATGACCATCCACGATCCCTACTATGTCATCGCTAATGATGTTGGTACTTCTCGTACTCTGAGATCTCAAGCTCCTAGTCCTTATGTAGAGGTATGCATTATTTCTATATAAATGTAATTATTTGTATATTGTTAACAATGCCTTAAAAGAACAATTGAAGCCATGTCGTGGGATCATGAGGCAATGCGAAAGGAACAATCAATGCAAGATCTAGCGATGCAGTTGGAGAGGAGGGAGTTCTTGGAATGACTCCAGATACGTGTTATTATAAGTGTTACACCATTAGAAGCTATATTGTTTCTCATGTATTATTCAGAAATAAGTCTTGTGTAAATCAATAACAAATTTTGACTTTTAAGAACTTTTTTTTTATTTTAAAACATATTATTTAAACTTACAAAAATTCAAAACCATTTTTATTAAATTTTATAATAAAAAAATATCACCAACATAAAAAAAGCCGTCGAAAATATGTGGGTATAACATCGTCGGCAATCCCTTTGTGAACCATTCGTCGATCATTAATACATGTGAATTGCCAGGAAATTTCGTTGGTGATACAACCCGTGGGTAATAATCCGTCGGTTTAGGTTTACATTTAAGGAGTTTTATTCAAAATAGTTTTTAAAGGAAGTTTAACCAAAACGGCATAGTTTTGATGTAAATAATCCAAAACAACGTAGTTATAAAAAGTTTTATATTTAAACATAGTTGTATAACAATGCCATATTCACTTTCCCTAAATAAAAATATACGAATTAAATTGGTTTCAACTTGGATGATATATCTTCCCTTCCCTTGTGCATCACGTGGTAAAGTACTTTGATAATTACTAGTCACAATGTGACACTCTAACTAGATGGCACATGCTATACGATCAAAGAAAAATATAAAACAAAAATAACCTTTCGTAGCAGAAAGAAAAAAAAGACCTAGAATAGAGGTTTGACAAAAATGCGCCCGAAGTGGAGAAGCTGATCGAGACCATACTATAAAACACATAGCCAAAAATAAGTAACAAATAAAAGAGATCATGCTAGGATACGTTTGGTACAAACCTTTTGCATACGTGATGCCGAGAGGGGTTGTCTTGTACTGGTGATTGGTGATGGAGGGGAGGTGTAAAAGACTAGGACTATACAATCCCAGTACGTATAACCCCCTCCCCCAAACATGCACATATGATTTCATGTGTCATTTGCATAACAGTGAGTTTATCTTCGGCAACACAACTACTGATATAGTTGTTATGCTCTCATAGACATGCAATACAATTAGGGGTGTAGTTGTGGTATCGGAGATAGGTGTGTATAGGCTAAAGCTAGTAAAATATGGCCTATTGTGTTAAACAGGTAATGTTTGACACAACACATTTCACGATATAAGTTAAATTTGATAAGACACTTTTTACTAAGACGTTAAGCACTACGTAAAAGTTAATATTAAGTAGCTTAATTTTTTAATAATATATTTAATTATTTATAAAACTATACATGTGCTTCATTTTGATAAATGTGTCTTGTCAGCATGTTAACACTTTTAACATAATTTTATAATTGGGTTATGCATGTCATTAACTGGAAATGTGGGTTTAACCCATTTAGATATGTTGTCTCAGACTCATTAACGTGTTGACAAGTTTATGACCAATTTGTTTACCTAGAGGCCCAGAGCCACCCTCAACCATATTATTAAGAACATTTAATTAGTTTTAACCTTGTCATGAACATATATAGTTATCTTGAGGTACCTAGTGACAAAAAAAGTCATAACCAACATATACAATAGACAATAACAAATCAGGGATCGACCACACACATTACAACCATTAAAAAGTCTCCGGCTACTATCTTGGTTGTTCGCATAAAATCTTAACCCAAACGATTGTTCGAAGTCCTATTTAGTTTTATCTTCTAGCAAAATGGCCGTCTTAGAGGGGGTCCATCGAACATGGCCCAAAATTTTTGAGGGCCCAAAAGAAAATTCTTTGGTTATATTTATATATAAAAATTTTATAGTCTCAAAAGAAACATTAACGTTGTCGTATCGCTATGGTTTTGCACTTGTCAATATAGAGGTCTCTGCCCTCTGGCTTGAGACATGGCAATATTTTGTTTTCTTTGATTTTTTTCAGTTGTTAAAGCTTGGGCCCCTAAACCACAAACATCAAGAAGAAGAAAAAAGCTCTAAAACTATTGAGTTTCTAACCCAATACATATTCTTTTTTATTTGATTAATAAAGAAAAAGAAAAAAGTTCTAAAAAGTTATAGAGTTTGTAGCCTAATACATATAGATAGATACTCGTATTGATTTGTAAGTTTCTTTTTTGTTTGATTAATTTTTATTACTTTTAATTCTTTCATTTATATTAAAATGTTTATTTTAGTTATTTTTTGTTTAATTATAATAAATTGTTTAATTGTTTGTTTATGTTATTTCTTGTTTTTTGTTATTGAGCTTAAAATGTAGTTACTTAGGGGGCTCATTTTTCCTATTCGCGCAGCCTCCCCGAGGGCGATCGAGCTCTTGGGTACGGCCTTAAGTGGCTGTCCATATGTCTATTCTATTCGGCATACCTTTATTTCTTAAAACAACATGTTAGTGTTGTTGTTTTCATGCTAAATTTGGTTCTAGTTTCCATCAGGTCCAAATGTTAAGGTTATATTTTTCTTGTTGCCTAGTATAGTATTTGATACTTGTTTGATTTTAACCTGTCCAGTGCAACATGTGGTGAAGTACTTTTGATCAATTTATGTGTTGTCTTACTTGGGCAAACCATGCTTTTTTTGCAATGTCACTATCAAATCACATAGCACATGCAATGCGACCGAAATTTAATGCTAAATTTTCAATCCTGTCACGGTTACATATGAATAACATATACAAAAAATAATTAATAGATGCAATACAAGAACATGAAGCGATTGGCACTAGATTTCAGTTTAATCAAAGGATATAGTAATTTGTCATCTTCAATGCACAACTGCCTAATCCTTAACACGTTTACTTGCTTTCTGTGCCTGCAGATTTTAACAATCAAATTTTAATTTGGTTACATGTGAAGGTATAATCCGTCAAAAATTCGCCAATGACAGTTTGTCGGCAAACTTGGCGTGGGTAATAGTTTTCCTGGCCGGTTACAGGCGGATTTTCGTGGGATCTTCAATATAACAATTTTTTTTGGTTTTCTCTTGGGACACTTCAGTAATTATGCGACGAAAGTTCAAACTAGTTTTGCCTTTTCCGAAACTAAAATTATAAAAGTTATTTTTCTTTTTTGGATTCTGTGGAATCCGTCGGTGATTACCAAAAATTTTTCTGTCGATGGTACTCACTTTTCCACTTGTAAAATACTTCGAATTGATTTAAAAGTATTAACTGAGTCTGAATGAACTAACCTCTAATTCCCAATTACAACGACTTGTGATTATAGCTAACACCACCATTTGAAATACAGTTCCTCCGAAGATCATCCCGGCCCAAATGCCCTTGTAAGTACAAACCATAAAAATGTTATTGACAGAGTATAACTCCAATCGAGTACTACAATTTTATTATTTTGTGCTACCCAACCCGTCCATTTTACTACTAACGTAAATATTTAATATTAATAAAATTGGAAAAAGAAGTAAGTAATGTATACCATGACTCCAAGTTGGAAAACCCAACCCATGACAAGTCCCATTGGGAGTCCTATCAAATAGTATCATCCTAAGTTGATGTATGCTACATATGATTGCCATCCGGACCCTACCGCAACACCTATTAGATTAAACCATTTACACATTATGGATCATCAAGATACATAAGGAATACATTTTAAACACTCGCGACCAACCCGATGGCGTACCTGAAAGAACAGGTTGAACGCTATTCAGAAGAATGGTAAAGGCCAAGAGAAGTGAAAGTTGGCTCACAGCATCCAATACGGGTTCACTATTTGTGAATACTGACGCTAGCTCGTTGTGGAATAGCATGATTAAGATCCAGAAGACAACACCTATTATCGTGGATGTTGTAACCGAGACTATGGTAGCGAATCTAGCGCCTTTGCCATTGCCTGCTCCTAACTCGTTTGCAACCCTGACTCTAAATCACATAATCACACAAGCTTTACATGTAAATGAAAAAGACGTTTACTAAAGGTAAGAATTTAAAAATTGCTTATATAAGGGTTATGATTTAATAATCGTAGTTTTACCTATTGGACCTGATAATAATCTCAACTTTAAATATTCCTTCCAACGATCCCAACTTGTAAGAATTTGGCCCCTAGTGATCATTTTCTAACATATGTGCACTTAAATCAATTAAGGAGTCTACATGTGCACAAAATTTTTTATCTACACACATCAAAATTTATCATAATCGTTTTGAAATTTACCCTTCGGAGTTCATCCTACACACCTCGTAATGTATCCTACACTTTAAGTTAATATTTTTTCCTTTTTAATTTTTTTTAAATAAGTTACAAATTTAATGTAGTTAGCTATTTAAAAGGAAGCGTACCAATTAATGATATATCTAAGTTTACTAAAATACATTTACACTAATATTAAATACAAAAATTAAATAAAGTGAAATGAAGCATTCTTATTAGTTGAAAGTTCTTCTTTTTTATTCTTACAAAGATTTTCTTTTAATTTGAACCCTCCACTATATTATAGTCTAATACAATTAGTAACTTAGGGTACCATATTAAGTCACACCTCTTGCATAAAAATAAACGTACCCTTTCATAAAAAAGAAGTGACTTTTAAAAGAAACGGTTACTTGGGGACAGCACTTGCTTATCTAACCATCATGTCGGGTGTCCACACAAACACCCCATTAACACATCGTTACTGAATAAAATTAGTAGCATAAAATATACTAACCGACACACCTACCAAAAGCTTTCATAAAACCATTAAGGCATATTTTCAAAATATGTCATCCACCCATTCGTAACTGTCATCCATAATTTCACCAAGAAGCCCCCCATCTGAGTAAGAATACGTATTTTATTAATCTTCACTAATGTAGACATGAATTTTAAGTAAGCATACAGCATAATAATATTCACGGAGGCCATTTTCAAGTAAGCATGCATATATAGAAAGTAGACTTGCATTTCTTTACGATTAATATGTTGTTTAATCTACATCTTCCAATATGTTAGTGTACCGAATTCCTTAATCATATGATATTATTGGTATAATTTTGTTTCCAAACTGAATCGATTATCAACAATTGTCGTATTTCTTATTTGTTGTTTCCGGTTCCATTGCCTTTCTTAACGTTCACGATCGTGACGTATGGGCGATGCGTTTATTCCTTTAATTTTTAATGAATTCCCTGTAAATTGCCACATGTTTGAAATCCACTTTGCAATAGTTACTCAATTGAAATTGTTAAAATATATAAGCATCCTCAGTCAAACGATCAGAAAGTGCATATGTATTTAAATGTATGTTTTTTTCATCATGTTATGTATTTATTTTTAATGTTTGGCTTACAGTTATGTTTTTGGTGGTTCTTTGTGAAGTTCTGGTGTTAAGAAGGACAAGACCAATAGGGCTACGAAGGTACTCTGTTTTGGTTTCTTTATTATTTTTGTTTTTGAATTTTTTTTAACAACAATTCTGTTTTTTTAACCAGGAAATAATTTACTATCAAAACTTTTGGATTTAATAGCCATACATTATTGGTAGAAATTGTTGCCGTTGTTTTCGGTTCATCTGGCGATGCGTTACGAATGAATGCGTTGAATATGTGACAGTTACAAACAAATATGAACCGGAAGGAATGTCCTGATTTTCATCACCTTCTCCAAGGAAGACAACTCTGATTGTAGTGTTGAATTTTCAAACCATTCTAATCGGCAAGTGAAGTATGGACGTGTAACTGGCAAGTGAAGTATGGGCACGTAACGGTCACGTTTTCAAATGAAACGATATCTCCATATAGAAATAGCACATACGGCAGAGACCGGAGATAAGTCGAGGAAGGTTGCGGCGCCACTTTGACCATGCCACATCACATACTACAAGAATGTGGCAACAATTTCCGTACACCAGCGACAGACGCCTGTGTTTTGTTACGACACTTCAGCATCGGCGATGACGAGTGCACGTGTAACAAATGCGTCATTTGTCCTCACGACAATATGTAAAGCGGTTTCTCTCTTTGGAATGGCATGGCGGTTGAGTACCGAGGCATTTTGGTTGGAAAGTTTCACTTGACTTAACGAATCTGATTCCAAGTGGATCCTCTTCGGATCGGCTAACCGTAGCAAAGATCTGTGAGAGAGTTGTGTGATCACCTACCGCAACGATGTAGTGAACAGGACTGTACCGGAAATCGAGCTTTTCCGATGAAAGTTATTTCGTCGTTTTGGCAAAAAAATGACAATTTTTTTGGTTTTATACATTTTGATGTTTAAACTATAAAAATGTTTTAAGAATATTAAATGAGTTATGAGAATATTTCATTTCTTTGATTAAAATGGGTTCATCTGAATTTGATGTATTCGTACCATTGTAGAATTGAAATTCTTTAGAAATATTCATTAATCAGCCAATTGTTATGCTAATTTCTTTAATCATTTAATATATTTTGTATAATGTCTTTACATGTTGAATGGATTATTAAAATTTGTGTATTTTTAACAAGTAAAATTGTGATTAGGTTAGCGTACTGAGTATTTTGTTTTCGCAATTGGTCTGCCCTGAATTGTGATTCTATCCTTGCTATCTCTGCGATGTACCAGTTTCCTTACTTGAATCTCTTATTCTTAGCATAGCTATTACTAATAATTTATGAGATCAATAATTTAAAAACTATGATGTTTTGTATGGTAAGGTGTATAAAGGAGAATAAAAAGTATATTTTAGATTGTTAACTAACTATTCACATCTAATGACTTTGACATTCATATTCGCTTAGAAGATGGTCATTGTCAACGAATAAGCAACTTATATCCTTTATATATGACGTTGCAATACCTTGTATTTGGATTATAACAAAATTCAACTCCAACTTACACTAGAGACGAATCGGTTTCACTTTACAAAATGATAAATTATAATCAACTTCCAGCCGCAACGCGCGGGTTAACATCCACTCGTTATATATATATATATATATATATATATATGATTAGGATCAAAAGTGAATAACTTTTTGAGAGTGAACTGAGTGAACTAATCCTGGCTCTTAATCATTTTTTTAGATTAAAAGGTAAGATTGACATTAGTCAAGTATATTTAATTAAAATTCCTTAAATTTCTTATCTCTTAATTCTTTCTTTCTCTCTCTCTCTCTCTCATTTTTAATTATTTCTCCATTATTTTAATTATAAGAGACTGAAACTTTGGAATTTTCGATAAGTACTAAACTTTCTACTTCTTCTGAAAATACACTGAATTTCATATTTATTTATTTAAATAAAGTCTCGTTTTGTTCGGTAAACTTTTATTTTTCATATTTGCAAGAATTATTTATCCTGTTGTTTATGAATTTAGAGTCCTATATAATTTAGTTATTATTTACATAGTATATTTAAATTATTTATTTATTTTGTATTTCCGCGTGATACTCAAGATACATGTGTGTGTAGAGCGAGATACCTATTTGTGTAGAGCGAGATACAGTTATGTATCAAAGTGATACCTAGTTTTCTTAATTGATTTTTTCATGTATTGATTATGTATATTATATACGTATAATGATCAATTATTTTTTTACTTAGTGTTTGATTATGTTGGTAATAGCAAAAATAAATAACTTCATTACATATTAAAAAAAGTATCGTATGATATCGACACTTGGTATTGTTTATAATATGAAAAATACTTTATTTTGAATGCATTACGCTTTCAAAAGAAATTATAGTAGAATTTTTAGAAATGTATTTTATAAATATGTTGTTAATATACACATATATGTGTAACCAGTTCTGAATGTAATACACAGATGTATAAAAGTCTGTACACATGTGTATAAACTAACAACTGTGTATATTGTATAAACTGGTAGTTAGTGACATTGTACACATGTGTATAAACTAGCAGCTATGTATCTTGTATAAACTGATAATTAGCGAGACTGAACACATGTGTACAATGCTGAATAACTATCTCAGACACTTGTTATACACATATGAACGATGCTGAACAACAATGTCATTAACTTCTAACTAGAGGTATATATATCTTTTACAAGGACTATCTTAATAGGTTTAAATTTGTTTTAAAACTAGTTAAATGATTTTAATATCTAATTATATTAGTTCTATAAATATACTTGCAGAGTAATATTATTAATTTCATATACCTGCAAGATATATTTGTTATTATTTCCAATACTTAATATTTTTTTATTTTAATTTTCATTTGAGTGCCCTTTATATTCGGGTCCTCGCCTTTTTTGCGTCTAAGCCCTCGGCGAGGCCAATACGCCTTAAGTGCGCTTAGAACCTTTGATAACTATGGTTTTGACTTAAGAGATCGAATCTTTAATTATGGTTTTGAGAAACGACAAGCCAAACTGATAGAGTTGGACATGTCATGTGGACTAGTCAATTGCAGTAGTTTGGTGATTTAAATTGTTTTTTTTACAAAGTCGTTAGTTGTATTAAAATTCACTAAATAAAAAATATGGATCATGTTAAATGTAAATAAAAAGTTACCGCAACATGACGCCGGAAGCTGCCGAGAGTTTGACAAACGACCACAATCCAGAAAAAGCTTCCATTGAAAACCCACCCCAAGTTTCCGGGCAACCACTGAACACCGCGTAAACAAACAACCCTATAACAATCAACCACCACGAAATATTCAATATAACAACCGTCCCAACAAGTCCCATCTGAAACTTGGTCACAACCAGCCAAGTCATCACCTAATGAGCCACCAACGCGGCCAGTGAAATCCATGCGATGACGGATGTTTTAAGTTGACTTTGAAGAAACCTTTGCAACGGTAACTGAAAGCATAGGCTGAAATGAACGGGTATCAGACTCATTGACACCACGCCTGAGAGCTCGGCTATGTCTTCGGGTGGTCCAAGCAGTTTCAGCACCTGTGTGGCGAATGTGTATAAGGGTAAAAGTGCTATACAACATACGAAAAGCACGATCCATGAGTGTTGTAGATACACCCCCAACATTCGATAGTTTTTGGCTCCATATGCTTGCCCACATAGTGTCTCCAAAGCACTTGCCATCCCCAACTAGATGGATCACACATTAAAGTTTAATAAAATGTGCATTAGAAGCACATGTCACATGTGATGTGACTGATGCGCAGTTAACCAATAAACTTTAATAAACTTATTTGACCATCTAGATGCAATTGTTTTGAGTATATGAACAGACAAATGTGACTAGATATGATAAAAATACCTTTATATTTTAGTATTTAAAACTTAACAAGTTAAAATATTATTTACATCACATGATGCACATGTGATGCGGTTAGATACGTGATTTGGTCTAGGGTTGCACCTTATGTAGTATACCAGTATTTGAACAAATTTGACCTTCTATTGCAATAGGTATGAGTTTATCCAATTGAGCTTTGGGTTTGCGTATTTAGACAAGTTAAACTATCAATTGAACAAGTATGACTAGTGAAGAAAGGAATATCTTTATATCTAAAAACTTAAGTTAAAATATTATAGGTAAATAATGATTTTGGTATTTTATTGTCTCTGTATATTGCGCATGGGCTTTTGGAATCAAAACGCATCATAGCGTCTCACATTTTTTTAAACCAAAATCTGAAAAAATCGGGAAAGGTTATGTACCAAGAGGCCGAAGTCGAAGCCTACGATGACATTTGTGGCGATGGAGATGGCAGCAAGTTCAAGATCGCCTAGATGTCCAGCGAAAGCTTGTGTTATGACGAACATGCAATAGGTAGCTATACGGCTAAAGATCGCAGGCCCAACAATGTGCCATAGCTTCTTGGACTCGATCAAGAATTGTTGGTGAAACGGAAGTTCGAGTTCTTGGTTTGTGGTTTTTGGAGTCACGTCGACGTTTGAAGATGAATGGTCTAACAAGGGTACAAGTGATGATTCATCCACTTGAACACCACTGCCATTATTGGCCATTTTTCTCGGTTATCTTGCCTTTTGTTCTAGTTTATTCTTTCTCTTTCACTTCTGTAATAGATATATATATATACACGTGTGTGAGAGAGAGAATAAATATCCTGTATGTAGGAACAAAGATTTTATTATATGTGCCAGTTAATAGTCTATAATTGCATGGTGTTCATCTCTTATTGTGAAATTTTAGATTGATTTAGTGCTACCTAGCATGGGCGGCTTTGGGGTGGGCGGGGAGGACCACCGGCCAGGGCCCAATGTTTCGAAGGGCACGTAATTTTATGAAAAAACCCCGATATGTATAAGTAAAATATATTTTGTAATAGGGTATACACATACAAACACCAACATAGGTCCACTTATAAAACTATTATTATGATTTGGATTAGTTATTTGCCCATTGGCGTTAGGTTTAGACATTTAGTGAGTTCAATACCCAATTTCGTTAAGACTTAAGGGCATGTTTTTCGAGTTCGAACCGGGTACACGAATTCTCAGGGCTGGCCCTATTACCTAGATCCCCAATTCTCTTGCTGAACAGCTTTTGTAACTGTTATTATCTTTTATCAAAGTGGAATCCAGATTTTGAGTCCATATAGTCCAAAGCAAACATAGAGTTCTCAAATAATGAATTTTCAAATGTTTTTCTTCTTAAGTCTCCAAATAAGGACTGAATGTAGATCCATGGGGATAATAGTCCAAAACTGAAATGCCGCTTGTTTGTAATAAAGTTATGAGCAATAGAAGGATCACTTTACAGGCCGTCCAAGAAAATCCTCGAAAATCCGAGGGTCATGACGAGTAGAAATAATGGGCCCCTAGGGGTAAGGGTCTTGACCGTTTCCCACCCTGCCCCCTCCTCCTAGCCAATCCTGTGTCTCGACCAAATAACTGAAGCTTTCAATATAAACATTTGATTTCCATATGGTAACCAAACAGGATAATTGAATGGTAATCATCCATTTCTTTTTTGTCCCTCATGGTTGTGATGGTGGTTGCTTTTGGGGAAGAATTTGGTGGGTTTAGAGGTACATGAAAGAACTTGAGACTTGGCTCCAATGATTCTTGGAAGCGGGTACAGAGTTTAGAGAGAGAAAGTGATTCTTTTAGGTTTTGTTTTTACATGAAACTAGGGGGTTTCACCCGTGCTATGCGACGGGTACTCGGTCGATATTGGTTCATTACGATACCGGCACTTGTTATAGCAACTGAAAGTAAAAAATAAAAAAATAAAGTCATAATATGCACAAAAGGATATCGACACGTACTTTATATTGATCGAAAACCGTAAATACGAATACCGGCAACGAGTTTAATAATACTGATACCATACTGGGGTTGTTTGGATAGAATCAGTTTGGTTTTGTCACGGCACTGACTCTTGTATAGTTTACAACATTTTTAAAACGACTTCTTTTCAAGAACAATTATACCGAACTGTCGAGGAAAAAACACAAGTGAAAGTTAAATTATTAGACAAATAATTTGCTCATACAATTACATTATTGGAAAGATGTTATTGCCAAATTTAGAAATAGATATATAAAACATGTGATGTCTTTTGAGCAACAACTTTGTGCTTAGGTTGCTTGTAGCATATGCTTGGGGTGTTTCTCTAAAAAGAATTGACCATTGTGGCTCAACTTCTCCTCCCACTCAACCCTTCTTCATAAAGTATCAGCTCACACTCATCATCTACTGTCAAAAGCAAAACCCTGAATAATCGTTCACGCTCACCCATCTAGAGAGAGAGGAGTGATGGGAGGTTGCAGAATGGTGAGAGGGGGTTGTGGCGGTGATGGTGATGCTGACGGTAGCTACGACGGTGGGAGGCAGCAGCTTTGTGTATGTTCGGGTGTGTGAGAAATCACCATTCTTCCACAAGCACAAACCCTAATTTCCGATTCTCATTCAATACGCAACCAGGTACAAATTAAGTTCAGTTTTCGTTAATCACAAATTAGGTTTCGTTCTTATTCTTTTGATATTGACATTGTTCGATTCGTGTGGTAAATTGACTGAAACTCAAGCGTTAAGAGTGAGAGCGTCATTGCTGTCATTGTTCGATTTATTGAGGTAAGACTCCCATTCTGTAATGATTATACTGTAACAGTGAGGGAGAATTTCGTCTGACTTGAGCGAGACTCCACGGTTTTGGTTGTAAGCTTTTCTTGGGTCTAATGGTTGAGTAATGAGTTAAAGTGGGCAACTTTTTAACATGATCAAATGAGTCGTGTCGAGCTTTATAAATGGAACAGAAAGTATTGGTGGTCCACTCGAGCCCGACACCCTGGTTTAGTTTTACTAAGTTGGCCCATTTCAACTTAAACTCATTTTGAACCGCTGCCCAAACACCCTCACCATGTTGGGGTTTCTCACCTCGGACATGTTTATTTTAACAGTTCAGTATTTTGCTAAAGGTTTTGAACATGAACAAAACTAAATAACATTAAGAGGATGGTTCTAATAAAAAAGATTGATAAATAAGTTGATTTCATCTTTAATTTATATGTTTTTAATTACTGTCAAGTTTGATTTCTTTGAAGAGGTAGAGGGTCAACCTTTTTTAACGGTGACTGAAGTATGGATGGATGATGTTGATCAAGATTTGAATTTGGACAAATAAGAACAGGACTACTAACATTTTATTTATCTTAGTGCATATGATGGAAAATATAATATAGTACCAAACTAAAACTATACAATAAGCATGTTGGACTTATAAAATTGTATAGTTTTTGAAAGAATGATAATTTATATTTGATAAATTTGTGCTTCACATATTCAGTATCTCTTAGGTGATTAAAATTTTGAGTTTATATATACTTGCAAAACTGGAAGCATATGGTTCATCACTGTAAATGATGACGGTTGTTATGCTACTTGATTAAAGTGGAGGAATGCCAACGTACAAGCTATAATATATTTTCCCGCTTCCATGATGGATCCAAACAAGCTGAATGTTATGTGGGACACATATCATGATGGCCAAAACCAGGGCTACAAAGGGGTCAAAACAAGGGTTCGTTTCATGTCATATTTTTTATCAGATCGGCAACAATAAAGGCGGTAAGTTGGAAAAAGCGACGATTGCGGGGCTTCTGTGGACTCACGATAAGTTAAGGTCAAGGGTAGCCTTGGGCAGATGTCCTACTTTGTTTACGTTCAATCAAGGTTGTTCCGTTTTCCTGTCACCAATGCTTTTGATTTGACTTCTTCAGAGGTAATCATGACCAAATGTTGTGTGTTATTGGAGGGTGCGTGAGTTATGTTTCTTTTTTTCTAATTTGAATGAATTTTACTTAGGGTTATTGAGATGTTAGGCAGAGACGTTGTGGTGAATGGAAGATCAAGGAGGAATAAACGATGCATCGTAGCTTATCAGTGTTCGTTTTCTCCTCCAATTGTGGAGGTGCAGGTGCCGGTGCCGGTGAGAACTAGGTGTAAAACTTATTACATAATAAATGTGAGTAAAGTTCTTATCTCTTTTAAGTTAGGATTAGTTTAAATGATTTATTCTTTACTGGTTGATTTGTTATTACTTAATTTATAGTTATTTTCAAGCCATTAAAAATCCAATTGTGGTTTTGGTAAGAAACGCTAATGAGCCTGAGGATTGGTAATGGGGCATTTTTTCAACGTTACATAATGTGATTATCACCACATGTTGAAGTCCCTATTTTTTTTTGTATCTAGGGTTGATGTATGTATATATGTGTTTGTTATGTATTTATACATATAAACTCTTGAATTCAGGTATTGCGATTCTGCTTCATCGATTGTGTGACACATTACGAATTCAGGTACTGCAATATTTTTGTAAACAGTGAATATAATTGTATTTCTTTTTAACTTAATTGATTTATACTCTGCTCGCATTCGAAGATTTAGGCCCTTTCCAGAGTAACTTTTTGGCCAACTCATCTTTGGCCACCCTTCTTGCAACTTGCTTTGATACTCTGTCCCTTGCTAGATATCGGATTCACGGTACGGTTTTCTTTTATATATTGCTCCGTTAAAACGAGGGTTTATTCGATTTTAGAACTGCCATTTTGTTGCCATTTGAGTGGACAAATACATGTGTTAATTTGTTATTTCTTCAAATTTAATCAAAATCTGATTGTATATGGTCAATTTTAATCAGTTTGTTTGAGATAAACAATAATTGTTTGTTTATGAGATGAATAATCATACCATAATTTTCTAAACTGAACGAGAATTTTTTTATAACAATTTATGGCTTATACTTAGTTGTTTTCGAAATATAGAACTTTTATTTGGATAAAGGGGAGTCGATGTATTACGAGTCACGCCTACCTTTTTGACCCATTCTAACTTGCTTGATAAAGTTCCCATTATAACAGTTTCTTACCCATTATTCAATCTGCCAACCCAAGAACAGTTTCTTACCCATTATTTAATCTGCCAACCCAATTTGCTACTTCAAACAATAATCATGACTTTGTAACCCAAGAGTTTCCCTATTCTATTTTTCATAGATTGGTTTTTGATGATCTATAATTTGTACAACTAATCTAAACATATGGTTTTGTTAAAACATCTATAAGTAGATATCATATATTCTGGCCATGCTAAAAATGGGTTTGCTATGGTAAAGTAAAAGATGAAATTTCGACCACTATGGTCGCTACAACTCACCTCTGTACGCTTTAATCTATGTGTGTGTGACGTGGCAGGTACGTCCTCCAGGTCAACATCATGCTGGTGTAAAACATTCAATGAGTTCCTGCCTTGACAACAACAATGTTGCAGTTGCTGCATCAGCAGCTCAGGCTGCAGGAGTAAAAGAAGTTTTAGTTGTTGTTGGGTAATTCTTAGCGATAGTTTATCCAGATTCGTAGTTAAACTTTCTATGAAACACCTGCATTAGTTGAAAGTGATATTATGGTATGATATTTACTTATTTACCACATCTTTTTTCACCAAAAAAAAAAAGACAAATTCCCTATTCCTTTAATTAAAGTTAATATTTTTTTCTTATTATATGTATGTTTCATGTTTACAGTAGAGGTGTAATTGGTTGAATATTTGTGACTGGAGATACAATCGTTAAATTGGTTATGTAGTTGATGATGATGAACGTTGAAGTAACAAACACTTGTATAGCTTCGTTTCGTACATCTTTCACATATAGGTTAGGCAATGTAAGTAAGGAATATTGGTGTAACAAATACTTGGATTTTATTTAGTATGATGCATATGAATGTATTTAGTATGACGCATATGAATGGATCCCCGCCGCATCGCGACGGGTAATAAATCCTAGTTAAATATATAACTAGTTTTAAGGCCCCCGCGTTGCGGTGCGGTGGCATAATACTATGCCAGGTAGCAATGGAACCGCGACAAAAAACGGAAAATATAAAATAAAAAAACGAATTTCTAACACCAAATGATTCATGTGACGTAAAACATCGGTTTCAACTGACACGTATTAGAAAGTCGAGACTATATGTGGCCACCAAACAACGTGCTAAATAGCAGCCAAACTACAACTAAATACAAGAAAAAGCGTAAAACAAAAACTAATAAAAAATTAAACTTATTTAACTGTTGTGACAAGTTATAAAAAAAAATGTTTATTAAAAAGAAAAGAAAAACCATAAATCACCTGCACAAAAGACAAAATATTACTATTGATTCATATTTTATGGATTAATATATAGAATAATTAATGGTGAAAAAGGAAATAAAATGTCCCTCGCATGAGGGCTCGTGATCGATAAAAACCCGTAAAATTTGATGACGTTACTAAAGCGGATGAAAATAACATTTTTTTGAAACTCTAGGACGGAAAAAAATTAGTGATCACGAAAATGAGCAAACCGCCAGAAAAAAAAATTTACACTTTTTTTATCATACAGAAATATAAATTTATTCGGCCCACTAGATGTATATTTTGGACCCACAAGATTTTGTTTTATTAGCACATATTTATTTATTTTTTTGGCCCACAACAATTAATTTTATTGACATATACAATAATCTAGGTTTTGTTAAGTTCATTTATTTTAATTTGGTTTATATGTTATTTAGAAAATAAGCATGATAATTTTACAAATAGATATAATTTTTTGTTTAGCAGTAATTATGTAGTGGATTATTTATCAAATGAATTGGATATATATTAATAAACCAGAAATGGGCAAATGCCATTAAAAACTAACATACTCTCTGTTTTTTCTCATAAAAGTTCTTCTATTTTTTCACATTAAACAACAACATACTTTCTTTTTGTCTCACAAAAGTCCATAAACAACATTTTTGCTTATAAAAGGCCCTCCAAATGTTAAATTTGAATAAAATTATGAATATTTCTTTTTTACTTATTGATATCACTTTAGAATAGAATTGAGATGAATTAATATTTTAAATGGGATATATGGCAAACCAAAGTAATTCAGTGTTTGTCATTTCTTTTACATTTTAAATTCAATGAATTGATAACAATAAATATTTTTGGAAAACAATATAATAAAATCCACAAGCGTGGATGACATAACTCAAAATAAAATAAACATATAAAATGGTATGCATAATTTAAAATAACATAATTTGTCAAATAATTTTTTCTTGATTTCATCCGATCATAATTAAGATTTTTTTTTGTTAAAGTTTAACATTTTAAAGGACTTGCATGACATAAGAGTAGAAAGTATGTTGGTTTTTTATGTATAAAAAGCAGTTAGGGGAATTTTACAAGACAAAAAATAAGTATGTTGTCTTTTTATATGCAAAAATAAATTGAGGGACATTTATAAAACAAAAAGAAAGCTTGTTAGTTTTTTAAATGAAAAAAAATTGGAAGGCTTTTATAAGAAAAAAACATAAAGTATATTAATTTTTTATGGTGTTTGCCCAATACAAATTCACATAAAATTGAGTAGGTTAATTCTTTAAATGGGTACTATTTAATTAAGATAATATGTAATGTTTTATAAAGATTAATTTGAAACTAATCATTTAATTACACAAACTAACGACTGCAAAACCCGGTAACATGCGAACCACTACAAAATTGATTCACGACGTTAACCTCTTATAACTTTTTCTTTAGGTTATCTCAACACCGAAAAAAGGCATTAGAGTTTCACAAATTGCAACCAACTTCGTTTGTTTCTTTTTGAAATGTTATCAATCTTATTGACATTTTACTCATTACTATATATTTTTTCCTAATTGCTAGGGCGTTTGAGCTAGCGATTAGAAATTCGGGTTTTTGATTTATACTATATGTTAAGTAAATGTATAATGTTATAATTGACTAACATTTATTATTATTGCAATGCTCATAAGGTATATTTGAAGAAACACAAGTCTAATCCGAGGGGATTATTCTAATGCTTAACCGGTTATGAGATTATCTGATCTTCACAAGCTCTAATCATTTGATGAATCTGTAAATTAACAATACCGTAAGCTCGTTATGAGAAGTAAGAGTGGGGGGTTCTTCTCGTAACCACCCTCCAACGTAAGGATAAGTATTGTTCTATCTAGAGAGAAAGTATAAGTTACAGTGGGTAGAGAATGCAAGATGGATTTCACCTTGGAGATGTGTGGCATTATAGCTGAGAGGTTGGAGAAGATTGGAGAAGGATTGGAGGAGCCGTCATTGTTAGTGAATATCTGTTTGGTCCCCTCTACCATGATAGTTTGTGTTCGCAAAGGTAAGCGTATGTCCACGGGCTCTGATTGGCCACGCGTCGCTTTATTGATGTATTTGTTGTCTCGCCTATCGTCAACCAACCGTTAGCAGAGGTTTAAGGATGCGTGACTTGGCGTCATGTGATTGGCTAACTGTCGCTATTGCTTGTACCTTGTGTTCCCTGCACGATAGGCGTATAGTGGAGGTCACCCGGTACAGTGTTGGCGGACGGTGCTTGGTTGCAAGTCACTTTTACCTTGTACTTAATGTCTCCTCCGTGACAGCATAGTACCACGTGGCGTGTGGCGCCCACGGGAGGTTTACTCTGGACGTGTGAGGGGTCTAGGACCACATCTTTTCACGTTTATAATATCATACCTGACTAACCTTTATGTTTTTTATACACTGATGTTAAGGTACGTTAAATAGTTAGTTGATTATCTACTTTTGTATGAAATATTCGTTTAATGCTTGATTGTTACATATCATTTGTCACACCCCAACCGATGGCGGAATCATCGGGCGGACGTAAATAGATTGCTCGAGACATCATAACACTATTGTGACAATATTTAATTCAAAACAGATGTCATTTCATTGATAAAAAATGTCAGGTACAATATAAGGAAAACAAATACAACATTTCAAATTCAAAATACAACAACGAAATCGAAAGTACAAGTACAACATGAGAGTAATTAAAATGGGTATCTAGTTCGTCCTACTAGATTACATGCTTCAACTGTGTCATTATATTCCTGCAACATATATTAAAGTATAGTTCAACACACAAGGCATTGGCGAGCATACAAGTTTGAATACTAAGTATAATAGAAGTATATCATTCAACATGGCATAATCGTTTACTTAAACTATCATACCATACTAGCAATGCTACTACACATGTCAACCCAAAGTTTACCCCTAGCGTAATCTAATCATAGCAATGAAAAGACCGTTTTGTTTACTTAACATGACCTCACGAATACGGGCGGTGCGTTACTCCTATATCGCTATACATGTTAAGGGAGGCTCGTACGAAGTTAATGACGTAGTATAAAGCATACGGTTCTAGCATGAATAAGTTACAAGTATTTGATTTAAGCGTGTATGATTGAATGTTTGTATAGTGATCATGTATAAACCATAGTGATTTTGTGGGTTTAATAAGCATATATGTTGCACTGCAAAAGTGTAAAGAGGAAAAGGGGGAATCGAGTATACTCACAGTTTTGCAAAACTTTCTTTGTTATTCCGGTGAAGAGTTGGAGAGTTAGGATGCAACACCAAGGTTACCCTATATGGGCTAAACAAAGGTGTGTGTGTAATTGGAAATTACGAAGGATTCGGAACTTAAAGTACATAAAATATGTATACACAAAAGTAATTATCTAGTCTCTAAACACCCATTTTTGACACTATAAAAACCCGTATGGGTGGATGTGATTTCATGGGTTAAGTTACCTATTAGAATCGTAACGGTGTGTTTAAGACTTAGATAATATAACCTATTGTCATGACAAGTAACAATATCGATTATTATCAAGGATTCAGTATATATATATATATATATATATATATATATATATATATATATATATATATATATATATATATATATATATATATATATATATATATATTATAGTATTATACTATATAGCGTGTCCAACATGTATATCATAGATTCCATAGAAGTCATGCAGGGAGGTAGGAGGATAATCGTCCTTTAACCTCATTTGTAAGATTCACCAATACACAAATCGCCACAAGGACGTTTCAGATGGTTATGAGTGAAAAAGGAAATGCACATACTTCTAACTACACCAAGTAGCCAAGCAAGCGTTAGCCCGGGTGAGCCATTCCCGACATGGAAAGAGTTAACTAAGTGTCGGAGGCTAGATCAGGTTAAGTCACTTTGGGGTCTAGTAAACCACTTGGGATAGCAAGATAAAAACATCAAGTGAGGTGATGGAATGAAGGTAGGATAGCCAAGGCTTCCAAGGATTCACACTTATACCAAAACACAAGTCTTGTCACAAGAATCATGACAAGCTCAGATGGTTTCATCATTTGTGGGTTGTATACCCTATCAAAAATAGAAAGTTTAGAGGTGTTTGAACCTCTTAAACTCATAATAATCCATCCCCAACAAGTCTCATAACCTTAGATAGGTTTAAGAACAAGTAGGAACAAGATTTAGTCAAGAAAAATATAGTTTGAAAAGGTTTAACAAAAGTTTTTCCAAAACAGAAAGTTTTGACCTCAAAATGGTGATGTTCCACCTTGGTTTGCCATGGCAAACCTGTGGAAACACTCTTAGAGGTATTCCAGGCTTTGTAGAGGAAGAAGAAGTGGAGAAAAATGAAAGGAAAGTGAGTTTGAGCTCACTTTTGCAATTATAAGAATCTGCCTTGAACTTGAATTTCCAGAGAATTTGAGAGTGTTTTGGAGGTGCAGAGGAATTTGGAAAGTGAAATTGAATGAATGGAGGCTCCTATTTTATAATAGGGGTGATTAGGGCTTGAGTTTAATGAGTTAGAAGGTGATTGGAGGTAAAATGGTGGCAAAAATGGACCAACCCGCGTGCTGGCAGCGTTCTGCTGCGGATTGACCTCCGTCGCACGTCGCGGGAGATACCCTGGTATCTCTCACGTGGCACTAAAGAGTACTTTCTGAAAATGTCTATTTTGGTCCCTGAACTTTGTATTTAGGTCATTTTAATCCGTAAACTTGCGTTTTAACATGTTTTTAGGTATTTAAAGTGTGAAAAAGTATAGTATAAGTGTATGCAAGTATAATTTGAGTATCAAGAATGCATGTATGAGTATAGGCACATATAATAAGCATCAGTTTGCGTATAAATGATTGAATTGTAAGTATAACAAGTATGTATAAAGTATAAATTTCATTATGATCAAAGTCTCGGATTACAGAGTTTGGAAATGAAATACGAATGCAATACGAATACAAGTTTCCATAAATAGAAATACGATTACACTTTCTAAATAAGGAAAGTACAAAAATGCGAAGCGTTACATCATTTCATATCAAATTGCCAGAAATGAACTTGTATTTCGTTTCTACTCCAATACCTAAGCAACCTTCATGTCAGTGATTCGATAGGTGCGTCATTGAGGCACCGATAACGTAGTATGAGTTAATCATAGTAAATGTATTATTGAATGAGTCAATTACACAAATAGTCTCTTTGGTTCATTGAAAGTTTCACCTTAGAATACTAACTTTTTTTGTAACATGTTAAGGTTATGTAGTTTTGTTTTTATAACACACTCGGATATCAAGCCTAACGGTTGTTAAAACATAATGGAATACACCCTCACTATGGAGGATGTTTCTCAGAGCTTCCTGATAAAATAGACATGAATGGTAAGATGACTTATGTTGACTTGCTGAACAAGGAAAAAAGTTTGTGTTAGTGATGTGGATTCAATTTCTAATAAGCTAGGTTATGATCTTGGGTCGATTCTGCATTATCATTATCTTCTACCTTCTCACGATTTAGATTTTGGGTTCAGACCTTTAAGCGACCATCATGATGTAGTTAGTTTGTTGAAAGATTTTCTTGATCATATAGAAATAGACCTTTACATTGAAACTGGTGAAACTAATGAAGAAGTTAGCATAAAAAAAGGGAAATGTAGGCAATATTGAAGATGTGGGGAGTGAAAAGGTAATGAATGTAAAATGTAGAAGTTGTTGATGCTACTTGGTCAAAAAGACTTGGATATGGCACTGGAATAAAAATCTAAGAAAATGGATAAAGCTGAAGAAGCTTTGTGGAATGCCAAGGACAAGAAAGCTAGAGGTATTATTACGTTGTCACTGACGAGCGGTGCTGCCTTTAACATCATGTCTGAAACCACTATGCATGGTATGATGTGAGCCCTATCAAACATGAATGGAAAGACGCATGTAGCTAATAAAGTGTTCTTGATGAGAGAGTTGTTCACGATGAGAATGAAAGAGGGAAGCTCAGTGACCGAGTAGATAAATGATTTGAATTATCTTCTATCCAGATTGTCATATGTGGGAATGAAATTCGATGATGAGACCAAAGCTATGATTGTGTTATCTTCATTGCCTGATAGTTGGTCTGGAACGATGATTGCGTTCACTAACTCAGTGGGGTCTGATGGGTTAACATTTGAAAAGATCCAGGATTTTGTATTGGGTGAGGATGTTCGCCGCAGGAATACTAAAGGGTCGTCTTCGAAGATGTTACATGTTGGCATGGGAAGGGATAATAGCACGAATAGTGGGAGCAACAAGAGTCTGGGCAAGAGCTCTTCTAGGGCTCATCCGAGTGTGCATTGTTGGGACTGCAACGAGAAAGCGCATTATAAAAGTCAATTGAAGAATAATTCTGGTGGAAGATTGAAGAATTTTTAATGGATTGAACACTGCTACGGTAAACAACAAGATGAGGCTTTGATACATTGCGTTGAAAGTAGTATGGAATCCTGGATCATGGATTTCGGTGCATCATTTCATGCTACCCATAGCAATGATGGCATGCAAAATGTTGAAGAAGAAGATTTTGGAAAGGTTAGGCTGGGAAATGATGAAAATCTTGATGTGACGGCATGAGGGATTTGGATCTGGTTACCACTTTAGGTGCTACCTGGACTTTGTGTAACGTCAGAGTTATTCCGAGGCTTGAAGTGAAGTTGATCTTCGTTGGGCAGCTGGATGAACAGGGTCTAAACGTTAAGTTTGTATGTGGAAAATGGAAATTCTGAAGGATAATCTTGTGATTGCCAAAGGTTTCAAGAAAGGTTCGTTATATATAATGCATGTTCTGTCTATGGAAGTAACCACCCGATTAAGACGAACGCCAAACTGGGGCTCGCCAATTCGATAGTTAAATGAATCCAGTTTGGAGAAAGTATTGTAGGACTTCAGTAATCTGCTTGAGCGTGTTCAAAGGTTTGAACTGTAACATCCGTAAAAAACCGGATTTACCAAAACCGCTTCGTTTATTAACCGAACAATCAGTTAAAAATTTTGTTGCGTATTTAATGCTCAAATTAATTTTAAACGATACATAATTAATAAGTATATTAGAATATAAAAGTTATATTTGAAAAAATATTAAAAATAGTGATTTAAAAATAAAATGCTGAAGCCGGGATTCGAACCCGGGTCAGCCGGGTCAACGGGTCAGCAAAGCCTTAACTATCGTCCATCAAACCACTCCGCCACTTGTGTTCTTTAGTAACATATCAAAACAATTAATTCAAATATCACAATCTCGAATTCAAACTAACGCGCCCAATCGCAGTCGTCGGAAATCCCGACGATTTCGCCGATAATTGACGGTTTCTTCTGATTTAACCGAAGCATTAACCTCAACATCGGTTATAACCGATGTCCAGTCCGCGACATCAGTCATAACCGCCGGAGAAATTACTGACCGTTGAATCGAGACTGAAATCAGACCCCATGCATCTCGATTTTTCCCTATAAATTCACCCACAAGCCTCTGCTAACCTTTTCGCTCACAATCACACAAATTCTCGACATAATTTCACTCGCCGGAAACTTTCTGCAACTCGCCGGAAAACCGAACCCATTTCATCACTGTGCTTTACGCTAAAAACAGAACATCTAGAAGCCACCCACACTCACCTCAAGCTTCCTGAAGACCCTCTGCCGCAAGATACACGTCGCCGGAATAACCTGCTGTCATCGGAATCTCGCCGGCGAAACAGGGGATCTCTGTCGGTATATCTTATACCTAATCTCTCTCATTTTTTATTAATCACATATGTAGTTAATCACAACTTAGTAAAGAAATCGATTAATTTGTCGAAACTGTCGGACTTTGGTTCTGGGTTAAGTTTAACGAAGAAGATGAAGTTCTCGGTTATATATATATATAATTTAAATCAAGTTATATCTCGGGTTAGACACACAGTCCAGCGGTGGACTGTGTGCAAATAAACACGCATACGTCCCGAGTTCGATCCTTGACACACGCACACTCGCCTTAATAAAAATGTTCCTTTTTTATACTGAACCGGATCCAATCGCAAATAGATGTTAAGTTTAATGAAAACCGGAATAATAACCAAGATAGATACACAGTCCAGTGGTGGCCTGTGTGCGAGTTTAAAACATACCTTGCGGGTTCGAGTCCAGGCTACCGCACCGGTTCTGGCAATTATCAAACTTTTTATATAAGGACAGAAATGAATTTATCTAGTTTGTATATAAGTATAATAAAAACCAGATTATTTACCAAGTTAGACACACAGTCCAGCGGTGGACTGTGTGCCAAACTAAACCACAGGTCCTGGGTTCGAGACCTGTGGCGAGCACCGAGGCGATACATTAAATCCTTTTTAAAATAAATGATTTTCGGATTAATTTAATTAGTATATAAATATAATTAAAAACAGAAATATTTCGGGTTAGACACGTAGCTCAGTTGGTAGAGCTGCGTGCACGCGTACGGGAGGTCACGGGTTCGAGTCTCACCCAGCGCACACATATAACCGACCGAGCCGGTCAACAAGTCAACGGTCAACAAGTCAATGGTCAACAGTCAAAAATCAACATTTTTTTATACTTTTATTTATTTATTTAAAGTAAAAATACTTAAAAATAACATTTTTAAAGTTAGAAAATAGCCTTAAACTCACAAAAATATATCCAATAATCCTACTAAAAATTGATCAATAAAATCCGCTTATTTACCGAACCATTATGTTATTATCTAGGTTAGTTTCACTCGTGGTTAAATCCAACTCCGTGCGCATTCAACATCATCAACCGAACGTACCCACGGTGAGTGAATCTTACAACTCCCCTTTTTAATTACACGTTTTGGGGTGTATCATGTGTCACTAAAACTAACTCGTTTATTTAAACTCGTGTCATACCATATTATGATTAAACTTAGAATGTAAATATTGTTTGTAGTTAAGTATTACATATTGTCAAGTTGTATGCAAATTATTTGTTAGGCCCATCAGTTCCTCGTGGGAGACGAGTTGAACAACGCTTGCCTTAAAACTCATTCATTAGGCCCATTAGTTCGTAGAACAACGCGTGCCTCAAAACTCATTCATTAGGCCCATCAGTTCCTCGTGGGAGACGAGTTGAGCAACGCGTGCCTCAAAACAATCTATTATTGTATGTGTGTGCATTATTTAATATTAAGTGTTTTGTGAATAAATTTACATCTATATTTACTCATATGTGGTTACGCACTTTATTTATAATCAATTCAATAAACTTGTTTAAATGTTTTTCATAGGATTCACTCGCCAACTTTTTGTTGATCCAAAAACCATTTTTACACATGATACAGGTGAACAGGATGAAGCAAGGAAAACATAGGAAATGCCTTAGAAGAAAATAATGAAGTCTAGAAAGATGTGTAGAACATGTTGTAATTATGATTGTATGATTTCCCTTTAAATTGTAATAATAAATATGAAACGTTATAATAAATGTCATGAGCTTTGATGAAAACCCAATCATGCCTCGATCACCTTTTCCGCTGCGGGTCGGGGTGTGACAGATTGGTATCAGAGCCATGACTATAGGGATATAGGATAGGTTTTAGACCCTTAGAGCCTATACTATAGTTGACTAGATTTTTATTGTTTATGTGGTTACATGCAAACTTATGATATTTATTTGTTTCATATTTATTACATACACAAATGCATGCAAACATTTCCAATAGTACATTTTGTGATACATAGTGAATTATACTTACAGTCAAACATACATACTTACATACACATTCATCATACATATTTCAATGATCACATATTCAAATCATCTTCATACTTTCGTTATTCAAAGATTTTGTCGCATTTTTCATTTTTCAAATCTCATCAAAGTGAGATCTGCGACGGGCATGTAGTAACTGTAAGGGTACAAGTACCGGTAGTCGGAACGTCCTGTCTAGGTTGGCATTCGTATAAATCCAATATAACGGACCAGTTTGCCTACCTGGGGACTAACGATGAGAGTACGAAGGACCTATTAGGCCAAAGCATGCCACACCAAACGTCGTTCGAACTAACCCCACTTTGAAGTGTCACTGTGTCCACACCCGGACACATTCCGAATATCATACGTTACATATTTCTCGATTTTCTCCGGGTTTTAGTGTACGTAACCAGGCTAACACATGCGAACCATATGAAAAACCCAGTAATCATGGGGCCCACATGATTACGAAGGTGAAGTATGGCGGCATGCAAGGCCCAATTACGAGCAAAGCCCAAGACATCCTATGGATGTAGTACATTTATTATTTTATATTTATTTTATAAATGTTCATTCCTAAATACGACACATGTTCCCTAAAACATCCAACTCATACTCTTGATATGTATTCCTTGTAGATGTCTTCTAGCCTCGCTCGTAGGAAGATGAGATCAGGAAAAGCCCGCGAGCGCATGGCTGCCCTAATCGCTCAACATATGGCTGTCGTAATACCAAACATTGTAATTCAAGTCCAACAAGCCCTTACCGCTAATCCTGTCAACCAAGAAGATCAAAATGTTATCGACCCTCCCCCAAATACCACTAAATGCACCTACAAACATTTCAAATCCTGCGACCTTCCAAAATACGAAGGGACTGAAGGTGTCACCGATCTCCTCCATTGGTTTGAAGAAATGGAGAACACTTTTCTAAATTGCGATTGCCCCGATGATCGCAAAGTGCGATATGCTACTGGTCGTTTATTTGAAATAGCACTTACTTGGTGGAATACAGAGAAGGCCAAACGAGGTGTTGAAGATGCTATGACTTTGACTTGGGAAGAGTTGAAGGAAAACATGACAAGACGGTTTTGCCCAAGGAGCGAAATCAAGAAATTAGAGGATGAGTTCTATTCGTTGAAACAAAAGGAAGGCGACCACACCACGTACAACAAAAGATTCCTTGAGTTAAATCAAATGGTTCCCAACTTGTTCACTCCCCTCTACCGTTTGATCGAGCACTACATTCGAGGTCTTCCTTCAAAGATTCAAGACTCTGTAGTAAGTACCACACCTGCAACCTTGGAAGCAGCAATGGAGTTAGCTACAGAGCTCACCGAGAACCGAATCCGGAACAAAGACTTCAAGGAAGAGAAGAAGAAGGATAAAGCATTGACTGAAACCTCCAACTCCACCCAAACCGAATCCCCATCTCAACCCATTTCTAAGAGAAAATGAGACGGGCAACTTTTCGCTACCACCCAACGCAACCAACTAGCCTCACAAGCCGTACCCCTCCAAGCTATCCCAATCACTCAAGTAGCACCCAACTTAACTTACCCAAATAAGAAACCTTACCTTGGACCTCACCCTCAATGTAACACCTGTTTTTATCACCATCCATCTACCTTACCTTGTCGACTATGTGCGAATTGTGGACGATATGGTCATTTGAGCAAGGTTTGCCGCACCCCTCAAAATCAAACCTCACCCCTACTCAAAACATGATCCAAACATATCAACAACCCCAATACCCCATGTTCCCATATGTTCGAGCTTGTTTCAATTGTGGCGACCCTACCCACTTTAGAAACACGTGCCCTCGATGGGTTAACATCATAAACGCCCAAGCTTAAGCAAACCCAATTAACCAAGCAAATCAAGGAAACCTAATCACTAGGCCACCAGCAAGAGGAAGAGTTTTCAACATCAACGCCAATCTTGTTGAAGATAATGACGGCCCAAACGAAACCATCCAACTAGTCCCCTTCACCAAAAATCAAGATGCAACTCCAACCGCTTAGTTTTATGTTTTTCTTTATGTTATCTCAATTTTCCGTATTCCAGTTATGAATTGGAAATTTTATCCAAGGATCTTAATGCGAATTACTATTTCAGTTTTATTTTTATACTCATTGATTTAACATTCATATCATCATACCTCACGACATATCACAGAAGTTAAGCTGTGTCTCGCTTCTACATGGACTAACCTCTCCATCATAACAAACGAGAGAGGTACTGTCATCATTCAAACATGTATGCTATCAGAATTAAGACTCAAGCTTTGGTTTGTTTATGTTTTAGAGTCACATAGAACTAATCATAACTTACGGATAAAGCCAATGAAAATTTGACAAGAATATGGTGGATACGCCGCTGGTACTTCCTATATATAAGTATTTTTGTCAAAGAATCAGAGGCATTATCAGGTGGTTATGAGAAGTTCCATGTAGGGTTTAGTAATGTCTTGGTTGAAATTTGTTTTACACTCACTGATTTAACATTCATATCATCTCATCATTTAAAGAAATTGGATTGTGTTCCATTTCTACATAGACTAACCTCTCCATCATAACAAACGAGAGAGGTACTGTCATCATTCAAACATGTATACTATCAGAATTAAGACTCAAGCTTTGGTTGTTGTGTTTGTTTATGTTTTAGAGTCACATAGGACTAATCATAACTTACTGATAAAACCAATGAAAATTTGACGAGAATATGGTGGATACGCCGCTGGTACTTCCTATATATAAGTATTCTTGTCAAAGGATCAGAGGCATTATCAGGCGGTTATGAGAAGTTCCATGTAGGATTTAGTATTGTCTTGATTGAAGTTTGTTTTATACTCACTGATTTAGCATTCATATCATCACATCATTTAAAGAAATTGGATTGTGTCACCATTCAAACATGTATACTATCAGAATTATGACTCAGACATTGGTTGTTGTGTTTATTTATGTTTTAGAGTCACATAGAACCAATCATAACTTACTGATAAAACCAACGAAAATTTGACAAGAATATGGTGGATACGCCGCTAGTACTTCCTATATATAAGTATTCTTGTCAAAGGATCAGAGGCATTATCAGGCGGTTATGAGAAGTTCCATGTAGGATTTAGTATTGTCTTGATTGAAGTTTGTGTTATACTCACTGATTTAGCATTCATATCATCTCATTATTTAAAGAAATTGGATTTTGTCACCATTCAAACATGTATACTATCAGAATTAGGACTCAGATATTGGTTGTTGTGTTTATTTATGTTCTAGAGTCACATCATAGAACCAATCATAACTTACTGATAAAACCAATGAAAATTTGACAAGAATATGGTGGATACGCCGCTGGTACTTCCTATATATAAGTATTCTTGCCAAAGGATCAGAGGCATTGTCAGGCGGTTATGAGAAGTTCCATGTAGGTTTTAGTATTAGAAGTTTATTTTAGGATATAACCTTATCTTTCCAAACATATCAAAACTCTTGCGCATGAAATCATATATAGTCAATCAACTCCGTTTATCAATATTCATTATCTTAGGCATCAAAAAGCGATTCCTGTAGCAGGGTACTCAACCCTTACAAGGAACGTTACCGCCTCAAACAAAAAAAAATTCAAACTCTTACTCCTTTTTAAGTATGTAACTGTCAAACTAAACGCCATCCTTATTTAGACAAATATGTCACTACGTAAATTTCGGGACTAAATTTCTAAAAAGTAGGGGATACTGTAACATCCGTCAAAAACCGGATTTACCAAACCCGCTTCGTTTATTAACCGAACAATCAATTAAAAATTTCGTTGCGTATTTAATGCTCAAATTAATTTTAAACGATACATAATTAATAAGTATATTAGAATATAAAATTTATATTTGAAAAAGTATTAAAAATAGTGATTTAAAAATAAAATGCTGAAGCCGGGATTCGAACCCGGGTCAGCCGGGTCAACGGGTCAGCAAAGCCTTAACTATCGTCCATCAAACCACTCCGCCACTTGTGTTCTTTAGTAACATATCAAAACAATTAATTCAAATATCACAATCTCGAATTCAAACTAACGCGCCCAATCGCAGTCGTCGGAAATCCCGACGATTTCGCCGATAATTGACGGTTTCTTCTGATTTAAAACCTCAACATCGGTTATAACCGATGTCCAGTCCGCGACATCAGTCATAACCGCCGGAGAAATAACTGACCGTTGAATCGAGACTAAAATCAGACCCCATGCATCTCGATTTTTCCCTATAAATTCACCCACAAGCCTCTGCTAACCTTTTCGCTCACAATCACACAAATTCTCGACATAATTTCACTCGCCGGAAACTTTCTGCAACTCGCCGGAAAACCGAACCCATTTCTTCACTGTGCCTTACTCTAAAAACAGAACATCTAGAAGCCACCCACACTCACCTCAAGCTTCCTGAAGATCCTCTGCCGCAAGATACACGTCGCCGGAATAACCTGCTGTCATCGGAATCTCGCCGGCGAAACAGGGGATCTCTGTCGGTATATCTTATACCTAATCTCTCTCATTTTTTATTAATCACATATGTAGTTAATCACAACTTAGTAAAGAAATCGATTAATTTGTCGAAACAGTCGGACTTTGGTTATGGGTTAAGTTTAACGAAGAAGATGAAGTTCTCGGTTATATATATATATAATTTAAATCAAGTTATATCTCGGGTTAGACACACAGTCCAGCGGTGGACTGTGTGCAAATAAACACGCATACGTCCCGAGTTCGATCCTTGACACACGCACACTCGCCTTAATAAAAATGTTCCTTTTTTATACTGAACCGGATCCAATCGCAAATAGATGTTAAGTTTAATGAAAACCGGAATAATAACCAAGATGAATACTTGGTACTTCTATCATCTGTTGGATATTCCATCTTATTTTTTATGCCTTCCTTGATGAATACTTCCTCAAACTCTCTGTCAACCTTCTCTGACATCTGCTCTTGCCTTTTTCGCTTTAGCAAGGCAAGTGTGGATTGGGCAAATGTTGAGCGGGCTTTTTAGAAAGTTGGGCTCTAAGAGCAGCATCTTCTTTGGTATAATCAGGTTTAGGAGGCATTGATGGATCCTTTTTCCTTCTGGCTTCCAGCATCTTGTAGGTATCCAACACTCTTAACTCCCCCCATCTCATTACCTGGTTCTTTAACCCATAATGATTTTGAATTAGCTCTTCCTTCATTCTTGTGAGCTTCAGGGTCTTTTCAGGTACATTCCTTTTGTATTTGTTCCAATCTGGGCATGTAGGTTTGTTGTGAGGATCTTTTAGTTGTTCTTCTATTCTTGCAATTTCTTCTTGAAGCTCACTCACAGACCAATCTTTGAAATGTGCCCTAGTTGCAGTATATTTCTTGTATTCCATGATGTGAGAGATGTACTTATCTTTCAAAAATTTATCATCTGCTTCAGAAATCTGATTTGACAGATTCTTTGAAAATCTTTCCAGTGATTGGACTTTGCTCAGCTGAAACTGGTATTGGTTCTGCACTTCTCTATCACTTTTTCCTATAGACAACTTCTTAGCAATATCCTCTGCCTGCCTTTCTTTGAGCTCCAGATACTTATCAATATTTGCAGGCTTCGGATAACCTTGAAGAGATGGGAAATGTCGTTTGTCTGGATCTTCTTCAGCGTAGAAAGATATGATTTCTTTTCTAACTGCAGGCAAATCAAGAGCAAATTTCATACCTGCAGGAACCACTTCTTTTGAAGAAACAGATGTTGTAGTTGGGGAAGCGAGGTTAGATTTAACATTGGTGCAGATGCAAGAGGCATAGGATCAGGGAGCTCTTCTTCATTTATGATCTTTATTACCTTCCTTCTCTTAAAACTGATTGATGGTGACGATGGATGGCTTGGAATTCTAGGTGGTGTTGGTAGTGTTTGTGTGGAAGTGGGAAAAGTGATGATGGCAGTGGTTGTGATAACATCTGCTACAACCTTTGTTGTGTCAACAGATGTTGGCACAACAGTTGCTGTAACATCTGTTGGGGTGGATATGGAGTTGTGTGAGAAGATGTGGTTGATTTTGTGATGACAGAGGTTTTTGTGGTTGGATTGGTAGCAACTTTAGTTTTGAGAGGTGTGGATTCTGGTTGTCTTGCTTTTGTAGAAGATCTCCTCTTTCTTAAGGTACAAGTCTCTCCTTTTTCTAACTGCTGATCAATCTTTTTCTCAACCACCACCTTGCCTTCATCAAACACAGTCTTCTTGTGAGACATCTTTGCCCTTGCTAGGATATCTTCAGTTAAGTCTGGTTTCTTTGAGCCATCTGGCTTAAGGATATTCACTGTAGGCCTTGCCTTTGTATCATCCATCTTCAACTGTTCTTTTCCTAAAGGTTTTCCCCCTTTTTGGCTTCATCTGGACTCACACAAATGACAGTAGGAGGAGACTTACCAGTGGTGGTGAGCAAGTGGGCTTTGATTGCCTTGATATCTGCAGCAGTATCATTGTATCTTGCATCAACAATATTCCTGAGTTCCATCATCTGATGTTTATGTTTTTGCTCCAGGAAATGTTTTTCTTTTTGAAAGATTAGATTTATTGCAGTTTTGAGATCAGCAGTGGTTGGAACAGGGGGTTGACTCTGAATAGTGATCAACTGTTTCAAAAGATCTTTAATTTCATCAATAGTGGTTTCAACATTTGTAACCCTTTCCGTCAATTTCTGGTATTTTAGCTCATCACCTAACTTAATAGGATCATCTGAACTCCTACCAGATGTGATAGTTTTATCTAAGATATCATGAGCATATGTTTTACCACTTGCTTCAATCTTAGATGCCCCTTTGTCTTGGTTCTGGGGACTTCCCACTGGAACAGAGGTTACCGTAGTAGCCTCAGCAGTGGTTACCTTCAACAAGAACTTAGCTATGTAACCACTGTCCAATTGAGAACTTGGGAGTTCAGCAATTGTAGTGGCTGCCTTTGTTGAACTATCACCAAGGGCTACATGTAACCCAAGGGATGTAGCCTTTTCATTTGCTGATGGGCTAGCAATTAGAAATAAGTCAGACCCAGCATCTTGTTGAAGTACATTCTCATTGATGAGTTGGTGAGAAGTGCTGGATAATGTCTGCTCAAAACTATTGCATTCAGCAAGGGTAACATTGTTGGTGGAAGTGATGTCATTGGTGAAAGTGGCTGTGGAAGATAGAACCAAGTGATCCTAGAGCTTCATAATTTGGTGTCCATGTGCCTACAACGAGATCCTTTTGTGAGGATGCAGGAGGAGTTTCATAGCCTGGTTGAGATCTTTGAACCATCTGCTGTGAAGAAGTAACAGCAGTGGTTGTGACTTTGGTGCTGTCACAGGGTTAACCTCTGGGATCTCATCTTCCAGAGGACCCTTTTTTGGTTTGGTGGGTTTTCGGGATGCTCTGGTTTCTTTTTGGAGATTTTAGGTGTGGGTTTCAGAGCAACGGTTGTGTTGCCCTGATCACCTAGAGCAGTGGGCTCAGCAGCAGAAGGTAGAGCCTGAACATTTTGTTCTTTGGAAATTTGCTCAGCCTCCTCTACTTCTGTTTTTAAAACTTTGTCTTGATTAGTTATTCGTGTAAACCTCATGATTTAGGCTGCCAGGATTGGTTATGGCGCCTTGTTTACTTGAATTTGATTTAATCTGGTCTTGCAAGTAAACACTCAAGAATCGAGGATGTATCAAGAAATCTTTTTTTTTTAATATTTATAAAATTAGTAATGAGATCATTGAATAATACATGGGAAAGATTTAATCAGAGTCAGTTAAGATTGCAAATCCCATATATTGCATGTTTAAAGGGATCTCATTAAAAGCAGTAGTTTTTGCAGAGACACAAGTAAGCAATGTGTGAAAAAAGAATTTCATCTCTGCAGGGAAAATTGGGTTTGAAGATAGTCATACCTTTCAACTGCCCTGTGTAACCCCTTTCAACAAACTACGTTGCATCTCCCTCAAAGGAAATGATACCGGATGCTGCATATCATTTAACATGAAAACTTGGGAGATAGATTGTGGGCTTATTTTCATTCGTATGCCACCAAGTTTGGAAGTGATGGAATAGGGCACACCATCAGCGGATGAGTTTACTTTAGCATTTGCCCAAAATTCTCGTAAAGAATCGATGTAAACTGGGGCTTTGACTTCCAACATGTGCTTAAATTTTGATTCTTTCAGAATCCGGATCATTGGATGATAGCAAGTGTTTGCGTCGGTTTCTTCAAGAATTGCGGTGTAATTGTGTGGTGTTTTGATGATTAGGATAAATGTGGGTTGTTCTTGTGTCGATTTCTTCTTCGATTTGGTTTTAGGAGCCATGATTTTGGAAGATTTTTGAGAAAAGGGCTTTGAAAAATTTGAAATCGCACAAGACAAGTGAAATCTCTGTTTGGGGATAAATCACTATTGCCTGGCAGAGCTTTCACCATTGCTACTAACATCTGCTCCTCTGCCTGATGGATAGATTTTGAAATTTGGAAGAATGCAATCATATCCTTGCTCTTGAAATGATGATTGTGGGATACCTGCAGGGTTAGTCTTGACAGACACATCTTCAAATGTAAATTTGAATAAATCAAACAATTCAGCAGGTCCATTTGCTGGGATTTTCAAAGATGAGAGTTCATTGAACTTCACATTTAGAGTTTCCTCAACACACTTAGTCCTAGAATTAAAAACTCTATAGGCTTTGGCAGTGGTTGAGTATCCCAGAAAATAACCACAATCAACTTTGGCTGCAAACTTGGATATTGAATCCTTGATGTTTAAAATGAAGCATGGACAACCAAAGACTTTGAAATCAGAGATCAGAGGTTTGATTTTGTAAAGCATTTCATAGGCAGTCCTTTGATGCCTAGGGTTTATCAAAACTCTATTCTGGACATAGCAAGCAGTGTTTACAGCCTCTGCCCAAAAAGACAAGGGTAAACCTGAGTCTGCAAGCATGGTCCTTGCGGATTCAATTAAAGTTCCGTTTTTCCTTTCAACAACGCCATTTTGTTCTGGAGTTCTAGGGATGTTGTATTGTCTAACAATCCCTTTTGACTCAAAGAAGGCATCCAACTCCTTGTTCCTAAACTCTGTCTCATTATCACTCCTAAAGATTTTTACAGGAAGATCAAATTGCTTTTCAACTTGTTTGACAAAGTTTTGCAAAATGTTTGCTGTTTCATCCATAGAGTGTAAAAAGAAGGTCCATGTGAACCTGGAAAAATCATCAACTACCACCAGACAATATCTTTTGTGTTTTAAGCTCATGATTTTTACAAGTCCATATGAAGCAACTGTACATATGTTGTTTACCTTTTAAACAGGAAACACAAGGCTCTTCACAAGTAAATTGTTTTTGGGGTAAACCTCTAACCAGACTTTGTTTTGAGAGAGTGGAGATGATTTTAGATTTGTGTGTCCTAGCCTTTTATGCCATAGTTCTGTCTCTTTGCTTGAGGTAACTGAGAACAAGCATGCATTTGACATAGGATTATCCTTTACCATATCAACCACATACACATTTCCTACTCTATGAGCAGTCAACTGTGCTTTGCTCTCTGCAATGATTTGATCAATCTTTTTGACAACCTCTGGCCCTACTATTTGGCAAGTTTTCTTAGTGAAAAGGGAACCATAACCCTTATCACTCATCCGTGAAACACTTAGGAGGTTGAATTTTAGATTGTCAATGAGATTCACATTTTCATACTTGAGTTTTCCTGCTGATACACATCCTGGCCCTAACACCTTCCCTTTTGAATTATTCCCAAAAGATATATCACCCCCTCCATGAGCTTTAAAATCTCTGAGCAGGGCTTTACATCATGTCATGTGCCTGGAGCCTCCACTATCTGCATACCAAAGACTGTCAAGGCAAGTAGAAGCTCTCTGCACATGTTTTGAAATAATTAGTTCAGGTGGGTCTCCAAAGCCAAAATGGCTTTGGATGGGGTATCAGATGATCCAGACTCAAGTTCAAACTGATGAGCAGTGGTTAGATCAAACTTTTGTAACCACTGCTGTGAGCTACCTCCTATCAACTGTTGGTAACCATGAGGATGCCTATTTACCCTTGGCTTAGAAGACTTTTTGTAAGTCTCATAGGTCATAAGCACCTTTTGTTAATTAGGCTGGCTTTTACCTCTTGGAAACTGGTTTGATGGTATCTGTTACTTGAATTTCTCTGCGAACAGAGGTTTGATTAAAAGCTTTGGTGACAGATGTTTCACATGAATTAAATTTCTGTTTGGCACAATTTGAATTTTCTCTTTCTAGAGCTTTTTCTCTAATCTCTTTTACCTTTTGATGATAGGTTTTGAGATAGACACACTATTGAGTTGGATGATTTGTTTTGTTGTAAATGGTGCATCTAGGAGATTTAGGTATAACACAGGTTTTGTTTATATCATTAGCTTTCAAAAGAAAACAGTCTGTCGTATCATGATTTCTCTTTTAACAAAATTTACAAAACAAGTGTTTAACCTTTTCTTTCCTTTTCCTATCAGACTTTTTGAGAGCAGATGGTGTAACCTCTGTTGGCAAGTCTTTGATAGGGATCGCCAATGCTTTTGGTGCTTTTATACCATCAAGAGTTGAAAAGTCCATTGGCTTGAAGTTTTCCAAAATATCACATTCATCTGACCAGGTTGGTTTAAACTGATATTTTTCAATTTCTTTTTCTTTTGGTAAAACCTCTGGTTTTTCAAGAACAATTTTGTTTCCTTTTTTATCAGTGATTTTAATTTCTTCACCAGCCAAGTTTGTTGGGACTATTTCAACCAGCTCAGAGTCAATTTTTGCAACATTTTCACAAGTATGGTCATATTCCCTAAAGCCTATACCAAACTTTATGTTGCTCTTGACTTGAGCATCAAGCATAAGCTCATAACCTTTGCAAGACTCTACCCATTTTTCACAAGTGATCTGGGTAGATTCTAGCTCCTGTTTGCAAACTTGGTATTTTTCTACCGTGGTTTAGAGCTGATCTTTGGTTATGCTTGATTCATGCCTTAGGCTACTCATTTCAGAATCCTTTTCACTTAACTTTGTTTTCAACTCTTTAACAAGTTTCTCAAACTTAAGTTCGTCTTCTAAAATTTTCTTTCTCGGGTTTTCATTCACCTATTTTATGTTTGCAAAAGCAATAATGCATTTTTCAGAACATAGATCTTTAAGGATCTGAGGTGATACCTTCGAAGCAGTCATAAGAGCACAATCACACTCTTCTTCACACACCTTTTTGTCCCATGGGTCAGATAGATTGTATTTTTCAACATCAACAGCATTCATTTCAACCACAGGTGTAACTTCTGGTGTTACCACTACTTCACAACATTCAACCACATCAGATTTTGACTCCTGTTCCACAGACTCATCACCTTCAACTATGGTCTCAAGAGCCATTAAACACAAGTTTTCATTTTCAAAATCATTTTTGGCTATGAGAGCAAAGTTTTCATCAGTTAAATCCTCAGGCAAACTACTCCAGTCAACAAAACCTTGGGTAAAGAGGCTTTGTTGTGTAATCTCTGCTGGTGTAGCAGTGGTTTGAGTAGTTTGAGTGACATGTGGAGCTTGTTGCACATGCACTTGAGGTGGTGCTTGAACATATTGAAGCTGTGGAGCAGGGGTTTGGAAATAATGAATAGGGACAGTTGTTATAGTATTTGCAAAATGAGAAGTGTTTTGCATTTGTTGTGCAGGGGCAAACTGGGAATATTGGACAGTGCTTTGAGGATTGGGGCCAAGATGTGTAGTAATTGGTCCTACAGTTTGAGTTCTGCATTCCCTGGAAAAATGTCCCATCCTATTACACTTGAAACATTTTATCTTTGATTCATCTAACCCAACTTTTAACCCCCATGCAATCCTGGAAACCTCCTACCAGTTCTTTTGTAAAACTTACTAGCCCTGACACACAAAAGTGCCAACTGGTGTAGGATGTCCATCTCTTCCAAATCCGTGGGTTCAAAGTGTTGTAGGACATTCATCTCAAAACTCAGATTGTCAAAGGTTTGGCTTTCACAATTTGCAGCAAAGGAAAAATTGGGTGTACAAGGATCAGAGTTGAAATTGTTTCCAGAAGTTATGTCAATGTAATGATCAAAACTCTGATCATTTCCACTGCCAGACCCCTCCTCATGACTATATAGAGCAGTGTTTCCCAGAGTATGGTCATCAGTCATTTTCCATGACTCTTGTAACTTCTTTTTCTGGTTCAACTCTCTCTCATATGTGAGGAGTCGACCATGAAGTTGTGTCAAGGTCATTTCCTTGTAACCAACAGCTGTTCGAGTGGTATAAGCTACAGTCTCCTATTTCTCAGGTAAAGATCTCAAGAAACGACTATTGATAGTCGAATTTGGAAATTCCACATTTACCAATTTGAGCTCACTGATGAGACAGCTATATCGTTCGAATTGTTGGGTTAATGACTCACCCTTAACGTGGCAAAATGTTTCATTCTTTTGATTTAAAACTTCTCTATTATTCTCGACCTCCTCTTCAGTACCACCGAATTGCTCTTTAAGAGCATCCCATAACTCTTTAGCACTATTACAATGAAGTAATCCCGCATAAATCTCATTGGGTAAAGCCGAAGCAACGATGCTAAAAGCCTTAGCATCTAATTCGATTTTGAGGAAATATTGTTCAGAGTAATTTTCGAGTTTTTTAGGGACTTGAGTGTGGGGATCCTCTGTACTTGGAACCATGGGGACATGTGGACCAAATACAACGGATCTCCAACGTCCGGTGTTCTGTTGGGCGAGAATATGACCCATCCTACGTTGCCAAATAAAATACTCATTTCGGTTTCAACATAGGTGGTTTGACATGGATCCAACATTGGATTTCGGTGTGTTTTGTGTCATTTCTCTTGTTTACAACAGATTTGTGTTTTAAAAACTGGCTATCCTCTGTTCTTGTGATTTTCTATCAGCGGTTGGGAGTTTCTTCTGTCAGAGGATAAGAAGCAATGAGTTTAATGAAAGCAGTAATACTCATCAGCGGTTAGAACCTCTGATGGTTGGATCAAAGCTCGGATGGTGTGTTCTGACTTTGTATCATCTGTTCCTTTCCAAAGGTTCAATCCCAATAGAAATCTCTCCTAAGAAGTTGCTACTAGTATGGAGTGTTCCTCTAAGAGTCTTTGTATCTGATGGTTCGAGTCTATGGGAATCAGTTGGAATTGAGGATGTGAAGACGGGGTCTGTTGAGACCGGGTGAGGGCCCTCTAGGGCTTTAACGGGTCCTTCAGTTTACTAATGATTGGGTCGGCTGCAACTAGGTTGATTGGGGATACATGGTTTGAATTTTATAGGTTACTGAAGACATGGATTGCTTTGTGCTTGTTGGCGGACTTGATGTTTATCGCAAGGCCTTCAAGTGGAAGTTTGTTAGGTGTGAAGTCCTTGGGCTAGTTATTTGCTATTTTGCTTGTTTATTTGATATTTAGAAAGCCAATTTTTGTTTTCTTGTTCACGAAACGTAAAACCCTAGATAGTCTCTATATATCCTTGTCTATGTAATAGTAAAACTTGTCAGAGCTAAATAACATATCCCTAGTTGCAGCTCGTGGACTTAGGTACACCACTGGAACCGAAGAACGTAAATACTCTAATGTTCGTGTCGTGCTTTATATTTTCTGATTGCGTGTTTGATGTGAATCAGTCATTCCGTTGTGCCACTTAAACCTAACACTTTTCATAAGAAATATTTCTTAGTAAATCAAAGAGTTTTTAAGAAAAATGTTAAGTAACTTATTCACCTGTTCATTTAGGTTCTTAGAACATGTTTATTTTACATTTTTTTTCCATTTTTTCCATACCAAAAGTTAAAGTTCCTAAAAATCCCCCTTGATTCGTCCAAGAGTATATGATAAATTTTATAACTAATTAATAATTATAGATCAAAAACAATAATAATATTTGGTTCAGTTTGTATGAAGTATTGAATAATAAGAAAAATGAATTATAATTATAACTTGGATTAAAAATAGAAAACAAATGTGTTCGATGTCAGGCACATATGATATTAACATCTCTTTTTTTTTATTAAAATTACTAGGGTAAATTCCGTTTCGTTCATATATCAAAATTATTGCAGTGTAGTGGTTGAGGCATTGGTGGGTAATAATAGGATCAGGGAATCTTAGGTTCGATCCTTAAGTCAGACGCGTTTTACCGGTAATTTCATTGTCGTGTCTACGGTCGGGTGGGTTTCTAGATTTTCCCCGAAATTGGTGTTTGGTGACTTAGGGTACTTTTGGAATGCTTGATTTGTCTGGTAGGTACCCCAAGAGTGTTCGGTTTGATTTGTTAGCTGTTAAAAATAAAACTTTAGAACTTTCTCTTTTCAAATGGCCCATAATCATTTACTATGGTATGATATTTGTACAAAAAAAAATCATATATATTATAAATACAAAAGGGGAATAGTTTATCGAATATTAAACAAGTTTCGGCCGATGATTTGCAATATCGTGGTGGCTAATCTTAGTGGTATTGCCTCTATAAAATGATGTTAGTAGGTTAAATAGTACATATAAGTGGTTATATTTATCTTAAAAAAATCAATTAATGTTAAAAAAAACATGGGACCCTAATTGATGGGTGTCTGAAGCTTTTGCCCAGAAATTTATTGAATGGAAAATGTGGTTTGGATTCCACGTGTTTAAGAAGTTCACGAAAACCACCAAAAAGACATAATCCTGGAACTTTAGAGTTATGCACAAAAATTAGGAGGCTGTAGGAAGATGAGCAACTAGGGATGCATGTGTAAAAACATAGTCATAATCGAAACTGAAATGTTAACTGGATTTAACCAAAAAGAAAAACTAACTGGATGGTTAGGTGCATCTTCATACTCGAGCTGTTATAGCTAAGCAATCTTTCATAACCAATTTAACAGAACCGATAGTCCATATTTCCATGTTAATCTATGTATTTTCAGCATATCTCCATATATTACACTCCATAACCAAGCTTGGTAAAATTTTAGAAAAAAAAGCCCTAAACTAATTAATTTAGGCCTAAAACTTTACTTTAATATTTAAGTAAAACTAAAACTTTATTGCCATCTTTTATTAAGAATAAATCTTGTAGTAAAAGAAGTACGGTTAGTTGTTGCATTCAGCTTTTTTAGTTTTCACGAAAAAATCAAAACTGAACCGTATTTTTTGTTTTAAAAAAAGTCCAAACCAATTTTAAAAAAATCCAAACCAAACTATTGGTTATTGGTTTAGACCACCCGTAATGGTTAATGTCTTTAAAGGGGCATTTTCCGTAACATCAGTATCATAACGCTCATTTAAAAAATGTTTAATAGTTAATGCCTCTTAATACCTTTTCAATCATTATTTTCCATTTTGTTTTCTCTTCATTTGATATTATCATAGAAATGTTCCTCCTTCTCCATGTTCCGATAATGCCTAAGGGCCAAGGGGGTGGTGTTAGAGGAGTTATCAAACCCCCTTCACATCTCTATAATGCCCCACTACGCATGACTTTAGGCAATTTTATTGTTTAAATGTGGTTTGAAAGATCATAAGAGGCTCTTTTAATTCTTTTAACATGGGTAATTAGAACTTGGGAGTGCGTATATACAGGGAAGATTCACTAAAAAAGGTGGGTTTAATATATCTTAATAGTTTAACAAGGGTGAAAGAGATGACATGTGACGCTCCTTATAAGTAGGATGAAAAGACATTTTAGTCCCAAAACACAAACTCTCACTCCTTTTGTTTTTATTTTCAAAATACAACACAAAAAACCTATCACAAAACAATCCAGTACAAAAAAAATATCTAACAAAAAAATCTAGTTCAAAAAAATTAGCATAAAAATCCAGTACAAAAATGTTATACAACATAGAAATAGAACACAGGTTTAGGGGGTTTATTCAACACAAATGACGTTATACAACATAAAAATACAACACAAGTTTAGGGGGTTTAAGTTGTCATATTTTATATATTAATATAGTACTTAAATTAAAGATAAAAATACTCAATTTTGTGATGAAATTTAAAAAATATATCATACAAAAAAGTTACAAAGATTTAAAAAATAGAGGTAGGTAGTATATATATGTCTTGCGGTCAAAAGAGTACACAAATAACCTATTCTAAAAACACATCTTACACCCTTTTTTCTTTCTATAGTCATTCATTTGAAAAAAAAAGTCAAGATTCCTTATACCCAATCAAATACATACATAATAAACATGCTAATTAATCATATGTATTACTTAGTTGATTCTATCACTATCCAATATATACATGCTAATAAATCCATATGAATTACATATATTATAATTCTGACACGCAGGCGATGTGCCGCGGGCCTGTTGTAAACACAAAGTAGATTAATCTAAGCATTACGTGAGGCGATAACAATATGAAAACGTGTGTTTTGACATATCTTATCAAACTCAATGTAACCTATATAAGCATTGCGGTTGGATAAGAAAATAAAGTAAACTGAATACATACCATAAAAAAGAAACGGAATCGAATCCGGGTTGGTTCATTTATTGGTGTTTCACCTAACCATTACACCACCTTTACCTTTGCATCAATACTTAGCAACGTCAAAATGTACAGTGACTCAAATTTATACCGTGCCGAATGAAAATGTATTATATTTGACTCGACTCATTTTCGAACAAAATTTACGTCAAAACATAGAAACAACTGAAAACGTATATAAAAATAGATATGAAAACGTATTATATTTGACCTGACTCGTTTCCGAGAAAAAAATACATGTCTGAAAAAGTGAATTAATACTGTTTACGATGAAACATGAATTTATACTGAAATGTACATAAAAATAAGCAAATTAGAAATAACAAATGTTTTTTTTAAATTTACATCAAAACTCATATCATCAGAACGTGAATCTATACTAACACATACATATAGATAACCACGGGAGAAAATAACGTTTCTTAAGTTAACAATGAAGATACATGGAGTAACGAAAGTTAAAACATTAGAAATCAGGGGGGTAAATGACATTTTATAAAATTTTAGAAAATGTATCAGTTTTAATAGGGTACGACCTGTTTTGGTCGTGGCAAAGGCCACCGACTTTGGTTTTTAAGATATATAGTAATGGTTAAAATGTACATAAAAAGTAAGCACGAAAACGTACTCGTTTACAAAAAACTTACGTCGATACGTAGAACAAATCCAATTCAATCGACACGTACATGCAAATAAGAACGCAACAAATTAGATTTTTTTAAGTTAACGACGAAAGTTATTGAGAAAAAATCAGATTATATATACTCTCGAGGGGATCAAAGTGACATTTTACAAAGTTTATAGGAAGTTAAATAGGTGAAAATGATATTTTCTAAACTTAAGATGCATAAATGAAAATGATATTTTGTTTAACAAAGAATGGAGACTAGTATGGTTAGAGGGGCTAAAAGTGTGATTTAACAAAGAATGGGGGGTTTGTATTGTCGGAAACCTTAAGATACATAGACTAAAAGTGAGATTTAACAAAGAATGGGGTTAGTGTTGATGGTGGGACCAAAAGTGTGATTTAATCAAAGAATAGGGGTTAGTTTTTCAGTGGCAAAGGCCACCGACATTGTGTTTTCATATATAGATAATATTTTTAATAATATTTCTTTTAAATAATCACTCATCAGACTATACAAAATGATAGATTACAACATATTATATTAAGCCATTATAGGATTAGGATCAAATACAAAGAATAACATATATAAGGAAGGTAAGAAAGATTCTAGTCCATTGATTTTAGATTTGAAGAGTTGAGATTAGTTTTAAGGAAAAGAAAACAATGAAATGACATAAAAGGAATGTTATATTTATTGATTTTCTCTCTTCACATGCAAGGCACATGCCAATTTTACACATCAATTTAAAATGTCCATAATTTTTTCATTTGACATTTGTTTTTTAAAAAGATTTCACCATAATAACGAGCATTTTTTATCTTTAATATGAGGGTGGTATTTTTCTTTAAAAATAAATAAAAATTACTGGGTTTTCTTAGAATTGTGATAATGGTTCTAGTAATTGTGTTTTTCAACTGAGTTTTGGTTTTTACATTTTTTACTAAGGTTTCTATACATGTGTTATTATTAAAACTTATAACACAATGTTAATTTGGGTTATGTCCATTGCGTTTCTATCAAAACCAATAAAACAATGTATGACACGATGAAAATGGTGCTAAGTTATATTTGTGTTTTCTATACATTGTGTTATAGGTTCTAGTCATTTTGTTTATTATGTTATTGATTGTGTTTTAATCTGTTTTCCATTGTGTTTTTGTTTTGTTGCCCATTGTGTTTTAATCGGTTGTTCATTGTGTTTTAAATCCGTTGTTCATTGTGTTTAGTTTGTTGTTTGTTGTACATTGTGTCTTTTATCTGATGTCATCAATTGTGTTTTTAGTCTAAATACTATTGTGTTTTTAGTTTGATACTCATTGTGTTTTATGTTATGTCCATTGTGTTTAGTATGTTGTCCATTTTGTCTTTTATTTGTTGCCATCGTTTGTGGTTTTGGTCTACTTTCCATTATGTTTGTAGTTTAATACACATTGTGTTTTACGTTATGTCCATTGTGTAATACGCAACTGGGTTATCTCATTGTGTTTTACGTTATCCATTGTGTAATACGCAACTGGGTTTTCGAATTTGTTTTAAAGTATAACAATATGGTACTCATATTAAAGATAAAAAACGCTCGATTCTATAGAATAATTTAAAAATAAATTACGTATAAGAAAGTTATGGGCGTTTAAAATTGAGAGGGAAATAGCATGTGACTTGCATGTGCATAATCTTTTTATTCTCTTTAACAAAATTACCCTTCCCACTTGATTCCTTCTTGGACACTTGTCACTCTATAGTGGCTTCTTACACTTCTTATTTTTAAACCCCTTTCTATATTATAACTCAACCCATTAACTATATAGCATAACTTGTAATCATATTTAGGTTGAACCTATTTAAACACGTAACTAGCGTGTAACTCGTTCTAATGTGTAACCTTATTAAATCACATGTTTAACAAAACCGGACCCGATTATCCAGATGGTTAGACCATAGTGGGTGGCTAAGTTGGTTATGTTTGTGTGGTGTAGCCGCAAATGGGTGAACTTAGGACAATTTTTCTTGTTTTTTTTCGTTAATGATCAATCCATTGCATAAGGCTTAAAATTCAGTGACGTGATGGTGTTACTCCCTCTTTATCCTCTTTTCCTCCAACCTTGTCAACCTGCCTCAGCAGTAATCGACACCCTCTTCTTGTGAGGAATTTAGAGACAGAGCGTGAAGACTTCTTAGTAAAGAAGACTTGGTTGTTTAAGATCGTCTCTAAGACCGTTGTCAAGTCAAGCAAAAACCAAAATAAACTAGACAGTTAGGATAAGTATGATATCATATCCACATAGAACATATGGTTAGTATAAAGTTTATTAGATTATGAAAACTAAAACCAAAGATGTTGATTGATTTGAATTACTTTAATGTTAAACTAATTGCTATCTAATTACGAAATGAGAATCGCAAAGAATACAAAACTGCTACGAGTTAAGAAACATGCAATTACTTTCGAGAGTAGATTTAATAAATCAAGGAATAATAAATTTTAATAATCCAAACTTTTAGTCGTTGGCCAGCAATGGTCCCAACTTAAAAAATAACTGGTGGTGGTCCCAACTTTTCACATATTGTAAACAAATGGACTTTTACTAAAAAAAAACCTTAATTTCTTTTTGTCTCTTTATCCTTTTCAGTTTAGTAAAGGTCAATTGGTTTACCTTATACGAAAAAATTGCCGAAAAGGATAAGGAGATAAAAAGAAATTAAGGTTTTTTTAGTAAAAGTCCATTGGTTTACAATATACGAAAAGTTGGGACCACCACCGGTTATTTTTTAAGTTGAGACCATTTCCGGCCAATGACTAAAAGTTTGGATTATTAAAATCCATTCTTCCATAAATCAATTATAAACTTGCAATGTTTAACAGATTACATAGACATAATTTGTACACTTTTCACATTAACCAAAAAGAATAAAATCAACCAATTGTAGAGACCATACCATGATAGAGCCTCTTCATAATAAAATGACATCTTTAGTGATACAATAGTAATTTAGAATGAATAATTATAATTCAATCACATATGGACATAGTACAACCATACATAGTCTTCTCTTTATAGCCATCATTAGTAAATTAGCCACAAATTGTATATCATATTAACATAAAAGTAGTTACAAAAACACAATCATAAACGTTTACCAAATCATGAACACATTATAAAGCAATGACCATCACTAATAAATTAGCCACAAATTGTGTATCATTTTAACATAAAAGTAGTAACAAAAACACAATCATAAACGTTTACTAAATCATGAACATAGTTGTCTCAACTTCAAACTTCAAACATAACATAAAACACAAAATCTTGAAAGGGATGATAAAAACCCTAACCTAATAGTGACTTCAGAAACATAGTTACTTGGGCATTAAGATGGAAGATGTATATAAGATCACTACTTCACGCTTCATATATATTTTAAGCAATCTATCAGCCGACAACAGTGTACAATGATGCTCGTTAATAATTTATCATATTATCTTATCCATGTTTTCTTTCCTTTCCAGCCCACTTGGCAGCCCAAAACAGTTGTAAGTGAGCACGGCCCATTTGTTTTGGTTTGTAATTCATTCATCTCATCTTTTAATTCCATTTTGCAAGCAGGTGCACAAATCGGGTTTTCCAAATACCCGGTTTCGGGTATGACTGGATATTGGAAAATCGGGTATGGCAATACCCTAGTCGGGTTCGGATCCGGGCATTGTCTCTAACAACTATACCTTATGCATCGGGTTCGGGTCGAGTATAGAACTGGGTATTCTAAAACCGAGTATTTGAATACCCTATTTTCGGGTATTGAAAAAACCCTATTTTTGCGTTTTTCGGGCTTTTTTCCATACATATTTCGGGTATAGATTAGATTTTTAATGGGTTGCACTTTTTAGGGGTATTTTTTAGGTATTTTTCAGGTAATTTTCAAGTATTTTTCGGTTAATTTCGGGTTTAGGTCGGGTATTTGAAAAACCGGTTTTGGGTATTGGAGAAACCCGGTTCCGGGTAAGGAACCGGTTCCGGTTTTAGGGTATTACCGTGTACAAATCGGGTCCGGTTCGGGTACAGGTTTTGGTAGTGAAATGCATACCCTATCCGTACCATATGGGTAGGGTCGGGTACGGTTCGGGTATTAAAAACCTAGGTATAAAAAAACCCAGTTCCGGGTTTTTTCAGGTTCGGTTCCGGCTTCTGGTTTTTTATGCACCTCTAAGCATACCACAGTACCACATCACATTTTCTTATATTGATTTTAACCATAGTTGTTAAAAGACATCGCCTCTTGTGACGAGGCCCATTTTCCAAGCTAGGCTAGGCATTGGCGCTTTAAGTCCAGGCAATTGCGCTTTAATTCTCTAGGTGATGGTCCAGACGCATATTTCGGCAAGATTCAAAGATTCCGGAGAGTTTCCCGCCAAATTCTCTAAATTCTGGCAAGATTCCAGCCAGATTTCTACTTTTATCCATGGAAAACTACTTTTCTACACTAATATTTTACAACTTTGGTACTAAATAGATGATGTTAAATGTTATATAATAGCTTTGGATGATATTAAATGTTATATAATAGCTTTTGTTTATTTTATTTAAAGAATAGTATTAATTTTCTAATACATATAATATTTTGATTTTTTTCATTGTGGGCCCTTTTTTCTCAGGCCTCGTTGTTTTTGTACTTTGCGCCTAAGCCTTAGGAAAGGCTTATGCGTCTTGAGTGCACCTAGTGCTTAATAACTATGATTTTAACAATAATAATTTAGCCATTTACTTCAAAGAATTATTTGTTAATTCAACTGCCTTTAAATACACCTTTCGTTACTAAACATCTCTTTTATTTTTTAGAGAAAAATACTCAGATAGTCCTTGTGGTTTACTTCATTTTCACCTTTAGTCCCTAACTTTCTAAAATTACAGTAATAGTCCCCAACTTTTGCGATTTCATTCCTGGATTGTCTCTAGCGTGGATGGATGTTAGTTTTCGATGTTAAATGGGTGTGAAATAACCTAAATACCCTTATCATAAAAAAAACAAATAAATTAAACATTAAAGATTAAAATATACATGTGGGACCCACCTCACCTTTTCCCTCTTTTCTTGAGCAGGACATTTTCTTGAGCAGGACAGGTCTCCATCACAACCTTCCTCTCCACTTACCTCCACCATACCACCACATCAATCCACCTACACCTATCCTAAATCTCATAACAAATCCTCAAACACATGTAAATAGTCTAATCCCACACCACTTCATCTGCCCAATTCTCTCCAAATCATGAAAGATCTGGTGACCCTTGCAACTGACATCATCATTGAAGCACCGCACCCCACCCTTCACTCCGAACCGCTGCCACCACGTTATTCCGGCGACCACCACACCGCCGCCACCTCGTTATTCTGGAGAAAAATCCCACCTGTTGACTTCTAACCACCCTTCCCTTCACTTCGAACCACTGCATCATCACCCTTTTCTCCCCTCTATTCTCAAACACCTGCCGCAGGTTGCCGGTGTTTGGCGGAGATATCTGCATGTTGTCGGCGATTTGCAAACTATAGCCAGAGATATTTGCAGGTTGTACAATGATGGTGGTTTGTTTGTGATTTATGATAATGGATCTGGTTAAATACAGGCTGTCAGCGACAATGACGGTGGTGGTGTTTGTCATTTGGGTGGTGGTTGAACCTGTTTACAGAGAAAGGGAGAAAAGGGTGAGGGATGGGGTGGGGTGGTGGATCCCATTTGTATTTATCATTATCTTTTAATGTTTAATTTATTAGTTTTTTTTAATGATAAGGGTATTTAGGTCATTTCACACCTACTTGACACCAAAAACTAACCCACATCCACACTAGGGAATATCCGGGTACGAAATTGCAAAAGTTGAGGACTATAGCTGTAATTTTAGAAAGTTAGGGACTAAAGGTGAAAAATAGGCAAACCACAGGGACTATCCGGGCATTTTTCTCTTTTTTTTTATTTTATGAAAAAAAGTTTGCTTTTACTCTATTAAATCAATAATACTAAATTATTCAATTTACTCTAAGAATTATGCTTTTGTTTTTTTTAATTTTAATAAGAATTTATATCGAAATATAAGATAAACCGCTAAAAAGCTGCGAAGCTACCCCTTTTTAAATAGCAAAACAAAGTCTTTTAAAACTACATTTATAAATCTCGGGATCATGACATTACTATGAATGACACTTTGAACTCGACTAAGCAGGTCCATAGCCTCTACGCAAGGAAATCAAAAGTGTCAAATGCAAATGGGATAAACACGTGTTGGAGTCTTCTTTGATGTCGTCGACCATTTTAGCACATTAACCGGGATGCCATCAAACATCTTACTATTTCGCGCCTTCCATATTCTTCACGCGATTGCATAAGCCACAAGCTCAATAACTTTTTTTCCACTTTGACAACCCTTAACTTTTGGAAACCTTTCAATAGGTCTTTGGAGGATGTGTCCTCAAGGTCTAAAGGGATCTTAAGCCACACACAAATACTCCACTAGATGGCCCTCGTGACAAAGATGCAAGTTGACATCAGATGTTCACTCGATTCTGACCCGTAGCCACATAAAGAGCAAAAATGTCTGTCATAGGCATGCCTCTTTGCGCTAAAGTCGTTTTTGTTGAGATGCCGCCGATCAACATTTACCACACAAAATATATAATTTTTTTTCGGGATCCACATGTTCTAGTCGAACTTACCTACATCAACTTTGCACCTGATTTGTTCAACCAACCCCAACCGAAACCACGCCACTGAAAAATGTAATAAGGGTGAAGGGAGTGGTTTAACACTTGAAACTGGCAAACTTCAAATCAATCAATCAGAGGGAGCCACGTCATTTAAGGTAAAAAGTTTAAACTATGCTGAAAAATGTTGACAATGGTTAAACACTTAAAGTGGCAAACTATTTTTTTATTTTTTTGTCCTACTCTCCACCACAAATACCAATCACCTTCACAAAATACCCATCACAGTCAACTCCACCGCCACCATCACCACTCGCCGCCACCACCACCACCACCGGTTCCACCCGCCGGAAAATCACATCCGCCGGAAAAAATGGTGGAAGTGGGTTTGCGGCTGAAGGTGATGACGGTGTTTGGTCGGCTTCTTCCTCGGAGACATTTGATCCAGAGAATCCATGCTCGCCGTCTCCGATCGTCTCTTCTACTCGCCGGAGCTCGAAGAATCCGACGGCATCGTCCTCTCCGTCGTCTCTTCCTCTACATCATTTCTTCTTCGTCACAAACAAAATTAATTTTTTTTTGTTTTAAAAGGCTATATAGCCGTTGAGAAGTCCTCAAATTTCTTCACCTTTGTCGATCGGTGAACGTTTAAACAACTTTGAGGTTTGCCGATCCGCAAAAGGGGCCGGCGGCGGTGTTACCGCGCGGCAAACCGTTTTGTCGATGAGATTTTCCGCCACACACCCTTCACCCTTATACAGTTAATTACCCTTAGTATCATAAACAAGATTTTTTTTGTATATATGGAGATCATTATAGAGAGATTAAAACCTAATCACCAACTCACAATTTCATCTCTCTCTCTAAACCCGTGGGTCTCCTAACCTTAGCCATCCTAATCATACACCCTAAACGGGAACCGATCATACTCAAGAACCGGACGACTTCCCTTACAGCAATTACTGGAAAACTAGGTACACATTTACATTTCTTGTTTTCCGTTACATGTTAAAGAATTAATCTACATTCAACACTATCCTTATCAAACATTAAAGGTTGGAAAATGAAGAGTGATCATCATCTCCTACAAAACTACCCTTTGCATAAACCTAACACGAATTTTGTTTTTATTGGGTCACTTTTAGTCGAACCCATAAACATGTTTATCAAATATCCCAATAAATATATTACATCTGATAGTATCGTGTATATGTCACCGATTTAAGCCTCTTGGTAGACTTTTTTAAGTATTCCGTTACTTTCACATCAATAACACGTGTAAAAGCATTATTGCATCCTTTCATTTACGAGGTACATAAAGAAGATGACTTGGTCATATAAGACATTTCTTTTACGACGTAGATAAAGAAGACGACTTGGTCATATAAGACAAGCTCAATTATATTTATTTTCCTTTTCTATTGTCCTTTTTGTCACAACTTTTACTTCGGGCTGTTTGTCAACTTCTAAAATAGTTAAGTGTTAAAATAGTAAGAAATCTGTATCATTAAGTGTTGAACCAATAAGAGGCCTGAACTATTAAGAACCAGTATAATACTTAACCATTCATCAACAAATGTTTGACCAATTCAGATTATAAATCTAATGCTTAACCATTCAGACTTAGTATAATACTTAACCATTCAGAGACAAGTATCTGAACCATTCAGACATTTGCTCACGAAACAAATTGTCTGAACCATTAAGTGTTGAACTATAAAAGGTCTGAACCATTAAAAGTCTTATTCAGAGCTAAACAAACAGCTCATTCATGTTTTTATTTTTACGATTGCGACTTTTTCATAATTAAGAAAGTTAAAATAAAACATCTGTGTGTTGTTGATTTGCCACCGAAATCATAATAGTCGCTATGAGGGCGCATATTAACTTCCGTCGTTAACTTTTGCAACCGATTTGCGACCAAAAATATAGTCACAATCTAGTGGTTAACGTTAATTTTATAGAAAAACACAAGGAAACCACTAACTAACCAATAAAATTAACAAGAAACACATAAAAAATATAATGAAAAGAAAATCAAAAAATATATATAAGCAACTCAAAGACAAATGTGCACGGGTAAAACTAATATAAAACACGGTAAAATAATATCATCTTCACATCAAAGTGGCTGCAAAGAATGCTCCGGCTAGTGCAGTTCCAGCAATGACGGCTCTATTAGTCCAACCATCAGCAAAGGTGCCGCTAGGTGTAACATCAGCTGGTGGTCCGGTGGCGGAGGGACCTGGGGACAGGGAGGGAGCATCAGAGGCGCCTGGTGGCGTGGCCGTGGTTGGGGAAGGAGAAGAAGGTGCGGGTGAGGGTACGGGTACGGCTGCTGGCGACGGAGATGGAGAGGGAACGGTGGGGGCGGGGCGGGTATAGGGGATGGAGATGGTGGTGTGGCAACCGGTGATGGGGTGGGGGGGGGGTGAGACAGTGGGGTGGTGGCGTTGGAGGTAGTTGAGCTATGGTTGTGGTGGTGGTGATGGCAATGAGGATAAAGAGTTTCAACATTGTGGAAGAAGAAGAAGCCATTGTTATTAGCTTATTAATTTGTGAGTGTAGGATCAACTGTAGAGATATGATGCATATATAATGGTAGAGAGACAAAGGAAAGGGTATGAATAAAAATATATAATGATATTAATAATATTAGTAATGATGATGATATAATGTATGAGGTATGATTCGTGGAAGCTGTCTAACAGCATGAGATTTCAACATTATAAAAATAATTTTTTGTATAGAATGTTTTATAAAATGACTAGTTTTTCTATGCTTCTATAGACTAAAATGAAAAATTAACTAAACCCTTAGCTGCTGGCTGGTAATAGCCTTAATTTAAAAAATAATCAGTAGTTGTCTCAAATTTTCATATATTATAAACTAATAGATCTTTATTAATAGAACCTTAACTTCTTTTTATTCCTTTATCCTTTTCGGTTAGGTTTATTAGTTTACAATACATGAAAATATGTGACCACTGTTGGTTATTTTTTAAGTTAAGACCATTGCCGGTTAACGGCTAATAGTTAGGTTTATTAAAATACAGTATTCCAAACATAAAAGTCGTGTGGTAAATATATAATATGGTTAAAACATCGTTGTATTATTAGGTAATTGCCCTTGTTTAATACACAAACTTAATCAATTATTGGATCAGAAATTTAGACCAAGTCATTAATGATGGTGACATGAATTAAATTCTTTTTTCGTTAATTAAATAAGTATAGAGATTTATAACTTCGATTTGATGTACGTTTTTGTATGTGAAACATTTTTTTGGACGGAGGCTTCAATAGTTCTGGGTAGGCACTCATCCCCTTTATTAAATTCCAGTATTCCAAACATTTTTTTCAAGATACATGTGCTCATTTTTTTTGGGTTTAACTCCATGGTAGCTCTTTGAGAGTTGAACTTGGGACCGTCTTACGAAGCTCATCAAAGGCTACCATCTTTCTAACTAAGGGGCTATTTGGCAACTTCTGAATGGTTAAGTACTGAATAAGTAAGGGGTCTGAACCATTAAGTGCTGAACCAATAAGAGGTCTAAACCATTAAGAGTTAGTATAATGTTTAACCGTTACGAGTCAAATGTCTGGCCAATTCAGATGAGAGGTCTTAACCATTCAGACTTAGTATAATGCTTAACCATTCAGAGGCAAATGTCTTAACCATTCAGACATTTGCTCGCGAAACAAACAGTCTAAACTATTAAGTGTTGAGCCGGTAAGAGGTCTGAACTAATTAGAGTCTCATTAAGATGTAAACAAACAGCCCCTAACTGGGCTATATTATATTAGCGTGTGTGACTAACGTATGGAACGTTTTTTTAACAAACATGGAGTCTGTTTTAAGGGTCAACCTTTTATTATGTTTTAAAGTATGTTATGAAATATATTTTATAAAATGTTATGAAATTTGTTAAATTTAAACACTTTTTTAACGGCAAATTTTTATTTTAATTCATGTCGTCTGTGGGACTCGAACCCAAGACACCTCCCCCAAACCCAAGTGTTTAAATAGTTTGCCTTTGCTAATGGATCACCACTTTATTGGTAAAATTTTAAATATTTAATACTCACATTTAATTTATGATAGTTAAGTATATTATATTAGAAATACAAAGCTAACTAAATTAATTATTTAGACAATTGTATTTCTGGGTTTCTCCTTATACATAAAAGATTTTCAAAAACCGAAGTGAGAAAAAGTGACCATTGTAGAAAAAAATTTAAAGACATGTGATTGTTTATACTTTTTTAAATTATGTAATATTTGCAAGGATTAAAAAAATAATAACAAATGACATTCTATACTGAATATGTATAAACTTTTAGGTATAAATATAACATTTTATAACTTAAAAAAGTGTATGAACTACACATTTGCTTACCTTAGAAACTTTATAAGAAAAGGGAATATTCACACGAAGAACGAGAGGTATGGAAGGCAACAAGCTGTTGCCAGAATGGGATTTTAAACAAAAGTTGTAGTTCACCAACCACTTATAAACTTTTCAAAACACTTAGCTGTACAATCCCTTTATTTAATATACCTACAATAATAAGTTACATCTACATTAAATTAATAATATAATATTCAACTTTTTTAATTCATTCAATCTACTTTATGTGAATTACACTGGTCAACTTTTTTTTTACTTTTTTTTGTCTTTTAATAAGTTTTTAGATTTTTTAACTTTACCTTTCAACATTTATTATTAGTACTTACAACCTTTTAACTTTCTAAAAACTTTATAATCGTTTTTCTATGCTTATATTTATGTATGTTCAGTATAAATTTAGATTAATTACATTTCTTTGAAAATTGGCAGACTCAGATGTAATATGTTTTCTTGCTTCTTTTTTTTACGTTTTCAGTTAATCTACGTTTTACATAAATTTTGTTTTAAAACAAGTTGAGTCAAATATAATAGGGATATTGGATTTAAATAACCCTAACTTTCGTCAATTGGCCTATAACACTCCCAACTTTCGATTTGTACACCAGCACTCCCAACTTTCAACTTATTAGTCAATAACACTCCATAACTAACTAAACCCTAACCCAGTTAGCTGATGTCAGCTGCCACATCATCAAAAATGGCATGTTAGCTGTCATGTCATCAAAAATTTCACGTCAACTGACACATCAGCTGCCATGTCATCGAAAATGTCATACCAGCTGCCACGTCATATGCCAAAGGGCCATATCAGATGCCACATCAGCAAACACTAATTGGATTAGGGTTCAATTAGTTAGGGAGTGTTATCGGCCAATAATTTGAAAGTTATGAGTGCTGGTGTACAAATTGAAAGCTGAGAGTGTTATCAGCCAATTGATGAAAGTTGGGATTATTCAAATCAATATAATATGTTTTCAAATTCGATTTACTTTACGTTTCGGCGCCATCGTAACACGCGGTACCATTTTGTAACATTCGTGAAAATCGGGTTTCAAAAACCCGCACCGTTTATCAATCAAATATTCAGTTAAAAAGTTCGTTGCGTATTTAACGTGTCGGTTATTTAAAATAATACATAATTAATAAATAGTTTAAAGATTAAAGACCACAATTAATAAATAATAATAATTAATGAAAAATTAAATAAAGAAACAGAATGGGGTAGCCGGGTTTCGAACCCGGGTCTCCACCCAACCAACACACACAATACACCACTACACTACACACACATATCTGTTAAAATCCTAAAGCAATTAATTTATATACTAAAACAACGCTTGAATTTGAATTCCAAATCTCAGAACCTATAACAGTCGGAACATGATTCGAGCAATCAATCCAAATAACCGTTTTCCTTTTGATTAACGCATGTAACTGCTTTCAATCATCAGATTTAACGGAAATCTTGAATCAATTCGTCTGAGCTGAACGAAATCATTAACCGTTAATCCATGAATGAAACCGAAATCATAGCTACCTCTACTCTATAAATAGCAATCCTTGAATCTTTGTAGAACTCGCTCATACACTTGCTTAAACTCTCAAACACTCTGCACTCTCTGTCCTCAAATATCACGTCGCTGGAAAAATTTTCAGTCACCGGAACTTCATCGGAGATCACACCTGTTCGGTACAACATCCTTAAATCCTTTTCTGTCTAAATTATTTTCGTTATCAGTAATAATCAATCAACTAATTCAATAAGAATTATTGATTAAACAGTCGGGTTGATGCTCTGGTTTCATGAATTGAAGAAGATGAAGTTTGAAATGTGTTTAAAGGAATTTAAAACCGGTAAATATATCGGGTTAGACACACTGTCCAGTGGTGGACTGTGTGCAAATTTAAATCATGGACCCGGGATCGAGCCACACTTGTTTCGACTTTCTGAAATAAAACCAATCTTTTTTAAAACCTATTCAGATCATCCTTCAACATGTATATAAATATAGTAAAATCCCGGATATTGATGGGTTAGACACCCAGCCTAGTTGGTCGGGCTGGGTGCAAGTTAAGTCAATGGTCACGGGTTCGAAACATGTTTTGCGCGTCCGGTCCAAGCCAGTATAAACCTTTTTAATTAATTAAATTCTAGATTCAAACCAGTAAGTATATAAATATAATTAAAATCAGAAATATTTCGGGTTAGACGCGTAGCTCAGTTGGTAGAGCTGCGTGCACGTATACGAGAGGTCCCGAGTGCGAACCTCACTCAGCGCATAATTAAACACAGTCCGACCGGTCAACGGTCAACGGTCAGCGGTCAAAAAGTCAACCTTTTTATTTTCTTTTTATTTATTTATTTAATTGGAAAATTATTTAAAAATACTTAAAAATGAGATTTTTAAAGTTAGAAAATTTCCTTAAACTCACAAAAATAAATCTAACAATCCCATTAAGAGCACTAATTAAAAATATTAATCTCAAATAAAAGTTTATTTATTTACCGAATCATTTCGTTATTATTTAGGTTAGTTTTTCCTCGTCGATTGAATCATACTATTCGTGCGCATTCATCGTCATCAAGGAACGCACCCACTGTGTAACATCCGTCAAAAACCGGATTTACCAAACCTGCTCCGTTTAATAACCGAACAATCAGTTAAAAATTTCGTTGTGAATTTAATGCCCAAAATAATTTTAAACGATACATAATTAATAAGTATATTGGAATATATAATTTGTTTTTGAAAAACTGTTAAAAATAGTGAATTAAAAATAAATTAGTGCTGTCGGGTTTCGAACCCGGGTCAGCTAGCGAGTCAACAAGCAACTTATCTTTCAACCCTTCAACCACTGCGCCGCTTACGTTTCTTGTTCAAATTTGAAGTTAATAAATTCATAACATGAGAATCGAATTCAAAACCGACGCGCCTATTTGCAGTCGTCGGAAATCCCGTCTAACTCGCCAAGAATTGACGGTTTCTTCAGTTATAACATAAACTTTAAACTCATCATCGATTATAACCGACGCCTGAGTCCGCGACACAAGTTATCACAGCCGGAAAGTTTCTAACCGACGAATCAAGACGGAAAACGGGTCAAATACGTCGATGTCCCGCCCTATAAATACCTCCTCGAACCTCTGCTAGCTTTTTCGCTCAAAACCGCACCTTTACCCGACGTAATACCACTCGCCGGAAAAGTTCTGCACCTCGCCGGAAAACCGAGCCCTTAACTTCTGAGCCTTACTGAACACCCAGAACTTATACCGAAGCCACTCACATCCATCTCAAGCTCGCTGAAGACTCTCTGTCGCAAGACATACGTCGCCGGAAGTTTCTGCTGTCACCGGAGTTTCACCGGAGAAACAGAGGAGTCCAGTCGGTATACCTTACGCTTAAATCCTTCATTCTTTTTATTTAATCTCACATGTAATTAACCACCAGACACTAACGAACATGATTAAAACTTCGAACCAGTCGGAATATGTTTTCTGGTTAAGTCCGACGAAGAAGACGAAGTTCAGTATTATATAAGTATAATTAAAATCAATATATATCTCGGGTTAGACACACAGTCCAGCGGTGGACTGTGTGCAAATAAAACACGCTTACGTCTCGAGTTCGAATCTTGTCCCACGCATACTCGCTTTAATAAAAATGTTCCTTTTTCTTACTGAACCGGATTCATTTCATATAGTTGTTAAGTATAATAAAAACCAGAATAATAACCAAGATAGACACACAGTCCAGTGGTGGACTGTGTGTTAACTCAACCCACAGGTCCCGGGTTCGAGACCTATGGAGAACACCGGTCCGATTCATTAAAATCCTTTTTAAAAATGAATGATTTTCTGTTAAATCTAATTAGTATATAAATTTAATTAAAAACAGAAATATTTCGGGTTAGACACGTAGCTCAGTTGGTAGAGCTGCGTGCACGCGTACGGGAGGTCTCGGGTTCGAGCCTCACCCAGCGCACACATACACGCATACGAACCGGTCAACAGTCAAAGTCAATGGTCAACGGTCAAAAAGTCAACATTTTTTATTATTTTTATTTATTTATTTTAATTAAAAATCAATTAAAAATACTTAAAAATAACATTTTTAAGGTGAGAAAATAGCCTTAAACTCACAAAAATACACCCAACAATCCTACTAAAATGGATTAATAAAATCCGTTTACTTACCGAACCACTATGCCATTATCTAGGTTAATTTCACTCGTGGTTAAAACCAACTTCGCGTGCATTCAACATTATCAACCGAACGCACCCAATGTGAGTGAATCTTACAACTCCCCTTTTTAATTACACGTTTTGGGATGTGTCATGTGTCACAAAAAATTAACTCGTTTATTTAAACTTGTGCCATACCATATTGTGATCTAAACTTAGATTGTTTATATTGTTTGTGGTTATGTATTTCATTTTGTCAACTTATATGAAATTCATTCATTAAGCCCATCAGTTCCTCGTGGGAGACGAGTTGAGCAACGCGTGCCTCAAAACGATCCATTATTGTTCATGTGTGCATTATTTAATATTAAATGATTGGTGTATAAGTTTACATCTATTTTTACTCATGTGTGGTTGTGCACTTAATTTTATTATCAATTAAATAAACTTGTTCAAATGTTTATCATAGGATTCACTCGCCAACTTTTTGTTGATCCAAAAACCATTTTTACACATAATACAGGTGAACAGGATGAAGCAAGGAAAACATAGGGAATGCCTTAGAAGAAAACAATGAAGCCTAGATTGATGTTTAGGACATGATGTAATATTGATTGTAATTTTCCATTAAAGTGTATTAATGAATATGAAACGTTAAAATAAATGTCATGAGCTTTGATGATAACCCAATCATGCCCCGATCACCTTTTCCGCTGCGGGTCGGGGTGTGACACACTGTGAGTGAATCCTTACGAATTCCCCTTTTTATTCATGTTTTGGGGTGTATCATGTGTCGCTTTAATTATTTCGTTTATTCAAACTTGTGCCATTACCATTATATGACCTAAACTTATGATGTAAAAATTGTTTGTTGTAATACGTGTTTACATTTTGTCAAGTTGCGTGCAAATCATTCATTAGGCCCATCAGTTCCTCGTGAGAGACAAGTTAAACATCGCGTGCCTCATTAGAACGGCTCCGTTTGATTGAGCCTTGATCTCATTGTTCATCATTTGGTGTGTGTGCTTGTGCATTTATTGATATTATGTGTTTTGTGATTAAATTTACATTTACGTTTATTCATATTTGGTTATGCACAATTTTATTCAAATAACCAACATAACTAATCCTTTCAAATGTTTGAATAAGATTCACTCGCCAACTTTTGTTGACCCAAAACCCTATTTTACACATGATACAGGTGATCCGGTTGAGAAAAGAAACACATAGGATGGCCTAGAAGAATAAACAAGTTAATGCCTTGGAATGAACGTTTAGTTTTGTTTTCCTTTGTAATTGTAATCTAGTTTGTAATTTGAATGAAAATATATTTGAATATGATGTGTTTGTATGTTTTTATTGTAACTCTTCTTTAAAGAGAAATAATAAATATGAAACTTTAGAGTAAATGTCATGAGCTTTGATGAAATCCAATCATGCCCCGACTACCATTTCCGCTGCGGGTCAGGGTGTGACAATTTTTAACTTAAAAAAAACATTTTTTTCCTTATTTTTTGTACGTGTCTGTAAAAGTTCAGGTTTTTTTATGTTTTCAGTTGATCTACGTTTCGGTATAAATTTTGTTTACAACACGTGAGGTCAAATATAATATGTTTCCGTTAGACTTTAATGCAATGCGCGGTACCATTTTTAACTTAAAAAAAACATAATTTCTTTCTTATTTTTTTGTACGTGTCGGTATAAGTTCAGGTTGATGTTCGACTTAAATTTCTTTTGCAAATAAGTGGCGCCATATATACCGGTTCAGGTCTTTATTGTACAAATCCAAGTTACTTTACATTTTGACCCGCCGCAACGCGCGGAAAAATTTACTAGTTTGACACAATTTGACTTTTTTAAAATCAAACTAACTCAATCATCATTTTATCCTCTAGTGTTGATATGCATAATTTCACTAGGATTTTCGTGAAAAAAATATTTAAATGGTGATATTAGCCACTTATAAGTAACTTTCTAGATTTAAAAGTTTGTTTTGCTTAAAAAACCTAGCATATGTCGTAATGATTCGTTTTCAAGAAGAATCTTGAGACACAACTACAATTTCACTATGTGTGTCGTTGCGATAAGATTTGAATCAAGTACTCATCCGAGTGATGATAGGGTCAAATTTATTAATCAATGTCGAGAGACCCTCTCGGGAATTGAACTTATTAATAGTCGCCGAACAGCATTTGCATGTGTGGGATTAGTTAAACTTCAGTGTTCCACTATCTACGTGATGCTTTTGCAATGTGTTTTTCGTGTTCTTGTATGTTAGCGAACTAACTGAGTATTGATATATGATCATGCCATGATGGACGTTACTAAATCATGATCATAGACCATGAGAAACATGCTCAATTTAGTGTTGTCGTTTGATCCTTACGAATAAGAGGTTTTATATTACAGTGGTAATGAGTCGCGGTAGAAATTTACATTACCTAATTACCTAAGACCATTTTACCTAGATATGTGATTTCTTGTAACTATTTTCATATTCTTTTGATGGAAATTTTGTCCTGGGCATCGCAAAGTCACTTACCACCATATTTTATAGAATGGTAAATCCCCTGTTGTTATTTGCTTATGTTTTTTTATGAGAAATAACAAATCAATTATAATTGTTTTCATTTTGGGCAAACAAGTCCCATAACTAACACAACCTATAATTATAATTGTTTTCATTTTGGGCAAACAAGTGCCATAAATTTTTTATTTTTTTTAAAGATAAAACAAGTCCCATAATTAACAACCAATTTTTGTTTTTTAATGCAAAATGCCAATTATCAGCTACCTAAAATATAATAAAGCGAAAGTTGCCATTAATTATTATTGGAATTATTTTACCAAACGGCACATGACACAATTTGTTTTCCTTTCATTTCTTATTTAAAGTTATCTTAGTTTTTCTTTAATAACAACCTATATGATTTCTTGAAAACTAATTTGGTTACGTTTATTACACTGTGTTTTTTTTTCATATATAATGTTATATTTACTCATTGATTAAAATTTAGTATATACTTACGATTTATATATTTTGAATTGTTCAATTCATGTGGCACACGAGTTTCTAACCTAAATATAATAATAATTAATATATAATATTTTATTTAGTATAAATTTTAATATAACAAAATATCACAGTCTTACTTAGATGTAGTATAATGTAGTTTTGGTCACGAAACATACTTAATAGTTAAATCTGACCACCAACTAAAATGAATTTATTTTAATCATTAACAGGATAACGTAGTGGCAAGTTATTAAGTCATTCTAGTAAAACTGTCATGTTCGAATTTAGTTTTTACTTGTTATTTGTCTTTAACTCACATGAAGTCTTGAATAATACATGTCCGATGTAATATGTGTATACATGATATCATTGGTTAATATGGTAGTAGTAGGTCGGGTGTTTTCTCTAATAAAACGTTTGCTCAAACAATACAAAAAGGTAACTTTTAATAATAGGAAAATTCATCATATTCAATATAACTTAGCTTATGATAAAAATTGTATCAAAATATTAAATATAATTGTATATAAAAAATAGAAGAATGAATAATCCTCAAATAAAAACAGAGAAGAAGAAATAAAAAAGGCGGTGCTCATCGAATTCTTTACAATATAAATGCCTAATCAAATCCATGTACGAAGGGTATTTCATGTGGAGCAAATATCGAAAATGCCATTGTTGGATGAAAAGTCCTCGTCAGATTACTAATCGTTTTTCTTGCATATCCTAATTTAAAAATATAAGTAGAGTTGATGGTAACCTGTCCTTATGCGTACACCCTGTCTTCCGCGTTAGACCATTCACCAACTCTACATATTCGTCCACATATGGACTATCGTTTTTCCTATTTTCATTCGTTTTGAAAACAATTAAAACATAATTATTATATTATTATAAAACCGCAACGATTTTAAAAACGTCATCACTTGTACATGAAAATGAATCGCATAATATACAATTTCACGTAGTAACTTCTTATTTGTTAGGGTTGATGCTCTTTTTGTTCAACATATTGCTCGTATTTCTTGAATTTACGTCTTTATTGTGACAGAATAGCTCAAAGTGTACTTCTCAGTCTACGTAAATATTTCATATGTAAGTCGTAAGAGAGAAATAGGGAAGTTACATCTTATACTTCATTAAATGCCCCATTCTCTGTGAACAGAGTGCTCGAGGAAATAAAAGAAGACATGTTCTTGTGGCTTAAGGTCAGATCCCTGTTTAACAGTTTCGTGTGGGAAAGATGGTGCGACTTTAATGTGAGATACGTTATTATGCAATTGTTTATGTTTTTCAGTTGTTTATTGTTTCGGGATTTCCAGCTTCTTGGTGGCCTCTTGTTCTATTTTGTTTTAATAAAATAGTCGTCGTTCGAAAAAAAATGAGCGATTTAATTGTAAAAAAATACTACGTTGGTAATTCTTATACTTTTGATGATAACGAGTTTAAAGGATATATTTATAGTAAATGATGGTTAAATTAAATGATGATAACTCAAATTTAATCCAGTTCAATTTTATTCTTTTTGAACAGTAAATTTGGTTTACTGATGAAACACCAGAGTATCATCGTGCCAACAGCATAACCACCCGATTATATTCATCTCCACTAGGCATAATGCGTATACATCAATTCAGTCCCAAAGTCTTATCCCACTTCAAGATGTCACTGGGCTATAAAGCATAGGCTTAATCTAGTTAAATTAATGGCTAGAAAATATTTTGGGTTTTAGGTTTCGTGAAACACATAAAAGCATGACAAGAATAATTATTGGTTGGATTGTGGACTTGGTTGTTTTATGAGATTAATTGGTTGAGACTTGAGGGGTTGAGGCCATCAATTTAAAATAGTGGGCTGCACATTATTGGATTTAATTAGGCTTCACAAGAAATATGGGATGCAATGTTGGGCCGGTGATTGAAGAAACATATAAAATAAATGAAGCAGTTCGTACTTCGTAGGTTTGGGGTTCTGCCGAGCGCAGATAGAATCGAGAACAAAAGGGCTACAATTGATTAAGATGTTTACGATGATAATATGTAATTCTTATGATTTTATGTTTTGTTAATTCTTTTATCGTGAAAACAACAGGCATTCTCGTTAAATTATTGTTTTTATTATAACTTATAAGGCTTGATTTCTTTTTGTGTGTTTGAACTAATATAATCATGTTCATGATCTAGAAAATGTTTATGATTGTGTTTCTTGTATTACTTTTATGCTATTCTAATAGACAATTTGTGTTTAATTCATTAAGATAGTCATTTCTCTATAGAGAGCCTCTATTGGGTTGTATCTTGTCCCTACTTGATTGAATTGTTATACAAAAATTCAAAAAAGAATTAAGAAATACTCATGGTGACCACTTAACTATGAAATTAGTAGTATTATCCATGAATGCATTGAGCAATATAATAGAGAAGTAAAGATTGAAACTATCGGTATCGTACTTCAAGTAGGTGATGGCATTGCTCGTATTCATGGTCTTGATGAAGTAATGGCGGGTGAATTAGTAGAATTTCAAGAGGGTACAATAGGCATTGCTCTTAATTTGGAATCAACTAATGTCAGTGGTGTATTAATGGGTGATGGTTTGCTAATACAAGAAGGGAGTTATGTATAAGAAACGGAAAGAATTGCTTAGATACCAGTGAGTGAGGCCTATTTGGGTCGTGTTATAAATGCCCTGGTTAAAATTATTGATGGTAAAGGTGAAATTTCATCTTTTGAATATAGATTAATTGAATCGCCCGCTTCGAAGATTATTTCTTGATATTTTGTATATGAGCCCCTTCAAACAGAGCTTAATGCTATTAATTCAGTGATTCTCATTTAGCTATTGATTCAATGATTCCCGTAAGAGTATGTGTAATGGGGTGTATATCACGAAGAAAGGAACGATGGCGCCCCATAGCGCCCCCAAACACCAATACGGAGGGCGCTATGGGTGGAGAAAATCTGATGCCCGTGATATGTATAGCGGCGCGAGGAAATGAGAAATTCAAAAATATGACTGTTACACACGGTCAAATCCTAATTAAAAAAATCCCAAATACTATATATATATAATATTTCTTTTAAACATTCACCTCAAACACAAGCTCATTCATCAAAATTACTCCCACATTATTTTAAAAAAAACATGGGTTCTCTATCGGAAGATTCGTTTACCGATATTTACCGATGAAGAAACACTTACCTGATGGTAATGATTCAACTCAACCTTCAACTCTGAGTGATCTGAATAACTGACTGCAAAACTGAACACCGTTAGGACTCGTTACAGGAATGGGTTTATTCCTGTAACCACCCCCCGGCGTGAGAATAAGTCTCGGTTTATGGAGTAATGTAAAGAATAAGAGTTTTTGCGTATGAATCGTACCTTTTTTGTTCTCCCTCTATTTATAGATCACTCAGTAGGGTTTTCTTATAATTAGGAGATAAACTTAATGAGTAAGAGATTTGCATGATCTTCCCGCAATATAGGAGTTCGGTTACTTTCTTCTTTATCCATATAGAATAGAACATTCTAGAATAAATGTAGTTATCATTTAACAATTAATTATGGTAATGATCGGGTCGGGTTAGCCCATCCAGATCATACCTCGTCATGTCCCCCAGTCTGGTGTTTATGAATTAAAAATTCATGAATCCAGACTTTAAGAAGACACCAAAATAATTATACCCCTTCTAGATAAAAGTCTTTTTTTTAAAGAAAACCATCCTTTGAAGCAAGACGGCGAAAGGACAGCTGATAGGTAAATCAACCATCATGAGGGTACAATTGTAACAACCCTGGCATGCCACGTGTAACCCTCTTATTGGGTATTTATTTGAATGTCAAAATCCGTACCGTCCATAAATACTATTCTAGGGAAACAGTTTTCCATCCCCAAATCGATTTCAAAAATCTTATGGCGTCCAAACAAAGCGACTTATCTTCCACCTCTGCCGACATGCTCTTCTGAAAATGGGGTGCCACGTCGTTCAATAACTTTGTGCAGGAATATGATATTAAATCAGAGTGAAACCCTGTACTACCATCGAGTACTGATACCGCATTTCCTCTTAGACATGGAAAAATAACCCTGTTTGGGGATTTTTTTCAAATTTTGCAATTTCCGACTGCCCATCACGAAATTCTGCAAAGCCATTCTTGACGAATACAAGATCCATCTTTCCCAAATGCATCCCCTAGGTTTAGCGAAACTTCGTCACTTTGAATTTGCCTGTTTGGCATTAGGTCATATACCCGAGACAGTAATTTTTAGGGCTTTTTTCACTCTTGTTTGGAAATCCCCCCTTTTCACATTCGATCGCTGTGACACTGAAATTTCCTGCCTAAGGAATGTCCCCACAAGTTCAAAAGATAAAGATTGGAAGAAAAAATTCTTCTACGTGGACGCCAATGTCATCCCCGGAACAATGCAATGGAGGGAAATAGGAGCAAAAGAGAAATATAGGGACGATTGTCCTGCCGCTGAGATGTTTGCAGAAAATGATTTATTTAAAAAACTTTGCCAGCACCCGTCGGAGTGTCAGGTAATTCCCGAGGGTGCCCTCGTGCTAGTGGGGATGAGTTTATCCTAGCGGGATAGCCAGTTGTATCCGGCATTCCAAAGAATTGACAATGGTAAGTTTCCGCTTATGTTAACAGTACCAACAGTGGTAGTATATTAACTTTTATTGACAAAAACAGGTGACTGGACTCTCTTTGACTTCGTGGATCCCCCCAGGAATTCTGCCTTACGGTCCGCCAACCACGTTATAGGGGAGCAAGACATACCTGTGTTAGCCGCACACGCGGAGCAATTCCTTATGCCTACTAGTATGGCGACACCATCTGTTACAACAATTATACCCTCCGCCAGTAGCGAGAAAGAGGGGCCCGGCGAGGCAAAAAGAAAAATGCCCAATCTCAGGGTAGTCATGAAGAAATCACCTGCCATTAGTAATGATATGACTTTACCAATGATCGGCGTATCGGGAGTGGCAAGGAGGTCACAGGTGGCCCATGCTTCTTCTGACAAAACGGTTAGTCCCCCCTCCAAGAGGCGTAAGAGAATGCCGCTGTTGCCCACCTTCGAGGCCACCAAAACGGCCCAATTACTTCAAACTGGTAAATATCGAATCTCTTTCATTTGCAAATGATGTGTGTGTTTTCCTTGTCTAAAGGATCAATCAAACTGCAGATACTATCGCTGAAAAAACTGTAGTCGGCGGTGCCTTCCCCCTTTACCTCTGGCAGAAACGACTACCATGGCGGAGAGTTGCCAAAACGCTTCTCTCGAGGAATTGATTTCTCAAACAAGCACGGAACCCATCACGCTATTCCACCAGCATCCTGTATTTTCCTCTTCACCAGTTACTACCACTACCCCATCAAAACCTCAACTACTCTATGTCCTCCCTTTCCACTCATGCCAGACTTGCCTGAGCTAGGTGCCTCCGGGTTTGGTGTAGAAAAACCCACTTCTTCTTCCGCTATGCTGGAGTCTGCTAGTGGAAAGCCAACCATAATCAGTTATTCTGGGAGATCTAGTAGTGGCTTTATCGAAGAAGAAGCATGTCTTTTTAACGACTTGTATTTCCCCACGGTATGCTGGGATCCCACTGCCCAGGACCAGCGATACCAGCCAAAATGGAAAATCGCCGAGTCTTCGCGATTGGTATTCCCTCCAGTAGTGCACCATTGGATTGAACACGCCTATCCGCCAGCCGGGTCATCTTATGTGGAGGGCCTAGACAACGAATATTTGATGAACTCCACTATGACGGAGACTGCTTGTGAGGCCCAAAAACTGGTAGAGATCCGCCACCTCTGGATGCATGATAACCGTGAGTTGCGCCAGGCGCGCATGTTAGTTCAGGAACTGATGGACGAGAAACACCGGTTAGAAAGCCAACTTCAGGCCGCTTAAGTCAGGGAACATCGATTTCTTTCCAAAAAAGGCAAAGTTGAGGATGACCTGAAGCGTGTAACATCCAATCTAGTGGAGGAGCGGTTAGTTTGGGCTCGTGATGCGGCAGAAAAAGACCGCCTAATTTCTCATGTGCAGCGTATTCAACAAGAGCTGGAGCACAAAGCTATTGTAGAAGCCCAAAAGGTGAAATCTGAGTTCTCTGCCCAGATCGAAAAATATAGTATTGACGCCGATTTTGTGTATCAGGTGCAGGAACGATATCAAGACTTAACCCTGGAGTTAGAGGCGTCACAAATGAAAGTCAAGGCCACGCGGGCTGAACTCGAAGAGCGGGATGCGAAGCTTCAAGAACTTCAACAAATTTGTGACGCTTTTACTACTGAGAAAGGTCAACTTGCTCACATCGTTTCACTCCAGCAAACTCGTATGAATGAACTGGAAGGTGCTTTGAGCCCAGCGCGTGCTGAGACAGATACTCTAAACAACAAATTGATAGGCCTCCAGGGTGACAGGGACTGGCTGATATCCCAAGGGTTGGTTGGTGCCTTCGAATACCTTCGTCAATATGACTCTTTCGCATCCCTACTGGATCGCCTTTCCACTGCTGCGTATAAGTCAGGTCAACACGACGGCGTTTATGTAGGTTATGCATGTTGTGGTCAGATGGGTATGCTTACCCCTGAGTTCCACAAAGAAGGAGGTAAGCTGACCTCTGCTATGTCTGATGCCCTGGAAGCAGTATGTAACGAATCCTTGCCAGAGTATGCTGATCTGGCTGGTAAGGTAGCTGAAGATAGCGTGAATTCTCTGCGCCAAATGCTGGATATGGCGGAGGAGTCTGAGTAGTATATGTAATTTCTTATGTTTGTGACATTGTCCATATATTTTTGTAAAACTATATTATATTCTGGAATGTCAGTTAGCCATTAATGAAAGTCATGATTGTAACACCGCCTTTTCATTTGAGATGATTTGACCTGTAATAATGACTTCGTACCATTCAATTAATGCTTGATTAGACCCTTAATTGATTACTCTCGTTTGTGCCGCATAAATGCTACTGCTCCTGTTTCACTTTTACCAAATTGGCAAAAAGCAACATGAGCAAAAAACACTATTTACGGAAAATTTCCGACATGTCACGAGCATTAGATGCCGCTGATGCTTTGCTTATCCTACATGCTCAATCTCCTGTTACGGAGTCTTTACCTGGTAACCATGGCGTTTCGGGTTCCTCCGGCCATGTGGCCCCCTGGTTATTCCCACGAGGGTAGTACAAGTAATGCTGCTCTTGCTGTCGTGAGGATGAGGCCGGCCGGAATAAACACATTGAATGCCGAGTCCTTGATACCATGGTACCCCCTGGACCCTCAAAGGCATTGTAAAAAGGTGTACCAACGCCGTGTTGAGCGAGCGTGCCAGGAGGGTGTTGAAAAGACTAATGACTCGGGGGGGCGCTGAGAACCTGATAGTGGATCCTCACCCGCTGGAGTGGTACGGTGAAGCATTGCATACCCCTGCAGAGGTGCTAGCAATGCTTACCGACTAGGTGGAACATGTTCACGTTTTGATGTTCCCATAAGCAGTAATTTGCTTGGGACAAGTACTTGGTTAGTTGTGATAGTTATGTGTATTTATTATGAAAATACCTATCTTTTGTAGTGGTTGATGTATCTATTACTAAGATACCCACTATAGCACTGTATGTATGTCTAAACTTTTGATGTTTATGAAAGTATATCTCGTATCAAAGTTGTGACGTACCGATATATGCATTTTACATGTGACGGTATATATGGATGTGTATGTATATCGAAAAAAGAAACATAAACCTGTATTTGATAAATGCGAAAAAGTGAGCACAAATAAACGACGACACTTAGAAACTTCCATCCTTGCCGTCAGGGGCAGGGATTTACATGTAACATTTTTTCAGTAGTGCCGCGTTCCAGCTTCGGGGGATAGCCGTACCGTCCAATCGGAAAAGGCGGAAGGCTCCCTTTCCTATGTCTTCTTGGACTATGTAGGGACCTTCCCAATTGGGTTCTAGTTTACCCTTTGGTTCCGCCCTGCTTGCCTCGTTGTCCCTCATGACGTAATCACCTTCCTTGAAGGTGTGCCTTGCCACACGTTGGTTATAATACTTTTCCAAAACCTTCTTGTATTTTGCCTCATTAATGGCCGCTGTTTTGCGCCGCTCTTCCAAGGCGTTTCAGTTCTCTCGTAACAACTGATCATTGTCCCCGCCACCAGTTAGGCGTCTTAAAGAGGGCAATCCCACCTATGCTGGCATCATGGCTTCCGTGCCATAAGTTCAGCTGAACGGTGTCTCGCCATTGCTTGTCTTTGGCATTGTTCGGTGCGCCCAGAGGACATTTGGCAATTCTTCTACCCATGAACTTTCTTCATAACCAAGTCTCCGTTTGATTCCATCTAAAAGGCTCCTATTTGCCCTTTCTACCTGCCCGTTCCCTTGTGGGTGTGCTACCGATGTAAAGATCTGCTAGATCTGCAGCTCGGAACACCAATACCCTATATGTGAACTGTGTGCCATTATCATTGATGAGGTACACCCATAGAAATATTTTGATGTTCTCAGCTGTTATCTTTGCCAGTGGTTTAGCTTCAATCCACTTAGTGAAATAGTCGGTTGCCACAACCAAATATTTTACCTTGCCTGGAGCTGGAGGAAATGGGCCTACGATGTCGATTGCCCACTTTTGGAAAGGCCACGCCTCTGTTACCGGGATCAGGTCGTTCTTGGGGCGTAGCGCTTGCGGAGCGTATGTTTGACAGCTATGACATCTTCTGAGTTCCTTGATAGCATCTTCATGCATTCCGAGCCAATAATATCCGGCGTTCTGGATTTTGGCCACTATTGCTCTTGGTCCGGCGTGATCCCGTATATGCCGGCGTGTATTTCTCGAATTAGGTACTCGGCTTCTGACAGGGAAACACATCGTAGCAATGGGCCTAAATACGACCTCCTGTAAAGTATTCCATTTTGAACTTCATATTGCAGAGATTTCGTACGTATCTTTGTAGCCTCACATCTTGTGGGAGGTAACTCTCCCCTGGTTAGGAATGCTTGAATGGGGGTATACCAACAAGGTTCTTCCCCTGCTGTTGTTAACACTTCTCTGTGCTCTATTGACGGGGCCAATAGTGTTTCCACTTTTATTTCTTTTTCCATCCCGGAGGTAGCTAATTTACTGAGGGCATCAGCTATCTGATTCTTCCCCCTATGGACGTGATTAAGGGTTACATTGTCAAAAGAATCCATGAGCTCTTTGGTTTTTGCCAAGTATTTCACCATAGCTTCATCTTTGGCCTCATATGTTTCGTTTACTTGGTTATTCACCAATAAGGAGTCCACATATGCTTCCACCCTTTTCGCCCCCATAGATTTGGCCATTCGAAGACCTGCTAACAGTGCTTCGTACTCCGATTCATTGTTGGAGCATTCGAAGTCAAAACACAGAGCGTACATCAGTTTTTCTTTGTCAGGGCTTATTAGCATGAGGCCCGCGCCTGCTCCCTTTCCACTGGAGGATCCGTCTGTGTACAACTTCCACGCTTGTTCTGATGTACTACATTCTGGTTTATCTTCGCTAACCAGATCCTGGATCGTTTCTCCTTCGGGGATTTCAGCCAAGAAATCGGCGATCACCTGCCCCTTGATTGCTGTTCGCTTGCTATACTCTATGTCCAGAGATCCTAGCTTGATTGCCCACTTCGCCAATCTTCCCGAGATTTCGGGTTTTTGTAGAATTTGCTGTAACGGGTAGTTGGTGAGCACTTGTACTTTCTGACCCTGGAAGTACCTTCGGAGACGCCGGGTCGCATGAACCAAGGCTAGTGTTAACTTCTCCAATGTGGGATACCGTGTTTCAGGGCCCGCCAGTACCCGACTAACGTAATAAATCGGCGTTTGTGTTCTGCTTCTTTCCACCATGAGGACCGCGCTTACAGCATGAGGAGCTGCCGCCAAATACATCTTCAAGACTTCTTCCGGATACGGTGCTGTCAAAGTGGGCAGCTTTTCGATGAATCGTTTCATTTCCTTTAAAGCTTGCTCGGCCTCGCTGGTCCACTTGAAATTGTTCTTGTTGAGGCAATCCTTTAGCGTTTTTATAAAAGGTGGCGATTTCTCAACGTGCCTTGCCAGGAATCTACTAATAGCGACCAATCGTCCATTAAGAGCATGTGCATCCTTTAACGTTCTGGGCGACGACATCCTCGTGATGGCTGCTATCTTGTCCGGGTTGACTTTGAAACCATCCCTGGTGACTACTACCCCTAGGAACTTTCCTTCCTCCACTCCGAATGAGCATTTCTTGGGGTTTAGCTTTATGTTATATTCCCGCAGTTTTCTGAACGTCTCTTTGATGCCTTCGAGCATTTGCTTCTCCTCTACGCTCTTAATAACCAGGTCGTCCACATAGACCTCTAAGTTTCTGCCTATCTGTCTTTCAAAAGCCTTGTCCATGAGTCTTTGATAAGTGGCTCCTGCATTACGCAGACCAAAAGGCATTTTGGTATAACAGAGTATGCCTACATCGGTGTGGAACGCAGTTTTTTCTTCATCTTCGCGTGACATCTTGATCTGATTATAACCCTTGTAAGCGTCCAAGAAACATTTGTACCAAAGGGAACCAAAGAATCAACCTTGAAGTCGATTTCTGGTAATGGGTAGGCGTCTTTCGAACACGCTTTATTTAAATCTTTAAAATCCACGCACATTCTCCCTGTACCATCCGGCTTCTTGACCATAACAGGATTCGACACCCAGGTATGATATTTTGTTTCCCTGAGGATTCCTGCTTCCTCCAGTTTTCGTACCTCTTTGATAACTGCCTCCTTTCTATCCGGGGCCATACTGCGCTTGGCCTGGACGACCGGCTTAATGCCCGTGAGCATGGCTAGACGATGTTCTGCTTTGTCGAGGGGTATCCCGGTCATATCTGAGTGTTCGACCGCAAACACATCAGCATTTCTTCTCAACAGTTGTTTTAAACTGTTTTTGACATCGGGGGACAAGCTGTCCCCAATCGTTACCGTCTGATCTGGGTGGCGTGTGCTTAGGACCCATCGTTCTAGGCCGACGACCCCGCTAGGTCCCTGCCGGCATCTTTTAGTGTCAAGGACTTCACATATCCTATCCCGGCGGACCGTTGCGACCCCGCCAGGCGTTGGGACTTTCATGAATCCTCTTGCAGGTTACACAATCGCATCCAATTTTCCCAATGTGTACCTTCCAATGATGACGTTGTGATGCGAGTCAGGTTGTACGACCAGAAAGGTGAGAAGTAAAGTTCTTTAACGAGGGGCCGATCCGAACGTTACTGGGAAAGTAGCTTGACCAATCGGGTCTTCTTTTTCCCCTGTAAAGCCTTTGATTGGGGCGTGTACCGATTCCAATAATTTTTTGTCTTCTGGCTGCATCCGATTGAAACAATGTTCATATATGATGTCTTCAGAGCTTCCGGTGTCAACCAGATTCGTCTCATTTTGTAATCACCTACTGCCGTGGATATAATGAGAGGATCAGTAGTGAGGTTTCGGTCCTCCCCCCGTGGATCAACCGTCATGGTTACTAGCATCCAGGGTTCCAGTGTGGCAAAACGTCGCTTAACCCCTTTTCCTTTATCCATGGAGAGCATGTTGAGCTCCCGCTGTCTTTTACTCGTTCCCTTATCCGCCTCTTCTTTAACAATCGGGCCTTGTTTTATGTCTCGAACCAGGTGCGCCAGTTTTCCTGTTTTCACGTAGTATTCTATTTGCTTCTTCAACTCGTAACAATCGTTGGTGTCATGACCGACCCCTTTGTGATATTCACAATACTTGCTGGCGTCTTTGTTAGGTGCATCCTTCAGCGGTCTTGGAGGGTTAAGTTTTAGATTTTCTGATGCAAGAATTTCTGCCGGGGTCTTGCTGAGATTTGGATACTAGTCTGGGCCTGGAGGAAGATTCGTTTCAGGAGTAAGAACTTCTGGTCCTGTCATAGCGCGAATCCGAGCGATCGCTTTTTTGGAACCTATCACTTTTTCCCTTGGCCTTTAGGTTTCGCGGATCTCGATCGTCCTGACCCTTTGGTGTTTCTTTCTTTCTATTAGCAGCGTGACTAGCTGCTACCGTCTTTTCATCGATGGTACTAGGTACTCCATCTCTTCCATAGAGTGTTCGTAACAATTCATCGTCATTCACCCCTTGCAGGAAAGCACCACACGCCAGGTCGTTAGTGATGCCTGGAATTGCCAAGCTTTCCTTGTTGAATCGGATTATGAAGCTTTCCACTGTTTCGTTATCTCGGCGACGTATGTGTAACAACTCGTTTCGGTCTTTAGTGTGTCGCCTTTGCTGGCTGAATTGCAGCTGGAATTTAGACACCAAGTCTTCAAAACTATCGATCTCGCCTATGGGCAGGCCTGCTGCCCCGACCAATGTTTGGACAAACATTTTACACCAGAGGGGTATGGGCCAACAGGCCACTTCTCCTGCACTCTTAAACAAATTTAAATGATCATCGGGATCACTTAAACCGTCATATTTACCAACCGTCTGCGGCATCTTGGGTTTATCTTTTATGGGGGCCTCAGCAATCCTCCTGGTGAATTTGGACCTGTAGGTTGCGTCTACTGGTTTATAGGGCCCGGTAAGCTCGTCGTCTTCCACGTTCATGACTTGCACTTGATGAGTTCCCCCTTCTGGGGTTGTTCTTGGAGCGACACGGGGTTGCGTCGTTAAGGGGTTATGAGCATTGCCAGATTGTTCGTTTGGGGCAAAACGGGGCCTCGATGTGTTTCCCCTATCGTAAATTGGCTTCGTGCTTGGGGCAGTGACTAGAGCAGGATAAGACCACCATGGGGACATATAGGTAGCACAGGACGGTTGTTGCATGTAACTTTGCGTCGTCATCTGCGGTGAATACGTTTGACTACCCTGTTGTGGATAGTACCCATAAGGAAACGGATAGTAGTATCCTGGGAGATAGCTTTGATTTCCAGGCGTGATTGGGGCGTTCGTGATCCCTGCTGGCATGACCACCGGCTGATGGGGTGGAGTAGACAATGCGGCTTTGAGTGCCACCGAGTATAGCGGTGGCATACAGGACGCGGGAGGTGATGAATAATACCGAAGCATGCCCATCTGTTGCCTTGTGACTCCAGGAATTGCAGGTGAAATCACAGGTCTGGTGCTATTGGGTGTAGTTTGCGCGGTAACAATTGAGGCGGGCGAAAATACGGCGGTTACTGTGGAGGGATACGCTTCTGATGTTCCGCCGGATATTATGAGGGTTGAGAATACCCCGGCGGAGCCCCGCGTCAAATTCCCAGTTTAGGGATCTTGTTATCATTGGCGAAGCCGGGACTGCAGCGACTGCGAAATTTGGAGCAGGCGCCGCGCTCCAGACTGTCGTTGTCTGGTTGAGAGCTTCGGACATGTTCTGATTGCCCGTCGTTAGATCTGTGGCTTGAAAGTGGTCCCACGGATGGTGCCAATGAAGAAACACTAACCTGATGGTAATGATTCAACTCAACCTTCAACTCTCAGTGATCTGAACAACTGGCTACAAAACAGAACACCGTTAGGACTCGTTACAGGAATGGGGTTATTCCTGTAACCACCCTCCAGTGTGAGAATAAGTCTCGATTTATGGAGTAATGTAAAGAATAAGAGTTTTTGTGTATGAATCGTACCTTTTTTGTTCTCCCTCTATTTATAGATCACTAAGTAGGGTCTTCTTATAATTAGGAGAAAACTTAATGAGTAAGAGATTTGCATGATCTTCCCGCAATATAGGAGTTTCGGTTACTTTCTTTTATCCATATAGAATAGAACATTCTAGAATAAATGTAGTTATCGTTTAACAATTAATTATGGTAATGACCGGGTCGGGTTAGCCCATCCGGATCATACCTCGTCATGTCCCCCCAGTCCGGTGTTTATGAATTAAAAATTCATGAATCCGGACTTTAAGAAGACACCAAAATAATTATACCCTTTCTAGATAAAAGTCTTTTTTTTTTAAAGAAAACCATCCTTTGAAGCAAGACGGCGAAAGGACAGCTGACAGGTAAATCAACCATCATGAGGGTACAGTTGTAACAACCCTGGCGTGCCACGTGTAACCCTCTTATTGGGTATTTATTTGAATTTCAAAATCCGTACCGTCACATAAATACTATTTCAGGGAAACGGTTTCCATCCCCAAATCGATTTCAAAAATCTTATGGCGTCCAAACAAAGCGACTCATCTTCCACTCTGCCGACATGCTCTTCTGCAAATGGAGTGCCACGTCGTTCAATAACTTTGTGCATGAATATGATTTTAAATCAGAGTGGAACCCTGTACTGCCATCGAGTACTGATACCGCATTTCCACTTAGACATGGAAAAATAACCCTGTTTGGGGATTTTTTTCAAATTTGCAATTTCCGACTACCCATCACGAAATTCTGCAAAGCCATTCTTGAAGAATACAAGATCCATCTTTCCCAACTGCATTTCGTCACTTTGAATTTGCCTGTTTGGCGTTAGGTCATATACCCGAGACAATAATTTTTAGGGCTTTTTTCACTCTTGTTTGGAAATCCCCTTTTTTCACCTTCGATCGCCGTGACACTAAAATTTCCTACCTAAGGAATGTCCCCACAAGTTCAAAAGATAAAGATTGGAAGAAAAAAATCTTCTACGTGGAAAACTTTTATATCAAATTTTATGTATATAATTATATTTTAGGTATATGCAAGTTATATGGAAAACGTTATTTAAGAAATCCATTTGGAACGACCTTCAACAAATATACGAGGTGCATTTAGAAAAGCATGGAATACCCGACATGATTGGTAGCTTGGATTGTTGTCAATGGCGTTGGTATAATTATCCAACCTCATGGCGAGGTCAACATACACGCGGTGACTAGAAAGGACCAACTTTGGTTTTACAAGCGGTTGCGTCATACAACCTTTGGGTTTGGTCGGATTTCTTTGGTGTAGCTGGGTGTATGAACGACATTAATACCTTCGAGTGTTTACCATTGTTAACGATACCAAAGGTCGGTTTTCATGCAAACGGGAATGGCTACGAGCATGGCTACTATTTGGGCGATGGTATATACTTGGAGTATTCGAATATTCTTTAAACGTTTTCTGAAACGCTCGATGTGAAAAGACATTATTTTAATAAAACTACAAGAGTCTTCGCGAAAGGACACGAGAGGTGTTTTGGGGTTCTTCAACAACGATGGCATTTTATCATAAATCCTTGTCGTATGTGGCATAAGGATATAATTCAAATTGTCATGTATGCTTGCATCATTATGCATAACATGATCATAGAGGATGACGGAAAAACGATATGCCAAAACTATTTTCTGGAAGATGTATTTGAAGGAACCCAAGAAACAATGGCAGAGAGGTTGTTAAATGCTCAACTATTGCGATATAAGGAAATACATAACGCATTAAAGGCGGATTTGGTCGAGCATGCTTGGGCAATTCGCCCAATTAGACACAATGGTGACATCGAAGAAGAAGATTCCGAGGAAGAAGAAGTTGAGGAATTCGAAGCCGGAAACTTTGTAGACAAAGGTTTGGATGATGGAGAAAACGAAGAGGAAGAAGAGAGAACGACGATGAATACGAAGAATAAATGTATTGCTTTTTTTATTGTAATGATTTTTAGATTTAATAAAAGTGTTTTTTATATTATTTAGAGATTAAATGAAATGGTTTCTAATTTTATAAAGTTATAAATTAATTATAAAAAAAGTTAAAAATTAATAATTGAGTAATGATGAGGTAGGGACTTTATGACTACGCCTTCTAGTAATATAACGCCCCTCTATGACGTGGAGTGACACTTATCACATAACGGCTCTAAATATACTTTATGACTACATATGCTCTAATTGGTGTAAAAAAGACATATATGACTTGAAGTCTATTAGGCATTGTGGCATGTAAATGGGGAAGAGTTGAGTAAATAGGAGGAATGCAAACGTGAGATTTAACAGAAGATATTTTTGTTCCTCATTGTGTTTTTATACTATAGTTAATATAATATTCTATTTAGTTTTTATTACTTTCATGTGTATTATAAAAAAATAAACTTTATTTCTCTAAGCAATTCTTTCTAATTTATTACTTTATATTGCTTTTTTTATTAATTGTATATTTTTGTTAATTTAACTAAGATTGATATTTGTTTATTTTAAAATTTATATGTTATATATATACACACATAAAAGGGGGAGTTCACAGGAGAAACATACAAAAATTAAGAACCATGGGTAAAACATCTAAATAAACCAAAAAAACAATCATTTTTACATGTTAAAAGTTACTTTTTACCTAATTTTTTTTTGAAGGTTTTGCATATAAACACATGTAGAGTCGTTTTAACACAAAAAGTTAAATAAGAAAGTTCCGAAATAGATAAGGAAGTAACAAAATTTTACAAGGATTAATTTCCTTATTTGAACTATGACAAACGACAAAATATCCGGTAACTCCATACACTTAATCACCATTTAATTATAAAATTTCGTGCATTAGACTTAATTACAACATGTTTGAGTCTCATAAGTCTAGCAATCTCAAGTAATGCATTTCATTTGCATATCATATGATTTTATTCGCCGCGTCATGAAACAATACAAACCATGTACAAAGACCGTTGGTAGATTGTCCGGCTATACTAGTTGTGTCAGCACGGTTCTGGTACTCACCTAAATGACAAGTTTAAGACTTGGAATTAGGTCCAACATCAAAGTTATACCAAACCCCAAGTGGGAAAACAAGTACACATGATAAGCTCTTCGGAAAATAAACAAACACTTAAATTGTCCAATTCAATCCGTTAAAATAACTGTAACACCCCAAAATCTTTATATATGTGTATATATATATGTAAACATAATTGTTGTTAGAATGGTAACTAGTATTATAAACCTAGCTAGAGTATAATTAAGATTTTAACTTAAAGAATGTGTCTTAGCCATAAAATTATAAACACCCAAACTTGAGGGGCCAAATTGGGATAAGTGGTAATATGAATTAATAAAAGCAAAATTAAAACACAAACACACACACACACATCTGTGTGTGTGTGTCGACTAGAACTAGAGAAAGAAGGGGGGAAACCTCTTTCCAACACAAAATCAGAAAATTGAAGAAGAATCAAGGCTTGATTGTATGCATGAACACAAATTCTCCATCATCTAAGAGTTCTTAACATAAGGTAAGTTGAATTCCATGATTTGGTGATTTTTGTAAAAAGTGGGTTGCAACCATGAGTTCATTGAAGTTAGTATGGTTATGAGTTAGAATCACCTTATAGAACAAGATTTATGCTTGAAATTGGTTATCTTGATGATTAAAAGTGAAAACCCATTTGTAGTAGTAGTATGATGAAATATGATGATTATGTAGGTGTAAAATATGTGTAATGTTGATGTATGAACTTGTATGTAATGGAGTATTGTTAAATAATTTGATGTGGGATGTTATGTGAAATTGATTGATTGATTATAATAATCCATGTTGTGAAATAGGAAGAATGTGCATAGACTACTTGTACATCATGATTTGATTTAGGTATGCACACCAAGTGTTTGATGACATGCCTAGAATATAGGTTTTTATGTGATTTCAATGATCTTATGTGATTGTGATGTTAAACGGATAATGTCGATAATGTGAGGAATTATTAATATGTTATGTTAAGAAAGGGAATGAAATGAAAAACATGAGATTAAAGAATGCTAATTATAAAATTTTAGGTGTGAAAGAAGAATGCTCGGGTAGCAAGAAGGCACAAGGCGTTCAAGATCGAGGTACGCACACTTGTACGATTAAAGTTTATTTATAGTATTGCTTAATGTAATATATTTTAGTAGTCGTAGTCTGCTAGAGAATGATTATGAAAAAGACCCATTACGAATGGGTCGAGCGAACTAGAATGTCACGTTAGAGAATGATTTTGTATTAGACCCACTACGAACGGGTCGAATGAACTAGAATGTTATGTTAAAGAATGATCCAGAAAAGACCCACTGTGAACAAGTCGAACTGTCGCAACCCCCGACCCCTACCCCGGGAGCGAGAGCCGCGACAACCGCAGTCAGGTGGTACCGGTGTTTATTAATTTGGCAGCGGAATTAAAACATCATGATCGTAGTTAGGAAATCAATTTTAGAGTTTCAAAACACCAAACTTTTATATTAAACAAATGGGATGAAACCCATGTTTTATTCATAACATCTTTTTAGGGATAAACCCTAATTGCTGAGAATATAAAACTTTTATTTAGGTAACTTTATAGCCACCCTTTCTTTAAGCCTTTAGTGCTCCATAGCTGGCTTCTTATAACTTCACATTAAGCTACCTGAAACGCGTTTTAAAAATATTTTATCAGCAAAAAAATACTGGCGAGTTCATTCCATTTATAAAATGACATATCATTATACTTTACAGTATTAAGGGCGATTACAGTGTAAGTTTTCTATCAATTATTCAACACAGTAGGCGACTGGGGACACTCCCCTCGTGCTTATGGTCATATTCCTGTGGGACCTGTCTCCCAACAAGTAACGGTTCCTGTCACACCCTTGGTGACTATGGACTAGTAATGTACAAAACCCCAACTACTGGCAACAATTATAGATTACACAGACTTATTCCCTGTAAATATAACTGAAATTTGGTTAAAAAAGGGAATGACTCACATTGAAAACTTAGGTGTTCCTACGGCCTTTCTGTTGACAATTCCTGATTACTTCCTGGAATTTTTATTAAAACATACAATGCACACGTGTTAGTAAATTAACCCAAGTCACTTTAGCCATACAACACGAGATAGAACCCCAACGAGTCTTAGTCAGGCAGAGCCTTAACATGCGTTGGTGGGTCCTAAATCAATCGGGTAGGGTGCCCATACAACACGAGATAGAACCCCAATGAACTTAGTCAGGCAGAGCCTTGACACACGTTAGTGGGTCCTAAATCAGGTAGGGTAACAAATTAGTGATCGGGGGTTAAAATACTTACAGCGGGCAACGTTTCGCAGGTTTAAGGGGTGTTATTTAGATAAACGTAGATTCGAGAGAGTTCTGATCGGAGAATTTCAATCGAACAGGTGCAAATTTTCCAGTCCCAGGCCTGGCCTTTTATACTTGAAATTGGTTTCTCCCGCGCATCACGCGGGATTCCGGGTTCCCTCTCGCGTGGCGCCTGAGACACCTAGCTAGGGCTAGGTCAGCCTAGTAACGAGTTAGGGTTGCCACTTGTCACGAAAAGGTGACACGTCACCTGGGCTTCTCCCGCGCGTCATGACAGAGACAGGGGTCTCTGGCGCGTGGCGCCTAGGATACCCATGTGGAGTTTTCTCGTTTTGCATGCCGAGTATCGATTCGCGTGTCTGGTTCTTCGTTTCAACACATTTTTAGGGTGTTTTGGAGAGTTGTTACACTAACGAACAAGAATGTCACATTATAGAATGAATATGTATTAGACCCACTACGAACGGGTCGAACTAACTAGAATGAATATGCAAAAGAATGGTCATATGTTGACCCGTGATGAACGGGTCAAATAAACTAGAATGAGGATGTAAAAAGGGATGGCCGTATGATGATACACCATGAACGGGTCAAACGAAAGAATGTTAGTATTAGTCTAAAAAGTGAATAAGAATGAAAACGATAAATAGTATGGTTACCATGTTTGTTGGAAGTTAGAATTCTATGTTAGTATGATGTATTCATATATAGATGATAATAATTCTTGTTGTTATGTAATAGGTAAAGCTCTAATTTAAATGGCCATGCTACACTCAGAACGAACATACTCCATATCACCCTCAACAAGCTACCGAACTTAACTTGTCTAAATGGGTAAAAATGTTTTGGATACTATGTAGGTAATGTTTAGTTGTCAAAATTTATCTTAAGACTTGCGTTTTATAGTTTTGTAAAGTGATGGAAGGTTTGCAACTAGAATTTAAATGGATGTTTTGTAACTTCGGATCTAGTTTTCAAGTAACATGCAAAAGTTATTGGTCGTAAATTCTATTGATTAAGTCTTGGTATTTTCCGTTTGAGTTATGGGCGCTTCAATAACAATTTTCAGCAAACTAGTAACAAAATTCAACATTGTTTGGTAAATATAAGATCCATAAATGATGTTAAACATCATAAAAAACATCAAGGACACTAAATATATATCATAAGGATATATAAACATCAATTACAATACAAGTTACATAAGTTACCTTTTAACGATTCGTAAGCGAAACTAGCACCTGATTAAACATCCGAATACTATCTAGATATAATTTATAAAATACTAACATTATTTGGCAATATGAAGCTAGTTAAATTCATTAAACACATTGATTTGTCCAAATTATGCACTACCATATAAAACATGCATTTTATTCAAACCTTAAACTCTAAACACTTAACTTTGCAAAACTCTTCAAGACCCCCCCCCCCCACACACACACATACTCATAACTGTCCACACATCTGTGGGCCCCACCTGGGCTAGTCTTGGTCAATATTGAGTCAAAGATGCTCCTTGTTATCCAATGGATTAAGTTTTGGTGGAAAATTATAAGTCCATTAGTCTAAGAACCTTATCCATCTCACCATAATCTCTCACACTAAAAAAACACACACAAAACCTCTGCATCTTCTTCCCCAATGAAGGGGTATGGTCCCAAAAACCTTGCGCCAATCAAGGAAACCATACCCATTAATAACTTCTAAGAAAACTGCGCGCAGACTTCTTTGCCAAAATAAGATTTATTAGAACTCTGCGCCAAATATCCAAGAGAGGAAAGCGTCATTTAACTACCTTGCGCGGGCCCGCGCAAGGTTCAAAGTTAACCTTGAACACTCTCTTTGGATAAATGCTTCATTTAACTACCTTGCGCGGGCTCGCGCAAGTTTCAAAGTTAACCTTGAACACTCTCTTTGGATAAATGCTTCATTTAACTACCTTGCGCGGGCTCGCGCAAGTTTCAAAGTTAACCTTGAACACTCTCGTTTGATAATGCTTCATTTAACTACCTTGCGCGGGCTCGCGCAAGGTTCAAAGTTAACCTTGAACATTCTTGTTTGATAATGCTCCATGCACAAACCTTGAGCAGACATTTATATCAAAGCAAGCATCCACCAAACGTTGCGCTAAGCAGCAAGGAGAAGAAGGAAGATCAGTCAACTAACTTGCGCTTCTCGCGCAAGGAAACAGTAAATCCTGAGAAACTTTCCCTTAGCAAAATCCTTAACTTGGTGCAGAAGCAAAGGGAATCTTTTCTGTTGTAACAGAATGTACATGTGGCGAATAATAGATGGGTAACAGCTGTGAAACCTTTTAGAAGCCATTAACACCCAATCGTGCAAGCATCTTTTAGGTTATAACCAATTGCCACATGGCAGCATCTGGACGGCTGAGGAAGATCACGGTGATGGCATGCTCACATTTATAAGATGTAGTGATCTCATATTGACACATGGCACCTCCCTAACCGCTGATGAGCTCACGATCCGTGTGCACTAACGGATTGCCAACAAACGTTAACGGAATAACAAAATATTCTGTTAAAGTTATCAATCTCTCTTTTTGGCGCCAAACACCGACTATAAATAAGTAACTTGGAGTTCAAGGAAATGTATTCACTCTCAACTACTCTCTCACTTACAATACTTACTTCCGACTGCCTGTACTTATTCTCACGCCGGAGGGTGGTCATGGAGAGAACCCCCTTCTCCCCGTGGCGAGCTAACGGTGTTCTGTTTTGCAGGATCAGCCGGAATATTGTACTATTCATCATCCATCGTGAAACTACACGGAGGGTTAACCCTTTTATGCAGAGCCCATTCTATAGATCTACTTTGATTCCGGTCTAGTTGATCTAGGGTTTCTTCATTGGCGCCCACCGATTTCGATTCTTTCTCACCTTTCGTTTCATTTCACTTAGATCTACAGCGTCATGGCTGACGGATCATCTTTTCAAGGTCCTCAATCAGGGATTCGACGCGTTGTTGTCGGACCTCAGGTCGACGGACAAATAGTTGAGGATTCTTCCGGCGAAGCTAATGCTCAGTATGATCCTAATCATGCGAGTATTCCTGTAACGCCGGTGGCTCCTCAGGTTGATGTTATGTCGATTTTACTACCTTGAGAGACTCCATTATCGTGGTTAATCAAATCTCAAGCGACTCTAAACGCTATGTATGCTCAGTTATGTGCCCAAACTGGAACTCCAGCTTTTCAAGCTCCGGTTAACGCTCCTCAGGTCCGTGCTTCGCCGGCACCTCGAGTTTTGAGTTTATACTCAAAGTCATCCTCGTTCCCCTTCGCGCATGCCTGAAGATGGAACAGAAATGTATTCTAAAACCAGGAATGATCCTGTTCATTCTGGTAATAGAAGACAAGAAGACAACGTTCAGCGTCGCGCATCTGTCCACTCTCGTTTGGGCCCGCGGTCTTCGCAGAAACGGGACACCCAACACGATGAGCTCGATAGAACCTATGAGGAAGGAGATAGTGCAAGTATTTTTAATCGAATATCTGCAGATCATGCTAGTTACAGGCCAAAAGTACGCGTTGTATACAATCCAGAAGCTGAGCATGATTACAATTTGGTGTATCGCCCAACCGAAGCAGCTGAACAATCAAAGTTTACCAGAGAGATAGTACTGGCTCTGTTGGAGCGAGCGAAATTACCATCCAACGTTGGAAAGTTTAACGGTTTGACCGATCCTGATGATCACATGCGCCTCTTTACCGGTGCAGGGATACTTGGGTGCTGGACATTGCCAATGTGATGTCACCTATTTGTACAGACCCTTACTGGCGCTGCGCGCCTTTGGTTTGATAATTTGCCGGCAGGTAAACTTTTCTCTTGTAACGACTTAAAAGAGAAATTTCTTACACACTTTAGCCAGCAACGGCGATACGTGCGCGACTCCTCGGATGTAATGAACATCTGGCGAAGGGACGATGAAAGCCTCGAAGATTTTATAACGCGTTACAATACAGAGGTGTTGGAGATTGGAGATGTCCATGAAGACCTTATACGCGCGCAGTTCAAGTATGTGGTAAGGTGCGACGAAATGATTAAAGTGTTGTCTGGTACAACTGGCCTTCCAAAAAACTAGGATAAACTCATGGCGGCAGCCAAGGTCTACGCCCAGACTGAGCGCAACTTAAGTTCTAACCGGCCACCTCTGCCTTAGAATCGTCCGCAAGACTTGAGTAGAGGTAGTCGCAAGTATAAGAGGAATCGGAAAGAGTCAAGTCAGAATTCGTATTCTCCTTATTCACCAATTGATGCGCGAGCAACAATCAACAAGATAACAACTCAAAAAGCGATTAAGCAGGAGAATAGGGAACGTCAGTGGACTCCCTTAACGAAATCTCCGGCTAAGGTTCTCAGCACTGAGAATTATCAGTTTAAACAGCCGCAACCAATGAAAAACAAAAAAGGGCAAGACCCAAATTTGTTTTGTGACTATCATAGAGACACAAGCCACACAACAGATAACTGCATCAGTCTGCACACGGAGATTGAAAAAGCATTAAAAAGTGGGAAGCTTACACATCTAGTCCAGAATGTGCACAAGGAGATTAAGCAGATTACGCGCGAGAACGAAGGGCCTAGCAACAAGAAAATGAAACAGCACGTTTCCATGATTCAAGGTGGATCATCGCGCAAGCGTAGCCTTCAACATTTTCAAAACAACACTTGGCGCGAATAGCAAGTCATTTTTCCTATCGTTCCAGGAGGTCCTCAAGAAGACCAGCCAGTAGTTATCACCGGTATCTTTGGGAATTACCAAACAGACTATATGTTTATAGATCCGGGTAGTTCCATGGATATCATGTATGAGCAGTGCTTCAAGCAACTAGATCCTGAGGATAAGGCACGCTTGGAACCAGTTGATTTTCCATTAACTGGGTTCTACAATGAGGCTGTCTCTCCTCTAGGAAAAATCCTCTTTCCTGTTACTTTATCTGATGGGAGGTGTTCTCGAACGAGTAACGTCAACTTCATGGTGATGCCGGCAAATTCCCGTCACGATGTACTATTAGGACGCCGCGCGCAACGTGATTTTAGTATGATTACGTCCGCTCCGCATGCTGCTTGTGGTTCTCCAACACCAAATGGTGTAGCTATACTTTATGCACGGAAAGAAATCATGTCAATTGAGGAACCAGTTATGAAGGCTGGCAAGACATTGCCAAGCAATGAACCAGAAAAGTGGGTACTCAACAATAAGTACCTTGAGCAGACAATCTTATTAGGGCCTGCAGTCAGTATTGAAATTCGTGCAAAGCTTAAACTACTGTTGTTTCGCAACAAAGACATTTTCGCCTGGACACCTGCCGACATGGTTGGTGTCCCGCGCGACGTTACGGAACATTGCCTGAATGTATTTCCATTAGCAGAACCAGTTGTGAAGAAAAAGCGCAGCCTCGGGTCAGAAAAGACAGAGGCAATGAACGAACAAGTCACCGAGTTACTAAATGCTGGTATTCTGCGCGAAGTCAAATACCAGACCTGGGTGGCAAACCCAGTTATGGTAAAGAAACATAATGGCGGATGGCGGATGTGCGTAGATTTTAAAGATCTAAACAAGGCGTGTCCGAAAGATTGTTATTCTCTTCCTGAGATTGACAAAAAGGTTGACTCATTAGCTTCCTTTCGCTGGAAATGTTTTCTAGATTGTTATAAAGGTTATGATCAAGTCTTGATGAAAAAAGAGGACGAAGATAAAACCGCTTTTCGCACGGAGAAGGGCATTTTTTTGTTATACCAAAATGCCTTTTGGTCTCCGCAATGCGGGAGCTACTTATCAAAGATTGATGGATACAGTGTTTGGAGATGACATCGGGAAAACGGTGGAAGTCTACATTGATGATTTGGTCGTTATGAGTAATTCAGAAGACACTATGCTAGACAACATCCAACGAACTTTTGATTCTCCACGCGAGGTAAATCTAAAGTTAAATCCCAATAAATGCTCCTTCGGCATGGAGGAGGGCAAATTTTTGGGTTTCATCGTCACCAAAGACGGTTTCAAAGTTAATCCCGAGAAGGTCGAGGCAATACAAAGAATGTCTTCTCCTACTACCATCAAAGAGATGCAACGTTTAGCTGGAAGGTTAGCTGCGCTAAACCGCTTCCTCGCCAATCATGCTGCAAAATCTTATCCATTTATTCGAACCTTGCGCAATTGTACGAAGAGCAAAGAGTTCACATGGACTGAAGCTGATCAAGCTTTCCAGCAGATGAAAGATTGTTTAGTTCAACTTCCCGCACTTACTGCTCCTTGAGAAAAAGAACCCATGGTCTTGTATCTTGTAGCATCTGAGGTAGCAGTAGGTGTTGTCTTGTTGGTAGAACGCAAAGGGGTCCAGTCTCCAATTTATATATCAGCAAGATGTTGAACGATCCAGAGACAAGGTATTCAATCATGGAGAAATTAGTTTTAGCATTGGTCCATGCTTCGCGCAGGCTGCGAAGATACTTTTCGGGACATGTTATTACAGTTTTAACAAATTTTCACATTGGCCAAGTCCTGGCCAAACCAGACGTTTCTGGACGACTTGCGAAATGGGCAATAGAATTGGGAGGTTATAACATCTGTTATTAACCTAGACCAACTATCAAAGGCCAAGTTTTGGCAGATTTCATCGCTGAAATTCCTGCTGATAAGCTTGAAGAATGCCAAGCAATCCAAAACCCAGTCCCAGTCATCGATAACAGAGCCTGGACATTGTTTACAGATGGCGCATCAAACAGTGATGGGGCTGGAGTAGGTCTTCGATTAATGAGTCCAGAGGGAGCAAAATTCACATATGCAATTCGGTTGGATTTTAAAAGCACCAACAACGAGCCTGAATATGAAGCTTTCCTAACAGGCTTACGCCTCGCTATCAAAATGGGTGCAACAAATTTAGAAGCCCATGTTGATTCATTACTAGTTGCTGAGCAAGTAATTGGAACGTACGATGCAAAGGGAGATATCATGGCTTTATACTTGGCGCAAGCCAAGGCTCTTATAGCACAGTTCCAACAATTTAAAGTCACACACGTCAAGCGAAGTGAAAACAAACATGCTGATGCTTTAAGTAAACTCGCAGCAACTAGTTTCAAACATTTGGCTAAGGAAGTTCGCATCGAGGTTTTAAGTAATCCATCAGTTCCCCTCAGACAAGTAACAATGGTCGAAGTAGGAGATCCATCATGGATGTCTCCAATAATAATGTATTTCTTACATGGTTCTTTACCAGAAGATAAAGCGCAAGCACGTAAGTTACGATGCAAAGCCCTCAATTACGAAATGATTGACGGTATTCTTTACCGACGCTCTTACAAGGGTCCTTTACTCCGCTGCGTTAACAAACATGATGCGCAATACCTGATCAGGGAGGTTCATGAGGAGCTATGCGTATACATTCGGGGCCGCGCATGGTAGTAGCCAAAGTGAAAAGCGCAGGGTATTATTGGCCCGGAATGTACGTTGACGCGGTGGAGATCTTGCGCAAATGCATGTCCTGCCAAAGGCATGCCCCTAAAACGTTGCGCCCAAAGAATCCTTTAGTACCCGTCACAACAGCTTGGCCATTTCAACAATGGGCCATTGATTTAGTGGGACCATTTCCGGATGCGCCCGGCGCAGTTAAGTTTATCATTGTTGCGGTCGATTACTTCACCAAATGGGTTGAAGCCAAACCTTTAGCTTCTACTACAGCGATGGTAATTCGCAAATTCATCTGGGAATACATTATTTGCCATTTGGTCTGCCCATGCGCATTATTACAGACAACGGTACAAATTTAATGGCTGATGAGTTGCAAACATGGATGACCGAAATGGGAATCCAACATGTTTTCGCTTATGTTGCACACCCACAAGCAAATGGTCAAGTTGAAAGCATAAACAAACAGTTGGTCGACGGTATCAAGGCCCGCCTTGGCACGGCACGGCGGAGGTGGGTTGACGAATTGCCTAGCATCTTGTGGGCACACCGAACTATGCCCAAGACTAGCACTGGAGAAACTCCTTTTAGCCTTGTGTACGGCACGGAAACTGTGATTCCTGCCGAAATTGGGTTACCATCTCCAAGAATGCTAGCTTTGGAAAAACACGATAACGAAGAACAAAGGCGCATCGACCTAGACTTATTAGAAGAACGACGAGAAAATGCAGCGATTCGCGAAGCTAAGTACAAGTCTCAGCTTGAAAGGTATTACAACAAAAGGGTGCGCATCTGTTCCTTTTCGCCTGGTGACTTTGTTCTTCGCGATAATGAAACATCGAATGCCGAAAAACCGGGGAAGTTAGCCCCGTGATGGGAAGGTCCGTACGTGATAAATGAAGTATTGGGAAAAGGCGCATACACTCTGAAGCGTATGGACAGATCCAGCGTTCCTCGAACCTGGAATGCCCAACAACTACGCCGATGTTATATGTAATCTCAGTCCTCTAAGCAACTTCTGAGCGTTGCGTAATGAGACTGCTTACTTTATTTTGTTATGTAATCTTAGTGGCAGCCATAGTTTTGCGTTTTATCAGTATGAATAAAATACTATGCCACTACTTACAGTCTTGAATATGTTCATTTACAAATGCATGTAATTCCTTTGGATAAACAAAAACACAAACTCATGAGCCACAAGCTAACTTAATACTTACGCTCACACATGAGAAAAGAAACTGTTCATTTGTCTATCATACACAAGTAATTGGTCCCATGCAGACATTGTAAAGCTGAAGTATATTATATTCACATCACAATACTTGCGCAGCAGCGCAACGTTACAAGTTATCACAGCAAAAAATTACAAATTTCCTATTCTATGGATTTGGTTCCCGCCTTCTTCTCTGTTGAAGAAAAGATCTCCTTTAGTTTATCAACAAAGTCGTCTTGCTGCAGCGTGGCATCCACAAGGTCCATAATCGGAATTTGCAATTAATCATATTTTTCTTTGGCAGCAGAATAAATGGCGGCAGTATTTAGCCCATGCGTGGCAGCACGACTTGTATCCCATTCGGTCTTCAGCGCATGGGCCACGTGCAAAGTACACTGTCTATAGTCCTCGGCATACCCGTCATTGCGCGCCGCGATCATCAATTCTGCCACTCTCTCATCCAACTCCGTAGAGTTAAGGATGGCATTTGCAATCTGTATACAAATACAATCAGTATATGTTGCGACAATCAAACCAGACATGTATAAAGAAAAGGGAATATTACCTCCACAATATCGTACTCCCGCAACCAAGTAAGCTAGTTCATGAGGGATTCGGTGAGGCTTTCTGCTGTAGCGCTAGCGACCTCCGTGTCGTTAATTTTTTGTTCGCCTTCAGTCAAACGGCGGATCAACTCGGTTTTTTCTGTTCGGTGAAGGTTGATATCTTTTTTCAAACTATCAACCTCATCTTGCAGCCGCGCCTGGTCAAATAGCATAGCAGTTAGATCATCAATTTCTTTATTCTTAAGAAGGAGAGTCATTTTGGTTAATACCTCATTCTGCTCGCTCCTTTCTCTGTGTGAGCGCGCCTCTTCTGCTGCCGCAACTGCATCAGCTTTCTCTTTCTTGAGTTTCTCAATTTCGTTGCACAGAGAAATTTTTTCTTTGTTATCACGATCACAAGCCTCCACAAAGCGCTTGCGCTCGTCCGCATATTGCGCAGCAGAAGCCTCACACTTGCGCTTCCACGACAGCGCAGCCCACTCTTCAGTCTTCTTCTCTTCCTCAAACTGGGCCTTTTCCGCCTCAAAATCGACGAGCATTTTAAACGTCTTCTCCTTCTCAAGTTTGGCCTTTGCCTTCTCAAGCTCAACCTCATCCCACTCTTTGTTCATGCTGCGCCATTCGCACACAATCCTGTTTATGGTGGAAGAGGCAAGGGCAGACTCTTGCAAATATGACTCGTAGGTAGCCTCGTGGTCTTTTTCTTCCTGGCGCTTCACCTCCGCCGGCGGGAAGATGCCCTTATACCACTCCCTGCAGGAGTGCCAATTAGTGAAAACATCACCCTGTTTAACTTTCCACACGGGCTGATGAATCGTAGAGGCACGCCTCTCAGAATAAGAGCGATAATAATAGTCCCCAGGCGTCTCCTCTGGGCGAATAGGCGACTCCTCCGAATCCTTAACAAACACAAAGCCTTCGCTCTGTGTTGAAGGTCCGGCTCCCTTGGATATCAACTTTGACGGTTCCCCAACATCTATAGCCGTATCTTTAACCTGCTCGCCAGCAGGATTCTCAGCATCAAAATTTTTGGGCTCTTCTCCCGGAGCCACTTTCTCAATATTTTCCGGGACGATGGGGTCGGCGTCAAGAACAGGAGTTTCTTGCCTTGCATCTCCCTCTTCAACGTTCTCAGGCCTGCGCGGCGATGGTATAGTAGATGAGGTGGCCAGCGCAGCCTTCACCATTTTCTCTGCAAAACATATTAACAAATACCAAGTATAAGATTCTGCGCAACTTTTATGACAGAAATGCGCAACAAACTAAACGTACCAGGTGAGAACATCTTTGCAAAGGCATCCATATTGCCCTTCTTACCAATGCGCGGGCTCGCAACTTTGGTTGGCGCAGGAGTTTTATTTTCCGCCTCCTTCCTCTTCTTAGAAGTGCGCTTCAACGCCTCTTCCGGGCTAGAAGGTACTTCCAAATGATCATCTAGGTTCGCAGCAGGAAGAGATGAGGTGTCACGGGTTCTGGCTTCGGTTTCTTCAAACCTACAGGTGCAAGACCCTCCAGTGAGTCCGACACCACAACATAATTGCACCAAGAGTCAGATACGGGAAGCGTACCTTTCTTGCCCTCAGCTTTCGCAGCAGCTGATGGCTTGGTTTTTTGCTCTGGGTTGGAAGGGGGAGGCGCAGCAGCTGCAGCAGCAGTTGGTTTCTTCTTCTTCTTCGAATCAGGGCCTACGCCCAAGTTTAGCAAACACCTATATAATGAATCATATTGAGCAAACGTTGCGCCATTAGTTATCTTGCAAAATTACTTAGAAAAAATGTTCAAGAGTAATATTGCAATATCAACTTAGGCTTTGTAAGGACTTATTTACCAGTCTTCGAATATGGTTGCGCCTCCAGATCCTCCTCCTTGGGCAACTCAAAGTTCCCCAAGATTTGTGAGAACCAAGTTTCCTCACCATCAGCAATAGGCACGACGGTCATTTTTCCTTTCTCTCTCTTGAAAGAGACCAATTAGAGAGGCGCAGCTACATAACAAACATTTTTGCATCAGTACATATCTATTGAAAGATATTGCTAGGAAGTTAAATGGTTACATACTAGTTCCATCTTCTGTATACACCGGTTTTTCCCGGCGTTCCTTCTTCCAGAAAATACTCATCCCGGCAGCGCTGAGGGCCCTCTCCGGCAAAACAATATTGGGCACGTCTTTAATATCTTGATACCATACCTCGTCGGCAAGTATGGGAAGGGTCTCCTTCTCGATCTCATCACCGGCCCGGAATGTCATCTTCATCGGGATCACCGCCGCCTTGATAAAGAAGAACTTCTGCTTCCAGTCGTGGTAGGACTTTGGCAGCACCAACAGCAATCGTTTGGCTTGCACATGCTGTTGGAACGAATAAAAACCCAACGAGCAGTGCAGCTGGTAGAAAACTCTAAACTTCTCGACCGACGGCACGATCTGCATCGATCGGTAAACGAACTCAAAATGCCAGATCCTCACCATTCCCATCGGGCTCAACTGAGAAATATGAATCTTGTAAAAACCAAGAATTTCTAGCAAGAAATGGGTCACCGGCAGCCGGAAGTTCCCTTCGGCAAAATAATCGTAAAATAATGTAATGTAGCCGGCCGGCGCATCAGCCGCCGTGGCATTCGCCACCGGAAAAAACGCTTTCCAGGACGGAGCGGAAAGGAAGTTGGTGGCAAGATTGTCGAAATCTTTCTTCGACCACTTTAGCGGTGGCAAGCTTGACGACGACATCTCAGCAGAACTTGCACCGGTGGCCATAACTCGAACTTTGAAGAAAACATAGAAAACTTTGAAGGTCGCCGGAATTTTTGAACACAAATTTCTCTCAAGTTATAATTGGGTGAGGAAGCAAATGAATCGTTGATCCCTTTATATACTAACCGCAATTAATGCACGATTTAACTGCAGCGACTTTTGCGACCATCACGTATCCCCAAGTAACCGCAGGGGCGAGTGGGGAACATTAACCACCCCACGCGCGCGAGTGTCGCCGAAGAGCATTAAATACGGTAAGACATGTACTGTTGACAACCTGTCAACAGTACCACTACGTCTCAAGAACGTGCGTCGTCACCAACTACACCCTCCAGATAAGTGCCACGTGTCTAAGTATATTTGAAATTCAAATACTTTTTCAAAATTCACTTACGACACGTCATCAAGATGCATAAAGCAACAAAAAGCTAGTCCTTACCTAGCGCAACACATTTATCTTAAGTCCAGTGCTCCACCTACTTTTTATTCTTACATAGGAGCAACACTGGACTGGGGGGACTTGAAGGGGTATGGCCCTAAAAACCTTGCGCCAATCAAGGAAACCGTACCCATTAATAACTTCTAAGAAAACTGCGCGCAGACTTCTTTGCCAAAATAAGATTTGTTAGAACTCTGCGCCAAATATCCAAGAGAGGAAAGCGTCATTTAACTACCTTGCGCAGGCCCGCGCAAGGTTCAAAGTTAACCCTGAACACACTCTTTGGATAAATGCTTCATTTAACTACCTTGCGCGGGCTCGCGCAAGGTTCAAAGTTAACCTTGAACACTCTCGTTTGATAATTCTTCATTTAACTACCTTGCACGGGCTCGCGCAAGGTTCAAAGTTAACCTTGAATACTCTCTTTGGATGAATGCTTCATTTAACTACCTTGCGCGGGCTCGCGCAAGGTTCAAAATTAACCTTGAACACTCTCGTTTGATAATGCTTCATTTAACTACCTTGTGCGGGCTCGCGCTAGGTTCAAAGTTAACCTTGAACATTCTTGTTTGATAATGCTCCATGCACAAACCTTGCGCAGATATTTATATCAAAGCAAGCATCCACCAAACGTTGCGCTAAGCAGCAAGGATAAGAAGGAAGATCAGTCAACTAACTTGCGCTTCTCGCGCAAGGAAACAGTAAATCCTTAGAAACTTTCCCTTAGCAAAATCCTTGACTTGGTGCAGAAGCAAAGGGAATCTTTTCTGTTGTAACGGAATGTACACGTGGCGAATAATAGATGGGTAACAGCTGTGAAATCTTCTAGAAGCCATTAACACCCAATCGTGCAAGCATCTTTTCGGTTATAACCAATTGCCACATGGCAGCATCTGGATGGCTGAGGAAGATCACGGTGATGGCATGCTTACATTTATAAGATGTAGTGATCTCATGTTGACACGTGGCACCTCCCTAACCGCTGATGAGCTCACGATAATGGATTGCCAACAAACGTTAACGGAATAACAAAAGATTCCGTTAAAGTTAACAATCTCTCTTTTTGGCGCCAAACACCAGCTATAAATAAGTAACTTGGAGTTCAAGGAAAGGTATTCACTCTCAACTACTCTCTCACTTACAATACTTACTTCCGACTACCTGTACTTATTCTCACGTCGGAGGGTGGTCATGGAGAGAACCCCCCATTCTCCCCGTGGCGAGCTAACGGTGTTCTGTTTTGCAGGATCAGTCGGAATATTGTACTATTCATCATCCATCGTGAAACCAAACGGAGGGTTAACCCTTTTATGCAGAGCCCATTCCATAGATCTACTTTGATTCCGGTCTAGTTGATCTAGGGTTTCTTCACCCAAATTTCGGCCATAACACCCTCAAACACCTTGAAGTTTCAAGCTTCATCAATTTATTCCAAGGTATACAAGATGATGTACAAGATGCACAAAGGTGCATGCAAGTGAAGAAAGTCTTTTACCCTCATCCAAGAGTTATTAACCAAGGCTTGAATCTTCTTCTTTCTCACTTACAAGAGTTCTTCCCTAGCCTTGTGTTAGTTGTAAGTGTTCTTATACACCTGGTTTACTTATCATTATGTAAAGATCACTCAAAGTGCAAGTATCATCCAAGAACCTTGCTTAAAAGCATGAAGAACATAACATAAACAACTTGATATAACTAATCTAAGTGGGTTTTTGTGTTGATCTTGTTGTGAATCTTGAAGTTTTTTATGTAGATCTTGATGTTGTTATGAAAAGTTTAACTAGTAGACTTGCTAGAACTTGTTAAAGTGTAGATCTAGCAAGTATACTAGTAGATCTACCAAAATACATGGTTAAAAATATTATGAACATGTTAAACTTGAAAGATGTCTTTTAAAGTTATTTTTAAAAGTTGTAAAAGGTTGAAAGAATACAAGTTCATGTTCATAACTTGGTTTTGTATAAAGTCTTTATTTCTTAAAGATCTAGAATTTTATACAAGCTTATATACTTTAGTTTTGTTGAAAAATATATAGTTTAGGTTTTTGATGATTTCATATGTTTATGTTGAGTTTTGGAAACAATTTTCAAGATGTTTGAAAAACATAGAAAAGTCCTTATTTTAGGGGAAATTATGGCAACTTTTTTATAAAATCCTAAGGCAAAATTTTTATAAAATCCTAAGTTTGTTTTAAACAAGTATCTTATAAGTTAAATGATTCAAAATACTAAACATAAGTTTACAAAATTATGGGTGAAAACGTAAGTCTTGGAAACTAGAGTTTTTTCTTAAATTAAAATGGATATATATATGTGTGTGTATATATATATATGATTCGATTCAAGCACGAACCACTAACAGTTGTGAGAATGAGAACTCCTCTCATACAATACAATTTTAATATATCACCTATAATCAATTTAATTCAAAAGGGTATTTTAGTCTTTTTCTCTCAATGTCATATCACCTCGCTCTTATGTCTAAATCAGATAACATCATCATTAATATGTATAATATATCTCTCACCTTTAATCTCTTTTATATACTATTTATATTTAAAATTGAGAAAAATATTTTAGGTTTCAAATTAAAACACCAAAAGTATTACGTAATTTAGAAAATACAAAAATATCAAAAACGATATCTATTTCTGTTTGCTTTATTTTCACTAATTATAACAAAATGTTCTTTATAAAATGCAATCTATATTTGTCTTATATGTTTATTAGAAAATACAAAATTATCGAAAATGATATTTATTTATTTTTGCTAGATTTTCCTTAATTATGGCATAATTTTTTTATAAAATGCAAGCTATATCTGTCTTATATGTTTATTGAGAATTTATATTTCATTCGTTAACGTTTGATGACTTTGCACTACAAGTTTTAAAAAAAAACATTCGACAACGTGCGCAAAAAAAGTTTTAAAAACGTGCATAAAAAATGTTTGACAACGTGCGTAAACATTTACACGAATTGAGCATGAGAACACTATTATGTAAATAAATAAATAAATGTTTTGACAACGTGCGTAAAAAAGTTTTTTTACGCCGCTGATCGCCGACCCTAACTCCTCTAAGCGTCGCGCGTAAATATGATTTTCAAACGTATGTAAAAACGGAAGGTGTAAAATAGTTTTTACGTACGTTTGAATAATGTTTTTACATAAGTAGTCATATGTAAATAATTTTTTTGCGCACGGTGTCGAATGAATTTTTTTTTTATTCTCATATTTTTTTACGGCTCCCGTAAAAAGTTTAAAAAACCCATAGCCAAACAATCGACTCGGAGCGTAAGAAAAGTTTACAACTGAGGTGTAAAAGAGTTTTAAAATGTTTTAATAGGGGCGTAAAAACATACAACCGAGACGAAAATAAAAATTTACAACCGGGGCGTAAAAGTAATTTACAGCTGGGGCTGGGGTAAAAAGAATTACGTGTCGGCGGCATAAAAAACAATTATATAAAATGTTTTGTAAATTCAAATTTGTAAATTTGTAGTTTTTACATAAGCTTAAAAAAATGTTTTTACATTCGTTGCCGAATGTGAAAAAAAATTGCGCACGGTGTCGAAAGTAAAAATTTTTTTTTACATACTGCGGAAAAATGTTTTTACGCCCCTGAATGCCCGCTCAAGCTCCTCTAAACGTCACTTTTATGGAATGTAACACTATATTTTGGAGTAAATGATATTTAATTTGTTTGTAGAATGATAATTTGGGATTTTTACATGTTTTGTGTGGTGTCCGTGCAGATCTCAGACGATAGAAGTGCAAATTATCATTTACTAATGACGACTTCGCTTTAATTATTTTAGTTTTTTTATTTTACTGGTGATTTATTTGCAATGTAAACATTTACCTCAATATTTTAATTTTTTTAATTAAAAAACAATCTTATTAATTAAAGCAAACTCATTAATGAGACCAACCATTAATGGTCATATTAAAAGACCAATTAACCATTATCTCACTAAAAACAAAAATTTCATTAATTAAAGGACAATCATTACTCTGTTTTATTATCTTTTGATCTCATTCATCAAAACACATTTGATCAATGGTTAATATTGATTTCTATGATTCTCACAACTCAAGGTGGTTCTCATTGTACCCAATCCCTATATATATATATATATATATAGAGGATGGGTAAAATGAGAACTGTACCGAGTTGTGAGAACTGTAAGAACCAACCATAGCCATTGATCTTTCAAGCTTGTGTGGTTGAGATTTGATGTTGGAAGATTTTGGATTTTAGTGACCATTTTTAATCAAAAGTATTCAAAAAGTGTACAAGGGTTATTTTGGTAAAAATGTGACTTGTACTATCATTCTCCCCTTGTCTCTCTCCTCTGCATGTTTTTATTTTTTTGTCAGACTACTTGTCTTGTCAACTCACTTTTATTACTTCGATTTAGAAAATCATAATTACATAATTAATGTAAATCAAATATGCAATACAAATAGGTATAAATCCCAAAAAAATACACATATATTTGAATCTCACCAAAAATTTCTAACAAACTTACATTACAAAAAAGGTAAAAAGCACTGTCGTAAACAAAAAAATAAAGCTAAACCATCGTCAAAACCATTACAAAAATAAACCAACGTTGCTGCTATGTCAAAACCATTGTCATTGCGCCACCATATAAACCCTTCATGCCCTACCTCCTTCATCTGTCACGCCCACGCCCGAATCTGGAAAAACGACATTTCATGCCGTAGGGGTCTGGTATGAACATATAACGTTAAAAGTTTTTGCAAGGACGTAAAAAACATCCACAAGCGTAAAACTCTAGAATGTATATGTGATTTAGAATTTTTTGGTGCATGGTGTCAAATGTAAATGGTTTATTTTGGAAATGTTGAATGTAAACCAACATGTAAATGTTTTCTCCCGTGTAGTGTAAAAACACATTCACAAGTGTAAAAATCCAGAATTTTTTGCAAGGACGTAAAAAACATTCACAAGTGTAAAATCCAGAATTTTTTTGCAAGGATGTACAAAAAATTCACAAGCGTAAAAAATCCAAAATTTACATGTGATGTAGAATGTAAGTTCACACGTAAATGTTTTTTTACATGTAGTGTAGAATGTCAAAAAAAATTGGCACATAGTGTCGAATGTAAAACGTTTATAATGTAGAATGTAAAGCCATACATAAATGTTTTTTACGTGTGGTGTACAAAAATTCACAAGAGTAAAAAATAATTTATGTACCATGTCGAAATCGGCTACAATGCAACCCAATAAACCAGCGTCACTGCCGTGTCAAAACCATCTTCAATGCGCCACCACATAAACCCTTCATGCCCTACCTCCATCTGCCACGCCCACGTCCAAATTTGGAAAAACGAAATTTCATACTGTAGGGATCTAGTATAAACATATAACGTAAAACTTAGACAAAACGAATTAAAAATATTGTTTGACATTTCAATTTTCTACATCCACAGAAAATATTGGTACAAAACCCGCATATGTTATACTTTTAAGAAATGTTATAACTTACACCAAACGTAAACTTAGGCAAAAACTCACAAAACGAAGTAAAAAACAATGTTCGGCATTTCAAATTTTGACATCACACAAAAAATATGGATACAAAAACCCCAAAATGTTTTGACATCCATATTTTTTCCGAAAACCAAATTCGTACACAAGTGTAAATCTATACATCTACTTTTAAGAAAAAAGTTTTAATTTACACCACACGTAAAACTTAAACAATACTGACAAAAACTCACAAAACGAAGTAAAAAAACAATATTCGGCATTTCAAATATACATCACACAAAATATGGATACAAAAACCCCAAAATGTTTTTACATCCATTTTTTTTTTCGAAAACCAAATTTGTACACAAGTGTAAATCTACACATCTACTTTTAAGAAAAAGTTTAAATTTACACCACACGTAAAACTTAAACAATACTGGCTAAACGAAGAAAAAACAATGTCCGGGGTTTCAGTTTTTACATCCACAAAAAAATCGGTATAAAAACCACAAAATGTTTTTACGTCCATTTTTACGCACGGATGTCGATTTTCAATGTTTTTTAAATGTCAAATATGTAAAATGTTTTTTACATATGGGTGTAAAATGTAAAAAAAAAATCACGCACGGGACCGAATGTAAATGTATTATTTATGTCGAATGTAAGCTCACACGTAAAAATTTTTTTACAAGTGATGTTGAATGTCAAAGAAATGGCGCTTGGTCTCAAATGTAAATGGTTTAGTTTAAAATGTTGAATGTAAAACAACACGTAAATGTTTTTTTACATGCAATGTAAAAATACATTCACAAGTGTAAAAATCCAGAATTTTTTACGAGGACGTAAAAAACATTCACAAGTGTAAAACTCCAGAATTTTTTTTACAAGGATGTAAAAAAACATTCACAAGCGTAAAAATCCATAATTTACAAGTGATATAGAATGTAAAAAATAAGGGAACGTACCGACTTTGGAGAAGCCTAACTTTCGTTTCTTTTTTAGATGGGAAACGGAATCAAAAGAGTGGTGTTTTGGTTCCCTTTCCTTTACAAGTAGCCGAAAAAACCTTTATATCGTTCCGTCATACCCCTACCCTGAGTTGCCGCCATCAAACCCCTTCCCTGAGATGGATATGATATGATATTATATTTTTACTTTTAAACTTATTTTTGTGGTAACACCTAACATCACTTCCTAAATGAAGAATAAAAAAAACTTAAAAAGAAATACTTTTCTATCATTTTACACCAAATAAAAATGTTCAACTAATAAGAAGTAAACTGGACGTTATTTTTCTAATCACAAACAAAAACCCAGCATTACGGTCTGTTGACCAATCATATCACCAATGAAAAATCCAAAGGAACCACAAACTTGTAAAACGAAAAAAAAACAAGAAGCTGGACCTTATTTTTCTAAAGTTCGGTGTAATTTACCTAAAAAAGATAAAATTCAAAAAATATAATGGAACAATACATCACATTTTGGTGCCTTTTGTTTGATGTGTATTACCAAAAAAAATAATAGGGTCATTTGTTTCCATTTATTTTTTAATTCATCATAGAGAATAAAAATTTCCTAAACACGTAATTGCCTGCAACTTTTTTATCTTGTTCATCAACTTTACCTATTTCTTTCTCTACCTTTCTACTCTCCCTCTCTCTCTACATTATCTACAAACTTCATTTCTACCCATCCCTTTTACCCATTGTCACAAAGGCATCCAGTAAATTCCCCTCTCAGATCTACCATCATTGACCAACGAATCAGGCCATGGACCACCATATCAGTCATCAGGAATGCACGATGCAGTTCTCACCATCAAACTTCACCACCCAAATCATCTTATTCCATACCCTATATATAAAAATTAGAATATATAAATTAAATTAGTCCTTCATACCTCTTGATGTTCGATCTGCAGGAAGCCAAATCTTTTCAAGTTGCTGTTGATATTAACCCGTCGAATCAGAAAAACCATAGTGCCTTCAACCGACAACCACCATCTTCCACCATGCCATCGCTGCAAAAACAACCTAAAAGGACAACAACCATCTTCCAAAAACAAACACTTGGGTGTCGGTTGCTTTTTTGTTTGTAATGATTCTAGGGTTTGGTTTGGGGGAATATGGATTGGGTTTTGTTCACGTATATTTGCGGTGGATCTAAATATGTTTGTTCAAATCTTTCAAATTTGCGGTATATCTGAATACGGGGTTAGGTTTACAGTGGATCTGAGTTTGGGTTTTGTGGGTGGTTTTGTTCATCAATGATATTTTGAGAGAGAAGATAGGGAGGGTGAGGGTTTGAAAGAAAGTTGTTGATGACAGTGAGGAAGTGTGAGAGAGGGGTGTAGGTGAGAATCTCTGACATTCAGGAGAGAGATATGGGATGGATGTGAAAGGAAAACAAAAGGTTCAAAATACCTTTTTTTATTTAATTTGAATGTATACGACATGTCAATTTTGTATTGGTTCAAATGGATTCTTATGGTTCTCGTAACCGGGGGTGGTTCTCCATTAAATCGAATCATATATATATATATGTTTACTTAATCGCTATAAGAGGTTTAGAGGGTGTTTGGGGTTGAGTTTTAAAAATAGTTTATGTGTTTTGAATAATCAGAATCAGATAATTAGCTGTAACAAAACGTGCTGCAGAAAGATAGTGTTTGGATTTGATTATGTTGTTTGATATCCCAATAACCAGATAAATCAACTATTTGAGTGTTTGACAAATATATATATATGTAAAAAAAAGTAAATAAATAAATAAGATTGGATCTCTACAAAACGAAAGAAATCAGTTTTTTTATATTATAAACTTACCACACACTAAAAAAAGTTTTTTTTTTTTTTTTTTTTGCGCTTTAAAAACACAATAATCAAAGGAATCAGGTAAAAAAATAGCAATCCCAACATACCCTTAGTAAAACGATCCCATAATGTCTATAAGATATTGGTTTGGCTTTTGTTTACAAATGAAAGCTCTTAATGTAAAATTATCGCGTGAGCGTGTTTTAGTGATTATGTTAAACATAAGATTTGTGCGCAAGGTATTCCTTGGACCGATTAAGTTGGTAGATAGCATTCCGTCGAGCTTTGAAAATCGTGAAACAAAACGTTTCATGTGGTGACCAAGTATATGCGTATGTGATTTATATGAAATAGATTACAGGATGGGAAATACGTTAGATAAAATAGTAAATTTTGAAATTCACTCAAGTATGGATTTTGACAATTTGATAAAAGATTTTGGCACGCAAATTTGATGCGTGGTTTGTAAAATAAAGTTTCCAAGAAAGAGGTTTGGTAACGATCACCGAGGTATGGGAATCACTCCTAACCCGTTGGTGAGATCGTTTTAAAGAAGGAAAGAAGTGAAGTTTAATCATCAAGGTAAGTAAGTCACTCCAATCTCAACGATGGGTCTCCATTTTGGGGTTTACGAGAAATATAAGTCTAGTTGGTGACGTTTTGAAATCATGCGTGTAAATAATGTTTAAGTGTATGAAAATGTTTAGTATGATTCATATAAATCTAAAATAAAATTTTGAAATTTTGAAAGAAGGGGTGATAAGCATGTAAGGTAAAATCGCAAATAAACTGAAATAGCATAAAAGAGAGATTCATAAAGTATTAGATTGTTTCGGATAGAGAAAACATCGACCATTCCAAAGTGAATCGAAGATCCTTTCGAATTAGAGTAACGTGCTTTGGCCTATAGGTAAAACGCTCTCGTCGAGAAGCGATTAACGGCATTTTACCCTTCTAGTTACTACACGTCTCAAATTGATCGGAAAATCGAGACTTTGGCGAGATTGAAAATCGGGGAATGGAACTAAATCGTCAAGGTGCGGTTTCACTCCTAACTTGATGATTTCGTACCCTAAGTGTGGTTGGTACTCGTCGGGTCAAAATTAATTTCGACACTTGACGAGAGTCCACTAGAGTTTGAATGGGAAGTTTTCCATCAAGGTGTGGATGTCACTCCTAACTTGATGGTGTAACTTCGTGAAAAATAAAGTATAAGCGGAATGAGAGTCGTTCACCAAATTGTGAATCTCACGCCTATTTTGGTGAAATCGTCTCACTTGCGTAATACGTGTGTTTTCGAGTTTAGTGTAACCGAGTAAAATGTGTTAGGAAAGGCGTATGATTGAAATAATGCAACGAGTATGAACAAGCATTTCATGAATTTAACACATAAGAGACGTTTCAAGAAATTAGCATGCGAATCACGTATGGTTGAATGTGGTGCTAAACTATAGACTAGGTCGAAAGCATAGCAATTTTCCTAATTCCTTATAGTTATGGCTCTGATACCAATATGTCACACCCCAACCGATGGCGGAAACATCAGGATAAGACGAAAACGAGATTGCTCATTGCTCACAATATTAATAAGTGACAATAATTAATTAAACCATATTTCATTTCATAAGAATTGTCAAATACATCAATGTAACAAAACAAAGAAACAACATAACATCTGTAAAGTCATAACAAAATTGATACATCAACATTAAACCTAACGTCTAATTTGTGTGTATCTAGTCCTTGCTATATTGTTTTCATAGCATCATCTCCTTCAACCTGTAACATGTTTTAAAATAATGTCAATGCGAAAGCAAAGACGAGTACACAAGTTTAGGCATAGCATACGTATACGAATAAGTTTAAACAATCCTCATGACAACCAAATCTATAAAAGAGCAATATCAAGGCATGTAATACTAATAATCAAACCCTTAACGCAAACATGATGTTTTAACATGACCTCACGAATAACACGATGGAAGTGGATGCGTGAATTCCTATAGCGCTAAACATGTCAAACGAAGGCTAGAAAAATAGTTAATGACTAAAGCATAGCATAACGAATATCCAAGACAAGCATCATGTATAAGATTCAAGTATCCATGTGTATAAGATTGTTTGTGCGTTTCATAAAGTTTAAGTGTTCATGATTTTTGTATATGTAAAACATGTTACGCCCAAAAGTGTTATAAACAAAAGTTGGGTCGAGTGTACTCACAGAGATTGCTAAGTCTTCTTTGAAATCGCGACGAGTTAAGAGTTGAAGGATGAACATCGAGGTCACCTACAGCAATGAAGGTGTATGATAATCGAGATTTGACGAAGGATTGAATTGGAATTGGATGAACGTTATATATATAACATAGCTTATGTAACGGTTCTAAATTTAATTTCGTCGAAAGTGTTATAGAAGTGTTTGTCAAATATAAATAAACGTAACTACCGTATTTATTTATTATATAAAAATCCATTGGATTCGATACACGTATCTTGATGTTTGATAATAAGCACAAAATAAATATATATATTTTGATGAAAGATTACTAAATAATATATTATATATATTATATATATATAATATATGATTACGAAAGAATAATAGTTTAATACATAATATATATTTTGACGAAAACGTTACTATATTCTATTTGTCGCTAATAAAATATTTTGCCGAAAAAAGTGTATTTGACTAAAATATATATTTTTGTCGGTAAATATAATTAAATATATATATATATTTTGTCGAAAAAACGGGCAGAAGTTTCTCTGTTTTTGAACGAATCACGAACAACACACAAGTTGTCGATAACATCTTCAAAACGCAACAATAAACGGGATATTATATAAATATATACGTTTCTATGTAACATTGTATATGTAAGTCATAGGGTTCGACTTCGCGATTAAAAAAATGAAGGATCATAAAAACACTATAATTATCATAAAAACACTTACATAGCAAATGAAGGTGTATGAGTAATCGAGATTTGACGAAGGATTTGAATTGGAATTGGATGAACGTATATATATAACATAGCTTATGTAACGGTTCTAAATTTAATTTCGTCGAAAGTGTTATAGAAGTGTTTGTCAAAATAATAAATAAACGTAACTACCGTTATATTTATTTATTATATAAAAATCCATTGGATTCGATACACGATCTTTGATGTTTGACTAATAAGCACAAAAAAAATATATATTTTGATGAAAAGATTACTAAATCTATATATATATTGAAGGAAAGAAATATATATATATATATATATATATATATATATATAATATATATATATAATATTACGAAAAAATAATATTTAATCATATATAATATTTTTGACGAAACCGTACTATATCTCTTTGTCGCTAGTAAAATATTTTGCCGAAAGTTATTGACTAATATATATTTTTGTCGGAAAATATAATAAATATATATATAGTTTTGTCGAAAAACGGGCAGAGTTTCCTCTGTTTTTGAACGAATCCCGACAACACAAGTTGTCGATAACATCTTCAAAACGCAACAATAAACGGGATATTATATAAATATATACGTTTCTATGTAACATTGTATATGTAAGTCATAGGGTTCGACTTCGCGATAAAAAAAATGAAGGATCATAAAAACACTATAATTATTATTCGAGCCGTTATTTTACACCAAAAACTTGTGTCGACCCGACGGTTGACTGACAGTTGACCAGAACGGATCGAGTTTGACTGCTTGACTTGAGACTCTAAAACTGAACCATAACACACCCAAAACAAAAACCAAACCATATCACCACCTCCACTGCCTTCGTCCCTGTTTGTTACCAGAACCGAAACAAAGCCCGAACTGGAACCGGGTTTAAACGAATCTGAGCCGAACCTAGACTGGGCCGGCTGAACCGAATATTCCGAGCCTGAAACGAGTCAAACCGAAAACCGACTAAGTTGAAACTGACCAGAGATTGAATTGAATAAACTTTAAACCTTACCTGAACAACACGAAATCGGAACCAGAAACTCGAACCGACACGAATCAGAACCGAGATTGAATCGACGAGACCCGAGCTAAATTTGAACCACCCGAAACCTAACCTGAATCGGAGCTAGAAACCAAATCCTTCGACCTGCATCGCGTCGCCGGAAACTACGCCGGAGCTGCCGTTGTTCCCGCGGCTTCTGCCGCCGTGTTATTGGTGTGCCGCCACCACAATGGTGGCCGGGGTCCTGTATATAGAGCGGGAGAGAAGAGCGAGAGTGGGTGCGATGGTGAGTGGTGGTTCTGCGGAGGAGGTGAGGTGTTGAGGGGGGTGCGGCGGTGCCTCGCCGGCCGCCGGAAAAACGTGGAGAGGGAGAGAGAGATTGCGGTGAGGAGAGGGTGTGGTTCGCGTAGGAGAAGGTTGTGGTGTGGCCGGCCGGAGTGGTGCCGGAAAACTTCTCCGGTGACCGGAGAAGAGCGAGTGAATGAAAGGGGAGGGTGTGTGTGTTACGGCTGATGTGTGTGTAGTGTGTGTTGTGTGCTTAGGTTATAGATTATTTAGGGTTTAGCTAGTTAGGGCTTGGCTAGTTAGGGCTTGGTAGGTTGCGTCTAAAGCCCATTAGTCTGATTATTACGTTTTAGAACGGCCCAGTTTAGTTTTAACAGTCGTCTTTGCATAAGAATATTTAAATGTCACGTAATATCGTATTTTTTTCTATTTTATTATTATTATTATTATTATTATAGAAATTGTAATAATAATAAAAAATTACGAGGCGTTACACATGCTTACTGAACACATGTTTCAACCTAAAAACCTTTTTGACCCGTTTGCCAACCTGTGCGAATTAACCACATCTAACCGAATAATGTCTTACAGAACACATGTTTCAACCTAAAAACCTTTTTGACCCGTTTGCCAACCTGCGCGAATTAACCACATCTAACCGGATGATGTCATACGCAGCTGCCATTGCCTACTCATCAAAAAAATAAAGAAAGAAAATCAATACCAAATTTACCCTTCATATCACACACGCTATTCGGAGACCCATTAAAATCTAAAAACTTAAGAGCTAAGATTTGATGCTTTCGAAATTAAAAAATTAAAAAACTATTCATATGAAATGAAAAATTGAAAGGTTTAGGAATGCCGATTTAAGTACAACAGAACAATTAGTTTTTAATTTATTAAGAAAACATAATGTCTTTTAAGAAATACCAAAAGCAAAATAAAACTTTGAGTTCATGGCCAACAATAAAGAAGTATAGTGAATGCCTTTAAAATAAGTTATAAATTGAATGTTTCCAGAGTTGTTATATATATATATATATATATATATATATATATATATCATAAATTCTCCTACAAACAAAGAAGTAAAAACGATGAGAAAAACATATGAAACAAATTATGACATCATCACCTAGCAACATAAATAAATTAACCAAAACATGTAAAAGAAAGCCACCATACTAAAACTAAATTCGAAACTAAGAACATTTAGAAGCATGTGACATAGGATCTGGCCGATTGTTACATCAATAAACCTAACACCCAAGACTAAAAATCTGTGTTCGGTCCGGGAAAATGGAAGCAATCTGTAAGGGATTCGTATGGTAAACACACCAAAAGATGAATTTTGAAATAACCAATCTGTAAGGAATCCGTACCGTACACATACCCAAAGATGATTTTGAAATAACCGAACACTACAATGACATTCATCAATTAAAGCCCTAAAATTGTTGACAAAACAAAAAAAAAATACAAAATTGAAGGCATGGCGTGGATTGGTTCACAAATTGAAGACATGAATGAGTAGGTTTACAAATATCAAACTAAAGAAAAAAAAGAAACGCAAAATCATAAACTTACCAAGGTTGCAGATTAAAGTAGCAGAAGACTGGAAATCCTGGCTAAAAATGAATCCATCAATGAGTCAGTAGTAGGGTTTCTTATGGAGTATTAGGAATCGAAAGAAAGAATGACGATGTATACAATTATAAAAAAAGAATGACGATGTATAAAACTATAAAAGAGAAGATTGATTACTCAATTCCTTGTATCATCATAATCAATTCGATCCAGAATCATTTACAAAAAATATGATAAAATTGAAAACTATAAGAATTAAAGATCCGTGGACTTACATGATGGCATTGAAAGGGGATTTAAGAGAATGGTGAAGAAGGAGATTGGTATTGACGATGAACTTTTTGAAAAAAGAGATCTCCAGATTTGAGAACGTATAAAGGAAGAATGAAAGGAAATTAGGGTTTAGTCGATTTTATTCAAGTCGGGTAGAAGAACTGTGATTTTCACCAATGGGTATTGCGCCAAAACCAAAAAAGAACAACCCTTACGTATGTCCCTACAAAAATGAGACGAGTAATAATATATATATATATAGCAACGTGTAAGAAATATATATATTACAAACCGACCTTAAAAATATATTATTTTTTAAGAAGCGTTAAAGCAAATTTTACAAGATATATAATTTTGGAAAAATACTAAAATCTACAAAGGAAAGATATATTCACTAAGTATAAAATACATATAATTAGATATACATACCTAAACATATAAATACGTGCCTATGTATACACTTAGTGAAAGATACAAGATTTCAAGTATCATACTAGTATAATTATACATAAATAATATTGAGAATATTATTTTAACAAAGTATTGAGAACTAACTATATATATATATGGTAGGGTTAATTCGAGAACCATCTTTATTGCGAGAACCGCGAGAACTAATGTGAACACAACAAAATAAACTCACTACACCATCACTCAAAACCTAACCCCCCACCGAAGCTAAATTTCAAAACTAAACCATAAAGCTAAACCCCCACCCCCCAAAAAAAACCTAAAAAAAATCTAAAAAGCACACACATTTTTTAATATATTTTATAAAAAATCGCTACTTTTCGTCATACAAAAAAATGGATGACAAAAAGTATGATTTTTTATAAAAAATATTAAAAAAATGTTTTGTGTGTTTTTTTAGATTTTTTGGTATTTTTGGTTGTGTTCACATTGGTTCTCGCGGTTCTCGCAATAAAGGAAGGCTCCTAACAGATCTTTCTCCTATATATATATATATATATATATATATATATTGAGAAATAAATATATATGCATACTTTGACTTGCTCAAAGATACACAAAGACAAGAATACGTAAATGGTATAAGTATATATATACAAGAACAATGTTAAAGATGTATTATTTTTTAACAAGCATCGAACTTGGAGTGTATATATATATATATATATAGGATAATGCTATATAGAAAACCTTGAATTTTAAGAAAATCTTGGAAACCCATCTAATGGCCTACATTTGGCCACATGTCCGAGCTTCCATAATATCCTTTTTTAATCTTGAGGGCACATTGGTAATTCTACATATTCCTACCCCACTCAAAAAGATATCTTGCCCAAAGTGATTTAACTCCCTCATTAATATCTAACATCACATCATTCTCTCTCATCCTCCTCCATTTTCGATGAACCAAATTCAAATTAGTAAGGTTGTTTTTTCATAATTTCTTCAGCTTCTTAAACCACTTATTTCAAACTAGATCCATCATTAATGAACTATGGAGCATCCATCAACAATGGTAGATCTATGAAGCACCATTCATCTTCCTAAACAAGATCTTTACTACGATCTGGGCTTTGGTTCAATTTTCTTCTTCTTCTTCTCTCACCTTCCAATGTTCGTCCAGGGGTGTGAATAAAGTTTCTTCATTTTTTATTATTTGATTCGATTTGGGTCCGATATTTGTGGTGATATTTTGCGATGAGGTAATCTTGATTTAGTTTCTTGATTTGATTATTGCATTGTGGGTTTTTGTTTGTTGTTTGGATATGATGATTTAGGGGAATCTCATTAATGTGAAACACGAACAACAAGTCTATTAATGCTCACGTTTTTATCTTGCTTGTTTGCTTCAGTAGTTTTTTTCTTTTCAGCCGATTATATAATATGGGCTTTGAAACACGAACACCAAGTATAATAGTTAATGTTCGTAATTAGACCGTTAATATGTCTTATAGATTACAAATTACAGTTTGTATAATTCCAACCGTTATTGTGAAACACGAACAACCGTTAATGTTCGTATAGATTACAAATTATAGACCGTTAATGTTTCGTATTTTAGATTGTTAATGTTTATGTCATTATCTTCATTTGTGTCCTTATTTGATATTGTTTTCTCATTTTCAGCTGTTACACTTACTGAATGAAAAAACCATGGTTATGAATGTGTTAATAGTTATGTCTGGTTAACGACTTAACGGTGATCTTATCTTTTTGTTATTAGGATGGTGATGGATACAAGGGAAACAAGATCCAATTCTCGGGACCATTGGTTTCGTCAAACGTGGTCAGATGCTTAAGGATCATGACCATGTTTATGTTACAGCACAACACAACTAACACGTGTTATAGTTTGAACTTCAGGACATGCATGTGTTACATGTGACATGAAACCCATGTACAACATAACACGTGTTACGTGTGACACGAAAACACATTTTTATAGTGTGACACGAAAACACATTTTTATAACTTCTCTGGCATACGCACACCCACATGTTTACAAACTGTTTCAAGACCGACCCAAACAAATAAAGCAAGGGTAGCTGCTGAAAAGCTAAGGCATCAAAGGTAGCCGCTGAAAAGCTAAGGCAGACCGTCAAAGGAAGCTCCACCATTTTCTTAGTGCTATGTATTTTCGTTTAAATAGTAATATGTAATGTGAGACTCTTATTATTTTGTCTAGTACATGATGTTAAAACGGTATCGACTTAACACATTTTGTGTTGGAGTCGGCCGTGTTGGTACATCTGTTGTTACTAAGTTACTATTGGAGTTTATGCATCCATTATGGAAGTCTTAACACACGTTATAACAGAGGCTTAACACACGTTATAGCAGGTATACTCTGCTGCTATTTAGTTACTACCGGAGTTTATGCATCCATTCTGAAAGTCTTAACACACGTTATAATAGAGGCTTGACACACGTACCGAAATGGCCGGTTTGGAAATTTCAAGTACATAAATGGCCGGTTTCATATTATACCTTACATGCTAGTGTACATGGTTTACGATCAGGACCCACACACGTTATTTTCGTTTACTAGTAATATGTAATGTGAGACTCTTCTTTTTTTCTCTAGTACACGATGTTAAAACGGTCTAGACTTAACACATTTTCTGTTGGAGGCGCCCGTATTTGTACCTCTACTGTTACAGTTACTATTGAAGTTTATGCATCCATTCTGGAAGTCTTAACACATGTTATAATAGAGGCTTAACACACGTTATATTAGGTTTACTCTGTTGTTATTAAGTTATTATTGGAGTTTATGCATCCATTATGGAAGTCTTAACACACGTTATAATAGATGCTTAACACACGTTATACATTTCAGTCGCTTAACACATGTTACAGTATGTATATACACATCATGGTGTTTTGGAAACCACTAGCTTATACATGACACCATGTTAGGTTAGACCAAGATTATAACAGAGGCTTAACACATTTTATCCCAGGTATACGGTGTTACGATATTAACTTGTATGTTCCATATTAACTTGTACACGTGTTACGATCAGTATATGCACATCATAGTGTTTTGCAAACCACTTTCATATACATGAATACAAGTCGGGTTACAACAAGATTATAATGGATGCTAAACACATGTTATCATATGTATACAAGTGGGGTTACAACAACATTACGATATTAACTAAACTCACCATTAAACCCATCGCCTCCGTCAACTGTTTTCACCCTTATCACATGTTAAGCAACTACATATTCCAAACAGACAAATTGTAACACATGCTAGATCAGTATATACACATCATGGTGTTTTGTAACACATGTTAGATCAGTACATGTGCACAACAAATGACCCGTTTTGTATTATATTATCCAAAATTACCGGTACATGAGTTACCATAAATGGCTCGTTTCATATTACACGTTACATACTAACTTGTACATTTCTTACTTATACAAGTGTTATGCTCAGTATCCACATTATCGGATATTTTAAACATCAACAAAAATAAATAGATATTACTTGTTTTTATTTAAATTAACAAAGGTTAACACACGTTATATGTCATTCTAACAGGGGCTTAACATATGTTATACATGAACATATGTCAGGTTACATCATGGTGTTATGTTACAACACGAACCACTAACACGTGTTATAAATGAACGAGAGTTCTTTCCAAAAAAATGTGACTTACTCAAGGTCCCCGCATTAACGTCGCCTACATCCATCCAGCTTGTCAATTGAATATCTTTATGGGGACCGTTTCTGTAAATCAAGCAACCCATTCGGTTATGTAGACATTCTTTCGATGTCTCCAACAAAGCAACTTTCTTTTGCCTGAAACGCATCCCAAATAATTACAAAACCCAAAAATGATAAACATATAATGATTTTAACAATTAAATTTTCAAGATCCCAAAAGAAAACATACATAAAAAGCGATGACAACTCCGGCAGAATCACCTCCGACCAACTTAAGCTTCATACTAAACCACCCGAATCTGTACTTTTGTTTTGTCTTAAACCCACAACCTATTCAATTTCATAAGTCAAACTTTGACCACTCCACCCGGTGCCGGCTGAAATGGCGGCATTTCATCCATGTAAATCTTTGGTCGGTGTGTGTAGAATTAGACCGAGAGGAGAGAGAGGGAAGGAGAAGAAGTCCGGTGAGTTTCGCTGGAAAAAGTGGCTGCTTGTGATGGTTGTTTATTGAGGAGAGAGGGCCGGAGAAGAAGTCCGGTGAATTTCGCTGGAGGAGGTGGTTGCTGGTGGTGGTTGTTTGTTTCTCTTGGAGAAGGTGGTTGCTGGTGGTGGTTGTTTCTCCTGTTTGTTTTTCTTCAATATTAGGGAAGAAGAAAAGGGAAAGAGAAAGAGGTAAGAGAAAGAGAAAGAGGTAAGAGTGATTTGATGGTACTTGCAAAAAGGACATTTTGCACTATCGAAAATGCCCTTCCAGTTGTACTAATATGTATTATAACATTTCTTTTAAATCTAATTCTTACCCATATTATGAGAGCCATTGATCAAGTTAGATGAAAGATAATCAATGGTGATATTGGGTTTGCAGAGTTTTCTTAAAAAGATATAGTTTTCCAAATAACCCATCCCTATATATATATATATATAGACATGATCAAGATCACATGAAACAAGAATATATATTTTGGGAGATGAAATATATATTAACTATATCAACGAAAACAATCGTGTGAAACACGAATACATACAAAGGAGCTAGGCTCTACTCATACACGAACAAAGAATACAAATGTATGTAGATACATCATACAATAAACGTAGGGACAATCGATTACCAATGAGTCTAAAACAAACAAGAGTTTCCAAACAAACAAAATTAAGACAAGTCTAAACAAAGTTCATGATGAGAAACTTGTGCTTATACAAACAATGGACCTAAGTGCCTTAACGGAATTAGGACACTTGTAGGTTGGAAAAACACACGCAGAAACACAAGTGATTGCTAGCGGGTAGCACGAAAGCAAACAGTGAGTTCATGTCCCCTATTTCAAATACATTTCTATGTTTCCAAAATCAAGGGGAAAGATATGTTACTAATGGTATGATAAACTAGGGAATGAAATGAACATAGATCATGTGCACATAGGTTAGAATACACAAGTAGCCATTAATCACACATACAGACCGAGGAACGAAAATGGTAGATCTATTGAGTTTTGGAGAGCTCCACTATTGGTCTGTGAGGCCCGTTGGAGTGTTTTTGTGTCCTAAGTCGAGGAGAATCGACATTCATCGTATAGGTTTGGTTGTTTCCTATGTCAGCACACATATTAATGTCCTTGCAAAACATTAATGATCAACAAATTTCATAGACGCTTTACTTACCGGATTTTCAATAAAAGCTTTTCAAATGTTTTAAAGATTCATTTGATACTAAACAAAAACACATGAATTCACCAACTTTATGTTGACTTTTTAAACTTACATGTATTTCAGAAAAGTAAGTGGACCTTGCATGGTTGAAGTCAAAGTTCAAGGATCACGAGTCCATGCCATCTTTTTAAAGGGTTTGATTCATATATTTCGCCTTCACGTGAAATATAAGATTCAAAGCCTTGATTTATTTAAACAATATTTTGTGTAAAAGTTACTTGTTGAACTTAAAACATTTGGATTATGTTTCATGAACAAATACTTTGACTTCGTAATTCTTGTTAAACAAATCTACGGATGGGCATCGCATCTATTTTTATCATATAACATTTACTGTATTGAATGCAATGAAAACTAATCAAAGTTCACACCCCGCGCTTCCATTACAAGCGAGTGTGACATGAACGTCTTCTACACATGTTTATATGTAAAACCTTCGAAAAAAGTTATGTGAAAATGCTTTTCTTGAATAATTATTTTATATAAAAACTAGTTGTTATCTTTACTTTTGTGTTGTTCTCCAATGAATCTCTCCTAGTACACACATACAATATTCTTTTTAAATAAATATAACAACTAATTAGTTATTTCAATGTTATTATTCAATTAGATTTTGAATCAGTAAATTTTATAACTAATATATATATATCAAAATCAATACTAATATCTAGAGTAAAATGCCATTTTGGTCCCCGAGGTTTGGTAATTTTTGCCACTTTAGTCCAAAACTTAAACCTTTTGCATCTTGGTCCCTGTGGTTTCAGTTTTATTGCCATTTAGGTCCAAAAGTGAAATCAGATCATAATTGTCTTATAAAAGCCTACTATTTTGTCCCTTTTTTCTCAGGGGCAAAATGGTCATTTTAAGCATTGATATATATATATATAAATAAAATAAAATAAAACCTCAAAACAACTAATCAACTCTCAGCTCTCTTCTCTTACTCTCCCCCCTCTTTCTCTCTCTCCCTCCCTTCACTCTCTAACACCACCGCCACCATGAACTCGACCACCACCACCTCCTCCCCCTTCTCACCACCGCCACCACTACCTCCTCACCACAACCGCCACCACCACCACCTCCTTCTACCAATCTCCAAATATGAATTTCCCCTAATCTGAATGTGAGCCCTAATCCTACCCTAGAACACATCCTCCATTCAATTTAATGTGGAGGTTGAACTTAGTTTAGTAACTAAATCAGCTAAAGAGAAAGTAGAAAACGAGATGATGGAAGCAGAAACAGGGGGCATGGTTCCAGTCCTGGGACCATCATGTGGGTTCGGAAGCGTAACGGGTCACGGTGGTCGGATAACATATTGGGCTCTTACGACCTCTCTGCTTCGCATCTCATGTCTCCCGGATACTGCGCTTTGAAGACCTCTCTTTTATGATAAAATGAATGAAGTGAAGGGTGGTGGGTGTTGGCGCGTCGGAAAGGTGGCAGTGCGGCGGTGGTTTTAGGTGTTTGGTGGTTTGTGGTGGACGGAGGTGGTTTAAGGGTGTTTGTTCCGGTGGTGGACATGGGTGATGGGTTTCGTGGTAGTAGTACAACGTAAGTATAGTGGTGGTTGCAGAGGTGTGTAGTGGTGGTGGTGGTTTGTAGTTTGAGTTGAAGACGGTGGTTAGTGGCGAAGCTGCTGCTGTTGTTTGAGTTAAAGACAGTGGTTATAAGGCAGTTGACGTCGTTTCCACAACCACGATGGTGGTGGTGGTGGTGGTGGGTTGAAGGTGGCGGTGAATGTTGCCGGAGGTTGGGTGGTGGTGATATTCCTGGCTGCAGGAGGTTGGGTGGTGGTGGTTGTTGTTGGCTGCTGGTGAAAACGTAGAGAGAAAAGAGAAGGGAGTTGAGATGATTAGTTGTTTTAAGGTTTATTTTATTATATATATATATATATATATATATAGGGTAAGGTTCATGCGAGAACCATCTTTATTGTGAGAACCGCGAGAACCACCTTTATTGCAAAATAAAATCTAAAAAAATCAAAAAAACACTCAAATTTTTTTATAATAATTTTTTAATAAAAATCGTTATAATTCGTTACCAAAAAAAAAAACTTTTTTTCGAGTAACAGTTATCGATGCACACGTGCATATATATCATAACTTCGATAAATTCAATAATACGTTATCACTAATAGACAATTGCACTTTAATTTACAATACCATCCATAATACACTCAATTTTACATTAAATGCACATGTGCATCATTATGTATAACAATTATATACGGTGTTTTGGTACAAAAAGTTTGTGATTTTGAATTGTGAAGTAGGCTCATATATATGTTTTTTGGTTAGTTATATCTAGTGGTTGATGGGTTCATTATAGTTGTCACTTTATGATATAATATGTTGATTGGATGATATAAACATATATATATATATATTATATATATATATATATATATATATATATATATATATATATATATATAGGGAGAGGATCATGAGAAAACTAGATATAAATGAGAAAACTAGAAAACTAACTCAAAAAGCAAAAAAAAAGCATAAAAACATACAAATTTTTTTTACATTTTTTTATAAAAAATCGCTGGATTTTATGTATAAAAAAACTTTAAAAAAAAAAAACTTGTACTGCACATGTGCACTATATGTGTACTACACATATGCATTATATGTTTATGTTGCACATGTGCATTATATGCTTTTTTTATTTTTTTTATTTTTAAAAAGTTTTTTCTATATAATATATATAGCAAATTTTAATAAAAAAAAAATTTGATATGTTTTTTTGACTTTTTTAGTTAGTTTTTTGGTTTTCTCATTTAAACTAGTTTTCTCATGATCCATTCCCTTTATTGCGAGAATCGCGAGAACCAGTGTGAACACAAACAGTAATACCTAAAAAAAATCCAAAAAAATACCAAATTTTCTTTTTTTTTTTAATATTTTTTTGAAAAAGTCGCTATATTTACTCAACAATAAAAAAAATTCAAAAAAAATAAAAAATAAAAATTTGGGTACCAACTATCCATGCACATGTGCATTTTCGTCATTTCTTTGACAAATTCCATAATACATTACAAACATTAGACAATTGTACTTTCATTTACACTACTATGTGTAACACACTACGTTTTACGTTACCAATATTAGCAATGCACATGTGCATCTATATATATAACATGAAATAAGGTGTTTTGGTACACTAATTTGAATACATTTTCTCTTTCATCTATCATATCATCCATAATACACTACCATGCACATGTGCATTTTTATTATTTCTTTGACAAATTTCGTAATACATTACAAACATTAGACAATTGTACTTTCATTTACACTACCATGTGTAATACACTACTTTTTACGTTACCAATATAAGAAATGCACATGTGCATCTATATGTATCAACATGAAATAAGGTGTTTTTGTACACTACTTTGAATACGCTTTCTCTTTCATCTATCATACCATCCATAATACACTTTCATTACCTCCTACCATCCATAATACAATACCATTACCTCCTACCATTTATAATACAAATACCAATTCCAATATTTTCACTTTATTACATGTATATCAACACCGTTTATATATATATATATATATATATATATATATTAATGCTTAAAATGACAAATTTCCCCATGAGAAAAAGGACAAAATAGCAGGATTTTATAAGATTGTGTATGACCCGATTTCACTTTTGGACCAAAATGGCAATAAAACTGAAACCACAGAGACCCAAATGCAAAAGATTTGAGTTAGGTGGTGGTGATGGTGGTTGTTGGCTGTTGGTGAAACATAGAGAGAAAAAGAGAATGGAGTTGAGATGATTAGTTGTTTTAAGGTTTTTTATTATATATATACACACATATATATATAGAGTGGGGATCCTGCGCAAAGTGTGTTTTTCCTAGAAAGTCTAGGAAGCGATCTGGGCCATCCGATGGGTGTGTTTAATGGTTGAGATCATCTTGGTGGCATTTTGGTAATATGTGTGTCTTAAAATATGATTATTTAATTAATTAGGGGTAGATGTGTCATTTAGCTTGTTTTAAATGTGGAAATAATTAATTGCGATTTTCTCTCTCTCTCTCCCTCTATCTCTTTCTCTCTCTTTCTTCTATCCTTCATGAAGAAACAAAACATCAAGAAAACACATCGTGGCAAATATCACACAGCGTGAAGAAATCCAAGAAAACACATCATTCTAAAACATAAACTGCTACAACACACTTTGAATTAACTTGTAACTAGTAAAACGCAGCGTCAAGAAATTATTCATGAAGGATTGCAGCTGGTAAAACATATCGTCAAGAAATTGTTCATGAAGGATTGCAGCTGGTAAAACACAATGTCAAGAAATCCTCCAGCATTACCAGCATGAATGGTAAAACACAACGGTATTAATCTGCTTGCTGTTAAAACACAATGTCAAGAAATCCTCCAGCATTACCAGCATGAATGGTAAAACACAGCGTCAAGAAATCCTCCAGCATTACCAGCATGAATGCTAAAACACAACGGTATTAATCTGCTTGCTGTTAAAACACGATGTCAAGAAATCCTTCAGCATTACCAGCATGAATGGTAAAACACAGCGTCAAGAAATCCTACAGCATTACCAGCATGATGAAACACAGTGTCAAAAAATCCGCCAGCATTACCAGCATGATAAAACACAACAATATTAAGAAATCATCCAGCGTTAGACACAGCGGTATTAATCTGCTTGCTGTTAAAACACAATGTCAAGAAATCCTCCAGCATTACCAGCATGAATGGTAAAACACAGCGTCAAAAAATCTTCCAGCATTACCAACATGATAAAACACAACGTCAAGAAATCCGCCAGCATGATAAAACACAACGATATTAGTATGCAAAAAAATTTGAACAAAAATCGTCTGGATGTGTAAAGAAACAACCCTGGAAGTTTTTTGTAACTGAAAAATTTAAAAATATGTGATATAAGGTTTCCTAGAAAATCTCATTTATTGTTTTATAATTATCTCTTTCTAAAATTAACTTATTTAATGAATTACCATTGTGCCCTTTTATTAAAATTGTCTAGATGACACTTGTCATCACATAGTTGCTTCCTACACTTTTGCAGAAAAATATGACTTTGTAGCCAACTCTCACTCTCTCTCTCTCTCTCTCTCTCTCTCTCTATATATATATATATATATATATTAATGTTTAAAATGACAATTTTGGCCATGAGGAAAAGGACAAAATAACAGGATTTTATAAGACAAATATGACCTGATTTCACTTTTGGACAAAGATGACAATAAAACTGAAACAACAGGGACCCAGATGCAAAAGATTTGAGTTTTGGGCTAAAGTGACAAAAATGACCAAACCTCAGGGACCAAAATGGCAATTTACTCTAATATCTATATCTATATATATATATATATCTATATCTATGCTATATAATTTATCCAAATCAATACTAGTATCTACATCTATCTATACTATATAATAAAAGAAAATATTTAGGGACACATGGCTCTCTACGGGGTATCTCAATTGTCTTTTTCCGCTTATATAAACAATTACAGGAAAGTTAACAGTTATCAAAAAGTGATATGTCTGAAAGATAATATAGTTTTTAATAGGAATATTAGATGTTGATAATCTCAATTATTCGTCTTTGGCCGCCAACAGTCCCAATTTAAAAAATAACACTGTCAGTCCCAACTATTAAAATATTGGCCTCCAATGGACCCTAACTAACAGAACCCTAACGCCGTTAGTCTTTGGTCGCCTTAAAAACGTTTTTGGTCGGAAATCTCTTTTTTGACCGGAAATTCAACCTTTTCGTCACAAATATCTTTTTAACCTTACTACAGACCTTTAGGAACCTTTTTCTAGTAAAATCCTCAATTATTGAGGTCGCCGGAAAACTCTTTTTTCACCGGAAAACTTCTTTTTGCCTTGGAAATTTCAATTTTTGGCCAGAAAAGTCAACATTTTTGTACCAAACCTCTTTGTTACCTTAGATCGGACCTTTAAGAACCTTTTCCTGGCCAAAATGTTTTTCCGGCGACCGGAGACTAACGGCGTTAGGAATCTGTTAGTCAGGGTCCATTGGAGGCCAATATGTTAATAGTTGGGACTGTCAGTGGTTATTTTTGAAGTTGGGACTGTTGGCGGCCAACGACGAATAGTTAGGATTTTTAAAATTAAATATTCCTTTCTAATATCTAAAACCCCATTTTAATAGATGCTTAGTGCAATTTCACCTTGAATTAGTTAAATGTCAAGTTAATTGGTGTTTTGAAGAGACGAGCTTAATTGAAATGTGACGTTGTGAAAATCCATGATAAACCAGTAGCTAGACCCTTGCTGGTAGCATTTCGCTTTCAATAGTTATTTTAAAAATCTACTTTAAGAAAGAAAAGCCCTTTTCTATTAAAAAAATTCTACTTTAAGAAAAAAGAAAGCCGTTTTGTTCATGAGTCAATTGTCAATGTTGGCGTACAAATTTCCAAACCACGTGCCTATATCGAGACATTAACTCTTGGACTTCAATGCTCAAACTGTTGTAGTTGAAACCACCATTGGCTACTCTACACCACTTATTTTGATTGTAATCAACTCTGAAAACGATACAAGAAGCTTTCAGATCGAAAGTAGCAATGGAGAATGAGAAGCAAAACAAAAAACTCAAAATTTTGTGTCTTCATGGGTTCAGAACAAGCGGTTCGATACTTAAAAAACTAGTAGAAAGATGGCCCCAACCACTGCTGCAGAAGCTGGACCTTTTTTTCATGGATGGTCCGTACCCGGCTCAAGGCAAGTCCAGTGTGGATGGAATCTATGAACCTCCTTTTTACGAATGGTTCCAAGCGGATGAGGTGTTCATATATTTCTTAATTTTCTTTCACTACTAGAAAACTGTCACGTTTCAGACCAATTAATTTGGTAGGAAAACTGACAGTTTTCTAGTAGTGTTTTACTTTTACTTATATTTCCAGTTAATTAATATATATGTTAAATACTTAAATACCGTAATTGGTAATTAAATATTGTCGTAGGGGTTTAAAGAGTTCTATAACTTTGAAGAATGTCTTGAAAAGATTCAAGAGTTTATGTTGGCTCATGGACCTTTTGATGGTGTTCTAGGTTTTTCCCAGGTTTGTACAGTTCTCAAATTTCTGGAAGTTGGTTTTTATATAAATTGTGTTATTATAGTTTTTTCTTATAATTTAAGTAGTTGATAAATGTTTTGTTTAATTGTTGTGTGAAATTTAATTAAAAAAAAAACAAGGGGGCGATATTATCAGCAGCAATACCAGGGATGCAAAGACAGGGGGTGGCCCTAACAAAGGTTCCAAAGGTGAAGTTTGTAATAATAATATCTGGGGCTAAATTTGGTGGTTCAATGTTTGGGGTACCAAAACTTGCATGTGCTTCCTTTTCAATTCCCATCACTACTCCATCTCTACATCTTATAGGTATATATGTCATGTCATCTCTATTTTTACTATAGTTCAGTCTTAATGTGTAACTTAAGTAATTGTGTCACATAGATAATGAGTAAATAAGTTAACTAGTGTCACATACCTATATACGTACTTCATTACTTGTGTTACATAGATAATGAGTAAATAAGTTGATTAGTGTCACATACCTATATGCATACTTATGTTACATAGATAATGAGTAAATAAGTTAACTAATGTCACATACCTATATACGTACTTCAGTACTTGTGTTACATAGATAATGAGTAAATAAGTTGACTAGTGTCACATACCTATATGCATACTTGTGTTACATAGATAATGAGTAAATAAGTTAACTAGTGTCATATACATATATGCGTACATAAGTTAATTTGATTTGTTGACTTATGAATAATTGAATGTGTGTCGACTTATGTCTTTTTTATATTTGACTGAGCAAATATATAAAATTTCACATATTTTGTGATATAATTATATATTATAGATGAACTATATAACAAGAATGTCAAGAATAAATATATGCATTAATGATCAAAACTCAAAAGTATTGTGCTTTTAGTAAGTGACTTCTAACATGTATAACTAGTTTTTTTTATTAGAAATAACTACAAAGTGTACTTTGTTACCAGTTAATAATATTTTTGAATAAAATGACTGAAAGAGCTTCTAAACTTTCAAATATACGACTTTCTCATATGTGAAACATACATCATAACTATAAGTTGATCTATAACTGATTAATTTTAAGTAAATTGGTTGAAATTGTGACACGAAGTCTAGATCAATAATAACATCCCTAACAAAAAGTGTATAATTTTGATGAAAACACGTACAGGGGAGACAGATTTCATGAAGGAAGAGAGCATGAGTTTAGTAGAATCCTTTGTCGACCCTGTTGTCATCCATCATCCCAAGGGACACACCATACCAAGGCTAGGTTTGTAAATTTCTTAATACCTATATATGGTCATCTTAAGAGAAAGAATGGTGGATAATTGTTACACCCCTTTTATGTTTTGTGTATTCCCACCAATTAATCAAAGTAGGGGAGGAGGAGAATTAGGTGGTTGTCGACATTGGTGGAGATGGTGAATGTTGACGGTGGTGAAGACTGAAGATGATTGATTGTTTTCGCCGTTGGCAGTGGCGGATCTAGGGGGTTCCTGGGTCCTGGAACCCCCTCAGTTTGGAAGAAAAGGTAGTGTAAACCTTGTGTATGATTTGAAAAAAATAGTGAGAATCTAGGAAAAGAAACCTCCTAAAAAAATTTCTGGATTCGCCACTGAGTATTGGTACATAGAGAGAAAAGTAGAGAATTGGATGGTGGCCAGATGGTGTGGTATTTATGTTAATAAACATTTATTATATCCAATGTTAATTTGGAAATGATCATTGGTGGAGCGGCGGAGCTTGACTTATTAAATAGGAGGGCAAAAAGTTTATTTTTTTAAAATAGGGGGGTCAGCCTCGATACATGTAAAATTTTCAAAGTTTTCGGTAAAATTGGCCCACACTAAGCTTCACCCAATGCAATGGTAGTTCTAAACTTTTTTTTATCGGTGTCACAATATTTAAATTTCGAATAGATGAACTTTTTTTTCACTTTCGGTTTTTGGATGGATTTAAGCTTTGATAACTCAAGTTATTGTTTATCCCACAGATGATAAAAGTCTGGAGATCTTCTTCAACTTCATTGCCAAAGTTCAAGATCTCCCTTAACGCCTTCGAAGAGCTTATAATATCAAAATGACTTCGCTAAAATAATAAAAATCGGATTGGTTTGTGATTTTCGCCTACCCTTATTGGCTTCGTTAGAGTGATTGTAAGTTTGTAACAAACGAACGAATTATGTATTCAAATTCAGATTAAATATATTGTTAAAGAATGCTATCTCATATAGTTGATCTTGTTACAAAACCATAGTTAGTGACAACATGGCCGTCTCCGAAAAATTGTAAAAAAATAATAATAATAATAAATAAATTGGCCCTGTGCGAGATAAAAATTTTGGCCCATATTCGCAAATTTTCCATGTATTATAAACTCATCAATTATTTAATCACCAAAATTTACGTGAGTAATATAAATAGCTATTTTTAGATAAGTTTAGTTAGTAATTTATTAATTAAAGGGAAATATGTGGTTGATAAAATTAGGCATTAAATTCCAAATGCAGTTAAAATATAAAATTTGGAGACGTCAGGATTAGAACACGCGTCTCATTGTTGTTTAAGCAAGGCAATAACCACCCGTCAAGAGCTTGTTTATGTCATCTTTCGATTCAGTACGTATATTATATCTTATACAACGTAAATTCTATACAAAATTAAAAACATTTGGGTCCTGGAGGGTTTGGGTCATGTGACGTCGCCCACCCGTACCCTTCAAAGACGGCCTTGAGTCACAACTCACCCCACCATCCTACATAAAAAAAATATTGAAGAAAAGACTTTTTGTTAACAGTCAACTACGTTGGTTTAACGGTTTATATAATTTATTATTTTGTACAGTTGCTAGTGTAGACGAACATCATCTTTGAACTACTCCACATATTTTAATTTGATTATAATTCAATTTTGTAACCGATACAAGAAGCTCTTAGGATTGAAACGAGTAATGGAGAACGAGAAGCAAAACAAGAAACTCAAAATTTTGTGTCTTCATGGGTTCAGAACAAGTGGTGCCATACTTCAAAAAGAAGTAGAAAAATGGCCCCAACCACTGTTGCAGAAGCTGGACCTGGTTTTCATGGATGGTCCGTACCCGGCTCAAGGCAAGTCCAGAGTTGATGGTATCTTTGAACCTCCTTTTTTCGAATGGTTCCAAGCTGATGAGGTGTTCATAAATATCTTTGCTTTTACGTTTTGTTTTGTTTTCAGTTGGTCACGGGTATTTAAGTTCCACTTATGGTGGGCCCGAGTGAGTTTTCCCCTTCATGTCTCAAATTCAAGTCTGGGTGATTGGGGTTTTTCATTGAGGGGTTTAAATTGGGGATCTATTCTGCGAGGCGGCTCTCTAGCGCGGACCCGGTTAAGACAACGTATGCTAGAGACCTCCCGATATTCGCGAGTAATTCACACCTTTTCAAAGAAAATAATATATATGATATATCATTGGTTGAATATTGCTGTAGGAATATAAAGAATTCTATAACTTTGAAGAATGTCTTGAAAAGATTCAAGAGTTTATGTTGGCTCATGGACCCTTTGATGGTATTCTTGGTTTTTCTCAGGTTTATTCTGCTCCAAGATTTCTGGAAGTTGTTTTATGTTTTTTTATTATTGTTTCTTTTTATCGAGCTATGTTTTTTATCGGGCCAATGAGCTATAGCTTAATTGGCATTGAAGGGGAAGTGAAGATTTGGGTTTAAGACCATAAGTCTCAAGTTTCAAATCCGATCTCAACCGGTTTTATCGCAGTGAGCCTTTGTGCGGCGGGTTTGCCCCGGGTAGCCGGGCTAGATAAAAACTGGTTATTCTATGTTTAAGAGTAGGAAGTGATTTAAACCGCTAATTTTATTTCAACTGTCAAAACTGAAGCGGTGACATAACTCGGACTTGTATTAAATCCCACACAAATGATAATTTGATGTAATTTAGTAACGATTAAAAGTTGTGTACCATTATCGGTAAAAAATCATAACTTGGACTAAATAGGAAGCAGGGGCTGGTGATGGGTAGGGGAATGTAAGGCGATGGACCCAGGCCCAAATAAGTGTTATAAAAAATCTATATGTTATGTATTTCTTGTGGGCCTTTGAACAGGTTATATTTTTACTGGGCTGCAACCTTTTGGGCCCTTTAATTGTGAACAAAAGTGATGATTGTTATAACAATTATTGCAATATTATGATTATTGGGTTTAAATTATATGGGTCCGATTTATTTTTACTGACACCAGATCCAAAATGTTTTAAGATTTCTCATAGACGGCACTGATAGGAAGTCACAAACTATTGAAATGCCCTTGTTATTTTTTCTTTCAAACATAGATTACGCTAAAATCTTTATATCATCTTTTTTATATATAGTTCATTTTTTAAATTTATACAAATGGAAGATTTTATCATCTATAATCTCAAACATAGTATTCTTATATTTAAACGAACGACGACGTATTTTTATGTGTTTGTCCACTTTAAACAAATTACACTGGTGCGTCTAGTTAGGATGTTTACATATGCATATATCTAAATCTACTTATAATTTAATAGACACGCATACCCTCACCCAAAAATACATGTACCCGTCCAGAATTCTTTGTACACTTCGCACCAATATAAGTATTAATAAATATTTAATGTTATTGTTGTTTAAAAAAACAAGGGGGCCATGTTAGCAGCAACAATACCAGGCATGCAAAGAGAAGGGTTCGCCCTAACAAAGGTTCCAAAGGTGAAGTTTCTAATAATAGCATCTGGGGCTAAATTGGGTAGTTCAAAGTTTGGGATCCCTAAACTTGCATATGCTTCCTTCTCTACTCCCATCACTACTCCATCCCTACACATCATTGGTACATATAGATCATGTCATCTCTATTTTTTTATAGTTCAATCTTAATCTGCTTAACCAGTGTTACACAAATACATATAAACGGGTTAAAATGACTCGTTTATAGATAAACGTGTGATAGGGGTGTTGATTGGGTTTGTTGTTCAGGCTTCGGGTAATTTGGGTCAGGTTATTCAGGTAGTTTGGGTCGGGTTATTGGGGTTTTTGTGTATTATATTATATCTGATACCCGATCCTAATAGTAATTGGGTTTGTTAGGTTCATGTTGTTTGGTTATCGGGTCGGGTAGTCTGGGTTTGAACATATTTGTTAATTTTTAAAAAACTTTGGTTTATATACTACACTTTTGGTCCTAAAAAGATCCAACCTTCATGTTGTTTGGAAAGTTATTATAATTCAAGACAAGAACATAAATTTGGAAAGTTAAATGTGTATTCATGAATTCTTAATAACGGGCCAAAAGTTGAGCCAATGTAGTTCGGGTTAATTGGGTTTAGGTTTTTGATGTTTAAAGGTCTAACCGGTATCCGACCCTAATAACAATTGTTTCAGGTTCGGGTAACATGTTTGTTTGGGTTGGGATAATCGGGTACGCTTAAAATCAAGAGGCCTAGATCATATCATCCTCAAAAGTAGTATTTTCTGGTAAACTACATTGAACATCTAAAAATTGTTATTTTAATAAGAATGATGACAAAATACTTGTTATTAAAAGACTAGATTAATATTATCTTTTTAATAAAACAATTTAAGATGTTATAAATATTTGAGATGCACTTGTGTGACTTCTCTTATGTTTCATATTTATCAGAAAAATACATCAGAATCATAATTGACTCATTTTAAGTGAATAGGTTGAAACATGACACCATTGTATATGTTCATAGGCCAAATCAATTATAATATCCCCAAACTTATATAAAAATATATAATGTTTTATGATAATACAGTGTGAAGGAGGAGGGCATTGGTTTACTAGAGTCCTTCGTGGACCCTGTTGTCATCCATCATCCCAATGGACACACCATACCAATTCTAGGTGTGTAAATTACTTGACCATACATGTTCATTTTCAGATTATTGTTATCATTGAATATATTTTCTTACATATCACATATGGGTTATTTTTAATATTTTCTTACATATCACACATGGGTTTTTTTTTATATAAATGTGTAAGGGTTTTAGATATTCCCACCAATAGTAGGGAAAGAGGACAACATGGTTTTTATAATATTTTGATTTTCAGATATCTATCAAAGAGATTTTCTTTTTCAGTTTTTTCATATAGGATTTAGATCTTTTTTTATGACGACAGGCTTTGATAAGTAACTTGAGTTGGTGGTTTTGGCACAGTTGATAAAAGCTTGGAGATCTTCTGCAACTTCATTGCCAAAATTCAAGATCTGCCTTAATGCTTATACTATGGGCTCGCCAATATAAATACATGAAAAGGCTATCATTTCTTTGTCCTCACCTTTATAGGCCTCATTAAGGGAGTGATTAAACATAAATAAAATATGAAGTATTTATATTAACGAATTATCGGACTAAGTAAAAAAGAAGAGGGTTCGTTTATATAACTTTCCTTGTGGTAAAACTGGAGTCCAATATTCAATGTTTTAAATACCGGTATGAACCGGCTGGATAAACCGGATATGGGACACGAGTTTGGTACGATAAAGGCCGGTAAAACCCGAATACAGTATGTCTTATGTAACGGCGGTAAATCCGGTTCTATCGGTTCAAACCGTTGAACCGGTTTGCATTATCTTAAGATTTGATTTCTTAGTTTTAATAAAATACGATACTAACGTAATATTGATCTTCCATATTTCTGGTAATGAACCTAGTGCCTTCTATTCCAATAATTCATTGTTGTTGAAATTGTTAGTTACCTCGTACAATGAAATTATTGTTATAACTAATAAAAATATTCTTAAAATGCTTTATAGTTTACAATAAAATTAGTTGTTTTAGATAAAACTATAATCAGATACATAAATCCTAGTTGAGATTGATTGTTTTTTTAGATGAATTTGTATTTTATGGAATTTATAGGGTTAACTAGTACCCGGTTCAACCGCCCGATACAACTCGGTTCAACCGGTTGAATCATTTTCGAGACCAACCCGGTATGACTTAAAGCCCGGTTTTTAAAACATTGCCTATATTGCTTAATTCTTGTTAAGACCTACATACCTAACCTTTTTAACAAATAACTTGACTAACATATCGCAATAACAACAAATTCCTGAAATTCTTGAAAACTTTTAAGCTTGAAAATGCAAGTCTACAATCAACAAAAAATCATTTTTCCATACAGACAAAATTGTATAAAACAATCTTTTTGTACTCTCTGTACGCTATACCTTTCAGTTCAAAAATCGTCCACATCAACCTTTAACTTGATATGTTACGAGAATCAACTTTTTAATCAGACTAACACCCTTAAATTTCTTGGCAAAAGTACAATATTTTTAAGATTATCTTATGAATTTTTTTGTTCTTTTTTGTCATAGAGAAACATATGTTGATGGATGACAATAACATTAGTTTGTACGTTACTTTCATAGACCATAAACTACACTTGCTTTTGTCTATCACTATAAATTTGTGACTATCCATGATTTAAAAGCACGTTTCATTATACACAAGTGGTCTTTCATGCATGTTCAACAATATCCTCTAATTAATCTTCTAATGGTCCTCACTCAAGTAGTTTTCATTGTGAACATCGCGCTTATGCATTTTATTCCAAATTTCACAGCTAATCAAACCTAAGTTTATCTCAACATCACTTTCCATATGTTAGGTGGTTGGCCTAAATTAGTTACGAACAATTTTTTTGCATTTCTTAAACCATACGATGTGAAGGAGCTTGAAAATTGGGCGTTATTCGACACATGGACGAGAAGTCAGCGTGCGTCAAATACGGAGCGTGGTGCCAAAACGGAGGGTGTGAAAAGGGGCGTGAAAGAGTGGCGTTTTCAACACGTGGCTCCTAGTTTTGTATTAATATTTATTATTCAAAACTATAAAATGGTATTTAAATTTTTTAAAATACCTATATAATAACAATAATAACAAAATTACCTAATGTAAATAAAAAAGATTTTGTAAATTAAAAAAAAAGGTTACATAATTTAAATACGAAAAAAGACTATATAAATTAAAAAAGGAAAGCTAATAAAACGAACGACTTAAGAAAACCTAAATACGATATTTTGCCATACGCCAATATGTTCAAATCGTGAAAGCGGGGTTGGTTCGGTTGAGACCCTTGAGGTGAAGTGGTGTTCGATACTTCACCGACACCATAAGGGTTGTTCGGATCAAAGTTGCGGTTATGTGGATGCATTATTTTATATAAAAGGTTGAGAGATTTTATAAAAATGAAGGTTGGGTAGAAGTGAATGAGGTGAAAATGGTAAAAAGTGTAGAGTTTTTTTATAGATATGGTAAAATATTTGTTTAAATGGAAAAGCTTTTGTTTTAAATAATGTTGTTGGGGTCCAACGGCTACATGCCACCCCATTCACAACACGACAGGTCGACCAACTTAAAGTCTCAACGTCGATGGAGAATTCTAAGCCCATTTGTAAACGCCGATGAAGGTGTGGTGTGTGCGGCGTGGAGAGGCATAAACGCCACATATTCATGCCCACACCGTGTGGTCTGGGGGGGGAGAGGAGCACTCTAGGGTAGTACCCTAGCCCCCACAAATCAACCGGTGTCATGTCAAATTTAAACTAAAGTACCCTAACACTACAAAACACTGGTAGCACCTACCCTAAGTATTCTAGAACCACAGACCCCACTCCTTTACTTCACGCATCAAAAACCTTAAACTCTCCAAAATCCCAACCCTCAACCCCTTACCCTTTTTGCTTCATCTACCAGGAGAACTAACCCACCTAGCCTACCCGTTCGGGTGGCGGCGGCGTTCTAGTGCGGGTTCGAACCAGGGCATGTGTAACACCCCAACCGATGGCGGAAACATCGGGATGAGACGAAAACGATATTGCTCACTGCTCACAACATTATTAAGTGACAATAATTAATTAAACCATATTTCATTTCATAAGAATTGTCAAATACATCAATGTAACAAAACAAAGAACAATCTAACATTTGCAAAGTCATAACAAAATTGATACGTCGACATTAAACCTAACGTCTAATTTGTGTGTATCTAGTCCTTGCTATATTGTTTTCATAGCGTCATCTCCTTCAACCTGTAACATGTTTTAAAATAAAGTCAATGCAAAAGCAAAGGCGAGTACACAAGTTTAAGCATAGCATACGTATACGAATAAAGTTTTAACAATCCTCATGGCAACTAAATCTATACAAGAGCAATATCAAGGCATGCAATGCTAATAATCAAACTCGTAACGCAATCACGATGTTTTAACATGACCTCAGGAATAACACGATGGAGGTGGATGCGTGAATTCCTATAGCGCTAAGCATGTCAAACAAAGGCTAAAAATAGTTAATGACTAAAGCACAGCACAACGTTTATCCCTAGACAAGCAACAAGTATACGATTCAAGTAGTCATGTGTATAGGATTGTTTGTGCGTTTCATAAAGTTTAAGTGTTTGTGATTTTTGTATATGGAAACATGTTACACCCAAAAAGTGATATAAACAAATGTGGGTCGAGTGTACTCACAAAATTGCTAAGTCTTCTTTGGAAATTCCACGACGAGTTGATGAGTGGGAGAAAGGGACACCAATGCCACCTTAAATGACAACGAACATGGATGAATAATCGAATCGGAGTTGAAGATACGTGTACGTTTAGCACGGAATTTATGTAACGACTCTAAAGTTAAATTCGTCAAAGATAAAAGTGTTATCAAAATAATACAATAAATATATATATTTTTGGCGAAAAGTATAAAAGATATATAGATATTTGCAGTTGGATAAATATATTCCTTCGTTAAGTTATTATGTTTTGTCGGCGAGAATAATAGATGTGTACTTATATATTTTGGCGAAAAAGATTACTAGATATATATGCATGTTAACGAAAAGAATAGTAGCTAAATATATATATTGTTCGTCGGAAACACATATTATATATATACATTGTCGTTAGAGAAGTATCATTTTCGAAAAGTATATAACATATATTTATTTTGTCGGAAGGAATACTGTTTATATCTTGTCGTTAAATAGATATATATTTGTCGAAAAGAATAATAATTAAATATGTTGTCGAACGATATAATAATTAAATGGATTTTGTCGAAAAGCAGAAAGGTGTAAATATATATATATTGCCGGAAGTATAATAAATCAATATATATTTTGTCGAAAGATGTAACGAATAAGTATATCTCGTCGATAGATATAATAAATAAATATATATATTAGTCGAAAATCGGGCAGAGTTTCCCCTGTTTTAGAACGATCCCGACAACGCGAGTTGTCGATACATTGTCAAAACACAACGATAAACACTGCAAGAATCGACGATACAATATAAATATTTTTTTTTTTACATAATCTATTTGTGTTACAAATTATATAACGTTCGGCTACGTGATTAAAACAATAATTAGTTATGAAAACGTCATTACAAAGTTTCGAGTCGATAGATTATACCACAACATGCATTGACCCGACAGTTGACTGTTTGACCCGAGTTGACCGGCAGTTGACTGAGTTGACCGGGACTTGAACCGTGCTGACCCGAACAGAATTTGAATCGAACAGGAGTATGACCCGAACTGAAACTGTTGTTTACTGATGTTGTCTCGAACCCGCGACTGTTTGACCACAGTTGACCAGGTTTGACCTGGTTTGACCGAACGCCAAACTGAGCTGAAAACTGGAATAACAACAATCGAACATGAATCGAATCTTAACCAATTTAACACTTGAAACGTGACTACCTGAACTGAATCGAGGTTGAACCTGAGCCGGCTGTTGACTGATGTTGACTGTTTGACCAGGTTCGACTCGAACCGAAACGCGTATGGACCAAGCTGACCCGAATCTGCTCGCTAACCTGCTTTGACCGAGACCCGGACCAACTGTGCGGAGCCGTGTTGAACCGCTCATGACCCGAGCCGAAGAAACCACAGCTGACCCGACAAGAGCCCAAGCCAAAACAGAATCGGACAAACTCAGCCTGAACCGAAATCGGAATCGTTGAACATGAAATCTGACCCGAACGCATCTTGAACCGAAGCTAACCCGTGACCCGAAACACAGAAGTTAAAACAACATGTTATCTTCTACAACTTCAGAAAGAACAAAAGACAGAAATGGGGTGGTTTCTTACCGTTGAAGCTCGTCGGAAGGAGACCCGGACTGCCGCCGCTTACGAGGCGCTGCCGTCGACCCGCCGTCGCTCCCCTGTTGCTGCGGCTTGCTGCTGCTTCGCTGGCTGCCGTTGTCGCGCCGCTGGAGGTGACGGCTGCTGCCGCCATCGATCGAAATCCCCCGGAGCCGTCATAGTCGCGCCACCACCACCACCTACCTTCTCTCTATCTCGTCTCTCTCTCCTCACAGCTCTCTCTCTCTCTCTCTCTCTCTGTCTGTCTGTAAGTATATATGCGGGTGTGTGTGTGTCGGGTTTAAGAGATCGCAGGGGTGTGTGAGTGTGAGGGGTGTTACCGGAGAAGAAGGGCGCCGCCAGAGACGGCGCCGGTCGCCGAAAAACGCCGAGGAGGGGGGGTGGCGGCTGGTGTTGAGAGGATGCATTAGGGTTAGATGATGAAGATGAGGGTTAGGGGAGGTTTATGTAGGTAGGTTTAAGTGGTAAGGGTTTGATAGGTTGGGTTTAAAAGCCTGAGAGTGGCCCGAACGCGATTCTGAAGCCCATTTCTTGCGCCCGAGCGTTATGAAATAGCGTAAAATTTTATTTAAGTTTTAAACACGGGAATTAAATGTAAGACATCAAAAATATCGCGTTCGGTTGTCGTTTCGTTAAAAAACACGAAAAAATGCGTTGTTTCCGTTTTTACACCGTTTTTCGATCCGATTGTAGTTGCGACTCAGGAAATAGAAAACGAGCGCGAATTTTTATAAAAATAATAAATATTGGAAATACGAGGCGTTACAGTCTCCCCTTCTTTAGAAAATTTCGTCCCGAAATTTATTCAAGAGGAAGACTTTAGAAAGATTTGGCTAGAGAATGATCGTCTAAAATTGAGACTTGGATGTTTGGACACATGAGGGAAAGCATGAAGTTTAGAGCATCGAAGAGTTAGGTTTGCAAGAAGAAGTTGCTTGACTAGAAAGATTAAAGCCATCAAGCGTAAGTAAAGCGCGTAAGTATGCGTATAGGAGAGTGGTTTAAACGAGCTTTGAATAACTCAAATGATATGCCATCTAAGCAGAAAAGCTCTCGTGAGAAGTGGTATGCAGTTTAATGGTGAGTGTGGTCGAACCGTAGGTTGTTAGAAAGTTCTATCGACCTTGAGGAGCGTTAATAAATCTCGATTTTGTAGAGAGTTGCTTAATGATGGAAAACGAGAAGGTTAGGTATTTAAAATAAGCTAGTTATCGAGGTAGCGGCCAATCAAGCGTGTTGCTATCTACGAGAATGGGAGATAACTTTATAGTAAGATGGCATTTAGGGTTTGAATGCTTACACGGTTGATTGTAAACGAGGTTGAAAAAAAGACAAGGTTAACGGGAGTAACGGAGGCATAAGAGCGGACGATTGATTCGATCAACGAATACTCGTGTAAGGATGGCATATGTATATGAACAAACGAAAACGTTACGTTAGGGATTAAGACTCGTCGTGGATAATCGGGTAGCGCGCACTTAGCAATGCAGTTGTGAGTTGTTTAAAGCTGGCGTGTTAGGTCACATTTGGTCTGTAAATCACCGAATTTCTCATGGCACGTATTACGAAAGTTTGACAGCATGGTGAAAACACTTATGTATAGGGAGTACCAGTGGCGTATCCACCATGTTTTGACCACGTTGCGACCGTTTCGTTACTCGATGCAATGTTACGTTCCGTGTGTTACCATACGCGGTAGTACACTCTATGGTTCTCATGCGCTTATCGCTATAATCCCGTGTGCACCCGCGATTATACCGATCATCACATGATCCGCATAGCTTGTACTAGCAGCGCATGAATAAAGGTGTACATAAATTCTGAAAATAAGTTTGCGTGCGTGTAAGAATGTAGTGCGTAGGCATGTTTGCGTGCAAATAGCTTGTGGCCCACGTAAGCGAATCCCTCGGGTTTCGCTCGCGCATAGGCACGAATATGAATACGAGTACAAGTATAGGTATGTGTATGAGTATAAGCATAAGTATGGAAATAAGTATAAGCATGGATATAAGACGTATATGCATGAATGTGATGATAAGTATAAGTGTAATACCCCTGTAACACCCCTGCCCCTCGTTATCACCAATATTGTCCGCTTTGCCCTTGATGGGTGGCCCATCCAGGAACTCACGACTTTGTTTTTGGTTGCCCTGGTGGAGACTTCCCAGGAGGTCACCCATCCTAGTACTACTCCCACTTGAGCACGCTTAACTGTGGAGTTCTCCTCTCATCCACTAGCATTAAGCCCAAAACGCGTTGATGATTTTAGAGGTAGGGCATTACTTACGAGCCAGGAATCTCTCCTGTCCACGGACGATGTTGGGAGGTATGCCATTAGGTGTTATAATAAGCATGAAAAATGACACGTTATTTTCATGAACATGAATATGTGTATAATTATGAACGTCAACAAGTGTAACAGACGATAATGGTGCGTATGATATGAATTGAATGCTACGAATTTATTTACATAAAATAGTCGAGAAATCAGGGTATGTAAAACGAATGATACGTTTAAAATGTCATGCAACAGTTGACTAAACCATGTACGAGGATACGCATGTATTGTTGTTTGAGCAAAACTTTGAGGTTATCGCTTCTAAAATAGGCTTAAGTTTAACTTAGAATATAGGATCTAGTGTGTGAATATAAAGGAATATAAGGTACTTATTGATTATGCGTTACGTATTTTGTAAAGGACGGGAGTGCTACCATTTGTTTTAAAAGAATTTAAGTAGGTCGAAAATGGTTGGTCCTCATAAAGTTTTCTTGCCCACGTGTTTTGAAACTCATGTGACATTTCGGGAGGTGTATGATAAAGTATTAAAATAGTAAGTTCGCATTGTTTTCAAAGGATGTTACATCAAGATAAGAAATTTGAAATTCAATGGTTCTTGTGATACGTTGACCCTTGAGAGGAAATCTGGGGTAATGGATTTAATTATCGTTGAAAAGTATTTAGCAAATGTTCTCTTAATCGTGATAAGAGGTTTAGAGGGTGTTTGGGGTTGAGTTTTGAAAGTAGATTATGCGTCCTGAATAATCAAAATCAGATAATTAGTTGTAACAAAACATACTGTAGGAAGATAGTGTTTGGATTTGATTATGTTATTTGATATCACAATAATCAGGTAATCAACTATTTGAGTGTTTGAAAAATATATATATACATGTATATATAAAGTTATAAATAGATGAGCTTTGATCTCTAAAACACGTAAAGCAAATCAGTTTTTTTTTTTTTTTTTTTTTTAACCAAACACTAAAATAGATTTTTATTTATTTATTTATTTAATATTTGCGCTTTCAAGCCCAAAAATATTAGGTTGCAAAAACAATCCCAAACACACCTTTAGTACAACGATCCCATAATGCCTATAAGATATTGGTTTGATTTTTTTTTTTTTTTTTTTACAAACGAAAATTCTTAACATAAAGTTATTGTGTGAGCGTGTTTTAGTGATTAAGTTAAACATAAGACTTGTGGGCAAAGTATTCGTTAGACCGATTAAGTTGGTAGGTAGCATTCTGTCGAGCTTTGAAAATCGTACAACGAAACGTTTCATGTGGTGACCAAGTATATGCGTATGGGATTTATATGAAATAGATTACCGGATGGGAAATACGTTTGATAAAATAGTACGTTTTGAAATTCGTCAAAGTAAGAATTTTGACAACATGGTAAGAGATTTAGGTATACAATTTAAACATGTGGTTTGTGTAATAAAGTCTCCAAGAAGGAGGGTTGGTAACGATCACCGAGGTATGGGAATCACCCCTAATCCGTTGGTGAGGTCGTTTAAAGGAAGGAAGGAAACGAAGTTTGATCGTCTAGGTAAGGAATTCACTCCTATCTCGACGACGGTCTCTATTTCGGACTTTTCGAGAAATATAAGTCTAGTTGATGACGTTTTGAAATCATGTATGCAAATAATGTATAAGTGGATGAAAAGGTTTAATATGAATTGCGTAAAAACCTTAAAATAAATTAGAAACTTGAAAGAAAGGGTAACAAGTATATAAAAAGTCATGTATAAATTGAAATGGCATAAAAGAGAGTCTCAGAAAACATTAGACTGTTTCGGGTAGAGAAACGTCAATTATTCCAAAGTGAATCGAAGATCCTTTCGAATTAGAGAAACGTGCTTTGGCCTATAGGTAAAACGCTCTCGTCGAGAAGCGATTAACGGCATTTTACCCTTCCAGTTATTACACGTCTCTAATCGATTGAAAAATCGAAACTTTGGCGAGATTGAAAATCGAGAAATGGGACTTAATCGACAAGGTGCGGGTTTCACCCCTAACTCGACGATTTCGTACCCTAAGTGTGGTTGGCACTCTTCGGGTCAAAATTAATTTCGACACTTTGACGAGAGTCCACTAGAGTTTGAATGGGAAGTTTTCCATCAAGGTGTGGATGTCACTCCTAACTTGATGGTGTAACTTCGTGAAAAAAAATAAGAATAAGCGTAATGAGAATCGTTCACCAAATTGTGGATATCACGCCTATTTTGGTGAAGTCGTCTCACTTGTGTAATACGAGTGTTTTCGAGTTTAGTATAATCGAGTAAAATGCATTAGGGAAGGCGTATGATTGAAATAATGTAACGGTATGAACACGTAAAGCATTTCATAAATTTAACATATAAGAGACGTTTTAAGAAATTAGCATGTGAATCACGTATGGTCAAGTATGGTACTTAACTATAGACTAGGTCAAAAGCGTAGCAATCTACCTAATTCCCTATAGTTATGGCTCTGATACCAATCTGTAACACCCCAACCGATGGCGGAAACATCGGGATGAGACGAAAACGATATTGCTCATTGCTCACAACATTATTAAGTGACAATAATTAATTAAACCATATTTCATTTCATAAGAATTGTCAAATACATCAATGTAACAAAACAAAGAACAATCTAACATTTGCAAAGTCATAACAAAATTGATACGTCGACATTAAACCTAACGTCTAATTTGTGTGTATCTAGTCCTTGCTATATTGTTTTCATAGCGTCATCTCCTTCAACCTGTAACATGTTTTAAAATAAAGTCAATGCAAAAGCAAAGGCGAGTACACAAGTTTAAGCATAGCATACGTATACGAATAAAGTTTTAACAATCCTCATGGCAACTAAATCTATACAAGAGCAATATCAAGGCATGCAATGCTAATAATCAAACTCGTAACGCAATCACGATGTTTTAACATGACCTCAGGAATAACACGATGGAGGTGGATGCGTGAATTCCTATAGCGCTAAGCATGTCAAACAAAGGCTAAAAATAGTTAATGACTAAAGCACAGCACAACGTTTATCCCTAGACAAGCAACAAGTATACGATTCAAGTAGTCATGTGTATAGGATTGTTTGTGCGTTTCATAAAGTTTAAGTGTTTGTGATTTTTGTATATGGAAACATGTTACACCCAAAAAGTGATATAAAAAAATGTGGGTCGAGTGTACTCACAAAATTGCTAAGTCTTCTTTGGAAATTCCACGACGAGTTGATGAGTGGGAGAAAGGGACACCAATGCCACCTTAAATGACAACGAACATGGATGAATAATCGAATCGGAGTTGAAGATACGTGTACGTTTAGCACGGAATTTATGTAACGACTCTAAAGTTAAATTCGTCAAAGATAAAAGTGTTATCAAAATAATACAATAAATATATATATTTTTGGCGAAAAGTATAAAAGATATATAGATATTTGCAGTTGGATAAATATATTCCTTCGTTAAGTTATTATGTTTTGTCGGCGAGAATAATAGATGTGTACTTATATATTTTGGCGAAAAAGATTACTAGATATATATGCATGTTAACGAAAAGAATAGTAGCTAAATATATATATTGTTCGTCGGAAACACATATTATATATATACATTGTCGTTAGAGAAGTATCATTTTCGAAAAGTATATAACATATATTTATTTTGTCGGAAGGAATACTGTTTATATCTTGTCGTTAAATAGATATATATTTGTCGAAAAGAATAATAATTAAATATGTTGTCGAACGATATAATAATTAAATGGATTTTGTCGAAAAGCAGAAAGGTGTAAATATATATATATATTGCCGGAAGTATAATAAATCAATATATATTTTGTCGAAAGATGTAACGAATAAGTATATCTCGTCGATAGATATAATAAATAAATATATATATTAGTCGAAAATCGGGCAGAGTTTCCCCTGTTTTAGAACGATCCCGACAACGCGAGTTGTCGATACATTGTCAAAACACAACGATAAACACTGCAAGAATCGACGATACAATATAAATATTTTTTTTTTTACATAATCTATTTGTGTTACAAATTATATAACGTTCGGCTACGTGATTAAAACAATAATTAGTTATGAAAACGTCATTACAAAGTTTCGAGTCGATAGATTATACCACAACATGCATTGACCCGACAGTTGACTGTTTGACCCGAGTTGACCGGCAGTTGACTGAGTTGACCGGGACTTGAACCGTGCTGACCCGAACAGAATTTGAATCGAACAGGAGTATGACCCGAACTGAAACTGTTGTTTACTGATGTTGTCTCGAACCCGCGACTGTTTGACCACAGTTGACCAGGTTTGACCTGGTTTGACCGAACGCCAAACTGAGCTGAAAACTGGAATAACAACAATCGAACATGAATCGAATCTTAACCAATTTAACACTTGAAACGTGACTACCTGAACTGAATCGAGGTTGAACCTGAGCCGGCTGTTGACTGGTGTTGACTGTTTGACCAGGTTCGACTCGAACCGAAACGCGTATGGACCAAGCTGACCCGAATCTGCTCGCTAACCTGCTTTGACCGAGACCCGGACCAACTGTGCGGAGCCGTGTTGAACCGCTCATGACCCGAGCCAAAGAAACCACAGCTGACCCGACAAGAGCCCAAGCCAAAACAGAATCGGACAAACTCAGCCTGAACCGAAATCGGAATCGTTGAACATGAAATCTGACCCGAACGCATCTTGAACCGAAGCTAACCCGTGACCCGAAACACAGAAGTTAAAACAACATGTTATCTTCTACAACTTCAGAAAGAACAAAAGACAGAAATGGGGTGGTTTCTTACCGTTGAAGCTCGTCGGAAGGAGACCCGGACTGCCGCCGCTTACGAGGGCGCTGCCGTCGACCCGCCGTCGCTCCCCTGTTGCTGCGGCTTGCTGCTGCTTCGCTGGCTGCCGTTGTCGCGCCGCTGGAGGTGACGGCTGCTGCCGCCATCGATCGAAATCCCCCGGAGCCGTCATAGTCGCGCCACCACCACCACCTACCTTCTCTCTATCTCGTCTCTCTCTCCTCACAGCTCTCTCTCTCTCTCTCTCTCTCTGTCTGTCTGTAAGTATATATGCGGGTGTGTGTGTGTCGGGTTTAAGAGATCCCAGGGGTGTGTGAGTGTGAGGGGTGTTACCGGAGAAGAAGGGCGCCGCCAGAGACGGCGCCGGTCGCCGAAAAACGCCGAGGAGGGGGGTGGCGGCTGGTGTTGAGAGGATGCATTAGGGTTAGATGATGAAGATGAGGGTTAGGGGAGGTTTATGTAGGTAGGTTTAAGTGGTAAGGGTTTGATAGGTTGGGTTTAAAAGCCTGAGAGTGGCCCGAACGCGATTCTGAAGCCCATTTCTGCGCCCGAGCGTTATGAAATAGCGTAAATTTTATTTAAGTTTTAAACACGGGAATTAAATGTAAGACATCAAAAATATCGCGTTCGGTTGTCGTTTCGTTAAAAAACACGAAAAAATGCGTTGTTTCCGTTTTTACACCGTTTTTCGATCCGATTGTAGTTGCGACTCAGGAAATAGAAAACGAGCGCGAATTTTTATAAAAATAATAAATATTGGAAATACGAGGCGTTACAGCATGGTACCCGCGAGGGTGCCCCGTCTCACCTTAACCAAGTTTCTACAAGTTTAGTCAAAATAAAATCAAGGGTTAGAATCGGAAAAAGTTGTAAATTAAAGGGTTAAAATTGCCATTAATCACCAACTCAAGATCGAATCTCTTTTCCCAAGGGAAAAAAGTAGGAATCCGTTTCATCTCCCCTGCAAAATATAACCAAAATGTCGGACCTAAAAAACCAAACACAGACCCGATTTATTCCACCTCACGCGCCGAAACCCGATACTTAACGCGCCACCTTACGCGCCGCCCCTACCCTTCCACTCCCCTGCAATCACAACTAAAAAACTTCATCAATCCAAAAACCTGCTCAGATGATGGAATCACCTACCAGTTCGACCGTACAAGTCAACTCGACGAACAAATCGAACAACTCACCGGATCTCGATCACTTGGATCCGAATCCGAAACCGAAAGTTGTTATCGCTTCCGTTGAAACGAGCAATGCTGACGTCACTGACGATCGGTTTTCGTCAACAACGACGGCGATTAACTCGCCGGCTAATCGATCGAAGAAGTCGGTGCGGTGGAGTGAGGATTTAGTGGAGGAACGGACGTTGCCGCCGGTGGAGAAGAGTGATGATCACTACGAATCATCAAATCGTAACGATTCTCCTGCATTCGATATCAACAGTTAGGGCTTTTTGTTCGTTACTTGTTATGCACGCATACACTTGTTATCTAATTGCTATTGGATATTTAGTTATTTACTATTGCCTTAAGGTTTTTAGTTTATTATGTGTATGTACAGTTTGGATATATGTTTGCAGGAATAGATTTGTAATTGAGTAATAAGAAATATTATATGTTGATAGAATTTTAAGTTTTGGTTGTGTTTTACAGATTCTATGGTAAATATTAAAGATACGTTTGGTCGGTGGAGAAAGAAGGTTGGAGAGGCTACGAAAAAAGCTGAAGATCTCGCGGGGAATACGTGGCAACATTGTAAGTTTCTTTAGTCTGTTGTTTATATTTTGAGATTGTTTTGCTTTTCGTTTGTTGTTTAAACTGTGTGAATGCATAGCTTGGTAGATGATTGTGATGCCTTTTAATGAGGTTTAGTTGCAAGTTATGTGCCAGCGTTAGATCTTTTGAACTGCATTTAGGTATGTGTATGTGATTGAATTGAGAAGTTGAGTATTATAAATTTTTAATGGTAATTCTAAGCTATGCAGTTAATGTGGTAAAATATTGGATATCGATCAAGGACCGATATTTGAGGTATAGGTTATCTCTGTGGGATATCGGCTATTTTAATATAATGCAGAATTTATATATATATATAAATTTAACAAAATAATTCAGTGATATATCGGTTATATCGGTCAAATATTGGTCAATATCGCCGATAATATCGGTACTGATATTCTGACCGATATTTTACTAGGGGACCGATATAACTGATATCTCACCGATATAACTGCATAGATTCTAAGTTCAGTTTTAACATATATCTTAGCACTCAGTGGGTTCCAAGTGATGAATTTCATGCTTATTACAACTTCTATGGTATCGGCATAAGCATTGACATGAAGCATAATCCAGAAGCATGAATTAACTTGTGGTTTTGTATACTTCTGTAGATGGTATTGGAGAAATAAACTTTTAGTTGAGAGTATTTTTTTTCACAGCCCTTCCGTTAGGTATTTTATATGAAGTTTAGTAATTTAAGAAATTGAAGTTGGCCATCTGCAAAATATATATGTAGTACAAACCACAAGGTATTAGGTGAAATCAACGAGTTACTCTTATATATCGTTGTTCAAAATAAGTGTGGCCTCTGTTGTAGTGAATTTGGGATCTGTTACCAGCACAGGCGCACAGCCAATGCTACTGTTTCAATCACTTTTGCAAATCTAACTCCACAATGATATAGGCATTGTTGTTTGACCTAGTAGACCAACTAGTTTGAGTTTAAGTGTTAACGCATATTTCTCTTAATTCTCTATATGTATGTGGTATTATTTCGGTTCATCTTCTTTGGCATGATGTTATCACAACATCAACTGTATTCTTACTTATATAAATAAGTTGTAATTGTGATGAAAAAAGTTGGGTCCAAAAGAAGTAGTTATCATTTTTAATTTATTTTTCAAATGCAGCTTATTTTTTCATATTTTATCTTTGTTCAAATACTTTTACTTGATGGTTCTTATTTAAAAGTATATTTGTCCATCATCCATCTAAAAACTATGTAGGCCTGTTGCTCACTCAAAAATTAATTAAAATATCTTATATGTTTAAACTAGTGAAAACGGCTCCTAGTCTCACGGACGGTGCTTTGGGAAGAATTGCACAGGGAACTAAAATTCTCGCAGAAGGAGGTTACGAGAAGGTTTTCAGACAAACATTTGAGACAGTTCCTGAAGAGCTACTTGTAAATTCATATGCATGCTACCTGTCAACTTCAGCGGGTCCCGTGTTGGGGGTTATATACTTATCTACAGCTAAGCTTGCATTTTGTAGTGACAATCCATTGTCATATAAAACTAATGATAAGACTGACTGGAGCTATTATAAGGTATGTCCTGTTCGTTCTTTTAATAAAGAGTTAATTACTGTTTCCGTCCCTGTGGTTTGTCAAAAATCACTATTTCAGTCCATTAGTTTAAAAATTGCGATTTCAGTCCCTGTGGTTTCACTTTCATAACCATTTCAGTCCCTGTACTTACATAATAAATGGGTTGAAGTGGTTACGAAAGTGAAACCACAGGGACTGAAATGGTTACGGAAGTGAAACCACAGGGACTGAAATCGCAATTTTTAAACTAATAGACTGAAATAGTGATTTTTGACAAACCACAGGGACGAAAACAGTAATTAACTCTTTAATAAAAAAACAAACTTTCCACCGAACAGTTTGCTCAACGTTGGTTCGTTTACATCTCTATTAATGATTGTAACCAACTCGTTCTTGACTTATTGGTGATCATTCCGTTATTCCTATTCTTGATTGTAACTAACTCGTTCTTGACTTATAGGTGATCATTCCATTACATCAATTGAAAGCGGTTAACCCTTCTTTTAGTAGAGCAAAGTCTGGTGAGAAATACATTCAGGTGATATCCGTTGACGGGCATGAATTTTGGTACATGGGCTTTTTAAACTACGATGGTGCTGTTAAGTGTCTGCAAGATGCCCTGCAAACACGTACTACGTCTTCTATTGTGTGAATTCGGTTTTATTATGTGAAAGATGCTTCTTGATATCTTCGGCGGGTGCTTAAAAGTTTTTTTCCGAGGAAAGATATTTGAGGTATAAAATTGTTGTAAACGCTCTCATTTATGGTGTAGAAATGACGCACATTCAGTATTTGCATACAGTTCAGTTGCTTTATAATTTTATTTCTATTTATATTTGGACATGTTAATTTAATAATTTGTAATTCATGATGTTGTTGAGAACTATTAAATTTTGGAGTTTTGAAGCAGTTTGTTTGTGGGCTATTTTGAAGTTTTAAACTAAAAGCTTGATTAGATTACTTTAATAGCTTATTTATGTTCTTTTTTCTCATTCTTCTAGAGTAAACATATCTCAAAAAACGTTTGGATTTAGATTACTTTTCTTCTTAGTTTTAGTTGTATGTTTTCTGTTAATGGTGGTGATTGTTTTAGTGAAATTTCGGTGCGAATAAATCACTTAATATAAATTAGTAATAAGATAATATTAACATCGAGATAGAAGGTAAACGGACAACAAGCTACGCTAAAATCTGAATTTACATGTTAACATACTTTTTCAGAACTCGAAGAGAATTGATTAAGTTCAATCCAGCAAAGAAATTCAACGAAAGAAATTTGAATGCCACATTTACAGCACTATGTTTACTCTGTTTAGAATGTTAAAACATCAAACAACTAAAAACAAACTAGTAACAAGACCTGCACGCGTTGCGGCGCGGGTACTTTGCAAATATCGAACGGATTAGTCCAAGCGTTATGTGATGTGTTAACCATATGAAGACGCACGTTTTGACTATCCGCTTGAACTCAATGCATCCTATAGTTGCATTGTCATTGGAGCAAAACGTAACGTAAATCGAATTTATATCGTATAATCATAACGTATTATACGTGACCCGACTAACTCGAATTTATATCTCAAGCCAAAAACTCTCGAGGGGGTCAAAGTGGCATTTACAAAGTTCATAAAAAGTTAAGTGGTTAAAAATTGCATTCCTAAACTTAAGGGTTAAGAAAGGATAAAGATAAAATTTGATAAAGTTTTGGGGTAAGAAGGAAACTAACAAAGTTGGGGCTGAAAAGGAAACTACCACAAAGTTGGGGTGTCAAAACTCAAAAGCAAACTATTTGTAAGATGGAGTAGTATTTTAGGGACTAAATTTGTCATTTTATGAAACTTTGAGGGTACCAAAATCAAGAGGCTAAAATTGTAACAACATGAAAGTATGGGGGAGGGGGAGGCAAAGCCGGAGGGGTTTCACCGACTTTGTCTTTTTAAGAGTATTAGATAATATGCCTGTTTGGATCAATGGAATGAGAATGAATGTTTGGCTACGGTTGCGTGTTAGTATTCAAATCAGGCTCAAACAGTTTGTAACTTAAGTTTTATTATTTAATCAATTTGGTATCCAATTCGAATTTAGAATTCGAATCGAATGCAAATTTAGGATTTTCTATTCAATTTGACAATTCAAATTCAGATTATATACAATCCTTTTGTTTGTAATGAATACAACATCCATACCCAGTAAATCCTACAAATAGCACAGCTTACTTATATAGTCTGGAGATGGTGGGATGGAGGCAGACCTTAGAGACGCTCTGTTTGTAATAAATAATTCTAAAAATATGGGCTTTTCATTTTTTTTGTTGGATTTATTTCAATAAGCCTCTCAGTTTCTTTTTCAGTTACAGCATTTGACATTTTAACTATATTATTATTATATTTTGAGTGTTGCCATTTGGAAATTTAATCAATTGAAATTTTATAAGTTTCATATATATGTTTAATCAATTGAAATTTTATAAGTTTCATATATATGTGTTTTTGTCGAAGGAAATTATAGTTTTATCACGTTTTAGAAAGAAATGAAGAGACAAAAGAATACTTGAAAGCTTACTATATTTATTCTGTTACCGAACTAGCTTGAATTCAAATCGGTTATTCAAATCTATTCCAAATATGAATCAGATTTCGAATAACTCAATTCAATCAACTCAAGGAACTTGAAATTCGATTCCATGAACACCAGTATATGGCCTTTAAAGGTAGGATAAATGGATAATCAACATCAAAGAATTCCAAGTTATCAATCATGTATGAAGGGTGATACGAACCTGGTGTGGGTCAGACCCAACTAATGTGGGTCGCAGGAAAATTGAATGGTGGTGAGCAGTTAGAATACCAAGTTTTTAGGAGCAGTTAACACCAAATATATTATGTTAAAATATCAGGCTCTGTTTTCTTTTCAGATTGTCTATGTTTTTATTATTAAATTGGGGTTCTTAACTTAAAATTGGAGATCAAGCCTATCTCGAATGTGGCTAATTGTAACCGTTCTATTAGTAATCAAAGCTTTCAGTTTTTGAGTTCTATCATATGGCTTTCAACAAACAATACAAACTTCGGTAATCCTTAACTAAATTTGATAGAAATATATTCGATAGAAATATAATATGGCGTCTGCAAAGTCAAATCCAATCTAAGTAAAACTCGATATCCAAATTACTTCGTCGCAATCTTCTCTGCAAAACCTGCTGCTTCACAACCTGGCCCAGAATCTTTTAAAGGTAAACAATTTTGTGAAATCCAAAATCGACATTTGACACTAAATGCAAGAGCTGGCAAGCTCGGTGAGTTCAGGTCCATTGCATAAAAGTTCATATAAACATTCAATGCTGATTATGATTGCAAAACAATATTATAACGAAAATAATCTAATCTTGAATTTAGGAGGTTGTATGAATTTAAAAGAGACCCAGTTCCCCTTTAACGTTTTCATTTAACACATTTGAGTTGAAAACACTACCTAAATCAACACGTTCATATGTAATCGGGTTGAAATGGCCACCTCTTTAAATTGTGAAATAAGCGAATAAACCCTATTAATCTATTTATATAAAACTATTGATTACTCACCAATGATGAAATCAAAGATCATGCCCCTCCCTTTTGCTTGAGTGTTATTTTGTCCCCCAAACTCAAAGCTATCCCTTGGGTTTTGCTCCGGATACGAATATATCCACTTAGCTTACCATCTGCCTGCTTCTCGACGCTCAAATTTACCAAAGCGTCCTCCCCAAAAACACTCTTAGCATACAAATTAGCAGCTAAAAAGCCGCAGTAACCTTCCAAGGCAGACCTGAAGCACAACCATTGCACCGTAATTAGCGAACAAAATAATATATAATCATCTCATTAACATTAACTAGAAACAAAACACATGTGACTGAATGGCTTACGGTGGAGTTAGGCATTTCATGTTGGTTGATTTGATGATATGATCGAGGAATTCTTTCTCGTCTTGAATTACAGTGTTTACAGCAACCTGAAAAGTAGTAAAAATGAATATTAAGAGTAAGATGCCATTTTCGTCCCTGAGGTTTGGCCAGTTTTGTGATTTTCGTCCAAAGGTTTGTTTTTCTGCATCTGGATCCAAAAGATTTGAAATCTTGCCATTTTCATCCGGCTCGTTAACTCCATCCATTTTTCTCCGTTAAGTCAGGGATATTTTCATCTTTTTTGTTAACTTAAAGAGCAATTTAGTATTTTGAATACTTGTACATTATGCTAAATGCTTGTACTTAAAGTGAAAAAGACCGAATTGCCTTTTAAGTTAACAAAAAAGACGGAAATACCCCTGACTTAACAAAGACAAATGAATGGAGCTAACGAGCCGGATGAAAATGGCAAAATTTCAAAACTTTTGGATCCAGATGAGGAAAAACAAACCTCCGGACAAAATTCGCAAAACTGGCCAAACCTCAGGGACGGACATGGCATTTTACTCTGATGATGATGATGATGATAATAATAATAATAACAATTATAATAGAATAATATTTTAAATGAAGTGACTGACTAATACCTTGTTTTCCCATTCAAATTCAGCCCACATGCTTCGGTAAGCTGCATCACTACAAACAGCCGGAGAGATGTAGTCCATAATGTCGATATGAATATCATTCAACACAACAACGTTACGTTCAAGAACATTCGAAGTCTCATAAACGATGTTCCCAAATATGACTCCAGTTTCAGTAGAGGAAACCTTAATGTTTGCTCTAATCTGCTTGCTTGCTTCAGGGGCAAGAGTGTAATTTTGTGGACGCTCAACAAGTTTAAGGTCACCCATTGTTGCTAACTCCAAACATAGATTTTGCAGGGTCGCTTTGGTTCTGTTGATAATTGTTACATCAAGAATGATGTCATAGTGATGAACGGTCACGTACGCCTCGGCATAAACTGGGTCGCTAAAACCGGTTAGTTGAAGAATACGGTTTAGTTTATTTGCAGAATCTCCTTCATTTACAAATTCACCAGTAGCGCGTTTTAGGTCATCTTGAACTTCATCTTCTAACTCCAGTTGACTCATGCCCTGGGGAGTCAAAAAGATTAAAAATAAAAAACACTTTATCATCATCATACTCAGTAAATCCCACCAATAGCAAAGCAAAAATAAAAAATACTTACACAATGTAAAAAACAGAGTAAAATGTCATTTTTGTCCCTGAGGTTTGACCAGTTTTGTGACTTTTGTCCGTTTGTTTTTCTGCATCTGGATCCAAAAGGTTTGAAATCTTGCTATTTTCATTTGGCTCGTTAACTCCATCCATTTTTCTTCGTTAATTCAGGGGTATTTCCGTCTTTTTGTTAACTTAAAGAGCAATTTGGTCTTTTTCAAGGGTATTAGGTCTTTTAACATAAAGTGAAAAAGAACAATTTGCCCTTTAGGTTAACAAAAAAGATGGAAATACCCCTTAACGGAGAAAAATGGATGGAGTTAACGAGCCAGATGAAAATAGCAAGATTTCAAACCTTTTGGATCCAGATGCGGAAAAACAAACCTTTGGACGAAAATCGCAAAACTGGTCAAACCTCAGGGACGAAAATGGCATTTTACTCTAAAAACAACGAAAGTATTACCTTCCTGCTCTTCAAGTGATAAAAGTCAATGAGATCATCAGGTTGTGCTTGTAAAACCTGCGACTTTGCTTTTATTTCCTCTGTTTCCTGCTGCTGTTTCTCCACAAGCATTTGAACGAAACTTTCACGGCAAGACTGCAGCCATATTTTCTTAATTTGTTCATCTGGATTACATAGTAACCGTAAACAAACAACAATTCTATCGTAAGAGTCATTATCAATCGGGTGTGGAAGAAACGAAGATTGACCAAGTTGCAACATCGAGACAATGATCAGCAACACTTGACTCGTTGCTTTGTTGACTTCCACTTTTGATGTTTGAACCTCGCTCAAACGCAACACGAGTCTAGTCAACGTACACGCCACAACCGCACCCAAGAAGAAATCACCGGTTAAAAGAAGAGATCTCAAGTTTCCTGAGTTTAACGTTGTTTGGACCAACGTAGGTGCAGAAAAAGTAGTTCCGGAAACTGCACTCTGAGTGGCGTAAGTTCCATCAGCAAGTATAGCGGGCCGTTTAGAAGAAACCGTTATTGCGTTGACTTGCTGAGACTTTTTCACAGATTCGTTAGTATTATTATTATCACCGTCTTCTGAAGCCGAGTAAAATGGCAAGTCTCCGAGACACTGTTTTATAACCGTAATTCCACTATCGACTTCCGAAAGCGAAAGACAATACTCGCTAATGATCCAAAGGGCACACGAACAAACTCTTGCAGACCGTATCTGGTAAAAAGTGTCGATCAACCGAGTTACGATAGACACCCTCAACTTCGGGTTTGTTTCGATTATTTCCCTCACGAAAACAATTACATCCATTGCCGAAGCGACATTACTGTCACCCAAGAAATCCATTAACATATGTACAACCGTGCCCGCAACTTCCGGGAATTTAACCGCACACGAATGAATGGCTTGAATGAGCATTTGTCGGTACTCACCGTCTTTCTCGAACTCCCCGCTTTGCGTTTTCACGACTTCTTTTTTCAATGTAAGCACGACTTCGTTAATGTTTCGTGGCGTGATTAAATCAAGAACGATATCAAGTGTTTTCCGCTGGATATCGTGATTCGGGCTTGAAAGTGCCCGAAGCACATCCATTATCATATCAACGATAATATCCCGGTGGGAAGATTTGAGTTCGTCTAACCGATCAAGAACGATAAGTTTCACGTTGTTGTCGCTTTGAGTGAGTAACAGTTGGCAATACGTATTGGATGCGGCCCTAATGGCTGTAGGTGCAGACGATAAAGATACCAACGTTCCCGCACATTCGAACACAACAGCAGCTGACGGTACTGTTAATAACGATATAATAATCTTGATGTACTTCCCTTTTTCGCCTTTGTTTGTTCTGCACACTTTACGAATCAAATCCAACACGACCATTTGTAACGATTCTCCCCAATCCGACACTTTATCCACATGGGTTAAAAGGTAATTAATCGCACGGTCTTGTGCGCATGTGTAAAGCATGAGAAACGCGTTTCTTTTAGCCGACTGATCAGCTTCGGTTGTTAACATTTTTTCGATCATTTCCGGTGCGTCAACCAAAAGGTTATCCCCTTGCGGAAGCTTGTAAATGGCGTTTACAGCAAGTATGGCCTTTCTCCTTACGTATGGATTTCTATGCTCAAGATTCGCTAATACAGACGGAATCAACGGCTCGATAATCTCTGTTTCGCAGATACGGCAAAGGAACCGTAAAGTTACGCCACGAATGTATTCGTTCGGGTGTTGGAGATTGTTTCGTAAATTTTGGCAGATCAAGATCATTTCGGGTAAGATCTTTCCCTTGGAATCGGTTTTTTCAATGTTCTCAAGATAAAGAAGGAGAAGTTTTTGAACGGTGTGATCTTCTGAAGGAAGAACGTAACGAATAATTGTGATGAAAAGCTGTGGTATTGTTTCTCCGTTCAGTACGAGCATGTTAGCCTTTTTCATGGCGTCTACCTTTGCAGCATCGTCGTTTCCTTCGAGAGCTTCTTTGATCTCGTTGGCTAGTGCGGGTGTTCCTTTGTCGAAATGAATAAGTAGAGAGCAAGATTTCTCCATATTTTCTGTTGCAAATAACCAGATTTCTTTTAGTTATGATCATATGTTGAAAATTTTTAAAGTTCAGCAACATGATTTGTAAATTTCTCTATCATCTCAATTAGAATTTCTCAGATTCATTTCTGTCCAATTTCTGGTCTCTAAATGCGTCTCCTTTGCGATAATCACAGTTCAGATGGATAAGTTCATAATTACATTAAGTTGTTAATATCAAGTGAAGAACAGCAAAGTCATGAAATTCCATTTCAGTATCCTAGTTGTTACATACCATCTAATATGCAATTCAATAAGAAATCTGACTTGAGAACTATGCGGTTAATCTCGGTGATATATCGGTTATCTCGGTCATATCGGTCCCCTAGTAAAATCTCGGTGTCAAATATCGCTCGGAATATCGGTACCGATATTATTGGCGATATTGACCGATATAACTGATATATCACTGATATTTGACCGATATAACCGATATATCAACAATATATCACTGAATTATTAGTGTTAAATTGCTATATATATAAATTCTGCATTATATTAAAATTACCGATATCCCACTGATATCTCACCGAGATAACCTATATCTCAAATATCGGTCCTTGACCGATATCCGATATTTTACCGCATTAACTGCATAGTTTGAGAATTCACAATCAGATCTGTGCCAGAGCGGGTATACAGAACACGTAGTCCATGAATCATGATATCAGTCATGTAAAACATGTCTTGTAGACCACTTAAATAGATCAAATCAACGATTTATCAGCAAACAACACATCGATTGTAACTTACATAGCAAAAAAAATCAACGGAGAAGCAATAGCTTTCTGGCACAACATCATAATAATCAACAAGTAGGTTATTACAACAAAGCCTAGAGCCCTAGAATAATCAAGAGACCTTTGGCACAATATTACTAACCTAATTTAATATTCAAGTCAATTGATCAAAGTCATATAACAAACAATCTCGAATCGGCCACTCGAAAAACAACACAAATTCTCAATTGTAAATATAAATAGCAGATCTAGCACAACATCATAATAATCAGCATTCAAGTAACACAACAAAGCCTAGATTCATCAACAGACCTTTGGCACAATAATCTTAACCTAATTCAATATTTAACTCAACTGATCAAGTCATATAACAGACAATCTCCAATTGGCCACTCAGAAAACAAAACCTAGTAGATCTGACTGCCCTAAAACTTATGAATGCACAAATGCAAACATTAAATTGCGAGATCACAATAAAAAAGCAGCGTTCAGATGAAAAAATCGCTGAAATGTAACGCGATTGATAACCAAAAAGAAAGGATTCTGAGGGAAATTAGGTATGGATTTGATGAAAGATATGATTGTATGAAAGTTGCAGGTAATGTGATTTTGAATTCACCTGATAGCGAAGAAGATGCGGCTGAGTCACCGTCCGATGTGTCGGCAATAGGGATCCGGTGAGGAGGGAGAGAGTATAGATCTTGTCTTAGTGGGGTGGTTTTTGGGTTTGGGTTAGTGCTTGCTTTTATCGTAAGTTTCACACATTTTACCCTCTCACTTTATAAAAGAACCAGGAGAATGATGATGCGATGCGGTGGGAGTAATACATCGTATTGCGATACTCGTGTTTGGTAGATTTTTTATTTGTATAATTTTTGTTGTAGTATTATTGTGATACATATACATTAAAAATGAAGTAATCGAGTAATCCATTTTATTGTGATGTGCATGGTTTGGTTATTATCCTCAACCGAAGCTGCTGAAACCAAAGTCATCGGTTAGTCTATTTTATTAACCAATCTGTTTCAGTTAATTACTTCGGTTTATTCGGTTAGATTGACGGTTTTTTGTTTGGTTCATTTAGTTTCAGTTAACAACAAAAACCAAATTGGGACTAAAACTTTTGTTTAGAAAATATATGAATTGAGATATAAATACATGAAATGACAGTATAAATACATGAAATGAAGATATGAAATATATGAACCGGATGTATAAAATCTAGAATATATGATAATATGAATGATTCGATTTTGTTCAGCTAATTTTGGTTAAATGAGAGTATAAAAAATTGATAACCGTTTTTGGTTGATTTGATTTTCAGTTAATTCAGTTTTTTGGTTTATTTCGGTTCAGTTTCATTTGTTTTCGATTTGGTTTAGGTTAACGATTTAGTTATTTCTCCTCGATAACCAGTTTTGGTTATTAACCGATAGGTGCGCTCGCGATGTGACGGGAAACACAGACATTGCCACGGTGTGCAGTGTTCGGTTGGTTAGATTATTATCCTCAACCGAAATCGAGGTCATCGATTAGTTTATTTTATTAACCAATCCGTTTTCAATTAATCGGTTTGGTTTATTAAATTAGATTGACGGTTTTCGGTTTGATTCATTTAATTTCGGTTAATAGCCAAAACTAAACTTAGGGTACACCTTTTGATTAGAAATACATGAAATTTAGGTATAAATTCATGAAATAGATGTATAGGTACTTGAAATGGAGGTATAAATACCTAAAAATAGGAGTATAAAATACATGAACTAAAGGTATAAAAGCTTGTGGCCTAGTGGTAGGAGGCTTGGGTTTTTTAATGGAGACTCAAGTTCAATTCTCACTTGTGTCATATTAGGGTGGATATAGGCAATGAAGGATTTGGACCAGGCCTTCTATGAGGTTGTCAGTTCGATTTCCGAGCTCAGCCGGGTTTTCGTCCCATCGTGTGTTACTCCATAGAGTTATGCTTTTGTGGTGGCACATCGACTGTCAAGTGGCAGCCGTCGGTATGGTTTCCTAGGGGTACGCCCAAAAAAGCAAAACTTTGAGCCAACGTGGGCCCGGTTAAGACAACATAGCCTAGTCAAAGTGGGCTAATACAGGGCTCTCTGATTTGGAGAGTGTGGTAACCTTATACATGAAGTTCACCGTTCAAAAAAGGTATAAAAGTTATAAATATATGAAAATATAAATGGTTGGTTTAGTTAATTTTGGTTAAATAAGAGTACAAAAAATCGATGACCGTGTTTTTATAAGTATTAAAATTTGAACTAGGGCATAAAACAACTAAAGATAACCATCTTTTTATAAGCACAACACGGCATATAATGAGTATAAACTAAACCTTGGGACCACGGCGTAAAATTTTACGGGTACATATTACCATCGAGACCCCCATTAAGTGCTCAACCCATTGGATCCTACCAGAAGCGACGCACCTTGGAAATCATGGGTTCCTTGGTGCCATAATACTGACCAGTCTCGAATGTAACATTTGTAAAAATCGGGTCTCCAAAACCCGCTCCGTTTTGTAATCAAGTACCAAGTTATAAAAGTGCATTAATTATTTATGATTATTTTGAGTTAAAACGATACATAATTAATAAATAAACTAAACTATAAAAATTATATTTGATAAAAAGTTAAAATAAAATAAATAAATAATATATGAAGCTGCCGGGACTCGAACCCGGGTCAGCCAAGGCGCTGCAACAACTTAACACTCATTCCCTAAACCACTCCGCCACAATGTGTTTTTCTGTTAACTCTAGGAACACAAATGAAACTTATACACAAACTCAGTTGAACCGATGGCGCCGTCTGAATAACGGTAATCGGCAAACCAATCGTCAAATCGTTGTTAATTCACTTGTTCAGCTTATAACCGATGTATGACGGTTTCTAATCAAGTTAAAATGGATTGAACTTTAAGTCTCATCATTTTCGGTTTTTGAAACCGAAAGTTCATCAAAGTTCTGATTTAACTCAAGCTTCAGACCATTCTCGCGACTCAGAACTATCATATCAATACTCAATTTCAATTTCGTCGCATTCTTGAGCCACAAGATCATCTGAATCAGTTCGCCGGAATTCTCTGCAAAAGTCGCCGGAAAACCGTATTCAACACAAACCGGTAAAATACTTCTACTTTACGGTTTCAATCTATTGTTAGAACCTTACTAACATTAACCCATCGCTCAAAATCAACCACAGACGACATTGCTGGACTTTCTGTGTTCGCCGGAAAATTTCTGGAATTGCCGGAAACTCGTTAATTACCGGTATGCACATTCCAACGTACTGATAATCAATACTCACTAGTTCAATTTCATATCTAATTCCTTAAACCTGTTGATAGATTCTCTCAGCCGAAGGTTCAATAACAGAGCCGACAAGTTTCGCCGGACTCTATGAAGAAGACAACCTGTTCGGTATCTTCTTTCCCCAAACTGTTCGGTTTAATGCATTCAAGCTAGACATCATGTTTATTAACTAATTTAATCACGAATCGGATTGTTGATTGATGTCTGCTTTCGTAATGAAGAAGACGAGTTCAGTAATAACTTAAGTTTAATTAAAATCGGAATGTTAAACGGGTTAGACACACAGTCCAGCGGTGGACTGTGTGCAAACAAAAACTATACACGTCCCGAGTTCGATCCCTGCTATACGCACGCCTTGTGTAATAACATGCCTTTTTGATCAAGAACTAAACCGGGTTAAATCAGATAGTTGTTAAGTATAATAAAAACCGAGATAATAACCAGGTTAGACACACAGTCCAGCGGTGGACTGTGTGCAATATGAACTACACGTCGCGCGTTCAAAACTCGTCACGAGCACCGGTCCAATTGAATTAAAACGTTTTTGCAAATAAAGGAATTTTCGGTTAATTCAAATAAGTGTATAAATATAATTAAAAACGAGTTTATTTCGGGTTAGACACGTAGCTCAGTTGGTAGAGCTGCGTGCACGCGAACGGGAGGTCGCCGGTTCGAATCCCACCCGGCGCAGGTTTATTCGCTGACCGAACCGGTCAACGGTCAACGGTCAACGCTTAAAAAAATAATATTTTTTATATTTTTATTTATTTAATCTAATTTAAAAATCAATTAAAAATACTTAAAAATAACATTTTTAAAGATAGAAAATAGCCATAAACTCACAAAAATATATCTAAAAAAATTTCATTAAAATCCTTAATAAAATCCATCCATTTAATATATTTTTTCCATTATTATTTAGGTTAGTATTCCTCGTCGATCCGCTCATCTAAATCGTGCGCATCTCACCATCTCCAATTCAACACACCCGATGTGAGTGAATCTTACAAATTCCCCGTTTTAATCACGTTTTTGGGGTGTATCATGTGTCTTTGTTTATATATATTATAACTAAACCATTGTGCATACATCATATCATGAACATGTGTATTTAGTTTGTTGCTGTTAAGTAGTTATTATTGGATGCAATTTATTATTTCAGTACATGCAATTGCCGAGGCCGCCGCTCCCCATTTATGCGCGTTGAGCTTGTTCCCCATTTTATTATGCGGTTGAACCTGGCGTGCCCGCATACGATCGGCTCCGTTTGATTGAGCCTTGATCACACAGTTCATTTTACATTTTCAGTACATGCAATACGATCGGCTCCGTTTGATTGAGCCTTGATCGCACAGTTCATTTTACATTTTCAGTACATGCAATACGATCGGCTCCGTTTGATTGAGCCTTGATCGCACAGTTCATTTATGTTAGTTATCATATGATATTGGTATGTTCAAGTATGCTATCAAGTGTTATTGTATGTTATAATTGTAACTGCTATTTGCCAATGCTTGATTACTTACATTTGCTCATTTATGATTATGCACAATATTTCATTGATAAACTAACCATAAAATCATTATCAAATGTTTATCTAAAAAGGTTCACTCGCCAACTTATGTTGACCCAAAAACTCCCATTTTACACATGATACAGGTGAACCAGCAGCAGCTAGGAACACATAGGACCTGGATTAGAAGAATAAAACGATTTAGTATTGGGATTGTTATCTTTGGTTATTTCCTTTGTATTGAATGAACATGTTTGGATGTTTGAAAATGTAACTTTGACTTTATTAATTATGAAACATAATAGTAAACGTCATGTGCTTTGGTGATAACCCAATTATGCCCCGACTCTTATTTCCGCTGCCTGTCGGGGTGTGACATCGAATGAGTGTGCACTCCACATACTCTAACTCGTATTCATGTTTAGTCGGATTTTCATTTGGTCTTAGGTAAATCCCAATCAACTAAAAGAATTTGATGACACTGAACAGGTCATTTACGTTACGTGATCTTAAATATTATGTAGTTTCTTCTCTATTTGTAACTATAGTTTGATCCCTAATTAAGCTTGTTATTTTATTTTTCTATTCACTTCGAAATATAGTTATGTAACTTTTAATGTTTATCAACAAGAATTATAAATGGTTTAGGTTTAATATGACTGAATAATTCACGACAGTTATAACCTCAGCTCCTTACTCTTTTACAAAAAGTTTTTAACATTTCAAAGAATCATTGTGATGGTTCAACGCATTTACATAAAAGATTGTTTGGTCTGTTTAACATTCACATATTAAAACTTTATTATTTTACAAGGAAATTCTCGTTCTTTGCGGAACTTTTTGTCTCATCCAGCTATAGATTTTGTACATTCTAAATATTTTAATAAGATAGTGCGGATTAGACAATTCAAAAGGTTGTCTCTTGGGTTCGAGATGAATCCAAATGTTGCTTACCCTAAACAATTGTGACAATTAAAAAAAACAAATGTAACGTTTCGACTTAGGACGTCTAATTGACTATTACTATTACAATTATTAAGTAATATTATGATTATAAACAATCTCATAGATATCAGTCAAACTATATATCCAGACCAAGGATCAAATAGGAAATTTGATCCTTAAATACGAAGTTTGATCCTTCTAGAAAGCCTAAGAAGGTATCTTGGCCTTACATATGATAAAGTAGAAAAATAAAGGGAAGAGTATTTAAGTGAATGTTACATCAACTCATCTTCAATCTCATCTCATATTCTCCCTTTCTCTTTCCATGTATAGTAAAAACCCACTATCTTCAAAACCACATTTCAACATTTTCTTCACTTTATACATCTAAAATCACTACATTATAGTGCGATTTTCTTCGTCGATCACTGATTCAAACACTCAATCAACTTGTTCTTCAACTTCTCGAAAGAAATCGGGTTCAATTTCTCACTGTTTTGCTTGATTTTGAAGCTAATCACTCGGTTCAATATGTGTAATTTTGTCTTATTTTGAATGATCGGTATAAAATTGGGGTTTGATTGATTCATTTGTTATAATGGAGGATGGAAGTTATAAGGTGAGTGATTTATTATTAATTTAGTTTCTAGTTGGTGAATTGTTTGATAATTTTGAGGTTTAATTTCGATTTTTATAGGTTTTTTGGGTTTTAGTTCATTGGTGTTTTTGTATTGTGTTTTATAAAACACACTAATCCATTGTGTTTTAGTCCATTGCGTTTCTGAATTGTGTTTTATAACTCAATGATAAAACACATTTTATTGTGTTTTAGTCTACTGTGTTTTATAACACAATGATATAAAAGTGTTGTAGTCCATTGCATTTTTGTATTGTGTTTTATAAAACACACTAATCCATTGTGTTTTAGTCCATTGCATTTTAAATTGTGTTTTATAATTCAATGACAAAACACATATTATTGTGTTTTAGGCTATAGTGTTTTATAACACAATGATAAAAGTGTTGTAGTCCATTGCGTTTTCGAATTGTCTTTTATCACACAAGGACAAACACATATTTTATTGTGTTTTAGTGCATTATGTTTTTAATTTGTGTTTTATTACACAATGATAAAACATATTTTATTGTGTTTTAGTCTATTGTGTCTTTTGAATTGTGTTTTATAACATAACGATAAAACATATTTTTTTCTGTTTTAGTCAATTATGTTTTTTAATTGTGTTTTTTTTAACACAATAATAAAACACATTTTATTGTGTTTCAAACAATTGCATTTTTAATTGTGTTTAATTTTAATGTTTATGCTGTTATAGTGTGTTGTTTTCCCTAGTGTTTTACGCATTTGAGTTTTCATTTTTTTTTCAAAAATATAGTAATGATATAGTCGTTTTTATGGTGCAATTTTTTAACTAACGTTGTATAAAAGAGTCATTAACGTTTTGAGAAAATTGGGGAAAGTGGAAGAGAGAATTTTTTTTTGAGTGGACTAATAGAGCTGAGATCATGTACAAGTGATGCTAACCGTAAGAACCATAAGAACATATCTGAGCCGTTGATAGTTTAAATCAATGGTCGGTGTTGATTACAAATTAAACCATTATAATTCATAACTGGTACTAACAAGTTAGGGGTAATTTCATAAAATTGCTAATTTATATTACATAATAAGATCTATTATTTATGAGTATTTAGTCATTTAGCCATTTTCCATTAAATACTAATTCCACCAAGGTTTTTTAAACTAAAATAACTTTTATATACTTCATTATTTAAAAAAATATATACCATAAAATCAAGTATTTTTTTATCTTTAATATAAGTACATATTGCTATACCTTTTTTAATTTAAAAGTGACTTTTAAAAAACTTAGAAATAGGTGTTTTATAATTGTGCTAGTTATGTAGTTGGAATGTGCTAGTATGAAAAATGTATCCCGTTGATTTTAAATCTATACGTATGTTCTTATTTTGTTGTGTAATTCTTATGAGGATCAATATCAAAACAACTCACCACATTAATCCCCTTTGTGCGATAAAGTTCAATTCCATATAAAACCCGGTTGTGCGATCAGCCTCGAAGACAAACAATAGATAGTATACGAACAAGCTGAACAAGCCGTTATTGTTCTGCCTTGAAGCAAACATCCAATGATAATCAACAATCAGTTAAAGTTGATTTTGTGATGTTAAAGTGTTAATTACCATAAATGTGAGATAGATGAGTTGGTTGTTCACGCGCTGACATCGTACACGTGTGTGTGCTGATCATATCTTAATTACAATAAAATACAAACAAACATGAAAAGTAGATATAATCAACACATCTGTGTTAAAACTGAAAACCAAAAGTAGATATAAGCAGCACATCTGATGTGCTGATAATGGAGAACGATTGAGGATGTTGTGCTAATGTCGTTTATGTTGATAATGGAGAACGATTGAGGACGATGTGCTGATAATGGAGAACGATTGATGATGTTATGCTAATTATATAGTGTAGCGCTGATTGTATTTTTTTGGTGGTGGTTTCTGCAGGTTGGTTTGATCATGAAGAGTTACTAGATCATGGATATTGTTAAAAAAATCGAACTTTAATTTGAATTTATAGATCATGGATATTGTTACAAATCAAATTTAATTTGAATTACACTTGCATGGATTTAGGGATATTTTAATAATTATTTTTAATTAGTTATGAAAAATAGGGCCAAAAGGTCTAAATTACCTCTAAACTAATTTTTTTATTGAGAGACACTTGCCAATTATGTGTTAGTTCTTAAAGTTCTGACAAACATAAGTGTTTGTATTTGATCTACCACTTTAATCTTAAGCATCCACTATACAACCTAGTGGCTAGGATGACTTCCTAAAAAACACAAATCCCTATTATATTCTAACCCATAATATCTAATATAATTTATATATGACGCATATACCATTATAGCCTACTGGCATCTTGTGGGTGAGATAAGGTTTAGGGACCATTAGGTCCTGGGTTTGATTCTCCACAAAGTGGTTATTCCAAATTTATTAAGAATCCTCCTGAATTGGTGTATAATCATTATTGGGTTTCCTCTCCTGAATTTGTCTAATAATTGGTGACACTATAATACTCCAGTGGTACGTCAATAATCCAAATTTACGATTCAAAAAAATTATATATAATAATTGAAATTGATGTTCGTTAATTAATTCTTAAGATATCCATAGCAAACAAATTAGAAAACTCATTATATACACACTATATTACAGAAGTATTTCGTTTCAAGCTATCTTGGTAATGAACTATATATTCATATATATATACATATACACACACACATATATATATATAGTGTAAGGTTCATTGGGGAACACTAAAATAGTGGGGAACAGTGGGGAACCGACTCAAACGAACTCCGATTGGACCCATTCTAGCGGCGTTGGAACCGACTCGTCGAACCCTAACTAGGATCTCTTAACCCTAAACCCTAAATCCTAACCCCTAAACCCTAAATATATTAGGGTTTGGATTTAGGGTCTTATATTAGGGTTTAGTCTTAGGGTTTAGCTTTAGGGTTAATCATTAGTATTTAGTGTTTAGCTTTAGGGTTTAGCTTTTAGGGTTTATAGTTTAGATTTTACGATTTAACTTAGGTTTTAGCCTTATTTTTTAGCTTTAGGGTTTAGGGGTTAGGATTTAGGGTTAAGAGATCCTAGTTAGGGTTCGACGAGACGGTTCCAACGCCGCTGGAATGAGTCCAATCGGAGTTCGTTTGAGTCGGTTCCCCACTGTTTCTCCACTTTTTTAGTGTTCGCTAGAAAGTCCATTTTTCCTACAAAGTGTAAAAAGTCACAAAATGCCACAATTTCAGCCATAAAACACACTCAAAACAAACAAATAACAGAGTGAAGATCACTAAAACACAATATCCAAACCCTAACAATTCATAAAAAACTTCAAACACACCATGTAGAACTGTGAATATAAAACACAACATGATAATCAACATAAAACACACTAATGTTAGTCATTCGATAATCAAAACCTTATAGTCCAAAACACAACGCAAAACCCACACATATGACGTTTTAGTAATATGCACTTTGTTATTTGTGGGTTTTGAGTGTGTTTTATGGTTAACATTATAGTGTTTTATGACTTTTTACACTTTGTAGGAAAAATGGACTTTGTAGCAAATATATATATATAAGGGGAGGGTTATCTTGAGAACGCTAAATATCGCGAGAACCGTGAGAACGAATGAAAAACCAACCAAAACCAATTTTTTTAATACAAACCTCGTTGTAGTTAAAAATACAACATCAAAATAAAATTTTACAACATCAAATAATTCGTTTCTCCCCTCAAAATCACTCTTATTAGATTTTTTACACATGTGTAAATATAACAAATTTACACATGTGTAAATGACAAACTTACACATGTGTAAAAAAATTATTCACGAATTCACGTAAATTTAAACGTGTAAATTAAATTTTTAACATTGTATTCGAATAATAATAAGTGTAAAAAGAAATTTTAAATTTGGAATGTTTTTGACCAAGTTTTTGCGGTTTTTTCATTTGTTTCACGGTTCTCGCGATATTTAGCGTTCTCATTTAAACCCCACCATAATATATATATATATATATATATATATATATATATATATATATATATATATATAAGGTTAGATAGAAAACCCTAAAAATTTGAGAAAACCCTAGAAAACCCAACCTCCCGACATTTTTTTTTGAAAAAAATAACACATGTAATATACATGATCTTAAGAATTTTGAGCCAAAAAAATCAAAAAGCGCCGAGTGGATATTTAAAAAAAATAAACAAGTTTTAGCAACTTTCATCACTAACATGTGTTAGACAAAAGTTGCTGAATTTTGTTTATTTTTTTTAAAACATACCCACTCGGCGCTTTTTTGTTTTTTTTTTTTGCTCAAAACTCTTAAAAACATGTATATTACATGTGTTATTTTTTTCAAAAAAAAATGTCGGGAGGTTGGGTTTTCTAGGGTTTTCTCAAATTTTTAGGGTTTTCTATCTAACCCTCCCATATATATATATATATATATATATATATATATATATATATATATATATATAGGGTTAGGATCATGAGTGAACAACTCTCTTGGTTGTGAACAAAGTGAACTAATCCTAACCGTTCATTTCTTTTTATGATGAAAAGGATAGGATTGTAATTTTATATTTAACTTTTTATTAATTAATTATTCTTTTAAAATTACATAATCGGTTACAATTCCTATATTTACGAAATTCAGAAGTATCTTAATTTTTCTCCCAGATTCCCTCAACAGTTTAACAAGATTATCGATAATCATGTTGTGAAAAAATCATAATCAAGAACTTCTAAAGGACAGGTGATTACACATAATCTGATCACAGTATCATCTTCACGAACATCTGATGGAAAACTCAAATACCAACGAATCAAATATCCAAGAGGCAATACGTAGTCCAGAAATCAATAACGTGTTCTTCACAACGATGAATCATCCAGGTTTTTATTCTTTTGATTTTGTGTCGTTATTTCGATTCACATAACCACATGATTCGATTGAACAGTTGCGTGCATGCCAATGCTTATATCTATTGGTTTTTTGGATTACGTTGTATAGTTGTTGGTCGATTTATTGATTAATTTTTTTAATACACAGATGTATGTTGATTACATTTATCGATATAATCATGCCTTTTTACGTTTTCAGCGGGATGTACACATGTGTACATCCTGTATGTTATTAGATGTATAAGGTTGTTTGTTTTTGCATATTGCATGTACACAGTTGTACACATATGTATAGATTATGTATGTTATTAAATATATTTTTAAGTTTGTTTTTGCATATTATTGTATACACAGGTGTATAATCCTTACTACCTTTGTCTACCCCTATCTCTTTTCAGTGTAGATATCTTATTTTTTTTAAAGGATATATTGATTACAAAATAAATGCGCATCATGTTTGTTATAATGATTATACTGATTTCTGTGTAATACCTCATGTATTTTAATGTTCTGTTTCATCTTAACGTGCAGAGTCGGTTGCTAGTAACGTATACGAGACTCCCACGGGAGTAGGTATTGGACGCACTTGTGCCATCCGGTTTCAAACCAGTTGTCAACACGAGATTTAGTTCAATAGAAGTAGCAATTGCAATGTATGAGGAATATGCACAACTAGCAGGACTTTGTACACGTTTGGGTACCTCAAAGAAAGAAAAAGTTTGCGACAAAAAATTACCATTTTGCGATATGTTTTGTGCTCTAAAGCCAACAAACCTAAAGGATACGATGGTCAACCTTATGTTGTTAATATCGTTTCCCCAAAACGCCAGTCAAACATAAAACTTTTAAAGCTATAAGTTACGCATTTTTTTATTCAATGAAACGTGAACATTTAAACAATTTTTTAATCCTCTCTATACAAAATTGTATTAGTATGCTTACATTAGTATATCTACATCGACACACTTGTGTATATTCAAAAATACATTTGTGTATGTTCGTAAATACACAATCTATACAAAATTATATTAGTATGCTTACATTAGTCTACCATGGAATGTACTAAACGTAAAGCCTATTCGCCAGGTTGTAGGCAATTGCTTCACCCACTACACGATACGGAGCGTGTTAGCATAGAAGCACACTATCTTTAGAGCATACTTTTTTCTAAGACGTGTCAAACACGCGTTTTTTGGAGGGTGTGCAAGCGGAAACCCACTATCCCATTTTTCTTTCATTTTCCAAACCAAGTCTCCATGTGACGCATGGCGAACACACCACATTCAATAGAATTGACAACTGTCGCCGTTCAATTTCCAACCTATTCGGCATTGCTCCTTCAAATTCCCAAGCTTTCGGATGATTAACTAATTTCAAGTACTTTGTGAAAATGTCGTTCTGCGTATAAAATAAAATAAAAGGTTTGTTAACAAATCTTACAACATAAATATTTATAAATTATATTGATAGTTACCACTTTGTATGGTGTCGTCTTCTTGAAGAAATCCGAATCATTCCCACACTCTATAGGGCTCTCACTTACATCCATGTTGTCGATGACCATTATAACCACGTTCTCCATGTCGAAGCTTATCAAATAAAAGTGATTATGTTTAAGAATTGGGAAACAATTACAAAATAATCCTTCAAGCTCATAAGCGACATTTTCTTTTCGACCACCAAAAACAAAGCACTCCTGAATCGCTCCAGACGTTCCGCGTCGTCATATTCAGTGTTGCATATCACATCCTCATTCTGCATCAAGTGTAACCAAAATACTAGCACTTTTTCATGTATTTGTCCCCACATATTATTACATTTTAAAAATAAACTAAATATAAAACTTACAATACAATCGGTATGGCAAAAAAGGCGTGGATTTATTCCCTTAGTTCTATTAACCTCTTCAAAATTAAGCACCGAAGCAAAGAAATTGACAATTGCAGCCCCCATCCACTTATAAGGGTGAAAATCTTTCATTTGAAAGTACATTAGACTTATTCCAGACTCTGTTAGGAACACCGTTTGCGTGCACATTATATATGAAATTACATGACCGTATTAATGATGTGTAAATCAGCATGCACACCGTTTAACAACATTATGTACACTAGTGTACATACAATCCATACACAAATGTACATTGTATATGTACACCAGTGTACAAACAATGTACACACAAATGTACACTATACATCATTATGTTCACATGTGTACAACGGTACGTTATACAACCCAATAATCAGACAAGAGACCAGCACACTAGTGTACAGTTTTCTATCATACAGACATACAAGTGTCTCATGTACACCTATTTAATGTTTCTTACGCATTTGAGTTTGCAAGTTTATCTTGTTAGTTTTGATCCCGCTGTTTCAAAAGACCAGAGTTCCTTTCCTCACTGTTAACACCCTATGAAGATAGTTACGTGTTAGACTAAAAATAATAGAACCAATTTTAACAACATAAAAGTCATCCAATACATACCTGCCATCGTTTGTAATATCATTCTTACCCTTCTTTTTCCTCAGTACAATATTTCTGTACACAGACAAGAATTTTAATCAATCTTTAAAGCCTCTTCTTGCTCCATCCGTAAACGGGACCTTGCAATCTATTTTTTCCATTGACCATCTCAATGCCTGATTCAATCTATTTTTTCCATTGACCATCTCAATGCCTGATTCAATTTATTGTATGTAAATATACAAACTTCTGACATATTAACAATAGGAAAATAGTAATGTGTACTTTAAGAAATATCATTATACATCCGATAAATATACACAAACAAAGTCACCTAATACGCTCGCTTCTTCATTGTCAGAAAACTCAATAGGGTCATCCATTGAACTTTTAAACCTATTAACCACTTTACGTGATATCATTTCGCTTTTACTTCCTACAAAATGAATTTAAATGTTTCCTATAAATCATATCTCACTTGTTACCTACAAACAAGATTACATTAAACACATTTTACATACTTACTGGTTCTCAGTTAGAGATTTCAAACAACAACTGAAAAAGCACAATACAAAAATAGCACAAAGCCCTGTATACACAAACGTATAAAAGATACGCATAAGAATATTGTTCAGCAATGTAAACATAAATATAACTAAAAACACATGTGAACAAATCAGTTATACAGTTATACATAGGTGGACACCTACAGAATACTAATATTATTCACTTAAAACCCCTGAAAAACCATATGCCGAATTAAAGAACCATTATACACATACTAGCATTCAAATTCAAAACACTATACACATGTGTACCTCGTTGTAGTAACAAATCATTATAACAAGTTGCATACTTTCAACATGATGCTGATGATATAAAAAATAAAGTAACATCAAGAATTATATTCAATTAATCCTAACCTAAAAAACGCATTGCTATACTCAGACCTATCTTGCTCAAAACCCACAATTGGACCACACATTTTTTTATTACACAACCATTAGAACTATAGAAGAATATTTAAACACAGAGAGAACAAAACCCTAGCTTTCGATTACATTTAATCAAACAAAATATAAATAAAACACAATCGGATACGAATACACTAAATACTCGTACCTTTGCTTGGATACCTGTGAATAAAATCACCGATATTGAGCACACTTTGTGTATCAATGGTGGAAGCAATGAATCGCTGGTGGAATTAAAAGGGGAGAGACTATAAATACGTTTTTTATTAAAGAGATTAATATGATCTCCTAAAAATTGAAATATGCTATGATTAAGGAACAAAAAAATTCAAAGATACTGTATGACTCTTCATTTTCCTGGTTTCAGTGTTGCTTTGGACAAAAAAATTACGATAATACCCTTATGTGAATTGTTTATTACTGAAATATGATATAGTATTTACAACAATGCCATTACTCTTAGATCTCATCATTTACTAAATAAAGGTCAAGATTTGTTCACTTTGTTCACAAATAAACCATTGTTCACTTTAGAACCCTACCCTATATATATATATATATATATATATATACATATATATGTGTGTGTGTGTGCGTTTAGAATCCTGTAAAAAAGACATTTTTCGTGAGAAGTATGAGAAGGCATAGGAATTGATATGTAGGCATCATGTTTTGGACTAGACATGATGTTTTGGGTTTTTTTTGGCAAGAAAAAATCAAACATAACAATTTAAGACATAATGCAATGAATTATAGGCTTAAAACTTAAAACACCATGCCAAGAACGTTAAGTAGTGTGTTTTAAGTGTTAAATAGTGTTTTGTAAATTGCACGCCTATAATACAAACCATTGTGTTTTAAATTGTTATGTTTGGTGTTTTTCTTGCCAAAACAACCAAAAACATTATGGCTAAGTTCAAAACATGATGCCTACATGTTATTTCCTGTACCTTCTCACAATTCTCACGAAAATAGTCCTTTTTACAGAAACCTCACCCTATATATATAGGATAGAAAACCCTAAAAATTTGAGTATAGGGGAGGGTTAGATAGAAAACCCTAAAAATTTGAGAAAACCCAACCTCCCGACATTTTTTTTTAAATAACAAGCAAAAAATGAAACAAATACGAAAAATGACATTTTAGCGTACAATGTTGGCAGAGATAAAGTGGACAGCGAAATCTCAAACAAGTGATATGATACCATCTGTTTTATGTTTTGTTGGATATTCCTATAAACACTCGGCATATCCTCCAAAATTTAACGCTATCATCGAAATCATCTAATCTGCATAAGTTGCTTGTTAACCACATATGCCAACCAGATCACGTGTTCAAATAATCAATGGCCAAATTACCAAACAGATCGCCGGCATCTAACGGCTGGTGCACGATCACCGTTCTCTTTCTTATCTGCCAAAAGTTTGTCACTGTTCGGCCAGAAGATGGGCTAGCGGATGATGGTTGTTTACGATTTGGTGGTGGCAGCAAGGGTTCATCGTTTAAGGTTGCTCTATTTGCCGATCTACATTTTGGAGAGGATGCATGGACTGATTGGGGCCCGCAACAAGATTTGAACTCCGTTAAAGTTATGTCCACAGTTCTCGACGTTGAAAGGCCAGGTTTGTAAGCATGACGGTAGGGCCAAAACGATCTATTGTTGAGTTATTAATTTCACCAAGATCTTAACTATGTTTAGGCGTGCTTATTTGAAACCAACTGACCGGTCTAAACTGAAGCAAGTTGGTCGGTTTGGCTGGTTTGAAATGTGGTTTGGTTTTTGGTTTGACGGTTTGGTTCAAGTCGTTTGGTTTAGGGTTTTCTGTCGTGTTGGTGTTGGTGTGGCGAAGATTGAGATTTCCGATCGGGGTCGAAAACATATACACCTAAAAAAATTATAAAACCGTGGGTCGAAAACATATATAACTAAAAATTAAAATTCTACACGAAAACTTCATATCGAACACTACTGAGCGAAAAGTTCGGGGGGTCGGGCGCACCCCGGCCCCTTCTATTTGCTCCCCTGGTTGGTGTTGTGTTTAAAATATGTAGGTGTTTCTAACGCTTTTTAATGAACTTGTGACGTGCAAACTGAACCAGTCGTTTAACATCTATTAGTTATTTTTCTCGTTTGAAAAATATCGGATTTTAAAATTTTCAAAGTTTCACCAGTTGACCGATAATAATTCCAACTTAAAAAATTCCTTCAAACGATCCCAACTTGTAAAAGTTGGCCCCGTTTATCCTTTTATAACATATAAGAATTTGACATCTTCAATAGATTCAAGTGCACCTTCAATCTCCTTCATTGAATTAAGTGCACCTACAGTTTGAAAAGGATCGATGGGGGGCCAAATTCTTACAAGTTGAAATCTTTAGAGGGAATTTTTAGAGTTGAGATTATTATCGGCCAACAGGTGAAACTCAGGAATATTAAAATCCAATAACCCTTTTAAAAATGTGCAATTTTTTCACAAAATTAATTTAAAATTATGGTTTGTATAAATATTAAAAATTTAAAAATGTGCAATTTTTTCACAAAATTAATTTAAATGTATGGTTTGTATAATTATTACAAATAATTGGTCCAAAGTTAAAACCGACTGGTCTGGGCAACCCAACCCAATCATTCGGTTTGGTTTGTTGTTATGAAACTTTAGTTAGTGCTTCAACCCAATATTTTTTTTTATTAATTTTTTTTTGGGTCAAAACCGACCGAACTGAACCATATCAACAATGACTATGTTAGTTAGTTGCCTTGAATATAAGTTAACCATATTTCAAATTTTGTGACAGATTTTGTAGTATATCTTGGAGATGTGGTTACAGCAAACAATTTACCAGTTCATAATGCTAGCTTGTATTGGGACCAAGCAATATCTCCAACACGAGCCAGGAACATACCATGGGCTACCTTGTTTGGTAACCATGACGATGCACCATTCGAGTGGCCTATCGACTGGTTTTCATCGTCTGGAATACCTCAAATACTCTGCCCTTCCGCAAGTGCTTCCCGTGAGTTGCAAAACAAGGTATTTATTTTGATGGTTTTGGATGAACTTCTTTTAATCACGATGATTTGTTTTGTCTTCAGGGGGAGACAAGTGTAGCTTTAAAGGGACAACGCGTTTGGAGCTGATGAACAATGAGATAAGGCGTAATCCGTTGTCATACACGCAATTTGGTCCTCGAAATCTATGGCCAAGTGTATCTAATTATGTTCTTACCGTGGTATCCCCTAAAAGTGATCACAAATCGCCTGTAATGTTCATGTACTTCTTAGATTCGGGCGGTGGATCATACCCAGAGGTTATATCAACTATCCAGTCAGAATGGTTCCACAACAAATCTCAGGAGGTGAACCCTGATTCAAGGTGAGTAGTAGATACCGCAATTTTAATCGATATAAATGAGTCAATACAAGTTATTTTAAATCTAATAACTTGTCAAACACATATAGTAATAAAATTAATTAAAACTGAAAGCGGGGGTATCCAAAATATCATATTATTAACACCAACCCGACCTGGTCCAACCCGTAACATCAACCCATTTTACCAACTCGAATGAGCAATTATTTTCACTTTATAGATTATTTGGTTCATGTTACTTTAACTATAACCCACAATGTATAATAGCATACCAGAGATAGTATTTTGGCATATACCAAGTAAAGCCTACAAGAAGGTTGCCAAGAAAGTTGCATCCAAACGGACACAGTGCGTAGGTTCGATGTTCGAAGAACCTGTGGCGGCCCAAGATGCTGAAATGGGAATGATGAAGCTTCTTAAAAAAAGGCCTTCAGTGAAAGTAAGATTTATTTATATTAATTTGCAATATTGATTCCTATGGCTAAAAGGATTTCTTGTTCTTCAAGTACCCATTTGAAGTAAAATATAATTGATTTCGATGGTGGCAGGCTATATTTGTGGGCCACAACCATGGGCTCGATTGGTGCTGCCCATATGAGAAGATGTGGCTGTGTTATGCTAGACATACTGGGTACGGTGGCTATGGAACATGGGCTCGAGGTGCTAGAATCTTGGAAATTACCGACGAGCCCTTTTCACTCAAGTCATGGATTAGAATGGAAAATGGCACGTTGCATAGTGAGGTGGTTTTATCCCCTTAGAAGTAGCTTTTGTTAGTAAATTTGAAGACTAAACGTGTCCATAGTGTATATGTTTTATCCAAATATTGGTTCCCTCGTATATGTGTAACAACATAGATGATGTTTAACATGATTTACACAATCTAATTTTGGTATATTGATGTTTTCCAACTTGTTAAAAAGTACGAAAATGTCAATAACTAATTAGTTCTATATTAAACTCTGTAAACTTGTCTGAAACACTAAACAACAAAATACTTTCACTGGCGGATAAATTTATAGTGTGAAAGTTGCTCTCATCTATAATCGTTAAAAAACAAGGTGTGACAATGCATTTAGCAAAAGATTACCGTTAGCATTTACCAAGGATCACTAACAGTAGTATATTAGTGTGGGGTTACCAACGACGAGAAGTGGTTGTTACCATAACAGTATCACTAGCTGATCAGGGATGGAATTGTTCAATTGCTCAAACACCTAAAAGTCAAGAGTTTACATTGCCACGATGAACCTCTCTTCCGAATGTGATTCAAATTGTCTAGCCATGCATGTTGATACGAAACACAAATCCAATGTCGTAATGCAAATATACGTCAATATTCTTCAATTCCTTGTGATATCTAGTCTTTTTCTCCATTCCAGCCCATCCAAAAACTCTCTCAAGTCGTAAGCCCCATGGTAACCGTTGGAAACCCCTCAAAACTGTAAGAAAATCGATATGTGCATGTCATAGTGTTCTAAAACGCCTCCCAGCGTTGCAAAACACCCCTTAGTGAAGGGCTTGGCGTTCCAAAATTCTGTGTCGCAACAAGCCACAAATTATTCCATCAATGTGGCTTGTATTCAAGGGAACTTTTGAGGTAATTTACACATATTTCATAGCTTTAAACATAGAATACTTGTACTAATAGTAATCATGGTGGCGGTCATGAATTTTGCGTCACAACAGTTCTTCCATGGTAGATCGAAGCAATTTCATCACAATCCTCCATTCAGCCTCTAACTCCCTTTGTAGCTTCTCCACCTCCATGTCCCATATTCCACAGCCTTTTTATTTTTTAAGGCGACATTCTACAAACATTAAACAAATAGTTAGTAATAATTTGTTGGCAATTAAAAAATTTTCATTATATAAAAGTAATAACATACCTCTGGCTCATGAAGAGAAGCGTAAGATCTCCGGGTCCTGAAATTATCGGGATCACCAGTCATGGTATAATAGGGATCGTTAGTGGTCACAAAGCAAAAGAGGCGACCATTTTTTTATCCTTTGACCCTGTCCATAGTTTTGGCTCATCGGTGTCAAAACATATTTTTCTAGGTGTAACTTTGTAAAAACTTATGAATCAAAGATAGAAATGCACAAGAACAACATGATGTAGCGACAAAATAGATGACCAAAAATATTATTAGTTACCCAAACCAGAAAAATGCCCCCAAAACCCTAGATCTCACAATATGTGAGCTGTAACAATACAAGGTACAAAATACAAAGATGCTCATCCATAGATGATCACGAACAACACCAGAACAATCTCTCAGATATAGTTGATAGATTGTTTATACAAAATCTTCAAGATCTCGGACTAGATCTCAAACCCTAATAACGCAGAGAACAACAACCAAGAGAGAGAAAGAGATTAACACACAAAAAATCTCAGTCTCTCTTATATACAAAAGAGAAACACAATGTTACAACTAGAACCCTCAACAATCATCGGAGATGATCGCAGTCCTCCCAAAAATTGCACTCAAGTCCCTAAAGTTATATACACTGCACACTTAACAACTTGTGAGCCTCCGTAAGTTGATATCATCATTACCAAACAATACAATAAACACCACGGAAGTCTGGATAATTACTATTACAAACGTTTGAATGTCCAAAGTATAAAATAATAATACAACGCTTGTAACTAGATCCACAGGCGGATTGAAATGATTACAAAAAGAAACTTGACAGACTAAGGCCTTCTAAGCACAGAGTTGTAATTCCTCTTAAGCTTCGCCGAGCGCTTCCAGCCTAATTACGTATACTTGTCACCTGCGCTTAGTCTTTTGAAAATACTTCAATTTTCACTGGTGAATAATTTAACTGGCTCATTTTGAAAACATTTCGTAAACGTTTAGTGTACTCAATGGTACTTTGTTTTATAAATAACTTGGGATAAATAATTTTCATGTTATCAGTTTTACATGCTAGTAACACATTTAGAGCCCGGAAACTATGCCATGGTCATGATTAATCGACACGCCACTTAACGCCTTTAATAGGTGCACCCCTAATGGGTTATGATTTAATTTAGCATCTGACGGGTATATGCCTACACCCCGTGCTTAGGTCGTGGCCATTTGCAATTAAATGAGCCGTGGATATCCAGGACACAGTCGTTTTAACCCCCAAATGTTTAATATTAAGCAATACGAATTAAAATGGATTATCTGAATTCCCGACTCATTGGTCTTTGATCCCATATCCAACCATGCGGTATTAGTATACCGTATCCCAAGCCCGTATAAGGGAAAATAAGTTAAAGTATTTACCTGGCTTGCAAAATCTTTAGTAATAAGAAAATAAGCAAAGCACAGCCGTAATCAAATAAACTAGCTTGGCGAAAATCTACCGGAAGTCTCTAGTCTGGATTGGATGGTATTATTAACGGATTAGTTAGCTAGCGGGTCTTTATTTAGTCATTGACTTAGACCGGCTAACTTAAATAAAGAAAGCGGTACGAAACGCTAGATTAAGCGATGACCGTAAAAGAATGTATTTTGGACCCAACAAGTACTAGGACTTGTAATATGTGGGTTACCATTCCACATTCTGGAATTTGAGAATATTTTGATATGGTTAAACCCGTTTCGGTTATATTAAGTAAACTAGTTACATGGGCCGAACCGTACGCATATAAGCGAAACCGGGTAACCGGGTGAGTCCTACACAAGTTCCATATGCCATTATATTTAAAGTATATTAAAACATCAGTAAGTTATCAATATATTGGCCCGTTATGGTTTTAAAATCAAATTATGCCTTAAAAGGGCAATTTGGTCATTTTACAACGTAATAAACGGGCTTATATGTAAACTGATGTTAAGGTCATAAGCATTATGTAAAAATACTTATTTTATGATGTTATATCAGTAGGATATCAATTATATGCATGGTTTATAGTTTAAGACCAAACTATGTCCCGAAAGGGCATTTTGGTCATTTCACATATAATTCGATAGCTTATTTGGGAGTCTGAATTTGGGAAATGTACCTACTGTTAATAAGTTGAAAATTATGTTTTGAAATCAGTAGGTATCAAGCCTTAATGCTCTAATATGGTTTTAAACCATATTATGCGCCGAAACGGCGATTAAGTCGCTAAATGACGATTTAAACGGTATTTAAATGAAACTGTTGTTGTGACCAGGTTTAAATGACCAAAATATTTTCATATATATATATATATATATATATATATATATATTACATCAGTAAGTATAAGGTTTTGGTCCATTTGAATGTTTAAAACTCATTTTAAGTGCCGAAAGGGCAACATCGTCATTTAAGGACATAATATGCAAACTATAGCTTGAACTCAAGTTGCAACCTGAATTAATATCCCAAATAATCCTAATAATGATAGTAAATCAGTAGGTATAGAGTTTTGATGTTAAAATCATGTTTAAACCATTTTATATGCAAAAATGGCGTTTTAGGCATATTTAACGGATACTTGCATAATGACTCGGATTACTACATGACCATGTCTTATAACTCTAGAGGGTTATAGTATATTATATCATGGTCATAATGCAACTTAGGGAAAGTAGCTAAAGTTGCTAAATCAGGTCAGAACTGAAAGTCAAAGCAAAAGTCAACTGACCACAAGAGTCTTGAACTTGGAGCCGTTGTGTTCGCTCTTAAGATATGGAGACATTATCTCTATGGTACTAAGTGTGAAATATACACTGACCACAAGAGTCTTCAACATATCTTCAATCAAAAGGAGTTAAACATGAGGCAACGAAGATGGGTCGAACTTCTAAATGACTACGACTGTGAAATTCGATACCACCCTGGCAAAGCAAATGTGGTGGCTGATGCACTTAGTCAAAGGGTTATGCGAACTCCATTCGTCTTCTATGTTCGCAAATTATAACCGACATTAAAGATCAAATTCGAGAAGCCCAACACGTTTCAATAACGGAAGATGATGTACGAAAGGAGATGTCCTGTGGAGCTGAACTTAAAATTGAAACTAAATCTGACGGTATCTATACTACCTAGAACGTATCTGGATTCCTGACCACAACAATCTTCGTGAAATTCTTATGAATGAGGCTCACAAAACGCGATACTCTATACACCCAGGAGCCGATAAGATGTATCAAGACCTACGATATACCTATTGGTGGCCTGGAATGAAAAAGGATATTGCTGTTTTTGTTTCTAAGTGCCTTACATGTTCCAAGGTGAAAGCTGAACACCAAAGACCCTCAGGACTTCTGATCCAACCTGAAATACCTGTATGGAAGTGGGAAAATATAACCATGGACTTCATTACCGGGTTACCTCGCACTTCTGGTGGGTATGACACTATATGGGTAATAATTGACCGACTTACAAAATCAGCTCACTTTATTCCTATCCGCGAAGATTTCAAGAACGAAAAGCTAGCTCGTATTTATATCAGCGAAATCGTAAGCCGACATGGGGTACCGTTAAGCATTATTTCTGATCGTGATGGTCGTTTCACTTCACGAACATGGCAAGCAGTACAAGCCGCTATGGGTACGCGATTAGATCTCAGTACCGCCTATCATCCTCAAACTGATGGACAATCTGAACGCACCATTCAAACTCTTGAAGATATGCTTCGAGCATGTGTCATAGACTTCAAGGGAAATTGGGACGCTCATCTCCCATTAGTTGAATTTTCGTACAACAACAGCTATCATTCAAGCATCGGCATGGCACCTTTTGAAGCCTTATATGGTCGTAAGTGCCGATCTCCTGTATGTTGGCACGAAATTGGGGAAGCTCAAATCACTGGTCCAGAATTGATCCAAGAAACCACAGACAAGATCCATCAAATCCGAAACAATTTTCTAGCGGCCCAAAGTCGTCAAAAGAGTTAAGCAGATAAACGACGGAAGCCTTTAGAGTTTAACATTGGTGATCATGTACTTCTAAAAGTATCACCGTGGAAGGGAGTAGTTCGTTTTGGTCAAAAAGGCAAGCTAGCACCACGTTACGTAGGACCTTTCAAGATACTCGAAAGAGTAGGACCTGTAGCATACAAGCTTGATCTACCAGAAGAACTCAACACGATTCATCCCACATTCCACGTATCAAACTTGAAGAAGTGCCTCGCTGATGAAAACCTCCACATTCCTCTGGAAGATATTCAGATTGATGAATCTATGCATTTTATTGAAAGACCAGTAGAGATCATGGACTTCGGAGAGAAACGTCTACGACGGAGTCGCATTCCAATTGTTAGGGTACGCTGGGAGTCGAAACAGGGACCTGAGTTTACTTGGGAACGTGAAGACTCAATGCGCGAAAAATACCCACATCTTTTTCCTACTACTACTTAAATTTCGGGACGAAATTCCTAAAAGTAGGGGATACTGTAACATTTGTCAAAAACGGGTTTCCAAAACCCGCTCCGTTTTGTAATCGAATATCAAGTTATAAATGTCACGTTGTGTATTTATGGTTATTTTGATTTTTAATGATACATAATTAATAAACAAACTAAACTATAAAAATTATTTTTGATAAAAAGTGAAAACAAAATAAATAAAAATAAAATGTTGCTGCCGGGACTCGAACCCGGGTCAGCCGGAATTTAAATCCAAAGACTTAACACACACACACACATCACCACTCCGCCACTTGTTTGTTTTCTGTCAACTTTAGGAAACAAATAAGTCTTATACACAAACCTAGTTAAACCGGTTGCGCCAACTGAGAAACCAAAATCGGCAATTCAACCGTCTAAACGTTTGATTAATCGCAAATTCAGGTTTATAACCGATGCACCGACGAATCTAATCAATTCAGACTTGAATTGACTTCAATTCTGGGGATGATGAGTTTTTATATCCATACTACTCATTAGTCCGAATTACTGTAATCCTAGAGCTTCTCGCGACTCAGAAACATTCCACAAACCTCTAGTTACATTTCCGCACACCTTACAGTCCACCGGAGAAGTTTATTTTGCTCGCCGGAAATTTCTGCAAGTTCGCCGGAAAACCGTATTCATCATCAATACGGTAATTCTTTCAATACCGTCGTAGTCTAACAATTGTTAAGCTATTTCTAACTTAAACCTTTCAATTGAAATCGAATTCAGACACCGTTATCAGATAATTCCAGTTCGCCGGAAAATTTCTGGAAATCTTTATCTTCGTCTGCGAAACGGTAAGGACCTTCAAACACACTGTTAACGTTTGTTTGGCACTTAAATTCCACGATTGGCTAATCAAAATGGTTAATTGTTTTGTTCAGTTGAAGTGCACAAAAACAGAGACCGACACATTGCCGGAATTCTGTAATAAATCGTTCACCGGTATGTTCACCTCTAATTATCGTTTCTGCCATTTCATATTAGTTTGTACCATGTTTATCTATCGAACTAAACAAGATTTAATGGTGTAATATGCTGTCGGTAAAATCCAACGAAGAAGATGAACTGTGATAACATTATAAGTATAATTAAAATTGGTATTTTAAACGGGTTAGACACACAGTCCAGCGGTGGACTGTGTGCAAATAATACGCGCATGTCACGAGTTTGATCCCTGATACACGCACCCTTTATGTAATAAAATGCCTTTTTGATTAAAACTGAATCGGGTTAACTCCGTTAGTTGTTAAGTATAATAAAAATTAGTATATTAACCAAGTTAGACACACAGTCCAGCGGTGGACTGTGTGTGATGTTAAAGCACAAGTCCCAGGTTCGAAACCTGTTACTGGCACCAGTTTGACGAATTAAAATGTTTTTGAAATTAAAAGAATTTTGGTTAAATCGAATTAGTATATAAATATAATTAAAAACAAGATTATTTCGGGTTAGACACGTAGCTCAGTTGGTAGAGCTGCGTGCACGCGTACGGGAGGTCTCGGGTTCGAGTCTCACCAGCGCATACATGCACACTGACCGAACCGGTCAACAGGTCAACGGTCAACGGTCAACGCGAAAATAAACAATTTTTTTATATTTTTATATTTTTTTATTTATTTAATTTAATATAAAAATCAATAAAAAATACTTAAAATAATATTTTTAAAGATAGAAAATAGCCTTAAACTCACAAAATTATATCTAAAAATTCCATTAAAATCCTTAATAAAATCCACTCATTTACTATATTTTCCGATATTATTTAGGTTAGTAATTCTCGTTGTTCAACTCTCTCGACTCGTGCGCATCTCATCATCACCAATCAAACGCACCCAAGGTGAGTGAATCTTTACAAATTCCCCGTTTTAATCACGTTTTGGGGTGTATCATGTGTCTTGCTATATATTATATTTAAATCATTGTGCATACATCATATCATGAACATGTGTATTCAGTTTGTGTCAACTGTTTGTGTGGTTATTGTTAGATTCAATTTATTATTTTCAGTACATGCAATTTCATAGGCTGCCGCTCCCCATTACATTATGAGCGTTGAGCAAGTTCCCCATTACATTATGAGCGTGAACCTGGCGTGCCAACATACGATCGGCTCCGTTTGATTGAGCCTTGATCGCACAGACATTTATCATTTTCAGTACATGCAATACGATCGGCTCCGTTTGATTGAGCCTTGATCGCACAGTTTCATTCATGTTATTTATTGTATGATGTTGGTATGTTAATGTATGCTATCATATGTTATTGTATGTTATAGTTGTGATTGCTAATTGCCACTGCTTGATTATTTATATTTGCTCATTTATGATTATGCACAATTTTTCATTGATAAACTAACAAGTAAATCAATAATAAATGTTTATCTAACAAGGTTCACTCGCCAACTTATGTTGACCCAAAAACCCCCATTTTTACACATGATACAGGTGAACCAGCTGCAGTCAGAAACACATAGGATTGGACTAGAAGAATAAAATGATTTAGAGCTTGGAACTATTTTATTTGGTTATTTTCTTTGTATTGCATGGACATGTTTGGATTATTTGGAATGTAACTTTGACTTTAAATAAATATGAAACATATTAGTAAATATCATGAGCTTTGGTGATAACCCAATTATGCCCCGACTCTTATTCCGCTGCGGGTCGGGGTGTGACAGATTGGTATCAGAGCCATGACTATAGGGATATAGGATAGGTTATTAGACCCTTAGAGCCTATACTATAGTCGATTAGAAACTTATAAGATTTTTGTGTGTTACATGCCAAATTTCATGATGTTTATATGTTTTATGTTAAATGTTACATTCAATGTTATGCAAGCATGTTCATAAGTGTATATTATCATATAATGCCTATCATGAATCATATTCTCATAACATATCACATCCATGAAAGCACACACCACATCATGATTGCTTTTACAATGATTTTTGTGTTTTCAAATCTCATCAAAGTGAGTTCTCATGACGGGCATGTAGTAACTGGAAGGGTACCAGTACCGGTAGTCGGAACGTCCTGTCTAGGCTGGCATTCATATAAATCCAAAATAAAGGACCGGTTTGCCTACCTGGGGACTAACGATGAGAGTACGAAGTACCTATTAGGCCAAAGCATGCTATACCAAACGTCGTGTGAGCTAACCCCACTTTGAGTTGTCATTGTGTCTACACCTGGACACATTCCGACCATACATCTCGTAAACATATTTTGTGGTTTGCATTCGGGTGATGCAAGAGTTAAATCGCCAATACTAATGTGAATCCTACCAAGCCAATAGCCATGGGGGCCCACATGACTATATAGGTGAAGGTATGGGGGACATTTGAGGCCCAACATGAGCAAACCCAAGACATCCTATGGATGTAGTTGCATTATTGATATTTATGTTATTTTCATTTTTCTTAAAGACACATGACACCTAAAAAAGACTCCATAAACTCACAATCTTCTTATGTATGTTCCTGTAGATGTCGTCCAGACAACAACGAAGGGGTAAAAGATTAGGAAGGTCTCAGGAACGCTTGGCCACACAAATCGCGAAACAAATGGCCACGATACTGCCTGACATTGTGGTCCAAGTACAACAAGCCCTCGCTACAAATCCTACTAACCCTCCCCAACAAGACGACCAGAACATCGGCAACTCTCCTACCAGCAAGTGCTCATATAAACATTTCAAGTCTTGTGATCCTCCTAAATTTGAAGGGACCGAAGGTGTCACTGCTCTCCTCCACTGGTTTGAGGAGATGGAAAACACTTTTCTCAACTGCGATTGTCCTGAGGATCGCAAGGTTCGATACGCCACCGGAAGACTATTTGGGGTAGCTCTTACCTGGTGGAATACTGAAAAGGGAAAGAGGGAATTGAGGATACAATGGCCTTAACTTGGGAGGAATTAAGGGAAATCATGACTAGGCGTTTCTGTCCTAGGAGTGAAATTAAAAAGTTGGAGGACGAATTTCATTCTTTAAAGCAAAAGGAGGGAGATCATATCATCTATAACAAGAGGTTCTTGGAGTTGAACCAAATGGTTCCAAATTTGTTCACCTCAACTTATCGTCTGATCGAGCATTATATTCGAGGACTTCCCTCGAAAATTCAGGATTCAGTCCTCAGCATTTCACCGGTAACACTTGAAGCTGCTATGGAGCTAGCAACTGAACTGACCGAGAATCGAATTCGCAACGGGAAGTTTAAAGAAGAGAAAAAGAAAGCCCCTGTTGAGGGTCAAACTTCAAATCATTCCATCTCCTCCTCTAAGTTTGCTAATAAGAGGAAACGCAACACCAGAAACTTCGCTGTTACACAAACCAACTCCCCTATTCCTGCTGCACCCATTACCCAAGTCGCCCCTTCACCTGCACCATACAAAAGACCATACTCTGGCCCACTACCAAAATGCAACCGTTGCCAATATCACCATTCTCCTGATTATCCTTGCCAACATTGCACCGGCTGTGGTCGCGCAGGTCATACTGTTCAAACCTGCCGCATGCCTCAGCGAACGAACCGCCACCAGCTTTCAACCCAAACCCACCAACAAATAATGGGTCAAGCCCAACAACCCCTACTATTACCACCCACCCAACATTTAGCCCAAACATATTACCAACCCAATTATTCTATGGGTCAACCTATGCGGGCTTGCTTCAATTGCGGAGACCCAAGCCATTTTAGAAACACGTGTCCAAGGTTGGTAAACATTATTCATGCTCAGGCCCAAGCCAACCCGGTGAATCAAGCGAACCAATCTCCTCCACGTGAAGAGCTTTCAATATCAACGCTAATCAGGCTAGAGCTGACGGCAATGTGGTTAACGGTACGTTCCTTATAAATGGTATATATGCATCTATGTTATTTGATACTGGTGCGGATAGAAGTTTTGTGTCCTTAGAATTTGAACCTATCTTAAACCAAAATTGGGATAAGCTCATGGAATCCATAATGGTAGAAGTTGCTGACGGGAAACCAGTTTCATTAAACTCTATTATACGCAACTGTACACTCACCCTAAACGACCACGATTTCTCAGTCGACCTTTTTCCTATGAAGCTGGGAAGTTTTGATATCATAATCGGTATGGACTGGCTTAGTCAACATCAGGCAGAAGTTGTATGTCGCGAAAAGTTTATGCGTATTCCTCTTTCAAACGGTCAGAGTCTTCGAATCTTTGGAGAAACCTCGTCGAAAGGGCTCAGCTTAATGTCTTGTCTTCAAGCTCAAAAATATCTTCGCAAGAATTATGTCGCGTTTTTAGCTCATATCATCAAAAAGGGAACCATGGAGAAGAAACTTGAAGACATTCCAGTAGTAAAAGATTTCCCGCGAGTTTTTCCTGACGACATTTCAGGACTTCCTCAAGTTAGAGAAGTCGAATTCCGTATTGATCTTATACCTGGTGCTACACCAGTTGCAAAGTCTCCTTATAGGTTAGCCCCCTCTGAAATGCAAGAGCTAGCCAGTCAATTACAAGAGTTGACTGACAAGGGATTCATACGTCCTAGCTCATCGCCTTGGGGTGCACCTGTCCTTTTCGTAAAGAAGAAAGATGGATCGTTTCGTATGTGCATCGACTACAGAGAGCTCAACAAATTAACAATCAAGAATCGCTATCCTTTACCTCGCATTGATGATCTTCTTGACCAACTTCAAGGTGCCAACTGCTTTTCAAAAATCGACCTTCGATCTGGCTATCATCAACTTAGAGTACATGAAGAAGACGTCCCTAAGACTGCTTTCCGAACTCGTTATGGCCATTATGAATTCATGGTCATGCCATTTGGTTTAACCAACGCACCAGCTGTCTTCATGGACCTAATGAACAGAGTCTGCAAACCTTATCTTGATCGATTTGTTATAGTCTTCATCGACGACATTCTTATTTATTCAAAGTCTAAGTCTGATCATGAGCGTCATCTTCGACTCATCCTTACACTTCTAGAGAATGAAAAGCTTTACGCCAAATTCTCCAAATGCGAATTCTGGTTAAAAGAGGTGCAATTCCTCGGACATGTAGTCAATGACAAGGGAATACATGTCGACCCTTCAAAGATCAAAGCGGTACAAGAATGGCAAGCTCCACGTACACCAACTGAAGTAAGATCTTTTCTTGGTTTGGCTGGTTATTATCGTCGTTTCATTTCAAACTTCTCTCGCATTGCTGTACCACTCACGGCTTTAACTCATTAGGGAAAACCTTTCATATGGGGACCCAAGCAAGAAGAAGCCTTCCAAACCCTTAAACAAAAACTCTGTGATGCACCAATCCTCACTCTTCCTGAAGGTTGTGATGATTTCGTGGTCTATTACGACGCGTCAGGGCAAGGATTAGGTTGCGTTCTAATGCAAAGAGGAAAAGTTATCGCTTATGCTTCGAGACAACTCAAGACACATGAGAAGAACTACACCACCCATGACCTAGAACTTGGAGCCGTTGTGTTCGCTCTTAAGATATGGAGACATTATCTCTATGGTACTAAGTGTGAAATATACACTGACCACAAGAGTCTTCAACATATCTTCAATCAAAAGGAGTTAAACATGAGGCAACGAAGATGGGTCGAACTTCTAAATGACTACGACTGTGAAATTCGATACCACCCTGGCAAAGCAAATGTGGTGGCTGATGCACTTAGTCGAAAGGGTTATGCGAACTCCATTCGTCTTCTATGTTCGCAAATTATAACCGACATTAAAGATCAAATTCGAGAAGCCCAACACGTTTCAATAACGGAAGATGATGTACGAAAGGAGATGTCCTGTGGAGCTGAACTTAAAATTGAAACTAAATCTGACGGTATCTATACTACCTAGAACGTATCTGGATTCCTGACCACAACAATCTTCGTGAAATTCTTATGAATGAGGCTCACAAAACGCGATACTCTATACACCCAGGAGCCGATAAGATGTATCAAGACCTACGATATACCTATTGGTGGCCTGGAATGAAAAAGAATATTGCTGTTTTTGTTTCTAAGTGCCTTACATGTTCCAAGGTGAAAGCTGAACACCAAAGACCCTCAGGACTTCTGATCCAACCTGAAATACCTGTATGGAAGTGGGAAAATATAACCATGGACTTCATTACCGGGTTACCTCGCACTTCTGGTGGGTATGACACTATATGGGTAATAATTGACCGACTTACAAAATCAGCTCACTTTATTCCTATCCGCGAAGATTTCAAGAACGAAAAGCTAGCTCGTATTTATATCAGCGAAATCGTAAGCCGACATGGGGTACCGTTAAGCATTATTTCTGATCGTGATGGTCGTTTCACTTCACGAACATGGCAAGCAGTACAAGCCGCTATGGGTACGCGATTAGATCTCAGTACCGCCTATCATCCTCAAACTGATGGACAATCTGAACGCACCATTCAAACTCTTGAAGATATGCTTCGAGCATGTGTCATAGACTTCAAGGGAAATTGGGACGCTCATCTCCCATTAGTTGAATTTTCGTACAACAACAGCTATCATTCAAGCATCGGCATGGCACCTTTTGAAGCCTTATATGGTCGTAAGTGCCGATCTCCTGTATGTTGGCACGAAATTGGGGAAGCTCAAATCACTGGTCCAGAATTGATCCAAGAAACCACAGACAAGATCCATCAAATCCGAAACAATTTTCTAGCGGCCCAAAGTCGTCAAAAGAGTTAAGCAGATAAACGACGGAAGCCTTTAGAGTTTAACATTGGTGATCATGTACTTCTAAAAGTATCACCGTGGAAGGGAGTAGTTCGTTTTGGTCAAAAAGGCAAGCTAGCACCACGTTACGTAGGACCTTTCAAGATACTCGAAAGAGTAGGACCTGTAGCATACAAGCTTGATCTACCAGAAGAACTCAACAGGATTCATCCCACATTCCACGTATCAAACTTGAAGAAGTGCCTCGCTGATGAAAACCTCCACATTCCTCTGGAAGATATTCAGATTGATGAATCTATGCATTTTATTGAAAGACCAGTAGAGATCATGGACTTCGGAGAGAAACGTCTACGACGGAGTCGCATTCCAATTGTTAGGGTACGCTGGGAGTCGAAACAGGGACCTGAGTTTACTTGGGAACGTGAAGACTCAATGCGCGAAAAATACCCACATCTTTTTCCTACTACTACTTAAATTTCGGGACGAAATTCCTAAAAGTAGGGGATACTGTAACATTTGTCAAAAACGGGTTTCCAAAACCCGCTCCGTTTTGTAATCGAATATCAAGTTATAAATGTCACGTTGTGTATTTATGGTTATTTTGATTTTAATGATACATAATTAATAAACAAACTAAACTATAAAAATTATTTTTGATAAAAAGTGAAAACAAAATAAATAAAAATAAAATGTTGCTGCCGGGACTCGAACCCGGGTCAGCCGGAATTTAAATCCAAAGACTTAACACACACACACACATCACCACTCCGCCACTTGTTTGTTTTCTGTCAACTTTAGGAAACAAATAAGTCTTATACACAAACCTAGTTAAACCGGTTGCGCCAACTGAGAAACCAAAATCGGCAATTCAACCGTCTAAACGTTTGATTAATCGCAAATTCAGGTTTATAACCGATGCACCGACGAATCTAATCAATTCAGACTTGAATTGACTTCAATTCTGGGGATGATGAGTTTTATATTCCATACTACTCATTAGTCCGAATTACTGTAATCCTAGAGCTTCTCGCGACTCAGAAACATTCCACAAACCTCTAGTTACATTTCCGCACACCTTACAGTCCACCGGAGAAGTTTATTTTGCTCGCCGGAAATTTCTGCAAGTTCGCCGGAAAACCGTATTCATCATCAATACGGTAATTCTTTCAATACCGTCGTAGTCTAACAATTGTTAAGCTATTTCTAACTTAAACCTTTCAATTGAAATCGAATTCAGACACCGTTATCAGATAATTCCAGTTCGCCGGAAAATTTCTGGAAATCTTTATCTTCGTCTGCGAAACGGTAAGGACCTTCAAACACACTGTTAACGTTTGTTTGGAACTTAAATTCCACGATTGGCTAATCAAAATGGTTAATTGTTTTGTTCAGTTGAAGTGCACAAAAACAGAGACCGACACATTGCCGGAATTCTGTAATAAATCGTTCACCGGTATGTTCACCTCTAATTATCGTTTCTGCCATTTCATATTAGTTTGTACCATGTTTATCTATCGAACTAAACAAGATTTAATGGTGTAATATGCTGTCGGTAAAATCCAACGAAGAAGATGAACTGTGATAACATTATAAGTATAATTAAAATTGGTATTTTAAACGGGTTAGACACACAGTCCAGCGGTGGACTGTGTGCAAATAATACGCGCATGTCACGAGTTTGATCCCTGATACACGCACCCTTTATGTAATAAAATGCCTTTTTGATTAAAACTGAATCGGGTTAACTCCGTTAGTTGTTAAGTATAATAAAAATTAGTATATTAACCAAGTTAGACACACAGTCCAGCGGTGGACTGTGTGTGATGTTAAAGCACAAGTCCCAGGTTCGAAACCTGTTACTGGCACCAGTTTGACGAATTAAAATGTTTTTGAAATTAAAAGAATTTTGGTTAAATCGAATTAGTATATAAATATAATTAAAAACAAGATTATTTCGGGTTAGACACGTAGCTCAGTTGGTAGAGCTGCGTGCACGCGTACGGGAGGTCTCGGGTTCGAGTCTCACCAGCGCATACATGCACACTGACCGAACCGGTCAACAGGTCAACGGTCAACGGTCAACGCGAAAATAAACAATTTTTTTATATTTTTATATTTTTTTATTTATTTAATTTAATATAAAAATCAATAAAAAATACTTAAAATAATATTTTTAAAGATAGAAAATAGCCTTAAACTCACAAAATTATATCTAAAAATTCCATTAAAATCCTTAATAAAATCCACTCATTTACTATATTTTCCGATATTATTTAGGTTAGTAATTCTCGTTGTTCAACTCTCTCGACTCGTGCGCATCTCATCATCACCAATCAAACGCACCCAAGGTGAGTGAATCTTTACAAATTCCCCGTTTTAATCACGTTTTGGGGTGTATCATGTGTCTTGCTATATATTATATTTAAATCATTGTGCATACATCATATCATGAACATGTGTATTCAGTTTGTGTCAACTGTTTGTGTGGTTATTGTTAGATTCAATTTATTATTTTCAGTACATGCAATTTCATAGGCTGCCGTCTCCCCATTACATTATGAGCGTTGAGCAAGTTCCCCATTACATTATGAGCGTGAACCTGGCGTGCCAACATACGATCGGCTCCGTTTGATTGAGCCTTGATCGCACAGACATTTATCATTTTCAGTACATGCAATACGATCGGCTCCGTTTGATTGAGCCTTGATCGCACAGTTTCATTCATGTTATTTATTGTATGATGTTGGTATGTTAATGTATGCTATCATATGTTATTGTATGTTATAGTTGTGATTGCTAATTGCCACTGCTTGATTATTTATATTTGCTCATTTATGATTATGCACAATTTTTCATTGATAAACTAACAAGTAAATCAATAATAAATGTTTATCTAACAAGGTTCACTCGCCAACTTATGTTGACCCAAAAACCCCCATTTTTACACATGATACAGGTGAACCAGCTGCAGTCAGAAACACATAGGATTGGACTAGAAGAATAAAATGATTTAGAGCTTGGAACTATTTTATTTGGTTATTTTCTTTGTATTGCATGGACATGTTTGGATTATTTGGAATGTAACTTTGACTTTAAATAAATATGAAACATATTAGTAAATATCATGAGCTTTGGTGATAACCCAATTATGCCCCGACTCTTATTCCGCTGCGGGTCGGGGTGTGACAGATTGGTATCAGAGCCATGACTATAGGGATATAGGATAGGTTATTAGACCCTTAGAGCCTATACTATAGTCGATTAGAAACTTATAAGATTTTTGTGTGTTACATGCCAAATTTCATGATGTTTATATGTTTTATGTTAAATGTTACATTCAATGTTATGCAAGCATGTTCATAAGTGTATATTATCATATAATGCCTATCATGAATCATATTCTCATAACATATCACATCCATGAAAGCACACACCACATCATGATTGCTTTTACAATGATTTTTGTGTTTTCAAATCTCATCAAAGTGAGTTCTCATGACGGGCATGTAGTAACTGGAAGGGTACCAGTACCGGTAGTCGGAACGTCCTGTCTAGGCTGGCATTCATATAAATCCAAAATAAAGGACCGGTTTGCCTACCTGGGGACTAACGATGAGAGTACGAAGTACCTATTAGGCCAAAGCATGCTATACCAAACGTCGTGTGAGCTAACCCCACTTTGAGTTGTCATTGTGTCTACACCTGGACACATTCCGACCATACATCTCGTAAACATATTTTGTGGTTTGCATTCGGGTGATGCAAGAGTTAAATCGCCAATACTAATGTGAATCCTACCAAGCCAATAGCCATGGGGGCCCACATGACTATATAGGTGAAGGTATGGGGGACATTTGAGGCCCAACATGAGCAAACCCAAGACATCCTATGGATGTAGTTGCATTATTGATATTTATGTTATTTTCATTTTTCTTAAAGACACATGACACCTAAAAAAGACTCCATAAACTCACAATCTTCTTATGTATGTTCCTGTAGATGTCGTCCAGACAACAACGAAGGGGTAAAAGATTAGGAAGGTCTCAGGAACGCTTGGCCACACAAATCGCGAAACAAATGGCCACGATACTGCCTGACATTGTGGTCCAAGTACAACAAGCCCTCGCTACAAATCCTACTAACCCTCCCCAACAAGACGACCAGAACATCGGCAACTCTCCTACCAGCAAGTGCTCATATAAACATTTCAAGTCTTGTGATCCTCCTAAATTTGAAGGGACCGAAGGTGTCACTGCTCTCCTCCACTGGTTTGAGGAGATGGAAAACACTTTTCTCAACTGCGATTGTCCTGAGGATCGCAAGGTTCGATACGCCACCGGAAGACTATTTGGGGTAGCTCTTACCTGGTGGAATACTGAAAAGGGAAAGAGGGGAATTGAGGATACAATGGCCTTAACTTGGGAGGAATTAAGGGAAATCATGACTAGGCGTTTCTGTCCTAGGAGTGAAATTAAAAAGTTGGAGGACGAATTTCATTCTTTAAAGCAAAAGGAGGGAGATCATATCATCTATAACAAGAGGTTCTTGGAGTTGAACCAAATGGTTCCAAATTTGTTCACCTCAACTTATCGTCTGATCGAGCATTATATTCGAGGACTTCCCTCGAAAATTCAGGATTCAGTCCTCAGCATTTCACCGGTAACACTTGAAGCTGCTATGGAGCTAGCAACTGAACTGACCGAGAATCGAATTCGCAACGGGAAGTTTAAAGAAGAGAAAAAGAAAGCCCCTGTTGAGGGTCAAACTTCAAATCATTCCATCTCCTCCTCTAAGTTTGCTAATAAGAGGAAACGCAACACCAGAAACTTCGCTGTTACACAAACCAACTCCCCTATTCCTGCTGCACCCATTACCCAAGTCGCCCCTTCACCTGCACCATACAAAAGACCATACTCTGGCCCACTACCAAAATGCAACCGTTGCCAATATCACCATTCTCCTGATTATCCTTGCCAACATTGCACCGGCTGTGGTCGCGCAGGTCATACTGTTCAAACCTGCCGCATGCCTCAGCGAACGAACCGCCACCAGCTTTCAACCCAAACCCACCAACAAATAATGGGTCAAGCCCAACAACCCCTACTATTACCACCCACCCAACATTTAGCCCAAACATATTACCAACCCAATTATTCTATGGGTCAACCTATGCGGGCTTGCTTCAATTGCGGAGACCCAAGCCATTTTAGAAACACGTGTCCAAGGTTGGTAAACATTATTCATGCTCAGGCCCAAGCCAACCCGGTGAATCAAGCGAACCAAGCTCCTCCACGTGAAGAGCTTTCAATATCAACGCTAATCAGGCTAGAGCTGACGGCAATGTGGTTAACGGTACGTTCCTTATAAATGGTATATATGCATCTATGTTATTTGATACTGGTGCGGATAGAAGTTTTGTGTCCTTAGAATTTGAACCTATCTTAAACCAAAATTGGGATAAGCTCATGGAATCCATAATGGTAGAAGTTGCTGACGGGAAACCAGTTTCATTAAACTCTATTATACGCAACTGTACACTCACCCTAAACGACCACGATTTCTCAGTCGACCTTTTTCCTATGAAGCTGGGAAGTTTTGATATCATAATCGGTATGGACTGGCTTAGTCAACATCAGGCAGAAGTTGTATGTCGCGAAAAGTTTATGCGTATTCCTCTTTCAAACGGTCAGAGTCTTCGAATCTTTGGAGAAACCTCGTCGAAAGGGCTCAGCTTAATGTCTTGTCTTCAAGCTCAAAAATATCTTCGCAAGAATTATGTCGCGTTTTTAGCTCATATCATCAAAAAGGGAACCATGGAGAAGAAACTTGAAGACATTCCAGTAGTAAAAGATTTCCCGCGAGTTTTTCCTGACGACATTTCAGGACTTCCTCAAGTTAGAGAAGTCGAATTCCGTATTGATCTTATACCTGGTGCTACACCAGTTGCAAAGTCTCCTTATAGGTTAGCCCCCTCTGAAATGCAAGAGCTAGCCAGTCAATTACAAGAGTTGACTGACAAGGGATTCATACGTCCTAGCTCATCGCCTTGGGGTGCACCTGTCCTTTTCGTAAAGAAGAAAGATGGATCGTTTCGTATGTGCATCGACTACAGAGAGCTCAACAAATTAACAATCAAGAATCGCTATCCTTTACCTCGCATTGATGATCTTCTTGACCAACTTCAAGGTGCCAACTGCTTTTCAAAAATCGACCTTCGATCTGGCTATCATCAACTTAGAGTACATGAAGAAGACGTCCCTAAGACTGCTTTCCGAACTCGTTATGGCCATTATGAATTCATGGTCATGCCATTTGGTTTAACCAACGCACCAGCTGTCTTCATGGACCTAATGAACAGAGTCTGCAAACCTTATCTTGATCGATTTGTTATAGTCTTCATCGACGACATTCTTATTTATTCAAAGTCTAAGTCTGATCATGAGCGTCATCTTCGACTCATCCTTACACTTCTAGAGAATGAAAAGCTTTACGCCAAATTCTCCAAATGCGAATTCTGGTTAAAAGAGGTGCAATTCCTCGGACATGTAGTCAATGACAAGGGAATACATGTCGACCCTTCAAAGATCAAAGCGGTACAAGAATGGCAAGCTCCACGTACACCAACTGAAGTAAGATCTTTTCTTGGTTTGGCTGGTTATTATCGTCGTTTCATTTCAAACTTCTCTCGCATTGCTGTACCACTCACGGCTTTAACTCATTAGGGAAAACCTTTCATATGGGGACCCAAGCAAGAAGAAGCCTTCCAAACCCTTAAACAAAAACTCTGTGATGCACCAATCCTCACTCTTCCTGAAGGTTGTGATGATTTCGTGGTCTATTACGACGCGTCAGGGCAAGGATTAGGTTGCGTTCTAATGCAAAGAGGAAAAGTTATCGCTTATGCTTCGAGACAACTCAAGACACATGAGAAGAACTACACCACCCATGACCTAGAACTTGGAGCCGTTGTGTTCGCTCTTAAGATATGGAGACATTATCTCTATGGTACTAAGTGTGAAATATACACTGACCACAAGAGTCTTCAACATATCTTCAATCAAAAGGAGTTAAACATGAGGCAACGAAGATGGGTCGAACTTCTAAATGACTACGACTGTGAAATTCGATACCACCCTGGCAAAGCAAATGTGGTGGCTGATGCACTTAGTCGAAAGGGTTATGCGAACTCCATTCGTCTTCTATGTTCGCAAATTATAACCGACATTAAAGATCAAATTCGAGAAGCCCAACACGTTTCAATAACGGAAGATGATGTACGAAAGGAGATGTCCTGTGGAGCTGAACTTAAAATTGAAACTAAATCTGACGGTATCTATACTACCTAGAACGTATCTGGATTCCTGACCACAACAATCTTCGTGAAATTCTTATGAATGAGGCTCACAAAACGCGATACTCTATACACCCAGGAGCCGATAAGATGTATCAAGACCTACGATATACCTATTGGTGGCCTGGAATGAAAAAGGATATTGCTGTTTTTGTTTCTAAGTGCCTTACATGTTCCAAGGTGAAAGCTGAACACCAAAGACCCTCAGGACTTCTGATCCAACCTGAAATACCTGTATGGAAGTGGGAAAATATAACCATGGACTTCATTACCGGGTTACCTCGCACTTCTGGTGGGTATGACACTATATGGGTAATAATTGACCGACTTACAAAATCAGCTCACTTTATTCCTATCCGCGAAGATTTCAAGAACGAAAAGCTAGCTCGTATTTATATCAGCGAAATCGTAAGCCGACATGGGGTACCGTTAAGCATTATTTCTGATCGTGATGGTCGTTTCACTTCACGAACATGGCAAGCAGTACAAGCCGCTATGGGTACGCGATTAGATCTCAGTACCGCCTATCATCCTCAAACTGATGGACAATCTGAACGCACCATTCAAACTCTTGAAGATATGCTTCGAGCATGTGTCATAGACTTCAAGGGAAATTGGGACGCTCATCTCCCATTAGTTGAATTTTCGTACAACAACAGCTATCATTCAAGCATCGGCATGGCACCTTTTGAAGCCTTATATGGTCGTAAGTGCCGATCTCCTGTATGTTGGCACGAAATTGGGGAAGCTCAAATCACTGGTCCAGAATTGATCCAAGAAACCACAGACAAGATCCATCAAATCCGAAACAATTTTCTAGCGGCCCAAAGTCGTCAAAAGAGTTAAGCAGATAAACGACGGAAGCCTTTAGAGTTTAACATTGGTGATCATGTACTTCTAAAAGTATCACCGTGGAAGGGAGTAGTTCGTTTTGGTCAAAAAGGCAAGCTAGCACCACGTTACGTAGGACCTTTCAAGATACTCGAAAGAGTAGGACCTGTAGCATACAAGCTTGATCTACCAGAAGAACTCAACACGATTCATCCCACATTCCACGTATCAAACTTGAAGAAGTGCCTCGCTGATGAAAACCTCCACATTCCTCTGGAAGATATTCAGATTGATGAATCTATGCATTTTATTGAAAGACCAGTAGAGATCATGGACTTCGGAGAGAAACGTCTACGACGGAGTCGCATTCCAATTGTTAGGGTACGCTGGGAGTCGAAACAGGGACCTGAGTTTACTTGGGAACGTGAAGACTCAATGCGCGAAAAATACCCACATCTTTTTCCTACTACTACTTAAATTTCGGGACGAAATTCCTAAAAGTAGGGGATACTGTAACATTTGTCAAAAACGGGTTTCCAAAACCCGCTCCGTTTTGTAATCGAATATCAAGTTATAAATGTCACGTTGTGTATTTATGGTTATTTTGATTTTTAATGATACATAATTAATAAACAAACTAAACTATAAAAATTATTTTTGATAAAAAGTGAAAACAAAATAAATAAAAATAAAATGTTGCTGCCGGGACTCGAACCCGGGTCAGCCGGAATTTAAATCCAAAGACTTAACACACACACACACATCACCACTCCGCCACTTGTTTGTTTTCTGTCAACTTTAGGAAACAAATAAGTCTTATACACAAACCTAGTTAAACCGGTTGCGCCAACTGAGAAACCAAAATCGGCAATTCAACCGTCTAAACGTTTGATTAATCGCAAATTCAGGTTTATAACCGATGCACCGACGAATCTAATCAATTCAGACTTGAATTGACTTCAATTCTGGGGATGATGAGTTTTATATTCCATACTACTCATTAGTCCGAATTACTGTAATCCTAGAGCTTCTCGCGACTCAGAAACATTCCACAAACCTCTAGTTACATTTCCGCACACCTTACAGTCCACCGGAGAAGTTTATTTTGCTCGCCGGAAATTTCTGCAAGTTCGCCGGAAAACCGTATTCATCATCAATACGGTAATTCTTTCAATACCGTCGTAGTCTAACAATTGTTAAGCTATTTCTAACTTAAACCTTTCAATTGAAATCGAATTCAGACACCGTTATCAGATAATTCCAGTTCGCCGGAAAATTTCTGGAAATCTTTATCTTCGTCTGCGAAACGGTAAGGACCTTCAAACACACTGTTAACGTTTGTTTGGCACTTAAATTCCACGATTGGCTAATCAAAATGGTTAATTGTTTTGTTCAGTTGAAGTGCACAAAAACAGAGACCGACACATTGCCGGAATTCTGTAATAAATCGTTCACCGGTATGTTCACCTCTAATTATCGTTTCTGCCATTTCATATTAGTTTGTACCATGTTTATCTATCGAACTAAACAAGATTTAATGGTGTAATATGCTGTCGGTAAAATCCAACGAAGAAGATGAACTGTGATAACATTATAAGTATAATTAAAATTGGTATTTTAAACGGGTTAGACACACAGTCCAGCGGTGGACTGTGTGCAAATAATACGCGCATGTCACGAGTTTGATCCCTGATACACGCACCCTTTATGTAATAAAATGCCTTTTTGATTAAAACTGAATCGGGTTAACTCCGTTAGTTGTTAAGTATAATAAAAATTAGTATATTAACCAAGTTAGACACACAGTCCAGCGGTGGACTGTGTGTGATGTTAAAGCACAAGTCCCAGGTTCGAAACCTGTTACTGGCACCAGTTTGACGAATTAAAATGTTTTTGAAATTAAAAGAATTTTGGTTAAATCGAATTAGTATATAAATATAATTAAAAACAAGATTATTTCGGGTTAGACACGTAGCTCAGTTGGTAGAGCTGCGTGCACGCGTACGGGAGGTCTCGGGTTCGAGTCTCACCAGCGCATACATGCACACTGACCGAACCGGTCAACAGGTCAACGGTCAACGGTCAACGCGAAAATAAACAATTTTTTTATATTTTTATATTTTTTTATTTATTTAATTTAATATAAAAATCAATAAAAAATACTTAAAATAATATTTTTAAAGATAGAAAATAGCCTTAAACTCACAAAATTATATCTAAAAATTCCATTAAAATCCTTAATAAAATCCACTCATTTACTATATTTTCCGATATTATTTAGGTTAGTAATTCTCGTTGTTCAACTCTCTCGACTCGTGCGCATCTCATCATCACCAATCAAACGCACCCAAGGTGAGTGAATCTTTACAAATTCCCCGTTTTAATCACGTTTTGGGGTGTATCATGTGTCTTGCTATATATTATATTTAAATCATTGTGCATACATCATATCATGAACATGTGTATTCAGTTTGTGTCAACTGTTTGTGTGGTTATTGTTAGATTCAATTTATTATTTTCAGTACATGCAATTTCATAGGCTGCCGCTCCCCATTACATTATGAGCGTTGAGCAAGTTCCCCATTACATAATGAGCGTGAACCTGGCGTGCCAACATACGATCGGCTCCGTTTGATTGAGCCTTGATCGCACAGACATTTATCATTTTCAGTACATGCAATACGATCGGCTCCGTTTGATTGAGCCTTGATCGCACAGTTTCATTCATGTTATTTATTGTATGATGTTGGTATGTTAATGTATGCTATCATATGTTATTGTATGTTATAGTTGTGATTGCTAATTGCCACTGCTTGATTATTTATATTTGCTCATTTATGATTATGCACAATTTTTCATTGATAAACTAACAAGTAAATCAATAATAAATGTTTATCTAACAAGGTTCACTCGCCAACTTATGTTGACCCAAAAACCCCCATTTTTACACATGATACAGGTGAACCAGCTGCAGTCAGAAACACATAGGATTGGACTAGAAGAATAAAATGATTTAGAGCTTGGAACTATTTTATTTGGTTATTTTCTTTGTATTGCATGGACATGTTTGGATTATTTGGAATGTAACTTTGACTTTAAATAAATATGAAACATATTAGTAAATATCATGAGCTTTGGTGATAACCCAATTATGCCCCGACTCTTATTCCGCTGCGGGTCGGGGTGTGACAGATTGGTATCAGAGCCATGACTATAGGGATATAGGATAGGTTATTAGACCCTTAGAGCCTATACTATAGTCGATTAGAAACTTATAAGATTTTTGTGTGTTACATGCCAAATTTCATGATGTTTATATGTTTTATGTTAAATGTTACATTCAATGTTATGCAAGCATGTTCATAAGTGTATATTATCATATAATGCCTATCATGAATCATATTCTCATAACATATCACATCCATGAAAGCACACACCACATCATGATTGCTTTTACAATGATTTTTGTGTTTTCAAATCTCATCAAAGTGAGTTCTCATGACGGGCATGTAGTAACTGGAAGGGTACCAGTACCGGTAGTCGGAACGTCCTGTCTAGGCTGGCATTCATATAAATCCAAAATAAAGGACCGGTTTGCCTACCTGGGGACTAACGATGAGAGTACGAAGTACCTATTAGGCCAAAGCATGCTATACCAAACGTCGTGTGAGCTAACCCCACTTTGAGTTGTCATTGTGTCTACACCTGGACACATTCCGACCATACATCTCGTAAACATATTTTGTGGTTTGCATTCGGGTGATGCAAGAGTTAAATCGCCAATACTAATGTGAATCCTACCAAGCCAATAGCCATGGGGGCCCACATGACTATATAGGTGAAGGTATGGGGGACATTTGAGGCCCAACATGAGCAAACCCAAGACATCCTATGGATGTAGTTGCATTATTGATATTTATGTTATTTTCATTTTTCTTAAAGACACATGACACCTAAAAAAGACTCCATAAACTCACAATCTTCTTATGTATGTTCCTGTAGATGTCGTCCAGACAACAACGAAGGGGTAAAAGATTAGGAAGGTCTCAGGAACGCTTGGCCACACAAATCGCGAAACAAATGGCCACGATACTGCCTGACATTGTGGTCCAAGTACAACAAGCCCTCGCTACAAATCCTACTAACCCTCCCCAACAAGACGACCAGAACATCGGCAACTCTCCTACCAGCAAGTGCTCATATAAACATTTCAAGTCTTGTGATCCTCCTAAATTTGAAGGGACCGAAGGTGTCACTGCTCTCCTCCACTGGTTTGAGGAGATGGAAAACACTTTTCTCAACTGCGATTGTCCTGAGGATCGCAAGGTTCGATACGCCACCGGAAGACTATTTGGGGTAGCTCTTACCTGGTGGAATACTGAAAAGGGAAAGAGGGGAATTGAGGATACAATGGCCTTAACTTGGGAGGAATTAAGGGAAATCATGACTAGGCGTTTCTGTCCTAGGAGTGAAATTAAAAAGTTGGAGGACGAATTTCATTCTTTAAAGCAAAAGGAGGGAGATCATATCATCTATAACAAGAGGTTCTTGGAGTTGAACCAAATGGTTCCAAATTTGTTCACCTCAACTTATCGTCTGATCGAGCATTATATTCGAGGACTTCCCTCGAAAATTCAGGATTCAGTCCTCAGCATTTCACCGGTAACACTTGAAGCTGCTATGGAGCTAGCAACTGAACTGACCGAGAATCGAATTCGCAACGGGAAGTTTAAAGAAGAGAAAAAGAAAGCCCCTGTTGAGGGTCAAACTTCAAATCATTCCATCTCCTCCTCTAAGTTTGCTAATAAGAGGAAACGCAACACCAGAAACTTCGCTGTTACACAAACCAACTCCCCTATTCCTGCTGCACCCATTACCCAAGTCGCCCCTTCACCTGCACCATACAAAAGAACATACTCTGGCCCACTACCAAAATGCAACCGTTGCCAATATCACCATTCTCCTGATTATCCTTGCCAACATTGCACCGGCTGTGGTCGCGCAGGTCATACTGTTCAAACCTGCCGCATGCCTCAGCGAACGAACCGCCACCAGCTTTCAACCCAAACCCACCAACAAATAATGGGTCAAGCCCAACAACCCCTACTATTACCACCCACCCAACATTTAGCCCAAACATATTACCAACCCAATTATTCTATGGGTCAACCTATGCGGGCTTGCTTCAATTGCGGAGACCCAAGCCATTTTAGAAACACGTGTCCAAGGTTGGTAAACATTATTCATGCTCAGGCCCAAGCCAACCCGGTGAATCAAGCGAACCAATCTCCTCCACGTGAAGAGCTTTCAATATCAACGCTAATCAGGCTAGAGCTGACGGCAATGTGGTTAACGGTACGTTCCTTATAAATGGTATATATGCATCTATGTTATTTGATACTGGTGCGGATAGAAGTTTTGTGTCCTTAGAATTTGAACCTATCTTAAACCAAAATTGGGATAAGCTCATGGAATCCATAATGGTAGAAGTTGCTGACGGGAAACCAGTTTCATTAAACTCTATTATACGCAACTGTACACTCACCCTAAACGACCACGATTTCTCAGTCGACCTTTTTCCTATGAAGCTGGGAAGTTTTGATATCATAATCGGTATGGACTGGCTTAGTCAACATCAGGCAGAAGTTGTATGTCGCGAAAAGTTTATGCGTATTCCTCTTTCAAACGGTCAGAGTCTTCGAATCTTTGGAGAAACCTCGTCGAAAGGGCTCAGCTTAATGTCTTGTCTTCAAGCTCAAAAATATCTTCGCAAGAATTATGTCGCGTTTTTAGCTCATATCATCAAAAAGGGAACCATGGAGAAGAAACTTGAAGACATTCCAGTAGTAAAAGATTTCCCGCGAGTTTTTCCTGACGACATTTCAGGACTTCCTCAAGTTAGAGAAGTCGAATTCCGTATTGATCTTATACCTGGTGCTACACCAGTTGCAAAGTCTCCTTATAGGTTAGCCCCCTCTGAAATGCAAGAGCTAGCCAGTCAATTACAAGAGTTGACTGACAAGGGATTCATACGTCCTAGCTCATCGCCTTGGGGTGCACCTGTCCTTTTCGTAAAGAAGAAAGATGGATCGTTTCGTATGTGCATCGACTACAGAGAGCTCAACAAATTAACAATCAAGAATCGCTATCCTTTACCTCGCATTGATGATCTTCTTGACCAACTTCAAGGTGCCAACTGCTTTTCAAAAATCGACCTTCGATCTGGCTATCATCAACTTAGAGTACATGAAGAAGACGTCCCTAAGACTGCTTTCCGAACTCGTTATGGCCATTATGAATTCATGGTCATGCCATTTGGTTTAACCAACGCACCAGCTGTCTTCATGGACCTAATGAACAGAGTCTGCAAACCTTATCTTGATCGATTTGTTATAGTCTTCATCGACGACATTCTTATTTATTCAAAGTCTAAGTCTGATCATGAGCGTCATCTTCGACTCATCCTTACACTTCTAGAGAATGAAAAGCTTTACGCCAAATTCTCCAAATGCGAATTCTGGTTAAAAGAGGTGCAATTCCTCGGACATGTAGTCAATGACAAGGGAATACATGTCGACCCTTCAAAGATCAAAGCGGTACAAGAATGGCAAGCTCCACGTACACCAACTGAAGTAAGATCTTTTCTTGGTTTGGCTGGTTATTATCGTCGTTTCATTTCAAACTTCTCTCGCATTGCTGTACCACTCACGGCTTTAACTCATTAGGGAAAACCTTTCATATGGGGACCCAAGCAAGAAGAAGCCTTCCAAACCCTTAAACAAAAACTCTGTGATGCACCAATCCTCACTCTTCCTGAAGGTTGTGATGATTTCGTGGTCTATTACGACGCGTCAGGGCAAGGATTAGGTTGCGTTCTAATGCAAAGAGGAAAAGTTATCGCTTATGCTTCGAGACAACTCAAGACACATGAGAAGAACTACACCACCCATGACCTAGAACTTGGAGCCGTTGTGTTCGCTCTTAAGATATGGAGACATTATCTCTATGGTACTAAGTGTGAAATATACACTGACCACAAGAGTCTTCAACATATCTTCAATCAAAAGGAGTTAAACATGAGGCAACGAAGATGGGTCGAACTTCTAAATGACTACGACTGTGAAATTCGATACCACCCTGGCAAAGCAAATGTGGTGGCTGATGCACTTAGTCGAAAGGGTTATGCGAACTCCATTCGTCTTCTATGTTCGCAAATTATAACCGACATTAAAGATCAAATTCGAGAAGCCCAACACGTTTCAATAACGGAAGATGATGTACGAAAGGAGATGTCCTGTGGAGCTGAACTTAAAATTGAAACTAAATCTGACGGTATCTATACTACCTAGAACGTATCTGGATTCCTGACCACAACAATCTTCGTGAAATTCTTATGAATGAGGCTCACAAAACGCGATACTCTATACACCCAGGAGCCGATAAGATGTATCAAGACCTACGATATACCTATTGGTGGCCTGGAATGAAAAAGGATATTGCTGTTTTTGTTTCTAAGTGCCTTACATGTTCCAAGGTGAAAGCTGAACACCAAAGACCCTCAGGACTTCTGATCCAACCTGAAATACCTGTATGGAAGTGGGAAAATATAACCATGGACTTCATTACCGGGTTACCTCGCACTTCTGGTGGGTATGACACTATATGGGTAATAATTGACCGACTTACAAAATCAGCTCACTTTATTCCTATCCGCGAAGATTTCAAGAACGAAAAGCTAGCTCGTATTTATATCAGCGAAATCGTAAGCCGACATGGGGTACCGTTAAGCATTATTTCTGATCGTGATGGTCGTTTCACTTCACGAACATGGCAAGCAGTACAAGCCGCTATGGGTACGCGATTAGATCTCAGTACCGCCTATCATCCTCAAACTGATGGACAATCTGAACGCACCATTCAAACTCTTGAAGATATGCTTCGAGCATGTGTCATAGACTTCAAGGGAAATTGGGACGCTCATCTCCCATTAGTTGAATTTTCGTACAACAACAGCTATCATTCAAGCATCGGCATGGCACCTTTTGAAGCCTTATATGGTCGTAAGTGCCGATCTCCTGTATGTTGGCACGAAATTGGGGAAGCTCAAATCACTGGTCCAGAATTGATCCAAGAAACCACAGACAAGATCCATCAAATCCGAAACAATTTTCTAGCGGCCCAAAGTCGTCAAAAGAGTTAAGCAGATAAACGACGGAAGCCTTTAGAGTTTAACATTGGTGATCATGTACTTCTAAAAGTATCACCGTGGAAGGGAGTAGTTCGTTTTGGTCAAAAAGGCAAGCTAGCACCACGTTACGTAGGACCTTTCAAGATACTCGAAAGAGTAGGACCTGTAGCATACAAGCTTGATCTACCAGAAGAACTCAACACGATTCATCCCACATTCCACGTATCAAACTTGAAGAAGTGCCTCGCTGATGAAAACCTCCACATTCCTCTGGAAGATATTCAGATTGATGAATCTATGCATTTTATTGAAAGACCAGTAGAGATCATGGACTTCGGAGAGAAACGTCTACGACGGAGTCGCATTCCAATTGTTAGGGTACGCTGGGAGTCGAAACAGGGACCTGAGTTTACTTGGGAACGTGAAGACTCAATGCGCGAAAAATACCCACATCTTTTTCCTACTACTACTTAAATTTCGGGACGAAATTCCTAAAAGTAGGGGATACTGTAACATTTGTCAAAAACGGGTTTCCAAAACCCGCTCCGTTTTGTAATCGAATATCAAGTTATAAATGTCACGTTGTGTATTTATGGTTATTTTGATTTTTAATGATACATAATTAATAAACAAACTAAACTATAAAAATTATTTTTGATAAAAAGTGAAAACAAAATAAATAAAAATAAAATGTTGCTGCCGGGACTCGAACCCGGGTCAGCCGGAATTTAAATCCAAAGACTTAACACACACACACACATCACCACTCCGCCACTTGTTTGTTTTCTGTCAACTTTAGGAAACAAATAAGTCTTATACACAAACCTAGTTAAACCGGTTGCGCCAACTGAGAAACCAAAATCGGCAATTCAACCGTCTAAACGTTTGATTAATCGCAAATTCAGGTTTATAACAGATGCACCGACGAATCTAATCAATTCAGACTTGAATTGACTTCAATTCTGGGGATGATGAGTTTTATATTCCATACTACTCATTAGTCCGAATTACTGTAATCCTAGAGCTTCTCGCGACTCAGAAACATTCCACAAACCTCTAGTTACATTTCCGCACACCTTACAGTCCACCGGAGAAGTTTATTTTGCTCGCCGGAAATTTCTGCAAGTTCGCCGGAAAACCGTATTCATCATCAATACGGTAATTCTTTCAATACCGTCGTAGTCTAACAATTGTTAAGCTATTTCTAACTTAAACCTTTCAATTGAAATCGAATTCAGACACCGTTATCAGATAATTCCAGTTCGCCGGAAAATTTCTGGAAATCTTTATCTTCGTCTGCGAAACGGTAAGGACCTTCAAACACACTGTTAACGTTTGTTTGGCACTTAAATTCCACGATTGGCTAATCAAAATGGTTAATTGTTTTGTTCAGTTGAAGTGCACAAAAACAGAGACCGACACATTGCCGGAATTCTGTAATAAATCGTTCACCGGTATGTTCACCTCTAATTATCGTTTCTGTCATTTCATATTAGTTTGTACCATGTTTATCTATCGAACTAAACAAGATTTAATGGTGTAATCTGCTGTCGGTAAAATCCAACGAAGAAGATGAACTGTGATAACATTATAAGTATAATTAAAATTGGTATTTTAAACGGGTTAGACACACAGTCCAGCGGTGGACTGTGTGCAAATAATACGCGCATGTCACGAGTTTGATCCCTGATACACGCACCCTTTATGTAATAAAATGCCTTTTTGATTAAAACTGAATCGGGTTAACTCCGTTAGTTGTTAAGTATAATAAAAATTAGTATATTAACCAAGTTAGACACACAGTCCAGCGGTGGACTGTGTGTGATGTTAAAGCACAAGTCCCAGGTTCGAAACCTGTTACTGGCACCAGTTTGACGAATTAAAATGTTTTTGAAATTAAAAGAATTTTGGTTAAATCGAATTAGTATATAAATATAATTAAAAACAAGATTATTTCGGGTTAGACACGTAGCTCAGTTGGTAGAGCTGCGTGCACGCGTACGGGAGGTCTCGGGTTCGAGTCTCACCAGCGCATACATGCACACTGACCGAACCGGTCAACAGGTCAACGGTCAACGGTCAACGCGAAAATAAACAATTTTTTTATATTTTTATATTTTTTTATTTATTTAATTTAATATAAAAATCAATAAAAAATACTTAAAAATAATATTTTTAAAGATAGAAAATAGCCTTAAACTCACAAAATTATATCTAAAAATTCCATTAAAATCCTTAATAAAATCCACTCATTTACTATATTTTCCGATATTATTTAGGTTAGTAATTCTCGTTGTTCAACTCTCTCGACTCGTGCGCATCTCATCATCACCAATCAAACGCACCCAAGGTGAGTGAATCTTTACAAATTCCCCGTTTTAATCACGTTTTGGGGTGTATCATGTGTCTTGCTATATATTATATTTAAATCATTGTGCATACATCATATCATGAACATGTGTATTCAGTTTGTGTCAACTGTTTGTGTGGTTATTGTTAGATTCAATTTATTATTTTCAGTACATGCAATTTCATAGGCCGCCGCTCCCCATTACATTATGAGCGTTGAGCAAGTTCCCCATTACATTATGAGCGTGAACCTGGCGTGCCAACATACGATCGGCTCCGTTTGATTGAGCCTTGATCGCACAGACATTTATCATTTTCAGTACATGCAATACGATCGGCTCCGTTTGATTGAGCCTTGATCGCACAGTTTCATTCATGTTATTTATTGTATGATGTTGGTATGTTAATGTATGCTATCATATGTTATTGTATGTTATAGTTGTGATTGCTAATTGCCACTGCTTGATTATTTATATTTGCTCATTTATGATTATGCACAATTTTTCATTGATAAACTAACAAGTAAATCAATAATATATGTTTATCTAACAAGGTTCACTCGCCAACTTATGTTGACCCAAAAACCCCCATTTTTACACATGATACAGGTGAACCAGCTGCAGTCAGAAACACATAGGATTGGACTAGAAGAATAAAATGATTTAGAGCTTGGAACTATTTTATTTGGTTATTTTCTTTGTATTGCATGGACATGTTTGGATTATTTGGAATGTAACTTTGACTTTAAATAAATATGAAACATATTAGTAAATATCATGAGCTTTGGTGATAACCCAATTATGCCCCGACTCTTATTCCGCTGCGGGTCGGGGTTGTGACAGATTGGTATCAGAGCCATGACTATAGGGATATAGGATAGGTTATTAGACCCTTAGAGCCTATACTATAGTCGATTAGAAACTTATAAGATTTTTGTGTGTTACATGCCAAATTTCATGATGTTTATATGTTTTATGTTAAATGTTACATTCAATGTTATGCAAGCATGTTCATAAGTGTATATTATCATATAATGCCTATCATGAATCATATTCTCATAACATATCACATCCATGAAAGCACACACCACATCATGATTGCTTTTACAATGATTTTTGTGTTTTCAAATCTCATCAAAGTGAGTTCTCATGACGGGCATGTAGTAACTGGAAGGGTACCAGTACCGGTAGTTGGAACGTCCTGTCTAGGCTGGCATTCATATAAATCCAAAATAAAGGACCGGTTTGCCTACCTGGGGACTAACGATGAGAGTACGAAGTACCTATTAGGCCAAAGCATGCTATACCAAACGTCGTGTGAGCTAACCCCACTTTGAGTTGTCATTGTGTCTACACCTGGACACATTCCGACCATACATCTCGTAAACATATTTTGTGGTTATTTTCTTTGTACTGCATGGACATGTTTGGATTATTTGGAATGTAACTTTGACTTTAAATAAATATGAAACATATTAGTAAATATCATGAGCTTTGGTGATAACCCAATTATGCCCTGACTCTTATTCCGCTGCGGGTCGGGGTGTGACAGTGTCAAAGACAGGTTTTATAACATCTACATTGTTAGTTATGATTTTATTTCAAAACTGACCCGTTTGACTCTTTATCAACATAACCTTGACCCGTCGATTAACCAAGCAAACGTGGTAATCAGGAGATGCCCTCTTGAGGGATTATACCTTATTACAATCACGTAGCCATGTTCGTTACAAACATTGGCTGGACCATAATGGTCTTAGCTCAATGTCAAAGCGTTTTTACGTCAACGCTTCGACATTGGCTTAAACTTAATAAAACTAAAAAAGGAAGGCTAAGAACACTTACAAAAGGTCCTTAGCATGAAATAAGACTAATTAGGAAGTTCCCAAGGATTAGGAACCTCCAGATATGAAGAGAGGAGATGAAATAGAAGTGAGCAAGTTTGAAGCTCACCCAAGAGTGCTATTTATAGCAATGGAGGATGCATAGGATCAAGACAGGTGTTAGGGGATGATCTCAGATGTGAACAAGTGTTTTTGGTCATGGCATAACCAAGGGAAAGGGTGGCATGGCGATCAAGGTGGCAGGCATAGCAGGCTGCCATGTTTCTGTCTCTAGCAGTCCCTTACGGACCGTAAAGGTAAAGCCTTGCGGTCCGTAAGGACCTCTGGCGCCCACAGATTTGAATTGGTTACGGACCGTAACCATGGAGGCTTGCGGTTCGTAACCGCCTTACTGAACTTATGATTTATTTAACCTTACGGTCCGTAACCAGAAATGGTTACGGTCCGCAAGGACCTTCCAGAAATAAAAAAATTTGGTATTTTTTATACTTTGATTCCTCTGACTTTTTCCGATGCTCGTTCAGAGGTTACTAAAATAACATGACGCCGTCGTTGGTTCCTCTCGGCTACACGTGGCAATCGAGAATATTCGGGACACGTGTCGTAATTATATTCGACGAAATTTTCGAGGTGTTACATCTTCACCCCTTAATAAAATCTCGACCTCGAGATTTATTCAAATAGATAAGGGTACTTTTGTCGCATATTAGACTCGACCTCCTAAGTATATTCAGGACCTCGACGGGCATCCTATTTAACCTTTACAATAGGCACATGCTTTCTTCGAAGCTTTTTGACTTGCCGATCCTCGATCGCTATTGGTTTCTCTATGAAACGTAAGTTTTCATCAATTTGAATATCTTCATGAGGCATTGCTAACGACTAGTCCACGAGTCATTTCTTCAAGTTACTGACGTGGAAAACATCATGAATTCCACTGAGCTTCTCAGGTAGCTTTAGCATATATGCTACAGATCCGTCACATTCGGTTATTTCGAATGGTCCAATGTATCTCGGGCTTAACTTGCCCTTTTTGCCAAAGCGCATTACACCTTTCCAAGGTGACACTTTTAGCATAACTTTGTCCCCAACTCGAAACTGTAAAGGTTTACGCCTTTTGTCGGCATAGCTCTTTTGTCTTTCACGAGCTGCCTTAAGTCGATCACGGATTTGCGTAATCTTTTCTGTGGTTTCAAGAACAATTTTGGGTCCAGATAGTTGGGCTTCTCCAATTTTAGCCAACACACGGCGTCCTACATTTTCTTCCGTATAAGGCTTCAAAGGAGCGGCCTTAATACTTCTGTGATAACTATTATTATAAGAGAATTCGATTAGGGGTAAGTGATCGTCCCAACTTCCACCTAAATCGATCACACAAGCTCGAAGCATGTCTCCAAGGTTTGAATGGTACGCTCACTTTGTTTGTTCGTCTGCGGATGGCAAGCCGTACTGAAATTTAATCTCGTGCCTAGAGATTGTTGAAAGCTCTTCCAAAAGTGAGATGTGTATCTTGTGTCTCTATCAGATACAATGGATATTGGCACTCCGTGCAAGGACACAATCTCATCGACATAAAGTTTAGCCAGCTTATCAGAATCGTATGTTTCTTTAATTGGTAAGAAATGAGCTGGTTTGGTTAATCTATCCACAATAACCCAAATCGTGTCATTGCCACACTTGGTCTTAGGTAACTTAGTGATGAAGTCCATAGTTACCATTTCCCATTTCCATACTGGGATTTCAAGCTGTTGTAGAAGTCCTGACGGTTTCTGGTGTTCTGCCTTAATTTGAGAACACGTCAAGCACTTTGCTACATGATTGGCTATATCTTTCTTCATACCATCCACCAATAACTGGGCTTAAGATCTTGATACATCTTGTCACTTCCTGGGTGAACCGAATATTTAGAACTATGTGCTTCTTGGAGGATTACATCTCTAAGTCCTCCAAAGATCGGAACCCAGATCCAATTTATTAAGCTTAAATATTCCGTCCTTTCCAGGTGCTAACTGATCAATGGTTGCACCTAGTCCTTCCTTCTCGACATTGTCCTCTGACATGGCTTCCTTTTGTATAACTAGTAACTTTTCATTTAAGCTATTCTTTAGTTCAATGCTCTTGGCATTGATCCTTAAAGGTTTGATTCTTTCTTGCGGCTAAGCGCATCGGCGACTACATTCGCCTTTCTTGGATGATATCGAATCTCGCAATCATAGTCGTTGAGGGTTTCCATCCAACGACGTTGCCTCATGTTCAAGTCTTCTGATTGAACAAATGTTGGAGACTTTTATGGTCAGTGTAGATGATACATTTTGTCCCATATAGATAATGTCTCCAGAGTTTAAGTGCGAATACTACCGCACCCAGTTCCAAATCATGGGTGGTATAGTTTCTCTCGTGCACTTTCAATTGTCGTGATGCATAGGCGATCACCTTGCCTCTCTGCATAAGCACACATCCCATACCAGTGTGCGAAGCATCACAATAAACCACAAACTCTTCAACACCTTCTGGCAGAGTTAACACCGGGGCATTGCTTAACTTATATTTTAGTGTCTCAGAGGATTCTTGTTACTTTGGACCCAGTTGAATTTAGCATCCTTACGCGTTATGATTGTTAAAGGAGCGGCTATTCGTGAAAAGTTCTCAATGAACCTTCGATAATAACCAGCCAGTCCTAAGAAACTACGTATTTCGGAAGGTGCTTTGGGGCTTCCCAATTCATTATTGCTTCTATCTTTGCTGGGTCTACTTGATACCACGTTCAGTTACTACATGACCAAGGAACTAAACCTCACGTAGCCAAAATTCACATTTAGAAAATTTTGCGTATAGCCTTTCTTGACGCAAAATTTCAAGAATGCACCTCAAATGTTTCTCGTGATCCAATTGATTACGAGAGTAGATAAGTATGTTGTCTATGAAGACAATGACAAACTTATCTAAATATGGCTTGCAGACTCTATTCATGAGATCCATGAATGCTGCAGGTGCATTAGTGAGCCGAAAGACATCAACAGAACTCGTAGTGACCATATCTCGTTCTGAAAGCAGTTTTCGGAACATCCTCGTCTCTAACTTTAAGTTGGTGATATCCTTACCTTAAATCGATCTTTGAAAAGTAACTTGCACCTTGCAATTGGTCAAACAAATCATCGATCCTGGGCAAGGGTAACGATTCTTGATCGTTATCTTATTGAGTTCAGGATAATCAATGCACATCCAATTGATCCGTTCCTTTTTTAAATGAACAGATAGGAAGCTCCCATGCGAGTACTAGGTTTAATAAACTTTCTCTAAGAGTTCGTCCAATTGAGTTCCAATTCTTTCATTCAGTAGGTCTAAACCGATATGGAGCTTTAGTTATGGGAGCTGCTCAGGTAAATGTCGTTATCGAAACCTCCTGCCTTCAGGAGGTAGCTAGTAATTCCTCAGGGAATACCATCTAGGTATTCAGAGATGTAGGATATCTTCAAATTTTGGTTAGGGTTCATCAACGGTGACTTGAGCCATGTAATGACCAATTCTGATCTTTACAAATTCCCCGTTTTAATCACGTTTTGGGGTGTATCATGTGTCTTGCTATATATTATATTTAAATCATTGTGCATACATCATATCATGAACATGTGTATTCAGTTTGTGTCAACTGTTTGTGTGGTTATTGTTAGATTCAATTTATTATTTTCAGTACATGCAATTTCATAGGCCGCCGCTCCCCATTACATTATGAGCGTTGAGCAAGTTCCCCATTACATTATGAGCGTGAACCTGGCGTGCCAACATACGATCGGCTCCGTTTGATTGAGCCTTGATCGCACAGACATTTATCATTTTCAGTACATGCAATACGATCGGCTCCGTTTGATTGAGCCTTGATCGCACAGTTTCATTCATGTTATTTATTGTATGATGTTGGTATGTTAATGTATGCTATCATATGTTATTGTATGTTATAGTTGTGATTGCTAATTGCCACTGCTTGATTATTTATATTTGCTCATTTATGATTATGCACAATTTTTCATTGATAAACTAACAAGTAAATCAATAATATATGTTTATCTAACAAGGTTCACTCGCCAACTTATGTTGACCCAAAAACCCCCATTTTTACACATGATACAGGTGAACCAGCTGCAGTCAGAAACACATAGGATTGGACTAGAAGAATAAAATGATTTAGAGCTTGGAACTATTTTATTTGGTTATTTTCTTTGTATTGCATGGACATGTTTGGATTATTTGGAATGTAACTTTGACTTTAAATAAATATGAAACATATTAGTAAATATCATGAGCTTTGGTGATAACCCAATTATGCCCCGACTCTTATTCCGCTGCGGGTCGGGGTGTGACAGATTGGTATCAGAGCCATGACTATAGGGATATAGGATAGGTTATTAGACCCTTAGAGCCTATACTATAGTCGATTAGAAACTTATAAGATTTTTGTGTGTTACATGCCAAATTTCATGATGTTTATATGTTTTATGTTAAATGTTACATTCAATGTTATGCAAGCATGTTCATAAGTGTATATTATCATATAATGCCTATCATGAATCATATTCTCATAACATATCACATCCATGAAAGCACACACCACATCATGATTGCTTTTACAATGATTTTTGTGTTTTCAAATCTCATCAAAGTGAGTTCTCATGACGGGCATGTAGTAACTGGAAGGGTACCAGTACCGGTAGTTGGAACGTCCTGTCTAGGCTGGCATTCATATAAATCCAAAATAAAGGACCGGTTTGCCTACCTGGGGACTAACGATGAGAGTACGAAGTACCTATTAGGCCAAAGCATGCTATACCAAACGTCGTGTGAGCTAACCCCACTTTGAGTTGTCATTGTGTCTACACCTGGACACATTCCGACCATACATCTCGTAAACATATTTTGTGGTTATTTTCTTTGTACTGCATGGACATGTTTGGATTATTTGGAATGTAACTTTGACTTTAAATAAATATGAAACATATTAGTAAATATCATGAGCTTTGGTGATAACCCAATTATGCCCTGACTCTTATTCCGCTGCGGGTCGGGGTGTGACAGTGTCAAAGACAGGTTTTATAACATCTACATTGTTAGTTATGATTTTATTTCAAAACTGACCCGTTTGACTCTTTATCAACATAACCTTGACCCGTCGATTAACCAAGCAAACGTGGTAATCAGGAGATGCCCTCTTGAGGGATTATACCTTATTACAATCACGTAGCCATGTTCGTTACAAACATTGGCTGGACCATAATGGTCTTAGCTCAATGTCAAAGCGTTTTTACGTCAACGCTTCGACATTGGCTTAAACTTAATAAAACTAAAAAAGGAAGGCTAAGAACACTTACAAAAGGTCCTTAGCATGAAATAAGACTAATTAGGAAGTTCCCAAGGATTAGGAACCTCCAGATATGAAGAGAGGAGATGAAATAGAAGTGAGCAAGTTTGAAGCTCACCCAAGAGTGCTATTTATAGCAATGGAGGATGCATAGGATCAAGACAGGTGTTAGGGGATGATCTCAGATGTGAACAAGTGTTTTTGGTCATGGCATAACCAAGGGAAAGGGTGGCATGGCGATCAAGGTGGCAGGCATAGCAGGCTGCCATGTTTCTGTCTCTAGCAGTCCCTTACGGACCGTAAAGGTAAAGCCTTGCGGTCCGTAAGGACCTCTGGCGCCCACAGATTTGAATTGGTTACGGACCGTAACCATGGAGGCTTGCGGTTCGTAACCGCCTTACTGAACTTATGATTTATTTAACCTTACGGTCCGTAACCAGAAATGGTTACGGTCCGCAAGGACCTTCCAGAAATAAAAAAATTTGGTATTTTTATACTTTGATTCCTCTGACTTTTTCCGATGCTCGTTCAGAGGTTACTAAAATAACATGACGCCGTCGTTGGTTCCTCTCGGCTACACGTGGCAATCGAGAATATTCGGGACACGTGTCGTAATTATATTCGACGAAATTTTCGAGGTGTTACATCTTCACCCCCTTAATAAAAATCTCGACCTCGAGATTTATTCAAATAGATAAGGGTACTTTTGTCGCATATTAGACTCGACCTCCTAAGTATATTCAGGACCTCGACGGGCATCCTATTTAACCTTTACAATAGGCACATGCTTTCTTCGAAGCTTTTTGACTTGCCGATCCTCGATCGCTATTGGTTTCTCTATGAAACGTAAGTTTTCATCAATTTGAATATCTTCATGAGGCATTGCTAACGACTAGTCCACGAGTCATTTCTTCAAGTTACTGACGTGGAAAACATCATGAATTCCACTGAGCTTCTCAGGTAGCTTTAGCATATATGCTACAGATCCGTCACATTCGGTTATTTCGAATGGTCCAATGTATCTCGGGCTTAACTTGCCCTTTTTGCCAAAGCGCATTACACCTTTCCAAGGTGACACTTTTAGCATAACTTTGTCCCCAACTCGAAACTGTAAAGGTTTACGCCTTTTGTCGGCATAGCTCTTTTGTCTTTCACGAGCTGCCTTAAGTCGATCACGGATTTGCGTAATCTTTTCTGTGGTTTCAAGAACAATTTTGGGTCCAGATAGTTGGGCTTCTCCAATTTTAGCCCAACACACAGGCGTCCTACATTTTCTTCCGTATAAGGCTTCAAAAGGAGCGGCCTTAATACTTCTGTGATAACTATTATTATAAGAGAATTCGATTAGGGGTAAGTGATCGTCCCAACTTCCACCTAAATCGATCACACAAGCTCGAAGCATGTCCTCCAAGGTTTGAATGGTACGCTCACTTTGTTTGTTCGTCTGCGGATGGCAAGCCGTACTGAAATTTAATCTCGTGCCTAGAGATTGTTGAAAGCTCTTCCAAAAGTGAGATGTGTATCTTGTGTCTCTATCAGATACAATGGATATTGGCACTCCGTGCAAGGACACAATCTCATCGACATAAAGTTTAGCCAGCTTATCAGAATCGTATGTTTCTTTAATTGGTAAGAAATGAGCTGGTTTGGTTAATCTATCCACAATAACCCAAATCGTGTCATTGCCACACTTGGTCTTAGGTAACTTAGTGATGAAGTCCATAGTTACCATTTCCCATTTCCATACTGGGATTTCAAGCTGTTGTAGAAGTCCTGACGGTTTCTGGTGTTCTGCCTTAATTTGAGAACACGTCAAGCACTTTGCTACATGATTGGCTATATCTTTCTTCATACCCATCCACCAATAACTGGGCTTAAGATCTTGATACATCTTGTCACTTCCTGGGTGAACCGAATATTTAGAACTATGTGCTTCTTGGAGGATTACATCTCTAAGTCCTCCAAAGATCGGAACCCAGATCCAATTTATTAAGCTTAAATATTCCGTCCTTTCCAGGTGCTAACTGATCAATGGTTGCACCTAGTCCTTCCTTCTCGACATTGTCCTCTGACATGGCTTCCTTTTGTATAACTAGTAACTTTTCATTTAAGCTATTCTTTAGTTCAATGCTCTTGGCATTGATCCTTAAAGGTTTGATTCTTTCCTTGCGGCTAAGCGCATCGGCGACTACATTCGCCTTTCTTGGATGATATCGAATCTCGCAATCATAGTCGTTGAGGGTTTCCATCCAACGACGTTGCCTCATGTTCAAGTCCTTCTGATTGAACAAATGTTGGAGACTTTTATGGTCAGTGTAGATGATACATTTTGTCCCATATAGATAATGTCTCCAGAGTTTAAGTGCGAATACTACCGCACCCAGTTCCAAATCATGGGTGGTATAGTTTCTCTCGTGCACTTTCAATTGTCGTGATGCATAGGCGATCACCTTGCCTCTCTGCATAAGCACACATCCCATACCAGTGTGCGAAGCATCACAATAAACCACAAACTCTTCAACACCTTCTGGCAGAGTTAACACCGGGGCATTGCTTAACTTATATTTTAGTGTCTCAGAGGATTCTTGTTACTTTGGACCCCAGTTGAATTTAGCATCCTTACGCGTTATGATTGTTAAAGGAGCGGCTATTCGTGAAAAGTTCTCAATGAACCTTCGATAATAACCAGCCAGTCCTAAGAAACTACGTATTTCGGAAGGTGCTTTGGGGCTTCCCAATTCATTATTGCTTCTATCTTTGCTGGGTCTACTTGATACCACGTTCAGTTACTACATGACCAAGGAACTAAACCTCACGTAGCCAAAATTCACATTTAGAAAATTTTGCGTATAGCCTTTCTTGACGCAAAATTTCAAGAATGCACCTCAAATGTTTCTCGTGATCCAATTGATTACGAGAGTAGATAAGTATGTTGTCTATGAAGACAATGACAAACTTATCTAAATATGGCTTGCAGACTCTATTCATGAGATCCATGAATGCTGCAGGTGCATTAGTGAGCCCGAAAGACATCAACAAGAACTCGTAGTGACCATATCTCGTTCTGAAAGCAGTTTTCGGAACATCCTCGTCTCTAACTTTAAGTTGGTGATATCCTTACCTTAAATCGATCTTTGAAAAGTAACTTGCACCTTGCAATTGGTCAAACAAATCATCGATCCTGGGCAAGGGATAACGATTCTTGATCGTTATCTTATTGAGTTCACGGTAATCAATGCACATCCGCATTGATCCGTCCTTCTTTTTAATGAACAGGATAGGAGCTCCCCATGGCGAAGTACTAGGTTTAATAAAACCTTTCTCTAAGAGTTCGTCCAATTGGGTTCTCAATTCTTTCATTTCGGTAGGTGCTAACCGATATGGAGCTTTAGCTATGGGAGCTGCTCCAGGTATGATGTCGATTCGAAACTCTACCTGCCTATCAGGAGGTAGGCTAGGTAATTCCTCAGGGAATACATCTAGGTATTCAGAGATGATAGGTATATCTTCAAATTTTGGTTTGGGTTCATCAACGGTGACTTGAGCCATGTAGATGACACATCCCTTCGTCATACATCTAGATGCCTTAAGCAAAACTGCTTTATCAGGCAATCCAAAGTGTTTGTCTCCATGAATAGTGAGGATTTTACCAGACGGGGATTTGATTTCAATGAGTTTCTTATCACAGGCAATGTGAGCTTGGTTATGCGATAACCAATCCATGCCTATGACTACATCGAATCCTGCTAGTTTCATAGGTAAAAGAGAAACAGGGATAGAATGATTCTTGATGGATATGAAGCATCCATCAAGAATGGAAGAAGCGGTTTCTATAGTTCCATCAGCAAGCTCTACTTCATAGGTTATGTCTAGAGTTATTACGGGCAAGTTTAATAGTTCACTAAACTTATGATCTACAAACGATTTATCGGCGCCCGAATCGAAAATAACTCTAGCAAAAGCATCATTGATAGGGAACATACCTGTTATGACATTGTTATCCTTCACTGCCTCCTTGGCATTCATTTGAAAGGCCCTAGCAGTGGCTTTCTTAGCTTTAGAAGTTTTGGCCTTACCCCCAGTATTCGCCTTAGGGCAGTTTGTCTTGATGTGACCTTTTCCCCACATCTAAAACAGGTAGCATCCTTTATATTCCGGCACTCATGTGACCATGCCCTGTTTTCTTGCAGATGTTGCATTGCTTTGGTTTTTGTTCCGAGCGACACTGGCCATAGTGTGGTTTTCCACATGTCTTGCACGTGGGTTTGTCGCCCGACTTCTGATTATCCTTACTAAACCCATGTTTTCCTTTCTTGTTAAACTTCAGGGAGTTGCCGTCCTCCCGTTTTCGCTTCGCATCATTGTCAGTCTTAACTGACATTTGCCTCACACAATCCTGTGTGAGGGAGGGGGATGGTTCTACAACAGATTTGTAGGTGCCAGGCTACACCGCCTTAACCATACTCCGGATTTCAGGAGCTAGCCCATTAATAAAACGTGCGATACGTTTGGGCTCCGGGGTAACCAAGTAAGGCACTAGCCTTGAGAGAGAGAGAGTTGTAGTCGGTAACAAACTTCCGACAATCCATGTTCTTCATGGTCAGATTTTGAAAATCTGACTCGATTTTCTCTACCTCATGGGGTGGGCAATAGGTATCCTTCACTAATTCTATAAACTTGGACCAACTCAAGTTGTAGAGATGAACCTTGCCAGTAGATTGGACTAAGGCTTTCCACCAGATAAGGGCATCACCTTGAATGATTGAGATACGTACTTAACAACATTCTTATCAGCGCAGCCGCTGATATCCACCATGGTTTCCATTTCATCCAACCATCTTAAGCATTCTACGGCTCCTTTTCCCCGTTAAAGTCGCGGGGTCTACAAGACACAAAGTACATATAGGAGCATCCATCGCCATCAACATTTGGCTTCTTAGGTTGCGGATTACCCTTTGCTACACTCCTCACGTTCGAAGAGTGTGCCTCACTCTTTTTCGCTTCGACTGACTATGCTGAGATAGCGGTTTAGAGACATGTTTGGAGCGAGAGGCACTCGACTCCGATTGTCGTTCGGACTTATCCTTTAAAGCTTTGCCGACTTCTGCGGTGATAAGTTCTCTCAAGTCATTCTTATTAATAATAATGTTCTCATTGGCGTCATCGTCGTTGCGTTTGCTGTTTACTTCGTTTGAATCCGTCATTGTTGCAATTTACTTCTAAATATTGAGATGAATTCGGTTAGATGCTATGGCGTACCCTTATTCACGACATGGTTCTATGACCATACAAAATTTCAAATATTAAATGTGATGTATTTTTACATAACCTAGGTCTCAAAGGACCATCATAGGCGTTTATAGATCGGACATAGTCCAGAATTTATCAGTTAGTGCGTCATGCGTCACTACTGTGTTATTGCTCATTGGCTTACACTACTATTGAGTGTTTATATATTTTAGCCAGGATCTAACTTGATCATTTAGGCGATAGGGTGTGAACATTGTCATTTACCCAATTGATTGGTGTGACAATAATTGTCACAGGAAATTAAGGGTAACTCCACAATGAGAGTTAATATAGAGAAATGATAAATTTGGAAGTTGAACATTGTTCACCTTTGCTAGACAGAAGGTCACTTCCGAAATTTTCATTTGCCAATTTCTAGTTGATCATAGTCATTGGCTAATAGATTTTTGGGATAATATAGCGGATCGATGAAACTTGAATAAATCATGATGATTGATTAAATAAAATACATAATAAGGAAATTTTACTAGAAAGAACGTTACAAAATTGCCTAATATATAGGACTTGAAAAAACAAAGTAGTTCACGCAGGAACTTAACAGAAATAACGATGTCCACGCAGGGACGTTTGGAATTTAAATTACATATATGAAAATACAAAACTAGTCATCCTTCCTTCCTTTCACAGCTTTGTAAGTTTCTTGATAAATTTTGTTGTTTTCTTCTCCGATTTTTTGACTTGTTGCCGCATTTCCCTTACTTGATCCAAGGCCTCATTAATAGCCTCAAGTGGTGCTTGTGGTTGGGGCTGCGGCTGAGGTGGAGGTGGTTGCGGTTGATGCATACCCGGGTGCGTATACACATATGGTGGATACCCGGTAGCCGGATAGGAAGGGTAAGAAGGTGGGTAACTAGGATAAGGGGAATGATAAAGGGCATTGTGCATGGCTGCTTCAAGATACGGATCGTATGATGGAGCAGTGAAATCAGCACCATATCCAGATAGATCTGGGTAGGTGGGAATCGGATTACCAAAACCCGATGAAGGTGGCTGAACTGCCGGTTGGGGCGTCAGATCAGCAGCAGGTTGTGGGGTTGGAACAACCACAGGTGAAGTGTTTGAGGGTCCATCCATTTGTGGGTCCTCGGGGATAATGGGGTAAGAAGGTGGCAAAGGTGGTAGCAAACCCGACCTTTGACCAGCATGCACCGACATGCATGCCTCATGCTTTTGGCGTGGTTGTGATGATGATTCAGGTGGTGGCTGAGGTTGATCCACCTGTTGCATATCTACATCCTCGATTTGAGGATGTGGTTGAAAAGCATGATGTTGGGGAGTGTTGTGGTATGAGGGCGTGTTGACAAACACATATTGTGCCCATCGTTGCTCATATTCGTTAGGACCTCGAAACGGAGATCCTGCCAAAGAGTTCGAGCCACTAGACAGCTCGATGGGGTGGCCATAGGATCCGGTTTGGGGAAATTCTTCCGGATCGGAATCTTCCTCCATGTGAGTTGGCGAGTCGACTGGAGGGGTTTCTGGTGAGGGTTGGTTGACTAGTTTGACAAAATTAAAGTTGAAGAATTCTGGATGTGAATGAGAATGAGAATGGTGCGATTGGTGGGAATGGTGAGAGTGGTAGGAATGATGAGAGTGTGAATGAGGCGGGGAGTATTCGTGTGAAATGGAGTGTTTGAAGGGTTCAAAAGGGGATGAAGAATCTTCGGATCCTTCGTATAGGTTATGATAAGGTAAATCAGCTGCTCCGGCTAGTGAGGGCCTGAAAGGTGGCCGAAAAGATGGTCCGGTTATAGAGGGTCCTCCCCTCATGGGTCCTTTGCCCTTTCCTCCACGTCTAAATTTTGGCGGCATTATTCCTGTTTCGAAAACAAGTTAAACAAAATACAAAAGCTAGAATAATAAGATGGAAATGATTACACCTAGGTCCAAGTTTAGACTCGAAAGTCTAAGAGATATGTGTTAACATGTGTTCCTGAGATTAAATACAAAAGGCTAGTGTTTAATTCACTCGAGAGTTGGCTTTGATACTAACCTGTCACACCCCGATTTCCAACGTGTAACCCGGTGGGCCAGGTTGGGGAATATCGTGACGTAAGTTGATATGATCATTACCAAACAACACAATAAATGTGACATCCCGGTTTTTCGGATAACTTAAACGCAATACTTGTCGAATAAATTACGTGCTACGTTATTATGTGATATCCGAGTTCGTGCTTTATGTTAGTTATAATGTATAGACGTAATAAATAAACAAATGAATCGAGCCGAACCGCGACACGAGCCGGCCTCTTTTTCTTGCGACTCAAGGAACTAAACTTGGGGATCAAGTTTAGAACCCAAACCTTAAACCCAAACCATGTCGCGAGCAAACAACCCAAACCGACCCACCCAAGCCCTCGGCCGCGAGACACCCAAACCGTAACCTCTTCATCTCTTGCGCCTATATATACAAACACATGCATGCTTTCTTCACAACACACAAAACCCTAGCATCTAATCAGCCGTCGGCAGCCTTACGCTTGTTCCATTGATCGCGAGCAGCCCATCTCTTCCACTTGTTCACCTCCTCGATCGCAAAACAACCTACTACTTCTTCCCGGTCGCGAACAACATCCTTTCTCGGTCACGGATCTTCTCGGTCGCAATTATCCTTGGTCATCGGTTCCTCATCTTACTCACGGTTCATTAAGCTTGATATTAAAGGTTAGGATTTATAATTGTTTGCAAGATCATATTTGGATTATATGTGTTTGAATGTAGTGAGTATGTTGTTAATCGGCTGATTTGTCATAGTTTGCATGTATGATTGTTTTCGGAACTCATAGTTTGCAAGTGTGTTTTGTTTATAAAGACTAGAGATATTGATTAGGGTTTGCATGGATATGTTATATGTATTGGTCTATGATTAGAAAAATCAGTTCTTGATCGCCTAGGTTCATTGTATTGACGGTTTATGCGAATTAGTGGTGATAAAATGCTGAAACAGGTTGCTGAGTGATAGTTACAGCCGACTTCATCTGGCTGTAACTCGGTCATTAGTTGTCGAAAAACGGATTTTCTGAAGTCTAAAACGTAGAGATTTGAATAACGAATCTAATGGCGCTGGATTCATATTTTTCTGAAGTCGTTTGATATTTTTATATGGCCAATTAAGTTCAATAACTAAAGCTGTGAAAATCCTGAAATTTTGTTAGTTGTTTATCGAGTTGGATTTTATAATCTGTAGGGAGTAGAAGCATGAAATTTGTACAACAACTAGGTATGGAAATTTCCGGGCAACTCCCACTGGAATTTTATTAATTGGACGATCAGTGATTTTTAAATAAATTCTTCCGTGGACTGCAGTCAGAAAGCGACGAATCTGACTGCAGCCTAGTATATTAATATTTTTGGACAATTGGTAAAGTATTAGGACTTGAAAAATTTATATAAACTTCTACAGTATAATTGTCACCTGCTGTAAAATAATTGGAATTTTTGGAACGTTGGAACTATTTTATAAAAATCCTAGAAAACAGCCGAATTATGAGTATGTAAGCTGAAACTTGATAACTTGTGAATGTGTGCACCAAAGTGTTGTATGGATTGGATTATGTTCATGATAAATTGTTTTGATTACTATGTTCACATGAGGATACTTGCAAGCATGTTTGAGTGTTAGGAATTTTGATTGTGTGTATCACTTTGTACGTAAATTATGTGTAGAATTTTGTATTGGTGTGTTCACACACTGACTTGAAATCAATTGATTTGTTAGGACGCAATTAGCGGTCCCATCCTTTACGAATTCTTTGCTACACTAACCGAGCAACTAAAGGTGAGTTCACGGCCCCTAACTTTATCCGGTTTTTAAACAACAGGGGGAGAAACATGTATACACTCTTCAAACTCAATCTCTTTACGTTATACGAAATTAACGTCACATAACTATTCGGTAACTAAGTTGATGTTAATGTAATGTTATGGTCACTAAGCAGCTATATCACATAAGTCCTCGACAATCTCTCGGATCGTTAGTATTGGGTTTTAATAGCGGGGAAATTATAAGTAGTACTACTGGGCCCGACAAGCCCCATCCGAGCTAGTCGCGCTAGCCGACCGGGTATGGTCAACGGGTGAATAATTTGGCCTAACTTCGCCATGGTCAGTGATAGGCCTGGCAACACGGAGGCACAACAGTCAGCTTCGATCGCGAACACTTACGTGACATGACTTTAGGCTAGCTACCTATATATGTTAACATTGAACTTAATTACGAATCAACTATATTATCCCGGGTTGGGGATAATGGAAACAACAACTATATTATCCCGGGTTAGGGATAATGGAAACAACATCATTATTATTCCGGTTAAGGAATAATGGAACTATCGGTATTATTCCGGGTTGGGAATAATGGAACTAAATCGTTATCCCGGGTTAGGGATAACGGGGGAAACAAACTCATAACCGAACAAACGAATTTATGAAAACCTGTGAACTCACTCATCTTTAATGTTGACACTTGTTTCTTTACATGTTTCTCAGGACGCTAGGAGCTCTAGGTGCACTCACTTGCATTGAACAAGACATCTTTTATCGAGTCTCATTTACAAACATTGTTATGGGTTTTTCATTTGTTTTGGCGTTTGTGTTGGCGCCCGTTTCTCTACTTATTTTATGCTTCCGCTCAACCATAAAAACTAATGCTTCCGCTAAACATTGGTAACTAACTAAGACAATATAAAATCTACGATGAATGGTTAAACAAATGATTTTTGGAAAACGTATTATCAAATCATATAGAGTCGTTCGACGTACTAGTGTTTCAGATTTTGGTTTGTTCACACGCCTCGCGGTAAAACTCCGCATGTGGAAATTGAGGGTGTGACAATAAAGACAGCGGAAGTCTGGATAATTACTATTACAAACGTTTGAATGTTCAAAGTTTAAAATAATAATACAACGCTTGTAACTAGATCCACAGGCGGATTGAAATGATTACAAAAAGAAACTTGACAGACTAAGGCCTTTTAAGCAAAGGGTTGCAATTCCTCTTAAGCTTCGCCGAGCGCTTCCAGCCTAATTACGTATACTTGTCACCTGCGCTTAGTCTTTTGAAAATACTTCAATTTTCACTGGTAAATAATTTAACTAACTCATTTTGAAAACATTTCGTAAACGTTTAGTGTACTCAATGGTACTTTATTTTATAAATAACTTGGGATAAATAATTTTCATGTTATCAGTTTTACATGCTAGTAATACATTTAGAGCCTCGAAACTATGCCGGGGTCATGATTAATCAACACGCCACTTAACACCTTTAATAGGTGCACCCCTAATGGGTTATGATTTAATTTAGCATATGACGGGTGTATGCCTACACCCCGTGCTTAGGTCGTGGCCATTTGCAATTAAATGAGCCGTGGATATCCAGGACACGGTCGTTTTAACCCCCAAATGTTTAATATTAAGCAATACGAATAAAAATGGATTATCTGAATTCCCGACTCATTGGTCTTTGATCTCATATCCAACCATGCAGTATTAGTATACCGTATCCCAAGCCCGTATAAGGGAAAATAAGTTAAAGTATTTACCTGGCTTGCAAAATCTTTAGTAATAAGAAAATAAGCAAAGCACAGCCGTAATCAAATAAACTAGCTTGGCGACAATCTACCGGAAGTCTCTAGTCTAGAATGGATGGTATTATTAACGGATTAGTTAGCTAGCGGGTCTTTATTTAGTCATTGACTTAGACCGGCTAACTTAAATAAAGAAAGCGGTACGAAACGCTAGATTAAACGATGATCGTAAAAGAATGTATTTTGGACCCAACAAGTACTAGGACTTGTAATATGTGGGTTACCATTCCACATTCTGGAATTTGAGAATATTTTGATATGGTTAAACCCGTTTCGGTTATATTACGTAAACTAGTTACGTGGACCGAACCGTACGCATATAAGCGAACGGGTGAGTCCTACACAATTTCCATATGCCATTATGTTTAAAGTATGTTAAAGCATCAGTAAGTTATCAATATATTGGCCCGTTATGGTTTTAAAATCAAATTATGCCTTAAAAGGGTAATTTGGTCATTTTACAACGTAATAAACGGGCTTATATGTAAAATGATGTTAAGGTCATAAGCATTATGTAAAAATACTTATTTTATGATGTTATATCATTAGGATTTCAATTATATGCATGGTTTATAGTTTAAGACCAAACTATGTCCTGAAAGGGCATTTTGGTCATTTCACATATAATTCGATAGCTTATTTGGGAGTCTGAATTTGGGACATGTACCTACTGTTAATAAGTTAAAAAATATGTTTTGAAATCAGTAGATATCAAGCCTTAATGCTCTAATATGGTTTTAAACCATATTATGAGCCGAAACGGCGATTAAGTCGCTAAATGACGATTTAAACGGTATTTAAATGAAACTGTTGTTGTGACCAGGTTTAAATGACCAAAATATGTTCATATATATATATATATATATATATACATATTACATCAGTAAGTATAAGGTTTTGGTCCATTTGAATGTTTAAAACTCATTTTAAGTGCCGAAAGGGCAACATCGTCATTTAAGGACATAATATGCAAACTATAGCTTGAACTCAGTTTGCAACCTGAATTAATATCCCAAATAATCCTAATAATGATATTAAATCAGTAGGTATAGAGTTTTGATGTTAAAATCATGTTTAAACCATTTTATACGCACAAAGGGCGTTTTAGGCATATTTAACGGATACTTGCATAATGACTCGGATTACTACATGACCATGTCCTATAACTCCAGAGGGTTATAGTATATTATAGCATGGTCATAATGCAACTTAGGGACAATAGCTAAAGTTGCTAAATCAGGTCAGAACTGAAAGTCAAAGCAAAAGTCAACTTTCACGACTTTCGAGTGCGAACCGACCTTAGACCTAGAATTGACGAGCTGAACATGTTCCTACATGTTCTTATAATTATTACCAAGTTATTAGAGTGTCAAAAACAAGTTTTATAACATCTACATTGTTTGTTATGATTTTATTTCAAAACTGACCCGTTTGACTTTTTATTAACATAACCTTGACCCGTCAATTAACCAAGCAAACATGGTAATCAGGAGATGCCCTCTTGAGGGATTAACACCTACCTTATTATGATCATGTAGCCATGTTCGTTACGAACATTGGCTGGACCATAATGGTTTTAGCTCAATGTCAAAGCGTTTTTACGGTCAACGTTTCGACATTGGCTTAAACTTAATAAAACTGAAAAAGGAAGGCTAAGAACACTTACACAAGGTCCTTAGCACGAAATAAGACTAATTAGGAACTCCCCAAGGATCAGGAACCTCCAGATATGAAGAGAGGAGATGAAATAGAAGTGAGCAAGTTGAAGCTCACCCAAGAGTGCTATTTATAGCAATGGAGGATGCATAGGATCAAGACAGGTGTTGGGGGATGATCTCAGATGAGAACAAGTGGTTTTGGTCATGGCATAACCAAGGGAAAGGGTGGCATGGCGAGCAAGGTGACAGGCACAGCAGGCTGCCATGTTTCTGTCTCTGGCAGTCCCTTACGGACCGTAAGGGTAAAGCCTTGCGGTCCGTAAGGACCTCTGGCGCCCACAGATTTGAATTGGTTACGGACCATAACCATGGAGGCTTGCGGTCCGTAACCGCCTTACTGAACTTATGATTTATTTAACCTTACGGTCCGTAACCAGAAATGGTTACGGTCCGCAAGGACCTTCCAGAAATAAAAAAATTGGTATTTTTATACTTTGATTCCTCCGACTTTTTCCGATGCTCGTTCGGATGTTATTAAAATAACATGACGGCGTCGTTGGTTCCTCTCGGCTACACGTGGCAATCGAGAATATTCGGGACACCTGTCGGAATTTTATTCGACGAAATTTTCGAGGTGTTACACCAACTGATACACAACACAAACAACAAGCCCAATAAGTAACAACCACATTAGCCCAGTAAAGAAGGATAAATGAATGAATAGGCCCAACATTAATTTTAACATCCCTTCATCATTCATTTGTCCTGAACATATCTAACAAACCCAATATTTTAGACAAGGCTTCATGCTGAATAGCATTAAGACCTTTGGTAAAAATATCAGCAAGTTGACAATCTGAGTCAACCTTTTTTGAATTAATAACACCATATGCAACTTTCTCTCTAAGAAAATGTAAGTCCAATTCAAAATGTTTAGTGCCGTTCATGAAAAACTGGATTTGCTGCTATAGACAAGGCAGCTTGACTATCACAAAATAAGTCTATAGGTAAACGACAATCAACATTCAACTCAGACAACAAATTTTTTAGCCACATTATTTCACAAGTTGCCGAACACATAGCCCTATATTCGGCTTCAGCAGTGGATCTAGACACAGTTCCTTGTTTCTTGCTTTTCCAAGAAACAAGACAACTTCCCAAAAAAAATACAATATCCAGTAACTGATTTCCGAGTGGACAAACACTTTTGTCATACCCTGACCCGCAGCGGAAATGGTAGTCGGGGCATGATTGGGTTTTCATCAAAGCTCATGACATTTACTATAAAGTTTCATATTTATTATTTCTCTTTAAAGAAGAAGTTACAATAAACATACAAACACAACATTTTCAAATACATTTTCATTCAAATTACAACTAGAGTACAATTACAAAGAAAAACAAAACTAAACGTGAATTCCAAGACATTAACTTGTTTATTCTTCTAGGCCATCCTATGTGTTTCTTTTCTCAACCGGATCACCTGTATCATGTGTAAAATAGGGTTTTGGGTCAACAAAAGTTGGCGAGTGAATCTTATTTAAATATTTGAAAGGATTAGTTATGTTGGTTATTTGAATAAAATTGTGCATAACCAAATATGAATAAACGTAAATGTAAATTTAATCACAAAACACATAATATCAATTAATGCACAAGCACACACACCAAATGATGAACAATGAGATCAAGGCTCAATCAAACGGAGCCGATCAAATGAGGCACCTGATGCTCAACTCGTCTCCCACGAGGAACTGATGGGCCTAATGAATGATTTGCACACAACTTGACAAGAATGTAAACACGTATCACAACAAACAATATTTACATCATAAGTTTAGGTCATATAATGGTAATAGCACAAGTTTGAATAAACGAAATAATTAAAGCGACACATGATACACCCCAAAACATGAATAAAAAGGGGAATTTGTAAGGATTCACTCATAGTGGGTGTGTTCCTTGATGACGATGAATGCGCACGAATATTATGATTCAACCGACGAGGGAAAACTAACCTAAATAATAACATAATAACTCGATAAATAAATAAATTTTATTTGAGATTAATATTTTTAATTAGTGCTCTTAATGGGTATTGTTACATTTATTTTTGTGAGTTTAGAGAAATTTTCTAACTTTAATAATCTTATTTTTAAGTATTTTAAATAATTTTCCAATTAAATAAATAAATAAAAAGAAAATAAAAAGGGTTGACTTTTTGACCGTTGACCGTTGACCGGTCGGACTGTGTTTATTCTATGCGCTGAGTGAGGTTCGAACTCGTGACCTCTCGTATACGTGCACGCAGCTCTACCAGCTGAGCTACGTGTCTAACCCGAAATATTCTCTGTTTTAATTATATATATATATATATATACCGATTAACTTTTATCTTATTTAGTTTATTTCGAAAATGATTTAAAATGGCCGAACCGACTTGAGTGACCCGGAGTCGAACTCGAGACGTTCGGTTCGAGTACGCACAGCCCAACCAGTTGGGCTGTGTGCTTAACCTGTTTAATTACTGAATTATATTATATTTATATACATGTTGAAAGGTGATCTGAATAGGTTTAAAAAAAGATTGGTTTTATTTCTGAAAGTCGGTACATGTGCGATTCGAACTCGGGATGTGCGTATTATGTTGCACACAGTCCACCGCTGGACTGTGTGTCTAACCCGGTGAAATATCCAGTTTTAATTAAACTTATACACATTGTCGACTTCGTCTTCTTCGTTTAACATTTCAGAACAGTGAATTCCGACTGTTCTGTTTAATCGATCTTACTGATATTTGATTGAATTGAAGAGCGAAATGGAATGACAGGGTATACCAGAACGGCGAGTTTGCTTCAGGTTTTCCGGCAAGGTCTCGTCGTCTCCGATCTGCAGATTCCGGCTGAGGGAAACTGTTTAACAGTTTTGATTACTAGATTGAGCAATTAGATTATAAATCGAAAGATAGCAAGAGAAATTTTGATGATTGTACCGTCTGAAAAAAATCGCGGTTTTCCGTTCAGTGATTCCGGCGAAGTTGGAATTTCCGGCGACGTGCTAAAGCTTCGAGAAATTGTGCGATTTTGAGCGAAAAGGTGACCAGAGGTTTGGGTGGGTATTTATAAGGATGAACAGGATGTATTAGGTCCGAATTATGGTCTTGATTCGCGGTCAAAACTTTTCTGGCGGTTACGACTAGAATTGGGGGCTAGACATCGGTTATAACCGATGTCGAATTTAGTTCACGCGTTTCAGTCAAAGAAAACGGTCGTGATTTGCGAAATCGTCAGTTTTTCCGGCGACTGCGGATTGGGCGCGCTGATCATCAGTTTGACTTTTGGGTTTACTTTAAATGTTATTTGTTTCTGTAGTTGTCATAAAAGAATTGTGTGGCAGAGTGGTGTAGTGTGTATTTGTGTTTATGGGCGACCCGGGTTCGAAACCCGGGAGCCTCATTTTATTTTTTATTCACTTATTTTTATCATTTATTAATTATAGTTTTTAAATTCTAAAATGTTTATTAATTATGTATTGTTTAAAATTAAAATGAACAATATATACGCAACGAAAAATTTATAACTGAATATTCGATTGATAACCGGTGCGGGTTTTAGAACCCGTTTTTCGACGAATGTTACAACTTTGCCCAGTCAGAATCAGCAAACCCACACAGACTTAGAGTACTCTGCGTTTATTAAAACTTAACCTTTTACCAGGACTTAATTTTAAGTATTTCAATAGTCTTAAGCAATATCAAGATGTATATCGTTAGAACTATGCATAAACTGACTTAGAAACTACACAACATAACTTATATCAGGCCTAGTCAAAGACAAATATATCAACTTCCCAATAAGTTTTTGAAACCCAGTTACATATTTTAACACATTTGATTGTTTATCAATTTTAGAAGTAACAACATGACTTTGTTCTATAGGAGTATTCACAGGCTTGCTACCCAAATATCCATATTCAGTTAGCAACTCTAAACAATACTTACCCTGATTTAAACATATGCTATCTTTATCATACAAGACTTCTATCCCTAAGAAGTACTTTAACATACCCAAATCTTTGATTTTAAACCTATCACTCAATTTTTTTAACATTGTTAATTTCATCAATAGAGTTCCCAGTTATAATTATATCATCAACATATACTAACAAAAAAACACTAACATGTTTTTTTAACAAGATAAACAAAGAATGATCACATCTGCTTTGAACAAACCCAACACTGACAAAAACACCAGTTAATTTCTCATTCCATTTTCTAGGTGCCTGCTTAAGGCCATATAGGGACTTAACTAACTTGCACACTTTAGTTTCATTCTTAGAATAGTAACCCTGAGGTAGTTTCATGTACACATCCTCAGAGATGCTACCATATAAAAAAGCATTATCTATGTCCAATTGAAATAGAGACCAATTATTTGTCACAGCCAAAGTTAATATACATCTTATAGTAACCATTTTGACTGTCGGTGAGAAGGTTTCCCCAGAGTCAAGTCCTTCCTTTTGGTTGAACCCTTTAGCAACCAATCTGGCCTTGAACCTTTCTATCTCACCATTAGACTTATATTTGATTCTATACACCCATTTGCAACCTATGGCCTTTCTATCAGACGGAAGTTCAGTTAAGATCCATGTATTATTCCTAAATAATGCCTCCATCTCTTTGTTCATGGCATCTACCCATCTAGGATCTCTAACAGCCTCCTTATAACAAGAAGGCTCAACAACTTTATTCAAAGCAGAAACAAAACACATATTCTCAACAGACAAACATGAATAATTAACCACTTTATTCAAATCATACTTAGTTTTACTATTCAACACAAAATTTTCAAACCTTTTAGGTAACACAATATTCCTATTAGATCTTCTAAGTTCATTATTTACTCCCTCAGATGGGTTGGTCTCGCCATTTGAGGGACCTGTGTCCTCTGCCCTACCAGATCCTTCACTACTACTACTCTCACTTCCAGTACTCGCAGATTGATTAACAACTATACCAGAAGGGGAAAATGTAGAGGGGACTGGTTGTTGATCCTCACAAGTACCCTCATGAGATCCAGATATCCCCTCTTCATCATTGGGACCGACAGAACCATTGGGTGTTAAAACTTCAATACTATCAAAGAAATTTAAATGATCTAGATTTTCAAAAACATTATCACCTTGATTATTTAACAGTTTAGATTTAAATGGAAAAATTGTTTCATAGAATTTAACATCTCTAGAGTACAACTCCCTTTGATTATCTAAACTCCATAACCTATACCCTTTTTTAACATTGGAATAACCAATCAAAACACATTTTTCAGCATTAGAAGAAAGTTTATCAGAATCATCCAAGATAGTACTAAAACACAAACACCCAAAGACTCTAAGATGACTAAAAGGGGCTTGAATCCAAACATTAATTCATATGGACTTTTACCTAACAGAACTGATGATGGTAACCTGTTAATCAGATACACAGCAGTTAATATACAATCAGACCAGAAACGAAGAGGAAGACTACTTTGAAACAACAGAGACCTTGCCAATTTAAAAGATGTCGATGTTTTCTCTCAACTACACCATTCTGCTGTGGTGTATAAGAGCATGATGTCTGATGTATAATACCCTTTGTTTTACAAAAAACTGACATTTTATTATTTACAAACTCAGTTCCATTATCACTTCTAAAAATTTTAACCTTTTGTTTAAACTGAGTTAAGATTAATTCATAAAATCCTTCTATATTTTCAAAAACTTCCATTTTACTTTTTAAAAGATAACACCAAACAGATCTAGAATAATCATCAACAACTGTTAAAAAATACTTATAACCATCCCTGCTGGTGACTTTATAGGGACCCCAAACATCTAAAGAATAATGTCTCCTACAGCTTTAGTTTTATGATTACTTAAAGGAAATGGCTCCCCAACTTGTTTAGCTCTATGACAGATTTCACAAGGGTGTTTAATAACATTAGCAACACCTAGATCATCTTTTAAAATATACAAGACCTGATTAGCAGGATGGCCTAACCTATTGTGCCAAAGGTTACTATTATTCAAGCTATTAAAACATAGATTAATTGAATTGCCATTTTTATTCACAAAATACAGGCCATTATCCTGTTTACCAGTCACCAGGACTCTCTTTGACTTCGAATCCTGAAGTAAACAACCACTCTCATTAAACACAACTACAATTTGATTATCTTTAGACAACTTGTAAACAGAAATTAGATTAACATCATAATCTGGAACAAAGAAAACATCATACAGAATAACACCATTTGCAAGTTTAATGTTCCCAATTTTAGACACTTTAGATTTAGTTCCATTTGGGTGACAAACCTTTAAGTCATACTCAGACACATCAACACAATTGAACAACCCTTTATCTGAGATAACCCATGTGTTGGTTAGCCCCAGAATCAACTATCCAACTTGAATCAAACCCAAAATTTATCAGACTAGAACAACTGACAAAGCTACCAAAAGAATTAAACACACAACTAGACTTACCTCCCATATTAGAACTCTGAGGATCACCACTATTTTTCTCACCAACAAGATTTAACAACTTAGCAACCTGCTCAGGAGAAAAGGAGACACAGAGAGAAAAGACATATTTGGCTTATTAAAACCAGAAGACACTTTCCCAACCTGACCACCAGATCTTCTCTTAAAACCAGGAGGATACCCTACTAACTCAAAGCATCTATCAATTGTATGACCCAACATATTACAATGAGTACATTTAACATTGGGATTGGGTCCTCTAAACACCTTTTTCTTAGGGTCGACAGACTGATTTACTTTAGACACAAATGACATGTTCAGACCCTTAGCCCCTCCACTAACATTCCTATGAGACTCTTCTCTGGACACAATTGAAAAAGCAACTTTGACAGTTGGTAATGGCTCTCTAGTTAGTACATTAGTCCTTATAGGTTGATAGACATCATCCAAACCCATAAGGAACTGCATCAATTTTATTAAGGTAGAGAAGTCATTAAAATCTTTAGCAGCTTGACATGAACAAGTTGGCAATTGAAGAATTGCATCAAACTACTTCGACATGGTATTAAGTTTATGATAATACTCAGACACAGAACTTCCATTATGAGATACACAATTAATTTTTTATATAAATCATAGACTATAGAGCCATCAACCTTATCATAAGTCTCTTTCAAGTCTGCCCAGACCTCAGAAGCTAACTTAGTAAACACCTGTCCTAAGTATAATTCTTCTGACACAGAATTCAAAAGCCAACTTAATACAACTGAATTATACCTATCCCATTGATTACTCAACACAGGATCTTCAGAATCTTTTTTACATTTATTATCAATAAAACCAAATTTATTTTTAGCCTCTAGAGCTAATTTCATAGCACTAGACCAAACCCTGTAATTTCCAGTTCCTTTTAGTTTAATACTCACAATGGTAAGGCTACTGGAATCACTAGGATGCAGGTAAAGTGGATCACCTATATCCAACTTACTGATTAAGGTCTGAGAAGAACTTCTCGTATCACCCATAATGAAACAGGACAACAATCAACAATACTAAGAGACAACAATCAATCAATTTAAGGAAAACAAAAGAACACCTAAGGCGAAACTGATTCAGGGACCAGATTCCAGGGTCATCACTCAAAGGTGCCTGGACAAGCCTTTACTCAGAAGCCACAACCCTAGATGAACACAAGAAGAGATAACAACAGATAAGCCGGTCCTCTCTACCCCGATAAACTAATCAAGACCAGAAATAACAGAGAATAGGGATAATCTTACAGTGGGTGCATATAACTCCTTATAAGAACAGATCTGTAGTTTTCAAGAACTACAAAATCTGATGCAACCAAGAACACAACACTACCTCTGGTTAGTTTGCCCTGAACCTTCTAGGGTTTCAGAGAACAACACAGAGAGTAGATCTGGGAAGAAGATACAGAGTAACAGACCCTAAGTTAGAGTTTCGTTCAGCACAAGACAGAGCTCCACCAAATCACACAGATCCAAGCAGATCTGCTATAACAAACCAGTTTCCAAGTTCAGAAACCCTAAACAAGAAAAAACACAATTAGAACCACAAGAATACAACGAAAAATAAACAAAAAACTAACAAGATCGAGCAACCAGTGCTCTGATACCATGTAAAAACTTATGATCAAAGATAGAAATGCACAAGAACAACAGGATGTAACGACAAAACAGGTGACCAAAAATATTATTAGTTACCCAAACCAGAAAAATACCCCCAAAACCCTAGATCTCGCAATATGTGAGATCTGTAACAATACAAGGTACAAAATACAGAGATGATCATCCACATATGATCATGAACAACACCAGAACAATCTCTCAGATACAGTTGAGAGATTGTTTATACAATCTTCAAGATCCTCAAGATCTCGGACTAGATCTCAAACCCTAATAACGCGGAGAACAACAACCAAGAGAGAGAAAGAGATTAACACACAAAAAATCTCAGTCTCTCTTATATACAAAAGAGAAACACAATGTTACAACTAGAACCCTCAACAATCGTCGGAGATGATCGCAGTCCTCCCAAAAATTGCACTCCAGTCCCTGAAGTTATATACACTGCACACTTAACAACTTGTGAGCCCAACTGATACACAACACAAACAACAAGCCCAATAAGTAACAACTACATTAGCCCAGTAAAGAAGGATAAATGAATGAATAGGCCCAACATTAATTTTAACAAACTGAGTTTAATCTCTCTGTCATTACATACAATCAACACTATGTACGAACAGTTATTACGGTGACAGAGTTATTACGGTTGTCACGATTCCTTACTTACAATTGATTATATATGAAACATAGCATAAGTATATTTGAGTATATGTGTATTGGAAGATATACCATATAATATACTTGATCGATTCTAGAAACAAAAGTCCAAGAGAAACAAACCCTATATAATATATACTTTCGATTCTAGAAACAAAAATCCAAGAGAAACAATACTCTATATAATATACACTTCCGATTCTAGAAACAAAAGTCCAATAAAAACAACACCCGTTTTTTTTGGGTATTTTAATTATAATTAATAATCACAACATGATTTTTCAAAGCTTTTTGTCGTAGTAGGAAAACCAACTTTTCATTGTCACTATAAAAAGTTTGTTAGTAGCGCATTATGGCGAAGAGTGGGGCCATGATTTGAAGAACCACCATGGCCCATGGGGCTCCACACAATAACTATATACTTCTTCTTGGACCCATCACATAACTTCAAATTAGTGGTCATCTTCAACATTATATTACAATGTTATCATCCCTAAGTTGCCTGTCAACCACATGTGTGATTGATAACATTTCGTTCCATATAATCTATGTCCATATTACCAAACGGCTGGTGTATCATCACCATTCTTTTTCTTATAGTCACGGTCCGCCCCGAAAACGATGACTTCACTAATGGTTATCTACGGTTTGCTAGTGGCAACAAGGGCTTTAAGGTGGCTCTATTTGCTGATCTTCATTTTGGAGAGAATGCGTGGAGTGATTGGGGCCCGGATCATGATTTGAGCTCCATCAAAGTCATGTCCACCGTACTCGACGTGGAAAGGCCTGGTACGGGTGTTCAACAAATCGAATTTCCAAGTTACAAGAGTTAATAATATTGGGTTATTTGAATTTGCTGAATTCAAAAATACCAATTTAATAACAGGAAAAAGATATATTTCAATAAAAATCTCATATTATAAAAAATATATATGTATAAAAGGATAATAAAAAAGTATTATTGAGTTATCCATATTTCAAATTTTGTGACAGATTTTGTAGTATATCTTGGAGATGTGGTTACAGCAAACAATTTACCAGTTCATAATGCTAGCTTGTATTGGGACCAAGCAATATCTCCAACACGAGCCAGGAACATACCATGGGCTAGCTTGTACGGTAACCATGACGATGCACCATTCGAGTGGCCTATCGACTGGTTTTCATCGTCTGGGATACCTCAAATAGTCTGCCCTCACGCAAATGCTTCCGGTGAGTTGCAAAAGAACTAAACAAGATATATTTTTATTTGAAATTTTGGATGAATATGGTATGAATCGCGGGGATTTGTATTGTTTTCAGGGGAGACGAGTGTGTTTTTGAAGGGACGACGCGTTTGGAGCTGATGAAAGATGAGATAAGTCGTAATTCATTGTCGTACACGCGATTTGGTCCTCAAAATCTATGGCCAAGTGTGTCTAATTATGTTCTTACGGTTGTATCCCCGAAAAGTGATCACAATACGCCTGTAATGCTCATGTACTTCTTGGATTCCGGTGGTGGATCATCCGCTGGGGTTATCTCAGCTATCCAGGCTGAATGGTTCCGCAACAAATCCCACGAGATGAACCCTGATTCAAGGTGACTACTATATAAACGAGTCGATTCGGGTTCAATATTACATCATTGGGTCAAAATGAAATCGGGTTGAAATGAGTCATTTTAGAAAGAAAAAAAAACAAAATATTACTTTACTTATAACCGGCATTGTATTATAGCACCCAGGAGATAGTATTTTGGCATATACCGAGTAAAGCCTACGAGAAGGCGGCCAAGGAAGCTGCAGCCGGACAGACACAGTGTGTGGGTTCAATGTTCGAAGAAGGCGTGGCGGCCCAAGATGCCGAAATGGGAATGATGAAGCTTCTTAAAAAAAGGCCTTCGGTGAAAGTAAGTTTTACATAAATTTGCAATATTGAATCATGTGGCTAAAATGATTTCTTGTTCTTCAAAACCCCAATTGTAGTAAGTTCTAACTGATTTTGATGTTGGCAGGCTATATTTGTGGGTCACAACCACGGGCTCGATTGGTGCTGCCCATATGAGAAGATGTGGTTGTGTTATGCTAGACATACTGGGTACGGTGGCTATGGAACTTGGGCTCGAGGTGCAAGAATCTTGGAAATTACCGACGAGCCTTTTTCACTCAAGTCGTGGATTAGAATGGAAAACAGCACGTTGCATAGTGAGGTGCTTTTATCCAACTAGAGTCTAGATATAGTTTATGTTAGGAAACTTAAAGACACATGTTTAATGGAAGAACGAACTCTCTGGCAGTTAGGGCCAAAATCATGTTTCTTCAAAACATCTCAGATTTTATATTTAAAAATTTTAACAAGTTCTCGTGGTTGACACACGCTCCTGATCCTAATCTGGTTTCACCACTGGCTCCGACCAGGGCCGGTCCAAGCATTTTGGAGGCCCAAAGCGAAATCAAAATCCGAGGCCCTTTTCGAAATTTTTTTAGGTTCGTAAGCTATATATATAATTTGATACGATTTTTACATTTTTTTTCAATAATAAATTGTCACACCTTGATATACATGAATGATTTTTCTTGTTAATAAAAACTATTTCTTAATACTTCGCCACTTCAGTTTTATAAATACGAATGTTTATTTAACAAGAAAATGTTAACAAAATATTTTTACTTGATCATTATTTAAAGTTGAATAAACAAAATATTAGGATATTAAAATATAACTAAACGTTGATGTCTAGTTCCTATGGGAGAACTAACAAAGAAAATAAAATAAAACGTCTGCTATCAAATTATATTAAAGAGACATATTACACATTTAAGGGACTTTTTTTCAATTAACAACAAAAAAACTGGATTAAAACCATTATTGGTAATATTTGAACCCAACACAAATTAGTAAGGTGGGACTCTTAACATACCACCAAGCTACAGCAAGATATGTTGTTAAATATATCACATTTATCTTTATCATCTGAATATTTATATAGTTTTTATATAACAAATTGGAGGTCCTTATTTTTGGTAGGCTAGCCTCGGCCTAGCCCAATTATACTATTGGGCCGGCCCTGGCTCCAACCTAGGGCTGGGCTTAGTGCTTGGAATCGATCTTGGATCTTGGGTCACTCTAGTTCATGCCTATTTTGCACTTCGTTTCAGACCTAGTCGAGATTGTGATCTTCTCGGATTGTTGTTCTCCCTTCAAATCGGCTGCTAACAATAAACATATATAAAAAGCTTGTTGACTCTTTTCTTTTTTCATATCTAAATCGTCAAAAAAACATAACAAGCCAATAATGTGAACATCAATGATTATTTATTGTCAAATCTGCTAACAATTCTATAAACTTAGGGTGAAAGGAGTGGGCGGCAAACCCACTCGGCAAAGCGGTTTACTGCGTGGTAACACCGCCGCCGGTGGGTTTTGCCGATCGGCAAAATCATGTAGGCGGTAAATTTGCCGCTCGAGAAACAACAAATAAACGGCTATATAGCCGTTGATAATTAAAGATCAACTTTTTACACTATATATTCAAACCAAATCTAATTTAATTCATTTTACACAACATGATTTTAAAAGAAGACGGAAACGCGGTTGCACCGGTACACATTCAAGATCCTCCGAGCAAGCCCGCGTTTGATGATAGGGTGTTGGACGAGTTAATGGATGAAGATACGCATTGGAGACTTAAACACGATCTCACGGTTCATTTCGCAAGTCAACATTTACCCCACCTGTTGGTCGATTCTGACGAGGACTAGTTTATTTTAATTGTTTTAGTTTAGTGTAATTTTATTTGTTTTTAACTTAATGTAATTTTTATTAATTCTACAGTTTAAAAAAAAAAAGTTTACCAATTCATGAAGTGTCTAACCATTGTCAACACTTTTAAGTATAATTTAAACTCTTAAGTTTGAATGACATGACACACTCTCATTGGTTGATTTTGAAGTTTACTTTATTAAGTGTTTAACCAATCTCTTCACTCTTATAATATCAAGTTGCATGTATAGTAACTTCACGTGGCCATTCTCTCTCTTCTATTTTTTTTTTACTTTTAGTATATTTTTATTTTTTAACATTTATCTTTCGACATTTAGTATTGACACTTATAACCCTTTAATTTTCTAAACGTTTTATAATCATTTTTACGGACTTATTTTTATTTAGTGTCGGTACAAAATTAAATTTGATTAAGTTTTGACTCAAATATAATGTGTTTTTGTGTTCTTTTATGTACGTTTTCATTTAGTCTATATTTTGACATAAATTTTGTTTTAAAACAAGTCGGTCAAATATAAAATATGTGTTTCTTTAGATTGTATAAATTCGATTTACTTTACGTTTCGGTTCCACCGCAATGCGCGGTACCATTTTTAACTTAAAAAACATAATTTTGCACTTATTTTTTGTACGAATCGGTATAAGTTCAAGTTGTTGTTCGACGCAAATTTTATTCGCAAATAAGTCAGGTCAAATATCAAACGCTTTCGTCCTTGTTTTTATGTACATCTTCAGTTCACCTATCGTTTGACGTAACTTTTTTCAGAAATGATTCGGGTCTTGACGGTACAAATCCAAGTTAATTTAAATTTTGACCCGCTGCAACGCGTTTACTAGTTAAAAACATATATAAAAGCGTGTTGAATTTTTTTTCCTTTTTCATATCCAACTAGAAAAAAAAAACATAATGAGAAAATAGAGTTAGGTTTCGATACTATTATTAAGAATGGGCAAGGATAAAGAGTGCAATGACTTTTTTTATTGGAACAATGACTTTCTTGTGTTTAGGCTACTGCACTTTCTATATTGGAGAGCCCGTTTCCCAATCCAGCCAAACTATGTTACTTTAACTGGGCTCACGCAGGTTATAGAGTTTGGTTTTGGCGTTCCCTTGGGAAACCATACCGCGGGAAACCATACCGCCGACTATCAATTGACAGACGTTGTGCCACCACAAGAGTTGAATACTATCTGCTGTAACACACGATGAGACGAAAACCCGGGTGGGCTTAGGATAGTGTCACACCCAACCAATGGTGGAATCATCGGGACACGAAACTAGGCGAATCAGATTGTTCAAGAGAATTCCATAACACTATTAAAGGGACAATATTTAAGAAGTCGAATTTCCCATACAATTCAACAAACATTTCGCAAATAGTCAAATAGAGTACATAATCTCTTAAACAATTCCAATCCGATCTACCCTAGATTTTATTACATGAGCTTCTAAAGATAGTCCTAATCCATTGCTATTCATGATAGTCATCAACCTGTCACATACGTTAAAATAAAAGTCAACACAATTAAGTAAAGGTGAGCAAACATGTTTGATAGCTAATAATAGTGATAAAAGCGATTACGCCTAACCGACATGCATACGTAGAGAAAGTGAATCTAAGTAAGCTAACAATAATGATACAAGCTAACCAACACAACTGCGATGTGGAGTATGCGCGATACGTGTTCACGAAAGCGAACACGCACGTAAAGTAAGTATGCGAGCCTTAACAACCCCCGAGCCAATCGGGTGCCGAGTCCAAACTATAGTACTATCGTTGCTAACGATGGTCTACAAGTCCTCATCATTCACACATAGCAAAACAAACATTCAGCGATTCACGTATAACATGCGAGAGCGGTTAGCGTTAAAAGAATTTAGCATTGTGTGTGGCGTGTTTTGATATAGAGACGTATGTAACACCCAAAAGTGCATTAATGCGAAAAAGGGTTCAAGTATACTCACTGTTAGTGTTTGATAAACAAACACGAAGTGGTTCTGAATTGAAGGGAACGCCGGTTTAGCCTGTAAACGCGAACAGAAATGCATCAGTCTCCCGAAGTGCTGAAACGGTCAACGAGTGAAGGAGCAGTGGACAAGTTCGGGCGAAGTTGTACCAAATCTCTTGGATTGGTACAAGTTCGGGCGAACTTGCCTGAAGTTTTCTGGAACATACAAGTTCGGGCGAACTTGATACCCCTTCTTCAGGAATGGGTACAAGTTCGGGCGAACTTGACAGGTTTCTTTTGAAATGATACAAGTTCGGGCGAAGTTGGTCACCAATCCGGTGACAACTTCGAGCGAACTTGACTGTTTTGGCCTAAAATCCTTGCGTTTTCACGTCGTTTGCTGAGGAAATCGAGTGTCCATCCCTCGAACCTTAAGCTACTGAGCAAAACATAGGCTGGAGAGGTCTTTTGGAGCGAGTTTTAGCCACTTTACAGGAACTCGGGCTAATCCAGGCGAACTTGTCGGTTCGTACGGGTTAGTCCAGTTCGTGCAAGGTGACGATATCGTCCTTGTGCTTCCGAATTTGAGATCTTGCTTGACAACGCCTCGTTCCACTTCATAGTGAACGAAACATACGTCACTTAATACGTATTTTGTGTAAAAATCAATGCTTTAAAAGGTTTTGCTCAGATCTAACACTTGGTGAGTCGAAATCATCAAGATTTCTAGCTTGGGAAGCCAAGCCTAAGCCCAAATACACTCGTTTAGTGTAGATCTGAGTGAAAAGAAGAAGTTTTGTAGAAAAAGATGAATATTTTCATAAACAGAAGAGTTTTTGATGAAAACGAAGGTAATCCTTGTGTAAAATCATAGTGAAAGCGTTGTAGTTTGCATAAAACGGGTTGATTCTTGCTTGGAAAACAGAGAAATAAGGTTTCGGGAGCTCTGGGGCGAAGTTAGCAGCAAGGGTTGAATGAATGAGGTGTTGGGTATTAATAGGTGAGGAGAAATGGGAGTGGCAGCCATCAAGTTCGGCCGAACTGGCACAAGTTCGAGCAAACTTGGCACAAGTTCGGGCGAACTTGGCCAGTTTTGCTTGAACTTGTGCAAGTTCGAGCGAACTTGCTTATTCTACAGATCTGGCCAACTTTGGGCGAAGTTGGGGTGCCCAACTTAGGCCGAACTTGGCCTGGTGGCGAAGTTTTGTTCGTTATTTGTTCGTTAGGTGCTTGTTTGGCGATTCGATTCGGATTAGATAGTTACGTTAAGCGTTTTAGCGAGGTTAAGCGTTGGGATAATAAAATAATGCGATTTGGCGATTCGTGCGAGCGAGAGCGTTGCGATAGCGAGTACAAACATAAATCAGAAAACACATAAACACATAAATAACATAATGTAACATAATTAACCGCGGTTTGAGTTTACGTTGAGAGTTGCGAGTATTAAGCGATTTAAATGCGATAAATAAGCGATGTAATATGCGTTTTAAAATAATTGTAAACCATTATATCAATCTTAGAGTACAAACGGTTTAGAAAAACATATTACGACGGAAAATAACGTAAATAACTGAATTAACAGATTTCGGATAACAATCCGAAAGTTCGGGTTGTTACAGTCTCCCCTTCTTTAAGGAATTTCATCCCGAAATTTAGGTGGCGAGAGATGAGGATATTTAGCTTTCATATCACTTTCGAGTTCCCAAGTGAACTTGGCGCCGCATTTGCCTTCCCATCGGACTTTCACAATAGGAATACGAGAGCGTCGAAGTTTCTTGATCTCTCGATCCATGATTTCTACTGGCTTTTCCACGAAATGCAGCGTTTCGTTTATTTGCAAATCTTCAAGTGGCACATGGAGATTTCCTTCGGCTAGACACTTTTTAAGGTTTGGGACGTGGAAAGTCGGATGTACGTTGTTGAGTTCTTTCGGTAATTCGAGTCGGTAGGCCACTTTGCCAAATCTTTCCAGAATCTTAAAGAGATCCACGTATCGTGGCGCTAGTTTCCCTTTCTTTTCAAAGCGATCACTCCTTTCCAAGGTGAAACCTTTAAGAGAACGTGATCTCCCACTTTGAATTGTCGGGGCTTGCGGCGTTTATCGGCATAACTCTTTTGATGACTCCGATCTTTTAAGAGATTGTCTCTGATTTGGAGAATCTTATCCGTCGTTTTTTGTATTAACTCGGGACCAGTGATCTGAACGTCTCCGATCTCGTGCCATACAATAGGCGATCGACATTTTCTACCGTATAGTGCCTCAAATGGTGCCATTTGAATACTAGTATGATAATTGTTATTGTACGAAAATTCTATTAAAGGTAAGTGCGTATCCCAAGTACCACCGAAATCTATGACACACGATCGAAGCTTGTCTTCGAGGGTGCGAATCGTGGCTCGGTCTGACCGTCGGTTTGAGGATGAAATGCAGTACTAAGGTTAAGCTTAGTAACGAGTGCGGATTGGAAAGTCTCACAGAGACGTGAAGTAAAGCGACCGTCGCGATCAGAGATAATGTCACGAGGCGTCCTGTGTCGACAAATGACTTCGTCGGTATAGATTTGTGCTAATCGTTCTCCCTTATAGTCTTCTCGTATAGCAAAAAAGTGAGCAGAATTCGTAAGGTGATCAACGATAACCCAAATGCTATCATGACCAGAAGAGGTGCGAGGGAGTTTCATAACAAAATCCATAGCTATACTCTCCTTATTCCATATCGGAATATCGGTCTGTTCAAGTAAGCCAGAGGGGCGTTGATGTTCGGCTTTAACTTTCGCACAAGTTAAGCATTTCGAAACATACAGAGCGATATCCTTTTTCATGCCCGACCACCAATACTTGGAACGGAGGTCCTGGTACATTTTGTTGGCACCGGGGTGAATGGAATATCGAGACTTATGGGCTTCGGTCATTAGTAACTCTCGAAGGTTATTGCGGCTAGGGATCCAAACGCGATTCAGAAAATAATAGATTCCGTTAGACTTATTCTCCAGCTGGTTTTCGGCACCACATTTCATTTCCTCAAACAAAGTGTTCTCAATGAAACATGCATGCTGGGTTTCGCGAATCAGGGTTTCGAGTTTACTCTGGGCTTGAACGTTGGGAATACTATACACATAGCTTCGTCGACTAAGAGCATCAGCTACGACGTTTACTTTGCCGGGATGGTAGTGTTTCTCACAATCATAGTCGTTGAGAAGTTCAACCCATCTGCGTTGGCGCATGTTTAGTTCTTTCTGGTTAAAGATGTGTTGTAAGCTCTTATGGTCGGTAAAGACCGTACACTTTGTACCATAAAGGTAGTGTTGCCTTATCTTTAACGCTAAAATGACTACACCGAGTTCGAGCTCGTGGTTTGTGTAGTTTTTCTCGTGGGTTTTGAGTTGTCGAGACGCATACGCGATAACTTTGTCTCGTTGCATGAGAACACAACCAAGACCGAGGTTAGAGGCATCGCAATAAACAATGAAATTGTCGTTTCCATCGGGAAGCGCGAGAATAGGAGCGTCGCAAAGCATGCGCATCCTGTTCGGAACCCCAAAAAAACGTTTATCCTTATGAGTCAAAGAGGTAAGAGGTACGGGGATTTTCAAAAAGTCGGCGATGAATCGACGGTAGTAACCAGCCAATCTGAGAAAAGAACGGATTTCGGACGGATTCTTCGGAGGATTCCAACTCTTTACAACTTCAATTTTGGCGGGATCGACGTGGATTCCTTGGTCATTGACGAAGTGACTGAGAAATTGAACTTCAATGAGAAATTGAACTTCACTAAGCCAAAATTCACACTTGGAGAATTTGGCGTAGAGACGGTTTCCTTGGAGAAGTTCGAGAACTAAACGGAGATGTCGCGCGTGTTCGGCTCTCGACTTCGAGTAAATGAGGATATCATCGATAAAAACAATGACGAAACGATCCAGTAAGGCTTTGCACACACGGTTCATTAAATCCATGAAAACCGCAGGTGCGTTTGTAAGTCCAAAAGGCATGACCACGAATTAATAATGACCATAGCGAGTACGAAAAGCGGTTTTAGGAATGTCTTGCTCATGAACACGTAGCTGGTGATATCCGAAACATAAATCAATCTTCGAAAAACAAGTAGCACCTTGGAATTGATCAAATAAATCATCGATTCGAGGAAGAGGGTACCGGTTTTTAATTGTAAGCTTGTTAAGTTCCCTATAATTGATGCACATTCGGAACGATCCATCCTTCTTTTTCACAAAAAGAACGGGTGCGCCCCAAGGTGAGGTGCTCGGGCTTATAAAGCCTTTATCAAAAAGCTCTTGAAGCTGGCTAGATAGCTTGCGCATTTCGGATGGTGCAAGGTGATAGGGAGCTTTAGCGACAGGTGTAGCACCGGGGATTAGATCAATACGAAACTTGACATCACGGGTAGGGGTAAACCTGGTGAATCATCGGGAAAAACTTTAGGGAATTCACAAACGATAGGTACGTCTTTCAAGGTTTTCGTTTCCTTCTCCGGGTTCACGATATGGGCTAGAAAAGCAAGGCATTGCTTGCGTAAATGCTTGTTCGCTTGAGTACATGACAAAAGCATCAACTTCTTTGAAGGTGTTTCGCCGTAAACATGCAGTTGATCACCATTTGGAAGAGGAAAACGAATCATCTCATCGAAACAAACGACTTCAGCACGATTCTCGCGAAGAAAATCCATGCTTACTATGACATCGAAACTACCTAATTCTATAGGTATGAGGTCGATCGGGAATTTGTGATTGTTAAGTTCGAGAGTACAATCACGTAGGATGGAGTTAACGGTAACAGTTCTTCCGGTGGCGATTTCGACGTCGAAGGTACTTGGGAGATTAGCGTGTTTACATTTTAAAAGTTTTTCGAATTCTAACAATACAAAACAGTTATAGGCTCCAGTATCAAATAAGCAAAAAGCATAAATACCATTAATGAGGAACGTACCATTGACAACATTGTTGTCGTCCTGAGCCTGGTGGTGATTGATGTTGAAAGCTCTTCCACGCACAGCCTGTGGTTATTGCTGTTGCGGCGGCTGTGGTGGTTGTGTTGAGGTTGATGTTGCTGCTGTGGTTCTTGCTTCACTACACGGTTTGGGCAGGCATTGCTGAAATGCTTCGGGTCACCACACGTGTAGCAAGCACGTGCCTGAACTGCTGGTGCTGGTGGTGCTTTGTTAACGGGAGCAGCATTGAGAGGAGCTGGCGGTGCTGTAGGAGCGGGAAGAGCTTGCTGACGAGGACCAGTGCAGCAGTGCACCGTGAAATGCCCATAGATGTTGCAATTGGCCCAAAAACGGCAGTTTCCTCCAACCGCATGATAGTATGTGCACTTGGAGCACAAAGGGTGAGGCCCGGTGTACGCATGCTTAGCAGCTGGTGCGTTGGGGGTAGCAGCTTGGCGAGACTGGGAGTTCGGCGCTGGAACCATTGCGCAGTTCTTGTTGTTACCCTTTCGCTTGCGGTTCTGTTGACTTGACCTAGGGACTTGAGGTGGAGCAGTATCGGTGCTTGGCTCAGTGGTAGCTTGGCTGAGATTCTTTGTTGGGACTTTGAAAGCTCCAGCCAAGACTCGCTTGTCATTGATCTCGGCTGCGAGTTGATAAGTCTTTTCGATGGTAGTTGGTCGCTGCTTGAACAAAGTCGGCTACACAATCGGGGAGAGCGCGGAGATACTTCTTGATAGCTTTCTCGGTAGTATCTACTTGACCTGGGCAGATAAGGTTGAGCTGCTTGAAGTGAGCGGTGAGACCAGCATTGTCACCACCATTCTGTTTGATACCCAAAACTCATTTTCCATATCTGGATTTCGTGCGGTTGGCAGAACTCTTTGATCATGAGCTCCTTAAGTTCCTCCCACGCGAGAGAGTAAGCTTCGTCGTTACCACGCCTGTTGCGCTCGGCGGTCCACCAGTCAAGTGCCCTCGACTGAAAGACTCCAGTGGCGTTAACAGTGCGGAGGTTTTCAGGGCATCCGCTTTGTCTGAAGGTGACTTCGATCGAGTCGAACCAATGAAATAGCTTGTTTAGTCCGTCTTCGTCGGTGAATGTTGCAGGACCGTAGGCTTTAAACTGCTTGAAGCTGAAGCGAGATTTCGGAGCATCGTTCTTGGAATCAACGGATGAGTTGCTCCTGACCGCTTGAATTTCGCTAACAATTTGCGGAATCACCTTAGCCATTTCCTTGGCTACAAGAAAAGCGATACGTTTGTCGGCGTTGTTGCGTTGAGCGGTGCGGCGTGTGTGAGATCCCATGGATGCCATTGCGATGGTGTGATTCTGTAGAATGACACATAGGGAATTTTTAGACGAGATCGATTATAATGGGTTTTCGTTTAAAAGCTTGCGTTTTACAACATAAACTTATTATTATTATTATTATTCACATAAGGCACAAAACACGTAAGCACGTATCCATGTAAGCACATAACCACGTAAGCACATAAGCATGTAGCACATATTTTGCACGTATTCACCTTCACTAGAACTTGCGTAGCGCGTTTATGAGATGCGAGGTATAAGCGTAATAAGCGAGAAGTACCGTGTATGAGGACATTCGCGTAAGAGAGTTGAGCGTTATAGTTTGGTTTTTGATTAGTTAGAGTTTTAGATTACGAGAGATGTGCAAGTTGTGCGTATTTAGTAAAGCGAAGAGCGATAAATCGACAAATCGATAAAGCTTAAGATTCACAAATGTAAAACACATATTTAATAATAAAGTTCGATGATGCGTAAGATCGGCGATTGCAGGCTGAAATCAATTTGGAGTGTCCTGGGTTTTGAGACAGCGACTACCCAAAGTGATTCGAGAATTCTCTGAGTTCGGGCACACGATTTGGCCTAATAGACAAATGCTCTCACCGTACAACGGTTAACGAAATTTATCCTTCCAGTTACGTCGTGCCCCGAGTCATCAAAATAGGCGAGACTTTGGTGAGATTGAAAATCGAGGAGTGGAATTAGTTATTAAGATGCGGGTTTCACCCCTAACTTAACAACTTCGTTCCATGTTTGTGGTTTTCCACCGAACATGCTGGGAATTCCATTGAGATAGAGGTGGAGATTATCGTTAAGATGTGGATATCACTCCTAACTTAACGAAAGAATCTCGTGCAGTAAATAGTATGCGGAGTGAGCGATCGTGTCGAGAGTTCTTGGTTTTCACACCCAATCCCGACAAAATCACTCATTTGTGTTATACGAGCGTTTTCAAACGTGTACGTTGTGTTTTGCCTTAGGAAAGGCATGTAAGCATTTAAGGCATGTTGGTTAAGCATTTAATGTCGAAGAACGGTCTAGTTTGGTACTTAGACTATAGACTAGGTCGAACATGGTAATTCTACCTAATTCCCTACAATTATGGCTCTGATACCAATCTGTCAAACCTCAACCGATGGCGGAATCATCGGGGCGCGACACTAGGCGAATCAGATTGTTCAAGAGAATTCCATAATACTATTAAAGCGACAATATTTAAGGGGTCGAATTTCCCATACAATTCAACAAACATTTCGCAAATAGTCAAACAGAGTACATAATCTCTTAAACAATTCCAATCCGATCTACCCTAGATTTTATTACATGAGTTTCTAAAGATAGTCCTAATCCGTTGCTGCTCTTGATAGTCATCAACCTGTCACATACGTTAAAATAAAAGTCAATACAATTAAGTAAAGGTGAGCAAACATGTTTGATAACATTATAATAGTGATAAAAGCGATTACGCCTAACCGACATGCATACGTAGAGAAAGTGAATCTAAGTAAGCTAACAATAATGATACAAGCTAACCAACACAACTGCGATGTGGAGTATGCGCGATAAGTGTTCACGAAAGCGAACACGCACGTAAAGTAAGTATGCGAGCCTTAACAACCCCCGAACCAATCGGGTGCCGAGTCCAAACTATAGTACTATCGTTGCTAACTGTGGTCTACAAGTCCTCATCATTCACACATAGCAAAACAAACATTCAACGATTCACGTATAACATGCGAGAGCGGTTAGCGTTAAAAGAATTTAGCATTGTGTGTGACGTGTTTTGATATAGAGACGTATGTAACACCCAAAAGTGCATTAATGCGAAAAAGGGTTCAAGTATACTCACTGTTAGTGTTTGATAAACAAACACGAAGTGGTTCTGGATTGAAGGGAGCGCCGGTTTAGCCTGTAAACGCGAACAGAAGTGCATCAGTCTCCCGAAGTGCTGAAACGGTCAACGAGTGAAGGAGCAGTGGACAAGTTCGGGCGAAGTTGTACCAAATCTCTTGGATTGGTACAAGTTCGGGCGAACTTGCCTGAAGTTTTCTGGAACATACAAGTTCGGGAGAACTTGGTACCCCTTCTTCAGGAATGGGTACAAGTTCGGGCGAACTTGACAGGTTTCCCTTGAAATGATACAAGTTCGGGCGAAGTTGGTCACCAATCCGGTGACAACTTCGAGCGAACTTGACCTTTTTCGGGTGAACTTGACTGTTTTGGTCCAAAATCCTTGCGTTTTTGCATCGTTTGCTGAGGAAATCGAGTGTCCATCCCTCGAACCTTAAGCTACTGAGCAAAACATTGGCTGGAGAGGTCTTCTGGATCAAGTTTTAGCCACTTTACAGAAACTCGGGCTAATCCAGGCGAACTTGTCGGTTCGTACGTGTTAGTCCAGTTTGTGCAAGGTGACGATATCGTCCTTGTGCTTCCGGATCTGAGATCTTGCTTGACAACGCCTCGTTTCACTTCATAGTGAACGAAACATACATCACATAATCCATATTTTGTGTAAAAATCAATGCTTTAAAAGGGTTTGCTCAGATCTAACACGTGGTGAGTCGAATCATCAAGATTTCTAGCTTGGGAAGCCAAGGCTAAGCCCAAATACACCCGTTTAGTGTAGATCTGAGTGAACAGAAGAAGTTTTGTAGAAAAAGATGAAGATTTTCATAAACAGAAGAGTTTTTGATGAAATCCAAGGTAATCCTTTTGTAAAATCGTAGTGAAAGCATTGTAGTTTGCATAAAACGGGTTGATTCTTACTTGGAAAACATAGAAATAAGGTTTCGGGAGCTCTGAGGCGAAGTTAGCAGCAAGGGTTGAATGAATGAGGTGTTGGGTATTAATAGGTGAGGAGAAATGGGAGTGGCAGCCATCAAGTTCGGCCGAACTGGCACAAGTTCGAGCGAACTTGGCACAAGTTCGGGCTCCGACCTAGGGCTGAGCTTAGTGCTTGGAATCGATCTTGGATCTTGGGTCACTCTAGTTCATGCCTATTTTGCACCTCGTTTCAGTCCTAGTCGAGTGTCATAATTGGGATCTTCTCGGATTGTTGTTCTCGTTGATTTGTTGTTCAAATCGGCTGCTAACAATAAACATATATTAAAAGCTTGTTGACTCTTTTCTTTTTTCATATCTAAATCGCCAAAAAAACATAACAAGCCAATAATGTGAACATCAATGATTATTTATTGTCAAATCTGCTAACAATTCTATAAACTTAGGGTGAAAGGAGTGGGCGGCAAACCCACTCGGCAAAGCGTTTTACCGCGCGGTAACACCGCCGCCGATGGGTTTTGCCAATCGGCAAAATCATGTAGGCGGTAAATGTTTGCCGCTCGAGAAACAACAAATAAACGGCTATATAGCCGTCGATAATTAAAAAAAATCAACTTTTTACACTAAATATTCAAACAAACCTAATTTAATTTATTTTACACAACATGATTTTAAAAGACGACGGAAACGCGGTTGCACCGGTACACATTCAAGATCCTCCGTTCGAGCCCGTGTTTGATGATAGAGTGTTGGACGAGCTAATGGATGAAGATACGCATTGGAGACTTAAACACGATCTCACGGTTCATCTCGCAAGTCAAGATTTACCCCACCTGTTGGTCGATTCTGACGAGGACTAGTTATTTTAATTGTTTTAGTTTAGTGTAATTTTATTTGTTTTTAATTTAATGTAATTTTTATTAATTCTACAGTTTAAAAAAAAGTTTACCAATTAATGAAGTGTCTAACCATTGTCAACACTTTTCAGCATAGTTTAAACTCTTAAGGTTGAATGACATGACACACTCTTATTGGTTGATTTTGAAGTTTACTTCTTTTAAGTGTTTAACCACTCCCTACACTCTTATAATATCAAGTTGCATATATAGTAACTTCACATGGCCTTTCTATCTCTTCTGTTTTTTTTTTACTTTTAGTATATTTTTATTTTTTTAACATTTATCTGTCAACATTTAGTATTGACACTTATAACCCTTTAATTTTCTAAACGTTTTATAATCATTTTTACGGACTTATTTTTATTTAGTGTCGGTACAAAATTAAATTTGATTAAGTTTTGACATTAATATAATGTGTTTTTGTTTCTTTTATGTATGTTTTCATTTGGTCTACGTTTTGACATAAATTTTGTTTTGAAACAAGTCGGTCAGATATAAAATATGTGTTTCTTTAGATTGTATAAATTTGACTTACTTTACGTTTCGGTTCCACCGCAACGCGCGGTACCATTTTTAACTTAAAAAACATAATTTTGCACTAATTTTTTTTGTACGAATCGGTATAAGTTCAAGTTGCTGTTCGACGCAAATTTTATTCGCAAATAAGTCAGGTCAAATATCAAACGCTTTCGTCCTTGTTTTTATGTACATCTTCAGTTCACCTATCGTTTGACGTAACTTTTTTCAGAAATGATTCGGGTCTTGACGGTACAAATCCAAGTTAATTTAAATTTTGATCCGCTGCAACGCGTTTACTAGTTAAAAACATATATAAAAGCGTGTTGAATTTTTTTTCCTTTTTCATATCCAACTAGAAAAAAAAACATAATGAGCAAATAGAGCTAGGTTTCGATACTATTATTAAGAATGGGCAAGGATAAAAGAGTGCAATGACTTTTTTTATTGGAACAATGACTTTCTTGTGTTTAGGCTACCGCACTTTCTATATTGGAGAGCCCGTTTCCCAATCTAGCCAAACTATGTTACTTTAACTGGGCTCACGCAGGTTATAGAGTTTGGTTTTGGCGTTCCCTGGGAAACCATACCGCGGGAAACCATACCGCCGACTATCAATTGACAGACGTTGTGCCACCACAAGAGTTGAACACTATCTTTTATAATACACGATGAGACGAAAACCCGGGTGGACTTAGGATAGTGTCACACCCCAACCAATGGTGGAATCATCGGGGCGCCGCACTAGGCGAATCAGTTTGTTCAATAGAATTCCATAACACTATTGAAGCGACAATATTTAAGAGGTCGAATTTCCCATACAATTCAACAAACATTTCGCAAATAGTCAAACAGAGTACATGATCTCTTAAACAATTCCAATCCGATCTACCATAGATTTTATTACATGAGTTTCTAAAGATAGTCCTAATCTGTTGCTGCTCTTGATAGTCATCAACCTGTCACATACGTTAAAATAAAAGTCAATACAATTAAGTAAAGGTGAGCAAACATGTTTGATAGCATTATAATAGTGATAAAAGCGATTACGCCTAACCGACATGCATACGTAGAGAAAGTGAATCTAAGTAAGCTAACAATAATGATACAAGCTAACCAACACAACTGCGATGTGGAGTATGCGCGATACGTGTTCACGAAAGCGAACACGCACATAAATTAAGTATGCGAGCCTTAACAACCCCCGAACCAATCGGGTGCCGAGTCCAAACTATAGTACTATCGTTGCTAACTGTGGTCTACAAGTCCTCATTATTCACACATAGCAAAACAAACATTCACCGATTCACGTATAACATGCGAGAGCGGTTATCGTTAAAAGAATTTAGCATTGTGTGTGACGTGTTTTGATATAGAGACGTATGTAACACCCAAAAGTGCATTAATGCGAAAAAGGGTTCAAGTATACTCACTGTTAGTGTTTGATAAACAAACACGAAGTGGTTATGGATTGAAGGGAGCGCCGGTTTAGCCTGTAAACGCGAACAGAAGTGCCTCAGTCTCCCGAAGTGCTGAAACGGTCAACGAGTGAAGGAGTAGTGGACAAGTTCGGGCGAAGTTGTACCAAATCTCTTGGATTGGTACAAGTTCGGGCGAACTTGCCTGAAGTTTTCTGGAACATACAAGTTCAGAGAAACTTGGTACCCCTTCTTCAAGAATGAGTACAAGTTCGGGCGAACTTGACAGGTTTCTCTTGAAATGATACAAGTTCGGGCGAAGTTGGTCACCAATCCGGTGACAACTTCGAACGAACTTGACCAATCCAGTTCGTGCAAGGTGACGATATCATCCTATCATCCTTGTGCTTCCGGATCTGAGATCTTGCTTGAAAATGACTCGTTCCACTTCATAGTGAACGAAACATACGTCACTTAGTCTGTATTTTGTGTAAAAATCAATTCTTTAAAAGGTTTTGCTCAGGTATAACATTTGGTGAGTCGAAATCATCAAGATTTCTAGCTTGGGAAGCCAAGGCTAAGCCCAAATATACTCGTTTAGTGTCGATCTGAGTGAAAAGAAGAAGTTTTGTAGAAAAAGATGAAGATTTTCATAAACAGAAGAGTTTTTGATGAAAACGAAGGTAATTCTTGTGTAAAATCATAGTGAAAGCGTTGTAGTTTGCATAAAACGGGTTGATTCTTACTTGGAAAACAGAGAAATAAGGTTTCGGGAGCTTTGGGGCGAAGTTAGCAGCAAGGGTTGAATGAATGAGGTGCTGGGTATTTATAGGTGAGGAGAAATGGGAGTGGCAGCCATCAAGTTCAGCTGAACTTGGCTAGTTTTACTTGAACTTGTGCAAGTTCGAGCGAACTTGCTTATTCTGCAGATCTGGCCAACTTTCGGCGATGTTGGGGTGCCCAACTTTGGCCGAACTTGGCTAGGTGACTAAGTTTTGTTCATTATTTGTTCGTTAGGTGCTTGTTTGGCGATTCGATTCGTCTTAGATAGTTACGTTAAGCGTTTTAGTGAGGTGTTAAGCGTTGGGATAATAAAATAATGCGATTTGGAGATTCGTGCGAGCGAGAGCGTTGCGATAGCGAGTACAACTATAAATCATAAAACACATATAACACATAAATAACATAATGTAACATAATTAACCGTGGTTTGAGTTTGCGTTGAGAGTTGCAAGTATTAAGCAATTTAAATGCGATAAATAAGCGATGTAATATGCGTTTTAAAATAATTGTAAACCATTATATCAATCTCAGGGTACAAAACGGTTTAGAAAAACAGATTACGACGGAAAATAACGAAAATAACTGAATTAACGGATTTCGGATAACAATCCGAAAGTTCGGGTTATTATAGATAGAAACTGGTACCTCTGCAAGGAGACTAAACTCTATCCATTATTGCATAATCTACCAAAGTAACACAAGTAAAAATTGAATTTAAGTGTCCATTAAAAACCCAAAACTTCTCAACTAGCCCACAAATAAAAGAGTACAATGACTTAAGATGTGATTTAACGGGGTTGTCGCATATGGCATGGGGCTAGACATGCTTTTTGAGACACAAAATTGAAACATTTAATGAATTTAAAATTCTAAGAAAATTTAAAACTAAAAGGGTTGTACGATAAAATAAATTTTCGTATTCAATTTGTTTGTTATCGATTTTCATCTAACTTTTTAAAATTTCATATTAACCTTTTTATATGATTATTATATAAAATTCGGTTTAAGAAAGAACCAATCCTAATTGCAAGAATCATGAGAACCACTTTCAGCCAATAAATAATCCAACACATCATCACAATCAAATTTAAATAAGAAAGGTAATATGGTAACTTAATGCACCTGTCACCTCTAACTTCTCTCCTCTTTTTATACATCACACGTCAAATCTCTCTCTCTCCTTTTTTTTTTTATCAGATCTCAATCTCTAAACCATTTAATCTTCAAATGATTCACTCTCTTCTCAAAACCATTCAATCTCGAAGCTCAAAGGAAATGAAGAGTTGCTGAAAAAAGATGATGATGGATCTGCTATTGTTGCGCCTTTCAGATAGTGCACCCCGAATGAGAGAGAGATTAGGGAGAATAAGGGCTGCAGGTAACCGCGAGCGTCGGTGGCACCACAGCTGAACACGACGCAGAAGTATAGCATAAGGTGACAAGCATGAAGGTAAGTATGGTTTGTTTAGTGTAAAAAAACATTACCAACCGATGGTGTTTTTTTTTTGGTTGATTGAAAATTTAGGGTTCTAGTGATGGTGGTTCGTTTAGGTAGTTTTATAGATCGAGCTTCATAAATATTTGTTTTTTTTCCAGATTTTACAAGAAAATCAGATTTTTAAGGGAGAAGTTGATAAGAAAACCAGATCTGAGCTTTAACACCGGCGTTTGGGGATGGGGGCGGTGGTGGGGGATTTGGTCACTAGGCCGGCGGCAGGGGACGGTGGGCTTAAACGCCGGCGTGGCGGCGATGATGTTTACTCTCACAAAATAGAGTTGCGTACGATGGCGGTTGGAAGTGGTGAGAGGACGGCTGCAACGGTGGGGCGCGGTGGATCTCGAAAACTCGTTGAACAGATCGGTGGATCTCGAAAATTCTTTCTCTGTCCTTTATTCGTAAACATCAAATTTAAATTCTCTCACTAGCTCAAACTAATCCACTAAACCTGTAAAAACAGGCGGTGTTTGGGGGAGAAGATGTACGGCGACAATCGATGAGTGTGACGACAGGTGTGGGGGTTTGACGGGGGGCTGAACGGCGGTGTTTGGTGGTTCGACGGCACATGGTGGTGGGTCAATTTAAAATTTTAACACTAGTTTGTATATTTAGTTATCACTAATGTAGGATTTGTTTAAGGAACAGGCACCCATTGTGTTATTTAAGTTGGACATAGGTAGATATTTTTTTATGGTAAATTGGCACAGGAAACTTCAGCAAATTTAATGGCTGCATGTAAGCTGTGAAACGCAATACAAGAAAACTTGTTGTCAATACTTTACAATCTGGGCGTAAAAAAATTTAGAACCGCGACGTAAAAAAATTAAAATCTTTTAACATGGGCGCAATTTTTTAAAACCGGGGCGTAAAAAATAATTTACAATCAGGGTTGGGGGATAAACAAAAAAAAATCGTTAGAATGTAAACTTCGATTTGTGAGTTTTGTCTAAGTTTTACGTTTGGTGTAAATTAAATCGTTTCTTAAAAGTAAATGCTAGTTTTCGACAAGTTATATTTGTGTAAATAAACTTTACAACCAGTGCGTAAAAAAGTTTAGAATCTTTTAACAAGGGTGTAAAAAATATTTACAACCGGGGTTGGGGGTAAAAACAAAACAAAAATTCGTTTGAAGGGTGTCGCATTTACACGTATAACAAGGTTGGGAACAAAGTGTAAACCTTTTCCGCTTGCTGTAAAAAAACAATAACAGATTTTAAACATGGGTGTAAATTATTTTTACGAGACAATACTATAAGTGTAAAATCTTTTAAAATGAGCATAAAAACTTTTTTTACGCCCTTGTTAAAAGATTTTAAACTTTACGCCCCGCTTGTAAACTTTTTTACGCCACGGTTGTAAAGTTTATTTACATAATTTTTTTAAAAACTTTTCTTAAAACTTTTACGCTACCCGTAAAAACTATACGTTAAAACTTGTTTACATCCACATGTAAAAAAAACATTTGCGTGTGAGTTTACATTCCACAATTAAAAAAACATTTACATTAGACAATATGCGTAAAATACTTTTGGACATTTTACGCCACATGTAAAAAATTCATTTATGTGTGAGCTTACATTGGACATTTGATAAAAACATTGACAATCAACACCCGTTTGTAAATCGGATTCTGTTCTGGTGCAAATCTCAGTTTGGATTTTCGTTACCTTTTCATTCAAAATTTTGGTGCTATATGAAAGCTGTGTTTTTTCTTTACTTTCATAGGGTGTTAAGCTTATGGTCAAAGACGAGGATAGCACACAACAAATGAAATTTGGGTTTACGTAAAACGTTTTACCGTAATGTAAATTGGATTTTATGGGTAATGTAAATTGAGTTTACCATAAAGGTTTGTCTAAGTTTATCGGGGTTGTTGTCAATATTTTAGATGGTTCGCATACTTTAAAATGGTGATGAAAAGCTAAAAAAACTTGTAAAAAAGTTTTTTAAAACGTTACTTAAAAACTTTACGCTACCCGTAAAAACAATATTCGTAAAAAAACTGTGTATTAAAAGTTAAAAAGACTTTTTTTAAAACTTTACTTAAAAATTTTACGCTACCCGTAAAAAACTATACACAAAAAAACTATGTATGAAAATGTTTACGCTACCCGTAAAAAACTATACACGAAAAAACTATGTATGAAAATGTTGGCGTAAAAAAGTTCGGCGTAAAAAACACTCGTAAAAAATGTTTGGCGCGTTAAAACGTCGGGTAAATAAGGGGCGTAAAAACGGCGCGCAAAAACGACGGGTGATAAAACGGCGCGTAAAACGTCGGGAGATAAAACGGCGCGTAAAAACGTTGGGTGATAAGGGGCGTAAAAATGGCGCGTAAAAACGTCGGGTGATAAAACGGCGCGTAAAAAACACCCGTAAAAAATGTTTGGCGCGTTAAAACTCGGGTGATAAAAAGTCGGGTAAATAAGGAGGGTAAAAACGACGCGTAAAAAGGGGCCTAAAAACGGCGCGTTAAAAAACGGCACGTTAAAAAACGGCACGTAAAACCGGGCGTAAAAAACGGCACGCAAAGATTGTGCGCAAAAACGGCGCGCAAAAACAGGGTGAAAAAAATGGCTCATAAAAACTTTTTTTTATAAAAAAATCTTAAATTTTTTTTTATCAAACCATAGGGACCAACCAAGCATTTAACTCAAAAAATTTTGTTTGATAAAAAATCAAATTTTAGTAAAAAATAATTAATATAATAAAACAAAAAAGGTAATAAAAAAACAATAAGTGTAATAAGACAAAAAAAAATCAAATTTACTTAAATACTCTTTTTACATTAAAATATTAAAAACATAATAAGACAAAAAAATGTTTTATAATGGTTTAATTACTTTTAATCTCATCCATCTATCTGCAAGATCTAACGGTTTGAAAGTGGTTCTCATAGTTCTCACAACTTGTGGTGGTTCTCATTTTATCCAATCACTTATTAGATATATCCTTATTTAAAGCTCTAATACATATTGACCCAATCAAAAGTTTTAGTTACATTATATATTCCACAATTTATAAAAAAAAGACACAATACCTTTTCAAACATAAAAAAAACCTACACCTTTAAATGCCTTTCATTTGCTTTTCATTCCCCCGACCGCTTGAAGTAAACCCTAGAAGTTGCCAAATCCTCCACTGTGAAGAGAACTCCGACTACGAGAAGATTGTCTGGTGAAGATAACTGACGTCCAACGACGCACCAGGGACGATGACCGACAGGAACAACCACCAGGTGCCTTTTTTATTCAATGTTTGCTAGGTTTGATTCAAGGTAGGTTTGACCATAGTTGTTAAAAGCCATCGCCTGTTGCGCTTAGGCCCATTTTTCAGGCGAGGTCGGTGCGTTTTATGTTGAGGAAATTGCGCTTTAATATCCAAGTGATGGTTTAGGTGCACATTCCGGCGACATTCCTAGATTCCGGAGAGTTTCCAGCTAAATTCTCTAAATTCTGGCAAGATTCTAGCCAGACCTATACTTTTATCTAAGGAAAGCTACTTTTCTACACTAATACACTAATATTTTTGAACTTTTGGTATTAATTGATGATATTAAGTGTTATATAATAGATTTTGTTTATTTTATTTAAAATATAGTTTTCTTTTTCTAATACATAATATATTTTTTATTGTTTTCATTATGTGCTTTATTTTTCTCAGGCCCTTGCTTTTTTGCGCTTTGCGCCTAGGTCTCAGGCGAAACCTATCCCCCTTGAATGCGCCCAGCTCCTTTAATAACTATGGGGTTGACAACCGGCCAACCCTGAAAGGAACAAAAAGGATGAAAAGCATGCACGTGTTTTGTACGGTTTACAATTTGAAGATGGGGACAAATAAGTTTGATTCGCAAGGTGGTTTTGGCAAGAATTTATATTGGCTTAGTTTAGCAATGGACTGTAAGCCTGTAATGACCATATAAACTGATAAGAGATGTGTCGATGATGATTGATAATGGTGGTTGGTGGAGGTTGTATAAAAACCGATTACAAAACCAAAACTGGAAAAAAAACCTAATAGAAAAGCTTAAATTGAAATAAAAAGGCACAAGAAAGGAAAAAAATTTACTACCTAAGGGTAAATTTAAGATTTTTGTTTTTTAGTAAAAAAAGAATAAAATAGTCATTATTTGATAAACTTATAATAAAATGGATATATTTGATATTTTTATCTTAGGGAATTGGTCTGTAATAATAACACCTAGACCTTATTGACCATTAATAATTCCACCTCAGAATATTCCTCCCACCAGTCCCACCTTTCACATATTTTTCCTACAATGGTCCCCTGTTAAAAAAACTTAACGGAGCTAAGCTTTTTTCCAAATTATAAACAGATTTGTTAGGGCTTTTGATCAGAACAATGATACGACTCCATTGATGTAAAACTTACTTTGAAATGGTGCTCCAAGTGACTTGATTTTGGTTAATTGGATATTTAAACACCCGAATTGAAGCATTATTTTCATTGTTTGGAGCACCGTTAGGCAAGTTTTACATTAATGAACTCGTATCGTCGTTTAATCAAAAGCACTAAAAATTTGTTTGTAATATAGAAAAAAGCTAAACTCCGTTAAGTTTTTTTTAACGGGGGACAATTGCAGAAAAAATAGGTGAAAGGTGGGACTGGTGAGAGAAATATTCTGAAGTGAGATTATTAATGGTCAATAAGGTCTAGGTGAGATTATTATATGTCAATTTTCCTTTTATCTTTTAGTAAAGGGAAATACGAAATATAATTTTTAGCTTAGGTAAATATGTAATTTATAAAGTTTGCAGAATGATATATGTAATTGCTCCTTTTTTATTATCACTTTTCATCAAACTTTTTCAAATTTCGTATTAACTTTATTTTTATCATCAATTTTCATTTAGCTTTTAGTTTAGTTTTTTGTAACATGATTGTTTTCCTATGTTTTAATATAAATTTTATTGAAATCTATGTTGCATTTAATATGTGGCTCAAGTTACAAAAAAGTTTGTACTAAAATAGAGAGAGAGAGAGAAAAACAATTTTCGTACTCAGATTTGAAAAGTAAAAATATATACTACGTGATATTAGAGAAAGACTAAATTAAATGTTGAGTGAGCGTTATAAAAATGATAAAAAAGTAAAAATATATTCTACGTGAAATTAGACAAAAATTAAACTAAAAAAACTAAACTAAATGTTGAATGAGCATTATAAAAAGGAATATTGAAAAACTTTGGAAATGTCAAGCATGACAAGGGTGACAACTCAATTTGTGTAAATTTTTCAAAATGATACCACCAATTATTTATGTTCTCTCAACCTTACTCGTTATACCATCAATTATTTATGTTCTTTCAACCTTACTGGTTATACCATCATTTATTTACGTTCTTTCAACGTTACTCGTTTATAAAAAAAAATCACGTAATAACATATTAACTCAAGATGACGAGTTAAAATAAAATAATAAGAGAATAATAAATACATAAAAATGGAATAAATATTGGACTACCAGATATCTGAAAATTTCACATAGTGGATTTCAATATCTGAACCAAATCCGAAATTTCAGATATTCAAATAGGATTCGGATATTCGTTATAAATATATGTATTATCTATTAATTTAAAAAAAATCTTAATTTAATTAAAAGTTATTTCGGGTATTTGAAACGTTCAAAACTTTTCTAAAAAGATCCGAAAAATCCCGAATTCATAATAAATATTTAATATTTAACATTCGAATTACATAGTTAAGTTAAAGAAAAAACTTGGTCAATAACATGATATAAATTTTATTAAAAACAAAATTATATTTAAAAAAAGTATTTTAGGGTATCGTAATTGCCGGTAATTACGCACTTTGATTACTAGAAGACTGTAATTTTTTTGTGCGCATGTGTTTTATTCTTATGTGATCGTTAACTTTGGTGAAATATAATTAAGTACTTCAACTCTCCTACTTTTTGTATTTTACGTTTATGATTAATGAATATTTATTTATTCGTTCATTGTTTTAAAGTTGCTTATACTCTCTGCATTTAGATTTGGCGGAAAATAATTATACATCTTGACTGCCTACCGAGATGATGACTAAATAATTTGTATTTTATGTATATGTGATCGGTAATATCTAAGGAAGATAGTTACAAACTTCTACTACTCTCCTTGTGTTTTACATTTATGTTTAGTAAATATTTTTGTCAAAAAAACATGTATCATGAAGATCTAAACCCAAACGAATGATTTTATTAACCCTCAATTGATACAAAGAAATAACACTAAACTTGACAAAGTAGACTCTCTTCTCTCTTCACTCCTGCAGATTATCAACAAGATAATCTGCCTTAGACAAAGATCTAAACTCAACACTTAATGAATCAAAGAAATTCACAGTGTGAAAACCCTAATCGCCTAACACAAGAGAGAAACTATAAGAGACACCAATAATGCAAGTTGAGAAGACTGAAGATGAGATGAAGCCTTATATACTGAACCCGGATCCAGCTACTATATCCGAATCACTCGGATATAGTTATAATCACTTGTTTTATTGTTGTAACAAACTCTAACAATATAACCATCCTAAAGTCAGTAGCAAGTATAAGCCCAATAAGTCAATAGCAGCAAGCCCAATCTAGCAACTCAGCAAGCCCAACTCAGCAAGTCCAACTCAGCACTCAGCAAGTCCAGATCAGCATTAACAAATGAAACAAAAAACAAAAAGAAACAAATAAGACACAATAACAACAAAATAATAGAATTGTATTATAAACGACTCTATTTTTCAACACCCCCCTCAATTCTATTATTTAAAAAGATCAAATAATCCCAGTTTAGAACAAAAATTTTGATGTAGTTTTAATAAAACACCTTTAGTAAAGACATCTGCAATTTGATTTGCAGATTCTATACTAACACATTTCAACACACCCTTTGAAATCAAGTCTCTTAAGAAAATAAATCTAATTCAAAGTGTTTGGTCCGATCATGAAACACTGGATTCGCTGCTATAGACAATGCAGCATTATTATCACAATGCAAGTTTATAGGAATGTCAACAGATGTCCTAGTAACTAAACACTTTGCCCTATCTGAATCAGCAAAACCACATAGATTAAATGAGCTACTCTTACTGAACAACAGACCCTATCCTGGAGCAGACTTCAAGTATCTCAATAAATGGAAAGCCAACTTTAAACGACCCTTGTAGGACTATGCATGAATTGACTAAGTACATGTACAACATATGAGATATCAGGTCGAGTGTGAGACAGGTAAATCAACTTTCCTACTAATTGCTGATAACCAGTGATATTTTCTAACGGACCAGAATTACTTTCAAGCAAAGCATTAACAACATGACTTTGATCTATAGGAACATTAACTAGTTTACATCCTAACATGCCATACTCAGTTAATAAATCAATGCAATATTTTCTTTGAGATAGACAAATTCCATCCTACGGTTAACACTTCTATACCTAAGAAATATTGCAATAAACCAAGATCTTTGATCATGAATTTCGTTTTTAGACTTTGCTTTATATTTTCAATTTCTGTTACAGAATTCCCTGTAACAACAATGTCATCTACATACACAAGTAGCACAACAAAGACACCATTTTTATTTTTAACAAACAATGATGTGTCACATTTACTTTGAACAAAACCAATTTCAAACAATACACCAACCAATTTTTCATTCCACATACGAGGGGCTTGTTTCAGTCCGTATAATGACTTATTAAGTTTACAAACCTCAGTTTACTATCATTAGAATTATATCCTTCAGGCATAGACATATAAAACTCCTCATGTAGGTCACCATACAGAAATGCATTATTAACATCTAACTGATACAGATTCCAACTATTTTGGACAGCTAAAGCCACTATACATCTAACAGTAACTAACTTAACAACAGGAGAGAAAGTCTCCTCGTAGTCAATACCTTCTTTTTTACTAAACCCTTTAGCAACAAGTCTTGCTTTATATCTTTCTATTTCTCCATTAGATTTATACTTTATTTTATAAATCAATTTACAACCCACAACACTCCTCTCTACAGGTTTATCCACAACATCCCAAGTGCGATTTCTGTATAATGCTTGAATTTCATCATCCATTGCAGAAATCCAGTTGGAATTTTGTATTGCTTCTTTATAAGAGTTGGGTTCAACCATTTTGGAAAGAGTAGAAGCAAAACACTTGTTTTCTAAAGTTAGTTTAGAAAAATTCACTACTTTTTCAACTCCATATTTAACCTTTCCATCTAATACAAATTCAGTTAACTTTTTACGCAAAACAGAGGTTCTAGAAGATCTTCTAGGAACATTAGAAACGCCAGAACTCAATGTGTCACCCTCAGAAGCAGATTGTTCGTCATTTGTAATATTCACAGGGTCTGCCATGTTAGATAATTCAAGATTCTTTCTTGTCTGCTGACCATCAGCCCTGACAGGAAAATCATTATGAATTTCCGACTGCTGACCAAGCTGTGTTCTTACATCAGCATCACCAGAAACCCTTCTATCATCATCGGGATCACTCACAGAGTGTTGAAGTTCTGAGTTATCATACAAATCAAAAAAATTAAGTGTATTAACATGTTTTAAAGGATTAGAATCATAAGTTTCAAAAACAGACTGTTCTTTGAATGGAAAATTGTTTCATAAAACTTAACATCCCTTGAATAATAGTTTTTGAATCTAAACTAAACAACTTATAACCCTTTTTCTCAATTGAGTACCCAATAAAAACACACTTTTCTGCCCTACTATGCAACTTATCATTATCATTTAAAACTGTACAAAAACTTAGACAACCAAACACTCTCAAATGTTCTAAGAAGGGTTTGAATTTATACACTAATTCATATGGAGTTTTACGATTCAGCACTGAAGAAGGAGTCATATTAATAAGATAAGCAGCAGTTAGCACACACTCATGCCAGAATCTAACAGGAACATTACTTTGAAACAGCAAAGCTCTAGCAACATTTAATAGATGTATGTGCTTTCTCTCCACAACACCATTCTGTTGTGGAGTGTAAGCACATGTAGTCTGATGCACTATTCCATTTTGACTACAAAAAACATTCATTTGATTGTTGACAAATTCGGTCCCATTGTCACTTCTAAACACCTTAACAGTTTTCTCAAACTGAGTTTTAACTATGTTAAAAAATTCTTTAATATTTTCAAAAACTTCAGTCTTGTTTTTCATTAAACAAACGCAAACGGCTCTGGAATAGTCATCAACTATAGTTAAGAAATATTTGTGACCTTTCCTGCTAGCAACCCTATAAGGACCCTATACATCCAAGTGGACAAGTTCTACCAACTGAGAACTCTTATGTTCACTCAGAGGAAAAGGTTTTCTATGTTGCTTGGCTCTGTGACACACATCACAAGGGCCATGATCAGTAACAGAAGACATTTTTAAAGTATTTTTTGACAAACTAATGACCTGATCAGCAGGGTGTCCTAATCTAGCATGCCATAGTTTGTAATCAGAAATACTACCACTACACACCTCATTAGAAACAATAGAAGACCCACACATATATAAACCTTCAAGTTGTCTACCAATCACCAGGACTTTCCTGGTTAACAAATCCTATATATAACACTTATGTTCATCAAATCCAATATACAGTTTATTGTTCCTAGCCAATTTATGTACAGATATAAGGTTCACACAGTACTCACAAATACATCATGTAAAATCACACCATCAGCAAGCTTTAAAGATCCTATTTTAGTTACACAAGCATTAGTTCCATTTGGATGCTTAACTTGAATCTTTAAATTTGAAACATCAATATAATCAATTAAACTCTTCTCTGATTTTACCATGTGATTGTTAGCCCTTAAGTCTATTATCCAACTAGAACCATTCCCAACATTTAGACCAAAGGAATAAACAGATTTGCTAAACACAGTAGAACAGAACACCCCACCTGTAACATTGCAGCTTTGAGGTGTTTCAGGTGTCTTATCTCTCACTAAACTCAACAGCTTAGACAATTGGTCAGAAGTCAAAACAGACACAGGAACACTAGATTCAATAACAGAAACATTATTACTTGAACTTGATTTCTTACCCTGACTCCCTCTTGGTGGTTTCATCCAAGAGGGATACCCAATCAACTCAAAACATTTGTCAATAGAATGTCCAGTTTTGTTACAATTTGAACATTTTAAATTTTGACCTTGATTTTTAACAAACTTCTTCTTACTAACTATACCAATACTATATTTAGCAAACAACCCAACGGTTTTATCATTAGACACACTAGCATTAGATTGTCTATGAGATTCTTCCCTAGACACTACAGAGAAAGCCTCTTTCACAGTGGGAAGAGGCTCTCTAATAAGCAAACTAGTTCTAACAGACTGATAAGCATTGTCTAATCCCATTAAAAAACTGCATCAGTTTAATAAGATGATTAAAATTGTTAAACTGTGTTGAAGCATCACAAGTACAAGTAGGAATTTGAAGAATTTGATCCATTTTTTTTCCACATAGTATTCAACTTATGGTAATATTCAGCAACAGGCATACCAGACTGACTAAAAGAGTTAATCTTCTGATACAAGTCAAACATAATAGACCATCTACTTTGTCATAAGTATCCCTAAGTTCTTTCCAAACATTAGAATCAGATTTAGAGTACACATGACCTAAATATAATTCTTCAGACACGAATTAAGAATCCAAGTAAGAACCACCGAATTACATCTCTCCCACTGAGTTTCAAGAACAGGATTACCCTCAGGTTTAGCAAAAGTTCAATCAATAAACCTGTTTATTTTTAACCCTTAAAGCCAGACACATAGCATTAGCCCATACAGTGTAGTTTTCAGTACCTTTAAGTTTTACACTAATTATCGTTAAATTTGTGGAATCACTTGCATGAAGATACAAAGGATTATCATGTTCAAGTTTACTTATCAAGGTTTCAGCACCCACATTCTCATGATCCCCCATACTAGATATATCAAACAAGAACAATCAAAGATATACCAAACAAGAACCAATCAAAGATAACAAACTTAACACACCTACACTGCGAAACCGTACCAGGGACCAGATAGTATGTTCGTCACTCAAGGTGTCTACCCAGGCCTTTGCACAGAAGCTGTATATTAACTAGACCAGCCAATATAACCAGAATCACAAACCAACAACAATTACAGTGACCCAATAACAAACCGGCCCTACAAGTCCGACATCAACAATATCTAAAGACAAAAAAAACAAACAGTAAACAAGAACGAACTCACCGGGTACAATCCCCCATACTATATATCAAACAAGAACAATCAAAGATATACCAAACAAGAACCAATCAAAGATAACAAACTTAACACACCTACACTGCGAAACCGTACCAGGGACCAGATAGTAGGTTCGTCACTCAAGGTGCCTACCCAGGCCTTTGCACAGAAGCTGTATTTTAACTAGATCAGCCAATATAACCAGAATCACAAACCAAAAACAATTACAGTGACCTAATAACAAACCGGCCCTACAAGTCCGACATCAACAATATCTAAAGACAAAAAAGAAAACAAACAGTAAACAAGAACGAACTCCTCCAAATCCAGTTAGGGTTTTTCAATCTTCGAGGATTGTACCCTAACCAGAGCGGCAGCTTCCAAGAATCTTCTAACAACAGTCCTCAGCGACCAGATCTGATGTCGGCAAACAACAGTTCACCAAGACACAGATAACTCCTCAAACCCTAGATCTAGGGTTTCAGAATCTTGGCCAGCACACACTTCAAGACCAGACGATCTTCAAGAATCTGGAGCCAACAGCACTCCAACTACCCGGATTTAAAGAAAACACACCAAGACGAAGACAGATCTGACTTAACCCTCATAGCGGAAAACACAATCGGAGTCGAAAGAACGCCGATATAACCCTAAGAGCACTCAATGCTCTGATACCATGTCAAAAAACATGTATCATGAAGATCTAAACCCAAACGAATGATTTTATTAACCCTCAATTGATACAAAGAAATAACACTGAACTTGACAAAATAGACTCTCTTCTCTCTTCACTCCTGCAGATTATCAACAAGATAATCTGCCTTAGACAAAGATCTAAACTCAACACTTAATGAATCAAAGAAATTCACAGTGTGAAAACCCTAATCGCCTAACACAAGAGAGAAACTATCAGAGACAACAATAATGCAAGTTGAGAAGACTAAAGATGAGATAAAGCCTTATATACTAAACCCGGATCCAACAACTATATCCGAATCACCCGGATATGGTTATAATCACTTGTTTTATTGTTTTAACAAACTCTAACAATATAACCATCCTAAAGCCAGTAGCAAGTATAAGCCCAATAAGTCAACAGCAGCAAGCCCAATCTAGCAACTCAGCAAGCCCAACTCAGCAAGTCCAACTCAGCACTCAGCAAGTCCAGATCAGCATCAACAAAAAACAAAAAGAAACAAATAAGACACAATAACAACAAAATAATAGAATTGTATTATAAACGACTCTATTTTTTTAACAATTTTTGTGTTAGTTTAATGTTTTAATATTGTTAATATTATTTGTATTATACACACCTCAATTACCCGACTACGATGAATACTTGATATTTACTTTTTTGTATTTTACTTTTATGTTTGGTAAATATTTATTTGTTAGGTAATTGCATTAAAAATTGTTAATATTATTTGTACTTAGAATATTAAAGAATGGTTGAGTGAAGAGTATGTAGGTAGTAAGTGATGAGTATTTCATGGGTTGGTAATTAACAATATTTTAGCATTATACAAAAGAATTGTTTATTTATATAAGTTTACTTGTAAATACGTGAGATATCTTTTTGTTTAATATAAGATACTATAAAAGTTACCGGTCGGATTGTGTAGCAGGCAGATCATGTTTTTTATCGCCACTATTCCACTAACGAATTTGATTGTTACTACCACCTTTGGCGAAAAGTGGGACCATGCATTGAAGAACCATCATGGGGCTCCACCATCGGGCGTCACTGATGATGGTATAAATCAACCACATTTATAGTAAGCCATGGCCAAAGGACCACCAATCATCCGATCTTAACATAAAAGAAAGAAAACAACAAACAATATAATAAATACTTATTCATGGTCCGAACACACAACTTGAAATTAGAGGTCATCTTCTAGCGACATTAATACACTACTTGGACCAAATGCACCATCCTTAATGGACTACGTATCTGGAGGTCTTGTTCGGCCACTCCCAAGAACGAGTAAGTAGAGCCAAACCTGAGCTCGTTTGGGGTCAAGCTCTGTGCGTTTAATTTAAGAAAGATTGGGCTCGAGCTCGGCTGATTTAAAGCTCTATTTTAAAGGTGTAGCTCGTTTTCAAACTCGAGCTCAACACGTTTATTATTTATTTATTTAATTGGTTTATAATTATTTACATTTATTATAATTTGTGTGTGTATATATATATATATAATAAAATACATTATTTGATTGTTGTTATCACACTACTATGTTAACAAAATTTATTTTATATAAACATAACTACTTTAATAAATTAAATAAATATCTATGCGCAAAATGCTCGAGCCTAAATGACCCAAATGTTCTGTATTGTTGATATAAGATTACAAGTTAATAACGAGTTTTTGAGGAGACCATTGTACTTGTAAGAGAAGATGGTACTCTAGTAACTACCAAGTGATTATGGTGGAGGCCGCTGGAGAGAGGAGTGTTCAACGGGCGGCTATGATGGGTATAAGCGGGGAAGCACAATAGTAAGGAAGAGAGTGGAGAGAGGGGCGGCCAACGATGATCGGAGGTGGTAATTAACGAGCTGGTGGCGATTTTGTTTTGGTTATTTTGTGGTCAAATAAAGTATTTATTTGAAGTGTAAACACTAAATATATAGTTCTTACATTCTGTTAGAAGTAGAATGTATTAGTCAAATATATTTTATATATTTCCATATATGTATTTAAATGTGTAGATCTCTAATTGATAGTTTCCTAGATTAGCCTTGGTTTGTTAGGGTCTTTGCTGTATATATAGGTGTATCCCTTTTGTTTGTAATCAATCAACATCGTACACTTTCATGGTATCAGAGCAAACGCTCTGAACCCTAGCAAACCTTCTGCCACCACTGTTGAGGCTACGGTCTCGACACTGCTTGTCTCTCTTCTTTGAGGCTACGGTCTCACACTTATTTCTCCTTACCCAAACCCAATTAACCCACATCTCTCTTTGTTCTCACTATGACCGACAAAGGAGAAACCTCTGCCAAAACTGCTGCTCTGCATCCGGTTTACACTGGGAACAACATACAAAACAAAGTTCGAGTGTTAGATGGAACTAAGGTAACATATTCATCATGGGTGAAATTGTTTCAGTTAAATGCTTGTGGCTACAAGGTTCTTGATGACATTGACGGAACCAAGCCACCGGGAAAGGAAGATCCCAACTATGAGTCTTGGATGGAGATAGACGCAATCGTGCTTCGTGGAACTACGGATGCGTGTCTGATGAACTTCTTGTTCGCATTCTTGAACCCGAGTCAACTGCTCTTGAAGCTCGGGGTCGTGTTAAAAGTATCTTCTTGAACAACAAACCCTCGCTGCAAGCCTACTACCAGAGGCTGAAGGAAATTGCGGATCAACTCTCTGATGTGGAACGTCCGGTTAGTGAAAATCACCTTGTTATTCAGCTTGTTCGTGGATTACCGCCTGAGTATGATACTGTTGCTGCTCAACTTAATCAAACACTTCCATCTTGGGAAGTCGTCGTGAATCTGCTGGATCCGGAAGAACGCCGTCAATCGGCACGGGAAACCCCGTTTGCTGCAGCTACTATTGAACCTCCTGCCCCTGCCCCTGAATCCAACCCGCAACCTCAGCGACGTGATAACGGGCCTCGTGGACAACCTAGGCACAACAATTAGCATCGCCGTTCCAAAAGACCTCGGCCCAATCGCGGTCCATCTCAGCAGCCCCACTCGCAAGCCCAAAGCAGCTCCAATCAGATTCGTACTGAGCCATGGTTTTCTGCCCAGACTAATGGGCCACATGCCTATGCTCCTTGGTGGGCCTCTCCATATGGGCCACCAGCGAGTTGGGCTCCCCCACCGTGCCCATAACCAACCTAACAGGGGTGGGCCACTCCATGGCAGTAGGGCCCTTGGCAGCCCAATAACCGGTCCAACAATAACAGTAGCTGACCCTCTTCATCTCGGGCTCCACCCCAAGCTCACGTCACTGAGTTTGACCCACTCCAACCTACTGACACTGGAGAGGCTTTTCAGGCGCTAGCTATGGACTCGAATGAACTGGACTGGCATATGGATACATGGGCGTCTAATCATCTCAGTGCAGATCCAGGTATATGTTATAACTCTCCTACTATTACTTCCATTAAATCGATTTTTTTTTTGGAAATGGTCACAAAATGCCAATACTTGGATCAGGGAACATTAGCTTTCCTCATTCTTAACACAACCTTTGCCTTAATAATGTCTTGTATGCTCCGAAAGTAATCAAAAACCTTATCTCTGTCAAACAATTTACTCGGGATAATAATGTATCTGTGGAATTTGGCCCATTTGGATTTTTTTGTGAAGGACTTCAAACCGGGATAATATTGACCCGTCACAACAGTGATGATAGTTATCTCTATCGGTCACCGCTCCTGCTCAAGTTCCCGCATCTTCTGCTTTTGTTGCTACCACTTCCGACTCGTGGCATGATCGACTAGGCCACTCGGGAGTTTCTATTGTTGATTTTCTTGTTTCTAATAAATTTATTTCATGTAATAAAATAGCAGAATGTTTTGCTATTCGTGTCAACTTGCGAAATGTAAACGCTTACCCTTTGTTTTATCTGATTCCACTACTGTTTTGCCATTTGATATTGTGCATTGTGACTTGTGGACGTCCCTAATTGTGTCCAACATAGGTTATAAATACTATATGATTTTGATTGATGATTACACAAACTACACTTGGCTCTTCCCTCTTCGCTATAAATCAGAAACTGTGACCAAATTCATGAAATTCTATACTTACATTAAAACTCAATCCCACCTACCTATTAAATCATTTCAATGTGACAATGGTGGTGAGTTCGATAATCATCAATTTAAACCTCGATCCATGGTATACAATTTCGATTCTCATGTCCACATACTTCCCAACAAAATGGCAAAGCCGAACGCATGATTCGTCGCATCAGCGAAATCATGCTTTCCATCCTTGTCCGAGCATCTATTCCTACCGCTAATTGGGTAGAATCCACTCACACGGTGGTTTATCTTCATAATATACTACCTACTAAGATCCTAAACAATCACACACCCACATCCGCCTTGTATCTCCGACACCTAACCTACAACCACCTACGGGTATTCGGTTGTGCGTGTTTTCCAAACCATTCGTCAACTCGTCCACACAAGCTATCCCATTGGTCTTCATTATGCGTCTTCCTCGGGTATCCCGCGGACTACCGAGGCTATAGATGCTTAAACTTAGAAACCGGGAAAAGTTTTTTCTCTCGCCACGTAACGTTTGATGAAACTACCTTCCCCTTCTCTCATTCACACCCCAACTGTGATTATTCACCCTTAGAAGTGATCTTTCCACTACCATTTTCACTCACCCTACATCATATTATTCTCCTACCCATGCAAACCCACTCGACACACTATTGTTGCTTCTACCCATACACATCCCACTCCCAATCCTACTGTCAACTTCCAATCACTCCTACCGATTCCTCATACCAGCCCTTTACCACTCCTCCTTTACACCATTCAGCCTCACCTCCAACACATAACCACCCGCCACATACATCGTCTTCCACGCCGCCTACACCACCACCACATCCACATCCGCCACCTCCCCAACCAACTCACCACATGACCACCCGACTCAAATCTGGTATCACGAAACCCAAAGTCCCCACAAATCTTCACACCACTACCCACCTGGCCGTATCCCCCTCCCAAAATCTCATTTAGCTGCTCAAACTGATCCAAATTGGCAAATGGCTATGAACGATGAGTATAGAGCGTTAATGGAAAATAACACATGGGAGTTAGTTCCACGACCAGACAACGCTCACATAATCCGTTGCGTGTGGTTATTTAGACACAAGTTTCACGCTAATGGCACTTTGCAAAGGTACACGTTTGGTCGTTAACGGGAAATCACAATAGATTGGTATCGACTGTTTTGACACTTTTAGTCCGGTAGTTAAACCCACGACAATTCGGACCGTGCTCAGCATTGCCATCTCCCGTGATTGGCCCATTCACCAACTAGATGTCAAAAACGCCTTCCTACACGAGGACCTTAATGAAACAGTCTACAAGTTTCAACCGCCCGACTTTATGGACAAACAACATCCGTCATTCGTTTGCCGGCTACGAAAATCTTTATACGGACTCAAACAAGCTCCAAGAGCTTGGTATCACAGATTCGCCACGTACATTACCAAGTGCGGTTTTTGTGGTACCTCATGTGACACATCACTTTTTGTATACCGCAAAGGATCACGCATGGCTTATTTATTATTATATGTCGACGACATTATACTAACCGCATCTAATGACAGTTTTCTTCATGAATCATTCACTCCTTGTCAACAGAATTTGCCATGTCAGACATGGGCAACCTACATCATTTTTTAGGTATACAGGTTACACGAAATCGAAATGGCCTTCTCCTTTCTCAAGAATCTTATGTAAAAGACATTCTAACTAGAGCAAACATGTCCACCTGTTGCAACACCCCATGTGAAACAGACTCCAAGTTAAGTGCTAATAAAGGTTCTCTCATGTCCGATGCCACCCTTTATCGCAGCCTGGCTGGAGCATTGCAATACTTAACGTTTACTAGGCCCGATATCTCTTAGGCCGTCCAACATGTGTGTTTATTTATGCATGAGCCACGCGAGCCTCATTTTTAATATTTAAAACACATTCTCCGGTACCTCAAAGGTACTGCAAATCATGGTCTTCATATCAGACCCTCCAAGTCGCTGAAACTTACAACTTATTCGGATGCTGATGGGGGGTTGTCCAGACTTGAGGTGATCCACTTTAGGTTACTATGTGTTTCTGGGAGATAATTTAGTATCGTGGTCATCTAAACGGCAACACACACGCAATCTCTTGCTCGAGTGCTAAAGCCGAGTATAGGGGTGTCGCAAACACGGCCGCTGAAACAAGCTGGCTTCGCAATCTTCTAATCGAGCTACACATAGTTACACACGAAGCCACCATTATTTTTTGTGATAACGTATTAGCCGTGTACTTATCCGGTAAGCATGTTCAGCATCAACGAACAAAGCACGTCGAAATTGATATTCACTTTGTCCGTGAGAAAGTTCGTATTGGAGATATTCGCGTGTTACACGTTCCAGCCGATTACCAGTATGCAGATATCTTCACCAAGGGCTACCTAAACAATTATTTAACAGATTCAAGTCCAGTATGTGCATGTGCGTTCGTCCATCTCCCGCTACGACTGAGGGGGCCTATTAGTCAAATATATTTTATATATTGCCATATATTGTATTTAAATGTGTATATCTCTAATTGATAGTTTCCTAGATTAGCTCTTGGTTTGTTAGGATCTTTGCTTGTATATATAGGTGTATCCCTTTTGTTTGTAATCAATCAACATCGTACACTTTCAGAATGGTCAATGAAAACCTACTCACTAAATAAACTTAACACAATCACTTAATTTTTAATGGACTCGTTGACTCTAATAAACTTAATAACGTAAGGAGGTTAGTCTAACTCTCGTGTTCAAATTTTTTTACTGGTCCCGATAACTTTATAAACTTTCCCCTTAACTTTTTGATTTGAATTGGTTATGTTTTAATCGTAAAAATGTATAAATTATGTGTTCATTAAGTTGCATGTTTGTTAGGTTATAATTTTAATTATTCTCCGTTCGTTATAAATTTCCAAGATATAAGAAAAAATAATTTGAAAAGGGTAAGACTAACAACTATCATTTAAAAAATATAATATTACCTTTTCTTTTATGGTTAATTTCTAAGATAAGTTTGAGTTTATTATTACTTCAAAGAATTTATAACAATATGTAGAATATGTAGATGTGAGAGGGTTGGTTGTGAGAAGGGAGATTAGAGACTAAGATGAGGCCGATGGAAGGCTTATGAATGGATATATTACAAGTTTTGTCATTTATCTTAACATTGTTTTCAGACAGTGTTCTTTTCAAGTGTGACCATTGTTTTGATTTTGGTGTTGGGGTTGGGTTTGATTATCTTGTGGCCTAGGACCACTACGACATGCAGTGTTATAATGCCCATACTGGTTACATGCGGTGCAATGTCGTCATGTGGAGGTGGTTGGATGGTGGTAATGGTTGGATGGTGGTTATTGGTGAAGGTGGCAGCTAAACGACAGGCTTTTTCTAGTGTTTGAGGTTCGGTCGCGGAAATGGCACTGAGAACGGCTGGCAGAAGTCCCTTGACGTACTTCGCGATGGCTCGCTCGGTGGTATGAACTTGATGAGGGCATAGGATACTAAGCTGCTTGAAACGGGTGGTGCAACCCGAGTTATTAACGCTGACTTGTTTTAGGGTTTAAAACGCATCTTCGAGCTTTTGAAGCTCGTGGAGCGGACAAAATTCTGACATCATGAGTTGCTTCACCTTTTCCCAAGGTAAGCGTAGGCGGCGGCGTTCCCACGAATCTTCCGCTCATTTGTCCACCAATCCAGTGCCCTTGATTTGAAGACACTGGTGGCATTGCGGGTCCGAAGATGTTTGGGACACTCGCTTTGGATGAAGGTAATTTCAATGTCATCAAACTATTGAAGCATCTTAGTAGCACCATCGTCGCCCTTGGAGGAGGTGGGGCTGCTAGCATTAAATTGCTTATACGTAAAGGTAGCTTGGGAAGGGTTGACTTTGGAATCAACCGAAACATTAGGGCTAGAGGAGGCTTGGATTTTGCTCACGATATCGGGTATAACCTTGGCCATTTGCTTGGCCATGAAAGTCAACATCTTTTTGTTGGAGCTTTCTCTTGAGATGACGACAGACATTTATAATATCAGGTAGAACGAATGTCAAGACTTGGTCAATGGTAAAAAGATTTTTGCATGATTAATGTATGATAGTGTAGCATATACGCATATAGGTTTCAAGTAGTTTCACATAAACATAGCATGTAATCATGTTGGAAAATCAATAAATGACAATGAAAGAGTTTTAAATTTTGTTTGTTCTCGAATATTATTATGGTTTTTAGGTTGCGAGTATGACGCAATTTGGACAATTCCAATTTTGAAATGAAGGTAAGCTCGACGAAAAATGCATAAAAATTGATGTAAGCATAAAAGAGATTCAATTATAAAACTTGGAATGTTTCGGAACGGAACTAAGACTATTCCAAAGTGATCAAACTTCTTATGATTTCAGGAATTATGCTTTAGCCTGATAGGTAGAATACTCTCATCGGAACTTTCTGTTAACGATATTCACCCTCCCGATTACTAAATATCTCTAGTCAATTGAAAGTTCGAGACTTTGGTGGGATTGAAAATCAAAGAATGAGACTAGTTACCAAGATGTGGATATCATTCTTAACTTGGCAATTTTGCTCCCTGAACGTGGTTGGCACTTAACTGTCGAGATAAGGAATTAAATCCAACTCGTTGGTAAGGTTCCACAAGAGTTTGAGAGTGAAATTGCCATTAAGGTAAGGAAATCACTCCTAACTTATTGGTAAAATTTCGTAAAAATTGAAATCGCAGATTGAAACTCAAAAACAAATTAAGGGTTTCACTCCTATTTTGGTATGGTCATTTCGATTGTGGGATACAAGTGTCTTTGTGTCTTTGTATTGTAGCGTAGTTTGCCTTAGGAAATGCATATATTTTTTAAGACAAAGAGAAGGAGATAAAAAGCAAGATGGGAGAATCAAGTATATTTAAGCAATTATAAAAGAATGGTCAAGTAGAGGTTTCTTAACTAAATACTAGGTCAATCATGGCAATTATCCTAATTCACTATAGTTATGGCCCTGATACCAATCTGTCACACCCCAACCATTGGCGGAAAACATCGAGGTGGGACGAAATAGATTGTTTAAAGAAAACATAGCACTATAATTGTGATAATAATTTAAATGCCAAATTTCATTCCATCATTAAATGTTACATTGTCTTGAAAATGAAAGTACAACACAATGCAAATTGAAACATAACAAGTACAAAATTCATAAATAAAGTTTCGAGTGAATTTCTAGTCCACTCTAAATAGATTTCTTACCATATCGTCATCAATTTTTTGAAACATGTATCAAAGTATATGTTAACACAAAATGGTCGGTGAGCATACAAGTTTGTCTATATGGCATAAGTATAAAAAAGTCTCAAATCCACATGTCACATGTATACTATTTTATACGAATCATACTAACTTGCATGAACTATAAGTCAAACCAAAGTGTCCACTAGCGTAATCTTATCATCACACTGAATAAGACCGTAAATAATGATTTCTTAACAAGGAACCACCACGGGCGGTGTGCTACTCCTATAGCACTATACATGTTAAGGGAGGCTTTTGAAAGTTAATGAGAGATAACATGCATATAATGTGCCTAACATGTGTAAAAATTAGCATAACCAGTAGCATGTTGATGGATTAAGTGTTTGTTTAAGCATGACTGTATGTGTGATTGTGAGTTTCATAATGATATATATTGCAACCCAAATTGTTTTAAAATGTAAATGTTGCGAATGCTTTCCACAAAGGTGAGCTTGGATGTGTTGGAAGGATGGACCACCGAGGTTATCCTAAAATGGATAAATAAGGTGTATGAGTATAAAAAATTTAGAATTCGAAGGAATTCGAACATTTAATAATATGAAAATACATAAACGTCTATCTTATTTGAATACTTATTTGGACACCATTTTAGTTAGTGTTTTTCATGAGTAAGATACTCAATGGAAACCCAAGATAAGAAGTTAAAGATTAGATAGATTTCCACCACAACACATGACATTCAACAATGGAAGGGTGGATATCATGGTTCGGTTTCAGATTGAATTTTGTATGTGTGTGTATATATATATATGTATATATATATATATATATATGTATATATATATATATATATATTATTTAAAGTCAAAGTCATAGATTGTCATGCAAAGGTAGGATAAATCCTTTAACCTTGGGATTTCACCAATACACAAATCATCTCAAAGATGATTCGGATAGTCATAAATATATAAACATAAGAACAAAAATAAGTTCCTCTAGTTCACCATACAACCAAGTGATTTAAACTAGACGAGTGCTTTCCAAACATGAAATGTGTTTGGAGACTTGCTGTAGTTTGCTCACTTTGTTTACTTGGAAGTTGTTTGATGGCTTAGATGGTATAGGATGGAAGCTAACTAACTAAGTAATCAAGTGAGGTAGGTGAAATCCTAGTTGTAAAACCAAAGTTTCATAGTTCACACCATGCACCATAACACAAATCTTACCACATTGCAAGTTGAGAACTTGGTTTGGTTTCTCTCACTATAGAGACCACTTAGGGTCTTTGTAACAATAAGAAAAGAGGTGCAAGGACCTCATACTTTCTGGAATACACCTTAACACAGGTTCCTCTACATGAAGATTAGTTGAGAACTTGGTTTGGTACAAGATACTCCAAGAAAGCAAGGTGGAAGCGTCATAGTAAGAAAGTTTATAAAAACAACAAGTTTATCCTACTTTGGGCCTCAAAAATGGTGATGCTCCATCTTAGTTAATCATAGTAAACTTGTGGAAGCAATCCTAGAGGTCATCCAAGTAGTAGGAAGGTAAGAAATGAGAAGAAAACATGAAGGAAAGTGTTCAAAACTCACAGGGTTTGAACTTGGTATAATCTGCCAATTTTGGAGATTTCTTGAAGGATTGAGAGAATTTTGAAGTGTTTTAGGGGAGTGTAAAGAGACTAGAAGGTGTGGAAAGCTTGGTTTAATTATGAGGATTAAGGTTTTGCTTTAAGTGAAGGTGGTTGGGAAGAAAGAAGGAGGGAATGATTTAAAACACCAATTTCTAAGTTTTAAAAAGCTTCTGTCGTCAGACATGCTTACTTTACGTAAGGCCTATGCCTTTGCGGTCCGTAAGGCATTCCAGATCCCAAATTTTACATTTTAAGCTCTTGAACTTGTATTACTTGTTGTTTTATGCAATATCTTTAATATGTAATATGTTTTAGGGCTTTTTAAGTAATGTATAAGCATGTGTAAGGTATGAATGTGTATGAATAATATTCCGAACATAAAGTAAACATAATATATGTCCCAGTTTTGTATAAAAGGTGCATATTCGTGGTTGATTATGTATTGTGCATCTATGAATAAACAAGTATGAATGAGATGAAATTTCCATTAATCGAATGTCTCGGATTTCAACGATTTAAATAGAATATGAATACAAGCTTTCTACAAATAGAAAGTACAAAAATACGAAACGTTACATTTAGGGCATATTGGCACTAGAGCACATGAAAACTCCATAGTTAAGCGTGCTTAGGTGAGAGTAGTATCGGGATGGGTGACCTCCTTAGAATTCTCCATCAGGGTAAGCAAAAACAAATCCATGAGTTCTTGGATGGACAACCCATCAGGGCTAAGCGGACAATATTGGTGGTATGAGAGGTCTGACGTTACAAATGGTATCAGAGCCACTTCTGTGTTGTTCGGGATGTTAGGGCAAAACTCATCGAGGACGATAAGTCCAAAAGAGGGGTAATTGTACCGATACATAGAAGATTAACATGGACTAATATAACACCCTAGGAGAATCTTACATCAGTCGTGGACATGGGACATTCTTGGTTCATAAGGATATCCTGCCTCTTAAACCACCAACGCGTTTGAGGCGCATTAGTTATGGAGCACATGAAAACTCCATAATTAAGCGTGTTCATGTGAGATTAATACCAACATGGGTGACCTCCTGGAAAGTCTCCATCGAGGCAACAAAAAACAAATCCTTGAGTTTCTAGATGGGCAAACCACCAGGACCAAAATAGTCAATATTGGTGGTACGGTAGTAGGCGGAATCAATGTGTCTTAGCAATCATTACCTTTTGGTGGCGAAGAGAATGTATAGACGAGTCATGTTTACGTGGTATATGAGATGCGAGCCAACGATAGTAGACGATATCGAGGTGTCAGAATTGAGATCGGGTAATTGGTGGTAGACGGTACCGACATGTTTAAATTTTGACAATAAGTCACATCTTGGTGATGTGATCCAAATTTGCGTGTAGGATCCCCACCTTATGGGAATTTGTTAGGATAGTTTTTATGTAAGTGGTTGAAGAAAAATGATAAAGCATCTAATCACTTTGATCAGATATGATGCTGGACAAGTCAACAGGAACATGATGAAGATAATAGATAAATGACGAGAAAAGAAAGGATCGGCATCAGAATAGGATCAGAAAGTCATCTAAAGAAGAAAAATAAGACTAGAACAAAAGAATCTAATCAGTCTGATGATTAGGATCATATCTGATCAGAAGAAATCATAAGAAATCTGATGACCCCATTTGTAAACTCGATAAGGTATTCATAACTCCTAAGATGGCCAACAAAGCGATGGATTCATTGAATATGCCAAAAAGAAACCTTAAGAGGCCAAGTGGATGAATAAACAAATGTTTTGTTCATACCAAACATTTTTTATAAATAGAGAATACAATCCTCGAAAGGTAAATGGGCCATGCACAACATTTAATACATCCTACACACTCCACTGCCCTTCACTTACACAAAATTCTTTATGTATTCATTTTGTATTAGTTAATAACCACTCACTCACCTTGTAATATCTTCAAAGTGATATAAGCTTGAAAATTTTGTACTTTAGTTTCTTGAAAGTTTGATTTCTATTTCCGCACACTATTTCTATTCAGTTGAAATCAATTGCCATTTTAGTTGGAAATTGTTTAACCAGGATCAACAATTGGTATTAGAGAAGATTGAATAACTTAATATCAAATGATCAACTGATCGAGTATATTTTTTCCTGTATAATCTGTTTTGTAAAGTTTTAAACTTTTACTTAAAATGGCAAACTTTCAATCATGGAACAATGCTTTTAACATCAGGTGTATGTCAAAGCTTCTGAATTTAGTCAGAGTGGAGTACCCCTAGTGGAGAATCATGATGATCAATTTCCTAAATGGACATGATCTAGCTATGTTTCAATCCATTGAGAGAAGCCCACATATAACTCGTGTTGAAATTCCTGTAGTTCCTGAGACTAACCAGTCTCCAACAATTTCTGCTTCATAGACTCCATAACCTGAACATCTTTGGAGTGACGATAATAAGAAATCAACAGAGACAGATGAAAGGGCCACAAGTTGAGAATCATCAGGAATTAAGCATTCAATGTTCTTTACAAGTTCTAGACCAACAATTTTACATGATTTTTTTTTGTGAAAAAAGTACCATACCCTTTGTCACACATTTGTGATACAGTTAACATTTTGAACTTCAATTTGCCAACAAGATTATTTTTTTCAAATCTAAGTTTTCTAGCATTTACCTCCCTTGACCCAAGTATCTTCCCCTTAGAATCATTTCTAAAAGATATATCAGATGCCCCATGAGCCCTAAAGTTGAACAAGAGATTCTTACACCCTGTCGTGTGCCTTGATCCTCCACTATCAACATACCATAAATTGTCAAAGTGTGTAAGACCATTTTTGATGAGCTCATTGGAGGAAACAAGTAGCAGATTGACAATCTTTGTTTCTAGAGACTTGATAGTTGTTCTTTTAAAGACTTCATAGATAAGCTTTTCTTTAAAGAGATCTCCAAAATCAATGATTTCACCTAAGAGAACGTATTCCTGATATCAATAGTATTCATAGCCAAGTTATCATATATGATCTCATCAGGCCTGCTACTCCAGTCAACAAAGTTTTGTGTGAAGAAACTTTGATGAGTTGTTTCTGGTGAGGACAACTAGTAGTTTGTTAGACTATTGGTGGAGTAGCTTGCGAGTGTGAATTTAAGTGAGATTGTGATTGTTGCGTGGTAATTTGAGCAAGTTGACTTTGAGGTGACCTATTGTCATACAGATATCTCATTTGAGTAGGTCCATGTGTTAAGTGTGTAGTGTACTATATAACTATTTTAGGGTATTTTGAAAAAAAAACAATTGTTGATTACTTTGTAAATTTGAATATTGACTAGTAGTTGATTGTTTTGAGTGGGACACAATTGGTAAGGTATTTTGTGCATAATTTTTTCATTCTCTACTAAAGTATCCTAACTTATGACATTTGAATCATTCAACTCTAGATTTATCTTTCTCAAATTTACCCCTTCCCTCCAATCCAAGAAACTTTCTACCAGTCTTATTATAGAACTTGTTTGATTTGATACTTAGTAATGCAAGTTGGTCAAGGAGATCAAATTCCTCCTGGTCAATTGGGTCTATGGGTCTTTAATCATACACCATCAAAGCATAATTTTGATTTCCTACATGTGATGTGTCATTTTTTAGAATGAGAACCAGTAGTTATGTCAACAAAGTCATCAATACTTTGTTCATTCACTCTGTAAGATGATGATGACTCATCTTGACTCATTAGGGTTGTGTTACTAAATGTGTAATCATCAGCAGTTTTGCCTGATGACCTCAGCTTTTGCTACTGGTCAAGCTTTCTCTCATAAGTGAGAAGGTTGCCATGAAGTTGTGTCAGAGTTATCTCCTTAAAACCAACAGAGTTTCTCAATACATTAGTAACCGTTTCCCATTTATCAGTAAGTGATCTCATAAATCTATGACTCAGAGAAGAGTTAGTAAATACTTTATCTTCAAGCCTAAGCTCGCGGGTAAGACAATTAAAACCTTTAAAACTGTTGAGTTAGAGATTCTCCCTTGATATGAGCAAATGTTTCATACTGTTGATTCACTACTTCTCTATTGCTCTCTTGAACCTCACCTGTACGGCTGTACCATCGAATTGTTCATCCAAAGCATCACATAACTCTTTGGCATTCTCACAATGGAGCAATCCAATATAGATTTCATTGGGGTAAGGCCATGGCCATATCCCGAATGCTTTAGCATCGTGCTCTAACTTTTGGAAATCCTGCTCAGAGTAGTTTGTGGGGTTCTTGGGAATATTAACATTCGGTTGTTCGGTACTCAAAACATAGGGAACATGAGGTCATATACCACTGATCTCCAGCAACTAGTGTTCTGCTGTGACAAGTGATGACCCATCCTGCATTGCCATATTTTGAATTCACCATGAACGAGCATCAGAGGCTTGTTTACCGATTCGGTATTGTGATGATCATGAGTGATTGACATCTCTATGAGTTCTATTGACTTTCAATTCAGAAAATAGAGTATCAGAAACAACTAGTGGATCTGATGGTTCTAATTCTTCACAATGTCCTTTTATCAGTTAGTTGTCAATTTGAGCTAGATTAACTTCTTAATCTAGGGTGAAATCAATTTAGTAAATCTTGCTCTGATATCAATTGTAGGATCTAAGTGTGTGTTGTGTGTGTTTTTCTTGGTAGAACAATTAATTAAATTGGAAAATTCAATCAAACAATAATATCTAAACACACAAACCATCACAGATGAACATGGAATGATTGCAAATGATTCGCTATGGATTCAATATATGTAATACAATCAATAAGTACACATTACTCCTCCTCACCAGGTGATCACACTCTCACTAAGTTTTTATGTCCTTCGACTCTTAGTGTTAACTACTTACAAAGATACTCAAAACTATATATAGGAGGTGTAAACTACTAGTGACACCATCATGAAAGCGACCTTCAACAGCTTCGTTAAATGATGTAATTTCCAGCAATTGTGAAACTGTTGGATTGTTAAACGGTTTCAATGAACAGCTGGATCTTCAGAGAAATATAATGAACTGCTGGTTGTGAATTGTTGACTGGTCTTTGGGTCTTCAACCTTTGTCTTTGGTTGACGTTGATTGTTGACTTATTGACCAACACTTTGATGATCAACACTTGTTCTCTTTATTCTTGAAGGCAGTAGTTTGATGAAACAAAAGTAGGGGCAGTTGTTTTGTGAAGCTTTCAACAGGAGAGAAACTGTTGGACTTGAAGATTGTATTTTAACTTATTCAGGTAAGGATGATGGATCCTTTGGGTTTTGCTTTCATCATCCGCAGATCTCATATAACTCAACATTATTCTAATAATAGAATGTAATGTTTTTTAAAATTTTGAAGAGTAAATTACAAGTTTTGTCCTTTATGTTTACACCAAATTGTAGGCGTTGTCCTTTGCCTCTAAATTTGATGAGTTTTGTCCTTAATGTTCGAAAATCTTACACGTTTTGTCCTTTAGGTCAAACCCATTTAAATTTTTTAGTTAAATATGATCATCCAAAGGTATTTTAGTCCTTTTATTTATTTATTTAAAATAATTTAATAAAAGACAAACCTATATTAAAAATCATATGAACCCAATCAATCTCAACCCTTAATCTTGAACCCCATGCTATAAACCCACCACCATCACCGCTGGACTTCAACCTCCGCTCCTCCTCCAACGAAGATTCCGACGCCGACGCAACAAACCCTAACCCCTAATTTATAAACACTAATCCTCACATATCCTCTCAATTCTACACATTTAACTGTAAATCACATAATTTTATCTTCGCAATTCTACACATGTAATCATTAATGGAGCTTTGAAGCCACCATAAATAACTGTTTAATCTTTCATAACACATAGATAGATAGATAGATAGATAGATAGATAGATAGATACAAATTTTATATCTATACATATTCAAAACTTTGTTGGCATTTTGGAGAAGAATCCGCCGGAAAACTGCTGCAAATCCGATCGTCTCCCACCTGCCACCACCTGCCATCACCGCCTCTTCACATGCTATTACCAGCCCCAATCGTCCCCCACCTGCCACCACTGTGAACACCACCACCCCACAACCGATTCGCCCCCTCGCTCTACAACCCTACAAAAATTCAGGTGAGAGAAAGAGAGAGAAGAGATAGGGGGAGTTTAGAGAGAGGGAAAGGGCATTAGTGGTGGTGGCTGTGGTGGCCGGAGGAGTTATGACAATGATGCTGGAGGTTGTTGCAGGGCCTGAATGCAGGGTTTTTAGAGAGAGAAATTAGAGAGGCGTGTTATAGAGAGAGAGACATAAGAGAGAGAGAGAAAGAGAATCTTTTTAATTAGTTTTTTTTATATTTAATTCTTAATCTTTTTACACATTTAATCCTTTGATATAAGTTATTTATTCAATAGTCCCTGGAAAGTTAAAATGACAAGAGTACCCTCAGACCATATTTAACCAAAAAAATTAACTCGGTTTGTCCTAAAGGACAAAACGTGTAGGATTTTGAAACATTAAGGACAAAACTCGTCAAATTTTAAAGACGGGACAGAGCCTGCAATTTAGTGTAAACATAAAGGACAAAACTTGTAATTTACTCAATTTTGAATAATTCAATGGCGACATGGTTATTTTTATCACACTTGATAAAAGTTTTGTTCAATTTGTACGAGTCAAATATAATTTATTTTTTTGTTCTTTATGGTGACGAACCAACCAATATTGTTCGAACAACTTCAGTAGCTTTACCAAGTATTTCTTTTTACTGTTTCCTATATATACTTTGTTAAAACGGAAGTTGTATTCGCCGTAGAATATCTTTTTTATATTGTAAACCATAGCAAGTGTTTGGTACTCGCACGATGAACCAAACTGATATCATCTCAACAATATCGATACCAAGTCAATTCCAATCAAACAATATTGGAATCGTTACTAATATTCATATTTTTTTTCCGATGTATGTAAAATACATGTCAATTTCATTTAAGCATATTATGACTTAGCTTTTAAATTTTATCTTTTGATTGTTATAAGAAGTGCTAATACGATATCAATACCATAATGAACTGAAACCTCTATAACAACTGCAAAGCGGACATGTGTGTATATTATTTTAAGTATATCCTCATTTAGTGGTGCTAAAAGAAAAGTAGAACTACTAGTCGGGTCGGATCCATATATGGAGGTAACAACGGATCATCGAGGACTACAAGATTGACCTTTGACCATGGTGGACCCAAATTTATTGGTCCAGGTTTTACCGGCTCTATTTGCACCGAATCGCTTAGTACAAGTCAATAACTACTGAAACTTATAAAAGATTACAAAATGTTTGCCGTATGCCATTATCATCTCAATTTTTTGAATCTCACTTTCAACGGTCAATGTTCAAATACCCAACCTTCCACCGTCACCTTTAACTTGAACATTTCATACCCAACCTAGATAGGAGGTTAACATGCCTATGTGACATTATTTTTTTAATTTTATGCTGATGTAGGTTATAAAAAGAATTATATATTCAATAATTCAAAACAAAAATTCATATCAAAAGTTCAAAACCCACTTGCAACTTTCCGTCGTTGATGTCGGCATCCCAATTTGATACATAACTCCATTAATTAATCCAATGACACTTTTTCGTTCAATTTTCATTCTCCAACAACGATATAACACCCGAAACCCCCACACTCAACCTCCATCAACGTGTACCAAGTTGAATCACCGTTGTTTCATCTCTGTAGCGTCTCCGACTCCCGGCGCTAAATTCGTCTCAACCTCCAAACCCTTGAAAAACCCGCCGCTAAACTCGTAGGAGACCATCGCTCTCCACTCATCCGGGTCGCCGGAATTGTACCACGTGACGACGTTCTCGGTATCAAGTTGATTCCGAGACGGAAAGCGTGTGTTGGTGATCCGAACGATTTGATTTCGAGTGATTTGTTGGTGATTAGGGGAAATGGTAGAAGGTTGAGTTTAGATTATCAGGTGAGGAAGGGTTGGGACCGGAGTTCGGTGCCGACGGTGAAACAAGGGAGGTCTGGTTAAGAAATAAACTACGGTTCAGTATCAAGTTTATTAATTTGTTGTATTATCTAATAAATATAATTATCTTTTTGATAATCCACATAAGCATATATTGGAAAAAGAAAAGAAAAAATGTCAAATACACATGTTAACCGGCTATATAGGTAACACCACTTGAAAGTTTAGTCACTTGATTAGGACAAATAAAAATATGAGTGATTTAATTGAAGCAAAGTTGAAAATTGGTTACTATTTTATAGTGTTTTCCCATCATATAAAGCTAAAGCTTATTAAAAATAGAGAAAAGTGTTCGGATAGTCTATGTGGTATACCATGTTTTCACCTTTAGTTCTTACATTTTTAAAATTACAGATATAGTCCCAACTTTGACAAATTCGTTCTTGGATGGTCCTGGCATGGATACAGGTTAGTTTTCTCAGTTAAGTTGGTGTAAAATTACTTAAATACCCTTGCTAAAAAAATAAAATTAAACACTAAAAGATAATTTTAATTAAACGTTTAAAATCTAATGGGTCCCACCATTAACCATATCACCCCCTAACCTCCATTTCTCTTACCTATTTCTCTTGTCTGCAACAACTTTACCCCCACCATCAGAAACGAACCACCACCACCAAGAACACAAACAAACCACTCCACCCCTCAACCACCGCCTACACCACCTCCACCCCTCAACCGCCTCCACCCTCCATCGCCTTCACCACCATCACCACCTTTCACCGCCTCCACAACATCACCCTCCACACCTTTGATTCTGCCTGTGGTACCGGAGGAATACAGAATCGCCGCCGTATCGGACTGGTTAACTTTCCGGTGAATGACGTCAGTATTAAGGATAATAATAATACTAATGTTAATTACTAATTAGCTTCTTTTTACTTTTAAATTCAAATGTATTTAGAGATAAGATTGTAGTTGTTGACCACCGTAACAGTAGGCTAGAAGCTCTACCTTCCTTTGAAACCTTCAGTAGTAATCTGTTGTAATCAGGCTTATTTAAGCCATGTTGTATTCGATGAATAATATGCCTTTCAATTAAATAATCAGTTCTTTATAGTCAGAGCATGAATTCTGTAACATTGAAACGAACTGTGGAGAATCGATGATTATTATACCTAACAGAAACGACGATGGTAGTTTAGAAGCAACGGCGGAGGTAGCGCACTCGATGACCGGATTACTCAACCGGTCATGACGAACTCGGCATTGGGGAAGAAAGTAGGGTTGGATTGGAGGAGGGAGAGTGTGTAGTCGGTGATGGAGAGTGGTTGTGGTGGTGGAGGAAGAGGTGCCGGTGGGCGGAGGCTGTGGAAGTTTTTGGTTGTTGTATCCGCCATTGATGTGTTGGTGGTGGTGTAGTTTTATGAAGATGAGTATAGGGAAGATGAGAAGTGCATATTTGATTTGTGCACTTGGATTGGAAATTTTAGTCAGGGTTAGAGTGATGAAAGAAGAGAGTGGTGGGCCCCTGTTAAATATATTTCTTTTTATGGTATTGTTTTTTGTGGTAAGGGCAATTTAGTCAATTTTCAACCACTTAACTAAGAAAATTAACCAATGTTAAGTCTAAGGACTATCCGAGAACGAATTTGTCAAAGTTATGGACTATATCTGTAATTTTGAAAATGTATGGACTAAAGGTGAAAACAGGGTATACCACTGGGACTATCCGGACACTTTTCTCTTAAAAATATTGATTTCCATATGGTCTCACACAATGAGTCTTTCCATTTAATATGATTTATCAACTATATCTATTCTAAACATGAGTTTCTAGCATCTTAACTAGTGATTAACTAGTTTAATACCCGTTCAGTGGACGAGTTACTTTAAAAGTAGAGACGTACTTTATTCGTTGATGATTAACATCTACAAGAGAGATAACAACATTTTATAATTTATTTTCTATATATTTCATAATATAGATAGAAGATCTCACAAAATAATAAGTATTTTTGTACCAATAATACTATTTTGAGACCCCTTGTCGTGCATACGAATATTAATGGGAGGTACCAATTGGTATAACAACAGTTGTTTTAATAATAACTCGCTAGTAGATGAAGCAATTTTGTGTCTTCTTTTATAAGAAGCTTTAACTCGTGACAAATTAATTTGTAGTTTTTTTACTTTGCGTACTCTTGATACTTGAAATTCTTAACTTGAAAATGAGTAAAACGAAAAATAGCACCGAAGTGAAAAATGGCGTGAGACGATTGACACCATTCTTTTTGTTTAGAAAAGAGCAAAACGTGTGCAATGTTTCTTACAAGGTTCATATTAAAATTACCAAAAGGTAATTTATGCCTAAAATCTATCAAAGTAAGGTTGGAGTTATACAATCAACCTATCATGATAATGGGTCCCCCCCTCACGTAATGAAGCTCCTGATACTGCAAAATATCCCCATGATCAAGGTCAAGTAATTCCACCTGCATTTGAAACTCATCATGAATATGCATCAGTTATTTCCCCACCACCATATATATATACATACATTTCATGTGGATCTCATTGTGTCAAACCATAGTGTACACTTGAATGACTTTCCATTGTCTATTTTGACTGTTATGTCTTGATCAGGTTTTTTCTCACTGTTATTATCTAGGAGGTCAATGGTGTAGCATTGTCCACGTCCAGTCAACTCGAAAGTCTTGGTCAAGAAGTGCTTTTGCTGTGAAAAAAAAAAAAAAGACAATTGTTGACAAGTTTGACTATGAATAAGCGTACAACTCAATTTTTAGTATTTCTCGGTTTAGTCCGATTACACTTTCGTAAGTCAAGTAAACAACCCTTCCAATGAGGTAGTGGTGGGGGAGGTTCGATTCCCACTCTTTTTATTATTTTCTATGGCATCCAGGTGAAGAGCGAATACGGTGGCGCCGGTTCGACTTGGATGGGAGGCAAGGTTTTACCAATAATTCCATTGACATGCCTTCAGGCGGGTGGAGGTCGGATTTCCACGCATCCTAGTGTTGATGGACAATTTCATAGTTATAGTCGGTAAGGATTGATTTTCTACCGTCATGCCATAAGCACTAGCAATGTATGTGACACGTAGATTATCCATTTTAATTTTAATGTGTCTAACATAATACTTAATATTATATCGCATGGTGGAAGTATACCCATGCAATTAGATGATTTTCATCTCACCCGCTTTCATTGAATAAGGTCGTATACAATAAATGATGTTAATTAAGCTAATAAAGTGGAACGATATTATATCACTCACGGTTCTTTCAAATGTGTGTTGTCATTGTTTAAACACCATTTACACACACATTTTCTTAATGATTTGTATAAATTACAACCAAAGACAAAGTCAAAACTACAAACTACACGTAAAATACGACTTGTATAACACGTATAATTATGGTTTCGTATAGTCAGTTTTGGTTTTATCGTCTCATGTACATGCTTATTTGAAATAAATAAAACTTGTATAACACGTATATTTTTGGTTTATAGGGTCAAAACTAGGACCACTATTCCATACATGCATATGCTTAATTAGACGAAAAATAATTGAGCCAGCCTAGAGAAGACCAGAAATAGGCCAGAAACTTTGAATAGTGAATGAGAGCTCACGTTATTGGAACAACTGTTTATTTGAGTAATAATTAATAAGACAGAAAAATAAGGTTCAATTAACCTTAGGATTGATAAGACCTCATGGAAGCCCACAGGTTTCTAAACGTTGTCTCAAAAGGTAAAAAGATAATTCATGGTCTTATTACCTTAACGTATTGGTGTATTTGGAGAGAAAGGAATGAAAGGACTTTCGAGAATTTGAGAGTTTCTCTTTAGGACATTATGGGGGAAATCAAGTCGAGAAGTTTTAATTGGTTGAAAGATAGGTTGACCTATAAAAAAATTCGGTGGGAGGATTGGTGTAAATATCTTTTGTACATGTTGTAATTGTTTGGCTCTTTGTCCGTTTGGGTCGGAGGTTTATTTTGTATTGGTCTTTTGCCCTTTTGGGTCGGAGGTGTTTGTTAATGAAGTTTAATTTTCAAAAAAAATAAAAAATAAAAAATAACCTTAGGATTCTTTGTTTACTTTTCATTTTTTTTTTTCAGTTCTATTATTTTTACAAAAGTACCCTTATAAACCAGTTTTTTGTTGAGAATTTTCTTTTTTGTTTAAGCTTTATAACTGAACTGAATAAAATATGTTTGTTTGTGTTCATTTGTTTAGATTTAACAAGCAATTGAACCGACGATGACTCTTAAATTAAAAGAGTTTTCTTATTCTTGTTTATTCGTTAAGAAAAAAAAATGTGTTTGCGTTTATGTTCACTTATTAATGTTATAAATACATATAAATGGACATTAGTTAAAAGCATGGTTGTAAAATAAGGTCTCCAAGACCGAGTATTCCCCGAGTAGTCACTACAAGGTAGGCTGCTGAGTCGACTTTCTTCTACTCCGCCTAATTACTTGGAATCGATCAAACACGGTCAACCTCGGGCGGAATTGGATCTAGTAAGTTAACTCGGGTCGAGTTTGACTTAAAAAAAATAAAACATAATTTCTATGCCTATCATGTTAAAGAATGAATTTAATTTTCATGTATTTTATTATAAATATTAGACAATTTATGTTATTTGACATATATTTAATTTCCGAAAAACTATTTCTTTATAATTTAACATGTCCGAGTACTCCCCGAGTAGTGCTCTCCGCCTAGGCCGAGTACTCTCAACTCACCGGTTGACCGACTAGGCGCCTAGCGACTTTTACAACCATGGTTAAAAGTAAAAAAAATATATGAAATTATACACATACACACGCATATAGTAAAATGTTCAAAGATAAAGAGTTGTTAACATACAAATGTAAAATGATTTTACAGAGTGCGTCATTTTAATTTTTCTTCATGCATAATTTTCATTTGTTATTTTCTTAATGTGTAGTTTTGATTTCCTTCGTGAGTAAATTTCAATTGTTATTTTTCTTCATACGTAATTACTTTGTACATTTTATACGTTAAAAGTCATTTGTACATTAACTTACTCTTATATATATCCATAGCAAAGAAAATTTTAACATAATTTGTTTTCTCTTATAAATTTTAAGATATGATGTTTATAAAATTTCGAGTATACACTGCAACGCGTCTATTTTTATTTACACCTTGATATATATATATTTTTTATGAAAAAGAGTTGTAAGTAGTAATGTACAAGTAATCAAAGCACAAACTTACATGTTATCAAATCTACCTCACGATGTAGTATTTTTTATATAAAATAACGCCATTTACCATTTTCATTACGCTAATAATATAATGTATATTCTTTATCAAATCTAAATATATCATTGCGTCTTGCTTATTATTATTATATGCATTTTGATAAAAGTTCTTCTCAAAATTAAACGGGTCAACTATAATTTTTTTTAACCATGCTTATTTTTACTTACGTTTTTTAATAAAAAAATTGTTTAAAATCGATAGGTCTAATATAAATGAACTTTTTGTTCTTCAAAATGATGAATTAAACCAATACCGTCTGAACAACATCGGTAAAGTACTTGTATTCTTTTTTTTATGGTTTACTCAACGTTTGCATAGATGTTGTGGCGAACCAAACCGATTTTGACCGAATAACATCGATTTTGGTATATGTATTATCTAAACATGTATCGGTAATCGTTTTTATTATTTTTGACCAATGTAAAACACGTATCAATATCCTCTCAGACATATCTCTTTAAGTTCTTATACTGAGTACTGGTATCATACCCCTATTGTAACAAACCAAACGAACAACAAACCCTAGAAAACAAAAATAATGTCACAATTGTATCATAGCCCCAAACTAAATGCATACAAAAACTTCAATAGCGAAAGAGAATATATCTATATGCGAAATAAGCTAAAAGTTGTTGTGTGTGAATTAAAATTCCCGATATGGATGGATGAATAGCAGAGGGAATCGAATAGTCGGAATCTCGATAGATAAATAGCATAGGGGAATCGAAGGGTTATGCTTTTGGATGCAGGGGCGAATAGCAATTGATAATACCAGAATCGTAACAATAATCAATAGATTGAATAACAACAATTGATAACGGGATGTAAATAACGAAGAACGATTTAGTTGAAGATCAAACGGTGTTGATAGTTGAAGATCGATATCGATACAATTAGTAGACTATGGTGGGGAGGTTTTCTTCATTATCGACGACTGAAGGTAGGATAAGGGTGGGGAGGATTGTCTAATCGTCTAAACTAAAACCCTAATTAGAACGGAGTAGAAGTAAAAAAAACGCGCAAAATTGAGAAGATAGGACACGTGTACAAAAGTCCTACGTGGTAGCAGTGGAATTCCCCAAGTTAGGAGAAAATTAAAAGGGGTTGGCTGAAATACAGTCAAGTGTATAGTCAATTTTGATTTATAAGTATAGAGATTGTATTTCTATTTTGTTTTTCGAATGACAATTGATTTAGTTTAATTTAGTTTTAATCCTTTTGCTATGTGATTTGACCTGACTAAACCTGACTTGAATGACAATGCACACCTAAAAACTTCTTCCACTCAAGAAAAAAAAATTTCTACATCCGCCACCATTTGTATAACTGTATGTGTCCTGTAGCGTGTAGGCATGAAGTTTTGGGTGTCAATTAAGCCCCGGGATATTTGATAATTCAATGAAATCGTGCTAGCCCGGGAATGTGCTATTTGATTAGATAGGCTCTTCATGGGCCACATCAGACCCACATTTGTCACTGGACTCACTAAATGGGCCAAATACATAAATAAGATGGGCTTAAGCCGAGTTCTCAACTCACTCTTGGACCATCGGACCAAACAATAGAGTATATAACTATACATAGAGATGGGCATAATAACCGGTTCCAAACTCGACCCGGTGGAACCTACAACCTACCTGGGACCGGTTCCGGTTCCTACCCGACATATAGTAGAACCGGTTCCGGGTTCAAAATACCCGATGGTTCCTACCCGGTTCCACATTTTTGGAAAAAAAATAAGTTCCGGAACCGGTTACAACCCGTAACCGGTTCTTATCATACCCGGTTCCTACGGTAACCTTCCAGACCCGGCGTCAATATATTTTTAATGTGAGTTTTTTTACAAGTCTTTGCTAGAAACAAGTACCCGGTTACACAAACAACCTAAACAAGAAACGTTAAACAAAACATATAAAACACTAAACATACTAATCATAAAACACAAATGGGTTTACAATACATAAAACAAACTAAACTTTCGATGACCCGGTCCCGGATGCTTCACCCTTTTCATTGTTTTTCGCCTTTGTCACCGGACAATGGCGGTCGGTGTGTTTCTTGAGCGTCGAGTTGGCCGACGCCTTCATGAACTTCCCGCACCCCTTGCATCTAGCCATTTCATGGCTATCCGACATCAAGCACAAGTCAAAGTGCTTCCAAATAGCGGGGTTTCTTTTGGTTTCCAAAACAACCACGACCTCATCGTTGCAAGCCATTGTTATCTCTTTGATAGTATTAGATTTGAAGTGTAAAGTGTTAAGTTTAGAAATGGTAAGTAGGAAGGGGTTTATATAGACAAACCGATTCTTTAATCAGGTAACGGTTCCAACGGTAACATTTATCAGGAACCGGTTCCAACGGTAACATTTTTTCAGGAACCGGTTCTGAACAGTAAATGGCAGGTTTGACTGTTAGGAACCGGTTCCCAATAGTAAAATGGCAGGTTTGACTGAACAGGTTTGACTGCCAGGAACCGGTTCTGAACAGTAAATGGCAGGTTTGACTGCCAGGAACCGGTTCCCACACTATCAGGAACCTGTTCCGCACCATACCCTGTTCCACACCATACCCGGTTCCATAATACCCGTACCCGGTTCTACACGGTTCCATAATACCCGTACCCGGTTCTACACGGTTCCATATTCTTGGGTGTGAACCGGGGTAGGAACTGGACCCGGTTCCACACCATACCCGGTTCCAGTGACATCCAAGCAGAACCGGGTCCGGGTTGGAACCGGTTCCGGGTAATAATAAAACCTGATCTCTAACTATACACAATATACTGATCAAGTCGTTGTTTAAAAAAATGTATTTAAATAACTCCTCAAACGTAAAAGTCTACAACTAATACTCACTCTGACTTAAATCTCAACACTTTTATTTCAAAATAATATAAAATAAAAACCAACTTTAAGATATGAAACTTTTTTACTGTCTCCATTGGATGCTTTAAAAGATCCATTAAACAACTCGTAAGATGATATTCTAGCTCCAACACTAATTCGATCTAGTCATCAATCTATTCATTCAATACTAGTTGCTCGTGGCTGGACTTTGCACCTCGGAAGCACATATTACTTTATAAGTTGACGGTAAGAAAAACTTCTATTGCAAGACATCATGGATCATGGGGTTCATGGCCCTTTTATTTGATGAAGTTGTCGGAATTGTTTTTGAGCCATGATATTAGACGAGACCATATTCTTTTCACCAATAAGTGTGTCTTCTAGCAAGATGGGATGGTGATGATGATCATCATCTTCATGAGGCGAGGAGAAGAGAATAGACAAGACGTTGAGGAAACAACTGAGAAGGGGAATCGAAAAACTATGTGTATCGTTCATATTGTTACACTCGATTTCTACTCCTTTGGTTTTGAATTGATTGGTACTCATAATAGGGTATCAAAGTAAGAGTGGAATGATATAACTATTGGTACTTGCTTGAATGGAAAATGACAATGAAGTTCACTTTATAAAGAAAAAGAAAGAGGGTTAATTTGGTCATTTTGTTGTTATTTTTATTAAAAACAAATAACCTTTTATGAAATAATTGATCCTTTTCTATGAGAGATGCTTGGTAAACAAGTCAGAATTTGAATTTTATTAGGCTGTTTGAGCTTCATGGAAGTGTCATATGTCTATCTCAACTTTCCTACCCCTTCCTCAAGTAACAAAATTGTCCATCTTAATTGATGCAAGCTTGATTGATCGAGACTAGATCATGGGAGATGAGTTGGAAACTATTAATATTACTATCTCATATAACTCCAAACTTATTACATATGTTCCTATTAAAATCTCGAAACTCGGTGGGTTCGCGTGAACCCATAACTACATACGTAGATCCGCCCCTGGTTGGACCTGCCTTTGTTCCAGTGGTTTGTATTTGTGTTAAATATGTGTAAAATTACTATTTTACCTTATTCTTAAAAAATCAAACCACATGGACCAAGCATGTAATTTACTTTATTATATTAAAAGTTAATTATTTATTATTAATTCTCTCTCTCTCTCTCTCTCTCTCACGCGATGGCAAAATCGCACATTATGTTACCAAAAAATGAAAATTGCATGTTTCAAAAAACATGGAAATCGCATGTACATAAAGAAAAAAGAAAGTCGCATATTCAAAAATAACCCAAAATCGCATGTACAAGAAAAAATTGAAATCGCATTTGAAAAAGAAAAAGGGAAGTCGTTATGTTACAAAAAATGAAAATTATTTTTTTAACCAATCATATAACTCAACTAAAATCATGATCACATTTCCGACTAACAACGACTCGTTATCAGATCTCGGGAAATTGCCAGTGGAGTAACAGCTTTGGTGGGCAAAAAGAACAAAACTAAAAAAAAAAATAAACAAAAGACATGATTTATGATTGATAAAAAAAAAGTAAATTGCAGTTTTGGTCCTTGTGTTTTAGTGTTTATCGCTATATCTTACAAAATCCAAAGTCTTGCAATTTACATAGTAAGTTTTCTATTTTATTGCAATTTAAGTCCATCAAGCTAACTCCATCCACCTTTATGTTAATTCTTGGTCACATAAAAGACATGTACGGGGTATTTTGGTAATTAACTGTTAAAATTGAAGGAAACAAAAGGAACAAAGGCTGATCAATTGGGTTACACTGATTGTCTAACACTTATACTAAGTTTGGTAAATATTTAATATGTTAATATGATAACAAAAACTATAACTAACTGAGTTTTGTAAATATTTAATATGTTAACAAAAAACTATAACTAAAATAATTATCATTTTTTGGGATAGAGTATAATTTTGCCAACTCTTAAAACTGTTTAACCTTTCTTCATTTCATATCATTTTTTTAGTCTTTTTCACTTGATCTGTTAATCAATGTGATCAAAAGAATATAATTTTCTAATGTTATTGGATTGTTTTTAAGAGAATAGTGCCGGATCGACTCATTTTCACATAAATAAATGCATTAAAACCTTAAATTTCACCCTCCAAGGTAAACTAGATTGATAGATGTTGTTTCAAACCAGTTGTAGTCTGGTTTACAGTATCAAGCTCTACATTCAACACTATGGGTTGGTAAGTTCTAAAACATTTATATTTTCTATGGCAGATGTTTAAAATTTTGTGATGGCAAACCAATATCAGTCTTCCAAATTGTGTGAGAAACTCTTAACATGAATTTGGATGGAGTTAGTGTAGTGGATTTAAATTGCAATAAAATAAAAACCTTAGTATGTAAATTGCAAGACTTTTGGATTTTGTAAAATATAGCAATAAACACTATACCACAGGACCAAAACCGCAATTTACTCTAAAAAAAATTTGCGGTGGTAGAATTCCTCCGCACGTTTCGGTGGAAATTCATACGGTATTGGTTTAGTTTATTATGGTAATATGGTAATGGTACCAACACTAAATATAACAACCGTAAAGAAAACCCAAAAAATAAAGTTGTCGTTTGCCCAAAAAGGTATTGACACGTGTTTTATAACAATTGAAAACGTACACACGAATACCGATAACCGTTCAAATAGTACTAATACTGGTACCGTACTGCATGTTGTTCGCTCGACATCGGTTAGGTTCGTCACAACACCGGTATGTTACCTATACTCGTTATAGCTTACGATACAAAAAAAACACTCTAATTTGAACACAACTCCAATTTCAACATTGTTCGCCCGAATTTATAACGGAAATCATAAAAGTGATTATTGGTACCATTACCGAAGTTGTTCACGGTATCAGTTCGGTTCATCATGATAAAGATCAAAAAAATATAAATAAGCACGTAACAACAATATGTTTGAATTTTTATAAACCATTACACTATATTATTTATTATATTATTTGGAAAAGAAATAAAATGCGAGGTAACATATACCACTACTCGGAAGTCAGTTTTAATAAAATACTATATCGCGTGATATAGTTAAAAATAAGTATGACACAGTGACATATTCAAATTCAAAACTAATTATATCAATAAATAATAAAAAAGTTCAGAAAATGTAAGCTGCAAATGTTGAATGAAGAGTAGGCTTGTTAGGGAGTGTTCTTTTAAAAACGCAGTATTGAGTATTATCTTTTGACGTTTATCGGCGTAATTCTTTTGACGACTCCGAGCTTTCAAGAGATTGTCTCTGATTTGGAGGATCTTGTCGGTTGTTTCTTGAATTAGCTCGGGACCGGTGATTTGTGCTTCTCCGATCTCGTGCCATGCAATAGGCGATCGACATTTTTCTTCCATACAGTGCCTCAAAAGGAGCCATTTGAATGCTGGCATGATAACTATTATTGTACGAGAAATCAATCAAAGGTAAATGTGTATCCCAGTTACCACCAAAATCTATGATGCACGTACGAAGCATGTCTTCGAGGGTGCGGATCGTTCGCTCAGTCTGACGGTCGGTTTGAGGGTGAAAAGCGGTACTGAGATTGAGAGTAGTACCAAGAGCGGATTTAAATGTCTCCCAGAGACGCGAGGTAAAACGACCATCTCGGTCAAAGATGATGTCACGAGGCGTCCCGTGTCAACGTATAACTTCGTCGGTATAGATTCGGGCTAACCGTTCGACCTTAAAGTCTTCTCATATAGCAATAAAGTGCGCAGATTTGGTGAGGCGATCAACGATAACCGAAATGCTCGTGACCGGATGAAGTACGCGGAAGTTTCGTAATAAAGTCCATAGCTATGCTCTCCCACTTCCACATCGGGATTTCGGGTTGTTCGAGCAAGCCAGAGGGCCTTTGATGTTCGGCTTTAACTTTCGAACAAGTTAAGCACTTCGAAACGTAACAGCGATATCCTTTTTCATTCCCGGCCACCAATACTTAGGAAGAAGGTCCTGGTACATCTTGTCGGCTCCGGGGTGAATGGAATATCGGGATTTATGAGCTTCGGTCATTAACAAGTTACGAAGATTATCACGAGTAGGAATCCAAATGCGATTGAGATAGTAGTAAATACCATCAGATTTAGATACAAGTTGAGTTTTGCACCACATTTCATTTCGTCTTCCAAAGTATTCTCGTTGAAACAGGCGAATTGAGCGGCACAGATGAGGGTTTCAAGTTTAGCACAAGCTTGAGAGTCACGAACACCATATACATAGCTTCGTCGACTTAGAGCATCGGTAACGACGTTTGCTTTGTCGGGATGGTAGCGTATCTCACAATCGTAATCGTTGAGAAGTTCAACCCATCGACGTTGTCGCATGTTTAGTTCCTTTTGGTTTAAGATATGTTGTAAGCTCTTATGGTCGGTGAAGACCATACACTTTGTACCGTAAAGGTAGTGTCGCCATATCTTTAATGCAAAAAAAACATTCACCGAGTTCGAGATCGTGGGTAGTGTAGTTCTTCTCGTGGATCTTGAGTTGGCGAGACGCATACGCGATAACCTTGTCTCGTTGCATGAGAACACAACAAAGACCAAGGTTTGAGGCATCACAATAAACAACGAAATCGTCGTTTCCGTCGGGTAAAGCGAGAACGGGAGTGTTGCATAGCATACGCTTGAGAGTTTGAAAAGTTTCCTCTTGCTGGGAATCCCAAACAAAAGGTTTATCTTTATGAGTCAAAGCAGTAAGCGGAACGACGATTTTCAAGAAGTCGGCGATGAATCGACGGTAATAACCCGCCAATCCAAGAAATGAACGGATTTCGGAAGCATTCTTCGGTGTAATCCATTGACAGCTTCAATCTTTGCAGGATCGACGTGAATTCCTTGACTATTAACGATGTGACCGAGAAATTGGACTTCTTCGAGCCAGAATTCACATTTGGAGAATTTAGCATAAAGGCGATTTCCTTGAAGAAGTTCGAGGACTAAACGGAGATGACGCGCGTGTTCATCTCTTGACTTCGAATAGATAAGGATATCATCGATGAAAACGATGACGAAACGATCCAAGAAAACTTTACACACAGTTCATCAAATCCATAAAAACCGCGGGTGCATTGGTAAAACCAAAAGGCATGACCACGAATTCGAAATGGCCATAACGGGTACGAAAGGCGGTTTTAGGAATATCTTCTTCCAACACGCGTAACTGATGATAACCGGAACGAAGATCGATCTTGGAAAAATAAGTAGCACCTTGAAGCTGATCAAATAAGTCATCAATACGGGGAAGAGGGTAGCGGTTCTTTATCGTAAGTTTGTTAAGCTCACGATAATCGATGCACATCCAGAATGATTCATCCTTCTTTTTCATGAAGAGAACGGGAGCGCCCCATGGCGAAGTGCTTGGGCGTATGAAACCTTTATCAAGAAGCTCTTGAAGTTGGCTTGATAGCTCGCGCATTTCGGATGGTGCGAGGCGATAAGGAGCTTTAGCAACAGGAGTAGCTCCGGGAACTAAATCGATATGGAATTCAAATCGCGAGTAGGGGGTAAACCGGGTAAATCGTCAGGAAAGACTTTAGGAAATTCACAAACAACGAGAATGTCTTTATACGTCTTCTTTTCTTTCTCCGGGTTCATGATATGGGCGAGATAAGCAACACATCGCTTTTGTAAGCATTTGTGTGATACATGACAAAAGTATCAATTTCTTTGAGGGAGTTTCACCGTAAACATGAAGTTGATCACTGTTGGGAAGCGGGAAGCGAATGATTTTATCGAAGCATACAACTTCAGCATGATTTTCACGAAGAAAATCCATGCCTACTATGATATCGAAACTACCTAACTGCATAGGTATGAGATTGATAGAGAAGATGTGGCTGTTGAGATCGAGATTACAACCACGTAAGACGGAATTAACGATAACGGTTCTTCCGGTGGCGACTTCCACATCGAAAGTCTTTGGGAGTTTAGCGCGCTTACATTTTAAAACCTTTTCGAATTCTAACGATACAAAATAATTATCGGCACCAGTATCAAATAAACACGAAGCATAAATACCATTAACGAGAAACGTACCATTGACAACATTGTTGTCATTCTGAGCCTGGCGATGGTTGAAGGTGAAAGCCCTACCCCGCGCAGCTTGTGGTTGCTGCTTCTGCGGCGGTGGCTGTGCTGGCTGCTGCTGAGGCGGCGGTGCTGGCTGCTCTTGCTTAACTGGACTATTCGGGCAGGCATTGGCGAAATGGTTAGGATCATCACAAACATAGCACACACGTGCTTTTGGAGCTTGCTGATTGGCTGGAGGAGGAGCAGGTAAAGCTGGAGCTGCTGGAGCCTGAGGAGCTGGCTGACGAGGGCCGGTGCGGCAGCTCACTGTGAAATGGTCGTAGATATTGCAATTTGTGCAAAAACAACAGTTGCCACCCACTACTTGATGATATGTGCACTTAGGGCGCATCGGGTGAGGACCGGTATACGCACGCTTGGCTGGAGGTGCGTTGGGTGCTGCGGATTGGAGCGGTTGCGGGTTCGCTGGAGCTGTGAGGGCAAAGTTCTTGCTGGAGTTCTCACGCTTGCGACCACGGCGACTGTTCTTCGACTCGCGGGGCTGATCGGTAGGAGGAGCTGCTGATTCGGTAACTGCTTGATTTGCGACCTTGGTGTTCTTGAAGTAACCAGACTGAACACCCTTGTCGTTGATTTCGGCTGCTAACTGGTAAGTCTCCTCGATGGTAGCAGGGCGTGCTGCTTGCACAAAGTCAGCGACGAAATCAGGGAGAGTATTGAGGTACTTCTTGATTGCCTTTTCGGTCGTGTCAACCTGACCGGGACAAATGATGCTCAACTGCTTGAAACGAGCGGTAAGATCGGCATTGTCAGGACCGTCTTGCTTAATGTTCCAGAACTCGTTCTCCAATTTCTGAATTTCGTACAGAGGACAGAACTCCTTGATCATGATCTCCTTAAGTTCTTCCCATGAGAGCCCATAGGCTTCGTCGTTTCCGAACCTGTTGCGCTCGGCTGTCCACCAATCGAGAGCCCTCAACTGAAACACGCGGGTGACGTTGAAAGTGCGCAGTGCCTCGGGGCATCCGCTTTGGCGGAAGGTAACCTCAATTGAATCAAACCAATGGAACATGGCACTCGGTCCTTCGGTGCCAGAGAACGTTAGAGGTGCGCAAGCCTTGAACTGCTTGAAGCTGAAGCGGGATTTCGGAGCATCACTCTTGGAGTCAACAAACGAGTTGCTGCTAACCGCTTGAATTTCGCTGACAATCTGTGGGATCACCTTAGCCATTTCCTTGGCTACCATAGAGGTGAGGCGCTTGTCGGTGTTGCTGCGCTGGAGATTCCTTCGGGTGTGCGATCCCATAGAAGACATCTACACGAAGGATTTAGATTAGATGAGATTCGATTATAATAGAGTTATGTTTAAAATATTTATTATAATTATTCATGCAAGGCACAAAAACATATAAACACGTAGCCACATAGACACATAAGCACATAAGCACGTAAACACATAAGTATGTAAGCACATATTTGCACGTATTCACTATTCTAATAATAACAATGCGAAGCGCGATATGAGATGCGATATAATAGCGAGATATATGCTATATATAATAGCGAGATAAGCGAGATAATACCGCGTATGAGGCACACGTCCTCATAGGCGTAAGCGAGTTAAGCGATTAGTTTGGTTGGTGGTTAATTAGCGTTTTAGGTTACGAGAGCTGTGCGAGTTGTGCATACATTCAATGGAGCGTAAATGCGATAAATCGAGAAAACGATGATATAATAAATCATCAAAGCGAGAAATCGAATAAAGCGAAAATTCTCAAAAATTTTAAACACATAAATAGTAATAAACTCGATGATACGTAAATCGACGATATAGGCTTAAATCAATTGGGAATGTCCGGGGTTTTGAGACGTTGACTACCCAAAGTGGTTCGACCACCCTTTGCATTTGGACCCACGCTTTGGCCTAATAGATAAACGTTCTCACCGCAGGCGGCTAACGACGTTTACCCTTCCAGTTAATACGTGTTCCAAACCATTGGCATAATCGAGACTTTGGTGAGATTGAAAATCGTAAGGCGGAATTAGTTATTAAGATGCGGGTTTCACCCCTAACTTAACAACGTCATTCCTAGTTGTGGTCATGCTCATCGATAACATCGAGTGTTCCACTAAGTAGAAATGGAGATTTTCGTCGAGGTTTGGATGTCACTCCTAACTCGACGAAGGTATCTCGTGATGAGTAATACGCGGAATGAGCGATCTTATTGAGAGTTTGCGGTTTTCACACCTAATCTCAACTCGATCCTCGTTTGTGAGATACGAGCGTTTCCAAGCGTATATTTTGTATTATCCTTAGGAAAAGCATATTTAAGCATTTATGTCAAGTAGTTTAGCATTTAGATCAAAGAATGGTCAATCGGGTACTTAGACATACTACTAGGTCGAACATGGCAATTCTACCTATTATCCTAAGGAACTCACTCTGATACCAATCTGTCACACCCCGACCGATGGCAGAATCACCGGGGTTAGTGGCACTAGGCGACCAGATTGTCTCACGAGAAATTCCATAACAAGTATTCACAACATTACTAAAAGTTTAACATCCCATACTATTAAACATAATATTCTAAAAATCATTACAAAATCCAAAGTTTTCTCATAAAAACAAAACGGTTCGATTTCCCCTAGATTTATTACATTCCAACTAAACAAAACAAAAGAAAATAAACTAAGCTAAGCATGCAACCATCCAAGTGTCCATAGCTAAATCCTCAACCTGTTACATACGTTAAAATACAAGTCAATACAATTAAGTAAAGGTGAGCATACAGGTTTAAGTACTACTAGTATAATCGAGAAAGCGTTCGCAAAATAATCTAACTACACATCATGATACACCAAAACAATTCACACAGATTAACATAGGCTTATTTCTCATGCTAACTACCGTGAGAAGGCTTGCGCGTCCATCCTAACTAGACCCCGTCGGGTGTAAGCCACACTATAGTATCATACTAGCTAAGGAGGCAAGTTAACGAAAATAAGTCCTAGTCACATGTTTCTAGTATCACATATTGAGCATATATAACCACATTATTCGCGTGTGATAAACAATTTGATTTGTGAAGTGATTTTTGATATAGGAACGTATGTAACACCCAAAAAGTGCGTTAAAGCGAAAATGGGTCAAGTATACTCACTGTGGGTGCGTTTTGTTAGGTTTGAGATTCTGCGAGGAGTCGAGAAGAGCGCCGGATCAGCCTGCATACGCGAACGGAAGTGCATCAGTCTCCGAAAAGCTGAAACGGTTAAGTCTTGGGTTGAGCAGTGGCCAAGTTCGGGCGAACTTGTGTGTAAACACACATGTTCGAGCGAACTTGTATGAATTTGGTGAGTTTATAGCCAAGTTCGGTCGAACTTGATGAGTTTCCTGAGAAACTTGTCAAGTTCGGGCAAACTTGTAAGAAATTCTTACTTACCAGGCAAGTTCGGTCGAACTTGTATGGTTTCCTAAGAAACCAGGCAAGTTCGGGCGAACTTGCAAGAAAATTCGGTGAAGAAATACTCAAGTTCGGTCGAACTTGACCCAAATGGGTACATGTTCGGTCGAACTTGACCTGATAAGCTGGTGATTCTCGAGCGAACTTGAGGTTTTCGGGTCCAAAATCTTCCGTTTTCGCGTCATTTGCTGAGTAAATCGAGTGTTCATCCCTCCGATCCTGTGCTACTGAGCGAACTTTTTAAGAGCAGTTTTAGCCGTTTTACAAAAGCGTAGGCTAATCCAGACGAACTCGGGGTTCGTTCGGGTTAGTCCGGCTTGTGTAACTGTTACAAACGTCCGTGTGCTTCCAGATCTAGGATCTTGAATGATAGATGCTTCGTTTCATATCAGAAAATGAACAAAACACCATCAAAAGTCTGTATCTCGTGTCAAAATTGATGTTTACCAAAGGTTTTTTCTCAGATCTATCAGTTACAAGCCGAGATGTTACAGATCTCGTGTTTGGGAAGTCTCTACTATCGCCAAACGAACTCGTATTGTGTAGATCTAAGCTTAAAACAGAAGTTTTTGAAGAAAAAGATGAATATTTTCGTAAAAGAATGGGTTTTGATGAAAACGAAGGCTATGCCTTGTGCCAAAATCGTTGTAAACCTTTGTAGATCATTGATAAACGTTGTTGTAGTCGAAATCGGGTCGATTCTTACTTAGAACACGAAGGTTTCGGGTTTTGAGAGCTCTGTGCGAACTTATAGCAAGTTCAAATGAGAGAAATGAGCTTGGTATTTATAGGAGGAGAGCTGGGGAGGCATGTTCGGCCGAACTTGCATGAAATTCATGCAAGTTCGCGCGAACTTGATGGATTTTGGGAAGAATTATGAGTAAGTTCGGCCGAACTTGCATATACTCATGCAAGTTCGCGCGAACTTGATAAAACAAAGGGGTTCCTGGTTGCTAGGCAAGTTCGGGCGAACTTGTGGTAGTCAAGTTCGGCCGAACTTGGCTTGGTGACCAAGTTCTGTTTGCTGATTTCGCGTTAAAGGTTCGTTTGGTAATTCGGTTCGCATTAGATAGTTATATTAAGCGTTAAATTATAGCGTTAAGCGTTATGGTTGATATTATAGTGCGATTTAGCGATTCGAGAGTGCGAGAGCGATGCGATAGCGAGCGTAAACATAACCACAAACACATATAACACATAAATAATATAAAACAACATAAATAACTGCGATTGCGATGCGATGAGATAGGCCTCATGCGATGTAATAAGCGATTGTCACACCCCGACCCGCAGCGGAAATAAGAGTCGGGGCATAATTGGGTTATCACCAAAGCACATGACATTTACTATTATGTTTCATAATTAATAAAGTCAAAGTTACATTTTCAAGCATCCAAACATGTTCATCCATTACAAAGGAAATAACCAAACATAACAATCGCAATGTCGTCTGTGGTTGATTTTGAGTGATGGGTTAATGTTAGTAAAGTTCTAACAATAGATTGAAATCGTAAAGGAGAAGTATTTTACCGGTTTGTGTTGAATACGGTTTTCCGGCGACTTTTGCAGAGAATTCCGGCGAACTGTTTTAGGTGCTCAGATGGTCTGAAAATGCGACGAAAAGGAATTGGAGTATTGTTGTGATAGTTCTGAATCGTGAGAATGGTCTGAAGCTTGAATTAAATCAGAACCTTGATGAACTTTCGGTTTCAAAAACCGAAAATGATGAGACTTAAAGTTCAATCAATTTTAACTTGATTGGAAACCGTCACACATCGGTTATAAGCTGAGAAAGTGAATTTAACAACGATTTGACGATTAGTCTGCCGATTACCGTTTTTCAGATGGCGCCATCGGTTCAACTAAGTTTGTGTATAAGTTTATTTTATGTTCCTAGAGTTAACAGAAAACACGTTGTGGCGGAGTGGTTTAGGGAATGATTGTTAAGTTGTTGCAGCGACTCAGCTGACCCGGGTTCGAGTCCCGGCTGCTTCATATATTTTTTATTTATTTTATTTTAACTTTTTATCAAATATAAGTTTTATAGTTTAGTTTATTTATTAATTATTTATCGTTTTAACTCAAAATAACCATAAATAATTAATGCACTTTTATAACTTGGTACTTGATTACAAAACGGAGCGGGTTTTGGAGACCCGATTTTTACAAATGTTACAGTATCCCCTACTTTTAGGAATTTCGTCCCGAAATTTAAATGGTTGAAGTAGTAGGAAAAAGATGCGGGTATTTTTCACGCATTGAGTCTTCACGTTCCCAAGTAAACTCAGGTCCCCGTTTCGACTCCCAGCGTACCCTAACAATTGGAATGCGACTTCGTCGAAGACGCTTTTCTCCATAGTCCATGATATCCACTGGTCTTTCAATAAAATGCATGGATTCATCAATCTGAATATCTTCCAGCGGAATATGGAGGTTCTCATCAGCGAGGCACTTCTTCAAGTTCGACACGTGGAATGTGGGATGAATCCTGTCGAGTTCTTCCGGTAGGTCAAGCTTGTATGCTACAGGACCTACTCTTTCGAGTATCTTGAAAGGTCCTACGTAACGTGGTGCTAGCTTTCCCTTTTGACCAAAACGAACTACTCCCTTCCACGGTGATACTTTTAAAAGCACATGATCACCAATGCTAAACTCTAAGGGCTTCCGTCGTTTATCTGCGTAACTATTTTGACGACTTTGAGCTGCTAAAAGATTGTTTCGGATTTGATGAATCTTGTCTGTGGTTTCCTTGATCAATTCTGGACCAGTAATTTGTGCTTCCCCAATTTCGTGCCAACAAACAGGAGATCGGCACTTTCGACCATATAAGGCTTCAAAGGTGCCATGCCGATGCTCGAATGATAGCTGTTGTTGTACGATTATTCAACTAACGGTAGGTGAGCGTCCCAATTTCCCTTGAAGTCTATGACACATGCTCTAAGCATATCCTCAAGAGTTTGAATGGTGCGCTCAGACTGTCCATCAGTTTGAGGATGATAAGCGGTACTGAGATCTAATCGTGTGCCCAAAGCGGATTGTACTGCTTGCCATGTTCATGAGGTGAAACGACCATCACGATCAGAAATAATACTTAATGGTACCCCATGTCGGCTTACGATTTCGTTGATATAAATACGAGCAAGCTTTTCGTTCTTGAAATCTTCTCGAATAGGAATAAAGTGAGCTGATTTTGTAAGTCGGTCTATAATCACCCATATAGTGTCATACCCACCAGAAGTGCGAGGTAACCCGGTAATGAAATCCGTGGTTATATTTTCCCACTTCCATACAGGTATTTCCGGTTGGACTAGAAGTCCTGAGGGTCTTTGGTGTTCAGCCTTCACCTTAGAACATGTGAGACACTTGGAAACAAAAACGGCAACATCCTTCTTCATTCCAGGCCACCAATAGGTGTATCGTAGGTCTTGATACATCTTATCGGCTCCTGGGTGTATAGAATATCGCGTTTTGTGAGCTTCATTCATAAGAGTTTCACGAAGATTGTTGTGGTTAGGAATCCAGATACGATTTAGGTAATACAGAATACCGTCTGATTTAGTTTCAAGTTTTAGCTCGGCTCCACAGGACATCTCTTTTCGTACATCTTCTTCTGTTATCGAAACGTGTTGAGCTTCTCGAATTTGATCTTTAATATCGGTTATAATTTGCGAACATAGAAGATGAATGGAGTTCACATAACCCTTTCGACTAAGTGCATCAGCCCCCACATTTGCTTTACCAGGGTGGTATCTAATTTCACAGTCGTAATCATTTAGGAGTTCGACCCATCTTCGTTGCCTCATATTTAACTCTTTTTGATTGAAGATATGTTGAAGACTCTTGTGGTCAGTGTATATTTCACACTTAGTACCATAGAGATAATGTCTCCATATCTTAAGAGCGAATACAACGGCTCCAAGTTCTAGGTCATGAGTGGTGTAGTTCTTTTCATGTGTCTTGAGTTGCCTCGAGGCATAAGCTATGACTTTTCCTCTTTGCATGAGAACGCAGCCTAATCCTTGCCCTGACGCGTCGCAATAGACTACAAAATCATCACAACCTTCAGGAAGAGTGAGGATTGGTGCATCACAAAGTTTTTGTTTAAGAGTTTGAAAAGCTTCTTCTTGCTTGGGTCCCCATACGAATGGTCTTCCCTTATGGGTTAAAGCCGTGAGTGGCACAACAATGCGAGAGAAGTTTGAAATGAACCGACGATAATAGCCAGCTAGTCCAAGAAAAGACCTTACTTCAGTTGGTGTACGTGGAGCTTGCCATTCTTGAACTGCTTTGATCTTTGAAGGGTCAACATGTATTCCTTTGTCATTGACTACATGCCCGAGAAATTGCACCTCTTTTAACTAGAATTCACATTTAGAGAACTTGGCATAAAGCTTTTCCTTTTCTAGAAGTGCAAGAACGAGTCGAAGATGACGCTCATGATCAGCTTTAGATTTTGAATAAATAAGAATATCGTCGATGAAAACTATAACAAATCGATCAAGGTAAGGTTTGCAGACTCTGTTCATTAGGTCCATGAAGACAGCTGGTGCGTTAGTTAATCCAAACGGCATAACCATGAATTCATAGTGGCCATAACGAGTTCGAAAAGCAGTCTTAGGGACGTCTTCTTCATGCACTCTAAGCTGATGATAGCCAGATCGAAGATCGATTTTCGAAAAGCAGCTGGCACCTTGTAGTTGGTCAAGAAGATCATCTATGCGAGGTAACGGATAGCGATTTTTGATGGTTAACTTGTTGAGCTCTCTGTAGTCGATGCACATACGAAAAGATCCATCTTTCTTCTTTACAAAAAGGACAGGTGCACCCCAAGGCGATGAGCTGGGACGTATGAATCCCTTGTCAGTCAACTCTTGCAATTGACTGGCTAGCTCTTGCATTTCAGAGGGGGCTAACCTATATGGAGACTTTGCAACTGGTGTAGCACCCGGTATAAGATCAATACGGAATTCGACATCTCTGATTGGAGGCAGTCCTGAAATGTCGTCAGGGAAAACTTGTGGAAAATCTTTTACTATAGGAATATCTTCAAGTTTCTTCTCTGTGGTCCCCTTCTTGATGATATGGGCTAAAAACGCGACATAATTCTTGCGAAGATATTTTTGAGCTTGAAGACAAGACATTAAGTTGAGCCCTTTCGACGAGGTTTCTCCAATGATTCGAAGAGTCTGACCGTTTGAGAGAGGAATACGAATAAATTTTTCACGACATACAACTTCCGCATGATATTGACTGAGCCAATCCATACCGATTATGATGTCGAAACTTCCCAGCTTCATAGGAATAAGGTCGACTGAGAAATCGTGGTCGTTTTAGGTGAGTGTACAATTGCGTAAAATAGAGTCTAATGAAACTGGTTTTCCGTCCGCAACTTCCACCGTTATGGATTCCGCGAGCTTATCCCGACTTTTGCTTAAGATAGGTTCAAATTCTAATGACACGAAACTTCTATCCGCACCAGTATCAAATAACATAGAGGCATATCTACCATTTATAAGAAACGTACCGTTGACCACATTGCTGTCAGCTCTGGCCTGGTTCGCGTTAATATTGAAAGCTCTTCCTCTTGCAGGTGGAGGAGCTTGGTTCGCTTGATTCACAGGGTTAGCTTGGGCCTGAGCATGAGTAATATTAACCAGCCTTGGACATGTGTTTCTGAAATGACTTGGGTCGCCGCAATTGAAACAAGCCCGCATAGGTTGGCCCATAGGGTAATTGGGTTGATAGTATGTTTGGGCTAAATGATGGGTGGGTGGAAATGGTAGTTGTTGTTGTGCTTGACCCATTAACTGTTGGTGGGTTTGGGTTAAAGGTTGGTGGCGGTTTGTTCGTTGAGGCATGCGGCAGTTTTGAACAGTATGTCCTGCGCGACCGCAGCCGGTGCAGTATTGGCAAGGATGCTCAAGGGAGTGGTGATACTGACAACGGTTACATTTGGTAATGGGCCTGTGTAGGGTCTTCTGTATGGCGCGGGTGAAGGAGTGACTTCAGTGATGGGTGCAGCAGGAATTGGGGTGTTGGTTTGGGTGACTGCAAAATTCCTGGTGTTACGCTTCCTCTTGTTAGCAAACTTAGAGGAAGGAATGGGGTGGTTTGAGGTTTGTCCCTCGACAGGGGCTTTCTTCTTCTCTTCTTTGAACTTCCCATTGCGAATTCGGTTTTCGGTCCGTTCAGTTGCCAACTCCATGGCAGCTTCGAGTGTTACCGGTGAAACGCTGAGAATCGAATCTTGAATTTTCGAGGGAAGTCCTCGAATATAATGTTCGATCAGACGATAGGTTGGAGTGAATAAGTTTGGAACCATTTGGTTCAACTCCAAGAACCTCTTGTTGTAAGTAGAGTGATCACCCTCCTTTTGCTTTAAGGCATGAAATTCATCCTCCAACTTCTTAATTTCACTTCTAGGACAGAAACGCCTAGTCATGATTTCCCTTAACTCCTCCCAAGTTAAGGCCATCGCATCTTCAGTTCCCCTCTTCCCTTTCTCAGTATTCCACCAAGTGAGAGCTACACCAAGTAGTCTCCCGGTGGCGTAACGAACCTTGCGATCCTCAGGACAATCGCAGTTTAAGAAAACGTTTTCCATCTCCTCGAACCAATGTAGGAGAGCAGTGACACCCTCGGTCCCTTCGAATTTTGGAGGATCACAGGACTTAAAATGTTTGTAAGAGCACTTGTTGGTAGGAGGGTTGTCGATGTTCTGGTCCTGTTGTTGAGGAGGGTTAGTAGGATTTGTAGCAAGGGCTTGTTGTACTTGTACCACGATGTCAGGCAATATCGTGGCCATTTGTTTCGCGATATGTGTGGCCAAACGTTCCTGAGTCTTTCCCGATCTTTTACCCCTTCGATGCTGTCTAGACGACATCTACAGGATCATAAAATGAGAAGATTGTGAGTTTATGGTGTCTTTTTAGGTGTCATGTGTCTTTAAGAAAATGAAAAATAACATAAATATCAATAATGCAACTACATCCATAGGATGTCTTGGGTTCGCTCATGTTGGGCCTCAAATGTCCCCCATACCTTCACCTACATAGTCATGTGGGCCCCCATGGCTATTGGCTTGGTAGGATTCACATTAGTATTGGCAATTTAACACTCGCATCCCCCGAATGCAAACCACCAAATATGTTCATGAGATGTCTGGTTGGAACGTGTCCAGGTGTAGACACAATGACAACTCAAAGTGGGATTAGCTCACACGACGTTTGGTATAGCATGCTTTGGCCTAATAGGTACTTCGTACTCTCATCGTTAGTCCCCAGGTAGGCAAACTGGTCCTTTATTTTGGATTTATACGAATGCCAGCTTAGACAGTACGTTCCGACTACCGGTACTAGTACCCTTCCAGTTACTACATGCCCGTCATGAGAACTCACTTTGATGAGATTTGAAAACACGAAAATCATTGTAAAATCAATCATGATGTGGTGTGTGCTTTCATGGATGTGATATGTTATGAGCATACGATTTCATGATAAGCATTATTTGATAATACATACTTATGAACATGCTTGCACAATATCAAATGTAACATTTAACATAAAACACATAAACATTATGAAATTTGGCATATAACACACAAAATTCTTATAAGTTTCTAATCGACTATAGTATAGGCTCTAAGGGTCTAATAACCTATCCTATATCCCTATAGTCATGGCTCTGATACCAATCTGTCACACCCCGACCCGCAGCGGAAATAAGAGTCGGGGCATAATTGGGTTATCACCAAAGCACATGACATTTACTATTATGTTTCATAATTAATAAAGTCAAAGTTACATTTTCAAGCATCCAAACATGTTCATCCATTACAAAGGAAATAACCAAACATAACAATCCCAATACTAAATTGTTTATTCTTCTAATCCAGGTCCTATGTGTTCCTAGCTGCTGCTGGTTCACCTGTATCATGTGTAAAATGGGAGTTTTTGGGTCAACATAAGTTGGCGAGTGAACCTTATTAGATAAACATTTGATAATGATTTTATGGTTAGTTTATCAATGAAATATTGTGCATAATCATAAATGAACAAATGTAAATAATCAAGCATTGGCAAATAGCAGTTACAATTATAACATACAACAACACTTGCTAGCATACATGAATATACCAATATCATACGATAACTAACATAAATGAACTGTCCGATCAAGGCTCAATCAAACGGAGCCGATCGTATTGCATGTACTGAAAATGTAAAATGAACTGTGCGATCAAGGCTCAATCAAACGGAGCCGATCGTATTGCGTGTACTGAAAATGTAAAATGAAATGTGCAATCAAGGCTCAATTAAACGGAGCCGATCATATGCGGGCACGCCAGGTTCAACCGCATAATAAAATGGGGAACAAGCTCAAACCTCATAATTGGGGAGCGGCGGCCTCGGCAATTGCATGTACTGAAATATTAACTTGCATCCAATAATAACTACTTAACAGCAACAACTATAAATACATAAATTCATGATATGATGTATGCACAATGGTTTAGTTATAATATGTATATAAACAAAGACACATGATACACCCCAAAAACGTGATTAAAACGGGGAATTTGAAAGATTCACTCACATTGGGTGCGTTGGATTGGAGATGGTGAGATGCGCACGATTTAGATGAGCGGATCGACGAGGAATACTAACCTAAATAATAATGAAAAAATATATTAAATGGATGGATTTTATTAAGGATTTTAATGAAATTTTTAGATATATTTTTGTGAGTTTATGGCTATTTTCTATCTTTAAAAATGTTATTTTTAAGTATTTTTAATTGATTTTTAAATTAAATTAAATAAATAAAAATATAAAAAAAATATTATTTTTTTAGTGTTGACCGTTGACCGTTGACCGGTTCGGTCAGCGGATAATTCTGCGCCGGGTGAGATTCGAACCGGCGACCTCCCATTCGCGTGCACGCAGCTCTACCAACTGAGCTACGTGTCTAACCCGAAATAAACTCGTTTTTAATTATATTTATACACTTATTTGAATTAACTGAAATTTCCTTTATTTACAAAAACGTTTTAATTCAATCGAACCGGTGCTCGTGACGAGATTCGAACGCGCGACGTGTAGTTCATGTTGCACACAGTCCACCGCTGGACTGTGTGTCTAACCCGGTTATATTCTTGGTTTTTATTATACTTAACAACTATCTGTTTTAACCCGGTTTAGTTCTTGATCAAAAAGGCATGTTATTACACAAGGAGTGCGTGTAGCAAGGATCGAACTCGGGACGTGTATAGTTTTTGTTTGCACACAGTCCACCGCTGGACTGTGTGTCTAACCTGTTTAAACTTCCGATTTTAATTAATCTTAACTCGTTACTGAACTCGTCTTCTTCGTTACGAAACGCAGATATCAATCAACAATCCGATTCGTGATTAATTTAGTTAATAAACATGATGATTAGTTTGAATGCATTAAACCGAACAGTTTGGGGAATGAAGATACCGAACAGGTTGTCTTCTTCAGAGAGTCCGGCGAAACTTGTCGGCTCTGTTTTTGAACCTTCGGCTGAGAGAATCTATCAACAGATTTAAGGGATTAGATATGAAATTGAACTAGTGAGTATTGATTATCAGTACGTTGGAATGTGCATACCGATAACTAACGAGTTTCCGGCAATTCCAGAAATTTTCCGGCGAACACAGAAAGTCTAGCAATGTCGTCTGTGGTTGATTTTGAGTGATGGGTTAATGTTAGTAAAGTTCTAACTATAGATTGAAATCGTAAAGGAGAAGTATTTTACCGGTTTGTGTTGAATACGGTTTTCCGGCGACTTTTGCAGAGACTTCCGGCGAACTGTTTTAGGTGCTCAGATGGTCTGAAAATGCGACGAAAAGGAATTGGAGTATTGTTGTGATAGTTCTGAATCGTGAGAATGGTCTGAAGCTTGAATTAAATCAGAACCTTGATGAACTTTCGGTTTCAAAAACCGAAAATGATGAGACTTAAAGTTCAATCAATTTTAACTTGATTGGAAACCGTCACACATCGGTTATAAGCTGAGAAAGTGAATTTAACAACGATTTGACGATTAGTCTGCCGATTACCGTTTTTCAGATGGCGCCATCGGTTCAACTAAGTTTGTGTATAAGTTTCTTTTATGTTCCTAGAGTTAACAGAAAACACGTTGTGGCGGAGTGGTGTAGGGAATGATTGTTAAGTTGTTGCAGCGACTCAGCTGACCCGGGTTCGAGTCCCGGCTGCTTCATATATTTTTTATTTATTTTATTTTAACTTTTTATCAAATATAAGTTTTATAGTTTAGTTTATTTATTAATTATTTATCGTTTTAACTCAAAATAACCATAAATAATTAATGCACTTTTATAACTTGGTACTTGATTACAAAACGGAGCGGGTTTTGGAGACCCGATTTTTACAAATGTTACAGCGATTAGATGCGACAATAACGTAATACACCATAATTAATTAACATAAACTTTATTATACTCGAATCTCGGGGATACATAAGACGGAAACAATTGAAAAAGATAACAACGAAAAACAGAGCTGTTACAATTTACTTCGTTAGAATCGCCATCTTGCTTGAAGAAGCTATAGTATTTAATAATATAAATTTAAATTAGTCATATATGCTTGATGACTTGCATTGTATGGTATTATAGAGCCATATGAACTTGTCAATTTTATGGGGGTGTTTAAGTGTGGCACGAAGGCCTGTCACCAGGGACATAAGAATAGCACCAAAGGCTTAGTCGAAAAGACTTAAATCACAAAATGCTAAGATCACTAAAGGATCGCGAAGTTTCGAGGTTCGAACGTAGTTTTACTACCTCGAGACAGGGAGTCGTAGAGTACGTCTGTCGTTTGTCACTAATGGACATAAATATAGCTTGGAAGCATCATATCACAAATGGGTGTTAAGTAAAATAATCATCACACCGATGATCGATCATAATCAAAATAGATCATGTAGGTTTGGACGTAGTCCATTACTTAGATGGTTCATGTGATTCCTCAAGTCACACTTACCAGGAGGTTAATATTTTGAATATATTAACTTTTTAGAGTAAGCTCTTAAAATGATTAAAATAACTAGTCCAGATCAGACAGACTAGGGAGGTTTAGAACATAGTTCACCACCTCTGGATAGAAGGGAAAATCTCAACCTTAACTATCATGGTAGAAAACCATATAACTACCGTTTTGCCAATTCATGTGACCTAATCACTTGGCAGGCATAAATCATTAAAAGGACCTTTTGGAAATATTACGCAGATCATAAATTTTGAATTAAAATCGAGACGGTCGCTTGAACAATTTTGATGAAAGGAATACATATTAAAATTCCAAAATTTCATTAATAATGGCCATACGATATAATAGAGTCCATGAATAGGACTTAAATAAAGGAAAATTGTCCTTGTAGGGACTATACTTGAAATAATTAAAATGTCCACGCAGGGACTTAATAAAACTTGTCCACCCAGGGACTTAATTTAAAATAACAAATACAAAGATAGTTATGAATTTAATCCTTTTTCTCTCTTAGCTTCTTTACTATCCTTTTCAACAGTTTGTTATTCTTCTTGTTGTCTTTAGCTGTTTGTTCTTGAAGTTCCTTGACCTTTTCTATTACTTCTGTAAGAACTTCCATTGTTGGCGGTGGCTGTTGCTGTTGCGTTTGAGGTTGGGATTGAGATGGCGCAACCGGATGTTGATAATTATAATAAGGGTATCCACTTGGTTGGTAGGGATAGGGGTTAGGATAGTGAGCATTCATGGCCATTTCTAGATATGGGTCATGAAGAGGTACATTATGACTGTGGTTATGCTCTGGCCAAGTAGAGGGTTCAAATGGGTTATATCCAGGTAGGTTTTAATAAGAAGGGATAGGGTTATCAAAACCTGATGGTGGTAGTGGTGGCGGCTCACTTATAGGAAATGGTGGTTGAGGCTCAGGATCAACAATTGGTTGAGGTTGGTTTTCCATAAATGGTGAAGTATGCGAGGGTCCACCCATTTGTGGGTCCTCGGGGATAATAGGGTAAGGGTTAGGTGAGAGTGGCCCTACTCTCGGTCCTAGGCGCACCGACATGCGCTCCCCACTTCTTCTTGGAGGTGGTGGTGGTAGTGGCTGCTCCACTGGTGGTTCTTGTGGTGGAGTGTGGTATGAAGGTGTGTTGTGGTGGGATGGGGTACCATGAACTGAGGGAGTATTGTAGAAAACGTATTGTCCCCACCTTTCTTCAAAGCTATCAGTGTAATGATGATGGGTTCCATTGTATGAGTTAGAACCGCTGGATATGTCGATGGGGTGACCCATTGATCCTGTTGCTGGCATTTTGGGTTCTGAATCTTCTTCCTTAGGTTCAGGGGAATCTTCGGGTGGAGTTTCCGAAAGTGAACGAAGTTGTATATCGGTGTTAAAATTTTCTTGATGAGAATGGGAGTGTGAATGGTAAGATTGATGGCTATTGTGTGAATGATGCGAATGATGGGAGTTTGACGGTGGTGAGTATTCACGGTGCTTTGGAAGGCCCTTGCTTCGAGGATCCATTCCTCATTAACCCCTTTCCTTTAGCTCCTCGTGAGAACTTTGGCGGCATGATTCCTGCTTCAAAATAAGTTAAAATACAAAACAAAGCAATAACAATGAAATAAGGAAATGAACAAACCCTAGGTCATAGCCTAGACTGAGAGTCTAAGGAATGTGTTATTGTGTCGTTTGAGATCAAACACTAAAGACAAGTGTCGAATTCCCTCAAACGTTGGCTTTGTTACCAACCTGTCACACCCCGATTTCCACGTGTATTCCAGTGGGCCCGGTGGGGACTATCGTGACGTACAGTTGATATCATCATAACCAATTACAACACAGAGCAACACAGCGGAAGGCTTTGAGTAAAATATAAACTATTACAAACCATAAGTGTCCAAAAGTTCGGAAAACACAAATATACATCAAGGTTTGTAATAAGATCCACAGGCGGATCGGAAATAACATGAACAAATGATAACAGACTCTACAGGCTCAACTCTAAGGTCACAACTCCTTAATGTCAACGCCCCGCAGCTTCCGGCCTATTGCGTATTTGTACCTGTATTTTAATCTTTGAAAATACATCAGTTTACACTGGTAAATACACTCAACCGACTCATTTGGAAAATCCTTTCGAAAATGGTTTTAGGTGCACTTGGCACATTTTCATAAATAAATTGGGATAGTACAAATGACCTTGTATACAAATTTACATGTCAGGCTTTTACATATGGAGCCCGGTATAGAAACCGAGACCTGATCGACTGACACACCACTCTGAACTTTCACATAGAAAGCAGATAACAATTACCCAGTGTATGCCTACACGCCATGCTATATTGTCGTGGCCACTAGCACTTTAGTGAGCCAAAGATATCCCGGACATGGTCAAAACCCCTAATGTTTTAGTTTCAGACAAGACAGATCAAAACGGGTTATGCAAGATTTTTAGTTAATTATCACAACTGGATAAAACATGATCCCATACCCGACCAAGCGGTAATAATTTACCGTATCCCAAGCCCGTATAGGGAAAATAAATTAAGGGTATTTACCTGAAGTTAAGTCTTCGGAAAGTCAGAACTCAGCCGCACATCAAAGCAAGTACACGTAAAATTTACTGGAAGGCGTTTAGTCTGGATTAATGGTAATTATTAACCAATATTAGAATGCTAACGGGTCCTTAGTTAAGTCTTAGACTCGGACCGGTTAGTCTTACGCTAAAACAATATAGTACGATACGCTAGATTAAACGGTAACCGGAATAGGATGTTAGTTGGACCCGACAAGTATATAAAGTTGTCTAATATGGGTAAACCAACAACATTCTAGATTTTGATAGAGAAATGACAAAGTTAAACCGGTTTCGGTTTAAGTACGTAAATTAGCTACGTAGGCTTAACCGAACGCACATAGGCGATACTAGGTAACCGAAAGAGTCACATATAAGTTCCATATGGATATATTTTTAAAATATGTTATAAAATCAATAGCTTTGCAAATGATAGGCCCGAGGTATATTTAAAACCGAATTATGCCTTACAAGGGCATTTTGGTCATTTTAAGGTCTATAAAAGATGTTTAAAATAAATCTGATGTCAAGACCTTTATAAATCTGTAAAAATACTTATTTATAATGTTATAATAGTAGGATTTCAAATATATGTGTGTTTGACGGTTTTGAAATAACTTATGTCCCGTAAGGGCATTTTAGTAATTTCACACATAGCTTTGAAGCCAACATTGGGATTCTGAGTTCGGGACTTGTACTTACTGTTAAGATGTTGAAAATAAGTTTATAAATCAGTAGGTAACAAGTCTTGGCTCATAGTTATGGTTTTAAACCATACTATGCGTCGAAAGGCGTAAAAGTCGCTAAAATGTCGTTTAATCAATGTTTATGATAAACTGAGGTTAGGACCTGTTTTACATAAGAAAATATGTTATTTATCATGTTTCAATAGTAGGTAAAAGATTTGTTTATAAAAAATGTAGTTAAAGTCATTTTTCGTAAATGGTAAATCGGCCATTTACCGGCATTTAACGAACCGTAGGTCTTCATTCAGGTTAAAATCTGAATGAACATCCCAAATGGTCCTACTTATTATATTGCATCAGTAAATATATCTTCTTGATGATAAAACCATGTTGAATCTTTTTAAAATGCCGAAAAGGGCATTTTAATCTTTTTAATGCCATAAATGCATCTTTTGCTAAAACTCGGATTAGAATCAGATTCTAAACATTAACATAATCAAATTATGTTTACAAATCAGTTTATATTTTATATTTACATGCATGGGTGTTTAAAATCATGATTTGCACAAAAAGGACCTTTTTGCAAAGTTTATGTAATTTTTAGCGGAACTTGTATGCAAACTCAGATATCTAATGAATCGAGTGACGAAACTTTAGGAGGTCATCCTAAACTTAATTATGGTCTTAAAGTGACCAATAGTTAGTAGCCAAAATGGCTAAATCGGGTCAAAAGCGTAAGTCGAAGGAAAAGTCAAATATAGCGACTTTCGGTTGCAAACCGACCCTAGACCAAATCTTGATGAGCCAATAAGTTGGTATAAGTTCTAATACTTATTTTTTAGGTTGTTAATGCATCAAAACATATTTTATAACATCTAGATTGTTAGTTATGAATTTGACAAAAACTGGACAGTTTGACTTTATTTGACTTTTCGTTTGACTCGTCAATTGGTCATGAATTCGTGGTAATCTGGAGATGCCCTCTTGAGAGATTAACACCTCCATCATTACAATCACGTAGGAGCTTTCGTTACGCACAATGGATTAGTTATTAAGGCCCTAGTTCAAAGTCAATGTGTATTTACGACAAGACTTTGACTATGGCTTAAAACTCAAAGAAATGGCTTAGCAGGAATTTGGAACACTTACACAAGGTCCAGGGAATACTATGAACTCAGAGGAATGCTCAAGATGGCCTGGAACTTCTCCTAAAGGGTGCTTGAGGAGTTAAGTGTGAAGATAAGCAAGTGAAGAGCAAATTGCAACACAAGGAAGCACTCATATATGCATGTTGAGGTGCTAGGGAGTATGGCCAAGTGTTGGGGAGAGCTCTTAAGGTGTCCACAAGTGTCTAGAGGTGTCAAATATTGAGTAAAAGGTGGCAAGATCGCGAGCAAGGGGGCACAAATTCGTGAAAGTAGTGTCCAAGAGCAAGCTGGCAACAATTAAAAAAAATTCTGCCCAGATAGGCCCGTCGCGCTACGCGACGGCCAACTCCTTGGGGTGTCGCGCTACGCGGCGGCCCCCAAACTCGCTCAAAATTTGGCGGCTTTGTCCCCTGTACTTCCCAACTCATTTATACTTTTGTTTCTTGTATTATTGGCCCATCTACTTCATTCCAAGACACAATGAGGGTAGTATAAGCGGTTTGACAACTTTGGTCCCTCCTGTTTTAGCATGTGACAATACCAGGATTACCAGGAGACGTGCCGAAAAATATTGGACGTAAAAATACGTAGTGTTACATGTTCGTGTCGTGCTTTATAAAAAAAATCTGATTTATTGCGTGTTCATTGTGAATCGGTATTCCGTTGCGCAGTGGTGTCTCTAAGAATTCATGTACCATGTTCGAGCTGGAAAAAATGTGTCCTCATGTCTTTACAATTATGTTTGTTACTTTTATTTTTTAAAATCAAATTAGTATTGAGCTCAATAAACCTAATGTCAAATGGGCTAAACTCTAAACCACAAAAAATATTTTTAAATGAGCCTATATTGGAATTGAATGTGTTTACTATTTAAAAAAAATTAACACACACACACATGTATATATATATATATATATATATATATATATATATATATATATATATATATCTGATTTTTTTTAAAAACACGGCCCTTGTGCGAAGGTCGTCGAAACGAGAGAAACCAGTTGGAGCATAAAAGAATAATACCTAAACTGCATTTCATACATTTTCTTATGAAATCGACAAAACTCAACCTTTATGTTCATGTTTTGCTACATAGTATAACCTTTTACACAAACGATATAAGTTTTCTTGGTTAACTGCCCTCACATGCAATGCATGTGTGGGTATTAGTGTTATTTTAGTTAATCTTTTAATATCTATTAAAAGAAAGAAATACTATTACTTACCCCCTCTCTATCATCTCTCTCTCTCTCTCTCAAAATTCAGTAAACAATCGAATAATTGAAGTGGTTATAGACTCGGTCAACACCTCCAAGAGATTTGCGGTGGTTTCTTCTCGGTTAGCGGCGCTAAATGGTGGTGCTTTGGTGATGGCAGCCGCCTCTGGCGACCCAAAACAAATGAATCCATGGGCGAATCATTGTTTCAGGTGGTTCTCTTTCTCATCAATTTCTAGTTACTCTAATCATCTTCTTCAACAGCATTGGCGACGACAGTTTAAGGTTTTATCGGTTGCGGTGGTTTCAGGGGAAGCTACGGTGGTCAGCGTGAAACCACCGTAGCTTCAAACTTATGGATGAAACGGAGTATGATGCTATTTATGGATGAAACAGAGTATTGTTACTTCAAACTTTTGAAACATTGATGATTAATGGGTGCTATTAATTTGCACGAAATTGGGGAAATTTGTTGAAAATCAAGTTCAGAGATGGAGTTATTAGATATGGTTGATGAGCCAGATGAGTTTTTCTCCGATTAGATGACGTCATCGTATTCATCAGATCATGTCTTCATTCCGCCACCAGAATCCTAACAACCGTTTAGTACGATCTCATAAACTGGAGCCTGTAACTCACCAGCTTCAACCGTACGGATGAAGCCCTCTTTGTCGGAACCTGTAACTGCTTCTTCGCCGTGAACTGTTGGTCGTCGGAGTTATGGAGATTGAACGGTCAACAAGAACAACCAATTTACTTCTATCGGTATGCAAGAACAACCAAAGATTACAAACCCATATGGAAATTATCTTCATTTTGCATCAAAGATAACATTGAATAGGATTATTAAACAAAAAAAATCAAATATTTTCAAGCATTTAAAGTATGATAATGCAGGATTTTAATAGGTGTATAACAATGGAGGTGAGTTTGGAATTAATGTTGTTTGATTTTGGAAGATGACAACACTTAAATAGAAAAGGCCGGCACTTTAGGGAAAAAATGATTTGGGGAAATTTGGGTTTGGGGAAGAAAATTGGGGAAAACAACCCGATTTAGGGTTTATGTAATAAAAACTCAATAAAAACAAAGGGGGAGATGACAATAATATCCTCACATGTGTTGCAAGTGAGGGGTGTTAACCAAGAAATCTAATGGTGTAAGTGTTAAAGGTTGACCGTCATAACAAACATGAACATAAAAGTTGGGTTTTGCCGATTTCATTGTGAAAGTTATTAAGTGCAGTTTAGGTATAACATAAAAGTTGTTTTTTGCAATTTTGTTTTACTTTTATTTTTTAAAATCAAATTAGTATTGGGCCTAATAAACCTAATGTCAAGTAGGCTAAACTCTAAACCACAAAAAAATATTTGTAAATGGGCCTATATTGCAATTGATATGTGTTTACTATTTAAAAAAAATTAATATATATATGTTAAAAAATCACGGGGCTTGTGCGAAGGTTCTCCCCACACACCATCATAGCCACTACTGTCGCTGCGCCACTTGAGACCTAACATATTGATACAATAAACCTCCTCTATTATTCAACACTAAGATTCTATGATTCTCTCAAGATAATTGATGGGCTCTTGTGTTGAGTCATGGTTGTCGAAACAAGAGTAAGGCTGTTCATGAGCCAAACCGAGCCGAGTTAGCGCAAACTCAGGCTCGGCTCGATTATAAATTGAGCTGGATCGGCCCGGATTTGAAACCGAGCTGGAAATCAAAGCTCAGGCTCGGCTTGGTTTTAAACCGAGCTAGCTCGGTTCGGCTCGATTTTGAATAGAAAAATTAATCGCTCTCAAATTTCAGTAATCTAAAATATTATCCAATAATTCAAAAGAACATATTCAAAATAAGCTCAGCCTAATAATTACAAGCCAAAATCAAGTTTAACAACACAAAATGTGTTCTTAATTTCGACGAAATACAATTTAAGTTCATTAGCATGGTAATCAACCTTTAAATGTGGTATAGATATGAAATTACACTCCTAATCACATGTAAATAATAATCAATTTTTGTGATATATTATAATGTATATAAAAATAAAATATATGAAAAGTAAATAATCCGAGCTAAGCCGAGGCGAGCTGGTATTCGAGCTAAACCGAGCTAATCCGCCTCGTTATGAGCCAAGCCACATCAAGCCAGCTTTTTCCGAGCAAACTGCGAGCTTTTTGGACATCCCTAAACAAGAGAAACCAGTTGGAGCATAAAAGGATAATAAAAGACCAAAATTTACATAAGGGTATCTTAATCAATGATGAAGGTAAATCAATGTTAGAGATGAGGGACAATTTCTTAATAAAGTAGGAATTAGTGTTGGGGAATTTGGTAAACAATGGATGATCTGAGACGCGTTTAATCACTTTCAGATCAAGTTATTTCGGTGGTTGTCCTGAATAATTCAATCGGACACAACTCAGATTAAAAAAATCGACCTCTAGCATGTGAGTGAGATGAATTCGAATGAACCAGAAGTGTGACCAAAAAATTGATTTCGAATCTAGGCGGTTATTATCTTTTTTTAATTTAAGTTGCCTCAAAACTTCCTTAATTTTGTATCTCAAAAATAAGAGAAAATTATATAATTTTCCTATGGCATTTTTAATAAAGCAATTCAATTTTGTATCTTAATTTTGAAGCTCGGCCCCAGCCAGGGGTTGTTGCTCCCTGGGCGTTGCTCCCTTGGAACCTCCTTTGATTACAGGCTTCGCCCGAACACTTTGAATTATAACAGCTCAAAAAAGCATGCACTCCCGCACCTCCTAAATTGCTTAATGTGTGTTACAATTCGCTTTCGTCATCTAGTCAATCCCGATTACACTAAAATGTCTAAGAGTTTGTTATGGTTAGGATAGGGGAATAACCCTGATTATTGACTTTTTGTTTAGTTCCGCTATTTTTGAAGTGCAAATAACTTCTTTATTTTTAAAAAACTAGGGTTAAGATATAATAAGAAGTTTATTTACGTAGGAATGATAGGAAGTAATTTTGTTCATTTATTTAGTAATTGAACCAAAAATAGAAAGTGTGGGTTTGTGTAGAGGCATTCTAGTCAATCTAAAGCAATAATTTCTCTCCTCCAATTCCCCTGTTTTTTAAACGTTAATAACTCTTTCATACGACATAATTTTTTTTATAAAAATTGCACAGTGTTTTTTTTATCTTTGAAACAAGCACACTTTGCTATACTTTTGAAAAAAGTTTTCGATAACTCAGATGCGTAAAATGCAATGGACAAAAAACACAAAAAAATAAATTTTTTTCTAAAACGCAATAGACTAAAACACAAATTAAAGTGTTTTCTAAAACACAATGAACAAAAAGCACAAAAAAGTGTTTTTTTTTAAAACGCAATGGATAAAAACACAAAACATAGCGTTCTTTCTAAAACGCAATAGACTAAAACAAAAAAAAGTGTTTTTTCTACGCAATGGACGAAAAACACAAAAAAAATGTCTTTCCTAAAATACAATGGAATAAAAACACAAAAAAAATATCTTTTCTAAAATACAATGGACTAAAAACACAAAAGAAAGTGTCTTTTCTAAAACGCAATGGACTAAAACACAAAAGAAAACGTTCTTTATAAAACGTAATGGACAAAAACACAAAATAAACTCTTTTTTTATAAAACGCAATTGATTAAAAACACAAAAGAATGTGTTATTTCTAATACGCAATGACTAAAAACACAAAAGAAAGTGTTCTTTTGTAAAACACAATGAATAAAAAAATAGAAAAAATGTGTTTTTTAATTGTTTTTTAAAACGTAATGGACAAAAAACATAAAAATTGTGTTTTTTCATTCTTTTATAAAACGCAATAGATTAAAAACACAAAAAATATGTTTTTTATTGTGTTATAAAACGCAATAGATATTAACACAGTAAACTAGGTGTGTTATAAAACACAACTTAATAAAAACACAATGAAGAATTCTAGAAATTTAAATACCAAACAACCATAATTGATAAAATAATGTTAAAACGCAATGAAGAATAATAATGCAACTAATGATTTTTAAAGTCAAACATATAATTCATGCATGTCAAAAGTTGATGCTGACAATTCTCTTATCTAAACCAGACACCATTTTAATTTGAAAGTCTTGATGGATGATCGATCTGACCATGAAATAAAATATATATCAATGACACACTTTTTGGATTGAAAAAAAAAACAATAACTAGAAATTTTAAACAAACAAAGCTAACTTACGAAGCCTAGCGAAGAAATGGAGCTGGTTTTAGAGAGAGAAAGCAATAAGTAGAGAGAGAAACAAAAAATCTTCAAGCCTTCGTCTTCATTTTTTATATTTGTTTTTCGAAATCCACCATTGTTGGTACCTAAATAAACATCAAGAACACACACTAAGTGTGTGTGAGATAAATCCTTTTGTGAATCAGATCTTTTAGCAGGTGGATTTAGGGGGTGTTTGGCTTAGCTTTTATTTTTTTTGGCTTATACTTATATTTTAAAGTAGCTTATAGCTTATTTTCTATCATTTGATAAACTCTTTTTAAGCGTTTGGATTAGCTTATAGCTTATTTTCTATCATTACACCCTTATTTGTCAAATAAGCTAAGAAACCATCTTCAAATAAGCTTCTTCAAATTAGCTTATATAAGCTAATAAACATATGCTTAAAAAGCTAAAGCAAACACCAAGTCAAACTTATTTTGTAAAAAAAAGCTTAAAAAGCTAGAAGCTTTGTTAAAAAAGCTAGGCCAAACACCCCCTTAGTGGGTGGTGGTGTTGGTTAAACAGAGTTGGCCATGGAGATAAAGAAAATGTAACTCAGATCTAGATTAGGACGTAAAATAGACCAAAGTGCCGCTCCACCTTATTTTTTTTTAAAGACACGTATCAACACCATATAACTTTTTAGTCTTCTTACCTTAACCAAACTTCCTATTTAATCATCTCCCTAAAAAACTATACCATAAAACCAAACATCTTTTTTTATTCGAGTGTAGTACTACTATTTCTTTTGTTGGTGAACAAATGCATACAACGATATGTTTAACTCAAACTTTTACCCAATACATGATAAGTCTAACCCATACTACAATAATGTGTCTAACACATAGAATAGCGTGGCTTCTACAAACCAAACGAACTCTTAAAGTAGTGCAACCAATTACTTCCTCTTTTATCCAACACTTGATCAAGATAATTGGCTGTGCTGAGTCATGAAACTAGTTGGAGCATATAAAAGCATTATAAAGGGTATCTATTGATCAAGATAAATGCAAGTGGCAGTTTTGTAATAAAATGTAAGTTAGGTATGGTTAGTAGTGTCAATAGGGGAATAACCCGACTTTTTATTTAGTTTCACTATTTTTTAATTGCAAATAACTTCGATTAAAAAAAAACAACTATATCATAAAACCAAACATTTTATTATTCGAGTATAGTATTACTATTTTTTTTTGTTGGTGATCAAATGCATAGAATGCCATAATGGCGTGTGATCAAATCCAAACGCTATTTTTTTTTTGTTGGTGAAGCTCTACTCAATACAGGATATATCTAACTCATACAATGATGTGTCAGTCCCATTTACCTTTGCTTATTAAAGTTTTTTTATTTGTGTTGGACACATTTAACCTCCATACCGGTGGCTCCCCCTAGAGGTGTACAAATCCGTTTTTTTTAAACAGTCTGGTTTTTAACCAAACCGGTTTTTTCATCCCAAACAAAAACCGTTTTTTTATAACCGGTTTCGGTTACTAACCAGTTTTTTAAACCCAAAACAGTAATTGGTCTAACCGGTTTGGATCAGTTTTTAACCGGTTTTTGCCTAAAAAAACCCGGTTTTTATATATTCAAGTTTGCATGACTTATCTTAAATAAAGGTTGGAATCAACTATCAACTTATAAAAGAACAAAGCAGAAAAGTAAGGTGTCTAGAAAAAGCTTGATTAAAGTTTTAGGTTAAATCTTTTTTATCTCTTATCTCTTTTAAAGACAGGCTTGATAAAACACTTTTGATTGAAAAGTTTTACACATATAATAACTTGTCATCTTCACATAAATATACAAAAATTAATATAAGGATGATGTCACCTGGTGACTTGTATATCACACACACTTGTGCCAATTTGTATGTGAAAATTTTGCAACATGACATGGTGAAATTAATGATGCATAACTCATGCTTGAGTAGTAATTAAGTAGAGTTTTTGTCCATCATTAATCATATCCACATCAGAAATTTGACCTGCATCTTCTGTTATTATGATGCAAGAAGTGGAAGAAAGGTCCAACTTTAAATGATCTGCTGCTGTTTTGATGAGTTCATCAATGGATTCCGGAACCCACAATACAATCCCGAACTTCTTTTGATCCTTCGGTTCCCATGGCTGAAATGGGTATACGGTACATTTTCTTTGGGGAGTTTTGTCTGTCACTAACGCAAATTAGCTCATAGTTAGCACGCTAAACCAAAGAAATGAGATATATTTCATCTACAGACTGAACACATTATAAAATACCCAATGACAATCTTTTAATCAAAGGAAAACGAACAAATCTAGACACGTGGGGCATTTTGGCACAAAACTTACCCACTTTTGCGCCAATTAGACTAACAACCAATTGCACGCTGATGCTAGTTATTATTGGCACAAAAATTCACTACTTCTGTGCTAATTAGACTAACAATCAGTAACACATTGACACGTGTCATAATTGGTGCAAAACTAAGTAACTTTTGTGTCACTTTAATTAGACCGAAAACCAATAGCACGTTTATAAGTGGTCATAATTAGCACAAAAGTGGCTAAGTTTTGTGTAAAATGACTATTCTTGAAGACATGGCGTGTTTTGATTGGATGTAATTATTTGTAGCGGTCAAATTGATAATTTTTTCTAAAAAAAGGTCAATGGCTATTTGAGTAATATGTTTAGTCAAAAGGCTATTTACATATTTTCCCTTATAAATAAGCATGCATGTAAACAAACGATTGTACGCACCAACTTTCTAGTCGTATAATGAGATTAAAGAATTACCGGTTTGTGGAACCATTTAATAAATATTTTTGTTGCATATATGTCATTGTTCTTGATTTCTTGCATATGAGATTTGCAAGTCAGGAAGTTTGAATACCTGTTGATTCTTGAGAGCATGTAGGGAATTCCGACAACTGCAAAGATCTGGCTTCTTCCAATAGCTTTATCAGTATCTTGTTTCCAGATGATCTTGCTTCATCAAGGGGAGTGTTACCCCATCTGCACATACAAACCATAAGTTCCATTTTATGTCGTTCATTCAAAAAAGAGTCTCGATCGCAAACTTATACCTGTCCTTCAACAGAACACTAGCTCCAGCTTCAACTAGCAGCTTTGCTATTAAACACGATCCTTGTGACGTGGCAACGTGAAGTGGAGTTCTAAAATCATAGTCTTTGGAATTCGGGTCAATCCCATTTGATAAAAGCCGTCTGATGAAATCTATGTCCCCTCTTGCCACACATGAACACAAGAAGTTTCCAGGGTCATTTATCTTTAACGACCCCCCTTCTTTTACTAGTACGGATGCAATGTCATCATTCGCGTTCTTGATCGCTTCTAACAACGGCGTGTTTCCAAAGTTATCTATCAATAACATGAAAGTATATCAGTATATGTATTTAGTTTAAAAGATTTAAAATACAAAGACTTAGTTTGAAGTTTACGGTTTACCTGACATGTTAATGTCTACGCCGTTTTGAATTAGGAAAACGACAATATCCATGTGTCCTTTTGCTGCAGCAAGATGCTGTCATGTCAAACAACTAGTTAGTAACTTAGTAAGTTTTATGCAATTAATGCATTTTTTGTGTAAGATTGTCGGATGAGAAACATACCAAGGGTGACCTTCCATCGTAATCTTTCTTGTTCGGGTCAGCCCCGGATCGAACTAAGCTTTTTATTTGAGACATATCTCCGTTAAAAGCCGCACTGTTGACCCTCAGTGCAAGTTCGGCTTCTTGCATTCCGATATGAACTGTGATATCCGTCACCATATTCTTCATGCGAACGTCACTTTCTTTACCCTGGTAGATTATGTTTCAAGATATATAAAAAGAAACAATGCGAATAATTTTTTTAAAAGTTAGGTATTTACCTCTAGTAGATTGTTTAAAATTTTCCTTCCATCATGAAAATACAATTCAAGAGTATTAGTGAAAGTTTCTTTATCAAGCCGCAAAAGTCGACAAAGTTCATAGACTCGAACTGTGTATGGTTGTGGAATGTTACACAGAATCGAAACATCACCAAACGAGTCAAGAGGTTTTAGATTTGATACTTTCTCTTCTGATCCATCTTCACGTATTACAACTTCTTCCTGTACCAAATTTTATTAAATTTTTCTAAACGTTAATAAACAAGAAATTAATATAACAGGAACAAGAGGGATGTGAATTTTTGACACAACATCTAACATAAAATTTGTGGGGTTTGAGTTTAGTCTAAACGGGTTCGGCTCAGTTTTGGGCCGAACCTGCGAACACATTTAGCTAAACGGGTCAAGTTCGGGTTGACAGTTGACCTGGTGGGTTCATGCGTTGGCCTGTTTAATCCGTTTGTTTTCAGATTTCTTTAAAAAATTGTGTTTTACGTCACGAATTAAACTGATTTGAGTATTGATGGCACCATTTAAAAGAAATAAGAAAAGTAAGCATAAGGCTTTATAGTTTAAACATATTTTTTATATATTTTTGAATTTTTTTCATTATGAAGTATAAATATGCAAAAAGATAAAAATGAAGTAAATTTTCAGGTTAACACAAGCCATGTTCATGTAAACCCACGAAAACGCGTTAATGTTCGTGTCAAATCTTCAAGTCCGTGTTGGTTTGACCCGTGAACACGACCCATTAAACACTCGTAAATAAAAGGTACCAGGCTGCCATGACAGATGAAATAAAGCTGATCAACAACTATCCCTTGCTCCATGATTACTTCCCCAGGAAGAAAAAACTCTTCTTGCACTCTCGTTACGACATGATTGATAAATTCCGAAGAACACCCCCTGAAAAGCGAAACCTTTTCGATGTACGTCCTGTATAGACTTTCAGATATCTACAACAAACAAAAACACAGTTTAACAAAAAATAAAAAATAATAATAACTAAACAATGTTTAAATCGACATTGAAACCTTGGCGCGAATAGAGTTTGGAAGGTCTTGAATAACGGCAGAATCAGTAATACTGCTGTCGTATTGCAGCCTCACATGACCTTTAATTTGATTGCGTATGTCTCGATCCAATTCATTTCTATCCATAAATTTCATAAGATCCGTCATTCTGTCTCTATATCGTTCTGTTTTTGATCCTTTTACGATTAAAGCTGTCATGTTACCGATCAAATAAGCACCAAGAACCATGTCAAATGAGACGTAAACCATAACGAATATCATCTCTCTTAAGTTGACTGCATGTATGTCACCATAACCTGCACAAACAAGCCCACATCTATCATTCAAAATTCAAATAACATATGTCATACACCATACACTCATACTAAACTGTTTTATGCAAATACTTACCGACTGTAGCCATAGTAACGATAGCAAAATATAATGACGTTATATAACGTTTCCAAAGATCAATCTCTCTGAAGTTAGAGTAGCTATAATCACCAAGTGTTAAGCTCCCAATCCATGTGTATCCTTCTTCGACAGGTGGCAGAGTCGTAGCCAGATAGTAGAATATGCATGCAGCCGTATGCGTGCAGTAGAGCTCAACAGCAATAAGCTTTATAATCCTCGAAAACAAATACTTGACCCGTATGTCCTTTTCTAACTTCGAAAAGAATTCTAGAACCTTCCGAGCCCGTACTAGCCTGATTAGTAAAAGGTATCTCACTTCTTCTTTTTTCCCAGAAGCCTGATTAATATGATTACAACTTATAAGCGCGTATTGTTAGTTAAAAAGTATTGTTTGCGTTTATATGGAGTTTTGAAAGTTGTACCGTATAAAGTACATCCCAAGGCATGCAGGCGAGTAAATCAAAGATGAAATGAGATTTTAAGTACCTGCAACAAGGAAGTTAACATAGTGAAACTAATGTGAAACATTGAAACGACGGTAAGTAAGGTTGGCTATTGGTTTTTGATGTGTTGGGGATGAAAGACTGACCGAATAGCGATGAGTCGTGGGCTAACGATGAACTTGTAGGTTTGGGTGTCTCTATAAGGAACAAAGAACTGAACAACGATGTCGATGAAGAAAGCGGCTTGACTGAATATGTCTAATAGATAGAGGCGATCGGGTAAGCCCCGGAAGAAGCCAAATTCCATTGGTGTGAAGAATGAAGAGTAGATTGCCCATACCAATATTACTTTCTCCCATGTCCTGTACCATCTGCATACATAAAAACCTTGATTAATGCATGTTAAGAATTTATTTAAAATTCAAATTTTGGAGCAAGTTTTAAACTTTCATCTGCAATATGATACAGAAAACACTGCAGAAAAACCTTCAGGGGGTGGTGCAGCAGTAGCAATAAGCATATAATTCTCCTCTAGTGAGGTCTAAGGTTCGTGTCTTGCTTCCACTGGTTTACTACCATAACCTTTTAAATCTGCCCATCGCAAACTGCAATTTTACTAGATCTCGTTGGTTAGCAGGGTATTTGTGGGTCCCATGAGTTTAATTTATTTATAATCAATTACATATTCAATAATCCGAACTTTGACACGTTCGTCGGGATTTATCCCAAGACAGTCCCAGCTTTGAACATATATTTCTTTAGCAATCTCATCCTAACTGAAAGTTAACTCGGTTAGTTTTTGCTGAAGCAGTCCACGTCATCAAATTTTTGCCACATAAGCAAAAAAACTATCTGGGTTGGCAGTTAGTATGAGATTGCTGAAGGAAGACATGTTCAAAGTTGGGACAGTCTCTAAACATTATTAAAATCCAATTTGCATTTTATTTCTCATCTCTAAAAAGCTAAACCATCAACCACAGTGTAGTGGTTGGATTGGATCTAGCCATGTTATTTATGTTGTGATAAAACATGCTAATCAATGACGCACCCATCTTCACAGGTGTCTTGAGAGTTGGCCTTGTAATATAAAATAATATATTTATTACATGTAAATGATAAAATTTGGCACGATCATCGCAATATTTGACTTTTTTAATTCCTACTTTCTAACTAATCTTTGACTTTTTCTTATATATCTAATCGTGTCTTCTTTTTTTTATAAATGATTTTTGAGCTGAAGCAATGATTTAAAAAACGGACATGTCATCAAATTAGACGCACTAGTGGTTTATTTGGGTTAACCCATTGATGTCATAATTAATTTTAAAGAATATTTTAATATTACATAAACTGAATAAAAAACACAGTTATATTGTTACGTTTGTTATATTTAAAACATCAAATATATATGTTACTTTCTTAAAAGAAAAGAAATTGTAATGAATCGATTTTTTATAAGGTTGATTATATTTGTTTTTAAAGTAAACTGCTAAAATGGTTTTTGAGGTTCCGTCACTTTTGTCACTTAAGTTCAAAACTCAAACCTTTTGAATCTGGGTCCTGTGGTTTCAATTTTGTTGTCATTTTCATCTAAAATCTGGCTATATTTTTCAGTTAACATCCAGCTTTCTGGTCTTTTTCTCCCTTTTAATGAAGGGCAAAATGGTCTTTTAATGTTTTATTATAACAAATTAAAAAAATTTGACCATTTTGCCCTTTATTAAAAGGGAGGAAAAGATTAAAATAATTGAATGTTAACTGAAAATTCTGATCAGATTTTGTTTTGGATGAAAATGATAAAAAATTTGAAATCACGGGAACACAGATTCAAAAGGGTTGAGTTTTGATCTAAAATGTTAAAAATGATCAAACCTTATAAACCATTTTGACAGTTCAGTCTTATTTTTTAATGTGTATATTTCCCAACCCCTTTTGGGAAAATTCAATCATATTCTCGTCAACCAAAGTACCAAACATTTTCATAGGTTTCGTAATGTTTGTTGGGTGCCGTGTGAAGGTCCAATGACTGATTTGCTTGCACATTGGAATTGTTGTGTGTTAAAATTAAACAATTATATTAAAGCATAAAATATCGTTTGATTCTATTTTAAGGTACATCCTTTGATTTTTTCTTTTTTTTAGGTTGTACATGTGTACAAGTTGTCAACCTAAAAAACGTGAGTGTGTGGGGAGTGGTCGGAATTAATAATCTTGATCGCTAAAACAAAGAAAATAAATAGAAAAGTGGATTTAATGTAATGAGGATGTAAAATTTGTTTATAATTGTTATCAGCGTGACAGTTTGAGACACCAGTGGTGTAAACGAGTTGAGTCAATCTGAGCTTGTTTAAAGTTGAACTCGACTCATTTTTAATTAAAAGAGAGCTTGGCTCATGAATAGTTTTTTAAGCTTGAGCTCAGCTCAGACTTAACTCGTTTATTATTTAATATCTATATAATTATTTTATTAATATATTTTTTATAATTATTTACACATATACTTATAATTAGTTTTTTTATGCATAGTATAATCTAATACAATTCAAACGTTTTTATCCTAGTTTTATATATAATAATACTTATTATACACATATAAATTTAATCTATCAAAAAAAAATTATGTTAATAACAAGCTCATTTAAGCCCGTGAGCCAGCTCAACATAACTTGTGAAACTGGGGCTCGAGCTCGTTTATTGAATGAGTTTCAACAAACACTCAGGCTCGTTTAAGCACGGCTTAATTCAAGATTTTAGCGAACATATCTTGAATAGCTGATGAGCGGCTCAGCTCATTTATCCTCTTAGACCGTGGGGTATGGTGGGGTGCAGGTTTGGGGCATGGGTTGACATGTGGGCTGGATGGGCTCCACTGGCAAGACCAAAAAAACTGAGGGTATAGTGGGGCTTGGGTTTGAGGGATGTGACTTGGCCAAATTTCTTTTATTTTATCTTTTTTTTAAATTAATGGATAATATAGGGTAGGGTGCACCCAATGCCCACCTGCCAGCTCAGATAGGTAGCCTCGCCCAACGCCCGGGCTGAAATCCCGCCCAAAGAGCCACCCCAAACCCAAACCCACCCGGATGATCACATGGGCGTTTCCCCCCAACCCACGCCCAAAACCCCCACCCCGTACCCATAGTCTTAGGAAACCGATTGACATAATAACATCATGAAGTTTTATCCACTAGTCTACTGCCACGTGTGATTGTATATATGCACACATAAAAATACAAAATGTTAAAAAAAGAAGCAAAAAAGGAAACCTGTTTTTGTGGGGGATGTAGAAGCCTTTGATGCCATCGAACACTTTGTCAGTGTTGAACCCTCTGTGAGTCGAGTCCAGCCCCAAGTCCCTCGCCAACAATGTGAACACGTTCCATCGTTTTCCCAACCTTTCACCATCCCGGAGATCCTCCACTCTATACTCCCTCCGCCTCTCCTCCGCCTCTTCCGACGCCGTACTCCGCCGCGCGATCTCGCTCCTCATCGGATATCAATATCACCGACCACTTGGTCAAAGCTGTGGTCAATAGAGCTATTAAGTAATGAACCGTGATTAACTAGTTTTAGTCGGGTGTTAGTTCAATAATATGTATGGTTCTTATTTTAGAAGAAGATGGTTGTGGAACATGGTGATCGAAGGGTTTCAAATCACGGGAACTGAGAGAGAAATAGAAATAGAAAAAGAAAGTGTTTTGTATGATGTAGATGTGGAGGCAATGAGCAGAGGATCCTCTTTATATATAGTTCAAGTTGTAAATAATCTATCATAGCTGTCAATTTTATATTTCATCAATATGATAAATCGTGTCTTATCGGATTTAAAAGGTCTCTAAAGACGCGAACAACATAAACTCAAAACATGAATGAGACTCGTTTAACTACTTTGTATCCAATGTGTATAACACACTTATATTTTTTATGTACCAAGTGTTACACCCCAACCGATAGCGGAAACATCAGGATGAGACGAACAAATTGCTCAAAACGTCATAACACTACTTTGCAACAATAATTTAATGATAATAATTCCATTGATAACAAAATATTGCAATACATTGTTCAAAAATCAAAATACGACAATTTCAAATAGCATAATTGACATAAACGAAATACAATGATCAAAATTTAGGTGAGTATCTAGTCCACCCTAATTGCATTTCTTCATATCATCAACTTAGTTTCCTGCAACATGTATTAAAATAATATATATCAACAATAATGTTGGCGAGCATACAAGTTTAATACTTAGCGTAATAAATAAATATTTAACTCATATCCATCATGATAACATTGTAAATAAGTAAAATTGGGCATGCTAAACATGTGATATTATATGTCAATCCATAGTCTAACGCAATATTGATTACTCTTTCTTTGTCAAAACAACGAGAGTGTAACATAGTTTACTTAACAATTACCACTAGTTTACGGGCGGTGCGTTAATCCTATAGCGCTATAAATTGTTAAGGTAGGCTAGCAAGGTTAATGAGCATATACACAAGTCTAACATAGCATGCAAATATGGGCATATAAACAAGTTTCATGATATGTAAGGATAGAGTATAAAGTAAACAAGTTTGTGTCATTTGTGAATTTGTACACGTTGCACCCAAAGTGTGAAAATAGGAAAATGGGATCGAGTATACTCATGGTTTTGCAAGCTAAATCCGACTTGAATCCCGAGAGTGTGGTAGGTTGATTATCTTGGAGCACCTTGTCCTTCTACAAGAAGTAACAAAGGCGTATGAGTGTTGGGAGTTTAACGGAAGATTATGGATTCAGAGTTTAAATAACGTAAAAATAGTAGTATGAAAGTAATCATCTTGTACTCATGACACTTGTTCTTGACACTATAGAAACCGCAAGGGTTTGGTGTGTTTTCATGGATTCGAGGACCCATTAGAATCGTAACAAGTGTATGGTCTTTAGATGATGTAACTAGTTTCTTAACAAGAGTTATTATTAAGTCTTTGTCACGTGTATGTATACATATATATAATATACTTAGTTTAGGTACTTCAAATCATAAATCAAGCATGAGGTAGGAGATCAAAGTCTCTATTTAGGCACCTCTAGTGTCATTGATATCATGTAGGAGGTAGGAAGAACAAGCTTCCATTTAGGTACCTCTAATGTTCACCACTACACTTGTGTTATAAACACAAGGAGGGTCAAGAACTAAGTAATAACAACAACTAATCTAATGTAAAACTTCAAGTAGTGGGTGGATTCAAGATGGGTTGCCAAGGCTAGACCATCTTCACACATGCACAAGTTGAACTTGGACACTACTTGTGGGTGTAAACTCAAGTTGAAAACAGAAAGTTTGTGAGGTTTTCACCTCTAGTTTGACATGTCTAAACCTTGTTTTTAAGCCTAACCAACCACTAATAGTGTTGTAAGCATTCAGAAATAGGTTTGAGATGAGATACTCAAGTTTGAACAAGTTTAACAAAGTTTAGAATCAAAACATAAAGTTTAGTACACTTTGGAGCCTTTGTGGTGAAGTTCTAGGTCTGGATTCTCCAAGGAGAACCCATGGAATTATCACACCCCGTATTTCCAGCACAATCCCGGTGGGCCCGGTGGGAAGTATTGTGACGTAAGATTGGTATCATCATGGGCAAACATATACAGCACAGCGGAAGACTTGAATATTAAATATTATTACAAACCATAGAGTTTAAAAGTCGTAAAACAATACAAGGTTTGCAATATTAGATCCACAGGCGGATCGAAAGTACAAAAACGATATTCTCCGACAGACTTTTAGGCTTGACTAAGAACTTGCAAAATTCTCTACATCATACCAAGCAGCTCCTAGCCTATTCCGTGCCGAAACCTATCACTTACCCTTTTTGGAAAAATACGTCAGTTTTCACTTGTAAATACATTTAACCTAATCATTTTTGAAAATATTTAAAATTTGTTTAGGTGCATTAAGCACGAAAATCTTTTATAACCTGGGACATTTCAAAATGATCTTGTTTACAGTTTTACAAGCCTGTCAATACATATGGGGTCCGGTGCAAAAACCGAATAACCTGATTAACCGACACATCACTTAATAAAACCCACGGAGGAGTATAATAAAATAACTTGTTTAGCATTAGCTTCTGTCAGGTGTATGCCTACACCCCGCGCTTAGGTCGTGGCCATTAGTAATTTAAATGAGCCAAGGATATCCAGGACACGGTCGAGTTAACCCCCAATGTTTAAGTTATCAGACAATACATAATAAAACTGGTTATAAGATTTAGTAAATCACAATCCGATAAACATGATCCTATACCCGACCTAGCAGTAATATAATACTGTATCCCAAGCCCATATAGGAAAAATAAGTTAAAGTATTTACCTGAGCTAGTTCTTCTAACGAATCGTAACTCAGCCGTTAATCAAGAAGACAAATGCAAGTATCGACCTATTGGGAGGCTTCTAGTCAGGATTGATGGTATTAATAACCAATTAGAATGCTAACAGGTTTAGGTTGAGTCGTTGACTCGAACCAGTTAGCTTAAAGGATACGTAACGGAACGATACGCTAGATTAAGCGATGACCGGAAAGAATGTTGTTTAAACCCGACAAGTACTAGGACTTGTATATTTTGGGTAAACATATAACATTCTGGATTTTGATATAAAAATGATAAGGTTAGACCCGGTTCGGTGAATTTACGTAAACTAGTCACGTAGGCTTAACCATACGCATATAAGCGATACCGGGTAGCCGGATGAGTCATTTACAAGTTTCATGTGCTATTACACTTAAGACATGTTGTAATATCAGTAAGATATTAACATGCATGCCCCTTATAGTTTTAAAACCGAATTCAGCTTTGAAAGGGGTATTTTGGTCACTTCACACATAGGTTTGAAGGCTTATTTGGAAATCTGAGTTATAACTTGTACCTACTGTAATAATGTTCAAAATATGCTTTATAATCAGTAGGTAACATGCCTTGGTTCATAGATATGATTTTAAGCCATACTATCGCCGAAAAGGCGATAAAGTCGATGAATGACGAATTAAACGATGTTTAAGGAAAGCTGATATTATGAACAGGTTTATATAATTAAAATATTTTATTTATTATTTTATAACAGTAGGTAATTGATTTTGTTATTAAAATACATTTAAAATCGTTTTATGTACCATAAGGGCATTTCCGTCATTCACCGATGGCATGCAAGGACATGCACACAAAATCAATTTATAATCAGATTTAATATTCCAAATAATTCTACATATTATATAACATCAGCAGGTAACTTGATCGCATGCTCGTTTTTAGTTTAAAAACTTATTTTGAGCAAAAATGGCATTTTAGTCAAAATTAAGCATATTAATGAAACTTGTGCATAAACTCGGATTATGAGTAGACCATGTAGTATGACCTCAGAGGGTTATACTTCATTGTATAAAGGTCATAATGCAACTAAGAATCGGCCTTGAAAGATACTAAATCGGGTCAGAACTGAAAGTCAAAGCAGAAGTCAAACCTTGCAACTTTCGGTTGCGAACTGACCTTAGACCTGGATTTGACGAGCCAAACATGTTCCCGCATGTTCTTATAATGATACCAAGTATTTAAAGTGTCAAAAACTGATTTTATAGCATGCATATTGTTAATTATGCGTTTGATACCAAATCTGACCCAGTTTGACTATTTATGAATAAGTTTGTCTCGTCAATCGGACATGCAAATGTGGTAATCAGGAGGTTCCCTTATGGGGTGTTGTTACCTACCTTATTACGATCACGTAACCATGTTTAGATCAGTCATGACTGAATCGATAAAGATTAAACCGAAGTCAAACCGTTTTTACGACAAGCTTGACTTTTGGCTTGAAAGCTCGATATAATGAAAAAGGAGGATTAAGAACACTTACAAAGGGTCCTAGTATGAATTTGGGATGGACTTGCAGGTAGCTTGAGCTCCAGAACTTGCAAGGATTAGTGAGAGTGAGTTTTAAGAACTTGCAAGTTCTTCAATTGAGTCAAGGCTTGGATTTAAGGAGTTGGAGGATGAAGGAGGTCATTACAGGTGTTAGGCATGCACACCAGGAGTAAACAAGTGTCTAAGGACGTGCTAAAAGCTGAGACATGGTGGAAATTCGTGAAAGATTTTGCAAACATGCAAGCTGCCACGACTAGCCTTAGCAGGCTGTCACTGGCACTCTCTCGCTGGCCGCGAGAGAGATGTTCAGAGCTCTCGCGGGCCGCGACCACCCCCCGGGTCAGCAATACAACTTTTAAACAATGCCATTTCAGCCCCTGGACTTTATAACTTATAATAACCTCTATTTTAAACACCTTTGGTCCCTCAATAGATTTAGGTACTATTAGGAAGTATACTAAACACCGTTAAGTTCCGGTTCCGACAAATGGTCACTCAGAGGTATAATTAAACATGTTGACGCTTTTAATTTATTCGCTTCTCGTTCAGAGGTTATAAAAATAACATGACGGTTTATTTAATCCCTCTTATTTAACACGTGGACTTTAGGACGCGTGTCAAAATTTTACAGGACGGGTTTTTACGAGGTGTTACATCCTCACCCCCTTAAAAGAAATCTCGACCTCGAGATTTTATTCAAACAAATGAGGGTATTTTTGTCACATATTGGAGTCGACTTCCCATGTATATTCGGGACCTCTACGAGCATCCCACTTGACCTTTACAATAGGTATCTTCTTTCTTCGAAGCTTCTTGACCTGTCGATTTTCGATCGCAATTGGTTTCTCAATGAACCTCCGGTTTTCATCGATCTAGACGTCCTCATGAGACATTGCTAGCGATTCATCTGCTATGCACTTCTTTTAGTTGCAAATGTGGAACACATTATGGATTCCGCTTAGCTCCTCTGGTAGACTTAGCTTATAAGCTACTGATCCAAGACGTTCGATGATCTCGAACGGTCCTATGTACCTAGGGCTTAGCTTGCCATTTTTCCCGAAGCGCATTACACCCTTCCAAGGTGATACCTTCAACAAGACCTTGTCCCCTACTTGGAACTGTAGAGGTTTACGCCTCTTATCTGCGTAGCTCTTCTGCCTATCTCGGGCTGCTTTGAGACGATCAAGAATCTGACCAATATTTTCTGTCGTTTCCAGGACTATCTCAGGTCCTGATAGTTGGGCCTCCCCAACTTCCGCCCAACAAATAGGTGTTCGACATTTTCTTCCATACAAGGCTTCAAAAGGAGCAGCCTTGATGCTTCTATGATAACTGTTGTTGTAGGAGAATTCGATTAGGGTAAGTGGTCATCCCAACTTCCGCTTAAATCGATCACACAAGCGCGAAGCATATCTTCTAGTGTCTGGATGGTACGCTCACTTTGACCATCTGTTTGATGATGGTAAGCCGTATTGAAGTTTAATCAGGTGCCTAAGGATTGCTGGAAACTCTTCCAGAAGTGAGAAGTGTATCTTGTATCTCTATAGGATACAATATATACCGGCACACCGTGCAGTGACACAATTTTATCCACGTAAAGCTTGGCTAACTTGTCAGAGCTATGCGTTTCCTTTATGGGCAAGAAATGCGCTGACTTAGTCAGTCTATCGACAATTACCCATATCGTGTCATTTCCACTCTTTGTTTTAGGCAACTTGGTAATGAAATCCATAGTTACCATCTCCCACTTCCATGTGGGGATTTCCAGTTGTTGTAGGAGTCCTGACAGCTTCTGATGTTTTGCCTTGACTTGCGAACACGTCAAGCACTTCGCTACATGATTGGCGATGGATTTCTTCATACCCATCCACCAATAACTCGGTTTTAGATCCTGATACATTTTGTCACTTCCAAGATGAATCGAATATTTGGAGTTATGTGCTTCCTGGAGGATCATATCTCTGAGTCTTCCATAGATCGGAACCCAGATTCTCCCATTGAACTTAAGAATTTCATCATTACCGAGAGTTAATTGATCAATAGTCTTACCTAGCCCTTCCTTAGGGAGGTTTGCTTCCGACATAGCTTGCTTTTGTGCATCAAGTAGCTTCTCATTCAAACAACTTCTTATCTCAATACTCTTGGCATTGACCCTCAAGGGTTTCAACCTTTCCTTGCGACTAAGTGCATCTACAACTACATTTGCCTTGCCAGGGTGATATCGTATTTCACAATCATAATCGTTTAATGTCTCCATCCATCGGCGTTGTCTCATGTTCAAATCCTTTTGATTGAACAAGTGTTGGAGGCTTTTGTGGTCAATGTATATAATACACTTTGTACCATACAAATAGTGTCTCCATAACTTTAGTGCAAACACTACGACACCTAGTTCCAAGCCGTGGTAGTGTAATTCCTTTCATGCACTTTTAATTGTCGCGATGCGTAGGCAATCACCTTGCCTCTTTGCATAAGCACACAACCCATACCAGTGTGCGAAGCATCGTAGTAGACAACAAATTCTTCAACGCCCTCTGATAGAGCAAGGACAGGAGCATTACTCAACTTATGCTTAAGGGTCTCAAAGGATTCTTGCTGCTTCGGTCCCCAATTAAACTTGACAGCCTTGCGGGTCAGGGTAGTTAAAGGAGTGGCTATTCTTGAAAAGTTCTTGATGAACCTCCTATAATAACCGGCCAGTCCTAGGAAACTACGGATCTCAGAAGGAGTCTAGGGTGCTTCCCAATTCATGATAGCTTCAATCTTAGCTGGGTCAACTTGAATACCATGTTTGCTCACCACATGTCCTAAAAACTGGACCTCTCTAAGCCAAAACTCGCACTTAGAGAATTTTGCATACAACTTTTCCTGTCTTAGAAGTTCTAGAATACACCTTAGATGTTTCTCGTGATCTGCTTGACTACGAGAATAGATAAGGATGTCGTCTATGAAGACAGTGACAAACTTATCCAAGTATGGTTTGCAGACTCTGTTCATAAGATCCATGAATGCTTCTGGTGCATTAGTGAGTCCAAAAGGCATCACTAAGAACTCGTAATGACCATATCTGGTTCGAAAAGCAGTTTTCAGGATGTCTTCACTTCTGACTTTCAACTGATGGTATCCAGACCTTAAATCAATCTTTGAAAAGTAGCTAGCTCCTTGCAACTGGTCGAATAAGTCGTCGATCCTGGGTAGAGGGTAACGGTTCTTAATTGTACCTTGTTTAACTCACGATAATCAATGCACAGACGCATTGAACCATCTTTCTTCTTCACAAACAATGTAGGAGCTCCCCAAGGCGATGAGCTAGGCTGTATGAGACCTTTCTCCAAAAGCTCATCCAGTTGGGTTCTTAGTTCCTTCATCTTTGTAGGTGCTAATCGGTAAGGAGCTTTTGCGATTGGTGCAGCTCCAGGCAGGATATCAATCCTAAACTCCACTTGCCTATCTGGGGGTAAACCAGGCAATTCCTCAGGAAATACATCTACATATTCTGAGATAACTTTCAAGTCTTCTATCTTTGGTTTGGGTTCGTCGATGGTTACTTGCACCATGTAGATGACACAGCCTTTCTTCAAACATCTTGAGGCTTTCAGAAGAGACACCTTTTCGGGTAACCCATGATGATGATCTACTAATATGGTAAGGGTTTCACCGGATGGGGATACGATTTCGATGAGTTTCTTATTGCACGCGATGCGAGCTTGATTATGGGACAATCAATCCATGCCTAAGACTACATCGAATCCCGCCAACTTCATTGGCAAAAGAGAGACTGGAATAGATTGATCCTTTATGGATATGGAACATCCATCAAGAATGGTAGATGCGGATTGTAAGGTTCCATCGGCGAGTTCTACTTCATAAGTTATATCTAAAGCTCTTATGGGCAGATTCAACAACTCACTAAACTTATGACTTACGAAAGACTTATCAGCTCCGGAATCAGACAAAACTCTTGGAAAAATGTCATTAATGAGAAAAGTACCTGTGATGACATTGTTGTCGTTGACGGCCTCCCTAGCAGTCATCTGGAAAGCTCGGGCATTTCCTTTGTTTGCCCCTCCATTCTTGGCACCATCCTTGATGGCCTTAGGGCAGTTGGTCTTTATGTGGCCCTTTTCGCCACATCCATAGCAAGATGCGTCCTTCAAATCCTTGCACTCCAAGGTCTTATGCCCCATTCTCTTACAGATTCCACAAGGTTTAGCATGTGGATCAAATCGACACTGACCCCCATGCTTCTTCTTGCAAATCTTACTCGCGGGTCTATCATCGGACCGACCTTGGTTCCCTTTGAACCCAGGCCTCTGCTTCTTTCTATCGAACTTGTGGGAGTAGTCATGGTATTCTTAACCATTTAAGTACATTAAAGTACATGTTTCTTAATAAACTTGGCACAAAAGGCTTAGACTTTTAAAGAGTCATGTATGGTGTTTGGACATGGGATTTATGGCTCAAAGGCATTTCATCACTAATGGATGTTCAAATTTTCTTATTGTCATTGCTTATTTGACAAGACGATATAAGATTGATCACTTATGATCGATGAGGTTTGGGCGTAGCCCAACTACCTCAATGACTAGTGTGGTTCCTTAAGTCACACTGCCAGGAGAGTCATCATCACTTAGACGTTGACTAAGATTAATTGTCTTAAAATGTTTTTTATAATAAAGCCTAGGTTGTATTTATGATCATTTTAATAAGGTTTGGAGCGTGGCTCACTACCTTGGATAGGGAACCTTAAAGGTTACAACGTCCTTGACTCCATTAGATGATTAGGTATGGTTCGTAAGCCATTCATCCTGGAGTGATAATGGAAAGTGTTTATCATTCCTGATGTACACTATGATCTTGTTAACCATTAGGCTTTGAGGTGGAACATAGTTCACCGCCTCTGGATAGAAGGGATACTCTTCCTTAGCTATCATGATAGAAGATTACCAGTCCTTAACTTATCATAGTTTGCCAATTTATTATGGTCTATTGCTATTTGGCTGTGAAAACCATTAAGAAGATCTTTTGGAATTTTAGCGGATCAATAAAATTTCGAGTAAAGTCGAGACAATCGCTTGAAGAAAGGATATTCTAATACACACACACATATAAAGTTTTGAATCCTTTCTCATTAAAATAAATAAGGGATTACATTAAGGCCTTAAACAGGTCTTTTAATTGAGATTAATTGGTCCTCGCAGGGGCCTAACAGAATAACTAGTCCACGCAGGGACTGAAACGAAATACTTGTCCACACAGGGACTAAAATATAGATACTTGTCCATGCAGGGACTAAAATAGAAATACTCGTCCACGCAGGGACTAAAATTGAAATACTTGTCCACGCAGGGACTAAAATAGAAATAGTTGTCCACGCAGGGACTAAAAAAGAAATACTAATACTAATAGCTCAATCCTCACTCATCTTTCTTTGCCTTCCATATTTTTGTCAGCTTCTTGAAGGCCTTGAAGGTTTTCTTCTCCCTTTTCTCGGTTTGGCGTTGTATCTGCTCAACTCTTTCCAAGGCCTGATTAATGGCCTCTAGTTGTGGCGTTGATTGCGGTGTTTGCAGCGGCGGGGGTTGCTGTTGCGGTTGATACTGGGATGCAGAAGGGTATTGGTATCCATAGCCAGGATATGATGTAGCTGAGTATGGGAGATAAGGAGTTCGGTTATAAGCATTATATGTGGCGGCTTCCAAATATGGATTAACAGACGGCGCCGAATAGTTGTAATGTAAAGGTGTAGGTGTATGGTGGTACCCAGATGAATCTGGATAAGAAGGAATCGGGTTTCCTGGTTCTGGCAATGACAACTGAACAGTAGGTTCAATAGTTGGTGGAAGAGGTGGCAATTCTGCTACAGGTGACGTGTTTGAGGGTCCACCCATTTGTGGGTCCTCAGGGATAACAGGGTAAGTTTGGGACATAGGTAGTTGCGAACCCTTCCATTGCCCTGCACGCACCAACATACGGGCTCCACGCTTCCTTCTTGGAGGTGTTTGTTGTTGTTGGGGTTGTTGTTCCTCCACTTCCAGTTATTCAGCTTCTTGGGGAGGTGATGGCGGCTTGGAAGAATGAGGAGAAGGGGTATAGTAAAACTGGTATTGGCTCCATCTCAAATCCCAACTATCGGGGCCTTCAAATGGTGATCCTGTGCGAGAAGGGGGACCACTTGACAGTTCAATAGGATATTCATACGATCCCAAGGGTGGCATCTCTGGATCTTCATCCATGTGGGTGGGTGAGTCAACCTATGGCGTTATAGATGGTGAACGCGCATAGCTGTTTGGGTTGGAGCCTTCTTGGTAAGGGTTGGAGTGTTGGGAGTGATGCGAATGGTACGAATGGAAAGAATAATGTGAGTCTTGGGAGTCTGATAGTGGAGGAGAGTACTCGCGTGGAAGCGGGTACCCGAATGGTCGCCATGATGATGAAGAATCTCCTGATCCTTCGTATGGGTTTGGGCTCGGTACACGGGATGGTCCTTGCCCGGATGCTCCTCCTCTTGTTGAGCCTCCGCCTCTCCTAATGCTACCACGGCATCTTGGCGGCATTTTTCCTGCTCCAAAATAAATTAGAAAACAAAGCAAAATGGAGTAACAACTAAAATTTTAATAAGGGTTTGAGAATCCTAAATAGATGTCTTTACTCGGAGTTTAAGGAATGTGCTATTGTGTATACTCAAGATTAAACACAAAAGTCTAGTGTATAATTCACTCGAACGTTGGCTCTGATACCAACTCTGTCACACCCCGTATTTCCAGCACAATCCCGGTAGGCCCGGGTGGGAAGTATTGTGATGTAAGATTGGTATCATCATGGGCAAACATATACAGCACAGCGGAAGACTTGAATATTAAATATTATTACAAACCATAGAGTTTAAAAGTCGTAAAACAATACAAGGTTTGCAATATTAGATCCACAGGCGGATCGAAAGTACAAAAACGATATTCTCCGACAGACTTTTAGGCTTGACTAAGAACTTGTAAAATTCTCTACATCATACCAAGCAGCTCCTAGCCTATTCCGTGCCGAAACCTGTCACTTACCCTTTTTGGAAAAATACGCCAGTTTTCACTGGTAAATACATTTAACCGACTCATTTTTGAAAATATTTAAAATTTGTTTAGGTGCATTGAGCACGAAAATCTTTTATAACCTGGAACAATTCAAAATGATCTTGTTTACAGTTTTACAAGCCTGTCAATACATACGGGGTCCGGTGAAAAAACCAAATAACCTGATTAACCGACACACCGCTTAATAAAACCCACGGAGGAGTATAATAAAATAACTTGTTTAGCATTAGCGTCTGTCAGGTGTATGCCTACACCCCGCGCTTAGGTCTTGGCCATTAGTATTTTAAATGAGCCAAGGGGATATCCAGGACACGGTCGAGTTAACCCCCAATGTTTAAGTTATCAGACAATACAGAATAAAACGGGTTATAAGATTTAGTAAATCACAATCCAATAAACATGATCCCATACCTGCCCAAGCAGTAATATAATACTGTATCCCAAGCCCGTATAGGGAAAATAAGTTAAAGTACTTACCTGAGCTAGTTCTTCTAACGAATAGTAACTAAGTCGTTAATCAAGAAGACAAATGCAAGTATCGATCTACTGGGAGGCTTATAGTCTGGATTGATGGTATTAATAACCAATTAGAATGCTAACAGGTTTAGGTTGAGTCGTTGACTCGAACCAGTTAGCTTAAAGGATATGTAACGGAACGATACACTAGATTAAGAGATGACCAGAAAGAATGTTGTTTAAACCCGACAAGTACTAGGACTTGTATATTTTGGGTAAACATATAACATTCTGGATTTTGATATAAAAATGATAAGGTTAGACCCAGTTTGGTGTATTTACGTAAACTAGTCACGTAGGCTTAACCATACGCATATAAGCGATACCGGGTAACCGGATGAGTCATATACAAGTTTCATGTGCTATTACACTTAAAACATGTTATAATATCATTAAGATATTAACATGCATGCCCCTTATAGTTTTAAAACCGAATTCAGCTTTGAAAGGGGTATTTTGGTCATTTCACACATAGGTTTGAAGGCTTATTTGGAAATCTGAGTTATAACTTGTACCTACTGTAATAATGTTCAAAATATGCTTTATAATCAGTAGGTAACATGCCTTGGTTCATAGATATGATTTTAAGCCATACTATGCGCCGAAAAGGCGATAAAGTCGATGAATGAGGAATTAACGATGTTTAAGGAAAGATGATATTATGAACAGGTTTATATAATTAAAATATTTTATTTATTATTTTATAACAGTAGGTAATTGATTTTGTTATTAAAATACATTTAAAATCGTTTTATGCACCATAAGGGCATTTCCGTCATTCACCGATGGCATGCAAGGACATGCACACAAAATCAATTTATAATCAGATTTAATATTCCAAATAATTCTACATATTATATAACATCAGCAGGTAACTTGATCGCATGCTCGTTTTTAGTTTAAAAACTTATTTTGAGCAAAAATGGCATTTTAGTCAAAATTAGGCATATTAATGAAACTTGTGCATAAACTCGGATTATGATGTAGACCATGTAGTATGACCTCAGAGGGTTATACTTCATTGTATAAAGGTCATAATGCAACTAAGAATCGGCCTTGAAAGATACTAAATCGGGTCAGAACTGAAAGTCAAAGCAGAAGTCAAACCTTGCGACTTTCGGTTGCGAACTGACCTTAGACCTGGATTTGACGAGCCAAACATGTTCCCGCATGTTCTTATAATTATACCAAGTATTTAAAGTGTCAAAAACTGATTTTATAGCATGCATGTTGTTAATTATGCGTTTGATACCAAATCTGACCCAGTTTGACTATTTATGAATAAGTTTGTCTCGTCAATCGGACATGCAAATGTGGTAATCAGGAGGTTCCCTTATGGGGTGTTGTTACCTACCTTATTACGATCACGTAACCATGTTTAGATCAGTCATGACTGAATCGATAAAGATTAAACCGAAGTCAAACCGTTTTTACGACAAGCTTGACTTTTGGCTTGAAAGCTCGATATAATGAACAAGGAGGATTTAGAACACTTACAAAGGGTCCTAGTATGAATTTGGGATGGACTTGCAGGTAGCTTGAGCTCCAGAACTTGCAAGGATTAGTGAGAGTGAGTTTTAAGAACTTGCAAGTTCTTCAATTGAGTCAAGGCTTGGATTTAAGGAGTTGGAGGATGAAGGAGGTCATTACAGGTGTTAGGCATGCACACCAGGAGTAAACAAGTGTCTAAGGACGTGCTAAAAGCTGAGACATGGTGGAAATTCGTGAAAGATTTTGCAAACATGCAAGCTGCCACGACTAGCCTTAGCAGGCTGTCACTGGCACTCTCTCGCTGGCCGCGAGAGAGATGTTCAGAGCTCTCGCGGGCCGCGACCACCCCCCGGGTCAGCAATACAACTTTTAAACAATGCCATTTCAGCCCCTGGACTTTATAACTTATAATAACCTCTATTTTAAACACCTTTGGTCCCTCAATAGATTTAGGTACTATTAGGAAGTATACTAAACACCGTTAAGTTCCGGTTCCGACAAATGGTCACTCAGAGGTATAATTAAACATGTTGACGCTTTTAATTTATTCGCTTCTCGTTCAGAGGTTATAAAAATAACATGACGGTTTATTTAATCCCTCTTATTTAACACGTGGACTTTAGGACGCGTGTCAAAATTTTACAGGACGGGTTTTTACGAGGTGTTACAGGAATCATACCCAAGGTTGTTCCAAGTGGTTTGAAAGAATAATGAATTAAAAAGATGAAGTATAAGTGAGGTTATGCTCACTTTTGCAACTTCAGTGAATCTTTCTCAGCTGGATTTAGAGTGTTTGAGAGAGGGATTAGAGTGTTTGCAAAGTGAAGGAAGTGTGGAGGAGGCCTGGGTTTTATAGGAAGTGATTAGGGTTTGCTTTGGTGAGCAATAATGAAGAAAGCACAATCCTACAAACACCAAGTTGCCCAATCCATGACCAGAATTGAACTTTCTGCGGATTTTGCCTTCTGGCGGGGCACGAGGAGAAAAGGGAAACACGCTGGCGGCTCGCGAGAAGGTAAATTCCCCAAACTTTGTTGTTTCTTGTCATATAGTATAAGGGTTATTTATGTAATGTAAGCATAATAATGAGTGTTAACAAATATGATCAAGTATATGAATTGCGAATAAGTATTGTATATGTCTAAATGATGTATAATTCATGTACGTTACGTAATGCAATTGTATCAAGTGTTTATGCGCATCGTGGTCTATGTAGCATGTAGAATATAAATAAGTTGATATGATAAAATAAAACACGTGTTTCATTATGATTCAAGTCTCGAAATATTGATTACAACAAAAAGACGAGTACAACGATTACAAAATTTCCAGAAATAGAATTACAACATGAACTTTCCAAATATAGAAAGTTTGAATAGCCGGGCATTACAGTCTCCCCTTCTTTAGGAAATTTCATCCCTAAATTTAGGAAGATGTAACGAATAGATGCGGGGTACTTGGTCTTCATATCAATTTCGAGTTCCCAAGTAAATTCAGCACCACGTTTACCTTCCCATCGAACCTTGACGATAGGAATTCGACTGCGCCTCAATTGCTTGACTCCTCGGTCCATGATTTCGACCGGTTTCTCCACGAAGTGTAAAGTTTCGTTGATTTGGAGATCTTCGAGCAGAACTTGAAGTCCTTCTTCAGCTAAACACTTTTTGAGGTTCGAAACATGAAAGACATGGTGAACGTTGTTGAGCTCTTCAGGCAGGTTCAGTCGATACGCAACCTTACCAATCCTTTCGAGAATTTTGAAAGGACCTACGTAGCGAGGTGCGAGTTTACCTTTCTTGCCAAAATGAACTACACCCTTCCAAGGGGATACCTTGAGGAGTACTTGATCACCAACGTTGAATTCCAAGGTTTGCATCTTTTGTCAGCGTAACTCTTTTGACGACTTCGAGCTTTGAGTAGGTTATCACGTATTTGCAAGATCTTGTCTGTTGTTTCTTGTATGAGTTCAGGACCAGTGAGTTGAGCTTCACCAACATGCCAACAGATGGGCGATCGACATTTTCGACCATATAATTCTTCAAATGAAGCCTTTGAATACTGGAGTGATAACTGTTGTTGTACGAGAATTCTACCAAAGGCAAATGTGAATCCCAATTGCCACCAAAATCGATTACGCATGAACGAAGCATATCCTCTAGAGTTTGAATGGTACGCTCGGTTTGAGGATGAAAGGCAGTACTAAGTTTGAGGTGAGTACCGAGAGCTTTTTGGAAGGTTTGCCAAAGACGCGAAGTGAAACAACCATCTCGGTCCGAAATGATGTCAATGGGAATACCATGACGACAAATGACTTCATCCGTGTAGATACGAGCCAGTTTCTCGACTTTATAATCTTCACGAATGGGAAGAAAATGCGCGGATTTGGTCAAACGGTCAATGATGACCCAGATACTGTCGTGACCAGAAGACGTGCGAGGAAGTTTGGTGATGAAGTCCATAGCGATACTCTCCCATTTCCAAACGGGAATTTCTGGTTGTTCGAGTAAGCTAGAGGGGCGTTGATGTTCGGCTTGACCTTCGAACACGTGAGACATTTCGAGACATAAATAGCGATATCCTTCTTCATGCCAGGCCACCAATAAGACGTACGCAAGTCTTGGTACATCTTGTCGGCACCAGGATGAATGGAGTATCGGGATTTGTGAGCTTCCCTCATCAAGAAATCACGAAGGTTGCCACGATTTGGGATTCAGACTCGATCGAGATAGTATAACATACCATCGGCTTTGGACGTGAGTTGTTCTTCGGCACCACACTTCATCTCATCGTATAAGTTGTTCTCGTTGATGGATGAGTGTTGAGCCTCACGAATTCGATCTTGAAGATTGCTTAGGATATGGAAACAGTGGATACCCTTCGCATGTGGTTGACGACTTAGAACATCGGCTACAACATTCGCTTTACCAGGGTGATAGCGAATCTCGCAGTCGTAGTCGTTGAGTAACTCTACCCATCGACGTTGACACATGTTGAGTTTTTTTGATTGAAGATGTGCTGAAGGCTCTTATGGTCGGTGAAGACCACACACTTGGTACCATACAGGTAGTGTGGCCATATCTTCAATGCAAAAACAACTGCACCAAGTTCAAGGTCGTGCGTAGTGTAGCTTTTCTCATGAATCTTGAGTTGTCATGAAGCGTAAGCGATACCTTGTCCCGTTGCATAAGGACGCAACCAAGGCCTCGGTTTGAAGCATCGCAATATACGACAAAATCATCGTTTCCATCAGGAATAGTGAGAATAGGAGCATTACAAAGCATGTCCTTGAGTGTCTGAAAAGACTCCTCTTGTTCGGGACCCCAAACAAAAGGTTTATCTTTTTGGGTCAAAGAGGTGAGAGGAACGACGACCTTGGAAAAGTTCGAAATGAAGCGTTGATAATAACCGGCTAAACCAAGGAAAGAACGAATTTCGGATGGAGATTTTGGAGCGATCCAATTCTTTACGGCTTTGATCTTTGCGGGATCGACGTGAATGCCTTTCTCGTTCATAACATGACCGAGAAATTGAACTTCCTTTAGCCAAAATTCACACTTGGAGAATTTGGCGTATAGTTTTTCACGTTGAAGAAGTTCAAGGATAAGACGTAAGTGTCGCTCGTGCTCATCTTGAGTCTTGGAATAGATGAGGATATCGTCTATGAACACGATCATGAAGCGATCCAAGTATAACTTACACACCCGATTCATTAAGTCCATGAAGACCGCGGGTGCATTCGTTAAAGCGAATGGCATAACTACAAATTCGTAGTGACCGTATCTAGTACGAAAGGCGGTTTTAGGGATATCTTCTTTGAAGACTCGAAGTTGATGGTAACCGGAATGAAGGTCGATCTTGGAAAAGCAAGTTGCGCCTTGAAGTTGATCAAAGAGGTCATCGATGCGGGGAAGAGGATAACGGTTTTTGACGGTGAGTTTGTTAAGTTCACGATAATCGATACACATCCGAAACGAACCATCCTTCTTCTTGATGAATAAAACGGGAGCGCCCCAAGGAGAAGTACTAGGACGTATAAAGCCTTTATCAAGAAGTTCTTGAAGTTGGCTTGATAGCTCTTGCATCTCCGAGGGTGCTAGGCGGTAAGGAGATTTAGCGACAGGCGTAGTTTGCGTCCTTTCCCTTGCCCTTTTCTTCCACAATGTGGGCTAAAAAGGAAAAGTACTCATTACGTAAGTACTTGTTCGCTTGGGTGCATGACATGAGTTTGAGACCTTGTGAGGTCTTTCTCCATAGACGTGCAAAGTGTCACCGGACGGAAGAGGCAATCGAACAAACTTTTCATGACAAGCGATTTCGACATGGTTCTTACGAAGCCAATCCATGCCTACTATGATATCGAAACTACCTAATTGCATAGGTATGAGGTCGATAGAGAACACATGATTATTGAGAGTGAGAAAACAATCGCGAAGAACAGAGTCGACGATGATGGACTTGCCATTGGCAACTTCGACGGAGAAAGATTTTGGAAGCTTAGAGCGTGCACACTTTAACATTGGTTCAAATTCTATGGATACAAAACTTTTATCCACACCAGTATCAAATAGTAAAGAAGCATATAAGCCATTTACAAGAAACGTACCGTTCACGACTTCATTGTCGTGTTACGCTTGGTTCACATGTTGAAAGCGCGGCCACGAGGAGCTTGTTGTTGCTGCTCTTGGTTTAACTGAGGACATTGAGGACGGAGGTGTTTTGATCACCGCACTTGAAGCAAGCTCGGGCATTGTTGGCAGGTGCATGGCGGTTTTGGTTTTGCGGTGGCTGCTGGTTTTGGTTGCCTTGTGGTACAGGACCACTTCAGCAAGCGGCAGTTACATGCCCAAACCGATAGCAATTGGTGCAATGGCGACATGCGATGTTAGCTGGGTGATGGTGATGGCATATGGTACACTTGGGATGATTCCCAATGTACGGTTTTCTAGCAGGTTCTTGTGGGGATTTGGGTTTGCAACTGGTGTGATCGCGTTGCAACCTTGGTTTTGAAACTTTCGTTTCTTACCATTGTTGTTTCGCGATTGGGATTTGGGTTCACTAGGTTCGGTGGTGGCTTGGTTGGCAGACTTGGTGGAGCTGGAGGGTTTGATTTTATCACGAACCCGGTTATCATTGATCTCGGCAGCGAGACGGTAAAAATGGTCAAGGTTAGCGGGGCTGGAGGCTTGAATTGCATCACGGATGGCAGGAGGAAGGCCGTTGAATTATTTCCTAATAGCACGTGTAGGCGTGTTCACGAGGTGGGGAACAATGATGCTTAATTGTTTGAAGCGGGTGGTGTAACCAAGGTTATCGTCACCCACTTGCCTGAGGTGCCAAAATTCATTCTCAAGCTTTTCTTGTTCATGGGAGGAAAAAACTCCAACATCATCATCTCCGTAACCTCGATCCAAGGTAGGGCATAGGCTACTTCATTGGAGCGGATGTTACGCTCGTTCGTGCACCACTCGAGAGCTCGAGCCTGGAAGACGCCCGTTGCGCTTCAGGTTTTGAGGTGCTCAGGACAATCACTGTTGATGAATGTCACTTCGATGCTCTCAAACCATTCGAGCATAGCAGTGAATGGCCTAGGGTTGCAAGCGATGAAGTGCTTGTAGTTGAAAAAGGTAGGCTTAGGTTGATCGGCTTTGGAGTTGACAGACGAGTTGGCGGTAGTAGCAGTAACCTTGCTCACAATGTCGGGAATGACTTGAGCCATTTGCTTCGCCATGAACGCAAGCAATTCCTTCTTGCTAGCGCTTGACTTTGAGCTCTTCGGGAGTTGGAAAGACGGTTGGAAGACATCTACAAGGTTGATGGTAAGAGATGAGACTTGATCATAATGTTTTTGAGAAAAGACATTTTGCATAATTTAGCATGTAACATGTAGCACATAGTTTCAATAGTTTACATTGGCAAAATAAGAGTTCACATAGTATAATCACAAATATTTGACATGAAAGAGTGTAAATTTAGTTTGTTCACGAAGGATTAATGTTGTTGAGAGATTGCGAGATAAGTGCAACATGTGTAAATGAATCGACGCTAGTAACGTTCAAAGTATAAAACACATTGAAATTGAATTAGCATAAAAGATAGGCTCAATAAAACATTGGAATGTTTCGGGTAGAGAAACGTCGACTATTCCAAAGTGGATCGAAAATCCTTTCGAGTTAGGGAAACATGCTTTAGCCTAATAGGTAGAATACTCTCATCGAGAAGCAACTAACGGTATTCACCCTTCCAGTTACTACATGTCCCTAGTCGATCGAAAAATCGAGACTTTGGCGAGATTGAAAATCAAGGATTGGGACTAGTTAACAAGGTGCGGGTTTCACCCCTAACTTGATAACATCTTACCCTAAATGTGGTTGGTACTTACCAAACGAGGAGCAAATTCCGACTTGTTGGTAAGGGTCCACTAGAGTTTGAAATGGAAGTCTTCCATCAAGATGTGGATATCACTCCTAGCTTGTTGACGTAACTTCGTGTAAAAAGCATAAACGCGGATTGAGGGATTTCACCAAAAATTGTGGGCCATTGGGCCTATCTTGGTGCAAATCGTCTCGTTGATGTAACAACAGTGTCTTCAAGTGTGTAATTTTGTATAAGGTGTCTTAGAAAGGACACATTGTATGTTTAAGACAAAAGAAGAGATAGAAGCAAAGTAAGGAAGAATTAACATTTTAAGCATGAATAAAGAATGGTCAAAAGTCGGGCACTTAAACTATAGACTAGGTCAAGAGCATGGCAATTTTCCTAATTCCCTATAGTTATGGCTCTGATACCAATCTGTCACACCCCAACCGATGGCGGAAACATCGGGATGAGACGAACAAATTGCTCAAAACGTCATAACACTACTTTGCGACAATAATTTAATCATAATAATTCCATTGATAACAAAATATTGCAATACATTGTTCAAAAATCAAAATACGACAAGTTCAAATAGCATAATTGACATAAACGAAATACAATGATCAAAATTTAGGTGAGTATCTAGTCCACCCTAATTGCATTTCTTCATATCATCAACTTAGTTTCCTGCAACATGTATTAAAATAATATATATCAACAATAATGTTGGCGAGCATACAAGTTTAATACTTAGCATAATAAAGAAATATTTGACTCATATCCATTATGATAACATTGTAAATAAGTAAAATTGGGCATGCTAAACATGTGATATTATATGTCAATCCATAGTCTAACGCAATATTGATTACTCTTTCTTTGTCAAAACAACGAGAGTGTAACATAGTTTACTTAACAATTACCACTAGTTTACGGGCGGTGCGTTAATCCTATAGCGCTATAAATTGTTAAGGTAGGCTAGCAAGGTTAATGAGCATATACGCAAGTCTAACATAGCATGCAAATATGGGCATATAAACAAGTTTCATGATCTGTAAGGATATAGTATAAAGTAAACAAGTTTGTGTCATTTGTGAATTTGTACATGTTGCACCCAAAGTGTGAAAATAGGAAAATGGGATCGAGTATACTCACGGTTTTGCAAGCTAAATCCGACTTGAATCCCGAGAGTGTGGTAGGTTGATTATCTTGGAGCACCTTGTCCTTCTACAAGAAGTAACAAAGGCGTATGAGTGTTGGGAGTTTAACGGAAGATTATGGATTCGGAGTTTAAATAACGTAAAAATAGTATTATGAAAGTAATCATCTTGTACTTATGACACTTGTTCTTGACACTATAGAAACCGCAAGGGTTTGGTGTGTTTTCATGGATTCGAGGACCCATTAGAATCGTAACAAGGGTATGGTCTTTAGATGATGTAACTAGTTTCTTAACAAGTAAATATGGAGTTATTATTAAGTCTTTGTCACGTGTATGTATACATATATAATATACTTAGTTTAAGTACTTCAAATCATAAATCAAGCATGAGGTAGGAGATCAAAGTCTCCAATTAGGCACCTCTAGTATCATGGATATCATGTAGGAGGTAGGAAGAACAAGTTTCCATTTAGGTACCTCTGATGTTCACCACTACACTTGTGTTATAAACACAAGGAGGGTCAAGAACTAAGTAATAACAACAACTAATCTAATGTAAAACTTCAAGTAGTGGGTGGATTCAAGATGGGTTGCCAAGGCTAGACCATCTTCACACATGCACAAGTTGAACTTGGACACTACTTGTGGGTGTAAACCCAAGTTGAAAACATAAAGTTTGTGAGGTTTTCACCTCTAGTTTGACATGTCTCAACCTTGTTTTTAAGCCTAACCAACCACTAATAGTGTTGTAAGCATTCGGACATAGGTTTGAGATGAGATACTCAAGTTTGAACAAGTTTAACAAAGTTTAGAATCAAAACAGAAAGTTTAGTACACTTTGGAGCCTTTGTGGTGAAGTTCCAGGTCTGGATTCTCCAAGAAGAACCCATGGAATCATACCCAAGGTTACTCCAAGTGGTTTGAAAGAAGAATGAATGAAAAAGATGAAGTATAAGTGAGGTTATGCTCACTTTTGCAACTTCAGTGAATCTGCCTTGCTACTGATTTCTCAACTGGATTTAGAGTGTTTGAGAGAGGGATTAGAGTGTTTGCAAAGTGGAGGAAGTGTGGAGGAGGCCTGGGTTTTATAGGAAGTGATTAGGGTTTGCTTTGGTGAGCAATAATGAAGAAAGCACAATCCTACAAACACCAAGTTGCCCAATCCATGACCAGAATTGAACTTTCTGCGGATTTTGCCTTCTGGCGGGGCACGAGGAGAAAAAGGAAACACGCTGGCGGCTCGCGAGAAGGTAAATTCCCCAAACTTTGTTGTTTCTTGTCATTTTTAGTCCCTTAAGTTTTTTTTGATAGTTTTAAGGTGTTTTAAGCATAAAAGGCACAGTATAAGGGTTATTTATGTAATGTAAGCATAATAATGAGTGTTAACAAACATGATCAAGTATATGAATTGCGAATAAGTATTGTGTATGTCTGAATGATGTATAATTCATGTACGTTACGTAATGCAATTGTATCAAGTGTTTATGCGCATCGTTGTCTATGTAGCATATATGTAGAATATAAATAAGTTGATGTGATAAAATAAAACACGTGTTTATTATGATTTAAGGCTCGGAATATTGATTTCAACAAAAAGACGAGTACAACGATTACAAAGTTTCCAGAAATAGAATTACAACATGAACTTTCCAAATATAGAAAGTTTGAAATAGCAGGGCATTACACCAAGAATGAGAAATGATGGATATAACCTTCTGCTTTTAATTAGCTTTAAAAAGGGAAAATGTCACGGAACAATAACCAAGTTTTAAAAGCGTTTTAATTAGGTCACTCATATCATTTTTGTCCAAATTAGATAACTTAACATTCAAATCGAGCCATGTCCTTTTTTCCCATTGTGTCAAGAAATAATGAAGCATAAGATGCTGGGGTCGGATTATTTTAATATATGAAATTATATTTATTAAAAATAAAAACACTTTAGTTACATTAAAAATTAAAAAGAAAAGTTAAAATTCACGTCATCACTCGACGTTGGCATCAAATAAAAGGGAAAGAAGAAACAAAAATCCATATCATCACGATTACGTATGAAATAGATGAAGAAACCTTTAATTTTAATAAAAATAGATGTTTAGTGAACTGATTGAAACACTTTCGAAACTTGATGAAATAGATGAAGAAACCTTTAATTTTAATGAAAAATAGATGTTGAGTGACCTGATTGAAACACTTTTAAAACTTGAGGGACCTAATTGGAACACTTTTAAAACATGGTTAATATTCTACAAATTAATCAGGTTTAATCGTGTTTATACAGGTTACCTATTCCCAACGCTATTTCACATACCAAATTTTATATTATCTTATTAATTACTATTTTGTTTTTTTAGAGTTAATTGCCAAAATTGTCCCTGAGGTTTGGGCATGTTTGCAATTTTCGTCTAAAATCATTTTTTTGTACCAAATCGTCCCTCACGTTTGTAACTTTTTACCATTTTCGTCCAAATGCATAACCAGGTTACATTATACCGTCTGATGGGGTTGTTTTTGAAATTTCTCAATTAAAAGGGAAGGGGTAAGTTGTAGATTAAATACATATATAACGCTATATCTCTCTCACTCCAACCAACCTCCACCACCACGATTAAGCAGATGTAGATCTCTCTCTCTAAACTCTTTCTTCCCCAACCAACCACCACCACACAACCACATTACGTCACCACTACACATTTGAACCAAAACCCCAAACAGATCGCATCAAAGCACCGATGGAACACAACACCACCACTATTACGTCGCCGCCGGCACAGCCACGTCGCCGCCGCATCTGTCGTCGGCGTCGTGTCAGGATGATTTAGGTGGAGTAGCTTCATCGGATACTACTTGTAAGGTTGTTTCCACATGTATTGAAACTTTTGGAGGTGTGATCATGATGTGAGTTACAGGTATGTTTTTTAATGGAAATGGGGAGCTTTTGGAGCATCTTGTTCTTGCTGCTCGAGAAGGTGTGTTTGTTAACATAGATAGTGAATTTGATTTGGATAACATTATGGCAAAAAGGCCAATGTTTTGCTTCGAATCAATCCGGATGTTGACCCTCAAGTGTGTTAAATTATTCTAGTTATTCTATTTCAGGGCAAACGTCATGATTTTCTTTTTTGTTGATAATTTCATGATTATCGAATTGTAAAGGGGCAAGCTCCGCTTGGATACGACGATTGGTGATGGTAGTTGGTTGGATACGACGGCTGGGATACGGTGGTTGGGTTGGATTCGATGCTGGAAGCGGCGGCGGCTAGGATACGGTGGTGGTGGTGGCTGGATTCAATGGTGATGGTGGAGGTTGGTTGGAGTGAGAGAGATATAGGGTTATATATGTATTTAAGTATTTACAACTTACCCTCTGCCTTATAATTGAGAAATTTCACAAACAACTCATCAGATGGTATAATGTAACCTGGTTAGACATTTGAATGAAAATGGCAAAAAGTTTGATTTACAAATTTTAGTTTTGTTATGTAGTGCCAAATGAGGTTTTGTAACTTTGTTTGTAGTTCTACTTTAGTTTCGTAAATTTTCGTTGTCTTGTGAGTCCCTTTGTTGAGCCCAATGGGACATCTCTAGTTAATTGGTAATTTTTTTTCTTTGAATGAATAATTTGTTTAAGCGCATGTTTGGCTAAGCTTTTTGGAACAACTTATTAATTTATTTGTTTTTTTTTAAACTAATAAGTTAAAGATTGGGTAATTGAAAATGACTTTTTGAAACAACTTTTTGTACAGGAAGAAAAAGTCAGTTTCGAAAAGCTGGTGTTTTGTGACTTTTTTGAACTTATAACTTTTCAACTTATTTGTCTTTTCCACCCCATAAGCTTATCCAAACATATTTTTAAAACTCTTTTTCAAAAAGTCATATATAAATAAGTTATTTTAACAAAAAATCATTTTTAAGTTAAATAAGCTTAGCCAACAAACCCTAAGATGGGTATTGTTTAACACCTAGTTTATTGAACAGAATAAAATACTGGTGGTATATAAGGAAGAACCTATAAAAATAGTTTTATATAAACAAGTTCTTTTTTTAACTTTGTAAATTAATAAATTCAGAATCAAAATTCAGAAAAAAAAATCTACCTAATAGACATATAACTAGTCGTGTCACATATCATAATTCTATGAACCTAAGATTATATTTTTCCGCTCCTCTTATTTTAATTCATAATTTTCAATAGAAATATTGGATTTTAATAATCTCAACTATTCGCCGTTGGCCACCAATAGTCCCAACTACAAAAATAACCATTTGTAGTCCCAACTATTAACATATTGGTCTTCAGTTAACAGAACCCTAACGATGTTAGTCTCAGATCGCTAAAAAAATGTTTTTGGCTAGAATACTCGTTTTTTGCTGGAAAACTCAACATTTTCGTTTCAAACCTCTTTGTAACCTTATTACGGATCTTTAGAAACCTTTTTCTAGTAAAGCCCCAATTACTGAAGTCGCCGGAAAACTCCTTTTTTCGCCAGAAAACTTCTTTTGGTCGGAAAACTCAACTTTTTGGCCGAAAAACTTACATCTTTGTCTCAAACCTCTTTATAACCTTAGATCGAACATTTAGAAACCTTTTTCTGCCAACGACGGTTTTCCGGCGACCGGAGACTAAAGGCGTTAGGTTTCTGTTAGTTAGGGTCCATTGGTAACCAATATGTCCATAGTTGGGACTGTCAGTGGTTATTTTTTAAGTTGGGACTGTTGGCGGCCAACGACAAATAGTTGAGATTATTAAAATCCAATATTCATTTTCAATATTATTACTTTATTACATAAACCACCCAATTATATATAATTACAATCACATCTTATCCTAAAATGTCGTTTTAAGATTTCTAAATCTTCATTACTAAATTATTTAATATTTTCTTTAAGCAACACGTGTGATATATGAGTTTCAAACTGATAATATAATAAAATGTTAAAATTTGTTAGCAGTTGAAAAGACGTTAACGTAATTAAATTAATACCATATAGGTTAACGTAATTAAATAAACATTAAAGAAGTTAAATTAGGAAATCAAATCAAACCTCCCAAGAGGTACAAGATGATGATTAATTAGTAAACACAATTAAAAGGTTGAGAGTTTAAATCCTACAATTACATATGTGATGTTTTGTGATTTCCTAGATAGTATAGAAATTGTTCGAAATAATCAAATTAAACCGAGATGGGAGGTCTTGAACACCGTTCGAATCTTTTTGGCAATCCCACAAAAGAAAATAGAAACAAAAAAACACAAAAGCTACAAAGAGGGAGCTTATAACCTCTTTGATTTGAGTGAAGGGTGTTGATCCGGGTGGGTGTCACCTCATTTTGGTTTCTGTGACAGCAGAAGGCCATGAGGGATACAATACACCAATGATGTCGGTATGATTTTAGCCCCTCGTCAATAGGAAATGACTTTATAAAAAAAAAGTAAACTTCCGTTTTGCTTCCTGTGGTTTGGTCACTTTAATGGTTTTGCCCCAATCTTTTAAAAATAGCCAGTTTACTCCCTGATCTATGAAGCCCTTCATGATTTTACTCCCCGCCTCTAACTCCATCCAAATTGTTTGTTAACTGAAAGGGTATTTTGGTAACTTGTCACATACAAGTAAGGATATTTTGGTAATTTTACTTATAAAGATATTTTTGAATTATTAAATCATCAACATCAAAATTCATTCATGTAACATTTGTCAAAAACGGGTTTTCCAAACCCGCTCCGTTTGTAATCGAATATCAAGTTATAAATGTTTCGTTGCGTATTTATGTCCATTTTATTTTTTTATGATGCATAATTAATAAACAAATTAGAATATAAAAGTTATAATTGATAAAAAGTAAATATAAAATAATTAAAAAGAAAATTAGGCTGCCGGGACTCGAACCCGGGTCAGCCGGGTTTAATCTCAAAGTCTCATCATACACACATACAACCACTCCGCCACTTGATGTTTTCTGTAAATTCTAGGAAACAATTAAATTTTATAGTCAATCGTAAATCAAGCTGGTTACGCCAACTGTAACCGAAATTGGTCACCAAACGTCCAAAGACGTTTGATTGTTTGCGGTTTACCGATTATAACCGCTACACCGACAACTCCAATCAATTTAGCTATGAATGGACTTGAATTCAAGAGTGGATCGGTTTTAATAACCGAAAACTTTCATTTTCTGAATTACTTCAATCAAAGACCCCTCTCGCGACTCAAACACATTCTGCAAGCCTTCAATTTCATTTCCGCAATACTTTCAGTTCGCCGGAGAAGCTATTTGTACTCGTCGGACTTTCGCCGGAAAACCGTGTTTTCCATCAATTCAGTAAGTCTCTCAATTCTTTCATTGTCTATCAGTTATTAAGCTATTGCTAACTTAAACCCTTCAATCGGAATCAATTTCAGACGTCGATATCAGATAATTCCCTCTCGCCGGAAAACTTCTGAAAATTCTTATCTTCCGCTGTAAAACGGTATAGACATTCAAACCTTCTGATAACTCTTGTTTAATACTTAAATTCCTCACTTAGCTAATCAAAACTGTTAATTTATTCGCTCAGTCGAAATCCGTAAAAACAGAGCCGACGACTTGCCGGAATTATGAGATAAATCGTTCTCCGTATGTTTACTTCTAAAAATCGTCTCTGCCAGTTCATTTTAGTCTTATGAATGTTTGTCAATCAAATTAACCAAGAAACAATAGAGAAATCGTAAACTGTAATTCGGTAACGAAGAAGACGAAGTAGGTTGATTATAAGTTTATTATAATTTGGATATTATCTCGGGTTAGACACACAGTCCAACGGTGGACTGTGTGCACACATATATCACACGCCGCGAGTTCGATCCTCGATACACACACACCCTTTGTAATTAAAATGTTCTTTTTCTAAATGAACCGGATCCTTTTCGCAATTAGATGTTAAGTATAATAAAAATCTGTATATTAACCAAGTTAGACCACAGTCCAGCGGTGGACTGTGTGTAAAGTTAAAGCACAGGTCCCGGGTTCGAGACCTGTTGACGGCACTGGTTTGATAATTAAAATCCCTTTTTAAAAATAAGTGAATTTTGAATAAACTGAATTAGTATATAAATATAATTAAAAACAAAATTATTTCGGGTTAGACACGTAGCTCAGTTGGTAGAGCTGCGTGCACGCGTACGGGAGGTCTCGGGTTCGAGCCTCACCCAGCGCATACATGCACACAATAGAACCGGTCAAACAGTCAAACGGTCAACGGTCAACGCAAAAGTCAACATATTTTTATATTTTTATTTATTTAATTTAATTTAAAAATCAATTAAAAATACTTAAAAATAATATTTTTAAAGATAGGAAATAGCCTTAAACTCAAAAAAATATATCTAAAAATCCTATTAAAATTATTAATAAAATCCACTCATTTACTATATCTTCCGTTATTATTTAGGTTAGTTAATCCTCGTTGTTCAATTCTTCCAACTCATGCGCATCTCATCATCTCCAACCGAACGCACCCAATGTGAGTGAATCTCTACAAATTCCCCGTTTTTATCATGTTTTTGGGGTGTATCATGTGTCTTACAAATTATTATATTTAAATCATTGTGCATACATCATATCATGAACAAATGTGTATTCAGCTTGTATCAACTGTTGTGTGGTTATTGTTTAGATTTAATTTATTATTTTCAGTACATGCAATTTCATAGGCCGCCGCTCCCCATTACATTATGAGCGTTGAGCAGTTCCCCATTACATTATGAGCGTGAACCTGGCGTTGCCAACATACGATCGGCTCCGTTTGATGGAGCCTTGATCGCACAGACATTCATCATAGGCCGTCCGTTCCCCATTACATTATGAGCGTGAACGTGACGTTGCCATCATATACAGTTTCATTCATGTTATATATATTAATGCAAGTTCATATGTTATTGTATGTTATCGTATGTTATTGTATGTTGTAGTTGTTGTTGTCATTGCTATTGTTTGATTATTTACATTTGCTCACATATGACTATTGCACAGTTTTTCCTTGATAAAATAACAAGAAATCAATAATAAATGTTTATCTAATAAGGTTCACTCGCCAACTTATGTTGGCCCAAAAACCCTCATTTTTACACATGATACAGGTGAACCAGCTGCAGCAAGAAACACATAGGATTGGCTTAGAAGAATAAACTGGTTTAGAGCTTGGATTGATTAGTTGGTTATTTTTCTTTGTATTGTATGGACATGTTTGGATTTTTGAGAATGTAATTTTGACTTTAATAAATATGAAACATATTAGTAAATATCATGAGCTTTGGTGATAACCCAATTATGCCCCGACTCTTATTCCGCTGCGGGTCGGGGTGTGACAGATTGGTATCAGATCCATGACTATAGGGATATAGGATAGGTTATTAGACCCTTAGAGCCTATACTATAGTTGATTAGAAATTTTTAAGATTTTTGTGTGTCACAACAATATCAAAATCGATCTTCTGTTTCAGTAATCTTACAACAGATTTCGGCTATCCCAAAACACAAATTTTGAGTACCATGGCCAACCGGATAACTATAGTGAAGATGGATCCGCCGAATCCCCACAAACACCAATCTCCTCGTGCATTAACTAGTAAAAAGAAGCCAAAACCATGGAACCAAATGTATTTTTGATTACTTTTTTATTTTATTTATGTTTGTTTTTTTAATTATTGAGATGTGTTTTATTTTCAAGTTGTTTATTCTATTTATAATGTTTTTTAATAATGACATTTAACTTTTAACTATTCTTTTATAGTTTACATTTATTATTTTTTTATTTTAGTAAAAGAAAGTTTAGGGATAGATTAGTGATGGAAAGGGAGAAGTAATGTGGCGTTGATGTGAATACGATAGAGTATTAAGGACCCTAGGGATGTTAGAGACGAAACCCACAATCCTTATCTTTGATTGAGAGGAGTGTTTGTGGAATGTGGATTACCATATGATTTATTTGGGTTTTGAATTCATGTCACATAAATTATTTGCACTAGGTCATCATAAAAAAAACCTACAAAGTACTTCTGGTTTCACTTGTATAGATGCTATATCAAAATTATATGCAGGGTCACTTGCTATGCCTTGGGTCCGCCCTTGTCTACAATACCCAAATAATTACTTTCTTCGTATGGTTATCATAGAGTAGGTAAGAATTACATTTTCATTGTTGGCCTATATTGCTTGTGCGTAGGTCGTGCCTAAGGTAATGTCACGAAAAAAATAATATTCACAAAATTCATCTTTATATTCACTTTGAAATTTCTATAGGGTTACACTACCTCAAAATTGCATGCAAGTGAAAGTAATGTAATCACTGAATGAATCTCATTGATATCAAAATGATACATATATATAAAATGTATTAACAGCCTACCATAAACGAAGGAGCTAAGTATGGAAACTAGATAATTACAAAGTTTTACAAGATTATCACAAATCTATTGATTGACATCGTTGACTAACATGCCCTCTCAGTCGTAGCGGCAGGATCACGAACGCAAAGACTGGACTTAAATCGATAGAAGAGAGGACAGGATAATCCGTTTGTGAATATAACTGCATACTAATGATCTGCCAGTATATGTAGAACACGAATGTCTCCGACCCGGACCTTATCACAAACAAAGTGTGTATCAATTTCAACAAAGTGTACATCGTTGCATAACAACAAGCACATAACATATAATATAGAATCCCACAACTCAACAATTCGCTACTTGCTACTTTAGTGACAAAACATATGCATTGATTTAAGGTTAAACCACCATAAATTTGCACTATCTCAAGTTCTCAACTCGATTTACAAAGTTTTGGGTCATGCCAAACCAATTTACGAAATTTTCAAGTCGGGTTGATTTGCATTATTCTTTCAACTGAATATTAGTGTTGTTATCTAGTGCCATATGAGGTTTTCTTTACAGTTCTTTGTTAATTTAAGTTTTCTTATCATCATGTGAGTCCCTTTGGTGTGTCATATGTTAATGGGACATGCATAACTAAAGGGTGGCTTTTGTACAAGAGATAAATCTTGTATGAAGCATACGTGACTTTTTGAGCCATTGATCTTTCAAGATCAATGATGGCTCAAAACTAAGATCAATGGCTCAAAACTAGGACGTGACATTTTCATAATTATAAGGTTCAAACAATTGAAGAAATAGATAGAAAAAGCGTATTATGGTCCTTTCTCACTTGCATCCCCTTATTTTCCAACAACTATAATTTTTTCATATATTAATATTTATTAAAAAAATTACATTGTATTAACAAGCATTCTTTAATTCGGGTAGTTTATTGCTATAGTTTTCGTTAAAAAAAGTACATGATTTTGAGTTCTTATTACGTGATTACGTGATTTTGAATACCCAGCACATGGCTACGTGATTTCAAATACTCATTACATGATTACGTGATTTCGTTATAGTATGTGAAACCACACTAAGTAATTAGGTAATTACGTATCAATAGTTGACTATGTATTATTATGTGACTACGTGATATTAAATACCTATTTCGTGATTACGCGATTTCATTATTATATTATTTTTTGTGAAACTTCACTGAGTGATTACGTAAAAACGAAAAACATGTAATACATAATATTTCATATGAAATACCTAATATTCAAGGTCTAATCACGTATTAAGAATAAATTATATACAAAATATTAGTCAAATCAACCTATAATAGCCACATAATTATCACACCCCAACCAATGGCGGAAACATCGGGGTTAGTGGCACTAGGCGACCGGATTGATTTCACGAGATGTTCCATAACAATCATTTAACATATCACAACCTGCTTAATATCCCATACTATTAAACGTAACATTTAAACAATTATTACAAAACGGAGATTTCTCATAAAATTCAACCGCGTTCGATTTCCCTAGATTTCATACATAAGTTCCAAATCTGAAATACATCAACAAACTAACTAAACAAAACTAAACTACCCTAAGCATGCAACATCCAAGCATCCAGAGCTAAAATCCTCAACCTGTTACATACGTTAAAATACAAGTCAATACAATTAAGTAAATGTGAGCATACAGGTTTAAGTACTACTAGCATAATCGAGAAAGCGTTCGCGAAATAATCTAACTACATATCATGATACACCGAAACATTTTACACAAATTAACATAGGCTTATTTCTCATGCTAACTACCGTGAGAAGGCTTGCGCGTCCATCCTAACTAGACCCCGTTGGGTGCAAGCCACACTATAGTACCATACTAGCTAAGGAAGCAAGTTAACGAAAATAAGTCCTAGTCACATGTTTCTAGTACACGTATTGAGCATACACAATCAGATTATTCACGTGTGATAAACAATTTGGTTTGTGATGTGATTTTAATATAGGAACGTATGTAACAACCAAAAAGTGCGTTTTAAGCGAAAATGGGTCAAGTATACTCACTGTGGGTGCGTTTAGGTAAGAGTTCGGGATCTGAGGAGAGTCGAGAAGAGCGCCGGATCAGCCTGCATACGCGAACGGAAGTGCATCAGTCTCCGAGAAGCTGAAACGGTTAAGTCTTGGTTGGGCAGTAGCCAAGTTCGGGCGAACGAGCGAACTTGTATGGCTTTGGTAGGTTTAGAGTCAAGTTCGGTCGAACTTGATAAGTTTCTTTGAGAGACTTGTCAAGTTCGGGCGAACTTGTAAGAATTTCTTACTGAGATGACAAGTTCGGGTGAACTTGTATAGTTTCTTAAGAACTAGGCAAGTTCGGTCGAACTTGTGAGGAGTCTTGGTGAAATTAGCCCAAATTCGGTCGAACTTGACCCATTTGGGTGCAAGTTCGGTCGAACTTGACCTGTGGAGCTGGTGATTCTCGAGCAAACTTGATGTTTTCGGGTCCAAAATCTTGCGTTTTCGTGTCGTTTGTTGAGGAAATCGAGTGTTCATCCCTCCAACCCTGTGCTACTGAGCAAACTTAGGTCGGAGAGGTCTTTTAGAGCTGTTTTAGCCGTTTTACAAAAGCGTGGGCTAATCCCGGCGAACTCGGGGTTCGTTCGGATTAGTCCGGCTTGTGTAAACCAACATAAACGTCCTTGTGCTTCCAGATCTGGGATCTTGAATGATAGATGCTTCGTTTCATATCAGAAGATGAACAAAACATCATCAAAGTCTGTATTTTGTGTAGAAATCAATGGTTTTCAAAGGTTTTTCTCAGATCTATCACTTACAAGCCGAGATCTTGCAGATCTCGTGTTTGGGAAGTCTCTACTATCGCCAAACGAACTCGTATTGTGTAGATCTAAGCTTAAAACAGAAGTTTTTGAAGAAAAAGATGAAGGTTTTCGTAAAAGAATGAGTTTTGATGAAAATGAAGGCTATGCCTTGTGCCAAAATCGTTGTAAACCCTTGTAGATCGTTGATAAACATTGTTGCAGTATAATCGGGTTGATTCTTACTTAGAACACGAAGGTTTCGGGTTTCGGGAGCTCTGGGCGAACTTTCAGCAAGTTCAAATGAGAGAACAGAGCTTGGTATTTATAGGAGAAGGCAAGTTGAGAGCTAATGGGAGTCAAGTTCGGCTGAACATGTACAAAATTGTACAAGTTCGCGCGAACTTGTAGAGATTTCAAGGGTGGGTAGCTAAGTTCGGCCAAACTTGAGGGAAAACAAAAGTTTCTTGTGTCTCAGGCAAGTTCGGGCGAACTTGTGGTAGTCAAGTTCGGCCGAACTTGGCCTGGTGACCAAGTTTCGTTTGCCGATTTCGCGTTAAGGGTTCGTTTGGCGGTTCGGTTCGTATTAGTTAGTTATATTAAGCGTTAAATTAAAGCGTTAAGCGTTATAGTTGATGTAATAGTGCGATTTAGCGATTCGAGAGTGCGAGAGCGATGCGATAGCGATTATAATTATAACCACAAACACACATAATACATAAATAATATAAAAACCACATAAATAATTGCGATTTGCGATGCGATTTAATAAGTGATTAGATGCGATAATAACATACAATACCATAATTAATTAACATAAACTTTATTATCAACCGAATCTCGGGATTACAAAAGATAGGTACATCGGAAAGACTTCGAGTTGTTACAATAATGCTCTATATTAGAGATTTAATCATGTAATAAAGCATATACAATAAAGTTCTTAGTATTGAACGTGTAGTCAGGTAACAAAAATAATTGCAATAACATCAGTTATAACAATCATATTGAATGTGTAATCAAGTAATTTATTTATATTGAATGTGTAATCACGTAATGGATATTCAAAATCACGTAGTCATGTGCTGGGTATTCAAAACCACGTAATCACGTAATGGACTAATGGGTATTCAAAATCCTGTAATTTTTTTAAAAAAACAACAGCAATAGGCTACTCGAATTAAAGAGAATGAAATGCTTGCTAATACGGCGTATTTTTTTTTAATATTAACGTATTAAAAAGTTGTAGTTGTTTGAAAATCAAGGGGGAGTTGTTTCAAGTGAGAAATAACTAAATTACTCATACTATCAATGACACTTATCCTCCTCTCCTTCTCACATATGCTTAGTACATGAATTTAGTCTTGTATATGATTCAGCCACTGCATAACTAAATTGGTAGGCCAAATTCGATGATGATTCTTTTAGGATGGCTAGTGTTGTAATACATCGACAACTTGAAAACACTAAACAATAATATCAGAATAGTTATAAGGGGGGAAAGGGCACTTAAACCCCCTACCCTAAGTCCCACTAATACCGTCACGACACGTCACTTAGACCGTCCATTACCATAAACTACCTCGTTTGCTGGCGCCACTACCCTAAGCTACCTTTTCCTTTTTTTAATTATACACACACATTCATCAATTTCAAGCGGTAGCTGTCTAACCCAACCCATACCTGCCCACCCCTACCCGCACCACCGGCGACGGCGTTTGGTGAGGGTAAAGGGTACCCGCTCACTATAGCCGCCGATGCCCCTCGTCCCCTAAGTTATTATGTCGCAATTTTAATATTTAAGCTTTTAATGACTGATAATATATTGGTGGTAAATAAGGAATAACTTAAGTATTTAATTATTTATACAAATGAAATTTTATTTTATTTTTTTATTGTAAATTACTACGTTAAGAGTGAGACACTGGTGGGCAATAATAGGAGACCCAAGGAAACCTGGGTTCGATCCTTGAGCCAAACAGGTTTTAACGGTACTTTCACTGTTGTGCCCCGGGTGGGTTACTGGGTTTCCCCGGAAGTGGTGGTGGACGACTCGGGTCACTCTCGAAGTACTCCATTTGTTCAGTGGGTGCCCCAAGGGTACTCGAGATTGATTTATTCGCCGTTAAAAAAGTACATTAAGAATTTAGAGTATAATACAAATAAATTCAGATATTTCCATAATATAAATTAACAACACATTGTTACATTATGTTGTTATACCATAAGCATGGGGAGTTTTTCAAAAAAAAATTGTGGTTTTTCACTTTTAACCCAAATGTTCTCATCTTTTGTATTTTAACACTTTTAATTTGTTTACTTTTAATCCAAAACTTAGCTTATTTTGTAATTTAACCCAAAACTTTTTTATTTACAACTTTGGTCTCCCATACTTTTTATCTTTCGCAAGTTTTTTGTTTTACGTTTCGTTCTAAATTTTGCGAGTTAATACGTCGCAACGTGTGTGTGGTTCAACGTTTTTGGTCTATTTTTCACGTTTGTCGCAACGTGTCTATTTTCCCCCTTTGGCAAGTTCGTCGCAGCGGGCGGATCCTATATCGACTTAATTATTCTTTTCTACGTTATTTTGCGAGTTAACACGGCGCAACGTGTGTGTGGTTCAACGTTTTTACGTCAATTTTTTTTCATTTAACAAGTTCGTCGCAACGCGTGGGTCCTAAATTGACATAGTTATTTTTTATATGTTATATGTTTCAGTCTTATTTCTTCGCATTAACACGCCGCAACTTCAGTGTTGATGTTCGCTACTAGCGGTGTGATATTGATGTTATTTGACATAGTTTTAGGCCCCCGCCACAACGCGGGAGTGCTTAATTCTAGTTAATAACTAATTAGTAAATTTTAAAGAGGTTAATGTGATTAAATAAATATTAAAGAGGTTAATCTGGAAAAGTAAATTAAATAAGAAAATGGCTGGCCTTGAACGGCACTACCATTCTATATGCAAAATAAACACAAAAAGTGAAAAAGCTACAACGTGGGAGGTCAGACTATGGGGTATGGGGCGGGGTTGGGGCGTGAGTTGAGGGGAAACGCCCATGTGACCACTCCGGGTGGGCTTGGATTTGGGCGTGACCCTTTGGGCGGGGGTTTCAGCCCGGCGTTGGGCGGGGCTACCCATCTAAGCTAGCGCGTGGACATTGGATGCACCCTACTCTATGGTTTATCTATTAATTTAAAAAAAATAAAAAATAAAAAATAAAAGGAATTTGGCCAAGCCACACCCCAAACCCAAGCCCCACCACACCCCTAATTTTTTGGGTCTTGCCAGTGGAGCCCACCCAGCCCACGTGTCAACCCATGCCCCAAACCCTCGCCCCACTATACAAACCCTTACCCTTGATTGAGAGTGTTATGGCAAGCGAGATTAGCTATGTGATATATCTCAATTTTGGTTTCATATCAAGTAAATAGTTTTGATGGGTCACGTTAAAAAAACTTGCGACTCCTTCGGATTGCAATTGTATGGATCCTATATATAAATCATTGTTTGTGTGTCATATAACCCGTATGATATATCTTCGGTCTGTCATTGTCTATAGTACCCAAAAAATATGTTTCCATCGTATGGTCACGATATGGTAGGTAAGAATCACACTTCTTTGTAGGTCTATGTTGCATGTGCACATTTATGCCTAAGCTAATGTCACACACAAAAAAAAAAAAAAAAAACAAAACAAATAAATAACATCCATAAGAATCATTTTTATATCCTTTCAAAAAATTTAAATGGTTATGCTACCTCAAGTCACAAAATCATACTTAATTTAAGAGGCGATATTCACACACAAGAGAAGGAATATATGTGCATCTGGATCAGTGGCGGATCCAGGATTTTTTTCCACTGGGTTCACTTTTTTAGGTGCTCGAATTCGTTCAACCCGACTTTAAAATTTTCGGGTCTGGCTTTATCGCTAAAGATTTCTATCCAATTATCTATCTTCGTCTCCATTGAAACACATTTCTCCAAAGTGATTTCTAAAAAAACTTTTACAAAAGTAATTTGAGTCAAACGGGTCAGGTCGGGTCGGGCTTTATCACTAAAGTCACTTTTTGCCTATCATCTTTGGAAGTTAGTGAACCAAATGACTTAGCTATATCTCCTCCAATAGTCTAAACATGACAAAACATGACAAGATGAAGTAATTGTTGTGTTGACCCCTACTTTTCAATAATTTCAGAACCCATATAACCATACCCAAATGTTATTGCATTGAAGAATCAAACTGGTGTGTTCACTTCATGTAATTTTTTAACACAACTAAAAAATAATAAAAAACCGAATCCATTTGCTGAGAATCAGAAATATTGTATACACAAGTTGCATACAATTCCTTTCATCTAAAATATAGAAAGATGTAATATTGAGCATAATGGCTTAAGTAGGTTCTATGCATTCTCAACACAAACAATTTCAGGTTAATGAGATGATACCCAAATTTTGCTAATCATCCACAAGTTACAGATCCAGCTCTTAAATTTTCTTCAAACATACATACAAACATTTTCAGGTTAAAGCATATTAAAAGACAACAAATTGAAGATTAACATCAACAATTTGAGAATTCAAGTTTCAATATAAAATGGCAAAATTAAGAATTCAAGCTGATTAAATACCAAATTTTACATCACTAATCAAGAATTCAAGTTGACTAAAACACAATACTTTAAATTTTAGATCCCTAAATGGCTAAATTCTAAGTTTCAACAAAACAACTTACATGCAAAATTAAGATTATAACATCAAACAAGTTAAAATAAACATCTAAATTAAGATTATAACATCAAACAAGTTAAAATTAACATCTAAATTAAAATTAAAACATCAATAAAAGTTCAAAATGTACATTAACACACCTGAGATAAACTGAGGATGAGGGAAATTTAAAGGTTGGAATGGTGGAAACAAGAAGCGGCGGCCGAAAGAGGTGGAGCGGAGCCGGAGACGATGGAGGCTGAGGGAATCAGAGAGTATGTGCGCTGGTGTTCTGTTACTCGTTCTGTTCTCTGTTTAGTGTGTGCTGCTATACTCATTCTGAACTTCTATCCCTAACATACGGGTTCCATTATATTAAAAAAAAAGTAAAAAATCGGGGAAAAAAAATATTAAAGGAGTACACAACTAACCAGTGGAACACTAAACCATTTGTGTTATGGGTTCCCTCAATATTTTATTTATGGGTTCCTTTCATTTTGTCTTATACATTTACACTAAAAATTAAAAACTGAATGGGTTTCTGGGAACCCGGTGTTTATGCATAAGTCCGCCCCTGATCTGGATCAAAGGTTTTAATCAAATATACTTTGATACATGCCATGTTTTGAAATCACTATATATACACCCTGGCCACTTAAACCTACAACAATTTATGTTGATAAATTTAGTGTCACCTCACCCTATTATTATAGTTAACCGGGATTTACTTAAACATCCAAAAAAATCAGAATAAACAGGGTAAAATATATCTTATGTTGACATAAAAGTCAAACTAAGTCATAAATAATGTCAAATTCAAAAAACATCAAACTATGTGTTTAGTGGTCTGAATAAAGGGACTAGATTGTTTATATTAACTGATAAATGGTGGATAAGGGAACAAATGAGATTTTTCTTTTATGATTTATGGTCCCTTTTTAAGAAAGGAACGTGCGAAGTGTAGATTTTCTTGACTAAACGTAAACCCAATAGGGCGAAACACGGGTAAGTCTCGTCCCACATTGGTGGAAAGTGCAAACAGAAGTATGTATATAGAATGAACGGAGAGAGATAAGGGCACGACCTTACTTGAATAGGATCTGTTCTATAGGCTCGTACCTCTGTGTTCTTGATTCCTAAGAAGACAGAAACCCATGTCATGGTTGATGAACCATGACCATGTAACCAGAGATAGTCTATGGTTCAGGCCATGGCTTAGTAGAGGATCAAAACCCATGTCATGGTTGATGAACCATGACCATGTAACCAGAGATAGTCTATGGTTCAGGCCATGGCTTAGTAGAGGATCGTTGCCAACCCATCTAATGGGTCTTGGCAGGGTTACATGGTTGTCTGACAGACAACTCCTTTTTTTGACTTCAGTTTCTTATTTTGACCAGATCAGTATGGGTCAGGTAATGATTGATATGAGCTAACATGACATATGCATAAGTTAAAGGATTGACAAATTTATATATTTCTTATGGCCACCTGTGTGTTTATATGGGTCAAAGAAGTTGGATCTTTTTAATGATCTAACTGCAAACTTTTTATAACGTTTCTGAAGATCAATATCTCGGGGTAACGGGTTCTCAGGATTACCAAAAAAATAAGTTAATAAACCTGACTCAACTAATTGATCAGATTCTTGAAAAAAATGTTTCTTTATAGGTAATTATAGGTTCAGTCTGTTTGTTTGACTCGTTAGTTATAATCGCTATCTCTAAAACTGATATCATAATCTGAAACCATTAAATGTTAAGAATATCAAACATCCAAAATAATGGTAAAAATATCAAACATCAAAAACCTCAAAATGGTATTCATAAAGTGGGTACTAGCATTAACTTATGTCTTATGTAAATCTAAACATTCTGTGAACATTAAGAATGTCAAACACAATTTCATAATCATTACATTCTCCCTAGTTTAGATTTCCTATGATGATTTCTTCACAACAGAAAACTTTATGGTTGACTTGAGAACAATTCGTCCACTCGACTCTTCTCTTCTATTCGATTTAGTGGTTTTTGTCAAGTAATTTGTTGGCTTATCAGAAACTTGCTGAGAATCCTTCCTCTTTTTCATTATATTATCATCATCGAGATCGACATCATCAATTCTGCGTACAAATTCTTTTGATCCTTGGAAAATGGATTCTATAAGGGCTTCATCCTCTTTTTGAGGGCCCGTCAACAGTCAATATTTCTCGGCTCTCACGGCTCCAGACTCGATAACATAATCGGAGTTTTGAGGGCCCGTTTTCATGATTATCTCAGGCCAACACTTGGTACACTTAAAATAAAATCTGAATGTGTGAATCCCCGACATGTCTCACTAATAACGTTCTCTTTGCGTGAATTAAATTTGGTAACCCTTGTAAATATAATGGCCACGCGTGCTGCATCGAATGCTCATTGGAAGGATCATTCAAACTTTGATTTGTCTATAACCGACTAACTTAAATAAAAAAAAGCCCTTCTTCATTCTTAACTTAATAAGGCTTCGGCCCTATGGAGTAAAGGGAAGTGCAGATCTGGAGTGTTTGGACGAGAAATAAAGGCTTTGCAGCAAGCGGAGTTGTACCGAAATGCAATTTTCCGGGCATACGAGAAAAGAGGCCAGGCGAGCATATTTGTTTGCTAGTTTCTTGATCCCGGAAATCTTGTACTCAGAGTCACGGATAAAGTGGACTACCCAGCGCCTTTGATACTTGGTGGATGACCTTTCTAGTGGTTTTTTCCCGTCCCTTTTGGGACCATTCACCCTTTTCCAAGCATAGGTAGAAGCCCTCTTTCTCATACACAACGACGGTTCCAAGCAAGATGAATAGTTTATAGTCGACTCAGTATCGGCGAAATCCCCCCATTGAATCTCTTTAGTACCTATTCTCTTGTAGTGCACCTTCATCGAAAGAATAGGCGGTTGAAAGACCCACCTCTGAATAAAGCCTTTAGGTTGGGAGATCTCAAAGGGGAACCTCGCTTAGCTTATCAGTCCCTGTATTATTCAGAGTTGCCATGAATGTTGGTTTCGACTTCAAATTTCTATTGATTTTTATGAAATATGGATACAAATGGGTTTCTATAATTTATGTTGTTACAATAATTAGGATTTAACAAATACTTTTTATAAAAAAATGTTACATTTGAAAGTGAAAATTTCTTGACTAAACCCAAAATGGTGGGTATGTCTCGTCCCACGTCGCTGGAAAGTGCAAACAGAAGTATGTATATAGACATAAGATAGAGAATCAACAGCACGAACTTACTTGAACAGGATCTGTTCTATAGGCTCGTACCTCTGTATTCTTGATTCCTAAGTGGACAGAAACCCATGTCTGGTTGATGAGCCAAGACTATGTAACTAGAGCTCTGATTAACAGAGCTCATGGTCTTGACCATGGCTCAGTAGAGGATCATTGCCGGCCCATTTGATGGGCTCTGGCATGGTTACATGGTTGTCTGACAGACAAATTATTTTTTTTTGTTGATCTCTTGGTTCATGATTCTTCTTGTTTTGTTGATCTAGTGATCGTATTTGAGCTAATACACCTGTGTCGCTGCGTGTGTGTTCACTTTTCACCATGTCCACAATGATGCTTCTTGCATAGGTATATAAAAAACAAACAAGTTTCTGGGCCGTTATCACATTTGATTCCTTCCTAATTAGAAACAGTATTGAATTAAGGTATCTACCTGCATCTTCTGTTATCGAAAAAGTTCAACTTCTAGTGATCAACTGCAGTTTTGATGAGCTCATCAGTGGTGTCTGCAACTCATCAGTGAGTGGTGATTATGGTAGTTCTTAACATAAGATAAACTGAAGTTGACTTTGATTGAATCATGTATGTCTTTCCCTACTGTATGTTTATTAATGGGGTCTGCAACTCATCATGTATGGTCTTTGATTTAAGCAAAATACTTTTTGAAGGAATAAATGTAGACACATATTTGAGAAAAAAAAAAGTTAGCTATAAATGTAACATTCTTTCCTTTGATCTCTTGCTGCAGATAAAAACTCATGAAGTTTGTTTCATGGTTTTAATAAACATGTTGAGAGATAAAGTTACTGGTTTAAATAATAATTTTAATTTTACCGTCTTATTTAATTTGAATGTAAAGCGCTTGTTGACAATGTATGCTTTGTTTTAAAAAAATAACGATACGTCAAGTCGATAATGGATGTTACGAATGAAGTTGGAGATCTTAGACTCATGGTTGACACGACAAGTCGATAACAAATACGTCAAGTTTTTCTTTTTTAATGACGAAAAAGTAGCGATTATCTTAAAAGAATATTGAAAAAAAATATTTGTGTGTTTTTTAGTTTTTTTAAGTATTTTTTGTTATGTTCACGTTGGAGTATAATCCCTCTCACCATTCTTATCATTAAAGTCCTTTGTATTTGATTTTTTCTCATCAACTTATAATAAAAATAAGAGTTAAATGTCATTTTAGTCCCTGTGGTTTGGGTTATTTTGACAGTTTAGTTCAAAGGTTTCATTTTTCCCATGTGGGTCCAAAAAGGTTTCACCGTTGCCATTTTAGTCCAATAGGTTGACTTCATAAATTTTTTCTGTTAACCAAAAAGGCAATTCGGTCATTTTATATGTAATTTTGTTAACTAGAAGGGCAATTCGGCCATATAAAATGACCGAATTGCACATTTGGTTAACAGAAAAAATGGATAAAGTCAACCCAATGGACTAAAATGGCAACGATGAAACCTTTTTAGACCCACATAGAAAAAATAAAACCTTTGGACTAAACTTGCAAAATAACTCAAACTATAGGGACTAAAATGACATTTAACTCTAAAAATAAAGATGTTACCCAAATTGTAAATATTCGAATATCAAATGTAATTTCTTTTAATCAACTTATTATATTTGTCTCAAGGTAAATGCATTCTTATCTATGGTCAACGGGCGAAAATTCATGATATTTTACCGACGATCGGGTAAAAAACGACCACATCCCCTAGTCGTTGATACCACTCTACCAAAACAACCGTCCAAAACCACACCCTACAATTTGACTTCTTACCACCGCTTCCAATCTCAGCTTCTCACACACGATCCATCACCGGAACCACCAATCGCCGCCGTTACGAATGTCGTGGTTAAGATCTGCCGTCAACAAGGCCGTCGAGGTCGGTAACAAGAACAACCTCACTCGCACCGTCAAGAATTACGCCGATACTGTTGTTCAACACGCCGGTCAAGCCGTTGCCGGCGGCGCTAAAATCTTCCATGACCGACTTGTAAGTAACGCTCTTCTCTAACTTCTGTATTGTAGCATTTGCTCGTTTTGTTATTGTTTTCATTTGAAGTTTGAGAAATGTTGATTTGGAGTGTTTGTTTGGTTGATTGGAATTAGGGCTTTATTATCTGGCTGATAAATTAAGTTACATTTAATTGCAAGTTTATTATATGCGTTTAAGGTGTAATATTATTTCGTAAACCTAATAATCTTTTATAGTGGATTTGAAGATCCTATTGATTAAAGTTAGTTAAGTTTGCTAATAAGTGGAAAAATTATATTTGTTTTACTTTGTTAGATGCCTTTAGAATGTGATTACATTGGAATCAGTTATTAGTTTGATAATGAAATAACGATGGTAATCACACCGCAAAACCGGCGCGGCCCCCAAACATCACAATAAGCTAAAGAAATTTGAACTGTGAAAATTAGAATCCGAGAAATGTAACTTTGTAGATTTGTCCGAAGGACAAGTGGTACATGACATAGACTGTGAGTTTGTAGTAATAGGAAGAGAACGATTGGAAAGCATAAAGTTATAAAGACGATGATGTGGATCAAGACTTGTGTGCCAAACATTGGATGACGTGTGCGTAGTAGAAGTAGAGAAGGCAGTTTTATAAAGAGTGGAGTTGCCATTAGAATGTGATTATATTGTACCTATTGAGTTCCATTTGGGTTTATTGAGTGGTGTATATTGATATTTTCATTCACTGGTTAGTGTTCCAACATGTTATTCTATTGCTTATTGACATTTCATTCATCTATCTACTTGCTGTTTCTTTCAATCTTTTGATGAAGCTAAGCATGACAGGGGGCTAGAAGTTTCAAAAGCTTTAAGCAGACTGTAAGAGGATTAGAAGAAGCATCCATTTCCGCCAGAGGTCCAGAAAGGATACTCTTGATGCGAAGATGGCTTGCTGCGCTAAAAGAAACCGAAAAATTTTCAGGGGGCTCTCTTGAAGATGACGACAAGAATCAAGAACCACATCTTCCTTCTGAAGAACTGAGTGACAATCCGAAAAAACCATCTCTAGTGAGTAAATCTACCTTTTATAGTGTTCTTTCCAGTTTTTAGTGTATGCTGCATTTGGTTGATGGCCCACCACTTAGTTTATCTTGTTTCTCTTTCCAATAATAAAGTATCTTTCTTTTGTTTTATTGTAGTTTCACTTCAGTAGTGGTGTAGTTATAATAGAAATAAATATGTTTTTTTTTTATTTCTTGTGCTAATACTTAGAAATCATGGCAGGTTCTGTACTATGACTCTGATATGGTCGGAGATCCAATGAATTTCCGTGATGTTTTTCTTTACAGTCAAGCTTTGGAGGGTATTACAATATCTATGGTAAGAACCGTTGTAATGTTTATTGTACGCATAGACACTGCAGCATCTTTTGTATATATGTATCTCTATAGCTTTCTCATGAACCAAACGCAAAATTATAAATTTGTAATTGGTCATCTGATTCTGTTCAATAAGATTTAGCTTACATGCTTCTCATATTTATTGACGAAAATTATAATATTAACATCCTCTTTGTATTTGGAGTAAAATGCCATTTTTGTCCATGAGGTTTGACCAGTTTTGAAACTTTCATCCAAAGGTTTGTTTTTCCGCATCTGGATCCAAAAGGTTTGAAATCTTACCATTTTCATTTTGCTCGTTAACTCCATCCATTTTTCTCTATTAAGTCAAGGGTATTTCCGTCATTTTGTTAAATTAAAGGGCAATTCAGTCTTTTTTACTTTATGTAAAAAGACCGAATACCCTGAAAAGACTGAATTGCCCCTTTAAATTTAACAAAAAAGAAGGAAATACCCCTAACTTAACAAAGAAAAATGGATGGAATTAACAAGCTAGAGGAAAATGGTAAGATTTCAAACCTTTTGGATCCAGATGCGGAAAAACAAACCTTTGGATGAAAGTCGCAAAACTGGGCTAACCTCAGGGACGAAGATGACATTTTACTCTTGTATTTGGTTAGAAAGTTTTAACATTTCTTTTCCCCTTAATAGATTCTTGTACCGCCAAATGAGGAGGAGGTTTCTCTGCTTCTGGAATTTTTTGGGCAAGTATTTTTTAACATATTTTATACGAGTTTACATCTTTACATCACGTGGATAACGTAGATCATTGTTGTGTTTCACAGTTGCTGTCTTACTGGAGGAAAAGAAGTACATAATGCGATAGTCAGTAGCATCCAGGATCTGGCAAAAGCATTTTCTGGCTATGAAGATGAAGTTTTGGTAAAGCGTGAGGAGTTACTGCAGTTTGCACAAGGTGCCATCACTGGTTTAAAAGTCAATGCAGAGCTTAAAAGGTAAAAGTCAAAATGGTCTGAAACTATAATAACATGTGTTGTAGTTGTATTCTGAAATTATAATAACATGTGATGACTCATATGATTCTCAGAATAGATGCTGAAGCCTCTGTGCTCAAGGAAAAGCTTGATGGAATGGAATCATCTGGGGAGATAATTGGTGACGGGTATGAAAAAGCGTCTAAAGAAGCAACCATTGCTACAATAGAGGTGAATCTGTCTATCAGATTTTAAGTACTTAAAGTTTCACTAGTATTTAGTCAATGGATATGATAAGGGTATATTAGGAAGATTTGTACTTTGTAATTTAATTGTTACGTTTTTCTAGTAGGCTCTGAAGAAGGCTCTGGCGCATATTAGAGTTTGCTCTAAACTAGAAGGGCTTCTACTGAAGAAGAAGGGGCTTTATGCTGGAGAAACCCCTGAGGTTCATGCTCAAAAGGTAGTTTTTCTTTTAAGCGCTATACACTTAGGCATGTTATTGGCTGATATTTCTGTATATTCTCCAACATGGAACCAATCATTTATCTGTATTATTATACTAGATAGAGATTACACTTTAATACTTTATCATGAAGGAGAAACCTGTGAAAAAATGTACATTAAGGAGGTTTGTGGAGCGTGAAAATTACATAAAGGGACACTAGATAACAAAACAGGCAATGGGAATATTGGATAAAGTGGGAAAAATTTCTATGCTTACACAAATACTGTTGCATTCTTTTTCTATTTGTTTCGTCTTTTACTTTAAAAAAATTGTGTTTAAAAAGTTTGACGAGTAGATATGGTGTGTTTGGGTCCAATCAGGTGGATAAGCTGAAAGTGTTGTCGGAGTCTCTTGTTAGCTCCTCGACAAAAGCCGAAAAGCGTATTTCTGATAACAGGTATCATACATGCTATATGTTCTTTTCCGATTTACATATGATTTGAGTATATATTATATTAGAAAGGATCAAATACAAAGGACTCTAAGAAGGGTAAGAAGGATTCTGGTCCATTGATCTTAGATTTGGAGGGTTGAGATTAATCTCAAGGAAAAAAAAAAGAATGAAAGGGCATAAAAGGAATCTCATATTTATTGACTTTCTCTCTCCACATGCAAGGCACATGCCAATTCCCCATCGATTTAAAACGTCCATAACATTTTCACGACATTTAAAAAAAAACTTCACCATAATAACGAGCGTTTTTTTTTATCTTTAATATGAGCACCATATTGTCATATAAAAATAAAATAAAAATTTTCATTTTTACTGGGTTTTTTTTGCATTGTGTTAAAGGTTCACGTCATTGTGTCTTTTAACTAGGTCTTAGGGAGGGGTGTTAGGTTTTTGGGGGGTGAGGAGGTGTTTAGGTTTTTGGGGGGTTTAGTTTTTAGTTTTAAGCATTTTAGCTTGGGTTGGGGGTGTTAGGTTTTTCTTTTTTTTGGGGGGGGGGGGGGGGGTTGGGGGTTAGTTTTTTTTTTTTTTGGTTTTTGGGGGGTTTTTTTGGTGAGGGATAGTTTTTTTTTTTGGGCGGGGGTGGGGGGTTTAGGTTTTTGGGTTGGGGTGAGGTATTAAGGGCAAGGTTAGGAGTAGCTAGTATAGCGGATAAGATAAAGGAAGGGCGGTTGAGATGGTTTGGTCATGTGAAGAGGAGGCAGTTGGCGGAGCCAGTTAGGGCAGTGTAAACCCTCATTGTGGAGGGGAGGATGAGTAGAGGCAGGCCCAGGTTGACCTGGGATGAGCGGATTAGGCAAGATTTAGTACAGTTGAAACTCTCTGAGGACATGGTCCAGGATAGGAGTGCGTGGAGACGTAGGATTAAGGTTGAGGACTTTTAGGTAGTGCTATTGTGTCCTAACTTCCGTCTTTTAGTTGATCTATACATGTGCACTTCTACCACTTCCTGTTAATGTGTATTGCATTTTTTTTTGGCTGTTTGTCTTGGAGTTGAGGGTCTCGCTGGAAGCAGCCTCTCTATCCTTAGGGATAGGGGTAAGTGTTGGGTTCGTAGGCTTTAGGGTAGCCGGCCCTAGTTGTTAGGCCCACTTAGTTAACTTGTTGACCAAGTAGGAAACCCTAATCTTGTTCTATAAATACCCATGATGTAATTGTAGTCTGTCATTCTGTAAACAGTTGTGAGCATCTAATAAAGTGAAACCCTAGTTGCAACCCGTGGACGTAGGTCACCTTGACCGAACCACGTAAATTCTCGTGTTCTTTATTTTTGCAAGTGTGTGTGTGTGTGTTTGTTCCGCTTCCGCTCGAGCCTACTCTGATTCGATACCCCTAACAAGTGGTATCAGAGCCAAAGGTTCAGTTAAATACACGGTTCACACGGTTATCGCAGGAAAGGGAGAGAGCTGGACGAGAGGTCTAGATCTGCTGTTGCTGCCGCCGCCTGTTTACGGCCCGTACCTATTCTTTGGGTTACGGCTCGTAAGGTTTAGGGTTTTGTGCCGTCGGGTTGTTTGTTGCAGATCTGGTGGTTTTGGGTGTTTTGGCGATTAGGGTTTCTGTTCTTGAACCCTGGTTATTCGCTGGTTTTACGCCTGGGTTTGTAGGAGAAGTCGTTGGTTCGGGTGCTTCGGGTTTCTAGTTTATTGAAGGTTGCTCGGGTTTCGGGTGCTTGGTTCCTTGCGGTTTTTTCTGGTTTTCTCGTTTGCCATGGCCGAAGACGGGAAGTTTCGAATCGAGAAGTTCAACGGTACTGATTTTGCTTGGTGGAGAATGCAAATAGAGGCGTTACTTGGTGAATGCGATTTGGATGTGGTACTGGAAGAAAAACCTGCTGGAATGGATAAAGCAGCCGAAACAATTTGGAACTCAAAGGACAAAAAGGCAAGAGGTAAAATTACATTGGCTTTGACGAGGAGCGTTGCTTTTAATACCATGAAAGAAACAACTGCTCGTGGTATGTTAACAGCTCTGTCAAATATGTATGAAAAGCCGTCTGCCGGCAATAGGGTGTTCTTGATGCGGGAACTGTTTAATATGAGAATGAACGAGGGCAGTTCAGTTGCTGATCACATTAACGAAGTCAATTCAATTTTGTCTAGGTTAGCAACTGTGGGCATGAAGTTGGATGATGACACTCAGGCTGTGGTTTTGTTATCTTCCTTACCGGATAGTTGGTCAGGATTTGTGACAAACGGTTACCGAAACTGCTGGAACTGGAAATTTGAAGTTTGATCGGGTCCAAGATAGTGTTTTGGGTGAAGACGTTCGCCGGAGGAACTCTAGTGGAGGATCTACTTCTGGTATGTTCAGCATTAGCACGGGAAGAGGTAATAGCAGAAGCAGTGGGAGTCGTGGGAAAAGCTTGTCTAAAGCTGGGAAGAATGTGAGGTGCTGGAACTGTGGTGAAAAGGGGCATGTTAAAAACGAGTGTCCTGATCCTAAGAAAGAGGATAGTAAACAACATGTAAACAGTGTTGTGTCAGATGAATCTGACGGTGACGTACTGGTTTGTTGTGAAGAGTCTACAGACTCTTGGGCTATGGATTCTGGTTCTTCGTTTCACGCCATGCACAGCGGGAAGACAATGGTGAATCTGAAAAAAAGAGACTTTGGAAAGGTACGATTAGCTAACGGTCATGTTCTTAATGTTACGGGTATGGGAGATGTCAATCTAAAGACTCCATTAGGCACTACATGGAACTTGCAGAATGTCAGGGTAATTCCAGGTTTAACGAAGAAACTTATTTCTGTTAGTCAACTGGATAAACAGGGACTAGATGTTAAGTTTGGTGGTGGCAAGTGGAAGGTGATTGATGGAAATCTTGTTGTTGCCTGTGGGAGGAGACGGGGATCGTTGTATCTAGTTGAGGTACCTGCTAAGGGAGTAGCCGTCCCTGTTAAGAATAAAGTCTGGTTCACTGAATCTATTAAGCGGAAGAGGGTTCAATTTGCAAACTTGAATCCTGGTGCTTTGGGGATGTCAGTTGAATGTGGTCGGGGTTCTAAGTTTAAGCCAGTCAGGGGATTTGGTGATAGTGGGAGCACGGGCCGTGTTCCGGGTACAATCACTAAGAACCGTTGGGTTTTGAAGACGAAGGTTCCGACTGAAGAAAATGCTCTCCTGGAAATAGTTTGCAAAATGTGGAGAGTGGTATTAATTCTCGGTGTATCTCTGGAGCTGGTGGATTGTGCAAGCCGGTTGAGACAGAGAATGAGTCAGTGACGGTTTCAGTCACTGCTAGGTTGGAGCTTGTGGGAGCTTCAATTGGTCTCTCAGGTACTTGATGAGAGGCGTGGTTGCAACTAGGGGGCTTGGATGTGACTGGAGTCTTAGCTTGTTCTTTGGAACTGGAGGCTTGGAGGACTGAAGTCTTAGCTTGTTCTTGGAACTGGAGGCTTGGAAGACTTGAACATAAAGATTACTGAAGTTACTGGTGATAGGTTTCTTGGATGCACTTTGTGGACTATACAAAGCCTCCGAGTGGGAGATTGTTGGGTTCGTAGGCTTTAGGGTAGCCGGCCCTAATTAGGGTTAGCCGGCCCTAGTTGTTAGGCCCACTTAGTTAACTTGTTGACCAAGTAAGAAACCCTAATCTTGTTCTATAAATACCCATGATGTAATTGTAGTCTATGTCATTCTGTAAACAGTTGTGAGCATCTAATAAAGTGAAACCCTAGTTGCAACCCGTGGACGTAGGTCACCTTGACCGAACCACGTAAATTCTCGTGTTCTTTATTTTTTGCAAGTGTGTGTGTGTGTGTGTGTTTGTTCCGCTTCCGCTCGAGTCTACTCTGATTTGATGCCCCTAACAGTAAGGTGTGCCTACATCCCACCCTCCCCAGACCCTACTAATAGCTCTGCTATGTGTGGGATTTACTGGGTATGGTTGTTGTTGGTTGGGGCGGGGGTGGGAGTGGGAGGTTTAGGTTTTCGGGTTTTTGCATGTGTATGTTTTATAAGAACCTATAACACAATGACACAATGAAGATGTTATATTTGAGTTTTTTTATAAATTGCGTTATTTGTTCAGGTCATTGTGTTTAATTTGTTATCCATTGTGTTTTAGTTTCTTACTAATTGTGTTTTAGTTTGTTGTGTATTGTGTTTTTAGTTTTTCTTCCATTGTGTTTAATTTGTTATCCATTGTGTTTTAGTTTCTTGTTAATTGTGTTTTAGTTTGTTGTGTATTGTGTTTTTAGTTTGTTTTCCATTGTGTCTTCATATGCTCTCCATTGTGTCTTTTATCTGTTATCAATTGTGTCTTTTATTTGTTGCCATCAATTGTGATTTTATTTAGTTTGATACATATTGTGTTATACATTATGGCCATTGTGTTATACGTCAAGGTCATGGTCATTGTGTTTTAATCTGTTGTTCATTGTGTCTTTATCTGTTGTCATTGATTGTGTTTTTACACTACTTTACGTTGTGTTTTACGTCATGTCCATTGTGTCATACACAACTGGGTTTTTGAATTTTTTTTGAAAAATATAACAATATGGTACTTATATTAAAGATAAAAAAGCGTTTGATTTTATGGTATATTTTTTTTGAAACACATGATGTATAAAAAAGTTACGGACGTTTGAAAATTGAGGGGGAAATAACATGTGACTTGCATATGCATATTCTCTCTCCTCTTATAGACAAAATTACCCTTCCCACTTGAATCCTCTTAGGACACTTGTGACTCTCTGATGGCTTCTTACCCCTCTTACAATTAGAAGTCTTTGTAGAATAACTTAACCCTATATTATATTTCATAAGTTTTTTCATTTCAAATGCTTTGTTGATAGATAGACAGAGCATTTATAGAGAAAAAAGTATTAGCGGATGTATATCCGTTTTATAGTTTATGTACATCTATGTATTTCTTATGTATATCCGGTTTATATTTTATCCCTAAATTAGTTAGGAATTATCCCTGAATTAGTTAGGAGTTAGTTAGGTTCTTGTATTATATATTGTTCTCTTCTTCATCAATAGAAATCAAGGAATTCAGATTCAATTATATGGTATCAGAGCCTACTGCTCTGACCTAAAACAAATCCGCAGCAGCCCCTGTCCACGGACCCTGCAGCCGATTCTTTTTCCTTCTTTTGTTCATCCGCAGCAGCCCCTGTCCACGGACCCTGCAGCCGATTCTTTTTCCTTCTTTTGTTCATCCGCAGCAGCCCCTGTCCACGGACCCTGCAGCCGCTTCTTTTTCCTTCTTTTGTTCATCTCGATGTCAGACAAACCAGAATCCTCCAAGCACACTGACAGCCTTCACCCTGCTTATTCGGTGACTAACATCCAGCACAAAGTTCGTGTTTTGGATGGTTCCAAAGTCACCTATGCATCATGGGTCAAGCTGTTCACCCTGCATGCACGCGGTTACGAGGTGCTACACCACATTGATGGCACTGAACCGCCTGCCAAAACAGATCCGGACTACGCCAACTGGGCCAAAATTGACTCTCTTGTGCTTCAGTGGATCTATGGGACACTTTCAGATGACCTGTTGGCACGTATTCTTGATGAGGAAACAACAGCTTATGGCGCATGGACCCGGATTCGGAAAATCGTTCTGAACAAACGTGAAGTTGCTAAGCTGAGGACACACGACCTGATATATCATATGCGGTGCAACAACTATGTTTATTTATGCACTCCCCTCGAGATCCTCATTTCCAGTTCATGAAACGGCTCCTTCGATACCTCAAGGGTACACTAGACTATGGAATCTCTATTTTACCATCCAAGTCAGCTCATATCACAGCCTATTCTGATGCGGATTGGGGAGGCTGCCCTGATTCACGACGGTCTACTTCAGGTTACTGTGTCTTCCTCGGTGATAATCTGGTTTCTTGGTCCTCAAAACGTCAGGCGATTATCTCACGTTCCAGTGCCGAGGCTGAATACAGAGGTGTGGCCAACACTGTTGCAGAAACAACATGGCTCAGAAACCTGCTTCTCGAACTCCATCTTCCAATTACCCGGGCCACAGTTGTCTACTGTGACAATATATCTGCTGTCTACTTATCTCAGAATCCGGTCCAACATCAACGATCCAAGCATATCGAGATTGACATTCATTTTGTTCGCGAGAAGGTTCGTATGGGTTCTGTCAAAGTTCTTCATGTTCCAGCAGACTATCAATACGCTGACATATTCACCAAGGGTCTTCCACGCCAGTTGTTTCAACGATTTCGGTCCAGTCTATGCATCGGAAGACCTACTGCTACGACTGCGGGGGCGTATTAGCGGATGTATATCCGTTTTATAGTTTATGTATATCTATGTATTTCTTATGTATATCCGGTTTATATTTTATCCCTAAATTAGTTAGGAATTATCCCTGAATTAGTTAGGAGTTAGTTAGGTTCTTGTATTATATATTGTTCTCTTCTTCATCAATAGAAATCAAGGAATTCAGATTCAATTATAAAAAGTAGCATGCCAGTTTATACTTTATTGCTTTGTTTTCTTTTATTTTGTAACTTTTGGCAGAGTTCAGAAAGAGGAAGCTTTGAATTTCCGTGTCTCTAAAGCAAGTGAAGTTGGTGAATTAGAGAAGGTATTTTTGATATCTAATAGAATGATTGTAATAACGTTATAACGGTCTTTTTCGCATAGTATATACTCTAATTATTCCTTTATTTTATAGGAATTGGCTGCTGAGGTTGCAGGTCTTGAGAAACAGAGAAATGACCTTGAAGCTGAACTAAAACGGGTCTGTATATGCATCAATTTGATATGTATCATTACATTGGAGTTTTCACTTAGGGCTGCTATTTGATATATTTTCTTTTTTGTTTTGTAAAAACTAAATTTTTGTTATTTTGACAAAAGTAATAATGTGGACTTATGTTTTAGGTCAACATCTCACTGGCAGATGCCAATGGTCGGCTTCAGAACGTTAGGGAAGAGAGGGATCAATTTTATGAAGCTAATGATCAACTTGTTGCACACTTGAAAACAAAGGTATATGATTCAGTTTAAGCATACATTTTTTTTTGTGTTGCAAAATAATAATAACTGCATTTTCTTATTCTACTTATATATAGGAAGACGAGCTAGTGAAATCCATTAGTTCCTGTAAGCAAGAAGTGAATGTCTTGAATACTTGGGTCAACTTCTTGGAAGATACCTGGGTTCTTCAACGTGCTAATACAGAGACCAAGGAGAAGCAAGTCAGGTATGTTTTCGACTTTCGTACTTGAAAATTTTCTACTCGTATTTATAAATAATACGTGAAATACCGTGGCTAATCTCAAATTTTTAACCTTTTTAAGTGATGATTTGGCAAAACACGAGAGTTATTTCGTCAACTTGGTCGCTAAACTGCTTTCTGCTTATGAGGTACTTTGTATTCCAAAAATACTTTCCCAGCTATACATAGCTTTTGGTATTTATTAAGTTTTTCTTTTATCTTGTACACAGGAGGGATTGAAGCCTTCTGTTAACCGTATCGAGAAATATGTTGAGAACTTGAAGAGCTTAAGCAGAGGGTAATATATAGTTATATACATATCTTTGCTGCAATAGTTTTTTAATTTTTAATAATATGAATTATAACTTTATCTTCTCAATACAGGTCAGATCCACCATCCAATGTGGATAAAGAAGCTTCTAAAGTGATAAATCCTAGAAGAAGCCTCGAGGAGGAATATCTGGACTATGAAGCAAAGGTAGCAGTTGTTACTCATTTGAAGTTCTGTTTCAGATACATATTAAAAAAATAATGCAAAAATATATTGTTTATTTTTTTTATTGCAGATCATTACAACCTTCAGTGTGGTGGATAACATGAAAGAACAGTTCTATTCTGAACATGGGAAAGCTTCCAGGTACGATTGGCTTCGTTGGTCGGTTTTTATAAATGTTTTTAAAGAGCTTGAAAATAACGTGTTTGGTTATCATACAGGAAAGGAGATACCCGAATCAAAGAACTGTTTGAAAATATTGAAAAATTGAGGGTGAAGTTTGATTCGATAGAAAGGCCGAATCTTGAAATGGAGAATCCTGATGAAGTAGAGGAGACAACCAATGCTGAAACAAGCACCAAGCCAGCAGATAAACCTCAGGCCCAGACCCAGACCCAGACAGAGACCCGGACAAATGAACAACGGGCAAAGTCACCCACTGTAAAAGGTGACCAGGGTCAGGGTCTTGACCCGGAAGCTGAACTAGCAAAGCTGGAGTCTGAGTTCGGTAAAGTTAACCGTGAGTACACAGAGGAAGAGATTGGTGACTGGGAATTTGATGAGCTTGAAAAGGAATTAAGCAAATAGATTAAATGTTTCGGCTACAATCAAACAGTAAGTTAAAAAAGGAGTGGCTTTGTATGTACATAATTAAAAGTCTGAATGATTTGATTATGTGCTTTGTCCATGTAATTTACTAAGCTTGTACAATATAAATTATTTTATATGTGATTCTTGATGCTTCTCAAAAAAAAAAAAAAAAAAAAAAAAGAAACTTAGTTACATGTTTTTAACTACATGTACAATGATCACATACCAATTCAAACTGATATCTTACACAACCGCATAATGTATTGTGTATTGATTATTGTTGACGATTTAGGGTTACAAAGGTATCCTGTGTATAGGGAACAATATTACATTTTAGTATTCCTAGTCTATTAACATTTAACTTTCTGGTCTAATAGCCATTGTAGCTTGAAATGTGAAGGCAATTATTTTTGTTTTTAGACGACGGATATAGGCCTGAACCCTAATGATGGATGGGGGCATGTTTCTCCTCGAGTTTCCGGTTGTCTTAAGCGACTTGTGGTGGCGCCTAACCTACAACTTTCGCCTTCAATCTTCATACGGAACTACAGAAGTATTGATTTTCGCCTGCAACCTTTGCAAGATTGCAACTTTCGCACACGATTGTATCTTTCCTGTGAATCGTGTACCCTGCGCATCAAACTGCTACCTTTCACAACGCTACGAGTACTACATCTAGTTCGTATTCAAGTTGTAAACTTTTAACTTTAAAATATTAAAATGAAAAACAAAGAACATATTAGTTGTAAATTTCTGATGCTAGACATCTCAAACTCCCACAAATTAGTCATGTGAATTGCCACATCAGATTAATTTCAAACACCCATTTATCATCTAACACTACATCTAAAGGTGTATGGTCCTAAATCCTACGTAACGGCTTAAAAGCCATGCGCGCAAAAGACCATACCCAAACTTAAACAACACAAATACTCAGCTACTACCATAGTTATTGCGCATGTCTCACTCGGGCACACATAGCAATGACAACTAATGCAATTACAAATAATTATAAAAAAATATATGCATAGATTAAAACTAAACCTATATTCGATTTTCCAAATTTCCAACATTGAAAACAAAAAATACTCATAAATTCACACTCGAATCCGATTATTTACTATTTCTTTTCTATTTTTTACTATATTTCAAACTATATATAGTGCTCATATACTGTATATATTTTAAATGAAAAATAGTTTTTGGATATCGGATAAGCCGATTGTCCGAAAATTTTTAGAAATCAATATCCGAACCCGAATCCAAAAATTCGGATTATCTGATTTTCCGATATCCGAAATTTCGGATATTTCGGATACGGATTTTCGGGTCCGGATTTTTTTGAACACCCCTAACAAATAATACAGATGGTAAGAGCCTGCAGCCAATCAGCGTGCGCTAGACTCTGCTCACACAGTTCCCACGATAATCAATCGTGCAAGAGACAAGAAGTACAAAAGGACAGTGAAGTGTAACCAATCAGTGTGCACCAATCACTGCTCCATGATCTCTACTCACATTTGATGACATACTCGCCAACAAGGACATTCGACGGGCCATGTAGCTCCAGTCACTGTGCGTCGACGTCCCAATCCTCTGCGAACACTAACGGTCACGTGAGAGGGGACAAAATAAATATTCCTTGATGGAGACGTCTGGCCCAAAGCCCATCAGCCCATCTCTTTCTCCACACTCTTCGGCTATAAATACCAGTCTTCAACCACAGGTTTAAGCATCGGCTCTCACTCTCTCATTCTTAACACACTCTCGTTAATTATTCTTAAATAATACTTATTCTCACGCCGGTGGGTGGTTACACGGAGAACCCCCCCACCTCTCCTCCTTGTAACGAGCTTCATAGTGTTCTTGTTTTGCAGATCGATTCTCGGAATAAATCCAGCCACAGATCAAGAGGAGACTAAAGATCAACCATCTTGTCGAGACCACATTACCCATAAGCATAGACCCTACGGTTTAGAGTTAGTGTTTCTTTAACATCCTTTTCTAATATCATTTTACATACTAAAATAAAATTATATGTTTATATATATATATATGTGTGTGTGTGTGGTAGGGTTGCCAAAAACCCTGCCATCATAATCGGTGCCGGAGTCTTCGAACGTGAAGATAAAGATGCCATCTTTTCAGTCATCCACTCAATCGCCGCTAAGCACCCAAACCTAATCCGACCCGACTGGAACGGTGTCAATGTTCTCCTCCTCAATGCCGCCCAAGCTGCCGCCCTGGACCTCGGTCTTGTGCCGGAATCCGACAACTGCATTGAATCGGCTAAATTTGTGTATCTAATGGGTGCTGATGATGTTGATTTAGAGAAGCTTCCGAAGGATGCTTTCGTGGTCTATCAAGGACACCATGGTGATAAAGGTGTGTACCGGGCTAACGTGATTCTTCCAGGAGCTGCATTTAGCGAAAAGGAAGGGACGTATGTGAACACCGAAGGGACAGCTCAGCAAACCGTGCCAGCTGTACCGACAGTCGGTGACGCTAGAGAAGATTGGAAGATTATCAGGGCGCTTTCTGAGGTTTGCGGGGTGAGCCTACCTTATGATACGATTACTGGGGTGCGGTCGCGTATAAGAACTGTTGCGCCGAACCTTTTGCATGTGGATGAAAGAGAAGCGGCTACGTTTTCTGGGTCGGTTAAACCCGAGGGGTCAGGCAAGGTGAGTGCGACACCATTTGGTGTTACGGTTGATAACTTTTATATGACTGATGCGATTACGAGGGCGTCGAAGATAATGGCTCAGTGTAGTGCTTTGTTGAAGAAGTGAAGTTGGTGGTTGTTGGAAGCTGTACTAATAAAGTTGTGATTTCACTGTTTTGAGTGGTGAAATACTCTGTTTTGTAATTGTGGTTTTAAGATGAAAGAATAGAGGGGAGAAAATGGTTGCCCTAAGTAGAGTTGATGCTCATAAATGGCAACTTTTGACATTAATTATTGATTTGTAAACATCATTTGATACTCAATACTGTTGCTGCTTATTTCTCCGGTTCTGTTACCTTCTCTATACATTTCGAATCTTTTCTAGCTTTTTCCTGCAACAAAGTTTTCTTGCATCTTTGACCATGTCTCATAACCATCCCTCTTTATTGTTCATCTTCTTCCCTTGATTTCTTGCATCTTGACCATTGATCTGGCTTTAACAAGCGATTCGCCTAATAACTCAGCAATATCTGTGGCCATTGCTTCGGCTTTCATAACATATGGAAAAGTTTCCTCAAATGATTCGACAGCCATAGATACAGACACGACTTGAGGGATCCCCATGGCTAAGCTAACAGGGACGTTTTGAGAATACGATTGAGCAAATCTTAATAAATGATACATCGCTTTTGGATTCCTGATTAATCGGAGCAAAACAAGAAACTGAAAAGGTCAACAAGAGTCATATTAGCAACCTTTCTAATATGATCATGTTTACACAAGAAGTAAGATCCGTATTGTAAGCCCGTCGATAAGTACTTCCTTCATGACCAGCATGACCCTGATCTGCTTCACCTGTGATGCAGGAGTGGGTACGATTTTATCACCATTATATTTCAAAAGACTGTAAAAAACTATACTAGTTACCTTAAGGCGTATTCCCATTCCCACTGCATCACTTGCAACAATATGTCATTCGTTACCTTGTTCATTAACAAGTTAGCTTGATGTCTATGGTCTCAGGTGCAATGCACCGTAAATAACACAATATTTATTACTCGTGTGCTTTCGATAGCTAATTTCACTTCAAAAATCTCTCTTCCTAAAAACGCAACACAACATTCACCAGAACGAACGCTTCTTATATCTCCTAATAGGGTTTTAGCTTCAATGACCAACGGTTTGAATCTTTTATAATGATTTTCAATCAACCCATCACCGGTTTCTTGACAAATCTTTCTAACACCACCCAGAACACTTGGATCCCAACATAAACGTATCTCCTCAGCTTGCAAAGCCCGGGTCCACGCATACACTCTATAATACACATCAGACATCATTTGAATCTCATCAATAACAGTAATCTCATACAACTCTTCTATAGAAACCATTTCAACAGTGCAAGCAGTGTGATTCCCAAGTGAACCATATTTCTTTCTTGACCCGTAAGCGAACTACAATACACACCTAACAAATTCTCCTTATCGAAAAGTTCCATTGCCAAAAGCCAAAGAGGACTGCAATAAATACCCTTTTTCGCTTCCATGAATCTTTGTAAAGCATTACATTATATAAACAACTACAGGTGGATAATAAGTTACAAAACATGTTACCAATCAATTGTACTTAACATGTAAAAATACAGAAGTTACACAATTATTTTACTCCTTAGAACACAAAGAAATGCCAGTTGCTTTGTGCGATTTCTCCCAATTCAAACCATCAAAATGCTTGATCTCCACATGGGTCAGTGTTCCAGGATCAACACACTTGTATGTAATCGCGATTCCATCAGGGTTCGACCTAGGCGTATAAAAAGACGTTATCCCACACACCTTACAGAACGTGTGTTTCGCTGTGTGACTCCCAAAAGTGTAGGTGGTCAGAAACTCTTTCGAATCTCCTAAAAGCTCGAATCTTTGCGATGGTACAATAACATGAGTGTTTCCTCTCATGGCACAGTCTGAACAGTTGCACTGCCAGGCCGTAACACTGGCCGGTGATCGAACTCGCCACCTCACACATCCACAGTGGCATCCACCATTGTGTGTTACCAACTCAGAATCCATATATTTAGCCTGCAATCATACAATATACATCATTGTGGATCTTAACTGACATAGGTTTATCAAGATCTTGAGGATATGTAAGGTTATATGAATAATAATCCAACTGAGAACATATATTTAACATCTTATTAACCAGATAAAATGATCATAAACAGTTGGCTTTTATCCAAACATAATAGTAGATCTTCATAAGCAAGATTTAACATTCAAACATGTTAATTCCGGAATAAGATAATCAAAAAGCAGTTCGATTTATCCAATTATCCAAACACTATCTTTCAATCCCAAACACTCACTTATACTACATATAAATTAGCCCAACTTGTGACCTATTGACCAAATTAAAACCCTAATTTCAGGTCACTTCTCAAGAACAGATAACAGGTAATCTTGATTTGAAAATGGATGTAAGTTAGCACAAGATTAAGAATGTTAGGATGGTATGAAGATGAAAGTATACCTGAAGAATGCAAAGTGAAAACCCTCCCACAAGTACAGAAACAGAGGAAGAGTCAACAAAAGGGTCCTATTAATGAAGGCTCTGTCTCCTCTCACGCCCCTTTAGTCTATTTTCACACTCTATGCGCGAGAAGTGCATAGGTACCAGCTCAACGATCAACAGCTGACACCTGTTAGTCTTTGTCTGTCGACGGAACCTATATGTTGCTCGTAGGCCAAAGAGCAGCGCCTGAGCATGTGATATTTTATTTGGGACTTTGAGTGTATTTTGACACTTAATCATACACAAATAAAACTTATTTACCTAAGTAGAGGTAACAAAATTTTGTGAAACTAAATCAACACTATTAGTTTGCTTTAATGGTATAGTATAACTTTTAAAAAAATGCAAAGACATTGGAGAACAAATCAAAAAAGGAAAACACATGTGCATTGAATAAAAAGATTAGATAACTTAGCCCGTAAATGGATGATTATGAGTTTACGACTTAATATTATGTGTTTTTTGTTCATGCATATATTCTTTGATCATCTCATTTTATATTGAAAGCTAATCTTGTAATATCGTGCAATACTTTTTACCATTAAAACTTGGGTATATTTTGTTATGCTTTTTTTTTTTGAAAAGTTGTAGATTTTAGGTTTTTTTAATTTATATTTAAAAAGTTGTACATTTTTGTTTGAAAAGTTTGATACATTGGTTCTATATGATCTATTAGTTTAACAATTTCAGTTTTTATTAAATTACACAATCTGTTTAATTAAAACATCGTACAATATGTTGTGAAAGAAAGATTCGAAAAAATTATAAACATTCTAAACAAACCTCGTATAAATAAAAAATCAACTGCATAAATACATAATTTGTTTGTACATACAGAATAAAAGTACAACTAAATGTCTAATAGAAAATAAAAACTAAACTAAGATAGGCTAGTCATCTTCCCTTGGGGGTGGTGACTGTGGCAGTGGAAGCTCCCCAATCTCGCGGCCCCCGTAACCCTATCATCGTTTGAACCGTGCACATCTGATAGTGCTCTACACGTCCGAGGCGGCGATCAAAGTCTCGAGCGATCGCCCTTGGGTGTTTCCGCACCCCCTTTGGGTGTTTTGACATATTCACACATTATTGGCTTATTTCCACACCCCCTATGCGGTGCTCTTTGGCCAAAGCACAACATATAGGTAGGTACGAGATCAATGAGACAAAACCGACAACCACCAGTCCTTTGTCTATCGACCACACCTATATGTTGCTCTTTAGCCAAAGAGCAGCTCATAAAAGAGGGTGTGAAAATAAGCCAAGGATGTGTGAATATCATGGTCCATGAACTTACTATAACAGTTAGCCTTTTTTTTTTTTATGAATTTACTGAAATAGCTAGCCTAAAACACCTTTTTTACAGAATCTTTCTGGTCGGGTCACCAAAACTTTTCAGACAATGGTAATCGAGATATTTTTAGGTTTTCTTTAGTGTAAATTTTTTTTTTGTAATATCATATGAGTTTTTTGTTTTGTTTGTAATATGATATGAATTTTTGAATGTGATTTTTATTCTGATGTATTGATGTGGGTCGTCTTCGAAAATAACAAAAAAATAAAATTTCGGTCTTAGATGAGACAAAAAATGGCACCTCAGGGGCGGATTTAGCATGGTTCCTTGGGTTCCTAGGAACCTATTCAATTCGAAGAAAATGGGAAAAAATAGTGTAAATCTTGTATGATTTGGGAAAAAATAATGAAAATTAGTGAAAAACTAGCAAAAGAAACCCAGTGAAATCCGACCCTGGATCCGCCACTAGGCCACCCCTTCCTATAATACAAGCGAATTTTGAGGCTCTCCTACCCCACAAGTCCCAATTCTTTCTAATGTAGGATTAATTTTTGAGCTTTTTAAATGAAGATAAAGATAAATATATAGGTAAATAGGTTTTTCGGGCTCAATTGTAAAATCATGATAATTTTATTATTTTAAAACTTAATTTATCAATCCCTTGTAAGATTAAAGAAATAAAAAGTTTTGAAAAGTTTGAATTACTAAATCCAAAGCAAACAAATTAATTCAAGAAGTATGAATGAATCGCAAGCACCAAAGATGATGCAATGAATTGTAAAAAAAATAGATTAAATTAATTAAAAGGATGATCGAGGACTCAAACCTGCATCAAAAAAGTAAGACTACACTAAGAGCATTACAAATGATTCTTCATCCATATCCATATAAAAGCATTAATATTAGAGCTTTCATCTTTATCTATATATATATTAATCAAAAAAGTACATTATTTTCTAAATTTTGTTAATTTTTATAAAACATCTTACATCCAATCCTCTATCTCTACCTCTATCTTACAACACTTATTTTTATTATTATTGTCTCTAACTTACACACTCACATTAATAGTATTGAGAGTTGAACACAACCCTCTAAATATAGAGGTATACCTTTGGTCTCTATAAAATTTTCAAATGTAATGGTTTTTTTGTTGTTTTCTTTACTTTTCTCTCTCTCTCTCTCTGTATGTATATATATATATATATATATATACAGGGTGGGGTTCTAAAGTGAACACCAGTGTATTTGCGAACTGAGTGAACAAATCCTGGCTATTGATTTACACACATGTATGGCTAGGATTTCATCATCAAATAGTAGAATACACTAGTGTATTTCATCATCAAATCCTGGCCATTGATTTACACACGTGTATGGCCAGGATTAGTCCACTCAGTTCGCAAGTTACACTAGTGTTCACTCTTGAACCTAATCCTATATATATATAGGGTAGAGATCCTAAGAGAAGTCCACCCTATTTGAGAAACTTGAGAAGTATTTTGGACCACACATTTCCCTAAGCTTTTCGTAATATTTGAGAAACTTGAGAAGTATTTTGGACCACACATTTCCCTAAGCTTTTCGTAATATACGCATATGTATAGTTTAAAATTGACCATGTACATATATGTAGGGCTGTTCATTTTTATCCAAAACCCGAAAGCCAACCCGAATTCAAAACCACCCGAACCCGAATTAGCGAATATCCGAAAAACCCGAACCCGACCAACCCGAACTTTAAATGGTTCGGTTATCGGGTCAGTTTTTCCCCACCAAAAACCCGACCCGAAACCCAAATAAAACCCGAACATTTATTGTGTTTTTTTCTTATAGAAATGTTTTGGTTTGGAGTCTTTAATATATGGAAATTAAGTTTTGGGACTTTTAAATATTATAATAGCATGTTGTCAAATAATGTTTGAACTTTGATGATATTTTTAAAGTATCAATATGAATTTTGATTATATTTTGTAAAAAAAAACATTTATTTTTCATTTACGCTAACACGAAACCGAATAACCCGACCCGAATTAATCAGAACCCGAATAACCCAAACCCGACTTACCCGAACTTTAAATGGGTCGATTATCGGATTAATTTTCCTAGATAAAAACCCGAACAACCCGACCCGAAAAACCCGAAACTCAAAGAAAAAACCCGATGAACACCCCTACATATATGTATATTGACTTATACACATATGTATATAGTCAGTTTTAAACTATACATACATGTATATTACGAAAAGCTTTGGGAAAACGTGTGGTCCAGAATGCTCCTCAAGTTTCTCAATTAACCTAGTGCTTCTCACATGATCCTAACCCTATAATATATATATATATATATATATATATATATATATATATAGATATAGATATAGATATATATATACAATGTCCATGCATAGAAGCACCAATGAGAATGCTTTAATTACGTTAAAAACAACTACTTTTTTTCTCTCTTTTTCAATTAAATAATATTTTTTTATATTATTATCATTATCTTTTCTCTCTCCTTCACTCACAACCACTTATAAAAATATGAAAAAAAATTATAAAGGGTGAACAACGTTTCTCATATATTTACAAATGAACAATAACGTTTCCATATATTTTCTCTCTTCTTCAGTCACAACCACTCAAAACCGCTAACAACCATTCCTTACAAATTTAAGTAACTTACTCGTATATTTTTAAGGGAACCAATACGAATCCTCTAAGCCAAATCATATTTATGTTATGTTTTTTTGGTATATGTATATATACTAGTTTTTACCACGCCCGTGTTGTGGGGCACTAAGCCGAATATTTCTTTTTCATTTACGTTTTTGCTTCGGTTACTTGTACATAGTACTCATAATACGATCTCAAAAAATATTAAATTAAGTCAACAAATTAAACAAAACATTATCATACTTTTGCTAAAAAAATAAAACGATGGAAAGACTAAAATTTTAAACTGAGAGCAATTTTGTAATTTTTCAGGACAAATGAGCGTGTGCCAGACAGTCGCCTGACACAAATAAAAATTACACCGAGTCAAACAATTTAAAAAAAAACTACCATTGTTTTGTAAAATAAAAAAAATAAAAATAAAAATAAAACGATAACATGACTATAAGTTTACACTAGAGGCAAAATCCTAATTTGACAAGGGAAATAAAACAGAAATGATAGCAAAGCTGTAAATTTGAACCGCATGCAAAATCGTACTATGGCTGAGAGTGGAAAAACAAAACCAATGACAAAACTGTAAATTTAATTAGGACAAAATCATAATTTGATTGGAACAATAAGAAAGTGCTAAACAACTAACTGCCTGACATTATTCCTTTTCATAGTATTTGTTGTATATATCTACGTGACACTATTCCCCTTCGTAGTATTTATGGCATATATAAATACGAAGTGATGGGCACCAGGAATGTACAAAAAGTAGTCTTAGGTTTTGTTTTATTTTTTTTTTCTTGTGTTTAATAATCATGAAAGTGACTGCATTTGCCACTGTAATAGTAAAAGAATTCTCAAATTATCAATAACAAAACAGGGATATCATAATATGTTCTGCTAGGATCAGGGCCGACCCTGAGAATTCAGGTGTCCTATACGAGCTTGAAAAAATGTGTCTCCTAAAGAATTCAGGTACCTTGTCTGAGCTCGAAAAAATGTGTCTCTTAAGCTTAACAAAATTAACGCCTAAATAATCGACAAAGTTTCTTACAAATTAACGCCTAAGTAATCGACAAACAATACCAAATAATCAACACTTAAAGCAAAATAACACCTAACTAAATAACTAATCGACAATTGACACCAAATAAAACAAAAATAATTATAACACGGTATTTTTTTTGTATTCGTTTATTTTATTTGTAACACTCATTCTTCAATAAGCGTTTCGAGTTATTTTTTATATATATTACATTTAGTTTTTGTAAACATATTAAATAAATTTAAATACCTAGATAATTTCTATAAAATATTTTGCAATTCTGAAGTTTGAATATAAGATTTGTATTAAATAAAGTTTTAAACAGTGAAGAACTAAACTTACCATGGCAAAACTTAATATACAATAATACAAGGAAGTTTTAAGTTTTAAACTTGTTTGAAAAATATTCGAAACCACAGGGACTGTTATTGTCAAGTTCATAAAACTTTCAATACATAACAATCAAACCCGCTTTACGGGCCTTCTTCTTGGCGGGATTCCGGCAGGTTTCCAGCAACCCTGAAGCCGCAAATCGGATTCGTTCATCTGTTTCTTTTGCGTCAACCTTTATCTACATCCTAAACTACTCTATAACCCCAACCATCTCCCCGGTCGCGTATTCGGTCACCAACCCCAATTATTCCGGTGACATTTACGTGCTCCTCGGAGTCATGGGCCTAGCCGGTGGTCCTCCCCGCCCACCCCAGGGCCGGCCCTGACTAGGACTACCGATATGATTTTACAAATAATACTATTTTTTCCTGTTTTTACTTTCTTATATTATATATATATATTTTTTAAACGGTAAAGAATCTTACGTGTAAACTCATCTTGCTCGAGGCTATGTCTAAGGTTGACCCATAAGATCGTGCCCTCCTATGTGTGAAATGGGAGACGAACCTGCGGGGACGGGCAGGCCATTTTCTTATATATTTACCGTTAAAAAAATAGAGTAAACCTTAATTTTCGTCCATGTGATTTGATGATTTTAACACTTTAAATCCAATAGTTTAAAAAATGCATTTATCGTTCATTAGTTTTTCTGATTTTAACAGTTTCAATCCATTAGTTTACTGATTTTAATAGTTTCAGTCCAAACCACTAACACTGGTGTGAACTAAAACTATAAAACTCTAACACTGGTATGAAGTTGTGAACTGAAACTGTTAAAATCAGCAAAAAGTTAATGATAAATACAATTTTTAAACTATTGGACTAAGAGTGAGCAAACCACAAGTACGAAAATTGAGGTTAGTAAAAAAATTTACTTCCCTTAAAAAAAGAAAATTCAACTTGTCTGCTGTTCATCGGAGGATGGAAACCCTAGAAGAAGAAGAAGAAGAATCGACGACGACGAGAGTTGAAGGATCCGCCAAGAAGACATATATGTCATTACCAAGTGAACTCATAGAAGACATCTTCTCTAGACTCCCGGTCAAATCCATTCTCCGTTTCAGAACCCTCTCCAAACCATGGCTCTTTCGCATCTCCGATCCATCATTCACCAAACTCCACCTCACTCGCGCCCACCGCACCGCCTTGTTCATTTTCGCTTATGATAATTCCGGCAAACACCACCTTCTCACTGCCCCCCACGACGGTGGTCCCGTCACTCATCTCATCGCATTCCACGACGCTGGTTATATCGTTATCGAAGCCCAACATTTAAACGGGTTAGTATATCTCACTTGCATGAAACGCTCTGATGAACACAGACCTCACGCTTACGCTTTTGTTGTTAACCCTAGCACGCATAAGATTTTTAAACTCCGTGATCCTTACACCGATGTCAAGGGTTTCCCTCGAATCCGTTACGTATTCGGGTTCGACGAGTCTAGAAACGAGCATAAGATTTTGATGATTAGGGACTCTTCTTTACCTTCTATGGAGATTATGATTTTCTCTATGTCTGGAGAAAGATCGTTGCAGAGCCGCCTGTCGGTTTTACTTGGGATAGTTTGTGGCTTAACTTGTACCACAATGTTTGTGTTAATAGTGTAGTACATCTAATGCTTGCGGTATCATTTGACATTTTGGCGTTTGACTTGAGAACAGAAAAGTTTTCGATAATTACCACTCCTCTAGGTTTTTTTCACCAAGACTATGGTGTTATGCATGAAAATGATCCTTACGTCATTAAAATCAATGGTTGTATAGGAGTTGTTTGCGATGATGGTATGGAGGAAAACGCGAAATGCATATTTGGATATTACAAGACTATGAAAACCGTGTTTGGGTCAAAGAAACCGTTAAATTCCTCGAGGATTGGATTAAGTTAGATTTCCCTTTTGCTTTCCCTGTGGATTCTGTTAATATGGACGGGATTCTCTTTTCCTCGAGCAACTTTTCTGGTAATGTGATAAGTATGCCTGTCTATAACAGGAAGACTAGATGTTTTAAATCATTGCAGTTCGCTTCAGGTAATCAATTTCCGTTGTCAAGAACATTGCGGTTTGATCATATCAGGTGTTATGTTGAAAGCATGGTGCCTTTGTAGAGGAATAGAACAAGACTTGATGATCCAAAACAAGTTCTTCCATGGGCGAGCAAATGTTGATTCGTAAATCTTATTTTGTAGTTCGGATTTGCACTTTGTTGGTATCTTTTAGATGTATGTTCTTATGGAGTTCCTGCTGTTAAATAGTGTTTTACCAACCCTTTTGAAATTGTGTTATGTTTTGGAAGGATTGTGTTCTACAAGAAGATTTAGAAATATGCATTTTAAAAGATCAGCATGGGTCAGTGTTCCAGGATCAACAAACTTGTATGTAATCGCGATTCCATCTAGGTTCGACCTAGGTGTATAAAAAGACGTTATCCCACACACCTTACAGAACGTGTCTTTCGCAGTGTGACTCCAAAAGTGTAGGTGGTCAGAAACTCTTTCGAATCTCCTAAAAGCTCGAATCTTTGCGACGTTACAATAACATGAGTGTTTCCTCTCATGGCACAGTCTGAGCAATTGCACTGCCAGGCTGTTACACTGGCCGGTGATCGAACTCGCCACCTCACACGTCCACAGTGGCATCCTCCGTAATCCATATATTTAGCCTGCAATTATACAATATACATCATTGTGGATCTTAACTGATTTAGGTTTATCAAGATTCAAGATCTTGAAGATATGTAAGGTAATATGAATAATAATCCTACTGAGGACCTATATTTTAAATAAGCAATATTTAACTTCTTATTTACAAGATTAAATGGTCATATACAGTATGTTTCTATCCAAATTAAATCTTCATAAGCAATTTTTAACATTTAAACATATTAATTCCCGGATTAGATAATCAAAAAGCAGTTAGATTGTATCCAAACACTATCTTTCAATCCCAAACACCCGCTTATAGTACATTAAATTAGCCCAGCTAGTGACCTATAGACCAAATTAAAACACCAGTACAGAAACAGAGGAAGAGTCAACAAAAGGGTCCTATTACAGAAATAGTTAGCCTAAAACTTTTTTTTATTTTTTATATATGAATTTACAGAGACAGTTAGCCCAAAACTCTTTTTTTTACATGAATTCTTTCGGTCGGATTCCGGTCGGGTCACCAAAACTTTTCAGACCCAGGTTCGAGGTACTTTAGGTATTCTTTAGTGTAATTTTAAATTTTTTTTTGGGTAATATCATATGAGTTTTCGAATGTGATTTTTATTTTAGTGGATTGACAAGTCGTCTCCGAGAATGATAAAAAACTTTTAGGGCTCAGGTGACACAAAAATATTGACACCCCTCCCTATAATATAAGGGAATTGTGAGGCTCTCCTAACGTCTCTACCAGCCCTAATGGATTATATTTTTTTAATGTGGCCAATGGATTATAATTTTTAATGTGGGTTTAAATTTTGGGCTTTTTAAATGGAGATATGGATAAATACATAGGTAAATAGATTTTTTGGGCTGGCAAATTGGAAATAAATAATCCTATCTAACTCAATTTGACTGATAATAATCCCAAGTTAGTTATTAGAAAAAATCATCCGATCTGATCAATTTTTTTTTTAAAAATAGTCCGCCGTTAAAAATAGCTTAACGGAGTTAAGTTTTTTTCCGAATTACAAACCGATGTTTTAGGGCTTTTGATCAGAACGAGGATACGAGTCGATTGATGTAAAACTTACCTCGAAATTGTGCTCGAAATGTCTTGATTTTTGTTAACCGGAAGTTTAAACACCCGAATTCAACCACCTTTTTCGTGGGTTGGGGCAGTATTTCGAGGTAAGTTTTACATCAATCGACTCGTATCCTTGTTCTGATCAAAAGCCCTAAAACATCGGTTTGTAATTCGGAAAAAACTTAACTCCGTTAAGCTATTTTTAACGGCGGCCTATTTTCCAAAAAAAAATTGACCAGTTCGGATTATTTTTTCCAATAACTGACTTGTGATTATTATTGGCCAAATTGAGTTAGGTGAGATTATTTATTTCCAATTTGCCTTTTGGACTTAATTGTAAAATCATTATAACTAGTTTTTTCTGTAACAACTCGGAAATTCGTTTTTATCTTTTTCCTTGTTTTTATTGCTGTACTTCTTTTGTAATCCTAGATTCGGTTAATAATGAAGTTTATGTTAATTAATTATGGTATTGTGTGTTATTATCGCATCAAATCGCTTGATAAATCGCATCGCAAATCGCAGTTATTTATGTGTGTTATATTATTTATGTGTTATGTGTGTTTGTGGTTATGTTTACAATCGCTATCGCATCGCTCTCGCACTCTCAAATCGCTAAATCGCAATATTATATCAACTATAACGCTTAACGCTTTAATTTAACGCTTAACATAACTATCTAATGCGAACCGAATAACCAAACGAACTCTTAACGCGAAACAAACGAAGAAAACCCAATATTTGGGTCAAGTTCGCTCGAACTTGGTGATACCAAGTTCGGCCGAACTTGACTGGCCAAACATCCTTGTTTTATTCAAGTTCGCTCGAACTTGTGCACATATGCACAAGTTCGGCCGAACTTAGCTCATCCCCTTTGAAAACTCTACAAGTTCGCGCGAACTTGTACACTTTTGTACAAGTTCGGTCGAATTTGCTCCCACCAGCCTTCATTTTTGCCTTCTCCTATAAATACTCAGCTCCTTTCTCTCATTTGAACTTGCTGCAACTTCGCTCAGAGCTCTCAAACCCGAAACTTTTGTGTTCTAAGTAAGAATCAACCCGATTTCAGCTACAACAACGTTTATCAACAACCAACAAAGGTTTACAACGATTTTGCATAAGGATCTACCTTCATTTTCATCAAAAACCCATTCTTTTACGAAAATCTTCATCTTTTTTTTTCAAAAATTCTGTTTTTAACTTAGATCTACACAATACGAGTTCGTTTGGTGTTAGCAGAGGCTTCCCAAACACGAGATCTGCAAGATCTCGGCTTGTGAGTTCTAGATCTGAGAAAAACCTTTGAAAACCATTGATTTCTACACAAGATACGGACTTTGATGATGTTTTGTTCATTTTCTGGTATGAAACGAAGATCTATCATTCAAGATCCCAAATTTGGAAGCAGAAGGACGTTTATGTTGGTTTACACAAGCCGGACTAATCCGAACGAACCCCGAGTTCGCCCGGATTAGCCCACGCTTTTGTAAAACGGCTAAAACAGCTCTAAAAGACCTCTCCGACCTAAGTTTGCTCAGTAGCACAGGGTTGGAGGGATGAACACTCGATTTTCCTTAGTACGCGAAAACGCAAGATTTTGGACCCGAAAACCTCAAGTTCACTCGAGTATCACCAGTTTCCCAAGTCAAGTTCGACCGAACTTGTACCCAAATGGGTCAAGTTCGACCGAACATGGGTACTTTTCACCAAGTTTTCTTGCAAGTTCGCCCGAACTTGTCACCTTAGTAAGGATTCTCCTCAAGTTCGACCGAACTTGGCTCATAACTCACCAGAATTACACAAGTTCGCTCGAACATGTGTGTTTACACACAAGTTCGCCCGAACTTGTCTACTGCCCTACCAAGACTTAACCGTTTCAGCTTATCGGAGACTGATGCACTTCCGTTCTCGTATGCAGGCTGATCCGACGCTCTCCTCAACTCTCCTCAGAATCTCTAAGCTAACTAAAACGCACCCACAGTGAGTATACTTGACCCATTTTCGCTTTAATGCACTTTTTGGGTATTACATACGTTTTTATATCAAAATCACAACACAAATCAAAATTGTTTATCACATGAGAATGATTTGATTGTATATGCTCTATACGTGATACTAGAAACATGTGACTAGGACTTACTTTGTTAACTTGCCTCCTTAGCTAGTATGGTACTATAGTGTGGCTTACACCCGACAGGGTTCTAGTTAGGACGGACGCGCAAGCCTTATCACGGTAGTTCGCATGAGAAATGAGCCTATGTTATGTTAAGTGTTTTGGTGTATCATGATATGTAATTAGATTGTTTCGCAAACGCTTTCTCGACTATGCTAGTATTATTCAAACTCGTATGCTCACCTTTACTTAATTGTATTGACTTGTATTTTAACGTATGTAACTGGTTGAGGATTTAGCGTTGATGCTTGGATGATGCTTAGTTTAGTTTGCTTTGTTTAGTTAGTTTGTTTATGTATTTTGGATTTGGAACTTATGTATGAAATCTAGGGGAAATCGAACCCAGCTGAATTTTATGAGAAATCTCCGTTTGTAATAATTGTTTAAATGTTACGTTTAATAGTATGGGATATTAAGCAGGTTGTGATATGTTAAATGATTGTTATGGAAAATCTCGTGAAATCAATCTGGTCGCCTAGTGCCACTAACCCCGATGTTTCCCCTATCGGTTGGGGTGTGACATTTTCTCACCGCGCTTCGCGATGGGAGTGTGATCATTTTTTCTCCGGGTAACATGACAAGAGTTTAGTAACTATCAGTTTGGCGTGTTGAAAAACATAAAAGCGAACACAAATACAATTTCCATTATAGAAAAATATCGAGAACGATGTTGTTTGCTCATAAGCGGTTGAGTTCGTCATGGTACCTCAATGGTATTACATGACGTAAAACGTAGACGAAGTCGAATTTATACCACACGTATTAGAAAGCCGAGGAGGTAAAAATAACCCGAGTGACCAAATGTACCCATCAAACACTGTACTAAGTAGCAATTGAATGACGACAAAATTCCCAAAAAACATTAAACAAAATCAAATAAAAAAACTTAACTTACTACACTTTGATTGCAAAATTATAAAAAAGCAAATTTTACTTAAAAAAATGAAAAATCTTAAAATCTACTATAACAAAAGAAAAAAAAAGATAACCACATAAGACAAAAATGGTATTACATGACGTAAAACGTAGACGAAGTCGAATTTATACCACACATATTAGAAAGCCGAGGAGGTAAAAATAACCCGAGTGACCAAATGTACCCATCAAACATTGTGCTAAGTAACAATTGAATGACGACAAAATTCCCAAAAAAACATTAAACAAAATCAAATAAAAAAACTTAACTTACTACACTTTGATTGCAAAATTATAAACAAGCAAATTTTAATGAAAAAAATGAAAACTCTTAAAATCTACTATAACAAAAGCAAAAAAAAAAAGATAACCACATAAGACAAAAATGGTATTACATGACGTAAAACGTAGACGAAGTCGAATTTATACCACACGTATTTAGAAAGCAGAGGAAGTATAAATAACCCGAGTGACCAAATGTACCCATCAAACACTGTGCTAAATAGCAATTGAATGACAACAAAATTCCCAAAGAAAACGTTAAACAAAATCAAATAAAGAAACTTAACTTACTACACTTTGATTGCAAAATTATAGAAAAGCAAATTTTACTTAAAAAAATGAAAAATCTTAAAGTCTACTATAACAAAAGCAAAAAAAAGAAGATAACCACATAAGACAAAAATGGTATTGCATGACGTAAAACGTAGACGAAATCGAATTTATACCACACATATTAGAAAGCCGAGGAGGTAAAAATAACCCGAGTGACCAAATGTACCCATTAAACACTGTGCTAAGTAGCAATTAAATGACGACAAAATTCCCAAAAAAAACATTAAACAAAATCAAATAAAAAAACTTAACTTACTACACTTTGATTGCAAAATTAAAAAAAAGCAAATTTTACTTAAAAATGAAAAATCTTAAAGTTTAGTATAACAAAAGCAAAAAAAAAAAATAACCACATAAGACAAAAAGAAATCACTATTCCTCAACATGTTGTGAATTAATATATATAGATAATTTTATTATTTTGAAACTTAATTTATTAAGCGCTTATATGATAAAAGAAATAAAAAGCGTTGTAATGTTCGAGTTTGACTATATGGATTGTAAGCGCTGGGATGCTACAATGAATTGTACCAAAAAGAATTGAATTAATTAAAAAGATGATGGAGGAGGATTCAAACTTGCACCAAGAAAGTGAGAATGCAAACTCTAATTTTCGATATATATATATATATTTATTTATATTTAAAAGAATTTCGAGCCCTCTGGAGATTTAGGCCTCGGACCGTCGCCCGGCTTGACCAGTCCAATGGCCGGCTCTGTATTGAGTAAATATTATACATGGGATTTTAGTTTTGTTCATATGATTAAATTTTAATTGGTGATTTCAAATTCATTTTTGTCTAAAATGAAATGAAATTAATAGTTAAGCTTTGAAGTGTTGCACTAAATGACTTGATATGTGTGAAGTGTTAGCACTAAACGACTTGATATGTGTAGTTAATCAATCAAATAGAAATGGGATTTCTCTAAGTTGGCTCAAGATTAATGCCTTCGATATGTAAAAAAAACCTTATAGCTTATGAACAATCAATTATCGAATCTAATAAATCAAGTCAAGTAATTTCTGCCAAGTATCCAAGGTCAAATCTTTCTAAGAATTAATTATCAAGTTTCACCAACATATTATGAAAAGTAACAATCTCCCTTCTCTATTAAAGGAGAAAGAGGATGCCATAAGAATTGCTTATTTGTCAATTATAGAGGCCGTCCATCTAAGCAATTGCTTACATTATAAATCAATTAATTAATCACTAATCCATTTACCTATTTAAAATTCATTTTATATATTTCAAATTCAAATTAATCTCTCTTAAACAATCAAGTGTCTTATTTACATATTTCAAATTTCAAATTCAAATTTCAAATTTCAAACCTAATATAATCTCTCTCTTAATAAATGCCCTCAAAACCTAAAAGCATCTCTCTTAGAATTCCATAATTCAAAATTCAAAACATGTACTCTCTCACTAACACATTCTATTACCGGAAAACAACAACCTCCGATCATCTCCACCACCAGCCATGGGCTGTTCTCACAGTCGCAAATGCCTCGATCTCTCCAATTCAGACGATTACGAAGATGAACGCTCACAATCAGAATCAAAAGACGACAACAAGTACGAGGACGCACTAGAAGATCACAAAACAGTTCTGATCAAAGCCGTAGATGATCTCGATTCGAACCTCAAAGCACTCAAGCTCAAGTACTCGTCCGTACAAAACCATAATTTCGGTTCCGCTGAGGAAATTGATGTTTAGTGATTTTGTTTGTTGTTAGAATTGTGTGTTTTTTGAAGTTGATTTTGATACTATCTCCATTCAAGGAAAGTTTGTTTTAATGTGTCGAATGTGACAATATATTTTGCTTCAAAGCTTTAAAACTTGAAGTTTAGCTAACATTCAAAGTCAAACTCTTCTTTTTGTTATAGTGGTTCAAGAACCGAAGACCAGTAATTTAAATATTCTTAAAACCATACTTCATTTAAAAATAACTTTGTTCAATCACACAAAATAACATGAAGTTTTTAATGATGACAACCATCACTTTAGAACAAGTATCAATTATTTATCTGCATAAGAGCTACTTATCTTTCAAATTGATATTAATGTGTATATTTTTTTATTGGCAGAAGCTTAATTTAGGCAAAAAGAAGGTACGGTGTTTTAAACTCCCAATTTCTCATGATTGCTTGAATCAATGTTGTGTGTTATTAACTGTGTATCTATGAGTCTGGATCTGGTACTCGGTTTTATGATGTTCTTTGCAGGGTACAAGCTTCAGGTATGCATTCTTTGAATATATATACAGACTATTTATAGGTAATGTGCAATTGTATATTATGTAAGTGCAATTGTATATTATAATTGTGATATTTTTATGTTTTTTTTTTGTAAATGTAGAAAGAAATTCCAGTAAGTAGCAATTGTATATTATATAATGCTATATATATGTTATATTATTGCGTACAAGCGTCTTTGTTTATATGCTCTTATTGAAGTTGTTTAGTAGACCACATTTTTTACAGAGAATGACCGATTTGTTTATATGCACAAAAAGAGCATATCCAGAGAATGACCGATTCATTTGCTTGGGACGATGAGATAGACGAAGAGCTACGGCTCATTTAAGTTTCTAATAGTATATCCACATAGCTTTTTAGAATTTTTTTTCCAATCAATCAAGTTTCAAGATATAATTATTAGTCATGTTTTTCTTAATCTTTATTGTCCCTCTGTTGAATTTCTTGTCTTAGAACCTTCTTTTCATGTCCAAAAGTCAAGATTCTGATATGAAGCTTATTGGTTTTGGTCTTTCAGATTTTGTTAGGTCGGGTAATGATCACAGATGGTTGACCATGAGAAGTTAGCTTTGAGTTCTTTAAGTTTCATTTTTTACTTTTTATACTTTATTGTGTATAATTTGAATTTGTGTTTAAAAACTAATTTTTATAGTTATGTTCGTGTCTAACCGCCGGAAGTTGAATATGGAGCTACGCATAGGGTTTTAATCGAAAGAAAGGTTGAAGCGAAAGTGAATGATTCCAAAAATGGAATCGATGATATACTCCTGTCAGCCTTATCCGAACTCAATTTCGATACGGTTTCTGATCTGGTAGGTACACAGTTATGATCTATTGTTTTCTTTCGTCTATGTATTTCTCAGTTCTACCTAATATTGATATGCAGGAGCAAAAATGGCTGAAGGGCATCAAAATGGCCAAAAGTTCAAACCCACCATGTCCTCCAAGAGGATAATAGCAGCGAAGATTCATAATATGTATGAGAAGGTTTGTATATTGTTATGAATTTGAATAAACTGCTACTATGTTGGATGAAAAATATAGGCCTGGAAATATTTGTTTATAGAGGTGGAGTAAAGTTATTGAATAATTGAAAGCATTGTAGATATTGGTTTCAAATTCTAACAACGAGAAAATGGGCTGTATTAATTCCTTCCAGCAGATCAGTTCTTTGCAGATTGAGGCACCTGCTAGATGGGCTGCCAAAACTCATCGTAAGTGATATTCTTGAAGAAATTCCAACAGGCTGAATGGATTATTATGAACCGCGTTCTAATAGCCATGTTCATGGGCAGATGTCGCCATATTTATATTCCTAATGGTCTTATACTCCTTGATATAGCTGCTCATGATTTTCAACTTCAAAACCTATACAAATTTACTTAATTTCTATACATGCATGTGTAGCAGATTAAAAAGTAAAAATTTCTTTGAATTTGAAAAGTACTAAGTTTGACACTAAATATCTTTTAATCCTGTTTAGTTTGACTTTTTACAGGTAGACCAGAGGTGAGAGAGATGCCTCGGTTTCTACTGCGGGAGATGTCGTGGCGCGTAAAGTGAATCTTAAAGAAAAACATGAACTCTGTGCCACTAATGTGTGTTTTTAAATCGATAATCAGATTGCAAATAGCCGCTAAACTGATCTATTGAACACGTACATATTACACATGCTTATGTTTAATATTATATTTTTATTTTATCGTCCGAGTTGTCCGTAACCAGCGTTACGTCTGTAAAGAGTTGTAAATATATAATATTTTTATTTTATCGTCCGAGTCATCCATAACGAGCGTTGTCGGTGACCAGCGTCGAGTCCGTAACGAGTCGTAAACATATAATTTTTATTTTATCGCCCGAGTCGTTTGTAAATACGTCCGTAACTTGCATCGAGTCCATAACGAGTCGTAAATATATAATATTTTTATTTTATCGTCCGAGTCGTCCGTAACGAGCGTAAAACATATAATATTTTTATTTTATCTTCCGAGTCGTCCGTAACGAGCGACGAGTCCGTAACAAGTCGTAAATATATAATATTTTTATTTTATCATCTGAGTCGTCCGTAACTAGCGTCGAGTTTGTAAGGAGTTGTAAATATATAGTATTTTTATTTTATCGTCCGAGTTGTCCGTAACTAGCGTCGACCGTAACTACCGTTGACTCCGTAACGAGTCATAAAACATATAATATTTTTATTTTATCGTCCGAGTCGTCCGTAACGAGCGTAGTCAGTGACTAGCGTCGATTGAATTTTGAGTTTAATAAAATGTGGTATGTAAAATTTCTAAATAAGACAATTATAGTGTGTTTATAGTTAATCAGACATAGGTACATGGTGTTAGGCAGATTAAAGATAATTTGAGTTTTTAATACTTTTGATGTATTCGTAAGCAGCTGCTGGGGAAAGGGGAAAACAACTGCAGGAGTAGCTGGTTCGTGCTTTTCGTTACGAATTCTGTCATAAACTGAAAGCTTCTTAAGAGGTTCGGTTTGTTCTTAAGAGGTTCGGTAAGTCCTTCTTCACTTACATGATTTTAGCTTGAAGTGAAAACAGTTAACCATGATATTAGCTTCTATGCTTTTAGTTGATAAGATGTTATTTTAATGAAACTTTAAGGCATATGTTGAAAGAAAATATCGGTTCGAGTGTAAAAGATTATGCTTCTTAATGACTTCATTCATAATATGTTTTTTTAATAATGCAAGCATGTGTCCATGACCTTTGAGTAATTAACCAGACGAATTTGAGCATCACCACGTTGTTTAAGGCTGTAAACGAGTTGAGCCAAGTTGAAATGTTGAGCTCGGGCGAGTTTACCTTGGCTCTGGCTCTGGTTGGCCGCAAATCGAGCCGATTTTGAGCATGCCTCAAGCTACGAGCTTTTGTAGGAAGTTGAAGGACAGTTTTTATTTGATCAAATTGCTTTGACTTTTATTTGATTAATTTCAGCCGTTTCAAACTATTATAAAATTAGATGTATTTGGCATTTATCACGCATTCAGATTTATGCATTTGAATTTCTTTTTCTTTCACAAGTTAGATTATAAAAATTGTATTTATCAACATATGTGCTCTGCAAATACTACTGAAGGTTAGTTTCTATTTTATATGTTTTCTTTTTACCAAGCAAGGGACTTTTTAATTTTATTTCTACGAGGGATGATATTGTAACCAATGAACGTATTAAAGGTGCTTATATAAGTAAGGCTGATTTACATCTTGAAACTTATTTAACTGATATTATGCTAACAATTCTAATGCTTCTTGTTTTGTGTTATACTTTGTAGAGCAAAAAGATATATAATCTATCTAAAGTAGATTGTCAACTTAAAAAGGCTGAGGCTGCAGGACAACGGAAGCTGAATTTGATTTACTTTCTGAGTATTGATATATATAAAGTGTTAAATTGTTTCTAAATTTGATTTACTTTATGAGTATTGATATATATAGAAGCCGAGCATTGCATAATGATATTGATGTTGAAGAGAGGGAGAAGAGCAATGCTGCTGCAGAGAGGAGATTAGAGTTATTAGATTGGTAAGCTATGATAAACCTTAAGCTCTCAATTGCATCTCTGTTCTCACATTTTTTGTGAGCGGGAGTCTAACTTTTGCAGGTGCATGTCATGTAACGATGTTTTGACTAATTCGAATATTGAGGATTGGATGTATAACCAGTTGGATGTTACCAGTAATCTTTTAAATATTGTACTCTATATAAGGTATACAATTAAAGTTATATATAATGTGTTTGTATGATTTGTTTTAGAAGGTTGACAAATTTGAATAATGCTTGGATATATATCTTTTTAACATATTTGAGATATATCTTTTTTAATTTGGTTTTATTTATTCTTGGTTAGATAAGGAAATCATGAAAAAGGAGGTGGACGAGCATGTTAAGATGATTACAAAACAAGTGAATATTAGACACACTTGATGTGAATATGATATGTATTGTTTTTGTTAGTTATTTTAAATGATTTTTGATGACATATTATGACGTGGTGTGAAATTTAGTGTAAATATGATATATACTGTTTTGGTTTTTGATAACATGTTATGTCATACTGATTCGTTGCTTAATAAAATTTGGTATGTAAAATGTGGTGTGCGTGGTTTTCTATCGTTGTTTAATAAAATGTGTTATGTAATTTTCTATCGTTCTGTTCGAGATGTCTTATTTCACTGATCAACAAAATAACATTATAATCAAGAAGTGCAAAACTGAAAATGAGAACATCCATATCGATTATATAAGTATAGATTTCTCTTTAATGCACTTGAACAATACGGTTATATGATCTGAACATATTTGGTTAATAATTGTTTCGCAGTCAATGCGTGAAAAAACTTTTCATCATTTATATGGGTCTGACTTTAACGGGACATAACCACATACATGAACAAAAATTACTTCTTACAAATATTAAAAGAAAGAATATCCAATATTATGTGGTTATGTATAATATTTAACTGCAACTTGAACCAAATGTTGTTTGTTATGTATTAATTAGACTTATTATTAACTTTTCTGCCTACTGGACAATGACGTTAAATGTCAATATATATCAAATCCCCGTCAATCTAAATGAACCGATAATTACTTACTAATTAATATAATAAAACATTACTAAAACTACCCGTGTTTTACATGGATCCGACTACTAGTTAACTTACTAATTAATATGATTCTACAACTATGAATCATCCACCAACAAGTGATTTCAAGTATGTTGGGATTGTACCTTGAAAGGAAAAGATGATACAAAGTCAAAACACACTATCCGAGCTTTGATCCAACCATCAGAGGTTCTAAACCGCTGATGAGTATCTACTGTTTTCATTAAACTCATTGCTTCCTATCCTCTGACAGAAGAAACTCCCAATCGCTGATAAAAGATCACAAGAACAGAGGATAGCCAGCCGTGCTTAATTTAGAATTAGCTTAATCAATGTACAGTGCTATGCACTGATAGTTTAGTCTAAGCAGTGTTTGTAGTTAGTTACGTTTGTTAGCTGTCACTATCAACCTGACGTCATTGAAAGACGATCAGTGGTTAGACAATTAGTATAAATAGGCGCTCAATGTAACAGTTAGCATTTGTCTTCTTAAAAAGATCAATTTCGCATATCTTCTTCGTTTCTTACTATCAAACGCTCGTTTTGGGCTAAGGGGGAGTTTGTGAATCACATGCAGTAGTTTGATTACTTGAAAGCATGATGGTGATGAAAACAAACGGCCTATTGATTGTTGTAAAAGTTTTCCATTAATCCGCTGCATTTATTTTCTGTTTTCAATCATTTTCCATTACTTGAAACGAAAACAACAATCAATTCAAACTTAGATCCTGATAATTGGTATCAGAGCTTGGTCAATCGATTTTGATTTAAAAGTTAAATTGATTTGAACAGATCATCTCTTTGTTGCTAATTTCGTTTGATAAGTTTTGCTTGAATACAGAGTTTTATTAGTACAAAAGTTTTTAAAACACAAATCCGTTGAAAACAAGAGAAATGGCTCAAAACACACCGGAATCCAATATTGGATCCATGTTCAAACCACCTATGTTGAAACGAAATGAGTATTTTATTTGGCAACGTAGGATGGGTCATATTCTCGCCCAACAGAACACCGGATGTTGGAGATCCGTTGTATTTGGACCTCACGTCCCCATGGTTCCAAGTACAGAGGATCCCCACACTCAAGTCCCTAAGAAGCTCGAAAATTACTCTGAACAGGATTTCCTCAAAATCGAGTTGGATGCTAAGGCTTTTAGAATCGTTGCTTCGGCTTTGCCCAATGAGATTTATGCGGGATTACTTCATTGTAATAGTGCTAAAGAGCTATGGTATGCTCTTAAAGAGCAATTTGGTGGTACTGAAGAGGTGATCGAGAATAATAGAGAAGTTTTAAATCAACAGTATGAAACGTTTTGTCACGTTAAAGGTGAGTCGTTAACCCAACAGTTCGAACGTTATAGCTGTCTAATCAGTGAGGTCAAATTGGTAAATGTGGAGTTTCCAAATTCGACTGGCAATAGTCGTTTCTTGAGATCTTTACCTGAGAAATGGGAGCCTGTAGCTTATGTCACTCGAACAGCTGTTGGTTACAAAGATATGACCTTGACACAACTTCATGGTCGACTTCTCACATATGAGAGAGAGTTGAACCAGAAAAAGAAGTTACAAGAGTCAGGGAAAATGACCGATGACTATACTCTAGGAAACACTGCTCTCTATAGTCATGAGGAGGGGTCTGGCAGTGGAAAGGATCAGAGTTTTGATCATTACATTGACATAACTTCTGGAAACAATTTCAACTCTGATCCTTGTACACCCAATTTTGCCTTTGCTGCAAATGGTGAAAGCCCAAACCTCTGACAATTTGAGTTTTGAGATGTATGACTTACAACACTTTGAACCCACGGATTTGGAAGAAATGGACATCCTACACCAGTTGGCACTTTTGAGTGTTAGGGCTAGTAAGTTTTACAAAAGAACTGGTAGGAGGTTTCCAGGTTTGCATGGGGGGTTAAAATTTGGGTTAGATAAATCTAAGATAAAATGTTTCAAGTGCAATAGGATGGGACATGCAGAACTCAAACTGCAGCACCAATTATCACACATCCTGGCCCCAATCCTCAAAGCATTGTCCAATATTCCCAATTTGCCCTTACACAACAAATGCAAAACACTGCTCATTTTGCAAATCTTGTAACAACTGTCCCTATTCATTATGTCCAAACCTCTGCTCCATAGATTCAATATGTTCAAGCACCACCTCAAGTGCATGTGCAAAAAGTTCCACATGTCACTCAAACTACTCAAACCACTGCTACACCAGCAGAGGTTACACAACAAAGCGTCTTTTCCCAAGGTTTTGTTGACTGGAGTAGTTTGCCTGAGGATTTAACTGATGAAAACTTTGCTCTCATAGCCAAAAATGATTTTAAAAATGAAACTTGTGTTTAATGGCTCTTGAGACCATAGTTGAAGGTGATGAGTCTGTGGAACAGGAGTCAAAATCTGATGTGGTTGAATGTTGTGAAGCAGTGGTTACACCAGGAGTTACATATGTGATTGAAACGAATGATGTTGATGATGAAAAAGACAATCTATCTAACCCATGGGACACAAAGGTGTGTGAAGAAGAGTGTGACTGTGCTCTTATGGCTGCTTCGAAGATATCACCTCAGATCCTGAAAGATCTATGTTCTGAAAAATGCATTATTGCTTTTGCAAATATAAAACAAGTGAATGAAAACCCGAAAAACAAAATTTTAGAAGATAAACTTAATTTTGAAAAACTTGTTAAAGAGTTGAAAACAAAGTTAAGTGAAAAAAAATTCTGAAATGAGTAGCCTAAGGAATGAATCAAGCATAACCAAAGATCAGCTCCAAACTATAGTAGAAAAATACCAAGTTTGCAAACAGGAGCTAGAATCTACCCAGATCACTTGTGAAAAATGGGAAGAGTCTTGCAAAGGTTATGAGCTTATGCTTGATGCTCAATTCAAGATCAACATAAAGTTTGGTATAGGCTTTAGGGAATATGACCATACTTGTGAAAATGTTGCAAAAATTGACTCTGAGCTTGTTGAAATAGTCCCCACAAACTTGGCTGGTGAAGAAATTAAAATCACTGATAAAGAAGGAAACAAAATTGTTCTTGAAAAACCAGAGGTTTCACCAAAAGAAAAAGAAATTGAAAAATATCAGTTTAAACCAACCTGGTCAGATGAATGTGATATTTTGGAAAACTTCAAGCCAATGAACTTTTCAACTCTTGATGGTATTAAAGCACCAAAAGCACTGGTGATCCATATCAAGGACTTGCCAGCAGAGGTTACACCATCTGCTCTCAAAAAGTCTGATAGGAAAAGGAAAGAAAAAGTTAAACACTTGTTTTGTGAATTTTGTGAAAAGAGAAATCATGAAACGGCAGACTGTTTTCTTTTGAAAGCTAATGACATAAACAGAACCTGTGTTATACCTAAATCTCCTGGATACACCATCTGCAACAAAACAAATCATCCAACTCAAGAGTGTGTCTATCTCAAAACCTATCATCAAAAGGTAAAATAGATTAGAGAAAAAGCTCTAGAAAGAGAATATTCAAGCTCTGTTGGAAATAAATCCAAGCAGAGGTTTGAATCAATTGAAACATCTGTCACCAAAGCTTTAAATCAAACCTCTGTTCGTAGAGAAATTCAAGTAACAGATGAACCTCCATCAAACCAGTTTCCGAGAGAGAAAAGCCAGCCTAATTATCAAAAGGTGCCTATGACTTATGAGACTTACAAAAAGCCTTCTAAGCCAAGGGTAAATAGGCATCCTCATGGTTACCAACAGTTGATAGGAGGTAGCTCACAGCAGCGGTTACAAAAGCCTGACCTAACCACTGCTCATCAATCTGAAATTGAGTCTGGATCATCTGATACCCCATCCAAAGCCATTTTGGCTTTGGAGACCCACCTGAACTAATTATTTCAAAACATGTGCAGGGAGCTTCTACTTGCCTTGACAGTCTTTGGTATGTAGATAGTGGAGGCTCCAGGCACATGACAGGATGTAAAGCCTGCTCAGAGATTTTAAAGCTCATGGAGGGGGTGATATATCTTTTGGAAATAATTCAAAAGGGAAGGTGTTAGGGTCAGGATGTGTCTCAGCAGGAAAACTCAAGTTTGAAAATGTGAATCTCATTGACAATCTAAAATTCAATCTCTTAAGTGTTTCACAGATAAGTGATAAGGGTTATGGTTCATTCTTCACAAAGAAAACTTGCGAAATAGTAGGGCCAGAGGTTGTCAAAAAGATTGATCAAATCATTGCAGAGAGCAAAGCACAATTGACTGCTCATAGAGTAGGAAATGTGTATGTGGTTGATATTGTAAAAGATAACCCTGTGTCAAATGCATGCTTGTTCTTAGTTGCCTCAAGCAAAGAGACAGAGCTATGACATAAAAGACTAGGACACACAAATCTAAAAACCATCTCCACTCTCTCAAAACAAAGTCTAGTTAGAGGTTTGCTCCAAAAACAATTTACTTGTGAAGAGCCTTGTGTTTCCTGTTTAAAATGTAAACAACATAAAAGCTCTTACAAGTCAATTGAGGAGTCCAAAACAAGTCAGTGTCTACAGTTGCTTCATATGGACTTGTTTGGACCTGTCAAAATTATGAGCTTAAAACACAAAAGATATTGTCTGGTGATAGTTGATGATTTTTTCAGGTTCACATGGACTTTCTTTTTACACTATAGGGATGAAACAGCAAACATTTTGCAAAACTTTGTCAAACAAGTTGAAAGCAATTTGATCTTCCTGTAAAGATCTTTAGGGGTGATAATGGGACAGAGTTTAGGAACAAGGAGTTGGATGCTTTTTGTGAGTTAAAAGGGATTGCTAGAGAATACAGCATCCCTAGAACTCCAGAACAAAATGGGGTTGTTGAAATGAAAAAAAGAACTTTAATTGAATCAGCCAGGACCATGCTTGCAGACTCAGGTTTACCCTTGTCCTTTTGGGCAGAGGCTGTAAACACTGCTTGCTATGTCCAGAACAGAGTTTTGATAAATCCTAGGCATCAAAAGACTGCCTATGAATTGCTTTATAAAATCAAACCTCTAATCTCTTATTTCAAAGTCTTTGGCTGCCCATGCTTCATTTTAAAAATCAAGGATTCAATATCCAAGTTTGCAGCCAAAGTTGATTGTGGTTATTTTCTGGGATACTCAACCACTGCCAAAGCATACAGAGTTTTTAACTCTAGGACCAAGTGTGTTGAGGAAACTCTAAATGTGAAGTTCAATGAACTCTCATCTATAAAAGTCCCAGCAAATGGACCTGCTGAATTGTTTGATCTATCTAAATTTACATTGGAAGATGTATCTGTCAAGACTAACCCTGCAGGTACCCCACAATCATCATTTCAATAGCAAGGGTATGATTGCATTCTTCCAAGTTTCAAAATCAATCCTACAGGCAGAGGAGCAGATGTGAGTAGCAATGGTGAAAACTCTGCCGGTTCAACAATGGTTAATACTCAAACCTCTGCCAGCTCTTCAAACCAAACATATGTTGATAAAAGTCCACAACAAATGGACAAAAGTCAACCCACTTTCACTACCATTCCAACTATTCCTCCACCACCATTGCAATCAGAGGCTGGACTATCATTTTCACCAGCAGAGGTTAGCTCAGATGATACACATTTGCAAGCTTCACCTCAAAATGCCATTGTCCCATATCAAGGTGATTTGATCTTCCTCAAAAGCCATCCATTGGATCAAGTTATTGGCAACATCTGCGGGTGTGCTCACAAGAAGCCAAGCCCAAAACATTTGTCTTTTTGCTGGTTTTCTATCACTTACACAGCCTGTCAAGTACCAAGAGGCACTGAAAGACAACAGCTGGGTAGAGGCTGTAACATTTGTAAAAATCGGGTCTCCAAAACCCGCTCCGTTTTGTAATCAAGTACCAAGTTATGAAAGAGCATTAATTATTTATGGTTATTTTGAGTTAAAACGTTACATAATTAATAAATAAACTAAACTATAAAAATCATATTTGATAAAAAGTTAAAATAAAACAAATAAAAAATAAGTGAAGCTGCCAGGACTCGAACCCGGGTCAGCTGAGTCGCCCCAAGACTTAACATCCATTCCCCAAACCGCTCCGCCACAATGTGTTTTCTGTTAACACTAGGAAAACAATTGGAACTTATACACAAACTCAACTTAACCGATGATGCCATCTGAATAACGGTAATCGGCAAACCAATCGCCAAATCGTTGTAAATTCATTTGGTTCAGTTATAACCGATGTGCGACGGATTCTAATTAAGTCAGAATTGAATGAACTTTAAAGTCCTATCATTTTCAGCTTTTGAAACCGAAAATTTATCAAGCCCTGATTTAATTCAAGTTTCCGATCATTTGCACGATTCAGAACTATCACAACAATATTCAATTTCATTTTCGTCGCATTCCTGAATCATAAGATCTTCTGAATCAGTTCGCCGGAAAATTTCTGCAAGTCACCGGAAAACCGGGACTTACATTCTCACGGTAATTCCTTCGACCCTTTTTGTTTAAAACATGTGATTAGTCCGTCTCTAACACAACTCCATCATCAGAATCGATCCTAGCCGACGTTTATCGGAAATCTTATCTTCGCCGGAAAGTTTCTGAGACTGCCGGAATCCAACTGTGAACTGGTATGATATCCAAAACTTCTTTTAAACCTTGTTTAAGTGACACAACTTTATGAGTAATCGATCAACGCTAGTCGGAGTTCATTTCCAGTACCGACGAACCTCCGCCGGAATTAAGTGAATAACATCAATCGGTATATTCTGTTCCTTAAACTTTCTCCATTCCTTACTTTTGAGTTACTGTTGATGTCGGAGAACTTTGTAAATCACAAATCAATCTTAATCAGTCGAGTTATGTTGCCTGTGTAATCGGTGAAGAAGATGAAGTTATAACAGAATATAAGAGTAATTAAAATCCGGATTATAAACGGGTTAGACACACAGTCCAGCGGTGGACTGTGTGCAAATTTCACATACACGTCCCGAGTTCGATCCTTGCTACGCGCACGCTTTGTGTAATAACATTCCTTTTTAATCATGAACTAACCCGGGTTAAAACAGGTAGTTGTTAAGTATAATAAAAACCAAGAATATAACCGGGTTAGACACACAGTCCAGCGGTGGACTGTGTGCAAAATGAACTTCACGTCGCGCGTTCGAATCTTGTCACGAGCACCGGTCCAGTTGAATTAAAACGTTTTTGTAAATAAAGGAATTTTCGGTTAATTCAAATAAGTATATAAATATAATTAAAACTGAGTTATAACGGGTTAGTCACGTAGCTCAGTTGGTAGAGCTACGTGCACGTGAACGGAAGGTCGCCGGTTCGAATCCCGCCCGGCGCAGAAATATCCGCTGACCGAACCGGTCAACGGTCAACAGTAAAAAAAATAATATTTTTTTTATATATTTATTTATTTAATTTAATTTAAAAATCAATTAAAAATACTTAAAAATAACATTTTTAAAGATAGAAAATAGCCATAAACTCATAAAAAATATATCTAAAAATTTCATTAAAATCCTTAATAACATCCATCCATTTAATATATTTTTTCCATTATTATTTAGGTTAGTACTTCTCGTCGACTCGCTCATCTAAATCGTGCGCATCTCACCATCTCAAATTCAACGCACCCAATGTGAGTGAACCTTTCAAATTCCCCGTTTTAATCACGTTTTTGGGGTGTATCATGTGTCTTTGTTTATTTACATATTATAACGAAACTATTGTGCATACATCATATCATGACATGTGTATTAGTTTGTTGCTGTTAAGTAGTTATTATTGGATGCAAATTATTATTACAGTACATGCATTTGCCGAGGCCGCAGCTCCCCATCCATGAGGTTGAGCTTGTTCCCCATTTTATTATGCGGTTGAACTGTGGCGTGCCCGCACGATCGGCTCCGTTTGATTGAGCCTTGATCGGTCATTTCAGTTTACATTTCAATACATGCAATACGATCGGCTCCGTTTGATTGAGCCTTGATCGCACAGTTCAATTTACATTTCCAGTTCATGCAATACGATCGGCTCCGTTTGATTGAGCCTTGATCGCACAGTTCAATTTACATTTCCAGCTCATGCAATACGATCGGCTCCGTTTGATTGAGCCATGATCGCACAGTTCATTTATGTTAGTTATCGTATGTTATTGGTATATTCATGTATGCTATCAAGTGTTATTGTATGTTATAATTGTAACTGCTATTTGCCAATGCTTGATTACTTACATTTGCTCTTTTATGATTATGCACAATATTTTATTGATAAACTAACCATAAAATCATTATCAAATGTTTATCTAATGAGGTTCACTCGCCAACTTATGTTGACCCAAAAACTACCATTTTACACATGATACAGGTGAATCAGCAGCAGCTAGGAACACATAGGACCTGGACTAGAAGAATAAATCAATTTAGTTTTTGGATTGTTACCTTTTGATTATTTCCTTTGTATTGAATGAACATGTTTGGATGTTTGAAAATGTAACTTTGACTTCATTAATTATGAAACATAATAGTAAATGTCATGTGCTTTGGTGATAACCCAATTATGCCCCGACTCTTATTTCCGCTGCGGGTCGGGGTGTGACAGATTGGTATCAGAGCCATGACTATAGGGATATAGGATAGGTTATTAGACCCTTAGAGCCTATACTATAGTCGATTAGAAACTTATAAGAATTTGTGTGTGTTATATGCCAAATTTCATGATGTTTATATGTTTATGTTAAATGTTACATTTGATATTGTACAAGTATGTTCATAAGTATGTATTACCAAATAATGCCTATCATGAAATCGTATGATCATAACATATCACATCCATGCAAGCACACACCACATCATGATTGATTTTACAATGATTTTTGTGTTTTCAAATCTCATCAAAGTGAGTTCTCATGACGGGCATGTAGTAACTGGAAGGGTACTAGTACGGTAGTCGGAACGTCCTGTCTAGGCTGGCATTCGTATAAATCCAAAATAAAGGACCAGTTTGCCTACCTGGGGACTAACGATGAGAGTACGAAGTACCTATTAGGCCAAAGCATGCTATACCAAACGTCGTGTGAACTAATCCCACTTTGAGTTGTCATTGTGTCTACACCTGGACACGTTCCGACCAAACATCTCATGAACATATTTTGTGGTTTGCATTCGGGGGATGCGAGTGTTAAATCGCCAATACTAATGTGAATCCTACCAATCCAATAGCCATGGGGGCCCACATGACTATGTAGGTGAAGGTATGGGGGACATTTGAGGCCCAACATGAGCGAACCCAAGACATCCTATGGATGTAGTTGCATTATTGATATTTATGTTATTTTCATTTTATTAAAGACACATGACACCTAAAAAGACACCATAAACTCACAATCTTCTCATTTTATGATCCTGTAGATGTCGTCTAGACAGCATCGAAGGGGTAAGAAATCGGGAACGTCTCGGGAACGTTTGGCCACTCATATCGCGAATCAAATGGCCACGATATTGCCTGACATCGTGGTACAAGTACAACAAGCCCTTGCTGCAAATCCTACTAACCCTCCTCAACAACAGGACCAGAACATCGACAACCCTCCTACCATCAAATGCTCTTACAAACATTTTAAGTCCTGTGATCCTCCAAAATTCGAAGGGACTGAGGGAGTCACTGCTCTCTTACATTGGTTTGAGGAGATGGAAAACGTTTTCTTAAACTGCGATTGTCCTGAGGATCGCAAAGTTCGTTACGCCATCGGGAGACTACTTAGTGTAGCTCTCACTTGGTGGAATACTGAGAAAGGAAAGAGGGGAACTGAAGATGCGATGGCCTTAACTTGGGAGGAGTTAAGGGAAATCATGACTAGGCGATTCTATCCTAGAAGTGAAATTAAGAAATTGGAGGATGAATTTCATGCCTTGAAGCAAAAAGAGGGTGATCACTCTACTTACAACAAGAGGTTCTTGGAGTTGAACCAAATGGTTCCAAACTAATTCACTCCAACCTATCGTCTGATCGAACATTACATTCGAGGACTTCCCTCGAAAATCCAAGATTCGGTTCTCAGCGTTTCACCGGTAACACTCGAAGCAGCCATGGAGTTGGCAACGGAACTGACCGAAAACCGAATTCGCAATGGGAAGTTCAAAGAAGAAAAGAAGAAAGCCCCTGTTGAGGGACAAACCTCAAACCACCCCAATCCTTCCTCTAAGTTTGCTAACAAGAGGAAGCGTAACACCAGGAACTTTGCAGTCACCCAAACCAACACCCCTATTCCTGTTGCACCCATCACTCAAGTCACTCCTCCACCCGCGCCATACAAAAGACCCTACACAGGCCCATTACCAAAATGTAACCGTTGTCAGTATCACCACTCCCCTGATTATCCTTGCCATTACTGCACCGGCTGCGGTCGCGCAGGACATACTGTTCAAAACTGCCGCACGCTTCAACGAACAAACCGCCACCAACCTATAACCCAAACCCACCAACAGTTAATGGGTTAAGCACAACAACCTCTACCATTTCCACCCACCCAACATTTAGCCCAAGCATACTATCAACCCAATTACCCTATGGGCCAACCTATGCGGGCTTGCTTCAATTGCGGCGACCCAAGTCATTTCAGAAACACATGTCCAAGGCTGGTCAATATTATTCATACTCAGGCCCAAGCCAACCCTGTGAATCAAGCGAACCAAGCTCCTCCACCTGCTAGAGGAAGAGCTTTCAATATTAATGCGAACCAGGCCAGAGCTGACGGCAATGTGATCAACGGTACGTTTCTCATAAATGGAAGTTATGCCTCTTTGTTATTTGATACTGGTGCGGATAGAAGTTTCGTGTCGTTAGAATTTGAACCTATCTTAAGCAAAAATCGGGATAAGCTCGCGGAATCCATAACGGTGGAAGTTGCGGACGGAAAACCAGTTTCATTAGACTTTATTTTACGTAACTGTACACTCACCTTAAACGACCACGATTTCTCAGTCGACCTTATTCCTATGAAGCTGGGAAGTTTCGACATCATAATCGGTATGGATTGGCTCAGTCAACATCATGCGGAAGTTGTATGTCGCGAAAAATTTATTCGTATTCCTCTTTCAAACGGTCAGACGCTTCGAATCATTGGAGAAACCTCGTCGAAAGGGCTCAACTTAATGTCATGTCTTCAAGCTCAAAAATACCTTCGCAAGAATTATGTCGCGTTTCTAGCCCATATCATCAAGAAGGGGACCACAGAGAAGAAGCTTGAAGATATTCCTATAGTAAAAGATTTCCCACAAGTTTTTCCTGACGACATTTCAGGACTTCCTCCAATCAGAGATGTCGAATTCCGTATCGATCTTATACCTGGTGCTACACCAGTGGCAAAATCTCCTTATAGGTTAGCCCCCTCTGAAATGCAAGAGCTAGCCAGTCAATTGCAAGAATTGACTGACAAGGGATTCATACGTCCCAGCTCATCGCCTTGGGGTGCACCTGTCCTTTTTGTAAAGAAGAAAGATGGATCTTTTCGTATGTGCATCGACTACAGAGAGCTCAACAAGTTAACCATCAAAAATCGATATCCTTTACCTCGCATAGATGATCAAGGTGCCAGTTGCTTTTCAAAAATCGATCTACGATCTGGCTATCATCAGCTTAGAGTGCATGAAGAAGACGTCCCTAAGACTGCTTTTCGAACTCGTTATGGCCACTACGAATTCATGGTTATGCCGTTTGGATTAACCAACGCACCAGCTGTCTTCATGGACCTAATGAACAGAGTCTGCAAACCTTACCTTGATAGATTTGTTATGGTTTTCATCGACGATATTCTTATCTATTCAAAATCTAAAGCTGATCATGAGCGTCATCTTCGACTCGTCCTTGCACTTCTAGAAAAGGAAAAGCTTTATGCCAAGTTCTCTAAATGTGAATTCTGGTTAAAAGAGGTGCAATTTCTCGGGCATGTAGTCAATGACAAAGGAATACATGTTGACCCATCAAAGATCAAAGCAGTTCAAGAATGGCAAGCTCTACGTACACCAACTGAAGTAAGGTCTTTTCTTGGACTTGCTGGCTATTATCGTCGGTTCATTTCAAACTTCTCTCGCATTGCGGTGCCATTCACGGCTTTAACCCATAAGGGAAAACCATTCGTATGGGGACCCAAGCAAGATGAAGCTTTTCAAACTCTTAAACAAAAACTTTGTGATGCACCAATCCTCACTCTTCATGAAGGTTGTGATGATTTTGTAGTCTATTGCGACGCGTCAGGGCAAGGATTAGGTTGCGTTCTCATGCAAAGAGGAAAAGTCATAGCTTATGCCTCGAGGCAACTCAAGACACATGAAAAGAACTACACCACTCATGACCTCGAACTTGGAGCCGTTGTATTCGCTCTTAAAAAATGGAGACATTATCTCTATGGTACTAAGTGTGAAGTATACACTGACCACAAGAGTCTTCAACATATCTTCAATCAAAAAGAGTTAAATATGAGGCAACGAAGATGGGTCGAACTCCTAAATGATTACGACTGTGAAATTAGATACCACCCTGGTAAAGCAAATGTGGTGGCTGATGCACTTAGTCGAAAGGGTTATGCGAACTCCATTCATCTTCTATGTTCGCAAATTATAACCAATATTAAAGATCAAATTCGTGAAGCCCAACACGTTTCAATAACAGAGGAAGATGTACGAAAAGAGATGTCCTGTGGAGCCGAGCTAAAACTTGAAACTAAATCTGATGGTATTTTGTATTACCTAGATCGTATCTGGATTCCTAACCACATCAATCTTCGTGAAACACTCATGCATGAAGTTCATAAAACGCGATATTCTATACACCCAGGAGCCGATAAGATGTATCAAGACCTACGGTACACCTATTGGTGGCCTGGAATGAAGAAAGATATTGCCGTTTTTGTTTCCAAGTGTCTCACATGTTCTAAGGTGAAGGCTGAACACCAAAGACCCTCAGGACTTCTAGTCCAACCGGAAATACCTGTATGGAAGTGGGAAAATATAACCATGGATTTCATTACCGGGTTACCTCGCACTTCTAGTGGGTATGACACTATATGGGTGATTATAGATCGACTTACAAAATCAGCTCACTTTATCCCTATTCGAGAAGATTTCAAGAACGAAAAGCTTGCTCGTATTTATATCAACGAAATCGTAAGCCGACACGGGGTACCATTAAGTATTATTTCTGATCGTGATGGTCGTTTCACCTCACGAACATGGCAAGCAGTGCAATCCGCTATGGGCACTCGATTAGATCTCAGTACCGCCTATCATCCTCAAACTGATGGACAGTCTGAGCGCACCATTCAAACTCTTGAGGATATGCTTAGAGCATGTGTCAGAGACTTCAAGGGAAAATTGGGACGCCCACCTACTGTTAGTTGAATTTTCGTACAACAACAGCTATCATTCGAGCATCGGCATGGCACCTTTTGAAGCTTTATATGGTCGAAAGTGCCGATCTCCTGTTTGTTGGCACGAAATTGGGGAAGCACAAATTACTGGTCCAGAATTGATCCAAGAAACCACAGACAAGATTCATCAAATCCGAAACAATCTTTTAGCAGCTCAAAGTCGTCAAAAGAGTTACGCAGATAAACGACGGAAGCCCTTGGAGTTTAGCATTGGTGATCATGTGCTTTTAAAAGTATCACCGTGGAAGGGAGTAGTTCGTTTTGGTCAAAAGGGAAAGCTAGCACCACGTTACGTAGGACCTTTCAAGATACTCGAAAGAGTAGGTCCTGTAGCATACAAGCTTGACCTACCGGAAGAACTCGACAGGATTCATCCCACATTCCACGTGTCGAACTTGAAGAAGTGCCTCGCTGATGAGAACCTCCATATTCCACTGGAAGATATTCAGATTGATGAATCCATGCATTTTATTGAAAGACCAGTGGAGATCATGGACTACGGAGAGAAGCGTCTTCGGCGAAGTCGCATTCCTATTGTTAGGGTACGCTGGGAGTCGAAACGGGGACCTGAGTTTACTTGGGAACGTGAAGACTCAATGCGTGAAAAATACCCGCATCTTTTTCCTACTACTTCAACTATTTAAATTTCGGGACGAAATTCATAAAAGTAGGGGATACTGTAACATTTGTAAAAATCGGGTCTCCAAAACCCGCTCCGTTTTGTAATCAAGTACCAAGTTATGAAAGAGCATTAATTATTTATGGTTATTTTGAGTTAAAACGTTACATAATTAATAAATGAACTAAACTATAAAAATCATATTTGATAAAAAGTTAAAATAAAACAAATAAAAAATAAGTGAAGCTGCCGGGACTCGAACCCGGGTCAGCTGAGTCGCCCCAAGACTTAACATCCATTCCCCAAACCGCTCCGCCACAATGTGTTTTCTGTTAACACTAGGAAAACAATTGGAACTTATACACAAACTCAACTTAACCGATGATGCCATCTGAATAACGGTAATCGGCAAACCAATCGCCAAATCGTTGTAAATTCATTTGGTTCAGTTATAACCGATGTGCGACGGATTCTAATTAAGTCAGAATTGAATGAACTTTAAAGTCCTATCATTCTCGGCTTTTGAAACCGAAAATTTATCAAGCTCTGATTTAATTCAAGTTTCCGATCATTTGCACGATTCATAACTATCACAACAATATTCAATTTCATTTTCGTCACATTCCTGAATCATAAGATCTTCTGAATCAGTTCGCCGGAAAATTTCTGCAAGTCACCGGAAAACCGGGACTTACATTCTCACGGTAATTCCTTCGACCCTTTTTGTTTAAAACATGTGATTAGTCCGTCTCTAACACAACTCCATCATCAGAATCGATCCTAGCCGACGTTTATCGGAAATCTTATCTTCGCCGGAAAGTTTCTGAGACTGCCGGAATCCAACTGTGAACTGGTATGATATCCAAAACTTCTTTTAAACCTTGTTTAAGTGACACAACTTTATGAGTAATCGATCAACGCTGTTAATTGGTTCAACAGTCGGAGTTCATTTCCAGTACCGACGAACCTCCGCCGGAATTCAGTGAATAACATCAATCGGTATATTCTGTTCCTTAAACTTTCTCCATTCCTTACTTTTGAGTTACTGTTGATGTCGGAGAACTTTGTAAATCACAAATCAATCTTAATCAGTCGAATTATGTTGCCTGTGTAATCGGTGAAGAAGATGAAGTTATAACAGAATATAAGAGTAATTAAAATCCGGATTATAAACGGGTTAGACACACAGTCCAGCGGTGGACTGTGTGCAAATTTCACATACACGTCCCGAGTTCGATCCTTGCTACACGCACACTTTGTGTAATAACATTCCTTTTTAATCATGAACTAACCCGGGTTAAAACAGGTAGTTGTTAAGTATAATAAAAACCAAGAATATAACCGGGTTAGACACACAGTCCAGCGGTGGACTGCGTGCAAAATGAACTTCACGTCGCGCGTTCGAATCTTGTCACGAGCACCGGTCCAGTTGAATTAAAACATTTTTGTAAATAAAGGAATTTTCGGTTAATTCAAATAAGTATATAAATATAATTAAAACTGAGTTTATAACGGGTTAGTCACGTAGCTCAGTTGGTAGAGCTACGTGCACGTGAACGGAAGGTCGCCGGTTCGAATCCCGCCCGGCGCAGAAATATCCGCTGACCGAACCGGTCAACGGTCAACGGTCAACAGTAAAAAAAAATATTTTTTTATATATTTATTTATTTAATTTAATTTAAAAATCAATTAAAAATACTTAAAAATAACATTTTTAAAGATAGAAAATAGCCATAAACTCATAAAAAATATATCTAAAAATTTCATTAAAATCCTTAATAACATCCATCCATTTAATATATTTTTTCCATTATTATTTAGGTTAGTACTCCTCGTCGACTCGCTCATCTAAATCGTGCGCATCTCACCATCTCAAATTCAACGCACCCAATGTGAGTGAACCTTTCAAATTCCCCGTTTTAATCACGTTTTTGGGGTGTATCATGTGTCTTTGTTTATTTACATATTATAACGAAACTATTGTGCATACATCATATCATGACATGTGTATTAGTTTGTTGCTGTTAAGTAGTTATTATTGGATGCAAATTATTATTACAGTACATGCATTTGCCGAGGCCGCAGCTCCCCATCCATGAGGTTGAGCTTGTTCCCCATTTTATTATGCGGTTGAACTGTGGCGTGCCCGCACGATCGGCTCCGTTTGATTGAGCCTTGATCGGTCATTTCAGTTTACATTTCAATACATGCAATACGATCGGCTCCGTTTGATTGAGCCTTGATCGCACAGTTCAATTTACATTTCCAGTTCATGCAATACGATCGGCTCCGTTTGATTGAGCCTTGATCGCACAGTTCAATTTACATTTCCAGCTCATGCAATACGATCGGCTCCGTTTGATTGAGCCATGATCGCACAGTTCATTTATGTTAGTTATCGTATGTTATTGGTATATTCATGTATGCTATCAAGTGTTATTGTATGTTATAATTGTAACTGCTATTTGCCAATGCTTGATTACTTACATTTGCTCTTTTATGATTATGCACAATATTTTATTGATAAACTAACCATAAAATCATTATCAAATGTTTATCTAATGAGGTTCACTCGCCAACTTATGTTGACCCAAAAACTACCATTTTACACATGATACAGGTGAATCAGCAGCAGCTAGGAACACATAGGACCTGGACTAGAAGAATAAATCAATTTAGTTTTTGGATTGTTACCTTTTGATTATTTCCTTTGTATTGAATGAACATGTTTGGATGTTTGAAAATGTAACTTTGACTTCATTAATTATGAAACATAATAGTAAATGTCATGTGCTTTGGTGATAACCCAATTATGCCCCGACTCTTATTTCCGCTGCGGGTCGGGGTGTGACAGATTGGTATCAGAGCCATGACTATAGGGATATAGGATAGGTTATTAGACCCTTAGAGCCTATACTATAGTCGATTAGAAACTTATAAGAATTTTGTGTGTTATATGCCAAATTTCATGATGTTTATATGTTTATGTTAAATGTTACATTTGATATTGTACAAGTATGTTCATAAGTATGTATTACCAAATAATGCCTATCATGAAATCGTATGATCATAACATATCACATCCATGCAAGCACACACCACATCATGATTGATTTTACAATGATTTTTGTGTTTTCAAATCTCATCAAAGTGAGTTCTCATGACGGGCATGTAGTAACTGGAAGGGTACTAGTACGGTAGTCGGAACGTCCTGTCTAGGCTGGCATTCGTATAAATCCAAAATAAAGGACCAGTTTGCCTACCTGGGGACTAACGATGAGAGTACGAAGTACCTATTAGGCCAAAGCATGCTATACCAAACGTCGTGTGAACTAATCCCACTTTGAGTTGTCATTGTGTCTACACCTGGACACGTTCCGACCAAACATCTCATGAACATATTTTGTGGTTTGCATTCGGGGGATGCGAGTGTTAAATCGCCAATACTAATGTGAATCCTACCAATCCAATAGCCATGGGGGCCCACATGACTATGTAGGTGAAGGTATGGGGGACATTTGAGGCCCAACATGAGCGAACCCAAGACATCCTATGGATGTAGTTGCATTATTGATATTTATGTTATTTTCATTTTATTAAAGACACATGACACCTAAAAAGACACCATAAACTCACAATCTTCTCATTTTATGATCCTGTAGATGTCGTCTAGACAGCATCGAAGGGGTAAGAAATCGGGAACGTCTCGGGAACGTTTGGCCACTCATATCGCGAATCAAATGGCCACGATATTGCCTGACATCGTGGTACAAGTACAACAAGCCCTTGCTGCAAATCCTACTAACCCTCCTCAACAACAGGACCAGAACATCGACAACCCTCCTACCATCAAATGCTCTTACAAACATTTTAAGTCCTGTGATCCTCCAAAATTCGAAGGGACTGAGGGAGTCACTGCTCTCTTACATTGGTTTGAGGAGATGGAAAACGTTTTCTTAAACTGCGATTGTCCTGAGGATCGCAAAGTTCGTTACGCCACCGGGAGACTACTTAGTGTAGCTCTCACTTGGTGGAATACTGAGAAAGGAAAGAGGGGAACTGAAGATGCGATGGCCTTAACTTGGGAGGAGTTAAGGGAAATCATGACTAGGCGATTCTATCCTAGAAGTGAAATTAAGAAATTGGAGGATGAATTTCATGCCTTGAAGCAAAAAGAGGGTGATCACTCTACTTACAACAAGAGGTTCTTGGAGTTGAACCAAATGGTTCCAAACTAATTCACTCCAACCTATCGTCTGATCGAACATTACATTCGAGGACTTCCCTCGAAAATCCAAGATTCGGTTCTCAGCGTTTCACCGGTAACACTCGAAGCAGCCATGGAGTTGGCAACGGAACTGACCGAAAAACCGAATTCGCAATGGGAAGTTCAAAGAAGAAAAGAAGAAAGCCCCTGTTGAGGGACAAACCTCAAACCACCCCAATCCTTCCTCTAAGTTTGCTAACAAGAGGAAGCGTAACACCAGGAACTTTGCAGTCACCCAAACCAACACCCCTATTCCTGTTGCACCCATCACTCAAGTCACTCCTCCACCCGCGCCATACAAAAGACCCTACACAGGCCCATTACCAAAATGTAACCGTTGTCAGTATCACCACTCCCCTGATTATCCTTGCCATTACTGCACCGGCTGCGGTCGCGCAGGACATACTGTTCAAAACTGCCGCACGCTTCAACGAACAAACCGCCACCAACCTATAACCCAAACCCACCAACAGTTAATGGGTTAAGCACAACAACCTCTACCATTTCCACCCACCCAACATTTGTGAGGGATTGCTATGGAAAAGGTTTGATTTCCTTACAACATGTCCATACCAAGGATCAACTAGCAGATGTGTTGACAAAGGCACTAGATGCTTCCACATTTGAAAGTTTGATATCTAGGCTTGGAATGCTAAACATGGATTAAAACAAGTTCTCCTTGTGTTTCATGCGTAAATAGCAATAAAATGTTTTCGAAAATAAAAATCCATCCTTAAAAATAGTTAAAATTGCATTTTTTCAATAAATCCCTAAAATCTGTTCAAAACTCTGATAGCACAAAAACACTGTTGTTTAGAAAAATCTGTCCACTGATGCAAACCTCTGATAGTGTTTAAAATTTGGTCACAACCACTGATAGATTGCTCTAACAGTGGTTAGTCCAACAACTGCTTTCCATTGTCAAACAGAGGTTTCAAATTTTTCAAAGCCCTTCTCTAAAAAATCTTCCAAAATCATGGCTCCTAAAACCAAATCGAAGAAGAAATCGACACAAGAACAACCCCCATTTATCATAATCATCAAAACACCACACAATTACACCGCAATTCTTGAAGAAACCGACGCAAACACTCGATATCATCCAATGATCCGGATTCTAAAAGAATCAAAATTTAAGCACATGTTGGAAGTCAAAGCCCCAGTTTACATCGACTCTTTAAGAGAATTTTGGGCGAATGCTAAAGTAAACTCATCCGCTGATGGTGCCCTATTCCATCACTTCCAAAGTTGGTGGCACGCGTTTGCAAATAAGCCCACAATCTATTTCCCAAGTTTTCACGTTAAATGATATGCAACATCCGGTATCATTTCCTTTGAAGGAGATGCAGCATGAGTTTGTTGAAAGTGGTTACACCGGGCAGTTGAAAGGTATGACAATCTTCAAACCTAATTTTCCAGCAGAGATGAAATTCTTTTTCCACACTTTACTTACATGTGTCTCTGCAAAGACAACTGCTTTCAACGAGATTCCATTGAACATGCAGTATCTGGGATTTGCAATACTAACCGATTCTGATTTTAACCTATCCCAGGTGTTGTTTCGTGATCTTGTAAACAATTTTAATAATATTCCCAAAAGAAAAGTTTTTTTGATACATCCGAGATTTTTGAGTGTTTACTTGAAAGATCGGATAAGATCAGATGCATGTAAACAAGGCTCCGTAACCAATCCTGGCCGCCTCAATCATGAAACATTTACCCGCATAACAAATCAAGACAAAGTTTCCAAAATAGAAGCAGAGGAGGCTGAGCCTATTTTACAAGAAATAGGTGATCAAGGCATCACAACCGCTGCCCTGAAACCCACACCTAAAATCTCCAAAAAGAAACCATCCAGAGCATCCAGAAAACCCACCAAACCCAAAAAGGGTCCTCTGGAAGATGAGATCCTAGAGATTAACCCTGTGACAGCACCTACGTCACAAACCACTGCTGCTACTTCTTCACAGCAGATGGTAGAAAGATCTCAAACCGGCTTTGAAACTCCTTCTGCATCCTCACAAAAGGATCAGGTTGTTGGCACAGGGACACCAACTTATGAAGCTCTAGGACCACTTGGTTCTATCTTCCACAGCCCCTCTCCCAGGGCAATGTCGCTTTCTACACAGCCACTCTCACCATTGACCCCACTTCCACCAACTATGTTACCTTTGCTGAATGCAATAGATATTGAGCAGACATTATCCAGCACTTCTCACCAACTCATCAATGAGAATATACTCCAACAAGAAGCTGGGTCTGACTTCTTTCTAATTGCTAGCCCATCAGCAAATGAAGAGGCTACATCCCTTGGGTTACATGTAACCCTTGGTGATAGTTCAACAACGACAGCCACTACAATTGCTGAACTTCCAAGTTCTCAATTGGACAGTGGTTACATAGCTAAGACCTTGAAGGCAACCACTGCTGAGGCTACTACGGTAACCTCTGTTCCAGTGGGAAGTCCCCAGAACCAAGAACAAGGGGCATCTAAGATTGAAGCAAGTGGCAAAACACATGCTCATGATCTTAGATAAAACTACCACACCTAATAGGAGTTCAGATGATCCTATTAAGTTAGGTGATGAGCTAAAATATCAGAATTTGACGGAGAGGGTTACAAATGTTGAAACCACTGTTGATGAAATTAAAGATCTTTTGAATGGTTGATCATTATTCAGAGTCAACCTCCTGTTCCAACAACTGCTGAGCTCAAATCTGCAATAAATCCAATCTTTCAACAAGAAAAACATTTCCTGGAGCAAAAACATAAACATCAGATGATGGAACTCAGGAATATGGTTGATGCAAGATACAATGATACTACTGCAGATATCAAGGCAATCAAAGCTCACTTGCTCACCACCATGGTAAATCTCCTCCTATTGTCATTTTTGTGAGTCCAGATGAAGCCAAAAAGGGGGAGAAACCTTTGGGAAAAGAAAAGTTGAAGATGGATGATACAAAGGCGAGGCCTACAGTGAATATCCCTAAGCCAGATGGCTCAAAGAAACCTGACACAACTGAATATATCCTGGCAAGGGCAAAGATGTCTCATAAGAAGATTGTGTTTGATGAAGGCAAGGTGCTGGTTGAGAAAAAGATTGATCAGCAGTTAGAAAAGGGAGAGACTGGTACCTCAACAAAGAGGAGATCTTCTACAAAAGCAAGACAACCAAAATCCACACCTCTCAAAACTAAAGTTGCTACCAATCCAACCACAAAAACCTCTGTCATCACAAAATCAACCACATCTTCTCACACAACTCCCATATCCACCGAACAGATGTTACAGCAACTGTTGTGCCAACATCTGTTGACAGTAGAGGTTGTATCAAATGTTATCACAACCACTGCCATCCTCACCTTTCCCACTTCCACACAACAACTACCAACACCACCCAGAGTTCCAAGCCATCCATCGTCACCATCAATCAGTTTTAAGAGGAGGAAGGTTACAAAGGTCATAAATGAAGAAAAGATCCCTGCTCCTATGCCTCTTGCATCTGCACCAATGTTAAACCTAACCTCTGCTTCCCTAACTACAACATCTGCTCCTTCAAAAGAAGTGGTTCCTGCAGCTACAAAAGTTTCCTCTTTATTTGCCTGCAGTTAAGAAAGAAATCATATCTTTCTACGCTGAAGAAGATCCAAACAAAAGAGATTTCCCATCTCTTCAAGGTTATCCAAAGCCTGAAAACATTGATAAGTATCTGGAACTCAAAGAAAGGCAGGCAGAGGATATTGCTAAGAAGTTGTCTAAAGGCAAAAATGATAGAGAAGTGCAGAACCAACTCTAGTTTCAGCTGAGCAAACTCCAATCACTGGAAATATTTTCAAAGAATCTATCAAATAAGATTTCTGAAGCAGATGATAAATTTTTGAAAGAAAGGTACATCTCTCACATCATGGAAACCAAGAAATATGTTGCAACTAGGGCGCAGTTCAAAGATTGGCCGGTGAGTGAACTTCAAGAAGAAAAGGCAAGAATAGAAGAACAACTAAAGATCCTCACAACAAACCTACATGCCCAGATTGGAACAAATACAAAAAGAATGTACCTGAAAAGACCCTGAAGCTCAGAAGAATGAAAGAAGAGCTAATTCAAAATCATTATGGGTCAAAGAACAAGGTAATGAGATGGGAGGAGTTAAGAGTGTTGGATACCTACAAGATGCTGGAAGCCAGAAGGAAAAAAGATCCATCAATGCCTCCTAAACCTGATTATACCAAAGAAGATGCTGCTCTCAAAGCCCAGCTCAACATCTGCCCAATCCACACTTACCTTGCTAAAGCGGAAAAGGCAAGAGGAGATGTCAAAGAAGGTTGACAAAGAGTTTGAAGAAGTATTCATCAAAGAAGGCATCAAAAATATGATGGAATATCCAACAGATGATAGAAGTACCAAGTTGGCAGAAGATCTGACAAGAATAGCTCCTTTTCTAACCTCAGCAATAAAGGCTCCTTCAAGAAAGCCTTCAGACCCAAAAATTCTAAAGTGGAAGGTCAACAAAGATACCCACGAATTGACTCTGCTCAAGTCTGATGGTAAAGCCACTAAACTATCCATGGAAGCTGCTTATGGGCTTACAGTAGAAGACTTCAGTGAACTACTAAGTTTAGAGCTTGAGAAGGATGCTCATGACTTAGAATCTCTTAACTTTGAACTGCAATTCAAGGGTCAAATAAGAGAATTATTTCTGAGGAATAAAGATCAAGAATAAGGTGTTTTTGGCATCATCTGTTCCAGGGGGAGATTGTTGGGATTGAACCTTTGGAAAGGAACATATGATACAAAGTCAAAACACACCATCCGAGCTTTGATCCAACCACCAGAGGTTCTAAACCGCTGATGAGTATCTACTGCTTTCATTAAACTCATTGCTTCCTATCCTCTGACAGAAGAAACTCCCAACCGCTGATAGAAGATCACAAGAACAGAGGATAGCCAACAGTGCTTAGTTTAGAATTAGCTTAATCAATGTAACAGTGCTATGCACTGATAGTTTAATCTAAGCAGTGTTTGTAGTTAGTTACATTTGTTAGCTGTCACTATCAACCCTGACATCATTGAAAGACGATCAGTGGTTAGACAATTAGTATAAATAGGCACTCAATGTAACAGTTAACACTTGTCTTCTTAAAAGGATTAATTTCGCATATCTTCTTCATTTCTTACTATCAAACGATCGTTATTGGGCTAAGGGGGAGTTTGTGAATCAAATGCAATAGTTTGATTACTTAAAAGCATGATGGTGATGAAAACAAACAACCAATCGATTGTTGTAAAAGTTTTTCATTAATCCGTTGCATTTATTTTCTGTTTTCAATCATTTTCCATTACTTGAAACAAAAACAGCAATCAACTCAAACTTAGATCCTGATTAAGTATCAACAAATAATTTGAACTTTTGGACGTTGAAGTGTTTAAAAGTTGGATTAAAAAACTAAAAAACAAGATGGAGGGAAATTGGTAATCTGGTAAATAGGTGAAAGTAATGTCAATGAGGTAGTGGTGGAGTGATTGGGGAAAGAATTGGTGTTTCTTATGACTCAGGTTCGATTCCCACTCTCATCATTATTTTCTGCGGCACCCAGGTGAAAAGCGAATACGGATGTCGTCGGTTTGACTTGGATAGGAGGCGAGGTTTTACCGATTATTCCACTGTCGTGCCTTCGGGCGGGTGGAGGTCGGGTTTCCACGCATATGGGGAGAACCAAGGGGCTGACGGCGGTCGAATAGTCAACCTTGGCCTAAGCGCCTGATGTCACGAGGGTTGACACGCTGTTTCTTGCAGTTAGAAAAAAAGATGGAACTAGTAGGCTTATTTAATTTTGTGGTTATTGGACTTATATTAATTTTGACTTTTGGTAATTGACATAAAAAAAAGTTCCGAAAGGGAAACAATAAAAACACAACTTACAACTACAAGGTTTCAATCTATATTCTTTGATTCGACTTTCAAAGCTGATGTGCGCAACCAATCAACCATATAGTATCACTTTCTTTAGTCACACAAATTAAATTGTTGGTAGGGATCTTCATAATTGATTTTCAATAGTATATGTAAAATAAAAAAAAAAGAGTGTTACCGTACAATGTGGAGGGGCTTGAAGAATGGGAATGAAGCGTCACGTGATAGCCACATTAGCAAAATGATTTCCTCTTCAAGCTTCAAAAAGCGCAGGGTGTGAGGGGGCGTGGAACGACACATGACAATTGGTTTTTTATTAATTTTTTATAAAAGAAACAAATCAACACGTCAGACTGTGCCATATCAGCTTCATCATCTCCCCAACACTCGTGAGATTTCCCACACCACCATTCCCACGCCACGTCCATGTCGGGTTAGGGGGCGGTGTGCCGGTGTGGTTGACGCCCCACGCCAGCTTCAACGCTGACCGCACCGTTCAGTCATAGGGGCTTCACCCATGCCCATCTACCTTCCTCTTTTCTCAATGTTTTCATGATATCATTATCAGTTTACTTACCGCTTTATAAAACCAGAGATGGAATAAATATTTTAAACAAAATATAAACCGTTTTAACTTTTTGCATGATATTGCTATTTTAATAATATATGTATAAATGAACAAATAAGTATAAGATTTGGAGGGACAAGATATTGAATTCCAACTCGACCATTGATTCATGTTGTCGTTTCAATTGGTCCGACAAGTTTTTTTTCCATTTTTTTAGCAACACTTTGTCAAATCTAAATATCACATAATATTTTACTCGCAAGGATTTAAACTCACACCGGTTTTGTGAGGGTAAACATTATACCACTAAGCCACTAAGTCGCGGGTAATTTGATTCGACAATTAAGTGGCCGGTTAAATGGAGAAGGTTCAAATAGAATTAAGCTGACCCTTTATAATTTTAGAAAAAAACAGAACTTAAAAATCTGATTTAATATCAAATATCTTGAATGTAGATTTTCCCTGGATACAACCAATTTGAGCCACCAACTCTCATTTTTCCACAAAGCCTTCAACCAGTTTTAGTGGCTACCAGCGAGCTTAAATGCTTAAAACACGCTCACTATACAATACATAACCACTTTTGGTGGCCCCAACCCCATATTTAGGGATGGTTATACGGTAGTAATTGTAATCATAGTCTCATACTCGGTTGTAATATTGTGTCTTATATCGGTCCAGTAGTACTCGTTGAAGTATTGGGACCTGCAGGTATCAGGTATACCCGTTATTTAAAAAGAATACCTATTGGGATTTCAAAATATATGTCCTTAACAACTAGAATAACTAAAAATATGATTAATTACATAAATATTACTATTGCTACAAAAAGTTTGAAGTATCTAAAATATGTATAATTTATGATCATATAACTCTCAAAAGATAAGTTAATACTTTATATCATAAATAAGAGAATCAAACAATTATTTCAAAAGGAAAAACATAATTTCACACAATGAAACTATTAGAATGAACCGTTATAGACAATGGTTAGTGAAAATAAAAACAAAAATTAAAAAATTTCGGGTGTATGTATCAGGTAAACATGTATGTGTTTTGGGGTAATCCAGTCGGGTATCACCTAGTTCCATATCCGTCCCATACCGACGGAAAATTTTTAAAACTAAACCCATACCCACATACCCGTCTAGAATCTTTCGGATTTAACCATCAAGTCTGGATTCGATTGTCATCCCTACATACCATGAGGATTCCACCCATTATTATAGCCAAACTTTTAGAGCACATCCCCTCACCTATTCACACGCCAACTGCTCCATCCTCTCTAGACAATGTGACATCCAACGATTGTGGCACATCATCCCTAACAACTACACCATTGGATACAATATAGCATCCTCCATCCACCAATCTACCCACAACCATCCCATGTTTACTGGAGCCCAACAAACCATCACAAAATCTTTTTCAAAAGCTTAAATATGCATATTAAAAATAAGACTAGACTTGATTATTAAAACGCCCAAGGTGAGTGTGGTTAGATCTATGTGGCTATATCACTGTAAGCTCAATGCAAATGGTCCCCTGGCGGCTAGCTTAATATCAGGGCCTTAGTTTCCAGAGTGTTTCGCTTTCGACCTACTCACCATCTTGATATAAATGAAGTTTCTTCATTGACCTTTTCAAGAGATTTGTGTACGTGCACGAACCTTCGGGTTTTGTGGGCTCTCATCAGTCATCACCCTGATTGTTTTTTCCACCACATAAATCTTTGTGGTATCAAGCAAGTGGCATGTACATAGTAACATCAGTTTGTTGCTTGCAAAGTACGTCACTAATTATTTATCTACACGCCACGGCATAATATATCTATTTAGTTGTATGTGGGCGATATTTTTCTGACATACTCTTTTAGTGTTCTCGCAAAATCCTGACTCACAGCATACTTGGACGCGGATTGGGGAGGTTGTTCGAATAAATGTCAGTTAACTCCATACCGTTATGCTTCAGTGCTAAAGTTGAATGTAAGGGGACCCGGGGTGGAGGGCTTTTAGCCCATGATGAAATCAGACAACGCGTGATAATATGCAAAAGACCACTGCCACCCCCTAAACATCACGGGTCAACTTCCCCACGTGTTACATTTTTGACGCGTTAAACTTTTCAAAAATCGAAGCATGTGAGGGGATGTGATGGTTTATTGTCGGGTATTGTGAGTGATGGGTATTTCCACTAAAAAAGGTTGTGAGTGATTGAATAATGGTTGATGACATGGCGGAACTTGATTGGATGTTGCAAGTGATGGAATTTTTGCAAGTGATGACCACCTCTACCACCTAATAGGGTTACTAATGTTGTGACAGCATAGGCAGATTCCAGATCGTTCGTCTATTAAAGAAATCGAGCTTGTAATGAGTGTTTGGCCTTAAAAACTATTAGCATGTTTTGGGCGGTCTTGATTATGGATGAGATGAGAACTCCAAACACGCAATATTGGTTAATATGAAAAGGTTGATGCTACATATAGAAAACAACATATGATTATGGAGAGACTTAATGGGATGCGAACTAATAATTTTAGTGAAACGAAAGTTAAAAATAAAAGAATATATAAATAATTAAATATCATAAGATAGAAAAGGTATTAAAACTAAAATATATTTTAATTTTATGATCCGGTCCCGTTCTGTTTGAAAATTTTGAAACCATAAACGAAACCGTTCGTTACGAACTAACTGAAACCGGCTAACCAAAAATAAATAAAAAAAAACAGGTCGTGAAACCAAACCGCTGACAGGTTTAGACGGTTTTACGGTTTTAAACCGAATCGTAAACACCGTGGATGCGTACTCATTTTTAACAAGAAAATATCGAGTTTGGCATGTTAGAAGGACAAGTATCTCTTTCTAGCTCAATGATCGGTGGAATTGGTCAGAAGACACATAAGGGGAATTCACACCTTCTTCACTGAAAGTAGTTTTAGACTATGGGGTATGGTCCCCTTTTTCCCACCGTCACATCAACTCTATCTTCTCTTCCCCATTAAGAAGACATGATTTCCCCATTCACCTATTCCAATAATATTAAGAGAGAGAAGAGATTTAATAAATTAATTATCTTTATTTGAGACGAGTAGTCTTAAGGTGTCGATGGCGTCATGTGAGAAATTGAAGATTTGAGCGTGATTAATTAAAGATTTGTTTTGATATGATTTTCTTGTATATGATTATACAAAAATTTAGTATAGTTAGTTTTGTTTACCAAATAAACCTATTGACTAAGTCAAACATACCTTTAGGAGATACATTCCGTTATTCTATTGTACATGGTTTCTATTATTTTTATGTGAAGTTGAATGAAAAAACAAGAGGTTGAATGTGAAGATTTGTGTTCCTCTTAATCTTTATGTTAATTTTTAAAGCTTCTTTTTTGGCATTTTGTTATCAAATCATTCAACAAAAGTAACTATAAGGACCATTTGATAAACCATTATGACACTGATGTTACTCAACCTCTCGATTAGTATCAATTTTGTTGTATATCATTCAACATGGTTTACTGTCTCAATTTTTTTGGTTTTTGGATTGTCCTCTTTAACCTTAAAGGTGGCCTCTTTTCGACCTGTTGACTTATGCATGGTGCCCTTGTCAAACTTGGTGTATTTTTGACATCTTCTACTGGGGGACACTTAAAAACGCAGAGGCAACCTCATGTTTCACATCACCAACCACCTGAAAGTCGTTACAAGTATGAGAGTAAGGAATATAAAGTATAGATATAAATTTTCTTTACATGTAAAACAATTATCGATGACGTATTTTCTTCTTGCTGACTTGTTTTCTGGTCCGCATCTGACAAGTTTGGTGTATTTTTGGCATCGTTTGTTGGGGAGCCTTAGAAATGTCATAATCAATCTCTTGTTCCATATCAACAATCACCTAAAGTTGTTACACACGCATTAAGAGTAAGGAAAAAAAGTATATATACAAAGTTTATTTACCCGTGAAAATAATTACCGATGACATCGAAGTTTTAGATTGTGTCGGCGAAATAAGTGGTCCCATAATGACTCATGTGCGATGTCCCATTCGTCATCATTGATCCGAGCTAAATACTCGCTAGTTTTGTCAAGAAGAACATCAGCAGAAGGACATGTTAAAGGAAGTGTAGTGGTAATATGATTACTGATTTTGTCACCCAAGTATTTTAACACGGTGAAGCGTGGACTATAAGCAGGTGCCAAATTGAATTCATCAACTTTTATCCTAAAGATTACATGCCGAGCACATAAACTACCCGTCAGAAATTCATATATTCAATACGGATCATCAGGACCCTATAAACACAAAGAAATACTATTATACATAAGCAAATAAAGAAAACCTAAGCATGCAAAAAGGAAAAAAAAAACAAACATAAATGAGTATATAGACAGGGCATATGTATGCATAAAGATCCAGACCTATATGTAGTGATCAGTATGTCACACCCCAACCGATGGCAGAATCATCGGGGCGCGGCACTAGGTGAACCAGATTGCTCAAGAGAATCCATAACGACTATTTTATGACAATACTTTATAATGCTTAATTTCTCATACAATCAAACTGGCATTCATTAACAGTCAAAACAGATTACAATCTCTCAAACAAACAAGTTTGATAACTAGAATTTATTACAAGTTTCTAAAGCAAATTCCTAAATCCAATTTGCAGCGAGAACATCCTCAACCTGTTACATACGTTAAAATACAAGTCAATACAATAAAGTAAAGGTGAGCATACAAGTTTAGTAGCATAATAATAGTGATAAAAGCGATTACGCATAACCAACATGCATACATAGAGAAAGTGAATATAAGTAGCTAACAATAATGATACAAGCTAACCAACACGACTGCGATGTGAGTATGCGCGATACGTGTTCACAATAGCGAACACGCACGTAAAGTAATTTGCGAGCCTTAACAACCCCCGAACCAATCGTGTGCTGAGTCCAAACTATAGTACTATCGTTGCTAAGGGTGGTCACAAGTCCTCATTATTCACACATAGCAAACAAACATTCAGCGATTCACGTATAGCATGCGAAACAGGTTAGCGTTTAAAAGAGTTTAGCGTTGTGTGTAGCGTGTTTTGATATAGAGACGTATGTAACACCCAAAAGTGCGTTTAAGCGAAAAAGGGTTCAAGTATACTCACAGTTGGTGCGATAGGAGAGAGAGATGGGATCTGATGTAGGTTGAAGGGAGCATCGGTTTAGCCTGTAAGCAAACAGAAGTGCATCAGTCTTCCGAATTGCTGAAAAGGTCGAAATGTGAAGGAGCAGAGGACAAGTCCGGACGAACTTGCTTGATTTCTTCTGAATTTGTTCAAGTTCGAGCGAACTTGGTACCTTTTCTTAGAAAAAGGTACAAGTTCGGGCGAACTTGACTAATATCTTGGGGAAGGGATCAAGTTCGGGCGAACTTGTCTGGTTTTCTTAGAAACCATACAAGTTCGGTCGAACTTGGTTGGTTTTCTTGAGATTTTGACAAGTTCGGCCGAAGTTGGTCACCAATTTGGTGGCAACTTCGAGCGAACTTGATCATTTTGGAGCGAACTTGACTGTTTTGGTCACCAATTCGTGCGTTTTTGCGTCGTTTGCTGAGGAAATCGAGTGTCCATCCCTCCAACCTTAAGCTACTGAGCAAAACATAGGCTAGAGAGGTCTTTTAGAGCGAGTTTTAGCCACCTAACAGGAACTCGGGCTAATCCGGGCGAACTTGATGGTTCGTACGGGTTAGTCCAGTTCGTGCAAGGTGATGACATCGTCCTTGTGCTTCCGGATCTGAGATCTTGCTTGAAAATGCCTCGTTCCACTTCTTAGTGAACGAAACATACGTCATTAGTCCGAGTTTTGTGTAGAAAACAATGTTCTGAAAGGTTTTATTTAGATCTAACACTTGGTAAGTCGAAAACATAAAGATTTCTAGCTTGGGAAGAAAGCTAAGCCCAAATACACTCGGCTAGTGTAGAACTCTGTGAAAAACAGAAGTTTTGTAGAAAAAGATGAAGATTTTCGTAAACAGAATAGATTTGATGAAAACGAAGGTAATCCTTGTGCAAAATCGTTGTAAAATGTTGTTGTTTGCATCAAAACGGGTTGAATCTTACTTGGAAATCAAGGGTTTTCGGTTTCGGGAACTTTCGGGCGAACTTGCAGCAAGAGGTGCACGAATGGAGGTGCGGGGTATTTATAGGTGAAGGGAAATAAGGTGGGCAGACATCAAGTTCGGGCGAACTTGTTACAAGTTCGGCCGAACTTGGCCTGTCTCACTTGGTTTGGGGGAAATTTGTTATCTGTGCACCACTGGTCAAGTTCGGGCGAACTTGAGGTACCTAAGTTCGGCCGAACTAGGCCAGGTGTCTAAGTTTTGTTTGTTATTTTCGTGTTAGGTGTTCGCTTGGCGATTTGGTTTGTATTAGGTGGTTATATTAAGCGTTTTAGCGAAGCGTTACGCGTTGCGTTGATAAAATAAATGCGATTTAGCGATTTGTGCGAGCGAGAGCGTTGCGATAGCGAGTATAACAATAAAACATAAAGCACACATAACACATAAACAACATAATGTAACATAATTATCCGCGATTTGAGTTTGCGTTGAGAGTTGCGAGTATTAAGCGATTTAAAAGCGATAAATAAGCGATGTAATATGCGTTTTACAATAATCCAAACCATTATAATAAATCTCAGAGTACAAAACGAGACATAAACTGAAATAACTGTAATAACAGGGATTCGGATAACAATCCGAAAGATCGGGTTGTTACACAGTATATGATAATATATAAAAGTTTACCTTCGACAATGTAACACTACGTGTTTTTACGTCCAATTATATTCCGACACGTGTCCCGATAATCCTCGTATGCCGTATGGTAAAACATGAGGGACCAATGTTGTTGAAATGCTAAATTATATCCACTTATGTGTGGACAATGGAAATTGAGGGACTAAAGTGGCAAAAATGCAAAACTTAAAGTTTCTGGGAGGCGGTTACGGACCGCAAGCCTATTTGGTTACGGTCCGTAACCATAATGAAAACCAGGGGCGCCTGAAGGCCTTACGGATCGCAAGGCTAGGGCCATACGGTCCGTAAGGACCGGCCAGAGACAGATTGCATGGCAGATTCACATGCTGCCATCTTGTTCGCGAAGGCCACCCTTTTGGCTGGTCTTGCCATGTCCAAAAACACTTGTACACTCCCAACAACAGCCCCTAACACCTGGCAAGCTCCCAAGTCTCCTCCTCAAGTATAAATACCCTTGCATTTGCAACAATGGAACTTGCTCATTTCTAAGTCATTCCTCTTATCTATTCTGGAGATTCCCAACTGAAGGGAGCTTCCAATTAGTCATATTTACGAGCTAGGACCTTATGTAAGTGTTCTTAACTCTCCCTTTTCAGTTTTGTAGGCTTATAAGCCAAAGTCAAAGCGTTTACGTAAAAACGCTTTGACCTTGAGCTAAGACCATTACGGTCCAGCCATTGTTCGATGCGAACGTAGCTACGTGATCATAGGTAGGTAGTTGTTAATCCCTTAAAAGGACACCTCCTAATTACCACGAATTCTTGACCAATTGACGGGTCAAAGTTTAAGTCAGTAAAAGTCAACGGGTCAGTTTTATAAATAAATGCATAATTAGTTATATGGGTATTATAAAATGCGTTTAGTCACTTGTATAACTTGGTAATAATATTTAGAACATGTGTAAACATGTTCGGCCCATCAAGTCCAAGTCTAGACTTGGTTCGCAACCGAAGGTCGCGAAGTTTGACTTCTGCTTTGACTTTCAGTTCTGACCCGATATAGCTAGTTAGGCTACTGACTTTAAGTCATTATTAGGACCATGTTTTAGTATAGTATAATCTCCTAAGGTTATACTACATGGTTCCATAGTAATCTGAGTTTTTATGCAAATTCCGTTATTATGCTTTAACTTTTACAAAAATGCCCTTTTCATATGAACCAAGGTTTTAAACATGAATCAACATAAAAATGAGTTATAAACTGATTTGTAAACTTAATTAAAATATTTTGATGTCATGTTTCTGATCATAAGCTATGTTTTAATTAAATATCGTTACTATAGCTTTGAAAGGACTAAAATGCCCTTTTCGGCATTTTAGAGAATTAAACATAAATTCTTCCACCAAACTTCATACTTATTGACGTAATATCACATGTAGGATTATTTGGGATATTAATTCAGATTATGAACTGAGTTAATACATGAGATTCGCATACTGCCGATAAAGGACCAAAATACCCTTTTACCGCATAAAATGGTTTTAACCAAACATTTTATAATCGAATCTTTTGTTTACTGATGTAACATGTTAAATGACATATTTTGGTTATATAAAACAGGTCGTAACCCCAGTTTACCTTAAATAACGAATTTAACGGCATTTATCGACTTATACGCCTTTTCGGCGCATAGTATTGTTTAAAACCATAACTATGAGCCAAGATTTGTTACCTACTGATTTATAAACTTATTTCAACAACTTTACAGTAAGTACAAGTCCTGAACTCAGAATCTCAATTATGACTTCAAGGCTATGTGTGAAATGACCAAAATGCCCCTACGGGACATAGTTTAGTTTAAAAACTATCAAGCACACATATACTTGATATCCTACTAATATAACATCATAAAATTTATATTTTTACAGAATGATTATAACCTTGACATCAGATTTATCATAAACATCTTTTCTAAACTATAAAATGACCAAAATGCCCTTATGAGGCAAAATTCGGTTTTAAAATCATTAAGGGCAAACATATTGATATCACACTGATATCATAACATATTTTAAATATATTAGCATATGGAACTTGTATATGACTCATTCGGTTACCCGATTTCGCTTATACGCATACGGTTAAGCATATGTAACTAGTTTACGTAATTTAACCGAAACAGGTTGAACCTTGTCAATTCCTTATCAAAATCCAGAATGTTATTGGTATACCCATATTATACAAGTCTTGATACTTTTCGGGTCCAATTAACCTTCTATTCTGGTCACCGCTTAATCTAGTGTATCGTACCGTACTTGATTTTACGTAAGACTACGGTTCAAGTCTAAGACTTAACTAAGGACCCGTTAGCATTCTAATTTGGTTAATAATACCATCATTCCATACTAAATGCCTTCCCGGTAAATTGTACATGTACTTGTCTTTGATTTGCGGCTGAGTTTTGGATTACTTGAAGACTTAAGCTCAGGTAAATACTCTTAACGTATTTTCCCTATACGGGCTTGGGATACGGTAAACTATTACCGCTTGGTCGGGTATGGAAATCTTGTTTTATCGAGTTGTGATAATTAACTAAATTACATAACCCGGTTTTAATCTGCTTTGTCTGAAACTCAAACATTGGGGTGGGCTTGACCGTGTCTGGGATACCTTGGTTCACTAAAGTGTTAGTGGCCACGACTTAAGCATTGGTGTAGGCATACATCGGTAACTGCTATTATTATTCTTTGCTTTCTATGTGAAAGTTCAGAATGGTGCGTCAGTCGATCATGACTCGGTTTCTGTACTGGGCCTCATATGTAAAAGACAGACATGTAAAACTGTATAAAAGGTCAATTGTACTATCCCAAGTTATTTATAAAAATGTGCCTTGTGCACCTAAAACCATTTCGAAAGGATTTTCAAAATGAGTCGGTTGATTGTATTTACCAGTGTAAACTGACGTACTTTCAAAAGATTAAGTTACAGGTACAAGTATGAAATAGGCCGGAAGCTGCGGGGCATTAATACTGAGGAGTTGCGACCTTATGGTTGTGCCTGTAGAGTCTGTTATCCTTTTGTGTATATTTATTTCTGATCCGTCGGTGGATCTTATTACAAGCCATGTACATTATTTGTATTTGAACTTTGGACACTTATGGTTTGTAATAGTTTACTTTAACTCCAAGACTTCCGCTGTGTTGCTCTGTGTATTATTGGTTATGATGATATCAACTATACGTCACAATACTCCCCACTGGGCCCACCGGGTTACACGTGGAAATCGGGGTGTGACAGATAATGTCTTTATAATCATTTGTTCAATCGTAAGCCCGAGAAAAAGATTTGCAGCATGTCAGAGAGAACACATGTAATCTTTTTTCCTTGGTTCCATAATTGGACATCATAAACTGAATAAACAAAAGCGATAAGAATATATAATATATGTATTTTAATATCATATACAAACTTACTCATGACGTGGGTTGACGACATACCTATTGCATTTCAAAAAAAGGTAGCGTGCATCTGAAAAGTCGTCTTCTTACACATTTCAAACAAAGGTATGATCTATTTTTTAAGTCGTTTGCATCTTTATATAGATGCTTTTAGGGACAGGTGGTGGCAATAAAATGTTGTCACATTTGCCTCAAAATAACTTCTACTACCCATGTACCATATTTTTTGAAACTTTTAAAACTAATTTGGAGAATTTGGAGGAAACAAAATTTTGAAACTGTGATGTATTGACAACTTCAAAAAATTTGTTAAATGTTATTTATTTGTACTCTTTTTAATTTAGTATGTAGAATCTGCAGTTTTTTATGCTTAATGTTAAATAGTTTCTAGTTTTCAAAATAACTATTTCGAAAAATCAGTTATCATTTGCTATTTTGTACCTTAAAAAGTATGATTATGCCATCAAAGAAAATATATTTTACTTTCTAGAAATCTGAATTTATAGCATATTTTCCAGGTTTGAGAATGAAAAGCATTTTAAATTTATAGCTTCTTGCACATTTTAAAGCAAGCGAAGGTAAAATGAAAACTGGTTTGTTGATAAAAACATTTAAGGGAGATTTTTTTAGGAAAAGTTTTAACTACTATGCTAGAAAAAAGCGTCAAATTTTGGGGATATCACATGTTGGTCTGTTTTTTAGGGGCTGGTTTGGAGATAATTGACCCTATAAGGAGATAACTACCAGAGAAGTGGAGATCATGGGCAGAAGAAAGTGGAGCAAAACCACCGGCTGAGAAACTGCCGTGAACCACCATGGGAGTGGTTAATTTTGTGAGTTTAAGCGGTTGAGATTTAATCTCAGCAAGATCTGAAGGTGAAGATGGATTTGCATGATGATTAGACTTAATGGATTTAATAACATATATAATTTAGGTTGTCTTGAGGTACATATATCGTCATGCGTAGAAATTTAAGATTTTAGCGTGATTAAATAGAGATTTGTTTTGATATTTGTTTCATGTATATGATGAACCTATTTATACAAAAGTTTAATATAGTTAGTTATGTTTAGCAACTGAATCAAGTATCTTTATTGACAAAGTCAAACATATCTTTAGGAGAAACTTTCCGTTGTATAAGTTCAAGTTTTTCTATGGTACATCTATTATATTTATGTGGAACGAGAAGTTGAATTTCAAGATATTTCATCTTAGTACTAGTATTAAGCTCATGCGTTACAGCGGTTGTCGTAAAACTATGTTAAGTAGTACCAATATTATACTACTGTCAGCGACCACCAACACCGGAAAAAACTCGTAAAAACAAAATAAATAAAAATGGAAAAAAATAACGCCGAGCGAAATGCAGACGTAAAATCTTTGAATCACGCACGCTCGTTGTAGAGAAATTAAACTGAAACGTAAAACATTGAAAAATAACTTAATCAATCATGGACCCGCGCGTTGTGACGAACTTGTCAAACGGAGAAAAATAGATGTGTTGTGACGGGCCAGTCAAACGGAAAAAAAATATATGAATAAATGTTGAACCCGCACACAAGTTGCGGTGTGTTAACTCACAAAATTTAGAACGAAACGAAAAAAACCTGGGAAAGATGAAAAGTATGGTCGACCAAAATTGAAAATTAAAATGAGTTGCGGTTAAATTGTACAAGATGAAAAGTTTTGTGTTATAAATGAAAAAAGAAAAAAAAAAAACCTTATACATGAGATACAACACCATAAATTACAAAAAAAGTGAAAAAAAATTCTTTTTGTAAAACTTGAATATACTATTATATCTTATATACTAACAGAGTAAACTAATACTTATTCATTATCTGCATAATACAGGTGGTTTCAATCTATTTATTACTAGGTTATAACCCGTGTATTACACGGGTTGAATAAATAAATTTTATATTAAATAATAAAGTAATATATCTTTAAAAACATCATTTATGGCACGGGTTGAATAAATGTAATTTTATATATTAAATAATAAAAAAGTTATATCTATAAGAACCATATTATACAGGTTGAATAAATTTAAAATTTATATACCAAATAATAAAAAAATATATCTTTAAAACCACGTGTATTACACGGGTTGAATAAATGTAATATTGTTTACCAAATAATAAAATAGTACATCTTTAAAAAACCTCATTTATTACACGGGTTGAATGAATGTAATTTTTATATACCAAATGATTAAAAAAGTTTCATCTTAAAAAATATGTGTATTACACGGGTTGAATAAATGTAATTTTCTCATATTAATATTTTATTATATTGTATAATATAGATATAGATACATATTGATATAAATAGATTATTTTGTTGTAGAAAAATTTGTTAACGAAGTCTCAATAAACTTATAACCCTTTATTTAAAACTCTATAAATGTATAAATAATAAATAATATTAGTTAATTTTATTTTAAGTTTCCTAAAATCTATTTGATACCAAACTAAACAAAACGTTCAAATATATAGTTAATATTATATTAGTTGAAGTAAATAGATAAATATAAAAGTAATAATTATTTCAAATAAATAATATTATATTAGTTAAAATATATAGTTAATATTTCAAATAAATCTATTTGATACCAAACTAAACAAAACGTTCAATATATATAGTTAATATTATATTAGTTGAAGTAAATAGATAAATATAAAAGTAATAATTATTTCAAATAAATAATATTATATTAGTTGAATTGAATTAAGTAGATACATATAAAAGTAATAATTAATTCAAATAAATAATATTACAAATGAGAAGTATACATTAAATCTAAACTAAATAATAATTATTCATAAATATTAAACTAAATAATATTTAGTGAGAGGGTTATCTATAATTAATTAGAAGAGATTAAACTAAAATAGTAATTATCTATAAGACATGACATAATATGATGACAGGTGTTCCATAAATTATTTATTTTATTATATAGTATAGATAGGTTCTTAGATTAGTTTAATATTTGTGAATTAATTCTTTTCTTAGGAGATACCAATAATTTATTAGACTTAGATATTAATTATATTATTAAAAGATTGAAAAAGAAAATATCATCCGGCATTAGTTGAAGTTATTTATAGTTGAAGTTATTTATTAATCTTAGATAAAGATAAGGATAAGAATAAAGATAAAGATAAATATAAGTGATATCTATATATTAATTATTGATATTAATATTAAAAAAATATTAATAAAATCTATGAGGTGGAAGGAGAGAATGCCATGTGGCAATATTTCATCTTTAAAAATATGTATATTACACGGGTTGAATAAATGTAATTTTCTCATATTAATATTTTATTATATTGTATAATATAGGTATAGATACATATTGATATAAATAGATTAATCAGTTGTAGAAAAAATTTGTTAACGAAGTCTCGATAAACTTATAACCCTTTATTTAAAAACTCTATAAATGTATAAATAATAAATAATATTAGTTAATTTTATTTTAAGTTTCCTAAAATCTATTTGATACCAAACTAAACAAAACGTTCAAATACATAGTTTATATTATATTAGTTGAAGTAAATAGATAAATATAAAAGTAATAATTATTTCAAATAAATAATCTTATATTAGTTGAATTGAATTAAATAGATACATATAAAAGTAATAATTAATTCAAATAAATAATATTATAAATGAGAAGTATACATTAAATCTAAACTAAATAATAATTATCCATAAAATATTAAACTAAATATATTTAGTGAGAGGGTTATTATAATTAATTAGAAGAGATTAAAAAAATAATAATTATTTATAAAATGGCATAATTGATGACATAGTTGCATTGATTATTAAATAGATAATATTTTTAAATAGTTAATATTTTAATTAATTCAATAAATAATTTTAAGAGATATATACCATTAGTTGAAGTTATTATTATTGAATTATTATTAATCTTAGAAAATAAATAATATTTAGTGAGAGGGTTATCTATAATATTAATTAGAAGAGATTAAACAAAAATAATAATTATTTATAAGACATGGCATAATTTTGATGACAAGTGTTCCATAAATGATTTATTTTATTATATATAGTATAGATAGATTTTTTATTAGTTTAATATTTGTAAATTAATCTTTTCTCAGGAGATACTATCATCCGGCATTAGTTGAAGTTATTTATTTAGTTGAAGTTATTTATTAATCTTAGATAAAGATAAAGATAAATATAAGTGATATCTAATATTAATTATTAATGTTAATATTAAAATAAATTATATTAAACAAATATTAATAAAATTTATGAGGTTGAAGAGAGAGAATGCATGTGACATTATTTGTAGTCTTTTATTATAAGTTAGATTAGATTTATGTTATTTCCAAAGCCTTATTTTGTTGGTATTTTTATTATTAATCATTCAACAAAAGTAACTATAAGGACCATTTTAATGGACCATTTGTGATATTGATGTTACTCAAAATTATTCAACTAACTCCATCTTACATGAAGTTGTTAAGTGATACAACAATTTGTATCGCTTTTTTTTTTTTTAGTACCAAAGTCCAGCCTTGCTATCGCATTACAAGATTACGACGCAGGTTCGTAATTACTTCTAATCTAGGTTGCCTTGAGGTGCCGATGCGGTCATGTGAAAAGTTGAAGATTTCATTGTGATTAAATAAAGATTTGTTTTGTTTTGTAACAAAAGTATTTATATATTTACAAAAGTATAAAAATTAACAATAAAAATACAATTACTAGACATAAGATTTTTAAAAATAAACAACAAAACTAAGTAATATATATATTTTTCATTTTTTTCTATTAGAATTATATAATAAAAATACAATTACTAGACATAAGATTATAAACATAAACAACAAAACTAAGTAATATATATTTTTTAATTTTTTATATATAAAAGATGAGCAAGGCCACCAATAACACGCTCACTCATAATACTTCTAAACCTAAAATTTATTAAAATTACTAGGTCATTCACCATGTGTGTTACACAGATTGAGTAAAGAATAAAATATCAATAAAAACCGTGTTAAAAATATATTAATGTTACGTGTCATTCTCTCTATTAATTTAGGAATAACATTGTTAATTATTATTGCTAATAATATAATATATTGATTTTCATATAAACCGTAAACCAAACCATCTCTTACGGTTTCAAAATATTGTAACCGACCGATCGAAAGTTAGGTAAAAACAAACATGAAACCAAACTAATGGCCGGTTTGGATGGTTTTATGGTTTGAAACCGAACTATAAACACCCCTATGTACCAATGTGAAATGGATCCAGATTTGGTAATTACCAATATCAATAATTATTAACATATTCATTTTTAGGATTCTATGTTAAATAGTTTAGACGGTAATAATAATAACATGATATTTGATAGGTAATTTATTTTTAATATCAATATTGTACTAATATCATTAATTATTTGAAAGTACGGTTTATTTTTTAAGCTATCTGCATCTTTATACAAATGTTTTTAGGGACAAGTTGTGGCAGTAAAATGTTGTCACATGAACCACAAAATAACTTTTACCCATGTTCATGTTTTCATGGAAGTTTTAAAACTGATGTACACAATTTGCAGGGAACAAAAGTTGCGAAACTGGGATGCACTTAAGACTTTAAGTATTTTGTTAAATTTTAATTAATCTCTAGAATCTGTAGTTTTTGTAAAATAAATTATCATTTGCTATTTTTTAGCTTTAAACATAAGCATTCCATATAACATATAACATATAAAATAATAATAATATAAAAACTGATAATGCTTATAGTACATAACATATGAAATAATAATAATATGATAGTTAGTGTTTTATAATAATAATAATATAAAAACTGATAAGAATAATCATAAACATAAGAGTGAAATAAGGTCAACATTAAAGCAAAAACATACAAATATGTTCAACATTAAAGAAGAAACATAATTAGTGAAATAATTTCAACAATAAAGAAAAACAAAACATGCATCATTCTTGAAATAACTGAAATAACTGCCTTCAAAACATTAGTATTTCTTAGATATCATCCTCTTCCCAGTCAAGAACAACTCGTTTTCCACCGTGTACAGAAGTAAACTTGCTTCTTTTTATCACGCATACAATGTCATCCTCTTCCCAATCATCGTCAGAACTAACGATTTCAATCACCTCGTCCTATTTCCAGTTACTTAGTGCTTTAGACCTCTTGTTGCTTCTTTCAACCTTGCGAGCCAATGCGTTTGAAGGCATAAGGCGAATCTAAATGCGAGGCCTTTTTTATTAGTAATTATATTATAATATTTTAAGTACACCTACAATATGTAACATATACAGTATTAATATGATAATTAGGTAATTACCAATATCAATAATTATTAACATATTCATTTTTTGGATTCTATGTTATATAGTTTAGACAATAATAATAATATGATATTTGATAGGTAATTATTTTTTAATATCAATATTGTACTAATATCATTAATTATTTGAAAGTATGGTTTATTTTTTAAGCTATCTGCATCTTTATACAGATGTTTTAAGGGACAAGTGGTGGTAGTAAAATGTTGCCAACATGAACCACAAAATAACTTCTACCCATGTTCATGTTTCTGGAAGTTCTAAACTGATGTACACAATTTGGAGGGAACAAAAGTTTCGAAATTGGGTTGCAGTTAAGAGTTTAAGTATTTTGTTAAATTTTAATTAATCTATAAAATAGATACCTCATCACATGCTGGTCTATGTTTTTTCATTTTTTATGCCCCTCATCATCCAAACTGATAAGGCTCATTTCCTAAAATAACAATTCAATCAAAAGTGTTGACCATGGACATATCGAGAATAATAAGATTAAATTAACAGTATGAACCTGATTACATGCAGGTTCATTTTGTACCAACGTTTTCTGCTTCACGTCTACCAAAGTGGTGAGTTCCCTTTCGTGAAATAAGAAATCAATCAAAATTGTTGATGATAGAAATATCTAGATTAATAAGTTTATACTAAGAGTATCAAATAAAGACCTGATAACATTTTGATCCACTTTTTATGAACGAATTCTAATCAGCATCAGTCAAACTATTGAATTTGATTTCCTGAAATAACAAAATCAATTCAAATGTTTATGATAGAGATAGCTACAGTAGCAGTTTTATAAACAAATACTTTTTACTAACCTTTGCTGAAGTGGCCGATATAGTTGCTGATGGAATTTGATTTTCATTGGTAGAACACTCTTGGTCGCTAAATTTAGTAAAAGCTATACTTGCTTCATTTTTTTGTTGACTGTTTGATCGAATATGTTTGAACTTGTTAAATGCAGGTGCATTATATAGTAATAGATCATCTCAACTGACCCAGATTTCTAGGAAGATTGTAGGAGTTGGTTTGGAGATAATGGGTCTAAAAACAAGGAGAAAAGTTACCGAGGAGTGGAGATCATGGGCCTAAATTTCTGGAGCAAAACCACCAGCATGAAAACTGCCAATAACCTCCATTACATCGGTTATTTTTCTTAGTTTAAACGGCTGAGATTTCATCTCAGCATGATCCCACGGTGGATATCGACTTGGATGGTGGTTAGACTTAATGGTTTCCATATATATATATAAGAGATTGAAGGGTTTTAACAAATTACGCAATCTAAATCATATCTATATTGGGTAGGGTTCATGTGAGAATCACCTTTATTGCGAGAACCGCGAGAACCCTTGTAAACACAAAAAAAATACCTAAAAAACACACACAATTTTTTTTAATATTTTTTAAAAACAAAATAGTTATATTTCGTCACAAAAAAATATCGAGTAAAAAATATCGATGCACATGTGTATATGTATCATTTCATTGCACATGTGTATATGTATCATTTCATTGACAAATTCCGTAATATATTACCACTATTATACAATTGCACTTTCATTTACACTATCATCCGTAATACACTACTTTTTACATTACCAATGTTAAAAATGCACATGTGCATCATTATGTATGGCCATTTAACGTGTTTTGATACAAAAACTTTGTGATTTTGAATGCTGAAGTATGCCCGTATACATGTTTTGGTTAGTTATATCTAGTGGTTGATGGTTTGGTTATATTTGTCACCTTATGATGTAATATGTTGTTTGGTATGGTATGAAGGGTGTTGATGTAGATATGCATAAAGTAAAAAAATATTATAGATATTGGTAATAGTAGTGTATTATGGATGGTAGGAGGTAATGGTAGTGTATTATGGATGGTATGATAGATAAAAGGAAAAGTGTATTCAAAGTAGTGTACCAAAAAACGTTATATCATGTTCATACATATAGATGCACATGTGCATTTCTAATATAGGTAATGTAAAAAATAGTGTATTGCGAATGGTAGTGTAAATTTTAGTGCAATTGTCTAATCCAGGTAATGTATTGCGGATTTTGTCAAAGAAATTATACATATGCACATGTGCATCAATAATTGTTACTCAATTTTTTTTGTGATGAAATATAGCGATTTTTTAAAAATATATATTAAAAAATTGTGTGTTTTTAGATTTTTTTATGTATTTTTGGTTGTGTTTACACTTGTTCTCGCGGTTCTCGCAATAAATAGTGGTTCCTAACGGATCCTTATCCTATATGTATATATATCCGTAAAAATGTTTCCAAACATACATATAATTGTGAATTAATAATCAAAGAAGTATGTTAGCCCAATTTTGACTACCCTAAAAGGTGCTAGTGGATTCTATCTATGTTATCATTTCCAAACTCATTTATGAAAATCAACTAATTAAATATTGAATTATCAAAATGAAGTGTAAGTTAAATAGTAATTTGTTTATTTTTCGTGTTCGTATAAAATGAAATAAAAATAAATAATTGCCAAGAACCAATTCAACTAACTCACTTATATATAGATCACGAAATTCAAAATTTTTTTTAACATTATTGGAGATGATAAAAAGAATATATATATTTATTTAAAAAAGGATATTGGATTTAAGGTGGGGTTCGGCTACAAAGTCTATTTTTCTTACAAAGTGTACAAACTCGTAAAACACCACAATTTCAGCCATAAAACACACTCAATGAATTAATAACAGAACAAAGATCACCAAAACACAATATTCAAACCCTAAAGTCCATAAAAACTTCAAACACACTATCTTAGAACTATGAATATAAAACACAACATGATAATCAAAATAAAACAAACTAATGATATTCATTCGATAATCAAAGCCTTATCATCCAAAACACAACACAAAACCCACAAATATGGCATTTTAATAATCTTCACTTTGTTATTTGTGGGTTTTGAGTGTGTTTTATGGTTGACATTATGGTGTTTTATGACTTGTTACACTTTGTAGGAAAAATGGACTTTGTAGCCAACTCCCACTCTTAGATTTAAATAACCCTAACTTTCACCCATTGGCCGATAACACTCCCAACTTTCAACTTATTGGTCGATAACACTCCTTAACTGACTGAACCCTAACTCAGTTAGCTGATGTCAGCTGCCACATCATCATAAATGCCATGTTAGTTGCCACATCATCATAAATGCCATGTCAGCTGCCACATCCGTTGTCAAGTCATCGAAAAATGTCATGTTAGCTGTCACATCATTTGCCACGCCATCAAAATGCCACATCAACTGCCACATCAGCTGCCACATCATATGTCATGTTAGCAAAAAGGGTCACATCAGCAAAAACTAACTGGGTTAGGGTTCAATCGTTAGGGAATGTTATCGGCCAGTAAGTTGAAAGTTGGGAGTGTTGTTGTACAAATCGAAAGTTGGGAGTGTTATCGGCCAATGGGTGAAGGTTGGGGTTATTTAAATCCAATATCCCTTAAAAAACAACTTCTTAGTAAATAAAAAAGTATGATAAAATGTTATACGGAAGGATAATCAGATACAAGCACGATGGGAAATAAACGTAAATGAAAAATACCAGATGTTACATATATACACATATGTATATTACGAATTTACATACATGTGACTTGTTTCGTTTTCATTAATTTCATATGTTGTTAATATACACATATGTAACCATTTCTAAATATAATACACAAATGTATAAAAGTCTTTACACATGTGTATAAACTAAGAGTTGTGTATCTTTTATAAACTGATAGTTAACGAGACTGTACACATGTGTATAAACTAACAGGTGTGTATCTTCTATTAACTGATAGTTAGCGAGACTGTACACATGTATATAAACTAACATTTGTGTATCTTGTATAAACAGATACTAGCGAGACTGTACACATGTGTATAAACTAACATCTGTGTATATTGTATAAACGGAAACTTGCGAGATTTTAGGGATTTTGATTATATTGTTTAATAAATGCATTTTACAAAAGACGAAAATATCCTTTTGTCAATTATTTTAAAGGAAAGTTTTAACATTATAATCTCAATCTTGCCATTGTTTAAAAATATATAAATGATGTAATCCAATAGCCCAGATTAGTTCTCACAGTTCACTCTCAACCTAGTGTTCAATCTTCACCATCCATTCATTTAATTTATGGTGGAGACTAATTAGGTACAAAAAGTGTTTTTTTTCAGAACTTGTAACAATCTGTCAAAAAGTGCAACCCTTTCTCTCTCTTTATCTGACATAAAACACTTCCTAAAAAAAGTGTAACATATTGTTACGTGCACTGGAAACTAAAAAACTTTGTAAATTCAAGAAAAAAACTAAAAATTGTAACAAGTGAAATTAAAAAAAATCTAAAAAAACCACTATCACAACGCATAAAAAATGTAAAAGATGAAGTTGAAAAAATTGTAACTCAAAAAATTGTAACATATTCGCTCTCCTCTCTCCATTGACACGAAAAATATAACAGTGTCAGAAAAAATGTGACTACCAAAAAGTGTAACACATAGCATGCTTTGTGTCCACCCATTAAGTTTCCTTGGTTTTCTTAACTCACCAATGATTTCTCTCTATAAGTCACACATACATATTGGATGAGATTCTTGTAAAAATGATATTTCTCGTAAGAAGTGTGAGCATGCATAGGAATGGACATGTATAAATCATGTTTTGGACTTAGACATGTAGTTTTGGCAAGAAAAAACACCAAAAATAACAATGAAAAATACAATGCAATGTATTATAGGCATGGAATTTAAAACACAACTTAAACACACTGCTTAACACTTAAAAAACACTACTTAACGTTCTTGGAATAATGATTTAAGTTTTAAGTCTAGAATTCATTGTATTGTGTCTTAAATTGTTGTGTTTGGTATTTTTCTTGCCAAACAACCTAAAACATCATACCTAAGTCCAAAACATGATGCATTCATGTCAATTCTTATGTCTTTTCACACTTCTCACAAAAAATATTTTTTTACAAGAAACCTAAACCCATATATATAGCCAATTATAGGGAGATATCCCATATGAGTTACAAAAACTCTAAAACCCGAATGGGTGAATATCAGGTTGCGACGTGTTAAGCTTTTGGTGGTAACATGTTACTGACACTATACATTTTTTGTGTTAGAGAAGAAAAAACGTGTTACATTTTTCGATTGTTCTCATTTTTTGTAACTTCACTAGTTAAACTTTTTATGGGTTTTCAGTTGCGTTTTTTCAGATTTTATAAAGTGGATACATTTCAGAACTTAGAATTTACGAAGTTTATTTTGTAGCACACGTAAAAAATATCTTATACTTTATAGGGGATATTTTTGTGTAACAATTACAGTTGTTTCACATTTTTGCGTCACTGAAGAGAGATGTAAAAGCTGTTACATCTTTTTGTCAGACTGTTGCATTTTTCAAAAAACATTTTTTACGAGTTTAATCTCACCATAGATTAGATGAGATGAATGGTAAAAATGAAGTTTCGTTGATTTCCTTAACTTAACAATACATGTTTATTATAATATTTTTTCACCTTTTAACGGATCGTCACCTTTCCGTAAACTCATTGTGACTATTCAAGAAGATGCATACGGTTTCGTGGCCATTCTAGAAGTCACAAAGACACTATATATAGCAACATCCAAATTTCTTTTGCGGTAAGAAAAGAAAACCTATATGACACTGTGACACACCAACTTTGTTTTTGTATTAGATAACCAAATAACTGTGGTGATACTCAACATTATTTCTCACTACTTAAAATATAAAAAAATCCGTTAACTAAGTTCAATCAACGGTGATAAGGTATATTACACGTTGTTTCATTGTATACGAACACTGGTTCGCTTCGCTACATAGCCAAAGCACATTGTTCAATTGAAAGATAAGACGAAATTTGCTTTAAGGAAAAAGTTTATAAGTCATAATCTCGAGTGTCATCATTATTTACTTTATGACTTATTTAGAACCATATAACCAATATAAACTTACACAACTTACATGTGATTTGTTATACTTTAATCGAAAAGGAAAATGATAGAAGCATGACCCCATGGACCAGCTGGCTTAGACGTAGACATAGACATAGACATAGACTCATGCCCATGCCAGGTCTTTAATTGCATGGCTAGATACATTTTGGAACTTACCTTTCCTAACTCCTCTCTAGCTAGCTATTAGTTAGAGCCAGCCAGGACCAAACTAAGGTCATGCACGGCCACCTTGATAAGAGGATAATAGATATGGCTTGATAACAATAGCAATCGCTTTCAAGATCATTATTTCTAATGCAAATAGCAAGTGTGGACAAAATTGAACTAATATTCCTAATTAAAACAAACACCGTATCAATATATTATAAACTACCCCCTTTATTTTGATGGGAATATTAATCGTGATTTTGTTTAATTAGATTTGTGTAAATGATATATTGTGCGTGTTTAGGGGAGGGACATTACCAGGGTCGTTCCTACGTTTTTGGAGACCCAAAGCGAACTAAGAAGTGGAGGCCCTTTTGCAAAATTATCCTTTTTAAACATATTTAGTAACAAAACCCTTCTCCTTTACCCGGGCTTGGGACCGATAGTTATAAACTAAACAAGCAGACGAAGTTAAATTTTTTACGTTATGCAAGTCCGATAGTAACATATTAAGATTTTTATTTTATGCAAGTTCAAAGCGAAGTAAAAATCCGGACCCTTTTTCAGTTTTTTTTATTTTGTATTTTCGATTTCTGTTTGGCACAAAAATTATTAAGATTAACTTATATAGCATTTAATATATTTATAAACTAGATGGTTTTCTTAATAAATAAATCTGATTATCTAAAACACAAATCATATCAAAGTTAGTTAAGAAGTTCTTATTGTTTAAAGTTAAAGTAGGCAAAAAATTTACCTATAAACTAGAATTAAACGTAGAACTAACAAAAACATGGATAAAAGTGTTATCAAATTTTATTAGTAAAATTGAATTTTATTAGTAAAATTGAATTAAGTAATATATATGCTTAATAAATCCGAGAACATCCTTGGAAATTGTATTCAAGGTTCATTGAAAAAAAAATGGGTGAGAAAGGAGGCTTGAGGGACTCGAACTTCGGTTTCCATGAAAGCATTATGGTTGTATTACCACCATACCACACCGACCTTACTAGTAAACCATATCTTAGTATAATTAATATACAAACTTTCTTTATATAAATATTTATAAAAGAAAGAAAATCGGAGGCCCTAGTTTTTGGGGGCCCTAGGCCCGAGCCTTACCAAGTTGTACTAATGGGCCGGCCCTGGACATTACCGGTAGAGGGTTCAGGGTTCCAACCCTCACTACAACACCACCGCCACCCCCAAGGGTAAGGGTTGAGGGTAAGTTGTGTAGGTAGAGGAAGCCGCAAGGGTACGGTCGAGGGTTGGGATGTTTGATGAGTTTAAGGTTTAAGGGTGTGTGTGATTGGTGGGTGAAGTAAAAGAGTGAGGTCCATGGTTCAAGGTAAGGTACCGCCAATGTTTTGTAGTGCAAAGATACTTTGTAAAGAATTTGACATGACGCTGGTTGACTGGTCGAAGTAAGGGTTGTACCCTTGGGTGCTCTTCCTAATGGGGTTCACATCTCATTGTGGGTTAGGGCCTTAATTTTTTTGACAAGCATGAAAAGAAAAACATATTTTGGGTTAACTAACGCAACCCGTTTAAAAACATGTGGTGTCTGTTTTAGTTAGTGCTAAGAGATTTAGGGGTTAGGATTTAGTGTTTAAGGTTAAGATGTAACATTTATGAAAAACGGGTTCAAAACCCACTTCGTTTAATAATCAAGCATTCGGTTAAAAGTTCGTTGCGTATTGATTGTGCCGACTATTTTTAAACATCTCATAATTAATAAATATTATAGAATGTAAAAACCATAATTAATAAATAATAATAATAAGTAAAATAAACTCAAAAAAATAATAATAAATAGAGTCGCCGGGTCTCGAACCCGGGTCTCCCGAACTCACACACACCCACTTTAATGTATTAAAACCAAAACTAATAACATTTAAAAAGGGTCAAACACCAAACCTGCAAAAATCTAGTCGCACATTTGAAACCGCCGGCGAAGCTAAAATCGCGGAATCGGTCTCCATATTCGTTCAAATAAAAACGTTATAACCGACTAGTAACCGATGATGTTTAATTCGATAAATCAAAACCGAATTCAATCATTGTTTTAAAAACCGATTTCAATCAATTCCCTTGAAACCGAAACAATACTCCTATCGTGGCTATATAAACAGACTGAACACCAGACACTTCATCTGTTTGAACATTTCTCGAAGCTTTTAACGTTGGCAAATAAAGAACCTCGGATTTTCAGTCGCCGGAAAGTTCCACCGGAAAACCAAAAGCAACCATAGTGGGTAATTTTCTCTAAATTCTTTGTTTATACCTCATTCATTTACTGTACTAAATCATATCAGAAAAGTATAACTGTTATAATTCACGTATGAAAAGTTCTTGATTTGGGTATCATTCTGTGCTCAAACTGTCGAAGAAGACGAAGCCTAAGTTGTATACTAATGTAATTAAAATCGGGTATTTAATCGGGTTAGTCACACAGTCCAGCGGTGGACTGTGTGCAAATACAAAACACACGTTCCGGGTTCGAATCACACATGTTTCTGACTTTCTGAAATAAAACCAACATTTTTAAACCTATTCAGATCAAAGTACAGTATATATATAAGAGGAATATAATCCAGTATTTAAGCAGATTAGACACACAGCCCAACTGGTTGGGCTGTGTGCACACGAACCCGAAGGTTCCGAGTTCGATTCCGGGTTCTGTAACCGGTTTCGGCCATATTAAATCATTTTTAATAAAAACTAAATAAGGTTAAAGTTAGTTAGTATATATATATAATTAAAACAGAGAATATTTCGGGTTAGACACGTAGCTCAGTTGGTAGAGCTGCGTGCACGTATACGAGAGGTCCCGAGTTCGAACCTCACTCGCCGCCTGGAATACATGCTGTCTGACCGGTCAGACCCGATCAAACCTGACAAAGTCAACCCATTTTTATTTATTTTTGTTTCTTTTTTTATTTATTTATTAAATTGAAAAATTATTTAAAAATACTTAAAAATAAGGTTTTTAAAGTTAAAAATTTGCATTAAACTCACAAAAATAAATTTAAAAATCTCATTAAAGAACACTAATTAAAAATAATAATCTCAAATAAAATTTATTTATTTATCGAATTATTTCGTTATTATTTAGGTTAGTTTTCCCTCGTCGGTTGAATCATAAATTCGTGCGCATTCATCGTCATCAAGAAACGCATCCACTGTGAGTGAATCTCTACCAATTCCTCGTTTTAATCATGTTTTGGGGTGTATCATGTGTCGTACTATTCTTTCATTTTATTTAAACACTTGTGCATACATCATATCCGTGATCAAATGTGTATTGATTTTTGTGTGAATTATATGTAGATTGAATTTATCATTTCAGTGCACGCATTTCATTAGGTCCATCAGTTCCCCGTGGGATACGGGTTGAGCATCAGGAGCCTCATTAGATCGGCTCCGTTTGATTGAGCCTTGATCTCAAATACATCATCATTCATGTCATATACTCATCCAAAGTGGTTTGTGATTGTTCATATATATATATGTTTGTTCACATGTGATTAATGCACGAATTTTCTTTAATAAATAAAACAAGAAATTAGTTAAAATGTTTTATCAAGGTTCACTCGCCAACTTTTGTTGACCCAAATTCTCCCCCGTTTTACACATGATACAGGTGATCCAGCCGAGACAGGAAATACTTAGGATGGCCTAGAAGAATAAACAAGTTTATGCTTTGGAATAAATATATAGTTTCATTTTCCTATGTAATTGTATGAATTTTGTTTTTTGATATTTAAGTTTGTAATTTGAATTTAATAAATATGAAACATCTTAGTAAATATCATGAGCTTTGGTGATAACCCAATTATGCCCCGACTTTTATTCCGCTGCGGGTTGGGGTGTGGCATAAGAGATCCTAGTTAGGGCTCGACGAGCCGGTTCCAACGCCGCTGGAATGAGTCCAATCGGAGTTCGTTTGAGTCGGTTCCCCACTGTTCCCCACTTTTTTAGTATTCCCCAATGAACCTTCCCACACACACATATATATATGTATATATATATATATAAGGTGGTTAAAAAAGTGTTTTTTTAAACGTATTAAGATATGAGAAGACGACATATGTACATGCATGAGTTTTATGGTGATTTGTATTTCTGTCTATTTATGTGCGCAAGTTCCTGATAACTTGTACAATCATGCGCAAGGTTTGATGCGCCATTTGAACGGGTTAGACGTAGGGTCGTCTCCTGAATTTTTCATAAAACTTTGGGCCCAAAGAGAGTAGAAAAAACATGCCAACATTGGGTCAGTCTTCAATGGGGTTAAACTTTCCTAATGGATGTTAATGAGTAAAATTGTAATGGGTTTTAGTGTTTAATGAGCTTAAAATAAATGAAATGGTAATAGGTTTAAATATTTCATAAGGTATATAGATTTTTTTTTCTTTGTAAAAAACGATGTGTGTGTATAATTTTAGAACTTAGGGCTCCTGAGTAGATTTGGCCTTGGGTCGTCACTCACCACCACCCCCTCCCAGCAGGCTTTTGTTAGACGTACTTTGTAATGCGTAACATTAACTTATTTATTGAAAATCTAAACACTTGAACACACCATGTAAATTGGTTAAACACATGATAGCTGAATCATGATTGGATACACCGCGTATCGCACCATACATTTGTACTTTTAAAAATATTTTTTTTAAATATTATGATACTGTACTCAAACTAAATAGAATATAATTATCTATGTTATTATATAAACTCATTTAAAGACGAGATATAGAAAAATTATTTGAGTTTAAAAATTAATAAAAATAGGTATAAATGAAAAAAAAAAGTCAATAATAAAGGTCGGTGTCCTCTTGTAGGGGTGCTTCAAGCCTTCAACCATTAGGCGCTCGGTATACCTTCAAGAGAAGGTGCTTGGGAGCCAAGTGGCCTCATGGGATGGTAGGACACACCACGCCATCTTCCGAATCTCCTGCATCTTTTGGTTGAAATTGGTCTGGTTGGTTTTTAACCGAATCCAAACCGAATTGAATTTTGATTTGGTTTGCATGTTCCTAATTTGTTTTGGTTTGGGGAACAAAATTTTGAAAAACCGAATAAACCGAACTGTATAAACTAAATAAACCGTAAACCAAATATATGAACACCCCTAATTTGAACTCCTTTGATCTTTGGGTTTGGTGAAGGTTTAGAAGACTTTGGGCTTATTTTGATTCATGATTGTTGTCTTGAGCCTTAAACGGACTAGGGAGTTGACCTTATCGAATTTTTTTTAGTTCTAATTCTAAACAAATTAAGACAGGTCGACACTATTATTTATAAGTATTAAAACATGCCAACCATCAGACAACATGTTATATTAAACATGTTAAAATGAGTCAACCCAAAAATGACATGCATATTAAAAGGCTAGATATGATAACCCAAAACCTGATTATTTTTATAACAGGTTTGGGACATGTCATGTAAAGAGTCGCCACCCTTAATTAGCCATGTAGTTTATAGGGCACATGTTAGCGTTCTATCAGTCTTCGTCCGTAAACAACAGAAAAGAAGAAGTTGTTGGTCAGAGTTCGACTATGACAATTGTGTCGCCGTACGGGTGGTGGTGATTGTGCGGCAATGCCATCGTATTGCGGCCGCGAGTTGCCATGGAGAGACAGTTATCACCGATTTTAATAATTTAAATGGCCCTGTTTAAAAGCATCAAATACATAGCCGATATATAATGTGGTACATTGAAGGTGAGGTAAATTTTGCATTTTGGTGCCACATAGTGTGTACCAACAAAACTCATGCTTTAATTTCTAACTGCAGCAATTGGACCCACCAACATCTGAATTTGTCATCTACAATTATGTCTCGTGAAGACTTGTCACATGTCAGCCATGTACAAACAACCTGAACGATGTCTATTAAGGTTTTAATTTATATTAAATTCTAATTATGTCTGTTTCCTAATCGACTCCAAAATGCTAATTAACAACTATAATTAATCATTTGTATTAATTCTTCAAATGCACCGTTTGATTACCACCAACATAAAACATCTAGGAAAACATCTAGGTTCGTGCATATTTAGGTGTTCAAACCTTTTGGTAACTCCGGAGAAGAAACTGTCGATCACATTTTTACTTCTTGGGTGGTGGTGGTGACGCCTTGGCATCATATCAGTTCTTGGTGCAAAGTGCCAAATATATTTGCTTTTTCGTTTAAAGATCTCTTGGAGTTACATGCGACAATGGGGCTTCCGAATCAGGCTAAGGAAGTGTTTCATGGTATAATTATGTTCGGGTGTTGGAGTCTTTGGAAAGCAAGGAACAAGTTCAAATACTCGAACAAGTCGATAAAGATAGAAAGCGTCATCAGTCAAGTTAAAGCGGTGGGGTATTTATGGTTCTCCAGTAGGGCCGAAACACAAGGATATCACTTGGGTTAATTGATGTAAATTTGTATTTATGTAATGGTCTTGTGTAGTTGGTGGTCGGCTTCTGTTTCTAATGAAAGTTACAGTTCAAAAAAAGGTATTCAAACCTGGTTCGGCCGTTTATGACGACAGAAAAACCAAATCTACCGGCAGTACCAATATGACGGTTTCGTTTTGATGGTTTGAACCATACTTTTTTGGATTTTTTATAGATTTCAGGATTATTAACTTGTGATAAAAAAAAAGAAGATTAGACAATAATTTGTTTCATGATTATAACACATATACATAACTACATACTTCAAAATAATATATGTATATATACACTATATTATAATACACATAAGGGAGACAAAAAGATATTTTACAAAATTTTAAGAGCTTAAGTAACTACAACTTTTAAAACATATAGTTAAAATCATCTGAAATATATTATTGATTTTTAAACCAACTTCTCTCCACGGTTCTTAAACAACAATAATTTTTCATACTTTAATTTTGTTTTAATAATTACACAATAAAAATGCGCATTTTATTCTCTTTGATTTGAGTATAGTATTGTTATAATTTTTTTTAATTTAAAAAATAACATGTTTATGTGTTACTAGCGTCTGTATTTTCCGTTGCATCACGTTGGCACTCCTCTAGCACGCGCGAGCGCTCGCACACAAACATATATATATCACATTTAATGAATATTAAACGGTTAATTTAGTTTACATGACCGGTTTCAGATACCAAACTGGACCGAACCATAAACCACCAAACCATCAAAAGTGAAGAGTGATATCGTAGGATGGTTTGGAAAAGGCCTTATTTGAGACATCTCTAAAGTTGTAGGATGGTTTGGGTAAACGATGTCGTATAGGTCCCTAAGAGATATAGTATGGTGGTAAGGTGTTTTTTATATTTACGACGTAGAAGGACCAAATCCTGTAAGACACAAATGTAAGAGTATTTAAAAGTAGGTGAGTATCTCGTTCAAAGAAATGATATCGTATAGTCTCATTGATTAGGCAACTAACTACATTTAATGGTATATAATACTGATACTTCATTTGAGGTTGTAAAATTTACAATTGATGGCATCAAATTTTCTTATACATATATAAAGGACTTTTATAGGATATTAAATAATAAAAGGGCCAAACTATGTGTTGTGTTTCATGTGACTGTGAAATGTGAAAAAATGTGTCATATAAACACACTTTTTTTTACATTTCACACCACTAAGTAGGGATGTCCATTTTTACCCGAAACTCGGCATAAATTCGTAATAATTCGAACCCGAATTAGAGAATACTCAAATAACCCAAACTTTATATGGGCCGGTTAGCGGGTCACTTTTTCCCAGCTAAAAACACGAACAACCCGTCCCAAACCGAAACACAAAACCCAGAAAAAAAAACCTGAACATTTATTGTATATTTTTTATAGATGTGTTTTGGTTTGAAATCTCTAATTCATGGAAATTTTAGTTTTAAGACTTTTGAACATTATCATATGTTGTCAAATGATTTTTTATTTTTTTTATATTTTGTTAAAAATTAACATTTTTTCTATTTTACATCTAAACCTGAAAACCAAACAACCCGTCCAGAATTAACCGAACATGGTCAACCCTAACTTTAAATCAATTGATTATCGGGTCAATTTTTCTTAGCAAAAAACTCAAACAACCCGACCCGAAATCCTATAAAATAATCCGAAAAACACCCCTACCACTCAGAGGGTGTTCATGTAAAATAGGTGCACCTTTCAATAATTTTGTAATTATTGCTTTACCTATTAATTTAATAATTTAAATTGTAATTAAATACTAAAATTAACTTGGAAATTAAAAAAATAAGACTAATTTTTTTATAATTATTCTTGAAACTAACATAAGAATACATGAAAATTAAAATTAAAATAAGTTTTAGATTGTTAATTTTTACACAATTTTCTCTGAATTCCACAACCGTTGATGTTGTTGTTGTTTGTTTCCATTTACTCTTCCTCCTAGGTAGCCAAATCGTTTCACAGTCGACATCAAACTCCTCATTGGATATGTTGATCTGCTCGATATGTGTATGGGAATCTGAGCTACCTTGAGACGTATACTCATTTGAGGAAGATGCTCTTGCTTGTTTTGATATTTGACCCGTCAACGGAACTAAGGTCTACTTGATTTTCTCAAAACTTCCCAAACCAGTCTTTAAGAAAATGTTTAGTCTGTATCCTGAAAATATTCATCACGAGTATAGTTATAAAATCACGAAGTCATCGGCACCGAGTTTTTTTTTATTGAAACTATGGCCATGGGGTGGGGGCTCATCCCCGGGCCGGCGAGCTCCGGCTAGGGTCGGCTACACCGCCCCCCTTAGGCCCGTCTCGTCCTCATCGTCCTTCTGCAAGCCGGTAGCGACGATCCTCCAACACACACATATACATACATATATACATACATACATATGTATGTATGTATGTATGTATATGCAAAGATGCTCATCCTCACACCCTAGACCCATCTGTAACGCCCAGCGTTTTCATATTTTCCATGTTTAGAAAGCTCTTGTTGTATTTCTATTTTTGGAAACATTTGTATCTTGTATCCGTCTTTTCGTTGTAATGTTTGTAATCTTTGTGAACCGAGACTTGAATCGTAATGAAAACTCATATTGTTATTATCATTCGTGTTATACTTATTCGTAATTATTTTATACATATACACATTCAAACGTTCATGCTTGATACTTGGGAACGTGACAAACTTACAAATACGTGACATACATGTAGCATACGATACTTATACACGATTCGAATAATTAATCATACTTGTTAGTACTTATTATTATGCTTACACTACGTAAATAAACCTTATACTAGGTCTTTGTTGCATAAAACACCCTAAAACTCGTCAAACACAAACTACAGGGGCTAAATGTGTCAAAAATAACCAAACTTTGGGATTTCACCTACTCGCAGGCCGCGAGCGTGTTCCCCAATTCTTCTCGCTCCTCGCCAGAAGGCATAATTTGCAGAATGATGTTTTCAGCTCATGGATTGGTCATTAGTGCGTTTGTTTGATGTGTTTCTTTCATTAAACACCACCTAACTAACCCTAATCCTCAACTATAAAACCCACACTACCTCCACACTTCCTCCACTTTACAAACTCACTAAGCTCACTCTCAAATACTCAAGAACTTAGCTTGAAATCAGTAACTTGGCAGATTCATCTCAAGTTACTAAAGTGAGCATAACCTCACTTATACTTCACCTTTTTCACTCATTCTTTCTTCTTAGCACTTGGAACAACCTTAGGTATGTATCCACATGTTTTCCATGGAAAACCAAGGCTGGAACATCAACCAAATAAGGCCCAAAGTGCAAGAAAACTTTCTGTTTTTATTTAAACTTTGTTAAACTTGTTTAACTTGAGTCTAACTCATCTCAAACCTATGTCCGAATGCTTACAACACTACTAGTGGTTGGTTAGGCTTAAAAACAAGGTTGAGACATGTCAAACTATAGGTTAAAACCTCACAAACTTTCTGTTTTTAACTAGGGTTTACACCCACAAGTAGTGTCCAAGTTAATCTTGTTGAATGTGTGATATTTGGACTAGCTTGGGCTATCCTTCATAGAAATCCACACACTACTTGATGTTTTCCTAGATTAGTTATACTTTTATTTCATTACTTATCATTTTGTTCTTGTTCTAAGACCCCCCTTGTTACCTATGGTAACTTGTGTAGTAGTGAATATCATACGAGGTCCCAAAGTGGATAGTTAATCCTCCCACCTCATACTTGAATTACAAGACACTAAGAGGTACCTAAGTGGATGGATCATCCTCCCACCTCCTACATGATTATATAACTAGATAATATATATATATATATATATATATATATATATATATATATATATATATATATATATATATATATATATATATATATATACCTATGGACTATCATATAATCCTTGGAACCGAACTCTTGATAATGACTAAATAAGCATCTATCAAGTTAATAAGTTTGTCACTATGTGTGTAGTTCCTTGTCAACGATTCTTATAGGTCTTGAACCTATGAAACCACACCTAATCCTTATGGGTTATTATAAGTGTCAAGGACAAGTGCTATACCTTAGTGTGTATTCCCGTATACGTTACTTTGAATGCATTATTCCAAATCCCGAATCTCTCATTATCATTCCAACGCTCACACCTACGTTTTCCTCTTGTAGGATAACTCGGTGTTCATTCCGCAACACAAACAACTCTTCACGGACTTTGCTAATCAGAACGCTTGCAAAACCGTAAGTATACTTGAACCCCCTTTTACGTTTACCATTTTTGTGGTATAACATGTTTACATATCAAAAACAACACTAAACTTATGCTTTATTACTTGCACGAACAATCCATTATACATGAACGCTTTGATACGTATGTTATGCTTATACTAGGACCGAACGTATGTGATACCATAGTCATTAGCTTATTTTGAGCCTCCATTTGACATGTATAGCGCTATAGGAGTAACGCACCGCCCGTGAATGAGTGGTCATGTTGAGTTATTTATACTAGTTGCGTAAACAGAGGGTTGACTAGAAATATCACATACCTTGTATATGCTCGTATGTAAACTTAGTTGCCATGTGAATTTGTTTAAACTTATGCTTATACGTATGCTATGCTCAAACTTGTATACTCGCCTTTGCTTTTGCATTGAACTCGTATTTTAAACATGTTACAGGTTGAGAAGGTTGATGCCATGAAAACGAAGTAGCGATGACGCTATATACACATTTAGACGTTTAGGTTTATTATTGATGTATCAAATTTTGTCTTAATTAATGTTGTATTTGAATTTTCCCTTGTATTATAATGACATTATGCCATGAAATGAAATTCGGATTTAATTAATTATTTTCGCAATTAGTATTATGAGCAATGAGCAATCTATTTCGTCTCGCCTCGATATTTCCGCCATCGGTTGGGGTGTGACACCATCCCCTACATCCGTTGACTTGGACACCTATGTAATGGATCATCCTCGAGGGACTGCCCTCCTCTACACCCATTAGCCTAAGTTATACTTGATTTTTTTTACTAAAAGAAGAGTTTCCAACTTTTCTTTCCTTTTTTGTTTTGATTTTTCGTTTTCTTCTTTTTATTTTCTTTTTGGTTGTACCATTTTTTGCACTTACTTAATTAATTTATTTTAATTATTTGACTTTTATAATTACTTCTTATTTCTGTTTAGTTTTATTCTTTGTTTTGCTTTTTACTTGGGTTCTTTTTTTATAATTTCTTTTTTATTCTTCTGTACCCATTCTAAATAAATATTTTTTTATTATTTAACTTTCTACCATTATATTTTTATTTTGTTTTATAACGGCTCCTTAAAATCACGATTATACAAGTCACAATGTACGTGTTTGTGTAACTTTTTGCGGAATTACATATCAAAAACCATGAGAAAAAAATTAAGATATTGTAACTTTTTGCGGAAAATTCTTACATGTTAAATAAGAATTAAATCACAAATAAAATCGGTTATATAAAATAATCGTAAATTTATATGAGAAATTTAAATTAACAATAGCGACCAGTAATTGTTATTTCTTTTATTGAATTGATAATAGGACCGGTGTATAACTATTTATTTAAACTAGTGAGATTCCCCGCGTTTCACGGCAGGAGTTCAGTCGGTATCAGTTTGGTTCGTTACGTTACCGGCACTCGCTAACAGTCGAGAGGGAAAATATTACAATGATCGAAAACAACAAAAACATATATTGATACCAGAACCGATGTTGTTTAGTTGATATTGGTTCAATTCATTTGCATTTTATGTTTATTTAATTTCAACATTGCGATATTTATTTCTAAACCAAACACCATGCCGCTATCGTAACAAACCAAACTAAAACAGGTTGAACAACATCTGTATCGATACCCTATTTATTTTTATTGTTTCTGTTTTGATACATTGATAACGTATTGATAAGAAAACAATATAATAATGAAAACCTAGAAAAAAAACATTACCGAACTGAACCAAACAACATTGATACCGGTATGTATTCATTTTATTAAAAAAATATGTTTAAAACCAATTAATTAATAAAAACATAATATAATAAAAAAACTTAGAAAAAACAATATAATAGAAAAGAACTTAAAAAATTATATTAAAAAAATTAAACCACTGTTCATGACCAATTTCAAGTAATATGTATAATTTATTTATTTATTTATTTACTATTTACTATATATACAATCACAAGTCCAAGAAACAGTGTCAGGTCACTATATATACAATCACAAGTTCAGGGAATAGTGCCAGGCAGCTGGCCTGACACTTTCCTATTGGACCACCCAGTTTATAATTTTATATCCAATCTAAAGTTACAGTTTCGCTCTCAGTTTAAAATTACGCTTTTGCCCTCCGTTTAAAATTATGATTTTGCCCTCAGCTCAAAATTACGTTTTCGCCCCCGATTTAAAAAGAATTTATGTTTTCCCCTAGCTCAAAATTACGATTTTACCCTCAGTTCAAAATTATGATTTCGCCCCCAGTTCAAAATAAAATTATAATTTTGCCTAACTTAAAATTACAATTTTGCCATTTGTTCAAAATTATGATTTTGTCCTCATTTCAAAAATTGCGATTTCTCCCTCGGTTAAAAATTGTTATCTTTCCATCGTATTACTTTTTGGCAAAACTATAGTAGTGTTTTATTTTACTTGGTTGACTCAATAAAATTACCAATTTGCCCCTGATTAAATTTTTCTCCTGGTAAAAAATTACTGTATTGTCATCGTTTAGCTTTTAGCGAATAACGACTTTACCACAGCCCAAAATTACAATTTTACCTCAGTTAAAAATTACAGTATTGCCATCGTTTTAGTTTTTTTAAAAGGTGCATGATGAAATAGTGTCAGGCTGCTGCATGGGACTCCCCCGTTGGCCCATGTATGTTACGATTTTACCTCCAGTTCAAAATTACGATTTTGCCATCGCTTTAGCTTTTGACAAATTACGATTTTACCTGGTAAACAAATACGATTTTGCCCTTAGCTCAAAATTTTAATATTGCCATCGCTTTAGATTTTTTTTAGCAAAACTATATAAGTGTTTTGTTTTAATTGGTTAACTTGATTTAAAAAAAATCATGTAAAGGAGCTGTCTAACACTTGCTCATTAGTCCTGACAAATTATAGTTTTGTCCTCAACTCAAAATAATGGTCTTGCCATCATTTTCGATTTTTTTCTAGCAAAACTATGATAGTGTTTTTTTAATTGGTTGAGAAATATTCGGCCTACCGCCCCGCAACGCGGGCGGAGGCATCAACTAGTTATATATAGTCCTCAGGTGTTGGTACAGTGGTCAAAATGCTTGCTCTCTCTAGTAGAGACGCAGATTCGATTCCCGTTTGGGCCATTTTCGAGGGACGCTGGGTGAAGGGATGAATCGGGGCTTTAATCCCGGGTTCGAGTCTGACGGGGGCAAGGGTTTACAGATTGCATCCAGTTCCCGCGCATCACGGGGGGGGGGGGGGGGAGGGGGGGAAGGAGGGGGGCATTGTCTCATGGCGGTCGAGGAGTCGACCTTGGACATAGCCCAAATAGAATGGCTTTAGAAGTAACATTCTTTGCCGCTAAAAAAAACTATTTAAATTATATTAGTTAATGATAAGAAAGACATTTAGGTCCACTATTACATAAATGTAATCATCAAATATGAGCGTTACGTGTACGGGTTAATAAAACTATTTATGTTATGTTTATCACGTTTTGTTTGTATATTATAAACAATATAATATCAAGAATATATAATCATCTTTGTGAGAGAAAATTTGCAATTTATCCTTGCAAAAATAGAAACTAACCATTTATATGTTTAGCGGAATTGTGGTGTCATGTCACTCACCTAGTGTCTCTTTATATCGATGTTACGAGTCAAATGTCTCGTTATAAATAAAGCTTTAAGTAGCTTTATAATTACTAGAAACTTGGTGACAACATGGTTGATGGTACGAAAATGCAGGCAGTAAATTCTCATAAAGATGTATGTGTAGTTCTATCTTCTGGAATCTGAGGTAATGGAGTTGAGTGTGAATTAAACCACCTCACCACATTCATCATCATTATCATGTGATATCTGACATTATAGGTGCAAGAAGTTAGAATTCTCGTAATCAAAGTGTACATGGCGTAAAGATAGTAGATATCAGGTTGGGACAATCAATAAGACAAGTTTTGTTGTGGTACAAAGGGACTGGAGCACCATTTGTCGAATATTCAAGAGTTGGTTAGATCAGGGACTGTTTGTTAATTTTGAATGGTTAAGTGCTGAACCAGTAAGAGGTCTGAATCATTAAAAGCTAGTATAATGCTTAACTGTTCAGAGACAAATGTCTGACCAATTCAGATTAGAGGTCTTAACCATTCAGACTTAATATAATGCTTAACCATTCAGACGCAGATGTCTAAATTATTCAGACATTTGCTTGCGAAACAAATAGTCTGAACAATTAAGTGCTTAACCAGTAAGAAACCATTAAGAGGTAAACAAACAGCCCCTTAGTAAGATCTATTGGTTATCAAATGGCTTGTAGCCTAGCGGTATTAACGTGTGTTGGTAAAGTGTTTATTTTTATGTGCTTGATGGTACAAGTCCCATGGTATACATCTGTGCGAAGTGAGAAATAGGTTTAAAGAGTGTGTGAGTTAGTCATTAAACTCATCACTACATCATGCCAGTTGGCATTCATATTTTGCAGTGGCGGACCTGTGTAGAAAGTGATACAGTACTGATGCAAGTGAAAAAGTTTATATGATATAATAGTATTCAATAGCGGTGCTAAAAGGGTCGTGTTCGCGGGTTGGCGGGTTCAACCCGACCCGAACCCGAAAATTTTACACGAACCCGACCCGAACCCGAAAATCGTATCATATATATGAACCCGAACACGACCCGAAGTTTTGTGGGTTGACCCGAACACGACCCATTTAACCCGAATTTTTTAATTTTTTTTCTAAAACTAATTTATTAAAATTAAAAATTACTTAAAAAACACAAATGTATATAATAATATCATATTTAAATTATAAAAGCTATGTTAATTTCTCCTTTTAAGTTATAATTATGGCATAAAATACTCGCCCCATTTAATTTATGAGATAAAATATATTGTAAAAAAATATAATGTAGCATAAATGTGTTAAACGGGTCAACCCGCCAACCCGACCAGGTTGACCCGAACCTGACCCGTAAACCTAAACGAGTTCGCGTGTTCAACCCGAAACTGACCTGAACCCGTTTAGACGAAACCTAAACCCGCGAATTTCGTGTTAGGTTCGTGTCGGGTTTCCGGGTCGTGTCAGAAATTCACACCCCTAGTATTCAATATTCATCTTTGTGGGTTATTTACGTATATGGGGTGTTCCCTAATTTAAATCCGCATGGCTTTGGACCATGTCTTTGACTAGACTTCGTTACTTTAAAGCCTCTAAGATTTGGGACTCGGTTTCTAACCAATTGTTCTATATTTTAAAGCCTCGGGCTTTGGACTCTGGTTCTAGCAAGGTGTTGCCTGCTTTAAAACCTCTGAAATTTGGACTGTGACTATGGGCATTTGATCCGTATTTTATAGCATATAGGCTTGGACACGTTCGATATTTAGGTCGGGCATCTAAGCATGCACCTCAAATTCTATCAAGATGTTTGAACCTAAAACATTGCCTCGAGTCAAACCACATTATCTAAACCTTCGACTCAAATGCAATATAGGGAATTAATGGCCATATCTTGAGTCATATATGCCTTCATACATTTGGATTATCATAATAATTGCAAGCTTGTGTTAGGGAAGTGATTCAGGATACTTGCATGCACACACAAACAATCAAACCGCAAAAATTAACAAACACAAGAATTAACGTGGTTTGGTCTAACTTGACCTACGTTCATGACTGCATCTAGGGTTTATCTTTTATTCAATGTGCTCAAGAGAATTACACTGACATATCATCTATGTATTGCATTTAGATTAGGGTAAAGAACTTGTTGAGAAAGAGACTATAATTTAGGAAACTAAATCCAGGTTTGATCCCATTAATTACTAGGGCCGACTGCCCTGATTCTTTCAAAGATTCCACAATCCCTGTAATCTTCCACTTGGATGCTTCAATAAACTTCAAATTGCCATTCATTTACCAACTATATTGTGACTTCTTCCACTAGTAGTAGCGACTTTCTCATCAGTTAGCAAGAAGGCATGTTGAAGCTCCTCGAATTTAACTTAGCGGTCATGACTTCAGCTGTCAATTACTCGTGCTTTGCCTCTATCTGCTCCCATTGTAACAAATATGTTACTCTGGTAGCCTCAGAGATAACTTGAGAAGTCACACTTTCCATTTTAAGCAAGAAATCAACTCGAGAGATTTTCAGAACTGGTTTACTAATGTTATTAACCCATTGTGGACCTGGAATTGCAGCTGGACCACTTTTCAGTACCGCTCCCATTGTTGCGAAATCCTTCCACGGAACGCGACTACTAAACCTTTCCATGCTTGTTCATTTTGAATCTTCATATTGGCTTTGGTATCTTTCTTGCAAAGGTAACCCTCTTCTACCCACGAGATTCTAAGAACCGGACTTCTCCTTCTTCATAACTTGAATAAGTTCTTGTGACGATAATCTGACTATATACAATGAACTTGTAACACTCTAACCCGTTCTAATAAATATTTAAATAAATTATTAATTTTGGTCCCAGATTTTTTCTTTTTAAAAACATAGAACTTATACATCTGAGTTGACTAACAACCCAGACAAACCAACATAACGGGTTACAACACTTAGTTTACAATTTATAAATAACTAAGATTTAATATCTACACTTTTTCGCACATTATCATGCTTCAATTTTTCCATGGGTATACTCCAAAGAGTTAGCGGATTAATTGCGTTCGGCTCTTGTTCTTCATATGCTTGATCGTCCGTCAGGTTCTCGCCTTTGAGAAAGCCTATTATAAACACCAAAAACAATTAGTGTTCAAGTTAATCCAGCGGAATTGTAAAAAAAAACAACAAACACTATTTATTTGTTTGAGTGTCCTCGCGCGTCGTGGAGGGCCTGATGTGTCCCTCGCGTGGCACGGTGAAGACATTTTCCATCAAAATCCAATGCTTTTAACAAATTCCAGCAGCTCGCAGGAGTAGCTTACACGTGGGGAGTAGCCTACTCCTACCGGCTTGCTGAAATTTCAGCAGCTTGCAGGAGTAGGCTACTCCCAAGGAGTAAGCTACTCCTCAGAGCTGCAGGAAATTTCCCAAGTTTGCCGTTTTTGTTACGAAAACTTCCGTAACTTATTCAATTTTCATTTGTTTCACTTGAAACTTGTTTCTAAATGTCCGCAATATGTTTGCCTACATATTTAACCCGAAATCCTTAACCCGGATTCATAACTTTTATGAATTACGCAACCATTACCCGGTTTATGCGCATATTCATTTTGACCCGTTAAGGAATTTAAGCACTTAAGCTTAAATCTCGCTCATTCTTTCCTTACCTCCCATTTCCATACTAAGACTTCTATTTATCTTCCACCACAACTTTATTGTGGTGGATTTGTTATAATAAATCATATATTTCCGAATTCTACCATTCGGTTTGACAATTTACGAAAAAGACCCGTTAAGAGGCATTAAACCAAAATGGCTTATGCCTTTTGCTTTTACACTACCGAAAGGGTGTACTTACTTATAAAACTCATTTTTATACTACCCTCAAGGGTTGTTTGCTCGATTTATCATTCGAGGGCGTTTTGGTCAACTCTAGTCTTTTTTTACAACGAAGGACTTTCAATAGCATGTTTTCGCCAAATGTGTACATTTTAACCATAGCCTTATTTAAAATCGGTATGTTCCTAAGAACATAACGTCTACAAGTTAGATTATTAGATTTACCTTGCTTTAGGTAATACAATGTTCATTCATGACTCGTTTAACTCTCATCGGACCTCAAGTCCTCTATGAGCGTTTGACCTATTACACATACATGGCTCGGGTCATAGCATTGACCCGTTTAAATACCTTGCACTATTAGTTACTAACTAATAGCAACGTGAACCATACGCTATTTTCCTGTGATCACAGAACTCTACAAGCGATCGTTAGTTATTATTGTCAAATGGTGATAACATCTCCATTTGACCCGTTTGGCATATATTACCATTTTATCATATGAGATGGTATTTATTTACCATCTCACAATTTAATCCGTTTCGATTTACATTGTATGATCATATTACATAAAGTCTTTTCTTAATTCGTTTGACCCATTATGGCTTACGCCATAGGGTGTCTTTCTATAATTCAATATTTATTTGTCAACTCATGACCGAATTACCATTTTACCATTTTCACCCTAGGGTTAACACCACAAGGTACGTTTCAAAACTCCTATTTATTCGTCATCACATGACTAATTTACCCTTTCACCCATTTTACCATAATTTATGGTATCTTATCTTTTTCACTTGTTCCGACTCATATCACCTCGCGTTGGAACGTCATATTTCAAATTCCAATTTACCTTATTCTTAGCCAATACTGTAAGTATGTATTCTACATAAAAGATGTAAGTTTTACTTACCTTGAAATACTATTATGTTTTCCACGCGTGTTCGTTCCGTTTGACCCGCTTCTTCCCAAGCTTCCACCTAGCTTGTCAAGCGTCAAACTACCTTTAACCATTCGCAAGATGGTTAGATTAGTCATTATTTATCAAGACTATCTCACCTTACGGACTTTATATCAAAATTACCATTTAATTCTATATTAGATCAGTTTGACTTTTAAAAGTCAACTACCTATTAACATATGCAAATGCACAATTAGGCCTAACGAACTCATTTAGGCATTTCATCGATTACCTGGTAGGCGCTGTTTCTAGGCCACCATTTAAACTAAACTCCTCTACTAAGTTCATACAACTGTTACATCAACTTAACATAATTTCAATCATTGTGTGCTAATTTATCAATCTCATACAAGGACTTAGGATTGCTTCATCACTATAACAACCCATTGCCTCATGTATAAGGAATTTACCCAAACATCAAACTTAGCCAAATACTTTAAACATCCAATAACACATGATGATTTCAAACATCATTTAACATTAGTATTCATCTATTTAATCATATCATACTAAACCCATTTTATGGCAAGTATGAACATGAATACATAAATTGTTCAAGTATCTTCCTATTGCTACCATGCATGATGATTCTAAACACGAGTTTATATCAAATTCGTCATATTATCAAAACACACTTCACAAACTACTTGTTAATCACTTACAAGTAATCTTACATCAAATATTTAATAATTTCATTATGTCTAACGAAATTAAGCATACATATACACTCAATTTCATCTTGGATTATAATCCAACAATCTAATTGCAAGTAATCTACTTGTCTCTAATTCCAACTTTCACCAATCTAAGTTTTAAGACATACCTTATGATCCCCTTATCTAGGTGATCGTTAAAATGCGTTCATGCACTGATTTGGGTCTCGATTTGATCTTCAATTTGGTGGATTAAGCATGAACAAGGGTTTTGCCCTTGTTCTTCCTCCTGAGGATTGACCACAATCACACACATTTTGTGTGTTGTGTTTAATTTCTTGTGTTTTAAAACACAAGTTTCCTTTTTGACATCCTAAGTCCCTCAAGTTTAGTTTTTCTTTTGTTTAGTCCACATATAACACTTACTAGCAATTAACCATTATTATAACTAGGTTATTTATTTCTAGTTATTTTGTTTTACGGGTTCACTTTTACTACTAACGGTATTTTACCCGCTTTTTAATACTAACGTGGTTTGACTACCAAACCCGTTTTTGGGGTGTTACAGAACTCCTTTTCTTGCAACGAGCAATAACCTGGTTCCCCTTGAGCACCTAACATCGTCCACCACCAAACTTAACGTCTTGACCCTAATCATCTAACTACCCGACTGAGATCAACATATTTTTGTGTGCCTGGATTGACCATAACATCTCTTAAATACAGGTGGTTCCTACTAAAGTTTTCAAGTCGATGTTCCCCATACCCGTTACATCTAGAACCTCATTGTTCGCAAGTCGTACCTTACTAAAATCTCCAACTTCCAGGTTGTTTATCACCTCCATGTTGTGGGTGGCATGAAACTATGCAGCAGAATCCATCACTCAAGAATTAGCACTGCTCTCTACACTGCAATCAACGCATCATCTTCGTCGTAGTCTTTTGTAGTTATCACTTCCTTCTTTCATTGGGATATTGATTCTTAAAGTGTCCCACCTGTTTGCAGTTCCAACAAGTCACATCTTTCCGATGAGATAAGGAAACTCATCTGAATTTTTAGATAAACATAGATGAAGAGTGTGAGGGAAGAATGGGTGAAATATGGCGAGTTTGCAACAATGTTTTGGGAACAATATTGAAAAGTGGTTTTGTTGTAGTTCTAGGCTCACAAAGGGTGCTCTTACACGTATGCATGTATGTAGACAACCCAGACTTACCCACCCCATAATAGTTCGGTCATTGGTCTTCAGTTATCAAACATTTGGATTTCGGTCCTGGGTTGATTCAGTTCAGGCTGGCCAGGTCTGCAATTGATGCATTGCACACTTCTAAACGTATGTAGAACACGGTGATGCAAAAGAGCCGAGCCTGAACTCGACTTGGCTCAAGATCCTTTAACTTATGAAGGATCGAGCTTGAGCTCCGCTTGATTCGAACTTTGTTTCTAAAGCTCGAGCTCGACTCTTTTATTATTGTATTATTTGATTTATATTGAGTATAATAATTATTGGCAAATTGGAAATAAATAATCCCACCTTTTTAACTTTGGCCAATAATAATCCCAAGTCAGTTATTAGCCGATAATAATCCGAACTCGTCCATTTTTTTTGTAAAATAGTCCGTCGTTAAAAATAGCTTAACGGAGTTAAGTTTTTTCCCGAATTACAAACTGATATTTTAGGGCTTTTGATTAGAACGAGGATAAGAGTCGATTGATGTAAAACTTACCTCGAAATTGTACTCGAAATGACTTGATTTTTGTTAATTGAAGTTTAAACACCCGAATTGAAGCACCGTTTTCGTGGGTTGGGGGCAGTATTTTAGGTAACTTTTACATCAATCGACTCGTATCCTTGTTCTGATCAAAAGCCCTAAAACATCAGTTTGTAATTCGGAAAAAAACTTAACTCTGTTAAGCTATTTTAATGGCGGACTATTTTACAAAAAAAATTGACCAGTTCGGATTATTATCGGTTAATAACTGACTTGGGATTATTATCGGCCAAATTGGGAAAGTTGGGATTATTTATTTCCAATTTGCCATAATTATTTTACATATTAATTAGTATTTTTTCGTAATTTTATAAATAGTAATTATTATTATTCAAATATATATTTACTACATTAATTAAAAATTATATAAACATTGGGATCGTTTAGGCTCACGAGTCGGCTCGAGCTCAATAAGCAAAGCTCAGGTTATGGCTCGTTTACTAAAACAAGCTTGTTTTTAGGCTCGAGCTCGAGCTCATTTAAGTTCGGCTCGTTTCAAGCTGAGCTCGAGCAGCTTGCGGGTAGCTTGGCTCGTTTGTAACCCTAGTAGAACATTTACATAGATGTAGTACAACCAGCGAGACCTCCGAATCAGAATAGTCTCTTCCCTATGTCGTTGTTGATGTCCCGGTACTAGCTAGATCTGATCCAATTATCCATAGACTTAATGTTTATATCCAAAGACTGAAATTACGTGTTTCATTGTTAATCTTACGAGTCAATATATCCAATTATCCATAGACTGAATGTTCATAATTTGTTGTGACTTGTGACAAATAAAGCACTTTAGGTCTCTAGCAGTAGTAAAGCATGCATGTGACAAATAACGACATATAATTAATTGTTGATTTTCATTTTATATAGATAAGATGTATGTCATCTCATCCTATGCCAGAAGAGTTTCAAAACAAAGCAAGAGACAAAAAACTAAAAAATTCTACTTGGATGCACATGACAAGAAAGATGATACCCGTTTTAGGGACAATTCACTTTATTTACCACCCATTTATGCATTTATTTAAAGATCGAACCTCCGTTGTTATCTATAAGAGCTACTTTAATCATTATTAGATTGTGACTAATTAATTAGTAACCACAATTTAAAACTATATTAATATTAATTATTTAATTAGATAAAAGATTGATTCTTTCTTGTTGATGGAATGCTCCGTTTCATGATGATTGTCATGAGTCATATGACCAAACAAAGACCTTGTGGAGATTGCGAGCCACCCATTTTATCATCATTATTATTAACTTTTTTTGTGTTTTCAATTTTATCAATTATAAAAAGAAAACATTTTATATAATAAGAAGCAAGTGTCTTTACTATTCTATTAAAAGTGACATAAACTTTTCTTTCTAACTATAAAACCGCTCAAGTTTCAATACTACTCCATTATTGTAAACAAAAATATAATTTTAAATTTAAGTGACATGAGTTGAACAAATATAAAACTTTGTTCCTAGTTTGCTAATTTTTAAGTTTAACTTGACGTAGAAGATAACTGTGAAGAAAAAAAATATTAAATAATAATCAAGTTTCATTAACATTCCATTTAAGTCATGTGATTTAACAATCATGAAAAGAAGTTATAACAACAAATCAATATTAAAACTTGAATGGTTTTATAGTTAGAAAAAAATATGCGTAACTTAATTGAATTTTTTTAGTTAGAAAAAAGTATGAGTAATTTAATTGAAATATTATTGAAACTTTGTTACTATTTTATAATTTTTGTGTAATGAATTATACAAAATTGCGTGGACATCGTATATTACGACAAGTTTTTGCCAAGATGGATTTTTAATTTAGACGATCAACATAAATACAAAGTTGCAAATAAAAAATATAAAATACATATGAAACAAATGGAATAATTCACTTAACAATATTGTGGTATTTAGTGCCACATTGTATGTACCAACATTTAGAGTGGTATATGTTTGATTATGATTGGCCCCACCAAACAAAAGAAATACACATATCAAATACCTCCACAAAAAAAAATGATTAAAGTAATAAAGCATTGTTATGGGCGACTTATGGAAAACGGACTATGAGATAAAACATTCATTCATTCATTCTATATAAAAGGGGACTGTTTGATATAAACTAGATATGGGACAGAAACATCCCATATGTTCGATAATATATGTGAGAAAGTAGTAACTATTGAATTCACGCCGACTTTTTAAAATTAACTTAATTAATATATTAAAAGCTTGAGTTAAATATAATTAAACACATAACTAAATTGGTCTATTAATTAAGTACTTTTAGTATATAAATACTCGAAATAAGTATAAATACACAATCTATTTTATTATAACAAATAAAAAAATTGTGGATATAGATACCTAGTCCTCATAATATAAACGTTGTGATATAACTTTTGCATTTCTGGAAGTATGTTACGCCCTCCTTGCGATGTGCGCATATAATGTATATATGTGCGGGTTCTCATGGAAACAATAGTGAATTGCACTAATTTTAACGTGATTTTACTAATTTCGTGAAAATAACGTTAAAAGCGGCGGATGACTAATCATGCATCATGTAGTGGCGTTGATAGCCGAAAGACAGGGGGTACATGCACAAATCGGCTTGATACAAAACTACTATCGAGCACGGGGTCTCACTGGAAGCAACCTCTCTATTTCTATGGGGTAGGGGTAAGACTGTCTACATCTCACCCTCCTCAAACCCTACATAAATCTTAGTTTTGCTATTGGTGAGATTTACTTAATATGATGATAATGATGATTTCTAGAAGTGTGTTCATACACTCACACGCGTATCTATATTGCATTCTCATAGCTTCTATAATCTATATTTAAAAAAATGATTTTGTACGAGAATAAGAACATACATATATACTTGTCGAATTAATTCATTTATAAAAAAAGTGATTTTAATAATTTAAAGGTGAATAAAGCATATAAAGTTGTATGAACCAATATGGTGGCCATACATCAACAACCAACAATCACTATGAATACTAAATGTAACGTAAACATTTGTCTAAATTGCTGGCTACAAGTATTCATATATATTTGGTATGCTAATATATATATTTTATAGAAAAAGAAATGGATGCTCAAAAGGAAAATACAAACTTTATCTTTATGGATTCTTGAAATTTCTTAAATTAGAAGAAAAGAGATGAAATTAACAGCTGTGTTTCCTTTGTTGTTGACCAATATATGACTGCCACGCTTACACACTTGTAAACATACCATTGTCAAACAAAAAATATACTCAATTATTATTAATTTATGTAAAATTAAGAATCAGTTAAATTATACGATGTTTGGATTTTGTAGGCGAGGAATATAGGTTATGTGGTGGTTGTTGTAGATGTTTGTAGTCCTAGCAACTTATTATAACAAGGCCGTTCAAAATAAAACTTATTATAATAAAGTTGTTTTAATTTAGTTAAATAATTTTTAATAAACAAAAAAGAAGAAAATTTTAAAACTTATTTTCTTTCTCTTTCGCCTTTATAGAGTTTTGTTTTTAAACTATTATTATTTGAAACATCTAACTAATTATGTTTGTTTGTTATTTACTTTACATAACTGTTAATGTTATTTTTGTTTTTCAACAGATTTTAGGTTATACTAGACGTTTAACCTTTTATCTCATTTTATATTACGTAGCTGCATACATATTTGCTAGGCCTATAAACTAACTTCACTAGTTAGCGAGTCTTTAGTAGAAATAAAATAATTAAATGTTCTTGTATGCCGTCCTTTTCTATCAGTTAGGACATGATATTTTTCTAACGGCGAACTTCTTTTAATTTTGTCGTCTATGAGAGTTGAACCCAAATAATGTTGTTTTCACGTTCATTGATCAGTTAGTAAATTTTAATAGCCAATTCGAAAATCAACCCGATTTTTAATCGAAATTTGTGAAACCGACCTGAATTCAAATACTCGAGTTCAATTTGAATTTTGAATCCAAATTGAACTTGGTTGAGCTGATTCCAACATATTTAGGTAATTTGCTAAAAATGTCCAAACCAAGTTCCTACTGTGTTAGACGTGCAAAAATACAAGTTTTAACTACTTAGAAAAAACTAAAGTTAGATTCATATTTATATAATTATAAGACATATATGCACACACGGATTTTGGGCCAGGTTAGTTCAAAATTAAAGAATTTGAACAACTTTGTAAAGACATGTTTAGGAATTTGCTCCTGGTCCAAAACTGATTTAAAAACCACAAACCTAAATCAAACTTTTTATTATAATTAGATTTTATTTCAGTTTTGTTTTAAGCTGACTTAAACATTAAACACCTGTTTCAAAAAAATAAATTTTGATAAAAACATGTAAATATTCAGTATTCGTACTTTGAATAATGTATTAAATAAAAAGGTAGAATAATATAATTAGTTTTATTATACAATTATAATTATTTTTATCAATAATTTTCTTTTTCTAGACATGTAACAAAAATGTAATTATCGAAGATATTTTGTATTTCTTAAGCCAAAGAAATAAAAAAAGTAGGCAACCAAATTGAAGCCATACATGAACTTGAGTGCATGAGAGAAATATGGAAAGCCACGTGTATTTGCTTAGTTATTTCATTGGTGGAAATTATATGGACGACAAATATATTTTCGTAAATGTGTAGAGCTTAAAATATATAGAAGTATTAAATGAACTACAGATTAAAATTGTTTTAGCAGTTATTGTATGGGTTGGCAACTTTAAATACATTACTTAAGTTTTATAATAAATAAGTTAATAAATTTGTATAATTTCTTAAAGATTATAAAAACTAAACATAACTTGTATTAATTTGTTGTTGTAAACTAGTAAATTTATTTGAGGTAAGCCAGTAAGTCGAGAGAAAGAAACTATTTCAAGCATGACTTCCAACATATTAACGTCGAAGTAAAGTGGTTTAAATATTATCACATGACAAGTTAAAACATAACTTTTTGATTTGACACGTATTAAATTAAAAAAACTACTATCGATAAAGTGTGTAAATGAATTTTAGGAAGGAAAAGAAAGAAAGGATAAAATCATAGAAGACTTAATTTCATGAAATAAATTAAAACAAATGAAAAAAAAATCAAGTTTCGAGAAACAAGCCTGTAAAATACAATTTTGAATTATCTTTAATCACATAAAAGCAAAGGTGATTGGTTTTGTTAAAAGCCTTTGTTTTATCAATTCTTTTTGAACTAATACTAAACGTGTTAAGATTGTTAAAATATAATATGTATATATATATATATATATATATGATAAGTTTAGATAGAAAACCCTAAAAATTTGAGAAAACCCAACCTCCCGAAATTTTTTTTTTTTTTAAATAACACATGTAATATACATGTTTTTAAGAGTTTTGGGTAAAAAAACAAAAAAGCGCCGAATGATTATTTAAAAAAAATAAACAAATTTCAGCAACTTTTGTGACTAACATGTGTTAGACAAAACATGTTGAAACTTGTTTATTTTTTTAAAATATATCCCTTCGGCGCTTTTTTGTTTTTTTTTTTTTGGCGCAAAACTCTTGAAAACATGTATATTACATGTGTTATTTTAAAAAAAAATGTCGGGAGGTTGAGTTTTCTAGGGTTTTCTCAAATTTTTAGGGTTTTCTATATAACCATACCATATATATATATATATATGGTGGGAGTTGGCTACAAAATCCATTTTTTCTACAAAGTGTAAAAAGTCATAAAACACCATAATGTCAACTATAAAACACATTCAAAACCCACAAATCACATAGTGAAGATTATTAAAACACCATATTTGTGGATTTTATGTTGTGTTATGGATGATAAGGCTTTGATTATTGAACGACTAACATTAGTGTGTTTTATGTTGATTATCATGTTGTGTTTTATATTCATAGTTATATGATGGTGTGTTTGAAGATTTTAAGGACTGTTAGTGTTTAGATATTGTGTTTTAGTGATCTTAACTATGTTATTTGTGAGTTTTGAGTGTGTTTTATGAAATTGTGGCGTTTTATGACTTTGTACACTTTTTAGGAAAAATAGACTTTGTAGCCGAACCCTACCCTATATATATATATATATATATATATAGGGTTAGGATCATGTGAGAAGCACTAGGCTAATTGAGAAACTTGAGAATCATTATGGACCACACATTTTATCTAACTTTTTCGTAATATACACATACGTATAGTTTAAATTTGACTATATACATATGTGTATAATTCGATATACATATATGTATATAGTGAATTTTAAACTATACGTATGTGTATATTATGAAAAGTTTAGAGAAATGTGTGGTCCAGAATGCTTCTCAAATTTCTCAAATATGGTGGACTTATCTTATGATCACTACCTTATATATATATATGTATGTATATATATATATGGTTAACGTACAATAATCCTTAAAACACGAGTGTACACTGTGAAATTACGCACGTTGTAAAAGTTAAAACCTTAATCACGCATGTTGAAAACCATAACATGCTTCCTATCATAATTATAACATGTTTCATTACATAAGTATAACATGCGTGATTAGGATTTTGAATTTTACAACGTGCGTAATTTCACAGTATACCCTCGTACGTTAAGCAATATTGTATTTTATATTTTCACTATATATATATATATATATAGGGTTAGGATCATGTGAGAAATATTAGGCTAATTGAGAAACTTGAGAAGCATTATGGACCACACATTTTCTCTAAGTTTTTCGTAATATACACATACATATAGTTTAAAATTGACTATATACATATGTGTATAATTCAATATACATATATGTATATAGTGAATTTTAAACTATACGTATGTGTATATTACGAAAAGCTTGGAGAAATGTGTGGTCTAGCTAGAATGTTTCTCAAGTTTTTAAATAGGGTGGATTTATCTTAGGATCCCTACCCTATATATATATATATATAGGGAGAGGATCATGAGAAATCTACTTAAATTTGAAAAAACTAACTAAAAAAGCCAAAAAAGTATAAAAACCATACAATTTTTTTTACATCTTTTTTTATAAAAAATTGCTGTTTTTTATGTATATAAAAAACTTTTTTTTCAAAAAAAAAAAACTTATACTGCACATGTGCACTGTATGTGTACTACACATGTGCATTATATGTTTTTAAAAAAAATATATAATATATATATAGCGATTTTTTTTAAAAAAAATCAAAAAAAAATTTGATATGTTTTTTTGGTTTTTTAGTTAGTTTTTTGGTTTTCTCATTTAAACTAGTTTTCTTATGATCCATCATATATATATATATACACGTATTCATTAAATAATTATAAAATCATTTAAAGAGATAAACTCAAACAAACTTAAGCTTGAAAATTTACTCATAAACAACATTCGAGCATTGGATATATAGCCCGAAAGGAGTTGAGCTCGGCTCATCACGACTTTTTACTTATCTAGTTAACCATCTCTAGTTTTATCTGTACCTATGTAAATCTAGGTATGTGTATCTAAGACTTCGGTATTTGGTTGAAGATTTAAGTCTTATATATATATATATATATATATATATATATATAAATATGACAAACGTATCATTTTATTGTGAACAAAGTATTGTTCATAAAAAAGAAAAGCATACAAATATTAAACATCACATTTTATTTTAATAAAATAAAAAGAAATAACAAAATTTATAAGGAATAATGATTTTAGCATCAAATAAAAGAATAAAAACATAGCATGACTGAATTTCAAGCAAAGCCCAACCACCCAACTATCTCTCCCCTCCCAACCCATATTCCAGAAAAACAAATAAAAAAAACGCGTTTTCCTTCCTTCCTTCCTTCCTTCTTTCGGCTTTGTATTGTTCTTTTCCATCCCCTGTCCCCCTTCAGTTTCATATATAAACCCACCCACTTATTCCCCTTCCAATCCATTCAAACTTCAACTCATGGCCACTACACCCTTAACCCCTTCGTTCATCGTGTTCTTCATATTTTTCAACTCCGTCTCTTCCTCCAATCAAAACGATTCTCTCTCCTTCACTCTCACTTACCTTCCGCTCTCTCACCAATCCGCTGCGGCTAAAATACGTACCGATACTCTCTCTCAACAGGCGTCCTCTTCCGGTTCTAACCATCGGTTGTCGTTTAAGTATTCGCAGGCGCTTATCGTTTCGCTACCCATCGGGACCCCACCGCAGGCCCAACAGATGGTTTTAGACACTGGCAGCCAATTGTCATGGATCCAGTGTCACAACAAAACCCCCACGACGTCGTTTGATCCTTCTCTTTCTTCTTCTTTCTCTATCCTCCCTTGTAACCATCCTATTTGCAAACCAAGAGTTCCGGATTTCACCCTCCCCACCACTTGTGACCAAAATCGCCTTTGCCACTACTCTTATTTCTACGCGGATGGTACATTGACCGAGTGTAATTTAGTCTGAGAAAAAATTACCTTTTCTCGGTACCAAAGTACCCCTCCTGTCGTCCTGGGATGCGCTACTGCATCCAAGGACGTTGAGGGTATTTTAGGTATGAATCTCGGAAGGTTGTCCTTCGCTTCCCAAGCGAAAAGTCAACGTTCGCCCAATTTTGATCCCTTCGCGTATACCGTTGGCATGGAAGGGATCAGAATTGGTGCGAAAAGGTTAGAATACCGCGGTCAGCGTTTCGACCGGACGCTGGTGGGTCCGGTCAAACATTGATTGACTCGGGAACCGAGTATACTAATTTAGTAAACGAGGCGTATGACAAGATTCAACAAGAGATTACAAAGCTTGTGGGCTCAAAATTGAGAAAAGGATACGTGTATCGTGGGTCGTTGGATTTGTGCTTCAATGGAAATGCAATGATGATCGGACGGTTGATAGGGAACATGGTGTTTGAATTTGGTAAGGGTGTGGAAATAGTGATAAGTAAAGACAGGGTACTAGATGATGTGGGACGTGGGATCAGCTGCTTAGCGATCGGACGGTGGGAAAGATTAGGGGTTACTAGTAATATTATAGGGAACTTTCATCAGCAAAATCAATGGGTAGAATTTGATATCATGAACCGCAGGGTAGGGTTTGGTGGAGCCGACTGTAGTAAATCAGTGTAAAGAGACGTGTGGTGGATCAGAGTGTGGTAAATATGGTACAACTGTACAAGTTTTTATACAGTCTTAAATTACCCATATACAATCTAGTGTGTGCTGGTTCAGGCATACCTTTTGTATAAACATACGAGTAAATTTATGGAAGTGCTGCTTTTGCTTTGTAGATTTTTAACATTAAATTCATGATTTTATTAGTCACAAATTTATATTAATAATTGTAACGAAAACACATCTTTTTTGAACGTTCAACAAAGGTCAGTCACCCGGGTATATTCATTCAGGGCCGACCCTGAGAATTCATGTACCCTGTTCGAGCTTGAAAAAATGTGTCCTTAGGCTTTAACGAAATTGGGTATTGAACTCACCAAAGATATAAATCTAAGGCCAATGGGCAAATTACTAATCTAAACCATAAAAATAGTTTTGTAAGTGTGTCTATGTTGGTGTTTGTATGGGTATACCTTATTAATTTATTTACTTTTACATATACATATCGGAGTTTTTAAAAAAATAATGTGTCCTTCGAAATACGGGCCCTAGCCAGTGGTCCTCCCCGCTCACCTTTAAGGCCGACCATCGATCAAAACGCCACTTACGCCGCGATCGTAGACAACGCAGGTGACTTGGCTCGTCACCAATTCTAGAGGAAATCCATCGTCGAAAAACAAACTATAGTAAAAGTGTAAAACTCCTAACTCATGCATGATATTTTATCACGAAGTGTTAGAAAAAATCACTGGGGTACAGCTAGTCGCTACCACTTTGGTATTAAAATAATAATAATCTACAGTTTAAAGAAAATAAATCGTGCGTTTTATGAATTGAATATCAGTTGATTGAGCTTATCCAAAATTGAAATCATATGACAAGTGGAAAGCTTATAAATCATGACAAATTACTCTTAAGAACTCATTTATTTTTAGCGCTGGGACCATGCTGCGTCCATGCCGACTGAATTTAAAGCGAGATAAGATCTAACATTTGTTTTTGTTGTATTTGTTTTAGCTTTTAGGTTGATTAAAAAATAAAATTACATATAGGAAGTATAGAGAATCATCAATGATCTCTTGGTCTGGTGGTTAAAAGAGAGATAAGAAGTTTTGCTTTTCTTTGGGGTTCTAGGTTTAAATCTCTACAAGGAGAATTTTAATACTAACTTGGTGATACTAACATACTAAACCATTAAAAAAAAGTATAAAGAATCAGAGATGTGTTACCGTTGTATTTTAGACCAGGGTATATAAGAATCATTATGATATTTTGAACGCATCATTCTAATTGCACATGAAGTTTATAAGTCAAATCTAAACACTTTGGATGCATTTTTTGCAACTAGTTTAAATATCATTGTAGATGGACAATTATACACGCCGTTATAATATAATTTAGGTGAATCGTTATAATTAACAGTAAATCAATAGCTTGTAGATAGATAACTTAGACACACCGTTTTAATATAATTTAGATGTATTGTTATAATTAATAATGAAGCAACAATGTAAAAAAAGTTATTTTTTAAAATGTGTACACAAATATATATATTTGAACGTCATTTTTTATATCTAAATACCATATAATATTACACTTACGGGGGTTTGAACGTGCACTACTTTTGCTGGAACAAACATCATATCACTGGAGGCCACTTAATCACGAGTGTGTGTTAATGTTAAATCTAAAAGAATAAATGTAAAAAATATATATAAAGTTATTTGAGTTTAAAACCTGAAGAAACTTTGGTAGAAAAAAAAAAGTAAACAACGCATATCCCATTCAGACTCTTTAACTATTTTTTGAACTTTTATACAAAGATTCAATTTTAACCCTAAAAAATGGTGTCACCTAACAGTTTAAAATCACTTTATACATTAAATATCAACTTGTACATATTGGTCGTCTGCTACACGTTTTTACTGCAAAGAAATTAAGAATTCACTTTAGCTTCACTCATCAAATGTAAAGAACATGACCTACAAACTTTTCGTGGTCATGGTTTTTTATGAATATTTAGGAAGTTAAAAAGCTAAACGAGGTCATAATATATTCAAAGGATAACACTTATGGATATAAATGGGACACGTCATCCAATGGCACCTTATTCCAGAATATAAAATTCTTAACAATTACCAGGGGTCTTGCTATTCACACACTCCTACCTACCCACTTGTCTATTCACACATCCCCAGTGTCGAGCTGTGGTTAAAGCGCGACGTTTTGGTCCGGTCATCCAGACAAAGACTGACGGGTGTCTGATGGATCTGTTGATCTGACCAAAACGCCGAGCTTTGGCAGCGTTTTAGTCCTGTCAACATTGTGTTAAATGTGTGTTTTTTTTGTTTTCCGGTAATGATCTCTTCTCTAGATGTATGTTAATCGCATCATTTTCATCATCAAAACACTTTGTATTTTGCATATGTTCTTTCTTACTTTTGTGATATTATAGTTCAATATCGACTAAGTTAATTTGTTAGTATATTTATAAAATTTTGTTTATTTATGGCACTTATCTAAATAAAGGTCGATCGTTCTTTAATTGGTAATTATCATTTACTAACTTTCTAAAAGATTTTATTGTGGTTGTAATTTAATTATAAAAGCAAATTAAGATTAATCAAGTTATTATTTTATTTAGTTTTATTTTTAAAGCATAGATGTTGTAGTATATGAAACTCATTTTTATTAAAGATTTAGTTATATTTTTGAAATTTGAAATAGTTTATTTGTGGTATTATTTTTATTAAATATTCAGTTATATTTTTGAAATTTTGAAATAGTTTATTTATGGTATATTTCTAAATCAGTTTAAATTATTCTTTAATTTGAAATTATAATTTATTAACTTCCTAAATTAGCAACTTTAAAACCAATCAAGTGATTATGTTACTAACTTTAAATTTTAAAACACATATTTTTATATTACATAAAATTCGATTATATTTGATATTTAGTTATATAGATTTTTAAAAGTTTGAAATTTGAAATATGTATTTTTATTGCAGATTTCTAAATTAATTTCAATCATTTCTTTAATTTGTAAATTATCATTTATTAACTTCCTAATTTAACAACCTTAGAATCAAAACTTATTTTATTTGTTTATTATCGAATATAAAATATTTAGTTATGATGGTAATACAATTATGGAGCAAATTAAGACCAATCAAGTTATTGATTTTAATGTATTATATATTTTTATATTTAGTTACCAGGTTTGCGATTTTGTATATTTTTTGGTTTTTGTAATTTTCATTTTATGTATATTTTTTATAACATTTTGTCATGTAATTTTCATTAAGGATAATGATGTTAACTTAAAAGGGGAGAGCACTAAGGAAAACATGGTGATTATATATGATGTTGATCACTTTTCTTTTTATTGTGCATATATGATGTTATTATATATGATGTTGATTTTTTACAAACTCATTCGGAAAATACTAACTTCGTTGTTCTTATTTTTTTTGAAGATCCGTAAACATAACTTGCAGGTATGTTATTTAGATGTTGTGTTTTATGTACTGTATATCTTTTATCTGAAGTGTTGATGATTTTGTATATTTTTCATCATCTGATTTTGATTTTCTGTTTTAAGAATATGATGGATGTTTCTTTATGAGTTCATCTATTATGATACTTGCCGGTGTTTTTTTTTCATTTGTTTTTTCATGATGAATCCTAAATCTTCCATCACAATCGGACTCAGATTCTTCGTCGAACAATACAGGTTAGTTAAAATTTGTTGTTGTTTTTTGTTTGTTTATCGGTATTCTATTTGTTTTAAAAGTTTATGTTCTTTAATTATATTTTGAAATTTTAAGAATCAATGTTTAGAATCTATGTTTTGTTAGTTTTTATTGTAATAATTATTTATATTTTATTCATTGTTAACTTCAAAAAATATGTTCTTTTATTCTTTATTTTGATGTGATTTGTTATTTTTTGGTATTCTGATTTTGTTTCTATAAATAAATTACTGTTGTAAGTTTAAAAAATATTGTTATTTCTTTTGCAGATATGAATCCCAATAACAACAATCCTTTTTTAAAGTTAATCAATGATGATGATCCAATATTTTTGGTATGTTTTTTTTACTTTTCAGTTTACTAAAGTATTGTTGTTGCTTGTATGTGTTTTATCTCAATTGATAGGAGATACCATATGATTTTGCTATGTTATTGTGGGGAGAACAATTGTCGTATGGTCAATGTGTTACAATTGTTGATGGTGACAAATTATGGGTGGTCAAAATTAAAAGAAATGTGTTGGGCCCTATTTTGGATGATGGCTTTGCTAAAGTCGTTAGGGAGAGCGGTTTAAAAAAGATGATTATCTTTTGTTCAAGGCTCTGCCATCTACATTATATCTATCAGTATTTAAATTATGTGTTTTGGAGAACTCTTTTATCACTTCCATTAGAGCTGATGATGATTTCATTGTAAGTATTAGATATCATATAATCACTTTGTTTTATACCATTTTGTCTTGTGCATATTTTGTTTACTTTAATTTGTGAATGCTTTACAGCTCATGGCGGACAAATACCGGAGACAATTTACGGCAAGAGTTATAAAAGTGGATCAGCAACTGTTTGTGTGGGAGATAAGTTTTGGAATGTCAAGATGGAGGCGTAGTCCGACAAATGTGCTTTCACTGATGGATGGTCTAAGCTGATTGAGGCTCTCGCATTAGATACCGGTCTACTTTTATATTTACAATGGCTGAATATGAGACTTTTGAGTTTTCCGTTTTTTAATCATGAAACTGGTACTGAAATCTATTTCAAAAAGGTTGAAGTTTATGTTTTAGATTATCCTATTTATGGTGATGAAGGATTTGATCTACTGCTTGCAGTTGGTGTTATACGGCTTATATTTAATTATTTTTTAATACGACATTATTAGTTGATCTTGAACTTCAAATTGACGCTCTTGTAATTTTTTTTGTAGTCGAAAAACAAGGAGAAGCTGCTGACTAACGAAAGTGATGTTGATGAAGGTGTTGCTTGTAATGTAGTTGGTGACTATATGCAGCTTTCAACTTTTGAGTCTATTCTTAATGTATATACCTATTTTTAATATAAGTTAAGAGACTTTAACATTCATATTTTGTTGTGTTATTTCAACTTTTGTTTTCTATTGTAATTTTGTAGGATACCGATGACTCCAAATTCGATCAACATATTGGCACTCTAATTGCGATGGAAGACGTTAAACAACATGTAAGTTTATAATTTCTGTTTTTTAGCAGATTTTATAATTTTTATTAGTATTTGTGCTATATTAAATGGTTCTACTCTTTTTGTGGTATGTAGTTCAAAGATGATTGGAATACAGAAACTAATGTTTTTATTGATTCTTTGTCTGCTGCCTATCGCTCTCATGTAACAGTGTTTACAACCTGGCTTATATATTATATAGTGTTTTTAATTATTTCATTGTATAGTTATATGTTTGTTATTCACTGTTATGTAGATTGGCCCTAAAGGGAAGTAGAAGGTTGTCTTTGATGATGAGACTGTATCTCCAAAGGTTGTTTAGTATATATTAACATAGTCTAATATTAATTTTCAATACTTATATTGTAATTTTTATCCTATTAGTTGTATTATTTAGCATATTTTATTGATACAAAACAAAATTTTCATGTATAGGTTTACAGTTATATAAGCCTTTTCATGTATACTAAATGGGTTTACAGTTATATAAGCCTTTTAATCAATTTATTCTAAGGTTATATGTTACTTCGTTGATGTTTTGTAGGTTGATCCTAAAGGGAAATCAAAGGTTGATGTTGGAGATGAAAGGGTGTCGTCAAAGGTTGGTTACGATCCGATAAGATAATTTGATCTTTGTTTTGAATAAGTATAATTACTAATTACAAGTTTTCTTTGTTTCAGATGAAAAGCAAGTTTGAGATGGATGTTGATAATTTTTTGATACCAAGGAATACATTACATGTATAAAAAGTGGCTTAATTATTATATCATTCTTTTAATTACGTCATTCTATAGCAATATGTTAATTGTTTTATATTTGTTAGGTTGACCGGAAAGGAAAATCAAATGTTGTTGTTTGTGAGCAAAGGCTGTCTTCAAAAGTTATTTCTGATGTAAGATTATCATTTTATATTTGTTTACAAAATTGATGTATTTTTATCATGTATTTTAATCCATTAGCTGTATTGTTTACACATCTATTTTATTTTTTAATATTTTTTTGAAGGTCGGAAGAATGGTTTTAGGTGAGGAGACGTCGAAAAACATTTCTACAATAGATTTATATAATCCTAAGGTGTTAAATAGTGTGAAGGTTTCAAGATTACCAAATCATAGATTGGTATTAAAGTTGGGTGTTCCAGTGATGCTTTTGAGGAATATTGATCAGCAAAACGGTTTATGTAATGGTACACGTCTTCAAATTACACGTCTTGGTAAACGTGTTATCGAGGCTGAGATATTATCGGGAGGTAATGTTGGTTACCGTCGGACAAGAAAATACCCTTTAAGTTCCAACGAACACAGTTTCCAATAACCGTATGCTTTGCGATGACTATTAACAAAAGTCAAGGACAATCTCTATCAAGAGTCGGTCTTTACTTGAGAGACCCTGTGTTTTCACATGATCAGTTGTATGTTGCATTGTTGAGAGTAAAGACTAAAGATGGCGTCAAGCTTTTAATATTTGACAAGGATGGGAGGCCGACAAATCAAATGACGAATGTTATTTACAAAGAGATCTTTGGGAATTTGTAGCTTAACATTTTGAATTCTTTTAGAACTTCAAAGTTTTTTTGTATTGTTTTTTATATTAACTTTATTGGATTTGCTATTTTCTTTTGTTATAATTACATTAGAACTTTAAGGTTTTTTAGTGTTTTTTTTTATTCTGACTTTCTTTATTGTTTATAAATATTTTGAAGTTTGGTAATCACTGATTTTTTATAAGTAATATTTCACATATTTAAAAGATAAAATAATTATGGAACAACTTTTTGTAAAATTAATGATAATATTGTATAGAATTTTTAATATAAAGTAGACGAAAATATAGATTCTAAATATATGAAACCATGCTTATTCTTAGGAATACCACGTATAACAATATTACATTTTTTAAAAGACTCATGATATATCTATACATCTAATAAAGCTGAAACTTAGGAGACAGGGTTTTTAAATCTCATTTTTTCCGTCAAGACTCTTCCAATTCCTTATGGTGCAATGCTATGGACGATCCATATTACAAAAACGGGTCAAAATTGCTCCCATATATGAGGTTATAACCCGACTTCACAAGTAAGCCAACTTCAGACGCTCCTAGGGTTTCATCGAGACATCCCGTTCATCATCTCCGCCCCTCATCTACACCCTCTCATTTATCTCTCTCTGGCCACCTCCGTTGGCCACCGCTTCTGCCAATCTTAAGGTTATGATTTTAGGGTTTTTCAATAATCTGTTTTGATTCAGTTGCATTCCTAATCTTAAGGTTATGATTTTTGTCACTTTGATGCTGTATTTTTAGCATTCGGGAGAAGTTGGTTCTGCGGCGGCTAGGGTTTTGCTGCGAACCCGATGATGCTGCGTATTGGATCTTTTTACTGTGGCGACACACAAATGTCGTTTCGGTCAAGGTATGATTCCTATATAAAGATATTAGTCAGATTTTTTCTCTTACTTTGTATTAGTTGTTTTTTTGGTATTGTATTTTTATTCGTTTCGATCTGAATATTAGGTCTATTTTTTTCAAATGTTCTCTTCTTAGTTGATTAAAAAAAATCCTCACTCTGATTTGTTCTATAAATCATTTAGTTTTGGGTTTTTTTTATCTGAATATTAATTGTTGTTGATTCAATCAATCGTTTTAACATAGTTGATTATGTATGGAGTTGATCAAAGAGAGATTATCGCATCTGGAAAACCTCTACTTTCATAGGGCTAAGCAACCATCCGCTCTCCTTTCGTCCCAATGTAAATCCAAACACCAAGATCTTTACTCTTGTGAAGTCCCTGTTTTCTTAGGTACCAATTTCTACTTTTATGTTTCAGTATACCTTAATCAAAGAGCTTTTATTTATATTTATTCTTTTAGTTATTGTTAAAGTAAGGTAGATAACCACCAAGGGAAAAATATGTTTAATGCGGTGAAGTAAGTTGTTTTTAATATCATGTTCATGACATTAGTAATATTTCAGGTTACTAATTTGTTTTACATTTATATTTCAATTTTTTCAATAAATCCACATATCCATTTAATATAGAATTCAAAAAAATTAGAGGTTATTCTAGGATCTTGATCCAATCCTTAAATTGCAATCTATGTATATGAACCATCTAGAAATGTCAAATATAACCATCACTTTCACAAATTAACTCTTAGATGGAGGGGTTCGCTAACAAGATGATACATTTTTTAAAGTTGAGTTAAATGCTTGGTTGGTCCCTATTGTTTGCAAATATTGCAGACTTGGTCCCAGTGGTTCACTAATTACACGCTTGGTCCCGGTGTTTGTAATTTTTGCACTCGTGTGGTCCTTACCACTAACCAATGTTAAATTTATGAGTTAAGTGAGTGCAAAATGACTAAATTACCCCTAAACAATTAAACACATAAAAAAACAAAAACAGATGGGCCCACCTTCTCATCTTCTTCTTCCCCACCTCTCTCTTTCCCTCTGTAAAACCCACCACCACCTCCACCTCCACCTCCAACCCACCACCACTACCACCTCCTCCACCGTCAACCCACCACCTCCACAGTACATATATTTAAAACCACCACTTCAACCCACCTCCACCGTCAATACACCACCTCCCCAGCCACCTCCACCTCCACCTTTAACCGACAACCACCACCTCCATCACCAACACAACCGCAACACCAACAGTCAAACACGCCGGAAAAACGATGAATCACCGTCACCAATCACCGTCTCCCCAAACCACCATCACCATCTATGTTAAAACCACCGTCTCCCCAAAAAGACCGTTCAGGCAAATAAATGGCTTCTTAGCTTTTGTTTAGAGATAAATGGCACTCGTGAGTTGCAGATATCTCATTTGATTCTATATTTATAATGTCGTATTGTTTCCACTTAGGATTTTGAATTATTTCAACCATGAATATCCAATCAATCATCTTCAATCATCTGGGAGGAATCAATTCATTTCAATTTCAGTGCAATGCGAGGGAATATAGCTTTACCGGTCAAAAGTAGGCTATGAAACATTTTTAAGTTGTAATAACATGACTTTAAGAAACCAGTGTATAGTAGCAAAACCCATGACCATCTACGTCCGAACTGAAAACAAACCTGCCGGGTAAAAGGATCCGGCAAACAAGCCTATTGTTGCGCGCCGCCTCTGGTGGTTTTTTAAAGAAGATGCTGCAAACGAGCCTACAAGGGGAGTCGGTCGTCAGGGGATCACCGGAGGACGCCGGAATTATGCCGTTCTTAGAGAGAGAGAGAGAGGAGAAGGAATGGATAAAGGTTTAGATGTGTGGTATTAGGGGAGAGATAGAGAAGATGAAGAAGGTGAGGATGTGGGCCCATATGTGTTGTTTGTTATTTTGTTATGTTCAGGGGTAATTTAGTCATTTTACACACACTTAACTAATAAATTTAACATAAGTTAGTGATAATGACCACCCGAGTGCAAAAATTACAATTATTAGGACCAACTTTGTAATTAGTGAACCACTAGGACCAAGTCTGCAATTTTCGCAAACCACAGGGACCAACCAAGCATTTAACTCTTTAAAGTTAGAATATGTACGTCCAGACTACAATAAAATAAAAGAATCCATATACATATTTTACATCAACCACGGTTACTTAGCAGGCTTATACGAACACTTTTTTGTGTGTGTTATAGCTATGTTGTAGTGTACATTCCAGCTAAGATTGGGTTCTTTAATCATTATTTATGATAGGTTCGTTTATAACCTGCAACCAAGTTTTTGCTTTCATGGTGTAAGATTCTTTGGGTTTTAATAATGGGTTATTGTGTTTCTTATCAATGCTAGAGAATTGAATACTGTATGTTTATTTAATGTTTTGATCACAAAAATTATTTATTATTAGATACACCACTCTTGGATTTAGGCTGATAGTGTAGCGCCACTTAAATCGCTTTACTCTGTTGTCGAATCTCGATTGAAGCGATTTGTTTCCTAGAACATAATTAAGAAGATTGCAATAGAAGTAAGTTTTGTAACACAACACTTAAGCATTGTGATGTGAAAGTTTTGAAGACTGGCAACCTAAATTGTGTGAGATAAATGATATCCAGAATAAAAAAAACCACCTGGTAAAGACCTGTTGGTGTTGGCAAAGTCAATATTTATCGAGATACGACCATATTGGCACAATTTCAGAAGTTTTATCCAAGTGTGAAGTTTCTTTGTATTTTTCTTACAGGTGAATTTGTATTTGGTACTAGCATAATACCACTATTAGTGTTCATATATGTATTTGATACTAGCATACTACCATTATTTATTTCTTTTTAAAGCTGATTGTTGTTGCTTGGAATGGTGCTGGAAGTTCGACCACAATATTCAATTTTGATGTTTTAAGAAAGTGCTGAGTGTCTTTATAACAACTTCGATATTCAATCTTTGGTCAAGTTGTGTGGAATATTTGCTTTTAGAAGTGTTCTCTCTATTTCTTGCATTTTTTTTCCAATTCTTTTTGGTCTTTAACATATTCTGCATCTCATGCTGAGAAAGACCCCAAAATTTTACTTTGATAAGTAAGTGGACTTATTTCTTCTGTAGCCGTTATTGAAATGTCACTGATTTGGAAGGCAAAACAATGCAATGCTTTCTATGTCAAGCTAAGATACCTTTTGAATGTTGTATCAGCTGTCATATGGGTGGTAGTTTTAATAGTTACTTTCTCCCATTCCATATGATTGTTCATTTTGACGGTTATTGTCTACCTGCCAGCAAACATTTTTGTTGTTGTATTGTTTCTTTTCCATTTCATAATGCATTACCTTGGGACTTATGACTACAGATTTCTGATACTCATGATGTGGTGGTCTCAGGTACAGACATCAGATAAAACACTGTATCCATTCATCTTCTTTTGTGGTCTACAACTCCATTATTATTTAAGGAATACTAAGTTCAAAACTTATGAAATATGACAGCCTCACCTTTTTGTTGGAATAGAATTGCAAGAAAGCACATTAACTATTTTCAAATAAAGTGAATTTATGTATAATTTGTTGAGACTTGAGTGCCACATTGATCTGTATGTGACCGTTGTTAATTTAAAATTTCAGGTACACAACCTTTTGGATTCTACTAATCATTACAAAGCTGACATTTAGTTACTACTTAGAGGTTTTGTTCTCAGTGCTTCAACTATCTCAGATGATGTTGATGCGGACACTGAAGACGAGTAGCACGACGGTCGAGTGACTAACGGAAACGACGACGTATCGGGAACGTTTGCAATCACCGATTTTTCTGAACTCGATGAGTAAAACCGATGATGATTATAACTAGATGAGTAACATTTACGTAAAATTTTAGCTTGGACAGTGCCTTTTTCACCATTGATGGTATGCTATAACTTAACTTAAAACTACTTATTTCATTTTAGAGGGGCTTTAAAGAAAATTCTCTAAATATAGTGACAAGTAACCAAGATTACCATTTTTTTTAAAATGACCCTTCGAATCCGAGCCCATCAAATGTTTTACCATGGCTGGCCCAACTTGCATGTCTTACCAGGCATGGAAGGACCCGTGATATGCATCAATATGATCTTTTTTTCTTCATGAAATCGGGTAAGATCATGTTTCTACAGTATCTCTATTAAAGCATTCATGGGTTTTGAATTGTCATTCTTAAATCTACGTGTGTTCTACATTTATACAAGAATATAACTGATGTGAAATCAATTTACCATTTGCAGGACTACACGCCAAATACCTCGCTACAACAATCTGTCAACTACTTCTTCAAGAGGCCATTTACATACGTTTGTATTACCATGTTTTCATTTAGTAAAAACATTTTTATTACAAGTTGTTTTGTCATCTTTAAAGTCAAGTTCGAGTAATGAAGACTTTGAAGTTGCACCTGTCCCTGTCTGACCATTTGGTGTGTAGTGTAGGGGATGAAACTAAAGCGAGGTTTTGGGTTGATAATTGGATTGATGGCTCTTTGGCAGAGGTGACTGGATTTATTTAGGCTTACCCAAGACAACTCTGTCTGGATCAGTGACAACCGAGTTTTTTGGATGGAAGGAGTATAGTTTGGAGGTGGACTTGGAGAGATCAGAATCTGGACCGGGGGGGGGGGGGGGGGGGGGGGGGTGGTGGTGAAGGAATTTCACAGCTTATAGTGGTGTATTTTCTGACTTGACTCAGCGTGCCAATATTTCACTATTTAAAACCCTCCTCTAGCCTCGGTAAATGGAAATGGAAATATGGAGACGAAGACCTTTTTTTGGTGGCTAGAGTGCGGGTAGACATCGATAAAGCGAGACATCAAGATCATTGTGAAGTATCTGGACCTAAGGATCGTGGTCATGTTCAAGAAGACGATTCTACTAGCCAACGTGATGATCAAACGGGTCAAAATGATGTTCACGAGGACGATCCAGTAAAACAATTTGAGAGGATGACTACGGTGGTCCAACACAAGATGACTACATGGGTCCAACACGAAGTTCATTTGCTTCTTTTTTTTGTCTTGCTTCCACAATTTGAAGTTCAGAGTATGACTGTTGTGAATTAGGGGACTTGACAAAAACATATATTGATTTTGGTTACTGTATGATAAGCGAAAAAAAACACAACGAAAGATGAAACTTAAGTAGTTCTATAGCTGGAAAAAAAATACATCTAACTTTAATTGGTGAATATTTAACTTGGTTATTTGCAAAACAAATTAGCCATTATCTATTGTTAAATCTTTCTTATTGGATGTTAACATAGTTGTGGGCAAGTTTTTGTGAATGCAGGTTTGCAAAATATGGTTCAGGATGATCTACCCTGAACTAAAAGAACTGGTCAGATGTTTAACATTAAAGGGTTGTTTGAAGACCCTCAAAGATCAAGCTGCCAATTTGTATTCATTGATAGGATGGTTAGCTTCACTCGAATCATCAGGCACACCAACTCTGCTCCGGTTATAAACGGAAAACAACGGTATACGGGATTGTAATTATGCTAATATTAACTTACCTCATTGTTTTTTCATCTTCTTTTTTAAGCGACTATATATGACCAAACGTTGCTAATAAAATTAGGATAAGTACTGACTATTTGTTTGGTATTTTGGTCCGTTTGAGGTACATCGGAAGGTATAAATTTCTCTTGAGAAACAAGAGTTTTAGGTGATAAGAGGCAGAGTAAGGAATATCTTATTTTAAAGCAATTAGATTATGAGATCGAAAGAACTCAAACTAGGCTTTTATAGGTGAATTTGCTTTATGTGGAGTTCACGTCACCATAAAACAGTTTGGGTGGCTACATGTCACTTACGAGTGAACGTGGATGTTTCGAGTGGGACATGTGATTATTTTGAGTGGAATGTGGCTTATTTGAGTAGGATGTGATTGTATCCATGACGAGATTTGTCTAATAATGGGAGGCTCATGACGTGCGCCGTTATGTAATGACGTATCAGCCTTTGGAAAATATGTGCTTAAAGTTGCAAAGGTAATCAAAAGGCCATGGGATAGGGGCCGTTGTTTAAGAATAGACCATCTTGATTGTTTGTTTACCCTTGGAAAAATATATGAATATAATTCTTTAGGGTTGCAAATCTTATGTAGACTTTTATTATGTAAATTGTTATGTTCATTGTGTTGATGTGCCTTCGTTTAATAGACGTCCGACTTCGTGTGAGTATAAATGCAAATATCACCGCACCCATCCATTTAGTACATTTTAGTCAACCACTTATATCCATCAACTTTAGAGTGCAATAGTGTTATTATTTATTACTTTTTTTGTCTACCTGTGTTTCGCAACACGCGTGTTTGTTTCAAGTGTATGTTGTTTATACTCATTAAGTTAGGTATCCACCTAAAGAGATGGGTTTAGAAATCCATCACTTTTCATTCATGTTCCGGAACATGGATCCTATCATTAAACTCATATCCATAGTGTTTCCTTAGTACAAATCATGCACCACCTTATATATGTTGTATTCCTATTTAAATCAAGCATGCCTATTTAAATTAAGCTGACTGGTGGATCTATTTGTTATTTGTTCGTCTTCAGTTCAAGCCTCTATTGGTGCCAGTTTGGTATGTCTACTAAGTAGTATTTTTTTTAAGTTTTTAATATTGAAGTATTTTTTTATTTCACAACGTATTATTTTGTCAAACCGCGAAGTTCGCGGGTATTAGCACTAGTAAAATAATATAAGTGTTATAAAAATATAAGAAGTAATCAATTTATGGCTACTCTTAAATACTTTTAAAATCCAGCTTATAAAATTTATTTTCTTTATAAATAACACGATTTATTTTTAATTATAAAGTTGTACAACTATTTTCGGAAAGTGTTTTTTTTTATTAACACCGTTATGGAAACTATTAAATAGATAGTCAATTTAGATATGTGTACTTAATAAAACTGTTTCTAAAATATACAATATAATTAATTTATGGAAACTATTAAATATATTTAATAACAAATTTGTAAAATATTTTTTTTTTGTTTATAAACAATCCAAAAAAAAAACATCTATAAATATACATATCATATATAATTTCGTGAATAACGTTTAATATATATAGATTTTGTAAATACAATTTTGTAAATTTTATAATTTAGTAATATATCTTCTTTTTTTACAATCATGTTATTTGTGCAAATAATAGACAATTACTTGGACCTCAATTAAGACTATTACTATAACCTAAATAATTTTGTCCTATAAATATATGTAATACCTAATCATCTTCATCCAATTCAAAGTTCATACATAATACCTAATCATCTTCATCCAATTCAAAGTTCATATATCATTGAATATGTTTAACTGTTTTTTACTTTATCTATCAAACATTCTTGGGTATCCCGATGTTATTATCAAACTTATTTCTATTATATGTTTGTATTCATTTTTTATTCTTTATACAGATTTTACCGAGGAGTTACCACAATTGGGTAGCTGATTACAAGTTAGCTCCTGATGGTATGGTTTGAATCATTACGATTGATGGAAGAATTTTTAATGTGAAAATTACGAAAGCAGGTTCTTCATACTTTTTCCACGACGGATGGTCCATATGATTCAATCATTAATATTACAATAGGATTCATTACTTTTGTTTAAGTACGAAGATAGTCTAACTTTTAGATTGATATACTTTTATAAAGTTTGTTTGATAATTATTTTATTTGTTTCTTTTTTAAGTTTGCACTATATTAGTATTTGACAAATTGTATAAAACTTTATTTAATATAAAATAAGTATTTTTGTACTTGCAGCTTATCGATAGATTTTTTGTTCATCATAAGATGAAGAACATAGTACCTACGAAACATGTTACTATAATCGATTTTCCTAACCATACATGGTTGGTTGTTATGGAAAAACATGGTCAAAATTTTTATATGATTATCGGATGGAATCGCATCAAAGAAGACATGAAAATTCAAGATGAACTATTTATTGTACTTCGACATGATTTCCTAGTCAAATTTGATATGATGCTTTTTAAAGGTACAGAAGCTTTAGTCCGTATTCCTGAACGACGTCTTGCACGTGTTAAAGAAGAAGTTAATGACGAAGTTGATGCTTAAGTTATTTAATATTATTTTAGCTATGATATACAACGAATATAAAGCAACTTTGTTTTTGTCAGTATTACAATTTAGAACTGTTTAATTTTACAGGCATTGTTATTATTGATTAATCTACCATATTCATCATTCAATTTTTGTTTATTAATATATATGTTATATCTTTTTACATAAAAAGATTCACAACCCGTGAGTATTCACGGGTGATAACCTAGTAGAAATTATACATCAAAAGCTTTCCATCTATGTCTATCCAAAGAACCCACATTTGAGCGGTTGTTAATCCAAAAAAATCTTTAACTTTAATCTCTCTCTACAAATCTTCTCAATCTTGACTGGAACTTTGTTGAAAATCCGATTATTTCATTTAACCAGGTGTTTTTTAATTTTATTGGAGTGTGTTTTTAGATAAAAGCTAACATAAACACAAACACGATTTAATTTCGAATTTTCTTTACATATCTGACCTATAAAAGTTTGGAAAAAAAGTTATTCCAATCTAGACCTATAGGTGGCAGTGTGGAGATAAAATGTGATTAGACTATGGGGTGTGGATTAGGGTGATCCTTAAAGGATAACTTGTCATATAGGCGTATACGTCAACGGGTGTGAGGATGAACTTAAAGGGGATGAACCTAGGGTGTGGGGATAGGCCTCAATATATCTATATATATTGATGTTACATCCCTCTATTTTTTTTAGAAAAAAATAAAAATGTTACATAGGGTTTTCTTGAGTTTTCTTAACTCAAGTGGGTTTTCGTTTTATCTTTCACCTATGTATGTATGTATGTATGTATGTGTTGGGGGTCGTCAAGATCGGTTACAGGAGGACGTTGGGGACGATGACGGGCCTGAGGGGGTGGGCATTGGTGTAGGTTAGAAGGGGCCAGGGGCGCCCGACTCCCAGAACTTTTCGCTTAGTAGTGTTATATATGAGTTTTCGTATAGAAATTTTTGGGTATATACGTCTTCGACCCCCGGTTCTATAGAAATTTTTGGGTATATACGTTTTCGACCCCCGTCGAAAATCTTGAGCTTCGCCAGTGAGGGTAGGAAGGTGGTCTGGCGCCGGAGGTTGACGGGCATGGGACGTCCCCATATCCACCAGCTTTATGCATACTTACAAACAAAATTGTTAAGTTTCTAAAGTAATCTCGATGATGAAAAAGAAACTTACAATTGTATTTGTACGTCATGTCTAAAGTAGTTATATATAGTATCTCATTTTTCTAGTTAAGAAATCCATATCAATGTCATTTCAAAATTCATTCATTGATGTAATAAGGATACATCGACTCCACTAATGAGACGAGTGCATGACTCATCTCTTATTTGAATACTTTATTAGTTTATTATAAAATTTGCCTTTATTAATGATAAAGTTTTTCCAACTTCTATCATGAGAACACATATGCATTTAACAATCTTCTATTTTTTTTCCTAAACCAATTATAAACATATTTTTATTTAATTAGTACATGAATCTTTCTTTTCGAGTTAAATTATGGATATCAAACCGACAATTATATTACTAACTGTCTTATCAAGTAAAACAAACCCATCTTGTCAATCTTAATAAATTTAATTTAATTCATAAGGCTACACATTTTCTGTCTTGAAGGATGGTCTGTCACGTAAGAGTCACGTAGAATGGGTATGAGAATGATGCAAAGAGGATGGATGTAAGGAAATGAGGGATGATCCTAAAATATATGTATATGTTGTATGTATATATGTGTGTGTGAGGAGGTTTTGTCCTCTAGTGGACGGCTTGAACGACATGGAGAAGCCGGAGACGAAGCCTGCAAGGGGGGCGAGATGGCTGGAGGTGCGGCGCCGGTCCTCCATGTAGGATGCCGTCCCTATGCCGGGAACCATACCGTGTGGCCTAAGGGTGGTGGGAGTGGGTGGTAAAGGAGTCGGCAAACTCCTTTTGCCGAGTGGTAACACCGTCCCCACCCCTTTTTTGCCGATCGGTGAATTCAATAATCGGTAAAGGTTTACCGCTTGTTATTACCGTTAGAGTATAACAGCTATAAGGTTGTTTGATTAAAACAAAAAAAAAACAAATTTTCCTATTATAAAAACCAACCATTTAACCCCATTTTTTAAACATTCACCCACACCATTCTCCAATTTATACAATCTTTTAAAATGGAAGGCTCAAACAAAGGCGAAGGAAAGAAGAAAAATTTAGGGTTCGTTTCGAAAGCGAGGGCGTCTAATAGACGGAGTGGTTCGAGTGGCTCAACTACACCATTTCATCCGCAACTAGGCTTCGCCACACAAAGCCAACCTTCGTTTTTTTTAACCACACCATGCAACCGTCCTTTGGTTTCAACACTCAACCCATCCAAATTTTCCGCCACAAAATTACTATCCACACGGTCCGACCTTGGTTGCACCCGGTGTGTATGATTATCCCATCGACGAGCAAAACTCTTTCGACCCGTTTGGTTTTCCAAGCCCACCATCACAGTCGCCGAGGGATGTAGAGACGACTCCGAAGAAGAATTCGTCCCGGATACTCAAGTGAAAAATAATGACGAAGACGAACATGATGGCGAAGAAGATTATCAACAAAATGAACCCGCAAACAATCCGAGAGGGAAGAGTGGTAAAGCCAAACGTGTAAATTGGACTCCTAAACATGAAGAGGCGTTGGCAAAGGCTTGGGTCCATTGCACCTTAGACAAGAGAAAAGGCAATCAACAAAAGTCGGATGGTTTTTGGAAAAAAATTCTTAAACACTTCAATACAACGATTGAAGGAAGCAACCGAAACCACCATCAAGTGCGATCCAAGATGCTTACCATGCACACCCAGTTGAAAACATTCAACGGTTTTTATCATCAAGCGGTAAACTATTTAATGTTTATACGTTTTTTTACCCCCCAAAAAAAGTGCTTATTTGTTTACCGCAATTTATTATTTTAGGATCGTTTACGACCTAGCGGGTGCGACGATGTTTGGGTATTGAAGCAAGCGTGTAAGCATTACAAGAACAAAGAAAACCGTGACTTTGGTCATATGGAAGCGTGGGAGGTTGTTCGAACTCAAGAAAAATATACCCAAGTATCGTTGTTGGGTGAAGATAGTTCCGGCTTGAGTGGAAAAAGAAAGTCGTCGGATTCGGGTAATTATCAAGGGGATACACCGAATGCCAAGTTCACGAGCGGAATTCCCGACATGAACGTAGACCCCTCGCCAACACCACAAAGGAGGAAGGAGAAAAAAGGCAAAATGCCCGCTTCATCAAACGACAACCCAAGATATATAACCTCTAAATTTGAAGATTATAGGGATATGAAAAAAGAATTGATAGATATCAAAAGAAATCGAGAGGAAAAATACTTGGCATTGGCCGAGGAGCAAGCCGAATTGGTGCGTTCGATGGCATTCGATAAGGACTTGGAGACGTTTAACCGGCCTCACGACAATGTTCACAATGATGTTAGAAATCACGCTCGCATGAAAACGCGAGATCGCACAAAAACATGGTTGGCCGTGTGATTTTTAATTTTTTAATGCTTGCGTTGTTTAAGTATAGTTATTTCTAGGAATTTTATGTTTTTTTTAGTTACATTTTAATGTAATTGTTTTTAAAAAAAATTAATTTTATGTTTTATTTGTTTTTATTTAACACATAATTTATATAAAAAAGAATAAAAAGAGTTTGCCACTTTCAATGGACAAAACCACTCCCAATCATTTTTCACCGAAAGTTTATACTTTTTTACAAGTGATGTGGCACTCTCTCATTGGTTGGTTCAAAAGTTTGTCACTTTCACTTGACCAACCACTCCCAACACCCTAATATAGGAGGATGTTATAAAGAGAGAACACGAAATGAACCAAACATAATTTACTTTGTCCGATTAAAAATTCGAAGTACAAAATTGAAATTTGCTAAATCTAGTTTTAGATTGAATATTTATTTGATCCGCTTCATAATATTTTCTTAAATATATATTTCTAAAGAGTTTTATGATTCTCATTTTGTCAACTTTTTATACGGATACCAATTATCATTGAATTCTTTTCTTGTTCTTCTTCTTTTTTTAATCAAAGCAAGGGCGTGAGAATTCATATACCTTGTTCAAGCTTTAAAAAATGTGTCATTTCATAATGTTTTATTACTATTTAAAAAAAATCAATTAGTATTGGGCTCAATACACCTAATGCCAAGTAAGCTAAATTCTAAACCATAAAAAATAATTTGTAAATGGACCTATATTGGAATTGATATGTGTTTATTATTTTAAAAAAATAACACACACACACACACACACACACACACACATATATATCGGATTTTTGTGCCTCTCGAAATTGTGGGCCTTGTGCAGAGGTCCTCATCGCACAACATCATAGCCGCCACCGATCAAAGCTTAAGTCCCTAGCTTTATTTGGTTACATATTAGAGTGTCTCTGAAATTAAGGAACAACAATGAATCTACTCGAGCTAGTCTAAACTCAATATTGCATCGTTTAAAGCTCTATGTTAACAAGTAGCTTACGTTCGACTTATTTACGTTTATAATATAGTTACTTTTATTACGTACGTAGTATATATTTATTATATTAAGAAAATAATTTATATGTAGATAGTTAATGAGCTCATTTAGGCCCGTGATATAGCCGAACTTCGTATGTGAATCTTGGGCTCGGATACTTTATTAAACAAGCTTATTTTTAGAATTGAGCTCGGGCTCAAACTCGTTCTAACTAGACTCGATTGAAGTTTTTATCAAGCTGGTCTCAAGTGGTTAACAAATGTCTCGACTCGTTTATAAACCTACTTGAAAACAAGTATTTTACTTATAAAATAGTATGGATAAAAAATGTTTTAAGCAATTCCTCTCATCCCGATAAAGGGAGTCACCCGTGATTCGATAGTTCCATTTTCCGCGTATAGACTTGATATTAATGATTGAAGTGTACAAATACACATTCATTTAAACTTTAGTGCTCTTTGGGAAATTCAACAGTAGTGGTGTACCACACCTAGTGAAGTCCATTGCTAGAAGATAAACTCATAAAAGGTGTTTTAAAGAAAGTGGACCAAATTGAGAAGATATTTGTGATCGGAGGTCCATAGTCCAAATTGTACTAAAACCAAGTGTGTTTTGTTGAGTAAAATATAACACAATCGATAGACCACAAATGAGTTCTATTAAGTGAACTCTTGCCTTTCTTTCATTTCCAAATTGGAGTTTAAAGTACGATTTGCATGCCCAACCCCCAACCCATTAATAATTATAAAAATAAATGATATAAGCCTTAACTCCGATTCTTAGTTTTCAAAAAACTATTGTTCTTACCGTTAATTTATAGTTGTACCACATTTAATTAGTATATTTCTTGTCATGTGGCGTGCATATATAGTTTAATTTCATATTTTCCTGAATCCTATCATAAAATCTAAAAACGTTTTAATTAAATTTATTTCTGCACGACGTAAATGGTTTATTTTTATAGTTTCAAACTTATATATACTCGACCTCTAACAAGTACTAGAATTATAAAGTTATATGGATATAAGACTCATATAACTCTACGTTTTGTAAGAGACAAAAATACAATTGATTTATACATTGTTAAAAAGTCGACTTTAAATCATTGATGTATAGTAGAAGTAGTTGTCATTAAAATATGGATAAATGTTTGTCTTGCAATGATAAGTTCACGTTTAAGTGTATGTTGTTCTTTAGAAAACGTTTTATGTAGAACACGGACTTTATGAAGAGTTATTAATAACCTGGAATAGTTAGATAATTGTCGATTAGTATAGGTTTCACGAGAATTAAAGGTCGGACTTTGTTAAAAGCTTAGTAATTAAAACTGAAAAAAGAAAGTTGAAAGGCATAGTGTGGTCGCTCGTGAACTAGAAGTCTTATCGAATGAACACAACTTCCTCGTGTCAACCATCTTTTGGTTTGTGACACATGAAATGTCATTTTCTCAGGTGAAAAGTCACTTGCTTATACTGTATACATGAATTTAAGATGTTATATATGGGTATGTCAGTATGTAATGAAATAAAAAAAATAAATTTTAGAAGGATAAAGTAATTAATTGATTATTATATTATTATTTGAAGTCTTTAATTTACTTTTTGTTGCATAATATCTTAATTACCAAAGTCCAATAGGACTGAAGTTGAAAACTTTTTTGAGAAGCCCATGAAAAGTTTATTTATAGTCGCTTCCACTTGCAAATTGATCAAATTATAGTCAAGAGCACTCTAACTTTATCTAGGGAAGTTCGCTGGAAAATTTATCATACAATATAATCAAAGAGCACTGCTCTAGCAATATTCAAATGACTTACTTTATCTAGGGAAGGTTTCTGGTTAGAGTCTTGTTCGTGACAAAACGTCATGTATGAGCCAGAGGTTTTACCATAGGGGGCTTTTGGGCGATAGGTTTCCCCTGGAAATGGCGACGGGCCGGGTTATCAGTGTTGTCTACAATTGCTGACGTGGATGACCTTTTGCCTATGGATGTACCCAGGTGACCGGGTTTTATTGGACGTTCAGAAAATAATATAATCAAGAGTTATAATAGATTTTATATACGTACATGTACATTTTTTTAATGAAAATACACATCCACTCACATATCTTTTTTTTAATTACCGTAAAGTAGCTAAACTTGTAAATTTCACAAATTAAAATATTTACATTTTAATATCATCCTAGTCGTGAAAACTTTTATTTATGACAAATTTATTTTATTTCCTGTTGTCTGGTCTGTAAGACTTAACCTAAAACCTCTCCCTCTCAAAATGTTTAAAGACTTTGTCTTTGCCAACAGGCCACCATAAAAAGATGATTTTAGCAATGAAATATCATCTACATTACTCTCGTTGAAACACACCATGTTTTGAAGTCTTAGTGTTTGTCAGTAAACACTTTCGGTGAATTCTTCATCCATGCCATGTTTTTCAACAAATCACTAACGGCTTACGCCCCTCCAGTTGATATACCTGTCGCTGAAAGACTGTTTTGTAATCAAACATACACCCGTTGTATATTTGAATAAATTACTAATACGTGTAATTACGCTTGTTATTATCATGAATCAAATAATTTATAGTTAGTGAACATTAAATAGAGTAAATTGTACAAAACATCCTTTATGTTTCCTCAAACTTGCAGGTTCCAGCCTTAATGTTTAAAAGTTGCTAAAAACAGCCTTTAAGTTTATTTTTGTTGCGGGTTCAATCCTTTACAGCTAACCACGTTATTTTCTTCAGTTAAGTTCCTCACATGCATAACATGTGATGGTATATTCGTCATTTTGGTTGATCTTCCACCCACGTCAATTATAAGAAAAAAGAATATTTAAGGTTTAACCTATTTTAAAAAAATTCTACCCACAGGGACTAATGTGCAATAAAACCAAACTTTTAAAACCAAACACCCTCTTTTCCGGTCTTCTTCTCCGGCGACTTCGCCTGATTCTGGCGAACCCGGAATTAAGATAGGAATCTTGTTAAGCTAGCCCACTAAGCTGTAAAGATTAACACAGATTTTGATCATGCCAATCAAACTCTTCAGGATTATCATCAGTTTTGGAAAAATCGGCGCCTTATTCGCATCAGACGGAAACGACAAACGACTCTTCAACCCTAGATACCTCTCACGGAACTCCGATGCCGTCAAATCAGAGAACTTCGTAACACCGTGTTCAGTAGTCGGATCTAGCAACTGGTGATGCTTAGGACGCCGCAAGTTAGACTTAAACACTATCAAACTGTAATCGTGCTCCTCTGTAGTCGCGTACGTTTTACCAAACTTTGTTTAAACTAGGTTAAAACTTAAATATTCTTTTTTTTATAATTGAAGTGGGTGGAAGATCAACCAAAATGACGAATATACCCTCACATGTTATGCATGTGAGGGAACTTAACTGAAGAAAATAACGTGGTTAGCTGTAAAGGATTGAACCCGCAACAAAAATAAACTTAAAGGCTGTTTTTAGCAACTTTTAAACATTAAGACTGAAACCTGCAAGTTTGAGAAAACATAAAGGATGTTTTGTGCAAATTACTCCATTAAATAAGATAAATTTAGGAAACTAAAGATGGTTAGAAAAAGGGATAGAACGATGATTTAATAAGTTGGCCGAAAGTGATGCATAAGAAAATGTATGTATGTATGTATGTAAAATAATTGATAATCGAAGGGGAAAGTGAAAGGGAAAGTGTGTTGTGAATTGTGAAAGTGCCAAATATGTTGGTGACCCTTCACTAAATATACACCCTTTAATCCTTATCGCATAGCCAATCCTCGGCTTAGTTCACCACGTAGCCTGGTTTCAGGAGCTGCCGTCGAACCCAACTTTTTTTATTTTACTTATTTTCCTACCAAGATATTAAAAATAAAGTTATGACGACCTTTCCTTTGAGTTAGGGTTCGAGTTCTGTAATGAGCAATACAGTAGATTTATAGTAGAATTATGCGTGTGTGTTAGCCGTTAAAATAAATGGAACACAAATGCTTCATTATGTATTCTTATGTCATTAGAGTAAAATGCTAAAATAGTCTTTGAGTTTAGGTTACTTGTGCTACTTTAGTCTAAAAATGAAATCTTTTGTATTTAGGTCGCTAAGGTTTCAATTTTAATGCCATTTTCATTTAAAAGACAAACTGAGTCAGAATTTTTCTGTTAATCTCCACCTTTTTGTTCTCTTCCTCACTTTAATGAAGGGTAGAATCGTCTTTTTATCCATTTATATAACTAAATTAAAGGTGGAGGTTAACAAAATTTTTTTTACCCTGTTTGCCTTTTGGATGAAAATGACATCAAAATTGAAACCTCAAGGACACAAATACAAAATGTTTCATTTTTAGACTAAAGTGGCAAAGATAACCTAAACGCAGAGACCATTTTGGCATTTTACTCATCTTATTAAGCATAACTAATGCAAATTATAATTCTGTAAATTATTCTATAGTCATATTAATTAAAAAAAATCTTTGGTATAGTTATATTATACGTGAAAACTTAATTCCCCGTCTACTTCTTCTCACCTATCATTTTAAACTCGCACATCATCATAAATATATAAATATATAATATATATGTATGTATGTATGTATGTGTTATTGTTTTAGTTTTAAATTTTAATCACTTTGTTAGTTAGACTATGAATTGTATTTTACATGTTGAAAAGTATGTGCATCCAAGAAGAATTAAGTATAAAACGACTTGATGTGGATATAGGCACAACATGACTAAGTGATGTAACCTAGAAGAGAATGGGAACCGAACATATATTAGAGACGAATATGAGAAGTTGGCACTCTATCTCATCAATGATTAACTAATGTCATATTTGTAATACAAACAAATTTGGTGCACTTATTGATTTGTGTATAATTATATGGTGCACATATATTTTTTGTGGCTGGGATCCGTAATTTGATATATAAATATATTTTGCTTGGATCCACAAATTAATTTATAGTTTGTACAAAGATTATCTTGGGTTCTACCTGTTTTACTGTCACTTGTAGTGTTTGATGTTATTTCTTTGTTTGATTGTAAAATAAGTTAATTGAAGAAAACTGAATGAAATTAGTTCAAACCATAAAATTAAAATAAACTATCGTCAGATCAAGCTTTAGTATTCGGCCACTGGCTGGACCTTGCATTCTCCACTTACGAGAGAATGAAATGAATCATTCAACATCATAGAGGAATATGGTCTCAGTGTCTCATGGTTTCTTCATCCGACATGTCTCCTCTTTTTGTATTGATGTATTCGTAGATGCTTATTGTGATGCTAGCTGAGGAGGATATCAAAACAATGACCGATTAACGAATAGTTATGCTATATACCTTAATACAAATTTCAAACTTTATGTGAAAACAATGCAAAACTTTGTAATTTTTTTCTGTACTTTTCTTCGGTTACACGGTGATCTAAAACTGGATTCATGTATTTGGTCCCCATGACAACTTGAGTTATATTTATTTTGGAAGCCCAGGATCTCTTCCCTAAACTCAATAATACAAATACTATAAATACCCCAACCTTTGAGCTATAGAAGATTCGTGGGGGTAATGGATTTTTTTCTCCATAAACAAACATAAAATATAGTATTAATTTCAAATAAAAATGCATTGCTTAAAACAAGAATTCTCTTAGATATGTTGGCAAAGTATTGGGCCTTGATAAGTGATGATTACTAGTAGATGTCAATTTCAGCTTCAAGTTAATAGTAACTTTATTGTTTTTCTTGTTTCATATTTCAAGCCACAAAACTACAAAATGGTATTTAAGTTTAAGCAATTCGAAAATCAGTACAGGAATTTGCCATGGCCCAAATAAAATTTGTTCTGACACAATAGTGTACAGTGGACCAAGCGCAATAATCAACGATGTGTTTGGGCTGATCTCGTGATTTTTTTTATGTGCACATTTGCTGAATTCATGTTTTTATTGGTTTGCTTAGTGTTTGATGAAAGTTCTGGGAGATTTTAAGGTCATTATGAGGCCCGTAAATAAGCGAACACACAGTTTACAAACGCTGTGCTATGTTCGTGTTCTTTAGTTTAAATGTAAAAAGGGAACACAAGTGTATTAACAGGCCTGTAAACGAACCGAACATTCAGCAAATGATTCGTGAACTGTTCGGCGGAAAGGTTGCTTATGTTCGTTCGATTAGTTTAAGGAATGTATACAATTTTCTTTTTATTCGGTTAGCTTAGCGAACGAACACGAACAAAGGTTCATTTGTTCGACTATGTTCGTGAACGTTCGGTTATATATGTTCGGTTATGTTCGTTCATATTCGTTTACCTTCGTTCGTGTTCGTTTAATTATATTAAAAAAATAGTAAATAATAAATCTTTTATCTAAACATATTGAAAACTTGAAACCCTATTTTTTTCTAAATTAGCTAAATTTTTTTTGTTGGCAAGTTTAGGTTTTATATATAAGTTAATACCAACCAACAAGGCAAATTACATAAGGATAGCTGGTAGACGGGCAACAAACTGCGCCGCCATCCCCTTCTGAATGGAGAACCCTAATCTACTAAAAACAAAGCCTCGCCCCTGAGGGGTGGTAAAGTTGCTGTGGACCACACGCTGAACTCTAGCCAAGAACCGAACCGCCTCCGGCGCCAAGGAGCCGAACGTGTCAAATGCCAGGGGGACAAAGGCATGCCCCGCCACAAACCCATTTTCCCGAAACCCAGCTAGGGGGATACACCTGTGAGATCGACACAAGCATGTTTCCCGCCCTCCCAACCAAAAACTAGCACGTCCGCCGGGCGTAGGGTGGACCTCCCTTCCGCCGGGTCTGTAAGAAAATTAACCGGTGCCTCTTTCTTTGCCGAGATCCTTGCTCGTCTGAGAATATCCATTGACGCGTCTCGAACAAAGTCATGGCGATACTTAAACCCCGACAGCTCTCTACAGTGTGACGCATGCTCCTCGTATTTATCCAGGCATGCTTTACGGCAAACTGGGCAAGTTTCATCATTCGGGAACATGGGGATCATCAGACGGTACTTAAGGATTGACCGGTACTCCACCGCTGGCATACGTTGACCCAGACCTTCAATAGGAATAACGGTTAAGAGATCATGAGCGTGAGGCCTCTGTAAGCATTCAATAACGGCTTTCTGGCGGGGGCACAAATGGAAATCTTCTCCCAAACTTTGTGCGATTCGACAACAAAGGGCATTCGCCAAAGTTTTCTGTGGTTTTTTGGGGGCGGTGTCCTTGTTAGAGAAACCGCCGAGATCAAAATCAGGGAGAGATTCATGCAAGCGATCCAAGGCGCTGGCATAATCCGGGTCAGTGGTAGCAACCCCACTATTGCGTAAGATGTGGTCCTGCAACTCCTAAGATTGAGACCTGGAAGCCACAAAGGCATAGGCAGCCACATCCCGGGTCGAAAGAAGGCCCAACCCACCAAGCCGCAACGGCAAGGTCGCTATCCGCCACTGAAGTTCACCAAAAAAAGGGCCCCCACATACGACAATGTCTTCTATTGCCTCCCGAAGACCTTTATCAAAACATGAAACAACATCATCCACAAAGGGGGGTTGGATATTCAAAACATTTTTTGGGATAATCATGTCTAACTTAGTTAAACTTGATTCATCGTTTGGTGGTTGTAGTAGACTTCTTGTGTTTTGATTTATCATTTGATAGTTGTATTTAACCACTTATATCGAATGTTTTAAGGTTAATAATGTTTTTATTTTTTATTTTCAAGTTAAATGTTCGTTTACGTTCGTGTTTTTTTCGTTTGCGTTCGAGACCAGTGTTCACAAACTATTCGTGAACAACTGAATTTTCTTAACGAACGAACACGAACATAAACTAATGTTAAGTATGCGTTCGCGAATATGTTAATTTCCTTGTTCGTGTTCGTTCGGTTCGATTACAACCCTATGCGTTAACAAATGTATTGTATTGTGTCCGTCTCCGTTTATGCCAGTTAGTTAATATATTCTAAAACATACATAAACAGACACAAATTGTTATAGATACATACTCTAATATGTTGGAGCCAAATTCAATATGCATTTGTGAACCTAAGAATTTGATGTAATTAATCTGAGAAACAATGATCCGATGATTAGTTTCCTTCACCATCGTATTATACAAATTATACTCGACAAAATGGCACCTCATGAACTATGCTAAACTTCTAGTTCTGGACAAGTTATCAAGAATTTGATTTTCGAGGACAAACATCTAACTTGAACTGGCCTGAACTTTATTGACAACTTTTAACTTCTGACAACCATGATTCGATAGATGACCTAACAAAAAACTTCCGACAACCATGATTCGAGTGATGACCTAACAAAAAGCTAAGCACATCAAACCCGAACTCCAGAAGCAACGCAAACAAAAAACCATTATACTTTCGATCTAAATTGTAGAATCTAACGTCATACACTTAATTGCTTAAATAGGTGGAAACAAAAACCTTGCAACAAAAACGAACAATAAAACTCATTAAAGGTAACCAAAGATACAAAAATTGGTAATGTGTTAAACCAACGATCTCTTTAAATCTCAAGGAGATTCTTGTAAATACAATTTTGATAAATTTGAAGGAACCACACCACTTTGATCTGAAATTGGTCCGGGACTGTGGAATATAAACGAATGAACATAAAGAAATGTTTATACGTGTAAATTAACGAACATGACATGTGTTAATGTTCGTCAAATGAACAAAACTCTTACAAACGTTAATGCTCATAAAGTAAACTAACGACTTGATTTCGAGTGAGCTTAGGATCAGTCTAACAACACTAATTGTCACACCCCGGTTTGACTATACCATTGGCGTGCGGCCAGCGAATAGTACTTTTTTTAAATCAAAATAAGTAGGAGAAAAGAAACATTTTTATAAAACAACCCGTAAGTTATATCAAAACAAGCTTTCATAACTTTTTCCCAGATAATCAAATCGTCGTTTTAAATACTTTGTACAAAATATCAAGCCATAAGTTTAATCGACTAGTGCCTAAGTTTTTAGCGTCCAAAACGCACCACATTGCTAGTTATTCTAAATCTGATTATCTGAACATATTTTTGAACACGCACATCAGCATAAATGTTGGTGAGTAAAAATTAACTAGCAAACAAACTAAAGCATAAATAATATTCAAACATTTCTTGATCAATTCTACATTTAGACTTTTAAACGTATTCAAAGTGATCACACGTTTTCCGAGCTCATACTCATCCAAATAACCCATAGACATTCGTCCAACATCAATTTATTTTTTTTGAACGGTGAGTTTATTTTTGAGTGACCCAATGTCACACCGTCTAATCGGCGACCTTAGCCAAGATCTGCCTAGACTACGTTGTCTTAACTGAGTCTTTGCTGGGTTGGTCAGATTTGGTTACGGCGTTCCCCGGAAACCGTACTGCCTCCACACGAGTTGCCTCGCTGATGTAACAGCCGGATGAAAACCGGGGTCCGGCTCAGGATCGAACCCCCCATCGGTGGGTTAGTCACCAATGGAAAACCCAAATCTTTTACCACTAAGCAACAAGTGGGGAATACATAAATCTAAAAAACTCCCGAACTGAGTGTAATTCAATTTACTATTATTAACAGTCTAGAGGCAGACCTTCTAAACTTACGCTTAAATTTACATATAGTTCATCGTGGCTGGGGCGGATCCAGCTAGGGATGCCAATGGGTCGAGTTTGAAACGGGTTTAGGTAATCCAAACCTCAAACCCGGTTAGATAAGCTTATCCCAAACCCGTCCCAAAACCCGTCGGGTTTCTAGCGGGTAATTACCCATCGGGTATCGGGTATAGTCGCGGGTTTTCGGTAAACCCGTTAATTTAAAAAGCTTACCCATTGGGTATACCCAACCCAAAACCCATCAGGTAATCTATCAGTTACATTTAGTATTATCACTATAAAAATATATCAGATAGCTACAATGTATACGGAATATAATACCTATATGTATAAAAAGTCGATGTAGCATATACATGCATATTTAATTATATTTATATGGGGTATACAATCGGGTCCACTTTATTGGGTAATTGGGTCAGGTAAACGACTGTATCAACAAATCCCAAACCCGCGAAAAAATAAAAACTATTCCCAAACCCGTCCCAAACCCGATTAACCAACCCCAAACCCGTCCCAAATGTGTCGGGTTTCGGGTATACCCATCGGATTCGGGTTCAATTGTCATCCCTAGATCCAGCCCACATTTGTGAGTTCCCAAGAAGCAGTGCGTTTGGACAAATTGGAAAAAAAATAGTGAGAACCTTAGAATTTTTTCTAGTGAGAATCAAAGAGAGTTTACCAAATTTAACCCACTAGAATTAAATCCCGAATCCGCTACTGGTCCAACGCAAATTCGATTAATCTTCTATTTAGCTCCTGATCATAACTCCAGCGTAAGTTCATCCGATCAAATCATGACAAACGATATACAAGGAATTTACTGAATGTAGATTTTCTAAAACATGTCAAAACACATTAAACTTGTACTTATGCTTTTAGAAACATAAAACTATTATATTATTGAGCGAGTAAACGTACTCACCTTTAATAACTTATGCTTGGTGACAGCTTAGAAGTGTTACACCTCGTGAAATCGTCGGACAACACTCCTATAATGTACTAGCCTTGGTATTTGCGTACTACGAGCACACACCTAATCGTGGATAAACGTCGGCTAAAGTGGGTACAAGGCACGGGAAATAAGAGAGAGCTATAAAAGGCATATGGAGATTAGGAAGCCATTTGTGAGGCTGTTGTCACACTTGGCATGAGTTGATAGTCAAGTTAGGAAGCCATTTGCTAAAGAGTAAACAGTTGTTGGGGAGACTTAGTGTGACCTGTGGAAGCAATGAAAGTTGTTGGAGCGAATGGTGTAGATGGCTTTGTCATAATATAGTCATGGTTGCTGAGAAGACCATAAATAATACTGAAAATCAGAGGAATGGACTGGGTTAGGATTGTTGATTTAAGACCTTTGTATTTATCACAAGCCTTGAGATGACATAGAGAACAAGATCCTTATCTTGACAGGTTCACCAGTATTAGCTAGTGCAGTTGCATAATCTTGTGTGCTGCTGAGATAGTTGAGTGGGGTTTCATCTCCCTTCATCTGCAGTTTAGAAGTTGACTCTCGAGGGTAAACTCCTAAGAAGTGGTGTGTGGAGCACAAGCCGTTCAAGAGATAGCCATAGTTCAAGAGTAGTATTTCATCCTTGAACATGTGAGAAAGAGGCTTCTGAGGTTATGGAGGTGATAAGCATCATGACATACATGAGAATCATTGTGGATCCATGTACGATAGTTAGGATTAACCGTAAGTGTAGCAATTTCATCTCTTCCGGTAGTAACAGGTTGTTATGGGCATGGAATGGACCCGTCAACAAACCTATAGAGGTTGATGGTAATGAGAAAAGGATCAAGCATGATAACTATAGTTGGTTGGTGACAACGTGAACACAAATTTGTGAGAATTGTGTGAGACTTTTTCTTGTGGGGAAAACGAGACAATTATGGCCATTTGTAAGTGTCGCTGGTCAACTATTAACGTCACCAAGATTATCGCTGAGGTAAGTGTCGCTAGTGTCGACTAGCAATGTAGTTAATGTGAACTTGCGTTCAATGGCAATGTCACCGAAATTGAGAGTGTCGCCTAGCAATGTCGCTAGAGAATGCGGAACTTGTGTTCATTAGCCAGTACTAAAACCTGTTGTAAATCGGTCGTGAAAGGGTATTTGTAACTGTTTTAGTGGTTGCTCATGTCTAGTTTGGTAGTAGAGTTCTTTTTGTGTAAAAGATCTTGAATTAATATAACAAGGATCTCTGTCTTGCACTTTGACATCTCTCTCTTTCTTAGTCTTTCTCTGTTATTTTCATTTAGGCGTTTAGGTAGATGAAGACGCGGAGGAAAAACATGGGTGGAAAGAAACATGATGGACCACACAAAAAAAATACATGGTGGATCAATCATTAAAAGAACGCGTGGACCAATCAGAAGAAGACACCAACTGAAAACCTGTTAACATACTTGCCATGTTCACATATTTTAATTTTAATTCTATATACATTTAACAACCCTTATAAACTATAAAATAGTAAAGTATACAAGCATCTAATGTTCAACTTTTTAAAGCTAGGTTTCATATGTTTTGTTTCTTTTCTTTTGTTATCTGTTTTAAGTTCCAACGTTTACATTTTAACCGAAGTACAAGTATAAGTTTTTGAAGCTAGGTTTCATATGTTTTGGTTCTTTTATTTTATTATTTGTTAAGACTATATGCTATGGAATGGAAAGAGGGTGGAATGGGACATGGAATAGTAGAAGGGGCTTTAAGCCCCAAAAACCAATGGGTGGTGAGGCATGATGAAGTGGGCTTGTACTCTCTCTCTCTACAAACAATAACTAGCCAACGTCTCTTTCTTTCTCTCTGCAACAACCAATCACCACCATTCACATCACCTTCACCTCCTCCCCCACGCCTAGCCTCTTCTCTAAACCCCTTGATGCACGCCGTCTCCACGCCACCATACAGGGTGGTTTGGGGGCATGGAAGGGATTCACCCCTCCCCTTCTCGTCCACGCCTCTACATTGCATCGTCTATGTGGTCTAAGTGTCAACGTTTCCACTTTTACCAACACTTGCTAAGTTTTTATATTTTTTTATTATTATAATTAACTTTAGAGTGTATTTTGGTTTTCTTTTTTAACTTTTAAGCTACAATGCTTTATTAAAATCAAGGTTTTCTTTTATAACTTTTACGCTACAATGTTTTATTAAAATCAAGATATGCCGTTGTGACGTCTTTATTTTTATATACATATCAAAATTTTTACTTAGAACCGGGTTGTGAATAGTGATGTTTAATTGTCATCAAACGGGCCCTTGCAGTTTAGTTTTTTTTTTTTTTGGTTTAGCTTTTTTTTTAATATGGAAGTGACTCCATTTATTTTTTTTCAATATTTTAATAGTATAATATATAATAATATGTTAAATTATGAACATATCATGTCGTCATGCTTATTTTTATCTGTTTTTAATAACGTTATACTCATCTTTTTGCTGTCTGTCATGATGAACCGACCGAATCCTCCAGTGTAACAAACCCGCTATAATGCGTGGGCACTTCTACGCAGTTATTTTACAAGTACAAAAAAATGTATATTCCAAATTTAACTCTAATAATAATTACATTAACATTTTTAAAGTAAATTCTGTTGGCCTTAACCCAAGAATGTGAAACCAGAACAATGAACTTCAACCCAACAACCAAACTTCTTGATTAAACGTAAATTGCATACATAATTAAACCTACGACCTTGCTATAATTTAACCTAAACAAAAACCCAAACATACATAAAATTCAAAACTTCTAACTAGATAAACATACAGACATTTGAAATAACTAAACAAACCTTGCAATCAAAACCATAACCTACTAGATAACTCCTAAAAACATTCAGACTATTATAAAAAACTAACTAAACAAACCCAAATAGATTAATACTTTCAAGTTTTACACGTATACTTGAAAATATTCCAAAATTTCAAATAGTATAAGTAATAGTTTCAGCCTTTTGTGATTGGTGCATGTGTATTTAGAGCAACGTCAAGAACTTCTCTTTCAAGTAGTTTTTGGCATCCACACATTTTTCATAAGACCTCTCAAGTATCCTTTGTAGCTTTTGATGAAACTCCACTATGGTCAAAATGATGCAAATGATAGGAAAACCAAGCCAAGTGAACCATTCGGGTATAAGCATAGAGAATGCTAAATAGGCAGGTATAATCCCTGTAAGATTGAAAATGAAAGCTTTCCATTTATTTTCTTGTTCATCATCACTTTGAGGGAACACCCATCGCGCTATGAAAACGTTCATTACCAAAGTTCCTAAAGCGATTCCCATCCGTATCTTGTTTTCTCTTGTAGATTCAGTCGCTTGCGCAATTGTCTGCACGATCATTCCACTGATCCCTACGAACAGAGCGTATAACTTGAACCTAAAACGACCACAAGTTGTTCATTTAATTAGTAAATAGAAAAGGTAAATATAGTGGAGCAAGCTAGTTTTCTTGTAAATAAAAACACCTGTATAGAAAAGTAAGAAAGCCATTTATATATTTTAGGAAATTAAACGAGGATGATCTATTATATGCACTTGTTGCTATTTTAGATGTGGGAATCCTTTTTGTTCAATAATTTTGCTTTTAATATTTGTTAATTTAGTATCTTAATATCTGTATTAAACTTAAATCCAGTGATGTATTAAAGTTTTACACTTTTATACATAGCAATAGTTATGATTGACGGATCATGCATGAATTCCTAATATATGATCATAGTATCAAGTTAGATACATTCGTGTAATTGGGATTGACTTGGTGACCCAAATGAATTGTAATACACATCAAGCAAGTTAGAAGGCGGTGGAGTGCACACTTGTTTGAGTTTGTTATAGTTCTAAGTGTTCGGACAAAGTCTCTAATCAATGGGGGTTCCAAGGGGAAATGGGGTCCAGGGGTAGCGCCCCTGTGAGTAGAGTCCAAGGGGAAGACCCCCTGGCTGGGGTCGAGCTGGTACGCGAATTGACTCTCAAGTACATACGAAGTTCCTGTTCTTAATATCTAAGTTGTATCTGATTTGATTTTTCGGATGAACCACTGATATTAACTCGATTTGAAAGTGACTACACGCCTCTCATATCATCCGTTCAATCTCTTTTTTTTCCCACATAGATCATATGAATGTGGAAGCAAAAATCTTCAACCTGCTGGGATTTATGAGTTCTAATACGTGTTTTTGATTGAAAGAAATAAGAAGTCTAGCATGATAGTTTAACTAGCATAGTAATCGATGTTTGCTATTCAAGCTCACTAGCATACTTATGGAATATCACCTTGATTTATAGGTAACAAGTTAGGGTTTTTTTTTGTTATTGGGGCAGGTGATTTCGTATATATAGATCCATCCACCAGAGGATCTGGACATGATACTTTTTCATCATCCGGATCAATGGTCTGGATCGAGCATGAATAAAAAAAGCTAACGTAACCATTTAAAATATATGTTATCTAGACACCCACATATATATAGATTCTTTTATGTAAGTAAAATAAAAAAAATTACAGGAGTTGAAACTATCGAGTGCAAAAAATTCAGTTGGTATCGTTAAACCACTTAATGATCGAGAGCGTGAGTTGCATGGATTTGCATCATGGCTCTATGGAACCGTGGTGTTTTTCCATACTTTCATGAAAGCTTGTCAGACAAGTAATAAAAAAACCCAGACAGATATCAACTTGGTATCGTTAAACCACTTAACGGTACGGAAAAAAAAAACTCTCTATATGGTGGTAGTGATAATGGTGAGGTGAGGACGGGCTGGTGGTAGTGATGGTATTGACGATGATATGGAGAGGATGGTGTTACCGTGTGTTATTGATGATGGTATTGATAATTATCATGAACAAAAACAATAATGATATGGTGTCATGCTGATTATGGGGGAGGATGATAGTGGTATTGATGAGGGTGATGAATTAGATTTGAGCCTCGTCTATATGTTCAGCTCTAGTTTGTTGTAGCTAGGCCGGGAGCCGTTTGAAATGCATGTGTGCAATGGCGACTCTTGAGATTTCCGACCGGTGGGTCGAAAACGTATATACCTAAAAAAATTACAAAACCGGGGGGTCGAAAACATATATATCTAAAAAATTCTATACGAAAACGACATACCGGACACTAATAAGCAAAAAGTTCGAGGGGGTCGGGCGCCTCCGGCCTCCCTCTAAGCTACGCCATGGCATGTGTGTGTGTAACTATATATACATAAACAAAAGTGTATGATGGAAATGGAATGATGGTGATTTGAAAGAAGTAACTGACCCTAGTTCGTGTTGATTAGGCTCCATAGATTGAATATATTTGTGCGTATTAGGGTACAGGAAAACTTATTTCCATTTTTATAATAACATTTCCTTGTGGGTCTAACCTTGACTTCTGGAAGCATTAAAAGGAAAAAGCTAACACCTCTTTTCACAAAGAACATAACCAATTAATTATTGTACCTTGGTATAATCTACAAAAACTATAAATATCGGCTTCTTTAATAATTATTAATCACCAACTATATATATAATATAATCAAATTCTAATGTCACATTATGAAACGATTTACAACAAGTTAACGCCGTTTTTGTGCACAATAATTAACATGAACAAAAACAATAAGTGTTCCTTAACCATGTGGTACTTGAGACAAAAGTTTAGATTTTAAGTTTGTATACAAATAACGTCTCTCTGTATTGATTTTAATTTGTATACAAATAACGTCTCTTTCTGTATAGATTTTAAAAAGAAGTTATAGTTTGTATTTATTATATGAAAAAAAATCACAAACTGATAGTAGTTTAAACATCCTTATTGTTTTTAAGTTAAACGAAGTTCTTTTTGTATTATTACAAATATCAATCAGTATCGATATCGATATCAATATCAATATACAAGAGGATCAACATGAAATTTGAGTGTAAAGATGATGGTGAATCAACATGAAATTTGAGTGTAAAGATGACGGTGAGGTGGAGTTACTTCAAACATACTCCACTTACGCGGTTGTTCACTGTACACCCACTTAGTATAAGATAGTGGGCCCTAACCTTAGATGTCATAAAAATTTAAATATCAAGTGACACTAAATCTTAACTATTAAGTGAAATTAACCGATGACTGGACAACTCTCGAGCCGAATAAACTGATAATTAAGATTAACTGACAATTATAACTTATGGCATATGATTAGCCAACTAATCAATTATGGTTATAGTTAATGGTGTCATATAACCGAATGTTAACTGAATCGAAAATAATTAAGACAGGTTTACGTCGAGATAAATATACAAGTATATATGGCCATATATGGATTGGGTATATGAGTCAATGTTGTAATTAACAATGACTTTGAAAATCCTAAATACGTTTAGATTTATACATGTTGGCAGTGGAAGTGCTATCAGGAATGAGTAGCGGTTACACCTTTGTTTATGCTAGCCTAGATATCACCTTCATGCAATTCTTATTTGATGTCACCAATTCTATTTCCATGCTCGTTTTTTTAAATAACAATTCCTAGACTTTCTAGGATAAATATACCACACTTGTACGCTATAAGATTCAAATTAAATTATTATTTTAGTGATAATTACCTAATATATATCTAAAACCCTAACTTATCCTTTAACCGATGGAAATCTCTAAATAAAGGACCTATGGTTATCGAGAAATTTTATCAAAGTCACAACCATTTCTCTCCCACTCTACTCTTTGTATCGCCTACCCAGGGTTGTCGCTCCCTTACCACCACCGATTATCACCGGCCACCACCCACGTCGTCGTCCGCCACCCTGCGCATTGTTGCCGTTAACCTATGGGTGGTATCTTGAGTTGAAACTGAAGGTGTTCAGGTTTCCTAGTTTTTTCGTGTTAACGGATCTCGCGACTGGTTAGTTGAACTCAAGGTGTTCCGACTTGGTTAGCCGTAATATGTGAACGCCCTATAGTTGGTTTTCATTTATATATGGTTTTGCATCAAGACTCATGGTGGGTGATCCAAAGTCTGGTTTGGATCTTTACCGTACACACGCTTTTGGTTGATATAAACTATTTAAAACGTGTACGAAACCATTAATGGTATCATAGCCACTTTTGATAAAAACTACTTAGAGATCTAACTCATCTAAATCCCTAAGCAACCAAGTGGGTTTAACTAGACGATTGCTTCCAACATGAGAATGGTTGAAGACCTGGTGTAGTTTGTCCACTTTGGTCACTTGAAAGATACTTGGTGATTTAGCTTGATAATATGGGAGATGTTTGAACCTCATACTTTTTGGAACAACAACTTAACTCAAGTCCCACGACATGTAGATTAGTTGGGAACAAGGTTTAGTACAAGTTAATCCAAGAAAGACTAGTAAAAGGTGAAGTTGAAAGTTTTATGAAAACATAATTTTAACCTCACTTTTGACCTCAACAATGCTGACTGGCACCTTTGTTTACCTTGGTAAACATTGGGTAACATCCCTAGGGGTTATCCAAGTGGTTTGGAAGAAGAAAACAAGAAAAAATGGAGAAGAAAGTGAGTTAAAAACTCACTTGAACACTTAAAAGTATTCTGCCCAAAGTTGTAGAATTTCTTGGGGATTTGGGATATTTGAGAGTATAATAAGGTTGTGGAAAGTGTAAATGTAACATCCGTAAAAAACGGATTTACCGAACCCGCTCCGTTTATCAACCGAACAGTCAGTCAAAAATTTTGTTGCGAATTAAATGCCCAAAATAATTTTAAACGATACATAATCAATTATTATACAAGAATATATAATTAGTTTTTGAAAAACTGTCAAAAATCGCAAAATAAAAATAAAATGTTCCAGCCGGGTTTCGAACCCGGGTCAGTCCCGAATCGGTTCAAAGACTTAACACATAACACTGAACCACTGCGCCACGGATGCTTCTTGTGAAATATTGGAATCATTTAAATCATAAAGTGACGTTACGAATTCAAAACCGGCGCCCAATAGTTCAGTCGTCGGAATCCCGGTAAACTCGCGAGCTTTTAACGACAATTTACGTTATAACGTAAACCATTAACAAGACATCGGTTAAAACCGACGTCTGAGTCCGCGACCAAAATTATAACCGCCGGAGAAATTTAAATCAATGAATCCAGTCGGAAATCAGACCAAGTTCTTCGATGATTCGCCCTATAAATTCACCCACAACCCATTGCAAACCTTTTCGCCCAAAACCACACCTTTTCTCGGCGTAATTCCACTCGCCGGAATCTTTCTGTTTGTCGCCGGAAAACCGGTTTCCTCATTTCTGAACCTCACTGAGCCCCTGAGCTTATACCGGAGATACCCACACCCTTTGTAAGCTTCCTGGAGACTCGCTGCTACAAGACACTCGTCGCCGGAATGAATCGCTGTCGCCGGAGTTCTGCCGGAAAACAGAGGAAAACTAGTCGGTAAACCTCACGCTTATTTTCCTTTCTTTTTACTTCTATCTTACCAGTAATTAACCTAAAACGCTAAAGAAACCCGAATAATAACTCGAACCAGTCAGACATTATATCTGGTTAACACTTGATGAAGAAGACGATGTATCCGGATCATATAAGTATAATATAAATCAGGATATTACTCGGGTTAGACACACAGTCCAGCGGTGGACTGTGTGCACATTAAACATACAAACGTCTCGAGTTCGAATCCCGTTTCACACACGCTGCCTTAATAAAAATCATTTTTTTTGTTTAATTGAACCGGAGTCGCCACTGGTATATGTTAAGTATATTAATAACCGGAATAATAACCAAGTTAGACACACAGTCCAGCGGTGGACTGTGTGTTTGTTTATATCACAGGTCACGGGTTCGAGTCCGGTCTTCTGCACCGACTCGGACAATTATCTATTCTTTTTAAATAAGGCAGAAAAGGAAATAACTAATTTGTATTTAAGTATAATAAAAATCGAATTATATAACATGTTAAACACACAGTCCAGCGGTGGACTGTGTGTTAGTTTAAGCCACAGGTCCCGGGTTCGAGACCTGTGGAGTGCACCGTCCGAATCGCTTAAACTATTTTTAAAATAAAATGATTTTCGGTTTAAACTAATTAATATATATATATAATTAAAATCAGATATATAACGGGTTAGACACGTAGCTCAGTTGGTAGAGCTGCGTGCACGCGTACGGGAGGTCTCGGGTTCGAGCCTCACTCAGCGACCTATATTCCGAATCGAACCGGTCAACGGTCAGTCAAACGGTCAACGGTCAGAAAAAAAATCAATTTTTTTATTATTTTTTTATTTAATTATTTTAATTAAAAATCAATTAAAAATACTTAAAAATAACATTTTTAAGGTTAGAAAATAGCCTCAAACTCACAAAAATACACCCAACAATCCTACTAAAATAGATTAATAAAATCCGTTTACTTACCAAACCATAATGCGATTTATCAAGGTTAAATCTCACTCGTGGTTAAAACCACTTCGCGTGCATTCAACGTCATCAACCGAACGCACCCACTGTGAGTGAATCTTACAACTCCCCCTTTTAAATTACACGTTTTGGGGTGTGTCATGTGTTATGAAAATAATTAACTTATTTATTTAAACTTGTGCCATACCACATCATGACCTAAACTTAGATTGTTTATATTGTTGTGATTACTTATTTCCTTTTGTCAAATTATATGAAACTCAATCATTAGGCCCCTCAGTTCCTCGTGAGAGACGAGTTGAGCATCGCGTGCCTCTAAATGTTCCATTTTTGTTCATGTGTGTATCATTGAGTTTATATTATTTGTAGTTGTGTCATTCATATTATCATGTTTATGCAATTCATTCATTAGGCCCCTCAGTTCCTCGTGAGAGACGAGTTGAGCATCGCGTGCCTCTAATTGTTCCATTATTGTTCATGTGTGTTTCATTTAATATCTTATGATTGTTGATTAAGTTCACATCTACTTTTACTCATGTTTGGTTGTGCACATATTTCATAATCAATTTAAATAAATTTGTTCAAATGTTTTCCATAGGATTCACTCGCCAACATTATGTTGATCCAAAAACCCTTTTACACATGATACAGGTGAATAGGTTGAAGCAAGGAAAACATAGGATATGCCTTAGAAGAGAACAAAGAAGTTAGATTGTTAGTTAGATCATGTTGTAACATTTATTGTAAATTTCCATTTAATTTGTATTAATGAATATGAAACGCTTAATAAATGTCATGAGCTTTGATGATAACCCAATCATGCCCCGATCACCTTTTCCGCTGCGGGTCGGGGTGTGACAGATTGGTATCAGAGCCATGACTATAGGGATATAGGATAGGTTATTAGACCCTTAGAGCCTATACTATAGTCTGCCTAAATTTTAATTGATTAGGTGGTTACATACAAACTTGTGATATTTATTTGTTTCATATTTGTTTACATTTACAGTCAAACATACATGCTTATATACATATTCATTATACATATATACATATTCATTATACATATATCGATGTTCATGTATTCAATTTATTTTCATACTCTCATTATCCAAAGATTTTGTGCAATTTTCAAATCTCATCAAAGTAAGTTCTGCGACGGGCATGTAGTAACTGGAAGGGTACAAGTACCGGTAGTCAGAACGTCCTGTCTAGGCTGGCATTCGTATAAATCCAATATAACGGACCAGTTTGCCTACCTGGGGACCAACGATGAGAGTACGAAGGACCTATTAGGCCAAAGCATGCCACACCAAACGTCGTTCGAACTAACCCTACTTTGAGGTGTCACCGTGTCTACACCTGGACACATTCCGAATATCACACGTTGTATACATATTTCTCGATTTTCTCCGGGTTTTGTGTACGCAACCTGGCAAACCCGTGCGAACCATATGAAAAACCGGTATTCATGGGGGCCCACATGATTACACAGGTAAAGTATGGCGGCATGTAGGGCCTAACAGCGAGCAAAGCTCAAGACATCCAATGGATGTAGTAATTTATTTATCTATAATTATTTTATGAATGTCCATTCTTGAATGCGACCCATGATCTCAAAAACATCCAACTCATACTCTTGTCATGTATTCCTTATAGATGTCTTCTAACCTCGCCCGTAGGAAGACGAGAGCAAGAAAAGCCCGCGAGCGCATGGCTGCCTTAATTGCTCAACAAATGGCTGCCGTAATACCCAACATTGTAATCCAAGTTCAATAAGCACTTACCGTTAATCCTGTCAATCAAGCAAACCAAAACATTTTCAACTCTTCCCCAAATACCACTAAATGCACCTACAAGAATTTCAAATCATGCGACCCTCCGAAATACAAAGGGACTGAAGGCGTCACCGCTCTCCTCCATTAGTTTGAAGAAATGGAGAATACTTTTCTAAATAGCGATTGCCCTGAGGATCGCAAAGTGCGTTATGCTACCGGTCGACTACATGGGATAGCACTTACTTGGTGGAATACAGAGAAGTCCAAACGAGGTGTGGAAGATGCTATGTCCTTAACTTGGAACGAATTGAAGGAAATCATGACCAGACGATTTTGCCCAAGGAGCGAAATCAAGAAGTTAGAAGATGAATTTTACTCAATGAAGCAAATGGAAGGAGACCACATCACCTACAACAAAAGATTCCTCGAGTTACATCAAATGGTTCCCAACATGTTCACTCCCCTCTACCGTTTGATCGAGCACTACCTTCGTGGTCTTCCGTCAAAGATTCAAGACCCTGTAATAAGTACCAAGCCTGCAACTTTGGAAGCAGCAATGGAGCTAGCAACAGAGCTCACCGAGAACCGAATCCGAAACAAAGACTTCAAGGAGGAGAAGAAGAAGGATAAAGAATCGACTGAAACCTCCGACTCCACTCAAACTGAATCCCCTTCTCAACCCAATCCTAAGAGAAGAAGAGTCGGGCGACTTTTCGCTGCTACCCAACGAAATCCACCAGTTTTACACGCCATACCCATCCGAGCTATCCCAATCACCCAAGTGGCACCCAACTCAGCTTACCCAAATAAGAAACCATATCTTGGACCTCACCCTCGATGCAACAACTGTTTTTATCACCATCCCCTTACCTTACCTTGCCGGCTATGTACAACTTGTGGACGCTATGGTCATTTGAGCAATGTTTGTCGCACCTTTCAAAATCAAACCTCTTCCCCTACTCAAAACATGACCCAAACTTATTATCAACCCCAAAACCCCATGTTCCCATATGCTCGAGCTTGCTTCAATTGTGGCGACCCTACCCACTTTAGAAACACATGCCCTCAATTGGTTAACGTTATCAACACTCAAGCCCAATCAAACCCAGTTAACCAAGTAAACCAAGAAAACCCAACCACTATGCCACCAGCAAGAGGAAGAGTCTTCAATATCAACGCCAATCCTGTCGAAGATAATGACGACCCAAACGAAGATACTCAGCTAGTCCTATTCGCCGAAGATCCAGATTCAACTCCTATCGTTTAGTTTTATGTTTTTCTTTATCACATAGAACCAAACATAACTTGAGGATAAAGCCAATGAAACTTTGACGAGAATACGGTGGATACGCCGATGGTACTTCCTATATATAAGTATTCTTGTCAAAGGATCAGAAGCATTATCTAGCGGTTATGAGAGGCTCCATGTGTAGACTGCTAGAGTAATTATTGTATATTATATATTGTTTTCAGTATATGCATTTGCCGAGGCCGTAGCTCCCCATCCATCGAGGTTGAGTTTGATCCCCATTTTATTATGCGGTTGATCAGGGCGTGCCCGCACGATCGGCTCCGTTTGTTTGAGCCTTGATCGGTTATTTCATTTTACATTTCAATACATGCAATACGTTCGGCTCCGTTTGATTGAGCCTTGAGCGCATATTTCAATTTACATTTCCAGTTCATGTAATACGTTCGGCTCCGTTTGATTGAGCCTTGAGCGCACAGACAATTTCATTATCAGTATCTTGTGGTTGTGGTGTTTGTAGTAGAGTCGCATCGAACTAACCATAACTTGCGGATAAAGTCAATGAAAATTTGACAAGGATATGGTGGATACGCCGCTGGTACTTCCTATATATAAGTATTCTTGTCAAATGATCGGAGGCATTATCAGGCGGTTATGAGAGGTTCCATGCATAGGCTGATTGTGTGATGGTTGTTTAGATTAAGTTGTTCAATTTCAGTACATTCAATACGTTCGGCTCCGTTTGATTGAGCCTTGAGCGCACATACAATTTCATTTTCAGTACATTCAATACGTTCGGCTCCGTTTGATTGAGCCTTGAGCGCACAGACAATTTCATTATCAGTATCTTGTGGTTGTGGTGTTTGTAGTAGAGTCGCATCGAACTAACCATAACTTGCGGATAAAGTCAATGAAAATTTGACAAGGATATGGTGGATACGCCGCTGGTACTTCCTATATATAAGTATTCTTGTCAAATGATCGGAGGCATTATCAGGCGGTTATGAGAGGTTCCATGCATAGGCTGTTTGTGTGGTTAAGTTATTCATTTTCAGTACATGCAATACGCTCGGCTCCGTCTGATTGAGCCTTGAGCACACAATTTCAATTTCAGTACATTCAATACGTTCGGCTCCGTTTGATTGAGCCTTGAGCGCACATCCATTTCATTTTCAGTACATGCAATACGATCGGCTCCGTTCGATTGAGCCTTGATCGCACAGATATATTTCATTTCAGTATTTTATGTTTGTTGTATTGGTTGTAGAGTTATAGGACTAATCATAATTCACTGATAAAACCAATGAAAATTTGACAAGAATATGGTGGATACGCCGCTGGTACTTCCTATATATAAGTATTCTTGTCAAAGGATCAGAGGCATTATCGGACGGTTATGAGAAGTTCTATGTAGGATTTATTAGTTTCTTGGTAACCAATCATAACTTGTGGATAAAACTAATGAAAATTTGGCAAGAATATGGTGGATACGCCGCTGGTACTTCCTATATATAAGTATTCTTGCCAAAGGATCAGAGACATTATCAGGCGGTTATGAGAAGTTCCATGTAGGATTTAGTATTGCCTTGGTTGGAATTTGTGTTACATTTACATCATCATGTTATTTAAAGAGATTGGATTGTGATCCATTTCTACATAAACTAACCTCTCCATCATAACAAACGAGAGAGGAACTTCCATCATTCAAACATATATGCTATCAGAATGTTGATTCAAATATTTGCTGTTGTGTTTATTCATGTTCAAATATTTGCTGATGTGTTTATTCATGTTCGAATATTAGCTGTTGTGTTTACTTATGTTCAAATATCAGCTGTTGTGTTTTTATTTATGTTCCATATAGGTTGTAGTGTTAGAAGTTTTGCCTTAGGATATAACCATACTTTCCCAAACGTATCTAAACTCTTATGCATGATATCATTTTTAGCAAATCATTTCTGCTTATCAATACTTATACAGTAGGCAACAAAAAGCGATTCCTAAATAGGGTACTTAACCCTTACAAGGAACGTTACCGCCTCGAACAAAAACTTAAACCCTTATTTTTCTAAGCATACAACTGTCAAACTAAACATCATCATCCTTTTAGTCAAAATATATCATTATTTAAATTTCGGGACGAAATTTCTAAAAAGCAGGGGATACTGTAACATCCGTAAAAAAACGGATTTACCGAACCCGCTCCGTTTATCAACCGAACAGTCAGTCAAAAATTTCGTTGCGAATTAAATGCCCAAAATAATTTTAAACGATACATAAATAAAATGTTCCAGCCGGGTTTCGAACCCGGGTCAGTCCCGAATCGGTTCAAAGACTTAACACATAACACTGAACCACTGCGCCACGGATGCTTCTTGTGAAATATTGGAATCATTTAAATCATAAAGTGACGTTACGAATTCAAAACCGGCGCCCAATAGTTCAGTCGTCGGAATCCCGGTAAACTCGCGAGCTTTTAACGACAATTTACGTTATAACGTAAACCATTAACAAGACATCGGTTATAACCGACGTCTGAGTCCGCGACCAAAATTATAACCGCCGGAGAAATTTAAATCAATGAATCCAGTCGGAAATCAGACCAAGTTCTTCGATGATTCGCCCTATAAATTCACCCACAACCCATTGCAAACCTTTTCGCCCAAAACCACACCTTTTCTCGGCGTAATTCCACTCGCCGGAATCTTTCTGTTTGTCGCCGGAAAACCGGTTTCCTCATTTCTGAACCTCACTGAGCCCCTGAGCTTATACCGGAGATACCCACACCCTTTGTAAGCTTCCTGGAGACTCGCTGCTACAAGACACTCGTCGCCGGAATGAATCGCTGTCGCCGGAGTTCTGCCGGAAAACAGAGGAAAACTAGTCGGTAAACCTCACGCTTATTTTCCTTTCTTTTTACTTCTATCTTACCAGTAATTAACCTAAAACGCTAAAGAAACCCGAATAATAACTCGAACCAGTCAGACATTATATCTGGTTAACACTTGATGAAGAAGACGATGTATCCGGATCATATAAGTATAATATAAATCAGGATATTACTCGGGTTAGACACACAGTCCAGCGGTGGACTGTGTGCACATTAAACATACAAACGTCTCGAGTTCGAATCCCGTTTCACACACGCTGCCTTAATAAAAATCATTTTTTTTGTTTAATTGAACCGGAGTCGCCACTGGTATATGTTAAGTATATTAATAACCGGAATAATAACCAAGTTAGACACACAGTCCAGCGGTGGACTGTGTGTTTGTTTATATCACAGGTCACGGGTTCGAGTCCGGTCTTCTGCACCGACTCGGACAATTATCTATTCTTTTTAAATAAGGCAGAAAAGGAAATAACTAATTTGTATTTAAGTATAATAAAAATCGAATTATATAACATGTTAAACACACAGTCCAGCGGTGGACTGTGTGTTAGTTTAAGCCACAGGTCCCGGGTTCGAGACCTGTGGAGTGCACCGTCCGATTCGCTTAAACTATTTTTAAAATAAAATGATTTTCGGTTTAAACTAATTAATATATATATATAATTAAAATCAGATATATAACGGGTTAGACACGTAGCTCAGTTGGTAGAGCTGCGTGCACGCGTACGGGAGGTCTCGGGTTCGAGCCTCACTCAGCGACCTATATTCCGAATCGAACCGGTCAACGGTCAGTCAAACGGTCAACGGTCAGAAAAAAAATCAATTTTTTTATTATTTTTTTATTTAATTATTTTAATTAAAAATCAATTAAAAATACTTAAAAATAACATTTTTAAGGTTAGAAAATAGCCTCAAACTCACAAAAATACACCCAACAATCCTACTAAAATAGATTAATAAAATCCGTTTACTTACCAAACCATAATGCGATTTATCAAGGTTAAATCTCACTCGTGGTTAAAACCACTTCGCGTGCATTCAACGTCATCAACCGAACGCACCCACTGTGAGTGAATCTTACAACTCCCCCTTTTAAATTACACGTTTTGGGGTGTGTCATGTGTTATGAAAATAATTAACTTATTTATTTAAACTTGTGCCATACCACATCATGACCTAAACTTAGATTGTTTATATTGTTGTGATTACTTATTTCCTTTTGTCAAATTATATGAAACTCAATCATTAGGCCCCTCAGTTCCTCGTGAGAGACGAGTTGAGCATCGCGTGCCTCTAAATGTTCCATTTTTGTTCATGTGTGTATCATTGAGTTTATATTATTTGTAGTTGTGTCATTCATATTATCATGTTTATGCAATTCATTCATTAGGCCCCTCAGTTCCTCGTGAGAGACGAGTTGAGCATCGCGTGCCTCTAATTGTTCCATTATTGTTCATGTGTGTTTCATTTAATATCTTATGATTGTTGATTAAGTTCACATCTACTTTTACTCATGTTTGGTTGTGCACATATTTCATAATCAATTTAAATAAATTTGTTCAAATGTTTTCCATAGGATTCACTCGCCAACATTATGTTGATCCAAAAACCCTTTTACACATGATACAGGTGAACAGGTTGAAGCAAGGAAAACATAGGATATGCCTTAGAAGAGAACAAAGAAGTTAGATTGTTAGTTAGATCATGTTGTAACATTTATTGTAAATTTCCATTTAATTTGTATTAATGAATATGAAACGCTTAATAAATGTCATGAGCTTTGATGATAACCCAATCATGCCCCGATCACCTTTTCCGCTGCGGGTCGGGGTGTGACAGTAAATGTGTTGGAGAAGGTTTTGTTTTATAGGGAAGGATTAGGGTTTAGGTTTAAAGAAAGTTAGAAGGTGATTGGGGACGAAAAAAAGGCGAGAAGTGAAACGACCTTTGCGATCCAAAATGATGTCAATGAGAATACCATGTGGGCAAATGATTTCTTCAGCTTAGATACGATCTAATTTCTCAACTCGACAATCTTCTCGAATGGGGAGGAAGTGTGTGGATTTGGTCAATCGACAATGATCACCCAAATGCTATCGTGACTAGATGATGTTCGAGGGAGTTTGGTTATAAAGTTAATCGCAATACTCTCCCATTTCCACACCGGTATTTCGGGTTGTTCGAGTAAACCCGAAGGACGTTGGTGTTCGGCTTTCACCTTGGAACACGTGTGGCATTTAGATACGAATTAAGCAGCGTCTTTCTTCATTCCAAGCCACCAATAAGAACGTCGGTGGTCTTGAAACATCTTATCTACACAAGGGTGAATGGAATACGGATATTTGTGTGCTTCGTTCATCAAAAGATCACGAAGGTTATCGCGTCGGAGAGCCCAAATACGATCAAGATAGAAAACGATACCATTAGATTTAGACTCGAGTTTCCTTTCGGTACCAAATTGCATGTCGTTAAACTCAGGATTTTCAACGATGGTTAGATGTTACGCTTCGCGAATACGTGATTGGATATCGGTTTGGATTTGTAAGCAACAGATGATTTGGAGCTTGACATGACCTTTTTGACTTAGAGCATCGCCACAACATTCGCTTTACCAGAATGGTTGCGAATCTCGCAATCATTGTCGTTTAACAACTTGACCCATCGTCGTTGGCGCATGTTAAGTTCCTTTTGATTGAAGATATGTTGGAGGCTTTTGTGATCGGTGAAGATCACACATTTTGTACCATAAAGGTAGTGTCTCCATATCTTGAGAGCAAAAACAACCACACCAAGCTCGAGATCATGAGTAGTGTAGTTCTTCTCGTGGATCTTGAGTTGTCTTGATGCGTATGACATTACCTTGTCACATTGCATAAGAACACAACTAAGGCCTAGGTTAGAAACATCACAATAGACAACGGAATCATCATTTCCATCAGGAAGGGCTAGGATAAGAGCATTGCAAAACAAGTCCTTGAGAGTTTGGAAAGGCTCCTCTTGTTCGGGACCCCAAACAAAAGGTTTATCGTTTTGAGTTAACAAGGTGAGAGGTACGGAGATTTTGGAGAAGTTGGAGATGAATCGACGATAATAACTCGCCAATCCGAGGAAGGAACGAATTTCGGACGGAGATTTTGGTGCAATCCAGCTTTTGACGGCTTCGATTTTCGAAGGATCGATGTGAAGGCCCTTCTTGTTCACAACGTGACCGAGAAATTGAACTTCATTTAGCCAAAATTCACACTTGGAGAATTCGGCGTATAGTCGTTCGTCACGAAGGAGTTCCAAGATTAAACGCAAATGTCGCTCGTGTTCAACCTTATTCTTGGAGTTGATGAGGATATCGTCTATGAATACAATCACAAAATGTCCATGTATCGCTTACACACGTGGTTCATCAAATCCATGAAGATCGCGGGAACATTGGTCAAACCGAAGGGCATGACCATGAACTCGTAGTGACCATATATAGTACGAAAAACGGTTTTGAGAATGTCTTCTTTGAGGACTCGTAGTTGATATCGATTTTGGAAAAACATGTCGTGCCTTGAAGTTGATCGAATAGGTCATCGATGCGGGGGAGATGATAACGATTCTTGACAATGAGTTTGTTGAGTTCGTGATAATCGACACATGTTCGAAAAGAACCACCCTTTTGTCTAACAAAAAGGACCGGAGTGCCCCAAGGAGAAGTGTTAGGGCCTATGAAACCTTTATCAAGTAATTATTGAAGTTGATAGCTTGTATCTCCGATGGTGCGTACGATACGGGAATTTAGTAACGGGTGTAGCGTCGAGTATGAGGTTAATACGAAAGTCAACGCAACGAGGAGGAGGAGGACCGGCTAGGTCTTCGGGAAAGTCACGAACGATTGGAACGTCACTCAGGCTTTTTCCTTTGTCCTTCTTTTCCATAATGTGGGCTAGAAAGGTAAAGTACTCCTTGCATATGTACTTGTTCACTTGAATGCACGGCATAAGTTTGATACCTTTTGAGGGTTTCTCGCCATAGATATGAAGGGCGTCACCGAACGGAAGTGGAAGGCGAATAAACTTTTCGAAGCAAACGACTTCGACATGGAATTTGCGAAGGCAATCAATGCCTACTATGATATCAAAGCTACCCAACGTGTAACAACATGGTACTCGTGTCCATGTTCCTTAAATGTGAGAAACATGGGCATATTTTTTTTTCTCTTGAACGAAACTATCATTCTCTCTCGATCCGTTCTTGGACACTTGTTATTCTATGATGGGTTCTTTCATCCTTATTTACTTTAAGTTTGTAGAATATATTTACCTTATATTTGAATAGCTGAAAATGTAACTTTTCTTTTGTTTCCCTATCTTATGTAATAAAAATGCTATTTGTATTTTTTTTCCGATATTTAATCCGCATAATACACGATTTATATTTAAGTAAAAGAACATGAACATGATCCTAAACGTGCATGATGATTTTTTAGAGTGTAAAAAGATTATATACCCATCGACCATAGTCAGAAGCCATCATAAAGTATTCAATGACAAAACATCCATGGCCTCTTTATATCTCATAGTCGGAAGCCAATAAAATAAGCCATTGTCCATTTCTACTTTTTTTTAATCCTATATCATCCTTTCTCAACTCTCTACCGATTTCTACTTTTCAGTCTCGTATTTTCCTCCTTTTGTTCCATTCCCGTTAGGCCGTTATCAATATTCCCTTTTCATTTCTTTTCCACTATTTTTAATTCTTCTTTATATCATTAGAATATCTAAAAATAAATGTTATAGCCGAATCGCAATAATATATTCTGATATATTTAATTCTTTTGTTGTTTGAACTTTGAAGTCGAGTTCCTGATTCCTTTAGGTGTCACAAAACAAGGTGTAGATGCCCATCAGAGAGATGGTGACTTGTCAACGTATGCAAAGCATAGGTCGTTATTCTAACACACACAATGATACATAGCGAAAACACAAATATAAAAGAGAAACTCCAAAGAAAAATTAATGTATTACTGATTTTCAAACTTCCTTTTATTGGTATAAGCACCTTTACTTCAAGTTGAAGCATACAAAACTACAAAAAAAAATTTTATAATTATACTATATATTAAATGACATCCTTAGCTACAGCACTCACTGTCATCTTTATTTCTTTTTTAATTATAAAAATGTCATTCACTCACATAGTTAACCTTTTCTTCTTTATGTCATTTTTGTAATTTACTCCTTTTTGAGTGGCAATTGTAAGTTTTAACCATCTCATAAGATTTCTTTTTTTTAATATTTTGACCACCAAAATTTTGGTTCTTGCCTTATTGCTCCTCTCAACTTTTGTTAGTTTTTTTAAAACAATTTACATTTTTACCCCTTGAATTTTAACAAATTTATTAAGCAACCCCTCAACTTTAATAGAGTTTTTATTACTTATTTTAAACCGTTTTACATCGGTATGTTATTACAGTACTTTATTAAGTTTCAAATTAATACCTTATACTTTAAATAATTTGGGCATTTAACCCAATAGTTTTATTTTTCTCTTATAACTTTCATTCGTTAGTTCTTTTACAATACTATTTTAAGTTTCAAATTAATACCTTATACTTTAAATAATCTGGGCATTTAACCCAATAGTTTTATTTTTCTTTTATAACTTTCGTTCGTTAGTTCTTTTACAACAAAATTTGTGATATAATTTTATTTGAAAACGGAACAATCCGGTACCTACTGAAAAAAAATTAATTTACCTTTACATTATCTAACATTTTTTATTTAAAATTGGTCATTATTAATTAGAACGATTTGATTTTGAATATATATATATACATACATATATTTATATATAGATATATATATATATATATATATATATATATATTATAATGTAATATAGTAGCTTAAAAACTGATTTTTACCGTTTGGTTTGAACACGGATTCCTCGCTGCAACGCGCGGCAGAGAAATCCTAGTATATATTAAATTACATCATGCAAACTACACTAAATTTACTTTCTTTTCATATGAGACATCAAAACTATTTTTACCGTTTGGTTTGAACACGAATATTTTATTTTTATAAATCAAATACAAAATATAAATAACTTTATATACCTAAATAATTTTTTTCTATGTATCAAACATGTTAAAAAAATTGTGTTATATATTTTACCTTTTTGAATATTTATTGCTTAATTTGATTTTAATTATAATTATATCATATTATACTATTTATTAAAAGCATTATGTTGCTAAAGTACCCATTGTCTTCTCTATTTTTCTTTTAATTATAAAAATATCATCTACACTTGGATATTAACTTTTCTTTTTTATGATATTTATGTAATTTACACATTTTTTAATGACATTTTTAATTCTTTCACAAAATTTCTGTTTGTTTCTTATTTTGTTTTATGTATTGACCACCAATATTTTGGTTCTTATTCTTTTATCCTCTCAACTTTTATTAGTTTTTTTAAACCATCTCACAAGATTTTTTTTTCTTTTTTTATCACCAAGGTTTTCGTTCTTACACTTTTAACTACTATATTTCTTTCTTTCTTTTTCCTTTTTTTAAGTTTCAAATTAGTCATGTACATTATAATAAATTACGTCTTTAACTTAATGGTTTTATAGTTTTATTTTTCTTTTATAACTTTCATTCGTTAGTTTTTTTTACAAAAAAACTAAATACGCGATATAATTTTTTTCAAAGGCTCAACACCACGTCGCCACCACCATTTTTTCCTCCGTTTGTTCGGGTCGCAACACCACGTCATAGGTACCATGTCGCCATTTTTTCTTACATTTGTTACATTATATTTCAAGTTTAGTTTTTTTATGCATTTATATTTTGGATCTTCATATCGGTCTGTATCATTTAGTTCGTACACGGATTCCCCGTCGCAACGCGCCGTGGGAAAATCCTAGTTTAATTTAAGTTAAAGCAGTTCAAAAATCTATACAGCAATGGCCCAAATGAAATTTGTTTCCGGCCCAATTGTGTGCAATAGACCAAGCCCAATAATCAAGGCTGTGTTCCAGTGTTTGGGTTGAGCTCGTGACCTTTGGGATCTATACACTTGCTGAATTCATGTTTTTTTCAATTTGCTTAGTGTTTGATGAAAGTTTTGGGTGTTTTCATGTTGGTTACAAGGCCTGTAAACGAACGAACGAACACACAGCTCACAAACGGGGCTATGTTGATGTTCAATTTGTTTAGTTATAATTTAAGCTAAACAAACACAAGCTCATAAACAAACTATTGTGTTCGTGTTCATTTATGTCCGTTAGTTAATAATATTAACTTAATAATATGAACGACAAAACACAAACCGTTATAAATTCAATTTGGACAAATCTAAGGGAACCACACCAGTTTGATTCGAAATTGGTTCTGGACTGCGAAATGTAAACAAATGAACATAAATAAACTTTTACACATTTACGAACAAGACATGCGTTCATGTCTGTTCGTTTAAATGTACAAAACTTTTACAAAAGTTAATGTTTGTAAACGATACAAGCTGATTTCGAGTGAGCTTAGAGCTATTTTTACAGTGCTAATCCCATGTCAATTCAACAAGCTGTCATAAGAGAATCCAACAAGCTTTCTATCCACCATACTATAAGTTTCTGTACTCGATTTTCGAGGGCTTTTTATTCGGCTAAAACTCAATGAACAAATGTCATCTCTTATAATAATGTTTAATGGACCCTTCAACTAATGAGATATAAGAAGCATAATCACTAACAAGTCCTTTTTCACTACTCAATTTCTCAAACAATTCAGGATCGCCATATTTACAATGACCTTCCAAAAGGATATTATACGTAATGTCATCTGGAACCACACCCAAATCAACCATCGATCGCAACAACTTATTGGAATTCTTCAATTGCCCGTGCTTACACAACCCGCTCATCAGCACGTTATATGTTATAACTCCTGGTATAACTCCATCCCGGCGCATCTCCTTGAGCAAATGGAACCCCGTCTTAACGTCTCCCTTCTTACAGAACCCGTCAATGACCATGGTGTAAGTTGCAGCATCGGGTTTCAAACCCGACTTCCTCATTTCCCTCAACGTTTTTTCTGCGTCAGTGACTAGTCCTTCCCTGCATAAACCTGATATAAGTGCGGTGAATGTCACGTTATCAAGCTCAACACCTTCATTGACCATTTTCTCCTTAACTTCAACTGCCAAATCCAAATTTCCCTCCTTGCAACACCCGTCAAGAAGAGACGTGTACGTAACTTTGTCGGCTTTTAATCCTACGCGGGTCATTTCATCTATTAGATATCTAGCTTCGGTTATTCGACCGCTCTTGCAAAGGCCGTTAATAAGCGTGTTAAAGGTAATCAAATCCGCTTTCACACCTCGAACCAGCATCTTACCGTACATTTGCATAGCCAAATCGACCTTCGTGTTTCTGCACAATCCGTTAATCAACGTGGTAAATATAACATCATTTGGGTTCAAACCTCTTTTACACATTTCATCGAACAGCTGGTACGCATCACCTAACTTACCTCCTTTACACAGCCCATTAATCAAAACACTGTAAGTAAACGCATCCGGTACAAGCCCGCTCTCTACTATAACCTTCTTTAACCTAAACCCTTCACTCAATTTCCCTAACTTAAAATACCCATTCAACAAAGTATTAAAACTAACCAAACTCGGCATCATCCCCCACTTAGGCATTTCATCGAACACCTTCTTCGCATCATTAACCATACCTTCCTTCACAAACCTATGCATCAACTTATTAAAAACATATATATTTGGAGGATACCCACATCCCAAAACCTCCAAATAAAAACCCCAAGCACCCACATTGTTATTCAACTTCAACATACACTCAAAAACTCGATCATAACACTTGAAAGAAACCCTAAAGTTTTGATCTTTTGCAAGCCTAATTAAATGAACAGCATCGGAAACAAACCCATGATCCACATAACAGTTGATCAAAGAATTAAGCACAAAATCATGGTGTGATTCGTGTTGGGTACCTTGTGTTTGTACAAATGCTTGAAAGACAGAAGAAGCAGAGTGTTTGCCTTTTTGTGAGACAATGAAATGGAGTAAAGATTGAGCTTGCGGGATCATTTGATGAACTGAGAGGTGTGTGATCATGGTGAAGTAAGATTGGAGGGTGTGACGAAAAGGGGGGCGAGTGGAGAGCCATTGGAAGAAGGAGAAGAGGGTTTGTGGGGAGAGAGAGTGGGGGTTAGTGGTGATAAGGTGGATGATGTGGGAGGGTTTGAGAGATGGGAGGAGGGTGCGAATGGAGGTTTCGAGTGGGGTGGAGTTATTGGCGATGGCTTCGGAGAGAGTGGTGAGGAGTGGGTCAGTATGTTGATGAATGTTGGATGAAATGTAGCAACGGGTGGCGGAGATGGAGGAGAGACGGCGGAGGAAATGGAGTTGGGGAGGAGTAGCACGGTGGAGGTGGGGTGTTCTGAAGCTGCGCATATCGTAAACAAGAATGTGGTGTCTTGACTCTGGATCGAGTGTCGATCTTGGTATGAAGAAAAGGAGGCATGAATTCTTTTATTTTTTACCGGCTGACCTATACACCCTTTAACCCAACTTACAAAACCATCCACAGTAGATGCATTTTTTTGTTTTTTATGTTTTTAAAAAGAGAGAAAATGATGTGGAGGAGAGAGGGTGTTAGGTAGAGGAGAGAGAGTGTGGTGATTATGTGAGGATAAATGAGAAAAAATTGGAGGGAATAAGGTTATGTGAGTGTGTGATGTAGGAGAGAGAAGAGGTAAATATGTGTTTTGTGTTGTGTGAGTAGGGCAAGAGAGAGAAAGTAGGGAATTGGTTGCGCAGTTTCCATGTCAAAAAAAATATGAAAAATATAAAAAGTGATTGTGAGTGAAGAAGAGAGAAAATGTTACTGTTCATCTATATATTTGAAGGAACACTGTTTATCCCCTATAAGTTTTTAATATATTTTGAAAGTGGTTGTGAGTGAAGGATAGAGAAAAGTTAATGATAAAGGTATAAGAAAATATTATTTAATTGAATAGGAGAGAGAAAATGTAGTGTTTTTTAGTGTAACATAGGGTAAAAATATGATGGAAGAGATGTGAATGCTCTAAATTTATCGTTGTCGGTAGAGTTCACGAGCCGAGGGAACCTTTGCTTGGCTCGTGGTAGCCAAAAATCAGTCGAGTATTTTCAAGATTTCTGTGTGATTAACTAGTAATTTGGACCGAGTTGGCAAAGAGAGACAAAGGTAATGTTAGGTTTCAAGTTTTTAGTTTTAAAAAGTAGTCATATTTCATATCTAATAATTTTCATGAATGACCATGTTGTGGCAGATAAGGTGATAAGAAGACTCTAGAGAACAACGGTGAGAGTGTGAGATAATCGACTTAGGGTGAGAGCAGGAGGCAATGTGGTGATGAGCATATTGTCTGAGTCAAAGAATGTCACTTAACGACTTAGGGTTTTACTTTAGATTTAGTGTTAGATATTTTGTTAGGCTGATTTGGGTAAAATGATGTATAAATATAATTGTATATTTAAAACTATAATGATTACAACAAATTCAACTAAAAGAACATTATGTAGATGAAGATTCACTAGTTTAGCGAGGGCTGGAACTATGATCCACAGGTTGTGAAGGCTCCGATTTCTCTTGAGTTTAAATGGGATTGATGATCTGCTAAACAATAACATTGTGAACTCATTACGGGAAGGAGAAGGTGGAGGGTCTTCCCATAATAACCATCTGGCGTGAAAATAAGTAATATGTTTGGATTGAGAGAGTTTCGTGTAACGTGAGTGAATTGGTGAGATGTCACTGTTAAGAATGTCCTTGTGCTCCCTTATGTGGCAATTGTTAGTGGAGGTTTGGTAGGGCCTGGTCCAGCGGAGACTATCATTGTCAGAGATGTTCTTATGATCTTCCAGGTGACAGTTTGTTAGTCGTGACTAATGTAATTGTAGGTTACATAGTATTCTAATGTTAAAATACTCAATTTTAAAAGGTAATTATAGCAAATCTGATAAGAATAAATATGAATTCACGTTTTGTTGAGATTTGCAGGTAGATACAAAAAAGAGAGGGTTTTCGACGTAAAAAGGGTATAATTGGAACAACGGGTGAAAAGCAGAAGACTGATACAAAGAACAAGTTGGTTACGACCTATACCGACCCATGAGTTACGAATCATATGCGTCGTCAAGTGATAAAATTACAAGACCTGCATAGGAAAGTGGGCCAAAGTTGATTTCAATAAGTTACGATTCGTGGGCCTAGCCCATGTGTACGGCCCGTAAACAAGTTAAAACTAGGGTTTGTTATCGGACATAAGATACACACGATTGGAAACCTTAAGGAGGCTGAATTTCGAAGAACTTGCGAAAAAAGGCTGTAAAGAAGAAGGGAAGCAAAACCGAAAGAGAAAGGAGGCCGATACTGAAGATCGAAGGCACGGGGAAGCACTAGATTGATTCCACGGGTTACTATTTACAATTTCTAGTCTTTGAACTTTCTGTAATGATGATGAATTTGATGTTCATGTTGAATTTGTTTATGTTGTTTGGCTAAACTTAGTATAACTGTCCAGATGAGATAATACAGATGAGATAATACGATATTTTGTTTCTGATTAATGATTGATTTCCTACTAGTATGATTTTTATAGTGTAGTATAGTCAAGTTCTTATAATGCATATGTGTGTAATTTGAGATTGGCTATCATGTTAGTTGTGTGGTAATACCGATCTTTCTATGAGGTTAATATATGTTAAAGTTTTTTAAAAAATATTTTTTATAATTTAACAAACGTTTGTAAAATATCAGTAATCTAATAAAGTTAATAAGTTTTGTGATATGTTCTATTATTTAAGTCTTAGAAATTCAAGTTTTTATTAATTAATGGTGCAGCTGATAACTTATTTTATTATAGCTGATTTTATTTTACTTTCTATTAATTCTTCATACTCATAACTCCTAGTTTTTTTTAGAAATTTCTCTTCTCATGTAAGAATCTAAGATAAAGATAAAAGGTTAGGACCACATGAACACTTTAATAAAAAAATGTATATCAAACCACTAACTTAACATTGATGGAAATAATATCAATAATAATAACACTAATCCACTAGCACAACTTTGAATATGCCATTCACATGGACATTTAACTTACTCGATAAATTAAGCAAAATTGTACTTTTAACAAACTCAGAAAATAATATTACTTTTTGAGTATGGAACTCTCAACACAAATAACTTTTTCCAGTGTTTAAAAATGCATTTCTCTTTACTAGATGAAATATAAGAATTACAGTTTAAGCAACAAACATATATAAACATTTGATTTTTGACAAAGTAAACAAAAAACACACTTGTATTTAACATTCTCTCCCTCCGTATTTATCAACTACACTCAAATAATATTATAAAAGCTTAATCATGAATTGTGAAGCTCTAAGTTAAGACCATGTGCAGTCTATTCACGCCGAAGGCGCCACCAAGACCCACTTTGGAGCTACATCGACAAAGTCCGCAACGTCCCTTTCGCACCATCCCCTCTGCCCATTCAAGTGTGACCAAGCTAATGCCCAGCTCCTCCACGCCCTTCCTACGGGGTGTTTTCGCGCCCTTCCACCAGCAAAAGGGTTGTTGACTTGGTCGGTGGTGTATAGGGATGAGTATGATACCGGACCGGTACTTGGTACCAAACCGGTACTGACACCGAAAAACATGGAAAATGGATACCAGTACCGAATATACCAGTACCAAAAAAACGAGAAAAATGGGTCACGGTTTCGAATATACCTGATACGATACGAATGCCTGATACCAAATTATCATCCCTATTGATGTGGTTCCATTACACTATTACACTTGGCCTAAAATAACCCCCTTCATAATTGCAACCCTTCAAGTGTTATCAGGGTCATTTATTGGTTGTCTTCATTTGTCATGTCAGGAAACTAAATATAGCAAATTCAACTTTAAACATGCGTGTAAGTATTCTCTTAATTCTAACATAACCATTCATATATGATATATGTAATTTTTTTATTTCTTATTCACTGATCAATTAGCATCCGTTAAATTATTAAGCATTTAATCCCAATCAATTATTAACAACAGTTGAAACTATTGAAAGACTTGTGGGATCTCTTAAATTCTAACACAGTGAACAATTGTCAAGATTTAAAATTAAAATCACACAAAATTACAAATAATATAAGATTTTGTAAATTATTTTACCATTTTCTTTGCATCTACTTGGTAGTTTTATAGCTTAAACTTTTAATCTGGCTTAAATATAAGTAAAGATTTCCTATGTTGATCAACTTACAACTAACATTTAGCGGTGGGGGTGCTCCACTTTTTATCACTCACCACACCCAATCATGTTCCGCCACATCATCAAACTTGGTTTCATCACTAATGATGGTTTTAGTAGGGGTGTCCATCACTCACCACACCCAACAATTTCCCTCCTTTACGCGTCGTGGTCAGCACACATTATGACCATCACTCGTGATCATATTCAGTGGCGGCTTCAACCACCACGGAGAACAACGGACCCCCTATAAACAAGATTAAGTAAACACGCACCTAAGTAAATAGATATCATCACCAAATTTCGGGACTAGTTTTTTTTTAAATCCCTACCATCATGTCTATTTTAAATATTCATATTTTCACATGAAAACATATTAAAATAAAAGTGAACGGTTGTATATATGGGTGTATGCACTATAAAACCATGCTCTCACTTCATTCTCCAAACAATAGAGAAAAAGAAATGGCGACGATGACAGATTTCGTGAACCTCAATCTCTCCACCATCCATGACAAGTTCATTGCCGAATACATCTGGTCAGTTGTCTCCGATTACTTACCTTTCTTTTTTCTTTTTTTAATCACCATAATTACTTTTTTCTTTTATTCTAACCATGGTTGTAAAAGTCTCGCATAGGCTCCAAGTACTCCTCGAGTACTCGTTACAAGGTAGCTTGTTGAGACCCGAGTACTGTTCGCCTAGGCTAATTATCCCCGAGTAATCTTCGCCTAGACGGAGTACTTCCCGAGTACTCTCAAATCCGACTAGGGAGCGTCTAACGACTTTTGCAACCATGATTCTAACTACAAAAATTAAACTCTTTTGAAAAATCAAAGATAGAAATTTGTTTTACAAGCTCAATATTGTTAAATTCTAACAAGAAATTAGCAATGAAACACATAAAATCAAGTTTAAAGATTGATTTTGGTTAACAAATTTGACCAGAATGAAGCTATATATAAAATATAAAATAACAAAAATAATAAAATAAAAAAAAGATTGAAGCTCTCAAAACTTATGCTTTCTTTTCTTTTCCCTCTTATCTCTCCCTTTGAACCTGTCATGAGGATGTATTACAAATTATGTTTTATTTATAATCATCAAACTAATGATTAATGAAAGTAGCCTCTCTATTTTTACGAGTAAAGATAATAAAGATAAGACTGTCTATATCTTACCCTTCTCAGACCTTACTTAGCTGTGCTATTGATGAGATTTATTGAGTATGATAATAATTAATGGTTGATAAAATGTAAACACTAAAAGATCAATTTGTAAAAAAAAACTAAATATGATTAAAAATTTATAAATTACAAGAACTGTTATTTTGAAAAGTTTTTTTTATTGGAAAATGATTTAGTATTTTTGAAGGGACACAGGTCCCACTCATGCAATGGTTGTTGACACGTGTTTATCAACAAATATACAAGTGTTGAAACATTCTACTTCCGTTTCGTTGTGAAAATAACCAGAATAATCTTGTTAATTGGCCCAACACTTCACCTCTTGTGAACAACCAAAATAACCACGCATTATTTCTTTTTTTTTTTAGTAATATTAATTAAATATTGTTTTAAAATATAACTTAAATTTTTTTTTTTAGGATTGGTGGATCAGGTATGGACATCAGAAGCAAAGCTAGAGTAAGCTTTTACTTTTCAAACAAACTAAAACTAAATTAATAATTTTCAGTTATTAAGTAATCCATAAAGTACATAAATATTTTAAAGGCATTTCTTAATTTTCTTTTTTCTATTTTGTTGTGTACATTTTTAGACTCTTAGTGGATCATTGGATGATCCACAAAAGCTTCCAAAGTGGAACTACGATGGATCAAGCACTGGTCAGGCCCATGGCCATGATACCGAAGTCATCTTATAGTGAGTAACCTATATTCATCAGTATCACATAAATCACAATTGTTGACTTTGACTATATATGATTCTATTTTCATCTATTCCAAATCTAATTATTGAACAATTTATGATGAATTAAATAGTCCTCAAGCTATTTTCAAGGATCCTTTCCGGAGGGGCAACAATATCTTGGTTAGTACTTTCATATTTTACACTTTGACCATTTGAACTATTATGATCTATCATCATCATCATACTCAGTAAATTCCACCAATAGCAACGCTAAGGTAAAATATGAGAAGAGTAAGATGTAGACAGCCTTACCTCTACCCGTAGGAATAGAGAGTCTGCTTCCAGTGAGACCCTCGGCTCAATAGTAGTTTTGCATCAAGCCTTGGACATAAGGCACATAACACTCAGCAATTAGGACAAAAGCCGATTAGTGCGTGTACCCCCTTGTCTTTCGGCTATCAACGCCACCACATGATGCATGATTAACTGTCCTTCTCTTTTTAACGTTATTTTCACGAAATTAGTAAAATAACGTTAAATTTAGTGCATGTGCCCCTTGAACTGTTATGATCTACTCCAGATCAAATCGACAAAAGCTTGACTCGAGATAGACTCGATAAAAGCTTCAAGTGATACGCCCTTAGACAAGTAGTCGGGGCATCTCATTCGTTACGAAATTATAAATAATAATAGTATTTAACTATTTGTATGAATTGAAGGTGTTGTGTGATGCTTACAACCCAACGGGTGATCCAATCTACACAAACAAGAGGTGTGAAGCGGCCAAGATATTCAACCATTCGGATGTTGTTGCTGAAGTCCCTTGGTAATTATCATATGGTTTTTTTATTATTCCATTCAGAAACTTATAATATATAGTTTATATTCAACTTGACCAATTAACAATCACAAAGCAAGCATTATATTCACAAAAATAAGAGATTTTAACTTTTAATAGGTATGGACTTGAGCAACAATACACCTTGATGGAGAAGGACACCAAATGGCCTTTGGGTTGGCCTCGAGGAGGCTTCCCAAGACCTCAAGTAATTATTTAATCTAGCTTTTTAGATCAGTTTAATTTAATTATTACAATTTTTTGTTGTTTTTAACTTGATATTTTTGGTTGATATGTCACATTTAGGGTCCTTATTATTGTGGGGTTGGTGCTGAAAAAGTGTTTGGGCGTGACATTGTCGACGCACACTACAAAGCATGTCTCTATGCCGGGATTAATATAGGTGGCGTCAATGCTGAGGTGATGCCCGGTCAGGTAAACCTTATACCCGAATTCTAGATACATTTATCGATTTTACAAAAGAACTTGACGTGTTTTATGTGCATTTTGTGACATATGAAAAGTGGGAGTTTCAAATTGGACCTTCGGTCGGGATCACTGCCGCGGACGAGTTGTGGGTTGCGCGTTATATACTTGAGGTAAATTAGTTAGGTTTACAAATTAATATCTAACCATGGTTGCGTGTTGCTTGTTGAAAATGATGTTAGTTGTAATGACGGTTAATAACAGCGAGTCGCTGAAATTGCTGGAGTTGTCGTTTCATTTGATCCTAAACCAGTCCCGGTTAGCTCTTTGTTTGAAAAGACAACCTTTTTTATATTAATTAACGTTTACCCTAGTTTAAGTATTATTTTGGTGTGTTTTTTTTACATGTTTTCAACAGGGTGATTGGAACGGAGCGGGTGGTCACACTAACTATAGGTATAAGTTGTGCATATATGATAATGCTAGCTTATATTTATCAACTTCCTATTGTGTTAAGCTAATATCTAACCATGGTTAAAATATTAGCACGAAATCAATGCGTGAAGACGGTGGATACCAGGCCATCCAAAAGGCTATTGAAAAGCTTGGACTTAGGCATGAAGATCACATCGCTAGCTATGGTGAAGGCAACGAGCGTTGCCTCACCGGGCATCATGAGACCGTAGACATCAACACGTTCTCATGGGTACACGAAACCAAAAACCTTAGTCCTTTAAGCTTTTTATTTACATTAACGCAAATAATGAGATTGATTTAATATCAAACATGGCCTGTTTCATTTGGTAACGGGTTGAGATGTGGTTGTGCTTTGTAGGGAGTTGCGAAGCGTGGTGTGTCGATGCGGGTGGGGAGAGACACTGCTGAAGAAGGGAAGGGATATTTTGAGGATCGAAGGCCTGGATCGAACATGGATCCGTATGTGGTTACCCTATGATTGCCGAAACCACCATCTTGTGGAAGCCTTGAGCTTGGTTTGTTGGTTGGAATAATAACTAGCGTACTGTTTCTAGTCATAAATAAATTGGGTTTGTAGTTGGGCATGACCTTGGCTGTTTGAAACTGGATACGTGATTAAATAAAAAAGCCGTCTAGAATTGTGAAGAGATTACATATTGTACGTTACGTGGTGAGTTCGATGTGTTGGACTAAGGTTTTTAGGAAGAACCGGGTAGGGATCATGTCGGGTCATAGGTTTATATATGAGAACCCAGAGGAACCAGATCGGGTATGACCTAAGTATAGAGTATACTTAGGTAAACCACCTCAAACTGGATGATCGTTCAACCAACCCTCGGGTTGGATAGGGTGAACATAGTCTTTTGTAAAAGGGTTTATATCTTTTTAAACACTTTCAGTTTTTAACAACCACTTGATGAAGTTTAAACATAGATCTTTTTTCACAATGATAATTGTATAACTAAATTGGCAAAGGGTTATGTAATCGTCCAATGTTGAAAGACCGAATAAACTATTATTGAAAGATTAAGTTACAATATATAAAAATTATAACAAAACCCTAATAACCTAACGAGCCCGTAAGCTCATACTAATCTAATAAACTCCACCATCTAATACTCCCCGCAGTCTGAGCAGAAGGAAACCAAAAGCTTGGACGGGAAAAACATAAAAACAATAATAATAAGATAAACAATAAAAGTGCTTCGAGAGATTCAAGAATCCAAACTTTTGCAACAAATCTGTATTTTGCTTTTGCCATCCATAGCCTTCACTGATAGTTCATGTAATCCATATAGATGAAGATAAAGAAAAAGATGAAAAGTAGGTTGAAGCTGCTGTTGATGATGATAGGGTTTTAAAGAAGAAAGACCCCCTTGATCATCGTAACACAACATATATGTACCCTGAACTTGATCTTGGAAACATTGGATCAAAGATACAAAAAAGCTTCATCAGAAGAAGTTTACAACGCACTTGATCTTGGAAACATTGGATCAAAGATACAAAAACACTCCATCAGAAGAAGTTTAGCAACGCACTTGTCTGAGGAGGAATTGGAGAAGATGGAACAAGAATTGGTAGAATGTGATCGTAGAGACATAAACGAATGAAGGCGGTGATGAAACATAAGCAGCAAATAGAGAAGGCTGATCGCTTATCAAAGGAATCAAAATAATTGTTTCGTCGCATTTCTATCTTCTTAATTGTTATGCTATGCTTAATGCTTTTATTATTAATTGTTATGTTCTTCAATGGTTTCAACTTTTTTACTAAAAAAACGAAGGATTTCGTTGTTATATGTTTCATTTTGAGAAAACCTTGGTCAAATAAATGATGGCGGCAATATACTTGAATCACAATAGTAAATGCTTTGTGTAAACAATTGATGTCATAATTGTTACAAACTCAAGTTGACACATAAATCAAAGCAAAATATTAATATCCGCCAAACCATGAATGCCTACAATTGATAAATTTCCAATTGCGATTAATATTAAACAAAGGCAGCAATGGGGAGCACAAAATGGGCAGCGGCAAATTACGGAAAAATAGGTTGCTTCAATCGATTACGAGGCTTTATTCGACAGAGTATTAGAAAAAAAGGAAACGAAAAACGAAGATGGATAGGGCGGCGGCGGTGGCGGCACGCCGCCCCATCTAGGGTTTGAACACGGTGACGACGGCTGTGGTGGCACAACGAAGGAGAAGGTAACTAGAACCCTAAGGCTCTAATAACATGTCAAATGTTGAAAGACGGAATGAATTATTATTGAAAGATTAGGTTACAATATATAGAAATCGTAACAAAACCCTAATAACCTAACGAGCCCGTGGGGTCATAATAATCTAATAAACTCCACCATATCTAATAGTAATGATAATGTTACTATGTTATGTGTGACTATATATTTAAATTTATGAAAAATCTAGGACCTGTTTTCCGTTATTACATTTAAAATTAATTAAAATCTTAGGTTGTTAAAAGGGGTAACTTTATAAAATGGTAACTAAGTTTTCTATTTGTTCTACTAAAGTCACTCAAAGTTTTTTTGTCTCTCTAAACTCACTCAACTTTCATTTATTGTTCTGATATTGCGTAATTAGCAGGTTAATAGGTTATCTTTGATGACATGTCATTTTTACTTCCTTTTTTTAATTTCAAATGCTGATTTGGAAAATATATGCTGACATTGTAATTAAAAAACATTTCCGACGACCGATTGTTAACCCTTTTTTCCTGCATGAATCCCATCTCTTCCAGATTCTTTATGATTTGGATTTTCATCAAAAAGTTGAAATGGTTTTTTTTTTCAAACACATTAGGAGTTTGTTAGCGGTGAAAGGGATGCGGAAAGAAATCGCGACGGTCATATTGCTTCCCATGAGTGGTGGTTTGGTTCATGGGGTTATTGATGAAGGGATGATTTTGAATCGATAGTCTTGGGGTTTTAGTTGATCACGCAGAACTATGAAAGGGGGATGGGGTTTGGTAAATTAGGTTAACATTTTCTTTTATATTTTACTGTTAAAAGAAAAGGTTGATTTTTGACATCCACATCATTGTTTATATTCCATGTCAGAGCTAAAAGTTAAAAAAAAAAAAACCTTAGACCATGTGTAGCGGGAGGGGAAGATAATGCCCCCACCCTTAGGCGTTTTCTGCTATTTGGTAGTCCAGTAAGCAAGAGGCATTATTCAGAAAGTGGCGTAGTGGTGATAATGCCCAATAACGCCCCGCCAATCATTACACAATTATTTATTTTTTTAATTTAAAACTAATGTTTTTTTTAATTTAAAACTAATAATTTTATTAAATTAAAAACATTACACTCTAAAAAAATAAAGTAAATGAACTAATTCTCGTCTTCGCTCTCGTCACCTTCGTCTTCCTCTTCCTCTGTATCTTCTTCACCCTCAGGTGGGATGTACCGAACAGACCATGCGAACCATCAACGCGGAATGATTTGGTTCGTAAAGTAATTCTCGTGCCTTATTCACTCTTTCTTCCATTGATACTTGAGGACGCTCCTCCTGAACCGCTTCTGGTATATAATTCTGACATATCGCCTTACCTTCGTCTTCCAAAATCATGTTGTGTATGATTATACAATCGTACATAGCATCTCTCATTTTTTGCTTAGACCATGCACGACAAGGATTCCTTATGTATTGCCATCGCTACTTAAGTACACCAAAACACCTCTCAATGTCTTTCCTTGAAGACTCCTGGACCTTCTTAAAGTATGCTCTTTTTTCATCGAAAGGATTAGTACGTCTTCACGGCAATCGAATACTTAGGATATATTCCCTCGCACAAATAGTATCCGTGAGGATAGTAGTTTCCGTTGGCGAAAAACACGCTTTCGGAGCTCTGCTAGAAATGTAGTCCTCTAACAACGGAGATTGTTCAAAAACGTTGATATCATTACATGACCCGACTACGCCAAAGTAAGCCGACCAAACCCAAAGGTCCTGTGAGGCGACCGCCTGAAGAATGACGGTTGGTCCCTTTTGGTCACCCCGAGTGTGCTGACCTCGCCATGTTGTCGGGCAGTTATCCCAACGCCAATGCATGCAATCCAAACTACCTATCATACCCGACAAACCATGCTCGCTAGAATGTACCTCGTAAATCTTTTGGAGGTCGTACCATGTGGGTGTTCTCAGATAATGTGCACCGTACAATTCCATAATACCTATAAAAATGTATACAACAATAATTAAATAAAAAAGTATATTGTCATCTAATATTTTTTTGAATGTACCTCGACAAAAATGCTCCAACGTGACTCACGTTGTTTTCTCGGCCATTTTTAAATACTCGTCGTTGATGTCGGTCGTGCTGCCATAAGCAAGGATTCGTAGCGCCGACGTACACTTTTGAATACAAGTGAATCCAAGTTGCCCCCTCGCATCCGCTTTTTGTTTAAAATAATTAAATTTGTTTCAAGGTCCTCGACGATGCGTAGAAACAAACCCTTGCTCATCCGGAAGCGACACCTAAACGTTTCCGGGTTTGATATGTTGGCGATTCAACGAAATAGTCTTGTATCAACCCATCATTTGCTGCACTTCGGTCTCGTTGGATATAATCCCTTGTTCTAGTTAAACTATTGGCACGGCTAGATTGCGCCATATATTGCACGACCAGTTGACAAGCACTTGTAACCGCCTCTTGCTCGATCTCCTCATCGGTGGACTCACCGTCATCCGCTAAAAACTCTCTATAGTAATAATTTGCGATGGACGAAGAGTTTGGGGAATCCATTTTTTTGTATGTGAAATGGTTGGTGTTAGTATGAAAAATAAGAAAGTTTATGTGTATATATATATATAGGTTTTGAAAAAAAAATTAAACTTTATGAAATGTGACCGTTTCCCAACGATCAAAATTGACCAAAAAACTATAACATTTGTGTAAATCGGGTTTCGAAAACCCGCCCCAATTTATCAATTCAAGTATTTATTTGACGACGTTCGGTTATTTTTACTATCTTTACAATATTACAAATATTACATATATAGAATAATGGTAATCAATGTTTAAAATAAAATAATATAATAAATAATCAATTAAATAATAATTATTTACAATTAGTAAATAATTAAAAAGGCTTAATAAAATGAAATGAAAAAGGGTGGAACCGAGAATCGAGCCCGGGTTCCCCGGGCACACACACACTACGAACACCACTGGACTGCACACACTATTGTGCAAAGTTCAGGAGAATAAATCACTTATGTTGACTCTCGTTTCAAAAACTGCAAATTAACTGCGATCAAGGGACGCGCCTTTCCTTTCTTGTTGACAGCCTCGACAACTGGCCGGATCTAAACATGGTAAAACCCAATTTGTCCGACTGTCATACCTCTGGCATTTGCAAATCACGATTCGAGTTACCATAAACCGAAACCGGGATCTTTTTACCTCTGCCTATATATACGAATCAACTCCTCAATCGAGACTCGCATCTCTTTCCACTCTCTCTGCTGCTCTAAAGACTCCCCGTTGTTGCCGGAATTCTCTGTCGCCGGAATTCCCTGTTCGCCGGAATACAACGAGAGTCAGAATCAAGTCGCCGTCGGTACAATCTTGTTTTTTTTTGTTTTCTTTCGCGGATTATAATTGTTAATCAGAATGGAAACCGGATTGAATTTAGGGCGGGTACAGGTTGGTTCAAAATCTAAATGAAGAAGATGAAGTGATGAGGTATGTATTTATATTTATTCTATCACAACTTATAACCGGGTTAAGCACCCAGCCCAACTGGTTGGGCCGGGTGCAAACAACACCCAAGGTCGCCTGTTCGATTCCCCACACACACACCGGTCTAACTGATTTACCCTTTTTAATCTATCTTTTCTGAATACACTTAATCAGTGCATAAATATAATTAAAATTCAGATACTAACGGGTTGGACACCCAGCCCAGTTGGTTGGGCTGGGTGCGAGTCACAGTCAAGGTCTCGGGTTCGAGACTCCTGATACGCGACCAGTTCAATTATGTATAAAACCTTTTTAATTTAATTAAATTTGATTAAACCCAAAAAGTGTATATATATAATTAAAATCAGGTTTCTTTCGGGTTAGACATGTAGCTCAGTTGGAAGAGCTGCGTGCACACGTACGGGAGGTCACGGGTTCGAGCCTCACACACGCATGCTTACCACACCGAATAAACCGGTCTGACACGTGTCAGACTGTCGTTTTTTGTAATTTATTTATTATTATTTTCATTTTTCCTTTTATTTTAGTTTAGTTCCATTTTTGTTTTTACTTTTTATTATCATTTCAAGATTTTAATTAAAAAGGGATTTATATTTTAAAAACATATAAATATAAAGGTTTTAATACATTTATAAAACTCACAAAAATAATCTAAAAACTTAAACAAAAGGTTTTAACCTATATAATAGCTTATTTATTTACGAACTATCGCGTTGTTATCTTTAGGTTAGTACCTCTTCGTCGGTTAAATCCACAACTCGTGCGCTCTCTTTACCACTCAAGAATACGCACCCAAGTTGAGTGAATCTCTACAAATTCCCCGTTTTAATCACGTTTTGGGGTGTATCATGTGTCGTATCATTTCTTTATTTTATTTAACACTTGTGCTTATATCATTTCGTGATCAAATGTGTATTGCTTGTAGTGTGGTTTATATGTGGATACATTTTATCATTTCAGTGCACTCATTTCATTAGGCCCATCAGTTCCTCGTGGGATACGGGTTGAGCAACAGGTGCCTCAATATATCGGCTCCGTTTGATTGAGCCTTGATCTCAGATACATCATCATACATGTCATATATTCAATCAATGTGGTTTGTGATTTGTTACATTATACATTTGTTCACATGTGATTATGCACAATCTTATTTAAACAACGATAAAATTGATTTACTTAAATGTTTTATCAAGGTTCACTCGCCAACTTTTGTTGACCCAAAATTTCCTCTGTTTTACGCATGATACAGGTAATCAAGTTGAGGAAAGAAACACCTAGGATGGCCTAGAGGAATAATCAAGTTATTTCGTTGGAACAAGCATTTAGATTATTATTTGTGTTTGTATGAAATTTTGTTGGATATTTGAATTTTAAATTTGTATTTAATAAATATGAAACTACTTAGTAAATATCATGAGCTTTGGTGATAACCCAATCATGCCCCAACTTCTATTCCGCTGCGGGTCGGGGTGTGACAGATTGGTATCAGAGCTTGTGACTATAGGGATATAGGATAGGTTATTAGACCTTAGAGCCTATACTGTAGTTGACTAGATTTAAATTGTTTATGTGTTGCAAAAATTCATGATGTTTATATGTTTCATGTTTATAGTCACACACAACATTATGCAAACATTCTCACAAGTACATGTTAATATGCAATGCTCATCATAGATCATACCCTTATATCATATGATATCTATGAAAGCACACACCTCATAATTTCACAATTTCCGTTATTTCTTTTCAAAGATTTTTGCAATGTTTTCATATTTTTAAAATCACATCAAAGTGAGTTTTCACGACGGGCATGTAGTAACTGGAATGGTACGAGTACCGGTAGTCGGAACACCCTGTCTAGGCTTGGCATTCGTATAAATCCAAAATAAAGGACCATTTTGCCTACCTGGGGACTAACGTTGAGAGTACGAAGGACCTATTAGGCCAAAGCATGCTATACCAAACGTCGTGTGAACTAACCCCACTTTGAGTTGTCATTGTGTCCACACCTGGACACCCTCCGACCATACATCTCGCAATCATGTTTTACGATTTTCATTCGGGTGGTGCGGGTGTTAACTCGCCGACACCAATGTGAATCCTACCAAGCCCAATAGTCATGGGGGCCCACATGACTACACAGGCAATGGTATGGGGGACATTTGGAGGCCCAAACATGAGCAAACCCAAGACATCCTATCGATGTAGTTAAATTATTTTCAGTTATGTTGTTTTCATTCTTTTTACGACACATGACACCTAGGAAATTCTTGAACGCACAATCTCCCTACATATATTCCTGTAGATGTCTGCTAGGCAATTACGTGGAGGTAGAAGGTCAGGAAAGTCAAACGAACGCTTGGCCACGCAAATTGCTAAACAAATGGCCGCAGTGCTTCCTGACATCGTGCTACAAGTTCAGCAAGCCCTCACCGCTAACCCTCCCAACCAAGAAGACCAAAGCATCGTCAACCCTCCTCCCAAAACCCCTAAATGCACCTACAAACACTTCAAGTCTTGCGATCCCCCAAAATATGAAGGGACTGAAGGTGTCACCGCTCTCCTCCACTGGTTTGAGGAGATGGAAAACACCTTTCTCAATTGCAACTGTCCTGAGAACCGTAAGGTACGTTACGCGACTGGAAGATTGTTTGGGGTAGCCCTTACCTGGTGGAACACGGAAAAAAGAAAGCGAGGTGTAGACGATACCATGGCCTTATCATGGGAAGAATTAAGAGAGGTCATGACAAGACGTTTTGCCCTAGAAGCGAGATCAAGAAGCTTGAAGATGAATTCTATGCTCTAAAGCAAAAAGAAGGGGATCACACCTCCTACAACAAGAGGTTTCTTGAGTTGAACCAAATGGTTCCCAATCTGTTCACCCCATTATACCGCTTAATTGAACACTACATTCGAGGCCTCCCCTCGAAAATCCAAGATTCGGTTTTAAGCACTTCGCCTGCAACACTCGAAGCCGCAATGGAGTTAGCTGCGGAACTCACTGAAAATCGAATTCGAAATGGCAATTTTAAAGATGAGAAGAAGAAAGCATCCATTGAGACCCCAATTCCAAACCACTCAGGTTCATCCTCGAAGTTTGCTGGTAAGAGGAAGCGAAATGGCAAGAACTTTGCTGTCACCCAAACCAACCCTCCCATCACTGCTGCTCTAATCACCCAAGTCGCCCCTCCAGCCACATCATTCAAAAGGCCATACACTGGCCCACACCCAAAGTGTAACCGTTGCCAATACCATCACCTTCCTGAAAACCCTTGCCAACATTGCACAAGTTGTGGCCGTGCGGGTCACACTATCCAAACCTGCCGTACCCTTCAGTGATCGAACCGCAGTCAACCTCCAACCCAAACCCAAAATCAAATGGTGGGCCAAGCCCAACAACCCTTACTTCTACCACCTGCACAACTCACAGCCCAACCTTACTACCAACCCAACTACCCCATGATGCAATCCATACGAGCCTGTTTTAATTGTGGGGACCCAAACCACTTCAGGAATACTTGCCCACGCCTGGTGAACATCATCCATGCTCAAGCTCAAGCAAACCCGATAAACAAAGCTAACCAAGCTCCTCCACCTGCTAGAGGAAGAACTTTCAATATCAACGCCAACCAAGCCAGGGCTGACAACAATGTGGTCAACAGTACGTTTCTCGTAAATGGTAGTTATACATCCATATTATTCGATACTGGTGCGGATAAGAGCTTTGTGTCTCTAGAATTCGAATCTATTCTCGACCAACCTCGTGATAATCTCGTTGAATCTCTGACGGTGGAAGTTGCTGACGGAAAACCCACTTCATTAAATTCATTATACGCGATTGTACTCTCACCCTAAATGATCACGATTTTTCAATTGATCTCATTCCTATGAAATTGGGAAGTTTCGATGTTATCATCGGTATGGACTGGCTCAGCCAGCATCACGCTGAAGTGGTGTGCCATGAAAAGTTCATTCGTATTCCTCTCGCCGAAGGTCAGACACTACGTATCTTTGGGGAAACTCCTTCGAAAGGGCTCAAATTGATGTCCTGCCTTCAAGCCCGAAGTTATCTTCGCAAGAATTACGTCGCATTTCTAGCTCACCTCGTCAAAAAGGAAGGCAATGAGAGGAAGCTCGAAGATATTCCAATTGTGAAAGAATTCCCGCAAGTTTTTCCCGACGACGTTTCAGGACTTCCTCCTGTGCGAGAAGTCGAATTTCGAATCAATCTTGTGCCTGGCGCTACAACCGGTCGCAAAATCTCCCTATAGGTTAGCCCCATCCAAGATGCAAGAGTTGGCCAGTCAACTGCAATAGCTGACTGACAAATGATTCATACGTCCTAGCTCATCGCCTTGGGGTGCGCCCGTTCTTTTTGTGAGGAAGAAAGATGGAACGTTTCGCATGTGCATTGATTATAGAGAACACAACAAGTTGACGGTTAACAATCGCTATCCACTGCCTCGTATTGATGACCTTCTAGACCAACTTCAAGGCGCCACCTGTTTTTCCAAAATCGAACTTCGTTCTGGTTATCATCAGCTTAGAGTACGCGAAGAAGATATTCCAAAAACTGCTTTTTGAACTCGTTATGGTCATTACGAGTTCATGGTTATGCCCTTCGGTTTAACCAACGCCCCCGCTGTCTTCATGGATTTGATGAATAGGGTATGCAAACCCTATCTCGACCGTTTCGTCATAGTATTCATCGACGACATTCTTATCTACTCCAAGTCAAAATCGGATCATGAGCGACACATTCGACTCATTCTACACTCTTAAGGACTGAAAAGCTTTACGTTAAGTTCTCAAAATGCGAATTCTGGTTAGGAGAAGTACAATTCCTTGGTCATGTCGTCAATGACAAAGGGATTCATGTCGATCCTTCGAAAATCAAGGCAGTACAAGAATGGCAAGTGCCACGCACCCCTACCGAAGTTAGGTCATTTCTTGGCTTGGCTGGTTATTACCGACGCTTCATTGCCAATTTTTCCCGTATCGCCGTTCCGCTCACGGCCTTGACTCACAAGGGAAAACCCTTCATTTGGGGACCTAAGCAAGAGGAGGCCTTCCAAACTTTAAAGCAAAGGCTTTGTGACGCACCTATCCTTACACTCCCTGAGGGTTGCGATGACTTTGTGGTTTATTGCGACGCATCAGGGCAAGGTCTAGGCTGTGTATTGATGCAAAGAGGAAAGGTGATAGCCTATGCCTCTAGGCAACTCAAAGTCCATGAGAAAAATTACACCACCCACGACCTGGAACTTGGAGCCGTTGTGTTCGCTCTCAAGATATGGAGACATTATCTTTACGGTACCAAGTGTGAAATATACACTGACCACAAGAGTCTCCAGCATATCTTCAATCAAAAAGAGTTGAATATGAGGCAACGAAGATGGGTCGAACTGCTCAACGATTACGACTGCGAGATTCGGTATCATCCTGGCAAGGCAAACGTGGTGGCCGATGCGCTCAGTCGAAAGGGATATGCGAACTCTATTCGTCTTCTATGTTCGCAAATCATAACCGATGTCAAGGATCGAATCCGGGCAGCTCAACATATCTCTGTAACGGAAAATGACGTACGCGACAAGCTGTCATGTGGAGCTGAACTCAAAATTGAAACCAAATGCGACGGTATTCTATATTATTTAAACCGCATATGGATTCCCGATCGCGACAACCTTCGTGATTTCCTCATGAATGAGGCACACAAAACACGATACTCTGTACACCCAGGAGCCGATAAGATGTATCAAGACCTACGATACACCTACTGGTGGCCTGGCATGAAAAAGGATATCGCTGTTTTTGTTTCCAAGTGCCTTACATGTTCCAAAGTGAAAGCTGAACATCAAAGACCTTCAGGACTTCTAGTTCAACCCGTAATACCTGTATGGAAGTGGGAAAACATAACCATGGACTTCATTACCGGGTTACCTCGCACCTCCAGTGGGTATGACACCATATGGGTAATCATTGATCGTCTTACAAAATCAGCTCATTTCATTCCGATTCACGAGGACTTCAAGAACGAGAAGCTAGCTCGTATCCACATCAGCGAAACCGTAAGCCGTCATGGTGTACTATTAAGCATCATTTCAGACAGTGATGGTCGTTTCACTTCACTCACATGGCGAGCCGTACAAACTGCTTTGGGTACACGTTTAGACCTCAGCACCGCCTTTCATCCTCAAACTGATGGTCAATCTGAACGCACCATCCAAACCCTTGAAGACATGCTTCGGGCGTGTGTCATAGACTTCAAAGGAAATTGGGACGCTCATCTACCGTTAGTCGAGTTTTCGTACAACAACAGCTATCATTCAAGTATCGGCATGGCTCCTTTTGAAGCTTTGTATGGTTGTAAATGCCGATCTCCAGTATGTTGGCACGAAATTGGTGAAGCGCAAATCACCGGACCTGAATTAATCCAAGAAACAACCGACAAAATCATTCAAATTCGAAACAATCTTCTAGCGGCTCAAAGTCGTCAAAAGAGCTATGCTGACAAACGACGAAAGCCTTTGGAGTTTTGCGTTGGTGACCAAGTACTTTTGAAAGTATCACCGTGGAAGGGAGTGGTTCGTTTTGGTCAAAAGGGTAAGCTTGCACCACGCTACGTGGGACCTTTCAAGATACTCGAAAGAGTAGGTCCTGTAGCATACAAGCTTGACCTACCAGAAGAACTCAACAGAATTCCTCCCACGTTCCACGTATCAAACTTGAAAAGTGCCTCGCCGACGAAAACCTCCATATCCCTCTGGAAGATATTCAAGTCGATGAATCAATGCATTTCGTTGAAAGACCAGTAGAGATCATGGATTTTGGTGAGAAGCGTTTAAGGCGAAGTCGTATTCCAATCGTTAGGGTGCGTTGGGAGTCAAGACGATGACCCGAGTTTACTTGGGAACGTGAAGACTCAATGCGCGAAAAGTACCCGCATCTTTTTCCGGTTGCAAACAAGACCCAAGGTCGCCTGTTCGATTCCCCACACACACACCAGTCTAACTGATATAAACCCTTTTTAATCTATCTTTTCTAAATACACTTAATCAGTGCATAAATATAATTAAAATTCAAATACTAACGGGTTAGACACCCAGCCCAGTTGGTTGGGCTGGGTGCGAGTCACAGTCAAGGTCTCGGGTTCGAGACTCCTGATACGCGACCGGTTCAATTCTGTATAAAACCTTTTTAATTTAATTAAATTTGATTAAACCCGAAAAGTGTATAAATATAATTAAAATCGGGTTTCTTTCGGGTTAGACACGTAGCTCAGTTAGAAGAGCTGCGTGCACGCGTACGGGAGGTCACGGGTTCGAGCCTCACACACGCATGCTTACCACACCGAATAAACCGGTCTGACACGTGTCAGACTGTCATTTTTTTGTAATTTTTTTATTATTATTTTCTTTTTTTCTTTTTATTTTAGTTTAGTTCCATCTCTGTTTTTACTTTTTTATTATCATTTCAAGATTTTAATAAGGGATTTATATTTTAAAAACACATAAATATAAAGGTTTTAATATATTTATAAAAATCACAAAAATAATCTAAAAACTTAAACAAAAGGTTTTAACCTATATAATAGCTTATTTATTTACGAACTATCGTGTTATTATCTTTAGGTTAGTACCTCTTCGTCGGTTAAATCCACAACTCATGCGCTATCTTTACCACTCAAGAATACGCACCCAAGGTGAGTGAATCTCTACAAATTCCCCGTTTTAATCACGTTTTGGGGTGTATCATGTGTCGTATCATTTCTTTATTTTATTTAACACTTGTGCTTATATCATTTCGTGATCAAATGTGTATTGCTTGTAGTGTGGTTTATATGTGGATACATTTTATCATTTCAGTGCACTCATTTCATTAGGCCCATCAGTTCCTCGTGGGATACGGGTTGAGCATCAGGTGCCTCATTAGATCGGCTCCGTTTGATTGAGCCATGATCTCAGATACATCATCATACATGTCATATATTCAATCAATGTGGTTTGTGATTTGTTACATTATATATTTGTTCACATGTGATTATGCACAATCTTATTTAAACATTGATAAAATTGATTTACTTAAATGTTCAACGTTCACTCGCCAACTTTTGTTGACCCAAAATTTCATCTGTTTTACGCATGATACAGGCGATCAAGTTAAGGAAAGAAAAACCTAGGATGGCCTAGAGGAATAATCAAGTTATTTCGTTGGAACAATCATTTAGATTATTATTTGTGTTTGTATGAAATTTTGTTGGATATTTGAATTTTAAATTTGTATTTAATAAATATGAAACTACTTAGTAAATATCATGAGCTTTGGTGATAACCCAATCATGCCCCAACTTCTATTCCGCTGCGGGTCGGGGTGTAACAAAAACAAATCCGGAAGTTTTTTAAATCACGCACCCCACAATTTTTTTGGGCAATAGCGCCCAATGGTGCCAGAGGGGGGTGGGGCGCGATTTGCAAGAAATTTCGAAAAAGACGCCCGAGTACGAGTGGTCTAACACATCATCAAGAGTAATCTGTTAACCTAGTAATTGCGCAAGATTGAACAATAAATGAAAGTTTGATGACATATAGTGCCATAAAAAGTTTAAGTAACTTTGGTGGAACGGATTGAAAACGTGGTTAGTATTTTGTGACATTTTCCTTTATTAGGTTAAAATGACATATTGAATCAAATAAAAGTTTAATAAATAGTTATATATTACTAATAAACGTATAGTAAGAAGTATCTAGTAAATTAAGAATCATAAAAGCTCTTGTTGTCATAAATCAATCAACCAACAAAACTCATATCACGGTTTCAATAAATCTAGTTTGAAAAATTAACATGATTTGTAGAACTTAATATTAATATTAACTAATAAATATCCCCGCTTGATGTAGCGGGTCCAAGTGTAAAGTAACTGGGATTTGTACTGTCAAGACCTAAATCGTTTCTGAACAAAAGTTGCGTCAAAATGTAAATAAACTAAACATGTACAAAAAATTAAGCACGAAGACGTATTACATTTGACCCGACTTATTTGCGAAAGAAATTCACGTCGAACACCAACTTGAACCTATACCGAGGCATAAAACAAAAAAGTACAAAATGAATTTTTTTAGTTAAAAATGGTACCGCATGTTGCGGTGGCGCCGAAACGTAAAGTAAGTCGAATTTATACAATCTAACGAAAACATAATATATTTGACCCCACTTGTTTTAAAACAAAATTTATGTCAAAACGTAGACCAACTGAAAACGTATATAAAAAACCACAAAAACATATTATATTTGAGCCAACCGATTTTCAAAGAAACGTAATAAATTTGAATTTATACCAATACGTAAATAAAAATAAGCACGTAAAAATGATTATAAAACTTTTAAAAAGCTAAAGAGTTGTAAGTAGCAATACTAAATGTTGAAGGATAAATGTTAAAAAACAAAAATATAATAAAAGAAAAAGAAAACAAAAAATTAGCCCATGTGAAGTTACTTTATATGTAACTTTATATTTTGTAGCTATATTAGTAAATTTCCTCGCGCGTTGCAGCGAGTCCAAATGTAAAGTAGTCCGGAGTTGTACCATTAAGTGGGGATGAACAAATGGTACAGGGTACCGGTACCTATTTTTGGGGATTTTCGGTACCGGTTAGTATCGAGCTCATCCCTAGCGTCAAGTTCCGAATCGTTTTTAACCAAAATTTAAGTCAAATCGTAGATAAACTGAAGAGTACATAAAAGAATCACTAAAACTTATTCTATTTGACCCGACTTATTAGCGAAAGAAATTTATGTCGAACACCAACTTGAACTTATACCGACACGTATGTAAAAGTCAGTACAAAATTATGTTTTTTAAATTAATATTGGTATCATGTGTTGTGGTGGCTCCGAGACATAAAGTAAGTCGAATTTATATGGTCTAATGAAAACATAATATAATTGACCCGACATTGTAAAACAAAATTTATGCAAAACGTAGACCAACTGAAAACGTACATAAAAAATAAAATAAAATATATTATATATGAGCTTATCCATTTAATCAACATTAATTTTTACCGGCACATAAATAAAAATAAGCACGTCAAAAATGATTATAAAGTTTTTAGAAAGTTGAAAGGTTGTAAGTGTCAATAAAAATGTTGAATGGTAAAGTTTAAAAAAAACATACAACAAAAAAAAAACAAAAAAAGATGGCCCACTTGAAGTTACTGTGTATGTAACTTCTTAGTTGCGGCTGCGTTGAAAGGTGAAAAACTCGAATTTATACCGTTTAATGAAAATGTAATATATTAGACCCGACACACTTCTGAACTAAATTTATGTTAACGTGTAGATCAACTAAACTTATGATATGACTTATATTTTGAAAGAAACTTACGTCGAAACCTAAAACAACTTAAATTATAGTGATATGTGAATAAGGATAAGCCCACAAGGATATAATGTTTTTTTTAAGTTAAAAATGGTACAACGTATTGCGGTGGCGTTGAAACGTAAAGTAACTTGATTTATACCGTCTAATAAAGATGCAGTATAGTTGACGTGTCTCGTTTTCGAACTAAATTTATGTCAAAACGTAGACCACCTGCAAACATATATAAAAATAAACACGAAAACATATAATATTTTCTTCGACTGGTTTTCAAAAAAAGCTTATGTCAAAACGTAAATCAAGTTGACTTTATTATGACACGTCAATAAATATAAACACGTAAAACTCAATTACAAAGTGTTTAGAAAGTTAGAGGGTTAGAAGAGTCAATTTTAAAAATTAAAGGAAAATATATAAAAAAGAGTCACAAAAAGACACAAAAAGAAAAAAGAAAAAACCAGCAAGCTGGTTGCCAGTGTAGTTCAAACTTGTGATTGTAGGTTATAATAATAATTTTTTATTAAATTATTACTATTATATATTTGTTGATCTTAAAATGTAAGTAAAACTAAACCTTCGATGACCATACCCGGTAAAAGGAATTAACTTATTCTATAAAAGTCATAGTTGGAATTTTGAAGGCGTATGAATATTCCCGTTGTTGACCACAAATAGCTGACAACTAACTTTATGAAATCACTGAAATCCATATATATATGAGAATAATCTAGGGACCACATTTCGTTCTTTCCACACGGTTTCAGTTCTAAATTCGCTGAAATGACTCGGTACGCGTGATCGATTATACATAATATTGAAACACACACACATACACATGCTGCTCAGCACCCGTCACCAAGATCATTTCATTTCTTCAATCTCAATTTACTTTCTTAAAACCTTATTAAGGCTAGTGGCATGACGAGTTCGATCGGGTTAATGATGTAGAAGACAATGTTGATAACACTCCGTGCAGTGTTTCTGGGCTCCCGGTAGGGCTTACTCTTGGCTACAGTTCTTGTTTCAATAAAGGAGTGGGCCAACTGAATGTTTTAAGTATAACAGGCCACAGTGATTATCCTTGTAAGCTACATAACCTTTCATTCTTAGGGCGTAACGGCTATCAGATTTGAGCACGTGTCGCTTCTCTCTCAGCTTCAACCCGTCTTTGCATTGAGGAATTTGAAACAACTTTCCTTTGTTATGTGTGAGATTGGTGATGCTTTGAAGAGTTTCACCACTGAGTCACCTTATAACATGCTCAAAATCGATATGTGCTATGATCTCAAACAATTGCCATCATGGCTTTGTAATCTAGCTCGTCTTCAGAAGCTAAGCATCACTAACTGTCATGAGCTAGATGCTCTTCCTAAAGGGCTAGGGGGTTTGTCGAATCTTGAAAGCTTGAATCTGCATTGCTGCACAAAACTACAGGAATTGCCTGAGTCGATTGGAAGTTTGCGTAGTTTGAATTACATTGATATATCTGATTGTTTGAGTATATGTAAACTGCCTGAAGAAATTGGTGAACTGTGTGGCCTGCGAGTGCTTAAGATGAACGGTTGTACAGGGTTGCAAGAGTTGCCAGTGTCCATGAGTGAATTATCACAGTTGGACGAAGTGATATGTGATGAAGAGACATCGTATATGTGGATGGATTTTGAGAGTGAGTTTGCTAATTTGAAGATTAACGTTGTTGAAGACGATAGATTAGAAACTTTTATGAAAATTGTGCATTAAGCTTTATATATACCTGTGTATATTTCAACTTTCATGAAAACAATCGCATTAAGCTTCATGAAAACTGTGTAACCTATGTTTTTCAATTTGTATGTTTTGCTTTATATACTATGCTACATATAGTTCATCCATTGCTATCTTTATGCTCAGTGACGAAGCTTGAGATTTCCGCCCGGGGGGCGAAAACGTATATACCCAAAAATTTCAATAGAACTTGGGGGGTCGAAAACGTATAAACAAAAAAATTTCTATACAAAAACTACATATATAACACTACTGAGCAAAAAGTTCGGGGGGTCGAGCACCCACCCGGCCCCTTCTAAGCATCGCCCCTGTTTATGCTTAATTACTTATCCCAGCAGTAGTGACAGTTGTGTTTGGTTAGTGGGTTGGCGGGTTCAACTTTCCAGATAAACTATGTTGCCGAACATGACTCGTACATTTATTTGTGTCAAAGGCTTCAACCCTAATCCAAACACTACTAAAATCAAAGTAACCTGAACACTACGCGTGTGTGACCCATTTATCTAGACAACTAAAATCGGTCGGCGAGTTCTAAATAGCTGGTAATTAAGTTGTAAACGTGTTGGTGGATTGGCCTTATAAATATTTTCATATCCTAAACTTAAATGGGATGATGAGTTGACTTGTTTAACAAGGTAGACATGACAACCCAAAATTAAACCGAGCCCATAAACATTGAACCAGCCCAGCCTTGTGTAGTTAGCCACAAAGACAGAACACATGCCAACGATAAGTCTGAGATGTTCCTCTCATCTTCTGTCTATGAGTGACTCTTTCTTATTGTTGGTTTATTATTTTAATAAAAGTTACATGGTTGAGGCTTCTATTCCTCGGTAGACAAATGTGTATTAGGAATAAAATACATTATATGTTAATGTTGAGAACTAAAATATACTAAATGTTCTTTCTTGAATAATGTTGAGAACTAAAATATATTAAATGTTCTTTCTTGAAAATTAACTTATCTTGATCTCAACCTTTAGCAATTTCCCTTATCATAAAACCCCAAACCAGCCAATGAAGTAATAGTGGAGTGGTAAGGGAGTGACTTAGTGTTCTAAGATACTCAAGTTCGATTCCTACCATCCCCGTTATTTTCTGCGGCACCTGGTGATGATGGGAGACTAGGCGAATAGGTGGAGATCGCTAGTTCGAGCCTTGAACTGAGCGGGTTTTACCTCACCGCACTGTCGTGCCTTCGGGCGAGTGTTCACGGGCTTCGGCCCTGGTGAGGGTTTCCCGGTTCGAAGGCGAGTGTATCCGATGTGGTAAATTTCGCCAGTAGCTCATTTGAAGGATTTGTTGGCCGTTCAAAAATAATAATAAAATCCCTAACCAACCATAAATTCTCTTAACTTTCAACATTATAATGAACATTAATGCAGAGAAAATATTCACTGGATATTATAAATATTTTTAACTGAAATATATATAACAAAAACATAGGTTTCACACAAATAGCTATAGGTTTAATTTCTCACATACTTTCAGCCGGGTTGTTAAAGCGACCACCATTCGTCTTGTACTTTCTCTTGTCATGTCAAATCGGTGGAATCTCTATCTACTAGAAGTAAAAAATGGTTTTCTTAAAGGAAACCTTCTGTCACACCTCAACCGATGATGGAATTATCAGGGTGCGGCACTAAGCGAACCAGATTGTATCACGAGAAATACCACAACATTATTTCAACGACTATATTTAAACGTCAAAATCCCATACTTTCGACATACAATCCTCAAATAACATTACAGAATATCAAAATTCTCATAACATAAATTCCAGTTTTATAATCTCTAGATTTATTACAAAGTGTTTCTAAAGCATGAATTTAAACTACGTACAACTACGACCAAAGCATCCAAGCTAAAACACTCAACCTGTTACATATGTTAAAATACAAGTCAATACTATTAAGTAAATGTGAGCATATAGGTTTAAGTAATACTAGCATAATAGAGAAACCGTTCGCGAAATAGTCCAACTACATATCATGATACACCAAAACACATCACACAAAACTATGCATATTTCTCATGCTAACTTCCGTGAGAAGGGTAGCGCGTCCATCCTAACTAGACCCCGCCGGGTGTTAGCCACACTATAGTACCATACTAGCTAAGGAGACAAGTTAATGAAAATAAGTCCTAGTCACATGTTCACATATTGAGCATATATAATCAAATTATTCGCATGTGATAAACAGTTTGATTTGTGAGGTGATTTTGATAGAGGAACATATGTAACACCCAAAAAGTGCATTAAAGCGAAAACGGGTCAAGTATACTCACTGTCGGTGCGTTTAGGTGGGAGTAGACGACTGTCGAGAGGTGAAGAGGAGTGCCGGATCAGCCTGCATACGCGAACGGAAGTGCATCAGTCTCCGAAAAGCTGAGACGGTAAAGTTTGCAGGGGTTTGAGTCAAGTTCGGGCGAACTTGTAAGTTTCTCAAGGAAACTTGACAAGTTCGGGCGAACTTGTGAGGATTTGTAAAGTGGGATGACAAGTTCGGTCGAACTTGTGAAGTTTCCTGAGAAACTTTGCAAGTTCGAGCGAACTTGGGAGGTTTCTGTTGAAGGTTGAACATTCACTCTCAAGTTCGGCCGAACTTGACCCTCAGAGGGCAAGTTCGAGCGAACTTGACTAGCGTGCTGCACAAAACCAGTTAAATCTCGAGCGAACTAGATGTTTTCGGGTCTAAAATCTCGCGTTTTTGCGTCGTTTGCTGAGTAAATCGAGTGTTCATCCCTCCAACCCTGTGCTATTGAGCAAACTTAGGTCGGAGAGGTCTTTTATAGCGGTTTTAGCTGTTTTACAAAAGCGTGGGCTAATCCGAGAGAACTCGTGGTTCGTTCGTGTAACACCTCGTAATTTTCCTGTCCAATTAAATCCCGACACGTGTCCCGCTGTTCCTCTATTTGCCATGTATTGGCCGATAGGGACCAAAAGCATCGCTATGTTATTATTATAACCTCTGAACAACGTATAGCAAAGTTGAGGGATTAAAAGTGTCAACATGTGTAATTATACCTCTGAGTGACCATTTATCGAACTCGGAGCTTATCAATGTTCGTTTATACATCCGAGAGTGCTAACCAGCTGCCATATTGAATAAAACATGCATTTATGTCGAAATATTGGAGTTTGGACAAGTTCAGGGGCCAAAATGGAAATTTTGTGATTTGGCACCTCAGGCGCCACACGCTAGGGACAGAGTGTCCACGCGTGACGCGCGAGAGAGACGTGTTCGCAGAAATTGCATGACAGCTGCAGACCTGCATGCATGCCACCTCTTTTCGCAAATTTCCAGTATTTCTCTGCTCAAGACACGTACCTGGACACTTGTGCACTTCAGGGATGCATGCTAAACACTTGTATCCACCTCCATCATCCTTCAATTCCATAAAATGGGGTCTTGTGCATCCATTAAGGAACTTACATGTTCTTAAAAATTCACTCCCTCAATTCTTTGCAAGTTCTGGAGCTCAAGCCACCTGCAAGTCCATCCCAAATCCGTGCTAGGACCCTTTGTAAGTGTCCTTAGTCCTCTTTGTTCATTTTATTAAGCTTTCAAGCCAAAAGTCAAACTTGACGTGAAAACAGTTTGACTTTCGGTTTAATCCTTAACGGTCCAGTCATGGTCAGATTCAAACGTGGCTACGTGATCGTAATTGGGTAGGTGTTAATCCCTCAAAAGGGTACCTCCTATTTCCACGAATTCATGATCAATTGATGAGTCAAACTATTTTATAAAAAGTCAAACTGGGTCAGATTTGATAATAAAAGCATAACTAATAACATGCATGTTATAAAATCAGTTTTGTCACTCTAAATACTTAATAATAATTATAAGAACATGTGAACATGTTCGGCTCGTCAATTCCAGGTCTGAGGTCGGTTCTCAACCGAAAGTCGTGAGGTTTGACTTCTGCTTTGACTTTCAGTTCTGACCCGATTTAGTATCTTTCAAGGCCGATTCTAAGTTGCATTATGATCCTTATATAATGTAGCATGACCCTCTGAGGTCATATTACATGGTCATAATCATAATCCGAGTTTATGCGCAAGTTTCATTATTGTGTCAAATTTGACTACTTTGCCATTTTTGCTTAAAATGAGATTTAAACTAAAAATGAACATGCAACAAGTTACCCACTGATATGTTAACTTGGTTGGCTTGCATGCATGTCAATAATTTGGTCATAATCTGAGTTTTTTCTAAATATCGCAAATCAAGCTTTTAAAGGACCAAAATGCCCTTTTCGGCAAATAAATGTTTTAAACATAACTCCCACAATAAAATACTTTACCTACTGATGTTATAATATATTTAGAATTATTTGGGATGTTAAATTAGTTTATAAACTGAGTTTATGTAAAGGCTCTTGCATGGTATCGATAAATGACGATAATAACCTTACGGTGCGTAAAATGAGTTTTAAAGACATCTTCATACCAAACCTTTTACAAACTGATTATATATGTTAAATAAAATATTTTGAATAAGTAAACCTGATCAAAACTATATTTTTCTTAAACATCGATTAAATCATCATTTAGCGACTTTATCGCATTTCGACGCATAGAATCGGTTAAAACCATATCTAAGCATCAAGAATTGTTACCTACTGATTATAAAACATATTTCTAACATTTTTACAGTAGGTACAAGTTATAAACTCAGATTCCCAAATAAGTCTTCAAATCTATGTGTGAAATGACCAAAATACCATTTCAGGGCATAGTTTGGTCTTTAAATATAAACCACACATATATTTGATATCCTACTGATATAACATCATAAATTAACAATTTTTACTGAATAAGTATGACCTTGACATCAGAATTATTGCAAACCTCTTTTATAAGTCGTAAAATGACCAAATTACCCCTTTTGAAACTTAAGTCGATTTTAAATCTACAACGGGCATACATGTTAGTATCTTACTGATATTATAACATGTTTTAAGTGTAATGGCACTTGAAACTTGTATATGACTCATCCAGTTACCCGGCATCGCTTATATGCGTACGGTTAAGCCTACGTGACTAGTTTACGTAAATTCACCAAAACGGGTTTAACCTTATCATTTTTATATCAAAATCCAGAATGTCATATGTTTACCCAAAATATACAAGTCCTAGTACTTGTAGGGTTTAAACAACATTCTTTCCGGTCATCGCTTAATCTAGCGTATCATTCCGTTACGTATCCTTAAGCTAACTAGTTCGAGTCAACGACTCAACCTAAACCCGTTAGCGTGCTAATTGGTTATTAATACCATCAATCCAGACTAGAAGCCTCCCAGTAGATCGATACTTTGCATTTGTCTTCTTGATTAACGGCTGAGTTACTATTCGTTAGAAGAACTAGCTCAGGTAAATACTTTAACTTATTTTCCCTATACGGGCTTGGGATACGGTATTATATTACCGCTTGATCGTGTATGGGATCATGTTTATCGGATTGTGATTCACTAAATCTTGTAACCCGTTTTATTCTGTATTGTCTGATAACTTAAACATTGGGGGTTAACTCGACCGTGTCCTGGATATCCTTGGCTCATTTAAATTACTAGTGGCCACGACCTAAGCGCGCGGTGTAGGCATACACCTGACAGACGCTAATGCTAGACAAATTATTTTTATTATACTCCTCCGCGGATTTTATTAAGTGGTGTGTCGGTTAATCAGGTTATTCGTTTTTTTCACCGGACCCCAGATGTATTGACAGGCTTGTAAAACTGTAAACAAGATCATTTTGAATTGTCCCAAGTTATAAAAGATTTCCGTGCTCAATGCACCTAAACAAATTTTAAATGTTTTCAAAATGAGTCGGTTAAATGTATTTACCAGTGAAAACTGACGTATTTTCCAAAAAGGCTAAGTGACAGGTTCGGCACGGAATAGGCTAGGAGCTGCTTGATATGATGTAGAGAATTTTAAAAGTTCTTAGTCAAGCCTAAAGTCTGTCGGAGAATATCGTTTTTTTACTTTTGATCTGCCTGTGGATCCAATATTGCAAACCGTGTAATTGTTTTAAGACTTTTAAACTCTACGGTTTGTAATAATATTTCATATTCAAGTCTTCCGCTGTGTTGTATATATGTTTGACCTTGATGATACCAATCTTATGTCACAATACTCCCCACCCGGGCCCACCGGGATTGTGTTGGAAGCGCGGGGGTGTAACAGTTCGGGATAGTCCGGCTTGTGTAAACCAACATAAACGTCCTTGTGCTTCCAGATCTGGGATGTTGAATGATAAATGCTTCGTTCCATATCAAAAATGAACAAAACATCACCAACAGTCCGTATTTTGTGTCAAAATCAAGTCTTAAAAAGGTTTTCCACAGATCTAACACTTGGTGAGCCGTAATCATTAAGATTCCGTGTTCGGGAAGCCAAAGCTAAGTCCAAACGAACTCGTTAAGTGTAGATCTAGGATAAAAACAGAAGTTTTATAGAAAAAGATAAAGATTTTCGTAAAAGAATGGATTTTGATGAAAACGAAGGCAAAACCTTGTGGTGAAATCGTTGTAAACGTTGTTGTATGTTGAAAACAAGTTGATTCTTACTTAGGAACGAGGGTATTCGGGTTAAGAGAGCTCTGGTTAAACTTTCGGCAAGTTCAAATGAGAGAATGGGGCTTGTTATTTATAGGAAAGTGAGAAATGAGGGAGCTGGGGAGTCAAGTTAGGCCGAACTTGCATAAATTTACGCAAGTTCGCGCGAACTTGTGAGATTGTTGAAGGAATTGAGTCAAGTTCAGCCGAACTTGCTGAATACTTAGAGATTCAGAGCAAGTTCGAGCGAACTTAAGTGAAGAAAGGAGGATCTGAGTTAGCAAGTCAAGTTCGGCCGAACTTGGGGTCACCCAAGTTCAAGCGAACTTGTCCAAAACTCAGGTTTTCCTCGTTTTTCGATCGTTTATCGATTGTTCAGTGATATAATCGAGTTATAAGGTAACGTTAAGCGATTAAGCGATGCGATGGTGAGTGTAATAATAATCATAAACACAAATAAATAACATAAAACCACATAATTAACTGTGTTTCGCGATGCGATGAGATAAGCGATGCGATGACACAAGTGTTTATTAAACAATAAGACACTCGGCTCGTATAAGAGCATAATTAGTTGTAATTAAGGTTAGATTAGCGATGTGTTTAATAAGCGATTAGATGCGATATAACTGTAACAAACATAATTTAATTTACACAAACTTTTTTCATAACCGAATCTCGGAGTACTTTTGGATTGATATAACGGCAATAAAAGAAGAAGATAACAACGAAAATTGGAGTTGTTACAGTCTCCCCTACTTTAGGAAATTTCGTCCTGAAATTTAAGTAGTGGCCGTAACAAAGAGGTGTGGGTATTTAGCCTTCATGTCACTTTCCAATTCCCAAGTGAACTCTGCGCCGCGTTTGCCTTCCCATCGGACCTTCACGATAGGAACGCGAGAGCGCCAGAGTTTCTTGGTTTCTCGGTCCATGATCTGGACAGGCTTTTCCACGAAATGGAGAGTCTCGTTGATTTGCAAATCTTCGAGAGGTACATGGAGGTTTTCTTCGGCTTGTCATTTCTTGAGGTTAGACACGTGGAAAGTCGGATGGACGTTGTTGAGTTCCTCCGGTACTTCGAGGCGATAGGCCACTTTGCTGATTCTTTCCAGAATCTTAAAGGGACCAACGTATCGTGGTGCTAGCTTTCCTTTCTTTCCGAAGTGGACCACTCCCTTCCAAGATGCAACCTTTAGGAGAACGTGGTCTCCCACTTCGAACTGTAGGGGCTTGCGGCGTTTATCGGCGTAACTCTTTTGACGACTCCGAGCTTTCAAGAGATTGTCTCTGATCTGGAGGATTTTGTCTGTCGTTTCTTGAATTAACTCGGGACCGGTGATTTGTGCTTCTCCGATCTCGTGCCATGCAATAGGCGATCGACATTTCCTTCCATACAGTGCCTCAAAAGGAGCCATTTGAATGCTGGTATGATAACTATTATTGTACGAGAATTCAACTAAAGGTAAATGCATATCCCAATTACCACCGAAATCTATGATGCACACACGAAGCATGTCTTCGAGGGTGTGGATCGTGCGCTCAGTCTGGCCGTCGGTCTGAGGGTTAAAAGCGGTACTAAGATTTAGAGTAGTACCGAGAGCGGATTGAAATGTCTCCTAGAGACGCGAGGTAAAGCGACCGTCTCGGTCAGAGATGATGTCACGAGGCGTCTCGTGTCGAGAAATGACTTCGTCGGTATAGATTCGTGCTAATCGTTCTACCTTAAAGTCTTCTCGTATAGCAATAAAGTGTGCGGATTTAGTAAGACGATCGACGATAACCCAAATGCTATCGTGACCAGATGAAGTGCGGGGAAGTTTCGTAATGAAATCCATAACTATACTCTCCCACTTCCACATCGGGATTTCAGGTTGTTCGAGTAAGCCAGAGGGCCTTTGATGTTCCGCTTTAACCTTCGACATGTTAAGCACTTAGAAACATACACGGCGATATCCTTTTTCATGCCCGGCCATCAATATGTAGGACGAAGGTCCTAGGTACATTTTGCCGGCACCGAGGTGAATGGAATATCGAGATTTATGAGCTTCGGTCATTAGCAGTTCACGAAGTTTATCACGGCTGGGAATCCAAATGCGATCGAGATAATAATAAATACCATTTGGTTTAAGGACGAGTTGAGTTTCGGCACCACATTTCATTTCTTCTTCCAAAGTATTCTCGTTAAAGCAGGCGAATTAAGCGGAGCGAATCATGATTTCGAGATCATTCAAAGCTTGAGAGTCACGAACACTATACACATAGCTTCATCGACTTAGAGCATCTGCTACGACGTTTGCTTTGCCGGGATGGTAGCGTATCTCGCAATCGTAATCGTTGAGAAGTTCAACCCATCGGCGTTCGCGCATATTTAGTTCCTTTTGATTGAAGATATGTTGTAAGCTCTTATGGTCGGTGAAGACCGTACACTTAGTACCATAAAGGTACTGTCGCCATATCTTCAATGCAAAAACAACTGCACCGAGTTCGAGATCGTGGGTGGTGTAGTTCTTCTCGTGGATCTTGAGTTGTCGAGATGCATACGTGATAACTTTGTCTCGTTGCATAAGAACACAACCAAGACCTAAGTTAGAGGCATCGCAATAAACAACGAAGTCGTCGTTTCCGTCGGGTAAGGCGAGGATGGGAGCGTTGCATAACATACGCTTGAGAGTTTGAAAAGCTTCCTCTTGCTTGGAATCCAAAACGAAAGGTTTGTCTTTATGAGTTAAAGCGGTAAGCAGAACGGCGATTTTCGAGAAGTCGGTGATGAATCGACGGTAGTAACCCGCCAATCCAAGAAATGAACGGATTTCGGAAGCACTCTTCGGTGTAATCCAACTCTTGACGGCTTCGATCTTTGCAGGGTCGACGTGAATTCCTTGACTATTAACGATGTGGCAGAGAAATTGGACTTCTTCGAGCCAGAATTCACATTTAGAGAACTTAGCATAAAGGTGATTGCCTTGAAGAAGTTCGAGGACTAAACAGAGATGGCGCGCGTGTTCGTCCCTCGACTTCGAATAGATAAGGATGTCATCGATAAACACAATGACGAAACGATCCAAGAAAGCTTTACACACACGGTTCATCAAATCCATGAAGACCGCTGGTGCATTGGTAAGACCAAAAGGCATGACCACGAATTCGAAATGGCCATAACGAGTACGAAAGGCAGTTTTCAGAATATCTTCTTCAAGTACGCGCAACTGATGTAACCGGAACGTAAATCGATCTTAGAAAAACATGTAGCACCTTGAAGCTGATCAAATAAGTCGTCGATTAGGGGAAGAGGGTAACGGTTCTTTATCGTGAGTTTGTTTAGTTCACGATAATCGATGCACATTCGGAACGTCTCATCTTTCTTTTTCATGAAAAGAACGGGTGCGCCCCATAGCGAAGTGCTTGGGCGTATGAAACCTTTATCAAGAAGCTCTTGAAGTTGGCTCGATAGTTCGCGCATTTCGGATGGTGCGAGACGATAAGGAGCTTTAGCAACTGGAGTAGCACCGGGAACTAAATCGATATGGAATTCAACATCGCGAGTAGGGGGTAAACCGGGCAAATCGTCGGGAAAAACTTTGGGAAATTCACGAACAACAGGAACGTCTTTAAAAGTCTTCTTTTCTTTCTCCGGGTTCACGATATGGGCTAGAAAGGCAACACATTGCTTTCGCAAACATTTGTGTGCTCGAGTACACGACAAAAGCATCAACTTCTTTGAGGGAGTTTCACCATACACATGTAGTTGATCACCGTTTGAGATAGGGAAGTGAATCATCTTATCGAAGCATACAGCTTCAGCATGATTTTCACGAAGAAAATCCATGCCTACTATGATATCGAAGCTACCTAACTACATAGGTATGAGATTGATCGAGAAGACATGGTTGTTGAGATCGAGAGAACAACCACGTAGGACGGAGATGACGGTAATGGCTTTTCCGGTGGCGACTTCCACATCGTAAGTCTTTGGGAGTTTTGCGCGCTTACATTTTAAAACCTTTTTGAATTCTAACGATACAAAACAATTATCGGCACCAGTATCAAATAAACATGAAGCATAAATACCATTAACGAGGAGCGTACCATTGACAACATTGTTGTCGTTCTGAGCCTGGCGATGGTACATGTTGAAGGCCCGACCACGCGCAGCCTGTTGTTGCTGCTGAGGCTGCGGTAGTGGCTGCTGCTGAGGCTGTTGCTGTTGCGGCTCTTGTTTCACAGGCTTGTTTGGGCAGGCATTACTGAAATGATTCGGATCACCGCACGTGTAACAGGCATGTGCTCTTGGAGCTGGCTGCTGAATGGCCTGGGGGAGCTGGTAAAGCTGGAGCTACTGGAGCTTGAGGAGCTGACTGGCGAGGACCACTATGGCAGCTGAAAGTAAAGTGGCCGTAGATGTTACAGTTGGTGCAGAAGCGACAATTTCCACCAACTGCGTGATGATAGGTGCATTTTGAGCACAAAGGATGAGGACCAGTATACGCACGTTTAGCTGGGGGTGCGTTTTGAGTAGGAGCCTGGTAAGGCTGGGAGTTGAGCGGTGTAGCAGCGGCGTAGTTCTTGCTAGGGTTTCCTCTTTTGCGTCCCTCACGCTTTCCCTTCGGGTCACTGGATGGTTCGATAGCAGCAGTTCGTTCGGTGACAGCTTGATTGGCAACTTTCACAGAGTTCTTGAAATAACCATCTTGAACTCGATGATCATTGATCTCAGCGGCGAGAATGTAGGTTTCCTCGATGGTTGTAGTACGAGCAACCTTCACAAAATTTGCAACACATTCGGGTAGAGCACGGATATACTTGTTGATGGCTTTCTCAGTAGTATCAACTTGGCTGGGACAGATGATGCTCAAAATCTTGAATCGAGCGGTAAGTCCAGCATTGTCGGGACCATCTTGCTTGATATTCCAGAACTCATTCTCCAACTTTTGAACCTCGTGAGGAGGACAGAATTCTTTCATCATAATTTCCTTAAGTTCCTCCCACGCGAGTCCGTAGGCTTCATCGTTTCCCCTCCTGTTACGCTCCACGGTCCACCGGTCGAGAGCCCTGGCTTGGAAGACGCTGGTAGCGTTTGTAGTGCGAAGGGGTTCGGGACACCCACTCTGACGAAAAGTGGCCTCGATGGCACCAAACCAGTGGAACATGGTGCTGGGTCCTTCGGTGCCGGTAAAAGTGAGGGGTCCACAAGCCTTGAACTGCTTGAAACTGAAAGATGACTTGGGTGGATCGACCTTCGAGTCCACAGAGGTATTGCTGTTGGCGGCTTGGATTTCGCTGACTATCTGGGGGATCACTTTGGCCATTTCGTTGGCTACCAGAGAGGCGATGCGCTTATCAGCTTGGCCGTGCTGGAGATTCCTTTGGTGTGCGATCCTATTGAAGACATCTACAATTGAAGGATTCGATTGGATGAGATTCGATTATAATAAGTTTATGTTCTAAAGTATTTATTATTATTATTCATATAAGGCACACAATCACACAGGCAAGTAAACACGTAGGCAGGCAAACACGTAGGCACATAAGCACATAGCACATAATCACATAAGCACGTAAGCACATATTTTGCACGTATTCACCTTTAGCTAAAATCATGCGTAGCGCGTATGAGATGCGGTATATAAACGAGATATAAGCGATATAATAGCGAGATAGGAGTAATACCGCGTATGAGAACATACGCGTAAGAGAGATGAGCGTTTTAGTTTGGTTGGCGTATTAATTAGCGTTTTAGATTTCGAGAGCTGTGCAGGTTGTGCATATATCGATGGAGCGTAAAAGCGATAAATCGAGAAATCAATAAAGCGAGAAATCGAATAAAGCGAAGATTCTCAAAATTCAATCACATAATATTAATAAACTCGATGATGCGTAAAATCAAAGATAATAGGCTTAAATCAATTGAGAGCGTCCTAGGTTTTGAGACGTTTACTATCCAAAGCGATTCGAAATTCTCTGAGTTCGGACACACGATTTAGCCTAATAGACGTATGCTCTCGCCGTACAACGGTTAACGGTATTTATCCTTCCATTCCTAGTTGTGGTTACACTCACCGATCGAGTCGGGTGTTCCACTAGATAGAAATGGAGATTTTCGTCGAGGTTTGGATATCACTCCTAACTCAACGAAGGTATCTCGTGCGAGAGAGGATGCGCGGAGTGAATGAAGTTATCGAGAGTTCTCGATTTTCACACCTAATCTCGACTCGATCACTCGTTTTGTGTGGTACGAGCGATTCCAAGCATGTATATTGTATTAGCCTTAGGAAAGGCACATTTAAGCATTTATGGCAAGTAATTTAAGCATTTAAGTCAAGGATTGGTCAAATTGGGTACTTAGACCGTAGTCTAGGTCGAACATGGCAATTCTACCTAATTCCCTACAGTTATGGCTCTGATACCAATCTGTCACACCCCAACCGATGGCGGAATCATCGGGGCGCGGCACTAAGCGAACCAGATTGTATCATGAGAAATTCCACAACATTATTTCAACGACTATATTTAAACGTCAAAATCCCATACTTTCGACATACAATCCTCAAATAACATTACAGAATATCAAAATTCTCATAACACAAATTCCAGTTTAATAATCTCTAGATTTATTACAAAGTGTTTCTAAAGCATGAATCTAAACTACGTAAAACTACGACCAAAGCATCCAAGCTAAAATCCTCGACCTGTTACATATGTTAAAATACAAGTTAATACAATTAAGTAAAGGTGAGCATACAGGTTTAAATATTACTAGCATAATAGAGAAATCGTTCACGAAATAGTCCAACTACATATCATGATACACCAAAACACATCACACAAAACTATGCATATTTCTCATGCTAACTTCCATGAGAAGGCTAGCGCGTCCATCCTAACTAGACCCCGTCGGGTGTTAGCCACACTATAGTACCATACTAGCTAAGGAGGCAAGTTAACGAAAATAAGTCCTAGTGGCATGTTTCTAGTACCACATATTGAGCATATATAATCAGATTATTCGCGTGTGATAAACAGTTTGATTTGTGAGGTGATTTTGATAGAGGAACATATGTAACACCCAAAAAGTGCATTAAAACAAAAACGGGTCAAGTATACTCACTGTCGGTGCGTTTAGGTGGGAGTAGACGACTGTCGAGAGGTGAAGAGGAGCGTCGGATCAGCCTGCATACGCGAACGGAAGTGCATCAGTCTCCGAAAAGCTGAAACGGTGTAGTTTGGTTTGAGCAGTAGGCAAGTTCGGCCGAACTTGTATAGATTTGTTGGGGTTTGAGTCAAGTTCGGGCGAACTTGTGAGGATTTGTAAAGTGGGATGACAAGTTCGGCCGAACTTGTGAAGTTTCCTGAGAAACTTTGCAAGTTCGAGCGAACTTGGGAGGTTTCTGTTGAAGGTTGAACATTCATACTCAAGTTCGGCTGAACTTGACCCTCAGAGGGCAAGTTCGAGCGAACTTGACTAGTGTGCTGGCACAAAATCAGTAAAATCTCGAGCGAACTTGATGTTTTCGGGTCCAAAATCTTGCGTTTTCGCGTCGTTTGCTGAGTAAATCGAGTGTTCATCCCTCCAACCCTGTGCTACTGAGCAAACTTAGGTCGGAGAGGTCTTTTAGAGCGGTTTTAGCTGTTTTACAAAAGCGTGAGCTAATCCGGGCGAACTCGTGGTTCGTTCGGGTTAGTCCGGCTTGTGTAAACCAACATAAACGTCCTTGTGCTTCCAGATATGGGATCTTGAATGATAAATGCTTTGTTCCATATCAAAAATGAACAAAACATCACCAACAGTCCGTATTTTGTGTCAAAATCAAGTCTTAAAAAGGTTTTCCACAGATCTAACACTTGGTGAGCCGAAATCATTAAGATTCCGTGTTCGGGAAGCCAAAACTAAGTCCAAACGAACTCGTTAAGTGTAGATCTAGGATAAAAACAGAAGTTTTATAGAAAAAGATGAAGATTTTCGTAAAAGAATGGATTTTGATGAAAACGAAGGCAAAACCTTGAGGAGAAATCGTTGTAAACGTTGTTGTATGTTGAAAAAAAGTTGATTCTTACTTAGGAACGAGGGTATTCGGGTTAGGAGAGCTCTGGTTAAACTTTCAGCAAGTTCAAATGAGAGAATGGGGCTTGGTATTTATAGGAAAGTGAGAAATGAGGGAGCTGGGGAGTCAAGTTCGGCCGAACTTGCATGAATTTACGCAAGTTCGCGCGAACTTGTGAGATTGTTGAAGGAATTGAGTCAAGTTCGGCCGAACTTGCTGAATCCTTAGAGATTCAGGGAAAGCTCGAGCGAATTTAAGGGAAGAAAGGAGGATCTGAGTTGGCCAGTCAAGTTCGGCCGAACTTGGGGTCACCCAAGTTCGAGCGAACTTGTCCAAAACTCAGGTTTTCCTCGTTTTTCGTTCGTTTGTCGATTGTTCAGCGATGTAATGGAGTTATAAAGTAACGTTAAGCGATTAAGCGATGCGATGGTGAGTGTAATCATAATCATAAACACAAATAAATAACATAAAACCACATAACTAACTGCGTTTCGCGATGCGATGAGATAAGCGATGTGATGGCACAAGTGTTTATTAATAAGACACTTGGCTCGTATAAGAGCATAATTAGTTGTAATTAAGGTTAGATTAGCGATGCATTTAATAAGCGATTAGATGCGATATAACTGTAACAAACATAATTTAATTTACACAAACTTTTTCATAACCGAATCTCGGAGTACCATTGGATAGATACAAAGGCAATAAAAGAAGAAGATAACAACGAAAATTGGAGTTGTTACACCTTTATGATACAATTTACATGAAGCAATCGACGGGTTTTCTTAATGCTCATAATCAAAGACTTTCCTTATCGTCTCAATAAAGCAATTTATGGCCTTAAACAAGCACCACGGCTTGGTTTCATCAATGGAATCATTTCTTAGTAAATCAAGGCTTTACTTGTATTGGTGTACACTGGTGATATAATTCTTACTGGAAATCACAAGCCAGATATTAAACAGTTTGTTAACAGTTTGAAGATTGAATTTGCAATCAAAGACTTAGACAACCTAAGCTATTTTCTAGGCCTTAAAGTATCTTATACGAAATTGGTTTGTATCTAAGTCAAACCAAGTATGTTCATTGTTTGCCCAGACAATTTAAACAAGCAGATCAACAAGCACGAACACGAGATATTAGGGGGACAAACACGCGACTCTTTCTATTCAAACAAACAAACAAACTGAATGAACTTACAATGAAATGAACAAACATTAACCTAAGACTACTATTTATACTAAAATAACCATACTAATCCTACTCAAATACTTCTATCAATTATAATCTAATACTAACTCACATCATAATCTCTACTAATTAATCAATCTAGATACGTCTAAACATTTAAATAATAATTGAATACTAATTAATAAACTCTTTCAAATTATTCCTTCAAATTTATTACTAATTCAAGGTTAACTTTCATTCACCCCCTTAATCTTGAATTGTAAATCTTATTGCCTTTGTTCCTCCTTCTCAACTGTTTATAGCATACTTGCTTCACCGGTTCTTTAAACTTAACATTCCTTTGGCATTTAACTTCGAATTCATATTGCTACTTTCTTTCTTGACTTGCTTCTTCTCTTCAACTCGTTCTTGACCAATAATTTCACGAACTCCAAACAAAGTTGTTAGGATTACAACATACCTGAAGCTTGATGTTGTACATTCTATTCAGATTTCTTTGAACCTTCATCAATAATCTTCCTATCTGATCATGTAATCTCAATATTCCATTGGTTATTTCAATCTTTCAACCTTCTTTATCCAACTATCCTAAACCAAGAAGATTGGTTTTCAACTTTGGCATGTAGAAAACATCACAAAACGCTTTCTTTTCGTCACGTTGGAGGGTGTTTACGAGAAGGAAACCCCCCACCTTTCTTTCTCGAAAAGAGCTTCACAATGTTTTGTTGTGCAGATTGCTACAAGCTTTGTCGATCAAGAAAATAATAGAGATTAACCCCCTATCGAGACTATTTCCCCAGGTTCTGACCCTACACGGATTAGAATCGGTGTTTCTTCAGGTTGTAACCCATTTTGTCACGAATAATGTCTTCACCACCTCTGTAAGGCATTTCATGATCCCACTTTATATAGGTCACTCGTTAGTACCCTTCAATATTTGACCATTACTTGCCCGGATCTACCATATGTTGTTAACCAGGTTAACCACTATAATCAATTCCATGACTCTCCAACGGATCATCATTTTTCAATTTGTTAAGTGCATCATGCGATACGTCAAAGCCACACTCACTTATGGGTTACATTTTTCATATCCAACTAAGTCCACCTTCATTGGATACTCAAATACATATTGGGCTCGTTGCATTAAAAGTCGGCGTTCTACTTACGGGTACTCCATCTTCTTTGGCAGTAATCTAAAAGCTTGGGGTGCCAAAAAGCAGCCCGCTGTCTCTCGTTCAAGTTTTAAGTCCGAATATCAGGCAATGGCGAACACCGTTGCTGAGCTTTTATGGATTACTCACTTATTACGTGAGCTAAATGCCTTGCCGTCTGAACATACCACCTTATTATGTGACAATTTGAGTGCTATCTTTCTTAGTTAAAATCCGATAGCACACCAATGAGCGCAACTCATATTGTTTATTATTTCTCCGTGATCTAGTGTCTTCCGGGATACTGCACACAAAATTTGTGTCTGCAAAGCTTTAAGTGGCCGACATCTTCACAAAACCATTATAGAGACCCGTTTTTAAACATTTCGAGAATAATTAACAATGTGTGTGCCACCCTTTCGCTTGAGGGGGGAGGGGTATTCAAGATAATTTACCTCCTTAATGAGGTTATATTGCTAAGTCAATATCATTATAATTTCCTTTGTAAATCTTCTAAGATTATGTTGTTTACTTTGTGAACATTGTAGTCAATACACAAGAATATCTTGTGTCGTGAAATTCATCTTACCAAACATATATATATGAACACCGAAATTTTTGTACCCGTAGAAAAAATTCGTGAGTCCGTCCCGGTGGGTAAGATAGTTAATTTACATAAACATGATAGATTTTTTCTTAACTAAAGTTAACTTTAGGACTCAAACATGTTATAAAATAAAAACCACATAACCTAACAATGTTTCTATGAACTTAACCCTTAAACATAACGATAGTAATCAAACCAAATAGACTATTTGTGTAATTAACTTTAGTCTATATATGATATGACCGATGATTCAAAATGCTTCCGGTTGTTTTTAAAGAAATTCAGAAAACCGGCAAGTATATACATGGGACATATATTAGTTACAATTAAGATACTAAAACTTTTGTCATAATAGTAATTGCAACTTATACCATCCAGACACCAACCTAAAACCAATATCAATAATCAATGGTATGGCTTTCTTTAATTCCATTTCATGATGGATAATTAATAATTTGATAGATAAAATATAATAAAAATGTAATCACATGTGATTAGTTCTAAAAATAAATTGATGGTCTCCCCGTTGCTTTAGTAATCAGTGATATGTGTATATGTTTGGTCATTGGTTATATCGAGAACCCAAGTAAAAAAGCCCCACAAGGCCACAACCATAACCCAAATTTAGTATTATGGGCATTGTGTGCGAAAAACTACGTGCCGTTTTCAATAATCCGCGTTTTGAATCGGAATTTCTGTTGGGGAATTTGTAATAACCGGATGATCAGAGAGGCGTGTATTCACTCTCAGATTAAATTATTTCGGTGGTTCTACCGAATAATTCAATCGGATACAACTCTGATTTCGAGAATTAGAACAACAGTATGATGTTTGTGAATTCGTATGAACCAGATTGTGAGACCAGAGAAACTGTATTCGAATTTTGGGGTAATTTGCAGATAACTGCCCAGCCAGTGGCTCTGCCCCTTGGACCCTGCTCCTAGGGGCGCTACCCCCGGACCACTGCCAAGGGGGCGTTGCCCCCTTGGAACCCCCCTTCGAGGCTTCGTCCGAATACTTGGAATTATAACAGTTCGAACAAGCGTGCACTCCCGCACCTCCTAACTTGTTCGATGTAAATTATAATTCCATTTGGTCACCAAATTAATCCGGATTACACTAAAATATCTAACAATTTCTACCAACCCGACAATAAACTTATTGAAGCAATGCTTATACTCTATGAAATTTCACCTCCTCGCGAAAAATACAAGGTTTTTACGTTGTATTTTTTTTATTTTCTGACAACAAACTTTTTATACCCAAAAACCACCTAGATTTCCACTTCTAGTGATAACAAATAAAGTAGACTAAATCCGATTATAAATTACATAATTGATAGGATTTTAAAGTTGCTTTAGCCTTTTTAACTATTATTTGAATTGGAACGTTGTTTGTAATTATCATTGTATGTATTTTGTGATACTAAAATATATATTACAATTTTCGTTGTTCTTTCCGTTGGCTAATTTTACCTTTTGCGGTTAATTATACTAAAATGATCATTTTCCCATACAACTAAAGGACAAAAATGTGTAATTTCACAATTATTTTTTTAATTTATTACAGTTTTTTATTTATAAAAATAGAATACAAAATAAAGTACTTTAAAAAAAGACTTGTGAAAAAATAGGGAAAATATATTATTACAAATAGGAAAAGATATATTATTAAAGTTACACATTTGTTCTTTAGTTCTGTGAACAAAATAGACCTTTATTTCATAAAGATAATAATAATAATAATAGTAATAAACACCAGTTAAAAGAAATGAAGTGTCCATGATATTATAGTCGAGTGATAAGACTTAGGGGTCATTAGAGCCAGAGTCCATTTTTTAGATTTATTGGGTTATTTTTTAGATTTATTGGGTTGGACGTTTTGTCTTTTTATAATATATTTATTAAAGTTAAAAATACTTGATCTGTAACTTACCAAAATATATATATAAGACGAAAACTTCCAAATGATTGTAGTTGAAAAAAGAGATGATATTTGAGAAAAATCATGGGCGAGAGACGCGCTTCTCTAAATTTCGTTTCTTCCTGCCCCCTTCCTTTACTCGTCTAGTTGATGCCTATGATATCCTGATACATATCAGAAGTTTCCTCTCGAGTGCAGGATACATATATCATATATATATATATATATACACATGTTGCTCAAATACTAAAAGTCTTTTTAAAAGTGCTTCAACTTGTGTAATCAATCATCAATGGGTGTAACAACCGAGACTGCTTTACAGTTTGGACCAATGGTAGTTGTATCGGAAGCTACACAAACACCCAGATTCACCCTACAAATATGTCTCCATTCAAATAAACTGATCCGGCTACTTTGAAAGTTGCCAGCGAAGTTGATGATTTAGAAGACAAAGTGCTTCCAGCTTCTACTACTCATCTTCAAGAGTTGACTTTGGAGGCAAGGAGTCAACATTACTCACTACCGGAGTCCATTAACAGAATGGGCCAACTTAAGGTTTTAACTATAAAAGGCCACTGTGATCATCCTTCTAAGCTGCATAACCTTTCATTGATAACGTGTCTTTTTACCAAATCTAACAACTATAAGATTCGAGCATGTGTCCGGTTCCCTCTCTTGAGCCCGTCTTTGCATTGAGGAATCTAAAACAGCTTTCTTTTGTTATGTGTGAGATTGGTGATGCTTTGATGAGTTTTACCACTGAGTCACCTTATAACAATCTAACACATCTCGAATTCGATAGGTGCTATGATCTCAAACAACTGCCATCATGGCTTTGTAATCTAGCTCATCTCCAGAAGCTAAGCATCACTAACTGTCACGAGCTTGATGCTCTTCCTAAAGGGTTAGGGGGTTGTCGAATCTAGAAAGCTTGAATCTGCATGGCTGCACGAAACTACAAGAATTGCCTGCGTCGGTTGGAAGTTTGCGTGGTTTGAATTACATTGATATATCTGATTGCTTGAGTATAAGTGTGCTGCCTGAAGAAATTGGTGAAGTGTGTGGATTGCAAGCGCTTAAGATGAATGGTTGCACAGGGCTGCAAGAGTTGCCAACATCCGCGAGTGAATTGTCACAGTTGGAAGAAGTGATATGCGATGAAGAGACGTCGTATTTGTGGATGGATATTGAAAGTGATTTTCAAAATCTGAAGATAAATCTTGTTGAAGATGATCGATTAGAAACTTTTATGAAAATTGTGCATTAAGCTATATGAAGTACATGTTAATACTTCAACTTCTCTAACTCTTGGTAAGAATAAAAATGTAAACATGGTGACCTCTGTATTTCAAATTGTCTTTTTTCCTTAATGTATATGCTACAATATAGTTGATCCGTTGCTATCTTTATGCTTACTTATCCCATCAGGAGTGACAGTTGTGTTTAGTTGATGGTTTAAGATAAGAGATTCAAGAGACTAGCTTAAATATAATGAAAGGACTATGTTACCACTAACGGATAAACTATGAACCCGAACACAACTCATATATTCATTTTTGTTAAAAGTCTTCAACCTTAACTCGGACACTCTTTAAAAAATCAAGCAACCTGAACACTACACGTTTGTGGCCCGATAAATTAATAATAAAAGAAAACCTCAACTGTTCGAAAATCAATTAAGCAACAAAACAAATAATTGAACTCAACTTAAATAAATTTTAACAAAAAATTAAAAAGATTAATAGGATTCTAAAGTTGTTTTACCATTTGACTATTAGTTGAATCAAATATTATTCGTAATAGGGGTATTCATAAACCGTTGAAACCAATCAAATCTCCAACCGAAGAAAGTCACCCGGTTTGAAATAAGTGTGGTTTGGTTCACGCCTTCATGGTTTAGTTTTTACGGTTTGATGGTTTGCAATTTTAAACTTGAAACCAGCCATGTAAACTTAACTGGGTGTTTAACATTCAGTATTCATCAGCAGTTCTTATCATTTTTTTTAAATAAACACAAATTTATGGGGTTTTTTTTTTTATTATACTGTTACTAAAACTGGCAAAATCGAACCGTGCCAGCAAGCTCAGCCGACCCAACAAACCCGCCCGGTTTAGTTTGTATTTTTCAAAAACTGTAGTCACCGGTTTGGCCAAAAATTATGTCAAAACCATCTCTGAACAGGTCGCGAACAACCTTAGTTTGTAGTTAGCATTTAATGTGCTTCATGATTCTAAATTTACCATTGTCTTTAGTAGGATCGGTTTTACTATTCAAATTGTTGCCACTTGTCTGTAATTGGTTATGATCATGTTCAAGGTGTTTTAATTAAAAATAAATAAAGTATAACTTCATTATATATAATATTTTTATGACACACAAAATATGATGACAGTATATGCATATTTGAGAATAGTTCAGGGACCACAAACGTACTTCTATATATTCGTTTTTTCTTGTCCCCTTCAACTCTCTTTTTAACTCGTCAATGAAAGTTTCAACCCAGCTTTCATGGATAATCATAGTTGATGCTGCGTAACGTTTTCACATCAGTAATTTTCTGTCAATTGCTGCATAGAGACAGAATATATAATATATATATATACATATGTCGCGTTACCGATATTCGTCACCAACATCATTTGTATTCTTGTTTCATTTCAATCCTTCAATCTCAAATTTAAGAAAAATCTTTTTCTGTGCAATCAATCATCAATGGTTGCATCAATCGATATTACTTTACGGCTCGTATTCGATGAATTATTGAAGGTAGTTGTAGCGGAAGCTATACAAACTGCCAGATTCAAAACCATCCTCAAACGGCTGGAAAGTACGAAAAAAAGTATCGAGCCGGTCTTTTACGGAAACCAGAGGTTGATGAAGGTGTTGGATCGTCCGCAAAAAGAGACCGTCATGTTCATCTCTTATCTGAAGACAGGGAAAAGGCTCGTTCTCAAAAGTTCAAGTATCATCTTTCGGAATAGGTACCAAATAATTCTTCATTCGTATAAGTTGATTCGGCTGAACAACGAGCTCGTTAGGTTCTGCAAGAAAGAATTCCAAGTGAAGATTCCTATCGAAATTAATAATTTAGAAGACAAAGTTGATCAACTAAGTCCGGCTTTTACTACTCCTCCGATTGTTGAAGCATGCTTCATGGATTTTGATTCATATCCTGGAGATGAAGCTTTTTCCTCAAATGGTTATGATCTAACAGCATCTAAAGATGAAGAGTTGACATTGGATATAACGAGTCAAGATTACTCGCTACCGGAGTCCATTAACAGAATGGACCATCTTAAGGTTTTAACTATAAAAGGAAACTGTGATCATCCTTCTAAGCTACATAACCTTTCATCCATAGCGTATTTACCCAACCTAATAGCTCTCAGATTCGACCACGTGTCGGTTCCCTCTCTTCAGCCCATCTTTGCATTGAAAAATCTAAAAGAACTCTCTCTTGTTATGTGTGAGATAGGTGATGCTTTGATGAATTTGACCACTGAGTCACCTTATGACATGCTACCGAATCTCACACATCTCGAAATCGATATGTGCTATGATCTCAAACAACTGCCATCATGGCTTTGTAATCTTGTTAATCTCCAGATGCTAAGCATTACTAACTGTCATGAGCTTGATGCTCTTCCAAAAGGGTTAGGGGGTTTGTCGAATCTTGAAAGCTTGAGTCTGCATAGCTGCACGAAACTACAGGAATTGCCTGCGTCGGTTGGAAGTTTGCGTAGTCTGAGTTACATTGATATATCTGATTGTTTGAGTATAAGTGTATTGCCTGAAGAAATTGGTCAACTGCATGGTCTGCAGGTGCTTAAGATGAACGGTTGCACAGGGCTGCAAGAGTTGCCAATGTCCGTGAGCGAATTGTCACAATTGGAAGAAGTGATATGTGATGAAGAGACGTCGTATTTGTGGAAGGATATTGAAAGTGATCTTCACAATCTAAAGATAAATGTTGTTGAAGATGATAGATCAGAAACTTTTATGAAAATTGTGCATTAAGTTTATGACAGGAAAAGCTTTGGATAATATGTATAAGTTATAATGTATTGTATACATAATATTTATTCTAATTAATTATCATTATCATTATATAAATAAAGTTATGAATCAATTGTTATTTTTTATGGTATCTTGATTGTATTTGTATAATAGTTAGTAAATAATACTCAATGCTACGTGGTACTATTGTTGTGTATATTTTTTAAGGTATCATGTTTCAGTCAAACCAGCGGTTATGATTCGGTTAAAGACTATTTCCAAGGCTCTAATCCAGGTCAGTGGCTGATCTTGAATTCGGTAAAATTTACACTTCGAAGCAAGAAAACAGGGAGGAGGCAGGGCTCGCCCTAACTAAGATCCTCCCTTGATCCGGTATTCAGTAATACTAATGGGTATACATTAGAGAGAAGGTAATACTACGGGCCCATTCAATGGGCCAATATGAGCCCGCTTGACATTAAGGCCTCAAACTAATCTGTAAGTCATGAAACAAGGGAGTCAATGTCAACAACTAACTTAAGAATTGACCCTAAATACATGATTCAATTCAAACTTGATTATTTAGTGAAGCTTATTTATTTTATCAATATTAATTATACTCGTTTACAAAAAAAAAGGAGAAACAATATTGATATACATAAGAATCACATAGAACAATGTCGAGAGGATTGAGGCCGAATTATGCCAACTTTGTGCCTTCAACCTTGTTACGACACCTAAGTTTTTTTCATTGACAACATAAGGAATAACTTTATCGCGTTAATGTAATTAACGATCAAATCATAAATTATTAGAGGAAAATTACAAAATTGTAGTTTGTCTCCTGGTCGCTATCATATTAATCTATCACAACTCATAACTTGACTTATTATCTTATCACCCAAAATATTCTTAGAAAGAAAGCAAACAACAAGAATCACAACTTTGTGACTTTGTTGGCATTCAAAACCAAAATAGTGCAAAAGACGAAACGATGTTCAACTTCCTTTGTATCATACAAAATTACTATCACATACTTAGTAGATACTTAGTAGTTGTCGATTTTGACGTCTCATAGCTTTAAAAGTATCTACATGCAAAAAAGATGTCTTTTAGGTAAATGCCGGAAAAAGTTGTCAAAATAATAATAACGAAAACGCTTAAATAAATCTTTTTCTATATAGTCTAGAAAATATTTGTAAGAGTTGTAATCCAATAATAACATATTTGTGTTGGATATGTGAGATTTACCCCTTTAGTTATTAAACTTAATAAAAGATACTTTTACGAATCTTATAATGATAACTAAAAGTATACGTTATCATTTTGACTTCAAGATAAAAATCTCGTAAGTTCAATATCCAAAATGTCACAAATATGTATATAATGAGTAACATAAAACATTAATCAAAGAGTATTTGACTTAGTGATATCATGACGACTAAAATAGTGTCTTTTACATGAAGTCGACGGTTTGAGTTCTACAATGGACAATGGTGTAGAATATGTAGATTAAGCCGATGGGTGTGGTAATGATCCTCTACGCCATAAGCATCCTCAACATCATCATACACCCCATTACCAACCTACGGGGTGTGATAACCATCCTCCATCAACCCCCTTAATTATTTTTTAATTATTAAATGAAATGTGAAAGAAAAGATATTGGCCCATGGGAGCCGTGGCGTGGGCCAACCCAAACACGCACCATCCCCGTGGGGCGTGGTGTTGACAACCTATTCATATCTGTCCTATTTATCACCTCTACTTTCAAATAAAGAAATTACATACTAAGCGTATCCCTCCTGTTTTACCGCCTCTACTTTCAAATAAAGAAACGAGAATGTCAAGCAAACGCAAACACAAACACAAATAGAAATCAACCCCTCCATATTGTTATTCAAAATAGACATATTGACAATATTCCCAATGGGATAACTCAAATGCAATCAAGTAGTTGCCATTAGCATTTTGGACACAAAATGCTCATCAAGACCATATGAAACATCAAGTAAAAATAAACAAGGAAACAGAATAGGGTGCACCTAAATTTTAACAAAGTACATATAGAAGGGTTGTTTTCAAATTCCAATTAATTTTTTCAATCTCCCTCCAAATCAGGCTTCATAATTTCATGGTCCAAATCTTAATATCTTTAAGATTTGTTCCACAAGATGGTGGTCTCAGCAATCATGGAAGTCACCACATACGGGTCCATGTTAGAAGCGGGCCTTCGGTCCTCGAAGTAACCTTTCCCCTCTTTCTCAGTGTCCCTCCCGACCCGAATAGATGCTCCACGATTTGCGACACCCTGCACCGACAAATAAATACACAAAGATCAAATAATGTATTAAAATTGGTTAATTAATTATGTGACATGATGTATGTACCCATAGGAAAGTGTTGATGTCGGCTGTTTCATGGCGACCAGTGAGACGACGTTCATTGCCTTCACCATAAGCAGCAATATGCTCCTTATGCCTCAAACCCATCTTCTCGATGGCCTTCTTGATCACTTCGTATCCGCCTTCATCCCTCATGGATTTTGTGCTGAAAGATCGCGATTATGGATTTATCATTAGCATAAACATAAAAATTATAAAATCAAATTTATCTCAAATCTTGAATTATCATAGAACACCTGTAGTTCGTGTGAGCACCAGCCCCGTTCCAGTCACCCTGTTCACAATTGAATCTTAAATACCCGATTCTCGCATCCATTCATAAACATAAGCAAGACTCGAAAGTTTATTGAAAACTAACCGGAATTGGCTTGGGGTCGAATGAAACAACCACTCCAGCTATCTCTGTAATCCTCTGAAGAACAACAACATTCGATGTCAAGAATTCAAGATTGCCATTGAAGTATATGTCAAGAAAACGAAAACAAGACGGTAATTCAAACTACCTCTAGAATGTAACGAGCTACCCACAATTCATCACCCGCAGAGATTCCTACAGAAGGTCCAACTTGAAACTCCCACTGTATAGGAACATGAAAATGTAGTTTTAGTGTTTTTTAGGGTTAGACATGGCAAAATGGGAGACGGGTCGGGTCGAAATGTTCTGAAAATGTACCTGACCGGGCATAACCTCGCCATTGATGCCACTAATGTTGATACCAGCATAAAGGCAAGCCTTGTAGTGTGAATCAACGATATCACGTCCGAAAGCTTTATCAGCACCAATACCGCAGTAGTATGGCCCCTAAATTGAATTTTATCATAAACATCAAGTTAAACAAGACAAACATTAATCAATTCACATGCATTTTTTAGCAAGAAGACAGCAAGATTGATCTACCTGTGGTCCAGGGAAACCACCTTGAGGCCAGCCCAAAGGCCAGTTGACATCCTTCTTCAACAAGGTGTATTCTTGCTCAATTCCGTACCTATTAACAACAAAAACGTCGAATTTTAAGTCTAATTACTTGAATTTTTCAAAAGTAATTCTGGAAATAAATATAAGAGACTCAAAGACAATACCATGGAACCTCCTTCTCGACTTCGGGGTTACTGAAGATCTTAGCTGCAGCACATCTCTTGTTAGTCGGGATCGGCTCACCCGCTGGAGTGTAGGCATCACACATCACCTAAAACACAAACATGTAAAGTTTCAATCTTTAAGCAGCATATTAAATAAGTGTGTGTATATATATATATATATATATATATATATATATATATATATATAGATATATATATATACACATAGATATATATATAGGGTAGGGTTCATGAGTGAACAATGTTGTATTAGTGAACAAAATGAACTTAATCCTAACCATTGATTTTGTAGATCTAGATTTTTTCTTTTGTTCACAAACAAGGATGTTATTCATTCATGAACCTAATCACATATATATATATATAAAATCCCAAAACTATGATTCAAGATTCTTGAAAATGTACCAAAATATTGTTGCCCCTTCTGAATGGATCCTTAAAGATGGCTTGAGGACTATTTCATTCATAAAGAACACAATTTCAAGTCAGAATTCAACAAAAAAAAATCAAATGTTTTAGTAAATTTTTACAAGATAAATTAGAGGCAACAATTACTCACTATAAAATGACTTCACTGTCTTCTCCAGGGGCTTGCCCTGTTGAAGAGCCATCATAGTTCCATTTCGGTAGCTTTTTCGGATCGTCAACCGGTCCAGAAAGCGTCTAAACGACACAATAAAACCCGAACAAATTTCATCAAATCAAGGCTAAAACATAGCAGCAAACCAAAACTAGATTATTTTCCAAATGAAATAATGAAACAAATATACAAATCAATGAATAAATCCAAACCAAATTTAAGTACTAAACTGATAATCATGAGTAATAAATAGATCTACTTACTCTTGCTTTGCTTCTAAGATCCATACCCGATCCACCAATCCTGTTTCCAAATTAACCATTTTTAGATTAGTGAACCAACAGGGTACTTAGTAAAATATAGCAATACATGGTATCAAAATGTTTCCAAATATTCTATTATTACAAACTTGTTGATTACTACAAATATCTTTGACTCGTTCCGCACACAACTAAAAATTCAAACTTTTATCATTTATAAGATCAAGAACATAGAAAAAATGAAATCCCAGATAAATCTTTATCAACAGTTGTTGAATTTGGATGAAAATTCGAATCCCACCCATCTCGTAGATTCAAGAATAAATGAAACCCAATAAAAAATAAGTTCACAAAATCATCAAAGTGGGTAAAAAGATCAAGAAATATGAAAATTACCATACGTATTCTGCGATGATTTTAGGGGTGGAATCAGAGAGGTCAAGGTTGATGAGAGCCGAAAGCAGGGCCATGAGATCCGATTGAAGTGAAAACAGGGGAGATAATATGAGTATTATTAATATTAATATTAATATTTAATATTAATATTAATAGGGATGGGAAATGAGAGGGGGTTAATGGGGGTTTTATAGTTGCAGTTGCTTCTTGTTGATGATGATACGAGGTGGTATTATATTATAATATTATAATTATAATGTTATTTTGAAAAAAGAAATTGTATAAAGATACTTTTCATATAGGTTAGAGTAAATTGCACAAAACGTCCTTTAAGTTTCACCAATCTTGCTGGTTTCAGCCTTAATCTTTAAAAGTTGTCAAAACCAGCCTTTAAGATTAAATTAGTTACGGGTTTCATCCTTTATCACTAACCCAGTTATTAAATCATGTTAAATGGCATCACATGCAAGCCATGTGAGGGTAAAACCGTCTATTTCATACTTAAAGGACGTTTTGTGCAATTTACTCATATTTTTCATCCTCTTCATCCTCGTCTCCTCCGCCACTTTGCTAACATACGCCGACCCTTTGCCTGAAACCCTAACGGAAGTCGACACACTTCTCGATTTCAAACTCAACCTCCATGATCCACTCGGTGCACTCACTAGCTGGGACCGGTCAACCTCTTCCGCTCCATGCGACTGGCGAGGCGTCGGTTGCTCCGGCGGCCACGTCAGGAATAAAATATGGGGTTAAAACGTTAACTATATACGGAGTGTGTAGTTGTTAGAAACTGCAGAGAAATATGGCAAACCTTATCATGTACATAACAGAGCTGCTTAAAAATATGATTTACAGAACCGTTCTGCAGCATTAGATCCATTCTGCAAGGAGAAAGTGAAAATTGTAAGTAGGAAACTTTAACTTTGGATCAGAAAAGAGAACGTAAAGATATATAACCCAGAATTCTTAGAAGCCGAACTAAAGTAACCTCTCGTAAAATTTTCTCCCACTTTTTGTATGCAATCATCATAATCAAATGGTCAGACTGTCGCTCCCCATTGTCCAAATCATTTGCACCACCTGACTTATCGGTCAACAAAGCCAACTTTACTCTCTCAACAGCATGCCTCTGAAGTTTAAGTTGTTTTTATTATTTAACAATGCATCTTAATTTCCATCAAGAAAAATAACGATGATTTTGAGTTATAAAGAAAAAACCTCATCTTTCGGGTATATGAAGGGTGATTTATAGCTCAGAAATGCTGAGATGGATAGGATAGGTGATAAGCAGCCGAATATACCACCATATAACATCATCTGTATTGAACGAAACCATCAACAACACATGTTACTACTTCCTGAATGTAACTGAAAGAAATTATAAAAATATTCATATAAAATAACTTTGCAAATGAATCAACACATTACACACATCAAGAATGGGCAATCTAATAGATGCTAAAAAATGATCATAGGGAGTACATTTGTAACACATTACATATCCACAAGATAAGTTTCACCTGCAAAACCTAATTTTTAACCTTATTCAGCACGAATAATATTATCCCACAAACTATAAACATATAAGGATGAAGTGATGGACACATCCAAGATCCATCGCAAAGGATTTGTTGCTGATTTCTGAAGGTTTGACCATGGTCAACGCTTCAAAAGTGGAGGCAAGGCCAAACTTATTGCTGGACAACATAGGTCACTGAATTTGGTTAATACATCTGGATGTGAGGGTCAAATTCAGTACCTATCAGCTATTCTGTATTGGGTTAGTCCTGGTTAACGCTCATAGAGGGGCCAAAATCAATCGTAGTTGATACTGATCAATTTAGGCTGATTGGTGCTAAAACTTTAAAGAGGAGGCAGAAATCACAAATAAAACTTTAAAGACAATGCGTCGTGAAGTTGCAGACGTGGCAGACGGAGGTCGGTGACGTGGCCGCCGGAGCAACCGACGCCTCGCCAGTCGCATGGAGCGGAAGAGGTTGACCGGTCCCAGCTAGTGAGTGCACCGAGTGGATCATGGAGGTTGAGTTTGAAATCGAGAAGTGTGTCGACTTCCGTTAGGGTTTCAGGCGAAGGGTCGGCGTATGTTAGCAAAGTGGCGGAGGAGAGGAGGATGAAGAGGATGAAAAATATGAGTAAATTGCACAAAACGTCCTTTAAGTATGAAATAGACGGTTTTACCCTCACATGGCTTGCATGTGATGCCATCTAACATGATTTAATAACTGGGTTAGTGATAAAGGATGAAACCCGTAACTAATTTAATCTTAAAGGCTGGTTTTGGCAACTTTTAAAGATTAAGGCTGAAACCAGCAAGATTGGTGAAACTTAAAGGACGTTTTGTGCAATTTACTCTATAGGTTTTTGTTAGAAAACTCGTCTGATAAAAACAAAACTGAAACATGAATTAACATCAACCTTTTTTTTGTTTATTTGTACGTTAAGAGGCTGTTTGTTTAGCTGTTAATGAAGCTTTTAATAGTTTAAACCTCTTACTGGCTAGCATTTAATGATTCAGATTGTTTATTTCATGAGCAGATGTCTGAATGGTTTAGACATTTGCATCTGTCTCTATACTGAGTTGGAATGGTTAAGACCTATAATCTGAATCGGTTAGACATTTCCCTCTGAACAGTTAAGCATTATATTGGCTCTTAATGGTTCAAACCTCTTACTGGTTCAGCACTTAGAGTATGTTTGGCAAGAAGCTTTTAAGAACTTTTAGAAGCTTATAACTTTAAGCTTTTAAGAAAAATCTATTAATCAATGAAAAGTCTTATTTGGTTGAAGGAGCTTGAAACTTTTAGGTTAGAAACTTGAAGCCTTTGGTTAAACGCTACTACTAGTAGCGTTTAGAATGAGCTACAAGTTTTTAGGGAAAAATGACCATTTTAACCTCTAAAGATAATAAACTTTTTAATGTACCAACTTTTTAATGCCCATTTTGGTAATTTATACATTTTATTGAAAGCTACAGCTACTCTGCCAAACACCTAAATATACTAAAAAGCTACAGCTACCAGCTTTCAGCCTCCAGCCACCAGCTTCCAGCCACCAGTCACCAGCTACTTTTGCCAAACATACCCTTAATCATTCAGAAGTTGTCAAACAGCCCTTAACTTACATAATTTTTTTGATTTATTTGATATTTTTTGAAATTTTCTGTTTCTTATTTGTTTTACATTCTGAAATGTTATTTGGATTTTATTTTTTTTACTTATTAGATTTTATATATATGTATTAAAAAAATAGTACATTTATCATAGGCACACATGATCATAGTTATTGACGGACCTACCTATTAATATATCTTTGGCTGTTCAAAAGAGACTTGTGATACATACATCGCACTAGTGAAAAGTGTTTCTACAAACTGAAAATTGAGAAATATGTAAATCAAGTTGATAGACGTCTTGAAACATGATAATATCGGTGATAAAAAAAAACCTTTGAGCACGCAACTAAACAAGTTCAACTACAAAGATTTACATGTCATGATACAAAGTTAGCATACATTAACATAAACTCTTGATAATCGTTTGATTATTATTTTAAGCATAGACCTTATGATTATAAGGATTAGAGCCAAAAATACTATATTTGTGACTTCTACATAAGTATCAAAATCAAATTTCTTTGCAAAAGCAATGCTAATTAATTAAAGCCCCATCGCACCACATCATGAAAAGAAAATTCTAAGCACGCAACTAAACAAGTTAATGTCATGACTCCTGAATTTATTAATGTAGTTTTTAAAAGACTTGTTTTGTTATTTAGAAATCAATAGTTGCGCAGCTTGTTGCCCATTTGTCTTCTATTTCGATGTAATTTCTTATCAAGTGTTTTATTTGATGACTAAATTAAGTTTTTAGAAAAGAAAAAAATGTGAAAATACAAAGATGCATATGGCATGATACATAACTAACGTACATAAACAAGACCTCATGTTAGTCATTTATTATTATTTTAAGCATAGAGCTTATGATCATAATGGATGGGAACATGTGCGTCGAAAATGAGCTAAAAATGTCATTTGTGAGTATGTGACTTCAACTAAATGAATTCACAAGTTGAAATTTATAAATATTTAACACTTTAAAAAATTTTGGCCACATAAATTGGTCTAATTAATGACATCATTAATTTGTTAACATTTCATTCTTAATGTTTCGTTTATTTTCTTGATGAATAGATATATATGTGTTTACACGCTATGGCTATTTTATTACTCGTTATTGTTTTATGTTACTACATACATATTTTAATCCTGAGTTAAAAAGATATATATTAATTCGGTAATAAAAGTTTTTAGGGTCCAACAGAATAGGTTTTTGTATCGGGAAGAAATAAGGTCCAACAGAATAGGTTTTTGTATCTATCCATTGGGGAATAGAATAGTTGAATTGTGTTGGTGAGTTAGATAAGGTAGAAATTATGAATTCAATTCCCATGGTATGCAAGCATGGCTGGCCCTAAAGGTGGGCGGGAGGACCACGGCTAGGGACCGATATTTTGAAGGACACTTTCTAAAAAATCCGATTTGTATATGTAAAAAAATAAATTAATAGAGTATACTCATACTAACACCAATATACGCCAACTTACAAAACTATTTTTATAGTTTAGATAGTTATTAGCTCATTGACATTAGATTTAAACGTTTGGTGAGCCCAATATCCAATTTTGTTAACGCCTAAGGCCACGTTTTTTCAAACTCAAACAGGGTTACGAATTTTTAGGGCCGGCCCTGTACGGAAGTTTAGCTATTAAAAAAATAAGTTTTTGTATTGGAAGAAAAAGTAGTTTATATTTATATTAATTAAGTAGAGTTAAAAATAATTAATTAAGTAATAGGGTCCAACTGAGTAGCTTTTTGTATCGGGAAGAAAAAGTAATTAATTTTTACTGGCTGAGAATAAAACAAAATATAAGAGATGCCGTGTACGGAAAAGGACGTCAGTATTGAAGGCTGTGACGTGTTGGTGCGCCCATTAATATAACTGACACGTGTCAATATGCATAGGCTGATAACTCTAATTCCTAATTATAAAAATATTAAAATTCCTTGGGCAACAGAACTTTGTAGAGATTCCTTTCTGGTGGGACCCTCTCTTTTGCAAACCCATGTTACTTCTGCCTTTGGTCTAACAATGGTCATTTTAAACCTTATCTAGTTAGGTTATGTGTACCGGTGTAGTATGATAGGTGAAAAAAAGTATTGTCTAGCTTTCATATTAGGGGAAACGGGACGTAAGCAGGGAAACATGTAGGGTGTGGGTTTGCCGCATGGGGAAACACAGTCGCCAAAATTATTTCTCTCATTGGGGAGTTCAATTCGATAGACATTCATCGCATGTGGCTATAGCCCTTGACATATTACCATATTGTACAGTGCAACCACACAGTGTAATAGTTTCTCTCACCTCTAATGAGGGGTGAGCCCCCTATATTTTTGGGCAAAAGAAGGTTAGAGATGAGACATGACATCATATGATTTGGTTAAAAACTTCCCTTTCACCTTTAGTAGTAACTGAGATGAGTAATAAGTTAATCCACCAGTAACAAATAGGTTTGGTAGCATCTTAAAGCATCGGCATTTGATAAATGGTAACCGGTCGTTAGTAGTAATTGGTTATTAACTGTGACTAATAACTGATTATCAGTAGTTAGGGGGAAGGGAGTGGGCGGTAAACCCCTTTGCCGATCGGTAACCATAGTCACGCGGTAAAGGTTTGCCGCATCGGCAAATGTTGTTGCTGGCTGCTGCATTTAGTTTTAAAAAAAAAACATGTTGCTGCTGCATTTAATTAAAACAAAATAAAATTGATGCATTTATTTAAATCCTCCCAGTGGGACGGGCGCGTGGGCATGTACGAGCCTAGCCAAATTCGGGTTGGTTTGCACCCCCCCTGCGCGCGGGTAGGACTTGTGGTAAAACATGACACAAACAATTCAATAGAGTGTTAGATTTTAATCTTATAAACAATTTATTTAGTTTGTTCCCCCACCAATGTGGGACAAAGTAATTTTTTGAATTTTATGTTTTTTTTAAGTTAGAATTTAATGTAATTGTTTTTTGTAATTAATTTTAATGTTATAGTTGTTTTATTTAAAAACAAAAAAAAATACCAATTCATCAAGTGTCTAACCATTGCCTAGAGATGGGCATAATAACCGGTTCCAAACCCGACCCGGTGGAACCTACCCGGGACCAGTTCCGGTTCCGGTTCCAACCCGACAATAGGCGTACCCGATTCCGGGTCTAAAATACCCGACAGGTACTACCCGGTTCCTTTATTTATATAAAAAATATACCCGTAACTGGTTCCTACCCGGACTCGGTTACTACCCGGACCCGGTTCCTGTTTTATACTTGTACCAGGTTCCTGTGTGTATACCGTACCCGGTTCCTCCGGTAAGTTGTATCCGGTTCCAAAAATATGACCGTTGGAATCGATTCCAACGGTACAAAACAGCATTTAATGCCCATGTTACCGTTAGAACCGATTCCTCTTTACCGTTGGAACCGGTTCTATATATAAATACCCACTATTTTTCAAGATTATCACACCAAAACCATCATATGCTTCTTGTTTCTTATTATTCTACAATCATTATTCTTATTATTCTACAATGGCAACCAAAAATTCCAAAACTTCAAAGTCCGCATCCGTCAACAATGGTGATCAATCCGTTCCTTCTGTTGTTGGAACATTATCACACAATCGTAAAATGGAGGTGTGGTGCAATTAGGACTTGGTTGAGTTGAGTGACGGGTCACAAAAGGCACAATGTAAACATTGTGGTTCCTTGTTAGGCAAGGACTCTAATTCGACGTTGGTTAAGCATGTCAATAAATTTTGTGATGCGTTAAAAGATTCGTCAGCGGGTCAAAAGCATCTCTCAAAGGATGGTACGGTATTCTGTTATGAAGATAGCGTAGCTCGTGATAGGATGACGAAGTTGGTGATAAAAAAAGCCTTGCCGTTTGGACACTTTGACGACCCCGATCTTACCAATCTTATTAGAGAGACGCTTCAACCACGCTACAAACACGCAAGTCGTCGTACTTTAAAACGTCATTGTTTTAGGTTATGGGAAAACGCAAGAAAAGATTTAATTGTATGTTTTAAAAATTTAAAAACTAGTGTTAACTTGACAAGTGATGTGTGGTCGGCTCCACATGGTTTACCCGAATCGTACATTTGTGTCACCGCCCATTGGGTTGATCCCCTTCTCCTCATACGGGAGAAAATATTTATAAAATATAAACAACACAATAATAAAATATTCTTTACAGGATAAAATTTTTTCAATATTATTTGACAATGCTTCAAACAACACAACGGCGATTGAAAAATTAAAGTTTAAGTATAAACCGATTCTTGATGGTGAATTTTTTCACACCTGTTGTGTTGGACATATTATTAATTTAGTTGTGCAAGACGGATTAAAAGATAGATTTGTTTCGGATTTTATAAAAGCTTTTAGAGTTATGCTACACGATGTTTTCAAAAGTGGAAAAGGAAGATATCAAGATTATAAAAAACTTTGTAAAGATGCTAATCAAAAAATTATTGGACCTAATTGGGATATACCAACTCGTTGGAATTCAACTTGTCATATATTTGAAATGGCTTTAAAACAAATGGGCACTTTAAAATCATTTGATACAACTTTAACCGATGATTACCAAGTCGACCCATTTCCCGAATCGGCTTGGGCAAATATTAAAACACTAAGTACGTTTTTATAAGTTTTCAAAACCACAACAAAGGTGATTTCGGGTGTTTATTATCCAACTAGTTCTAAGATTCTATCCGAATTGTTTTTGATAACCACCATTTTTAAAGATCATGAAAATTCAAGTGACATGTTGAGAAATATGATAAAACCAATGATTGAAAAATTTTAAAAATATTTTTTGGAATTACTAACCGTTTTTCTATGTGCCGCTGCTTTAAATCCAATTTTAAACATGCCGGGTGTTGAAGGTATAATTGACGAGATTTACGACAAGTTGGATATGCATGAGGTGAATCCAACATTAAAAGTTAAAGTTAAAGAGTCATTCAAATCTAGTTTGAATAAACTTTATAATCATTATTTAAAAAAATATGGTGATAATCAACATACTAAAATATTTAAATCTCGGTCATCGGCCTCTAACGATGAAACGATTGGAGACCCAATCATTACCATGTTGAATGTCGTTAGAGAAGAAACGATTAAACAACTAAGAGGTAGTGAACCATCAAGTGAACTCAGACGATACAAAGAAACTAATTATTCACGTTCTATGATGGCCGAGGAATACAAAAAGTTTGATATTTTGTCATGGTGGAAATCTAAAGAATCGGATTTCCCGATTTTAGCCACCATGGCACGTGATTTACTAACGATCCAAGCTTCCACGGTAGCTTCGGAAAGTGTATTTTCTCTTAGTGGTAGGGTGTTGTCCGTTCGAAGAACAAGACTAACACCGGAGTCGTTAGAGATGGCAATATGCCTTAAAGATCATTTGGACGCCGTTGACCGTGTACAACATACATCAAGTCTAGAAGACGAGGTCGATTTGGAGCACGTCATTATTGATGAAGAGGAGGATGATTCAACCGAAGTAGAGAGTAACGATTCGGATAACGATTGCACCGAAGTGCCCGCAACTAAACGTACCGCTAGTGAAAGTGTCGCACCCGCCACGTCAAAACGGTCGAAGAAATAAACCGGTTATGGTTAACTGAAAACCGGTTCCGGTAAACTGTTAACCGGTTCCGATTAACAGTAACCGGTTCTGTTATGTTTCGTGTAATTTTTATTTTTTTACCATCATTATGTAATCGGTTATATTATTTTTAATGTAAAATTTTTAAGAAGTCTTTACTCTTCACTAGAACAAACTAAAAACATAAACATAAAACTCTTGATTAACACAAACACAAACAAGTAATCGGTGACACAAACCGGTTACAAACTAAAAACATAAACACAAACAAGTAACCGGTGACACAAACCGGTTACAAAACATTAAAACAAACCACATAAACCGAATAAAACACTAAACATTATAATCATAACACAACCTAAGCTTTAGAAGACCCGGTCCCGGAAGCTTCACCATTTTCCTTGTTTTTCGCCTTTGTCACCGGACAATGGCGGTTGGTGTGTTTCTTTAGCGTCGAATTGGCCGACGCTTTCATAAACTTCCCACAACCCTTGCATCGAGCCATCTCATGGCTATCCAAAATCAAGCACAAATCAAAGTGCTTCCAAATCTCCGGGTTTCTTTTGGTCTCCAAAATAGTCACGATTTCTTCGTTGCATGCCATTGATTTTCAAAACACAAAAAACCGAATGGTGATTAGAATGGAAGAAGTATATTGGATAATATCAAGAATGGAAGAAGTGAATGGTGATTAAATACAAAAAAAAAACCGAATATAATATCAAGACCCGAGGGAACCGGTTTTTAACAGTATAAAAGCAACTTTTCAGGCTATAGGACCCGAGGGAACCGGTTTTAAATAGTGTTTGCAGCTTTTCTTCGCATAAGTACAATAACCGGGTACGAACTGGAACCGGTTCCACACTAACTGGAACCGGGTAGACACTAACTGGAACCGGGTACACAAGTTCCACATTTATATGCTTATACCCGGGTACGAACCAGAACCGGTTATCAGAGGAACCGGGTTCGCTGGGTTGCATGAGGAACCGGGTCCGGGTACTAATAATACCCGATTTTGCCCATCTCTACCATTGCCAACACCTTTGACCAAAAGTTTAAACACTTTGGGTGGATTGACGTGCCACACTCTCATTGGTTGATTTTGAAGTTTAAACACTTTAGGTGTTTAACCACTCATTTCCCCCTTAGTTAATACTGATCATCGGTGTCCTATGAGATTCAAAGTACGTAAATAATAGCGATATTGGATTTAAATAACCCAACTTTCACCAATTAGTCGATAACATTCTCAACTTTCGATCTGTACCACAACATTCTCAACTTTTAACTTGTTTTTCTGATGTACTTCTAAACTAACTTATTGAAAGTTGGAAGTGATATGGTTTAAATAAAAAGTTTGAATTGTTATCGACTTATTAGCCAGTTAATAAAAGTTTAGGTTATTTAAATCTAATATCCTTAAATAATAATTGGCATTCTTATTTTAGAGTGGTTGTCTTACTGTATGCTATTGATTTGAATCACATCGTTAACTTCTGTGTATATGTTATGAAGAGCATAACATAGTGGATGTAGTTGACGATTTCACCAAATAAAGAGTTCACTGGTCACTACATTTAATCATTTGTACGGACTTTAATATGAACTTTTATGTTAACCTCCGTAAGGCTACTCGTTATGGGGTCGTTCAGCTGCCCCCCCCCCCACCCCCAACACCATTTCCGGAGTGGCGGCATCTTGGACGTCGGGAGGTAGATGGGGAGGACGGGCGCAAGATGACAAACAACCCATCCTCTCTCTTCTTCTCTATCTATACACATATATACATATAAATATATATATAGCTCAATTCTCCATTTTCTAACTTCATCATCTTTAGGTTCATCCTCACACCTATCCTACGTGACTCTGACATGGAGGATAATGTAACATCCGTCAAAAACGGATTTTACCAAACCCGCTCCGTTTATTAACCGAACAATCAGTTTAAAATTTCGTGGCGTATTTAATGCCCTAATTAATTTTAAACGATACATAATTAATGATTATATTGGAATATATAATTTGTTTTTGAAAAATTGTTAAAAAATAACGAAATAAAAATAAAATGGTTCTGCCGGGTTTCGAACCCGGGTCAGTCAGCCGGGTCAACGACTTAACACTCAACTCTCCAACCACTGCGCCACTAGTGTTCTTGTTAATTATTAGAATCAATTAATTCATAACATGTTTTTCCGAATTCAAAACCGGCGCCCAAATTTCAGTCGTCGGAAATCCCGGCGATCTCGCGAGATTGGACGGTTTCTTCAAGTCTTAACGTAAACATTTAAACCCACATCGGTTATAACCGACGCCTGAACCCGCGACACAAGCTATAACCGCCGGAAAACGTAATGACTTTGAATCAAGTCGGAAATCGGACCAAATTCATCGACGACTTGCCTTATAAATACCCCCTCGAACCTCTGCAAGCTTTTTCGCTCAAAACCACACCTTTACCCGACGTAATTTCACTCGCCGGAAAATTTCTGCTCATCGCCGGAAAACCGAACCCTTCACTTCTGAGCCTTACTGAACCCCCTGAGCTTATACCGAAGTCACCCACATCCTTTTCAACCTTGCTGAAGACTCTCTGCTGCAAGACACACGACGCCGAAATCTTTTGCTGTTGCCGGAGTTCTGCCGGAGAAACAGAGGAGTCCAGTCGGTATACCTTACGCTTAAATCTTTCATTCTTTTTACATATCTCATCTGTAATTAACCTCAAAACACTAAAGAACACGATTAAAACATCGAACCAGTCGGATTTCCGATTCTGGTTAAAATCAACGAAGAAGACGAAGTTTCTGTAATGTTTAAGTTTATTAAAATCAAGTTATAACTCGGGTTAGACACACAGTCCAGCGGTGGACTGTGTGCACATTAAACACGTAAACGTCTCGTGTTCGAATCTTGTCCCACGCATGCTTGCCTTAATAAAAATGTCTTTTTGTTAACCGAACCGGAGTCACCGCTGTATATGTTAAGTATAATAATAACCGGAATAATAACCAAGATAGACACACAGTCCAGCGGTGGACTGTGTGTATGTTTAAATCACAGGACACGAGTTCGAGTCCGGGCTACCGCACCGGCCCGGATAATTATTAAACTTTTTATTTAAGACAGAAATGAAAATGTTCAGTTTGTATATAAGTATAATATAAATCGGATTATTTAACAAGTTAGACACACAGTCCAGCGGTGGACTGTGTGTTAACTCAACCCACAGGTCCCGGGTTCGAGACCTGTGGAGCGCACCGGTCCGAAACCAACCAATTTCACACGCCATACCCATCCAAGCTATCCCAATCACTCAAGTGGCACCCAACTCAACTTACCCAAATAAGAAATCATATCTTGGACCTCACCCTCGATGCAACAACTGTTTTTATCACCATCCCCTTACTTTACCTTGTCGACTATGTGCAACTTGTGGACGCTTTGGTTATTTGAGCAAGGTTTGCCGCACCTTTCAAAACCAAATCTCTCCCCCTACTCAAACCATGAACCAAACCTATCAACAACCCCAATACCCCATGTTCCCATATGTTCGAGCTTGTTTCAATTGTGGCGACCCTACCCACTTTAGAAACACATGCTCTCAATTGGTTAACGTCATCAACACTCAAGCTCAATCAAACCCAGTTAACCAAGTAAACCAAGAAAACCCAACCGCTAGGCCACCAGCAAGAGGAAGAGTCTTCAACATCAACGCCAATCCTGTCGAAGATAATGACGGCCCAAACGAAGATACCCAACTAGTCCTCTTCACCGAAAATCCAGATTCAACTCCAATCGTTTAGTTTATGTTTTTCTTTATATTTTAGAATCACATAGAACCAATCATAACTTAAGGATAAAGCCAATGAAACTTTGACAAGAATATGGTGGATACGCCGCTGGTACTTCCTATATATAAGTATTCTTGTCAAAGGATCAGAAGCATTATCTGGCGGTTATGAGAGGTTCCATGTGTAGACTGTTAGAGTAATTATTGTTTATTATTTTCAGTACATGCAATTTCATAGGCTGCCGCTCCCCATTACATTATGAGCGTTGAGCATGTTCTTCATTTTATTATGAGGTTGAACCTGGCGTGCCCACATACGATCGGCTCCGTTTGATTGAGCCTTGATCGCACAGACATTTTTCATTTTCAGTACATGCAATACGATCGGCTCCATTTGATTGAGCCTTGATCGCACAGACATTTTCATTATCAGTATCTTGTGGTTGTTGTGTTTGTTGTAGAGTCGCATAGAACTAATCATAACCTGCGGATAAAGTCAATGAGAATTTGACAAGAATATGGTGGATACGCCGCAAGTACTTCCTATATATAAGTATTCTTGTCAAAGGATCGGAGGCATTATCAGGCGGTTATGAGAGGTTCCATGTATAGGTTGTTTGTGTGATTATTGTTTAGATTAAATTTATTATTTTCAGTACATGCAATACGATCGGCTCCGTTTGATTGAGCCTTGATCGCACAGACATTTTCATTTTCAGTACATGCAATACGATCGGCTCCGTTTGATTGAGCCTTGATCGCACAGACATTTTCATTATCAGTACCTTGTGGTTGTTGTGTTTGTTGTAGAGTCACATAGAACTAATCATAACTTGCGGATAAAGTCAATGAGAATTTGACAAGAATATGGTGGATACGCCGCTGGTACTTCCTATGTATAAGTATTTTTGTCAAAGGATCGGAGGCATTATCAGGCGGTTATGAGAGGTTCCATGTATAGGCTGTTTGTGTGGTTATTGTTTAGATTAAATTTATTATTTTCAGTACATGCAATACGATCGGCTCCGCTTGATTGAGCCTTGATCGCACAGACGTTTTCATTTTCAGTACATGCAATACGATCGGCTCCGTTTGATTGAGCCTTGATCGCACAGACATTTTTTCATTTTCAGTATTTTGTGTTTGTTGTATTGGTTGTAGAGTCACATAGGACTAATAATAATTCACTGATAAAACCAATGAAAATTTGACGAGAATATGGTGGATACGCCGCTGGTACTTCCTATATATAAGTATTCTTGTCAAAGGATCAGAGGCATTATCAGACGGTTATGAGAAGTTCTATGTAGGATTTAGTAGTTTCTTGGTAACTAATCATAACTTGTGGATAAAACCAATGAAAATTTGGCAAGAATATGGTGGATACGCCGCTGGTACTTCCTATATATAAGTATTCTTGCCAAAGGATCAGAGGCATTATCAGGCGATTATGAGAAGTTCCATGTAGGATTTAGTATTGCCTTGGTTGAAATTTGTGTTACATTCATATCATCTCGCTATTTAAAGAAATTGGACTGTGCTCTATTTCTACATAAACTAACCTCTCCATCATAACAAACGAGAAAGGAACTGTCACCATTCAAACATATATGCTATCAGAATGTGGATTCAAATATTAGCTGTTGTGTTTATTTATGTTCTATAGTCATAGAACCAATCATAACTTACTGATAAAACCAATAAAAATTTGACAAGAATATGGTGGATACGCCGCTGGTACTTCCTATATATAAGTATTCTTGTCAAAGGATCAGAGGTATTGTTAGATGGTTATGAGAAGTTCCATGTAGGTTGTAGTATTAGAAGTTTTGCCTTAGGATATAACCATATCCTTCCAAGCATATCCAAACTCTTATGCATGATATCATATTTAGCGAATCAATTCTGCTTATCAATACTTTTACAGTAGGCAACAAAAAGCGATTCCTGTAATAGGGTACTTAACCCTTACAAGGAACGTTACCGCCTCAAACAAAAACTTAAAACCTTACTTTTTCTAAGCATGTAACTGTCAAACTAAACACCATCATTCTTTTAGTCAAATATATCACTATTTAAATTTCGGGACGAAATTTCTAAAAAAGCAGGGGATACTGTAACATCCGTAAAAAACGGATTTTACCAAACCCGCTCCGTTTATTAACCGAACAATGAGTTTAAAATTTCGTGGCGTATTTAATGCCCAAATTAATTTTAAACGATACATAATTAATTATTATATTGGAATATATAATTTGTTTTTGAAAAATTGTTAAAAAATAACGAAATAAAAATAAAATGGTTCTGCCGGGTTTCGAACCGGGGTCAGTCAGCCGGGTCAACGACTTAACACTCAACTCTCCAACCACTGCGCCACTAGTGTTTCTTGTTAATTATTAGAATCAATTAATTCATAACATGTTTTTCCGTATTCAAAACCGGCGCCCAAATTTCAGTCGTCGGAAATCCCGGCGATCTCGCGAGATTGGACGGTTTCTTCAAGTCTTAACGTAAACATTTAAACCCACATCGGTTATAACCGACGCCTGAACCCGCGAAACAAGCTATAACCGCCGGAAAACGTAATGACTTTGAATCAAGTCGGAAATCGGACCAAATTCATCGACGACTTGCCTTATAAATACCCCCTCGAACCTCTGCAAGCTTTTTCGCTCAAAACCACACCTTTACCCGACGTAATTTCACTCGCCGGAAAATTTCTGCTCATCGCCGGAAAACCGAACCCTTCACTTCTGAGCCTTACTGAACCCCCTGAGCTTATACCGAAGTCACCCACATCCTTTTCAAGCTTGCTGAAGACTCTCTGCTGCAAGACACACGACGCCGGAATCTTTTGCTGTCGCCGGAGTTCTGCCGGAGAAACGGAGGAGTCCAGTCGGTATACCTTACGCTTAAATCTTTCATTCTTTTTACATATCTCATCTGTAATTAACCTCAAAACACTAAAGAACACGATTAAAACATCGAACCAGTCGGATTTCCGATTCTGGTTAAAATCAACGAAGAAGACGAAGTTTCTGTAATGTTTAAGTTTATTAAAATCAAGTTATAACTCGGGTTAGACACAGTCCAGCGGTGGACTGTGTGCACATTAAACACGTAAACGTCTCGAGTTCGAATCTTGTCCCACGCATGCTTGCCTTAATAAAAATGTCTTTTTGTTAACCGAACCGGAGTCACCGCTGTATATGTTAAGTATAATAATAACCGGAATAATAACCAAGATAGACACACAGTCCAGCGGTGGACTGTGTGTATGTTTAAATCACAGGACACGAGTTCGAGTCCGGGCTACCGCACCGGCCCGGATAATTATTAAACTTTTTATTTAAGACAGAAATGAAAATGTTCAGTTTGTATATAAGTATAATATAAATCGGATTATTTAACAAGTTAGACACACAGTCCAGCGGTGGACTGTGTGTTAACTCAACCCACAGGTCCCGGGTTCGAGACCTGTGGAGCGCACCGGTCCGATTCAGTAAAATCTTTTTAGAAATAAATTGATTTTCGGATTAATCTAATTAATATATAAATATAATTAAAAACAGAAATATTTCGGGTTAGACACGTAGCTCAGTTGGTAGAGCTGCGTGCACGCCTACGGGAGGTCTCGGGTTCGAGCCTCACTCAGCGCACACTTACACGCATACGAACCGGTCAAACAGTCAAGGTCAACGGTCAACGGTCAAAAAAGTCAACTTTTTTTATTATTTTTATTTATTTATTTTAATTAAAAATCAATTAAAAATACTTAAAAATAACATTTTTAAGGTTAGAAAATAGCCTTAAACTCACAAAAAAATACACCCAACAATCCTACTAAAATGGATTAATAAAATCCGTTTACTTACCGAACCATAATGCTATTTATCTAGGTTAATTTCACTCGTGGTTAAAACCACTTCGCGTGCATTCAACATCATCAACCGAACGCACCCACTGTGAGTGAATCTTACAACTCCCCCTTTTTAATTACACGTCTTGGGGTGTGTCATGTGTCACAAAATAATTAACTCGTTTATTTAAACTTGTGCCATACCATATCGTGATCTAAACTTAGATTGTTTATATTGTTGTGATCATGTATTTCATTTTGTCAACTTATATGTAATTCATTCATTAAGCCCATCAGTTCCTCGTGGTAGACGAGTTGAGCAACGCGTGCCTCAAAACCAATCCATTATTGTTCATGTGTGTATTATTGAGTTTATATTGTTTGTAGTTATGTCTTTCATATTATCATGTTTATGCAATTCATTCATTAGGCCCATCAGTTCCTCGTGAGAGACGAGTTGAGCAACGCGTGCCTCTAAACGATCCATTATTGTTCATGTGTGTATTGTTTAATATTAAATTGATTTATGAATAAGTTTACATCTATTTTTACTCATGTGTGGTTGTGCACTTTATTTCATAATCAATTAAATAAACTTGTTCAAATGTTTTCCATAGGATTCACTCGCCAACTTTTTGTTGATCCAAAAACCCTTTTTACACATGATACAGGTGACAGGGTGAAGCAAGGAAAACATAGGAAATGCCTTAGAAGAAAACAAAGAAGCTTAGATTGATGTTTAGGTCATGATGTAATTATGATTGTAAATTTACATTAAATTGTATTAATGAATATGAAACGTTAAAATAAATGTCATGAGCTTTGATGATAACCCAATCATGCCCCGATCACCTTTTCTGCTGCAGGTCGGGCTGTGACAGATAATCCTTCAAAGAGTACCATCACCCATACCGAGTAGCCTAAGAAGATATATATAAATAAAGAAGACATCCAGCATAGATTAGAAAAATTGTTGGAATGATAAAAATATATATATATATATATATATATATACCAAATTGAGGTGTACCACTAAGGTTTATGTAAGACTAGTGGGATGGCTTTTTTGCTGGAATATGTTGAAACGTGAAAGTCTACACCTTTTATGAAGATATCATACACAAATAATCACGGGTAGATGTTTATCCCTTATATACATATTTATCACTAGACTTGGTTAAATAAATTAACTATTAAATTGTTAGAGTTGCTTAGAAACCCGTGTACTAGAATAGTCACTTGGTCCTCTACTTGTAGTGTATTGGTAGAAGACTTAGGTTTCCAATAGATACTCAAGTTCAATTCCTATTTGTGTCATATAGGGTGGATATAGACAATGAAGAATTTGAACTACGCCTTGTGTGTGAGGTTGTCAGTTGATCCCGAGCCCAACCGGGTTTTCATCTCGTCGTGTGTTACGTCAAAAAGTTTTGCTCTTGTCGTGGCACGACGACTGTCAAATGGCAGCCGGCGGTATGATTTTCCGAGAGAATGCCCAAAAAAGCCAAACTTTGAAGCCAGCATGGCCCGGTTAAGACAACATAGCCTAGTCAGAGTGGGGCATTATGAGGCTCTCCAATTTAAAGTTTATGGTAACCTTATACACAAAGTTTACCGTTTAAAAAAAGAACGGTTAGATAAATAAAATATAAATAGTTATAACTATTGTTTGTTGTAATAAAGATTTAGAAATTATAAAACGATATATATTAATATAAAATATGATTGAATATATTATGTTTATTATTATTGCTTATTTTAGTTAACTTTTTAAAGTTTTAAGTTAAGAAATAATATACAAATAAATGAATAAGAAAAACAAGAAAAAAGTTTTAGGTTTACTGAATTGTTTCACGTGACGCAAGAGTTTCTTATTTATCATGTATAAATTAAATGTAAAGCCGAATTTCTTTTAATATTATAATATGTAAAAATAAAATTACATTTCATAGTTTGATCTACCCGAAAGTTTTATTGAATTTGAACATCTAAACTAAATAGTTGTTAGATCATCACATTCCTTTCGCAGCTCAACCCGTTTTCTTTAACGTGAGAGAAAAATGAAAGTAAAAAGAAACATACAAAACACCTCTACATCATATCCATGTTCTCCGTATTTTTATGAGAAAACAAACAAATCTTTCAAATTTGATTTTCACTGTTTATCCCTTATATACATATTTTTATAGGTAAATGGGAGTGGAAAAAGAGAAATAATAATAATAAGAAGAATAAAAAGTATTATTTAATTAAACAGAGACAAATGTGAACAATGAGATGTAAGAGATTTTTTAAAAGTAAAAAATATAAAATATGATTTTTATTTAAATTATATAATTGAGAATGTGAAGTGAATACTCTTATATACTTAGATTATACTTTTGCTAATCTCAGCCATAGACTTACTTTCGTTGTTGAATATCTATCGCATATTTGCATGATGAGTCGATGAGAGTAATACAACACGCAACGATATGATTTTGTTGTTGTTTGCTCTTGAAAAGTTATTTTATCATGATTTGCTATAACAAAGTGACAAAGACGTAGACTATCACGAATGAATCCAACAAGTGAGGCCACCCATAGTGCTTTCCTAATTAAGACAACTAGTTGATTTTCGTTCGCGCGTTGCGTCGGGGATCTAGTGTCTGCAAAACGTATGCCAGTAACGGCAAGCAGATACCGAATATCAAAATATAGATAAAAATGACGTAGTAACGATAGTCACCACGTCCTAAAAAAACGATTTTAAATAATTTAATATATAATAGTAGGACCCACACGTCCTACACGTTGGAAATTCGGTTGTGTTTCATTTCAATTATTACGGTACTAACACGCTAAAATATGGATGAGCTCGGTACCGATAATGGCACCGAAAGTATCGATCCCGAAAATCATCGAAATTAGGTACCGGCACCGAAAATGCCCGTACGATACAGTAGGGATGAGCACGGTACCCGTTCGATGCTGAACCGGTACCGGTACTTAAAACGGGGAAAAGTGGTTTCAGTACTGGTACCGAATACACCGGTTCGGTACTGGTATCGGTAGTTACGGGTATTTTACCCATAAATACCGGTACCGTACCGGTACCAGTACCGAAAAATGGGGAAAATAGGAACCGGTATCGGTACCGAATATACCCGGTACGGTTCCGATATTTGAGGGTAAAAACCGATAAATACCAGTACTGTACCGGTACCTACCGAAAATGTCAAAACGTGATACCAAATCAGTACAAAAAACGTACCCAGTTTGGTAAATTCTGTATCAGTACCGGTTCAGTACCGTAACCGATACCATTTGCTCATCCCTAGGTGATGTTATTATTATAATATAAAAAAACACTAAAGTGTAAAATGTATAAAAGAAAAAAGGAAAACAAAAAAAGAAATAAGAAATAAAAAAGGAAAAAGAAAAAGAAAAAGAAAACTACTATTTATACTATTCATTGACATGCGATTTTTAATATATATTATTCATTGGCATATGTTTTTAATATATATAAAATATTAAAATAATAAAACGAAAGAAAAAACACTAAAGTATAAAATGGATACTTTATTGTTTTTAATATATATAAAATATTAAAATAGTAAAACAAAAGAAAAAAACCACTAAAGTAACAAATGTATAAAAAAAGAAAAAGAAAAAGAAATAAAAAATTAAAAAAAAAACTACTATTTATACTATTCATTGACATGCGTTTGTAATATATATAAAATAGAATAGGTAAGTCCTCCTCACGGATCATCACTCCACTTTTCCTAATTTCTGGTAATTTCTTTAATTTCGTAACTTCCTGTTAATGGATTGGAGGTGGATAGGATACTCTCCAACCCAACGTCTACCTAATTTAAAAAATGTATTGTCTCTCAACCATATAAAATCCTTTAAAAAATTGCATCTTAGCTAGGAGTTAAAGCCTATTTATACTAACAATTTTATATTTAATTTAGGGATTGTTTGCAAACTTTTGAATGGTTAAGTGCTAAACCAGTAAGATGTTTGAATCATTAAGAACCAATGTAATGCTTAATCGTTCAAAGGCAAATGTCTGATAAATTCAGATTATAGATCTTAACCATTCAGACTATGTATAATGCTTAAACATTCAGAGGCAAATGTCTGAATCATTCAGACATCTACTTGTGAACCAAACAATCTGAATCATTAAGTGCTGAACCAGTAAGAGGTCTAAACGATTAAAAACTCATTAAAAGTTAAACAAACAGCCTTTAATTAAAAGTTGTATATAATTTATAGCTTTTTAGTTTTTATATAAAACGTATACCTTTTCTAATAAAATTGGCAAACTATATAAAGTAAAAAATCATCAACTTGATTTTTAATAATTGTAAAATTAAGTTGAAGTTTTGATCTGTATAAATGAAAAATCTATTTTTTGACTAAAAAACAAGAATAACAATTAAATTTTCCCCATAAATAAATATCTACCACCGTGCTTTTCTTTTCTTCCTTTATTCAAGTCTCTCGCTATCTTCACCTTTTGCATTTTCTCGTATGATGTTTACTTCCTCGTCTGGTTGTGATGAGCTAGTATTGAACATTGATATTAAATTTTATGAATTTAAAATAGCTTGCAGATATCTTTATAAATTATAAACCCCTATGTAATATTAAAATGTTAAAATCGTCTCTCTATCGGATTGCAAAGTATGTCTTTTGTCTTTAAATCAACATAAAACCTCAAAGATTTAGGCAGATCCTTCTTCCACGACTCCAAATCAGTCAATTCCCCCGTAAGAGCAATCAAACTATCATCCTTCCTACCAAGATTCAAAACACACACCTCAATCGGAAACATCTCCATCGCCTTGTTCGCCAATGTGATTGATGTTCTTAGCCATACATTTAATTTGGGGTTTATAAGCAATTTTGTAGCTCAAAAAATGTTAGATACACATATTTAGAGAGGGGGTAGGTTAAGTATTCTTTTTTGTTTTTATTTAAGGTGAAAAAGAATATAAAAAGGTAAAATATAGAAAAAAGGGTAAAATGCATAGGTTAGAAAGGGGTAGGTTTTATAAATATTATTTTTTTTTGTTTTTATTTAAGGTGAAAAAGAATATAAAAAGGTAAAATATAGAAAAAAAGGGTAAAATGTCCAAATTGCTTATGAGTTAACAAAAAAAATCGTTAGCAAATTGTATGGAGATAACAATAAAATGCAAATATGAAGGACTTCAAATATACAAAAAAAAATCATTTGGATGGAACAAACAATTATGACCAAAACATGAGACGATTTTGGCATTTTACTCTTAATGTTCAAAAATATATTTTTCAATTATTAGATAATTACGTATTCATTGTGTTAGACATGTTAAAAAAGTATAGATATATATTTTTTATCACTATTTATTTACTTTTAGAAAGAAAAAAAACTCATAATTGTTTAGTTTTTATTTTTCATTTGAAATCATTTATATTATATCTCTAACTCCCATGATATCCGTAATAGTAAACGTATAGACAAAAACATTAAGTACAAAGCATCTTATCATACAAAACGTATGAATAAAGCGGAAAGTAAAAAAAAATGCGGTGACATTTTGTAATTATTTTACTCGTTGAGTAATTATTAAAATTATTATACAAATGATCTTGTAAGGTAATTTTGATCTTGTATGGTAATTTTGTAAAATGATCTTGTAGAGTAATTCTGTTCTTATAGGGTAATTTTGTAGATTATTATAATTACTCTACAAATTATCTTGTAGGGTAATTTTGATCTTGTAGGATAATTACGAAAATGTCATCGCGTTTTTTTACTTTTTCATAATATTTGTACGTTTTATACGATAATATACTTTGTGCGGCAATATTAAACGTATATTATCTTGTGTAGCTCTCATGATTTTCTATTCAAAACTTTGTTAGGTTAATTAGTTGGTAAATAGTCTTAGCCGATAATTGTGAAGATAATTATGTGTATTATTATTAGATAAATATTGTATAGAATTGTGTTTATCTTTTCCTAAAATACAGCTAGGGTTGTTATGTATCTGCTCTATATAAGGAGCCTTTGTTGATCAATAACATTGATTCACAATTCATACAATAAACACTTTTATGGTATCAGAGCTTCGGTTCTGTTCCAGCCGCTGCGATGACAAAAACAGCCGATTCTGATTCCCCTGAATCTTCACAAAAAGTCGTGAACCCCCTTCACCCTGCCTACTCGGTTACAAATATCCAACAGAAAATTCGTACACTCGATGGCACAAAGGTTCCCTATTCGTCCTGGACAAAGCTTTTTAAGCTTCATGCAGTCGCTTACAAGGTTCTTGATCATATAGATAACACCCCACCACCGCCTGATACGGCTCCTGAGTACCCTGTCTGGAAAGAAATTGATGCCCTCGTTCTGCAATGGATGTACGGCACGATATCAGACGATCTTCTTGGCAAAATTATTGACACGGAAACTACTGCACGAGCAGCATGGTTAAAGATTGAAAGTTCTATCTCAGTAATAAACGGGCACGTGCAACAGCCTTAGAAACCAGGTTCTGCAACCTTACTCTTGCCGCCTGTTCGTCTCTTGATGATTATTGCCAGCGTCTTAAGGAACTGGCGAATCAATTGGGAGACGTGGACCAGCCAATCACTGAGTCTTGACTTGTTCTCCAGTTGGTCCGTGGGTTACCTGCTGAGTTTGACACCACTGCTGCCCTCATTAACAGCTAAGACGCCAATTGGGACTTGGCTAGGAGCATGTTGCATGACGAACAGATTCGCCTTGAGGCGCGTCAGCGGTCCGCCTCCTCTGTTTTGGTTACAACCTAGCAGCCCAACCACTCTTCTCAGCAGCCCGAATACAGTCAGTCTTCTCAGCAGCAAACCGGGTACCGAGGACGTGGTCGTGGTCGTGGGGGTCGTGGACAGAATGCTCGTGGTCGTGGAGGTGGCCTAGGCCATGGTAGTTCTCGACAGCAGCAGCAACAACAGTGGACCTCTTTAAATCAGTCTCCACAGCCTCCAACTCCCTGGCCCTTTACCAATACGGGCTACCCACAATGGGCCTGGTGGAACACTCTACCTTGTCCTACCCAACCCAATCTCCTTGGCCCATAAACTGGCCCTGTAACATTTGTCAAAAATGGGTTTCCAAAACCCGCTCCGTTTTGTAATTGGATATCAAGTTATAAATGTCACGTTGTATATTTATGGTTATTTTGGTTTTTAATGATACATAATTAATAAACAAACTAAACTATAAAAATTATATTTGATAAAAAGTGAAAACAAAATAAATAAAAAAGAAATGCTGCTGCCGGGACTCGGACCCGGGTCAGCCGGTTTACAACTCCAACGACTTAACACACACTCACATCACCACTCCGCCACTTGTTGTTTTCTGTTATCTCTAGGAAACAAATAACATTTATACACAAACTCGGTTAAACCGGTTGCGCCAACTGAGAAACGGAAATCGGCAAATCAATCGTCAAATCGCTTGATTACTCGCACATTCAGTTTATAACCGATGCACCGACGATTTTTAATCAAGTCGGAATTGATTGAACATCAATCCTCATCATTATCGGTTTTTATAACCGAAAAATAATCAAGTCCAGATTACTTCAACTCCTGACCCCTCTCGCGACTCAGAAACGTCACACCAACATTCCATTTCACTTTCATCACATTTTCAGACCATCATAACGCTTAAATCAGCTCGCCGGAAATTTCTGTAAGGTTCGCCGGAAAAACGTATTTGTCCTCAAGTCGGTAAGTTCTTCAATACCATCGTAATCTAACAGTTGTAGGCTGTTTCTAACTCAAAACATCCATTTGAAATTGAATTCAGGCACCGTTATCAGATAATTCCAGTTCGCCGGAAATTTCCTGAAAGTTTTTATTTTCGTCTGTGAAACGGTAAGGACCTTCAATCCCGCTGTTAACGTTTGTTTATCACTTCAATTCCACGATTGACTAATCAAAATGGTTAATTGTTTTGGTTCAGTTGAGGTGCACAAAAACAGAGCCGACGCTTTTGCCGGAAATTCTGTGATATATCATTCCTACGGTATGTTACTTCCAACACCGTTTCTGTCATTTCATTTTAACCTTAAGAATGTTTGATAATCGTAAAAACAAGAAACGGATCAGTGATTCAGTCGACGGAAATTTGAATGAAGAAGACGAAGTTAGTTAAGTTATAAGTTTATTTAAAACCAGTAAAATGAACGGGTTAGACACACAGTCCAGCGGTGGACTGTGTGCAAAATATACACGCATGTCCCGAGTTCGATCCCTGATACACGCACTCCTTATGTAATAAAATGCCTTTTTGTTTAAAAACTAAACCGGGTTAACTCCGTTAGTTGTTAAGTATAATAAAAACCGAGATATTAATCAGGTTAGACACACAGTCCAGCGGTGGACTGTGTGCAACACTAAGTCACATGTCGCGCGTTCGAAACCCGTCACTGGCACCGGTTCGTTGAATTAAAATGTTTTTGAAACTAAAAGAATTTTGGTTAAACCGAATTAGTATATAAATATAATTAAAAACAAGATTATTTTGGGTTAGACACGTAGCTCAGTTGGTAGAGCTGCGTGCACGCGTACGGGAGGTCTCGGGTTCGAGCCTCACCCGGCGCAAACAATTCCACTGACCGAACCGGTCAACAAGTCAACAAGTCAACGGTCAACGCAAAATAAACAATTTTTTTTATATTTTTATTTATTTAATTTAATTTAAAAATCAATTAAAAATACTTAAAAATAACATTTTTAAAGATAGAAAATAGCCTTAAACTCACAAAAATATATCAAAAAATTTCATTAAAATCCTTAATAAAATCCACTCATTTAATATATTTTTCCGTTATTATTTAGGTTAGTATTTCTCGTTGTTCCGCTCATCTAATTCGTGCGCATCTCACCATCTCCAATCCAACGCACCCAATGTGAGTGAATCTTTACAAATTCCCCGTTTTAATCACGTTTTGGGGTGTATCATGTGTCTTGTTATATATATTATAATTAAACCATTGTGCATACATCATATCATGAACATGTGTATTCAGTTTGTTTCAGCTGTTGTGTAGTTATTGTTGGATGAAATTTATTATTTTCAGTACATGCAATTTCATAGGCCGCCGCTCCCCATTACATTATGAGCGTTGAGCATGTTCCCCATCTTATTATGAGGTTGAACCTGGCGTGCCCACATACGATCGGCTCCGTTTGATTGAGCCTTGATCGCACAGACATTTTTCATTTTCAGTACATGCAATACGATCGGCTCCGTTTGATTGAGCCTTGATCGCACAGTTTCATTTATGTTATTTATCGTATGATGTTGGTATGTTCATGTATGCTGTCATATGTTATTGTATGTTGTAGTTGTGATTGCTATTTGCCACTGCTTGATTATTTACATTTGATCATTTATGATTATGCACAATTTTTCATTGATAAACTAACAAGTAATTCATTAATAAATGTTTATCTAATAAGGTTCACTCGCCAACTTATGTTGACCCAAAAACCCCCATTTTTACACATGATACAGGTGAACCAGCAGCAGCTAGGAACACATAGGATTGGACTAGAAGAATAAAATGATTTAGAGTTGGGATTGTTATGTTTGGTTTATTTTCTTTGTATTGTATGAACATGTTTGGATAATTGGAAATGTAACTTTGACTTTATTAAATATGAAACATATTAGTAAATGTCATGAGCTTTGGTGATAACCCAATTATGCCCCGACTCTTATTCCGCTGCGGGTCGGGGTGTGACAGATTGGTATCAGAGCCATGACTATAGGGATATAGGATAGGTTATTAGACCCTTAGAGCCTATACTATAGTTGATTAGAAACTTATAAGATTTTTGTGTGTTACATGCCAAATTTCATGATGTTTATATGTTTTATGTTAAATGTTACATTCAATATTATGCAAGCATGTTCATAAGTATGTATTATCATATAATGCCTATCATGAATCATATACTCATAACATATCACATCCATGAAAGCACACACCACATCATGATTGCTTTTATAATGATTTTTGTGTTTTCAAATCTCATCAAAGTGAGTTCTCATGACGGGCATGTAGTAACTGGAAGGGTACCAGTACCGGTAGTCGGAACATCCTGTCTAGGCTGGCATTCGTATAAATCCAAAATAAAGGACCAGTTTGCCTACCTGGGGACTAACGATGAGAGTACGAAGTACCTATTAGGCCAAAGCATGCTATACCAAACGTCGTGTGAGCTAACCCCACTTTGAGTTGTCATTGTGTCTACACCTGGACACGTTCCGACCAAACATCTCATGAACATATTTTGTGGTTTGCATTCGGGTGATGCGAGTGTTAAATTGCCAATACTAATGTGAATCCTACCAAGCCAATAGCCATGGGGGCCCACATGACTATATAGGTGAAGGTATGGGAGACATTTGAGGCCCAACATGAGCAAACCCAAGACATCCTATGGATGTAGTTGCATTATTGATATTTATGTTATTTTCATTTTCTTAAAGACACATGACACCTAAAAAGACACCATAAACTCACAATCTTCTCATTGTATGATCCTGTAGATGTCGTCCAGACAACAACGAAGGGGTAAAAGATCAGGAAGGTCTCAGGAACGCTTGGCCACCCAAATCGCGAAACAAATGGCCACGATACTGCCTGACATTGTGGTCCAAGTACAACAAGCCCTCGCTACAAATCCTACTAACCCTCCCCAACAACATGACCAGAACATCGACAACCCTCCTACCAGCAAGTGTTCATACAAACATTTCAAGTCTTGTGATCCTCCTAAATTTGAAGGGACCGAGGGTGTCACTGCTCTCCTACATTGGTTCGAGGAGATGGAAAACACCTTTCTAAACTGCGATTGTCCTGAGGATCGCAAGGTTCGATACGCTACCGGGAGACTATTTGGGGTAGCTCTCACTTGGTGGAATACTGAGAAAGGGAAGAGGGGAACTGAAGATGCAATGGCCTTAACTTGGGAGGAGTTAAGGGAAATCATGACTAGGCGTTTCTGTCCTAGGAGTGAAATTAAAAAGCTGGAGGACGAATTTCATTCTCTAAAGCAAAAGGAGGGTGATCACACCACCTATAACAAGAGGTTCTTGGAGTTGAACCAAATGGTTCCAAATTTATTCACCCCAACTTATCGTCTGATTGAGCATTATATTCGAGGACTTCCCTCGAAAATTCAAGATTCAGTCCTCAGCACTTCACCGGTAACACTTGAAGCTGCTATGGAGCTAGCAACTGAACTGACCGAGAACCGAATTCGCAACGGGAAGTTCAAAGAAGAGAAAAAGAAATCCCCTGTTGAGGGTCAAATTTCAAACCATCCTATCTCTTCCTCTAAGTTTGCTAACAAGAGGAAGGGCAACACCAGAAATTTCGCTGTTACTCAAGCCAACTTCCCAATTCCTGCTGCACCCATTACTCAAGTCACCCCTTCACCCGCACCATACAGAAGACCTTACACTGGCCCGTTACCAAAATGCAACCGTTGCCAATATCACCATTCCCCTGATCATCCTTGCCAATATTGCACCGGCTGCGGTCACGCAGGTCATACTGTTCAAACCTGCCGCATGCCTCAACGAACGAACCGCCACCAACCTTTAACCCAAACCCACCAACAATTAATGGGTCAAGCCCAACAACCCCTACCATTACCACCCACCCAACATTTAGCCCAAACATACTACCAACCCAATTATCCTATGGGCCAACCTATGCGGGCTTGCTATAATTGCGGAGACCCAAGCCATTTCAGAAACACTTGTCCAAGGTTGGTGAACATTATTCATGCTCAGGCCCAAGCCAACCCGGTGAATCAAGCGAACCAAGCTCCTCCACCTGCAAGAGGAAGAACTTTCAATATTAACGCGAATCAGGCTAGAGCTGACGGCAATGTGGTTAACGGTACGTTCCTTATAAATGGTAGATATGCATCTATGTTATTTGATACTGGTGCGGATAGAAGTTTTGTGTCTTTAGAATTTGAACCTATCTTAAGCAAAAATCGGGATAAGCTCACGGAATCCATAACGGTAGAAGTTGCGGACGGGAAACCAGTTTCATTAAACTCTATTATACGCAACTGTACACTCACCTTAAACGACCACGATTTCTCAGTCGACCTTATTCCTGGGAAGTTTTGATATCATAATCGGTATGGATTGGCTTAGTCAACATCAGGCAGAAGTTGTATGTCGTGAAAAATTTATTCGTATTCCTCTTTCAAACGGTCAGACTCTTCGAATCATTGGAGAAACCTCGTCGAAAGGGCTCAGCTTAATGTCTTGTCTTCAAGCTCAAAAATATCTTCGCAAGAATTATGTCGCGTTTCTAGCTCATATCATCAAAAAGGGAACCATGGAGAAGAAACTTGAAGACATTCCTGTAGTAAAAGACTTCCCGCAAGTTTTTCCTAACGACATTTCAGGACTTCCTCCAGTTAGAGACGTCAAATTCTGTATTGATCTTATACCTGGTGCTACACCAGTTGCAAAGTCTCCTCCTGACGACGTTTCAGGACTTCCTCCAGTTAGAGACGTCGAATTCTGTATTGATCTTATACCTGGTGCTACACCAGTTGCAAAGTCTCCTTATAGGTTAGCCCCCTCTGAAATGCAAGAGCTAGCCAGTCAATTACAAGAGTTGACTGACAAGGGATTCATACGTCCTAGCTCGTCGCCTTGGGGTGCACCTGTCCTTTTTGTAAAGAAGAAAGATGGATCGTTTCGTATGTGCATCGACTACAGAGAGCTCAACAAGTTAACAATCAAGAATCGCTATCCTTTACCTCGCATTGATGATCTTCTTGACCAACTACAAGGTGCCAGCTGCTTTTCAAAAATCGACCTTCGATCTGGCTATCATCAACTTAGAGTGCATGAAGAAGACGTCCCTAAGACTGCTTTTCGAACTCGTTATGGCCACTATGAATTCATGGTTATGCCATTTGGTTTAACCAACGCACCAGCTGTCTTCATGGACCTAATGAACAGAGTCTGCAAACTTTATCTTGATCGATTTGTTATAGTCTTCATCGACGATATTCTTATTTATTCAAAATCAAAATCTGATCATGAGCGTCATCTTCGACTCATCCTTGCACTTCTAGAAAAGGAAAAGCTTTATGCCAAATTCTCCAAATGTGAATTCTGGTTAAAAGAGGTGCAATTCCTCGGGCATGTAGTCAATGACAAGGGAATACATGTCGACCCTTCAAAGATCAAAGCGGTTCAAGAATGGCTCCACGTACACCAACTGAAGTAAGATCTTTCCTTGGTCTAGCTGGCTATTATCGTCGGTTCATTTCAAACTTCTCTCGCATTGTTGTACCACTCACGGCTTTAACTCATAAGGGAAAACCTTTCATATGGGGACCCAAGCAAGAAGAAGCCTTTCAAACTCTTAAACAAAAACTTTGTGATGCACCAATCCTCACTCTTCCTGAAGGTTGTGATGATTTTGTAGTCTATTGCGACGCGTCAGGGCAAGGATTAGGCTGCGTTCTAATGCAAAGAGGAAAAGTCATAGCTTATGCTTCGAGACAACTCAAGACTCATGAAAAGAACTACACCACTCATGACCTAGAACTTGGAGCCGTTGTGTTCGCTCTTAAGATATGGAGACATTATCTCTATGGTACTAAGTGTGAAATATACACTGACCACAAGAGTCTTCAACATATCTTCAATCAAAAGGAGTTAAACATGAGGCAACGAAGATGGGTCGAACTTCTAAATGACTACGACTGTGAAATTAGATACCACCCTGGTAAAGCAAATGTGGTGGCTGATGCACTTAGTCGAAAGGGTTAAGCGAACTCCATTCGTCTTCTATGTTCGCAAATTATAACTGACATTAAAGATCAAATTCGAGAAGCCCAACACGTTTCAATAACGGAAGAAGATGTACGAAAGGAGATGTCCTGTGGAGCTGAGCTAAAAATTGAAACTAAATCTGACGGTATTCTGTACTACCTAGATCGTATCTGGATTCCTAACCACAACAATCTTCGTGAAATTCTTATGAATGAAGCTCACAAAACGCGATATTCTATACACCCAAGAGCCGATAAGATGTATCAAGACCTACGATATACCTATTGGTGGCCTGGAATGAAGAAGGATATTGCCGTTTTTGTTTCCAAGTGCCTTACATGTTCCAAGGTGAAGGCTGAACACCAAAGACCCTCAGGACTTCTGGTCCAACCTGAAATACCTGTATGGAAGTGGGAAAATATAACCATGGATTTCATTACCGGGTTACCTCGCACTTCTGGTGGATATGACACTATCTGGGTAATTATAGACCGACTTACAAAATCAGCTCACTTTATTCCTATCCGCGAAGATTTCAAGAACGAAAAACTTGCTCGTATTTATATCAACGAAATCGTAAGCCGACATGGGATACCGTTAAGCATTATTTCTGATCGTGATGGTCGTTTCACTTCACGAACATGGCAGCAGTACAATCCGCTATGGGTACGCGATTAGATCTCAGTACCGCCTATCATCCTCAAACTGATGGACAGTCTGAGCGCACCATTCAAACTCTTGAAGATATGCTTCGAGCATGTGTCATAGACTTCAAGGGAAATTGGGACGCCCACCTACCATTAGTTGATTTTTCGTACAACAACAGCTATCATTCAAGCATCAGCATGGCACCTTTTGAAGCCTTATATGGTCGTAAGTGCCGATCTCCTGTATGTTGGCACGAAATTGGGGAAGCTCAAATTACTGGTCCAGAATTGATCCAAGAAACCACAGACAAGATCCATCAAATTCGAAACAATCTTCTAGCGGCTCAGAGTCGTCAAAAGAGTTATGCAGATAAACGACGGAAGCCTTTAGAGTTTAACATTGGTGATCATGTACTATTAAAAGTGTCACCGTGGAAGGGAGTAGTTCGTTTTGGTCAAAAAGGCAAGCTAGCACCACGCTACGTAGGACCTTTCAAGATACTCGAAAGAGTAGGACCTGTAGCATACAAGCTTGACCTACCAGAAGAACTCAACAGGATTCATCCCACATTCCATGTGTCGAACTTGAAGAAGTGCCTCGCTGATGAGAACCTCCACATTCCGCTGGAAGATATTCAGATTGATGAATCTATGCATTTTATTGAAAGACCTGTAGAGATCATGGACTTCGGAGAGAAACGTCTACGACGAAGTCGCATTCCAATTGTTAGGGTACGCTGGGAGTCGAAACGGGGACCTGAGTTTACTTGGGAACGTGAAGACTCAATGCGCGAAAAATACCCGCATCTTTTTCCTACTACTTCTACTACTTAAATTTCGGGACGAAATTCCTAAAAGTAGGGGACACTGTAACATTTGTCAAAAACGGGTTTCCAAAACCCGCTCTGTTTTGTAATTGGATATCAAGTTATAAATGTCACGTTGTATATTTATGGTTATTTTGGTTTTTAATGATACATAATTAATAAACAAACTAAACTATAAAAATTATATTTGATAAAAAGTGAAAACAAAATAAATAAAAAAGAAATGCTGCTGCCGGGACTCGAACCCGGGTCAGCCGGTTTACAACTCCAACGACTTTAACACACACTCACATCACAACTCCGCCACTTGTTGTTTTCTGTTATCTCTAGGAAACAAATAACATCTATACACAAACTCGGTTAAACCGGTTGCGCCAACTGAGAAACGGAAATCGGCAAATCAATCGTCAAATCGCTTGATTACTCGCACATTCAGTTTATAACCGATGCACCGACGATTTTTAATCAAGTCGGAATTGATTGAACATCAATCCTCATCATTATCGGTTTTTATAACCGAAAAATAATCAAGTCCAGATTACTTCAACTCCTGACCCCTCTCGCGACTCAGAAACGTCACACCAACATTCCATTTCACTTTCGTCACATTTTCAGACCATCAGAACGCTTAAATCAGCTCGCCGAATTTCTGTAAGGTTCGCCAGAAAACCGTATTTGTCCTCAAGTCGGTAAGTTCTTCAATACCATCGTAATCTAACAGTTGTTAGGCTGTTTCTAACTCAAACCATCCATTTGAAATTGAATTCAGTCACCGTTATCAGATAATTCCAGTTCACCGGAAATTTCCTGAAAGTTTTTATTTTCGTCTGTGAAACGGTAAGGACCTTCAATCCCGCTGTTAACGTTTGTTTATCACTTCAATTCCACGATTGACTAATCAAAATGGTTAATTGTTTTGGTTCAGTTGAGGTGCACAAAAACAGAGCCGACGCTTTTGCCGGAAATTCTGTGATATATCATTCCTACGATATGTTACTTCCAACACCGTTTCTGTCATTTCATTTTAACCTTAAGAATGTTTGATAATCGTAAAAACAAGAAACGGATCAGTGATTCAGTCGACGGAAATTTGAATGAAGAAGACGAAGTTAGTTAAGTTATAAGTTTATTTAAAACCAGTAAAATGAACGAGTTAGACACACAGTCCAGCGGTGGACTGTGTGCAAAATATACACGCATGTCCCGAGTTCGATCCCTGATACACGCACTCCTTATGTAATAAAATGTCTTTTTGTTTAAAAACTAAACCGGGTTAACTCCGTTAGTTGTTAAGTATAATAAAAACCGAGATATTAATCAGGTTAGACACACAGTCCAGCGGTGGACTGTGTGCAACACTAAGTCACATGTCGCGCGTTCGAAACCCGTCACTGGCACCGGTTCGTTGAATTAAAATGTTTTTGAAACTAAAAGAATTTTGGTTAAACCGAATTAGTATATAAATATAATTAAAAACAAGATTATTTTGGGTTAGACACGTAGCTCAGTTGGTAGAGCTGCGTGCACGCGTACGGGAGGTCTCGGGTTCGAGCCTCACCCGGCGCAAACAATTCCACTGACCGAACCGGTCAACAAGTCAACAAGTCAACGGTCAACGCAAAATAAACAATTTTTTTTATATTTTTATTTATTTAATTTAATTTAAAAATAACATTTTTAAAGATAGAAAATAGCCTTAAACTCACAAAAATATATCAAAAAATTTCATTAAAATCCTTAATAAAATCCACTCATTTAATATATTTTTCCGTTATTATTTAGGTTAGTATTTCTCGTTGTTCCGCTCATCTAATTCGTGCGCATCTCACCATCTCCAATCCAACGCACCCAATGTGAGTGAATCTTTACAAATTCCCCGTTTTAATCACGTTTTGGGGTGTATCATGTGTCTTGTTATATATATTATAATTAAACCATTGTGCATACATCATATCATGAACATGTGTATTCAGTTTGTTTCAGCTGTTGTGTAGTTATTGTTGGATGAAATTTATTATTTTCAGTACATGCAATTTCATAGGCCGCCGCTCCCCATTACATTATGAGCGTTGAGCATGTTCCCCATCTTATTATGAGGTTGAACCTGGCGTGCCCACATACGATCGGCTCCGTTTGATTGAGCCTTGATCGCACAGACATTTTTCATTTTCAGTACATGCAATACGATCGGCTCCGTTTGATTGAGCCTTGATCGCACAGTTTCATTTATGTTATTTATCGTATGATGTTGGTATGTTCATGTATGCTGTCATATGTTATTGTATGTTGTAGTTGTGATTGCTATTTGCCACTGCTTGATTATTTACATTTGCTCATTTATGATTATGCACAATTTTTCATTGATAAACTAACAAGTAATTCATTAATAAATGTTTATCTAATAAGGTTCACTCGCCAACTTATGTTGACCCAAAAACCCCCATTTTTACACATGATACAGGTGAACCAGCAGCAGCTAGGAACACATAGGATTGGACTAGAAGAATAAAATGATTTAGAGTTGGGATTGTTATGTTTGGTTTATTTTCTTTGTATTGTATGAACATGTTTGGATAATTGGAAATGTAACTTTGACTTTATTAAATATGAAACATATTAGTAAATGTCATGAGCTTTGGTGATAACCCAATTATGCCCCGACTCTTATTCCGCTGCGGGTCGGGGTGTGACAGGCCCAATAGTGCAGCTTCGGCCCAGCAACAGCAGCCCACTGATCAGTCCTCTCAGGCCCACTTCACAGGTTACCAGCCTATGGCGCCCTCTGCTGGACCACCGCAACCACCTGGCTACAATGCCTTGTGCCCCTCTGATCTTCAGGCAGCCTTCACCTCGATGCAACTTCAGCAACCTGACCCAACTCTTAATATGGACCCCGGGGCAGAAAGACATGTCTCCTTTGACCAAGGTATGATTTCTATCCCATCATCTTCTCCTGTTTGTTGTAAATTACTGGTTGGCAATGGTGAATGTTTACCCATCCTTGGATCTGGCACAGGTTTTAAAACCATAAACAACCGAACCTATATCCTACCCAATATCCTTTATAGCCCAAAAGTTATCAAAAATTTTAATTTATGTACGCCGTTTTACTCGCGATAATAATTTATCTATTGAATTTGACCCTTTTGGTTTTACTTTGAAGGACCTTCCAACTGGACAAATTCTTTCGCGCCACAATAACACCGGAGACCTTTACCCGCTCACTGCTCCTCAACTTCCTCCACAAGCCTGCTTTCTTGCTTCCGCCTTTCACCCTTGGCATGATCGTCTTGGACATCCTAGTGTTCAAGTATTAGATATTCTTAGTCGTAATTTCAAATTTCAATGTAATAAGACAAAGTCTACTTTTTGTCATTCTTGTCAGTTATCTAATAGTAAACGATTGCCTTTTTACACTTCCAATTCTTTCACTTTTGCCCCATTTGATATTATTCACTGTGATTTGTGGACATCTCCTGTGCTTAGTAAAACTGGCTATAAATATTACATGGTACTCATTGATAACTTCTCACATTTCATATGGGTTTATCCCTTAAAATATAATTCTGAAAATTTCCCAACCTTTGTCAAATTTCACCTTTTAATTGCCACACAGTTTAATCGTCCCATTAAAACCTTTCAATGTGACTTAGGGGGTGAATTTGATAACACTTCCTTCAAAACCTTTGCTCACCAACACGGACTCCTTTTCCTTTTTGCGTGTCCCCAAACCTCATCTCAAAACGGCCGGGCGGAACGGATGATTCGGCGTCTGAATGATATCATTCGTTCTTTTCTCATTCATGCCTCACTTCCTCCTAATTTTTGGGTGGAAGCTCTTCATACCGCAGCCTATCTACACAACATTCTCCCCACAAAACGCCTCAACTATTTCACTCCCACCTATGCCCTTTATTTACGCCATCCCACGTATGATCATCTACGTGTTTTTGGATGTGCCTGTTACCCCATTACCTCTGCCACTCAACCTCATAAGCTTCATAGCCGTTCTGTGAGGTGTATCTTTCTTGGTTACCCTCTAGACTTTCGCGGGTATCGTTGTTTTGATCCCACCACCGGTCGAGTCCATATCTCTCGACACGTCACCTTTGACGAACATACATTTCCTTACACGATCCCTACCCCACCCACCTCATATCATTTTCTTGACGAACCCCTGCCACCTCTCTATCAGCTTCATCAGCCCAGCACCTCATTTCCTAAACAGCCTCACCCGGCCACCATACCCTTCCCGCTTACATACACTCGCCGGAACCGTCCAACATCAGTTGTTCAAGGCACTTCTGTACCATCCACAGACCACCCACCTGCTGCCCAACAACAGCCAGCTCAGTCCGCTGCTACTCGCCGCATGCCCCTTCTAACCTTCACCCGATGACCACCAGGTCTAAATCTGGTTCACTTCCACCAGCCTTTCACAGCCTTCTTTCGACCACTATTTTCCCTGTCCCTACCTCCTACACTAAAGCTTTTGCCGATCCAAATTGGGTACATGCTATGCAATCTGAGTTTACTGCTTTACAGGAGAATGACACATGGGAATTGGTGCCTCGTCCTTCTGACAGGCCTATTATCAGGTGCATGTGGCTCTTTCGACACAAGTTTAAGTCAGACGGTTCGTTGGAACGTTATAAGGCTAGATTGGTTGTTAATGGTAAATCTCAGATAGTTGGGGTGGATTGTGATGAAACTTTTAGCCCGGTTGTTAAACCAGCCACTATCAGGACAGTGCTCTCTTTGGCTATCTCACGAGACTGGCCTATCCACCAATTGGACGTTAAGAATGCTTTTTTGCATGGTACTCTAAATGAGGTTGTTTTCATGCATCAACCTACGGGTTTTGTTGACAAACGGCATCCAGAATTTGTGTGTCGCCTGAAGAAATCATTGTATGGTCTTAAACAAGCACCACGGGCATGGTACACCGGTTTTGCTAATTATATCCTTTCTCATGGATTTCGTAGCAGTGGTTGTGATAATTCATTGTTTATCTATCATCGTGGGTCAGAGACTGCTTATTTATTGTTGTATGTTGATGATATTGTTGTCACAGCCTCTACTACCACTTTGTTACAGGAGATCATCCATACTCTGTCTCGAGAATTTGCTATGATAGATTTGGGCCATTTGCATCATTTTTTGGGCATCAAAGTTACACGACAGCCCAATGGTTTATTTTTGTCCCAAGAACAATATGCTAAAGACATCATCTCTCGGGCGTCTATGTCCAATTGTAAGCCGTGCACTACTCCGGTTGACTTATCAGCTAAACTTAGTGCCACAGATGGTGCACCCTTTTCCGACCCGACTTTGTATCAGAGTTTAGCCGGTGCTTTACAGTACCTGACATTTACACGCCCAGATATCTCTTATGCGGTCCAACATATATGTTTGTTTATGCATGATCCTCGTGACCCACATTTTGCATTCTTGAAGCGTATTATTCGTTATCTTCAGGGGACTCTGGCCTATGGATTGCGTATAATGAAGTCTGGTACAGATTCATTGATTGCTTATTCTGATGCTGACTGGGGTGGTTGCCCTGATTCGCGCAGGTCTACAAGTGGGTATTGCGTTTTTCTCGGTGATAATCTTATCTCATGGTCTTCGAAACGACAACCCACCATCTCTCGTTCGAGTGCTGAAGCAGAATATCGGGGCGTTGCAAATGTTGTTGCTGAAGCTACATGGATTCGGAACTTGTTACTTGAGCTGCGTACACCGTTGCAGAAGGCTACTATCGTTTACTATGATAATGTTTCAGCTGTGTATCTCTCTGACAACCCGGTCCAACATCAGCGAACTAAGCACATTGAGATTGACATCCATTTTGTTCGTGAAATAGTTCAAGTTGGACATATTAGAGTTTTGCACGTTCCTTCATCTCTACAGTATGCAGACATTTTTACCAAAGGCATCTCCAAGTAGTTGTTCCAGTCTTTTCGTACCAGTTTGAACGTCTGTCCTACGCCTGTTCAAACTGCGAGGGTGTCTTAGCCGATAATTATGAAGATAATTATGTGTATTATTATTAGATAAATTGTATAGAATTGTGTTTATCTTTTCCTAAAATACAGCTAGGGTTGTTATGTATCTGCTCTATATAAGGAAACTTTGTTGATCAATAACATTTTGATTCACAATCCATACCATAAACACTTTTAAATAGATGTGCAAAGGCACAATATTATTTTCCCAAATGATGATTAAAAAAGTAATTGCTACATAATATTCTACAAAAACGTTCAATCCAATAACTAATGAGCATACCATTGAAATTATCTTCACGCATGGTTTCTATTTTCCGCATCAAATATGTCACAAATATATAAAAAAAATAACTTCACATGTCAGGTATAGACACTCGTATTATTTTACACGTCAAGATTCCCAAAATCTTAAAAACAAAAGTATTGTCACGTTCAATGTTTATGAAAAACCATGGTGATTATTATTTAAAACATAGGGATCAAACTATTAAATTAATTGCTATCAGTATATGGTCTTGTATAAAAAGGACATTTTTGGTGTGTTGACATAAATTATTCCCTTTTGGAGTGTAATTAATTTTTTAATAAATGAAAAGGTTATTTGGGTGTTGATAAAAGGCATTGATATATATACTTATTACGAAAGGTTAACGTTGAATAATATATTTATGTACTCATAAAGTAAAACATCATACTTGGGTGGCTACGATTCACTCTGTTGAAATTCATTTAATAGTTGTTATTATTTAAATTTATTTTAAAGTCAACTTAAATATCACTTCATGTGGTAAGCTGCATGCAGGCGAATAGGCAATTATTTTATAGGAGGATCTCTACACTAAAATGTTTGTATTCATATATTAAAGTGTACAATTTATATAGCTGCACATTAAATTATAACCCTTTTGATACATGAACATATCTTTAGTATACAAATCTATCACTCTTTTTTATTCGAATTCAATAAAACTGTTTCGTATAGAATAATTAAGATACACCATAAGGAACCACCAATATAATTAGTCAGAGTGCCAACCAATTGAAGGGAACTGCTACCTCTATCTGGTTAAGTAACTCTTAAGACGCCTTCATTTTAGTTAGTTGTTTAGCAATTTTAACCAATCTTAGCATTTTTTTGTAGCACCGAGTGCCAACCAATTGAAGGGAACTGCTATCTGGTTGAGTAACTCTTAAGTTGCCTTCATTTTGGCGGTTGATTATGGTGTCAATCCGTTGAACTAGTAAATAAAATCGGTGGTTGACAGGATTTTTATAAAAAAACATACCAAAGACTTATTTACTTATTTCATATATTATTTCACTTCACTTTATATTTTGTTAACATTGGAAATGTGTATAAAGTTTTTTTAATAGTTATGGCGTTATCTAGGTTTTTGAAACCAATCATACTGGTTTGACTAAGTAATGAGAAGGCAATAGGTTGGTTCAATAACAAATCAGGCTATGAATAGAACTATTGAGGAGATAAAGGTACTAGGGTTCCTATAGATGAAATACCGAGCTAAGACACTTGCTTTATCATGGGATCAATTGTATTTAGGGGTTTGATCATGTTAAAGAATCCAAAAACCCAACACTTGTTGAAAATTTCAATGAATACATTTCTAATTTTATCAAGAAAAATCAACTACAGTTTTCTTTCAAAAAAAATTTTTATCTTTGGTAATACCCGGAGAAGACATTGGCATGATCTCAAAGTCTTCTTTATGTTTTCATGCATGTTCACCAATTTTCTAAACCGTAAAGTAAAAGGTTAAATATATAAATAATAGAGAATGATATGCATTTCTTTTTTAGTTTTCATGTTAAATAATTATTCATCTAACAATGAGATTATAACACAGAGAAATAAAAAATAGAAGATGAAAAAAGAGAAAGTTTTTTGAATTTTTCTCTTTAAAGTATAGTTGATCACATACTAGTCCACGGTTTAGCCTTTGTTTGATAATGTTTACAACTATGCCAATTGTCAAAAAGAGTTTGTAGTTCAAGGTTAATATTTTTCATTTATTCACACTTCATTTGAAATTTTGACATTTTTGACACTTTGATGTTTTCTCTTTATATCAATAATCTTCTAGACAGATTAAAAGCTATTTATGAGATTTTATACTTTTATTGTACGCATATCCTATCAACTTGACCACATGATATAGGTCAGTTGTATAATGTTCGGTTTTTCTTTTCAATGGATAAAATCGACAAAATTACAAATCAAAATAAGAATCTAAGTAACGAGCAACATTAATTGAGAGTGGACCAATTCCCTCAATGACATTAATACACAAACTATAAACTTGTAAAATACGTTTGACCTTATAAGTGATGTTGATATGAGAAGAAAAAACTCCGTTTACTTTTGTCGCGAAATGTAAAAACTTTCTATAAGGGTGAAGGGGGTGCACCCCTCCCTCATGTGATGGAGGGAAATTTTCACCCACCCAATTATGATGTGTCATGTTAATTCCCCTTACATACATCACCCTTGCCCAAAAAACATAAAGGGTGGTTTCATCTAAACCATTTTTTAAATAACAAAAAAAGAAAAGCATGATTGGTTGAAAGACATTGGGGTCCACCACTACCCCCTCTCCCTCATCTTCTCCACATGCGGTGACAAGTCCCCGCAAAACACCTTCACCGAGCGGCAAATTGATGTTGGCGGTGCACCCCTCATGCAGCAAACCCTCACCACGCTTGGTTTCCCCACTCCATCCTGTTCACCCTAAAGATATAAATTAAAATTTGATTAGGTATATTTTTTTAAAACTGAAATGACAAATCATAATATTTTAAGTTTTAATGTTAAATAAAACTTGTATCGTGTCTTTACATAATTATCATGCTTTTAATATTTAGTTAAAAAATTTATCATTGATATACATAATCATCTGACTTGATAGCCAATTACTACAATATAAAGTGGAAATATCAAAGGTACCCCAGATGAACAATATGGTGGGGTTTGGGGCGAAAGTGGGAGTCTTTCTTTAATTACTATGTCTTTCTTTTATTGAAAACACAAGAAAATGGAAACATATGGATTGTGTGACGTTTCATTCAAGTACAGTTCAAGTGTATCCACTAAATCGGATGGCACTTTTTGTATCTAACCCTCTTAAGCCAAAAAGAAATATGTTGTTGGGTGGAAGTATGAGCTGGAAAGTCTTGTGGGAACACCGACGCTAGCGGTATATGTGGGAACACCCTACTTAAGATGAGGTGTTCCCGCATATACCACTAGCGTCGTTGTTCCCCCAAGGCTTTCCCGCTCATACTTCCACCTAGAGTAAGAGATATCTTCCGCATCCTCTTGTTCTGTAAAAATGGTATAAAACTCTAACAAACATTAATGACAACAGAAATAGCGACAAAACAAGGTGACAAAACTTTTAATAGTTAACCAACCCAGAAAAATACCCAAACCAAACCCTAGATCTCAGAAATCTGAGATCTAACAATACAAAGTACAAATTCAACAGATTGAGTCAATCTGTTGAATATCAAATGAAAGGATACAGAAATACCAACTCAGAGATCACAAGATCTCATATACAAACTTGATCTCTACACAGAGATCATGAACAACACTGCGAACAAGATGAACACCACCCCAAATACAGAGACAACAATGAAAACCCTAGATCTAATCTGTTGCAACTGAGCAACAACTTTCTCTCTCTTCATTATATATGCAGATATTTTCAAAGTTACACTCCAGACCCCTGAGATTCACAACCTGCACATAAAACACAAGAACTTTGCCAATATTACCATAAAGACACAAAGGCCCAATTGTACAGGCCAATTTTACCAACCGAATTGTAATAGCCCAATGGAACCATCCAACCATAACAGCCCAATAAATAAATAAGTTTGCTGAATGATCAACCTGATATTTCAAACCACTTGATTCATACAGCAAACATATCAATCAAACCCAGTTTTGCACATAAAGCATCATGTTGTAAACCATTTAACCCATTTGTAAAAAGATCAGCTAACTGATCTTTAGAAGCAATTTTCTCAGGACAAGTAATACCATTTGCTATTTTTTATCTTAAAAAATGAATATCAATCTCAAAGTGCTTAGTTCTTTCATAAAACACAGGATTGAAAGCAATAGAGATAGCTGATTGACTATCACAAAATAGTTTAATTGGTAACTGACACTCAATTTTTAACTCAGCTAAAATATTCAAGATCCACATCACCTCACAAGAAGCAGAGCACATAGCTCTGTACTCTGCTTCTGTTGTGGATCTGGATACTACACTCTGCTTCTTGGACTTCCAAGAGACCAGAGAACCTCCCAAGAAAATACTAAACATTGTAATGGACTTCCTTGTGACCAAACATTTAGCCCAGTCAGAGTCCACATATCCTTTCAACTCAAAATTGCTATCACGGTTAAGTAAGATACCTTTACATGGAGACTGCTTTAAGTATTTAAGTAGCCTTAGAGCAATATGCAAATGACATTCTTTTGGGCAATGCATAAACTGGCTCAGAAACTAAACAACATAACAGATATCTGGTCTAGTAATAGACAGATATATAAGTTTACCAATCAATTTCTGAAAAACTGTAACATCTGTAACAACAGTTTGGTTTTGACTTAATTTATTTATAATGACATGACTTTGCTCAATAGGAGTATTAACAGGTTTTACTCCTAAATAGCCAAACTCATTTAACAGTTCAAGACAGTATTTCCTCTGGTTCAAACACACACAAGCCTCAGAATACAAAACCTCAATACCAAGAAAATACTTAAGAATTCCCAAGTCTTTGATTTGAAAATTATCACTTAAGACCTTTTTAACATGGACAACCTCTACTTCAGAATTACCAGTAATAACTATGTCATCCACATAAACTAACAAAACAACAAACACAGACTTAACATATAAGATAAACATAGAATGATCACACAAACTTTGAATAAAACCCATATCAAGTAAGACTTGAGTTAACTTCTCATTCCATTTTCTAGGAGCTTGCTTTAACCCATATAATGATTTAACTAATTTACAAACCCTAGTTTCACTCTCAGGAAAATATCCGGGTGGAAGTTCCATATATACATCTTCAGAAATGGAACCATAAAGAAAATCATTGTTAATATCTAATTGGTAAATTTTCCAATTACTTTTAACAACCATACTAAGAACACATCTGACAGTAACCATCTTGACAACAGGAGAGAATGTTTCTCCAAAGTCAAGACCTTCATGTTGACTATACCCTTTAGCTACTAACCTAGCTTTAAACCTCTCTACCTCACCATTAGACTTATATTTAATCTTGAATATCCATTTACAGCCTATAGCTTTTCTATCTTTGGGTAAATCTACCAACACCCATGTACCATTCCTATATAAAGCTTCCATTTCTTTATTCATAGCATCAACCCACCTAGGGTCTTTTGCAGCATCATTAAAACAACTTGGTTCAACAGTTTTATTCAAATTAGATACAAAGCATCTATTATCAACAGACAAGTTAGAATAGTTAACAAATTTCTCTATGCCATACTTAATTTTTCCTTCAACAACAAATTCATCATATCTTTTAAGCATATAAGTGTTTCTAGAAGACCTCCTAACATCTGGAATACCCTCAGATAGGTTTGTGTCTACATTAGATCCTAAAGTGTCATCTGCCCTACCACTATGACCCAAACTACTACTGCTCACCTGATCTGATGATTGAACTCTTTCAACACTAATACCAGGGGCTGATGTAGAGGGTGACAGTGGTTGCTGATCATCACTAATAGGATCTTGAGAACCACTAGTACCTCTTTATCATCGGGCATGTTAGGAAATTCAGATGTTACATTTTCAAAAAAATTAGTATGATTTAAGTTTGGATCACATACTAGTTCTTGGCTACTCAATGTCTTTATCTTAAAAGGATAAACATGTTCATAAAACTTCACATCTCTTGAAAAAAATATTTTCTTACTATCCAAACTCCACAACTTGTACCCCTTTTTTACACTAGAATAGCCAAGTAACACACATTTATCAGCATGAAAAGCAAACTTATCAGACTCATTTAAGACTGTACTAAAGCATAAACATCCAAAGTTCTTAAATGAGACAAAGAGGGCATAAAACCAAACATAACTTCAAAAGAACTCCTACCATTCAACACATAAGAGGGTAACCTGTTAATTAAATAGACTGCAGTCAGAATACAGTCAGTCCAAAACCTTAAGGGTCTGTTTGGTATGGGGTAATGGAATGAGCGGGGGAATGTAATGGACGAGGTAATGGAATGGATGAGGTAATGGAATGATCATTACCATTCCATGTCTTGTTTGGTTACCATGTGAGAATGGAATGAACCATTGTTTTTGTTGTTTGGTATGCGTTACAAGACGAATGAATAAAATTGGATGAAGGTGGTCAATGATAGGCGGTGATGATGGGTGGTGATAGATGGCAGTTGTAGCGGCATCGTTGGTGGTGGACGGAGACGGCAGTGAGTTGTGACAGCAGTGGTGGTGGGTGACGACGGAGGTGGATGGCAGCGGTGGCGGGTGGCGGTGGCGGGTGGCAACGGGTGGTGGTGGTGGCGGGTGACGGTGGCGGTGGGTGGAGGCAGGTGGCGGGTGGCGGCGGAGGCGGGAGGCGACGGCGGGTGACGGCGGCGGCGGATGACGGTGGTGGTGGGTGGTGGTGGCAACGGTAGTGGGTTGTTGTGTTGTTAATGAAGGGTGAAGAGGGAATGGAATGGAAAAAAACAGGGCGGAGGGATGGAATGCTTTTGAGGGAATGGAATGCATTTTGGAATGAGCGATTCCATTCCATTGACCAACCAAACACTTTTTTCTTCATTCCCTCACAATGGTCTATTCCATTTCCTCTCTCATTCCTGCATACCAAATGCTACCTAAAGGTAAACCTCCCTGGAACATCAATGCCCTGGCTGTGTTTAACAAATGTCTGTGTTTCCTTTCCACCACACCATTTTGCGGTGGTGTATAGGAACAAGAAGTTTGATGCAAAATCCCTTTAGATTTACAAAACATAGTCATTTGATTATTTACAAACTCAGTACCATTATCACTCCTAAACACCTTAATCTTCCTTTTAAACTGAGTAAGCACAAGCTCACAGAACCCTTTTAAATTTTCAAAATTTTAGTTTTATTTGACAAAAAATAACACCAAACAGCTGTAACAACTCAAAAATTCGTTGTTATCTTTTTCCTTGTTTTTATCGATGTACTTCTTTTGAAATTCCGAGATTCGGTTAATAATAAAAGTTTATGTTAATTAATTATGGTATTGTATGTTATGTCGCATCTAATCGCTTAATAAATCGCACCGCCTATCTCATCGCATCGCAAATCGCAGTTATTTACGTGGTTTTATGTTATTTATGTGTTATGTGTGTTTGTGGTTATGTTTGCAAACGCTATCGCATCGCTCTCGCACTCTCGAATCGCTAAATCGCACTATTATATCAACTATGACGCTTAACGCTTTAATTTAACGCTTAATATAACTATCTAACATGAACCGAATAACCAAACGAACTCTTAACGTGAAATCGACAAACAAAACTTGGCCATCAGGCCAAGTTCGGCCGAACTTGACTACACAAGTTCGCCCGAACTTGCCTGAGACACAAGGATCCTTGCTTTCCCTCAAGTTTGCTCGAACTTAGCCATCCATTCTTGAAATCCTAGCAAGTTCGCCCGAACTTGGCCTCACCAGCCTCACTTTTTGCCTTCGCCTATAAATACTCAGCTCATTCCTCTTATTTGAACTTGCTGTAAGTTCGCCCAGAGCTCTCTCAACCCGAAACCTTCGTGTTCTAAGTAAGAATCGACCCGATTTCACTGCAACAATGTTTAACAACGATCTACAAAGGTTTACGACGATTTTGGCACAAAGCATAGCCTTCGTTTTCATCAAAACTCATTCTTTTACGAAAACCTTCATCTTTTTCTTCAAAAACTTCTGTTTTAAGCTTAGATCTACATAATACGAGTTCGTTTGGCGATAGTAGAGACTTCCCAAACACGAGATCTGTAAGATCTCGGCTTGTAGGTGATAGATCTGAGAAAACCTTTGATAAATATCAATTTTGACACAAAATACGGACTTTTGAGGATGTTTTTTTCATTTTTCTGATATGAAACAAAGCATCTATCATTCAAGATCCCAGATCTGGAAGCATAAGGACGTTTATGTTGGTTTACACAAGCCGGACTAATCCGAACGAACCTCGAGTTTGCCCGGATTAGCCCACGCTTTTGTAAAACGGCTAAAACAGCTCTAAAAGACCTCTCCGACCTAAGTTTGCTCAGTAGCGCAGGATTGGAGGGATGAACGCTCGATTTCCTCAGCAAACGACGCGAAAACGCAAGATTTTGGACCCGAAAACATCAAGTTCGCTCGGGAATCACCAGCTCATCAGGTCAAGTTCGACCGAACTTGTACCCATTTGGGTCAAGTTCGACCGAACTTGAGTATTTCTTCCCCAAATTTTCTTGCAAGTTCGCCCGAACTTGCCTGGTTTCTTAGGAAACCATACAAGTTCGACCGAACTTGCCTTGTCAGTAAGGTTTTCCTACAAGTTCGTCCGAACTTGACAAGTTTCTTAGGAAACTCATCAAGTTCGACCGAACTTGGCACCAAACTTAGCAAAATCATACAAGTTCGCTCGAACTTGTGTGCCCGAACTTGTCTACTGCCCAACCAAGACTTAACCGTTTCAGCTTATCGGAGACTGATGCACTTCCGTTCGCATATGCAGGTTGATCCGGCACTCTTCTCGACTCTCCTCAGATCCCGAACTCTTACCTAAACGCACCTACAGTGAGTATACTTGACCTATTTTCGCTTTAAACGCACTTTTTGGTGTTACATACGTTCCTATAAACAAAATCACATCACGAATCAAAACTGTTTATCACATGCGAATAATCTAATTGTATATGCTCGACACATGATACTAGAAACATGTGACTAGGATTTATTTTCGTTAACTTGCCTCCTTAGCTAGTATGGTACTATAGTGTGGCTTACACCCGACGGGGTCTAGTTAGGATGGACGCGCAAGCCTTCTCACGGTAGTTAGCATGAGAAATGAGCCTATGTTATGTTAAGTGTTTTGGTGTATCATGATATGTAATTAGATTGTTTCGCAAACGCTTTATCGATTATGCTAGTATTATTCAAACTCGTATGCTCACCTTTACTTAATTGTATTGACTTGTATTTTAACGTATGTAACAGGTTGAGGATTTATAGCTTGGATGCCTTGGATGTTGCATGCGTAGTTTAGTTTGTTTTATTTAGTTTGTTTTAGAACGGTTGTAATAAAATCTAGGGGAGATCGAATTGGATTGTGTTTAAGAGATTTTGTTGGTATGTAATGGTTATTTTGAAGGTTTATGAGTTTGACAGTATGGGATATTAAATGTTGATGTTTATCTTTGAAATGGCTGTTATGGAAATTCTCTTGATCAATCTGATTTGCCTAGTGCCACTACCCCGATGATTCCGCCATAGGTTTGGGTGTGACAACAACTCTTGAAAAATCATCAACAATTGTTAAAAATATTTGAAACCTTCATAACTAGTAACCTTATAGGGCCCCCATAAATCTAAGTGCACTAAATCACCTACAGCCTTAGACTTGTGCTCACTCAAAGGAAAAAGAACTCTAACTTGTTTAGCCCTGTGACACACATCACAAGGCCCATGTTCAGTTGAAACTATATTAAGTCTTTGTTTTAACACAGCCAAGACCTGATCTGAGGGATGGCCTAACCTACTATGCCATGTACAAGACTTAACATAACTATTAAAACAAGCATTAGAAGAATTACCATCATAACCTACAAAGTATAGACCACTATCTTGTCTACCATTCATCAGGATTCTCTTTGAGTTGGAATCCTGTGACACACAACTATTTTCATTAAACAAAACAGACACATGATTATCTTTAGCTAGTTTGTACACAGATAACAAATTTACACAATAATCAGGAACATAAAAAACATCTTTTAACAAAATGTAATTACTAAGTTTATAAATCACCAATTTTCAAAACTCTCACACTTGTTCCATTTGGGTGACTCACAGTAATATTAAATTCAGAAACATCAACAACATTTATCATGTTCTTATCCGTCTTAACCATGTGTTGACTTGCCCCAGAGTTAAAAATCCACCCAATATTATTACTAGAATTAACAGACCTTGAACAATTAACAAAGTTGAGAAAACTAGAACAACTGACAGAACCAAAGACATTCAAACACTCGCCTCCTACATTAGATTTTTGAACATCAGACTCACTCCTTTCACCAACCAAACTCAACAACTTGGTGATCTGCTTAGATGTAAAAGGTGAACTAGACTGACTAATAGAAGATCCAGAAACAACATTAGACTTATTATTATTACCAGAGAAATTATTCTTAACTGATTGATTATTATTGACTCTCTTTTTAAAACCAGGTGGATATCCAACAATTTCAAAACATCTATCTACAATATGCCCTATCATATTACAATGTGTACATTTCAAATTAGGATTAGGACCTCTTTTTAACCTTCTCTTAGAATCAAACACCTAATTAGTTTTAGACACAAATGACACATTTTGAGATTTGGATCCACTAACTATGAGATTCTTCCCTGGATACAATAGAGAAAGCAACCTTTACTGTAGGAATTGGTTCCCTAGTCAAGAGATTTGTTCTCACAGGCTGATATACATCATCAAGCCCCATGAGGAATTGCATCAGTTTTATAAGCATAGAAAAATCAGTATAATCTTTTGCAGCCTGACAAGAACAAGAAGGCAAATGGAGCATAGCATCCATTTGCTTCCACATTGTTGTCAGCTTGTTATAGTATTCAGAAACAGTACTACCATTTTGAGAAATGCTATTGATTTTTTTATATAAATCATATACAACAGACCCATCAACTTTATAAAAAGACTCTTTAAGATCATCCTAAACCTTAGAAGCCAATTTAGAAAACACTTGACCAAGAAATAATTCCTCAGAAATGGAATTTAACAACCAGGTAAGAACCATTGAGTTGCACCTATCCCACTGATTAACAAGAACCTCATCAACTTCAGACTTAATACATTTACCATCAATGAAACCATATTTGTTTTTAGCCTCTAAAGCAAGCTTCATAGCACTAGACCAAACAACATAATTTTCAGTCCCTTTTAGTTTAATACTCACTATGGTCAAGGTAGAAGAATCACTAGGATGAAGATAAAGAGGGTCTCCTAAATCAAGTTTACTAATCTTAGTCTGGGAAGAACTAGCATCATCATCACCCATTTCAAACAGAAAATATTACCAAAAAAGACAGAACAATAACAACAATCAAGAATAAAAACACACGCAGCAAACTGTGTCAGAGGCCAGATTCCTAGTTCATCACTCAATAGTTGCCAGGACAAGCATAACACAGGTGCACAACCCCAAGATCTACAAAACAACAATAACTAGACACAAAGAACAATAAACCGGTCCTCACTAACCCGACATCAACTAGATCAATAACAGAGACAAGAAGGGAGCAATCTTATAGAAGCGTTTAACTCCCTCCACCACGATCTGAGTTGTAACCTTCTAGGGTTACAAACCACAGACCTTTCAAGCAAGAAGCACACAGTCTGGTTAGTTTGCCCTGGAACTTTCTATGAGTTTCAGAGACCAACACAGAGCAAAATAATCCACCAGAAGATGAGAAATCCTCCAATAGATCACCAAACCCTAGCTAGGGTTTCGATTGCACCAGATCTGCAACGACACGCTTCCCAAGGACCAGATCCAAACAGTTCTTCAAGAATGAAGAACAAAATCTACCCAGAACCTAACACTCACAGCGGAATAAACAAGATCAGTAAACAAGAGCCATTATGGGCTCTGATACCATGTAAAAATGGTATAAAACTCTGACAAACATTACTGACAACAGAAATAGCGACAAAACAAGGTGACAAATCTTATTAGTTAACCAACCCAGAAAAATACCCAAACCAAACCCTAGATCTCATAAATCTGAGATCTAAAAGTACAAAGTACAAATTCAACAGATTGAGTCAATCTGTTGAATATCAAATGAAAGGATACAGAAATACCAACTCAGAGATCACAAGATCTCATATACAAACTTGATCTCTACATAGAGATCATGAACAACACTACGAACAAGATGAACACCACCACAAATACAGAGAGAACAATGAAAACCCTAGATCTAATCTGTTGCAACTGAGCAACAACTTTATCTCTCTTCATTATATATGCAGATATTTCCAAAGTTACACTCCAGACTCCTGATATTCACAACCTGCACATAAAACACCAGAACTTTGCCAATATTACCATAAAGACACACAGGCCCATAATACCAACCGAATTGTAACAGCTCAATTGAACCATCCAACCATAACAACCCAATAAATAAATAAGTTTGCTGAATGATAAACCTGATATTTCAACATGTTCACTTTCATTTATTTGTTTAATGTTTTGATTATTTACTAATAAGCTCAATCAATGAAAAAGGATATCCGGAACTCGACTCTAGAGAACTTTACCCCACTCATTTAGAAAACTCTCGGGAAGAAAGAAACAATGGATTTGTAATGTGACAAAATGTGATTGGTAGTTAGCTAGGAGATGGCTTTTTGCCCTTTTGGTCAGAGACGTTTTGCTTATTAAAGTTAATTTAAAAAAAAAGTTAGCTAGGGGATAGTGAAGAGAGTCAAAGCTTTGTCCTTTTAAGTTTGAGATGCTCTTTTTTTTTTCCTTTGACGTAAGTGTTTTCATTTATTTATTTTAAATGGAATATATCTTTAAGTTTTAAACTTTATATTTTTCCTTATTATTCATTAGTATCGATATGGGAATATGGGTTAACAGTTTATACATTTATTATTAGAGAAGAAATTAATTAAAAAATAGTAAACAATTTTGTATCTCATAAAAGTTAGAAGAATACATTTCATTTAAGGTTCCTAGTTGGATTAAGCCGTACTTAGCATCATCTAATATCTATGCCTGGCTAACTCAAGAATCAAAGATGGTGAGCCAATGTTAGTTTACATTATATAGGGCCAACTCATCCTTACAGGGCTTAACGCGGATTACATGACTGGGGCTCTTTTCGAGAAAAAAAAGAACATGTTTTTGCTTAGGAAAATAGTGAACGCTTGGAAATATGATGACATGTTTTTAGTATACAATTTTTTAAAGAGATTGAGAGTTGATGAAGTTGTGAGTGGAGAGAAATAATCAAATGTAAATCAAACGTAGTCAAACCCGAAAATTTTGAGGTCCTTTAAATATGAGGCCTCAACCTTTAGTTTATTTTTGTACTATTGGTCTCTTGTTCAAGATCCGTTGGTAGCGAGTCATTAACTGGACGATTTTAACAAGGTAAGAGCATAAATTGTCTCCTAAGCATGCAGGCTTTATGGGATATATAGGATTTTTTGTTTCTCAACATTGTAGATTGCGGGTGGACTGATACAACCGAAGATTATTCATTGGATATTCATGTTTAAGCAAATACTTTATACGAGATTAATATATTTAGTTCAATAACTTTGTTATAAATATTACGATTTAAAACTTTTAAAATTTGCATAAGTATTTCATCATAGAGGACTTATCCTAAATAACTAATTAAGTTTTTAAAGTGTGTTTGAATTGCATTTTAATTTTTTAAAGCCCAAAACTTCCTTTTCATTTTTCTTTGTTGCCTTTTTTTTTTAATGAAGGGGTGGAATCTACAATCAACATATTGAAAGCATCAAGTGGACAATGGGATTGAAGTCACAACATTCATGACAAATGTTTATGCGAGCCATATATATGCATCCATTTGCACTGCTAGGGCACCATCTCTCAGCCATGCATGATTATGACATATCACCTAGCTAGATAAATCAAACCTAACAACATCTGAACCAATAATAGTCTCAAGGACACTCACCCTACTATCTGGACCAAATTGTTTGGGAGGAAACAAACACAAATGATGGCACGAACAATACGCATCCCACAATCCAGATAGTGATTGACTTGGACCAAACACAAATTGCACCAAATTGTGCATTAAACATATGACATCCACATGGCATTGGTTGTTCCAATGATTTAGCGCGTATGACATAATTATTGGTGTATGGGTAAGGTTTTGCATGGATGTAGTCGTTGTGAAAATTGAGGTATGCGTTTGAGGTTTTGGCATTGGCAAGAACAACAATGTTCCACGATGAAGTTGGGTTGTGAGAGCCGTGGTGCTATAAATTGTTTAGTAGTAGTAGTAGTAGCTATTTGTGACAATAACAATGCTATCATAGCGGAAAGTTTGCGGTGTTGAGATATGTTGCAACATTGCTGGAGTCACATACTGGCACAAATCGTTGTAATAACAAGGTTGTTTCAGGGTTGATGAGAGTACTAGAATGCAAGGGCGGATCTACCTCTTAACAAGGGGTAACTCGCGTTGCCCCTTGATACTCTGACGGTAGTGTAAATTTAGTGTGAATTTACCTTTTTTCGATTTTGTTACCCCTTTCCTATGAAAGGTTGCCCCTATAAGGATTTTCTAGATCCGCAACTGCTTGAATGCACAAATATAGTAATCATATAACATGAACAACTATTAGCCTTGTTAGGTGGATACGAACCCACCCTGACCCAAATTCGACATGAGAGTCAGAAAGAGTAGAATAAGGGGGTAGGGGCGCCCATCACTCACCACCCACTCATCACTCACAACATCCAATCAAGCTCCGCCACGTCATCGAGCTTTATTCCATCACTAATGATGGATTTTAGTGGAAATGTCCATCACTCACCACACCCAACAATTTCCCTCACATTCTTCAACTTCTTCACGCGTTGTGGCCATCAGGAGTGATGAGTTTAACGAGTGATGGAATTCACTGGCGGTGGTGTTCCACGCTACTTCACGCATGATATTTGTTTCACAACGGAGTGCCCCGTCCTCCCTAACAGTGAAGGTGGTATAAGAAGTAAATGCTTGAAGATAAAAAGAATTGAATGCTTTTAATTGTCATGCGAGTCTTTGTGTTTTACGGTATGAGATTGTTCACTAATGGCCACTCCTGTAGCAAATAAATGTGTCACTCAGACTACATGAATATGTCATGTTGTTAGTAAACACTTTACTTTAACAAGTACATAATCACATGGTTGTCCCTTATGTAAGGTGCTGTGGTGTTTCATGGTCCCATATAGCTTCTTGTCCTTGGTCTTTGACCAATCATTATCTGAATAGTGACATGTGTATCGTCGGGAGCACTCTTTTTTCCGCATGAGTGCGTTTCCTCTGGCACAATAATGTGAATACTAGAGTAAGTGTCCCTTAAGTTTTGTTGGTAGTGGGGCTGTTTGTTTACCTCTTAATGAGGCTCTGAATGGTTCAGACATTTTACTCGTTCAGCACTTAATGGTTCAGACTGTTTGTTTCGCGAGCAAATATCTTAATGGTTAAGACATTTGCCTCTGAATGATTAAGTATTATACTAAGTCTGAATGGTTAAGACCTCTAATCTGAATTGATCAGCCATTTACCTCTTAACGATTAAATATTATACTAATTGTTAATGGTTCAGACCTCTTAATGGTTAAGCACTTAATGGTTCAGACATCTTAATGGTTCAGCACTTAATCATTCAGAAGTTGCCAAAGCCCTTAGAGTGAGTGTTGTCCGAGCTGTTATTAGATGTTTTTAGGTTAGGTCTATACAGGAGATACTCATCCACCTACATATATTTTTTGCTAACAAGCAGATTACCCAAATTATATGGTGGATAATTATTCAACTCATTCCCTAAACATCATTGTGAAGATCTTTAATACTAAGACAAAAGGATTCAAGTGTCCAGGCCGAGTCAGAAAAATCATGCCCCTTACCCTTAGGCCTTAAAAAATTAAATAATGTAATTTTTTTAAATAACCATTAAAGTTATAGCAATATACAATTATTTACATCTATATATAACCAAGAATCTTTAAAACTTTTGTGTCTTGAAAAAAATGTGTCCTGGACGGACGCTTACATTGCCCCTCCCTAGAGCCTCCTCTGAAGAAAATTATATGCTGAGGTGATCAAGATTTCTACATGATGCGATGCGTTCGTGTTTAAAAGGATCATGTATTTGAGGTTTTTATCCCTGGCCCATGTTGCTTATTGCCCTCGTTTGCAGCCTTTCGTTTTTTATAAACATGTAGTTGGTAGTTGGTGGAAGGCCCAATTTCCAAAGTATACCATAGAGATGGGCATAATCGGGTTTTCTTAGTACCCGGAACCGGTTCCAAACCGAACCCGGTTCCATTTGGTTGACAATGGAACCGGGTTTGATGTGGAAACGGGTCCGGTTACTACCCGAGTTTACACAACAGAATCTCGAAGCGTTTGGAACCGGGTACGGGTACTGTGTGGAACCGGTTATGGGTACAATGGGGAACCGGTCATGTGGAGATGGTTATTGTCACACCCCGACCCGCAGCGGATAAGGTGATCGGGGCATGATTGGGTTATCATCAAAGCTCATGACATTTATTAAATGTTTCATATTCATTAATACAAATTAAATGAAAGTTTACAATGATTGCTACAACATGATCTAACTAACAATCTAACTCCTTTGTTCTCTTCTAAGGCATATCCTATGCTATCCTTGCTTCAACCTGTTCACCTGTATCATGTGTAAAAAGGTTTTTGGATCAACATAATGTTGGCGAGTGAATCCTATGGAAAACATTTGAACAATTTATTTAAATTGATTATGAAATATGTGCACAACCAAACATGAATAAAATTAGATGTACTTGATCAACAATCATAATATGTTAAATGAAACACTCATGAATAATAATGGAACAATTAAAGGCACGCGATGCTCAACTCGTCTCTCACGAGGAGCTGAGGGGCCTGATGAATGAATTGCATAAACATGATTATATGAATAACACAACCACAAACAATATAAACTCAATGATACACACATGAATAATAATGAATTTGAATTGAAGCACGCGATGTTCTACTCGATTCCCACGAGGAACTGATGGGCTTAGTGTATGAGTTTCATGTAATTTGACAAACGGTATATAAATAAATCACAACGATAAATCAATCTAAGATTAAGTCATGATGTGGTATGGCACAAGTTTAAATAAATAAATTAATTAATTCATAACACATGACACACCCCAAAACGTGTAATTTAAAAAGGGGAATTGTAAGATTCACTCACAGTGGGTGCGTTCGGTTGATGATGATGAATGCACGCGAAGTGGTTTTAACCACGAGTGAGATTTAACCTAGATAAATCGCATTATGGTTTGGTAAGTAAACGGATTTTATTAAACTATTTTAGTAGGATTGTTGGGTGTATTTTTGTGAGTTTGAAGCTATTTTCAAATCTTAAAAATGTTATTTTTAAGTATTTATAATTGATTTTTAATTAAAATAATTAAATAAAAATAATAAAAAATTTTTTTTTTTTTTTTTCTGACCGTTGACCGGCCGGTTGACCGTTGACCTGACCGTTGACCGGTTCGTTGACAGATTATTGTGCGCTGAGTGAGGCTCGAACCCGAGACCTCTCGTACGCGTGCACGCAGCTCTACCAACTGAGCTACGTGTCTAACCCGTTATATATCCGATTTTAATTATATATATACACTAATTAGTTTAAACAGAAATCCTTTTTATTTTAAAAACAGTTTAAACGAAACGGTCATGCACACCACAGGTCTCGAACCCGGGACCTGTGGTTCAATCCAACACACAGTCCACCGCTGGACTGTGTGTTCAACATGTTATAATATTCGGTTTTTATTATACTTAAATACAAAATAGATATTTCCTTTTCTGCCTTATTTAAAAGAAAAGATAATTGTCCGAGTCGGTGCTGAGGACCGGACTCGAACTCGTGACCTGTGATATAAACAAACACACAGTCCACCGCTGGACTGTGTGTCTAACTTGGTTATTATTCTGGTTATCAATATACTTAACATATAACTAAGGCGATCCGGTTCAGTAACAAAAAAATGCATTTTATTAAGGCAGCGTGTGTGAGACGGGAATCGAACTCGAGACGTTTTGCGTTTTATATGTGCACACAGTCCACCGCTGGACTGTGTGTCTAACCCGATTAATTTCATGATTTTAATTAAACTTATATGATAACAAGTCTTCATCTTCTTCACCGAAAGAATAACCAGAAATCGGTGACAGACTGGTTCAAGATTTTATCCGTTTTATTAGTGTTTTACCGTCAATTAAGATAAGATAAAAGTGAAAAGGAAAGGAAACTGAGCGGAGAAATATACCGACTGAACTCTCTGTTTTCCGGCAGAAAATCCGGCGACTGAATTCAACTCCGGCGACGTGTTCCTTGTAGTAGCTAGTCTCCAGAAAACTTGGAAAAAGGTAAGGGTGACTTCGGTGAAGGTTTAGGGGATTCAATAAAGCTCAGGGATTAAAACACGGTTTTCCGGCGAAAAACAGGAAAGTTCCGGCGAGTGAAAATACGCCGTGAAAAGATGTGATTTTTGTGCGAAAGTGTTTGTAGACGGTTGTGGTTGAATTTATAGGGGAAAAATGAGATGTATTTGGTCTGATTTCGGACTATGTTCGATATTTAAATTTTTCCGGCGGTTTTGGTTTTGGTCGCGGACTTCAAACATCGGTTATAACCGATAAGTGATTAAAGGTTTACGTTATAACGTAAATTGTAGTTAAGATTCGCGGAAATTCCGGGATTCCGACGACTGAAACGATTGGGCGCCGGTTTTGAATTTGTAAAGTTATTATATCAATTAAATGTTTGAAATATATAACAAACAAAGCAGTTGGCGCAGTGGTTTGTGTGTGAGTTGTTAAGTCATTGCCTGACTCGGTACAGACCCGGGTTCGAAACCCGGCTGAAACAAATCATTTTTATTTTGCGTTTTTTGACAGTTTTTCAAAAACTAAATATATGTTCGCGTATAATAATTGATTACGGATCGTTTAAAAATATTTTGGGCATTTAATTCGCAACGAAAATTTTGACTGACTGTTCGGTTGATAAACGGAGCGGGTTTGGTAAATCCGTTTTTGACGGATGTTACAGTATCCCCTGCTTTTTAGAAATTTCGTCCCGAAATTTAAATAATGATATATTTTGACTATAAGAATAATGATGTTTTGTTTGACAGTTGTATGCTCAGAAAAATGAGGGTTTAAGTTTTTGTTCGAGGCGGTAACGTTCCTTGTAAAGGTTAAGTACCCTATTCAGAAATCGCTTTTTGTTGCCTACTGTATGAATATTGATAAACAGGAATGATTTGCTAAAAATGATATCATGCATAAGAGTTTAGTTACGTTTGGGAAAATATGGTTATATCCTAAGGCAAAACTTCTAACACTACAATCTACATGGAACATAAATAAAAACACAACAGCTGATATCCAAACATGAATGAACACATCAGTAAATATTTGAACATGAATAAACATAACAGCAAATATTCGAACATGAATGGACACATCAGCGAATATTTGAACATGAATAAACACAACAGCAAATATTCGAACATGAATAGACACATCAGCGAATATTTGAACATGAATAAACACAACAGCAAATATTTGAATCCATATATGTTTAAATGATGGAAGTTCCTCTCTCGTTTGTTATGATGGAGAGGTTAATTTATGTAGAAATGGAACACAATCCAATCTCTTTAAATACATGATGATATAAATGTATCACAAATTCCAACCAAGGCAATAATAAATCCTACATGGAACTTCTCATAACCGCCTGATAATGCCTCTGATCCTTTGGCAAGAATACTTATATATAGGAAGTACCAACGGCGTATCCACCATATTCTTGCCAAATTTTCATTAGTTTTATCCACAAGTTATGATTGGTTACCAAGAAACTAATAAATCCTACATAGAACTTCTCATAACCGTCCGATAATGCCTCTGATCCTTTGACAAGAATACTTATATATAGGAAGTACCAGCGGCGTATCCACCATATTCTTGTCAAATTTTCATTGGTTTTAACAGTGAATTATGATTAGTCCTATAACTCTACAATCAATACAACAAACATAAATTACTGAAATGAAACATATCTGTGCGATCAAGGCTCAATCGAACGGAGCCGATCGTATTGCATGTACTGAAAATGAAATTGTGTGCTCAAGGCTCAATCAAACGGAGCCGAACATATTGAATGTACTGAAATTGAAATTGTGTGCTCAAGGCTCAATCAAACGGAGCCGAACATATTGCATGTACTGTATATGAATAACTTAACCACACAAACAGCCTATGCATGGAACCTCTCATAACCGCCTGATAATGCCTCCGATTATTTGACAAGAATACTTATATATAGGAAGTACCATCGGCGTATCCACCATATCCTTGTCAAATTTTCATTGACTTTATCCGCAAGTTATGGTTAGTTCGATGCGACTCTACTACAAACACCACAACCACAAGATACTGATAATGAAATTGTATGTGTGCTCAAGGCTCAATCAAACGGAGCCGAGCGTATTGCATGAACTGGAAATGTAAATAAATCTGTGTACTCAAGGCTCAATCAAACGGAGCCGAGCATATTGCATGTACTGGAAATGAGAATAAATCTGTGTACTCAAGGCTCAATCAAACGGAGCCGAGCATATTGCATGTACTGGAAATGAGAATAAATCTGTGTACTCAAGGCTCAATCAAACGGAGCCGAGCATATTGCATGTATTGAAATGTAATATTACGTAACCGATCAAGGCTCAACAAACGGAGCCGATCGTGCGGGCACGCCAAGATCAACCACATAATAAAATGGGGATCAAACTCAACCTCGATGGATGGGGAGCTACGGCCTCAGCAAAAGCATATACTGAAAAACAATATATAATATATAATATGCCATAATTTCTCTAACAGTCTACACATGTGATAAAGAAAACATAAGACTAAACAATAGGAGTTGAATCTGGATCTTCGGCGAAAAGGACTAGCTGAGTATCTTCGTTTGGGCCGTCATTATCTTCGACAGGGTTGGCGTTGATATTGAAGACTCTTCCTCTTGCTGGTGGCATAGTGGTTGGGTTTTCTTGGTTTACTTGGTTAACTGGGTTTGATTGGGCTTGAGTGTTGATAATGTTAACCAATTGAGGGCATGTGTTTCTAAGGTGGGTAGGGTCGCCACAATTGAAGCAAGCTCGAGCATATGGAAACATGGGGTATTGAGGTTGGTGATAAGCTTGGGCCATGTTTTGAGTAGGGGAAAAGGTTTGGTCTTGAAAGGTGCGACAAACATTGCTCAAATGACCATAACGTCCACAAGTTGTACATAGCCGGCAAGGTAAAGTAAGGGGATGGTGATAAAAACAGTGGTTGCATTGAGGGTGAGGTCCAAGATATGGTTTCTTATTTGGGTAAGCTGAGTTGGGTGCCACTTGGGTGATTGGGACAGCTCGGATGGGTATAGCGTGAAAAACTGGTTGATTTCGTTGAGTAGCAGCGAAAAGTCGCCCGACTCTTCTTCTCTTAGGTTTGGGTTGAGAAGGGGATTCGGGTTGAGAAGGGGATTCGGTTTGAGAAGAGGATTCGGAGGTTTCAGTTGATTCTTTATCCTTCTTCTTCTCTTCCTCGAAGTCTTTGTTTCGGATTCGGTTCTCGGTGAGCTCTATTGCTAGCTCCATTGCTGCTTCCAAAGTTGCAGGCTTGGTACTTATCACGGGGTCTTGAATCTTTGACGGAAGACCACGAATGTAGTGCTCGATCAAACGGTAGAGGGGAGTAAACATGTTGGGAACCATTTGATGAAATTCGAGGAACCTTTTGTTGTAGGTGGTGTGGTCTCCTTCCACTTGCTTCAATGAGTAAAATTCATCTTCTAGCTTCTTGATTTCGCTCCTTGGACAAAATCGTCTGGTCATGATTTCCTTCAATTCGTTCCAAGTTAGGGACATAGCATCTTCAACACCTCGTTTTGCCTTCTCTGTATTCCACCAAGTAAGTGCTATCCCATATAGTCGACCGGTAGCATAACGCACTTTGCGATCATCAGGGCAATCGCAATTTAGAAAAGTATTCTCCATTTCTTCAAACCAATGGAGGAGTGTGGTGACACCTTCAGTCCCTTTATATTTCGGAGGGTCGCATGATTTGAAATGCTTGTAGGTGCATTTAGTGGTGTTTGGGGAAGAGTTGAAAATGTTTTGGTTTGCTTGGTTGACAGGATTATTGGTAAGTGCTTGTTGAACTTGGATTACAATATTGGGTATTACGGCAGCCATTTGTTGAGTGATTAAGGTAGCCATGCGTTCGCGGGCTTTTCTTGCTCTCGTCTTCCTACGGGCGAGGTTAGAAGACATCTACATTGAATACAGGACAAGGGTATGAGTTGGATGCTTTTGAGATCATGGGTCGCATTCAAGAATGAACATTCATAAAATAATTATACAAAAATACTACATCCATAGGATGTCTTGGGCTTTGCTCGCTGTTAGGCCCGTCGTGCCGCCATACTTTACCTTATGTAATCATGTGGGCCCCCATGAATTACCGGTTTTTCATATGGTTCGCACGGTTTCTGCCTGGTTGCGTACACAAAACCCGGTGAAAATCGAGAAATATGTATACAACGTGTGATGTTTGGAATGTGTCCAGGTGTAGACACGGTGACACCTCAAAGTAGGGTTAGTTCGAACGACGTTTGGTGTGGCATGCTTTGGCCTAATAGGTCCTTCGTACTCTCATCGTTGGTCCCCAGGTAGGCAAACTGGTCCGTTATATTGGATTTATACGAATGCCAGCCTAGACAGGACGTTCCGACTACCGGTACTTGTACCCTTCCAGTTACTACATGCCCGTCGCAGAACTTACTTTGATGAGAATTGAAAATTGCATAAAATCTTTGGATAGCGAGAGTATGAAAATAAATTGAACACATGAACATCGATATATGTATAATGAATATGTATATATGTATAATGAACATGTATATGAGCATGTATGTTTGACTGAAATGTAAACAAATATGAAACAAATAAATATCACAAGTTTGTATGTAACCACCTAATCAATTTAAAATTTAGGCAGACTATAGTATAGGCTCTAAGGGTCTAATAACCTATCCTATATCCCTATAGTCATGGCTCTGATACCAATCTGTCACACCTCGACCCGCAGCGGATAAGGTGATCGGGGCATGATTGGGTTATCATCAAAGCTCATGACATTTATTAAATGTTTCATATTCATTAATACAAATTAAATGAAAGTTTACAATGATTGCTACAACATGATCTAACTAACAATCTAACTCCTTTGTTCTCTTCTAAGGCATATCCTATGCTATCCTTGCTTCAACCTGTTCACCTGTATCATGTGTAAAAAGGTTTTTGGATCAACATAATGTTGGCGAGTGAATCCTATGGAAAACATTTGAACAATTTATTTAAATTGATTATGAAATATGTGCACAACCAAACATGAATAAAATTAGATGTACTTGATCAACAATCATAATATGTTAAATGAAACACTCATGAATAATAATGGAACAATTAAAGGCACGCGATGCTCAACTCGTCTCTCACGAGGAGCTGAGGGGCCTGATGAATGAATTGCATAAACATGATTATATGAATAACACAACCACAAACAATATAAACTCAATGATACACACATGAATAATAATGAATTTGAATTGAAGCACGCGATGTTCTACTCGATTCCCACGAGGAACTGATGGGCTTAGTGTATGAGTTTCATGTAATTTGACAAACGGTATATAAATAAATCACAACGATAAATCAATCTAAGATTAAGTCATGATGTGGTATGGCACAAATTTAAATAAATAAATTAATTAATTCATAACACATGACACACCCCAAAACGTGTAATTTAAAAAGGGGAATTGTAAGATTCACTCACAGTGGGTGCGTTCGGTTGATGATGATGAATGCACGCGAAGTGGTTTTAACCACGAGTGAGATTTAACCTAGATAAATCGCATTATGGTTTGGTAAGTAAACGGATTTTATTAAACTATTTTAGTAGGATTGTTGGGTGTATTTTTGTGAGTTTGAAGCTATTTTCAAATCTTAAAAATGTTATTTTTAAGTATTTATAATTGATTTTTAATTAAAATAATTAAATAAAAATAATAAAAAAATTTATTTTTTTTTTTTCTGACCGTTGACCGGCCGGTTGACCGTTGACCTGACCGTTGACCGGTTCGTTGACAGATTATTGTGCGCTGAGTGAGGCTCGAACCCGAGACCTCTCGTACGCGTGCACGCAGCTCTACCAACTGAGCTACGTGTCTAACCCGTTATATATCCGATTTTAATTATATATATACACTAATTAGTTTAAACAGAAATCCTTTTTATTTTAAAAACAGTTTAAACGAAACGGTCATGCACACCACAGGTCTCGAACCCGGGACCTGTGGTTCAATCCAACACACAGTCCACCGCTGGACTGTGTGTTCAACATGTTATAATATTCGGTTTTTATTATACTTAAATACAAAATAGATATTTCCTTTTCTGCCTTATTTAAAAGAAAAGATAATTGTCCGAGTCGGTGCTGAGGACCGGACTCGAACTCGTGACCTGTGATATAAACAAACACACAGTCCACCGCTGGACTGTGTGTCTAACTTGGTTATTATTCTGGTTATCAATATACTTAACATATAACTAAGGCGATCCGGTTCAGTAACAAAAAAATGCATTTTATTAAGGCAGCGTGTGTGAGACGGGAATCGAACTCGAGACGTTTTGCGTTTTATATGTGCACACAGTCCACCGCTGGACTGTGTGTCTAACCCGATTAATTTCATGATTTTAATTAAACTTATATGATAACAAGTCTTCATCTTCTTCACCGAAAGAATAACCAGAAATCGGTGACAGACTGGTTCAAGATTTTATCCGTTTTATTAGTGTTTTACCGTCGATTAAGATAAGATAAAAGTGAAAAGGAAAGGAAACTGAGCGGAGAAATATACCGACTGAACTCTCTGTTTTCCGGCAGAAAATCCGGCGACTGAATTCAACTCCGGCGACGTGTTCCTTGTAGTAGCTAGTCTCCAGAAAACTTGGAAAAAGGTAAGGGTGACTTCGGTGAAGGTTTAGGGGATTCAATAAAGCTCAGGGATTAAAACACACGGTTTTCCGGCGAAAAACAGGAAAGTTCCGGCGAGTGAAAATACGCCGTGAAAAGATGTGATTTTTGTGCGAAAGTGTTTGTAGACGGTTGTGGTTGAATTTATAGGGGAAAAATGAGATGTATTTGGTCTGATTTCGGACTATGTTCGATATTTAAATTTTTCCGGCGGTTTTGGTTTTGGTCGCGGACTTCAAACATCGGTTATAACCGATAAGTGATTAAAGGTTTACGTTATAACGTAAATTGTAGTTAAGATTCGCGGAAATTCCGGGATTCCGACGACTGAAACGATTGGGCGCCGGTTTTGAATTTGTAAAGTTATTATATCAATTAAATGTTTGAAATATATAACAAACAAAGCAGTTGGCGCAGTGGTTTGTGTGTGAGTTGTTAAGTCATTGCCTGACTCGGTACAGACCCGGGTTCGAAACCCGGCTGAAACAAATCATTTTTATTTTGCGTTTTTTGACAGTTTTTCAAAAACTAAATATATGTTCGCGTATAATAATTGATTACGGATCGTTTAAAAATATTTTGGGCATTTAATTCGCAACGAAAATTTTGACTGACTGTTCGGTTGATAAACGGAGCGGGTTTGGTAAATCCGTTTTTGACGGATGTTACAGTTATTATGTTTAATTTTTACTACTGTTTAGTGAGTTTAGTAAATTTAATTTTTTTATTCATTGATAATAAATTAGTTACATTAAAAACATTAATAATAACTAATTATTAGGAACCGGAACCGGGTATGGGTGAAACCGGGTACATTAGGAACCGGGTACGGGTAGTAACCGGGTACGGTTTGAAACCGGGTACGACCCGATTAAAATTAAAAAATGTGAAACCGGGTAGGAACCATCGGGTATTTTGAACCGGAATCAGTTCTACTTTATGTCGGATAGGAACTGAAACCGGGTCCAGTTCGGTTCTACCGGGTTGGGTTTGAAACCGGTTATTATGCCCATCTCTAGTATACCATGAAAAAATGACCTATGCCATTAAAGAACAGCTGATATCATATGGGCTTTTGTTTTATAATGTGTTTTATTTATTGGTCCAACTTCACCAATAAAGCCCAAGAGGTAATCCAATGTTATTTACAAGCGACCTATAGATTGAATTTAGGGATGACAAAAAAGCACGAGGCCGATGGGTATACTTGAAACCCGAAACATATGGCCGGTATACTCGAAGCGTGACGGGTATGGGACTAAAAATATAAAAAAAACTGGGTACGGGTATGGGATTTAGTGATACCCCCACGCGATACCCGACCCGTTTACCCAAATTATACCCGAAAAGCATATTAATTTAAATTTAATTTTCCATCTATATAAACTTTGTACATACACTTATTCATTATTCATATATTTTGCTTGTCTTCAAGACTTTAATATACACATACAAGATTTTATGTTTATTTATATTGTTTCTATGCAGATTTAAGATGTGTGTTAGTTTTGAGATTTTTTAAATATATTTCAAGTTGTTAGAGAGATTATCTGGGTCCTGATTAATGCTACTATTTTTCATGTCCGATGTTCGATTAAATGCAAGAAATATAAACTGATATTAATGCTACTATTTTTCATGTCGTGTATTCGATTAAATGCAGAAAATATAAACTGTCGTGTGTTCCAAAGTAGCAGTACCTCAATTAGTTAATTATGTAGGTATATTTTCAAATATGTATGTATGTTCTTGGTCATATTTTCCTTTATTGTAGTTATTAAAATAGTCAATTATATATACATTAGAGTAAAAAAACATACATGGGAGTCTTAATTGTATTTTAATAAATTAACGGGTATACCCGATACCTGATGGGTAATTACCCGACAAATACCCGACGGGTAACAGGCCGGGTATGGGCCGAAGATTTACAACCGGGTAAGGGTTTGGGATTACCAATACCCGGCCCAAACCCGACCCATTGCCATTCCTAATTGAATTGATTATTTAGCTTCTTTGTATATGAATAGATTAAAACTTACTTAAAAGCATTGTATGTCCGTGTTTTTTGAGCATTACCCATATCTCTTGGTGAATAATAGGTAGGACACTTTGAGCCAAAACGAGTCAAGCTAGGGTCAGCTTAAGCACAACTCGGCTCGGTTAGAAATACTTGTTGGTGATTTTAGTGTCACAAAGTTATTTATGGTAATTGGATTACTTGAAAATCAAATGAGAAGTCATAATAACTACCGATACGAGTTAAAATGTATGGAGTACACGCTTATTCAGCATTATCATGACTTCATTACAACAGAATCTATAAGTTTGTAAAAGCAAAACCCCTAGACCATGGGGGTTCTGGGTACCGCCCCGGCGCTGGGGGGGGGGGGGGGGTGGTCCAGGTACAACGCCCTTGGTTAGGGACTAAAAGTTGCATAAAATGATCTTTAAAGTTATTGAAAATAAATATCAAATTGCTATTGCTCGGTAGGTCGACAAGCCGAGTCATTTCTTTTACAAAGAGACTTAATGTCGAGGATTATAGATCAAATGAATAGAAGAAGCAAATCTAGTCAGCTGCCATGAGCGTCAAGAGAGAGATAGTATTCATACATGCGATGGGGTGATCAACCTAAGGAAGACGATAAAGCGATGTTTCGAGTCGCGAGGTACTTGAATAACCATACCGGCAACAAAAGTTTTTATTCTTTTTATTATAATTGCATATGCAAGGCGTTCCTTTTTGGCAAAAAGGGTATATACGTAAACCCAATAGGGGTAATGTCTATTCTATGGGTACTCGATAAGTATGGAATATGCTTTTTATAACCGATATAAGACTCGTTGAAACATGTTTCATACACTCCTAGCCAATGTTTTAAATACCGGTATGAACTGGCCGGTTATATCAGTTAAACCAAAGATCGGACACGAGTCCGGTACGATAAAAGCCGGTAAAACCATAATACGGTATGTCTTATGTACCGGCGGTAAATCCGGTTCCACCGGTTAAAAACCATTGAACCGGTTTGCATTATCTTAAGATTTGATTTCTTAATTTTAATAAAATACGATATTAAGGTAATATTCATCTTCCATATTTCCGGTAATTAACCTAGTGCCTTCTATTCCAATATTTCATCGTTGTTGAAATTGTTACTCACCTCGTACAATCCAATATTGTTTATAGCTAATAAAAATATTGTTAAAATGTTTAACAGTTTACACTAGAAATAGTTGTTTTTGGATAAAACTATGATTAGTTACATAAATTCTAGTTGAGATTGGATTGTTTTTTGAGATGAATTTGTATTTTATGGAATTTATAGGGGTCACTAGTAACCCGGTTCAACCGCCCGATACAACCCGGTTCAACCGGTTGAACTATTTTAGAGCCCAATCCGATATGACTTAAAAACTAGTTTTTAAAACATTGCTAATAGGTAACACATCCCCTTCACTACTCACTAACACAAGACATGCATCTAGACGAGGTACCATGACTAGTAAAAAGGATGAGATTCAGAGTGCCAACCATCCGTTTGTAAGCGTCATCTTGTAAATAAAACAACAACAACAAAAAAAATTCTTCTATGTGATCCGGATAAAAAAAGAAATCAAATGCGGTTTTAATACAACTTTATACATAAAAACATATGATTAACAGCTTTATACATAAAAACATGCAATTAGCAACCTTATACATAAAAACATACGATTAACGACTTTATACATAAAACATACATTTAATTATGTTCGTGTTTATACGGATTGGAGGTTTTTTTTATCAATAGCCCATATTGCTTACTTCCAATTTCTAAAGTATACCAGGATAAATTGCCCATGCCATTCAAGAACAACTGGTTACTATAATATCTTTTATTGTAGGTCCGACTGAAACCACTCAAAAGAATCATTAGATTATGTTAAAGCTCTTAAACAACTTAACTTAAAATAAAAAGGGTAGATGCACGATACTCTGACCGCGGAAGTGATCCCACTTCCTGAAGAGGCAACGCATATCGTACCGAACCGAACCCATTCCCTAGCTCGGACCAATGAGCTACGACCCAAAGAGTCGCCCAGCTCCGAAGGAATCTTTGTAACTAACTCTGGGCCCACGTCAATTAATACCCGATAGCGATTGGTCCGGGCATAACTAACTCTGCCACGTCAGCTTGCCTAAAACTATAAATACTACACCTCCAACTCTAAAAAGGGTATGCGTACTTTCTCTCTCTACTCTCTCTCACTGACTACTTCACAAAACTCTCCATACTTATTCTTACGCCCGAGCTTGGTCACAGAGAGGCCCCCCTCCCTGTGACAAGGCTAACTGTGTGCTTTGTTCTTGCTTGTGCATGGATTTTCCACCTTCTCTGAGACTCTCTTTATCGGATCAACTGTAGAGTTAATCCTTGAGTCTTCAGTGGCGCCATCCCTGGGAATTCACTAAGTTTTCTTTCTTTTCGCCAATCTTTTCCAATCTTAATTTCTTCGTTAATCCAATGACTTCTCCTATACCATCCTATGAAGAAATTGCCTCGGGAACTTTCTCTTCTATAAACACATCCTCCACTATGATTGGATCTATGGCTACTCAAAGTTTGCAGACGGCTCCATTGACTGTCAGCTCCATTGTATCTACGACAGTCACGCCCCCTGCTCCTTCAGCGACTCAAGAATTTGATGATGCTTTTATGCAGCGTAATTTGGAACTTCTGCGACAGCTTAAGCAGCAGCAGCAAAGGGACGAGATGCTCCAGACCTTACGGTCGAACTTATTTGGAGGTTCTTACTCTGGGTCCACCACGGCGGCGACTGGAATTTTCTCCTCCGTACCTCTGGTAAGTTACGATACTATTACAAAATCCATGCCGTTACATGTCTCCCAGGGTCCCATACCCTCGAACGAGTTTGTTAATAACAACATACATGGTCTCTTTCGCCAGGGTTCTTTAACCCCTAGGACGAAGAACTTATCATGCCATATCGTCCAATCTCCATGCCCTCTCAGTCCAAATTTACTGCCCGGATCGCAAACGCCCCGCTACCAGCAAAGCTTAAGATGCCGTCATCTTTAAAGTATTATGATGGCACGTCCGACCCGGACGACCACATGTTTTCCTTAGCCGGAGCAGCCAAGGTCGAACAATGGCCAATGCCGGCATGGTGCCACATGTTCGCTCAAACACTTACTGGTTCAGCCAGAGTTTGGTTCGACGGTTTGCCAGAGGCTTCAATTAGTCATTTCGAAGATTTCAGGCGCATGTTGCTTCATAACTTTTGTCAACAACGTCGCTGCTCTAAAGATATCACGGAGGTTCACTACATCAAACGTCGTGATGGAGAGTCTGTCGAAGACTTCTTAGATCAATTTAACAAAGAAAGCATGCAAATAAGTGGAGCCGTGGATCAATTACGAGTATCAGGTTTCTGTCATGGAGTTCGCAACAACCAGTTGGTGGAGAAGCTCCACGAGGATTTGCCAAAAACCTGGAGATCCTCATGGAACGTGCTCATGCGTTTGTACGGGGAAAGAGTGCCTGTGGGCAGCCAAACGAAGCGTCAATCAGACATGTGAAAACCCGAGTATCCTCTCGGAAAAGAAATGCTTCGCCTCCTAAGGATCGGAGCTCCAATTGGAACAGGAATCATAGTCCGTACCAAAAATCAGACCGAAACAACACGAGCCAAACCACATACTGTCACACCCCAACCGATGGCGGAAACATCGGGGTAATGGCACTAGGTGACCAGATTGTCTCACGAGAAATTTCCATAACACTATTCAATCAACAATATTTTAACGTCTAATATCCCATACTACTAAACAATATGTCATCAAAAGTGTCACGAAATACTTGATTTTCCCATAAAACAATAAGGTTCGATTTTCCCTAGATTTATTACATGAGTTCTAACCGAACCAAACTAACAAAAACTAAGCTAAGCATAATCCCATGCATCCAATGCTAATCCCTAACATGCAACATACGTCAAAATAAAGTCAATACATGAAATGTAAAGGTAAGCATACAGGTTTCGTGTAATAGCGTAATAGTTCAAAGCGTTCGCGCAATATCGCATACATAAACATGATTCATGCGGCATACTACGATCAAGATAATATCACACATTCAATTTCGTGAGAAGGCTGGCGCGTCCATCCTAGCTAGACCCCGTCGGGTGTTAGCCACACTATAGTACCATACTAGCTAAGGAAAAATCAGCAGGATACATCTAGCACGTATGTCAAGCAATCATGTGTAGTCACGTGTATCAGATATTCGCGTTTTTTGACAAAGAATTGAGTTGTGTCGTGTATTTTGATAGAGAGACGTATGTTACACCCAAAATGTGCGTTTAAGCGTAAAAGGGTTCAAGTATACTTACCGTGGGTGCGTTTTAGGTGAGATGAGGGATCTGCGAAGAGTTACGGAGAGCGCCGGATCAGCCTGTAAACGAACAGAAGTGCATCAGTCTCCCGAAAAGCTGAAACGGTGAAGTTTGGGTTGAGCAGTAGGCAAGTTCGGGCGAACTTGTATGTAAACATACAAGTTCGAATGAACTTGTAAGGTTTTGGTGAGGTTTGAGTCAAGTTCGGTCGAACTTGGTAAGTTTCTTAGGAAACTTGACAAGTTCGGGCGAACTTGTAAGAAAAGCTCACTGGAAAGACAAGTTCGGGCGAACTTGTGTAGTTTCCTAAGAAACTAGACAAGTTCGGGCGAACTTGTGAGGAATTTTGGTGAGAAGGACCCAAGTTCGGTCGAACTTGACCTGATGTGCTGGTGAATCTCGAGTGAACTTGATGTTTTCGGGTCCAAAATCTTGCGTTTTCACGTCGTTTGCTGAGGAAATCGAGTGCCAATCCCTCCAACCTTAAGCCACTGAGTAAAACTTAGGCTGGAGAGGTCTTTTGGAGCGAGTTTATCCATTTTACAGAAACTCGGGCTAATCCAGGCGAACTTGACGGTTCGTACGGGTTAGTCCAGTTTGTGTAAAGTGACGATTTCGTCCTTGTGCTTCCGGATCTGAGATTTAGCTTGACAACGCCTCGTTCCACTCAAAAGTGAACGAAACATACGTCGTTTAGTCCGAAAATGGTGTAAAAATCAATACTTTAAAAGGTTTTGCTCAGATCTAGTATAGATCTGAGTGAAAACAGAAGTTTTTATGGAAAAAGATGAAGATTTTGTAAAATAGAAGAGGTTTGATGAAAACGAAGTCAAAGCCTTGTGCAAAACCGTTGTTGAACATCGTTGTAGTTGAATTCGGGTTGATTCTTACTTAGAAAATAGAGGGTTTTGGGTTTCGGGAGCTCTGGGCGAAGTTGCAGCAAGTTCAAATGAGAGAATGGGGCTGAGTATTTATAGGTGAAGGGCTGGTGGGAGTCAAGTTCGGCCGAACTTGCATGAAATCATGCAAGTTCGCGCGAACTTGTGAGATATTTGAGGGAAATGAGTCAAGTTCGGCTGAACTTGCTGGGTCCTTAGAGACTCAGACAAGTTCGAGCAAACTTAGAGGAGAAAAGGGAAATCTGAGTTTGGCCAGTCAAGTTCGTCCGAACTTGGTAACACCAAGTTCGAGCGAACTTGGCTCAAATGTTGGGTTTTCTTCGTTTATTTCGCGTTAAGAGTTCGTTTGGCGATTCGGTTCGTATTAGATGGTTATATTAAGTGTTATAAGTGATGCAATAGTGCGATTTAGCGATTCGAATATGCGAGAGCGATGCGATAGCGAGTGTAATCAAAATCATAAACACACATAACACATAAATAACATAAAACCAAATAATTAACTGCGATTTGCGATGCGATGATATAAGCGATGCGATGGCACAGGTGTTTATTAAACAATAACACACTCGGCTCGTATAGTAGTATCATTGCGTGTGATTAGATTAGCGATGCGTTTTAATAGTTGGTTGGATGCGATATAACTGTAACAAACATAATTTAATTAACATAAATTTTTCTTATAAACGAATCTCGAGATATACAAAGGTAGATACAATCGATAATAAAAGAAAAGATAACAACGAAATTCTGAGTTGTTACAGTCTCCCCTACTTTAGGAAATTTCGTCCCGAAATTTAAGTAGTGGCCGTAACAAAGAGGTGCGGGTACTTAGCCTTCATGTCACTTTCCAATTCCCAACTGAACTCTGCCCCGCGTTTGCCTTCCCATCGGACCTTCACGATAGGGATGCGAGAGCGCCATAGTTTCTTGGTTTCCCGGTCCATGATCTCAACAGGCTTTTCCACGAAATGGAGAGTCTCGTTGATTTGCAGATCTTCGAGAGGTACATGGAGATTCTCTTTGGTTAGGCATTTCTTGAGGTTAGACATGTGGAAAGTCGGATGAACATTGTTGAGTTCCTCCGGTAATTCGAGACGATAGGCCACTTTGCCGATTCTTTCCAGAATCTTAAAGGGTCCTACGTATCGAGGCACTAGCTTTCCTTTCTTCCCGAAGCGGACTACTCTCTTCCAAGGTGCAACCTTTAGGAGAACGTGGTCTCCCACTTCGAACTGTAGGGGCTTGCGGCGTTTATCGGTGTAGCTCTTTTGTCGACTCCGAGCTTTCAAGATATTGTCTCTGATCTGGAAGATTTTGTCTGTCGTTTCTTGAATCAGCTCGGGACCGGTGATTTGTGCTTCTCCGATCTCGTGCCATGCAATAGGCGATCGACATTTCCTTCCGTACAGTGCCTCAAAAGGAGCCATTTGAATGCTGGTAAGATAACTATTATTGTACGAGAATTCTATTAAAGGTAAATGCGTATCCCAGTTACCACCGAAATCTATGGTACACGCACGAAGCATGTCTTCGAGGGTGCGGATTGTGCGCTCAGTCTGACCGTCGGTTTCAGGATGAAAAGCGGTACTGAGATTTAGCGTAGTAACGAGAGCGGATTGAAAAGTCTACGAGAGATGTGAAGTAAAGCGACTGTCTCGGTCAGAGATGATGTCACGAGGCGTCTCGTGTCGACAAATGACTTCGTCGGTATAGATTCAGGCTAACCGTTCGACCTTAAAGTCTTCTCGTATAGCAATGAAGTGCGCGGATTCAGTAAGACGATCAACGATAACCCAAACGCTATTGTGACCTGAAGAAGTACGCAGGAGTTTAGTAATAAAGTCCATAGCTATACTCTCCCACTTCCACATCGGGATTTCGGGTTGTTCGAGCAAGCCAGAGGGCCTTTGATGTTCGGCTTTAACCTTCGAACAAGTTAAGCACTTCGAAACATAGATGGCGATATCTTTTTTTAGGACCGGCCACCAGTACTTAGGACGAAGGTCCTGGTACATCTTGTCGGCACCGGGATGAATGGAATATCAAGATTTATAAGCTTCGGTCATTAGCAACTTTTGAATATTATCACGACTGGGAATCCAAATGCGATTGAGGTAATAATAAATACCATTAGGCTTAGCTACGAGCTGGGTTTCGGCACCACATTTCATTTCGTCTTGAAGGGTATTCTCGTTAAACAAGCAAACCGGGCGAAGCGAATAAGAATTTCAAGATCATTCAAAGCTTGAGAGTCACGAACACTATATACATAGCTTCGTCGACTTAGAGCATCGGCGACGACGTTTGCTTTGCCGGGATGGTAATCTCACAATCGTAATCGTTGAGAAGTTCAACCCCGGCGTTGGCGCATGTTCAGTTCCTTTTGATTAAAGATATGTTGTAAGCTCTTATGGTCGGTGAAGACCATACACTTGGTACCGTAAAGGTAGTGTCGCCATATCTTCAATGCAAAGACAACTGCACCGAGTTCGAGATCGTGGGTTGTGTAATTTTTCTCGTGGATCTTGAGTTGTCGAGACGCGTACGCGATAACCTTCTCACTTTGCATAAGCATACAACCAAGACCAAGATTAGAGGCATCACAATAAACAACGAAATTGTCGTTTCCGTCGGGAAGAGCGAGTACGGGAGCGTTGCATAGCATACGCCTGAGAGTTTGAAAAGCTTCCTCTTGCTTGGAATCCCAAACAAAAGGCTTGTTTTTATGAGTTAAAGCGGTAAGCGGAACGGCGATTTTCGAGAAGTCGGCGATGAATCGACGGTAGTAACCCGCCAATCCAAGAAAGGAACGGATTTCGGAAGCATTCTTCTGTGTAATCCAACTCTTGACGGCTTCGATCTTTGCAGGATCGACGTGAATTCCTTGACTATTAACGATGTGGCAGAGAAATTGGACTTCTTCGAGCCAGAATTCACATTTTGAGAACTTAGCATAAAGGCGGTTTCCTTGAAGAAGTTCGAGGACTAAACGGAGATGGCGCGCGTGTTCGTCTCTCGACTTCGAATAGATAAGGATATCATCGATGAAAACAATGACGAAACGATCTAAGAAGGCTTTACACCGAAATCTATGATACACGCACGAAACATGTCTATGATACACGCACGAAGCATGTCTTCGAGGGTGCGGATCGTGCGCTCAGTCTGACCGTCGGTTTGAGGATGAAAAGCGGTACTGAGATTTAGCGTAGTAATGAGAGCGGATTGAAAAGTCTCCGAGAGAAACTAAAAAAAATATAACCGTTTTGCCTTTCATTAAAAAGGAGGAAAAAAACAAAAAAACTGAATATTAACTGAAAAATTTTATCAGATTTTGCTTTTAGATGAAAATGACAACAAAATTGAAACCACAGTGACCCAGATTCAAAAGGTTTGAGTTTTAGATTAAAGTTGCAAAAGTGACCAAATTTTAAGGACCATTTTGGCCGTTTGCTCCATAAAATTTATACATACCGTGCATTGAAATCTGCCCACAAAAGCCTCACACAAGCTCTAAACGTTCAAAAAAAGTTGTTGTACACAACAGGTCTTGGTACAAAAACCCGGGTTCGGGTATTGAACAATTCGGGTTTAAAACCCCGGTTTTTCTAATGCCCGGGTTTGAGTTCAGATCCGGGTTCGGATTTTTTGTACACCTGTAGCTTAAGTTAGAGGTTTAAGTAATGTATTTCGGCCCGACAACAAAAGGCCCAATACATAATTTCAAACGTTTTCATTTCCCGCTATCCATTTCAAAAACCATATCAGTCAGATACACAAGTTTCAGAATCACGCTCCTCTCTCTGGTATCTACTCTCCACAATGGCCGTTGAAGTTCCTGAAGAAAACCTCTTGATCCAGAAGATCGCTAGGGTTTTCGACGAAGCCAAATCATCACGAGCATCACACATCCGCAAGCTCAAAGATCTCTCAGCTCTCCGTTCATCCATTCAAACGGTTCAATTCTTCTCTGCTTTTTCCAAAACCCTAACTCCTGTCTTCACTACACAGCGCCGTATTGCTTCCGTCGAGCGGATCGTTCAGTTCCTTGCTGTTTTCGCCTGCTTACGCGATCCGAACCACTCGGAGGAATGTGATGCCTTTTTCGAACAGTTTCTTATGTTTCTTGTTGCTGGTACTGGTGCTGCTAACAGAACTGCTAGGTTTAGGGCTTGCCAGATCATTTCGGAGGTATTTGTTTGTGTTATTATGATGCTTTGAATTGTGTTAGTTACTGGTTTGGTGTGAATGAAAGTAGGTTTTGTGTGATTGATTTTGAAGAAATTAATGACTTTTTTTTGTTAGGATGTGCTTAGTTTTTAGGGCTAGTTAGATTTCTACTTTGCTACCATACTGTATTTATCTAATTTAAGCGGTTTGGTACTCTAGATACATGTAATGGGATTTTTATAGTTGTTAATCTGTTATCTCAGGTTATGAATTTTAAGGAAAGAGAATTAAATAAGTTAAACCGTGGCATGAGTTCTGTAGATCTCAATTTCTTATGAGTTTGTTTACTTTGATAGTGTTTGCAGAAGGGTGGGCGTTAGGCCTCGATGCAAGGTGCTTAATAAGCTAGGCTTTTTTAGGCGAGGCGTGTAGCATAAATATACAACTTTTAGGGATTCTAGACGTGTTTTAAGCTTCGTTAGGGTTATTTTAGGTTGATTTGTCGGAAGTTTGCCTGAAAGTGTGCCTCAGAGTCTGAATGTGGGACCTTTGTAGTGAGTTGAGAAGGGCGCACTGGGACTGAAAAGCGGGCGACAACAGAGGTCCGGTTTTATTGATTTATTTTAGTAGCTAAAAGTCAGGAAGTCATAGGAATGGAGTCTCTATATAATGCGTCTGAGGGCCTGATAGTGGGGCTTTTGTAGTGAGACGAGAATGATGCATTGGGCCTGAAAAGCAGGCTTAGGAGTGCGCCTGGGTGAGCCTTGACAACAGGATCAGTTGTAATATCATTTTTTTTAGTAATAGTAATACCTTTATTCTAGTAGCTAATAGTCAGGAAGCCACACGAATTGAGTCTATATGTCTATTTTAATTTCATTAACCGTATCCAGCTTCCAGCCTGCAACTAAAGTGTATTTATGAAGCTCATTCTTCATAAATAGTGGTCTAGGGAACGGATTAATGTCATCTTTCAACATTCTCAACTGGTGTATTCTTTTGGTACCCTCTAATACACACTACATTGTCATAGATTATAGGATTGGAAAATAATATATCTTTGGTTCTCTCCATGAATGCTGTGCTTAATATAGGAACGGCTCATGAATGTTATAATACTTCTGTTCATAAAGCAAGCTATTTTTCTTCGTTAACTTCCATGGTACCAATAATACATTAAATGCACTTTGTTGCTCCATCAGTACCTTTTCTAATGTATCTGTTCCTATTTTTGCTTGTTCCACTCATTAACCATTTTATATTTTATGTAAAATTTACTGTTAGATCATAATGCGATTGCCGGACGATGCAGAAGTCAGTGATGAGTTATGGGACGAGGTGATTGATTGCATTAAGGTGCGGGTTGGAGACAAGGTTCCCGTAATCCGCACATTTTCAGTCAGGGCTTTATCTCGTTTCGCAAACGAGGCAGAGAACAGTGACATTCTTGATTTATTACTTGAAACATTACCTCTAGAACAGAATCCAGTGAGTCCATCTCCACCGTCATTACATCTTTGAACATCGGTATATTTTTGAACTGTCAACTCAATTCTTTGTGACATTTGCAGGATGTTCGTAAAACCATACTTCTGTCTTTACCACCCTCTAACATAACATCCACCGCCATTATTAACTGCACATTGGATGTGAGCGAATCTGTGCGCAAAACAGCTTATACTGTTTTAGCCAGTAAATTCCCTCTTCAGAGCATGAGGTAATATCCAAAATAACGCGAACTAGAGTTTCATAGTTTCAACTTTCATCTTTCTAGTCTTAACATATTAACCCGCTTATGATTTTAACAGCATTAAGCAGAGGACAATCATACTCCAGAGAGGACTTTCTGACCGTTCTGCAGCTGTGACCAAGGAGTGTATTAAACTAATGAAAGACGAGTGGCTTATGAAGTCATGCAATGGAGACCCGGTTGAGCTTCTCAAGTATCTTGATGTTGAAACGTATGAATCCATTGGGGTGTCCGTTATGGACGCACTTTTGAAAGCTGGACTGGTAAAGTTGCATGCTGGTTTAAGTATCAAGCAATTTATATCATCTGACAATAATACGACTGAAGGTCAGTGTGCACTATTTATCACTTCAATAAGAGCAGTTTATAGCCATATTTATTTCATTACAATGCTGTATGCAAATATTGTGTATATCAGGGTGCTCTACTCAGCTAATGGATGCAGAAGTTGCTTTGTATCTGAGGACTTTATGCAAGCATTTACAGACAGAGGCACAGGTATTTAGTTAAGTAACTGCAGTTAAAGGATTTTGTTTAGTTTATGCAAACGTAATCTTTTACACGCGCATTTATGGTGAAAATAGGCAAAGGGCTCTGATGCTGCCATGACATCAGGCACTGAAGCTGCAGTATACGCATCAGAAGCATCTGATAGTAACGATCTTTTGGAAAAGATTCTTCCTGAATCAGTTTCTGAGTATATCACATTGGTTAAAGCTCATATTATTGCTGGTGAGATAAATCACAAATCACAACGTTATGTCGTTATGTCAACTTATACATCGATCTACCTCTATTATCGTTTCAGGACAAACTAATCGGTTTACCGCTCGCCAACTTCTTCTGCTCGGGTCAATGCTTGATTTCTCTGACGCTACAAACCGCAAGGTCGCTGCAGTCTTCGTGGTAGAATTACTAAACAGCCCCCTTCAGCACGAGGTAGATGACGACGGGAACAGATTAGTTATAGGAGACGGGATCAGTCTAGGTGGTGAACGAGACTGGTCCGATGCAGTGTCGGGGCTTGCTAAAAAAGTACACGCCGCTCAAGGCGAATTCGAGCAAGTCGTTTTATCAGTCGTTGCTGAGCTGGCACAACCATGTAGAGAAAGAACAGCAGATTTTATGGACTGGATGCATTGTCTTTCTGTCGTTGGTCTTCTGTTAGAACACACGAAATCGTTACGTTGGATGTATGGAAACTCCATTGAACCCGCTGAGTTACTGCACTCTTTGCTACTTCCAGGGGTATGTAATATGTTGCCAGCTGGCATAGTTGCAGTCTTGCGGATATATCGTTCTTGTTCGTTCATGAATCTAATGTTCTCTCTGTAATGCAGGCCAAACACATCCACTTGGATGTTCAGAGAGCTGCTATCAGGTGTTTAGGTCTTTTTGGAATACTGGAACGCGTTCCGAGTGAAGAATTAGTAAAACAGCTACGACTATCCTTCGTTAAGGGACCGTGTTTAGTTAGTAGCATGGCTAGTAAAGCATTGATGGATCTTGCCACGTGGCACGGGCCTCAGGAAGTCGATAAAGCCACAAACCGGAATCTGTCCTCACAGTTTAAAGACCATAACAAAACCATTCACCCTGTTGACTGGAGTGATACAAACGAAGACATGGAAGTAGAGTTAATCGATCTGCTATATGCAGGGTTTGACCGAAGCGATTTCAGTCAACCGGTTGATGCTGATGAGAATGAATCTGTTCATGCAGTTCTAGCTGAAGGATTTGCAAAGATCCTACTCTTGAGTGAGAACTACCCGACAGTTTCGGTTTCGTCACATCCTATACTTTTGAGCAAGCTCATTAGTCTTTATTTCAGTAGCCGAACGTCTGAGTTGCAGAGGTTTATATTTTATAACACTTTTGTCACATTACTAATACTTTCTTAAACATATCAGTTATTTAACTTTTTTTTTTGTTTTTGAATAGGTTAAAGCAATGTCTGTCTGTTTTTTTTGAGCATTATCCATCTCTCTCATTGAATCACAAGGCAAGTAGAGTTTTTTTTTTTTTTTACTTTAGTCATTATTTTTTTGCGGTATTTCAAGTATGTATTTTTATGTACGTACAGAAATGTATATGCAAGGCGTTCCTTCCCGTCATGCGTTCAATGTGGCCTGGAATCAATGGTACTACAGGTGGATCAAACGTGGTTGTGTCCAACATGCGCAAGCGTGCAATCCAAGCTTCTCGTTTTATGCTGCAGATGTTACAGGCTCCGTTATATCCAAAAGAGGCTGACAAAATCGAAAACAACAACTTGCCAGACCAGAACGACTCTAGTTATGGAGAAGAAGGGCTTGCTATATGTATTGCAGCTGAGGTAGTCTGTTAAAACAGTTAATAATTTGTTATATTCTGTTATCGGTTTATTCCTTTATATCATCTTGTTGAATAATATTCTTGTTCATGTGATACAGATCCTGAGTTTCCAGAAGAAGAAAAATGCTGCAGAGAAATCTTATGTTTCAGCTATTTGTAAAATACTTGTATCGCTTCGTTTTAAACAAACAGAACCAGTGGCTGTAAAGCTAATGAGGCGGCTCATGAGTCGTTTAGCTGAAGCTGTATCAGCAGATAAGGATGCGTTAAAAGAGCTAAAACAAATGTCAGAACATCTTAAGGCGTGTGATACGTCTCCAGATGAACCATTGCAGCCAGAACAAGCTAATATTTTATTAGGTAACACTTTTATTGTAATAATTTCCGGTTTATCATGTATAACATTATGTGGCAATATTTTATCTGATCTATAATTCTATATGTGATATAACAGGTAAGTTGGATGTACAAATGGACATCGATGGTGATGAGTCGTCTTTGGAAGTGGAGCCCACACCGTTGCCAAAGTCCACTAGGCCCGTGCGGGGAAGGAGACGTGCAAGGCAGGAAAAAGAATCATCTTCGGATGAAGAAGACGAGACTTGTTACAACACCGTTGCTCCTGCGAATCCTGTAATGGCGAGTGTTAGATCACAAAGGGCGTGTAAGTCTGCTGCTTTGTCTAAATTGCTTTCAACCACTAAACCGGATAAGATTGTCGACGATGATGATGATGAGGATGATGATGATGACGGTGATGAGTCAGCAGTTACATCTGACGACGACTCTGAATAATATATATATAAGTATGTTTTTGTTAGTGTTGTCATCTTTGTGTTTGAGATAGCAGATGTATAAGCTGGTTGTATATATGGGGACAATCAGCAAACAGTTTGAATTTACACTTTGCATACTCTCTTTGTGAAGTGGAAGTATTTAATGTTGTACCTTAAGTATTATTTCTATTTTGGTTTATGATTTTTTTTTCTGTTAAAAAGGTAGTTAGAAGTGGTTATTGTGAATAAAGCTGTTTTGTGAAATGTTGTTCTTTTTGAGCTATTATGATGCCTCTAAATTGGCTAATCTAATCATTGCTGATGAAGTTGGTAATGGTATCCAGCATGTTACAGTAGAGGTTTGTTCACGTTGTTGCGCCATTTATGGAAACAATCTGGTACATTGTCCCAATCAATATGCCGTTCATTTCGGTTGTTAATATAATATATTATTTGTAGCATTTTTTCTTTCTAATATTCTTTCTTTGTAACATTTTTCATGTTAAAATTCATTTCTTTCTAGCTAAAAGTTAAATAAATAAAACAAGATATTATCAGTTTATCACTAGATTAACGGTACCAAGAGGTTCAAAGTCGGTAAGCACAGTGGTAACTTTACTGTTAGAATTCCAACTTTTGTTAGAGATCTATAAAATTAAGATAGCTATGTTAGCGTTTGTCATCCTCGTTTTCTAATTCACTATATATGTGAAACGCTACATATAAATGAATTAAACGATTCTTAAGATTATTTATCTAAAATTGGTTATGTATTAAATACGAATCGATGAGTTTTTAATAGTAAAATAATATAAAGTTTAAATCATAATTTATATGAGTGATTGAGCTTACTTACCCCACAATGTTGATGGGATACCAACCAAAATAATGAAAGTTTGTCCTAGAGGTTGGTTGTTTGTTTGTGCCTTGTGGTTCTTCATTCAAACAGTTTACTTTGTTAATTGTATATCACACTAGTTGTTTAAAGATATGCTTAATAGATGCTGTTGATAATTTGATTAAAAAAAAAGTCATGTTTTGAATATACTAATAAATGTATTGTTTTTTCTCCTATGGTCAATGTATCACAATTACCTACTTCATCTAGAAATAACTATTTTATTGTATTTGATAGCTATACTACTAGTTGAGTTGAGTATTGATGAATTTTCTTTATTTAGGCCGACCGCATGTTAATATTGCAAGTTCACACAAAACAAATAAAGTAGTTCTAGTGAATCGATAAAACAACTAATTCGATTGTTATAAAAATATTTTCAATTACATCTTGTTTTGAAGATATACACAACATTTCTCTACCCTCCACTAACAGTTTTCTAACAATGACTTTGAACTCGTGAAAAGTTATTTAATTAAAACATATTATATGTTAATCACATGACTACAAAACCAACAAAACGAAAATAAAATAGAAAACAGTTGAAAGATGCCAATACAAGTTAGAAAAGACCAACTTGATATAATCTTAAGCTATCATTTTAATATTTTTACTATTCTATACGTATTAAAATAAGTATATAGTCGATAAAACACACAATTTTTAAGAAATATAGTTAATACATTATGTAATAAAGTAATGAATACCATTTGTATCCATCGAAGTATACATAGCGTTAGGAACATGCAATTGTTGAATTTAGTGATTTAAGTTTACATGGCATTAGGAATATTCTTTAAAATGAACGTCTATTTTGAGACAGGAAATTGAAAAGTAGAATTATGAATTTATAATAATATAATGAAATAACAATATAACATCTCTTTTTAACCCAAGTCTAAATTTACGAGTGTTATCAACAGTTTTAAAAGGCCAACCCATTGATCAAGTTAACATCTTTATTGAGAACGAATGTTATAATCTATTCTCATATTTACAAAGAATATAAACCAAATTCACTATTTTATTATATTAATTTGATGTTATTTTTGGGCCATTTCCTTCAAATATACTTCATGAAACTAAGAAAATGATATGTTTGAAAAATATGTGAGGTGATATACAGTCCTTTATTAGGTATATTCTTTTTTCTCCTATTCAAAATTATTTGGTTAATATAACTCTTATGTAGGTTTATGGACATGCATCTTGTTTGTGGATCTAATCCAAACAAAGCTAAAAATCACCTAATCACGTGAGACACATGAACATGGCTTCAATGATTGCCTCCTTTTCACATGACCAAACCATCTCAATCTCACTTCCTTTATACTTAAACTATAAACCTGATGTTCATTTCTCCTTTATCTTTAGTTTTTGCCATAAAATACGTAACCGGTTTAAGCTCTAACACAACTTAATATTTTCAAAACTATATCTATACGCGGATTAACAGTTAACTTATAAACCAGTTAGATTGACCAAACGAGATCTGTTTAACTATACACAAACCCGCAAGTTATATGTCAGTTTATGCCATCTGCTAATGATCTCTAGATCAAGTGGTGGAAGATTTGCATTTCTCTTGGCAGATGCAGGTTCAACTCTACTTAGTGCATTGTGAGACACTGGTGGGCAATGATAGAAGACCCATGGAAACTTGGGTTCGATCCTTGAGCCAAACGGGTTTTACTAGTAATTTTACCGTCGTGTCTACGAGCGGGTGAGTTACCGGGTTTTCAATCGGTGGTAGACTCAGGATACTCTCGTAGTACTCCGTTTGGTCCAGTGAATGACCCCGAAAGTACCCGGAATTGATTCTGTTGGCCGTTAAAAAAAGTTTATCTAAGAAATTCACTCCTCTAGACTCATAATTGTCTCATAATCAATTTGTTTATTTGAGGTTATTTATTTTTGTTATGCAATAATATAACTTCGACCGGCGCCGCCCTAAGAGTAAAATATATGATGCATAGGTCGTATCCTATCTATATTAACCTCTAATCACTATCATCCTTCCCTCCAAACAAAACTCTTCTTTTCATATGTGAATACTGGTTTAATAATTTATAAGATAATGTAGGAGTATATTTTAATAAAAGCTATATATATTGGATTAGCTTTATATTTATCATCAATATACCTATAACATATATCAACATGCATCAAGTCGTCAGCACAAACACTAATTGTCGTTACTGAACATCAACTTCTGGCCGTCATCAAAGATAATAACCACCATAGCCATGCAACGGCCACCTCGCCTTGTTAAAACACTATTGTTACCACCAGAACATATTTTTTGCCCGCTAGTCGATCATACTAGTACTAATGCACCGAATCCCATTTTCCAGCATCTTGTTGGTTCCGGACAATTTTTGGAGTAATAAAAGTTTGCTTGGTTATTCAAAAAAAAAGAGAGAAAGAAGAAGAACGTCCTGTCTTTTAGAATTTGAGTTTGAATTGATTGTATTGTTTTAACAAAAAATGATAACAAAATGATAAATCATAAAGAACTTTGTAGCGGAAGAACAGTTAAAACCTTATAACACAATCAACGAGAGAATAGTTTTCATCATAACATGTTTTCATCACTCAAAAGATTGAAATGATTATAAATTAACTTACATGTATGAATCCCTAAACTCCTCATCAGACCGAGCTACACACAAAAGTTGTACAGGAAAGTGCAGGTGTGAAATGCTAAATAGAACAGTACAAGCACTGTCTATTTATAGTACAATCCCAACCACTGATAGTCTATGCTGACATCATCTTGACAATGACATCTAACAACAATAACAAACTCTAACCACTGCCTGACCTAAACACTGATAGCAAAGCACTGATGACTCTAACCACTGATAAGCATAAACTCTGATTAAGTATTGGCAGATGTTCTTCAAAGGATGATCAGACCTTTGACTTCCAGCAGACCTTTAACTTCTAGAAGATCTTTGACCCATCCGAGGTTTGGTGATACAACAGTCTTTATAACTGGCAGAGCTTTGGCACAAGGCATTTGTTAGAACTAGCAGCGGTTTGGTAGCTGGTCTTTGAAAGGAGTGAATCTAAACTTTGTTTATTCTGGATCATATAAAGCAGATCTGTTTTGGCTTTCTATCATCTGTTCTTTTGTAGGGTTCAATCCCAACAATATCCTCCTAGAACAGATGATGCCAAAACTCTTCTTTATTCATGATCTTTATGTCTCATCAGTTTTTCCCTGATTTGTACTTTGAATTGTGATTCAAAGTAGGGATGAGATCGGTATGATACCGGTACCGTACCGGTACCGATACCGCAATACCGTTACCGAAATTGGGGAAAAGTGGACACCGAATACCGTACCAAATTTCTCAGTTCGGTAACGGTACGGTACCGGTATTTCGGTATTATACCGCATTGGTACCGCTTTTGTGTTTTCCATTGGTTTACCTCAAAAAATATCAAGTAAATCCATCCATCCGTTATTAACTGAATTTGCGTAACATATAGTGGGAAAACTAGACAAATGTATGTAGTAAAAACTAAAAAATCAAAAGGAAAACATACATGGGTTCAACTTTTAACATCCAAATTCCAACATGTTTTATAAGGGTACTATTATTCATAACTCTTTAATTTAATAGTAATATTTGGAATATATTTTTCTAATAATACTGGGAGATTATGATTTATATTTGTCAAAATACTCCTTAAATTACTAATTAAAATTCGGTATTAATACCGTTTTTTACCGAAAAATACCGGTACCGGTACCGTTATTTACCGATACCAAAATTTGAAAAAATCTATTACCGATACCGGTACGGTATCGGTAAGGTACCGGTATTTCGGTAAAAAATCTCATCCCTAATTCAAAGTTCAAGGAATCTTCATCATCCTCATCCCTGCACAGTTGTAGTTCCAAAAGATCTTGAAGGTCAGCTACACCCAGGCTTAGTGCATCATTCCTTGATATACTCACAACTTTCCCATTGGACCTAAGCAGAGTCAATACATGGGTCTTTTTATCAGAGAGCCACTTTAGTATTTTTGAGTTCAATGGGTTTCTTGGAAGAGGAGTTATTTGTGATGAGAATTGCAAAGGTGAACTTTTTGAAAGCCTTTGAAAAAGATTTTCAGATTTAGCTAAAGGCTTTAATGGTTCTTTATTCAAGTCAGGCAAATATTCCTTTGTGATAGCCTGCTTACTTTTGTTAGCATCCCTTTGCTGATCTTGCTTCTCCATCTGCAGCTGCCTCTTCTTTTGGTTGAGGGCTTGAATGGTTGTTTCTAAGACCAGATCTGCACTTAGGTTCTTAACATCTTACCAATCTGGTGCATTCTGTCTTATTTGAGGGTCTTTCTTCATCGTATCAATTCTATCTGCTTCTTGTTTGAGAGCTTGGATGGACCACTCTTTGAACTGGTTATCCTCAGCTTGATAGGGTTTCTCTTTCATGATAAATCTGATGAGGTTTGCCCTTTGCTTCTTTTGAGGATCATCTTTTGGAGATTCTTTTGTCATTTTCTCATTAAGTTCTTTTGCATACTCTTTCTAATTTCTTGACTTTGCTTAGCTCATGCTGCTCCAATCTTGTTAAGTAAGTATTACCTTTCCCTTTGCTTTCTTCTTTTGCTATGTTCTTGGCTTGTCTAGTCTTCAGTTTTAGATAATCCTCAATGGTTTTGGGATTTCTATAGCCATGAAGAGATGGGAAGGTTCTTTTGGATGGATCAACTTCTGTATAGAATTGTAGCATCTCTCCTTTTACTGCAGCCAACTCTAAAGGATATGATGTCTCCATAGGGATATTTCTTTTTGGATTTTGACCTTTGAGTGACTCAGCAAAGCTAATTTGTTGTGATGATGAATGGGTGGTAACTGGTTTTGGTTTTGGATTTGTTTGGACAACAAGTGAAGATGGTATGTCATCATTTTTCACTGTAGCCATTCTTCTTCTTTTTCTAGCATAAACCAGTTTTGTTGCAGGGGCATTTGTGCAAGCCACTGCTGTTGTAACATCTGATGTTGTGACAGGTGGTTGCTGAGATGGGGAAGGCAATAACATTGAACTGTCAGTGGTTGGCCTTTTAATACCAGCAGTGGTATCCTTCATCTCCTTCTCTTTTATCCTGACATGACTTTGATTGATCCTTATTTGTGTATCTTCATCATCTGCTTGAATTTTCAGGGTTTCATCACCTCCCTTTTCCTTTTCTTTGACAGATGTTTTAGCAGAAGTTACTGAGATATTTTCCTCAGAGTCATTTTTCTCCCCCTTTTTGGCATCATCAACTCTTTCGAAGATAGGTGCAGGGGTAGTGCCAGGAATGAGAATTTTTTGATCACTTTAAGCTCTTCCTGTGTGTCTTTATACCTTGCCTCAATTTCTTCTTTGAATATCTGCACTTTTGAATCATATAACTGATTAGCATGCTGAATGTGTTGTTGAAGCAGAGGATACACTTGTGTTGCAATTCTGATGGCTTGAGCAGAGGATTGAGCAATGTTTTGAGATTTTGCAGAGTGTAACATCCGTTTCAGCACATTTTTGATATCTCCCACTGATGCCTCAATCTTTGTGACTTTATCCGTCAATTCCTTATGTTTTAGCTCATCTCCTAAGTTAATAGGATTATCTGAGCTCCTACTAGAGGTGGTAGTTTTATCTAGGGTATCATAAGCATGTGATTTATCACTTGCTTCAACGTTAGATGCCCTTTTTCTTGGTACTGGGGTCTTCCCACTGCAGCAGAGGTTACCTGGGTAGCCTCAAAAGTGGTTGCCTTCAAAGGAGACTTATATATGAAACTACTGTCCAGATGTAAATAAGAGGATTCAACATCTGTAGTAGCTGCTCCAATTGAACTATCAACAAGTATTTCATGAAATCCAAGTGATGTAGCCTCCTCAACTGTTTGTGGGATAACCAGTTGATTTTTATCAGACACAACCATTGTCAAAGTTTTGCTCTCAGAGATGTGTTGGTGAGAGTGGCCTTTTTGTGACTGACTATCAAAGGTTTCAAACAGTGATGTGGTGGTTTTAGTGATTTGACATGTGGAGAGTGGTGTGGAAGGCAGGTTTGTCTCGGGATGTAACACCCCAACCGATGGCAGAAACATCGGGATGAGACGAAAACGAGATTGCTCATTGCTCACAACATTATTAAGTGACAATAATTAATTAAACCATATTTCATTTCATAAGAATTGTCAAATACATCAATGTAACAAAACAAAGAACAATCTAACATTTGCAAAGTCATAACGAAATTGATACGTCGACATTAAACCTAACGTCTAATTTGTGTGTATCTAGTCCTTGCTATATTGTTTTCATAGTGCCATCTCCTTCAACCTGTAACATGTTTTAAAATAAAGTCAATGCAAAAGCAAAGGCGAGTACACAAGTTTAAGCATAGCATATGTATACGAATAAAGTTTTAACAATCCTCATGGCAACTAAATCTATACAAGGGCAATATCAAGGCATGCAATGCTAATAATCAAACCCGTAACGCAAACACGATGTTTTAATATGACCTCACGTGTTAAGCGATGGAGGTGGATGCGTGAATTCCTATAGCGCTAAGCATGTCAAACAAGGCTAAAAATAGTTAATGACTAAAGCACAGCACAACGTTTATCCCCAGACAAGCAACAAGTATACGATTCAAGTAGTCATGTGTATAGGATTGTTTGTGTGTTTCATAAAGTTTAAGTGTTTGTGATTTTTGTATATGGAAACATGTTACACCCAAAAAGTGATATAAAACAAATGTGGGTCGAGTGTACTCACAGAATTGCTAAGTCTTCTTTGGAAATTCCACGACGAGTTGATGAGTGGGAGAAAGGGACACCAATGCCACCTTAAATGACAACGAACATGGATGAATAATCGAACCGGAGTTGAAGATACGTGTACGTTTAGCACGGAATTTGTGTAACGACTCTAAAGTTAAATTCGTCAATAGTGCCGTAAAAGTGTTATCAAAATAATACAATAAATATATATATTTTTGGCGAAAAGAAAGTAGATAAAAGCATATTTTGACGAAACGGGATAATAGACATATATGTATTTTTTAACGAAAAGAATAATAGATAAATATATATTGTTTGTCGGAAACACGTAATATATATATATATATATATTGCCGTTAGAGAAGTATAATTTTTGAAAAGTATATAATATATATTTATTTTGCCGGAAGGAATAATATGAGTATATCTTGTCGTTAAATAGATATATACTTTGACGAAAGGAATATTAAATAAATATGTTGTTGAACGGTGTAATGAATAAATGTGTTTTGTCGAAAAGCATAAAGTGAAAATATATATATATTGCCGGAAGTGTAATAAATCAATATATATTTTATCGAAAGATGTAACGAATAAGTATATCTCTTTTGTCGTTAGATAATATATTTTGTCGAAAAAAACGTATTAACTAAATATATCTTTGTCGGGAAGTAAAATAAATATATGTATATTTTTGTCAGAAAACGGGCAGAGTTTCCCCTGTTTTAGGACGATCCCGACAACGTCAAGTGTCGATTAAATGCTTTCAAAACTCAACAATTTTATCAAAACAATACAAATATATATTTACATATCCTACTTATGTTTCCAAATTATATATAAAATTAGGTTACACAATTAAAACGATAAATGAATATGGAATAACAAGGTTTAATATACACGTCATTGCTATACCGGGCCTCGTTTCTAGATCGTTGACCCGACAGTTGACCAGGTTTGACTTTTTGACTGGAGCTAAGCCGAGTCGCACTAAACTGAACCGAGTTAACTTGTGTCGTGAAGGCCGAGCCAACTGAAACGACAAAACAACCGTCGAGTTGAGACACGAAACTGACTAAATCGGAAACAAAATAGAATAAGAGACTCGAACCTGAAACGAACCAAGACGGCTGTTGACTAGTGTTGACCCGAACCGAATCTGACTTTGACTAAGGCTGACCGTTGACTGTTTGACCACAGTTGACCAGTTGACTTTCGTTGACCAAGTTTGACCGAACATTCAAACTTAACCCGAGCCGAGATCACGCAAACTTTGAACCAAATCTGTCTGTCGACTGATGTTGACCAGCTTGACCGGGTTTGACCCAGTGTTAACCGAGTAAACTCGGACAACTGAGTCGTACCGAGCCGAGTCGCCAAACTTAACTAAACCCGAAACACTTGAGCTCGAACCCGAACCCTAATCAAGCCTGAACCGAGTCGACTCGGAGAACCGAGTCACAAAATGAAGGCCACCACCATCACTGCCGCCGTGATGAACTACTACCGCCGCCGTAGGCCATGCCGGCACCAGCTGAAACGAAACCAAACGGGGCCGGAGACGCGGATTTTTACAGATCTGAAAGAAAAAGGGAAAGAACAAGCTTAGAGGTGTTTACCGGAGGTTTTGGAGACGAACATGATGCTGGTGTTGCTGCCGTCGAGCCTGCTGCCGCCGCTGCTATGTTTCGTTTGAATCATCCACCACCACCGTCGCCCGCTGGAGGTGACGGCTGCTGCCGCCATCGATCGAAACCGCCGCCGCTGCTGCACCGCCGTTGCTGAACCGATGCATCGTCGCAGCCGCGCCGCTGCTCCGCCGCCATGCCGCCGCACCGCCGCCGCTCTATCTAGTCTCTCTCTCCTCACAGCTCCCTCTCTCTCTCTCTCTGTAAGCATCTAAGCGGGTGTGTGTGTGTCGGGTTTAAGAGATTGCAGGGGGTGTGCGAGTGTGAGGGGTGAGTGGGTGCGGCTGGAGAGGTGAAAGGGTGTCGATGGGAACTGCAGGGGAGATCAGGGATGGGGGGGCGAGGGTTGTGTGCAGGCGGGAAAGGAGAAGGGGGCAGGGAGATGAGCGTGTGGGTGAAATGTGTGAGGGTGTGGGGTTTTATTTAGTTGTAATTAGGTTTAGGGTTCAGTTAGGTTTAGGTGGTGTGTTGGGCCAAAGCTTGTTAACCCGATCTAACGTTTTTGAGTGGCCGGAACGTACCGACGAGATCCGATTTCAAGTACAAGTTTCATAAAACGTCGAATTTATTTTGTTTATTATTATTATTATTATTATTATCTAGAAAAATAATAAAAATACGAGGCGTTACACGGGAGATGGACATTTTAACATACTCTCAAATGAGGGTGATGTTATCAGTTGTGGGATATGTAAAATTCGTCGAAAAACGGGTTTCAAAACCCGCTTCGTTTATTAATCAATAATCAGTTATAAGTTTCGTTGCTTATTTATTATTCAGATTAATTTTAAACAATACATAATTAATAAATACTTTAGAATTTAAAAACCATAATTTATAAATAATAATAAATAGTGAATAAAAAATAAAATGGAGACGCCGGTTTCGAACCCGGGTCACCCGCAAGCACAAACACACACCACACCACTCCGCCACACACTTTCTTTGTGACAAATACTGAAATAAATAATACTTAATGTAAACCCGAATTCAAAACCGGAAATCAACGCGCACTCAGAACGCGGAATCGCCGGAGTAAAACCAAAACTCCGCTAATGTTGCCTTTTCCTTTTGACTAAAACGCGATAACCGACTTCGACATCAGTTATAACCGATGTCTAACCATCAATTTCAGTCAAGACCGTTACCCTTGAAGATCGAAAATCTTGACCGCGAAATCATGGTTTCTAAATTGAATCAATTGGCCTGTTTCCACTACAAATACCCACTCAAACACCTTGTAAACTTTTCGCTCAGAATCCCGCTCACTCATGAAGCTTTAGTCCACTCAGAACACGTCGCCGGAAATTCTCGCACTCGCCGGAAATCACCGGAGAACCGAAACCTTACTCCTAATCGGTACAATCATCTAAACCTTTCTTGCTATCTCTTGATTAGTAATCTAATTGCTCAACACAATAATCGAAACTGTTAAACAGTTCACTCAGCCGGAATCCGCAAATCAGAGCCGACGAAATCTTGCCGGAAATCTGAAGCAAACTCGCTGTTCTGGTATACCATATCATTTAATTTTCTGTCCATTTCAATCAAGTATAAGTCATGATCGATTAAACGGAACAGTTGTGTTCTTGTAAATGAAGAAGATGAAGTCGAATATATGTATTAATATAATTAAAACCGGATATTCAAACGGGTTAGACACACAGTCCAGCGGTGGACTGTGTGCAAATACAATATGCACGTCCCGAGTTCGAATCGCACACGTTACCGACTTTCAGAAATAAAACCAACATTTTTAAAACCTAATCAGATCAAGTCACAGTATATACGTAAGAGGAATATAATCCAGTAATTAAACAGATTAGACACACAACCCAACTGGTTGGGCTGTGCGCACTCGAACCAAAGGTCCCGAGTTCGACTCCGGGTCTCTGCAATCTGTTCGACCATATAAATCATTTTTAATAAAAATCAAATAAGGTTAAGGTTAATTAGTATATATATATATATATATATAATTAAAACAGAGAATATTTCGGGTTAGACACGTAGCTCAGTTGGTAGAGCTGCGTGCACGTATACGAGAGGTCCCGAGTTCGAACCTCACTCAGCGCATAGAAAACACAGTCTGACCGGTCAGACCCGATCAACGGTCAACGGTCAAAAAGTCAACTTTTTTTTATTTCTTTTTATTTATTTATTTAATTGAAAAATTAATTAAAAATACTTAAAAATATGATTTTTTTTAGTTAGAAAATTTCCTTAAAACTCACGAAAATAAATCTAAAAATCCCATTTAAGAGCACTAATTAAGAATACTAATCTCAAATAAAATTTATTTATTTATCGAATCATTTTGTTATTATCTAGGTTAGTTCTTCCCTTGTCAATTGAATCATAAATTCGTGCGCCTTCATCGTCATCAAAGAACGCACCCATTATGAGTGAATCTATACCAATTCCCCGTTTTAATCATGTTTTGGGGTGTATCATGTGTCGTATAATCCTTTTATTTTATTTAAACACTTGTGCATACATCATATCCGTGATAAAATGTGTATCAAATGTGTATAAATTGTTGTGTGAATTATATGTAGATTGGATTTATTATTTTCAGTGCACGCATTACATTAGGCCCATCAGTTCCCCGTGGGAGACGGGTTGAGCATCAGGAGCCTCATTAGATCGGCTCCGTTTGATTGAGCCTTGATGTCACATACATCATCATTCATGTCATATACTCATCCAAAGTGGTTTGTGATTGTTTATCTATATATGTTTGCTCACATGTGATTATTGCACAAATTTTCCTTATTAAATAAAACAAGAAATTAGTAACAATGTTTTATCAAGGTTCACTCGCCAACTTTTGTTGACCCAAAATATCCCCCGTTTTACACATGATACAGGTGATCAAGCTGAGACAGGAAACACTTAGGAAGGCCTAGAAAAATAAACAAGTTTATGCTTTGGATTAATTATGTAGTTTCATTTTCTTGTAATTGTATAAATTTTGTTTTGGATATTTAAGTTGTAATTTGAATTTAATAAATATGAAACATCTTAGTAAACATCATGAGCTTTGGTGATAACTCAATTATGCCCCGACTTTTATTCCGCTGCGGGTCGGGGTGAGACAGATTGGTATCAGAGCTTATGACTATAGGGATATAGGATAGGTTATTAGACCTTTAGAGCCTATACTATAGTTGATTAAATTTAAATTGTTTATGCGTTACATACAAAATTCATGATGTTTATATGCTTTATGTTTATTTTCACACTCAATGTTATGCAAGCATGCTCACAAATATATGTTATTATGCAATGCTCATCATGAATCATATCCTCATAACATATCATATCCATGAGAGCACACACCTCACGATTCCCATGATTTTTGCAATGATTTTTGTATTTTTCAAATCACATCAAAGTGAGTTCTCATGACGGGCATGTAGTAACTGGAAGGGTACGAGTACCGGTAGTCGGAACGTCCTGTCTAGGCTTGGCATTCATATAAATCCAAAATAAAGGACCAGTTTGCCTACCTGGGGACTAACGATGAGAGTACGAATGACCTATTAGGCCAAAGCATGCTATACCAAACGTCGTGTGAGCTAACCCCACTTTGAGTTGTCATTGTGTCTACACCTGGACACCCTCCTACCATACATCTCGCAATCATATTTTACGATTTTCATTCGGGTGATGCGAGTGTTAATCCGCCGACACCAATGTGAATCCTACCAAGCCCAATAGTCATGGGGGCCCACATGACTACACAGGCGATGGTATGGGGGACATTGGAGGCCCAAACATGAGCAAACCCAAGACATCCTATGGATGTAGTTAAATTATTACCAATTATGTTGTTTTTCATTCTTTTTACGACACATGACACCTAGAAAAAAATTCTTAAACTCACAATCTTCCTATGTATGTTCCTGTAGATGTCGGCTAGGCAACTACGTGGAGGTAGAAAGTCAGGAAGATCAAATGAACGCTTGGCCACACAAATTGCTAAACAAATGGCCGCAGTGCTTCCTGACATCATGATTCAAGTTCAACAAGCTCTCACCGCAAATCCCATCAACCCTCCCAATCAAGAAGACCAGAGCGTCGCCAACCCTCCTTCCAAAAGTGCTCCTACAAACACTTCAAATCTTGCGATCCCCCAAAGTATGAATGGACCAAAGGTGTGACCGCCCTCCTTCACTGGTTTGAAGAAATGGAGAACACTTTCCTCAATTGCGATTGTCTCGAGGACCGTAAGGTACGTTATGCAACTGGAAGACTGTTTGGGGTAGCCCTTACCTGGTGGAACACGGAAAAAGGGAAGCGAGGAGTCGAAGATGCCATGGCCTTAACATGGGAAGAGTTAAGGGAACTCATGACAAGACGCTTCTATCCAAGAAGCGAAATCAAAAAGCTGGAAGACGAATTCCACTCACTGAGACAAAAGGAAGGAGATCACACTTCCTTTAATAAGAGATTTCTCGAGCGAAACCAGATGATCCCTAATTTGTTCACCCCCGTGTACCGTTTGGTTGAACATTACATTCGAAGTCTTCCCTCAAAAATTCAAGACTCGGTTTTAAGTACTTCGCCTGCAACACTTGAAGCCGCGATGGAATTAGCTACAGAACTCACTGAAAATCGCATTCGAAACGGAAAATTCAAAGATGAAAAGAAGAAAGCACCCATAGAGACCTCAACTACAAACCACCCAGTCTCATCCTCAAGGTTTGCTGGTAAGAGGAAACGTAATGGCAAGAATTTTGCTGTCACCCAAACCAACCCTCCTATCACTGCTGCCCCAATCACCCAAATTGCTACTTCAGCGGTACCATTCAAAAAGCCGTACACCGGCCCACACCCAAAATGCAACCGCTGTCAATACCATCACCCTCCCGAAAACCCCTGCCAACATTGCACAAGCTGTGGCCGTGCGGGTCACACCATCCAAACCTGTCGTACTCTTCAACGAATGAACCGCAATCAACCCCCAACCCAAACCCACCATCAGATAGTGGGTCAAGCCAACAACCCTTACTTCTACCACCTGCACCACACGCAGCCCAAACTTACTACCAACCCAACTACCCCATGATGCAACCCATGCGAGCTTGTTACAACTGTGGGGACCCAAACCACTTCAGGAACAGTTGTCCACGCTTGGTGAACATCATCCATGCCCAAGCTCAAGCAAACCCGGTAAACCAAGCTAACCAAGCTCCCCCACCTGCCAGAGGAAGAGCTTTCAACATCAATGCCAACCAAGCTAGGGCTGACAACAACGTGGTCAACGGTACGTTTCTCATCAATGGTAGTTATGCATCCATATTATTCGATACTGGTGCGGATAAGAGCTTTGTGTCCTTAGAATTTGAACCTAGCCTCAACCAAACTCGTGTTAATCTCATGGAATCTCTAACCGTGGAAGTTGCTGACGGAAAACCCGTTTCATTAAATTCTATTATACGCAATTGTACCCTCACTCTAAACGATCATGATTTTCCAGTTGACCTCATTCCTATGAAGTTGGGAAGTTTCGATATTAAAATCGGTATGGACTGGCTCAGCCAGCATCACGCTGAAGTAGTGTGCGGCGAAAAGTTCATTCGCATTCCTCTTGCAGACGGTCAGACCCTATGTATTTTTGGGGAAACTCCTTTGAAAGGACTCAAATTAATGTCCTGCCTTCAAGCCCGAAGATATCTCCGCAAGAACTATGTCGCATTCCTAACTCACGTCGTCAAAAAGGGAAACAAGGAGTGCGAAGATATCCCAGTTGTGAAAGAATTCCCACAAGTCTTTCCCGATGACATTTCAGGACTCCCTCCTGTGAGAGAAGTCGAATTCTGCATCGATCTTGTACCTAGCGCTACACCAGTCGCAAAATCTCCTTATAGGTTAGCCCCATCCGAAATGCAAGAGCTGGCCAGTCAACTGCAGGAGCTGACTGACAAAGGATTCATACGTCCTAGCTCCTCGCCTTGGGGTGCTCCTGTTCTCTTTGTGAAGAAGAAAGATTGAACGTTTCGCATGTGCATTGATTATAGAGAACTCAACAAGTTAACGGTTAAAAATCGCTATCCACTACCTCGCATCGATGACCTCCTAGACCAACTTCAAGGTGCCACCTGCTTTTCAAAAATCGACCTTCGTTCGGGTTATCATCAGCTCAGAGTACATGAAGAAGATATCCCAAAGACTGCCTTCCGGACTCGTTATGGTCATTACGAATTCATGGTCATGCCATTCGGTTTAACCAACACCCCCGCTGTCTTCATGGATCTAATGAATAGGGTATGCAAACCCTACCTCGACCGTTTCGTCATAGTCTTCATCGACGATATTCTTATCTACTCCAAGTCTATATCCGATCATGAGCGACACCTTCGACTCATCCTTACACTCTTAAGGACTGAAAAGCTCTACGCTAAATTCTCAAAATGTGAATTCTGGTTAGGAGAAGTACAATTCCTTGGACATGTCGTCAATGACAAGGGAATTCATGTTGATCCTTCAAATCAAGGCAGTGCAAGAATGGTAAGCGCCACGTACCCCTACTGAAGTTAGGTCATTTCTTGGTTTGGCTGGTTATTATCGACGCTTCATTGCCAATTTTTCCCGTATTGCTGTACCAATCACGGCCTTGACTCATAAAGGAAAACTCTTCATATGGGGACCTAAGCAAGAAGAGGCCTTCCAGACTTTAAAGCAAAAACTCTGTGACGCACCTATCCTCACACTCCATGAAGGTTGTGATGACTTCGTAATTTATTGCGACGCGTCAGGGCAAGCACTAGGATGTGTATTGATGCAAAGAGGAAAAGTGATAGCCTATGCTTCTAGGCAACTCAAGCTTCATGAGAAGAATTACACCACCCACGACCTGGAACTTGGAGCCGTTGTGTTCGTTCTCAAGATATGGAGACATTACCTCTACGGTACCAAGTGTGAAATATACACTGACCACAAAAGTCTCCAACATATCTTCAACCAAAAGGAGTTGACTATGAGGCAACGAAGATGGGTCGAACTTCTCAATGACTACGACTGTGAAATTCGGTATCATCCTGGCAAGGCAAACGTGGTGGCTGATGCGCTCAGTCAAAAAGGTTATGCGAACTCCATTCGTCTTCTATGTTCGCAAATCATAACCGACATTAAAGATCGAATCCGAGCAGCTCAACATGTTTCTGTAACAGAAAATGACGTACGCGATGAGCTGTCGTGTGGAGCTGAACTAAAAATCGAAACCAAATCCGACGGTATTCTATACTATTTAAATCGTATATGGATTCCTCATCGCGATAACCTTCGTGATTTCCTCATGAATGAGGCGCACAAAACACGATACTCTGTACACCCAGGAGCCGACAAGATGTATCAAGACCTACGATACACCTACTGGTGGCCTGGCATGAAAAAGGATATCGCTGTTTTTGTTTCCAAGTGCCTTACCTGTTCCAAAGTAAAAGCTGAACATCAAAGACTTTCAGGACTTCTAGTCCAACCCGAAATACCTGTATGGAAGTGGGAAAACATAACCATGGATTTCATTACCCGGTTACCTCGCACCTCCAGTGGGTATGACACCATATGGGTAATAATCGATCGTCTTACAAAGTCATCTCACTTCATCCCGATTCGCGAGGACTTCAAGAACGAGAAGTTAGCTCGTATCTACATTAGCGAGATCGTAAGCCGTCATGGTGTACCATTAAGCATCATTTCAGACCGTGATGGTCGTTTCACTTCACGAACATGGCAAGCCGTACAAACCGCTTTGGGTACACGATTAGACCTCAGTACCGCTTTTCATCCTCAAACTGATGGTCAATCTGAACGCACCATCCAAACCCTTGAAGACATGCTGCGAGCATGTGTCATAGATTTCAAAGGGAACTGGGACGCTCATCTACCATTAGTTGAATTTTCGTACGACAATAGCTATCATTCAAGTATCGGCATGGCTCCTTTCGAAGCTTTATATGGTCGTTAGTGCCGATCTCCAGTATGTTGGCACGAAATTGGGGAATCACAAATCACCGGTCCAGAATTAATTCAAGAAACAACCGACAAGGTCATTCAAATTCGAAACAATCTTCTAGCGGCTCAAAGTCGTCAAAAGAGTTATGCAGACAAACGACGAAAGCCCTTGGAGTTTGACATTGGTGATCAAGTACTTTTAAAAGTATCACCGTGGAAGGGAGTGGTTCGTTTTGGCAAGAAGGGCAAGCTAGCACCACGCTACGTAGGACCTTTCAAGATACTCGAAAGAGTAGGACCTGTAGCATACAAGCTTGACCTACCAGAAGAGCTCAACAGAATTCATCCCACATTCCACGTATCAAACTTGAAGAAGTGCCTCGCCGATGAAAACCTCCATATTCCTCTAGAAGACATTCAAGTCGATGAATCTATGCATTTCATTGAAAGACCAGTAGAAATCATGGACTTCGGAGAGAAGCGTTTAAGACGAAGTCGTATTCCAATTGTCAGGGTACGTTGGGAGTCGAAACGAGGACCCGAGTTTACTTGGGAACGTGAAGACTCAATGCGCGAAAAATACCCGCATCTTTTTCCAGTTACCACTACTACTTAAATTTCGGGACGAAATTACTAAAAGTAGGGGACACTCTAACATTCGTCGAAAAACGGGTTTCAAAACCCGCTTCGTTTATTAATCAATAATCAGTTATAAGTTTTGTTGCGTATTTATTATTCAGATTAATTTTAAACAATACATAATTAATAAATACTTTAGAATTTAAAAACCATAATTTATAAATAATAATAAATAGTGAATAAAAAATAAAATGGAGACGCCGGGTTTCGAACCCGGGTCACCCGCAAGCACAAACACACACCACACCACTCCGCCACACACTTTCTTTGTGACAAATACTGAAATAAATAATACTTAATGTAAACCCGAATTCAAAACCGGAAATCAACGCGCACTCAGAACGCGGAATCGCCGGAGTAAATCCAAAACTCCGCTAATGTTGCCTTTTCCTTTTGACTAAAACGCGATAACCGACTTCGACATCAGTTATAACCGATGTCTAACCATCAATTTCAGTCAAGACCGTTACCCTTGAAGATCGAAAATCTTGACCGCGAAATCATGGTTTCTAAATTGAATCAATTGGCCTTTTTTCCACTACAAATACCCACTCAAACACCTTGTAAACTTTTTGCTCAGAATCCCGCTCACTCATGAAGCTTTAGTCCACTCAGAACACGTCGCCGGAAATTCTCGCACTCGCCGGAAAATCACCGGAGAACCGAAACCTTACTCCTAATCGGTACAATCATCTAAACCTTTCTTGCTATCTCTTGGTTAGTAATCTAATTGCACAACACAATAATCGAAACTGGTAAACAGTTCATGTCACACCCCGACCCGCAGCGGAATAAAAGTCGGTGCATAACTGGGTTATCACCAAAGCTCATGATGTTTACTAAAATGTTTCATATTTATTAAATTCAAATTACAACTTAAATATCCAAATCAAAATTCATACAATTACAAGGAAATGAAACTATGTAAACAATCCAAAGCTTAAACTGATTTATTCTTCTAGGCCTTCCTATGTGTTTCTTGCCTCAACTGGATCACCTGTATCATGTGTAAAACGGGGGATTTTTTTGGTCAACAAAAGTTGGCGAGTGAACCTTGATAAAACATTGTTATTAATTTCTTTTTTATTTAATATTGAAAATTTGTGCAATAATCACATGTGAGCAAACATATATAAATAACAAACACAAACCACTTTGAATGAGTATATGATATGAATGATGATGAATGTGAGATCAAGGCTCAATCAAACGGAGCCGATCGTATGAGGCACCTGATGCTCAACCCGTCTCCCACGGGGAACTGATGGGCCTAATGATATGCGTGCATTGAAAATGATAAATCCAAACTACATATAATCCACACAACAATTGATACACATTTGATCACGGATATGATGTATGCACAAGTGTTTAAATAAAATAAAAAGATTATACGACACATGATAAACCCAAAACATGATTAAAACGGGGAATTGATAGAGATTCACTCACATTGGGTGCGTTCTTTGATGACGTTGGATGCGCACGAATTTTAGGATTTGATCGACGAGGGAAAAACTAACCTAAAATAGTAACGAAATGATTCGGTAAATAAACGGATTTTATTTGAGTTTAATACTTTTAATTCTTAATCTTAATGGGATTTCTAGATTTGTTTTTGTGAGTTTAAGGACATTTTCTAACTTTAAAAATATTATTTTTAAGTATTTTTAAATGAATTTCTGATTAAATAAATTAATAAAAAAAATAAAAATATTGACTTTTGACCCTGTTGACCGTTGACCGTTGACCGGTCGGACTGTGTGTTTGTATGCGCTGAGTGAGGTTCGAACTCGGGACCTCTCGTATACGTGCACGCAGCTCTACCAACTGAGCTACGTGTCTAACCAGAAATATTTTCTATTTTAATTATATATATATACTAATTAACCGTTATCTTATTTAGTTTATTTCAAAAAGGATTTAATATGGCCGAACCGACTTCAGTGACCCGGAGTCGAACTCGGGACGTTCGGTTCTAGTGCGCACAGCCCAACCAGTTGGGCTGTGTGTCTAACCTTGTTTAACTACAGATTTATATTATATTTGTATACATGTTGAAGAATGATCTGAGTAGGTTTTAAAAAAGATTGGTTTTATTTCTGAAAATCGGTAACATATGCGATTCGAACTCGTGACGTGCGTGTTATGTTGCACACAGTCCACCGCTGGACTCTGTGTCTAACCCGGTTAAATCTTCAGTTTTAATTAAACTTATACACATTGTTCAACTTCGTCTTCTTCGCTTAACATTTCAAAACAGTGAATTCCGACTGTTCTGTTTAATCGATCTTAACTTATATTTGATTGAATTGAAAAGAGAAATGAGATGACATGGTATACCAGAACGGCGAGTTTGCTTCAGGTTTTCAGGCAAAGACTCGTAGTCTCCGAACTGCGGATTCCGGCTGAGGGAAACTGTTTAACAGTTTTGATTACTGAATTGAGCAATTAGATTATAAATCGAAAGATAGCAAGAGAAATTTAGATGATTGTACCGTCTGAAGAAAATCGCGGTTTTCCGTTCAGTGATTCCGGCGAAATTGAACTTTCCGGCGACGTGCTAAAGCTTCGAGAGATTGTGCGATTTTGAGCGAAAAGGTTACCAGAGGTTTGGGTGGGTATTTATAGGGAAGAACAGGATGTATTGGGTCCGAATTTTGGTCTTGATTCGCGGTCAAAGTTTTTCCGGCGGTTACGACTGAAATTGAGGGCCGGCAACGGTTATGATTTGTGTCGATGATCGGTTATCGCGTTTTAGTCAAGAGAGAAATGGCCAAAATCGCGGATTGCCGGATTTTCGGTGATTGCAAGTTCTGAGCGCGCGGTGATTCTCCGGTTTTGAATTCGGGTTTTATTTTAAGTATTATTTATTTCGGTATTTTATTAAAGAAGGCGTGTGGCGGAGCGGTGTGTTGTGTGTTTAGGTTTATGGGTGACCCGGGTTCGAAACCCGGCGTCCCCATTTTATTTTTTCACACCATTTACTATTATTTATAAATTATGGTTTTTAAATTCTAATATATTTATTAATTATGTATCGTTAAAAATTAGTTTGAGCAATAAATACGCAACGAAAAATTTTAACTGGATATTTGATTAATAAACAAAGCGTGTTTTGGAAACTCGTTTTTCGACGGATGTTACAGTATCCCCTACTTTTAGAAATTTCGTCCTGAAATTTAAGTAGTAGTGGTAACAGGAAAAAGATGCGGGTATTTCTCGCGCATTGAGTCTTCACGTTCCCAAGTAAACTCAGGTCCTCGTTTCGACTCCCAACGTACCCTGACAATTGGAATACGACTTCGTGTTAAACGCTTCTCTCCGAAGTCCATGATTTCTACTGGTCTTTCAAGGAAGTGCATAGATTCAACGATCTGAATGTCTTCTAGCGGAATATGGAGGTTTTCATCGGCGAGGCACTTCTTCAAGTTTGATACGTGGAATGTGGGATGAATTCTGTTGAGCTCTTCTGGTAGGTCAAGCTTGTATGCTACAGGACCTACTCTTTCGAGTATCTTGAAAGGTCCTACGTAGCGTGGTGCTAGCTTGCCCTTCTGGCCAAAACGAACCACTCCCTTCCACGGTGATACTTTTAAAAGTACTTGATCCCCAATGTCAAACTCCAAGGGCTTTCGTCGTATGGTCGGAATGTGTCCAGGTGTAGACACAATGACGACTCAAAGTGGGGTTAGCTCACACGACGTTTGGTATAGCATGCTTTGGCCTAATAGGTACTTCGTACTCTCATCGTTAGTCCCCAGGTAGGCAAACTGGTCCTTTACTTTGGATTTATACGAATGCCAGCCTAGACAGGACGTTCCGACTATCGGTACTGGTACCCTTCCAGTTACTACATGCCCGTCATGAGAACTCACTTTGATGAGATTTGAAAATACAAAAATCGTTGTAAAAGCAATCATGAAAATGATGTGATGTGTGCTTTCATGGATATGATATGTTATGATAAGATGATTCATGATAGACATTATATGATAATATATACTTATGAACATGCTTGCATAACATTGAATGTAACATTTAACATAAAACATATAAGCATCATGAAATTTGGCATGTAACACACAAAAATCTTAAAAATTTCTAAACAACTATAGTATAGGCTCTAAGGGTCTAATAACCTAGCCTATATCCCTATAGTCATGGCTCTGATACCAATCTGTCACACCCCGACCCGCAGCGGAATAAGAGTCGGGGCATAATTGGGTTATCACCAAAGCTCATGATAATTACTATTATGTTTCATATTTATTTAAAATCGAAATTACATTCTCAATAATCCAAGCATGTCCATACAAATTCAAAGAAAATAACCAACTAAACAATTCCAAGCTCTAAATCATTTTATTCTTCTAGTCCAATCCTATGTGTTTCTGGCTGCAGCTGGTTCACCTGTATCATGTGTAAAAATAGGGGTTTTTGGGTCAACATAAGTTGGCGAGTGAACCTTGTTAGATAAACATTTATTATTTATTTACTTGTTATTTTATCAAGGAAAAATTGTGCATAATCATAAGTTAGCAAATGATAAATAATCAATCAGTAACAATGTTAACCACAAATTATAACATACAATAACATACCAACAACATACCATAACATATCAACTTGCATAAATATAAAACATGAATGAAACTGTGCGATCAAGGCTCAATCAAACGGAGCCGATCGTATTGCATGTACTGAAAATGATAAATGTCTGTGCGATCAAGGCTCAATCAAACGGAGCCGATCGTATGTTGGCACGCCAGGTTCACGCTCATAATGTAATGGGGAACATGCTCAACGCTCATAATGTAATGGGGAGCGGCGGCCTATGAAATTGCATGTACTGAAAATAATGAATTAAATCTAACAATAACCACACAAACAATTGAATCAAACTGAATACACATTTGTCCATGGTATGATGTATGCACAATGATTTAAGTATAATAAGTAGCAAGACACATGATGCACCCCAAAAACGTGATTAAAACGGGGAATTTGTAAAGATTCACTCACATTGGGTGCGTTTGATTGGAGATGGTGAGATGCGCACGAGTTGTAAGAGCGGAACAACGAGAATTAACTAACCTAAATAATAACGGAAAATATAGTAAATGAATGGATTTTATTAAGGATTTTAATAGAATTTTTAGATATATTTTTACGAGCTTAAGGCTATTTCCTATCTTTAAAAACATTATTTTTAAGTATTTTTAATTGATTTTTAAATTAAATTAAATAATTAAAAATATAAAAATATGTTGACTTTTTGGGTTGACCGTTGACTTTTTGACTTTGACTGTTTGACCGGTTTATTGTGTGACTGAAATGCGCTGGGTGAGGCTCGAACCCGAGACCTCCTGTACGCGTGCACGCAGCTCTACCAACTGAGCTACGTGTCTAACCCGAAATAATTCTGTTTTTAATTATACTTATATATTAATTCAATTTATCCAAAATTCTTTTAATTTCAAAAACATTTTAATTCATCGAACTGGTGCCACTAACAGGTTTCGAACCCGGGACTTGTGCTTTAACATCACACACAGTCCACCGCTGGACTGTGTGTCCAACTTGGTTAATATACAACTTTTTATTATACTTAACAACTAACGTAAACTAACCCGGTTCAGTTAGAAAAATAAAACGTTTTTATTACATAGAGGGTGCGTGTATCAGGGATCGAACTCGGGACGTATGCGTGTTTTTGTTCGCACACAGTCCACCGCTGGACTGTGTGTCTAACCCGTTCAAAATACCAATTTTAATTATTCTTATATTGTTAGCGTAGTTCATCTTCTTCGTTGGTTTTTTACAGACCGCAGATTACACCATTATATGTTGTTAATTCGATTGTTAAACATTGCACAGACTAATATGAGATAGCAGGGATGATAATTAGAAGTAAACATACCGGTGAACGATTTATTACAGAATTCCGGCAAGGCGTCGGTCTCTGTTTTTATGAACTTCAACTGAGCAAATCAATTAATCGTTTTGATTAGCTAATCATGGAACTGAAGTGCTAAACAAACGTTAACAGTGTGTTTGAAGGTCCTTACCGTTTCACAGACGAAAATAAAGATCTCCAGAAATTTTCCGGCGAACTGGAATTATCCGATAACGGCGTCTGAATTCGATTTCAAGTGAAAGGTTTGAGTTAGAAATAGCTTAACAATTGTTAGACTACGACGGTATTGAAGGACTTACCGTTTTGATGCAGAATACGGTTTTCCAGTGAACTTGCAGAAATTTCCGGCGAATAAAATAAACTTCTCCGGTGGACTGTAAAGTGTGCGGAAATGTAATTTGAGGTTTGTGGAATGTTTCTGAGTCGTGAAGGAGTACAAAGATGGAAGTAAAACTGGAATTGAAGATTTTCGGTTATAAAAACCGATCCACTTCTAGAATTCAAGTTCATTCAAGGCAACTTGATTAAAAACGTCGATATATCGGTTATACTCATTGAACCGTGAGTATTCAGATCGCCTTTGCGCGTTTGATAACCGATTTCAGTTACAATTGGCGTAACCGATTGATTTACATTCGTCTATAAGATTTATTTGTTTCCTATAGATGACAGAAAACAAACAAGTGACGGAGTGGTTAAGCGTGTGAGTGTTAAGTCTTTGGAGTTACAACCTGGCTGACCTGGGTTCGAGTCCCGGCAGCCACATTTTATTTTTATTTATTTTATTTTTACTTTTTATCAAATATAATTTTTATAGTTTAGTTTGTTTATTAATTATGTAACATTAAAAATCAAAATAGCCATAAATACGCAACGTGACATTTATAACTTGATATTCGATTACAAAACGGAGCGGATTTGGAAACCCGTTTTTGACAAATGTTACAGAATCTGTGCTGATTTCGCTTTGGGAGCCATGATTATCAGAGGAAATAGTTATGAGAATTTTGAAATGGCACAGTAGAAGTGAAGACTCTGTTTGTGGATGAAATAGGGTTTTATAGGGTTTTCAAAAAGTGATGATGACGTGGCATCTGATGCAACGACTGTCGAATAACATCTGTCCACGTGTAACCTCTGATTGACAATGGAAGACAGTTGTTTGGCTAACCACTGACAGAGTAACTTATCAGTGGTTGTGACCAAATGTTAATACTATTAAAGGTTTCACATCAGTGGATAGGTTTTTCTATCCAACAGTGTTTTTAGGCTATCAGAGTTTTGAATAGACTTTAAGGATTTATTGAAAAATTCAATTTTAACTATTTTTAAGGATGAATTTCTGATGTTCTAAAAACATTTTATTGCTATTTACACATGGATCACAAGAAAATTTGTTTTTAATCCATGTTTAACATTTTAAGCCTAGAAATTAAGCTGTCAAATGTGGAAGCATCAAGTGCTTTTGTTAACACATCTGCTAGTTGATCCTCGGTATGAACATGTTGTAAAGAAATCTGACCTTTTCCATAGCAATCCCTCACAAAGTGATGTCTGATGTCAAAGAGTTTGTTAAAATTTTGATAATTTGCAAGGATAGTTTTGACAGATCAAAATGTCCTTCTGAGATTTTTCAATGACACAAGTTTTTAAACCTTTTCAGTCAAAGCTTCATTCACATGCTCGTTCTTGTGTACAAACACTTTACAGGCCTTGGCAGAGGTTGAATATCTCAGATGGTACAACTATTTTGTCTGTAGGGACAGGTTTCAAGGACATTTAAATCTGATTTGAACTAGTCATTATCCAGAGTCTTTTTGAATCACTATCAGAGGAAGTATCTTCCCTTTCTAAAAATAGGGTTCAACTTCAGGTAGGTACTTAAGTTTTGTCTATAAAAAACAAGCAAAACTCAAGGTGTATTATCTCCAAAAAAAAATCAGAAGAGAAATACAAAACTTGATATAAACAAGAAATTTCTATTATAAAACTCGTAGAAAATTTCGTGATACGTGAATCAATTACATCTGATAGATTTCCAGCAATCCTTTTGAGAAATTTATGAATTAAGAGTTCATCTCAGTCATTTTTATGAGACTGATATGGATCCTCTTCATCAACTAATCCCGAAATCAACATCGGCTCAAACACAATAAAACCACATGAATCATGAATTTCCACACAGTTTCGACTCCGTTTTCAACGATTATGAATTGCACAATATCAACGAGATCGAGCTGATTCGTTTTAAGTCAAATTGACGATTAGATCAATTCGACCGACCAAGCTCTGATACCAATTGTTAGAATCTGAGTTTGAATTGATTGTATTGTTTTAACCAAAAATGATAACAAAATGATAAATCATAAAGAACTTTGCAGCGGTAGAACAGTTAAAACTTTATAACACAATCAACGAGAGAATAGTTTTCATCATAACATGTTTTCATTACTCAAAAGATTGAAATGATTACAAAGTAACTTACATGTATGAATCCCTAAACTCCCCCTCGACCGAGCTACACACAAAAGTTGTACAGGAAAGTGCAGGTGTGAAAAGCTAAATAGAACAGTAAAGCACTGTCTATTTATAGTACAATCCTAAGCACTGATAGTCTATGCTGACATCATCTTGACAATGACATCTAACAACAATAACAAACTCTAACCACTGCCTAACCTAAACACTGATAGAAAAGCACTGATGACCCTAACCACTGATAAGCATAGACTCTGATGAAGTATTGGCAGATGTTCTTCAAAGGACGATCAGACCTTTGACTTCCAGCAGACCTTTAACTTCTAGCAGATCTTTGACCCATCCGAGGTTTGGTGATACAACAGTCTTTATAACTGGCAGAGCTTTGGCACAAGGCATTTGTTAGAACTAGCAGCGGTTTGGTAGATGGTCTTTGAAAGAAGTGAATCTAAACTCTGTTTATTCTGGATCATATAGAGCAGATCTGTTATGGCTTCTATCATCTGTTCTTTTGTAGGGTTCAATTCTAACAACCATAGTAGCGATATTAAGATTTCTTATAAACCGTAGTAATGATATTAAGGTTTCTTATAAATGTGACAAGTGGTACACATTCAATACCATTTGTCCTTAACGTGCAATTAGACAATAGTAATGATATTAAGATTTCTTATAAGTGTGATAAGTATTACACGTTCAATACCATTTTGCGATTAGACAATAGTAATGATATTAAGATTTCTTATAAAGGTGATAAGTGTTACACATTCAATACCATTTGTCATTAGCATGCGATTAGACAACAGTAATGATAGATTTTTTATAAATGTGATACCGATAGTGTTACTCACTGTTACATACTTTATAATGATATGAAGTTTCTTATGTACATGTTACCATGCTTATGATGATTCTTATTGTTTTCTAGTTTCTGTTTATTTGTTTGTTTCATCATTTAATTCTACTATTGTATATAAATAAGTTTTAATTTTACATATATACAATTACAAACTTTAAAAATTTCATATATACCCCATAACAAGCGAAAAATATTATATATACCCTTACACAAACTAAAAATATCATATATGCCCTTACAAAATAGTTAAAATATCAAATATACCCAATTTATTAAAAAAATTAATAAATAATTATTTTACACTTATTTTTTAACTTCTTAGTTTTCATATATGCTTATCTTTTAACTTTATTTTTCTATATAACACATTTTAAGCTATAAATTTACTTTTCCCTATTTTTGTTTTTATATTTTTTTTCCGTAAACAATAGTATTCTCCATATATATGATATTTAAACTAAATAAATTAAGCTAGAAAATAGTATATAATATTTGAAGTCAAAGGTTATATATAAGATTTCAAAGTTATAGAAAAAAAGGTAAAATTGTGTTTTATTAAATTATTTTTGATAAATTGGGTAAATATGGTATTTCAACTACTTTGTAAGGGTATGTATGTTATTTGTAATTTTGTAAAAGTATGTATGATATTTATAATTTTTAAGATATATATATATATATATATATGTGTGTGTGTGTGTGTGTGTGTGATATTTTACAAGTTTGCAGAAGTATATAATCAATGTTCAATCCATCTCAAAACTATACATTAAATTTGTAAGATTTAATGTCAAGGATATATATATATATATATATATATATATATATATATATATATATATATATATAGTGTCACAACAATCTAATTGTTATGGTGAAACTTATTTTTACAAATTAACTTAAAAATATGAAAATTATTTTTGAAAAGAATAAAAAGCATCTACTAAAAATATATAATATGAGTTTACAACACTACCAAGTACCAACAAGCATTCGGTGTAAAGAGGTCCAATGGCTATTATTAGACACCATGAACAAAGTGTGTGATTTCTCCATTATTAAAGTAGTCGTTTACAACACTAAAATGCTCGTGCTTGACCTCTACAACTACTTTGTGGGATAACGTATCCATGAAAATTTTAAAATATTGTTTATCAATAAATATAATAATAGTCCCATATGATATTTGTGTCCTCAAAACATAGGATACGATTAGCCTCGTCACGAGAGAATTCTTATAACATGACTCCATCTTAAAGTGTTAATCCGTTAGATAGAGTGAGAGGGTAATGTAGAGCACACAACGGGCACATACTATAAATTAATACACATACTTTGTATAAGTTTTATAATATTTATTTTTAGAAAAGTGATTTTAGTTGGGGTTGTTAACCACATCTTAAAATTACTTTACACGCTTTTTACACGGTTTAGTCGGGTTGTTAACCACGTCTTAAAATTACTTTGTGTTTTTGAAACACTTTTTAGACAATGACATAGGAACCTTGACTTATAAGCGGTTATATAAAAAAATAGTTTGCAATTTAAATCTAAAATGTCCAAATTCCAAACAAATCAATCCATATGTATATTCAACATAGTCGAATCGAAACCTCCTAAAATCGATTCAATACACACTGAACCCGAAAGTCTACAATATTGACGTGCAAAACAACAATTTGTTGCTAAATCAATTCAATATTAATATCCATTAATAAACTACATTTAAACTAAGGAATACTCAACCTGTTAAAAAATCGACGTCAAATCCTTCATTGTCTTTTTTTTATTATTATTATTTCTTCACACGTAGCCTCTTTCGTGTCGTTCCACTTTTAAAATAAAATATATAAAAGGTTAAAATTATTAAAAATTAGTTAACATTGACGAACAAATTTGTGTGTTTTTTCGGAGTGAGTTTTTCGGTGTTCTGGTATTGTCGAGTCGGATTCATTTAACTGTATGTGAGTGTGAGTATGTGCGTGCATGTTATCTTGTATATATTTATGCACGTCTAACATAGATTGAAGAACTATATATCCACATTCTCATCTGTCGCTTTGTTACTTGCATTATAATAAATTAATAATTTATATTCAAAATTTATGAAAATCCAACTTGATATGAAACATAGTTTTATCTACATTAAACGTTAGCTGAGTAGTCCAATCGCCCTTGATGTGTTCACCTAGTCGACGAACCATTTCCATGAGGTGAATCTACCACATGTCTTATTTTCCATCATTTATACGGTGATCAATAGTTCTCCATTGAGGTGAATCTGCCATATGTCTTAATTTTCCAATTTTGCTACCTTCTCGTTTGCAAATGACCATTTCAGTCTTGGTATCATCGGGAGATACCACAACATTTTAGCCGGTGCTTAATTCTTCATCACATCATTTGTTTCACTTTTATGCTTATACCTAGATGCGTTACAATTAAAACGTTTATGATGATATTTGTGCTTTTTTCTATACAACATATAATCATTTGGACATGCATGTATTCTTTCAACTTCCAATCCCATTTGGCATATCATTTTTTTTGCTTGGTATAACGAACGTGGTAACTCGTTACTTTCCGGAAGCATGTCATTTAATAGCACCAATAGATTTGTGAAACTCGTTTCACTTTATTCGTGTGTTGACTTTAAGGTAGACAACCTTAAAACAACACGAAGTTTTGAATATTTCTTACAACCAATATATAATGGTTTTTCCTCATTTTGAAGTAATTTTCTTAATTTTTCTTGCTCATTACAACTACTATTTGTCTCTAAATCATTATACATTTCATTAAAGTTATCATTGTCTTCATTTAAAGTGTCATATATTCGTGATGAATATCTTGTTCGTTATTATATGTTTTATCATTGTCTATATTGAATGATGACGTGCTACAATTAGAAAGCAATTCCTCAGGCTTTTACCAACAAGTTTATCCAGGCATAAAGTTATCTCTCAACAAATGAAACTTTATGTCTTTAATATCATGTTTTCGGAAATTTTTACACAATGGAAAAGGACAAAAAATGAGTTGATATCCTGCATTCACCCGATGAGCTTCGGCGATCTTAAGAAAACTTTGAACACCCGTCATATACATTGCGCTAGTAGGACTTTGTACATCCAATCATCACGATCCGTCTGAAAACTAAAATAAACAAATAAATAATATGCACGTATGCAAATGATTTAAAGCGGCTCTATGGCGGTGAACCCACTTTTTGAATATTCTATCTCACATGCATATATTTTAACGAGACAACTTTTAAGAGAAAATCGACAGCAAAAACCGCAAACTTGTGGGAATCGAAGAAACACCATCCGATTTTTCTTAAATGTCACCTAATTAAAATGTATACATATCCCGAATGGAAGGGTACATATATCCTAAAGGGTTAACCTAAGTGTATATATATTTACCTATATGTAAATATTATATTTTTACCCATTTAATATAAGTGGGAATATATATATATATATATATATATATATATATATATATATATATATAATATTTAATACAAAATATTTTAAAATAAAAATAAATTATACAAACTTAAACATACATTGTTACTATATATAAAACAAAGTTTGATATTAAAACATAGTGATAAATAAAAAAAGTTAAATTATAACACATAAAAGTAAGCTAAAAAATCATATTTTTTAAAAACACAAATTGTTATTATATATAAAACAAAGTTTGATGTTGAAACATAGTTAAATGTAAAAAAGTTAAATTATAACAATTAAAAGCAAGTAAAGCATATAAATTCACATAACTACTAATTATACAACTAAATATGACATTAATATCCGTAAAAAAATTACTAACCTCGTAGCTTTTAAAGGTTATCAATGGTGGGTGAATAGAATGAAGAAGTTTGGTGGAGATGGTGGGTAGACAATCTAGTTTGGATGGACGAGGGTTACAAATGTTTTTTATGAGTTTTGCGATTTATTGGACACGGTTTGTTTATAACACCGACTAAAACTACGAAAAAAATAACATAAGTCGCGGTATATATATTAAGTTGCTGTTTACAAGGTATTTTTCTTTATAGTTGTCGAATATGGAGTTGTGGATGTATCTTGCTTACTTTTTTACTAGTGACAGACTAAATATATAAAATTTCTTTACATGAATAATATGCTTTAAGGATGACCTTCTGACATCGAAAGAAAGTGCTACACATTCAATTTCCATATCTCCATGGTGTTGTATATGGTGGGGTGTTGTTTATTCCAGGGGTGGAGATGTTTACTGGTAGGGTGGTGATGGTGGTTAGAGGCAACTTGTAAGGAGGTAGTGCTGTTCCTCTACATTAAGCATCAAATAATAATGTAATATTTGGTGAATATCTTATACTCGTTTGGAAATCAAAATCAAAATACAAAAATTAGTTTTAACAATAAAAATGACGTGTGTAAATCTCTAATACCGTCATACTTCCAAGGCTTTGACGGGAAACCTATTTTGCAATATGACACACGTAATAGGGAGGGTGTTCTCCCAACTAATTAGGGCTCTAAGAACCCTATCAATGTGTGTCGAAAACCTTACCATATGAAAAAAATCCTAATGATTCTTATATGTTATAATGTAAATAAATCAATCAATAACAATAGATAACATAAACACAAATATAACCGATGAACATAATTAATACCATAAAGACCCATTTCAATCCGTTTAAAGAACACCGGAATTTAATTTTCCTTATGTGTTAAATAGAAGTTATAACATCATAGTTTTTATATTGTTATCCTGGAAATTTTTACTACATAATGGTTTTAAGCTCTTGAGGCGTTTTTTAGTTCACATTACTTGAATCTTTCACAATTCTAACACAAATCAAGTTTCAAATTATGCTTTCTATAATGGTTTTGATGAGTTTTTAACTAGTTTTTTTTGTTCAAAATGACTTTATTTTCAATTATCATGATCTTTGTAATGGTAAGGTGAAGGTGAACGAATAGTATATTTAACCTTTTTCATATAAGATTGGATACCTTAAATTCAGACTTGAAGGTGGCAAGGTGAAGGTGCATGGATAATGGGTTTGGAAGTTAACAAGTTTTAGTTGTGGATATATTTTATGTTTTGGAACTGGATAGTTGATGCGTTTTGTTTTTTTAACTTGGTACATTTTTTTCATGATTATAATTACGTGTTTGATATTTTTCGTTCTTGGATTATTTGATAATGGTTATTGATTCATGATAATTAGTTTGATTTATTTTAATGTGAAATTGCTTGATTGATTCCTTTTGTTGTCAGTATATGATGAAGCAAATATAAAGAAGAGATGATTTAGATGCATAATACTAAACCCTATTAACACCCAAGGTGCAAACTCGAGTAACCATGGCTTTTATAGGCTTGAAGACATCAACTACAACATTCATAATTTACTAGAATCTAATCACCATGAATACATAGTTAAATTCAAAAGTTGATTGTGTGTGTTTTTGATGATTTTAACCTAACTTGACCTAAAATGAATTTTTAAGCAAGAATGTGTTTCATCGTCACTAATGAATGAGTATTAACCAAAATCACTATTAGAGTTGGTATGAACAAGATAAGATGATAAAAAATCAAAATAGTTAGAGGAAACTACAATCTAAGTCCCTGTGGTTAACAACGAATGGCATTGTTAGTCCCTGTTTGGCAAAATTTAACACTCTAGTCATTGTGGTTGTTGATTTGAATCAATAAAGTCCCTCCTAACAGAATCTATTAGTCAACCGTTAGTTGACCAGGGAAATTGTGTCTTTTGCCTTATTATTATTATTATAACCGATACACCATATTATTCATCCAGATCCCGATTCATCTTCATTTTCATCATCAAATCTCCTCACAACCACCACCGCTGCCGCCGCCACTGCCTCACCCCACAACCACCATCACCTCCCCCGCGCTTGCTACCTCACAACCACCACCGCCGCCTCTGCCCCTTCCTCACCCTTCAAGCAGAGGTCGGTTGGTCAGATCTTGCAGCGAAAGTTACAGAATGATAACGATGATGTCCATTGAAGAAGTGGTTCTAAAGCTCCCTTCCTTTTATCAACTCATAAATCCTAATTCTTTATCTAATCGAACTCCCCTCAAATTCCGCTTCAATTTTCCCAAATCGTCGTCTTCTTCTTTGTCGACATCCACTTCTTTTCTTGTTCCGGCAACCGCACCTGCTTCTTTTGGTCACCCGACCTGAACCGATTTTTGAAATCCTCGATTAGGAACGTAGTTATATTCATGTTGTTAGTTTGCAAGTTCATGTTATTATTGAATTTGATTACAGATTATTGACTGTAAGTTGGAAATAATATTCGAGTTGAGTTCAAATTGGATATGTGTGAGTTTGAGAAGTCTAAATTGTGCTTCAGGTGTTGTTTGGTTTCGTATTGTTTTGTTTGGTTTGAAAAGTTAGGAATAATTTGGTTTGGTTAGAAAAGTCAAAATTGTGCTTTTGCATTGATTGTTGGTTAGGTTTTTATTAGTTTTGAAGTCAGCTAGACCTCCTAAGAAAGTTATGCCTTTCTTTCCATCATATGATTCATTGTGTGAGAATTCGAATACGAGTGTGTGGGAAAGTTCAGAATGATGTCGATTGAAGGAGTTCCTCGCTGCAACTAAACATTTTCATTTTCCTTACTAAATCAAGGATGAATTTCGGAGTGATGAGTCCACCTTCAGTTTGAAACTATTTGAAACTTGTATTATGTTTGAATCATTGAACTAGTGTTGCAGATGAATGATATGAAGATGAAGGGAACGATAACTTAGATGAAGTAACGCAAAGACTTTTTATTTATCTTTTAAGTTTAAATATTATAATATAAGTGTATTTTAGACATTTCACCGGTCATCGAACTCATTCTGTTAGCAGGGACCCTATTGATTAAATCAACAAACAGAGGGACTTGATTGTTCAATTTCGGCCAATAAGGACTAACAATGCCATTCGTTGTTAACCACATGGACTCAAATTTTAGTTTACTCAAATAGTTATTTGTAGATAAAATAACGATTTAACACAATATAGACTAATGTTTCCAAAATTCATGTTTTGGTTATGTAACAACCCTCAAAAGTTTCTCGAACGACTAGGAATCAAAACCCTGAATGCATGTGACAAGACCTAACATGAAAAACAAAAAACAAAAATCCAGCATATCCCCGCGTGTCGCGGGAACATACTGAAACCCTATCTCGACGCGCGATAGGGTGAGACACGTGGTAAAGACACGTATCGCCACCAGATGACATGTGATAGGGCTAGGCTAGTGACAGGGATGACCTAAGCCCTAGCATCCTCCCCCAGCGTGTCGTGGAGGGACTCCCTTCACCTAACGCGATGCGCGACTAAGTCCAAAATTTGGTATATAAGGGGGTAGGCATGGGACAATCTTAGTTGCTCATTCCCACTTCTAGAATCTCGACTTATAAACCTGTGTTTCGTATTCGTGTAACAAACTCGTAAATCACCGATACGATACCCTGTTCGATGAATCAGAAAACAACCAACGAACGCCAAAGCTCTGCCAGAATAAGGTGAGTCTTTGAGAACCTACGTTGAGGTTTTGATCTCGTGATTATCGTTAGGTTTGATTTGGTTTTACACTAATTCGTATTACATTTGCGCATTTAGGGCCTAAAACCAGGAGGCTTGAAACCCTAAATTTATAAGATAAGATATTCACTTTTTCTATAAGACATTCTAAATGTTTTCCGGTTTTTAATTATGCTTAGAGTGATTAAGTCTTTGTATTCTTATTGAAAAACTATTGCCAGTATGTGGGGTTTTGTATACATTACTTGATAAGCTTTGCTATTGGACGTATGGGCCAATAGTGATATGACCACAATCATATATCCGAGCGAGTTTCAAGTACAAGTGGGTAGTTGTAAGATATAAACAAATGTAAAAACCCTTAATGCTATAATTGTAAGAATGTGTTATTTTATGCAAATGAATGTACTTACCAGTATTTCCTGCTAATCAAATGTTTTTAAACGTGTTTCAGGTGAATTACTGTGAAAAGAAGGGAAAGTGCTATGAGGCACAAAGCTTAAATAAGTGGCTATGTCACCTAAATAAAGAAACGTGTTTTGTAATTAAGGGTTTATCCCTACAGAAACCTTTTATGTAATTATGGGTTTATCCTACAAACTATGAAATCAAAACTTCGGTATTTAAAAGCTTTGATATTTTTTTTTCCTGACACATGATCCTCATAAAATTTCTCCTACCAAGATTCTAATAAACATGGGTACCACTTGAACAGTTCACGACTCCCGTCCAGGGTAGGGGCGGGGGTTGTGACAGGTTAGTGTGATTAGCTAGGTTTAAATTCAAATGATTAATTTTACCTGTCCAAACATGCTTAAAATGTTAAGGGTTATTGGATTTTATCACTCTCAACTATTGGGTATTGGTTGCTGCCACTCCCAATTATCACTTTGACCCCCACCACTCCCAACTTAACAATTTGTGTGTTGTGTCACTTCGGTTGAGTGGCTTTTGGCTCCCATTTTGTCTTTTAGGAGCAGATTTATCTGCAGTTATTAGTAATTCACAAAGTGTTAGCCTAATATCACCAATAACACAAGTCAAACACTAAGAAATGTTCACATGCAGAGTGACACAACACACAAAGTGTTAAGTTGGGAGTGATGAGAGTCAAAGCGATAGTTGGGAGTGGCAGCGGCCAATACCCAATAATTGGAAGTGATAAAATCCAATAACCAAATGTTAAAGGTGCAACTGATAGCAATAAACAAATTGTTGAAGTAAAGGGCTAAGATGTCTAAACTCATATTTAAGAGTCTAAGAGTATTGAAATCTCATTCTTTATCATCATCCATATAATTTAACTAAAAATCATCATTCTTTATATTTGTCTATCATTTTTTTTAAACCTCTCACATCTTATATGGTATTACTATATGGAATGAGTAGGGGATTGATATACATCAATATAATTGTGTTTTCCATATAACTTTATGGATAAGGTTAAGGTTTAAAGAATGGGTTGTATGAATCTTTTAGGTTAAAACCTTATTTTTTTTCCTTTAAATTTTAGGATTTGGTAATTTTGCCAACTAGGATGTAACGTTTCGTATTTTCGCACTTCTATTTTTAGAAAGCTTTTATTCTATTTCATTTCAATCCTTGTAATCTCGAGACTTTGATCATAGTGGAAATCATATTTTATATCAACATTGTCTAATCATACATGCATAATACGTAATCAATCACGAAATACACGTTTTAATTAAAAACCGAGACATACATCGAGATTATATTTTCTCGGAATCACATTCATACGTGTTTCATACTTATAACATACTTGCATCACCTTTATAGCATAGATTAACCAATAATACAAGTGCAAAGACTAAAAATGAAAATTCTTATCTCCCCACCCACTTTCTTTAATGTCCCAACTTCCAACCATCTTCATTAATTCCCAAACCTTAATCCTCACTTATAGATACAAGCCCCCACCACCTCCTAAACAATTTCCACACTCTCTAATCACTCCCAAACTCTCTTAAATCATCAAGAAATCTTCCACTTTTAGGCAGAAAATTCTAAGTCCAAAAAGTGAGTTTGAGCTTGTTTCTTCATCTTTTTCTTCTTGTTTCTTGCTTTCCTCCTACTTGGACAACCTCTAGGAGGGTTACCACATGTTTACCAAGGTCAACAAGTTCGGTGCATCACCATTTTGAGGTCCAAAGTTAGGACTATTTTTCTAAGTTTTGTTAAAACTTTCATACTTATTCTTTTCTACTTTGTTTTCTTTGGATATTATGTACCAAACCGAGTTTCGAACTAATATTCATGTTGAGAGACTTGAGTTAAGGTTTATTCTAGAAAGCATGAGGTTCATATGCCTCCTTACTTTATGTTTCAATGACATCAAGTGGTCTTTATGTGAGTGCAAAGCAAACCAAGACTTCAACCTTCAATGTTGAAGGATTTATGTTATGGTTAAAGGTGTGAACAATGGGACATAGGTTCTACAACTATGATTTCACCTCATGTGATTACTTAGAAAATTAGTTAGTCCACTCCCTAAGTCACCAAACAACTTTCAAGTAAACAGAGTGAACAAACTACATCAAGTCTTCAAACATTATCCATGTTTGAAATGCACTCGTCTAGTTTAACTCACTTGGTTGTCTTGGTGAATTAGAGATTTATTTTCTTGTTCTTAGATTCATGACCATCCGAAATCATCCTTGTAATGATTTTGTGCATTGGTGAATTCACAAGGTTAAGGGATTTTAATCCTACCTTTACATGACCATACATGATTAACCTAACATTGGACCATTAACTATATATATATATGTTATACAATCCGAACCATAACATCAACCAAATCATGGTTGAATGTTATGAGTTATGGTAGATATCATTCTTATTCTTGATTCTTCAAAATTGGATTCTAATGGGTGATTTGGTACCCATGAAAACACATTAAAACATAGTGTCCAAATTGAGTGTCTAGACAAGATGTAATTTTCCTCATATACATACTTTTTGGTAATTACAATTCCAAATCCGAATCCGTCAACAACCCCATGAACTCACACGACTTCGTTTCCCCATTGTAGGGTAACTTCAGTGTCCAAATCTTCAAGACTCTTCAACTCACGTTTGTGGAAGCTTTGCAAACCGTGAGTATACTCGAATCCCCTTTTTACACTTTAATCACTTTTGGGGTGTAACATGTATAAAATAATCAAATACACTCATGCACACAATCAAGATTATGAAATCACTCAATCCATCAAACATGCTATTTGTTATGCTTAGGTTATTCATGCTAGATATTCCATCATGCAACTACTTGTCATTAACTTTGCTAGCCTACCTTAACATATATAGCACTATAGAAGTAGCACACCGCCCGTTTTCGTGGTCTATGTTAAGTATTCAATCGTAAACGATCTTGTTCACTGTTGACATGACTACACTACTGGAATCTTTGGTTTGACACTTAGGTTGTGCATGCTAGTATTTCGGCATATTCTGATGACTCAACGTTTCGGCATATTATGATGACTCAATGCATCAACCCCATACATGGTTTGTCCCAATTGCCCTTTCAGAAAATAGGTTTCATTGAAAAATCTGATTCTGAAAGTGGTTGATTTGTATGAAGGATAAAGATAATTGAGGGCTCAGATATGAAGAAATTGAGAGAGATAAGAACATATGGGTGTGAACACATGGTTCACCACACCCATAGTCTCCCAAAACTTCACAATCACAAAGAACTTCACAGTCTTAGTCAGCGGCAAAGATGAAGACGTGGCAGTTGTGGTCTCAAGCAGTCGTAGGATTTGGTTGTGAACGGTGGGATCACCACTGAGTCCTCTTACCTTCGTTGTCTCCTACCTAGCCAAGGGCGACCCATATGGTGGTGGAAAGACCGATGTTAAATCTGTCGTCGACGAGGTTGGGAAGGTCCTAGGGTTTACTGTTGGGGTAAAACGACAGAAACCGGTTGCATGGTGGTGTTTTTTCGTTGGATCTTGGCCGGTGATGGTGGTGGTGGGTGGTGGTACTCACTACGCAAAACAAGGGAAAGAACCAGATGTATTTTACCACCGTTGTATTTGCTTACAAAACGTGTAAATAAATTGTTCTCATCTATGAATCAAACATTTACATTTAGTTCATTTACCTCTCGCATTATTTTACAAATAAGCGTATCTTGTTCACCATTTTGTTATTACTTTTTTATCTGGATAAGGGTGGGCTTTCTTTGAAGTCGTAGTACAAGGTATGCTTGGGTCACATGTTAGGATTGAACCCTTTACAAAGGAACAAATGATTGAAAGCCAAAATATCTATCAGATGTTGATCTAGAAATAACAGAGTTTACAAGCTGTCCTGCAAACCACTGCCCAAGCCAAAGATCTGATGTACAAGCCCTGATGAAGAATAAAAGACAAAAGACATGCAAAGGTCTACTGAAGACCATCAGTGGATTGCTCATCAGTGCTTTTGTATTATTAGAGTTTATCAATGTAAAAGTATCTGTATAGCAGTGTTTAGGCTAAGCAATGTTTGGAGTTAGTTACATATCTTAGCTATCATTTTCAATGCTGATGTCATCATTTGATGCTCAACGGTTTGCTTGTACTATAAATAGACAGTGCAGTTGTACTGTTCTATTTATCTATTCAAAAGATCATTTTCATATTTATCCAATCATCTTCTTTACATTCGGTATGAACAAACACTTGTGTTAAAAAGCTGAGGGGGAGTTGTAATTCAGATGCGAACGTATTGTTGAATGCATGATGATGAAAACAATCTTCCATTAGTTGTGATATAAAAGTTTTCTAAATTCCGCTGTAAATCACTCTGTTTTATCCTCATTCATTATTTCATCTTACAAGCTTTCATAACTAATTAAACTCAGATCCTAACATCACACTTGAGTGGTGAGTTGTGGTGTGTGGAGTGACTGTGGATGTTACGTAATAACTAACTACTTATATAATAGGTTGAATTTAAAGGTTTATTATATTGTAATAACTAGAATTACGATCCGTCGCAATCCGGCAGGGATTCTTTAGTTATAACTAAGTCGATCTAGGATTCACACGTTATGTTGAACCTGTCAAACGGGAAAAAAACAGACAATGTAAAAACGTTCACCCACACACGTGTGTTGCATCGTGTTAACTCGTAAGATTTAGAATGAAACGTAAAAACATTAAACCAAAGACGCACGTTGAGATATGTTAAGTCACAAAATTTAGAACGAAGTATAAAGCGAAAATTTTTGCGGAAAATGAAAACTATAAAGGACCAAAGTTGAAAGTAAACAAAAAGTTGAGGATAGATTGCAAAAGATAAAAAGTTTTGGGTTAAAAAGTAAAAAAAATAGTTTTGAGTTTAAAGTAATTTATGAAATACATATGGGTGAAAAGTAAAACAATCAATTTTTTTTTGAAAAATCCTCGAAGCCAAGATTACAATACATATATGCATGAATGCATGAAGATGTTGCTTCTATATCATCTCATGTTTCTTATTTTTTCGCATACAGGTTATGCATTTAAATTGCATTTATTTTTGTATTCTAATAAATTTCTTTGGTTCTAAACAACTTATTTATCTTGAAATTAATTAAACTCTTTTAAAGTTGTTTTTATATTCAAATTTAATCTAATTTAATCTAATTATTTTCTAACTGTTTTGTCTCGTATCGCATGGACATCACTCTAATGCATTTAAATATGTGAATAAATTGTGATTTCTGTGCTTTTATGGTTAATGTGGTATTATGATTATATGTGATACATGGTTCTAGGCAATGTTTTAAAAACCGGTTTAAACCGGCCGGTTGAATCGGTTAAACCGGATGCCGTATGTATGGCCGGCATAAATCATTCCGGTAAACTAAAGAAACAACAAAGAAGTTGTACCGTCGGTAAATTGGATAATACCGGTTTAAACCGTGTACCAGTACCGGTTCATACCGGGCCAAAGGCCAAAATTTTAAACTTTTAATTTTTAGGTGCCTAAAAAGGTGATTGTTTACCTTCTTAGTCAAAGTGTAAAACTTAGCGTCCACAATTGACAATCCACATCGATCATACTTCTTCCTCAATCAAAAATAGAAAATCATTGGGTTTTTCAAATTAAGTTATTCAACCGATCATCCAGCTGTACCTTTTTGATTTTGTTCAATCATTCATGTTGTTAACTGTTATAGTGTTTGCTAATTACTACATAATGGGTATTTAATCACGAACTTTTAGATAATTTTTTGATTATGGATTAACTTTTGGGAAAAAAAATATTATGGAATGATGTAGTTTTGGATTATTTTTTGAGTTAAAATTATATTGTATGGATTTATAGAGTTAATTAGTTAACACGGTTGAACCGTCCGGTTAACCCGGTAACCATTTCTGAGTTTAACCGGTACGATTAAAATACCGGTTTTTAAAACATTGGTTCTAGGAGGGATTAACCATGAGAAAAGAGAAAAACCTAAGTGAGAATGGAAGTTAAAAACTTTCAAAAAGGAACAGAAAAACTTCAACCAAGCTTGAGATTATAAATCTCAAATGGTGATACCTGATAAGCTCTCAATATATGTTAGTTATAGAGTTCTATAATGCCATTGAGTTTGATTTAATAATGTGTATCATGTATATGGAAACCTGATGTGGGAAAAATATTATTTGAGTTAAGAAGCAAACTTGGGTGAGATTGACTTGAAAGGGGATTACAAGAAAAATGTTATAACCCACGTAACTGTCGAGAATGGTCGTAGCCCGTTGGTGACGCTTATTTCTGGTACACTGTCTGTCTGATGCGTGCGATATGCTAACAATATACCAAGAAAATGAAAATTTGTAGTTGCACGCGATATGCTAACAATACACCAAGAAAATTAAAAATTGCAGTCGTCGGCGTACCCATATCATTTCATTTTGAGTTTTTCTGATTTTTATGTTAATGTCTTTCAATTCAAGGACATTATATCTTGTTACGAAAATGTTACAAAAGATAATACACCTTTATTGTGAATAATTAATTAAAAGTGTACACAAAATTAAGTGTAACTTTGATTTAATAATCATCCGTGCACCTATTTTCCGACGTTTTAACTTGTTTTATTTTTTTTTTTCTAACTTGTATGATCATATTTTCATCAGTTATGGGTAGGGGTGTTCATCGGATTATTTGTTCGGGTTTCGGGTTTTTCGGGTCGGGTTGTTCGGTTTTTTGCTAGGGAAAAGTGACCGATAACCGACTCATTTAAGGTTCGGGTTGTTTGGGTATGGGTTATTCGGGTTCGGGTTAGTTTGGGTCGGGTTGTTTGGTTTTTGGGTTTAAATGTAAAATGAAAAAAATAATTTTTTTTTCACAAAATATTATCAAATATATCGTGTCGTTAAAAAAATACCATCATAATTCAAACATCATTTAACAATATAGTATGATAATATACAAAAGTCTCAAAACTTAATGTTTCAAGTATAAAACACTCCAAATTAAACCGCATCTATAAAAAAAAGACAATTAATGTTCGGGTTTTTATTCGGGTTTCAACTTTCGGGTTATTCGGGTCGGGTTGTTCGGGTTTTTTGTTGGGAAAAAGTGACTCGATAACCAACCCATTTAAGGTTCGGGTTTGGTCGGATTTAGGTTATTCGGATTTGGGTTGTTTGGTTATTCTCTAATTCGGGTTCGGGTGACTTTAAATTCGGGTCGATTTTCGGGTTTCGAATAAAAAAGAACAGCCCTAGTGATGGGTGACTAGAAGGTGAGAGAGAAGTAGCTACGATATTTAAATTTCCGTGAAGTTTCTTAAAGGACCACAATAGTATTATGTCACATCCACAAACAAAAAGAAGAAATAAAATATGCAAGAGAAAAAAATAACAAAAGACGGAGTCAACTCTAGTCCAAAAGATTAACCCATAGGCATAGGACATAATAAGATAGTGAAAAGTAAACATGCCTTTGTTTCATATTTCCTAGTACGAAACAAGAAAATGGAAATGTTTGTGTTCTAAGTTTTTTTCTTTTTAACAGCGGCCTTTTTAAAGACATATAAAAACAAACAAAGCGGCCAATTTATAAGTAATATATACAAATTGCTAATAAGAACATGCATTATAGAGTGTACTAATGATAGTAAAAGGCATGGTATAAAGGTGTCACGTAAGCAGAGGGGGTGGTCACACACTCATACACAAGCGAATTGCGATTTATAGTTAGACAACTATACATTATAGTGACAAAAGAGAGTAGTTTAGTTGCCAACTTGTGCTTTTTGGACCAACTTTTGCCGTCGTGTATGACCCTAGTCGTTATTAGCATCACTCAACATCTAACTTTCCGTTGTTAATGTGATGAAAAAATGGAACATTTTTTTCATGGTAAATATATCCCGTTTGTATATAAAAGCGTATATGGTGGGTAATTTATTAATATGCCTTTATATATATATATATCGTAGGAGGGTTAGATTCATTTGTGAACAACCTCATCGATTGTGAGCACTAGTGAACGAATCATAGCCCTTGATTATCAATACACAAGTGTAAATCAATGCCAGGATTTGAGGATGAAAATACACTAATGTATTTTACGATTTGATAATGTAAATCATTGGGCAGGATTTGTTCACCCGGTTCACAAATACATTAATTTTAACTTTAGAACCCCACCCTACCGCAACAATGATACTTTGATAGGTAAGCGTCTTTTATATAGACACACTTAGTTTTATATTATCTGAAATACAATATCTACTCTACATTTGATTATTCGATTTTCTCTATTGTTGATGTTATTGGTCTTCATTGTAACGTGTTGTGAAGTTGTATTAAGTGAAGGGTTTAAAAAATGAAGGCGACATTAGGCCAGGTGTGTGGACTACGGCCCCGTGCCATGTAGGCGTATGGCACCCCAACACCGATTCCCAAGCGCTAAAATGGGCGCCATAGAGGGATTTGTTGTGTGGTTGGCGATCGTTAAGCGTGAAAAATGATAAATTGATTGTGGATATGACCATTGGCAACCGTCAATATTATATATAAAAAATCAAACCTTATATATATTACACAAATCATTCAACCAAATAGCAAGTCACAAAACATTCTAAACGCTCAAACACTTTAAATACTCTCTATTTTTGTAAAAAAAATTGGGTTCGTCATCCGACTCATCAGTTTGACGCATGAATGCTATACGACTTAATTATGACAACAACTGGGTTCAGCTTTTATGAGACGAAGTTGAATCGTCCAAACCACGTACATGACAAGGATGCCTTGAACGAGATCATTTGGGTGCTTAATAACGTTTGGTAGATGATTATTTTGCTCAAAACCCTTTGTATGATGATACGCACTTTTGGCATCGCTTTCGTATGAGTCGCCGAATTTTTTATGAGAATTTCGGGGGATTTAGAATGCAGTATATATATTTCAAACAAAGAGAAGATTCTAGACCTAAACTTGGATTCTCAGGTTTGCAAACCGTCACAATTCTTCAGCTGGCGTATGACATGGCAATTTCTGTGAAGGTGTTCTTTTAATTTTTTATTATTGTTATTATTATTATTATTATTATTATTATTATTTTGTAATTTATAATACTTTAATATTATTAGGTGTTATCAACCTTTACGAAAGGCGATATATGAGGAATCTGACATCTACCGACATTCCACTTTTATAGGAAGCCCACCAATGAATACACGAGTTTCCCTGGATGATAGGTAGCATGACTGTACACATTGGTCGTGGGCTGCTTCTCCAACTGCTTGGAAATGGCAACACCATCGAGGTGACCACAATGGTCCAACGCTAATACTACAAGCAGCCGCATCTCAAGATCTATGGATTTGGCATGTGTTTTTGGTATGGCCGATGAAAACAATGAAATCTTTATTTTACAATTATCAACTTCGTTTGGTGATGTCATAGACGGTGTTGCACCAAGTTTATCATTTTCTGCAAATGATGTGGAGTACAAATACGAGTATTATCTTGTCGTTGATATTTGTCTGGAGTAGGTTGTGTGTTGGTGAAATGTCTTCCGTGTCTGGATGATGTCAAACGGGCGTATTACAAGAAGAAGCATGAGTCAAGAAAAGATGTCGAACGGAGTGTTAAAGAAACGATGGACTATCATTGCCCAAGCCTCACATATAATTGAAAAGATAAATATGAGAAAATAATGTATACATGTATTATCTTGCATAACATGATCTTGAAGGACACAAGCAGATTCTTTTGTGCTAACTTTGACAATACCTTTCAATCGACGAATCCGTTACTTAACTACGCACAAAAAGAAGCTATTCGAATGCAGGTACGTGATAGGGGAAACACATTTAAATCTTCGAACGGATTTGGTTGAACATCTGTGGAGTAACCATGTTGACGATGACGACAAAGACGAGTAAAAGTAATATATTTTAGTGCTTCATTGTAATGTTTCGCCTTTGAATTTTAACATTTATGTATATATTTTTATTAGATTAGATGTTTAATTTTAATATAATTATATATTATTGTATATATATATATATAAATTTAAAAAACTGAGTAATTATGACAGGGACTTTATAAATCTTTATCCCTCTGCACGACAGTTAAGGCCATGCGTAATAGGCATTATATGGGCGTGAAAAGGTTTGATAACATCCCCACACCGTCCCCTACGGGCATTTTAGGAGCATGAAGAGGGAGAAACATTTCTATAATAATGCCCAATGAGGAATACAAACATGGAAAATAATGAATGAAGGGGCATTAAAAGGCTTTAACCATTACATGTGGCGTTATGATGCTAATATGACGAAAAATGTCCCTTAAGAGGCATTAGCTTACCAATGGTCTAACCATAGAGCCCTTGTTGGGTTGGCATTGATATGAAGCTGATATGGCATGATAAAGACTTTAGAACTTTATCCCACACTACCCGCTCTTAATGCATCACATGGTGATAATTAATGCACACCAACAACTTCAAATTTATTAAGATTACACCATTTGGTACTAAATGCTGTAGACCGTTCTCAGCCTCCTTCCATGAGTAGTTTTTCCATTTGGTACTAAATGCTCTAGACCGTTATCAACCTCTTTCCATAATTAGTTTTTCATACTGAATTATAGAATTTCCTAAAGTATGATAAAATTTTCAGTTTATTATTTATTGGCATTTCCTTGAAGTGTAACTCTAAAAGTTAAGTTAAATTTTTTTAACGGCAAACTATGTGATCACCACTCATGGTTTGCAAATGACTAACTAGGGGAAAACAAACAAATTATAAAGAAAATGACATTTTTAAGTAACTCGGGCCAAACAACATTCATCTTACGATTACGACTAGAAAACCATAAATAAAAAGAAACTGAAACAATCGAACAAAACACTATCTTTATTGAGATTCTAACTGCTGAAAACCAATTCGTGCTTAGCTCTCCAAATAAACAATCAAATGAAACAATCCAACAAAAAACTATCTTTGCTGATCTTGATTTGTCAAAGCAAAGCAAACCATTGAAAAAGAAAATTCAGACTTTTATCAACCGGAAAATCAACATCTCAAATTTAGATGCCATATGACATTCTCAAAAAAAGTGATCCAAAATTTCAATCAATTGCATACAAACAGAACATAAAATAGGAATATACAAACCTTTGGAACTCAAATTATATATTGTGGGAACACAATCCAAATATATACGCCACATTATGATATTAACCTTCTTAGGGATATATGTATTCCATCTAGTAGTATGAGGGCCATTCGGAAGATAAACCCAATCGATATGAGATAATTCCTAATGGCCTTAATTAATCGTTAAAACATCATCAAACTCCAAATCCCAAATCTACTTATCCTTGTCTCAAGTCCATAGAAGCAAGAGACGATTCCAAATCCTTTAATTGACTATCCCCCGAACTCGTCTCCAATCCCATTTCCAAACCGAGTTATCGATTCTATCCTTAATTAAACAGTTTTTGTTGGTTTGTAGATTAAACATTCTATGAAACCTCGAACATAAAGTCAATTTCCCCAACCAAACGTCACTTCAAAAAGGGTGTTACTACCATTAATACTTTCTTCCTAACAAAGGAAAAATGAATAGACTTAATAATTTTGGGCCAAGCTCTTTTTATTAAACAAGACATTCCTGATTGATTGATTCTATTAACGAATCTCTATCTCCATTTATATAGCAAAACCAAATTGAATTTTTCTTCCGCTTAACGCTAATTTTTCGGAATGTTGGAAAATATTGTGATTTTGGTGGCTAAAATTAAGTTTAATGGGAACGGTTTTGTCACACCCCAACCGATGGTGGAATCATCGGGGTAGTGGCACTAGGTGAATCAGATTGATCAAGAGATTCCATAACGATTAATTCAAAGACAATAATCAACATTTAATATCCCATACTATCAAACCCATACAATCTTCAAACAACCATTACAATTCAACAAAAATCTCTTAAACACAATCTAATTCGATCTCCCCTATATTTTATTACAACCGTTCTAAAACAAACTAAATAAAACAAACTAAACTACGCATACAACATCCAAGGCATCCAAGCTATAAATCCTCAACCTGTTACATACGTTAAAATACAAGTCAATACAATTAAGTAAAGGTGAGCATACGAGTTTGAATAATACTAGCATAGTTGAGAAAGCATTTGCGAAACAATCTAATTACATATCATGATACACAAAAACACTTAAAATAACATAGGCTCATTTCTCATGCTAACTACCGTGAGAAGGCTTGCGCGACCATCCTAACTAGACCCCGTCGGGTGTTAGCCAAACTATAGTACCATACTAGCTAAGGAGGCAAGTTAATGAAAATAAGTCCTAGTTACATGTATCTAGTATCACGTATCGAGCATATACAATCAGATTATTCGCGTGTGATAAACAGTTTTGATTTGTGAAGTGTTTTTGATATAGGAACGTATGTAACACCAAAAAAGTGCATCAAGCAAAAATGGGTCAAGTATACTCACTGTGGGTGCGTTTAGGTAAGAGTTCGGGATCTGTGGGGAGTTGAGAAGAGTGCCGGATCAGCCTGCATACGCGGACGGAAATGCATAAGTCTCTGAAAAGCTGAAACGGTTAAGTTTGAGTTGGGCAGTAGACAAGTTCGGGCGAACTTGTATGTAAACATACGAGTTCGAGCGAACTTGTATAAATCTGCTGAGTGGTGATTTAAGTTCGGGCGAACTTGTAAGTTTCTTAAGGAAACTTGACAAGTTCGTCGAACTTGTGGGGTTTGGATAGATGGATTGACAAGTTCGAGCGAACTTGAGGACTTTCTGCTGAAGAATTGGCCATTTTCACCCAAGTTCGGTCGAACTTGACCTATGAAGGCAAGTTCGAGCGAACTTGGCTAGGCTGCTGAACTTGACCTATGAAGGCAAGTTCGATCGAACTTGGCTAGGCTGCTGCACAAAATCGGTTGAATCTCGAGCGAACTTGATGTTTTCGGGTCCAAAATCTTGCGCTTTCGCGTCATTTGTTGAGTAAATCGAGTGTTCATCCCTCCAACCCTGTGCTACTGAGCAAACTTAGGTCGGAGAGGTCTTTTAGAGCGGTTTTAGCCGTTTTACAAAAGCGTGGGCTAATCCGGGCGAACTCGGGGTTCGTTCAGATTAGTCCGGCTTGTGTAAACCAACATAAACGTACTTGTGCTTCCAGATCTGGGATCTTGAATGACAAATGCTTCCTTTCATATCAGAAAATGAACAAAACATCATCAAAAGTCCGTATTTTGTGTAAAAATCAAATGTTCAAAAGGTTTTGCTCAGATCTAAACATAGATCTGAGTGAAAAACAGAAGTTTTATGTAAAAAGATGAAGATTTTCGTAAACAGAGAAGATTGGTTGAAAACGAAGGCTATGCCTTGTGCCAAAATCGTTGTAAACCTTTGTAAATCGTTGATAAACGTTGTTGTAGCTGAAATCGGGTTGATTTTTACTTAGAACACGAAGGTTTCGGGTTTTGAGAGCTCTGGGCGAACTTACAGCAAGTTCAAATGAGAGGAGCTGGGTATTTATAGGAGAAGGCAAAAAGGTGAGCTGGTGGAGTCAAGTTCGGGCGAACTTGCATGGAAGCATGTGTCACACCCCGACCCGCAGCGGAAAAGGTGATCGGGGCATAATTGGGTTATCATCAAAGCTCATGACATTTATTATATGTTTCATATTCATTAATACAATTTAATGGAAATAAATGATACACCATATTCTAACTATCTGTCTAAGCTTCTTGGTTCTCTTCTAAGGCATATCCTATGGTTTCCTTTCTTCAACCTGTTCACCTGTATCATGCGTAAAAAGGTTTTTGGATCAACATAATGTTGGCGAGTGAATCCTATGGAAAAACATTTGAACAAGTTTATCCAATTGATTATAAATAATGTGCATACCACATATGAGTAAATGTAGATGTAAATTTATTCACACAACACATAATATTGAATATTAAACTCACATACACCAAATGATTTTTTGAGGCACGCGATGTTCGACTCGTCTCCCACGAGGAACTGATGGGCCTAATGAATGAGTTTTGAGGCACGCGTTGTTCTTACGAACTGATGGGCCTTAATGAATGAGTTTTGAGGCACGCGTTGTTCTCGTCTCCCACGAGGAACTGATGGGCCTAATGTATGAGTTTTGAGGCACGCGTTGTTCTTACGAACTGATGGGCCTGATGAATGAGTTTTGAGGCACGCGTTGTTCTCGTCTCCCACGAGGAACTGATGGGCCTGAATAATTTGCATACAACTTTGACAATTTGTAATACACCACAACCAAACAATAGTTACATTCTAGTTTAGTTCATATAATGGTATAGCACGAATTTGCATAAGAAAATTAGTTTAAGCGACACATGATACACCCCAAAACATGAATAAAAAGGGGAGTTTGTAAGAATTCACTCACATTGGGTGCGTTCGGTTGATGAGGTTGAATGCACGCGAAATGGTGTTAACCACGAGTGAAATTAATCCTAGATAAATCGCATAATGGTTCGGTAAGTAAACGGGTTTTATGAATCTATTTTAGTAGGATTGTTGGGTGTATTTTTGTGAGTTTGAGGCTATTTTCTAACCTTAAAAAATGTTATTTTTAAGTATTTATAATTGATTTTTAATTAAAATAATTAAATAATAATAAAAAAATATTTTATTTATTTATTTTTTTTTTTTTTGCTACAGTGACATTGACTAGTTGACTTTGACTATCATTGACCGGTTCATAGGCATATTGTTGTGCGCCGGGTGAGGCTCGAACCCGAGACCTCCCGTACGCGTGCACGCAGCTCTACCAACTGAGCTACGTGTCTAACCCGTTATATATCCGATTTTAATTACATATATATATTAATTAGAATTAACAGAAATCCTTTATTATTAAAAACGAATTAAATCTCAGAACCGGTGTGCTCCACAGGTCTCGAACCCGGGACCTGTGGGTTAGCGGACACACACTCCACCGCTGGACTGTGTGTCACACTTGATTATAAACTCAGATATCAATATACTTAACATATACCGAAACACCCCGGTTCAGTTTTGTGAAAAAAAGGATTTTTATCAAGGCGGCGTGTGAGGGACAATACTCGAACTCGTGACCTTAGCTTTAAAAGTGCACACAGTCCACCGCTGGACTGTGTGTCTAACCCGGTAATTATCTTGATTTTAATTACACTTAACCATTAATGAAACTTCGTCATCTTCACCGGTTTTAACCGGAAGTGGTGACTGACTGGTTCAAAATATTGATTCATGTTTCTTTAGCGTTTAATGATCATTTACAAACGAGATAAAAGTAAAAAGGAAAGGAATTAGGCGTGAAAAGTACCGATTGATTTTACTCTGTTTTCCGGCAGAACTCCGGCGACAGAACCCTTTTCCGGCGACAAGTCTCTTGCAGCAGAGAGTCTTCCGAAAGGTTACAAAGGTTGTGGGTGACTTCGGTGAAGGTTTAGGGGGTTCCAGTAAGCTTAGAAATTACTGTTACGGTTTTCCGGCGGTATATCAAGTATTTCCGGCGATTGATTTTTCGCCGAGAAAAGGTGCGATTTGAATGTGAATGACTTCTGGCGAGTTGTGGTTGAATTTATAGGATAGTATTGAGATGAATGGGGTCTGAATTTGGTCTTAATTCGGAGTCATCCGTTCTCCGGCGGTTACAGCTGATGTCGCGGGTTCAGACGTCGGTTATAACCGTCGCAGGAGTTAAGTCTTCGGTTATTTTGAGCGATAACGTAAAATAAACGGCGAAGTCGTCGGGATTTCCGACGACTGTTATTTTGGGCGCAATAATTTAACTTCTGAAATTGAATATTTGAATTAATTATTTTCTGTTATTACCAGAAAATCAAAGTGGCGGAGCGGTTGTTCGGTTAAGAGATAAGTCTTTGGTTTGACCCGGTATAGACCCGAGTTCGAAACCCGGCATGGGTAAAACATTTTTATTTTGCTATTTTTGACAGATTTTCAAAAACTAAATACATATTCCCGCATAATAATTGATTACGGATCGTTTAAAATTATTTTGGGCATTTAATTCGCAACGAAGAATTTGACTGACTGTTCGGTTGATAAACGGAGCGGGTTTGGTAAATCCGTTTTTGACGGATGTTACAGTATCCCCTGCTTTTAGAAATTTCGTCCCGAAATTTAAACAGGGATATAATTGACTAAAAGAATGATGGTGTTTAGTTTTGACAGTTACATACTTAGAAGAAATAAGGGTTAAGTTTTTGTTTGAGGCGGTAACGTTCCTTGTAAAGGTTAAGTATCCTAATACAGGAATCGCTTTTTGTTGCCTACTGTATAAGTATTGTTAAGCATGAATGGTTCGCTAAAATGATATCACGCATAAAAGTTTGAATATGCTTAGGGTTATATCCTAAGGCAGAAATTCTACAATCTACACAAATAAACACAACAACTAACAATTGTATCCACATTCTAATAGCATATATGTTTGAATGGTGATGGTTCCTCTCTCGTTTGTTATGATGGAGAGGTTAGTCTATGTGGAAATGGATCACAATCCAATTTAAATAGTGAGATGATATAAATGTAACACAATTTCAACCAAGGCAATACTAAATCCTACATGGAACTTCTCATAACCGCCTGATAACGCCTCTGATCCTTTGGCAAGAATACTTATATATAGGAAGTACCAGCGGCGTATCCACCATATTCTTGTCAAATTTTCATTGGTTTTATCAGTGAATTATGATTAGTCCTATAACTCACAACCAATACAACAAACATAAAAATACTGAAATGATATATATCTGTGCGATCAAGGCTCAATCAAACGGAGCCGATCGTATTGTATGTATTGAGAATGAAATTGTCTGTGTGCTCAAGGCTCAATCAAACGGAGCCGAGCTTATTGCATGTATTGAGAATGGAATTGTCTGTGTGCTCAAGGCTCAATCAAACGGAGCCGAGCTTATTGCATGTATTGAAAATGAATAACTTAATCACAACAAACAGCCTATGCATGGAACCTCTCATAACTGCCTGATAATGCCTCCGATCATTTGACAAGAATACTTATATATAGGAAGTACCAGCGGCGTATCCACCATATTCTTGTCAAATTTTCATTGACTTCATCCGCCAGTTATGATTAGTTCTATGCGACTCTACAACAAACACCACAACCACAAGATACTGATAATGAAAATGTATGTGCGTTCAAGGCTCAATCAAACGGAGCCGAACGTATTGCATGAACTGGAAATGTAAATTGATCTGTGTGCTCAAGGCTCAATCAAACGGAGCCGAGCGTATTGCATGTATTGAAATGTAAAATGAAATGTATTGCATGTGAGACACAACTCAACTTCTGAGATATGTCGTGAATTATGATGATATGAATATTAAATCAATGAGTATAAAACCAACTAAACTAGTAATTTGCATTAGAATTCTTAGATAAAATTCCAATTGAGATACGTGAAAATTGAGATAACATAAAGAAAAAACATAAAAGCTAAGTGATTAGAGTTGAATCTTGATTCTTAGTGAGAGAAGGCTAGTTAAGTGGTTGGTTTGGACCGTTAACATCTTCAACAGGATTGGCGTTGATGTTATAAACTCTTCCTCTTGCTGGTGGTGGAGCTGGGTTTGCTTGGTTTGCTTGGTTAACTGGGTTTGCTTGAGCTTGGGCGTTTATGATATTAACCAAACGAGGACACGTGTTTCTAAAATGGGTAGGGTCGCCACAATTGAAACAAGCTCGAACATATGGGTTCATGGGGTATTGAGGTTGTTGATATGTTTGGGTCATGGGTTGAGTAGGGGTTGAGGTTTGGTTTTGAGCGGTGCGGCAAACTTTGCTCAAATGACCGTAGCGTCCACAATTCGCACATAGTCGACAGGGTGAAGTAGTTGGATGGTGATAGAAACAGGTGTTGCATTGAGGGTGAGGTCCAATGTAAGGTTTCTTATTTGGGTAAGTTGAGTTGGGTGCTACTTGAGCGTTTGGGATAGTTTGAGGAGGTACAACTTGTGAAGCTGGTTGTTTGCGTTGGGTGACGGCGAAGATTTGCCCATCACGCTTTCTCTTAGATGTAGATGGTGTAGAGGATTCGGTTCGGGTGGGGTTTGAGTTTTCCGTTGATGCTTTATCCTTCTTCTTCTCCTCTTTGAAATCTTTGTTCCGAATTCGGTTCTCGGTGAGCGCGGTTGCTAGCTCCATTGCTGCTTCCAAAGTTGCAGGCGAGGTGCTTATTACAGGGTCTTGAATCTTTGATGGAAGACCACGAATGTAGTGCTCGATCAAACGGTAGAGGGGAGTGAACAAGTTGGGAACCATTTGATTTAGCTCAAGGAATCTCTTGTTGTATGTGGTGTGGTCGCCTTCCTTTTGTTTCAAAGCATGGAACTCATCCTCCAATTTCTTGATTTCACTTCTTGGGCAAAACCGTCTTGTCATGATTCCCTTCAACTCTTCCCAAGTCAAGGTCATAGTTTCTTCAACACCTCGTTTGGTCTTTTCTGTATTCCACCATGTGAGTGCTGTTCCAAGTAAACGACCGGTAGCATAACGCACTTTGCGATCATCGGGGCAATCGCAATTTAGAAAAGTGTTCTCCATTTCTTCGAACCAATGGAGGAGAGCGGTGACACCTTCAGTTCCTTCGTATTTTGGAGGATCGCAGGATTTGAAATGTTTGTAGGTGCATTTAGTGACTGAAAGGTTGACAGTGTTTTGATCCTCTTGTTGGGTTGGGTTAACGGAATTAGCGGTAAGGGCTTGTTGAACTTGAACTACGATGTTGGGTATTACGGTCGCCATTTGCTGAGCGATTTGGGTAGCCATGCGTTCACGGGCTTTTTCTGCTCTCAACTTTCTACGGGCGAGGTTAGAAGACATCTACAAGGAATACATGCCAAGAGTATGAGTTGGATGCCTTTGGGATCGTGGGTCGTGTTTGGGATTGAACGTTCATAAAATAAATATAGAAAATAAATCTACTACATCCATAGGATGTCTTGGGCTTTGCTCGCTGTTAGGCCCGTCGTGCCGCCATACTTTACCTGTGTAATCATGTGGGCCCCCATGAATACCGGTTTTTCATATGGTTCGCACGGTTTCTGCCTGATTGCGTACACAAAACCCGGAGAAAATCGAGAAATATGTATACAACGTGTGATATTCGGAATGTGTCCAGGTGTAGACACGGTGACATCTCAAAGGGAGGTTAGTTCGAACGACGTTTGGTGTGGCATGCTTTGGCCTAATAGGTCCGTCGTACTCTCATCGTTAGTCCCCAGGTAGGCAAACTGGTCCGTTATTTTGGATTTATACGAATGCCAACCTAGACAGGACGTTCCGACTACCGGTACTTGTACCCTTCCAGTTACTACATGCCCGTCGCAGAACTTACTTTGATGAGATTTGAAAATTGCATAAAATCTTTGGATACTGAGAGTATGAAAATAAATTGAATACATGAACATCGATATATGTATATATGTATAATGAATGAGCATGTATGTTTGACTGAAATGTAAACAAATATGAAACAAATAAATATCACAAGTTTGTATGTAACCACCTAATCAATTTAAAATTTAGGCAGACTATAGTATAGGCTCTAAGGGTCTAATAACCTATCCTATATCCCTATAGTCATGGCTCTGATACCAATCTGTCACACCCCGACCCGCAGCGGAAAAGGTGATCGGGGCATAATTGGGTTATCATCAAAGCTCATGACATTTATTATATGTTTCATATTCATTAATACAATTTAATGGAAATAAATGATACACCATATTCTAACTATCTGTCTAAGCTTCTTGGTTCTCTTCTAAGGCATATCCTATGGTTTCCTTTCTTCAACCTGTTCACCTGTGTCACACCCCGACCCGCAGCGGAAAAGGTGATCGGGGCATAATTGGGTTATCATCAAAGCTCATGACATTTATTATATGTTTCATATTCATTAATACAATTTAATGGAAATTTACAATAAATGATACAACATGTTCTAACTATCAGTCTAAGCTTCTTGTTTCTCTTCTAAGGCATATCCCATGTTTTCCTTGCTTCAACCTGTCCACCTGTATCAGTGTAAAAAGGTTTTTGGATCAACATAATGTTGGCGAGTGAATCCTATGGAAAAACATTTGAACGAGTTTATCCAATTGATTATAAATAATGTGCATACCTCATATGAGTAAATGTAGATGTAAATTTATTCACACAACACATAATATTGTATATTGAACATACAAACACCAAATGATAGTTTTGAGGCACGCGTTGTTCTCGTCTCACACGAGGAACTGATGGGCCTAATAAATGAGTTTTGAGGCACGCGTTGTTCTTACGAACTGATGGGCCTAATGTATGAGTTTTGAGGCACGCGTTGTTCTCGTCTCACACGAGGAACTGATGGGCCTAATAAATGAGTTTTGAGGCACGCGTTGTTCTTACGAACTGATGGGCCTAAATAAATGAGTTTTGAGGCACGCGTTGTTCTTACGAACTGATGGGCCTAAATAATTTGTATACAACTTTGACAATATGAAATACATCACAACCAAACAATAGTTACATTCTAATTTAGTTCATATAATGGTATAGCACGAATTTGCATAAGAGAATTAGTTTAAGCGACACATAATACACCCCAAAACATGAATAAAAAGGGGAGTTTGTAAGAATTCACTCACATTGGGTGCGTTCGGTTGATGACGTTGAATGCACGCGAAATGGTGTTAACCACGAGTGAAATAAATCCTAGATAAATCGCATAATGGTTCGGTAAGTAAACGGGTTTTATTAATCTATTTTAATAGGATTGTTGGGTGTATTTTTGTGAGTTTGAGGCTATTTTCTAACCTTAAAAATGTTATTTTTAAGTATTTATAATTGATTTTTAATTAAAATAATTAAATAAAAATAATAAAAAATATTTTTATGTTTGCTACAGTACGCATTGACCGTTGACTTTGACTATGGTTGACCGGTTTATAGGCATATTGTTGTGCGCTCGGTGAGGCTCGAACCCGAGACCTCCCGTACGCGTGCACGCAGCTCTACCAACTGAGCTACGTGTCTAACCCGTTATATATCCGATTTTAATTATATATATATATTAATTAGATTTAACAGAAATCCTTTATTATTAAAAATGAATTAAATCTCCAGAATCGGTGCGCTCCACAGGTCTCGAACCCGGGACCTGTGGGTTAGCGGACACACACTCCACCGCTGGACTGTGTGTCACACTTGGTTATAACTCGGTTATCAATATACTTAACATATACTCAAGGCGACTCCGGTTCAGTTTGCTAAAAATAGGATTTTTATCAAGGCGACGTGTGTGAACCGGAATCGAACTCGTGACCTTAGCGTTAAAAGTGCACACAGTCCACCGCTGGACTGTGTGTCTAACCCGGTAATTATTTTGATTTTAATTATACTTAACCATTACTGAACTTCGTCTTCTTCACCGGTTTTTAACCGGAAGTGACGACGGACTGGTTCAGAATGTTGATTCATGTTTCTTAAGCGTTTAATGATCAATTACAAATGAGATAAAAGTAAAAAGGGAATGAATTTAAGCGTGAGATATACCGACTGGTTATACTCTGTTTTCCGGCAGAACTCCGGCGACAGAGACCTTTTTCCGGCGACAACTTCTTGCAGCAGAGAGTCTTCCGAAAGGTTACAAAGGTGGTGGGTGACTTCGGTGAAGGTTTAGGGGGTTCAGTAAGCTCAGAGATTACCGATACGGTTTTCCGGCGAAGTATCAAGTATTTCCGGCGAGTGATTTTTCGCCGACAGAGGGTGCGATTTGAGTGTGAAAGACTTCTGGCGAGTTGTGGGTGTACTTATAGGGTAGCAACGAGATGAATGGGGTCTGAATTCGGTCTATATTCGAAGTCAACTGTTCTCCGGCGATTTTGGCAAATGACGCGTTTTCAGACGTTGGCTATAGCTGGCGAGAGTTAATTGATTGATTAAATTGAGCGAAAACGTGTTTTATGGGCGAAGTCGTCGGGATTTCCGACGACAGCTGTTTGGGCGCAAGTTGACGGAATTTGAATTTCCGCACATCATTATTTGATTTAATAATTCCATTAACTTAACAGAAAATCAAAGTGGCGGAGTGGTCTATGATGTGTGAGTTAAGTGTTTGGTTGATCCGGTAGAGACCCGAGTTCGAAACCCGGCATGAGTAAATCATTTTTATTTTGTTATTTTTATCAGTTTTTCAAAAACTAAATATATATCCCCGCATAATAAGTGATTACGGATCGTTTAAAATTATTTTGGGCATTTAATTCGAAACGAAAAATTTTGCTGACTGTTCGGTTGATAAACGGAGCGGGTTTGGTAAATCCGTTTTTGACGGATGTTACAGTATCCCCTGCTTTTTAGAAATTTCGTCCCGAAATTTAATTTGGGATATAATTGACTAAAAGAATGATGGTGTTGAGTTTGCCGGTTACATTTTTGAGAATTAGGGTTTAGGTTTTTGTTTGAGGCGGTAACGTTCCTTGTAAAGGTTAAGTATCCTAATACAGGAATCGCTTTTTGTTGCCTACTGTATAAGTATTGTTAAGCAGGAATGATTCGCTAAAATGATATCACGCATAAAAGTTTGAATATGCTTAGGGTTATATCCTAAGGCAGAAATTCTACAATCTACACAAATAAACACAACAACTAACAATTGTATCCACATTCTGATAGCATATATGTTTGAATGGTGATGGTTCCTCTCTCGTTTGTTATGATGGAGAGGTTAGTCTATATAGAAATGGATCACAATCCAATTCCTTTAACTAGTGAGATGATATTTATATGTAACACAATTTCAACCAAGGCAATACTAAATCCTACATGGAACATCTCATAACCGCCTGATAATGCCTCTGATCCTTTGGCAAGAATACTTATATATAGGAAGTACCCAGCGGCGTATCCACCATATTCTTGTCAAATTTTCATTGGTTTTATCAGTGAATTATGATTAGTTCTATGCGACTCTACAACATAAACAACACAACAATCAGCGCTTGAGTCTTAATTCTGATAGTATCCGTGTTTGACAAAACCTCTCTCGTTTAATATGATGGAGAGGTTAGTCTATGTGAAACTGAAATATGCCGTGAAGTATGATGATATGAATAATGAGTATAAAACAAACTGAACTAGTAATTTGCATTAAAATTTCTTGGATAAAAATTCCAACTGAGATACATGAAAATCGAGATATAAACATAAAAACTAAGTGATTGGAGTTGAATCTTGATTCTTGGTGAGAGAAGGCTAGTTAAGTGGTTGGTTTGGTCCGTTAACATCTTCAACAGGATTGGCATTGATGTTAAAAACTCTTCCCCTTGCTGGCGGTGGAGCTGGATTTGCTTGGTTTGCTTGGTTAACTGGGTTTGCCTGAGCTTGGGCATTTATGATGTTAACCAAACGAGGGCACGTGTTTCTAAAATGGGTAGGGTCGCCACAATTGAAACAAGCTCGAACATATGGGTACATGGGGTATTGAGGTTGTTGATATGTTTGGATCATGGGTTGAGTAGGGGTTGAGGTTTGGTTTTGAGGGGTGCGGCAAACGTTGCTCAAATGACCGTAGCGTCCACAATTCGCACATAGTCGACAGGGTAAGGTAGATGGATGGTGATAGAAACAGGTGTTGCATTGAGGGTGAGGTCTAATGTAAGGTTTCTTGTTTGGGTAAGTTGAGTTGGGTGCTACTTGAGCGTTTGGGATAGTTTGAGGAGGTACAACTTGTGAAGCTGGTTGGTTACGTTGGGTGACGGCGAAGATTTGCCCATCACGTTTTTCTTTAGAAATAGGTGGTGTAGAGGATTCGGTTCGGGTGGAGTTTGAGGTTTCGGTTGATGCTTTATCCTTCTTCTTCTCCTCTTTGAAATCTTTATTCCGGATTCGGTTCTCGGTGAGCGCGGTTGCTAGCTCCATTGCTGCTTCCAAAGTTGCAGGCGAGGTGCTTATTACAGGGTCTTGAATTTTTGATGGAAGACCACGAATGTAGTGCTCGATCAAACGGTAGAGGGGAGTGAACAAGTTGGGAACCATTTGATTTAACTCAAGGAATCTCTTGTTGTATGTGGTGTGGTCGCCTTCCTTTTGTTTCAAAGCATGGAACTCATCCTCCAAATTCTTGATTTCACTTCTTGGGCAAAACCGTCTTGTCATGATTCCCTTCAATTCTTCCCAAGTCAAGGTCATAGTTTCTTCAACACCTCGTTTGGTCTTTTCTGTATTCCACCATGTGAGTGCCGTTCCAAGTAAGCGACCGGTAGCATAACGCACTTTGCGATCATCGGGGCAATCGCAATTTAGAAAAGTGTTCTCCATTTCTTCGAACCAATGGAGGAGAGCGGTGACACCTTCAGTACCTTCGTATTTTGGAGGATCGCAGGATTTGAAATGTTTGTAGGTGCATTTAGTGACTGAAGGATTGATAGTGTTTTGATCTTCTTGTTGAGTTGGGTTAACGGAATTAGCGGTAAGGGCTTGTTGAACTTGAACTACGATGTTGGGTATTACGGTCGCCATTTGCTGAGCGATTTGGGTAGCCATGCGTTCACGGGCTTTTCCTGCTCTCATTTTCCTACGAGCGAGGCTAGAAGACATCTACAAGGAATACATGTCAAGAGTATGAGTTGAATGCCTTTGGGATCGTGGGTCGTGTTTGGGATTGAACGTTCATAAAATAATTATAGAAAAAATAGCTCTACTACATCCATAGGATGTCTTGGGCTTTGCTCGCTGTTAGGCCCGTCATGCCGCCATACTTTACCTGTGTAATCATGTGGGCCCCCATGAATACCGGTTTTTCATATGGTTTGCATGGTTTCTGCCTGATTGCGTACACAAAACCCGGAGAAAATCGAGAAATATGTATACAACGTGTGATATTCGGAATGTGTCCAGGTGTAGACACGGTGACATCTCAAAGGGAGGTTAGTTCGAACGACGTTTGGTGTGGCATGCTTTGGCCTAATAGGTCCGTCGTACTCTCATCGTTAGTCCCCAGGTAGGCAAACTGGTCCGTTATTTTGGATTTATACGAATGCCAACCTAGACAGGACGTTCCGACTACCGGTACTGGTACCCTTCCAGTTACTACATGCCCGTCGCAGAACTTACTTTGATGAGATTTGAAATTTGCATAAAATCTTTGGATACTGAGAGTATGAAAATAAATTGAATACATGAACATCGATATATGTATATATGTATAATGAATGAGCATGTATGTTTGACTGAAATGTAAACAAATATGAAACAAATAAATATCACAAGTTTGTATGTAACCACCTAATCAATTTAAAATTTAGGCAGACTATAGTATAGGCTCTAAGGGTCTAATAACCTATCCTATATCCCTATAGTCATGGCTCTGATACCAATCTGTCACACCCCGACCCGCAGCGGAAAAGGTGATCGGGGCATAATTGGGTTATCATCAAAGCTCATGACATTTATTATATGTTTCATATTCATTAATACAATTTAATGGAAATTTACAATAAATGATACAACATGTTCTAACTATCAGTCTAAGCTTCTTGTTTCTCTTCTAAGGCATATCCTATGTTTTCCTTGCTTCAACCTGTCCACCTGTATCATGTGTAAAAAGGTTTTTGGATCAACATAATGTTGGCGAGTGAATCCTATGGAAAAACATTTGAACGAGTTTATCCAATTGATTATAAATAATGTGCATACCTCATATGAGTAAATGTAGATGTAAATTTATTCATACAACACATAATATTGTATATTGAACATACAAACACCAAATGATAGTTTTGAGGCACGCGTTGTTCTCGTCTCACACGAGGAACTGATGGGCCTAATAAATGAGTTTTGAGGCACGCGTTGTTCTTACGAACTGATGGGCCTAATGTATGAGTTTTGAGGCACGCGTTGTTCTCGTCTCACACGAGGAACTGATGGGCCTAATAAATGAGTTTTGAGGCACGCGTTGTTCTTACGAACTGATGGGCCTAATTAAATGAGTTTTGAGGCACGCGTTGTTCTTACGAACTGATGGGCCTAAATAATTTGTATACAACTTTGACAATATGAAATACATCACAACCAAACAATAGTTACATTCTAATTTAGTTCATATAATGGTATAGCACGAATTTGCATAAGAGAATTAGTTTAAGCGACACATAATACACCCCAAAACATGAATAAAAAGGGGAGTTTGTAAGAATTCACTCACATTGGGTGCGTTCGGTTGATGACGTTGAATGCACGCGAAATGGTGTTAACCACGAGTGAAATAAATCCTAGATAAATCGCATAATGGTTCGGTAAGTAAACGGGTTTTATTAATCTATTTTAATAGGATTGTTGGGTGTATTTTTGTGAGTTTGAGGCTATTTTCTAACCTTAAAAATGTTATTTTTAAGTATTTATAATTGATTTTTAATTAAAATAATTAAATAAAAATAATAAAAAATATTTTTATGTTTGCTACAGTACGCATTGACCGTTGACTTTGACTATGGTTGACCGGTTTATAGGCATATTGTTGTGCGCTCGGTGAGGCTCGAACCCGAGACCTCCCGTACGCGTGCACGCAGCTCTACCAACTGAGCTACGTGTCTAACCCGTTATATATCCGATTTTAATTATATATATATATTAATTAGATTTAACAGAAATCCTTTATTATTAAAAATGAATTAAATCTCCAGAATCGGTGCGCTCCACAGGTCTCGAACCCGGGACCTGTGGGTTAGCGGACACACACTCCACCGCTGGACTGTGTGTCACACTTGGTTATAACTCGGTTATCAATATACTTAACATATACTCAAGGCGACTCCGGTTCAGTTTGCTAAAAATAGGATTTTTATCAAGGCGACGTGTGTGAACCGGAATCGAACTCGTGACCTTAGCGTTAAAAGTGCACACAGTCCACCGCTGGACTGTGTGTCTAACCCGGTAATTATTTTGATTTTAATTATACTTAACCATTACTGAACTTCATCTTCTTCACCGGTTTTTAACCGGAAGTGACGACGGACTGGTTCAGAATGTTGATTCATGTTTCTTAAGCGTTTAATGATCAATTACAAATGAGATAAAAGTAAAAAGGGAATGAATTTAAGCGTGAGATATACCGACTGGTTATACTCTGTTTTCCGGCAGAACTCCGGCGACAGAGACCTTTTTCCGGCGACAACTTCTTGCAGCAGAGAGTCTTCCGAAAGGTTACAAAGGTGGTGGGTGACTTCGGTGAAGGTTTAGGGGGTTCAGTAAGCTCAGAGATTACCGATACCGTTTTCCGGCGAAGTATCAAGTATTTCCGGCGAGTGATTTTTCGCCGACAGAGGGTGCGATTTGAGTGTGAAAGACTTCTGGCGAGTTGTGGGTGTACTTATAGGGTAGCAACGAGATGAATGGGGTCTGAATTCGGTCTATATTCGAAGTCAACTGTTCTCCGGCGATTTTGGCAAATGACGCGTTTTCAGACGTTGGCTATAGCTGGCGAGAGTTAATTGATTGATTAAATTGAGCGAAAACGTGTTTTATGGGCGAAGTCGTCGGGATTTCCGACGACAGCTGTTTGGGCGCAAGTTGACGGAATTTGAATTTCCGCACATCATTATTTGATTTAATAATTCCATTAACTTAACAGAAAATCAAAGTGGCGGAGTGGTCTATGATGTGTGAGTTAAGTGTTTGGTTGATCCGGTAGAGACCCGAGTTCGAAACCCGGCATGAGTAAATCATTTTTATTTTGTTATTTTTATCAGTTTTTCAAAAACTAAATATATATCCCCGCATAATAAGTGATTACGGATCGTTTAAAATTATTTTGGGCATTTAATTCGAAACGAAAAATTTTGCTGACTGTTCGGTTGATAAACGGAGCGGGTTTGGTAAATCCGTTTTTGACGGATGTTACAACCTGTATCATGCGTAAAAAGGTTTTTGGATCAACATAATGTTGGCGAGTGAATCCTATGGAAAAACATTTGAACAAGTTTATCCAATTGATTATAAATAATGTGCATACCACATATGAGTAAATGTAGATGTAAATTTATTCACACAACACATAATATTGAATATTAAACTCACATACACCAAATGATTTTTTGAGGCACGCGATGTTCGACTCGTCTCCCACGAGGAACTGATGGGCCTAATGAATGAGTTTTGAGGCACGCGTTGTTCTTACGAACTGATGGGCCTTAATGAATGAGTTTTGAGGCACGCGTTGTTCTCGTCTCCCACGAGGAACTGATGGGCCTAATGTATGAGTTTTGAGGCACGCGTTGTTCTTACGAACTGATGGGCCTGATGAATGAGTTTTGAGGCACGCGTTGTTCTCGTCTCCCACGAGGAACTGATGGGCCTGAATAATTTGCATACAACTTTGACAATTTGTAATACACCACAACCAAACAATAGTTACATTCTAGTTTAGTTCATATAATGGTATAGCACGAATTTGCATAAGAAAATTAGTTTAAGCGACACATGATACACCCCAAAACATGAATAAAAAGGGGAGTTTGTAAGAATTCACTCACATTGGGTGCGTTCGGTTGATGAGGTTGAATGCACGCGAAATGGTGTTAACCACGAGTGAAATTAATCCTAGATAAATCGCATAATGGTTCGGTAAGTAAACGGGTTTTATGAATCTATTTTAGTAGGATTGTTGGGTGTATTTTTGTGAGTTTGAGGCTATTTTCTAACCTTAAAAAATGTTATTTTTAAGTATTTATAATTGATTTTTAATTAAAATAATTAAATAATAATAAAAAAATATTTTATTTTATTTTTTTTTTTTTTTGCTACAGTGACATTGACTAGTTGACTTTGACTATCATTGACCGGTTCATAGGCATATTGTTGTGCGCCGGGTGAGGCTCGAACCCGAGACCTCCCGTACGCGTGCACGCAGCTCTACCAACTGAGCTACGTGTCTAACCCGTTATATATCCGATTTTAATTACATATATATATTAATTAGAATTAACAGAAATCCTTTATTATTAAAAACGAATTAAATCTCAGAACCGGTGTGCTCCACAGGTCTCGAACCCGGGACCTGTGGGTTAGCGGACACACACTCCACCGCTGGACTGTGTGTCACACTTGATTATAAACTCAGATATCAATATACTTAACATATACCGAAACACCCCGGTTCAGTTTTGTGAAAAAAAGGATTTTTATCAAGGCGGCGTGTGAGGGACAATACTCGAACTCGTGACCTTAGCTTTAAAAGTGCACACAGTCCACCGCTGGACTGTGTGTCTAACCCGGTAATTATCTTGATTTTAATTACACTTAACCATTAATGAAACTTCGTCATCTTCACCGGTTTTAACCGGAAGTGGTGACTGACTGGTTCAAAATATTGATTCATGTTTCTTTAGCGTTTAATGATCATTTACAAACGAGATAAAAGTAAAAAGGAAAGGAATTAGGCGTGAAAAGTACCGATTGATTTTACTCTGTTTTCCGGCAGAACTCCGGCGACAGAACCCTTTTTCCGGCGACAAGTCTCTTGCAGCAGAGAGTCTTCCGAAAGGTTACAAAGGTTGTGGGTGACTTCGGTGAAGGTTTAGGGGGTTCCAGTAAGCTTAGAAATTACTGTTACGGTTTTCCGGCGGTATATCAAGTATTTCCGGCGATTGATTTTTCGCCGAGAAAAGGTGCGATTTGAATGTGAATGACTTCTGGCGAGTTGTGGTTGAATTTATAGGATAGTATTGAGATGAATGGGGTCTGAATTTGGTCTTAATTCGGAGTCATCCGTTCTCCGGCGGTTACAGCTGATGTCGCGGGTTCAGACGTCGGTTATAACCGTCGCAGGAGTTAAGTCTTCGGTTATTTTGAGCGATAACGTAAATAAACGGCGAAGTCGTCGGGATTTCCGACGACTGTTATTTTGGGCACAATAATTTAACTTCTGAAATTGAATATTTGAATTAATTATTTTCTGTTATTACCAGAAAATCAAAGTGGCGGAGCGGTTGTTCGGTTAAGAGATAAGTCTTTGGTTTGACCCGGTATAGACCCGAGTTCGAAACCCGGCATGGGTAAAACATTTTTATTTTGCTATTTTTGACAGATTTTCAAAAACTAAATACATATTCCCGCATAATAATTGATTACGGATCGTTTAAAATTATTTTGGGCATTTAATTCGCAACGAAGAATTTGACTGACTGTTCGGTTGATAAACGGAGCGGGTTTGGTAAATCCGTTTTTGATGGATGTTACAGCATGCAAGTTCGAGCGGACTTGTGAAGATTTCAAGGGAAAGGGAGCCAAGTTCGACCGAACTTGACCTCTCTAAGGTGAAGTTCGGGCGAACTTGAGGTCACTGAGGAGTTGATTGGGCCAGTCAAGCTCGGCCGAACTTGGTAACACCAAGTTCGAGCGAACTTGACCCAAAAGTTGGGTTTTCTTTGTTTATTTCGCGTTAAGAGTTCGTTTGGCGATTTGGTTAATATTAATTAGTTATATTAAGTGTTTTAGTAAAGCGTTAAGCGTTATACATGATGTAATAGTGCGATTTAGCGATTCGAGAGTGCGAGAGCGATGCGATAGCGAGCGTAATCATAACCACAAACACACATAACACATAAATAATATAAAACCACATAAATAATTGCGATTTACGATGCGATGAGATTAGCGATGGGATTTAATAAGCGATTAGATGCGATAATAACGTACAATACCATAATTAATTAACATAAACTTTATTATCAACCGAATCTCGGGATTACAAAAGATAGGTACATCGGAAAGTCAAATGAAAAGATAACAACAAATTTTCAAGTTGTTACAGTCTCCCCTACTTTTGGGAATTTCGTCCCGAAATTCAAGTAGTAGCTGTAACAAATAGGTGCAGGTACTTGGCCTTCATGTCACCTTCAAATTCCCAAGTAAACTCGGCGCCACGTTTGCCTTCCCATCGGACCTTCACGATAGGGATGCGAGAGCGTCGGAGTTTCTTGGTTTCTCGGTCCATGATCTCAACAGGCTTTTCCAGGAAATGGAGAGTCTCGTTGATTTGCAGATTTTCGAGAGGTACATGGAGATTTTCTTCGGCGAGGCATTTCTTGAGGTTAGACACGTGGAAAGTCGGATGCACGTTGTTAAGTTCCTCCAGTAATTCGAGACGATAGACTACTTTACCGATTCTTACAGAATCTTAAAGGGACCAACGTATCGAGGCGCTAGCTTTCCTTTCTTGCCGAAGCGGACCACTCCCTTCCAAGGTGCAACCTTTAGGAGAACGTGATCTCCCCTTAGAACTGTAGGGGCTTGCGGCGTTTATCGGCGTAACTCTTTTGACGACTCCGACCTTTCAAGAGATTGTCTCTGATTTGGAGGATCTTGTCGGTTGTTTCTTGAATTAGCTCGGGACCGGTGATTGTGCTTCTCCGATCTCATACCATGCAATAGGCGATCGACATTTTCTTCCATACAGTGCCTCAAAAGGAGCCATTTGAATGCGGGTATGATAACTATTATCGTACTAGAATTCGATTAAAGGTAAATGCGTATCCCAGTTACCACCAAAATCTATGATGCACGCACGAAGCATGTCTTTGAGGGTGCAGATCGTGCGCTCAGTATGACCGTCGGTTTAAGGGTGAAAAGCGGTACTTAGATTAAGCGTAGTACCGAGAGCGGATTGAAAGGTCTCCCAGAGACGCGAGGTAAAACGACCGTCACGGTCAGAGATGATGTCTTGAGGCGTACCGTGTCGACATATAACTTCATCGGTATAGATTCGGGCTAACCGTTCGACCTTAAAGTCTTTTCGTATTGCAATAAAGTGCGCTGATTTAGTAAGACGGTCAACGATAACCCAAATGCTATCGTGACTGGATGAAGTGCGGGGAAGTTTGGTAACGAAGTCCATAGCTATACTCTCCCACTTCCACATCGGGACTTCGGGTTGCTCGAGTAAGCCAGAGGGCCTTTGATGTTCGGCTTTAACTTTCGAACAAGTTAAGCACTCTGAGACGTACAAGGCGATATCCTTTTTCATGCCCGGCCACCAGTACTTGGGACGAAGGTCCTGGTACATCTTGTCGGCACCGGGGTGAATGGAATATCGAGATTTATGAGCTTCAGTCTTTAGCAATTCACGGAGATTATCACGAGTAGGAATCCAAATACGATCGAAATAGTAATAAATACTATTAGGCTTGGATACGAGCTGAGTTTCGGCACCACATTTCATTTCTTCCTCCAAAGTATTCTCGTTAAAACAAGCGAATTGAGCGGAGCAAATCATGATTTCGAGATCATTCAAAGCTTGAGAGTCACGAACACTATATACATAGCTTCGTCGACTGAGAGCATCAGCGACGACGTTTGCTTTGCCGGGATGGTAGCGTATCTCACAATTGTAATCGTTGAGAAGTTCAACCCATCGACGTTGTCGCATGTTTAGTTCTTTTTGATTAAAGATATGTTGTAAGCTTTTATGGTCGGTGAAGACCGTACACTTAGTACCGTAAAGGTAGTGTCGCCATATCTTTAATGCAAAAACAACTGCACCGAGTTTGAGATCGTAGGTTGTGTAGTTCTTCTCGTGGATCTTGAGTTGTCGAGATGCATACACGATAACCTTGTCTCGTTGCATGAGAACACAACCAAGACCAAGATTAGAGACATCGCAATAAACCACAAAATCGTCGTTTCCGTCGGGTAAAGCGAGCACGGGAGCGTTGCATAGCATACGCTTGAGAGTTTGAAAAGCTTCCTCTTGCTTGGAATCCCAAACAAAATGTTTATCTTTATGAGTTAAAGCGGTAAGCGGTACAGCGATGAACCGACGGTAGTAACCCTCCAATCCAAGAAATGAACGGATTTCGGAAGCATTATTCGGTGTAATCCAACTCTTGACAGCTTCGATCTTTGCAGGGTCAATGTGAATCCCTTGACTATTAACGATGTGGCGAGAAATTGGACTTCTTCTAGCCAGAATTCACATTTAGAGAACTTAGCATAAAGGCGATTTCCTTGAAGAATTTCGAGGACTAAACAGAGATGGCGCGCGTGTTCGTCTCTCGACTTCGAATATATAAGGATATCATCGATGAAAACAATAACGAAACGATCTAAGAAGGCTTTACACACACGGTTCATCAAATCCATGAAGACCGCGGGTGCATTTGTAAGACCAAAAGGCATGACCACGAATTCGAAATGTCCATAGCGAGTACGAAAGGCATTTTTAGGAATGTCTTCTTCCAACATGCGCAATTGATGATAGCTGGAACGAAGATCGATCTTAGAAAAACAAGTAGCACCTTGAAGCTGATCAAATAAGTCGTCGATACGAGGAAGATGGTAGCGGTTCTTTATCGTAAGTTTGTTAAGTTCACGATAATCAATGCATATTCGGAAAGATCCATCCTTCTTTTTCATGAAAAGGACAAGTGCGCCCCATGGCGAAGTGCTCTGGCGTATGAAACCTATATTAAGAAGCTCTTGAAGTTGGCTTGATAGCTCGCGCATTTCGGATGGTGCAAGGCGATAAGGAGCTTTAGCAACGGGAGTAGCACCTGGAATCAAATCGATATAGAATTCAACATCTCGAGTAGGGGGTAAACCGAATAAATCGTCGGAAAGACCTTAGGAAATTCAAAGACAACGGGAACGTCTCTATAAGTCTTTTTTTCTTTCTCCGGGTTCACGATATGGGCGAGGAAAGCAACACATCGCTTTTGCAAGCATTTGTGTGCTCGAGTACATGACAAGAGCATCAACTTCTTTGAGGGAGTTTCACCGTATACATGAAGTTGATCACCGTTTGGGAGAGGGAAACGAATCATTTTACCGAAGCATACAACTTCAGCATGATTCTCACTAAGAAAATCCATGCCTACTATGATATCGAAGCTACCTAACTGCATAGGTATGAGATTGATCGAGAAGACATGGTTGTTGAGATCAAGATTACAACCACGTAAGACAGAATCAACGGTAACGGATTTTCCGGTGGCGACTTCCACATCGAAAGTCTTTGGGAGTTTAGCGCGCTTACAATTTAAAACCTTTTCGAATTCTAGCGATACAAAACAATTATCGGCACCAGTATCAAATAAACAAGAAGCATAAATACCATTAATGAGAAACGTACCATTGACAACATTGTTGTCATTCTGGGCATGATGATGGTTGAGGTTAAAGGCTCTGCCACGCGCAGTTTGTGGTTGCTGTTGCTGCTGCTGAGGCTGCGGTGCTGGCTGTTCTTGCTTGACAGGATGATTCGGACAGACATTGGCAAAATGATTCAGATCACCACACACATAGCACACACGTCTTTTGGAGCTTGCTGCTGATTGGCTTGAGGAGGAGCGGGTAAAGCTGGAGCTGCTGGAGCCTGAGGAGCTGGCTGGCGAGGACCTGATCGGAAACTCACAGTAAAATGGTCGTAGATATTGCAGTTTGTGCAAAAACGACAGTTTCCACCAACGGCATTATGATAAGTGCACTGAGGCACAGAGGGTGAGGTCCGGTATACGCACGTTTAGCTGGAGGTGCGTTCGGAGCGGCTGACTGAAGCAGCTGAGGGTTTGCTGGAGTGGCGAGAGCATAGTTCTTACTCGGGTTTCCTCTTTTGTGTCCCTGACGCTTTCCCTTTGGTTCACTTGGTGATTCGGTAGCAGCGGTTGGTTCGAAGACGGCTTGATTGGCGACTTTAGTAGGGTTCTTGAAATAACCATCCTGAACTCGCTGATCGTTGATCTCAGCGGCGAGCATGTAGGTTTCCTCGATGGTTGTAGTACGAGCAACTTTCATGAAACTTGCGACACACTCGGGTAAACCACGGATGTACTTGTTGATAGCATTCTCAGTCGTATCAACCTGGCTGGGACAGATAATGCTCAAGATCTTAAACCGAGCAGTAAAACCAGCATTGTCGGGACCATCCTGCTTGATACCCCAAAACTCATTCTCGAGCTTTTGCATTTCATGCGGAGGATAGAACTCCTTCATCATTACTTCCTTGAGTTCCTCCCAAGATAGACTGTGTCACACCCCGACCCGCAGCGGAATAAGAGTCGGGGCATAATTGGGTTATCACCAAAGCTCATGATGTTTACTAATATGTTTCATATTTATTAAATCCAAATTACATTTCAAAGTTCCAAGTCAAATTCATACAATACAAGGAAAGGAAAAATTAACTAAACAAATCCATAATCTAAACTGGTTTATTCGTCTAGGCCGCCCTATATGTTTCTTGCTTCAACTTGATCACCTGTATCATCTGTAAAAAATGGGAAATTTTGGGTCAACAAAAGTTGGCGAGTGAACCTTGTTTAAAACATTTGTTATTGATTTATTATTTAAATTTAATTTAAGAAAATTATGCAATAATCATATATGAACAAATGTATGTAAACATAACAATCACAAACCACCTTGCTTAAGCATGAAATAAGAATGACAATGTATATGTTGGCAACGTCCCGTTCACGCTCATAGGTAATGGGGAACGGACGGCCTATGCTAATGTATGTGAGATCAAGGCTCAATCCAACGGAGCCGATCTTATGTTGGCAACGCCTGGTTCACGCTCATAGGTAATGGGGAACAACTCACACTCATAGGTAATGGGGAGCGGCGGCCTATGAAATGTATGTACTGAAATGATAAAATTAATCTAAACTTCAACCTCACAAACAATGGATCCACATTGAATACACATTTGATCATGAACATGATGGATGCACAAATGTTTAATTATAATAAATAAATAACGACACATGATACACCCCAAAATGTGATTAAAACGGGGAATTGGTAGAGATTCACTCACATTGGGTGCGTTTGTTTGAAGATGTTGAATGCGCATGAGTTTAGGGGATTGATCGACGAGAGATAACTAACCAAATAAATAACGAAAAGGTACGGTAAGTATGTGGATTTTATTAACTATTTTAATAGGATTTTTTGGTATAATTTTGTGAGTTTAAGGCTATTTTCTAACTTTGAAAACGTTATTTTTAAGTATTTTTAATTGATTTTTAAATTAAATAAATGAATAAAAATAAATAATAAATAAATAAAAATTGTTGACCTTGACCGTTGACCGAGACCGTTGACCGTTGACTGTTGACCGGTTCGGTCGGTTATATTGTTGCACTGAGCGAGGTTCGAACCGGTGACCTCCCGAACGCGTGCACGCCGCTCTACCAACTGAACTACGTGTCTAACCCGAAATAATTCTGTTTTTAATTATACTTATATACTATTTAGTTTAATCCGAAAATTATTTATTTTTAAAAAGATTTTAAACGTATCGGACCGGTGCTGACCACAGGTCTCGAACCCGGGACCTGTGAGTTAGCGTACACACAGTCCACCGCTGGACTGTGTGTCTCACTTGGTTATTAACTCGGTTTTTATTATACTTAACATGGTCTGTGAGTCAACCCGGTTCAGTTAAAAAGACAAAAATTTTTATTTCGAGAGAGTAAGCTGGGACAGGATTCGAACTCGCGTCGCAGGTGTTATGTGTGCACACAGTCCACCGCTGGACTGTGTGTCTAACCTGTTTATAAAACTGATTTTAATTAATCTTATGATACAACCCGACTTCGTCTTCTTCGTTAGATTTTACCCAAAAAAACAAGGTCCGACTGTTTGGTCTGGTTTATGCCTTATCTGGTTTTTAAACTCTATAAGTGACTTAAAGGTAACGAATGGAGAGGGTTTGGGGGAAAAAGATATACCGTCAGTGTTGCTCACAGAATTCCGGCAGAGTCCGTCGGTTCTGAAAGTGAACTCCGGCTGTCGACATCAATTTAACAATTCTGTTCGATTATCACAAAGTTGAGATACTTAATCAAAGTTTAATAGGAGTTGGAAAGATCATACCAGCTCTCAGTGTGATTTCGGAACTTTCAGAAATTTTCCGGCGAAGGTGGGAATTTCGACGAACGTTGACTGGGATGGCTTCTGATGGTGGAGTTGTGTTAGTGACAGATTATTCGAATGATTGAAACAGAAAGAGTCGAAAGAATTACCGTGTGGATGTGAGTCTCGGTTTTCCGGCGACTTACAGATGTTTTCCGGCGATTGAATTTTCGTCGAGATGAGGTGCGATTTGTGAGTGAAAAGGTTTCCAGTGGATTGTGGGTGAATTTATAGGGAAGTATCGAGATGTATGGGGTCTGAATTCGGTCTCAATTCAAGGTCAGCCGTTCTCCGGCGGTTACGACTGATGTCGCGGTTCAGACGTCGGTTATAACCGTCGTTAGAGTTAATTCTTCGGTTATCTTGGACGAAAACGTAAATTATCGGCGAAGTCGTCGGGATTTCCGACGACTGCCATTTGGGCGCGATTTTGACTGAGTTTGACTTCCGTGCTTTATTATTTGAATTAATTGATTCAATATGATATCAGAAAATCAAAGTGGCGGAGTGGTTGATTGTGTGAACGTTAGGTCTTTGGGAATTTCCGGCTGACCCGGGTTCGACTCCCGGCAGCCGGTTTTCCTTTTTAATTAATTTATTTTTATTTTTTTACAATTATAATTTATATCATCTAATTTGTTTATTAAATATGTATCGTTTAAAATTAAAATAAGCCATAAATGAACAACAAAAATTTAAAACTGATTGTTCGGTTATTAAACGAAGCGGGTTTCGAAAACCCATTTTTCGACAAATGTTACAGACTGTAGGCTTCATCATTTCCATGCTTGTTTCTTTCAGCTGCCCACCAGTCGAGAGCGCGGGACTGGAAGACTCCGGTAGCGTTCACGGTGCGGAGGTCATCGGGGCATCCACTTTGCCTAAAAGTGACCTCAATAGCATCGAACCAGTGAACCATGGAAGTCGGTCCGTCATTGCTCGTGAAGGCGAGAGGTGCACAAGCCTTGAAGTTCTTGAAGCTGAATCGTGGCTTGGGATTCTCAGTTTTTGAGTCGACTGATGAGTTACTGCCACGACATGAATTTCCGAGATGATTTTCGGAATGACTTTACCTATCTCCTTGGCTACCATTGTAGCGATGCGCTTGTCGGCGTTGTTGCGCTGGAGATTCCTTCGAGTATGCGATCCCGTTGAAGACATCTACATGAAGGATTTAGATTAGATGAGATTCGATTATAATAGAGTTATGTTTAAATATTTATTATTATTATTATCATTCATTCAAGGCACGAAATCACATAAACACGTAGGCACGTAAACACGTAAGCACATAAGCACATAAGAACATAAGCACGTAAGCACATAAGCACATAAGCATACACTTTGCACATATTCACCTTCTTATAAGTAAAGCGTAGCGCGTTCGAGATGCGATATAGCGAGATATAAGCGATATATATAAGCGAGATAAGCGAGATAATACCCTTATGAGGCACGCATGTCCTCATAGGCGTAAGCGAGTAAGCGTCTTAGTTTGGTTGGTGTATTAATTTACCGTTTTAGATTATGAGAGCTGTGCGAGTAGTGCATGCATCTAGGGAGCATAAAGCGATAAAAACGAGAAATCGGTAATGCGAGAAATAAATAAATAAAGCGAGAAATCGAATAAAGCGAAAATTCTCAAAATTTAAACACATAAATAATAATAAACTCGATGATGCGTAAATCGACGATATAGGCTTAAATCAATTGGGAGTGTCCGGGGTTTTGAGACATTGACTACCCAAAGTGGTTCGACTACTCTTTAAACTTGGACCCACGTTTTGGCCTAATAGATAGATGCTCTCACCGTAAGCGGCTAACGACATTATCCTTCTGGTTACTATGTGTTCCAAATCATCGGAATAATCGAGACTTTGGTGAGATTTGAAAATCGAAGGGCGGAATTTTGTTACTAAGATGTGGGTTTCACCCCTAACTTAGCAACGTCGTTCCTAGTTGTGGCTACGCGCACTGACGTTCCACTAGATAGAAATGGAGACTTTCGTCGAGGTTCGGGTATCACTCCTAACTCAACGAAAGCATCTCGTGCGATAGAGATTGCGCGGAGTGAATGATCTCATCGAGAGTTCCGGTTTTCACACCTAATCTCGACTTGATCACTCGTTTTGTGTGATACGAGCGTTTCCAAGTGTGTATGTTGTATTAGCCTTAGGAAAGGCACATTTAAGCATTTATGGCAAGTAGTTTAACATTTAAGTCAAAGATAGGTCAATCGGGTACTTAAACATGCTACTAGGGCGAACATGGCAATTCTACCTATTATCCTAAGGAATTAGCTCTGATACCAATCTTTCACACCCCAACCGATGGCGGAATCATCGGGGTAGTGGCACTAGGCGAATCAAATTGATCAAGAGATTCCATAACGATTAATTCAAGACAATAATCAACATTTAATATCCCATACTATCAAACTCATACAATCTTCAAACAACCATTACAATTCAACAAAATATCATAAACACAATCCAATTCGATCTCCCCTAGATTTTATTACAACCGTTCTAAAACAAACCAAATAAAACAAACTAAACTACACATGCAACATCCAAGGCATCTAAGCTATAAATCCTCAACCTGTTACATACGTTAAAATACAAGTCAATACAATTAAGTAAAGGTAAGCATACGAGTTTGAATAATACTAGCATAGTTGAGAAAGCGTCTGCGAAACAATCTAATTACATATCTTGATACAGAAAACACTTAACATAACATAGGCTCATTTCTCATGCTAACTACCGTGAGAAGGCTTGCGCGACCATCCTAACTAGACCCCGTCGGGTGTTAGCCAAACTATAGTACCATACTAGCTAAGGAGGCAAGTTAACAAAAATAAGTCCTGGTCACATGTTTCTAGTATCACGTATCGAGCATATACAATCAGATTATTCGCGTGTGATAAACAGTTCTGATTTGTGAAGTGTTTTTGATATAGGAACGTATGTAACACCCAAAAAGTGCATCAAGCAAAAATGGGTCAAGTATACTCACTGTGGGTGCGTTTAGGTAAGAGTTCGGGATCTACGAGGAGTTCAGAAGAGTGTCTGATCAGCCTGCATACGCGGACGGAAGTGCATCAGTCTCCGAAAAGCTGAAACGGTTAAGTTTGAGCTGGACAGTAGACAAGTTCGGGCGAACTTGTATGTAAACATACAAGTTCGAGCGAACTTGTATAAATCTGCTGAGTGATGATTCAAGTTCGCGCGAACTTGTAAGATTCTTAAGGAAACTTGACAAGTTCGGTCGAACTTGTGGGGTTTGGATAGATGGATTGACAAGTTCGGCCGAACTTGTGAAGTTTCCTGAGAAACTTTACAAGTTCGAGCAAACTTGAGGACTTTCTGCTGAAGAATTGGCCATTTTCACCCAAGTTCGGCCGAACTTGACCTTTTGAGGGCAAGTTCGAGCGAACTTGGCTAGGCTGCTGCACAAAATCGGTTGAATCTCGAGCGAACTTGATGTTTTCGGGTCCAAAATCTTGCGTTTTCGCGTCGTTTGCTGAGTAAATCGAGTGTTCATCCCTCCAACCCTGTGCTACTGAGCAAACTTAGGTCGGAGAGGTCTTTTAGAGCAGTTTTAGACGTTTTACAAAAGGGTGGGCTAATCCGGGCGAACTCGGGGTTCATTCAGATTAGTCCGGCTTGTGTAAACCAACATAAACGTACTTGTGCTTCCAGATCTGGGATCTTGAATGACAAATGCTTCGTTTCATATCAGAAAATGAACAAAACATCATCAAAAGTCCGTATTTTGTGTAAAAATCAAATGTTCAAAAGGTTTTGCTCAGATCTAAACATAGATCTGAGTGAAAAACAGAAATTTTATGTAAAAAGATGAAGATTTTCGTAAACAGAGAAGATTGGTTGAAAACGAAAGCTATGCCTTGTGCCAAAATCGTTGTAAACCTTTGTAAATCGTTGATAAACGTTGTTGTAGCTGAAATCGGGTTGATTTTTACTTAGAACACGAAGGTTTCGGGTTTTGAGAGCTCTGGGCGAACGTACAGCAAGTTCAAATGAGAGGAATGAGCTGGGTATTTATAGGAGAAGGCAAAAAGGTGAGCTGGTGGAGTCAAGTTCGGGCGAACTTGCATGGAAGCATGCAAGTTCGAGCGGACTTGTGAAGATTTCAAGGGAAAGGGAGCCAAGTTCGACCGAACTTGACCTCTCTAAGGTGAAGTTCGGGCGAACTTGAGGTCACTGAGGAGTTGATTGGGCCAGTCAAGCTCGGCCGAACTTGGTAACACCAAGTTCGAGCGAACTTGACCCAAAAGTTGGGTTTTTTTTGTTTATTTCGCGTTAAGAGTTCGTTTGGCGATTTGGTTAATATTAATTAGTTATATTAAATGTTTTAGTAAAGCGTTAAGCGTTATACATGATGTAATAGTGCGATTTAGCGATTCGAGAGTGCGAGAGCGATGCGATAGCGAGCGTAATCATAACCACAAACACACATAACACATAAATAATATAAAACCACATAAATAATTGCGATTTGCGATGCAATGAGATTAGCGATGCGATTTAATAAGCGATTAGATGCGATAATAACGTACAATACCATAATTAATTAACATAAACTTTATTATCAACCGAATCTCGGGATTACAAAAGATAGATACATCGGAAAGTCAAATGAAAAGTTAACAACGAATTTTCGAGTTGTTACAAGTTTAAAATTGGTTGATTTCGGGTAAGGTGGGGAATGAGGAAGAGATTAGGTTTTGGGTTGACACTTGGGTGGGCGATCTTCCTTTAATGGAAAGATGGCCACATCTGTTCGGTCTAGAGTTGTTTAAATTGTGCAGGATTATGGACAGGATTGCTTTGGGTCCAGGATCTAGTGGCCTAACGGGAATTGGTCTAGACAGCCGGAGACAGAGGCTGAGTTAAGGGAGTGACATGATCTTCAAGAAGTTCTTAACTTGGTAGTGCTTTCCAATGAGAAGGATTCATGGTCGTGGGCAGGAGATGATTCAGGATGGTTCTCGGTGAAGTCGATTAACAAGATGATGATAGAAGATAGAGGTGAAAACAATTTTCCTAGTTTTGAATGGTGTAAGTGGGTCCCTTTAAAATGCAACATCATGGCTTGGAGAGGAAACATGGACATAGCTACGAAAGTAAATTTAAGGAGATGGAATGTGGAAATCACGTCTATAATGTGCCCATTCTGTGAGGAATATGAGGAAACGGTGGATCATCTTTTTACTACTTGGCCGGTGATAAATAGGGTGTGGATGGGTTTTAGCGCTTGGTGCAATATTCCCCTTATTTTCGCTTTCGATTTCAAAGATATTATGAATATTCACAAGTTCTCTCAGTTGGGTAAGAAAGCGATGAAGAGTATTCACGGTCTTGTGATCATTACTTGTTGGTGTATTTGGAAAGGAAGGAACGAGTCGATTTTCAAGCATTTAAAGCATAGCCCGCAAAACATAGTAGGGAGATTAAATCAAGGGGCTTCGGTTGGATTAAAAATAGAGCTTCATGTAACTATATTAGTTGAGGGAGGGAGAGTGGTGTAAATATCCGTTGTATATGTTGTAATTTGTTTGCCATTTGCCTGCTTGGGTCGGGGGTTGTGTTTTGTTTGGTCTTTTGCCTTTTGAATATACTTAAAAAAAACAAAAACAAAAAAAAATCCCCGACCCACCTTTATTACCAGCTAACATCAAATATAAAAGCTAAGTTATATACTTATATGACACAATGCACCCCAATGTTTGTAAGTGTTCTACGATAATTTAGTCAAAAGAGTTGGTTAATAGTAAAGCACACGTGTGTTTATTACTATGTATACCTCTACAAAAGGTCCATAGATCAATGTTTTAAAACTGGTTCAAACCAACTGGTTATACCGGTTGAACCGTCCGATAGAGCCAATTAAACCATCCGATACACCCGGTTGAATTGCCTGATACACCCCTTTAAATCGTTTCCAAACCAAATCCGATACGGTATAAAAACCGGATTTTAAAACATTGCCATGGATAATTAATCAAATAATTCTATTTAAACATAGTAACTTTCAAATATTTGTTTACTTGTAGGGATGAGCATTTGATCCTTGGTATCAGTACCGGTACTGAATTTCTCATACTGATTTTTTTCGGTACCGGAGTGGTGCCCACTTTTTTACCTTTTAGGTACCGGTACGGTATGATACGGTACCGGTATTCCACCCTCAAATATTGGTACCGATACCGTACTGTAGCGTACCAAACATTTTCGATACTGATACCGATGCCCATGTTTAGTGAGTTTTGATCGCGGTACCAAACTCGTGAGCAATAATTTAAAGGTGTGTGCCCTACCCAATAGGTGACGGGTTTTATCCTCATTTAAGGCGTGTGACATATTTAAGTTGGAGTATAGTGGAATTAGGTTAGCGCTGTTAAAAAAAACTACTTTTATAAATTTATCAACTAAACTTAATTAGTATCTAACTGGTCTTACAGGTCAAATATGCTAATAAAGCAACTTGGTTACATGGAATGAGTTTCTAAGCTATTGCAGAATTATGTCTTTATTTATAAAAATCAATTTTGATGTGCGATTATCGTTAGAAAAGCTTAACAAACTCATTGGTCAAATCTCCGGTTCTATGGTTCCTTTGCAGCTTAAACATGTTAATTTTCCCATTTCACTAGTAACCAACATATTCCGTTCAACGTACCCAACCTATTCACGTTCCATGGGTCGGCATGTTTTCATATTCACAATTTGACTAATTACTTAAGTTTTTAATTCGTCAAACAATTTCCACCAATTTTCACATTTTTTTCTATTTTTTTATATCATATATAGCATGTAAAACTTTCAAAATATTAGAGCATTCATAACTATTTATAAAAATTATAGTAGCAAAACTGTCACGAGGTCAAAACCGGTTAAAATAATTTTATCAATCATTCATTTTTCCATTTCAACACTCCTATACCCCTTTTGCTATTTCGAGTCATGATTAGGATTTATTAGTGGCGGGTTTAGAAAAAAACGTTAAGGGATAATTATTCAAAAATTTATTTTCTATGGAGGCAGCGAAATAAAAAAAAGTCCATTTTTTTCAAAGTTTACACTATCACCGGAGCGCTATATCTGCCCATATGCCCATGCGATTTATGAGTGTTTATGGCATGAGACTAAGATCTTAGATTCTATAATTGTTTCCAAGAGTGTTTGTCATTATTTTTAGTTGACCGACTACGATTATCGGTGAGAGTTATTATGAGCAATGACCATAGTGCTAACCTATCAAGTAGACATACATTATATATAATTCATATTCTTTATGGCCAACTTGAGTGGTTAGTATTGAATATATTATCGTTAGCGTAGCATAAGATACCCTAACTAGCTAGGTGTCTATTTTACCCTGAATAACGGGTATAATTAGATTTTTTTAACTAAGTTATCGGGAGTATTTTCTAACACGACAATCTTATCTTTTGGTACGTCTTAGTTTAGTTAGTCCGTTGTCTTGTCTTGGTTAATTTACTCTAGTTTATAGTTAAGTTAAAATACCAACTTTCTAAAAAAAACTGTGAATTGTGAAGCCAAACTTGTTATTAACAAAACCTTCCTCTGACTAGAGATGACAATAAAACCTGAACTCAGATGGATAAACTCGAAACCGACACATTTGGGACGGGTTTGGGAATATTTCTTTTTTTTTTGTGGTTTCGGATGTGCTTTGGGAAATTGGTGATATACCCGTTTACCCGATAAAGTGTATTTGTTTACCCGATTGTATACCCGATATGCTTTCTTTTATATTATTAAATATGTATATATATGATACATCCATTTTTACACATATAGGTGTAATATTCCGTATACATTGTAATTATTTGATATATATTTTTATGGTGATAATACGAAATGTAATCGGTTAGTAGTTACCCGATGGGTTGTGGGTTGAGTATACCCAACGGGTAAGCTTTTTAAATTAACGGGTGTATACACGATAGGTAGTTACCCGCTAGAAACCTGACGGGTTTGGGACAAGCTTATCTAATCGGGTTTGAGGTAGGGATTATCTAAACCCGTTCCAAACCCAACCCGTTGCCATCCCTGCCTCTGATCGATTGGTATATTTTCCTACTTAGGCTATGTTATCTACCTAAGGTAATAATAACCAACTATAACTCTTAGAAACATCATTCATTTGCCCACAAGCACACAGCAATAAACTCGAAGGTTAATGAGGGTTTGGGCAACGACCCAAAGAAGGAGCGCTATAATAACCGATTTCTTATTCTTAGCTCCGCTTGTACACTTGGTCCAAAAGGTTTTCTTGTTGTTGAGCGTCGTATCGATCTTGTATTTCTATTTTATTTTTAGACTAACATGTTCGATGACAGATTTTGAATTACAAACGGACCATTGTTTATTTCAGTCATTTCATGTTGTATCGTTGTAGAGAAAAACTATAAGTTGTTAGAATGGCCTTCGGTCGAAGCCATAAATCTAGATAACCGCCTTCGGTAATCAAATGAATGATCAATATAAGTTGTTAGATTGGATTGTTAAAATGTTCTAGAATTCATTTACACCTCTAGTCGTGCTCAAACAAATCTTAATAGTCAGAAATTTGTATCATGACATTGACATGCATATACGCATATGCATGGCTTTACATGACATGCCATTCTTATGTATTCTTTGAATTTTAATATCTCATGGATACAGAACAAAAATATAAATTAATTAAAGAAATATACAAGTCCAAAATACCAAATGTCGATCACCGACTTTCGACAGAATCATGAGCAAGAATTAAATGAATCTTTGAAAATTCTATGGCTTTTATAATTATAAATTAGACTTTGCTTGGAACGTTTCAAACCAAACCTTACTAAATTCCTGTATGTATACACCGTCGTTGGAAGAAAATGTAATATTTAATTTTGAGCGATAAGATAATTTAGTTTCATATAATAGAATATTTCTGTATAATATACTTTAGTTTCATATAATAGAATATTTCTGTATATAACAAATATTAAATTAAAATTTGCGAATCACAACTTAGTTTTTTTTTGAACGGCTAACTGCTTTCCACGTGTAAACCCACCCTTTCGGAGCTATGTCCAAAGGCCGACTACTCGACCACCGCAAGAAAGCGTAGCACACCCCTGATGCGCAGAAACCCGTGGAATAAGTAAAACTGCGCCCCCCTTGGACTCGAACCTGGGTAAAACCCCAGACCAAACCTTCAACGAGATGGGAACAACCACTATGCGAATCACAACTTAGTTAATGATATATTGTATAATTTGAGATGGATATAAATAATTTAATTGTAAATTTGTTTACTATAACAACTAGATTGTTGGCATAGGCTATGCGTTTCGGCAGTGACACCTTAGTTGTTTATAGTTGTCGACACATTATGTCATACATTAATCATAAGAACACGTGTGTTACTTAAAAAATGAGTGTTAATAACGTTTCATGTTAAAAGTTTGTGAGTGTGAAGTGAAAAAATTAAACTTTTAAAATATAGTAGAATTCTAGAAGTTAGAATTGTCATTTGTGAAAGTGAAGAGAGTTTGTTTGTCAATAAGATACCCAACCAACGTTTATTTTAAGAGTATATACAACATTAAAGTTACATTGTTTCGAGCTGATTATGAGATAACATTTTAAGGGGAAATTTCATATAATATAATTTATCGTCATATAAACTTATAAAATATCATATGTTATCATAATGCAAAATATAGGAAGCAACAACAATAGAACACATGCACTTTAGGCTAGGTTCGTGGTCGTTCATGCGTAATCACATAGCGGGTGTTATAGTTGTTTTGAAAATAGTAATTACGTAACGATATGTAATTACGTAAAAGGATATACATAATCTTTGTTCTGGAAATAGTAATCACGTAATAGTATGAAATCACCTACGAACATTATACATGATATGTAATTACGTAAAAGGATATACATAATCTTTGTTCTAGAAATAGTAATCACGTAATAGTATGAAATCACCTACGAACATTATACATGATATGTAATTACGTAAAAGGATATACATAATCTTTGTTCTAGAAATAGTAATCACGTAATAGTATCAAATCACCTACGAACATTATACATGTAAGTGAATCAATTTATTGTGGGGCTTCAGAAATGTTGATCAAAGCAAGTCAATTAATTATATATTCATTAACATAAAAAAAAAGCATACATGTAATGTCTGTTGGTCAATAGGTATGATGAACTCATGTTACCAACAATGCCATGTGCCTTACTCCCCCATCTTCGGATTTAAATATGTAACTAACGATAATTATAATTATATCATTTCATTTGATTTGAAAATATAGAATACTTATTTATGTGAAACACGATTATATATTTTGATAATTGCAACTTTGGTATTTTAACAAGAAACATGGTAAAAATTTACTAGATTCAATTTCTTGAATTTGTCATTGTGTAGAAAACCCGATGGGTTTTTGTAACATCAATTAGTTATACTAATTAAGGTGTTAGTGTGTGTGGACAGTGTGAATATTTTTAGTTGATATGATAGATTAAAAAAAAGCTTAAAATTTTTATCTAAATACGTGTTTCCATTATTAGTAATGATGGGCATCTCAAAACGAGCATCCATTTGTAATTTTTATTATTACATTATTTATGTATTAAACGTGAATTTATGCCAAATACACTTCACCACTTCACAGGAAACTTCAAAAATTATGCACTCAATAAATTCATCCGATGTAATTCACCATGGTGGTTATATATATACAAAAATAAATCAATTGTATTCATGAACTGATAATATTATGAATTTTCTCATGACGACATATATTAGAGGCATGGCCGACTATTTCTTTAGAAATGAAAAGTTTCTTGCTTTGGGCCCACAGATTCTAAAGGGCCCTAATCTCTTTCTATGCAATACACGTTACGTTTAGTAGCAACAACATAATCAAAGCAGCAGAAAAAGGAACTGAGCTGCGGAGAAAAGAATTGAAACCATGTCAATGAAAATTGAGATTTGACACAGAAGTTGATTTTGAGTGGAAGTCGTTTGAGTTGATTTGTTGGATTGGAATTGAAGGAGATTTTGGGATTTTGATTGCTTGTTGGTCGTTAACATTGATTTGATTAGGGGTGAGGCCTTGTAAGTTGTTGAATATGTATAAGATGAACATGGTTTATTGATGTTACCACTAATGATCATTACTACTAATAATTAACTATTATGGAACTTTCCAATAACCGTGCAAATCCAAAGCAAACCCCCCCCCCCCCCCCCCCCCCCTTTAAAACCTCTGGTCACTATGGGTGTCGACCCTTTGAACCACCGACTCATTGTCGTCGGAATTAATGATTCTACCAATCTTCGAATAAGTGTGTACTCCACAACTCCTAACTTATTTCGATCTTCATTATGATTTCATTTTCGTTAAAAGCAATGTTGTAGTAATCACTAGTCGCCAATCGGGCGGTGGGGTAGGGAATAGCGATTAATCGAGATTAATTGGGGATTAATTGGCGCCTAATCGAGATTTTACAACCATGGTTATAAGTAAATGCAACTAAACTAAAATAGTTTGATGCCACTATAATCACCAACAATGACTTGATTTTGCTTACATTTTTTTAAAAGACAACCAACAACAATCTCGTACGTATTTAGTTCTTATGTGAATGGGATATCTGATTTACATAAACTCAACTTTTACCATTTGGCCGATAACACTCCCACGTCAGATACCACGTCATAAAACAAGTGTCACATCAGCAAAAAACTTGATTAGGGTTTAGTTAGTTTGAGAGTGCTAGAGAAAAATAAGCTGAAATTGGGAATGATGTGTTATAATTCGTAAGTTGGAAGTGTTATCGTGCGAATGGTGAAAGTTAAGGTTATTTCAATTCAATATTCATACGTAAATTTATAAATTTACAAGTTTATCACAATAAGCACCAATAAAATGTGAGACGTATCATACCATCGCACGGTTTTGTATTTAGAATCAGGAAAGTACACGAATCAAACATCTAGACAATCCGATCCCGACACATGATTTACATTGTGTGTGTTTTTCAACTTTTCACGCGAGTTTCCCGAAAGGTGATTTTTTTAGTTGAAAAGGGGGGCAGATGATGTGAATTCATGAAAATTGAAGTTACAAAAGTTGAAATGTTGTAATCTCAAACGCATGTCACGTCACTGATTTAATACTTTCTGTAACTAGAAGTCTAAAAAATGTAAATATTTTACACGTTATTGGTTCTTTTTTTATCATATTATTAGTGAAATCTAAACATTAACTTTTGTCCAAATGCTAGAAGAAAAGAAAATCTCAACTTTAAAATATTTTATTTTCAAACTTTTGAACTAAAAACTAATTAAAAAGGCATAATGAATATTTCTCTTCGTTCACAAACGAGAAGTGACCGGACGATTGAATAGAGACCTATTGGTGGTGGATTCTGGTTACTCTTGAATTATTTCGTTTGGTCGAGTAGGTACACCGAGAGTGCTCGGGATTGATTCTGTTGGCCATTCAAAAAAAAGAATGAATAATAAAATAAAGGTAAACATGAGATGAGATAAATTAATTGTTGAGTGAGGTCACAATTTCAAAACTAGGATAACATTAGTGGCTTTTACGAGCTAAACTGAGTCAAGCAGAGTGAGCTTGAACTTGGCTCGCATTTACATAATTGAGTTAAAACATGTGCCCAAACTCAACTCGGTTTAAACTAAAGTCAGATCAGCTCGTTTCAGCGACAATAACTCCATTTTGAATGATTGATGACACATTTCTTTAGTTTTTCTTTGCCTTTCATTATTATATAGGAGGTTGTAAACGTCGTTGTTAGGTTTTAGTGGCATTTCTCTTACGCTAACTAGCATCTGAATGACATGTGTCTTTACGCCACATGTCCACGTATTCATTAAAGAATACATCCGTCATAGATATTTGATCCTTGTTCCAAGTTCTACATACATACGTGGACTTTCAACCTCCACACAACGGTGGGACAATATACATACGCATATGCTTATTCTTCTTGTCAAAATGTATGAAACCGTTACGAGTAATAACTAACAAACTTTGACATTTGGAATTCAAACAAATAAATGACAAAAAAATATAAATGAGGACGTAAAGTCTGACGCGAATGGTTCAAGAAGCTGTTTCAAGGTGTAACGCCGTCCAAGAGGCAGACGATGACATGCGGGTCTAGAATCCTTTGACTTTCACGCAAAAATATTTTCATAAACTACATAAATATCTAAGACATAATCGAACAACAACCATTTTTAACATTTCGTTGTTATAATCATGATGAATATAATATGTCGTTTTATTTTACACGTATTTACATGATAAATTATTTTATTATTAATTTATTTTAGATATAGGTAAATTGGATCTATTCAATCTAGCTGTTTTTTGCCAACAATAATCCTAACTAAGTTTACTTCCGATAGTGCTCAAACATTTTTCATTTTGTTTGTTTAATGGACCGTCGTTAAAAAAACATAACAGAGTTAAGTTTTTTCCCCAATTACAAACTGATGTTTTATGATTTTTGATCAGAACGAGGATACGAGTCGATTGATGTAAAATTTACCCTCGGAACAATGCTCCAAACGATGAAAACGGTTTGGAACACCGCTTCGAGGTAAGTTTTACATCAATCGACTCGTATCCTAGTTCTGAACAAAACCCCTAAAACATCGCTTTGTAATTCGAAATAAAACTTAACTCCATTAAGTTTTTTTAACGGCGGATCATTATATAAACAAAATGAAAAAGGTTGGAGCATTGGCGGGAATAAACTCAGTTGAGATTATTATTGGTAAAAAAACAGTTAGATTTGATTATTTAAATCCAATTTGCCTTTTATATATATTGAAGAAGTATGTTTATTGCCATAGATCCATTTACATGACTTATAATGGTGAGATGGTAAGGTACAAGTATAAGAATATTTGTCGTCTAAAAATAACATGAAAAGTTTATCCTGATAATTGATTAACCACTTCAATTTATTCAAGATTCGCACAATGAGAATTTTATAAATAGTTAGAAGTTATTATAACTTGTGCCGAAAAACCAAAAAATGAGAATCTAACTCATTTATACAATTAGGGTGCACGGGGTGGAGCAGTTAGCTTACCCTGCGGTGTACACTATCGCCGACCTTGTTTACCGAGATTGGGGAGGGTTGATCGGTGATTGTTTACCGCGTGTGTTGATCGAATTTTTTTGACCGTTATGGACATTCAAACGGCTATACAACCGTTACACATAAAAATATTAATTTGTTTTCAATCTAAACTCTATTATCCATCTCATTTTCACCCAATTCACACGTTCACACTATAATCTTAATTTTCTCATACACTATGGATAAACATAACAAGGGTGATGGCAAGAAAAAGTTTCGGGTTCCGGTTCGAAGGCGACGATGTGCGTCTCGTAAAGTAGACAAGGTGGGTCGAGGGGTTCAAGTGTGCCATTTCAATCACAACTCGGTTATTCCCCACATTCTCAAACTACACAACTGGGTTTTTACAACACCCAACCATAACCCAATTTTCCACCAAAATTATTTTCCCTCCCACAAGGTGTCACGATGGTTGCACCCGGTCGGTATGAATATCCCATGGAAGCCCAAAACTCTTTGGACCTGTTTGCTTATCGGAGCCCACCAATTTAATCATCAAGAGATAATATTGAACATATTCTTCCTATATACGATGATAACGTACAAGAAGAATTTCTGCCTGAGACACAAAACTTAGATGAAGACGAAAATGAATATTTTGTCAAAGAAGAAGAACTTGAGGACGAAGAAGAAGCTAAAGATGACCCAAAAGGAAAGGGGGGAAGACGGATCGTCAAAATTGGACGAAGAACCAAGAATAGGCGTTAGCCATGGCATGAGTTTTTAAACAAGAAAAAAGGCAATCAACAAAAATCGGACGGTTTTTGGAAAAAAAATCTCAAACATTACAATGCTACGGCTAGGGCAAAACTCGGACTCGACTCAATTATAAACTAACCTGGCTCGGCTCGGCTCGGATTTGAAACCGAGCGAGAAATATAAGCTCGGGATCGGCTTGGTTTAAAACCGAGTTGGCTCGCCTCTGCTTGGTTTGATCGATTTTGAAAACAAAAATTAATACATGGCTCTCAAAATTCAGTAATCTAAAATATTTTTTAATAATTCGAAAGAAATATCCAAAATAAGCTCAACCTAATACATTACAAAACAAAATCAAGTTTAACAACACAAAATACGTTCGTAATTTAAACAAAATACAATATAAGTTTATTAGTATTAGCATGATAATCAACCTTTAAATGTGTTATAGATATCAAACTACACTACTAATCACATGTAATTAATAATCAGTTTTTGTGAGATATTATAATGTATATAAAAATAAATTATACTGTAAGTAACATAATCCGAGCAAAGCCGAGCCGAGCTGGTATGCGAGCCAATCCGGCTCGTTACGAGCCGAGCCGAGCTAGACTCACTCTCTAACCGAGCCGAGCCGGCTCGGCTCACTTTCAAACCGAGCCACTTCGAGCGAGTTTTTTTGAGCTAAATTTGAGCGAGTTTCGAGCAAGCTCCGAGCCGCGAGCGTTTTGGACAACCCTATTATTGTTAGGTGAACATAGTAGTAGTTCGGGGCAAAAAAGAAAGTTATCAGATTCGGGTAACTACCAAGCGGGTACACCGAATACCAAATTCACTAATGGTATACTCGACACAAACGTAGACCCCTCACCAAGACGACAAAAAAAGAAAGATAAATGACCCGCAACGACGTTCAAAAACTCAATGGGTTTGTCCGACAAGCTCGATGAATACAAATTTATGAAACAAGAGTTGATGGACAGAAACGAGAGGAACAAACTATCGTGTTGCTGGTGGAACAACGCGAGGTGGTGTCTCACACTTTTGTTTGATCGGGATTTTGAGACGTTTAACAAGCCACACGACAATGTTCCACCGGAGATATTGCAAATCACACTAGCCCGAAAACGTGAAATTCGCAAAAAATATAATTGGCAATCCAATTTCTAATTTTTTTATGGTTTTAATTTGATGTATTTTATTTTTTGATTTTAGTTTAATGTAATGTTTTTATTTAATTAATGTCATTAATTATTAAACTATGTTTTAATTATTTTGTTTAAATAAATAATTAAAAAAATAAAAACGAGCTTACCTCTACCCAAGAGAGGTGACCACCCGTTACACTCTTATGCATATGTCTAGACTCTAGTTAACGGGTAGAAGTTACATGGCATGGACATACACACACACACACATACACACACACACACACACACACACACACACACATATATATAGGGTGAGGTTCGGCTACAAAGTCCAAATTTCCTAAAGAGTGTAAAAAGTCATAAAACACTTTGATTTCTGTCATAAAACACACTTAAAAGCGAAAATAACAGAGTGAAGATAACTAAAACACCATATTCAAACCCTAATAGTTCATAAAAACTTCAAACACACCATCGTAGAACTATGAATATAAAACACAACATGCTAATCAACATAAAACACAATAATGTTTGTCATTCCATAATCAGAGCCGTATGATCCAAAAACGACACAAAACCTACATATATGATGTTTTAGTATTCTTCATTATGTAATTTGTGGGTTTTTGGTGTTTTTATGGTTGACATTATGGTGTTTTATGACTTTTTACACTTTTTAGGAAATTTGGACTTTGTAGTCAACTCCTAGCCAATTATATAGAGAGAGATAGAGAGAAAGTGTAAAATACAATACGCGACCAAAATTACGCACATTCATTTGAAATCCCGCATGTTTAAAAATAAAACCGCATGGGCAAAAAATAAAACCGTACGACGGCGGTTTCGGTGGTGTGTCGAGGATGTAACTGCGGTGTACGGCGGCAATGGCGGTGGCGGGGAAGATTGAATTGCTGAAATCACAGCGATGGTGGTGGTGGCGATGTAACTGCCAGTGTACAGCGGTGTTGGTGGTGGCGGGGAAGATGAATCGTTGAAACCACAGTGGTGGCGGCAATGTAACTGCTGGTCTACGGCGGCGATGGTGGTGGCGGCGGGGAAGATGAATCGTTGAAATCACAATGGTCATGTTTCTTCATCCTCTGTTCTACGGTTTGAATTCGAGGGTCGATATATTGATGAAACTTTTCAAAATCAACGATGAATTCGAACCCAATTCAATAAAATTGACCGAATAATAGCCTAATTGAAGTGAAACGAAAAGAAATATGAAACGAATTGGACGAAATTGATTAAACCCAGGCGGTCTGAAAATTTTACATAATCCTGCATGTTGTATGAAATAATCCCGCATGTTGTAATTTGGCAGCGTACCAATCGTACATTAAGCAATTTTGTATGTTAACCAACCCCTATATATATAGGGATAGGGTAAAATGAGAACTATCTTGAGTTGTGAAAACCGTAGGAACCAATATTAACCATTGATCAAATGTGTTTTGATGGATGAGATTGTAAAACAATAAAACAGAGTAATGATTGTCCTTTAATTAATGAGATTTTTGTTTTTAGTGAGATAAGAGCTAATTGGTCTTTTTACTATGACCATTAATGATTGCTCTCATTAATGATTATGCTTTAATTAATAAGATTGTTTTTTAATAAAAAAATTTTAAAAAATTGAGGTAAATGTTTACATTGCAAATAAATCACCAAAAATGAAAAAAAAAACTAAAATAAATAAAGCGAAGTCGTCGTTAGTAAAAGATAGTTTGCACTTCCAACGTCTTAGATCTGCACGGACACCACACAAAGCATGCAAAAATCCCAAATTATCATTCTACAAACAAATTAAATATCATTTACTCTAAAATATATCGTTTTTTGTGACATTTAAATGAGCTCGAGCGGGCATACAGGGGCGTAAAAAACATTTTTCTGCTGCATGTAAAAAAACATTTTTTACTTTCGACACCGTACGTAATTTTTTACATTCGACAACGAATATAAAACGTTTTTTAAACATATGTAAAAACTACAAATTTACAAACGTGAATTTAAATTTTATATAATTAGTTTTTATGCCGCCGACACGTAAATTTTTTATTTTTACCCCAGCCCCGGTTGTAAATTATTTTTACTCCCCCGTTGTAAATTTTTATTTACGTCTCGGTTGTATGTTTTTTGCGCCTCTATTAAAATATTTTAAACTTTTTTACGCCTCAACTGTAAACTTTTTTTACATCCCCAGTTGACTGTTTGGCTAGGGGTTTTTTAAACTTTATACGGTGGCTGTAAAAAAATTTGAGAATAAATTTTTTTTTTCATTCGACACCCTGCGCAAAAAAATTATTTTACATTCGACTACTTACTTATTTTACGCCTTACGTTTTTACATACGTTTGAAAATTAGATTTACGCGCGACATTTAGATGAGGCCGGGTCGGCGATCAGGGGCGTAAAAAAACTTTTTTTACGCACGTTGTCAAAATATTTTGTTTATTTATTTTTTTATATAATAGTCTTCTCGTACTCTGTCCATGTAAATGTTTACGCATGTTGTAAAACTTTTTTACGCACATTTTCAAAACTTTTTTACGCACGTTGTCGAATGTTTTTTTCAAAAACTTGTTGTGCAAAGTCATCAAATGTTAACGAATAAAATAGAAATTCTCAATAAACATATAAGACAAATATACCTTGCAATTATAAAGAAATTATGTCATAATTAGAGAAAATATAGCAAAAGGAAATAGATATTATTTTCGATACTTTTGTATTTTCTTATATACATATAAGACAAATATAGGTTACATTTTATAAAAAACATTATGTCATAATTAGTGAAAATAAAGCAAATAGAAATAGATATCATTTTCGATATTTTTATATTTTTAAATTAGGTAATACTTTCGGTGTTTTAATTTGAAACCTAAGATATTTTTCTCAATCTTAAATATAAAAGGTATATAAAAGAGATTAAAGATGAGATATATTATTAGACATATCAATGATCATGTGATGTAATGTGTTTTAAAATAAAAGAGAGGTTATATGACATTGAGAGAAAAAGACCAAAATGCCCTTTTGAATTAAATAGATTATAGGTGATATGTTAAAATTCTATTGGATGAGAGGAGTTTTTATGGTTGTCGCAACTGGTAGTGGTTCCTAATTAAACCGAATCCTATATATATAATGTAAGTATACGAAGAAAACACCTTTAAGTGAAAAAAACTTAGGAAACTCTAAACTCCTGACTTTTTTTTTTTGAAAAAAAAACACATGTAATATGCATGTTTTAAGGGTTTTGAGAGAAAAAAAATCAAAAAACTGTCGATTGAATATTAAAAAAAAAACTAGTTTTCATCAACTCGACTGTTGTAACATATGTTACACAAAAACTTATTTAATTTAAAAAAATCTGGTCGGCGTTTTTTTAATTTTTTTTTGCTCAAAACCCTTAAAAACATGTATATTACATGTGTGATTTAAAAAAAATTTGGGAGCTTAGAGTTTCCTAGGATTTATCACCACAAGGGGTTTTTTATATATCTTTTCCATATATATATATATAATTCGTTTCAGTGAGAAACTACTATCAGCTGCGAGAACCATGAGAACTCCTCTTTTTCCAATAGAATTTTAACACATCATCTATAATCAATTTAATTCACAATAGTATTTTAGTCTTTTTTCTCTTAATGGCTCATCCGCTCTTTCTTATCTCTAAAACACATCACTTCATAATCATATGTCTGACATAACAATATCCCTCTTCCTTCATCTTTTTTATACTTTTTATATTTAAAATTGGGAAAAAATATCTAAGGTTTTAAATTCAAACACTAAAAATATTACGTAATTTAAAAAATACAAAAATATCAAAAATGATATCTATTTCATTTTACTCTATTTTCCTTAATTATGACATAATGTTCTTTATATAATGCCAGCTATATTTGTCGTATATGTTTATTAGAAAATACAAAATTATCGAATATGATATTTATTTCTTTTTGTTCTATTTTTCTTTATTCTAACATAGTGCAAGCCATATTTGTCTTATACGTTTATTGAGAATTTATATTTCATTTGTTAACGTTTGATAACTTTGCACTACAACTTTAAAAAAACATTCGACAACTTCCGTAAAAAAAGTTTTGGTAGCGTGCGTAAAAAAGTTTTGACAATGTGCGTAAAAAAAGTTTGACAACGTGCGTAAACATATACACAAACTGAGTATGAGAACACCACTATGTAAAAAAATAAATAAATAAATGTTTTGATAAAGTGCGTAAAAAAGTTTTTTTACGCCCTTGATCGCAAACCCGAGCTCCTCTAAACATCACACGTAAATCTAATTTTCAAACGTATGTAAAAACTGTCACACCCCGACCCGCAGCGGAATAAAAGTCGGGGCATAATTGGGTTATCACCAAAGCTCATGATATTTACTAAGATGTTTCATATTTATTAAATTCAAATTACAAACTTAAATATCCAAAAACAAAATTCATACAATTACAAAGGAAAATGAAACTATATATTTATTCCAAAGCATAAACTTGTTTATTCTTCTAGGCCATCCTAAGTTTTCCTGTCTCGGCTGGATCACCTGTATCATGTGTAAAATAGGGGAGATTTTGGGTCAACAAAAGTTGGCGAGTGAACCTTGATAAAACATTTTAACTAATTTCTTATTTTATTTATTAAAGAAAATTCGTGTATTAATCACATGTGAGCAAACATATATATGTAAACAATCACAAACCACTTTGGATGAGTATATGACATGAATGATGATGTATATGAGATCAAGGCTGGATCACCTGTATCATGTGTAAAACAGGGGAGATTTTGAGTCAACAAAAGTTGGCGAGTGAACCTTGATAAAACATTTTAACTAATTTCTTATTTTATTTATTAAAGAAAATTCGTGTATTAATCACATGTGAGCAAACATATATATGTAAACAATCACAAACCACTTTGGATGAGTATATGACATGAATGATGATGTATTTGAGATCAAGGCTCAATCAAACGGAGCCGATCTAATGAGGCTCCTGATGCTCAACCCGTATCCCACGGGGAACTGATGGGCCTAATGAAATGCGTGCACTGAAATGATAAATTTAATCGACATATAATTCACACAACAATCAATCACATTTGATCACGGATATGATGTATGCACAAGTGTTTAAATAAAATAAAAGAATAGTACGACACATGATACACCCCAAAACATGATTAAAACGGGGAATTGGTAGAGATTCACTCACTGTGGGTGCGTTCCTTGATAATGATGAATGCGCACGAATTTATGATTCAACCGACGAGGAAAAACTAACCTAAATAATAACGAAACAATTCGATAAATAAATAATTTTATTTGAGATTAATATTTTTAATTGGTGCTCTTAATGAGATTTTTAGATTTATTTTTATGAGTTTATTGCAAATTTTTAACCTTAGGAATCTTATTTTTAAGTATTTTTAAATAATTTTTCAATTTTAATAAGTAAAAATAAGAAAACATATTTTTTTAAAAATATGTTGACCTTGTCAGGTCTGACCGGGTCTGACCGGTCGGATAGCATGAAATTCAAGCGGCGAGTGAGGTTCGAACCCGTAACCTCCCGTATACGTGCACGCAGCTCTACCAACTGAGCTACGTGTCTAACCCGAAATATTCTCTGTTTTAACTATATATATATACTAACTAGCTTTAACCTTATTTAGTTTTTATTAAAAAGGTTTTAATATGGCCGAAACTGGTTACAGAACCCGGACTCGAACTCGGGATCTATGGTTCGAGTGCACACAGCCCAACCAGGTGGGCTGTGTGTCTAATCTGCATAAACACTGGATTATATTCATTTTATATATATATATATTGTGAATTGATCTGAATAAGTTTAAAAAGTGTTGGCTTTATTTCAGAAAATCGGAAACATGTGCGATTCGAACTCGGGACGTGTGCTTTGTAATTGCACACAGTCCACCGCTGGACTGTGTGTCTAACCCGGTTAAATACCCGTTTTTATTTAAAACACTAACTTAACTTCGTCTTCTTCACCATTCAAAAATCCCGACAATGATTCCGACTGAATAAACTGATTAAACAGTTTTGATTACTGTTTTGAGCTAATAATTTACTAATCAAGAGATAGCAAGGAGGTTTAGATAATTACCGGTTTGGAGAACGACTACGGTTTTCTGGTTATAAATTCCGGCGATATTCCGGCTAGTCGAAAGTCTCCGGCAACGTTCTTTGAAAGGAATAAAGTTTCAGGAAGAGAGTGCGGTTCTGAGCGAAATGTTTACAAGGAATTTGGGTGGGTATTTGGACAGGCCGATTGGTTTCGAATTAGAGACCAAACTCACGGTCAAAGGTTTTAATTCTCAAAAGAAACGATTTTAACTCATTTGTGTGTTAAGCAACGGTTATAACTGATGTCGAAATCAAGTTTACGCGTTTCAGTCAAGGGAAAGTAGCAACATTTGCGGAGTCTTCGTTTTTGCCGGCGATTTCGGTTTCTGAGTTTTCTGATTTACAGGTTTTGATTTTTGGTTTTACTATAAGTGTTATTTGTTTAAGTATTAAACACAAAAATGTGTGTGGCGGAGTGGTGTGATGTGTGTGTGTCTACGCGGTAGACCCGGGTTCGAGACCCGGCTACCCTGTTTTGTTTATATTGTTTTTAATCTGATTTACTTATTATTATTATTTATTAATTATGGTTAAATTCTAAATTATTTACTAGTTATGTATCATTTAAAATAACCGGCACAATAAATACACAACGAACTTATAACTGAATATTTGATTATAAAACGAAGCGGGTTTTGAAACCCGTTTTACGACGAATGTTACAAAAACGGAAGACGTAAAAAAAGTGTTTACGTACGTTTGAAAATGTTTTTACGTAAGTTATCGAATGTAAAATATATTTTTTGTGCATGGTGTCGAACGAAAAAAATTGTTTTTTACGCCCCTGATCGTCCGAGCTCCTCTAAACATCACCCGTAAATCTATTTTTCAAATGTATATGTAAAAAAAGCACGCGTAAATGTTTAGTTTTCACATACGTTCGAAAAATTGTTTCTCGTACGTTGTCGAATGTAAAAAAAATTCGCTCACAGTGTCGAATGTAAAAAAAATGTTTTTTTACGCCTCTGGGGGGCTCCTTTAAACGTTTGGTGTTGTAAACGCTCTGTTTTTTTTTTTGATTTTCGTAGGTGTTGGGGCTTTTACGTTCAAATGACGAAGATTAAGAACAAAAATTGAAGATCAAGATCAGAGATTGAAGACGTTTTCTTTTTGACATGTAGTGTAATTTTTTTGTATAAAAATCATGTGTTATAATTAATCCTTTTTTTTATATATGCAATTAATGTTGACATGAAGAGTAATGTATTCTATGATGTTTGATTGTCAGTTTGACAAGTTGATATGAATAGAACACTAGTCGATTTCTCTAAAATACCCTTCTTGTACTATTTATTCATTTTTAATCAATAAAATCACTACAAGAAAAATCAAATTTAAAAAATTCAATTTCAACCACTCATAATGAGAGATCTATGGTGGATAATGATTCCTACGGTTCTCACATCTAAAGGTGGTTCCTATTTTATCTCATTCATATGTATGTATATATATATATATATATATATATACACACACACGCTGGGCTGACTCAAGGGTAAGGCAGTCAAATCAGTTGCTTTGGGCCCACCGGGAAAGGTCCATTTGACTCGGTAGTCCATATAGATTTAGGGTTGTTCCGAAAAAAAAATCACATTTGGGTTTCACATGAGGAAAAATTGGACCGTCGACTAGTGAGGCGAGGAACCGAAAACGACTAGGCATTCTGAACTAAGTCGTTAGCCTCGATTCTTGACAGTTGGTTGTAGAACATAATCATGATTCTCGATATCATCAATCTTTGTTACCTCACGGGGTCTTGAACATCTAGATAACGAGCCTCACTTCTCATTTCTGATTTGTTTAAAGTCTAATGAATATGATATCATTTATGTTTTCTCATTTTCTTGCTTCCTGTTTGGATGAATTTTTCTATTTCTCCTTATTGACTTTTTAACATGCACTTTTTAACATGCTTGTCTCCTTTTTGGAAATGTCACAACCAAGTGACTTTTTTCAATTTTCCTTTTCAATGTCTAAAAAACTCCTTTTCACCTTAATACACCGACATCATTTCACAAAAACTCATTTTTTCAAGAAGTCAATAAGTCATAAAAAGGTAAAATAAACTCATCCAAATATGGCTAAATCTGCTAGTAATTTGATGCTAATCTTTTATCTCATTTCAGCATACGTTTGGTGTTTTTTTTATTAATATTCTCTTTGTATTTATTGTTGATTGCTAACTTATTAATATTTTTTTCTTTATCATCATTCTTCTTGTTAGCAATTGACAGGTGGATTAGCAATAAGAAAGAGTATTGTTTGCAATCTCTTCAAAGTCGATGATTTGGCAGTTCTTGATGTAGATCTTGTTCGAGTAAGATTTTATTGATAATTTGAAAATTATGGAGCGAAGAATATATGGAGTGATTTGTATGTTTACTTTTTAGTGTTGTTTTATAAACTTATGAGCGATTTATATGTGATAGGAACCATGACTAGGGAACTTATGAAGCGATTTATATGTGATAGGAACCATGAGTATAAAACCCCGTATGGTGACATTTTAAATATATTTGTAACGACGTTTGACGTGTTTTTGACGATTATATAAATTTTAGCTTGATGTTCTTTTGTTTTACGTGACCCGATCCAAACCACCGACCCATTCCGACCTGATATGAACCGAAATTCTTTATATACATATGGGCCAAAAATCTTTTGAAATATTACGTACCCTTATGAAAAGTTCTTAGGTCCCGACACTGGCAATGCTAATGTTGGGGTGGTGGTGATATTGGTGGGGAGGTGGTGGTGGAGGTCTGGTATGGTCGTGGTGATGGTGGAAGATATAAAGAAAAAGAAAATTCTTGTAATTTACTCTAGATTTTGACTTAATGTTTTTGACCAGTTTCTGTTGCAATTGATTTGTTAGTTTAGTAGTATGATTAGTTAGTTTGGGTGGGAGTTCGCTACAAAGTCTATTTTTCCTACAAAGTGTAAAAAGTCATAAAACACCATGATGTCAACCATAAAACACACACAGAACACACAAATAATAAAGTGAAGATTACTAAAACGCCATATATGTGGGTTTTGTGTTGTGTTTTGGATTATAAGGTTTTGATTATCGAGTGACTAACATTAGTGTGTTTTATGTTGATTATCATATTGTGTTTTATATTCATAGTTCTACGATGGTATGTTTGATGTTTTTATGGACTGATGGGGTTTGGATATTGTGTTTTAGTGATCTTCACTCTGTTATTTGTGGGTTTTGAGTGTGTTTTATGGCTGAAATCATAGTGTTTTAAGACTTTGTACCCTTTGTAGGAAAAATGGACTTTGTAACCGAACCTCACCCTAGTTAGTTTATCAGTTTATAAATATGTTTAGTAGTATGATTAGTTAGTTTAGCAGTTCATTAGTATGTTTAGCAACCAATTGAAGTGTTTCAGTGCAGCAGTTGAAGTCTTTAGCAGTTAATTGATAGTCATTAGTTAGGATTAGTTAAGACTAGTTAAGAGTGGTTAGTAAAAAAATGTAAAAGATTTGAATACGGAAGGAAAGTTTAAGTTACGTGTTGCATAAAAAATATGAGGTGATTTTGGTATTTTCGCTCTAATTTAAACGTGCATCTAACAGGAGAGACTTGATTGTTGAAATTGTACAACCACAGGGACTCGATTGTTAAAATTAAAAAACTAGAAGCTCAATACGCAATTTGATGTAAACCGTAAGGACTCAAATTTTAGTTTACTCGTGAATATATAAACGAGCGGTAGCTAATGAGTAGCGAGCATAAATGCACGTAAAACAATCGAACACAAAAAAATTAAATGAAAAAACCTAAACGAATTTAGATAAGTAAACATAAACAAATATTCACAAACATTATTAAACAAACGAAACATGGATCGTGTAACAAAAAAAACAATATTCATGTCTTTTCATTTAATAAAAAACAAACATAAATCAATGTTACACTTTGTAAATGGACGCATATACCATAATACGTCTCTGAGTGATATATATGTGTGTGCTTTTATATCATATTGTGTGTGTGTATCGAAAGATCAAATTTGTCATCATCTCCGTTTGATATTATCGCCTCTTGCAAAGTTTATCGTACGCGATAGATCGCAATAAAATCCGAAAATACAAGAGCTGGAAACACCACAGGAACCCGTGTGAGTCAGTTCCACGTAAGGCCGCACCGGCTCGTGTCAGTCACACCGTGTTATTTAATTCCTCCACTTCTACGTCATTTCCATTTCTACCCTTTAGCCCTGGCCCACACTGTAGGCCCCACTTCCATCATCTATCTAGATCTATATATGTGCTACTCTTGTTCTCTCCGTTATCTCAACCTTAACCTCAAAACCTCAACTCTAAGCTTATTCTTGTTTTTCTGTTTGTTTCAACAGAAATTTCTGTTTTTTTTTGGGGATTCGGCCATCAACTTTTTTTTTTGTTTCTATCTTTTGTTTTTCAAATATGGTTGCCATAGTTGCTCGTACCGGCAGACAGTTGCAGCGTTACAACGGCCTTCAACGTGTTGTCGTTGGGTTAGTTTCTTTTTTCTTTCATTTATTTATGTTTTTTTTTAATTAGGGTTTTGATTGGACAAAAAAATTAAGGGAAAAAATTAATTTTGGGGATTTTAAGATATTTAAGTTATAAGTGAAATATTAATAAAAATTTGGGTGAAATTAAAACTAATTTTGAAACATGAATATTTGTGAGTAATAGTTTTCTAATAATTAATTTGAAAATGTTATGCAGATGCATACCTTACAGGTTAAAAGGTAGCATAAAGAAATCAGGCATAGAAGATGCACTCGAGGTGCTTGTGATAAGTGCTCAAAGAAAAGGCAAAGGAGTGTTATTCCCTAAGGTAAATAATTCATATTTATTTAAAAATGTTTCATAATTCAGTTATTTATATTAGTTTTGTTCCTAAAATTGATCACTAACATATGATATGATTAACAGGGAGGATGGGAATTGGATGAAGAAATCGAAGACGCGGCTCAACGAGAAACAATCGAAGAAGCCGGAGTGACCGGAAAAGTTGGGAGTGAATTGGGGAAATGGTGCTTCAAGAGCAAAGGCAATGATGCATACTATGAAGGACACATGTTCCCTTTACTTGTGAATGAAGAACTTGACCAATGGCCCGAAAAGGCGATTCGCCAAAGACAATGGTAGGTTTTAGAACACAAAAGGGTTCAAACTTGCATAAGTTTTTCAAAAAGATTTATGCTTATAAATGTTTGAATTGTTTCTCAGATGAGTGCATCTAAAGCTAAAGAATCTTGCCAATATGCTTGGATGAGAGAAGCACTTGACTTGCTAGTAACCCGACTCGAAACGCCAAATAAGTTGAATGATCAACTGTTTGATTGAGTAAAGCCACTTGGTTTGTAAATAGGATACTTGAAGCTTGCACTTTTTGATCAGAAGTCGGATCCTAATCGAACGACTAATGTTGGTCCAAAACTTTTGATTACGATCACAAACATTCGCAGTTTCAAAAAACCAAACAAGATCAAAGACAGGGAGCCAAAACTAGGGAATGCAATGTGTAAAACCCCGGGCTCTCGTGTTACAATTAGCCCCCTTTTTTCCATAGCCTTGAAGCAACCGGTTATGGTTTTTTTTTTGTAACATGAAGCCTTGAGAAACAATGTATGGAAAGATGAATCCAGACATCTACCCTTGCAAAGCCGAAGAACTCTAGCGAGCGGGTCAATCTTCGAATGAATCTCGTCCGTTGATTATTTTTTTCCATGGATCTAAAGAACATGGTTCATGATCAATGGAAATTTGATTCATGTTGTTATCATGTTGTATTATTATTAAGTTGGTCATGTAATGTGTATGTTATGGGTTGTCTTTTGTTGTTGAATTAAGGTAGGATTAGTTGTGTTAGGCATGTATATGATTTATGAACTTACCTTATCAATCAACCAATGAATCTTCATGGATTGATAACCATGTACATGTAGATGTATCATGTATGTGTCTCTTTGTCTTTTAGATAAACGACCAGATTCATTTGATCCAACTTGAAACAATATAATATAGTTTTATGCATGGAAATTTGATTAATTATCCTACTAATTTATATAATTAATTTAGAACTAATTACGTTTTTCATCATGTGGTTTGTCAAAAATCACTATTTCAGTGCATTAGTTTAAAATTTGTCATTTCAGTCCCTGTGGTTTCACTTTCGTAACTATTTCAATCTACCTTCGTTAAATCCATCCAATTATTCTGACACTATATTGCAAACTAATGGACTGAAATAGTGATTTTTGACAAACCAATGAATTGAAATAGTTACGAAAGTGAAACCACAGGGACTGAAATGATAAATTTTAAACTAATAGACTGAAATATTAATTTTTGACAAACCAAATGGACCAAAAACGTAATTAACTCATTAATTTAATTGGGTGTGACAAAGAGATTTGAATAATTAGTGTTGTTAAATCATAGAAAATTTAAAACGTCACGTCTCATAAAAGAAAAGGAATAAAACATTATTTTGGTTAGGGTGGTGGGATGGGACCATAAACTAAATGTGAGGTCGTATATGTCACCAACTACTCAAGTCGTCGTTGATTGAAGTGGTCTTCCACTACTTTATCACGATTTAGTTCAAAGCTACATAATTGTAGCGGCTAACTCGTCTCCTTCCACATGATGCATGGCCTATACACGTTAAAACAGTTGTCGTCGATTCACGGTAACAGGTACCCTTCGATATTGAAGAATGTTAGATGTGACGTACATTTTGTCCCGCTTGTTGATATGCAAGATCATTGTCGTGGGCTTGTCCTTTAAGGGCCCACGCGACAGACTTGGTCTAATAAGGGTCATCCATTATGTCTTGCTTATTAATATGGGTCACTGGTTTTGTTCAGTCATGGACTTATCAGGGAGTGAGCCCAACTCTTGACGAGTTGTATATGAGAAGTGCAAGCGCTTCCACTGCATGACTTTTCTTAATCGTTTAGGTTTCCTGGATGAGTACGTAGGAGTATGAGTAAACAGTGGCGAAGCTTGAAATATTTTACCGGGGTAGAAAACGTATACACCAAAAATTTCTATAGAACCGGTGAGTCGAAAACGTATATACCAAAAAATTTCTATACGAAAACTACATATATAACACTACTGACCGAAAAGTTCGGGGGGTCGAGCGCCCCCTCTCGCCCGAAAAGGCATCGCCCCTGTGAGTAAATCCATAGCGTTTCAACACAAATGGGTAGATGTGATCTTCAAACATTTGCCACATCACATTCTCCCACTATCAGAACATGCAGGTCCTCATGCATTGATGCACATCCGCAACAACACCTTAAAACAATTGGCGTTACTCTCGTCTCTTAGCTAAAGTGACGCTCGTTGTAATGTTGGTCACAGGGTGTAGCGGCCTTGTATGAGTATCACCCTTCCGCTTCGTCTCCCCACTTGGGCAATTGCGTTACGCTCTCATAGCAATCCTTTGCTTTTAGTTTACAATGATCAGTTTTCACCCTCGATTGGTTTAATAGACACACCCCGTCTAATGTGCAAATTCTATGCTTCCACCAACCATGGACACACCTAGTCCATTGTCAAATTTTTGGCTTCGACACACCATGTTAAACTAACGACTTTGACAACCTTTTGAACTCCCCCCCCCCCCCCCCCCCCCCCCCACAACATGCCATTTTGAACACGATTTACTCTTCTTTCCGCACTTGGATTTCTACAAACATAGTGAGTGGAGCAGACAAGTCTTTCTACAGCTTCGTGTCAATTTTACAGTCTCGCAAACATAGATCTTTGCTCTCTAGCATTATTGCCATTTTATAGCAAATTAACCCACACTTGTCTTTAGTTGCGAGTTTTCAAACACCTTTGTTGCTTGTTACAGGAACCACCATTTTAATATTCTTCCACCACTGTTGTTAGCCATATGCTTAAGAAAATTTGGATAAGGGAGCATGCCAAGTGCTTGGGCATTGGACCGCACTGATAACGCTTGTCACGAGGTCGTCCTTAGACCATTTGGAGTGAAGGAGCTTGAAAAGAGGGCGTTATGCGACACGTGGCAGCCACGTCAGAAAAGTGACGTGGTGCAAAAAAGGGAGAAGTGAGACGGGGCACACATGTTTTATTATTATCATTTTATATTTAAAAATTATATAAAATCTATTAAATTTATGTAAAAACATTAATAATTGCATAAATGACTTCAATTAAAAAAAATTACATAAACCTAAAATAAAATTACATAAACTTAAAATTAAAATTACTTAAACCAAAAAAAATAACATAAACCTTTAATCATCACCGTCGTCAGGGTATTCGTATCAAGCGAAGACGTCGATGAAAACAATGAAGATGACGAACCTAAGCCTTCAAATTTTTTTTAAAAATATGTTAAAGTGGGAGTGAACATATAATTGAGTAGAGAGAAATGATCGGATTGGTTGTGTTTTTTTTTAAATTTGAGTAAAATGATGTGAATATATCGTTTTTTTAAATAAAACATTTTTTTGGTCAAATTAGTCGTTCAACGGCTAGTTAGACTACACCCAATAGATTTCGGCCACGTCACCCCAGTATTATACTCAAAGCCGGTCGAAAACTTCAAGCACTCTCCGCCACGCAAAAGACCGCGCCATTTTCGGGGTGGTGTGCACGGCGTGGACTGGCTTCCACGCCAGTTTTCCACGCCCACACCGTATAGTCTTAGAGTCCTATGTGCCGCTCACGTTCTCCAAAGTGCCAACCATTTTGTCCCGCTTATTGATATTGTGTCATTAATATCATCCTAAAATGGACTTATCAGTAGAGTAACTCCTGACTAGTGGTACGCGAGAAGCACATAAGCTTTTGTTGCACAACTTTTTTTTTATCTTTGAGGCTCTTTAGGATGAGAACACAGAAGTAGCCAGTAAATCCAAAGTATTTAAGCACAAATGAGTAGAAGATAGATGTCTGTTCAAACACTAAGCATGTCACATTAATACAAATAGGGAATTATTTTCCTTGGAATGACAGAACTAAGGAAGGGGCAAGAGGATCCATCAATCCATATATTTTCAGAAATTGTTATAAAAGTGGGTTTTAAGAAAAATGTGAGTTGTGCTGTGCCCCTTGGATTAACATCATTCAGATTTTTTTTTGAACAAGAGTTTTTAAATAAAAACGTTAACGTATGCAACAAAATTCAATTCTGAAATCTTTTAGGAAGTAGGTGTAGTAGTTTTTCAAAGAATTTATGATATTTCTGCCGATGAGCTAGTGACGGAGTGGTAAGAGAGAACTTAGTTTTCAGATGACCCAGGTTCAATTCTTGCCTCCGACATTTAGCTTCTGCGGCACCTAGTGATGATGGGAGACTAGGCGAGTAGGCGGCGATCGCTAGTTCGATCCTTGAACTTAGCAGGTCTTACCTCACCGCACTGTCGTGCCTTCGGGCGAGTGTCCACAGGCTTCGGTGGTAGGTGAGGGTTTTCCCCGGTTCAGAAGGTCAGCGTATCCCACTGTAGTGAATCGCGCCAGTAGCCTATTTGAATGATTCGTTGTACGTTCGAAAAATGTATGAATTTTCCTACCACGTGTAAAAGATAGTTATTATGATGACCATTTAAAATAATGATTATGTGTTTGAGCATTTATAATAAAATTCTTATTTCAATCGATATTCATATGATTTAACTAAAATACATATTTATTCATAAAATACAAATTCAGAGTTACTCACCTTTTTTTAAACGTAGATTTAATAGATTATATATATAAAAAAGTAGTAGTCCAAATTATATAAAAATTATTTGAGTTTAAAAAGTTTATTGAAACTATAATTGAATAAAAAGAGTCTGTGTGATTGATTTTTTTTGTTCAGCCGGTTTTATTTTTCAGTGAACTGCGATTTTGTGAAAGTCTAAATCTTAAACATTCAAATTTATCTACTTTTACGAATTAACATGTATTTCAAATGCTATTAAATAAGTTGTCGACATCCATTTTAGACAATGAGTTTTACGTGTATCTACTTCGAAGAAATTAGGGGTGTGGGCCAAAGAAAATGATCTAGTCATAAGTGTATGTGTTTAATCGTTATCCTATAACTAATATTAATAACTAACAATTAGTATATACAAAGGTGAGTTAGGCTAAAAAACGATAAATTTCCAAAATATGTGATAAGGGTGGAATAAATATAACCCCATTTTTGTTGAACTTTTCAAAAGCTATATCGTTATTCGTTGTTAAATCAGATTTATCAATTCCTCAAATTAAAAGGAATTCATAAAAAAAACTACTCGTGTGTATATATATTTGTGTGAACCATACTGATTGGGGCGCCCGTCCCAAATCTTTCCCATTAACCTTACCGTGTACTCTAAGCACCCCGATTGCATCAGTGTCCTAAAGAGGGGTAACTCCAAAAAAAAAAACAAGTAAAAATGTAGAATCGAATACATATAACCATTAGGGCCGGCCCTAGGGATGGGAGAGCCGCACTCCCAGCCAGGACCCGTTTTCCCCGAGGCACTAAATTTATATATATTTAAATATAAAACCAAAAAAATTTATTGGACGTTTTATATAAAAGATTAACACCTCAAAACTTATTTTGCTATCTTTTTAAACATTAAAATCTCATAACTTATTGATTGAGCCCAAATAATAATGATTGATCTATTAACCAACTAATAGTAACAATAATAACATCATATACCATTGGTTAAAAGAAAATTATAGAAACCAGAACGACGATACCAATAAGCGTAACCCAGCCTCAGCCCACCAATAACTCGTCACCATGAACCTCAAGGTATTTTTTTTTTCCACTTTCTTGATTCCTATAATTTAGCCCTAATTGATGTTCCACTTTCTTGATTCCTATAATTTAGCCCTAATTGATAATTGTTAGAATTAAGTGTTTGGTTGAATGTTGAGCTCTAAACGGGGTGTTTTGTCGAATGTTTTGCCCCAAATTAGGTGTTTTCTTGAAAGTATTTCCAAAAGTTTTCTAAATTTTCTAAATTAAAAATATAGATGAAATATAAAAATAATTGTTGGCATTGAAATTTCGAGAACCTGGACATATTCAATGCCAAATAATAAAAACTTAAACGTAATAGTAACACTGGAAGCGCTGGAATCTGGATCGCAAGATTTATAGTTTCCGGAAAAAATGGGCGCATCTGGATCACAAAATTCATACAGCTTTCAAAAATGGTCACGTTCCGAGTCGCCGCTGGCCCGCTCTTCGCGACACCCAGAACCTTCTACCAGCCTTCAGCCCAACATTGTCTGGCCCAATACACGCCCTTCTTGACCTTAGTTGGTCCACCTGAAAGTTTTTACAGTGCTACCCTGACACAAGAGACAAGACATGACACATTTTTTAACAACTCGTGATTGATCCATACATAGGCAATTTTCTACTACTTTTATACATTTAACGTTAGGCTAGGTTAGAAACTCATGAATATTACATAAAATGTTAAATAGTTAAAACAAAATATTTAAAAGTTATGAAATCATATTTAGACATAAGGATAGACATGATGTTCTAGAGTTCGCAACACGGTTGAAGGGGTTGGGAGGGAGCATCACCGCAAGTGCCTTCATCCCCATAAAAGGGTTCAAATAATGGTTCATGAATCAGGGTAGGAAGAGAAGGGTAGTGGTATGTGGCACAAGATACAATGTGGTTTTTTCGGTTTAATATTTTAGTGGATGGTGATGTGGTACAAATTATTGGATGGTGGATTGATTTGGTTTTACATACAAATTTAATTGCAAGGTTAAATGAGTTCAAGTGATGGGTGCTCCATGTAGAAGAGGTTAGAATAGGTGGCAACATGTGATTAGTGGGTTTCAAGGGTTGAGGGTTGTGCGCCCCTTCCACCCTAAGATAGGATTGAATTAAGAGAAACATGAAAATAATATTGATCTCACATAGTTGTGGCAAGTAACGTAATCAGTTACTTATTTATTAGGTATAGATTTATGCATTAAGTTTTTTTTTATTTCTCTTATTTATATCTATCAATATGATATTGTTTGAAAATTGTATAATATATGAAAGACAAATGTCGGTGGCAAAAGCCACCGATCATCACTCATTTATATCATCTAAGTTCTGCATTTCAATATAATATATGAAAGACAAATGTCGGTGGCAAAAGCCACTAGGGGTGCTCATTGGTTCAATTTATGGTTTATTTGATTTATTTGGTTTGCAAAATTTTATACCCCAAACTAAAAACCAAACTGTCAGCCCCAACCGATGGCAGAAACATCGGGGCGTAGCACTAGGTGAATCAGATTGTCTCATGAGAAATTCCATAACACTATTTAAGCGACAATATTTAAAAGTCAATATCCCATACTATCAACATATAATCCTTAAATAACATACAAAATACCAAGTAATCTCATAAAACTATTCAAGTTCGATCTCCCCTAGATTTTATTAGAATGAGTTTCTAAAAGTAAGATCCTAATCCATTTCAGCGAGAAGTCATCAACCTGCCACATATGTTAAAATAAAACGTCAATACAATTAAGTAAATGTGAGCATACAGGTTTGCGTACATACTAGATATAAAAACGTTTAGCATACACCGCGTGACATACGTAAGAGTTGTGAACTATGTAACTACTTATATTCAAGTAAACCAACAAACCGCGATTGATCCAGGCATGCGAACAAGTGTCCACATCCTAAAGAGAAAATAAATGCGAAACAAAAATGCGAACCTTAACAACCCCGTGCCTCCGGGTGGTGGGTCAACCTCTAGCAAGCTGTCATGGGTGGCATACTAGCAATCAAGTAACACATACAATTCAGCAGATTTCACGTATAGTCATGTACAGCGGATTGCGAATAAGTGTTTGAGTTGTGTGATGTGATTTGATATAATAACATATGTGACACCCAAAAGTGCGTTTAAGCATAAAGGGGTTCAAGTATACTCACAGTCGGTGCGATTAGAGAGAGATACGGGATCTAAGGTAAGTTGAGGAGAGCGCCGGATCAGCCTGTAAACGAACAGAAGTGCATAAGTGTTCCGAAATGTTGAAACGGTTAACGGTTGAAGGAACAGTAGACAAGTTCGGGCGAACTTGTGCCATTATCCCTTGGAGGAGTAAAAGTTCGGGCGAACTTGTCTCAGTACAAGTTCGGGCGAACTTGTCTCAGTACAAGTTCGGGCGAACTTGTGGGTTTTCTGTCAAAAACTGATCAAGTTCGGGTGAACTTGGTCACCAATCTGGTGACAAGTTCGAGCGAACTTGATGTTTTTCGAGCGGACTTGACTGTTTTGGCATCCAAATCGTGCGTTTTTGCGTTGTTTGCTGAGGAAATCGAGTGTCCATCCCTCCAACCTTAAGCTACTGAGCAATACCTAGGCTGGAGAGGTCTTTTGGAACGAGTTTTAGCCATTTTACAGAAACTCGGACTAATCCGGGCGAACTTGATGGTTCGTCCGGGTTATTCCAGTTTGTGCAAAGTGACGATTTCGTCCTTGTGCTTCTGGATCTGAGATTTTGCTTGACAACGCCTCGTTCCACTTCATAGTGAAGGAAACATACGTCATTAGTCCGTGTTTTTGTGTAAAAATTGATGTTTAAAAGGTTTTACTTAGATCTAAGTGAAAAACAGAAGTTTTGTATAAAAAGATGAAGATTTTCGTAAACTGAATAATTTTGATGAAATCGAAGGTAAAACCTTATGCAAAATCGTTGTAAAATGTTGTTGTTTGCATGAAAACGGGTTGATTCTTACTTGGAAATCAAGGGGTTCCGGTTTCGGGAGGTTTCGAGCGAACTTGCAGCAAGGAGTGCACGAATGGAGGTGTTGGGTATTTATAGGTGAGGTGGGTTTAAGCTGATTTGGATCAAGTTCGGCCAAACTTGACACGATTTCAAGCGAACTTGGCACAAGTTCAGGCGAACTTGGCCAGTTCAGCTTGAATGATGTAAGTTCGAGCGAACTTAGGGTATGCATTGGTGATTTGATAGACTGAGCAAGTTCGGGCGAACTTGGTTTGCCCAAGTTCGGCCGAACTTGGCTTATTGGCTAAGTTTTGTTCATTATTTTCGCGTTAAGCGTTCGTTTGGCGATTCGGTTCGTACTAGATAGTTATATTAAGCGTCTAAATGATAAAATAACGTGATTAAGCGATTTGTGCGAGTGAGAGCGTTGTGTTAGCGAGTATAACCGTAAATCATAAAACACACATACACATAATAACATAAAGTAACATAATCAACTGCGTTGCGATGCGATGTGATAAGCGATGTCGAAGGCACAAGTGTTAATCAAACAATAACACACTCAGCTCTTAAGGTAAATAGTTACTTGCGATTGTGTTGAATTTAGCGTTTAATAAGCGTTTAGATGTGATATAGTTGTGACAAAATATAATTATCTTAACATAAACTTTTCCATAATCAAATCTCGGAGTACAACGATCGGTATAAACGAAATACACGGAAATAGAATAAAACAATTAACAACGAAATTGCAAGTTGTTACAGTCTCCCCTACTTTAGGAAATTTCGTCTCGAAATTAAAGTAGTGGCCGTAAAAAAGAGATGTGGATATTTAGCCTTCATATCACTTTCCAATTCCCAAGTGAATTCAGTGCCGTGTTTGCCTTCCCATCGGACCTTCACAATAGGAATGCGAGAGCGTCGAACTTTCTTGGTCTCTCGGTCCATGATTTCTACTGGTTTTTTCCACGAAGTGAGGATTCTCGTTTATTTGCAAATCTTCGAGTGGAACATGAAGATTTTCTTCGTCTAGGCATTTTTTGAGGTTAGAGACGTGGAAAGTCGGATGGACGTTGTTAAGTTCTGCCAGTAGTTCGAGTCAATAAGCCATTTTTCTTATTCTTTCCAGAATCTTAAAGGGACCCACGTATCGTGGTGCTTGTTTCCCTTTCTTTCCAAAGCGGATCACCCCTTTCTAAGGTGCAACCTTTAAGAGAACGTGATCTCCCACTTCGAATTGTAAGGGCTTGCGACGTTTATCAGCATAACTCTTTTGGCGACTCCGAGCTTTCAAGAGATTGTCTCTGATTTGGAGGATCTTGTCTGTCGTTTCTTGAATTAACTCGGGACCGGTGATTTGTGCTTCTCCGATCTCGTGCCATGCAATAGGCGATTGACATTTTCTTTCATACAGTGCCTCAAAAGGAGCCATTTGGATACTAGTATGATAACTATTATTGTAAGAGAATTCTATTAAAGGTAAATGTGTATCCCAATTACCATCGAAATCTATGATGCACGCACGAAGCATGTCTTCGAGGGTGCGGATCGTGCGCTCAATCTGACCGTCGGTTTGAGGGTGAAAAGCGGTACTGAGTGTAACATTTGTCAAAAACGGGTTTTCCAAACCCGCTTCGTTTGTAATCGAATATCAAGTTATAAATTTTTTCGTTGCGTATTTATGTTTATTTTAATTTTAAACGATGCATAATTAATAAACAAATTAGAATTTAAAAATTATAATTAATAAAAAGTGAAAAGAAAATAAATAAAAAAAGAAAACCGGCTGTCGGGATTCGAACCCGCGTCAGCCGGGTGAGTCTAATGACTTAACACGCACACATATAACCACTCCGCCACTTGATGTTTTCTGTGAGTTCTAGGAAACAATTAAAAGATAATAACTTCACTCAGGAATCAACCGGTTTACGCCAACTGAAACCGTAACCGGCTTCCAAACGTCCAAAACGTTTGAGTGATCGCGGTTTTTCGATAATAACCGATACACCGACATTTTTAATCAATTCAGTCTTGAATGGACTTGAATTCATGTGATGTTCGGTTTTTATAACCGAAAACATTCACTTCTGGAATTACTTCAACAAAAGCTTCATCTCGCGACTCAATTACATTCCCAGAACTTCTATTCTCATGTTTATTCTAGTTTCTGATCGTCGGAATTGCTTTTTGAACTCGCCGGACTTTCGCCGGAAAACCGTGTCTTCCATCAAATCAGTAAGTTTCTCAATTCTTTCATCGTCTATCAGTTGTTAAGCTTTTGCTAACTCAAACCCTTCAATCAAAATCAGTTCCAGGCGACGATATCGGATAATCATCATTTGCCGGAAAATCTCTGAGAATCTCTGGAACTCGCTGTGACTCGGTATAAACCTTTAAACATTCTGATAACTCTTGTTCAGTACTTCAATTCCGCATCTAGCTAATCAAAATTGTTATTTGGTCCACTCAGACAAAGTCCATAAAAACAGAGCCGACGACTTCGCCGGAATTCTGAGAAAGATCGTTTCTCCGGTATGTTTACTTCCAAAATCTTCTCTGCCATTTCATTTTAATCATTTGAATGTTTGTCAATCGAATTAAACAAGAAACAGTAGGGTAATCGTTGTCTGTGATATTGTAACGAAGAAGATGAAGTTAGTTTGTTTATAAGTTTAATATAAATTGGATATTATCTCGGGTTAGACACACAGTCCAGCGGTGGACTGTGTGCGCACACATATCACTCGCCGCGAGTTCGATCCTTGGCACAATCGTATGCTCTGTAACAAAAATGTTCTTTTTCTAACTGAACCTGATTAACTCACTGAAGTTGTTAAGTATAATAAAAATCAGTATATTAACCAGGTTAGACACACAGTCCAGCGGTGGACTGTGCGCAACACTAACCCACAGTTCCCGGGTTCGAGACTTGTTGCACACTCCGGTTCGATGATTAAAACCCTTTTTGGAAAATAAAAGAATTTTGAATAAACTAAAACAGTATATAAATATAATTAAAAACAGAATTATTTCGGGTTAGACACGTAGCTCAGTTGGTTGAGCTGCGTGCACGTGTATGGGAGGTCTCGGGTTCGAGCCTTACCTGGCGCACACTGACACTTTAACGAACCGGTCAAACAGTCAACAGTCCCGGTCAACGGTCAATGGTCAACGCAAAAGTCAACATATTTTTTTATATTTTTATTTATTTATTTAATTTAAAAATCAATTAAAAATACTTAAAAATAATGTTTTTAAAGATAGAAAATAGCCTTAAACTCACAAAAAAATATATCTAAAAATCCTATTAAAATTATTAATAAAATCCATTCATTTACCATACTTTCCGTTATTATTTAGGTTAGTTAATTCTCGTCGATCAATCCTCCAAACTCGTGCGCATTTCATCATCTTCAACCGAACGCACCCAATGTGAGTGAATCTCTACAAATTCCCCGTTTTAATCACGTTTTTGGGGTGTATCATGTGTCTTACCATTTATTATATTTAAATCATTGTGCATCCATCATATCCATGAACAAATGTGTATTCAACATGTATCAACTGTTTGTGTGGTTATTGTTTAGATTAAATTATCATTATCAGTACATACATTATCATAGGCCGCCGCTCCCCATTACATTATGAGTGTTGAGCTGTTCCTTATTACATTATGAGCGTGAACCAGGCGTTGCCAACATACGATCGGCTCCGTTTGATTGATCCTTGATCGCACAGACATTTATCATAGGCCGTCCGTTTCCCATTACATTATGAGCGTGAACGTGACGTTGCCAACATATACAGTTTCATTCATGTTATATATTCATGCAAGTTGGTTTGTTATTGTATGTTATTGTTTGTTGTTGTTATTGTTATTGTATGATTAAATTACGTTTGCTTACATATGATTGTTGCACAATTTTTCATGATAAAGATAACAAGAAATCAATAACAAATGTTTTTCTAACAAGGTTCACTCGCCAACTTATGTTGACCCAAAAACCCCCATTTTTACACATGATACAGGTGATCCAGCTGCAGCAAGAAACACATAGGATGGCTTAGAAGAATAAACTGGTTTAGACTTTAGATTGTTTAGTTGATTATCTTTCTTTGTATTTTGTATGAACATGTTTGGAATATTGAGGATGTAATTTTGACTTTAATAAATATGAAACATATTAGTAAATATCATGAGCTTTGGTGATAACCCAATTATGCCCCGACTCTTATTCCGCTGCGGGTCGGGGTGTGACACTGAGATTAAGCGTAGTACCGAGAGCGGAATGAAAAGTCTCCCAGAGACGTGAGGTAAAGCGATCACCGCGATCAGAGATGATGTCACGAGGCGTCCCGTGTCGACATATGACTTTGTCGGTATAGATTCTTGCAAATCATTCTACCTTAAAGTCTTTTCGTATGGCAATAAAGTGAGCTGATTTAGTAAGACGATCAACGATAACCCAAATGCTATCGTGACTAGAGGAGGTGCGAGGGAGTTTCGTAACGAAGTCCATGGCTATGCTCTCCCACTTCCACATTGGGATTTCGGGTTGTTCGAGCAAACCAGAGGGCCTTTGATGTTCGGCTTTAACTTTCGAGCAAGTTAAGCGCTTGAAGACGTATACGGTGATATTATTTTTCATGCGCGGCCACCAATACTTAGGACGAAGGTCCTGGTACATTTTGTCCGCTCCGGGATGAATGGAGTATTGAGATTTATGAGCTTCGGTCATTAGCAATTCTCGGAGATTATCACGGCTAAGAATCCAGATACGATCGAGATAATAATAAATGCCATTGGGTTTAACTATGAGCTGAGTTTCGGCACCACGTTTCATTTCTTTCTCCAAAGTATTCTCGTTACAACAAGCGAATTGAGCGGAGCAAATCATGATTTCGAGATCATTCAAAGCTTGAGAGTCACGAACACTATATACATAGCTTCGTCGACTGGGAGCATCGGCTACGACGTTTGTTTTGCCGGGATGGTAGCGTATCTCACAATCGTAATCGTTGAGAAGTTGAACCCACCTGCGTTGGCGCATATTCAGTTCCTTTTGATTAAAGATATGTTGTAGGCTCTTATGGTCGGTGAAGACCGTACACTTAGTACCGTGAGGTAGTGTCGCCATACCTTCAATGCAAAAACAACTGCACCGAGTTCGAGATCGTGGGTTGTGTAATTCTTCTCGTGGATCTTGAGCTGTCGAGATGCATATGCGATAACCTTGTCTCGTTGCATAAGAACACATCCAAGACCAAGGTTAGAGGCATCGCAATAAACAACGAAATCGTCATTTCCGTCGGGTAGAGCGAGTACGGGAGCGTTGCATAGCATACGCTTGAGGGGTTGAAAGGCTTCCTCTTGTTTGGAATCCCAAACAAAAGGCTTGTCCTTATGAGTTAACGCAGTAAGAGGAACGAAGATTTTCGAGAAGTCGGCGATGAATCGACGGTAGTAACTCGCCAATCCAAGAAAAGAACGGATTTCGGATGCATTCTTCGGCGTAATCCAACTCTTTACAGCTTCTATCTTTGCAGGGTCGACGTGTATTCCTTGACTATTAATGATATGGCCGAGAAATTGGACTTCTTCGAGCCAGAATTCACATTTGGAGAATTTAGCATAAAGGCGATTTCCTTGGAGGAGTTCGAGGACTAAACGGAGATGACGCGCGTGTTCGTCTCTCGACTTCGAGTAGATAAGGATGTCATCGATGAACACAATGACGAAACGATCTAAGAAGGCTTTACACACACGGTTCATCAAATCCATGAAGACCGCGGGTGCATTTTTGAGACCGAAAGGCATGACCACGAATTCGAAATGGCCATAACGAGTACGAATGGCGGTTTTAGGAATATCTTCCTCTAGCACGCGTAACTGATGATAGCCGGAACGTAGATCGATCTTAGATAAACAAGTAGCACCTTGAAGCTGATCAAACAAATCATCGATTCGGGGAAGAGGGTAGAGGTTCTTTATCGTAAGTTTGTTAAGTTCACGATTATAGATGCACATTCGGAACGTCCCATCTTTCTTTTTCACGAAAAGAACGGGTGCGCCCCATGGCGAAGTGCTCGGGCGTATGAAACCTTTATCAAGTAACTCTTGAAGTTGGCTAGATAGCTCGCACATTTCGGATGGTGCAAGGCGATAGGGAGCTTTAGCAACGGGAGTAGCGCCGGGAAATAAATCGATATGAAATTCAACATCACAAGTAGGGGGTAAACCAGGTAATGTAACATCCGTCGAAAAACGGGTTTTCGAAACCCGCTTCGTTTAATAACCGAACAATCAGTTTTAAATTTTTGTTGTCTATTTATGACTTACTTTAATTTTAAACGATACAAAATTAATAAACAAATTAGATGATATAAATTATAATTGAAAAAAAAATAAAAATAAATTAATTAAAAAGGAAAACCGGCTGCCGGGAGTCAAACCCGGGTCAGCCGGAAATCCCCAAAGCCTTAACCTTCACACCATCAACCACTCCGCCACTTTAGTTATTTGTTATCATATCAAATCAGTTAATTCAAATAATAAAACAAGGAAGTCAAATCCAGTCAAAATCGCGCCCAATTAGCAGTCGTCGGAAATCCCGACGACTTCGCCGATAATTAACGTTTTCGTCCAATTTAACCGAATAATTTACTTTGACGACGGTTATAACCGACGTCTGAACCCGCAACATCAGTCGTAACCGCCGGAGAACGGCTGACCTTGAATTGAGACTGAAATCCGACTCTATACATCTCGATTCTTCCCTATAAATTCACCCACAATCCATTGGTAGCCTTTTCGCTCAAAATCGCATCCTTTCTCGACAAAAATTCACTTGCCGGAAAATACCTGCAAATCGCCGGAAAACCGAGTCTCACATCCACACGAATCAATCTCAGTCAACGTGTGTCGAAATTCCTACCTTCGCCGGAAATTTTTTGAAACTTTCGGAAACACACCGATAACTGCCGGAGTTCACTTTCAGAACCGACGGACCTCTGCCGGAATTCTGTGAACAACACTGATCGGTACATCTCTTCCCCCAAACTATCTCCATTCGTTACCTTTAAATTACTTATAAAGTTTAAAAACCAGATTAGGCATAAATCAGTCCAATCAGTCGGACTTTGTTTCTGGGTAAAGTTTAACGGAGAAGACGAAGTCGGGTTATAACATAAGAGTAATTAAAATCAGTTTCATAAACGGGTTAGACAGACAGTCCAGCGGTGGACTGTGTGCAACAAACACACATGCGACGCGAGTTCGAATCCTGTCCCAGCTTTACTCTCTCGAAATAAAAAAAAATTTCTTTTTAACTGAACCGGGTTAACTCACAAACCATGTTAAGTATAATAAAAACCGAGTTAATAACCAGGTTAGACACACAGTCCAGCGGTGGACTGTGTGTACGCTAACTCACAAGTCCCGGGTTCGAGACCTGTGGTCAGCACCGGTCCGATACGTTTAAAATCTTTTTAAAAATAAATGATTTTCGGATTAAACTAAATAGTATATAAGTATAATTAAAAACAGAATTATTTCGGGTTAGACACGTAGCTCAGTTGGTAGAGCTGCGTGCAGGTCAACCTCTAGCAAGCTATCATGGGTGGCAGGTCAACCTCTAGCAAGCTATCATGGGTGGCGTACTAGCAGTCAAGTAACACATACAATTCAGCAGATTTCACGTATAGTCATGTATAGCGGATTGCGAATAAGCGTTTGAGTTGTGTGATGTGATTTGATATAATAACATATGTGACACCCAAAAGTGCGTTTAAGCGTAAAGGGGTTCAAGTATACTTACACTGATTAGAGATACGGGATCTGAGGTAAGTTGAGGAGAGCGCCGGATTAGCCTGTAAGCGAACAGAAGTGCGTCAGTCTTCTGAAATGCTGAAACAGTTAACGGTTGAAGGAACAGTAGATAAGTTCGGGCGAACTTATGCTATTATCCCTTGGAGGAGTACAAGTTCGGGCGAACTTGTGGGTTTTCTGTCAAAAATTGATCAAGTTCGAGCGAACTTGATGTTTTTCGAGCGGACTTGGCTGTTTTGGCATCCAAATCGTGCGTTTTCGTGTTGTTTGCTGAGGAAATCGAGTGTCCATCCCTCCAACCTTAAGCTACTGAGCAAAACCTAAGCTGGAGAGGTCTTTTGGAGCGAGTTTTAGTCATTTTACAGAAACTCGGATTAATCCGGGGGAACTTGATGGTTCGTCCGGGTTAGTCCAGTTTGTGCAAAGTGACGATTTCGTCCTTGTGCTTCCGGATCTGAGATTTTGCTTTACAACGCCTCGTTCCACTTCATAGTGAACGAAACATACGTCATTAGTCCGTGTTTTTGTGTAAAAATCGATGTTTAAAAGGTTTTACTTAGATCTAAGTATAGATCTAAGTGAAAAACAGAAGTTTTGTATAAAAAGATGAAGATTTTTGTAAATAGAAGAGTTTTGATGAAATCGAAGGTAAAACCTTGTGCAAAATTGTAGTAAAACGTTGTTGTTTACATGAAAACGGGTTGATTCTTACTTGAAAATCAAGGGTTTTCGGTTTCGGGAGGTTTCGAGCGAACTTGCAGCAAGGAGTGCACGAATGGAGGTGTTGGGTATTTATAGGTGAGGTGGGTTTAAGCTGATTTGGATCAAGTTCGACCGAACTTAGGCCGAACTTGACACCATTTTAAGCGAACTTGGCACAAGTTTGGGCGAACTTGGCCAGTTCAGCTTGAATGATGTAAGTTCGAGCGAACTTAGGGTATGCATTGGTGATTTGATAGCCTGAGCAAGTTCGGGCGAACTTGGTTTGCCCAAGTTCGGGCGAACTTGGCCTATTGGCGAAGTTTTGTTTGTTATTTTAGTGTTAAGCGTTCATTTGGCGATTCGGTTCGTACTAGATTGTTGTATTAAGCGTCTAAATGATAAAATAATATGATTAAGCGATTTGTGCGAGTGAGAACGTTGCGTTAGCGAGTATAACCATAAATCATAAAACACACATACACATAATAACATAAAGTAACATAATCAACTGCGTTGCGATGCGATGTGATAAGCAATGTCGAAGGAACAAGTGTTTATCAAACAATAACACACTCGGCTCTAAAGGTAACATAGTTACTTGTGATTGTGTTGAATTTAGCGTTTAATAAGCGTTTAGATGTGATATAGTTGTGACAAAAAATAATTATCTTAACATAAACTTTTCCATAATCAAATCTCGGAGTACAACGATCGGTAAACGAAATACACGGAAATAGAATAAAACAATTAACAACGAAATTACGAGTTCTTACATAAACCAAACCAAATTAGGAATATGCAATCCGAATCAAACCAAACCAAGCCAAAACAAATTCAATTCGGTTTGGTTTCAACTAGAAACCAAATAAACCAAATTTAACCAAATTGTACCTAAGTACTTTTTTTCCTAATTTATTTTTATATTTGTGTTCTAATTTTCGAACCTCAACTCAGCAACGAATTTAAACCTTACAATATATACATAAAAGACATAGAAAAATAAAACAAACAATCCATAAAATAGTTGTACACACAACCAAAAAGTTAAAACTTCAAAACATAGATCATAGAAACTATAAAGAGCCAACAAGTCAAATGGCACAAAATATAAATAATCTTCAAACCATGAGGATACATATATTTAGATATTAGACTTAGTATTTTGGGCTAATAAATTATATATAGTTTATTAAACATTATTATTTTTATTTAATAATTAATTAAATTAGCTGTTTATTCGGTTATCCAAATAAACCGAATAAACCAATTAAAAAATATGGATAAAAAAAACTGAACCAAAAACCATATTCACAATTCGGTTTCAGTTAGAAATCAAACCAAAAAACGAATTCATTTTTCGGATTTGTTTATTCGGTTATGATTACGGTTCGATTTACGGTTTTTATTTGGTTACAGTTTTTTCTAAACACCCCTAAAAGCCACCGACCATCACTCATTTATATCATCTGAGTTCTGCATTTCAATTCAAGACATGTTCACACTTTTTTTCTTCTTTTTTCCTTTAATCTTTCTTATATTTTTTAGTTTAAATTACTTTATTAAATTAATACGTCGTAACGTGTGGGTGAAACATCTAATTCGCATGTCATATAATCATGTGAGGCATAAGGTGGTTATAATATGGTTTCTTAAACATACTTAAACTGTTAAACACGTTAATGTTACTATCGCAATGAGCGTAACGAAGTTTGCAAACCTGTCGCAACATGCGGTCCCGCCACAAATTTGATCCAATCGTAATGCTTATATATGTTACATTAAGTTAAAGTGAATAGGTCTTAAATGTACTTTTTCATAGGGTAAACACATCAAATAACGTGTGGGCTAATCCATACGATATTTGCAACAGGCCCGTGGCGCATCGTCCACAGGTAATATTACTAGTTCTAAATTAAATTGATGTAGTTTTAATTATTATGATTATTATTATTTTCAACCAACACATGAAAACAACTTCAATTTATTACTTCAATTTATTATTATTATTATTATTATAAAAGAAGAGAAAATAAATAGTATTGTACGACATCTAATGCATGTTTTACAATTTATCAATTTTTTCCTTTATTCTATTTTGCCATTTAGTGTAATTTTTTTCATTAACAACCCATGTATTTTAGTTATTATAATTTTTTCTTTTACTTTAACCAAATTACTTTTCTACCCCTAAATGGTTTTCTTTAATGAACACGTTAATACCGTTTTAGACATATTTATTAATATAAAGAAGAGAAGATAAAAAGTGTTTTAATACATCTAATACATGTTTTAAAATTTATCAATTTTTTGTCTTTTATTCTATTTCGTCATTTAGTGTAAACTTTTTCATTTACAACCTATGTATTTTAGCTATTGTATTTCTTTTTCTTTTACTTTAACCAAATTACTTTTCTACACCTGGATAGTTTTTTAACGAACATGTTAGTACCGTTTTAGACATATTTTTAATTTTTCTTTTTCTTTGCTATAAGGAGTGTGGCAAAGGTTTTTTAGTTTAATATTTTTTTGACGAAGACGCCGATACTCTTTTGAACATATTTTTAACTTTTTTTTTCCTTTTCTATAACGAGCGCGCCGAATCCGACCGTGTTTATATCGTTTTCTTTTTCGTTTACCGTATTTTTACCTTTTTTATTTACTATATCGTTTTACATTTTGTTATTATTTTGATGTTTAGAGCCGAGTTATGATGCAAATAGCATAACCATTAATATATCATTTTAATTTTTAATTTTACAAATTTATTTATCGGTTGTCAACTTGTCATGGTTTGTTATACGTTTTGAATTCCAAGTGTGTCCCTGCGCAACACGTATTAGATCATCTATTATAACTAGAGGGTAGTCAATTGTAATATTCTAATTTATACATTGGGATTCTATGTGATATTCAATCAATCATTACAATAACATATTTTACGTTTTGGCTTGGTATCAGAGCCAAGGCCGCCTTAACCCTAGCAGCAACAACCCTGCCATCTGCGCTGCCCTAGCAGCCTCCTTCAACTTCCGGCTTCAATCAACAATGGCGCTACTTGCTGCTATCAACTCTACAGAAAAACATGCCCACAACTCTCACAAATTCCCTTTCACCCCAAACCCTAAGAATTTCGGGTACTGGAAAGCCATGATTCAGCCTTTCCTTGTCATAAATAATATGTTCGGGTATGTAGATGGTACAATTTCTTGTCCGTAAAAAACGATCACCTCAGAATCTACAACCAAAGACAACCCTAACTATGCCATCTGGACTGCCAACGATGCCCACGTCAAAATGGTCATCATGTCCACTATTTCTGAATCAACTTTTCAACACGTACAAGGAACGACTTCCAGGGATCTATGGCTCGCTATGGAACGGGCATATGCACCCAACAACTCGTCACGGGAGCACACGTTGAAGACAAAACTCTTAAAGATTGAGATGAAGGGCGATGAGACTCCGATTGCCTATCTTAGTCGTGCCCAAGAATATGCGACTGATTTGGCAAATAGTGGGGAACCTTTCAAAGATAAGGATCCTGTCATGCTTGTTCTTTCAGGACTTAGAGAAGAGTATAATGGTTTAAAGTCAAATCTTCTTGCTCGTTCTCCACCAGCTATGTTCAGTGAACTATATGGCCTCCTTAGAGATCATGATTTTATGATCAACAAAAACACTTCTGTCCATACAGGTTCCTCAGTTCCTCATGCCTTTGTTGCAACAACCGGAGACTCCCTTTCACGTTCCACTTCTGCCCATCCAGTTTAACAACTACCAGCCCCATTGTGTCTCAATTACAGCAGCTTATGTCTCAATTAGGGCTTCAAATCAGCACCATTGCCTCTAGCAGCCCTCAACTCAGGCTTTCTTTGCTGCACGTCCACCATCTAGTAATCGTAGCAACCGATGTGGACGTGGAAACTCACGTGGCAGCTACAACAGGGATCGAGACAATGGTGGAACAAACCGCACTCAACAATTTGCATGGGCTTCAACTCTGAACACTGTGTATGGGCACTGTAATAGATGTGGGATTGGTCATATCCCTTCACAGTGCCCAAATCATCGCACTCGAGTACTAGACAGAATCAGGCTAATTATGCTGCTAACTATGCAATTTTTTTAGAAATAGGTTCATCATCAGCTGCAACATGGTATCCTGATACGGTAAAGCTCTACCTATTTTTCATATTGGTTCATCTAAAATTTTCTCACCACATAAAACTTTTAACCTCTCCAATATACTTCATGTCCCAGATGTCACACCCCGACCCGCAGCGGAATAAGAGTCGGGGCATAATTGGGTTATCACCAAAGCTCATGATATTTACTAATATGTTTCATATTTATTAAAGTCAAAGTTACATTCTCAAATATCCAAACATGTCCATACAATACAAAGAAAATAAACCAAACATAACAAATCCCAAACTCTAAATCATTTTATTCTTCTAGTCCAATCCTAAGTGTTTCTGGCTGCTGCTGGTTCACCTGTATCATGTGTAAAAATGGGGGTTTTTGGGTCAACATAAGTTGGCGAGTGAACCTTGTAAATAAACATTTATTATTGATTTACTTGTTAGTTTATCAATGAAAAATTATGCATAATCATAATGAGCAAATGTAAATAATCAAGCAGTGGCAAATAGCAATCACAACTATAACATACAATAACATATGATAGCATACATAAACATACCAACATCATACGATAAATAACATAAATGAAACTGCGCGATCAAGGCTCAATCAAACGGAGCCGATCGTATTGCATGTACTGAAAATGAAAATGTCTGTGCGATCAAGGCTCAATCAAACGGAGCCGATCGTATGTGCGCACACCGGGTTCACGCTCATAATGAAATGGGGAACATGCTCAACGCTCATAATGTAATGGGGAGCGGCGGCCTATGAAATTTCATGTACTGAAAATAATAAATTGCATCCAACGATAACCACACAACAATTGAAACAAACTGAATACACATGTTCATGATATGATGTATGCACAATGATTTAATTATAATATTTAGCAAGACACATGATACACCCCAAAACGTGATTAAAACGGGGAATTTGTAAGATTCACTCACATTGGGTGCGTTGGATTGGAGATGGTGAGATGCGCACGAATTGGATGAGCGGAACAACGAGGAATACTAACCTAAATAATAACGGAAAAATATATTAATTGAATGGATTTTATTAAGGATTTTAATGAAATTTTTAGATATATTTTTGTGAGTTTAAGGCTATTTTCTATCTTTAAAAATGTTATTTTAAGTAATTTTAATTGATTTTTAAATTAAATTAAATAAATAAAAATATAAAAAAAATTGTTTATTTTGCGTTGACCGTTGACCGTTGACTTGTTGACTTGTTGACCGGTTCGATCAGTGGAATTGTTTGCGCCAGGTGAGGCTCGAACCCGAGACCTCCCGTACGCGTGCACGCAGCTCTACCAACTGAGCTACGTGTCTAACCCGAAATAATCTTGTTTTTAATTATATTTATATACTAATTCAGTTTAACCAAAATTCTTTTAATTTCAAAAACATTTTAATTCAACAAACCGGTGCCAGTAACGGGTTTCGAACTCGTGAGGTGCGACTTAGTGTTGCACACAGTCCACCGCTGGACTGTGTGTCTAACCTGGTTATTATCTCGGTTTTTATTATACTTAACAACTAACAGAGTTAACCCGGTTTAGTTTTAAACAAAAAGGCATTTTATTACATAAGGAGTGCGTGTATCAGGGATCGAACTCGGGACATGCGTGTGTATTTTGCACACAGTCCACCGCTGGACTGTGTGTCTAACCCATTCATTTTAATGGTTTTAAATAAACTTATAACTTAACTAACTTCGTCTTCTTCATTCAAATTTCAGTCGACAGAATTATTAATCCGTTTCTTGCGTTTACGATTATCCAACATTCATAAGACTATAACGAAATAGCAGAAACGGTGTTGGAAGTTAAACATACCGTATGGATGATTTATCACAGAGTCTCCGGCAATGCGTCGGCTCTGTTTTTGTGCACCGCAGCGTTTCACAGACGGAAATAAAAATTTCCAGGAAATTTCCGGCGAACTGGAATTATCCGATAACGGTGCCTGAATTCGATCTCATGTGAATGGTTTGAGTTAGAAACAGCTTAACAACTGATAGATTACGATGGTATTGGAGAACTTACCGATTTGAGGACAAATACGGTTTTCCGGCGAACCTTACAGAAATTTCCGGCGAGTTGATTTAAGCGTTCTGATGGTCTGAAAGTGTGACGAAAATGAAATGGAATGTTTGCCTCATGTCTCTGAGTCGCGAGAAAAGGTTTTGATTGAAGTAATCTGAGCTTTGATTCTTTTCGGTTATAAAAACCGATAATAATGGAAATTGATGTTCAATCACTTCTGAATTGATTAACATCATCGGTTCATCGGTTATAAACGTTAATGTGCGAGTAATCAAACGATTTGACGATTGAATTGGAGATTTCCGTTTCTCAGTTGGCGCAACCGGTTTAACCGAGTTTGTATATAAATGTTATTTGTTTCCTAGAGATAACATAAAACAACAATTGGCGGAGTGGTGATGTGTGTGTGTGTTAAGTCTTTGAAATTGTAAACCGGCTGACCCGGGTTCGAGTCTCGGCAGCAGCATTTCTTTTTTATTTATTTTGTTTTCACTTTTTATCAAATATAATTTTTATAGTTTAGTTTGTTTATTAATTATGTATCATTAAAAACCAAAATAACCATAAATACACAACGTGTCACACCCCGACCCGCAGCGGAAAAGGTGATCGGGGCATGATTGGGTTATCATCAAAGCTCATGACATTTATTATGCGTTTCATATTCATTAAATACAATTTAATGGAAATTTACAATGAAGATTACAACATGTTCTAACTATCAATCTAAGCTTCTTTGTTCTCTTCTAAGGCATTTCCTATGTTTTCCTTACTTCAACCTGTTCACCTGTATCATGTGTAAAAGGTTTTTTTTTTATCAACATAAAGTTGGCGAGTGAATTTTATGGAAAACATTTGAACAAGTTTATCCAATTGATTATAAATAATGTGCATAACCACATATGAGTAAATGTAGATGTAAATTTATTCACACAACACATAATATTAAAAATTTCACACACATACATCAAATGATTGTTTTGAGGCACGCGTTGTTCGACTCGTCTCCCACGAGGAACTGATGGGCCTAATGAATAAGTTTTGAGGCACGCGTTGTTCTACGAACTGATGGGCCTAATGAATGAGTTTTGAGGCACGCGTTGTTCTACGAACTGATGGGCCTAATGAATGAGTTTTAAGGCACGCGTTGTTCAACTCGTCTCCCACGAGGAACTGATGGGCCTAAATAATTTGCATACAACTTGACAATATGTAATACATCACAACCCACAATATTTACATTCTAGTTTAAATCATATAATGGTATAGCACGAGTTTGCATAAGAGAATTAGTTTAAGCGACACATGATACACCCCAAAACATGAATAAAAAGGGGAATTTGTAAGAATTCACTCACAGTGGGTGCGTTCGGTTGATGATGTTGAATGCACGCGAAGTGGTTTTAACCACGAGTGAGATTAACCTAGATAAATCGCATTATGGTTTGGTAAGTAAACGGATTTTATTAATCTATTTTAGTAGGATTGTTGAGTGTATTTTTGTGAGTTTAAGGCTATTTTCTAACCTTAAAAATGTTATTTTTAAGTATTTTTAATTGATTTTTTAATTAAAATAAATAAATAAAAATTATAAAAAAATTGACTTTTTTTTGACCATTGACCGTTGACTTTGACCATTGACTTTGACTGACTGTTGACCGGTTTCGAATGCATATTGTTGTGCGCTGAGTGAGGCTCGAACCCGAGACCTCCCGTACGCGTGCACGCAGCTCTACCGACTGAGCTACGTGTCTAACCCGTCATATATCTGATTTTAATTATATATATATATTAATTAGATTTAAACAGAAATCCTTTATTTTAAAAACGATTTTTTTAATCCAGAGAACCGGTGCGCTCCACAGGTCTCGAACCCGGGACCTGTGGGTTGTGTAACACACAGTCCACCGCTGGACTGTGTGTTTAACATGTTATATAATCCAATTTTTATTATACTTAAATACAAACTATTTGTTTTCATTTCTGACTTATTTAAAAAAAATAGATAATGGTCCGAGTCGGCGCAGCAGCCCCGGACTCGAACTCGTGACCTGAGATATAAACATACACACAGTCCACCACTGGACTGTGTGTCTAACTTGGTTATTATTCCGGTTATTAATATACTTAACATATACATAAAATCAATCCGGTTCAGTTAACAAAACAAGAATTTTTATTAAGGCAGCGTGTGTGGAAACAATATTCAAACTCGAGACCTTTGCGTTTAATGTGCACACAGTCCACCGCTGGACTGTGTGTCTAACCCGGTAAATAACTTGATTTTAATTATACTTATATGTTTACCGAACTTCATCTTCTTCGTTGTGTTATAACCAGAAGTGACGACTGATTGGTTCGAAGTGTTGATTCAGGTTTCTTTAGCGTTTTATGATTAATTACAGATGAGATAAAAGTAAAAAGAAAGGAAATTAGGCGTGAAAAGTACCGACTGGCTTTCCTCTGTTTTCCGGCAGAACTCCGGCGACAGCAATCTTTTCCGGCGACTAGTGTCTTGCAGCAGAGAATCTTCAGAAAGCTTACAAAGGGTGTGGGTGACTTCGGTATAAGTTTAGGGGGTTCAGTAAAGCTCAGAGATTAAGGACTCGGTTTTCCGGCGACGAACAGAATATTTCCGGCGAGTGAGTTTTCGCCGAGAAAGGGTGCGATTTGAGAGTGAAAGGTTTCTGGTGAGTTGTGGGTGAATTTATAGGGTAGTATCGAGATGTATGGGGTCTGAATTTGGTCTCAATTCGAAGTCAGCCGTTCTCCGGCTGTTACGATTGATGTCGCGGGTTCAGACGTCGGTTATAACCGTCGTGGGAGTTAATTCTTCGGTTAAATTGAGCGGAAACGTAAATTATCGGCGAAGTCGTCGGGATTTCCGACGACTGCTATTTGGGCGCAAATTGACTGAATTTTGACTTCCGCACTTTATTATTTGAATTAATTGATTCCTTTTATTATCAGAAAATCAAAGTGGCGGAGCGGTTTAAATGTTGGGTGTTAAGTTGTTGTTGTTGAACCGGTACAGACCCGGGTTCGAAACCCGGCAGAACCAAAACATTTTTATTTTGTGATTTTTAACAGTTTTTCAAAAACAACTTATATATTCCAATATAATAATTGATTATGTATCGTTTAAAATTATTTTGGGCATTTAATTCGCAACGAAATTTTTAACTGATTGTTCGGTTAATAAACGGAGCGGGTTTGGTAAAATCCGTTTTTGACGAATGTTACACAACGTGACATTTATAACTTGATATTTGATTACAAAACAGAGCGGGTTTGGAAACCCGTTTTTGACAAATGTTACAGTATCCCCTACTTTTAGGAATTTCGTCCCGAAATTTAAATAGTTGAAGTAGTAGGAAAAGGATGCGGGTATTTTTCACGCATTGAGTCTTCACGTTCCCAAGTAAACTCAGGTCCCCGTTTCGACTCCCAGCGTACCCTAACAATTGGAATGCGACTTCGTCGTAGACGTTTCTCCCCGAAGTCCATGATTTCCACTGGTCTTTCAATAAAATGGATAGATTCATCAATCTGAATATCTTCCAGAGGAATGTGGAGGTTTTCATCAGCGAGGCACTTCTTCAAGTTTGATACGTGGAATGTGAGATGAATCCTGTTGAGTTCTTCTGGTAGATCAAGCTTGTATGCTACAGGTCCGACTCTTTCGAGTATCTTGAAAGGTCCCACGTAGCGTGGTGCTAGCTTGCCTTTTTGACCAAAACGAACTACTCCCTTCCACGGTGACACTTTTAGAAGTACATGATCACCAATGTTAAACTCTAAAGGCTTCCGTCGTTTATCTGCATAACTCTTTTGACGACTCTGAGCCGCTAGAAGATTGTTTCGGATTTGATGGATCTTGTCTGTGGTTTCTTGGATCAATTCTGGACCAGTGATTTGAGCTTCCCCAATTTCATGCCAACATACTGGAGATCGGCACTTACGACCATATAAGGCTTCAAAAGGTGCCATGCCGATGCTTGAATGATAGCTGTTGTTGTATGAAAATTCAACTAATGGTAGGTGGGCGTCCCAATTTCCCTTGAAGTCTATGACACATGCTCGAAGCATATTTCAAGAGTTTGAATGGTGCGCTCAGATTGTCCATCAGTTTGAGGATGATAGGCGGTACTGAGATCTAGTCGCGTACCCATAGCGGATTGTACTGCTTGCCATGTTCGGGAAGTGAAACGACCATCACGATCAGAAATAATGCTTAACGGTACCCCATGTCGGCTTACGATTTCGCTGATATAAATACGAGCAAGTTTTTCGTTCTTGAAATCTTCGCGGATAGGAATAAAGTGAGCTGATTTTGTAAGTCGGTCAATTATTACCCATATAGTGTCATGTCACACCCCGACCCGCAGCGGAAAAGGTGATCGGGGCATGATTGGGTTATCCTCAAAGCTCATGACATTTATTAAGCGTTTCATATTTATTAATACAAATTAAATGGAAATTTACAATAAATGTTACATCATGATCTATCTAACAATCTAAACTTCTTTGTTCTCTTCTAAGGCATATCCTATGTTTTCCTTGCTTCAACCTGTTCACCTGTATCATGTGTAAAAAAGGTTTTTGGATCAACATAATGTTGGCGAGTGAATCCTATGGAAAACATTTGAACAAATTTATTTAAATTGATTATGAAATATGTGCACAACCAAACATGAGTAAAATTAGATGTAACTTAATCAACAATCATAAGATATTAAATGGAACACTCATGAACAATAATGGAACAATTAAAGGCACGCGATGATCAACTCGTCTCTCACGAGGAACTGAGGGGCCTGATGAATGAATTTGCATAAACATGATAATATGAATGACACAACTACAAACAATATAAACTCAATGATACACACATGAACAATAATGAATTTGAATTGAAGCACGCGATGTTCAACTCGTCTCTCACGAGGAACTGATGGGCTTAATGTATGAGTTTCATATAATTTGACAAAAGGAATATAAGTAAATCACAACAATAAAAACAATCTAAGTTTAGGTCATGATGTGGTATGGCACAAGTTTAAATAAATAAATCAATTATTTTCATAACACATGACACACCCCAAAACGTGTAATTTAAAAGGGGGAGTTGTAAGATTCACTCACAGTGGGTGCGTTCGGTTGATGACGTTGAATGCACGCGAAGTGGTTTTAACCACGAGTGAGATTTAACCTAGATAAATCGCATTATGGTTTGGTAAGTAAACGGGTTTTATTAATCTATTTTAGTAGGATTGTTGGGTGTATTTTTGTGAGTTTGAGGCTATTTTCTAACCTTAAAAATGTTATTTTTAAGTATTTTTAATTGATTTTTAATTAAAATAATTAAATAAAAATAATAAAAAATTTTATTTTTTTTCTGACCGTTGACCGTTTGACTGACCGTTGACCTGACCGTTGACCGGTTCGGAAGGCATGTTATTGTGCGCTGGGTGAGACTCGAACCCGAGACCTCCCGTACGCGTGCACGCAGCTCTACCAACTGAGCTACGTGTCTAACCCGTTATATATCTGATTTTAATTACATATATATTAATTAGTTTAAACCGAAAATCATTTTTATTTTAAAAACAGTTTAAGGCGACTCGGACATGCACTCCACAGGTCTCGAACCCGGGACCTGTGGTTTAAACTAACACACAGTCCACCGCTGGACTGTGTGTTTAACATGTTATATATTTCCACTTTTATTATACTTAAATACAAATTATCTGCTTTCATTTCTGACTCTATTTAAAAAGTTAATAATTGTCCGGGTCGATGTAGGAGACCGGACTCGAACTTGTGACGTGCGATTAAACATACACACAGTCTACCGCTGGACTGTGTGTTTAACTTGGTTATTATTCCGATTATTAATATACTTAACATATATCTAAGGCGACTCCGGTTCAGTTTAACAAAAAAAAATGGTTTTTATTAAGGCATTGTGTGTGGGACGGGATTCGAACTCGAGACCTTTGCTTTATATGTGCACACAGTCCACCGCTGGACTGTGTGTCTAACCCGATTAATATCCAGATTTATATTATACTTATAACATACGGAAATATATCGTCTTCTTCACTGAATATAACCAGAGTTCGGAAAATCGACTGGTTCAAAGTTTTATCGGTTTATTAGTGTTTTTTTTTCAGTTCGTTACGGTGAGATAAATGTGAAAAGGAAAAGAAATTGGGCGGAGAAGTATACCGACTGGACTCTCTGTTTTCCGGCAGAAACTCCGGCGACAGAATTCAACTCCGGCGTCAGGTGTCTTGCAGCAGCAAGTCTCCGGAAAGCTTGGAAAGAGTATGGGTATCTCCGGTATAAGCTTCAGAGGCTCAGCAAGGCTCGGCAATGGGGAAGTCGGTTTTCCGGCGACGAACAGAAAAGTTCCAGCGAGTGGAATTACGCCGAGGAAAAGTGTGGTTTTGAGCGAAAAGGTTTGTCGTCGGTTGTGGGTCAATTTATAAGGCAAAACGTTGAAGAATCTGGTCTGATTTCCGACTGTGTTCGTATATCATAAAAACTCCGGCGGTTATGGTTTGGTCGCGGACTTCAAACATCGGTTATAACCGATGTCTGGTTAATAGCTTACGTTATAACGTAAATTGTAGTTAAGACTCGCGAAATTTCCGGGATTCCGACGACTGAACTGTTTGGGCGCCGGTTTTAAATTCGTAACGTCACTTTATGAATTAAATGATTCTATTATTTAACAAACGGAACAAGTGGCGCAGTGGTTTGTGTGTGTGAGTTAAGTTTGTTTGCTGATTCGGTACAGACCCGGGTTCGAAACCCGGCAGAAACAAATCATTTTTATTTTGCGATTTTTGACAGTTTTTCAAAAACTAAATATATATTCCCGTATAATAATTGATTACGGATCGTTTAAAAATATTTTGGGCATTTAATTCGCAAGGAAATTTTTGACTGACTGTTCGGTTGATAAACGGAGCGGTTTTGGTAAATCCGTTTTTGACGGATGTTACATGTCATACCCACCAGAAGTGCGAGGTAACCCGGTAATGAAGTCCATGGTTATATTTTCCCACTTCCATACAGGTATTTCAGGTTGGACCAGAAGTCCTGAGGGTCTTTGGTGTTCAGCTTTCACCTTGGAACAGGTAAGGCACTTGGAAACAAAAACAGCAATATCCTTTTTCATTCCAGGCCACCAATAGGTATATCGTAGGTCTTGATACATTTTATCGGCTCCTGGGTGTATAAAGTATCGCGTTTTATGAGCTTCCTTCATAAGAGTTTCGCGAAGATTGTTGTGGTTAGGAATCCAGATACGATCTAGGTAGTACAGAATACCGTCAGATTTAGTTTCAAATTTTAGCTCAGCTCCACAGGACATCTCCTTTCGTACATCATCTTCCGTTATCGAAACGTGTTGGGCTTCTCGAATTTGATCTTTAATGTCGGTTAGAATTTGCAAACATAGAAGACGAATGGAGTTCGCATAACCCTTTCGACTAAGTGCATCAGCCACCACATTTGCTTTACCAGGGTGGTATCTAATTTCGCAGTCGTAGTCATTTAGAAGTTCGACCCATCTTCGTTGCCTCATGTTTAACTCCTTTTGATTGAAGATATGTTGATGACTCTTGTGATCAGTGTATATTTCACACTTAGTACCATAGAGATAATGTCTCCATATCTTAAGAGCGAACACAACGGCTCCAAGTTCTAGGTCATGAGTGGTGTAGTTCTTCTCATGCGTCTTTAGTTGTCTCGAAGCATAAGCTATAACTTTTCCTCTTTGCATTAGAACGCAGCCTAATCCTTGCCCTGACGCGTCGCAATAGACCACAAAATCATCACAACCTTCAGGAAGAATGAGGATTGGTGCATCACAAAGTTTTTGTTTAAGAGTTTGAAAGGCTTCTTCTTGCTCGGGTCCCCATATGAAAGGTTTTCCCTTATGAGTTAAAGCCGTGAGTGGTACAGCGATGCGAGAGAAATTTGAAATGAATCGACAATAATAACCAGCCAAACCAAGAAAAGATCTTACTTCCGTTGGTGTACGTGGAGCTTACCATTCTTGTACTGCTTTGATCTTTGAGGGGTCGACATGTATTCCCTTATCATTGACTACATGTCCGAGGAATTGCACCTCTTTTAACTAGAATTCACATTTGGAGAATTTGGCGTAAAGCTTTTCCTTCTCTAGAAGTGCAAGGATGAGTCGAAGATGACGCTCATGATCAGATTTAGATTTTGAATAAATAAGAATATCGTCGATGAAGACTATAACAAATCGATCAAGATAAGGTTTGCAGACTCTGTTCATTAGGTCCATGAAGACAGCTGGTGCGTTGGTTAAACCAAATGGCATAACCATGAATTCATAATGGCCATAACGAGTTCGGAAAGCAGTCTTTGGGACGTCTTCTTCATGTACTCTAAGTTGATGATAGCCCGATCGAAGGTCGATTTTTGAAAAGCAATTGGCACCTTGAAGTTGGTCAAGAAGATCATCAATGCGTGGTAAAGGATAGCGATTCTTGATTGTTAATTTGTTGAGCTCTCTGTAGTCGATGCACATACGAAACGATCCATCTTTCTTCTTTACAAAAAGGACAGGTGCACCCAAAGGCGATGAGCTAGGGCGTATGAATCCCTTGTCAGTCAACTCTTGTAATTGACTGGCTAACTCTTGCATTTCAGAGGGGGCTAACCTATAAGGAGATTTTGCAACTGGTGTAGCACCAGGTATAAGATCAATACGGAATTCGACGTCTCTAACTGGAGGAAGTCCTGAAATGTCATCAGGAAAAACTTGTGGGAAATCTTTTACTACTGGAATGTCTTCGAGTTTCTTCTCCATGGTCCCCTTTTTGATGATATGAGCTAAAAACGCGACATAATTTTTGCGAAGGTATTTTTGAGCTTGAAGACAAGACATTAAGCTGAGCCCTTTTGACGAGGTTTCTCCAAAGATTCGAAGAGTCTGACCGTTTGAAAGAGGAATACGTATAAATTTTCGCGACATACAACTTCTGCCTGATGTTGACTGAGCCAATCCATACCAATTATGATATCGAAACTTCCCAGCTTCATAGGAATAAGGTCGACTGAGAAATCGTGGTCGTTTAGGGTGAGTGTACAGTTGCGTATAATAGTGCTTAATGAAATTGGTTTCCCGTCAGCAACTTCTACCGTTATGGATTCCATGAGCTTATCCCGATTTTGGTTTAAGATAGGTTCAAATTCTAAAGACACAAAACTTCTATCCGCACCCGTATCAAATAACATAGATGCATATCTACCATTAATAAGGAACGTACCGTTAACCACATTGCCGTCAGCTCTGGCCTGGTTAGCGTTGATATTGAAAGCTCTCCCTCTTGCAGGTGGAGGAGCTTGGTTTGCTTGATTCAACGGGTTGCCTTGGGCCTGAGCATGAATAATGTTTACCAACCTTGGACAAGTGTTTCTGAAATGGCTCGGGTCACCGCAATTGTAGCAAGCCCGCATTGGTTGACCCATAGGATAATTGGGCTGGTAATATGTTTGGGCTAAATGTTGGGTGGGTGGTAATAGTAGGGGTTGTTGGGCTTGGCCCATTATTTGTTGGTGGGTTTGGGTTGAAGGTTGGTGGCGGTTCGTTCGCTGAGGCATGCGGCAGGTTTGAACAGTATGACCTGCGCGACCGCAGCCGGTGCAATATTGGCAAGGATGATCAGGAGAATGGTGATATTGGCAACGGTTACATTTTGGTAACGGGCCAGTGTAAGGTCTTCTGTATGGTGCGGGTGAAGGGGCAACCTGGGTAATGGGTGCAGCAGGGATAGGGGAGTTGGCTTGAGTAACAGCGAAATTTCTGGTGTTACGCTTCCTCTTGTTTGCAAACTTAGAGGAAGAGATAGGATGGTTTGAAGTTTGACCCTCAACAGGGGCTTTCTTTTTCTCTTCTTTGAACTTCCCGTTGCGAATTCGGTTCTCGGTCAGTTCAGTTGCTAGCTCCATAGCAGCTTCAAGTGTTACCGGTGAAGTGCTGAGGACTGAATCTTGAATTTTTGAGGGAAGTCCTCGAATATAATGCTCAATCAGACGATAAGTTGGGGTGAACAAATTTGGAACCATTTGGTTCAACTCCAAGAACCTCTTGTTATAAGTGGTATGGTCTCCCTCCTTCTGCTTTAGAGCATGAAATTCATCCTCCAACTTTTTAATTTCACTCCTAGGACAGAAACGCCTAGTCATGATTTCCCTTAACTCCTCCCAAGTTAAGGCCATTGCATCTTCAGTTCCCCTCTTTCCTTTCTCAGTATTCCACCAAGTGAGAGCTACCCCAAATAGTCTCCCGGTGGCGTATCGAACCTTGCGATCCTCAGGACAATCGCAATTGAGGAAGGTGTTTTCCATTTCCTCGAACCAGTGGAGGAGAGCAGTGACACCTTCGGTCCCCTCAAATTAGGAGGATCACAAGATTTGAAATGTTTGTAAGAGCACTTGCTGGTAGGAGGGTTGTTGATGTTCTGGTCATGTTGTTGGGGAGGGTTAGTAGGATTTGTAGCGAGGGCTTGTTGTACTTGGACCACAATGTCAGGCAGTATCGTGGCCATTTGTTTCGCGATTTGTGTGGCCAAGCGTTCCTGAGACCTTCCTGATCTTTTACCCCTTCGTTGTTGTCTGGACGACATCTACAGGAACATACATGAGAAGATTGTGAGTTTATGGTGTCTTTTTAGGTGTCATGTGTCTTTAAGAAAATGAAAATAACATAAATATCAATAATGCAACTACATCCATAGGATGTCTTGGGTTTGCTCATGTTGGGCCTCAAATGTCCCCCATACCTTCACCTGTATAGTCATGTGGGCCCAAAACGTGATTAAAACGGGGAATTTGTAAGATTCACTCACATTGGGTGCGTTGGATTGGAGATGGTGAGATGCGCACGAATTGGATGAGCTGAACAACGAGGAATACTAACCTAAATAATAACGGAAAAATATATTAAATGAATGGATTTTATTAAGGATTTTAATGAAATTTTTAGATATATTTTTGTGAGTTTAAGGCTATTTTCTATCTTTAAAAATGTTATTTTTAAGTATTTTTAATTGATTTTTAAATTAAATTAAATAAATAAAAATATAAAAAAAATTGTTTATTTTGCGTTGACCGTTGACCGTTGACTTGTTGACTTGTTGACCGGTTCGATCAGTGGAATTGTTTGCGCCAGGTGAGGCTCGAACCCGAGACCTCCCGTACGCGTGCACGCAGCTCTACCAACTGAGCTACGTGTCTAACCCGAAATAATCTTGTTTTTAATTATATTTATATACTAATTCAGTTTAACCAAAATTCGTTTAATTTCAAAAACATTTTAATTCAACAAACCGGTGCCAGTAACGGGTTTCGAACTCGTGACGTGCGACTTAGTGTTGTGTGTCTAACCTGGTTATTATCTTGGTTTTTATTATACTTAACAACTAACAGAGTTAACCGGTTTAGTTTTAAACAAAAAGGCATTTTATTACATAAGGAGTGTGTGTATCAGGGATCGAACTCGGGACATGCATGTGTATTTTGCACACAGTCCACCGCTGGACTGTGTGTCTAACCCGTTCATTTTACTGGTTTTAAATAAACTTATAACTTAACTAACTTCGTCTTCTTCATTCAAATTTCAGTCGACAGAATTATTAATCCGTTTCTTGCGTTTACGATTATCCAACATTCATAAGACTATAACGAAATAGCAGAAACGGTGTTGGAAGTTAAACATACCGTATGGATGATTTATCACAGAGTCTCCGGTTTTTGTGCACCGCAGCGTTTCACAGACGGAAATAAAAATTTCCAGGAAATTTCCGGCGAACTGGAATTATCCGATAACGGTGCCTGAATTCGATCTCATGTGAATGGTTTGAGTTAGAAACAGCTTAACAACTGTTAGATTACGATGGTATTGGAGAACTTACCGATTTGAGGACAAATACGGTTTTCGGCGAACCTTACAGAAATTTCCGGCGAGTTGATTTAAGCGTTCTGATGGTCTGAAAGTGTGACGAAAATGAAATGGAATGTTTGCCTGATGTCTCTGAGTCGCGAGAAAAGGTTTTGATTGAAGTAATCTGAGCTTTGATTCTTTTCGGTTATAAAAACCGATAATAATGGAAATTGATGTTCAATCACTTCTGAATTGATTAACATCATCGGTTCATCGGTTATAAACGTGAATGTGCGAGTAATCAAACGATTTGACGATTGAATTGCCGATTTCCGTTTCTCAGTTGGCGCAACCGGTTTAACCGAGTTTGTATATAAATGTTATTTGTTTCCTAGAGATAACAGAAAACAACAAGTGGCGGAGTGGTGATGTGTGTGTGTGTGTTAAGTCTTTGAAATTGTAAACCGGCTGACACGGGTTCGAGTCCCGGCAGCAGCATTTCTTTTTTATTTATTTTGTTTTCACTTTTTATCAAATATAATTTTTATAGTTTAGTTTGTTTATTAATTATGTATCATTAAAAACCAAAATAACCATAAATACACAACGTGACATTTATAACTTGATATTTGATTACAAAACGGAGCGGGTTTGGAAACCCGTTTTTGACAAATGTTACACCAGATATTAAAAAGAATATCTTGTCTGTCCAGCATTTTTGTTTTGATAATGATGTTTTCTTTGAGTTTCATTCCTCTTTTTTTGTTGTGAAGGACGAACGTACAAGCACCACTCTACTTACGGGCCCAAGTGATAATGGGCTCTACTCCATTCGTCTTCCACAACTCAAATCTCTCCAAAAGACGACATTCACCGCCACCCGAGCATCTTCCACTATTTGGCATCAATGTTTAGGACATCCGCATCATCATGTTTTTCATTGCATTGTTTCTAATTTTACTTTACCAACTTCTACAAAACTAGTTTCATCTTTATGTACTCTGTGTCAATTGGGCAAATCTTCCAAACTCCCTTTGCATGAATCTAATTTTCGTAGTAAACATATTTTGGATTTGACATAGTGTGATGTTTGGGGGCCGTCACCGACTTGTTCGGTTGATGGTCATCGATTCTTTATGTTGTGTATTGACCATTACTCACGATATATGTGGTTATACCCTTTAGCTCAAAAGTCTGATGTCTACAATACATTTAAAACATTTGTCACTATGGTAGAACGCCAATTTTCAACCAAATTAAAGAGCGTTCAAACCGATTGGGGAGGCGAGTTTTGCAACTTAACTCCATTCTTTACCTCCCTTGGGATAATTCATCGACGATCGTGCCCACACACTAGCGAACAAAACGTGTGTTGCCGAGCGTCGACATCGTCATGTTGTGGAGACGGGACTTACTCTTCTTGCCCAGGCCAGTCTTCCACAACGCTTTTGGCACTTGCCTTTGAAATGGTTGTATATCTTATCAAACGCTTACCTTCCCGTGTCTCTTCCAACAAAACACCATTTGAACATGTTTTTAAAAGATGCCCTGATTATCAGTTGTCACACCCCAACCGATGGCGGAATCATCGGGTAGTGGCACTAGGCGAATCAGATTGATCAAGAGATTCCATAACAGCCATTTCAAAGATAATACTCAACATTCAATATCCCATACTATCAAACTCATAAAACCTTCAAAACAACCATTATAATTCAACAAAATCTCTTAAACATAAATCCAATTCGATCTGCCCTAGATTTTACTACAAACCATTCTAAACAAACTAAACAAAATGAACTAAACTACGCATGCAACATCCAAGGCATCCAAGCTATAAATCCTCAACCTGTTACATACGTTAAAATATAAGTCAATACAATTAAGTAAAGGTGAGCATACGAGTTTGAATAGTACTAGCATAGTCGAGAAAGTGTTTGCGAAACAATATAATTACATATCGTGATACACCAAAACACTTAACATAACATAGGCTCATTTCTCATGCTAACTACCGTGAAAAGGCTTTGCGCGACCATCCTAACTAGACCCCATCGGGTGTTAGCCAAACTATAGTACCATACTAGCTAAGGAGGCAAGTTAACGAAAATAAGTCCTAGTCACATGTTTCTAGTATCACGTATCGAGCATATACAATCAGATTATTCGCTTGTGATAAACAGTTTTGATTTGTGAAGTGATTTTGATATAGGAATGTATGTAACACCAAAAAAGTGCATTAAAGCGAAAATGGGTCAAGTATACTCAATATGGGTGCGTTTTGGTAAGATTAGAGGATCTGAGGAGAGTTGCGGAGAGCGCCAGATCAGCCTGCATACGCGAATGGAAGTGCATCAGTCTCCGAAAAGCTGAAACAGTTAAGCTTTGGTTGGGCAGTAGCCAAGTTCGGGCGAACTTGTGTGTAAACACACAAGTTCGAGCGAACTTGTATGAATCTGATGATGTTGAGTCAAGTTCGGTCGAACTTGATGAGTTTCCTTAGGGAACTTGTCAAGTTCGGGCGAACTTGTAAGAAAACCTTACTGGCAAGGCAAGTTCGGGCGAACTTGCATAGTTTCTTAGGAAACTAGACAAGTTCGGGCGAACGTGTAAGAGGTTTTTGGTGAAATTGACCCAAGTTCGGTCAAACTTGACCCATCTGGGTGCAAGTTCGGTGGAACTTGACCAGGGAGCTGGTGATCCTTGAGCGAACTTGATGTTTTCGGGTCCAAAATCTTGCGTTTTCGCGTCGTTTGCTGAGGAAATCGAGTGTTCATCCCTCCAACCCTGTGCTACTGAGCAAACTTAGGTCGGAGAGGTATTTTAGAGCGGTTTTAGCTTTTTTACAAAAGCGTGGGCTAATCCGGGCGAACTCGGGGTTCGTTCGGATTAGTCCAGCTTGTGTAAACCAACATAAACGTCCTCGTGCTTCCAGATCTGGGATCTTGAATGATAAATGCTTCATTTCATATCAGAAAATGAACAAAACATCATCAAAAGTCCGTATTTTGTGTCAAAATCAAAGTTTGAAAGGTTTTAGTCAGATCTAAACATAGATCTGAGTGCAAAACAGAAGTTTTATGTAAAAAGATGACGATTTTCGTAAATAGAAGAGTTTTGATGAAAACGAAGGCTATGCCTTGTGCCAAAATCGTTGTAAACCTTTGTAAATCGTTGATAAACGTTGTTGTAGTTGAAATCAGGTTGATTCTTACTTAGAACACGAAGGTTTTGGGTTTTGAGAGCTCTGGGCGAACTTACAGCAAGTTCAAATGAGAGGAATGAGCTGAGTATTTATAGGTGAAGGCAAGAATGGAGGCTGGTGGAGTCAAGTTTGGCCGAACTTGCATGTATTCATGCAAGTTCGCACGGACTTGTGAAGTATTGAAGAACGATGAGCTAATGTTCGGCCGAACTTGTACATGTGTGTACAAGTTCGAGCGAACTTGTAGATAAAAGAGGATTCTTGTTTTCTTCAGCCAAGTTCGGCCGAACTTGGTAACACCAAGTTCGAGCGAACTTGACCCAAATTGTTGAATTTTCTTTGTTTTTCGCGTTAAGAGCTCGTTTGGCGATTCGGTTCGCATTGGATAGTTATATTAAACGTTATAAGCAATGTGATAGTATGATTTAGAGATTTGAATATGCGAGAGCGAGTTGCATGAGTTTGCGAGCGATTAAACCATGATAAATCCATACCACATAACACGTATAACACTCAAACACGTAAACTAACATTACCACATAATTCCAATATACCAAGTAAGTAATTGCGTTGCGATTGCGATGAGATAGCGATGAGATATGCAATTAAATAAGCGAATAGATACGATATGACATACATAATTGTAATTAATTAACATAAACTTCATTAATAAGCGAATCTCTGATTTACAAAGGATAGATACAATCGATAACAAAGAAAAAGATAACAACAAATTTCCGAGTTGTTACATCAATTTCTTCGTGTTTTTGTTTGCCAATGCTTCCCGTATCTTCGTCCCTACAACCGACACAAAATGGATTTTCGGTCCACCCCGTGTGTCTTCCTTGGCTATAGTCCACTTCATCACGGTTATCGCTGTTTGGACTTGGCTACCGATAGAGTCTCATCGCTCGCCATGTCCGGTTTAATGAAGAGTTTTTCCCATTTTAGTCACCCACTCTAGTCCCCTCTATCGATCCCTCCGAACCTTACATATCTTCCTTTCCAACCTCATTTCCTTCGTCCATTCCTACACAACCTACCCCTCCATCATCACCACCTGCCACTCCACCTTTAACCCATCCAACAACTCCTACACCATCTAACCCTAATCCGTCACCCCCACCAACTACCCAACCACCCCCACCACCTACACCGCCACCCTCACCACACTCAACAATTCCTAATCCGCCACCCCCACCACCTTACCGCTCGTGGCCAGCCAACGTAAGTCCAAATCCAAAACGTACAACTCCTTATGACCCATCTGCCTATCATGCTTCCGTCTCTCCTATCACATCCACCGAACTTATCTCCTTTACCGTCGCTAATAAAATTCCCGAGTGGCGTCAAGCCATGTCTGAGGAGTTTGATGCACTTGTTAAGAACGGGACTTGGTCATTAGTACCCTATGTTAATAACACTATTATTGATTGTAAGTGGGTTTACCGGCTCAAGAAGGATCCACAAGGCAAGATAATTAGCTATAAGGATCGTCTTGTTGCCAAGGGCTTTCAGCAGCAGCCGGGTATCGATTATCATGAAACTTTTAGCCCGGTAATCAAATCAACAACTATTCGTGTTGTACTGTCATTGGCCGTCACCAACAAATGGTCCCTTCGACAGTTAGATGTCTAAAACGCGTTTTTGCATGGTGATCTACAAGAAACGGTGTATCTCCGCCACCCACCAGGCTTTGTAGATCCCGCTCGGCCGCGATCATGTGTGTCTTCTACACAAGTCATTGTACGGGCTCAAACAAGCCCCAAGAGCTTGGTATCATCATTTATCCACCACACTTCAGCAACTTGATTTCCATGGCTCCAAAACAGACCCATCCTTGTTTATTCTACAATATGGTGGGGTTCTTGTCTATGTTCTTGTTTACGTTGATGACATTATTGTAACAGGAAATGATGATACCGCCATCAATAAGATTATTCAGCAGCCCAGTTCCATTTTTGCTGTCAAAGATCTCGGTATGTTAAACTATTTTCTTGGGATTGAAGTTGTTCCTCACCGTAGAAACATTTTGCTGTCCCAACGTAAATACATTCTGGAACTTTTTCAGAAATTTGGTCTCTCGGAGTGCAAATCCGTGAGCTTTCCTATGAGCACATCTCAACAATTAGCTCTAAAGGACAGCTCACTGCTTGCTGATCCTCCAATATCGACAACTAGTTGGTGCACTCCATTATGTTACTCTCTCAAGACCGGACATCACGTTTACTGTTAATAAGGTTTGTCAATATATGCATGCCCTAACTGAGAACCATTGGGTTGCTGTGAAAAGGATTATGCGTTTTTAAAGGGCACTTCTGATTATGGTCTCTTTTATACGTCATGATTCCAGTGGTGCCTTGCATGCTTTCACTGATGTTCATTGGCAAAATACCGTCACTCCTTCTCTTGAAGCGTATTCGGATGCTGATTGGGCCAGCTGTTCCGATGATCGCCAGTCCACGGGAGAATTTGCCATATATCTGGGATCTAATCTGATCTCCTGGACAGCTCATAAACAACGAACAGTTTCTCGCTCGTCAACTGAATCAGAGTATAAAGCTCTTGCCGATACAGTTTCTGAATTAACCTGGTTGGAAGCCCTTCTCGATGAGCTTAGTGTTAAAAGCAAAAGCTCACCCAATCTATGGTGTGATAACCTTGGTGCCACGACCCTGTCTGCTAATCTGGTGTTTCATGCTCGAACTAAGCATGTTGAAGTCGACTTTCACTTTGTTCAGGAAAAATTAGCACAAGCAAAACTAAAGGTTCAATTTATCAACACAAATGATCAAATTGATGACATCTTCACAATGCCTCTCTCATCACAATGGTTTCTGTTTTTGAGATCCAAGCTTCAGGTCGTTCCCCGCCTTAGCTTGTGGGGGAATATTAGATCACCTATTATAACTAGAGGGTTGTCCATTTTAATATTCTAGTTTATATATAGCGATTCTATGTACGTGATATTCAATCAATCATTACAACAACATATTTTACGTTTTGGCTATGCGCATGTAACTACGACCCTAGTTGTTGTTATTATTATTATTATTTCAACCAACACATGAAGTCAACTTCATTTTTTATGAAATCAAACATCATCACTTGCAAGATTCAATACATTGAAATCAAACACCATTTTTAACATCTTCAATTATCTCAATAACTGTAGAACCAATATTTATCACCCGCGGAGAGGTTTATCACATATGGGCTCGAACGGACTTGTTGGGCTTTGACCCAACCCCAATTAGACCTGGTAAATTGGCGCCGTTATAAAAAGGTAAGCAGTCCCCATTTTGTAGCATTCAACTATCCTTACGTTTTGAAAGGGGATGATATAATCCCAAATTCATTTAATGATTTTGGTACAATAATACAATTATCAAAGGCGATTAACAAAATCGATAGGAAAAATTAACCCTAACAACCTAATAAAAGCAAACTACAAACTTGATTGAAACAAGAAATCAAAAAAAAAAATTAATCAGATCAGCATGCAAACGAATAAAACCTAATGAAAGCTTTCGACGAACCAAAAGAAAAAAAAACAGAACGAAATCTCGAGCAAATGAAATCTTGGAGATGGAATTGAATGGAGTCCAAGTAACGATGACGAGGAATCACATTCTAAGCACCATACTTACCCACAAAGTCTTCTTACTTTATAAACATATTATTTATTATGTGTTCGTACAAAAGACATTTGATGACGTGGGTAGCTCATACCTTAATAAACTGATTAGAATACACAATAGCTTAAAAGGTTGAATGGTTACAAGGTTCAGAAATGACCACCTGTCGTGAACAGCAAAAAGAACGAGACAGTATCCAGTCACATCACACTTTACATGTGAACTCTCCTACCCAGCCGCAATAGGAGCATGTGGGAGAGTACAACTCTTTTACCCGCAGGTCCAAAGTCTTTAACCTATCAAAAAGGGCAAGCCCTCCACTGCAGTCACGGATCACTAGTCAAAGGTTTCTCTTTATAGACAACCTTCCCTCTATAAGTAACAGCTCCTGGTCATTCAGCCAGGACACTCCTGATCTCTCTTCTCACCTTTAGAACTTCTTCTTGCATGTTCTATTCTTCACTCACTACAACATAATCTCACTAAACACAAACATTCTGGGTTGAATATTCTTCAATCTATAATTCAAAATTAACAATAACAAAGTGATCCAACTCCATGTATTGCAAACTTGGGGGGACCCCACGACCTGCGTTAGGCTAATTGAAACCTTGAACCCTTTTACCCCGGAGACATCGTTACCGTCTTTGGTAGTGTATTTGTTGTAAAACCTTTTTACCTACTGATATGTTATATTAAATAACATATCTTTATCATACAGACCTGATCATAACTTCAATTTTCGTTAAGCATCGCTTTATTCGTCATTTAACGACTTTGTCGCCTTTTCGGCGCATAGTATGGTTTAAAACCATATCTAATCATCAAGACTTGTTACCTACTGGTTATAAAACTTATTTTAAATATTTTTACAGTAGGTACATGTTCTAAACTCATAATTCCAAATAAGTTCTCAAAACTATGTGTGAAATGACCAAAATGCCCTTACGACACATAGTTTGGTCCTAAACTATAAACCACACATATATTTGATATCCTACTGATATAACATCATAAATTAACTATTTTTCCAGATTATTTATGACCATGACATCAGTTTACTTGCAAGCTCCTTTTATAAGTCGTAAAATGACCAAAACGCCTTTATGAGGCTTAACTTGATTTTAAAACCTTAACGGGCATCCATGTTAATATCCTACTGATACTATAACATGTTGAATATATAATGGCATATGGAAATTGTCTATGACTCACCGGTTACCCGGTATCGCTTATATACGTACGATTAAGCCTACGTGATTAGTTTACGTAATTCAACCGAAACGGGTTTAACCTCATCATTTTTATCTCAAATTCCAGAATGTAAATAGTTTACCCATATTATACAAGTCTTAGTACTTGTGGGGTTTAAACTACATTCTATTTCGGTCATCGCTTAATCTAGCGTATCGTACTGTTTTCATTATTTGAGACTAGCCAGTCGAGTTTATGACTTAAATAGGACCCGTTAGCATTCTAATTGGTTATTAATACCATCATTCCAGAATAGAGCCTTCCAGTAGATTGCTACCCATACTTATCTTTTGTTTAAACGGCTGAGTTAATAAAACTTTGAAGTGCTGGCTCAGGTAAATACTTTTAACATATTTTCCCTATACGGGCTTGGGATACGTTATGCTATTACCGCTTGGTCGGGTATGGGATCACTTAACCGGATAGTGGTTATAAAATCTTCATAACCCATTTTACTCTGTATTGTCTGATAACTTAATGTAAGACCCGTCTCAATATTTAAACGATTATATTATTAAGATACGCATTTTAAACAAAAATGCGACTTTGCAAAAACTTTTGTCACAACGACATTCATACATGTTTAGAAACATTCAAAATGTAGTTTTGAAGTGTTTACAAGATCACTTTAAAACAAAAAAAATAAGATCATCGCGGAAGCATCAAATGACATGTGTTCGGTCCTTGTATTTTCGCTTGATCTTCATCCGGAGTTCCATAACATTCACCTAAAATCAAAGCCAACTTAAAAGTTAGTTTTGTTAGTTAATTAATAAATTATAACAAGTTCTCCAAGCTAAAACAAAACAAGAAAAACAAATTGCCAGCATCAAAGTCTCTCGCGGGCCGCGAGAGAGTGAGCCAGCCTTGTCGCGGGTCGCGACCGGGTTATTTCGACAGAATGCTTGGCTTTTGGTACTGCATTTGCCCAGCTACAATTTTTAACAAAAATTCTAACTTCAGTTGCTCATAACTTTCATTCTGCTTACCCGTTTTGCATGATTCTTTTTCCCATGCGTCCGTAATTCAAATACGGATCTGTTTATCATCTTTGTTCACATCGAAATTCCGGTTTATAAGCGAATGGCTTATAAATCCCCTTTTTACAATTATTCGACCTGTTTAGTTTTTAGTTACACTACATGATTGTTATCAAAAATCGTTTCTAAACATTTTTTACCCATCCTGGGCTTATCAAGCATTAGCGTTTCGCACCTAACACAAGGTTTGCGAGCTTGTTAGCATCATGCTTGTTATCAACATTTCAAGCATGTGAAATTAAGCAATTTCCACAAAAGGAAAATCGTTTTTCTAAACTTTTGACCCATATCCAAGGGTTCATTTCCATCAAATTTAGCATGTCCGTTTCTCGGCTTACGCATTCATATTACCTATTGATTGTGTGACAATCAAGTCACTTCAAACTCTATCGATTTAAAACATTGTTTTGACCTGTTTGGTTGTCAAGTGAAATTCACCACTTCAATGACATACCAAACTTATTCTAACCATCATTTTGACCCATTTGGTTGTCGAGTGAACTTTGTCACTTCAACGACATACCAAACTCCTATATTGCACAACGACACCATTAACATAACTACAATATACGTTTATGTATAATATAATGAAACCATAAGTTACGTACCTTCACAACTTTTCCTTAAAGCATGCGTCCGCTCCGGCTTGTCCGCTTGAAGATTCAATCCCCTTGCCTATAGAGTTCAGCTAATGACATGTTTAGAACTCTTATCACTTCATAGTTCGCATAATTTTCCTTATCATTCAATTATGCGGTTTACTAGAAATTTATATATATATATATATATATATATATATATATTTTACATTTTAGCTTTCATTTAGGCATTTTAACAAACGCCTTGTGGGCATAATTTTTACACATCAATAATCAAGTTCATAACTACCTATGTAGCCAAGATTAAACATCATTTACAAGTCCATAAGTCTAGCATGCATAACAACACCTAGATTTACTTCATGGAACTCAAATAACACAAAATTAATGATCATAATTTAGTGTTCTTCATCATACTACAAAACCCATTTAACACCTAAGTGGGTGATCATAAATCTCGTATTTATCATGACTAATTTATCAAACTATTGACTAGGGTTTGCTCCTAGACATGGATTTATCCTAATTTCACCCAAACATCAATCATTCAAGCTCAATTTTCGATTTCAAGTTTTCATCAAGAATTTAAGATGTAACCAAAAGATGAAGTTCGACATACCTTGTGATCCCCTCACTTGGGTGATCACTATTTCGAGCTTGGTTTTCGATTTGGGTTTGATTTGCCCTTTCGATTCAGTTGATATGCATGAGTTAGGGTTCAACTTTGAGAGCCCTTTTGTTGCTCTGTGGAGTTAGTGTGTGTTTTGGTGTTTTTGTTTTATTTAATCAAAACCAATTTTAGTTCTGTGTCAACTTTAGTCCCTCCACTTAATCAAGTTTTATAAAGTGTGTCTTAACCAAGTTTTCTTATTATGTCAAGACTTGTGACTAACTAGGTTATTTATTTCTAGTTATTTTATCTTGACTTTTACCGACTTTAGTTTATAATATAAAAATCTATATTATTGGGTGCTACACTTTAACATTGGGGGTTAACTCGCCGTGTCTTGGATATCCTTGACTCATTTAAGTTACTAATGGCCACGACCTAAGCACGGGGTGTAGGCGCCTGTCAGATGCTAATGCTAAATTATTTTATATACTCTTTGTGAGTTTTTAAGTGACGTGTCGGTTAATCATGTTATTCAGTTTTTGCACCGGACCCCATATGTATTGACAGACTTGTAAAATTGTATACAAGATCATTTTGAATTGTCCCAAGTTATTTATAAAATTGTGCCATGTGCACTTAAAACAACTTTGAAAAGATTTTCAAAATGTGTTGGTTATTTGTATCTACCAGTGAAAACTGACGTATTTTCAAAATACTAAGTTACAGGTACAACACGTAAATAGGCTGGGAGCTGCTCGGTATCGACATAGGGGATCTTGCAAGTCCTTAGTTGTGCCTAAAGTCTGTTGAACACCTTTTGCATATTTTTACGATCCGCCTGTGGATCTTATTACAAATCGTTTGTATATTTATTTTGAACTTTGAACATTATCGGTTTGTAATAGTAATTTTACTTCAAGACTTCCGCTGTGTTATTCTGTATATATTGACTATGATGATATCAATCTTACGTCATGGTATTCCCCACCGGGCCCACCGAGATCTACGTGGAAATCGGGGTGTGACAATAATACCAATACTGTATTCGTTTTTATGACTTCCTCGACGTGGCAGTATAAAACTTGTAAAAAATGGAGTTGTATCCGCAATAGAGTATTTTTTGTATCGCAAGCAGGGGCAGACCCACATATAGCGGTCAGGGTCCCCGGACCCCAATGTTTTTTAAAAAATTAGTAGGTCCAGTATATTAAAATTTATAAGGACCACATAAATATAAATAGATGAACACCATTAAAAAAAATGAAAGCTGATGTAGTGGTAAACCCCTCTCTTTACCAACAAGAGGTCATGTGTTCAGTCCTTGTATAGTATGTTTTTTCCTTTTTTTTAATCTAGTTCAAATCACTAATTGATTTTTTTTTAGTTTTATAACTTGACTTGTGTTGCTTGTCTATTTGTTTAAGGATTTGTTACTATGAGTATTAGTTAAAAAAATTTGTTTAACGATTTGTTACTATGAGTATTAAGTTATGAAATTAGAATGACATTGTATTTTTATTATGTGTTTTCTAATGAGTAATAATTATATATTTTTGTTATATGTTCTTCGCTCTTACCTGACCCAAACGATGACCGACCCGAAAATTTTAACATTTTGTTGTGAAAATTTTGAACATCGAAAAAAATGGACCCCTTTGGAAAAAAAATCCTTGGTCTACCATTGATCGCAAGCTATAATGATTGTTGATATGGAAAGTGTAACCAAACTGCAACCGGTCGAAACAACATCAATACCGGTACCTGTATTGATTTTTATGGATTTCAATCAACATAAAACATGTGTTCATATCCTCTTGGGCATATCTATTTAGTTGCTATACAAAGTATCCATACCATACAGAACAAAACCGAGACTAATCGATAAAGGCAGATCTAGAAGTAAAATTCAAATGTATCCAAATGTTTTTTTACCGTACATTCATAACACGAAAATAATTTTCATGGTACATTTAAGGGGGTTTTGCAGTTTGCACTTCGCCAAGAAAGTCAGGGGTATCCCAAACACCCCCTAAGCCCTTAAAAGATTCGCCCTTACTGACCAAAATCATGCTATGAAGCAAGGTAATCTTATTTGTTTTCTTTTTTTTATCGAAATCCCGCTACGAAGCAAGGTGATCCCATTTGTTTTCATTTTGAGTAAACTGCAGTTTTACCCCCTAGGGTTAGATGCGATTGACAACCTTACCCCCTAAAACGAAAATCTTATTGTCTTACCCCTCAACTATTGAAAAACACTACAATATTACCCCCCTGGTGTTAAAAAAATTAACAGTTCTGTTAACTAGGATGTTGAATGACTCTATTACCCTTTCTTATTACCCCCTATGCTTTGTTGTAAGAAAACAAATTACCCCCGGTGTTAGAAAACCATTCCCGCTTAATGTTTTTGACTTTTGATAGTCAACATTATCAATTTGTTGGCTAAGTTAGGTTTATATAACAATTTCGATTAAAAATGCATACAACAAAGCAATTAGTGCCCCTAAAATGTGCTCAAACTGTTGTTTTCCCCTTTACCTTTAAAATCTCTTTACACAAACACAAATTCATATACTTTGCACATTCCTAGCATACAGATATGCATGTATGATTCCAAATCAAAAAATGGTCATTTTGACCTTATAAATTAGTCAAACATGCTGCCAATGACCAAAATGGTCATTTTGACCTTATAAATAAGTCTAACCTGCTGCAAATGATATAAATGGTCATTTTGACCTTATAAATTAGTTAAACATACTGGCAATGACCAAAATGACCATTTTGACCTTATAAAGAAGTCAAACATGCAACAAATGATATAAAGGATCATTTTGGTCAAACTGCTCTAAAAACATACATGTTGCAAATGGATTAAACAGGCCTGTTGAAAATGATATAAATGGTCATTTTGACTCTAACTAGAGTAACAATGATTAATGCAAATGACAAAAATGGTCATTTTGACCATATAAAGAATAAGCCTGTAATGCAAGTTATTTTATAATTGGATCATTTTTGACCATTTAAAGACTGTAATGCTATAACTTATCATCATAATTAAGACTGAAATGCTATAAATTAACATCCTATTTAACATGAAGACTGTAACATCAACATACAAAATACAAAATTAACATCATATTTAAGTTATCCTACTTCAAAGTACTAGTAACATCATAGTTAAGTTAACCTACAAAATACACATTACTATTCCTACATAACTACTAACTTATTATCACTAGAGTTAATTACTGTTTTCGTCACGTGGTTTGTCAAAAATCATTATTTCAGTCCATTAGTTTAAAATTTGCGATTTCAGTCCCTGTGGTTTCACTTTCGTAACCATTTTAGTCCCTGTGGTTTCACTTTCGTAACCACTTCAACCCATTTATTATGTAAGTACAGGGACTGAAATGGTTACGAGGTGGACTGAAATGGTTACGAAAGTGAAACCACAGGGACTGAAATCGCAAATTTTAAACTAATGGACTGAAATAGTGACTTTTGACAAACCACAAGGACGAAAACAGTAATTAACTCTTATCACTAAAGATCAACTCTCCGGTGGATAATGGAAGTTGATGACAGGGCGACCAAACAAGGAAACCACCAAGTGGACCACCATCGATGAGCTGGACAGACTCATCGTCAGGTCAACTGTCAAAAAACACCAAAAAACACAAAATTAACATACAAATCCGACTATTTATCAGTACTCTGTTTATAAGTGACTCAACCACAGTGAACAGTCGAACCCTCTATTAACATCATACAAATCCGACCCTAATCGGGTTCATACCTGAAATGTGGAACCCTGATTAAGTAAGAATGACATACAAATCCAACCGTGTTTGACCGACTCTGTGATCTCAAGCCCTTTAAATGTGGAACCCTGATTAAGTAAGAATAACATACACTAGAACTACGATTATATCTGAGGTGTGCGTGATCAGATATCTGATCAACCAACATAGAACCGAAATTGTGTTGATTTTTAAATAAAGATGTGATCAGATAGTAAAAAGGGTTGGTCGTCGGTGGTGTGTTCGCTGGAGAGAATAAAGGGGGAATATTTGGGGGGTAAGGTGGAAGTGAAGTACTTATATATAAGGTGATGTATTGAGGAAGAAATCTTACACAAGTGGAAAAGACTATATTACTCTTTGACCGTTAATAAGTTACGTTTAATTTAAACAGATTTTAACACCGGGGGTAATATTGTAGCATTTTTCAGTAGTTGAGGGGTAAGACAACAATATTTTCGTTTTAGGGGGTAAGGTTGTCAATCGCATTTAACCCCAAGGGTAAAACTGAAGTTTACTCTTCTTTTTTATAGTCAATCCAGCTATAGTTGGGTGGTAGAGGCTCTTGCCTCTTGAAGAAAAGATCAGGGTTCAAATCCTGGCATGGGGTGAAATTTAGTATTATTTTTTAACGACAAATTTGTATCACTAATAGACCACTACCCAATAAATATGGGAAAAGCCCCTCTTTTTGGGAATCGAACTCAGTTTTAAAGCCTTATCTCACCTCTAAACTGCCACTAAATGAAATTTAGTATTTACTTGTGTAATTTAGTAGCATTAGTAATGTAACCTTTGCTATTTTAAAAAAATAAAAAGAAAGAATGATAAATATGACATCATCGGTCAGATCCACGACTTTGCTATGACCAATAGATCCACATATACTTCTCCGCCATTGATTGATCCATTACTTGCTCATTAGTCCACCTACCTTCACACCTCCATCAAACCCCCATTTCATCCTCCTCAACCCCTCACAAACCACCACCAATGGCGTTAGAATGGGTGGTTCTGGGCTACGCCGCCGCGGCAGAAGCCATCATGATCCTCCTCCTCACTCTCCCGGGCCTCGATTCCCTCCGCAAAGGCCTCATCGCCATCACCACCAGCCTCCTCAAACCCTTCCTTTCCGTCATCCCCTTCTGCCTGTTCCTGTTAGCCGACATCTACTGGAAGTATGAGACCAGACCCAGTTGCGAAACGGTTTCTTGCTCCCCATCTGAGCATCTTCGTCACCAGAAGTCAATCATGAAGAGTCAACGCAACGCGTTGCTTATTGCTACTGCTCTTGTGTTTTACTGGATCTTGTATTCTGTTACTAAGCTTGTTGTTCGTGTTGACCAGCTGAATCAGCGGATTGGAAAGTTGAAGAATAAGGAGTAGATGGTGAATGGGGAATGGGAAAATGGTCAATTGGTGGTATGACTATTTGGATCTGGATTATGTTATGTTATTTAAGTACCTATTATTATTGAATGTTATTCGTATTTGAGGCTTGGTGAAATCTACTACGGATCATGTTATGGAGATATGTATTGAGTTTTATTTTGTTATATGTTAGTGTGTTTGAATAACTCTTGTTAGTTATAGGATATGAAGTTATGGAGATGTTTGGATTCGATTTTTGCGACTGGTTTTAGTCATTTTGTTTTGTGCTAGAGCTTGAATATTAGGTTTTTTGGGTTGTTAGCTTGCTTTACTTAGGAAAAACAAATTTTGAATTCATCAAGATTAAAAGCGGGTCCTTTTGGTCGAAGTTAGTTATTAGGATTACCTGAGAGTGGCTATCGTATAGTCGTATGTGAATCAAGCAATGGGCCTAAACTTTAAGATGCAGGGCTTAGATGAATTTATGCCATTTTAGTTCTTGAAAAGAGTTGAGTGGAAGTTTGGTTACCTTTCGGTTCTTAATTGCCTAAGCAGGGATTAAGAAGATGTGTCACATGGTTCGTTTAAAATGTTAAACGAGATTATGGGAATAGCTGGGAGTTGATGTTTTCATGTTGTTTAGATGTAATTACCGTTTTAGGAGATCCAAACGGCAAGTACTTTGTGATTTATGTATGTTCACGGATTAGTTGGTTTAGAATATAAGACCAGAAATTTCATTTTCTAAAACCTTCCGATTCTATTTATTATCAAATTAGCCGATTTCATTTTATCAAATTACATTTTCGTCTATAAACTAAGCACGATTATGTGAGGTCGGATAAGTTATGATGAAGTAGTCTTTGTATTAGGCTGAGTTAGTTTTGTGAATTTGGAAATTAGGCTTCTTAACAGAACAGTTCTGGCCAAAACAGAACAGCTCCTGCTGTGGTTGGCGATGCAGAACAGAACCACCAGCAGTGGCGGTGGTTTTGGTGGCTGGAAATGGCGGCAGCTATTGAAGATGGTTGCTGGAGACACGAGTTTTTTGTGTGTTGACGTGTTGTTATGAGCACTGCTTGTATAGAGTGAGGGTCATAAATCTGTGGTTTCAGCATACATAAAACCTGTTTTACATATAGTTTTGCAATGCTTTAATATATGCGCTGAAACCATGAGGGTTTTTTTTTGTGTGAATATAGAAGGTACTACAATTTAATAAGCCCTCGCGTGTTAAATTGAGCGATTACAATGACGAATGATTAGTTATGACTTATGAGCACTGCTTGGGTTATGCAACTGCAGATACCGGTTGGTTTGCTTTCTTCGTCTTTTGTGTGAAATCTTAGTGTTGTATGGTTTATGAATGATCAGTGATGTCATTTTCGTGGATGCTCTGGTTTTCATCTTGTGTATCTACCATTTCTATATTCAATGATTGAAAACCACTTGATCATCATTAACTTCAACATGAAGGTGACGAAAACAGATTTGATATTGAGTTTAGTTGGGATAGTGTACTTCATTCAGGTATTCAACCTTTTGGATATGGGACTATTTTACAGCCTGTAAATAGAGTTAATGACATGGATTGTCCTGTGGTTTGCATTTAATTTTTTTTTTAATTACGGCGGTCCTTGCCAGTGGATGGCGTTAAATTTTCTAGTCAAGTCTATGTAAAATGTCAAAAATACTCTTACTATTATAAAAGGTATAATAAATAAAGCATACAAAATTAATTATAAATTTATCTAAAATACCCTACTGCCCTACTTTTTCCCCCAATCTCTTTCTCAATGTTATGAAGGTGGTGGTGGTCGTCACCGTCGTCGTTTGTGAAGGTACAAGTGGTGGTTTGTGAGGGTGCAGGGGTGGTAGTTGTGGTTTGTGAAGGTCCTACTTCTTCCCCCAATCTCTTTCTCAATGTTACGAAGGTGGTGGTCGTCACCGTCGTTTGTGAAGGTGCAAGTGGTGGTTTATGAGGGTGGAGGGGTGGTAGCTGTGGTTTGTGAAGGTGGTGATGATAGTCATTTGTGAAGGTGGAGGTCATAGTGGTTAAATATAAATAACTTTTTTGTTTCTCTTAGCAGAGGTAAAATAGATATTTTAAACTCATTAACGAGGAAGTTTAACGACTATTCATGGTAAGGACCATCAATATGTTATGAGAACTCAACCAACTTTTGGTCCATTCGGGAAATCTATGCAAAGTTGCAAACCACACAGGGTGGCAAAACGGATGAGTTGGTTAGTATCAAGCCACGTTCAAAAATGGGTTAAGCATTGGGAAAATTACCAATCTAGCCAAGACTTTAATCAACTTACCAATCTAGCCACCTCATGCGTCCTTGGAAGGCCACTCACATGTATGGGATGAGTCTTCAAGCATGGGATGAGTCCTTGGGGCGAAACCCAATAAAAAATAGACACGTGGCCACAGACGCATGGGATGAGTCTGCGGACGCATGGGATGTGTCCGCGGACGCATGAGATGAGTCTTTCAAGCATGGGATGAGTCCGCAGACGCATGGGATGAGTCTTTCATGTGTGGGATGGGATGAGTCTTTTACGTGTCGGTTGGGGATTGGCGGACGCAATACTTGGCCATGCAGACGCATCAGAAGACTTGGGATCTGTGGCCTTCCAAAGACGCATGAGGTGGCTAGATTGGTAATTTGACTTTTTTTGGTTAATTTCGTAATTTTCCCTTAAGCATTTGGGTCTGGTCAACAATCTACTTCTTGGAGAAATATAATCTTTTGAATTTGACATCTTTTACTTAATTAAAACAAATTATAAAACAAATTGTTCTCTGCATTTATCAAATATTAAAAGAAAATTATAACAGTTATTTATGATTTAAAAAATGCAGGCCTTAAATTTATCATTTTTTTAAAGGTAATGCAAATATTCTCTGATCTTACTTCTACTTTTTTTTTTGGACTATGGGATTTAAACCCTCAATCTATTAAGGAGAGACACATTGCAATGCCTTAGTGTCACTTTGGCTACAAGCCCTTTGGTCTTAAATTTATGGGCCTTGTGGTTATTCATGAATTTAAGAGAAAAATTAATTTAATCATAGTTAAATTGGCTTAACAAGTTAATGAGCTTAATATAATCGTAGTTAATATTTAGTTTGGACTTGAATTATTCGAATTAGCTTTTTTAAATGGGTTTAAACTATACAAATTGGCTTTAATTATTCAATTCAGTTGTTTTAAATTTGTTAATTACTTTATAACTAGTCATTAGCCCCCGCGTTGCAGGGAGGTGGTGTAAAACCATGCTATCAGCATTGTAGAGATGGGGCGTAAAACAATGCTGAGTAGCAATTAACATAAATTAAAAATACGAATTCTAACACTAAGTGACTCATGTAACATGACACATAGACGAAGTAGAATTTATACGGTACATATTAGAAAATCGAGGGGGTAAAAAATTCCTGACGGATCAAATGTGACCACTCAACACCGTATTAAGTAACCACCGAACGATGATCATATCCAATAAAAAAGCCTAAAGAAAAACTAATAAAAAAGACTAAACTCATTTTAACTTTTGTGGAATAGTTATAAAAATCTAAAATTTTATAATAAAAATGAAAAACATTAAAGTTCACAAGAAAAGAAAACCAACAAACCCACAAAAAACAAAATAGACACAATTCTTCATATATCTTATGAATTAATACATATATATGAATATGTTCATTTTTATAATATTTTAGTATTTTAAATTAATTTTTCACGGGGTTTGGTGTCAATATTTTATTGGGTCGGGGCAAAATTCATGGGGTCGGTCAAGATTAGTCCGTACACACGTATACTATTAAGAAATATGTTCATGGGGTGCAGCCGCACTCCATCCCAAACCTTAGGTTCACCTATGAATTGTAAGGCTGCTCACAAGCCGAATTGAACCGATCGGACCTTTGCTCGTGCTCGGTTCGTTTACAAACTGAACCGAGTGTTTTTCAACTGACCCAAGGTCGAACGAGTGCCTTTCAATCCGCGTATTTTTTGAGCGAACGTCAAACGAGTATCGAGTGTCGCATAACAAATAGGAAAGTGACGATGGGGTTGTTAGTTTTTAGAGTAAAGTGCAGTTTTTATCCCAAAGGTTTCGTCAAATTAGAACACATGTATAAATTTAATAAATAACAAGGAATAGAAAAAACACTTAACTGGTTCTACCAAAATCAACTGAGTGGAAAGATGAATCGTCGATCGATTGAAGCATACCCTTGACCTATGAGAAGTTTGAAATCGAATAAATCGATTGAAGCAGAACCTTGGGGATTTGGCGTCTTAGTGATGGAGAATTCGAATAATGATGGTTGATGCGGGGTTTTAATTAGGATTATGTACTTCAGAATTGAGTGGCGGGTTAACACTCGAGTCTCGATCGATGCTTCACATTTCAGTATTTTGACTCAATTACTTAAATGGACATTGGATTATTGAACAATGGACTATTGATATCGACCTTCAATTCTATAATTTGGATTATTGAACAATGGACTATTAATATCGACCTTCAATTCTATAATTAAATGAGCTCTAGTTGGATCTTAGACCAAACATTATTAATGTGTGCCTCTAGTTATTTTATTAATATATACATATATATATTAAAAAATAACTCGAGTCAACCGAGTCGAAGAGAACTTAGCGGACCTTTGCTCTTGCTCGGTTCATTTCAAACCAAACTGATTCGAACCGAGCTGAATCGAACGAGCAAATTTCAAACATTTTTCAATCGAGTATCGAACGAGTTTCAAGCTTCGAGCAATTTGAACACCACTAATAAACGCGTTATTCATGAATCTGGCTGGACCTGAGTTCATCAATATGGTAGAACCCTAATGTGCGGATACTCATATCTGTGGCATGATGTGTGTTTATGTACAACCACTAAACGATGTGGTGGACTTGATAGTTTTCTTTTTTCTGTTTTTTTTTACATACAAAAAGGGTTGAACATCAATATTTTGGGGCTAATTTGGATTACGTGTAGGAAATCATCAGACTTCATACACCAATAGCAATTAACTGTATAACTTTAATGGTTTTGCAAAAACTTGTAGTGTTATGTTCGCCATTAAGGCTGGTGGTATGGAATTGACCCATAGGTGATTTATTGCGACACATCGATAGGGGCTCCAGTGTTTTCTTCCAATAACACTCACACAATAGAATAGAATAAAGCTTCTTTATTTAAAAAAAGGAAAAAGAGAAATAAAAAAATACATGATTGATTATGCACATGGGGTCCACAACCTTCTCTCCGTTGTTCCTCGTTAATGGGCTGGCGACATGGTCAACAACGCCCAGGCAATGGGGAGACGGACGCTATTGGGTGCTATTTGGTTGAGGCGTAGGGGGCACACCCCCCATACCACCCAGCCTAAGAGGAGATGAGAGAAGAAGTCAATGAGACCTAGGGATGAGCATCTGGTACCGGATATTGGTACCGAATTTCCCGTACTGAATTATTTTCGGTACCGATTCAGTACCCACTTTTTGACGTTTTCAGTACCGGTATTTTCAGTTTGGAATGATACTGGTATTTTACCGAATTTTACCTGTAAATATCAGTACCGTACCCAGTGGCGGAACCACAGGGGGTCAGAGGGGTCAGTGACCCCCCGGCCGATCGACTTACCGGTAGCAGGGTTTTTCAGATAGTAGTTTTCTGGAGATCGAGCCTCAACTTATTAACGTTAAGATAGATGAAAGGAAAAACAGGGGTTAAATTGGAACATTTTCATGTGAAGAAGAAAGAGTAAGTACAAAAAGCAGCTGACTAACTTAATAAAAAAAACTTATCTAAGAGCATTTTATGTTTATTTATATTAGAGCATTCACAATAAAATTCCTATTCATATCTATATATTTTCACAAAAAATAATCACTTTTTCTCTCTCCTTTTCAATTAAATATTATTTTTTATATCTTTATCATTACCTTTCCTATCTCCTTCACTCACAACCATTTCTAAAATTATTAAAAAATTTATACAGTTTTCTCTCTTCAAATTTTTTCCCCATATATTTACAGATGAACAGTAACTTTCCTATATATTTTCTCTCACCTTTACTCACAACCACTCAAAAATACTACCAACCATTCCTTATAATATAACTAAACTCTCTCACATATTTTTAAGGGTTTTATTGCGAATACTCTTATATGTTTTTTTCTTGGTTGAGTGTGAAGTCTGGAGTCCTTTAAATTCAATTTTCTTTACTTTTAAGTCTGAAATTTATTTATTTCTGTACGGTACTTATCTCCATCTTATTTTATTTTTTTTTCTATTTTATTGAATTCAAGTTTTCTACTATATTTAAACTTTTTAATTATAAATATATACGTAGACGCTATTATTATGTACCTTTTATTTTTATTGAATTCAAGTTTTTAACTAAATTTTAAATTTTTTATTATAAATATATAAGTAGACTCTATTATTATATACATATATTTCTTTATATTGATATTTTTTAATAAAAAAGCCTTTTAATATTCGTTATTGAGCTTGTTACATATAAGTTGTTTAAAAAAGTTAATTCATAATCATTAATAAACGTTAAAAAATGAAATTACATTACGACCCCATTGTCGAAAATTTCTGGTTCCGCCACTGACCGTACCAAACATTTTTGGTACCGGTACCAAGCTTATATCTAATTAGACTCATGGTGATTCATCACAGTCATAGGTATATAATGATCCTCTTTAAAGGAATATATAATAAGTTCTTAAGATAATTTGTGTGTATCCATTATATAGTGTTTTACGCTAACGCGAGTGTGTTTACATCTTACGTGAAGAGACACGAGAGGATCGCAAAAAAAGTTAAGGCCTCGAGGAATTCAAGGAAACAAATTAGGCAAAACAAGTTGTATAACTTAGTTTATTCGTGTGTTTTTAGACCATGATTTGTGTAAGAACTTCATACACCCATTTTGTTTGAAAATTTTGTAGTCTATTAAAGTATTCATTAAAATGGCAAAGTAACAAATTACAAACAAGTGGTAGGTAAACGGGAAACAAACTATGCTGCAACCCCCTTTTGAATTGCAAAACCGATCCTACTAAAGACGAAATGGCCCATAAAAGTTAAGAGATTACTATTCACAACCCGTTGGAGCCTGTTTAGGAATTCCACAGCCTCTGGGGCTAGAGAACCAAATGTATCAAAAGCGAATAGGATAAACACATGTTGATTCTCTAAACATGCCTTCTCGTGTTTAGCAACCTTTCCTGATTCCGCATTCAACGCAGCCTGGCCAACAATAAACCCATCACCCCTGAGCCCAATAAAAGGGGACACTTTTGTAAGGTCCACACAAGTGTGTTTTCCCCTAACCCACCCAAACACAAGAATATCAGCTGGCCGAATAGTAGACCTCCCATCGAGCGGATCCGTCAGAAAGTTCACCGGAGCCTCCTTTTTTGTCGAAATCGTTGGCCGCTTTAGAACATCAAACATAATATCCCTTACCAAATCATGCCTGTATTTAAAACTAGGTAACTCCTTACAATGGTCCGCATGCTCGCTAATAGTATCTAAACAAACCTTGCTGCAAACTGGGCAGGGCTCGTCAACCGGAAACAGAGGTATCATTAGCCAGTACTTAAGAATTGCCCGGTACTCCACTGCCGACATGTGTTGGCTTAGTCCTTCAATGGGGTTGACTGCCAGGGAATCCTGAGCATGAGGAGCCCGGAGACAATCGAACACGTCTTTCTGACGAGGGGATAGACTAAACTTCTCTCCCAAACTCTGGACAGTTATACTAAATAGGCACTCCCCAAAGCATTCTATGCTTTAGGGGCGGTGTCCTTATTAGAGAAACCGTCAAGATCGAAATCCGGAAAGGACATGTGCATGCAATTCAACGCACACACATAATCAGAATCTAACCCGACAATACCACAATCCCGAAGAATGTGATCCTGCAAACACCTTGATTGCGCCCTCGAGGCCAAGAAAGCATACATAGATACATCCTCAACTGAACATAAACTCAAACCCCCAAAACGGGTCGGAAGGGATGCAAGCCTCCATTGAAGATCCCTAAAAAACGGACCCCCACAAACCACAATATCCTCGATAGCTCTCCGAAGGCCTTTGTCAAAAACCGAAACAGCCTCCCGAACAAACGTGGGTTGACACGTTCTGAGGCCAAACAAAAACTTAGCAACACCCATGCAAGAGAGCAGCAAGAGGAGCTCAAATTGAGGGTCCCGTAGATGTGGAAGATAGCTCATCAGATCCACTGCACAAGATGCCCTTTTCACGGACAACCTACTGATAAAACTCGCATCCCGACTAACAGCGCCCCCGAGGAGTTTGACACCTGACACCAGCCTTCCAATCCCACTTGGAAACAACCCCTTTTACGCCTTAACTCCATTGCACGATGGCCAAAAAACTTCTGTTTTCTTGACGTTAAATTGAAGCCCCAAACAAGGCCTCTTAGACCTGATGATTTCTAAAGCTTTAGCCACCTCTTTAGCATCTCCTATAATCGTACCATCATCCAAGTACCAAGCATGGAAGAGTAACTTGCATCTATCTCGTATCTGATGAATGAGGGGATGCAAAAATAAGGCAAAAAGAAGAGGCCCCAAGGGGTCTCCCTGCTGAACCCTGGTGGTGGACCAAATATGATCGTCTCCGACATATAATCTAGCTGGCTATCCATATAGAAAATCCACCCATAAGGAAATGGACGGACATCTGGTCCGAACTTCTGACAAAAGGATGGTTCTATTCACCAGGTTGAAAGCGTTTGAGAAATCAACAATAATCCACCCATAAGTTAATTTTGTATTTAATTAACTTCAATATTTTGAATGCGACCTAACCTCAACGACTTTTAGATTGAACTTTTGTAAAACATCTCCATAATATAAATTAGCAATACATTGTTGCATTGTGTTGTTGTACTTCAAGCATGGGGGTTTTCAAATTTTTTAATGATTTTTTTACTTTTAACCAAAAGTTTTCATCTTTTGTATTTTAACCCTTTTATTTTGTTTTCTTTTAACCTAAAACTTTTCTTCATTTGTAATTTAACCCAAAACCTTTTTATTTACAACTTTGGACCTATCTGGCTAATATTATTATTAATTTTTTTTAACTGCAAACTAATATACGTGTCTATACAAGCATCCTAGATGATTTAAACTCTAACCGGCTAAGTTATCAACCAAAATTAGCCATTAGGTTTAGTTTGGGTTTTGGATGGATTTACTTGCAAAGGACAACCGCTACCTTTACTCTCATCCTCTCTCCACTTGCACCATTGTTTGCGACCACCATTCGTCATACTCATACATCAACCTTTCTTTGTTGTTTGGTGCTTAGTAATCTACTTTAATTTGTATACCTTTTTGCCTAAAGCACAATATCCTAAATTGAAACTTGTGTATGCTGTAAATTGTAAGTAGCAACACTGACGAACATAGGATGAATATGCAATCACAAGAAATTCATTAGAATCTATATTAAAAAAAATTAACCATCCATTGGATTCATAGACTCTGCCTTCTTCTAATAAATGGAAAAACATATCTTGCTCATTGGGCAAATTCTTTTGTATATTTTGTATTTCTATCCAAGTGTATGTCAACTTAGCAATTAGGAATGAAGGGTTTTATTTGCGTTTGATGTTGTATGATTCTGCACATATTGATGCAAAACTTTGATATGTTAAATAAACTAGTTCTATTATCTACCAAGTTTATATGCTTTTCAAGAAATATATATATATATATATATATATATATATATATATATATATATTTCTTGAATTGTTTTGTTTAATTAATTATACTTGGTGCTTAATAAGTCTTGTATAATATAATTATTTATACTATTATGTTTCATGTTGTTTTATCATTATTATCATACATTGTATGATTTGACATGTTGCAGTTCCCATCTACTTTGGCCCCTGTCACGTAAATTATTGAATCCATTGATAGGCAAGTGGCAAAGTGTACGTATTATATGAAGTCTAGGAAGGCAAATCTTGTCCTATACATAAAAATCATGTTTTTAAAAGATATTCCTTTCTTGGAAGAAATAATCCAAATGGGTCCAAGAGAAAATGTTTCTTTTTCATTTGATAATTATCACATCTAAATGTACAAATAACTAATATTAACTTATATAAGGATTAACATATGGAAGATACCATAGACATATTTATACAACAAATACGATGTCATCATTGTTTATTTAATTTGTTTAGTTTCTTTAATTTGTTTAGTTTCTTTTGAGTACAGAAATTGTTTACTGTTTTCTCAATAAATATCTGATGTTATAGAACAAAAAATAATCATCTAAAAAAATGTTAGGATTATAATTATTAGTGTAAACTTTAATTTTCGTCCTTGTGGTTTGCTAATTTTAACACTTTCAGTCAAATAGTTTAAAATTGCATTTGTCATCCATTGGTTTGCTGATTTTAACAATTTCAGTCCACACCAGTGTTAGTGGTGTGGTCTGACACTGTTAAAATCAGCAAACTAATGGACTGAAACTGTTAAAATCGGCAAACTAATGGATGATAAATGCAATCTTTAAACTATTGAACTGAAAGTGTTAAAATCAGCAAACCACAGGGACGAAAATTAAAGTTTCCTCTAATTATTATCTAACCAGTTTTAATTTATACCGAAACTATATACTTGTTATAAAGGACTACAATTTAGTTTAACCGAGACCTTAACATAAAGCATGTAACCCTAATATAAACAAAGTTGAATAGTGGAGTGACCTCTTCATTCAACTAAAAAACTAATAAAAAAAGTGCTATAACAATTAGAGTTAAGTTTACGTATAAAGAGCTTTATCGTACGAAAGACATGAAAAAGTAAAAAAAACCGGTGACATTTTTGTAATTTACTTGTAGGGTAATTATCAAAATTACTCTACAAATGATCTAGTTTTGTAAAATGATCTTGTAGGGTAATTATCAAAATTACTCTAGAAGTGTATCAAAATTACTCTACATGTTTATCAAACAACATAAAACTCAAAATTACCTTTCACCTAATAACGAAAATGTCACTGTGTTTTTTACCTTTCACCTAATTTATACGTTTTTTTATGATAAGAATATTTGTATTTGATCTTTTGTCAAAACAATTAATCTTTCTAAAAAAATTAAATAAAAATTATACATGCAAACATATAAAAAAATATCATAAGATGTTCACAAGCATACTTAACAAAAAAAGGAAAAGAATACAAAAAATTTAAATATCATAAGATGTTCACAAGCATACTTTAACAAAAAATTAGAAAAGAATGTGATGATAAATAGATGGATAGAAATGCAAGAAGGAAAGTATCCAAGTTCCGATCTCATAATAAATAAATAAAAAACGAAAAAAAAATAAAAAAGCGAAATGTTTCAGAAGAAAAGGTACATAAAAAATGACCGTTGGGACAACCCCATTCCTTATTTCGACAACCTAAACCAGGAATCCTGCCTACATCTGTTCTTCATTTACACCATTTCACCCACTGATTTTACTCCCCCCAACGTTAAAAAAAATATAGTACAAACCCAACGGCTACCAACAGAGGTTAAATTGTTTTGTTCTTAACCTGCAGTACATGCAATAATAATATTCATTTAAATTCTCAGCCGTTTGATCATCTGACACCCATAAAGATCGATGCACAAAACCCACTCTTTCTCTCTCTTTTTCTTGGATATATAAATTCATTATTATTCTTGTTCAAACAATTCTACTCCCTTCTACCACTTTCTTGATTTTGGTTTCTGCTTGCTTTGTGGGGTTTGTTTGAATCATCATGTTCAAAGTTGTGGGGTTTAAACCCTTAATCTTTATGGTGTTGTTACTTTCTGTTCTTGTTTCTGCTGATGAATGTAAGAAGCTTGTTAAGATTTTTTTCTTATTTGTGTAAATTTTTTGTGGGTTTCTTTTAATTCTTTTAGTAAATTTTGGTGTTGTTACTTTCTGTTCTTGTTTCTGCTGATGAACATATGAAATTGCCCCTAAATCAACAAATTATAACGTTAACCGACACTCTTTTTAATTAATGTACCATAATCATCATCATCATTAACAATAGGATTATAGTGTTTTTTAGTTAAATTGGTTCTTTGTTAATATTTTTTTTTTCAATTCTAAAAGAATGGAATAATAAAAGTTTCTTATAGTTGGGTTTTATTGGACCCGAACGTGCGTATTTTTTGTCACGAATATTGTAGATCTACTCTTGATCGTCTTATTATCATGAACCAATGTTTTCGAAAATGGAAACAACATGCCATGTGAGCTCCATAATTATGGATTGATGTCCATAGTAAAAAACTTTTTTTTAATAATACTTATACTTTTAGGGATCATGTTTTTAAAACTTTTGACATAATTACCTTTGGTAAAACGGTTGAGGGTTCGAGTTCCATAGTGACGATGTGACTAATTAATAATGAACTATTTTTTTTTTCGCAGATGCGTTCATAGGGGTGAACATAGGAACCGATCTTTCCGACATGCCACATCCGACACAAGTAGTGTCCCTCCTTAAATCCCAACAAATCCGTCACGTCCATTTATACGACGCGGATCGCGGTATGCTCTTCGCACTCGCCAACACGGGCATCAAGGTCGCAGTCACCGTCCCGAACGAACAACTCCTCGGTATCGGTCAGTCAAACTCAACCGCGGCCTACTGGGTGTCACAAAACATTGTCGCACATTACCCCGCCACCAACATCACCACCATCTGTGTCGGTTCCGAGGTCTTCAACTCCCTCCCGAACGCCGCCCCGGTCCTAGTCAACGCCCTGAAGTTCATCCACGGGCTCTCGTGGCGTCAAATCTCGACCGTCAGATCAAAGTATCAACCCCTATCGCGTCCACAATCATCCTTGACTCGTTCCCGCCATCACAAGCCTTTTTCAACCACTCATGGAACCCGGTTTTGGTTCCGGTTTTGAAATTCCTACAGTCTACCGGTTCGTATTTTATGCTTAACGTTTACCCGTATTACGATTACATGAACTCAAACGGTGTAATACCGTTGGATTATGCGCTGTTTAACCCGTTACCGTCGAATAAAGAAGCTGTGGATTCAAACACTCTGTTACATTACACCAACGTGTTTGATGCAATGATCGATGCTGCTTATTCCGCCATGGCAGATCTAAACGTGACCAACGTCCCGGTTCTCGTAACTGAGTCGGGTTGGCCATCAAAAGGTGACGCGAAGGAACCTGACGCCACTTTAGACAACGCAAACACGTACAACAGTAACTTGATCAAGCACATTATAAACCAAACCGGGACCCCAAAACATCCCGGAATCCCAGTTAGTACTTACATTTATGAGCTCTACAACGAGGACACTAAACCCGGGTCCATATCCGAGAAGAATTGGGGATTATTTGATCCAAACGGGAAGCCCATTTACACGTTACAGCTGATGAATGCGGGCCGGACCTTTTCTAATGACACCACGAACAACACGCATTGTACTGCGAAAGAAGGTGCTGACAAGAAAATGCTGCAGGCTGCTTTGGATTGGGCTTGTGGGCCCGGGAAGGTCAACTGTTCAGCGTTGTTGCAGGGTCAACCGTGTTATGAGCCTGATAATGTGGTGGCACACGCCACGTTTGCTTTCGATAGTTATTATCATATGATGGGTAAAGGTGAAGGCACTTGTGACTTTAATGGTGTCGCTATGCTAACCACGACGGATCCAAGTAAGTGTCGAGATTATTAATCTTGTTTTATGTTTATTAGTTATTACACTTTAGTTTCAAGTTTACTAAATTCAGGTTTATTGCAGGTCATGGATCGTGTCAGTTTATCGGAAGGTAAAGAAACTGTGATTTAGTGCACTTGTTTCAGGTTAAGTTTTGGCGTTTGTAAATGCTAACATTTTGGTTTTGCGTATATGTGTAGTGATGGGATGAATGTAACTTTTTTGAACGGGTCGATTGCGGATTTTAACTCTACAAGCTCGTCGAGTTGGAGGGCCCGAGGTGGCTATGTTGGTGGTGGTCTTTTGATCAAGGCTCTACTGGCTTTGTTGTTATCGTGAGTGATCGGGTTTGGAAATATGGTGTGGATGGTACAGGTGGAGGCGGTTTTCCGTTGTCCCAATTTTTGGCGCGTATTGGAGACTGGACAGGTGAAGATGTTCTTGTACAAAACGAATTAGAATGCGAATTGTTAATGTAATTTTGTTGTTGTTGAGGGTCTCAGATTGAATGAGATTTAGGGGTATTTGGTTAATTAATCATTCTTTTTTATTGCAATGAAGCCGGTTTATTGATTGATTCTTTTGTTGCTGAATCTTACAATTAAAAACGTTCTTTCTAAAACTTACCATTAAAAACTGTTCTCTTCATCAATTCTACAATTATATTTAAACATTGTGGTCATAATAAGCATATGAATGTAGATTTAGTTTAGATTACTTGTCGGGTTGACTCTAGTTTAGGGGTAGTTAAGGATAAGGTGATGAATTTCCTCCATCAAACTAATTAACACCTACCTCTGTTGGTCGATAATAGTTCTAACTCTAAAAATTCCCTCAAACGATCCTAAGAATTTGACCCCGTCGATTCTTTTCAAATTGTAGGAGGCTGCTCCAGGTGTACTTGAATTATTGAAGATACCAATTTCTTATAAGTGATGGGATTATTCGAGGGAATTTTTAAAGTTGAGATTATTATCGGCCAACAAGTGAAACTTTGGATTCTTAAAATCCAATAACCCTTACGCAAACTAGTTTTAAACATCAACTCAAACAATTGAGTTTGCTTTTGCAATCAACATGCTCTTTCATGGACACGACACTCAACTAACTTACCGTATAGTGGTTGTAATTTCAGTTATAGAGGTTGATGACCGTTTCACGGTAGCAAAAACATCAACTTCAATCACAGAGGTTGTCACAACAACAATCATCATGCCATTGTAAATGATTCTGGTAGCACTTGTATGGGTGTTCCTTTTAATGAATTTCGGGTCTATTAAGTTATTCAGATTTAGAAATTTCAAAGCTGGATTGAAATTCAACTTGGAATAGATAAAAATAAAGATGAGTTTTATTCTATTTATTTACTTCCGTATATTTGTTATATATGTAGCAAATCTCTTTTATTTCTTTCCATGCATATTCCTATTTTGGAGGCTTAGATTATGGATCCCTCGTATGTATATATTGGGATGCCTTCTCCTTTTTTCTTTGTAACCTACTGTAACCTTTTTTTCAAGATTCAATCTAATACCATTACGATTTGTATATGGTATCAGAGCAATCTTAATATACAAAAAGGATTCTCCTACCCAAAAAAAGAAGAAAACAAACCTTAATCTGCCATGGCAGGCGACGATGACAGATCCGACAAAAGAAAAGAACCAGTCTCCGATCATGATTCCCCGTATTATCTTCATCCATCTGACTACACACGCCAGATGCACGTGAATGATGTGCTAACTGATGGCAACTATACCGATTGGTCGCAAGAAATGTTAAATTTCTTGTTCGCCAAGAACAAGGTCGGTTTCATAGACGGGTCGATTGTGAAGCCTGACATGGCTTGGATGAGGTGCAATGCACATGATCAAGGGCTGGTTGAACACAGCAATGGAGAAAGAAATTAGAACAAGCGTTAAGTATGCGACCACGCTCAAGAAATCTGGGTCGATCTAAAAGAACGGTTTGGAAAGGTGAGTTCGCCTAGAGCGTATGAGTCGAAACAGTTGCTGATGACTACAAGGCAAGAAGGGATGTCGGTTTCAGCGTATTACACAAAGCTACGTGGAATCTGGGATGAAATCCAATCCGTGCTTCCTACTCCGAGATGTAGCTGTAGTGGATGTACGTGTGGGATAGGGAGAAAAGACTCACAGAATTGAAAGAGAATGAAAGACTTTATGAGTTCTTGCTCGGTTTAGATGCCGAATCGGGAACCATAAGAACTCAGATCCTTGCCATGCAACCAACGCCCTCTCTCAGAACCGCATACCATTTAGTAGCTGAGGATGAGCAACAAAGAGCTATTTCCGGAACCAAAAGGCCCACAGATGCGGCTGCGTTTCAAGCTTATGTCCCGCCTAAGAAGGAACATAATCAAACACAAAGTCGATTTAAGCCAAAAGATGGAAAACGAACTGGTGGTGAACAAGTTGAACATTGCAACTTTTGTGGGAAAGATGGCCACAATAAAGACGAGTGCTTCAAGCGCATCGGCTTTTGTCACACCCCAACCGATGACGGAATCATCGGGGCGCGACACTAGACGAATCAGATTGTTTCACGAGAAATTCCATAACAACTAATAATGACAATATTTAAATAGTCCGATTTCCCATACAATCAACCAATATTCCATAATCAATCATTACAAAACATAGCATCTCGTAAAACATATCAAATTCGATCTTCCCTAGATTTTCTATTACAATGCATTTCTAATGATAAATCCTAAATCCAGTTTGCAGCAAGTAGATCTCAATAACCTGCAACATACGTTAAAATAATTGTCAATACAAAAATGTATTGGCGAGCATACAAGTTTTGATATAATAGCATAGTAGATAAAAGTATAGCGAATTCCTTCATACATAAACATGATTCATACAACACACATAAACTCACAAGACAATTTCTCATGCTATACTCGCAGAGAACTCGCGCGTACATCTTAGCTAAACCCCGTCGGGTGAGAGCCCATCTACAGTACCATACTAGCCAAGGTGGAGATAACGAAAAGTGCCCTAGTGATATGCCAATAAATATACATATTATTGATACGTATTATCCCCTATTTTATATATTTTTGGTTACAAATTCAATTAATCGACGCTTAATTGTGTTTTATTTGAATATTGTAGTTTTGGAAAGCTTGTTGGTGATTCGTTGCGGAAAACTCAAGAAAAAAATGAAATTTGTGGAAATTTTACCCAGACACAGCTGTGTTGGTTATCTGAGTAAGATGGCACACAGCTGTGTCAGCCTTGGCCACACACCCTGATCTCAACAGCAAGCAACAACGGTTCACACAGCCGTGTCACTTAACGACACAGCTGTGTGCGGCGCCAGATCTGATATAACCTAATTTTTAGCTCCCATTTCGGGGGTCCAACTTTGGGGGCCGAACCCTAGTTCTCCCAAGTCCCAAAAGTCGGTTCCAAACATCTCTTGAAGAATTTGAACCCAAGATTGAAGATCAAGCACTCAAAGGGAAGATCTAACACCACACAACCCACTTTAACTCATTTTGGTTTGAAAAACTTTAGATCTACCTTGTTTTCTTCCATGTTTATGAGTATGGTTGTGGTTTTTGTTAGCCTTATGGGCTAGACATTTGTAGTTTCTTAAATCATGTTGAAGCTTTTGTTAATGTGATGATTTGGAAGAATTTGTGATGACATGTTTATGTTAATCTTCATGATAACGTTCTATTGATGTTCTTGGATTTTATATGCATGCTTAAAGTTGGATTTCATGAATGTTTGATTGTTATTTACACATGACATGTTGGAAAACTTATGTGTAGATTATGATTGTTGAATCTTGCTACTAGTTAGTTTGATTCAGGCATGAGACTAGGAATGGTAATTGTTAACATGAAATGTATGAAGATTTGAGCATGTGTATGTAATCTTGCACTTGGATTTGGAAAGATCATAATAGTGTTAATGTGAATTCTAGAGTATGTTAGTTGTGTAAGAATGATGATTTAGGGCAAAATTGTTATCTAGCATGACCATGCTCATGGTTCATATCAAGAACAACATTAGAATACTATCTAATTAAAAGCAATTTTAGGTGATTAGTGTGTTTTTCATATTGGCTTTCCTTAAATTGTCGAGTTAGGAGTTTTGACAAACTAGTAACTCTTGTCTAAAGATTAACATTAACTTACAAACGAGCTTAAAAATAATGATTTTTAGGTGATTAGAATGTTATTTCATTCTACATTTTCCGACGAAATTAGAGAACTATGGGACCTTGACCGGGACGTAGTTATTTGAGTGTTTGTGTCATCATTAGTGCTTCCCATAGATCGTTACATGAGCATTAGTGGATACTTGGTTTAGGAAACTTCTTGATAGATCTTGTTGAATTTCGTTAACTTAGAATTTTTACTGTTTTACATGATAATTTAGAAAACCCAACTTATTGTTTGAAACGGCTATAGAGTAACAAAGGTTTAGTATCAAAAGCTACCGTGTCCATGGATCGATACTTGGTTCTTACCGATACTATACTACATATACGATAGGTACACTTGCCTATGTGTGTGGTTTAGTATTGAGGTGAAAATCATTTCTATAAATTTAAACCCGAATTGTGTGAAAAAAAACATTATTAAAAATATATATAATTCACGCACATCACCTAGCATATATGTTCTAGCAATCACGTATAAATATGTATAACGGATATTCGCATGTGATAAATCAGTTTAGCGTGCGTTGTGTATTTTTGATAAGAACGTATGTTACACCCAAAAAGTGCATAAAAGCGAAAATGGGTCAAGTATACTCACAGTGGGTGCGTAACAGCGAACACCGAGAGTTGATGAGAGGAGAGAAAAGAGTGTCGGTTTAGCCTGCGCGTAGAGACGGAAGGGCATCAGTCTTCCAGAATGTTGAAACAGTTGAAACGGAGAGTCGTGCGGGAACAGACTATTTTCGTGCGAAAATTTCGATGGAAATTTTCATGCAAAAATTTCGATCGGAAATTTTCATGCGAAAATTTTCGTGCGGAAATGCCTGTTTTGTGTCTAAAATTCGAGTGTTTACGCGTCTGACTTTGGGAAATCGAGTGTTCATCTCTCCAACCTTAGGTCACTGATCAATCTAGTATCGGAGAGGTCTTTTGAGCGAGTGAGTCTCTTGTATGAACTCGGACTGGACCGTGTGAATCAAGTATGGTTCACGCGAGCCAGTCCAGATCGAACAAGTGACTGTTCTTGCCTCTTGGTGCGTTCGGGACTAAAACTTCGTCTGAAACAGATGTATTTTCGAGTCTATTTCGTGACGATTTCGACAGCACCTCGTTCCACTACTTAGTGAATGAAACATTAGTCGGTCTGATCCGTTTTCGTGTGAAAGTCGATTTGCTAAAATAGTTTTGTTAGGATAAACACTTGGTGAGTTTAAAACAACAAGGTTTCGGGTCTGAGAAGCTAAGGCTAACTCAAACATGCTCGGTTAAGTGCTAAATCCTTAAGAAAATCAGAAAGTTTTTTGAAAAAGATGAAGGTTTTTGTAAAACAGAGAAGTTTAGATGAAATCGGAGATAATCTCGTGCAAAATCGTTGTAAAAACCGTTGTGATTCGTGTGAAAACGTAGTTTCCTTACTTGGAACAGAGAGAATCAGGCTGGAGAGCGTTTTGGTGCGGAATAGCAGCAAGTTGGAGTGAATGGTGAAGGGTTGTATTTATAGGCGAAGAGGAATGGAGGTAGTTTGGTGATATTTCCGTGCGGAAAGCCATATTATTTTCGCACCAAATATGCGATTTTCGCACGAAATATGTCTTTTTCACATGAAAACTGCCATTCGGAGCCAAAAAACATACTTTTTCGCACGAAAAATACAATTTTCGTACGAAAATTGTATTTTTCATACGAAAATAATTTTTTTTGTTCTCATGGTTAAAACACGCACTTTTTACAAAAGGAACCTATGCTAGAAAAATTCCTAAAAATTATTAAAAATCCTTTTGTAATGATTTCGTTCGTATTAGTTAATTGTATTAAGCGTTGCGTATAAAATGCGATAAAGCGAGTTGTTTGAGCGAGAGCGTTGCGAGTATTAAGCGTTTAATAGGCGTCTCTGTTCCCAAGTCCGGAGGGAGTCGCGTTGTCGAAGCGAGCAGATAGACTTGGAAACATCACGCAAAGTTTATAGTATTTAGCGAGTGCGTTATAAGCGTTGTGAGGTGCGATATAGTGCGAAAATAAGCGAGGTAGTGCGAAAATATGCGATGTAGCGTAGTAAGCGATATAGGTTACATTATGATCCGAATCTCGGGTGCTAGGCGTAACGAGAGTGACGAGCTTGCGAGGAACCGGGTTGCTACAGTCTCCCCTACTTTAGCAAATTTCGTCCCGAAATTTATTCAATAGGAAGACTTGAGAATTGACACAAATAGATAGCGACAGATAGCGGTAGGGCATTTGGCGTATGCCGAGTATGGCCGAGCGGTCGATCGAGGACTGACGAGTGAAAGCGTCTCGAAAGTGTAAAGAGTCGACGAGTAAAACGGATTAATTGACTCGTGGTTGATAACTCACGAGCTGGCAATCAAGAAAAAGCTTTTTAAGTTTTTAAAAGTTTGTTAAGCACCACAAAAATCGTTTTAAAGAAATTTGATTTATGAAAATCTTCTCACATCGTGGCGCTAGTCGGTCAATTTCCATTGTGAGAAAGGTTTTGCTTGCCTAAAAGGTTTTTGTAAAAATTCAAAATACTTAAATATTTTTTTTCCATTTAATTACAAAAACATAACCGTAAAAACTAGTTTTTTAAGGTATCAAAAAGTTTAATTAGTGTCAAACCCCGTATGGCATCTTTCCACGAAGGTTTGTAATATGCCTAAAACACTTATATATAGGAAGTACCAGCGGCGTATCCACCATGTTTTAGCCATATCGCCTCCGTTTGGTGGAGCGATGTCAGGTGTGTTGACACGATATAGATAGATTTCGGTATCCTTGGTCCACGCGGTGAAGGGGGGGGACCAAGAAATTATGAGGCTTGAATAATGTCGAACCCCACATGGCATCCTTTCACGGAAGTTCGTAATTACGGCTAAAACACTTATATATAGGAAGTACCAGCGGCGTATCCACCAGGTTTTAGCCATATTACCTTCGTCCCGTGGAGTAATGTCATGTGTGGCGACATGACATGGATAAATTGACGATTGGAATAGCGAAGCGGTAAGAACGAGAGATGCGATAAGCGTTAAAACGACATGAATCGAAGACGATACGCGAAGCGATAGCGTTCGAGCGTCGAGAGAGAGAAGCGACAAGTGATAAACGACAAGCGATAAGCGACAAGCGATAAGCGATAAGCGACAAGCGATACGAGGTAGATCCCTGCAATAGTGCGATTGCGTTGCTGTAGGCTCGCGGGTATCTAGCGTTTGCGCGGTCGAGAAAGCGATGAGATGTAACGCCCTTGCGGAGGAGTTTTGCGTGTGAAAATAATCATCATAATATAGAAGGTCTAATAACGTTCAACTACACATGGCACGTCCCCACGGAAGTTTGTTAGCATGGTAAAGCACTTATATATAGGAAGTACCAGCGGCGTATCCACCATGCTTTAACCACACCTCCTCCGTCCCATGTATAGGTGTCGTGCTTTGTCGATATGGTTAAAACGCTTATATATAGGAAGTACTGTAACAACTCCGATTTTCTCATTGTTATCTTTATCCTTGTAGTTTCATTTATTCCGAGATTCGAATTATAAGAAAAGTTTATGTTAATTAGATTTAGCTTATGTATGTTGTATCGCATCTAAACACTTATTAAAATCGCATCGCTTACCTCATCGCGTCGCAAATCGCAGCTAATTATGTGGTTTTTATGTTATGTGTGTATGTGGTTATGATTACGTTAGCTATCGCATCGCTCTCGCACTCTCGAATCACTAAATCGCACTATTATATCAAGTATAACGCTTAACGCTTTACTAAAACGCTTAATATAACTAATTAATATTAACCGAATCGCCAAATGAACACTTAACGCAAATAAACGAAGAAAACCCAACTTTTGGGTCAAGTTCGCTCGAACTTGGTGTTACCAAGTTCGGCCGAACTTGACTGGCCCAGTTAACCTTTCCTAAACCTCAAGTTCGCTGGAGCTTCACCTCAGCGAGGTCAAGTTCGGTCGAACTTGGCTCTTTACAAGTTCGCGCGAACTTGTACAAGTTCGGCCGAACTTGACTCCCAACAGCTCAAATATTGCATTCACCTATAAATACTCAGCTCCATTCTCTCATTTGAACTTGCTGCAATTTCGCCCAGAGCTCTCAAACCCGAAATTTTTGTGTTCTAAGTAAGAATCAACCCGATTTCAGCTACAACAACGTTTATCAACGTTTTACAAAGGTTTACAACAATTTTGGCACAAGGCATAACCTTCGTTTTCATCAAAACTCTTCTATTTACGGAAATCTTCATCTTTTTACATAAAACTTCTGCTTTTCACTCAGATCTATGCTTAGATCTGAGCAAAAACCTTTTGAACATTGATTTTTACACAAAATGCGGACTTTGATGATGTTTTGTTCATTTTCTGATATGAAATGAAGCATTTATCATTCATGATCCCAGATCTGGAAACACAAGGACGTTTATGTTGGTTTACACAAGCCGGACTAACCCGAACGAACCCCGAGTTCGCCCGGATTAGCCCACGCTTTTGTAAAACGGCTAAAACAGCTCTAAACGACCTCTCTGACCTAAGTTTGCTCAGTAGCACAGGGTTGGAGGGATGAACACTCGATTTTACTCAGCAAACGACGCGAAAACGCAAGATTTTGGACCCGAAAACATCAAATTCGCTCAAGAACCCCCAGCTCACTGGTCAAGTTCGACCGAACTTGCACCCATACGGGTCAAGTTCGACCAAACTTTGGTCAATTTCTCCAAAATCTCTTACAAGTTCGCTAGAACTTGTCTAGTTTCTTAGGAAATTAAACAAGTTCACCCGAACTTGTCTTTTCAGTAAGATCTTCTTATAAGTTCGCCCGAACTTGACAAGTTTCTCAAGAAACTCATCAAGTTCGACCGAAGTTGACTCTAAAACACCAAGATCCATTCAAGTTCGCTCGAACTTGCGTGTTTACACTCAAGTTCGCCCGAACTTGCCTACTGCCCAACTCCAACTTAACCGTTTCAGCTTTTCGGAGACTGATGCACTTCCGTTCGTGCATGTAGGCTGATCCGGCGCTCTTCTCAACTCCTTGCAGATCCCGAACTCTCCCTAAAACGCACCCACAGTGAGTATACTTGACCCATTTTCGCTTTAACGCACTTTTTGGGTGTTACATACGTTCCTATATCAAAATCACTTCACAAATCAAACTGTTTATCACACGCGAATAATCTGATTATATATGCTCAATACGTGATGCTAGAAACATGTGACTAGGACTTATTTTCGTTAACTTGTCTCCTTAGCTAGTATGGTACTATAGTGTGGCTTACACCCGACGGGGTCTAGTTAGGATGGACGCGCAAGCCTTCTCACGGTAGTTAGCATGAGAAATAAGCCTAAGTTAATCTGTGTGAAAATGTTTCGGAGTATCATGATATGTAGTTAGATTATCTCGCGAACGGTTTCTTTATTATGCTAGTATTACAAAACTTGTATGCTCACATTTACTTAATTGTATTGACTTGTATTTTAACGTATGTAACAGGTTGAGGATTTATAGCTTGGATGCCTTGGATGTTGCATGTGTAGTTTAGTTCGTTTGATTTTAGTTCGCTTAGAATTGGTTTGTAATAAAATCTAGGGGATATCGAATTGGATTTATGTTTAAGGGATTTTGTTGAAATGTAATGGTTGTTTTGAAGGTTTTATGAGTTTGATAGTATGGGATATTGAATGTTGATTATTATCTTTGAAATGGCTGTTATGAAATCTCTTGATCAATCTGATTCGCCTAGTGCCACTACCCCAATGATTCCGCCATCGGTTGGGGTGTGACAGATTGGTATCAGAGCGCCATAACCATAGGATAATAGGTAGAATTGCCATGTTCGACCTAGTAGCATGTTTAAGTACCCGATTGACCCATCTTTGACTTAAATGTTAAACTACTTGCCATAAATGCTTAAATGTGCCTTTCATAAGGCTAATACAATATAAACGATTATGAAACGCTCGTATCACACAAAACGAGTGATCGAGAATAGGTGTGAAAACCGAGAACTCTCGATGAGATCATTCACTCCGCGCATTCTCTCGCACGAGATATCTTCGTTGAGTTAGGAGTGATATCCAAACCTCGAAAAAATCTCCATTTCTATCTAGGAATAAAGTTGTTAAGTTAGAGGTGAAACCCGTATCTTAATAACAAATTCCGTACTTCGATTTTCAATCTCACCAAAGTCTCGGTTATGCCGATGGTTTGGAACACGTATTAACTGGAAGGGTAAACATCGTTAGCCGCTTGCGGTGAGAACGTTTATCTATTAGGCCAAAGCGTGGGTCCAAATGCAAAGGGTAGACGAATCACTTTGGCGTGTCAAATGTCTCAAAACCCCGGACACTCCCAATTGATTTAAGCCTATATTGTCGATTTACGCATCATCGAGTTTATTACTATTTATGTGTTTTTATTTTGAGAATTTTGGCTTTGTTCGATTTCTCGCTTTGATGATTTGTCATAATTATCGATTTCTCGAATTATCGCATTTACGCTCCATCGAATATATGCACAACTCGCACAGCTCTCGAAATCTAAAACGCTAAATTAATACACAAACCAATCTAATCGCTTAACTCGTTTACGCCTAAGAGGACATGTGTATCTCATACGAGGTATTATCTCGCTTATCTCGCTACTATATATCGCATATATCTCGCTATTATATCGCATCTCGAACGCGCTACGTTTTACTTATAAGAAGGTGAATATGTGCAAAGTGGATGCTTATGTGCTTACGTACTTATGTGCTTACGTGTTTACGTGCCTACGTGTTTATGTGATTTTGTGCTTTGTATGAATAATAATAATAGTAAATATTTAAACATAACTCTATAATCGAATCTCATCTAATCTAAATCCTTCGTGTAGATGTCTTCTATGGGATCGCACACCTGTAGGAATCTCCAGCCCAGCAACGCCGACAAGCGTATTGCCACCATGGTAGCCAAGGAAATGGCTAAGGTCATCGCGCAAATCGTCATAGAAATCCATGCTGTGAGCAGTAACTCGTCAGTTGACTCGAAAGCTGAGAACCCCAAGTCACGGTTCAGCTTCAAAAATTTCGAGGCTTGTGCACCTCTCGCCTTCACGGGCAACGATGGACCGACAGCTATGTTCCATTGATTTGACGCCATCGAGGTCACCTTTAGGCAAAGTGGATGCCCCGATGACCTCCGCACAGTGAACGCTACCTGAGTCTTCCAGTCTCGTGCTCTTGACTGGTGGACCACCAAAAGGAATAGGTGCGGTAATGATGAAGCCTACAGTCTATCTTGGGAGGAACTCAAGGAAGTGATGTTGAAGGAGTTTTGTCCTCCGCACGAAATGCAAAAGCTCGAGAATGAGTTTTGGGGAATCAAACAGGATGGTCCCTACAATGCTGGATTCATTGCTCGGTTTAAGATTTTGAGCATCATCTGTCCCAGCCAGGTTGATACGACTGAGAAAGCTATCAACAAGTATATCCGTGGTTTACCCGAGTGTGTCGCAAATTTTGTGAAAGTTGCTCGTACCACAACCATCGAGGAAACCTTCATGCTCGCCGCTGAGATCAATGATCAGCGAGTCCAAGATGGGTATTTCAAGAATCATGCGAAAGTTTCCAATCAAGCTATCGTCGAACCAACTGCTGCTACCGAACCACCAAGTGACCCGAAGGGAAAGCGTCAAGGATGCAAGAGAGGAAACCCGAGTAAGAACTATGCTCTCGCCGCTCCAGCAAACCCGCAACCGCTTCAGTCAGCCGCCCCGAACGCACCTCCAGCTAAGCGTGCGTACACCGGTCCTCACCCACTGTGCCCTAAGTGCACTTATCATCATGTGGTGGGTGGAAACTGTCGTTTCTACACAAACTGCAACATATGCCATTTAACTGTGAGTTGTCATACCGGCCCGCGTCAGCCAGCTCCTCAGGCTCCAGCAGCTCCAGCAGCTCCCGCTCTTCCTCAAGCCAATCAGCAGCAAGCTCTTAAAGCACGTGTGTGCTATGTGTGTGGTGATCCGAATCATTTCGCCAATGTCTGCCCGAATCGTCCTGTCAAGCAAGAGCAGCCAGCACCGCAGCCTCAGCCACAACAGCAGCAGCAGCAACCACAAGCTGCGCGTGGCAGAGCCTTTAAACTCAATACCCGCCAGGCCCAGAATGACAACAATGTTGTCAATGGTACGTTTCTCGTTAATGGTATTTATGCTTCATGTTTATTTGATATTGGTGCCGATAATTGTTTTGTATCGTTAGAATTCGAAAAAGTTTTAAAATGTAAGCGCGCTAAACTCCCAAAGACTTTCGATGTGGAAGTCGCCACCGGAAGAACCGTTACCGTTAATTCCGTTTTGCGTGGTTGTAATCTTGATCTCAACAACCATGTTTTCTCGATCAATCTCATACCTATGTAGTTAAGTAGCTTCGATATCATAGTAGATATGGATTTTCTTTGTGAAAATCATGCTGAAGTTGTATGCTTCGATAAAATGATTCGATTCCCTCTCTCAAACGGTGATCAACTTCATGTCTACGGTGAAACTCCCTCAAAGAAGTTGATGCTTTTGTCACGTACTCGAGCACACAAATGCTTGCAAAAGCGATGTGTTGCCTTCCTCGCCCATATCGTGAACCCGGAGAAAGAAAAGAAGACTTATAAAGATGTTCCCGTTGTTTGTGAATTTCATAAAGTCTTTCCCGACGATTTACCCGATTTACCCCTACTTGAGATGTTGAATTCCGTATCGATTTAGTTCCCGGAGCTACTCCTGTTGCTAAAGCTCCTTATCGCCTCGCACCATCCGAAATGCGCGAGTTATCAAGCCAACTTCAAGAGCTTCTTGATAAAGGTTTCATACACCCGAGCACTTCGCCATTGGGCGCACCTGTCCTTTTTGTGAAAAAGAAGGATGGATCGTTTCGTATGTGCATCGATTATCGTGAACTTAACAAACTCACGATAAAGAACCGCTATCCTCTTCCTTGTATCGATGACTTATTTGATCAGCTTCAAGGGGCTACTAGTTTTTCTAAGATCGACCTTCGTTCCGGTTATCATCAGTTACGCGTGTTGGATGAAGATATTCCGAAAACCGCCTTTCGTACTCGTTATGGCCATTTCGAATTCATGGTCATGCCTTTTGGTCTTACCAATGCACCTGCGGTCTTCATGGATTTGATGAACCGTGTGTGTAAAGCTTTCTTAGATCGTTTCGTTATTGTTTTCATCGATGATATCCTTATCTACTTGAAGTCGAGAGACGAACACGCGCGTCATCTCCGTTTAGTCCTCGAACTTCTTCAAGGAAATCGCCTTTATGCTAAGTTATCTAAATGTGAATTCTGGCTCGAAGAAGTCCAATTTCTCGGCCACATCGTTAATAGTCGAGGAATTCACGTCGACCCTGCAAAGATCGAAGTCGTCAAGAGTTGGGTTACACCGAAGAATGCTTCCGAAATCCGTTCATTTCTTGAATTGGCGGGTTACTACGGTCGATTCATCGTCGACTTCTCTAAAATCGTCGTTCCGCTTACTGCTTTAACTCATAAAGACAAACCTTTTGTTTGGGATTCCAAACAAGAGGAAGCTTTTCAAACTCTCAAGCGTATGCTATGCAACGCTCCTATCCTCGTTTTACCCGACGGAAACGGCGATTTCGTTGTTTACTGCGATGCCTCAAACCTTGGTCTTGGTTGTGTTCTCATGCAACGAGACATGGTTATCGCGTATGCGTCTCGACAACTCAAGGTCCCGAGAAGAACTACACAATCCATGATCTCGAACTCAGTGCAGTTGTTTTTGCATTAAAGATATGGCGACACTACCTTTACGGTACCAAGTGTACGGTCTTCACCGACCATAAGAGCTTACAACATATCTTTGATAAAAAAGAATTGAATATGCGCCAACTCAGATGGGTTGAACTTCTCAACGATTACGATTGCGAGATACGCTACCATCCCGGCAAAGCAAACGTCGTCGCCGATGCTCTAAGTCGACGAAGCTATGTATATAGTGTTCGTGACTCTCAAGCTGTGAATGATCTCGAAATCATGATTCGCTCCGCTCAATTCGCCTGCTTTAACGAGAATACTTTGGAAGATGAAATGAAATGTGGTGCCGAAACTCAGCTCGTATCTAAGCCTAATGGTATTTATTATTATCTCGATCGTATTTGGATTCCCAGCCGTGATAATCTCCGTGAATTGCTAATGACCGAAGCTCATAAATCTCGATATTCCATTCACTCCGGTGCCGACAAGATGTACCAGGACCTTCGTCCTAAGTATTGGTGGCCGGACATGAAGAAGAATATCGCGTTGTACATCTCAAAGTGCTTAACTTGTTCGAAAGTTAAAGCCGAACATCAAAGGCCATCTGGCTTACTCGAGCAACCTGAAATCCCGATGTGGAAGTGGGAGGGTATAGCTATGGACTTCGTTACCAAACTTCCCCGCACTTCATCCGGTCATGATAGCATTTGGGTTATCGTTGATCGTCTTACTAAATCCGCGCACTTTATTGCCATACGAGAAGACTTTAAGGTCGAACGGTTAGCCCGAATCTATACCGACGAAGTTATATGTCGACACGGGACGCCTCGTGACATCATCTCTGACCGCGACGGTCGTTTTACTTCACGTCTCTGGGAGACTTTTCAATCCGCTCTCGGTACTACTCTCAATCTCAGTACCGCTTTTCACCCTCAAACCAACGGTCAGACTGAGTGCACGATCCGCACCCTCGAAGACATGCTTCGTGCGTGCATCATAGATTTCGGTGGTAACTGGGATACGGATTTACCTTTAATTGAATTCTCGTACAATAATAGTTATCATACCAGTATTCAAATGGCTCCTTTTGAGGCACTGTATGGAAGAAAATGTTGATCGCCTATTGCATGGCACGATCGGAGAAGCACAAATCACCGGTCCCAAGCTGATTCAAGAAACGACGGACAAGATCCTCCAGATCAGAGACAATCTCTTGAAAGCTCGGAGTCATCAAAAGAGTTACGCCGATAAACGCCGCAAGCCCCTACAGGTCAAAGTGGGAGATCGTGTTCTCCTAAAGGTTGCACCTTGGAAGGGAGTGGTCCGCTTCGGGAAGAAAGGAAAGCTAGCGCCTCGATATGTAGGACCCTTTAAGATTCTGGAAAGGATCGTAAAGTAGCCTATCATCTCGAACTACCGGCGGAACTTAATAATGTACATCCGACATTCCACGTGTCTAATCTCAAAAAGTGCTTAGCCGAAGAAAATCTACATGTCCCTCTCGAAGATCTGCAAATACGCCAGACGCTCCATTTCGTGGAAAAACCCGTTGAAATCATGGATCGGGAAACCAAGAAACTCCGACGCTCTCGCATACCTATCGTGAAGGTCCGATGGGAAGGCAAACGTGGCGCCGAGTTCACTTGAGAACTTGAAAGTGATATGAAAACAAAATATCCACATCTCTTTGTTACGACCACTGCTTAATTTCGGGACGAAATTCCCTAAAGTAGGGGAGACTGTAACAACTCCGATTTTCTCGTTGTTATCTTTATCCTTGTAGTTTCATTTATTCCAAGATTAGAATTATAAGAAAAGTTTATGTTAATTATATTTAGCTTATGTATGTTGTATCGCATCTAAACACTTATTAAAATCGCATCGCTTACCTCATCGCATCGCATCGCAGCTAATTATGTGGTTTTTATGTTATTTATGTGTTATGTGTGTATGTGGTTATGATTACGCTCGCTATCGCATCGCTCTCGCACTCTCGAATCGCTAAATCGCATTATTATATCAAGTATAACGCTTTACTAAAACGCTTAATATAACTAATTAATATTAACCGAATCGCCAAACGAACACTTAACGCGAAATAAACGAAGAAAGCCCAACTTTTGGGTCAAGTTCGCTCGAACTTGGTGTTACCAAGTTCGGCCGAACTTGACTAGCCCAGTTAACCTTTCCTAAACCTCAAGTTCTCTCGAACTTCACCTCAGCGAGGTCAAGTTCGGTCGAACTTGGCTCTTTCCTCACATTTTCCTACAAGTTCGCGCGAACTAGTACAATTTTGTACAAGTTCGGCCGAACTTGACTCCCAACAGCTCAAATCTTGCCTTCACCTATAAATACTCAGCTCCATACTCTCATTTGAACTTGCTGCAACTTCGCCCAGAGCTCTCAAACCCAAAACTTTTGTGTTCTAAGTAAGAATCAACCCGATTTCAGCTACAACAACGTTTATCAATGTTTTACAAAGGTTTACAACGATTTTGGCACAAGGCATAACTTTCATTTTCATCAAAACTCTTCTATTTACGAAAATATTCATCTTTTTACATAAAACTTCTGTTTTTCACTCAGATCTATGCTTAGATCTGAGCAAAAACCTTTTGAACATTGGTTTTACACAAAATACGGACTTTGATGATGTTTTGTTCATTTTATGATATGAAACGAAGCAATTATCATTCATGATCCCAGATCTGGAAGCACAAGGACGTTTATGTTGGTTTACACAAGCCGGACTAACCCGAACGAACCCGAGTTCGCCCGGATTAGCCCACGCTTTTGTAAAACGGCTAAAACAGCTCTAAACGACCTCTCCGACCTAAGTTTGCTCAGTAGCACAGGGTTGGAGGGATGAACACTCGATTTTACTCAGCAAACGACGCGAAAACGCAAGATTTTGGACCCGAAAACATCAAGTTCGCTCAAGAACCCCAGCTCACTGGTCAAGTTCGACCGAACTTTGGTCAATTTCTCCAAAATCTCTTACAAGTTCGCTCGAACTTGTCTTTTCAGTAAGATCTTCTTATAAGTTCGCCCGAACTTGACAAGTTTCTCAAGAAACTCATCAAGTTTGACCGAACTTGACTCTAAAACACCAAGATCCATACAAGTTCGCTCGAACTTGCGTGTTTACACACAAGTTCGCCCGAACTTGCCTATTGCCCAACTCCAACTTAACTGTTTCAGCTTTTCGGAGACTGATGCACTTCAGTTCGCGTATGCAGGCTGATCCGGCGCTCTTCTCAACTCCTCGCAGATCCCGAACTCTCCTAAAACACACCCACAGTGAGTATACTTGACCCATTTTCGCTTTAACGCATTTTTGGGGTGTTACATACGTTCCTATATCAAAATCACTTCACAAATCAAACTGTTTATCACACGCGAATAATCTGATTATATATGCTCAATACGTGATGCTAGAAACTTGTGACTAGGACTTATTTTTTCAACTTACCTCCTTAGCTAGTATGGTACTATAGTGTGGCTTACACCCGACAGGGTCTAGTCAGGATGGACGCGCAAGCCTTCTCACGGTAGTTAGCATGAGAAATAAGCCTAAGTTAATCTGTGTGAAAATGTTTCGGAGTATCATGATGTGTAGTTAGATTATCTCGCGAACGGTTTCTTTATTATGCTAGTATTACAAAACTCGTATGCTCACCTTTACTTAATTGTATTGACTTGTATTTTAACGTATGTAACAGGTTGGGGATTTATAGATTGGATGCCTTAGATGTTGCATGCATAGTTTAGTTCATTTTATTTTAGTTCGCTTAGAATTGGTTTGTAATAAAATCTAGGGGAGATCGAATTTGATTTATGTTTAAGGGATTTTGTTGAAATCTAATGGTTGTTTTGAAGGTTTTATGAGTTTGATAGTATGGGATATTGAATGTTGAGTATTATCTTTGAAATGGCTGTTATGGAATCTCTTGATCAATCTGATTCGCCTAGTGCCACTACCCGATGATTTCGTCATCTATTGGGGTGTGACAAGTACCATCGTCGTATCCACCATGTTTTAACCACGCTTTTAACGTTTGAGGGTACCATTAGAACTCATTACGATCCCCGTGCAGACCCCAAGATAATCCCGTGTGCACCCGTGGTTAGTTTGGTGTTTGCATGTTTATCGTAACCTGTTTTAAAGGCGCGTAGTAGGGGTAGAAAATGCATTATATCGTGATATACTATATACATTAGTAATAATAATTAGTGTGTGCGCTTAGACTAAGTGCGAGGAGTCGAGAGAGGGATAGAGAGACATCGTTCGTGTGTTGAAGCGATATGAAACAATAGAATGATTATAAAGCATAAGTACTAACGTCGAAGGTAGTACCTTCGTTAATGTTTTCATGCGCCTGGTCGAGGTTGGTGTCGACGTCTTGCTCTGCTGGGGCTGCGGCTTGGGTCGGTGACTCCGGGGGTGTCGACTCATCTTGTTGTCGTGGTCCTGTGCGACATTTGCTGGTGAAGTGGCCGTAACAGTCGCAGTTGTTGCAATAACGGCAGCTGGCTCCGGCCCGGTGGTGATAAGTACACATATGGCACTGGGGATGAGGTCCGGTGTAGTTCCGCCTTTGGTAGAATGGAACTGCTCGAAGAGGTTTAGGATTGAGCGGCTCAGTCGATGAGTAGTTGAGGCTCGAGCATTTTCTCTTGTGGCTGGGCTTGGCGGCAGCTTGCGGTGGAGCGTCGTCGTCGCCGTCGGAATCGTTCTCGGATTCGTTGTTGGAAGCGTCGGACAATTCGACAGTAGCTTGATTCAGGTTCTTGGCGGGATTTTTGGAGAAGAACCCTTCCAATACCCGTTTGTCGTTGATTTCTGCAGCCAGTTGGTAAGTTTCTTCAAAGGTAGCCGGTCTTGCAGCTTCGACAAAATCGCCTACACAATCCGGCAAAGCACGTATGTACTTTTTGATAGCCTTTTCAGGAGTGTCGACTTGATTAGGGCAGATAATGCTAAGCTGTTTGAACCTTGCTGTGAAGCCGGCGTTGTCACCTTAGATCTGCTTTATTTTCCAGAATTCGTTCTCGAGCTTTTGGACTTCGTGGGGAGGACAGTATTCTCTCTTCATAAGCTCCTTCAGTTCCTCCCACAATAATGTGTAAGCTGCGTCGTTCCCACGCTTGATGCGCTCGGCTATCCACCAGTCGAGGGCTCGGGATTGAAATACTCCGGTAGCACAGGTGGTTTGAAAATTCTGAGGGCACCCACTCTGACGAAGGGTAACCTCGATGGCATCAAACCACTGGAGCATTTGAGATATACTTCCTTCACCTGTGAACACCATCGGGTCACAGGCCTTGAATTGCTTGTATGAGAATGTAGACTTCAGTGCGTTGGACTTGGAGTCTTCGGAGGTTTGAGAGTTGCTGCGGGCTTGAACTTGAGTGATAATTTGAGGAATGACCTTGGCCATTTCCTTGGCCACAAGCAAAACAATCCTCTTGTCGGAGTTCCTTCGGGCTTGACGTCGAGCGCTGGAAGCGTTTGAGGACATCTAGACAAAGAGATTTGAAATGAGATTCGATCATAATGATTTTGTAATTGCGATGCGATTTAGCGCGTTAAAAACTTGTTATAGTCGATATAGTAATACGTATTCACATAGGAGCCACATAGGAAACACATATCTCCTAAATTCTCACGTATCCACATAAGCACATGTAACCACATACTATATATGTATATATTTAGATACGTATATACTTGCAGGTTTAGCGCGAGGACGCGGTTAAGAGAGTTATTATGATTTAGTTTTGTTGCGAGTATTAGCTTTTGTTTTGGATTGCGATGGGTGTGCGAGTTGTACGTACGTTTATGGAGCGAAAAGCGATAAATCGAGAAATCGATAAAGCGTAAAAACTTCAATTCGAAAACATATAAGCATAATAAAATTCGATGATGCGTAAAATCGGCGATTGCATGCTTAAAATTAAGATAGCGTTCTGGGTTTTGAGACAGCAACTACCCAAAGTGATTCGACTATTCCTTTGAGTTCAGGCAGGCGCTTTGGCCTAATAGGTATCTGCTCTCACCGCCTCGCGGCTACCGGCATTACCCTTCCAGTTACTACGCATCTCGAGTCATCGAAATTATCGAGACTTTGGTGAGATTTTGAAATCGTTGAGTGGGACGAGTCGTCAAGATTTGGATTTCACCCCTAACTTGATAACTTCGAATCCCTGATTGTGGTTTCCCTCCCGGACCCATCAGGAGGTTTCCACCGGATAGAATGGGAAATTTCCGGTAAGATACAAGAGTATTGAGACAAAACGTGATAAATTTGAAGTGAGGGGGAGACCGGGAATCTTCTTGGGCTATCCTCCGGGGATAAAGGGTTATAAAATTTTTGATGCTCGACATAACAAAAATATTACATCTAGAGATGTAAAATTTATGGAAGATGTTTTCCATTTGCTAATAATGCAACAGAGAAAGGAAGAAATTTTTGTCAATCCTCAAGCTTAGCAAGAGGAAGCTATCACAAAAGAACAACAAAATGGGTCACAACCAATCAATGATTGTGTTGGGCCCAATGTACCACCAACTGAGAATCCAATAGGGCTGGAAACCGAGCCCAGTACATAAACCGAGGGCCAAATAGGGTAGGAAACACCATTAGAAGATCAACAAAATCAAGTGGAATTTGAAGGCACACAAACCGAAAGTTATATCGAGCCTAGTCACGAAAATGAAAGCCCAAATATACAAGATAATCCAGCCACACAAGATGAATTAAATTCTGATTTTTTGGAGAATCTAGATTCTATGATCAATACAGAAGCTTCCGAGTTACCAAGACCGAAAAGAAACAGATCTCGACCAAAGCACCTTGATGGCTATGAAGTTAATTTGCCCCCATCTGTAGATCACGAGCAACCTACCTCCAATCAAGAGTCCTCAACGGTACACCCCTTGGCTTATTTTATTTCTTATGATAAATTCACTGACAAACATAAAGCGTTTTTGGCGGCCATTACTTCAAATAATGAGCCAAAACACTATAACCAAGCTGTACATGATAAACATTGGAGGGAAGCAATGAAAATGGAGATCCAAGCTCTCGAAGAAAATGAGACTTGGACCTTAGAAGAACTATCGAAGGGCAAACAGGCTATTGATTCAAAGTGGGTGTACAAGATAAAATACAAGCCAAATGGAGACGTTGAAAGGTATAAGGCTCGCCTGGTAGCAAAGGGCTTCACACAAATGGAAGGTGTCGACTTCCATGAAACCTTTGCACCCGTTGCCAAGATCGTGACCGTCCGAACTCTTTTAGCTATAGCAGTAAAGCGTGGGTGGCACATCCATCAATTGGATGTCAACAATGCTTTCTTGCATGGAGACCTGCATGAAGACGTCTATATGAAGGTGCCTCAAGGATTTGGAAAAACGGCAGGTAACAAAGTTTGTAAGCTCAAGAAATCCCTATATGGCCTTAAGCAAGCATCGAGGAACTGGTATCAAAAGTTTTCCAATTCCTTATTGGAGATGGGTTTCAAACAAACGGGAGCCGATCATTCTCTATTCACATTCAAAGGCAAGGATGTTTTTATTGCTGCGCTAATTTATGTGGATGATGTCATCATTGTGGGTGATAACTTGAACAAAATACAAGAAACTAAGGTTTTTCTCGACAGAAAGTTTAGTATTAAAGACCTTGGCCCTCTAAAATTCTTCCTAGGGATAAAAGTTGCTAGAATAAAAGAGGGAATGGTGCTTAGTCAACGCAAGTACACCCTTGACATTCTAGAGGATGTCGGCATGATGGGTTGTCTACCGAGCCCATTCCCAATGGAGCAAAATTTGAAACTTGGCAAATGTGATGAAGAAACACGTGTTGACCCAAACCAATATCGAAGACTAATAGGGAGACTTCTCTACTTGCAAGCAACAAGACCTAACATAGCCTACGCAGTAAATGTCTTAAGTCAGTTTGTTGGTGATCCAAGACATAGTCACATGGAGGCTACTAACCGGGTCCTTCGATACCTTAAAGCGACCCCTGGACAAGGTATACTACTTCCTAAAGAGGGCGGTACCATGCTTACGGCCTATTGCGATGCTGATTAGCTAGGGTGTCCAATAACCAGAAGATCCAGAACCGGTTACTTCCTACTTTTGGGAGGAGCTCCTATATCATGGAAATCTAAAAAGCAGTCCGTCGTTTCAAGATCATCAGCCGAAGCCGAATACCGAGCAATGGCGAATCATGTTAGTGAAATTTTATGAATGAGATGGCTTTTAAACGAGCTAGACATACCATCGACAGGGCCAACGTATTTGTTCTGTGACAATCAAGCGGCTCGTCACATAGCAAATAACCCGGTCTTTCATGAACGAACGAAACATGTTGAAATGGACTGTCATTTTGTTCGAGAACGGGTCGAGTCAAGGGAGATACAACCAATGCAGATTGACACCAAAGCTCAAATTGCGGATATCCTAACAAAGCCATTGGGAACGAAACAATTTCATACTCTACTTAGCAAGTTGGGCATTCAGAACCTCCATGCTCCAACTTGAGGGGAGTAAAGATGGGTTATATTCTATTTATTTATTTCCGTATATTTGTTATATATGTAGCCAAATCTCTTTTATTTCTTTCCATGCATATTCCTATTTTGGAGGCTTAGATTATGGATCCCTTGTATGTATATATTGGGATGCCTTCTCCTTTTTTCTTTGTAACGTACTGTAACCTTTTTTTCAAGATTCAATCTAATACCATTACGATTTGTATAAAAAAATCATTCGAGTTTGAGTTAATTTGATTCGCTGCAATAATATAAAGTAACCTTTTAGGAATTAGTGATCCAACTTCAAGAGTTGGAACCAACTATTCGTTTGGCATACCGAGAAAAGAAAAAAGATTTAGGCGAACCACTATATCAAAAAAAAGATTTACACTTCAACCCGAAGACCTTATTCATTAGTTACCCACCAAGTTATTCGCAAGAAAGTGATCTGACATTTTATTATGAAGACGATTCTTGACTATTTTCCTTGCTGAAGATCCATTCTCTGTTGTTGCAGTAGGTTCTACTGGCAGGGTCACATTAGGCGAACCACTATATCAAGCAACTGATAATATGTCTCACTTTTCTATGTTTGTATTCTTTGACATTTCAATATTAAAAAGCTCCAACTGATATAGTTATTGAAGTCTCTTGCTCAGTAAAACTAGCCAATGCTTCTCAATAAGAAGACAAATCTTATATTATTATATATATTAAATATCATACATGAAACTTTTTTGTTTTACATATTGATCACAAAACTTTTATATTTTAACTATTATTTATTATTAAAGGTATAAATTATTATATATATGCATGTCACTTTTTTGTTTCAATATCATCAGATTTAGAGGAACGGTTTTGTCTTGTTTGAGCTTAAATCTTTTCCGATTGATTGACAACTTTTGAACTTAGACTTTTTCTCTAAGTTTTGGTCAAGGAAAATATAGTTGAAATACCATTATGAAGTTTGGTAGGCCTAAATTATCTCCATCGCACATGCATGTGAAATTTTCCATTGCACATGCATGTGAAATATAACTACTTTTAGACTTTTGGTTTACAAACTTATTATTTGATTTGAAGATATCGATGTACCCTTACTGCATAATGTTGTGGCTTTAGTAATGATCATGTAAGTTTAAGACGCTTGTTATAGTTGGTGGGAGAGCCCTGTGAGAGATGACTGTTTTCTTTAAGTCATCAAGCTCGTGTTTTAAGTAGTCACTATGCATGTTGATAGCATACTTTATATTGTCCTTCATATTCATCACATGGAATCCCAAGTCATCTAGTTCATTTATTTATTTATTTGTTTTCGAAATCTCCAATTTGCGCTTTAACCTCTTATGGATGACCTTGCATCAACAACTCTATCATCCAAAATGAGTAACATGTCTTTGGACTCACCTTGACCTTTCTTGGCTCCTTGTCGAGATTTGTGTTGCAGTTCCCTTGAATGGACCCACTCTGGTACCAACTGTCGTAGATTGATTCTTTCGACTCTCATGTGAGGACTTAGATTTGTTATAAGTTAAGCGTTTTACCAACGATGTAGTTATTCATATGACTTTACGGGGAAAACAATATATGTATGCAAAACAGGACTTGTATTACTTGAGAATACTTTTACAAGGAAGCTTTAGAAAGGAGTCTATGTGGCATATTAAAGGTGCCTTGCACAAATGGGTAGCCCTTCTTTTTATATATGGTTTCCTCACTTTAGTATGATACAAAATCTTTCTTTGATTCTATGTATGTATCTAGATTATGGTTTCTAGATGATTCCCAGGTTCCTAGCAATATATTTACTTGAAGGCCAAGAAATTTCCATGGAAATCTCTGTATACACCCAAGCTCCTTCACGATCGTTCTAGACTAATCTATCATGAGCAACACACAGATCTTTCCGGAATTCAGCATAGTGATTTAAATTTAGACGGGTCATTGCATTACGGTGAATTATATTGAATTTGTTTCTCTTTACTGATTTAAGTTGAAATAGATTCAAGTAAAATGTTTTATTGTGATCTCTATTTGTCAGGTATCTTGATCAACTACCACACGAAAAAAACTTTCTGCTACTAGTTGAACAACAAATGGTATCCCTTTTCTTGTACCTCGAAAGCCGCAAGTACCGAAAGAGGACCAAGAGGCCACTTGCCCTAATACACATGTAACATTCTCAATGATATTATTGTTGCTTGAATATGAATAACCCCCTTTTAGTATTTTACATATACCCTTACATGAACTAAAAGTTCACATTAACCTTTTTTGTGTTAGAGAACACATCATAGTGTTTCAGTAGAAAAATGACATGATTAGCTCGTGACCTGTTGAATGATTGTAATTTGGGCTTCATATCACATGTTTGTAAGGGAAAATTATTATATGTGTTATGTTTACAATTTAAGATTCGTCAACATAAGCAAATTGACATGTTTAACATGTATTTTTTTAGAGTGTGTTGCCTATAGAGTAGTAAGGATGAAGGGGTATCCACCAAAAAACACTGGATCTTCCTAAATGTTACATTCACGCCACCTCATCTTTTCCCGCAACTTCCCAAACTCCATTGATTGGGAGGAATCCACGAAAAACTACCATAACTACCAAATACCAAAATGATGTGTGTGTGTGTGAGAGAGAGAGACATTCACCAAATCGGGGAATACATTGGGGAAGCCATCCCGATCTTGGAGCAAATTTTCAAGGTTGCCGAGGACGAGGCGGTGTTCCAGATCAGGGCTGGCGTCTCAAATCCATCCTGATGATCATACCGTGTAACCTAAGATAACGAAGAGAAAAGTCGGAGACATGTTATTCTGAAATAAGATAACATTTGCATATATGGTCCTATTTCTAAATATTGATTTTAATTAAAGTTTTAAACAAATACAACATTTTTTTTTTGAAGGTCTGTTTCTTTTTTTCTTTTACTTCTTGTGGGACTTAAATTTATTAAGTTCCCAACTTAGATGCTCCTAGTAGCTTTGTTTCTCTTGTGAGGCCACCAATCCCAAGAAACAAACAAATACAAGTTTGTCTTTTAAATTTTAACTAAACCTTTTTTCAATGACAAAATATATGTCCTAAAACTATATATAACTACGTAAATTATGTTTGAACCCTTTTGTGGACAGTGGTGTTTGGGTATTAATTAATAGCAACCAAGAATATTAACTGATCGTACGAATATATATATATATATATGATATATACATGCCTGATCATAAGTTGTACATATAATCAAATTTCCGTTTTACTGTTAATTCAATTGCTTAAATTACAGTTATTAGGAATCATGCAAATGATTGTTTAATAAGGTCAAAAATATATTCGAGAGGGTGACTAACACACACATATGACATTTACCGGAGTAGGTATGTCATACTTAAGAACCTATATCCTGGAAGGTGATTCACTCTTTTTTATCGACATTCTACAAATCATTTTTCCAAAATTAGTATAGCATAGTTACATCTTAACATATTCATTTATTAAATAAAACAATTTTTTTGGTTTAGATAAGAAACTATTATATGTCTCTTAGGCTCAAATTATACCCATTAACATCTTTTTAGCTAGACTGAGTGGTAAGCTTCTGATTCCCCTTTAGTAAAGGTCTCACATTTTAACCTTGTCTTCACTAGTTTCTATATCATGACCTCTAGAAGGCCACCTGCCTAAAATATGCTCGGATTTAATTGTTCCTTTTGATTATCATGGTATTAGCCGGGTCTCTTGAGTTCTAGGCAAGCTTCGTATGCCCGACATAGACTAAGGAAACAAACAAGACGCTAAATACTCATAGTTGGTTAACCTATTATGAACAAGATAATTCCAATTAGAACGAGTTCTTATTCATCGAAATGTAACATATTTCATATTTGCCTTGGCAAATGAAGAATATATTAGGACAAAAAGACACATCACACATGTTTTGTAGGGTTCTAATATGTTTGAATTGTTGGCCTTCATATTATAAGGTACAAAATATAAATAAGATTACTTTTATCCCTCATGACTCGACGAAGAATTAGTCGAACTATTAGAGGTAGCAAACAATTTTGAAAAGAAACGATCCGCCAAAACCACATTCGCAGCATCGGATGGATGAAACGCGTCCCAAAATACGTATTCACTTCGATTGTCGCACACATGTGCATACGATAGGCATAATCCTCCTATAGCCGCCTCGACTTTGCAGCATGATGTATTGGACACCTTGAAACCTAAACAGAAATACACATGCTACAAATTAAGTCACTATTCTTTGTTTAGGAACTTTCCTTATTTCGAAATGTTGTTGATCAACCCTAAATGTCTAGGAGATACATGAGCTTACCATATTTTACCGGGTTTTCAACCAAATCCATACCATCTTGATAAGTATCCACAAAAGTAAGTTGTGCTTTTTTGAGCATGGCATTTAGAACATTTATCAACTTTTGCACTTTGGAGTTAAACTGAACCACCCATTCGTTCACTTGTTGCAAGCATTGATTCGTGGATGATTGCGCTCGTTGTGAAGGAATGCATCCAAGAGGTCCAAGCCCAAGAAATATCATCTTGTGTGCCCCGAGCAAGTAAAGCCTCTTTCATCACCAAAAACAAAACATACATAAGTTTTAGGTGTAACAAATGTTAGGTTGTTGGTTTCTCTAGATTTGTCATGCTTACCGTTAATTGCTCGGCTAGTTTCAACTCTAAAATCCCCAAAAACTCGTCGTGGGTGTACCGTCTACTATAGGGAAGAAACGGTTGCAAGAAATTGTTGATGTAATCGTTGCTACCTATCGAAAGCCCAAAAACATAAAGTGGTGATCTCAATAAACTGTAAAAGAGTTCAAAATAACTGAAAACTGTATTCGTGACTAAAAGATTATGCGTGTAACGAATTATTGAAGATCAGAGAGATTATGATAAAGATAATAATGATAAAACTAACCAACTAATGATAATGATATATTAGTCGTTTTTAACTTAAAAATAAAATGATCAAATGGTTACAAAATAAGTGCTTTTCACCTCTTACCCATTGCAATGAAGTAGATGGCCTCATGTAAAAGACTAATAGCAGACTCTTCTCCTATCTTCTTCTTGATCACCCTTGTTGTGTTCTCAAAACAACCTATTTGATCGTCGAACGATATTCTTTCAATCTGTAAACCAATGAATCACTCCCATAAAAACAAGAAAAAAACAAACACAATTACACTCCAAAAATGAAAAAAAAAATCTTACAAAATAGATTCCGGTGTCATTCAGAATCCCAGCACCACCAGATGCATAGTTAACCCCTTTCAAGACCGCATCATCTTCGTGATTTAACGAAAGATAAGGTGGTGGAGATGGAATTCCAAGCTTCTGAGCTGCGATGAAAGCAAAAAAGCATCAAAAAGAAATTTTGTTTAACTTGTAATGAGAACATGCTTACTTACATATAATATCAGCAATGGTTCGGCCATTACTGAAGCGGCCAGTGGGTGTTCGGTTGGTGTAATCGATGCCATAGAAGGGAAAATCTGATCTAGCAAGTGAGTATCTCAAGTAGTTATTGTTGCCAACTTCTGTTAAAGAATCACCAAAGATGAAGGTGACTAGTGAAGTGTTATTAGCTGCGATTGCAACGATTGGAGCCATGAAAACTGCTAGAATTATAGACATGGTTGTTGGGTCTTATTTTATCGTTGGTTTTGTTGTAAATTATTGTGGCAAGATTTTATAGGAATTTGTGGGGTTTTAGTGAATTTTTTTTTTTAAGGGGGTTAAAAAGTTGGTTGTGTTGGTTAAGTTGTTACTTGAAGCAGGTTTTGTTTTGGGATTTATTTTTGGTTCCTTACACATATAGATGTTTGGGATTAAGCCTGAGAATCACTACTACACGTACCCACTAATTAATATATGGGTTGATCTGAATAAAAAAATGTATATACACATTTCCGCGACATACTTGACTCAAATTAACCAACGGGTTAAGTTAGAATAGGCCACTCTTATTACGCTTGATAACTTAAAAAAAGGTTCAAATGGGGACCAATACTCACGACCATTGTTAGTCACCACCACCTGCTGGTCATCACCTTAACGTTGGGCGTCGCGGCGCACCATAGATGCAATTGCCACTACCACCACCCTAGCCAATGTCGTCTGCAATGCGACAACCGCTGACACCAACAATACTACCCCAACCACCAACAAAACCATTATCGTCAGCAATGAAGCCTTTGCTGACACAACCACCTCCGCCACCTTCTCTAGTTCGTTGCATCCGTGCAATCATTGCCGCCGTCTACGTTGGGTCTTCGCTTCCGCGTTCAATATCCGTCGTCGCCGGCCTCCATAATAATAAATATAGAACATGAATCTATTTTAATACAATTGTTAAAAAGTGACACATTACAACTTAAGCTAATTTTAATCCTACCAATTTTGTCTCAAACCAAAGTCAATACTATATTATATGTCCTTAACACCAGCCATAATAAAGAACTCTAAAAACATGTCTAGTCCATTGTCGCATCATAAAATCGCTCATTCTTCAAAAACACCAAAACTAACTCAATGAAGAAATCTAAAAACACTCACAACCATTGTCACATCATCACCACTTTTTTAATATTTAACCACTCATTTACACCACACATTCTTTCTTTATATATTATGTATATTTAAGAGTTAATTATGTTTTTCGTCCTGTGTTATATATTATGTACATTTAAGAGTTAATTACATTTTTCGTCCCTATGATTTGTTAAAAATCACTATTTCAGTCCATCAGTTTAAAAATTGACAAAACAATCCTTGCGGTTTCACTTTTGTAACAATTACGGTCCATGTACTCAAAATGCAAAACCAAGTAATGTAAGAGACTTCACATGCTCGTCCTAGCAGAATTGTTGACAAGAGGCTACCTGCCATTAGTCTATAATCGTCTCTTTTAGTGGTATAATATTTTCATTTTCCCAAAAAAAAATTATAACCAAAAAGTAACTCACAAACGAATCAAGTAAAAATAGTTAAGGAATCTTAAATTCTTTCAATCGTTCAATTGGTTAATTCGATTACGATCCGGTTAACAGGTTAAATTTGCTCACCCCTAAGTACATTATTCATAATTCTATTTCTGGGTGCGACAAAGTATATATATGATCACCATAACAACATGCTACATTTAGCTTTTGGCTTATGCTTCACATATACCATTTTAGCATACATGCACAAAGCCGATAATCACCACCGCATAACACCACATCATCCATATCTCATCTCCTATAAAAACAAGCTAGCTCTCCTAGTAATAACAAGCATCCATAAAAATGAAGATACCTTTCTTTCTTTTCATCGTACTCTCCACACTCTCACTTTCTTCCGCCCAATCTCCATCTGCTGTCCTTGACATCAACCAAAACTTCCTTAGATCAGGCCGAAGCTACTACATCTTGCCCGTCATACGCGGCAGGGGAGGTGGCATAACTCTAACCCCAACAACAAGAAACCAAACATGCCCACTTGATGTGGCCCAAGAAAACAACGAACTTAGAAACGGGTTACCGTTGACTTTCATACCAGTCAACGCTAACAAAGATGGCATCATTCGTGAATCCACTGATCTTAACATTAAGTTCTCGGGTGCAAAAACTTGCGGCCAGCCTGCGATTTGGAGGGTTGAGGTTGTGAACGGGCAGCGGTTTGTATCAAGCCGTGGGACCTTAGGGAATCCTGGCTTGGAAACGATAAGTAATTGGTTCAAGATAGAGAAGTATGGTGGCGATGGTTATAAGCTTGTGTTCTGCCCTGCGGTGTGCAAAACTTGCAAGCCATTTTGTGGTGATATAGGTTCTAGGATCACTAAAAATGGACGTAGGAGTTTGGTTGTGAGTAACGAGCCTCTTATGGTCATGTTCAAGAAGGTGTGATGACTATATGCCCCATCATGAATGGTTAAAATGCCTGTTTTTTATGTACATGTAATAATAACAGGTTTCCTGTGTACTAGATGTTATAATATGATCAATAAAACATAACTATATACTAATAACAGTAATTTTATGACACTTTTCCTACGCAAACCAATTTGTCGCCTTTTTGTAGCTTTTTTTTGTCACAAAACTAAGACCCCTTCTTGTTTGTTGGAATTTCGTAGAAAAAGTGTCAGCATTTTCGTTTGTAGGAAATTCTGGTAGGAATTGTAGCAGTTTTCTAGTAGCATCTTTCTTCTGAAGAAAAATATACCAAAAACCATACTATACATGATTGCATCTTTAGAAACATGCATGCCATCAAGTTAAAACCTTGTTACTCAACAAACTTCAACACCAAAAAGGCTTTTTTAGTCATAATCAAAATCGAAATCTATACGTGTTAGTGTGTTACCAATTCTCCAAAATTCAAGAAATAACAACTAAGTGTCGTCCCTGAGATTTAGAGGCTCTATATACGTCTGTACAACAAGTAAGAAGGGACCCTTTAAAAGATAGAATTTTATATACGTATAAGCAAAATTCATTAGTACGGCGTTAATTGTTATAACAATAAACAAAACAAAATTACTTAGCAATTGTTAATTAGGGTAAATTATTTAAGTGTTTAAAAGGGTCAAAAGGGTATTGGTTATTTGGTTTAAGTAGATTGTTATTGACTAATTGGCCTCCTAGAACATGAAATTGCTATTAACTCAATTCATTTTATATATAATAATAATCAACTTACTATGTCTCTACCTAAACGAGAAATAATAACCGGGCTCATTAGAACATGGACCCTGTGCGGTCACCCACCCTGCAAACTCTCTAAGACGCTCCTGAGTCTGCATGTGATAGTTGTATGTTATATAGTAGGTAATTTTTTGTTTGATCTTTCTGAATTATGTAATCACTTTTAAATGAAGTATTTCTACCATTGCATCTACAAGTAGAAATGTAGTTACTGTTGATGATCAACAATAACTTAGTTATTGTTAATGACTGGATTTTGTCTAGCAATAACTTAGTTACTACTTATTGCTTTAAGATGATCGAAAGTAACTTGCTCCTACTTGTTACTTCAAATGGGTTCTCTTTGTTTATTTTTTTGAACTGTGACTTTCATTTTTAAGAGCAATGTCACACGCGAAACTTGCGGCCCTAGCCAAGATCTGCCCAGACTTACGTTGTCTTAACCGGTTCTCTTTGTTTATAAAGCAACTTCCAAGATACAATGATTTTCCGTCCTTTTCAAGTCGACATTCTATAAGTCACCATCCACTATTCAAACACATATACCTACCAAGCGTGTCGTAAAGGATTTTAACCATTCTTGTATAAAAGCATTGTAAATAATTGAAAATTTTAAGCTTTTTATTAAAATGAGGCATTTGACATGTCAAATTTCAATATAGCGCAGCAAATTGTATCACCTTGGCGCAACTGATTTAAAATGGTGGAGCAAAATGAATCCCATTGATGCAGCAGACAAACGTGGGGCAGTAGTTCGGCGCAACAAATTATTTTCTTGGCGCAAGATATATGGTGATTTTCGCTACTTAAATTGGTTCCGAATTTCCTCCTTTGTACTCATAGCTTTGTTCAAACCAAACATGATCTTTACCTTGAAGTCATATGTTCTACAATCTACACATTTTATTGTCCAGTGAATTATCTGATCAATATTATATACAAGTAATCATATATAGATCAACACAGGATTTTGGTCTTTCTAAAACCATCCAAGAAAATATTATATTCTTATAAAAAAAAGCAATAAAGCATGCTACATCTAGCATTATCTGGCATTAGTTGTGCTTCATATCTGACATTGATGTATACACATTTTGACATAGATGTATATCACACATCATTCATAATTCTATTTATGGATTATATGACTATCATAACTTGCTAGTTACTACATTTAGCTTTAGCTTGTGCTTCACATCAGCCATTGATGTATGCGTTTGACATTCGTGTGTGAAGTTGATAAATTTCCGCCGCATGACACCACATCATAGATAATCTTCTTTATGTCCCCTCTTCTACACCCTTAAAAACGGCAACTGTAAGATACTTCTTTACAATGAAGATATTACTCTTAGCTTTCATCGTCTTCTCCATGCTCTCACTCTCCTCCGCCCAATCTTCATCTTCTGTCCTTGACATCAACCGCAATTTCCTAAGATATGGCACAGGCTACTACATCCTGCCCGTCATACGTGGCAGGGGAGGCGGCATAGCCCTAACACCCACATCACTAAACCAAAAATGCCCGCTTAACGTGGTCCAAGAAAGCATTGATGATAGAAACGGGCTACCATTGAGTTTCATACCAGCCAACACTACAAAAGATGCCATCATTCGTGAATCCAGTGATCTTAACATTATGTTCCCGAGTGTAACCATTTGTGGCCAGCCTCCGGTTTGGAGGCTCGAGGCTATGAACGGGCAAGGGATTGTGTCAAGCCGTGGAACCTCAGGGAGTCCTGGCAGGGATACCTTAGGCAATTGGTTCAAGATAGAGAAGTATGGCGGCAATGGTTATAAGCTCGTTTACTGCCCTGCGGTGTGCAACACTTGCAAGCCAGTTTGTGGTGATATTGGTGTGGCTAAAAGTGGGCGTAGAAGTCTGATTTTGAGTAAGGAGCCTCTGATAGTCATGTTTAAGAAGGCATGACGACTTTATTTCTCATCAAGAATGGTTTAACATACTTGTGTTCTAGTACATGTAATAATAAAAGGTTGTCCTGTGTCGATGTTGTAAACGTTATAAAATGATCAATAAAACGCAACCATATACAAGGATTCTATATTCTGTAGAAAAGCAAAACATAGCACCAAAAAGTTTTTTGTATAGTATAATTCAATTCAAGATATAACTCACATCTTGTTGATTCAAAATGGTATGTTATAAATTCAAGATATAATATTCACAATATTAGTGAAGAGTGTGAAACATGTTGGTGCCTCCTGGGGCTATAGCACCTCTTTAATTAGATGTTAGTATTCATGGAATTTCACATGTTATGTTGTCTACCATGACCAACTCAACCATTTTTAGGCGTAAAGCGAAATGAAATGAAGTGCAGCCAAAAGGGACACGACAAAAACAATGGCACCACAGTCGATAGCACGTAAAGACCGTGCATTAATAGTCCAGTCCCTCACAAAAGTTTCAAGAATAAAACAAGTTCACGGTTCAACTTAACATTCAATTATATCAACACATATGATCCACATATATAACCCACACAAAGTTGAAGAGTATCATAAATGAAACTGATTGTTCTTGAATTTGTTTATAAAAAACCCAAACAAGCTTGATGCAGAGTTTATCTATAATTTGAATTTTAAAAGATTATATGTTTTATCTTTTATTTAGTAATGCTTATCTCTAAAGTTGTTAGGGTCTAGTATAAATAGTGGTCTTGGTGAACGTTTATGGGAAGTTTTTGATTGATTTTGAATAATAAGAACTTTGTTCTTGAACCTATGGTTCGTTTTTATCGTCTTTGATTACCAATTGTTCTTGAGCCATTTGATTGCACGCGAAATTGCATCAAAGCTTTTATAGATAACTTAAAGGTTTAAAAAAAATAGTTTAAGCCTCTACAATTATAAGTCGAAGAAAATATAAAATAAGTTAAAATAGGTCTAAACAAACAGAGGGGGTGACCAACACTTAGAGAAGAAAACAAGACCTTTTATCACTTAGACTAACACTTAACTAAGATTTTTTTACGCGATTTTACCAACACCAACACTTCACTTAGATTTCTACGCAACTTTACCAACACCAACACTTCACTTAGATTTCTACGCAACTTTACCAAGTCCATACTCAATCGCACTCTAACATTGAATTAGCTCAGTTAAAATGTAAAAGAAAAAATAAAGTTTGGCATACCATGACGGATATAAGATTCTTAGAGAGAGGACAGATGAATCACAGACATGCACGGTCCATTGATGCCATATATAGTTAAAATTGATTTAGAATTTCCACATTTATAGTGTTACAGTCGTAGCTTGGCTGCAAACCAAACATGGCCTCAACCTTGGAGACACATAATCTACAATCTACATATTACATTGACCAGCAAATATAAGTAACCATTTTAAATAAGCATAAGCTTTTTAGTTTTATAGGAAGCCCTTCTACATCTGGCATTAATTACCTTCGGCATAGATGTTATATTATAAATCATTTGGTTACGACTTTTAAATACTAGCTAGTTGCTACATTTAGCCTTGGCTTGTCCTGCACATTTGCCATTGATGACATCCTTGTATGAAGTTGATAAAGACCACCACAAAACACCAAATCATCGATAATCTTCCTCAAGTCCAGTCTCATATAAACACAAGCCAGATATCCGTGTAACCCTTGAAAACGAACAGACGGCAATAATATCGTTATGCACAATGAAGATAACATTCTTTGTATTCATCGTCTCCTCCATGCTCACTTTCTTCCACCCAATCTTCACCTTCTGTTCTTAACATCGTTCGTAACTTTCTCAAATCTGAACAAAGCTACATCTTACCTGTCATACACGAAGGAGAGGCGCCATAACCCTTGCCCCCACATCAATAGGGCAAACATGCCCGCATGACGTGATCCAAGAAAACAATGATGTGAAAAACGGGTTACCGATGACTTTCATACCACTAGCAAAGATGGCATCATTTGTGAATCCACTGATCTAAACATTCCGTTCCCGGGTGTAACAATTTGTGTCCATGCCTGCAGTTTGGAGGCTTGAGGTTATGAACGAGCAATGGTTCTTCTCAAGCCATGGAACCGTAGGGAATCCTGGCAGGGATACCTTATTCAATTGGTTCAAGATAGAGTAGTATGGCACCAATGGTTATAAGCTTGTTTACTGCCCTACGGTGTGCAACACCTGCAGTCCGATTTGGGGTGATATTAATGCGAACGTAGAAGTCTGATTGTGAGCAAGGAACCCCTAATGAACTGTTAAAGAGAGCATGATGACTTTATTCATCATCATGAACTGTTACATACTCGTGTTACAATTACATGTGATAATAACAGGTTGTCTATTCCCAAATGTTATAAAACGCTCAATTAAAACACAACCATATACAAGGATACTATGTTCTATAGAAAAACATGCCAAGAACAATATCAGGGTTCTACCATTAGAAAGCATATGCAACAAAGCTAAAAAACAAATTTACTCCACAAGCAGAAATCTTCAACCGTTACTGAATTTTCAAAAACTTGAGAAATAACAACTAACTCTGCATAGCATGGTAGTTCTCTAGTTCCTTATCGAGTTCATCCGCAGACTTGTCCACAGCTGGTTTCCTCCCTCTACCACGACCCCGCCCACCACTTTGACCTCGACCGCGCCCACGACCACCACCAATGCCGCCACGCATGTTTGTCATACCCCCACGTCCGTTCCTTACACCTCCACGGTTTCTATCCCGAAAAAAGAAACAATATACATATATAAAATCTCAAAAACAGTTTTCAGGAATCCAGATCATAGATAAAGAGCTATCACAAAGGCTTACACAAATGCACGATTAGCTGCAATTGCTCCTATACCCCAGCCCATTCTTGACCTGCAAGGGATCAAGTAATGTTAGCTACTTAGATCACAGCGTTCGCAACCAAAAACGGTAATTGTTAAATTTTCATTTTCATATATAAATAAATGATGCTATCAGTTCTGCTCAAAAGGCTTTCCTTATAGTTTAAATCTAGAAGTTACCTTCTATAAAGATGGTTACTCTTCTATTGTCATGGTCAAGAAAAGAAAGAGTAAAGCAACACAAATAAGTAAATAAAAAAATTATGAGAAAACTAACGTACGTCATCACAACAGTTCTCTGACCATTTAGACCTCCAACAACATTAACACGAGCAGAAACAGGAGTCTTAGTGTTGAAGCCTTCAATTTCAATCTTCATAGGTTTCCCATCCAATTGTACATTGTTATACCGCTTTAGTGCCTGGAAAGCATCGCTTCTTCTAGCAAACAAGACTTCAGCTGAACCCTGTACAACAAGAGTTTGTTGGTAAGAACTACATTATACTGTCTAGCTGTACTCTTCACAACAAATGTGCTAAGAGTGATAGAGACTTACACTTGGACGGCCGTATTTGTCATAATGAATCGCGTATCTTTTCAGCTCCCCAATCTCAGAGAAAAGTTCCTAGAGTTTAAAATCCATCGTCAAGAAACTAAAGAAGAAAACTTGATAGGATGAGGCACATGAAATACGTATAGTGAAACTGCTTATAATGTACCCTAATATCTTCACTTGTCACTCCGATGTCCAAGTTGGAAACGTTTAACTTTGCACCGTTATCAAACCCTGGAACGCCTGCTGCGGTTAAACTCTCTTCAAGCAAGTTGCGCTGCCAAGCGGAATTCTTCGGTTTGCGGAAAGACTGGAGCAAGCATACCAAAAAAAGTACAAGTTGGGACAAAGTCAGTCTATTACCATAAGTTAAACAATGCACCGTTCTTCATGACTTATTCGTTTATCATGGCATCATGAAGGAACCCAGAAACATTCAAATATTGAAATGATGAAATACTATTGAAGTATGTGGAGCTACACTAAACCCACTGCATAAAAAGTTTTGCTATTGTATAGAAACAAGCTCCAGTTCTGAGGTTCAGGCGAAGGAATCCCCTTTGCGAAAACACCATGAACTAGGAGAGTAACTGATAATTTTGCTGGTGAGATATCCCAGATATAGCAATAGAATCCATCTTATATCCCCATCTAGAAAATAAGTAATGATGCGAGTAAATTGACAACAGATAGATAGGCATGATTAGATTTTATAAACGAGTATAGAAAATTTGGCCCCTCGAAATTCAACTGTTTGAACTTTTGGTTATTTGTAATGACGAAGCTCCTTTACATGATGTAGCTAGCAAGCAAGCAATCTAACACAGGAATCACATCAAAGAACTTCCGTATCATCGAGCAGATGCATAAGGAAACCCTCGATGCAACTGAAAATATGGGATCCATGAACAAATGAAGTAGAGAATGACTATTCTTTAGTAGCAGATCTGATATGAACTTCACCACGAAGATAGCAGTGTCAAATACTCCTCACGTTTGAATTTCTAAGACAATGTTACGAGGTCCGCAAGTTTGGGTTCCTACTCAATTCTTAATCAAAAGCATAAGATATCCATAAATTTTGGGCTTGCCTTGGCAATAGCGTAAGCTGATGACCGAGCACTGACACCAAGGGGACCTCTGCGAGGTGGCCCTGTTGGTCTTCCACCACCAAATGACCTTTGTTGACCTCGGCCACCACGAGCCCTACCTCGACCTCTACCTCTAACAGCAGTACGCCGATTCTTAATCATATCATCAAGCGACATATCCAAAGATGACATTGCAAAGAACGCTGCAAAACAAGTAAACGACCTGTCAAACACCAACACTTATAAGTGATTGACACCGAAACTCATAAGTGAATTAGATTTACGTGTCCCCTTCAAATAACATCAACAGAGCATAGTTATGCAACATGAGAATATGTACCAAAGTTAAACATAAATAATAAAGGTTATATCATAATACAACTATATATGAATGCATTATATGCTTACTATCACAACATTACATTATATTATACTTACACTGATAAGTCATTGCAGCAATGATGCCTGGAAGTTTGAGGAATGAATAATTACTAGTGCTTACTAATTTAGTTATACCTATTTACAAATCCTAAATTCCAAGCTTATATAGCCTCAAAAGTAAACTAAAATACACATAATCACAAATATATTCAAATCATGTATTTGCAAGTTCAACTACCTAGCATAACTCTATTGCTTTTGTAGATTATTATGCTTGTTGCTTTAAAATTGACTAAATTACAGATATAATAAGCATTCACCAGCTCAGATAAAATTTGAACAAAAACAAACAAGATCTACAGTGAAAAACATCAATAAACATTCAAATCTCACTACGAAACAGATTACGAACAAAAACACTACATCAGATCCGTATATGTGAGATTCATAACTCTGCTGAGACAATTTAACGATTAATTCGTATAAATATATAAAACCTACAGGAAATCAACTGGTAACGTGAATTTACCTGAAGATTGTTACAGATCTGAGTCGATACGATATGTGAGAGACGAACTTTGGATGATGGATGCAGGTAGATGAAGGATTATACGGTGAGGAGCAAAGAGGTGCCTGTGATTTGTGGAGATTGTGATGAATGAAGCTAGTGGATTGAATTAGGGTTTGAAAAGGATCGAAGAGATTGACGAAGATATTTTGGTAAATGGGGCTAGGGTTTTGTACAGCCTTGCCGGGCTATTCTGGGCCCGGTCAACTCTCCTTTCTTCGTTGCTAAGTTCTTTGGTCGAAAACGAACCGAACAGCATGCGAACCATTTGATAGGAAGTTCGTTTACGTTCGTTCGTTTTATAGTAAAAGAACATAAATAATAATTTCGTTTGATTATTTGAAAAGGCGAGCATGAACATAAGTTTTGCTCGTTCAATTATGTTCATAAACATTTGATAATTTGTTTGTAAACGTTCATTCAGTTTGTGTGTTTGGATTGTTTATCAAAGATTTTTGTACATTTATGTGTTTTATCTAGACAATTTATATTCTTTAACTTTTTTTCTTTTATTCCCCTAAAAATTAAAATAGAAAGTTATATTCTTACCTTTTTTATGCACTGATTTCCTTTCATTCTTCATTATTCACATAAAAAAAACTATGGACATCTGCTTCACGATCAGGGCTTCAAGTTCCAACCGTTGCTCCCACCATCATTCACCTTTGCCCTACGTCGCCTTCTTCGGTTTTATTTGTGTTCGTAAACACGCTAATTTCCTTTATGAACGAACATGAACAAATAATCTTGTTTGGCATGTGTGTTCATGAGCATATTTATTTCCTTAACAATAGAACATGAAAAAGGTTTTGTTCATATTTATTTATGTTCGTTCGATTCGTTTAAAGCCTTATTCGTTTGTTTACTAAATTAATTAGTCATTTAAGTCCTTAGCATTTGAATTCTCATAATTAAATCGTGCCGATAATTATACTTATATCAAAAGGTTAAATAGTTTTATGTGCTAAAATGCATCTGATGAGTGAGTTGATTTTAAGTGACAACCATTATCTTTCTTTTCGGCTTATATATACACAGGGTAGGTTATTGTAAAAAAGACCAAAGGTGTGAGAAGGGTAAGAAAGAATCTCAGCTATTAAATCTAAATTAATTGAAAAGAGTAATCAGGTAATTTTATCATTGATTTAATTAATTCAAAATCTTCCATAAACCGCCACCCTAATTTATAGAAATACCGAATAACACTGCAAACACCATTCAGCACGTATATATAACACCATTCAATAATTATATAACACCCTTCAATAAGTATATAACACCCTTCAATAAGTATGTAACACCATTTTAAAGTTCTCTATAAAAACACTACGAATAACACTACAACAACCATTCAGCGTATATATAACACCATTCAATAATTATATACCCACCATTCAATAAGTATATAACACCATTCAATAATTATATAACACCATTAAACACATATATAACACCATTCAATAAGTATCTAACACCATTCAATAATTATATAACACACATGAACTGAAACAAAAAATCATTAACTGAAACATTCGATTGAACGTAAAAAAAATTTTCTGTATATAAGTATAGTAATATGGTACTCATATTAAAGATTAGAAAACACTCGTTATTATGGTGTAATTTAAAAAAAACGAGTTACGTGTAAAAAGTTATTGGCGTTTAAAAAATAAAAGGGGAACTTGCATGTGGATTGCATGTGACTTTCTAAAATAAAAATATTAATTTTACCTTTATACCCTTATTTTAGAAAATTAATTATTTTAATTGTTATACTATTTACAAGATTGCCATCAAGATCTCAAGCATTAGATTAAAGATCTAATGGTTTAGATTCTTTTTTACCATTCTCACACTTTGACTTTTTTTACAGGATCCTCTACCTATATACACACACACATATATATATATATATATATATATATATATATATATATAACATATTAGTTACAGAAAACAACATTTGTTAAATATATACATATGCAAGGATATTAGTTAAAAAAACATTTTTAAAATGATGAAAAAATAAAAATAAAAATCTCTTGTTTAAATGTAGTTTTCTTAAAGTATTCTAGAGTATTTTAAGTTTTATACTAATCGCTATCCTATATATCTCTAAACATTTAAGTTACAAAAAAAATAAGTTGGGTAAGGTGGTTAGGTGTTGTGTTGTTAACCTCTAGATTATAAGTTCAAATCTCACATCACAAATGTTTTTTTGTTGGATTTATTTATTTTTTAGCATGGTGAGTGCAAGATTTGAACCCATAACCTTTGGGTTAACTACATAATACTTAACCACTTGACCGACTTGTTTTCCTTGTAGCTCATATGTTTGTATACGTATATATGTATATAGGTTAACTACATAATACTTAACCACTTGACCGACTTGTTTTCCTTGTAGCTCATATTTGTATACGTATATATGTATATAAGAATGCTGCAAAAAAGGAAGATAACGGACTTAACACCTATTTATTGATCATCTGCATTTTAGCCCCACTTCTTTTGTCTAATACAATATATAAATCTTTTACATATTAGTTTTTTCTTAAAAACAAAACATAAGAAGTTTTTATGGTACGACTCATTTCAAATTACGACGTAAGTTTTTTGTAGTTACGTTTCGATGTTTACGTCCAATTCACCGTCACATCGAACCAGATATGTCTAGTATCGTATCTAATATAAATATCTTTAAATGTATAGTATTGAATTTGTAAAAACTGTTTATATAAATATCTTTAAATGAATAGTATTAAATTTGTAAAAACTGTTAATATAAATAAGACTTAATTACATCAGGCGTATATATGTAATATGTTTTACGTATATATAAGATTGGTTCTCACTATTTGTGATACTAACACGTTTTGTCCTTCAATTACACATCTTGTTGTAAAAATAATAAATAACTACATAATAAAAGATAATAATAAACAAACCAAAGTCTCTTGTATGGCCCCACCCTTTGTTGTCCTCGTAATTTATTGTAACTAGCAAAAATATCCGCACTACGCATGGGGTTTTGCTCTGTATCAATACAGTTTGATTGGAAATATTACATGTACACTTTAGATATCGAGCCACTCACATGACATTAATACTAAAAAAGTAAAAAAATTACAAATACGCACCTAAAATATATTAATATACCAATCATTAATAAGATCAATAATATTAATATATACAATTACTTATATTATATAGAATTTAGTTATATATCTATATTTTCAAAAATATATTAAGAGATGTTAATATACTACATATTATTAATCTTATATGTCTATTAATATGATAAATATACTATAATAATGAAATAGAAACGTAAATAATTTATAAATTTATAAAAATAATAAAAGGGAAAGAAATAAAAAGAAAAGCAAAAAAGAGTATAGGATTATATTATATATATATATATATATATATATATATATAATAATTTACACAAATTTACATGATAAATATACTATAATAATGTAATAGTAACCTAAACAATTTAGGAGATCCTATAAAAAGTAATTGTAGGGAAAGAGCTGAAAAGAAACCCAAAAAAATAAAAGGAAAATTTATAAAAAAATTAAATAGACCAATAAGAAAAGAACACTATTTACCAAACTTAAAAAAAATAAAAAGGAAAATTTATAAAAAAAAAATAGACACCAATAAGAAAAGAACACTATTTACCAAACTTATAATTGTTACATTATAATTATAATTATAATTATAATTATAAATTATAATTACAATATAGTATAATTATAATTATATATAATTATATACAATTATAATTGTAATTGTAATTATAATATAAGATAATATGGTATAATTACTAAAACTGATTACTAATACTAATTACTAATAATGCATACCATCAACCACATATCTTTAACAAATGGAGCACATGATAACCTAAAAAAAGAACACAATAATCATACGAACTAACAATCACATATATGGAACAAAATGTAAAGGAGCTAAAGTTCTTACTCTCGAAGCCCTATCAAAGCACTAATGCTTTGCATTCCCACTCAAACAAATATATTCAAGTTTCCATTTGTGCCACATCATTTCTTTCCGTTTACATCAATTGATAGAACAATGAAACTTTGACACTCTCACATTAACAACATAATATCATCATTTGGTACCATTGTATCCATTATCAATGTTCATATGTGTCCAATTAGTAACAACAATGAATGATCAGAATAAATTTGATTATTCATCCATCTTGTCCTCATCTAACGGAGTCTAAGGCCAATTTAGGGATGAATGTGTTTGATAAACTAATGAGGTATTCTGTTATGTCACGTTTAGGGCAAGTGTTGTAGCGGTCCTATGCGTGCATGTTGTGTCTTGTGTGCTCTTGTTGTTTGTGAGATACACGTACACGAGATCTTGATCATCATGGATCAATCATAGTTGTTTGTGTTTACTATGATTGGCATAACTTCTTTCTGCATCGCCACCACAGAGCTTAAAATAGCGTCAACGTATGAATCAACGTCCATGGATCCCAATTCGAAAAAGAGATGCTAGACACTATAAAATTGATGTAAAATAACAACAATAAAATTAATGTAAAAAAAACCTAACAAAGTTATAGATTATTAAGAAATAAAACGAGCTTAACAACCTTGGAAACACGAAACATGCTAGGGTTTTATGTAATTTCTAGTAGAGGGGAGACTAACTCATACATGTCATATGGGATGTGTATTTGCATACGTCTTTCATCTTTGGTAGTTGGGTATACGACGCCGTATGAACTTCTTCCCTCGCAATTCTCACCAATACTCGCGGCAATTGATTGATGCCTCTTTTTCCGCCAATGAAGTGAACCGCCGTTAGTCCGCTCACCGACGCAAAAACACCTCCGATTGTCCAAAGAAACGACATGAAAACCAGAAATCAAGCCAAGCGAAAGATTCAATCAACTGGTATATACTTTATCCATTATACCCATATGTTTATTTCAATATACGTAGTATTTACTTTGTTTTGTGTAATTGCACATACATTTACAAGTTCAATTTCGGAAAATAATTACAAGCCCTAGGCCCCTGCCATTTGATTACGTATTTCACACTTGATTCGAGGATTGTTATGCCTGAGAAGATAAACAATTTTATTTATTTGATAAGGGGTCTAATGATGGGTGATAAAAGTTGGATGAGGGCTAGAATATAGTTAGTTATTCAGTCATTTTGTAAACACATTTGATGATGAAAAGTGGATGAATTTTGGGGTTTTCTTTCTTTTCATTTTGCAGGTGAAGATGAAGTATCTGCACATGACCCAAAAGCAAATGGTATTATTGGTTTATATACTTAATATTTTGATTGTAAGTTAAGACAAAAGAAATTCAAGTTAAGTGAAAATGCAAGTAGGAAATGTGGAGTATAGTTTTACTTGAATCCATATCTTTAAATTACTGCTAATTCTTGAAATTGAAGTCTTACACTGGTCGGTCAGCGTATCCATGGTTCGCTTAGGCAGTTTTGGAATCATACATTTTCAAACGCTGACCTATAACCCTTAAACCATCTTCTACACAGATATTTGGAATTCGAGAAAATAATTTTAACAGAAATGTGATTGTTATAAATGATGGTTACTGCTGTTAAAATTACATTTCGCTCAATGGTGATTGGTGTCATTTTCTGTTGAAAGGATTTGTGACTAACTTTTCATGAACAATTGCAATGTGACATGAACGGTGCATCTATCTATATAATACATTTTATTGGTATTAAAGACAAATATAAATAAGAGTTTCCGTCCCTGTGGCTTACTCCCGATCGCACATTAATCGACCATTCCCGTACCTGTGGTTGTTGATTTGAATCAATAACATCCCTGTTAACATTTGCTGTTAGTTGACCGGGGCAAAGGTGTCTTTTACTTTTTAATTTTAAGGGCAATTTGGTCATTTTGTATACTACACCTTTTTTGCTCTAATATGGAACAAGAGCTCGATGACGGCAAGTTTTGGCTGCCTGTTGAGTTTCTGGATGAAGAAGATGTGGTTATGGACGTCAAGAACGGAAGAATCACAACGAAGAACAAGGTGCACTCTGGTTTGAGTTCTCAGGAATTTGCAACGACGGAGAGTGACGAAGAAGATTACCTTAACGAGCTGTATAGAAAGCTTGCTCGGTCTGCTCTTGAAGATGATTTATGGAAAACAGAATCTTTTTTTGCTGTTGAGAATAACAGCTCGAAGGTTGGATTTTTTGTTATATTTCATTGTATATGGAAGATGTTAGTTTCAAGCCCCATAATCATCATATATCACCACTAACCACCTCATCCTTTTCCCATCTCTATTCAAATCGTCTCCAAATCTGTTCGATCTTCAATCTCAAAAAATGGGGGACAAGTATAACATGAAGAATCCATCGGTCTGCAGGAGGTCAAAGAGATGCAATAATTATGTTTTACATGATTTTTTACTTGATCAACCTTGGATTTCCAGATGCTAAGAGGTTGATTCAATGGAAGGAGATTCATTGATTGCAAAGTTCAGGAAGACATAAAAGGTCATACAACAGGAGGTCAAAGAGATGCAATAATAATTGAGGGTATTTTAGACATTTCACTGGTCAACGAATGGTTGACCAACAAATTCTGTTAGCAGGGATGTTATTGATTCAAATCGACAACCACAGGGACGGGAATGGTCGATTTTGGCACTCAGGGACTGAATGTGCGATCGGGAGTAAACCACAGGGACGGAAATTGTACTTCACTCTATAAAGAATCATTATACAATTCATCTCTCTGAGTTTTGCTTACGTCCCAAAGCGGTTGTTTCTTGTATTATCCCAAAGTTGATCTCGTGATACCAAAGCATTAAGGGTCAAAATACTACTTTTTAAAGTGATATCCATACACCATCATCATCATCATACTCAGTAAATCCCTCCAATAGCAAAGCTAAGGTAGGGTCTGAGGAGGGTAAGATGTAGACAACCTTACCTCTACCCCATAGGAATAGAGAGGCTGCTTCCAGTGAGACCCCCGACTCGATAGTAGTTTTACATCAAGCCTTGGACATAAGGCACATAACACTCGGTAATTAAGACAAAGGCCAATTAGGATATCCATACACAATATGAGGAAACATATCTAGCTTGTTTGTGAAACACCCTTATTTCTGTCTTCTATGTTGGTAGATGCACATGACCTTTTAAGGAATGAAAATGCGATATCTAGATTAATAATCATAGTAGACCTGTTTGTACTCGAACCAGATTCATTAGCAGTCTCACTAATGCTTGGAGTACCCCTGTATCAGGAACTCTCGTTAATACGTCACAGGACGGTGTCAACAAGTTTCTGAAACAAGCTGGTTCACGTCGTTCTCGTGGCTCCAAAAAAAAAGATAATCACCCTCTTAGTTGGGATGTTGCTGATAAGGTCAGTATTCAGTTCTCTTATCTGTTACTGCTTACTGTTGATCATAATCATCAGTTCATTTTTCAGTTAAAGGGGAAGGAAAAAGAAGTTAACGACGACAGCTATGCACAAAATATATCGGAGGTCAAGGATTCTAAGAACTCATCACCTGCGAACAAAAATGATGGAAGTCCTCAGCAAGCTAAGTCTGAACTGGAAGACGTAATGGCTGATTCAGATTGGGAAGACGGATCGAATCCCAATTTAATTTCCGAAAATAATCATCCCGGCTATATAAACAAGGATATCACTATAGAGTTCGATTCATCATCCGGTACAGTCAAGCGGAAGCCTATACGCCGAGCTTCTGCCGAAGAAAAGGTTAATGTTAAGATCCCTTTAGTCAAGAATATAGTTGACGTTAAAAGTCCTTTTGGTCAAGATTTATCCTCCAGCTATACTGAAGTTCAAAGTTGTTTCCGTTTTGCTACAGGAAGTGGCTGAGCTTGTACATAGGACACATTTACTCTGTTTAATTGGACGGGGACGATTGATTGATAGTGCTTGTGATGATCCTTTAATTCAGGTTATTTTCTTAATCATTATATATATATATATAGTATAAGGTTAGATAGAAAACCCCAAAAATTTGAGAAAACCCTAGAAAACGCAACCTCCCGACATTTTTTTTTTGAAAAAAATAACACATGTAATATACATGTTTTTAAGAGTTTTGAGCCAAAAAAATCAAAAAAGCGCCGAGTAGATATTTAAAAAAAAATAAACAAGTTTCAGCAACTTTCATCACTAACATGTGTTAGACAAAAGTTGCTGAATTTTGTTTATTTTTTTTTAAAATATCCACTCGGCGCTTTTTTGTTTTTTTGGCTCAGAACTCTTAAAAACATGTATATTACATGTGTTATTTTTTTCAAAAAAAAATGTCGGGAGGTTGGGATTTCTAGGGTTTTCTCAAATTTTTAGGGTTTTCTCTCTAACCCTCCCCTATATATATATATATATATATATATATTAAAGAACAAGTGATAGCTACAATTTTAGACCTACATTGCGTATCACAATTTATCTCCTTTTCACAACAAGTTGCTTTTTTTTTTCCTTTTCACTCAAAAAAGTTTTATTGTTTTTCTTATATATAACATACTAAAAATGTTATAAACATAACTTCACATGCTTAAACGTGTTTTTGTTTTAATATTACTTTATCCTAATGAAAATTTTTATTTTAATATTCTAATGTTTTTGTAGGTTATGTATTTAGAATTGTTAATTGCTATATTTGTTTAATAAACTGAAACATTTATAATTTTTGGACAAAGAGATTAAAGAAGATATTTGTGTCCCTTGGCCTACACCTAATGAATTTGAACTCGAATTTCATAACCGTGTCGCTCCCTTGATGAACCAAACAGATTCCGGCTGAACGTTGATAGCGGTATTGATGTAATAGGAACCCGTTAATGTATTCGTTTTTATGGTTTTTGATAGGTTTAAAACACCTTTCTGATATCTTTTTGAACATGTCACGCCTTTATTTTTTAATTTTTTTTTCCGGTTGCTATAGCGAGTGACAGTGCCGTAATGAACCAAACTGATATCGACCAAATTTCTGCCGCGTAGCGCGTGGAAATTCCACTAGGTTGACATTAATTTGCAGTATGCTTTGGTACTCATTATGCTATATGTGTTCTCATAACAGGCATCTTTATTGTCACTTTTGCCGGCAAACTTGCTGAAGTTATCGAAAGCCACAAATCTCACAGTGGATGCTTTGACTCCTTTAGTCAGCTGGGTACACTGCGTTTTTCTCCCGTTTTCTACCTTTCCTACCTCTTCGAACAACTTTAAATTGTTATAATTTTAGTTTCGATGGAATTTATTACTTGTAGTTCCATAGTAACTTCCGCGTTAGAATTTCAAGCAATGAAAGATCCTTCCCATTAGCTTTAGCCACGGCTCTCGAAACCCATGAGGGGACTCCTGAGGAGGTATTTCGTTAACGATATTGGATTCTCTTTTGTGCAAAAACAAAATACTTATGGATTTGAGATGATTTGTTATATCTCAAACAGCACTGGTCAATTTTGTTGCAGGTGGCGGCTTTATCTGTTGCACTGTTTAGAGCGTTGACTTTTTCAACACGGTACGGTTTTCGATATATAATTCTATTAGAATGTGTGGTTTTCATAATACAGAATTGCTTGTTCTGGTTTCAGGTTTGTATCCATTTTAGATGCTGCATCATTGAAGCCAGATGCCGATAAATGTGACGATATGCCTCAAGGAAGAAAACTCGGTAAGGGGGTATTCGACTCATCAACAATCATGGTGACTCAATCAAATGAGGCGTCTACATCTTCCGGTAAGCACACTGCACCTGTTGGTGTTGACAAGAAGATTGCATCTGAGGCTTCTACAAAAGCTTCAAGCCAAAGGAAAAGTAAAAAGTCAGGTCAAAGTCAAACCGTCTCTCGAGATACAGACTCTCCTGTAGTTGACCAGTCAAATGAGAAAACGATGGACCCTTCTTCTACGGGTGTAAAGAGAAAAGGGGATATTGAGTTTGAGATGCAAATGGAAATGGCACTTGCGGCAACTGCAGCACAGACACTTGAACGCAATCTCGACAATGATGTTAAAAGTTCTAATATTAGTTCTTCGAGTTTATCTCCGTTCAAGAGATTGAAGAAAATTAAATTTGAAGAGTCTCAGGATATTTCTACGGCAGTTGGATCGAGAAAAACAGGAGCTCCGTTGTATTGGGCGGAAGTCTACTGTGGTGGAGAGAATTCGACTGGAAAATGGGTTCATGTTGATGCGGTAAATGCGATCGTTGATGGTGAACACAAAGTAGAAGCCGCAGCTGCTGCATGTAAAACTAACTTGAGATATGTCGTTGCTTTTGCTGGTCAAGGAGCTAAAGACGTGACTCGCAGGTAATGAAACATACCCCCCCCCCCCCCACACACACACCTACACTCTCTCTCTCTCTCTCTCTCTCTCTTGAAAGAATTTTAATGAATGTCTGAAATCTTGTTCTTTTAGGTATTGTGCAAAGTGGTACAAGATAGCTTCTCATCGAGTTAATTCGACTTGGTGGGACGCTGTGTTGCAGCCACTTAAAGAGTTGGAGTCTAGAGCAACTGAAGGTGTGGTTTCTTTAGAGTAAACCCATTTTCGTTCCTGAGGTTTGGCCAGTTTTGCGACTTTCGTTCAAAGATTTGTTTTTCCGCATTTGGATCCAAAAGGTTTAAAATCTTGTCATTTTCATCTGGGTCGTTAACTCCATCCATTTTTCTCCATTAAGTCAAGGGTATTTCCATCCTTTTTGTTAAATTAAAGGGCAATTCGGTCTTTTCCACTTTATGTAAAAAGACCGAATACCCCTGAAAAAGACTGAATTGCCTTTTAAGTTAACAAAAAAGAAGGAAATACCCCTAAGTTAATGGAAAAATGGATGGAGTTAACAAGCCGGATGAAAATGGCAAGATTTCAAACCTTTTGGATCCAAATGCGGAAAAACAAACCTTTGGACGAAAGTCGCAAAACTGGCCAAACCTCAGGGACGAAAATGGCATTTTACTCTTTTCTTAACATATAAGATTGATAACAAGAAATAATGAATTATATTAAACCAAATTGTATACTTTTGGTTCTTGATCAGGCACTAGCGGAACGCCTAATAATGTGAAAAGAGAAGAAAGGACATATCTTGAGGATATGGAGCTTGAGACCAAAGCATTAACCGAGCCACTTCCAACAAATCAACAGGTTAGGTGCATAAATATATGATTTTTTAAGTTTACGTGTTGATAAGGTTTTTTAATTTTTTTATTTTAGAGTAAAGTACATGGATGGTCATTGTGGTTTACCAAAATTTTGGATTTGGTTCCTAACTTCCCGAAAATACACACTTGTGGTTTGAACTCTGTAATGCATTAGTCTCCGTGGTTTGCACTTTGTAACACATTTAGTTCCTAACTTGGACATGCTAAAACTTTTAAATTTGTTGGCTGGGGATTAAATGCGTTACAAAGTGCAAACCAGAGGGACCATCCGTGTGCTTTTGGAAAGCTTGGGACCAAATCCAAAATTATGGTAAACCACAAGGACCACCCATTTACTTTACTCTTTATTTTATTATGTTGTCGTTAATCTTTTTCTCATTTCATTGATATATACAGGCATATAAAAACCATCATTTATACGCTCTCGAAAGATGGCTTACAAAGTACCAAGTTCTTCACCCGAAGGGCCCCGTTTTGGGATTTTGTTCCGGTCATTCTGTTTACCCAAGAGCTTGTGTTCAAACGCTGCACACTAAAGAGAGATGGATGAGGGAAGGGCTACAATTAAAAGTCAATGAACTCCCAGCGAAGGTGTTGAAGCGGTCAACAAAAGTCAACAAAGGGAAAGTTCCCGAACCTGATGAAGATAACGAAAATGATTGTGCAGGGCCCGGAGGCAATATCGATCTTTATGGAAAATGGCAAACAGAACCTTTGTGTTTGCCTTCTGCGGAAAACGGGATCGTGCCAAAGGTCATAATCAATTCGTATAGATTGTAATTTTATAATGTATTTGATTATGATTATAAGTCTATAACATTTTGTTTATTACATTGGTGTACAGAATGATCGCGGGCAAGTAGATGTGTGGTCCGAGAAGTGTTTGCCTCCGGGAACCGTGCACTTAGGATTTCCGAGAATCTTTACTATCGCAAAGAAGCTGGAGATCGATTACGCACCTGCGATGGTCGGGTTTGAATTCCGAAATGGTCGTTCCATTCCTGTATATAATGGCATTGTGGTGTGTAGTGAATTCAAAAATATAATTCTAGAGGTAAAGTATTTAACTTTTGATGTCAAATTTATTATTTCTTAATATTTTTATAGATTGTATTACAATTTATATAGAGTAAAATGTCATTTTCGTCCCTGAGGTTTGGCCTCTTTTGCGACTTTCGTCCAAAGGTTTGTTTTTCCGCATCTGAATCCAAAAGGTTAAAATCTTGCCAATTTCATCTGACTCGTTAAGTCTATTCATTTTTTAACATTAAGTTAGGGGTATTTTTGTCTTTTTAGACATCTTTTGTGATGATTAAAGGGTTTGGGTGGGGAGAAAGTCAACAGAGGTGGATCTTTATTTCTTACAGTTTTTTTTTTGTTTTACAAAAATTGTTTAAAAAGACAGAAGTGCCTCTCAGTTAACGGAGAAAATGGATGGAGTTAACGAGTTGGATGAAAATGCAAGATTTCAAACCTTTTGGATCCAAATGCGGAAAAAACAAACCTTTGGACGAAAGTTGCAAAAGTGGCCAAAGCTCAGCGACGAAAATGGCATTTTACTCTATTTTATATATCGTATTACAGTATACATACTGTTGATGATGATTCTGGTTTTGCAGGCATATGCGGAAGAAGAAGTGCGAAGGGGAGAAGAAGAGAGAAGGAAGAACGAAGCTCAAGCCCTATCGCGCTGGTATCAGCTTCTTTCATCTATAATTACCAGACAAAGATTAAATAATCGATACGCAGAGGGAGTTTCTTCACAGCCTTCAAATGATATTAAAAAAACGAATGATGCATCTCATCATACAAGCGAGGATATACAGAAACCAATGTCTGACGAAGCAAATGAAGATGCTGGTCAACCTGATGTTGTGCCACAACCATTGTTTGAAGAAGACCATGAGCATGTGTTTTTGACGAATGATCCTGGTTCGGATGTAGAGAGTTCCGTTAGGATAAAACGGTGTCAGTGTGGGTTTTCAATCGAAGTTGAAGAGTTGTAGCGACGGTTATTCATGTCTCTAAAATTGTTCTTGCTTGTTTGGTGAAAAGTTTGTATGCCGAAATCCGAATGTTAAGATATGACTATAACAAGATGTTTAACAATACACACAAGAAACAACCACCCCCACCCCTCAGCATGTTTATATGTTAATTACTATTTTATTTTAACAACTTTTGGTTGTAACACACTAATGGTAAGTTTGAAGTAGGTGTCCGGATGGATGTTGACTAATCTACCTTAGGTCCACCGTAGGTCTTCACTTAAAGTTTGACTTTACTAAAAAGTTCTTTCTAAGACCATACGGTGGTGGGCGTGAAAATCTGGCGTGAAGGCCAGTCAACGCCACAAAACCACCCTGTGCTTGGCGTTTTCCACGGCGTTGTGTGTGGGGTAGGGGGTTCTTCACCGGCGTGGGGGGCAATTTGGTTGGTGATGTGGCGCAAGTTGATTGGTGGTTTGTGGTAGGAGGTTTGTGATTGATTAATTTTATTTTTCTTAACACTAGGTGGGGCCTTTTCCACCCACAACACCATCCCGTGCTTTTTTTTTTACCACAATCTCTTGCTTACGTGGCTGCCAAATGACGCTTAATGCCCTCTCTTCATGTCCCTCCACATCGAATGATTCTTCTTACTGACGCCATCCCACGGTTCCTTTACTAACTAACCCTAGACTCCTCCATCACTCCCCTACGTCGCTCCTTCATACTCTATTTATTGATCATCTTTTTCACAACCAATTTATTATATTTCTTCATTCTTCTTTTCTTTTCACTTAAAAAAACAACCCTAAAATCTTCCAAGCCTCAGAACATTCTCAGCCACCATATTCTTCAATGTCTAATCGCATCACTGTAAGTTTTTCTTTGTTCATCGATTAGTTTTTTTTTTCTTTTTTTAAATCTACTTAATGGTTTCGGTTTTATTTTGGCATGTTCTTCACAATTTTGTTAATGGTTGTGTTAAGGATTGCTGTAGGGAAACATTGATTTCAGTTGTTTATTTGAATTTCTTCAATAAAGTATTGTGTGCATAGTTTCGCAATGATCAAAATTGGTTAAGATCTGTTTAGGGCTTTGTCGATTAGAGGTGTTGCAAAAATGGATTCAGGTACTCTTTAACTATTCAATATTTGTAAAAACATTATCATTGCCATCAAATTCTTTATATAACTTATATGTATGTATGTATGTATCGATTAGAGGTGTTGCAAAAAAGGATTCAGGTACTCGAAATTTAGTTGTTAATTCAATATTAGTTTGGTTGACTTTTTTTTTTTAGTTTAGAGTCTTCTTCTTCCAAGATCCACATCCTCTTCCTATTTCAGCCAATATTAACCTTATTCGATATCATTCTTCCATTTATCTGTTGTCATATACCTTTGTCGTATCAATGTTCAATGGGTATTTGTTTCAAACTTTATTTGAAAATCGGGGGTTGCTTCAAGGTTTATTTGAAGAGACAAACAGAAATTAACATCCAAATTCACCGTAATCTTCTTCGGTGCATCTTTGCTTTTTGTTCTTGATGAGATTTTTTGTTACAGATCTTTGGAAACTGGGACAAAATGCCCTAGCTGCCGCCTCCAAGCAACGAAGGCTAGGGTTCCGACAAGTTGATCCGGAGCCGCTTCAGTTGACAGGTCTGATTTTAGTTTATAAGTTGATTTTTGGTTGCCGTTGATTTTATTATATTAAAAAGTGTTTCTTATTCTTCGTTTATTTAATATTAGTTAATTTTGATGGTGTTTTGTAATGTTGTGGTCTAATAGTTGTTAATTGTATATTTGTATTTGAAATTGAAATGGATTATGATGCGAATATTACATGAAAAAGATAACAAGAGTGGTTAGTTGTTGTTAATTTTTATACGGTTGATGATTCATGTTCAATTCTTGAAAATGGAAATGGAATTAGTTGTAGATATGGTGTTCAATGAATTGGCACCTTGTGTTTATTGTGTATACCATCAATGAATTCATGCTTATTGTGTATTTGCGAATCAAAGGAAGATAATGATAACAACGAAGCAAACAAAGAAAATGATGAATGTTCTACTTATCTTGTGATTAATAGTTTCTTGGCTAATTGTTAATGGGTTTGTTAATCTATTATATGCTTCTTCACAAATCGCAGGTACGAATCACTCCTAACCTCTAAAGTTGGTTTTACGACTGAGTTAATCATCGAATCTTATTTTGGTTCTAAATTTTGCGTAATTTGATTGTATTTTGGTTCTTTTAATCATTCATTTGCTTATTTTAACTAGGACTCCTATTCGAAATGTAATTGGTGCTTAAGATTCCCAAATTTGAAATCAACAATCAACACCATAGGTTCATAATCTTGATTCTTCACAAATCGCAGGTACGAATCACTCCTAACCTCTAAAGTTGGTTTTACGACTGAGTTAATCATCTTGATTCTTGGATTTAGAGATACATTTTCTTATGTATTTGTTACTGTTTTTAGGGTTCTTTTCATATTAGTTTGATGTTAATTAGGTGTTTGTACAGGGTTATCTACTTCGTGAATCTTCAAACTCAAGCTGGTGCACATCAATAACACCAACAAAGTGATTACATGGATAATTGGTCTCTTTCTGAGATATTAGTTCTCTTTCGGGGCTTAGTTTGTTTCTTAGAGCGTGTTGGATGCGTTAACTAATGATTATCAACAGGTTCGTTTTATTCTCAACTGTCACCTACTTCATATACATAAATTTTGAAACTTTTTATAACACACATATGAACTTGATTTAATAATCTAGAAGGTATTCTCTTTTCTTGAAGGAAGCTATTGACTTTTAGAATCTTTTGACTCATTTCAGGTGGGACTCAAAGCATGGAGAAACTTTCGTGACAGTAGATGTTAGAAATCAGATGTTGGTAATTGAATGGTTGAATAACAACATGAAAGAATGATGTTTACAATCTCTTCAAACCTGATGGTTTTCCTATTGTTTTTGCAGATGTGGTTGCAATAGAGGTGAATCATTGTAAGTTAGTTACTAAACATGAAGTACAATTTGTGCTTATTAGTTTGGTTATTGCCATTTAGCATTATAAATGGTTTAGAGGGATTAAAGCTAATTGGTGGGTGAGGTTACCTACCAAAATGTGTAAGTTATTTGTACTGAAGTTAGGGTTTCTTTTCTTTCTTTCTTTTTTTTCTTTTTTTCATTTTTCACTGTAATAATGTGAATCATTTGCAACTGTTTTTGTTGCGTTTATGTCTTTTTCCAGAAGGATTGTGCAACCTTTTTTTGTTTTCTTTCTTTAGAATGTTCGTATTAATTTGTCACCATGATGTTGTATGCTTCCAAACTGAAGGAGGTGATTGAAAAGTATTTTTTTTTTTTGGAAAAAATACAATACGGGTAAGGTCGGATAGTGGAATTGGCATTTAAAACGGCTAATAAAGGGCTGGTGTGATTGGGAGATTGATGAAAACGACATTTGGAGGTCAACATGTTGGTGGAGAATTGGTTTTTAGAGTTCCACTCTCTATTGTTTGCCTGACATCCTTCGTATCGATGATGCTCTTCTTTTTCTGGTATGTTTTTTTGGCTGATATAGGAGCAATTATGGCAAAAGTGCTTTTAGCGGTCTGGATAATTTGGTATTTGATGGGTGCACTTTTAGTTGATGAACTTAGAGACACATCTTATTCGAAGCACTGGACAAATATTTTTGAACATATGAGGAATATATCTGTTATACACTAGAAGCATCAAATGATTTACTCAATCAAATTTAGCCTCAGTATCACCCTAAGTCTATTTTTTTTGTAATTGAACCAACGTGATATTACTAGGAGGCTTTTTCTTCTTCCTCTTTTCTATATATTAATGTAGGTTAAGCATGATCATTAGGCCTGAAAGCCCTAAAAGGCGATGGCGGGATTTAATATATATCTGGTTTTCATTGATGTTGTTGCGGATAAGCTAAAAACAAGACTCTCTAGCAAATTAACCATGGTATGTATAATTAATTATTATTTGTTGGTAAAAAAAGTGTTCTTTTTTTAATGTGATTTTGATCCCACATTACTTCATGTTAACAGTTTTAAGAAGTGGGCTAGCTTTGAAAGGGACCCGTGCCAAAATAAGGAAGCACACGTTGCTTTAAGCTTTTTTAGGCTGGCAAAGTCTTTTTAAGGCTGGTTTAGGCCTGGTTTTAGTTGGTTCAGACCCATTTATTATCGGGTCAGAGTCAATCCTGTTTTTGGATCCCCGATTGCCTAAGGGCTGAGACAGACTGACCACAACGTTTGGATGGCAGGTATTATTTATGTTTTTATTTCATTCTTTTTCTTTTAATTTATCTATCTTATTAATACTATAACATATAATTTGGCATACAATTTCAGTTTGGGGGTATTGGACCATCTTGCATTTCATAAACAGTGGGAACATGTTTTTTTGGAGCTAGGAAGTTGTTGAGGGGCAAGACAAGGTTATTAAAGACATTATTGAACCTTTGGAAAATGTGAGTGTCATTGTGTTTACTACTAACAAAGTGGACATATGAAATGAATGTCCTTTTACTTCAACCATAAGACACCACATACATATTGATTACAAAAATAAATCTTATTCCAACTTATATAAGAATTAATATTGTCTCATTGATAATAAGTTCTATAATGTCAGTAGATTCTGTTATGTTATTCCAACTTCAGCCATGTATGAATTATTACATTACTGTTCTAATTGTACGTTTATTTCCTTTGTTGCAGCAACTGCTAGAGAATGATGATACAAGTAATTTGTATCCTAGCGTTTATGTGTTTGCTCTATCAAATTAGTTGCTGACATGTTTATTAAATTTGTAATGCCGCCTTTAGTTAGCCGTTGACCGCCGTTTGTCATACTTTGTAAAATAATTTTTAAATATAGTTATATCCTTTATATGATATGGTGGTGGCAATTAAAGTTTTCCACAGTAGCTTCTCTTCAAATTGGTCATCCAGTGTTGTTGGCCAAAGGCATGGTTTATATGGTACGCGTGGTTTCTTTTTTTATTTTCTTTGTTAAATGTTGGGTCATCTATTTATTTTATTTTCCATTACTTTGATTTAGAAGAAGGAAACACTATGCCAAAGGGTAAGGACTTTTTGAATATCTCCAACGCAAAAGAAATTTAAGTTTGGTCCATTGAGATAATATGTGTATCAAGGTATAGATAGATAGATACATGCCAAGTCGTCAATTCGAGTAAAGACCAAGATTGCCAAGTCATGGATTAGTGTGATTACGGGGATGACGGTTACAACTAGAAGTCAAGATAGCCATAGCCAGAGATGTGAAGAAAATTTAAATCTGTTGATATTGTTATGAGATTCTTATTGTCAAAGCTGGAACTTTATTGTTGAATATTTAATCTAATATTTACTTTCAACCTTATATTTGTTTAAGAGGAAATTATTTTTTGAGTCCCTGTGTTTTAGTAGTTTTAACCACTTGAGTCCAAAATCAAAAAAAAAAATTAACACTCTGAGTCCCTAAACGCTCATTTTATAACGTTTTGAGTGTATTTTAGTGGTTTTAACAACTTGAGTTCAAAATAAAAGTACATGTGTTCAAAAAATTGGACTAAAAACGTTATAAAATGAGCGGTTAGGGATTCAGGGCGTTAAACATTTTAATTTTGTATTTAAATGGTTATAACCACTAAAATACAGAGACTCAAAAAGTAATTTACTCTTTGTTTAAGTAGTTTAGTTTATGGAGTCATTTTGACTCAAAACGTTATAAAATGAGCAGTTAGGGACTCAGGACGTTAAACTTTTTGATTTTGGATTTAAATGGTTAAAACCACTAAAACACGAGGACTCAAAAAGTAATTTACTCTTTGTTTAAGTAGTTTAGTTTATGGAGTCGTTTACTATGTCAACAAACAATGTTTAGTACATATTTTTTTAATTACGTTAAAATTTTTCTCAACTACGTATGTCAAGTTCAAAACAATTTTAAAACAAAATAATGTTTGAAAATATGTCTTTATATTTTATTTAACGACATAATTCAATTAATATAATATAACTTTCCTGCACGCGAAGTTCGCAGGTAATAATAACCTATTGAGAGTGCTAAAAATGATTTTGCTAATACCATCGGTGATAAAAGTTGTCTACAGTTTTCTAAAAATAAAATAAACAAGCGTAAACTGGTTGATGTTTACAACTTTAATGGAGAGTCAAGTATGTCTAATTCTACAACTCAAAGTAACGTCAAGGATGTGAGGATGTTAGCAACAAAGAGATTAAGCTTCCTATCTCAAAAAAATGGAAAATAGTTGATATGTATGTTTGCATCTTCACCTTCGTTTTTTTTTTATTTTTGTTGACGTTTATCTACTTTTGATATCTATGAGTAACTCTCTTTTTTAATACAAATTGTTTGTTTCTTACATCTATCACTTTAACATTTTAGGTTATAGAGTCGTGTTTGATGTTAATAAACAACGATCAATATTTGTTTCTTACAAATTGTTTTCTAGGTGCCCCTTACATACCCTTGTATACACAATGTTTGTGAACTAAAATCTAATTAAAAACCTAATACAAAATGAGATGTCATAAAAAGTCGTGGGGTGATGGTTTCGTTATTACCATCCTTCGTTGCAAATTATCTCATCTATACATGTCAGTTAAATTAAAAAGTAACAAGATTCAATAAAACATTTGTAAAACATGACCTCTGTGAAATTTTTATATTCGGTCTCATATATTACATTTCAAAATTCTTTTACTAACATTTTCCTAATCAACCAGTGCAATGGAGAACAAGTACATATTTAAAATATCTTAACTAAATGTACAGTGGTATTGTTTTTTAATTACTGCTATTATTATAGGTATGCTGAGAAGGAGTTTTCTCAATCATCTTCGAGTAATCAGGCATGCTCGCAGGTGAGATATCCAATTTGAAGATGAGATTGTTAATATTGGTGAGTTTGTGTTGACTGCTTTCATTGGTTCAATTAAGCAGGTATTTTTCAACATATCTTGAAATTTTTATTTTATTTTTCTGTTAAATTGTTATCACATTATCACTTATATGTTAATCACGCAACTGATTAGGAGAAGAAGGTTATCATTGTTGGTACTGTTATTGCAATTTCAAATGATAAGCTTTGGTACTATTTAGCATGCAATCATTGTAAGAAACAAATTGAAGAGAAATCTCAATTAGAAGAGGATGGCAACTTCGATGTTTTAGATGAAAAGATTATTGTTATGACATTATCACTTATACGTCATAAACATTGTTTTTTTATTATTTCGGTTTATTGACGTGATTGTTTGATCTTTATCTGCTTTTGATATCTATGAATAACTCTATCCTTTTTAAAGCAAATTATTTTTTTTAACTTAATCAACCTGACATTTGACATTAAAGGCTTTGATTACCATGATCAAAGTATTACGTTTACATTAATCGATGAATCTTAATAAAAGAAACATTAAAACCAAATACATATGATTTCATAAAAGACGTTGATTATAATTTCTTTATTAATATCTTTTGTGGAAAATTCAAGTAACAACATGTTTTAGTATCATTTAAAAAAAGCATAAATCAATAAAACATTTTATATGGGTTTAGAAAACATTCTTACATTGAGATCTCAATATCAATTAAAAAGTAATTAGTTTTACATGAAAACTTTTAATACATATGGAGGCAAAGTTGAGAAACTTATTAAACCAAACTAAAAATTTGTGATAGAGAAGGAAAAAATTATACTTAAGAGGTTCAAAGTGTTATTTATGTACTTTTGTTTATTGTAAATTAAATTTTTCTAACCCGGAAAGTTCCCGGGTGATAGCTATATATATATATATATATATATATAGTGGGAACTAGATATTTTTTCTCTTTAAAGATTAATAACATATACAAAGAGTAAAAAAATCATGTTCAAACTGATTTCCTTACAACATTCAAATATCTTTTTAGGTTTTGTTATGATCTCTTCTCTTTCTTCATACAGAAAAACCAACACTACCTTTCTATTTGCCTCTACTTAAAATTTTAAATTACTTAATTTCCCAATCAAATTATGCTTTTTGGTTGTACTAAAAACAATATTCCATCTACTTTATACAAAGACTAGAAAAGCATCTCTTTTGCTCATGTCCATAATTGCTTTTTCTTTTCTTTTCTTTTTCTCATAGACATAATTGCTTTTCAACTTTTGGAACGCCTCTGTTACACTTGTACATTATGCTATAGAGGTTATATCTTAAATATTTTACCACTTCTTTTGTTATGCACCAAATGTACCACTTTAGAATCTTCCAACTTTAAGAGGTACTAGCCAATCAAAAAATGCAAGCATAAAATGTTTGATTAGTTATACTTTCTTTTTCCTTGTAACATTTTACTTTACGCTTTGTTATGCTATGTATCGTGATAACCCTTTTACAGCTTAATGATATAGATTTAGGTCTTATTATTGGCACACCATGGATCTTTAAATCGACACTCCCAATACGGGTCGTATAGGCCTATACAGGTCGTATAGCCTTTTCAAATTTCCAATAAATACAGATGTGTCAAATTTTGTCTAGTTGACTAGACCTATACGGGTCGTATAGTCTAAACGGGTCGTAGTGGATGAGGGTTTTTTTTTTACAAATTTTTATATATTTATTTATGGTTTTAACAAAGTTTTCTAAAAATTATGTTGTTTTAAACATTCTCAATAAAAAAAATACCATGTACAATCCTTGGTAATTAAAGACATACCTCTTCTAATAAAATTGACTTTTGTAGGGAGTCGGTTAGATCAACTCTCCACCCGAAGAACTCCACTTATATTTTATTTATACAACGTTTATGGTATGTTATTGTTTTCTCTATGTGACTGAAAAGATAGTGTAGTATAGGTTTGGTATATATGTATCGTATAACGTAGTATAGTATACTATAGTATAGGTGAGGTATAGGTCTCGTATGAGCATATATAGGTGTAATAAAGGTCCCGTATATGTATCGTATAAGTTAATTTGTAATTTTAAAGGTATTTTGTTTGTATATATTTTTTGTTTGTTTAGTGGATACAATATGTCAAGTAAACGGCAACATACGCCAAAAGACTACACCATACAGACATAACGCGCCATAATATGAAACAATGCGACAAGTAGAGACATAAGAAGCCATAACATGCCATAATATACGCGATAACACAACATGTATAGACAATCTACACCGTAATATGACACTTACAGACAATAAACGTGACAATATCGAAGGTCACCGACACGACTCATACGGACAATATATGCCATAATACAGAACATATTGACAATATACGTCATAATACGACATTTAATGACAAAATACGTCAAATAATGATATCGTACGACGCGTATACATACAGCATGACACGTTAGAGTACAAATGGATTCCAAACAAAATTACACGTAATCACAGAATACGACACCACACGGAACCGAATGTCACCGGAACGACACTTTAGAAGGTATACTTCATAAAATGACACGTAATGACAAAATACGACACAAATACGCATCGAAACGGCAAAAACCCTAAATCTAATTTTTTTTTATTTCACCCCTGTACGATCGTATAGGCTAAAACTCCGTCGTATAGTAGGCTAATACTGATCGTATATACATATACGAACCGTATAGACCCCCTGAATTCTCAAAAAAAAAAACCAAGCGGTTAATTGATAAATCAGAGGGTTTATACGGATCGTATAGATGTTTACGATACGTATAGACCCCATGATTTATCAATTCATTCCTTCTTTTTTTTAAGAATTCGGAGGGTGTATATGGATCGTATATGTTTATACGAGTCATATAGTGGTACTATACAACCCAGTTTTGACCCATACGATACGTACAGGGGTAAAATCAAAATTTCATAATTTTAGGTTTGCCTTTTCGATGCGTATACGAGCCGTATTTTTTCTTTACGTGTCGTTTTATGAAGTATATGCTCTAAGTGTGTCGTATTGATGATGCTCGATTATGTGTGCTATCGTATTCTATGATACGTGTCATTTTATTTTGAATCCATTTGTACTCTTACGTGTCGTATTGTATCTATACGCGTCGTACCGTATCATTATTTGTCGTTACATGTCGTATTATGATGTATATTGTCTGTATGTGTCGTATTATGGCGTATATTGTCTATACGTGTCGCATCGGTGACGTTCGCTATTGTGACGTCTATTGTTTGTATGTGTGGTATTAGGGTGTAGATTGTACGTGCCGTATTAGGGTATATGTGTAGTATATTAACGTATAATATAAGTGTAGTATATAATACGATTATAACATAGATACTATTTAAATTTTTTATATGTAAAATATAGTATAATAAACATGTACCAAACATATACAACATGATAAACTTAAAAAAATATTTTTTTAAATAAAGAATTATTTTATTTAACTTTGTTGAAACTGTCGATCATTGTATAAAATTTGTAAAAAAGATACATAAAAATTTAAAAATTCAATACGACCCGTAGGTCCAACAAAGACAAAAACTGATATCTACAAATTTTACTTTTAACTTCTTTGTCTAAATGACACGTATTAAAAAATCAAGTCATAGACTCCATGGATTTATTCAACAGTAACACTTAAACGTAAACCAAATAGCAACATAAGATTGTCAGTGGAAACAATTTGAGATGATAGCTTTCAAATTCATTTTCTAGTAAAGGAGTCACATCTATTTATAACCAAAGAGTAAGAATAGCATCAAAACATTATAAATAGCAATAGCAGCTTTAACATTTAGTTTTCTGATAAAGGTATATAGAATAGATGTTTGGATCTCAAAATCAATGGTTAGGATCTGTCTGTCTAGATCAACAGTCAAGATCTTCCTAAGAAATGCCCATACCAATCTAAAAAGATTCAAATTCTTTCCAACGATTTTTTTATCTTCATGAATATTAATTAACATTTTAAATCATGAAAACAACTCAATAAAATGAAATGTGGATCTCCATTCTTCACAATTAGCAAGAAAAGTAGATAAATCACAACACACACTTGCATTCTTCATTAAAACCTAAAAATTACAATAACCACCTATAACATAAAACTAACAAGACAACCTCACGGAGCCTTTTTTTTTTTTTTTGTTAAAAGTAACTCTATTTCCAGATACGAAATTCCCAAATCCAGAGCAACAACACTCTACCCACTTGTACATCACACATCAACACTTGTACCCAACTCTAAACTTAAGAATCCCCCATCAAGTAACACATCTAACACCGTTTCTTTTTTTCCATCTTCTCAGTTATCTCATAAACTCACAAAACTCAATTAGCTTCAACACCGGCTGGCTCCGGCTGCACCTTACGCGGCCGTCCCCTCGGCCGGCCGGTTTTCGACGGCGGAGTTGGCACCGTCGCAGCCTTAACTTTCTTCGCCGACGGCGGAGCATTCGGATCCTTCTTCGGGCGTCCTCTGCCTCTCTTAACTTCAGATCCTGCAGTTGCCGGTGACGTCACCGTCTCCAGAGTTTCGGTCTCCGCCGCGGATGGATCCTTAGCCTTCGGAGGACGGCCGCGGCCGCGTTTCGCCGGTGTTGCGGAGTCCGGTCGCATGTAGTTGTTATTTGAAACCACTAGCTCACCGTTTTCAACGAGTTTGTTCAGCTGATCCGCTAGGATATTTGTGTGTTCTTCCGGTAAGCTTCCGCAAGTTGATTCGATGTAGTTTGAGATCGACGATGTGCTTGAACCGTCCTTCTCTTTCAGAGAATCAATCGCTGAGAAAATCATCTGCAAAAACACATCGATCGATCGGATTTCAGATTTTTAAACCAAATTTACAAACACGAAGCAAAACTACACAAAATCGAACAAAAACACTTCAAATTTCAAAAATCTAAACCTAATTTACAAACAGGAAGCAAAAATCTACACATAATCGAACAGGATCACATCAAAGTTACAAATTAGTGCTACAAACTGTTTCGAAATCACCTCTGCATATCTGATTTCAACTTTCTAACCTAATATACAAACATAAAACAAAATCTATACAAAATCACTTCAAGCACAAACACATCGAACAGATTTCAAATTTATAAATCTAATTTACAAAAAAAGAAGTAAAAATTTACACAAAATCGAAGAAAAACACCTCAAAATTTGAAAAAAAAATTTACCTCTGCGTATGGAGGAAGTGATGGAGGACGGTTGAGTTCTTCGCCGGCCATTGAAGGAGGTAATGGAGTGAGTGCAGAGAGGATGTCAGCTACGAAGAAGCACGGTGAAAAAGTGTGTGCATGGGTGAGACCTTTTGGGGATGATTTATGTGAAGAATTTCAGGGTTTCATGAAAACGATCGACGGTTGAGCTTTGTGGTGGTCATTAGATCAACGGTGTGTGGTTGTTTGTGTAAAGGATCATGCGGATCGGTGACGTGGCTAGTGGTTTTTGTGTGAAGTGTTTTTGTTGTAGGAGTGAGTTTTGACGCTTTTTTTTGGTTTGCTTTTTCTCTTTATTTGAAACCTATAGAGATAACAAAGGATCGTTTTAGGGGATTTTTTTAATTGTTTATTTGGTTATTTTATTGAGGTATAGTTTAGTGGATTAATTTTATAATAATAGTGAACGAATTTTCACCAGTAATTTTAATTATTTTATTAAGATTTTTGTCCGACCATGGTCCTAGTAATAACCTTCCTTTTTCTAACGGTAAATTTGAATCATTGATGGATTACTTAAATATTATCGTATTACCAGCAAAATAACCCGTTCATATCCATCTTCACTAGACATAATGTGTATACAGATATACACTAATTTAAAAGAAAACTCAATAAATATAAGAATAACCTCCTCTTTAAGTATAGTTAAGAACATCACTCAAGAAGTCCTCAAATATAAAAAAAATATCGATTTAAATTAGGGTTATTGAATTGAATTTTAATAATTAAAAATTTCATCCATTGACACACTAATTCTAACTATAAAAATTCCCTTTCAGAATCCCAACTTGTAAGAATTTGGTCTTCATTGATCATTATCTAACAAGTTTAGTTTCTTGCTGAAGTGGTAGTTTACGTGACACAAACCTAGTTATTGGTTGATGTGGCTGCTTATGTGGCACAAATTTAGTTATTGGATTTTAATAATTCCAACTTGCACCACCATTAGGTGCAACCACCACCACAATCAATCGTCGCCCACCATTAGCTGCCACCCTCTACTACCACCATCAACCGCCACCACCAACGCCGCCACCCACAACCACCACCCTCTACCACCACCATCAACCGCCCCCACCATCGCCGCCACCCACAACCACCACTACCAAATTGAATTTTTAATGGCTAAGAAATGGTATAAAATGACCTTGGCTGAGTTTGGCATTAGGTTTGGTTTCTACAGGAAACGGTGTAACGCTTCGCAATTAGGTTTGGTTTCTACAGGCAAGGACATGAAGCTCACGCGACGCGTAGAGGCATAATCCGCAGCGAGTTAATTTGCCCAATCCGGGTTTCACCTTTTCCAGTGACACCTCGGAAATTTATGGCAAATAATATGGCAACACGTGTCGGACTCTCATATATTCCCAATAAGTTGGCGAGAGAGACCAGTTTCATAAAAATATGGAAGGATGATAGTTGAAGGGTCAAAAATGGACATATGCCAAAATAATGGCTTCTAAAGGTCCCTTACGAACCACAAGATATGCCTTATAGGTCGTAAGGATGTTTAAATTACTATACGGACCTTATGCAACCCCTTACGGTCTGTAATGTCACATCCCAATCGATGGCGGAATCATCGGGATGTGGTACTAGGCGAATCAGATTGTTCAAGAGAATCCATAACGACTATTACGATGACAATATTGAATAAGTTTAATGTCCCATACAATCAAACAAATATTCCACAATAGTCAAAACGAATTTACATGTTTCTCAAACAATACAAAATTCAACAACCTAGATTTTGATGAGTTTCTAGCAAATCCTAGCCTTTTTCAGCATGAAATCCTTCAACCTGTCACATACATTAAAATAAAGGTCAATACAATAATGTAAAGGTGAGTACACAAGTTTAGCATAATAATAGTAATGAAGCGTTTAACGAAACCAGCATGCACTAACGTAGTCATGTGAACATATATGTTACCTATACCGAAATAGACTAACCAACACAACCGCGAGTGAGACAAGTAAAGTAAAGCGAGAGCGAGCCTTAACAACCCTCGAACTAATGGGTGGCGGGTCAACCTATAGCAGCTATCATGTTAAGGGTGGTCAGCAATCTCAAGGCATACAATTCACACATAGTTGTTCAACGTGAAACGTATAGTCATACGATAGTGGGTTTGCGTTTGAAAGTGTTTTAGCGTTGCATGTTGTGACCGTTTGATAGAGAACGTATGTAACACCCAAGGTGCATTAAAGCAAAAAGAGATCAAGTATACTCACAGTGCGTGCTTAAATAGTTAAACACGAGCTGGATGGAGTGAGGAGAGCGCCGGATCAGCCTGCAAGCGGGAACAGAAGTGCATCAGTCTTCCATAGTGCTGAAACGGTCAAAACGGAGAACGGTACGAGGAACATGCGATTCGTACGAAAATGAGTTTTGTATGAAAATGTATCTTGTGCGAGTCAGTCTATTTCATGTTCCAAAATCGAGTGTTTTTTGCGTCTTGCTTCGGGAAATCGAGTGTTCATCCCTCCAGCCTTAAGTTACTGGTCAAACCTAGAGCAGGTGAGGTCTTTGGAGCGAGTTTAGCCAATTATGGGAACTTGGACTAGTTCGTACGAAACGTGATTCGTGCAAGACAGTCCGGTTCGCACAAGTGATTGTTCTTACGTCTTTGTGCGTTCGAAACTGAGCTTTCGTCTAAAACGGATGTATTTTTTAGTCCTTTTCATGACGGTTTTGACACCTCGTCGTCCCACTATGTAGTGAACGAAACATATGTCGGTTTTGTCCATTTTAGTGTAGAAATCAAGTTTTTTAAACAGTTTTCGTTGGATTAAACACTTGGTGAGTTTGAAATAACAAGATTTATAACTTGGGAAGCCAAAGCTAAACCCAATATACTCGTTTGAGTGTAAACTTGAGATAAAACAGAAAGTTTGATGAAGTTTTTCGTAAACAGAAGAAGTTAAGATGAAATCCGAGATAATCTCGTGTAAGATCGTTGTGGAAATCTTTGTGGTTTGCGTGAAAAGCGTTGTTTCTTACTTGGTAAACACAGAAGGTGTGGAAGAGAACGTTTCGTGAGAGTGACATCAAGAGAGCATGTGTGGATACAAGTGTGGTATTTATAGGAAAAGGAGAAAGGAGTCACTGGCAGCCATTTCATACGAAAATGATCAGTTTGCCCGAAATGATCAATTCATACGAAATGGTCATTTCGTACGAGTTGATCAGTTTTGGTGCGAATTGCTTCCAGTTTCGGCGTTGGCTGTTCGTTTGGTGTTTTTGTTCGTATTAGTTAGTTGTGTTAAGCGTTTAGCGGGGCGTTGTGTTGCGAATTAATGCGATAAAGAGAGCGAGAGCGTTTAAGCAAGTATAAACCATTCAAACACATAAAAGCACGCGTAACACACATATTAACATAAATAACATAAATAATCGCGATTGAGTTTGCGTTGCGATAAGCGTGTAAGTAGTAAGCGTTTAAATGCGATGAGTAAGCGAAATAAAATGCATTTAAAATATAGTTAACCTCGTTATTATAGAATCTCGGAGTACAAGCTATTACAAGCAGAATAAACGGTAATATAGGAACAACCGAAAAGTCGGGTTGTTACATGTAAGGGGTGCAACTGGCAGATTCTGCGTGCTGGCAACTGCAGTTGCAAAAAATGCCACATATCTCGCGATTTTTGCCATTTTTCTCTTGCTTTGGACATGTGTGATGACACTATCCTTCCCTAAACAACTTTGATCACACTTGGAAAGATTTGAGAGCTTGAATGCAACTATAATTAGGCTTGTTCATGCTCTCACACCCCAACCGATGGCGGAAACATCGGAGTGAGACGAAAACGAGATTGCAAGAGACTTCATAACACTAATCACGACAAGTATTTAATAATTGCTTTTTACATTGCTTGAACTAGAAATACCACAAGATTAAAATAAATAATATACAACAAGTATTCAAGTAAATAAATTTCATTTCATTGATAATGATTTAATACAAGTATTGGAAACAAAATACAACTGGTTTGAAAGTAAATTACAATACAACAAGTATTAAGTTTAGATGCGTTTCTAGGAAATCATACTAGTTTTCTTTCATCGTCAAAATCCTGCAACATGTAATAAAAGCATGGACCAATACGAAAAGTACTGGCGAGCATACAAATTTGAATATAAGTATAAGTACAAAAATTTATCTCAATCTAACATGGCAATTCATATTCAAGTTGAATCTAGCATACATGAACAACCTAAGCATAACAAATAGCATGGATGTACAAGTTGAAACTAACACGCGTAACAACCTAAGCATAACAAATAGCATGGATGTACAAGTTGAAACTAACACCCCTAAACAAGCTAAGCATAACAAATAACGTGTTCGATGGATTGAGTGTTTGATTATACTCAATTGTGTTAAGTGGATGTTGTAGTTGATGCATGTTGCACCCAAAAAATGCGTTAAAGCGTAAAAAGGGTCGAGTATGCTCACAGTTTTACAGAACTTCCTTTGGTAATCCCGTGAAGAGTTGGAGGTTGATTGATGGAACACCGGGGTCACCTCACAAGGGTAAACAAATGTTACAGAAGTGTGGCTGAAATAAATATACAACTATATTTATTTTTATAAAAACTAATTGACTTTGATAGATTTCGTTTCATAAGTTAACATGTTTTCTCTTACGTACTTTTTACGAAAAACGGAGAGTCTCCTCTGTTTTTGGACGATCCCGACAATCAAAATGTCGATATACTTTCAAAATTCATCAATAAATTCAATTACACTATACGAATATCTTTTGTACGATTGAAGAATACTAAACAACGTATAAACTATATTACGACGGTTCGTGCTCGCTTTTAAACTAAATAATGTATATGAAACAATATATGAAACTCGCGCTGTGAAAGGTTTACCGTATTTCGGGTTGACTGAGTTTGACCTCAGTTGACCGAGCACCAACCTTTACCTGAAGATTGACCAGTTGACCCGGTGTTGACCCTCTAGCCAATTCTGACCCGAACACTACACTCGAACTACAACATGACCCGAACACCGAAACGAAGAACAACCTGCCCCGAACCCGTTGACTGTTTTGACCGAATCCTGAGCGGAGACCCAAAACTGAACTAACACGACCCGAACCGTGACCCAAGCTTGAAACTGAACTACTGCCGTCGTTGCCTGCCGTCGTACGGCGCCTTCGTTCATCCGACGCCGGTGACCACCATCACCACAACCTGGAACAGCACGAGACAAGCCGGAGACGAGTGGTTCTAACAAACCTAAAGGAAATAGAGAAGAAAAGGGGGGTTTACCGGGGAGTTTTGAGCTGCCGAACTTCAACCACCATCACTATCGCCGCTGATGCAGCCACGGTCACATTCGGCGAACTATCGCCGGAAAGACGGTGTTTCGGGCTCGCTTCCTCCCTCTCGTCACTCCTCTCTCTCCTGTGTCTCTCACTCTCTCTGTCCCCGATCTATCTCTCTCTTGGGTCTCTCTCTCTCTCTCTCTCACTCTCGCGATAATATCCGAGCGAACAGGTGTGTAGGTGCGAGGAAGAAGGAGATGAAGGTGGTGCTCGATGTTGTGGGGGGGGGGGGTGTGATTCGCTGGAGATCCGGTCGGAATTACTCCGGTAACCAGAGGTTAGAGAGAGGGCAGAGGTGCACATGAGTGGCGGCTAGGGATTTTTTTGTAATGAAGAGGTTAAGGTGTTTAAATAGGTCTAGGGTTTTAAGTGGATTGGGCCCAAGGCCCATAAGCCCGGTTCTTGCATTTTAGAGCGGCCCGATCACGTTTTCAAGACCTGTTTTCACACCCGAACTTTTAAAATGTCGTATAATATTTTATTTAAAGTTAAAAATACGCAAAAATACATGTTGGGAGTCGGTTTTTGACGCGTACGTTCGATTATTGTGTTAAAAATGCTTCGGTTGTTAGTTCTTAGTCATTTTTTTCAATCCGTTTTCGAATGCGATTCAAAAAGAAAATAGAAAAACGAACACGTATTTTCTAAAAACATGAACTTACGGAAATATTACAGTCTCCCCTACTTTAGAAAATTTCGTCTCAAAATTTATTCAAGAGGAAGACCTTAGGAAAGATGGCATTCTCGAAGTGTGTTTGGTAGCAAACGAGAAATAGGTCGTGACTGATCAAAGTTTGTATTCAATAAGGTCTAAGGAAACACCGAATTTCTCATAGCACGTTTTTACAAAAGTTTGGTAACATGGTAGGAACACTTATATATAGGAAGTACGAGCGGCGTATCCACCATGTTAATATCATGTTATGTCTATTTTGGTATATGGTGTCATGTTACGTTCCGTGTCACGGTACACAGTAGAATCTACTATGGTCTTCATGCGCCTACCAATATAATCATGTACGCATCCGTGATTATTTTGGTTTGTGCATGATCCGCATTGTTTGTACTAGTAGTGTACGGTCAGGGTTTATTAACGTATTACGAGTGGGAATGATAGCGTATAGAATTTTAAGTATGCACGCATGATTGTATTTAAGCATGAGAGAGTATAGAGTATGAGTATGAGTATAATCTTTAAACAAACCACATGACATACTTAGTTAACAAGAGTAACACATTATTGGCATGTGAATAAACAGGTCAAACCATCGTGTACTGCATTTATGAATGAATGAATGACTTAACATGACCATAAATCCACGGGGCGGTGCGTTACTCCTATAGTGCTACACAAGCGCTATACATGTTAAGGTGAGGCTTGATCAAAATTAATGACAAACTGACAACCCAACGTTTTACCGCAAGCATCATCTAATCATAGGTTCATAGCATGTCATTATTTCGAACATGGCAATTTTACCTAATTCCCTATAGTTGACTGAAGTTGACCGAGCACCAAACTTGATCCGAAGATTGACCAGTTGACCGGGTTTGACCGCAGCTAACTCGGTGTTGACCGTCTGGCCAATTCTGACCCGAACACTACACCCGAACTACAACATGAACCGAACACTGAAACGAAGAACAACCTTGTAACACCCCAACCGATGGCGGAAACATCGGGATGAGACGAAAACGAGATTGCTCATTGCTCACAACATTATTAAGTGACAATAATTAATTAAACCATATTTCATTTCACAAGAATTGTCAAATACATCAATGTAACAAAACAAAGAACAACCTAACATTTGCAAAGTCATAACAAAATTGATACGTCGACATTAAACCTAACGTCTAATTTGTGTGTATCTAGTCCTTGCTATATTGTTTTCATAGCGTCATCTCCTTCAACCTGTAACATGTTTTAAAATAAAGTCAATGCAAAAGCAAAGGCGAGTACACAAGTTTAAGCATAGCATACGTATACGAATAAAGTTTTAACAATCCTCATGGCAACCAAATCTATACAAGAGCAATATCAAGGCATGCAATGCTAATAATCAAACCCGTAACGCAATCACGATGTTTTAACATGACCTCACGAATAACACGATGGAGGTGGATGCGTGAATTCCTATAGCGCTAAGCATGTCAAACAAAGGCTAAAAATAGTTAATGACTAAAGCATAGCACAACGTTTATCCCCAGACAAGCAACAAGTATACGATTCAAGTAGTCATGTGTATAGGATTGTTTGTGCATTTCATAAAGTTTAAGTGTTTGTGACTTTTGTATATGGAAACATGTTACACCCAAAAAGTGATATAAACAAATGTGGGTCGAGTGTACTCACAGAATTGCTAAGTCTTCTTTGGAAATTCCACGACGAGTTGATGAGTGGGAGAAAGGGGACACCGAGGTCACCTTAAAAATGGCAAACGAATGTGCATGAATAATCGAAGCTACGACGGAGGATTCGAATTGGAGTTGAAAGCACGTGTACCTATATCACGGGATTTACGTAACGACTCTAAATTTTAAATTGTCAAAGGTGTCGTAGAAGTGTTATCAAAATAATACAATAAATATATGTATTTTTAGCGAAATAGGTAATTATTTATATTTTGACGAAAAGTATATTAAATATATATATATATTTTTTTTAAAAGTATAATATATATGTCTTGTCGATAAGAGAATGATATACATATATGTATATTGCCTTTTAGATAAGTATAGGTATACGAGGGTTTAATAATTTATTTTGTCGAAGTATAATATATATATTTATTTTATGTCGTTTAAGAAATATGCTTCGCCGGAAAGTGCAATAAATATATATACGTATGATTTGACGAAAACCGGGCAGAGTTTCCTCTGTTTTTAGATGATCCCGACAACACAAGTTGTCGATATATGTGTCAAAACTCAACAATCAACGAAGCAATATATTTATACAAGTTACAAAGACACGTTTAGTGTACAAGTAAGTAATGTTTTACGATTAAAGCGATAAATAATATAAACAATAATAATAAGGGTTTTGCGCCGTTTAAGATTTTTTTTTTTTACCCAGTCTCGGGTCGACAATTGACCAGCAGTTGACCGGTTGACTTTCGTTGACCAAGTTGACCAGGTTTGACCGAACACCAAACGAGACCCGAACCGAAGCCAAAACTGTCATTGACTCACTGCTGACCCGAACCTCTGCACCGAGACCCGAACCCGCTGAACATGAGCCATGAACTTGACTGAACCGAGATTCGACCCGGAGCTGACCCGTGGACTGTTTGACTGTTTGACCAGACCCGAGCTTTGACCAGGTCTAACCGGGTTGACCCGAGCCTGCTGAATCGAGATGGAACCAAAATTGAACCCAACAAACCAACTAAAATCAAATGTGAAACTGAGATAATCAAAGCACGATCCGTACCTGAACCGAAATGTATCTGGACTGAACACGGACCGAAACAAATCTGACTTTGGGCCTGACCCGGTGTTGACCAGATTTGACCCGACAAGAACCCGAGCTGGACCAAGCCCTGAACCGAGATGCATCAGGCCCGAGACTGACTGACTGAAACCGGAACTCCTGCCGCCGCCGCTGCTGCTGGAGTGAACACCAAAGCTGACCCGAGTTGGACCGAGTTTCTCCCAGAATAACTGAGACTGGAGCCGAAGCATTACCCGGACCTGAAAGAGTGAACCTGAAAGCTGAGCTGAGATTAAGCAGAACCCGAATCCGCTCGCTAACCTGCTTTGACCGAGACCCGAACCGCTGTGCGGAGCCGTGTTGAACCGTTCATGACCCGAGCCGAAGAAACCGAAATCGAACTAAGACCCGAAACGAACATGGCCTGAACCGAAACCCGAATCTGAAAGAGGATCTGAACCACTCCGAATCACCTTTCCGCTGCCGCTGCTTGTTCGACGGGAACGCCGCCGCAGCGCCATTGCGGCTGCCGCTGCTTGATTGACGCGCCGCCACCTAAGATGGCCGGCGGCATTGATGCAGAGGGAGAGACGAGGAGGGAGAAAGAGGGGGCGCTGCTGTTGCGGTGGTTGGTGAGTGTGAGACGGTCGGCGGCCGTCGCAAGTGTGAGGGAGCAGGGGCCGAGAGGATGGTAGTGAAGGTTGGAGAGGCGATGGGTGTCCGCTGCAGGGACTGCCACTGCCGCGGCTTCGTTGCTGGTGCGCCGCCACAGTTGCGGCGGCCAACGGCTCTGTTTCAAGGAGAGAGGGAGGGTATGTATGTCTGTTAGCTGTGCTCTGGTTTATTAAGTCAACAGATGCTGCTCTGGTTAGACCCGAACATCAAAGGGACAGGGACAAGGGGCTAGGGTTTGAGTAAGAATGAAGAAGATGAGATGTATTTATAGGATAGGGTTTTGAGTGTGTTGGGCCTAAGGCCCGGTTCATGTGTTTTACGCGGCCCGTTATGGTTCTGAAACCTGTTTTCGAACCCAAACGTGACATAACAGGGTATAATATCATTTTTAGGTTTAAACACGCGATTTAAACGTCGGCGCTCGAAAATGATTGCGTTCAGTTGTCGTTTCTTTAAAACGCGTAAAAACGCGTAGTTTTTCGATTTTAAACCGTTTTTCGATCCGATTGAAGTTGCGACTCAGGAAATAGAAAACGAACGTGAATTTTTATAAAAATAATAAATCTTGGAAATACGAGGCATTACAGTCTCCCCTCCTTTAGGAAATTTCGTCCCGAAATTTCTTTAAGAGGAAGACTTTAGAAAGATTTGGCTATAGAATGATCGTCTAAAATTGAGACTTGGATGTTTGGACACATGAGGGAAAGCATGAAGTTTAGAGCATCGAAGAGTTAGGTTTGCAAGAAGAAGTTGCTTGACTAGAAAGATTAAAGCCATCAAGCGTAAGTAAAGCGCGTAAGTATGCGTATAGGAGAGCGGTTTAAACGAGCTTGAATAACTCAATGATATGCCATCTAAGCAGAAAAGCTCTCGTAAGAACTGGTAAGCAGTTTAATGGTGAGTGTAGTCGAACCGTAGGTTGCTAGAAAGTTCAATCGACTTTGAAGAGCGTTAATAAATCTCGGTTTTGCAGAGAGTTGCTTAATGATGGAAAACGAGAAGGTTAGGTATTTAAAATAAGCTAGTTATCGAGGTAGCGGCCAATCAAGTGTGTTGCTATCTACGAGAATGGGAGATAACTTTTAGAGTAAGAAGGCATTTAGGGTTTGAATGCTTACACGATTGATTATAAGCGACGCTGCATAAAAGACAAAGTTAACGGGGGTAACGGAGGTATAAGAGCGGACGATTGATTCGATCAACGAATACTCGTGTAAGGATGGCATATGTATATGAACAAACGAAAACGTTACGTTACGGATTAAGACTCGTCGTGGATAATCGGGTAGCGCGCACTTAGCAATGCAGTTGTGAGTTGTTTAAAGCTGGCGTGTTAGGTCATATTATGGTCTGTAAATCACTGAATTTCTCATGGCACGTATTACGAAAGTTTGGCAGCATGGTGAAAACACTTATGTATAGGAAGTACCAGTGGCGTATCCACCATGTTTTGACCACGTTGCGACCGTTTCGTTACTCGATGCAATGTTACGTTCCGTGTGTTACCATACGCGGTAGTACACTCTATGGTTCTCATGCGCTTATCGCTATAATCCCGTGTGCACCCGCGATTATACCGATCATCACATGATCCGCATAGCTTGTACTAGCAGCGCATGAATAAAGGTGTACATAAATTCTGAAAATAAGTTCGCGTGTGTGTAAGAATGTAGTGCGTAGCGTGTAATTAGCTTGTGGCCCACGAAGCGAATCCCTCGGGTTCCGCTCGTGCATAGGCATGAATATGAATACGAGTACAAGTATAGGTATGTGTATCAGTATAAGCATAAGTATGGAAATAAGTATAAGCATGGATATAAGACGTATATGCATGAATGTGATGATAAGTATAAGTGTAACACCCCTGCCCCTCGTTATCACCAATATTGTCCGCTTTGCCCTTGATGGGTGGCCCCTCCAGGAACTCACGGCTTTGTTTTTGTTTGCCCTGGTGGAGGCTTCCCAGGAGGTCACCCATCCTAGTACTACTCCCACTTGAGCACGCTTAACTGTGGAGTTCTCCTCTCATCCACTAGCATTAAACCCAAAACGCGTTGGTGATTTTAGAGGTAGGGCATTACTTACGAGCCAGGAATCTCTCCTGTCCACGGACGATGTTGGGAAGTATGCCATTAGGTGTTATAATAAGCATGAAAGATGACACGTATTTTCATGAACATGAACATGTGTATAATTATGAACGTCCATCAAGTGTAACAGACGATATTTGTGCGTATGATATGAATTGAATGCTACGAATTTATTTACATAAAATAGTCGAGAGATCAGGGTGTGTAAAGCGAATGATATGATTAAAATGTCATGCAACAGTTGACTAAACCATGTACGAGGATACGCATGTTGTTGTTTGAGCAAAACTTTGAGGTTATCGCTTCTAAAATAGGCTTAAGTTTAACTTAGAATATAGGATCTAGTGTGTGAATATAAAGGAATATAAAGTACTTATCGATTATGTGTTACGTATTTTGTAAAAGACGGGAGTGCTACCATTTGTTTTAAGAGAGTTTAAGTAGGTCGAAAATGGTTGGTCTTCATAAAGTTTTCTTGCCCACGTGTTTTGAAACTCATGTGACATTTCGGGAGGTGTATGATAAGGTATTAAAATAGTAAGTTCGCATTGTTTTCAAAGGATATAAGAGATTTGAAATTTAGTGGTGCTTGTGATACGTTGACTCTTGAGAGGAAATCCGTGTTAATTGATTTAATGACCGTTGAAAAAACGTTTAGCGAAATGTTTTCTTAATCGCGATGAGAGATTTAGAGGGTGTTTGGGTTGAGTTTTGAAAATAGATTATGCGTTCTGAATAATCAAAATCAGATAATTAGTTGTAACAAAACATAGTGTAGGAAGATAGTGTTTGGATTTGATTATGTTATTTGATATCACAATAATCAGGTAATCAACTATTTGAGTGTTTGAAAAAAATATATATACATGTACATATAAAGTTATAAATAGACAAGCTTTGATCTCTAAAATACGTAAAACAAATCAGTTTTTTTTATATATATATTATTATTATATATATATATATAAGATATTTTTTTTTCCAAACACTAAAAATAGATTTTTATTTATTTATTTATTTAATATTTGCGCCTCCAAACACAAAACAAAATATTAGGTTGCAAAAACAATCCCAAACACACCTTTAGTACAACGATCCCATAATGCCTATAAGATATTGGTTTTTTTTTTTTTTTTTTTTTTTTACAAACGAAAATTTTTAACATAAAGTTATTGCGTGAGCGTGTTTTAGTGATTAAGTTAAACATAAGACTTGTGGGCAAGGTATTCGTTAGACCGATTAAGTTGGTAGGTAGCATTCTGTCGAGCTTTGAAAATCTTAAAACAAAACGTTTCATGTGGTGACCAAGTATATGCGTATGGGATTTATATGAAATAGATTACCGGATGGGAAATACGTTTGATAAAATAGTACGTTCTGAAATTCGTCTAAGTAAGAATTTTGACAACATGGTAAAAGATTTAGGTATACAATTTAAACATGTGGTTTGTGTAATAAAATCTCCAAGAAGGAGGGTTGGTAACGATCGCCGAGGTATGGGAATCACCCCTAATCCGTTGGTGAGGTCGTTTTAAGGAAGGAAGGAAACGAAGTTTGATCGTCTAGGTAAGGAATTCACTCCTATCTCGACGACGGTCTCCATTTCGGACTTTTCGAGAAATATAAGTCTAGTTGATGACGTTTTGAAATCATGTATGCAAATAATGTATAAGTGGATGAAAAGGTTTAATATGAATTGCGTAAAAACCTTAAAATAAATTAGAAACTCGAAAGGAATGGTAACAAGTATATAAAATGTCATGTATAAATTGAAATGGTATAAAAGAGAGTCTCAGAAAACATTAGACTGTTTCGGGTAGAGAAACGTCGACTATTCCAAAGTGAATCGAAGATCCTTTCGAATTAGAGAAACCTGCTTTGGCCTATAGATAAAACGCTCTCGTCGAGAAGCGATTAACGGCATTTTACCCTTCCAGTTATTACACGTCTCTAATCGATTGGAAAATCGAAACTTTGGCGAGATTGAAAATCGAGGAATGGGACTTAATCGACAAGGTGCGGGTTTCACCCCTAACTCGACGATTTCGTACTCTAAGTGTGGTTGGCACTCTTCAGGTCAAAATTAATTTCGACACTTTGACGAGAGTCCACTAGAGTTTGAATGGGAAGTTTTCCATCGAGGTGTGGATGTCACTCCTAACTTGATGGTGTAACTTCGTGAAAAAAATAAAGAATAAGCGTAATGAGAATCGTTCACCAAATTGTGGATATCACGCCTATTTTGGTGAAGTCGTCTCACTTGTGTAATACGAGTGTTTTCGAGTTTAGTATAATCGAGTAAAATGCATTAGGGAAGGCGTATGATTGAAATAATGTAACGAGTATGAACACGTAAAGCATTTCATAAATTTAACATATAAGAGATGTTTTAAGAAATTAGCATGTGAATCACGTATGGTCAAGTATGGTACTTAACTATAGACTAGGTCAAAAGCGTAGCAATCTACCTAATTCCCTATAGTTATGGCTCTAATACCAATCTGTAACACCCCAACCGATGGCGGAAACATCGGGATGAGACGAAAACGAGATTGCTCATTGCTCACAACATTATTAAGTGACAATAATTAATTAAACCATATTTCATTTCACAAGAATTGTCAAATACATCAATGTAACAAAACAAAGAACAACCTAACATTTGCAAAGTCATAACAAAATTGATACGTCGACATTAAACCTAACGTCTAATTTGTGTGTATCTAGTCCTTGCTATATTGTTTTCATAGCGTCATCTCCTTCAACCTGTAACATGTTTTAAAATAAAGTCAATGCAAAAGCAAAGGCGAGTACACAAGTTTAAGCATAGCATACGTATACGAATAAAGTTTTAACAATCCTCATGGCAACCAAATCTATACAAGAGCAATATCAAGGCATGCAATGCTAATAATCAAACCCGTAAAGCAATCACGATGTTTTAACATGACCTCACGAATAACACGATGGAGGTGGATGCGTGAATTCCTATAGCGCTAAGCATGTCAAACAAAGGCTAAAAATAGTTAATGACTAAAGCATAGCACAACGTTTATCCCCAGACAAGCAACAAGTATACGATTCAAGTAGTCATGTGTATAGGATTGTTTGTGCGTTTCATAAAGTTTAAGTGTTTGTGACTTTTGTATATGGAAACATATTACACCCAAAAAGTGATATAAACAAATGTGGGTCGAGTGTACTCACAGAATTGCTAAGTCTTCTTTGGAAATTCCACGACGAGTTGATGAGTGGGAGAAAGGGGACAACGAGGTCACCTTAAAAATGGCAAACGAATGTGCATGAATAATCGAAGCTACGACGGAGGATTCGAATTGGAGTTGAAAGCACGTGTACCTATATCACGGGATTTACGTAACGACTCTAAATTTTAAATTGTCAAAGGTGTCGTAGAAGTGTTATCAAAATAATACAATAAATATATGTATTTTTAGCGAAATAGGTAATTATTTATATTTTGACGAAAAGTATATTAAATATATATATATATATATATTTTTTAAAAGTATAATATATATGTCTTGTCGATAAGGGAATGATATACATATATGTATATTGCCTTTTAGATAAGTATAGGTATACGAGGGTTTAATAATTTATTTTGTCGAAGTATAATATATATATTTATTTGATGTCGTTTAAGAAATATGCTTCGCCGGAAAGTGCAATAAATATATATACGTATGATTTGACGAAAACCGGGCAGAGTTTCCTCTGTTTTTAGACGATCCCGACAACACAAGTTGTCGATATATGTGTCAAAACTCAACAATCAACGAAGCAATATATTTATACAAGTTACAAAGACACGTTTAGTGTACAAGTAAGTAATGTTTTACGATTAAAGCGATAAATAATATAAACAATAATAATAAGGGTTTTGCGCCGTTTAAGATTTTTTTTTTACCCAGTCTCGGGTCGACAATTGACCAGCAGTTGACCGGTTGACTTTCGTTGACCAGGTTTGACCGAACACCAAACGAGACCCGAACCGAAGCCAAAACTGTCATTGACTCACTGCTGACCCGAACCTCTGCACCGAGACCCGAACCCGCTGAACATGAGCCATGAACTTGACTGAACCGAGATTCGACCCGGAGCTGACCCGTGGACTGTTTGACTAGACCCGAGCTTTGACCAGGTCTAACCGGGTTGACCCGAGCCTGCTGAATCGAGATGGAACCAAAATTGAACTCAACAAACCAACTAAAATCAAATGTGAAACTGAGATAATCAAAGCACGATCCGTACCTGAACCGAAACGTATCTGGACTGAACACGGACCGAAACAAATCTGACTTTGGGCCTGACCCGGTGTTGACCAGATTTGACCCGACAAGAACCCGAGCTGGACCAAGCCCTGAACCGAGATGCATCAGGCCCGAGACTGACTGACTGAAACCGGAACTCCTGCCGCCGCCGCTGCTGCTGGAGTGAACACCAAAGCTGACCCGAGTTGGACCGAATTTCTCCCAGAATAACTGAGACTGGAGCTGAAGCATTACCCGGACCTGAAAGAGTGAACCTGAAAGCTGAGCTAAGGTTAAGCAGAACCCGAATCCGCTAGCTAACCTGCTTTGACCGAGACCCGAACCAGCTGTGCGGAGCCGTGTTGAACCGTTCATGACCCGAGCCGAAGAAACCGAAATCAAACTAAGACCTGAAACGAACATGGCCTGAACCGAAACCCGAATCTGAAAGAGGATCTGAACCACTCCGAATCACCTTTCCGCCGCCGCTGCTTGTTCGACGGGAACGCCGCCGCAGCGCCATTGCGGCTGCCGCTGCTTGATTGACGCGCCGCCACCCAAGATGGCCAGCGGCATTGATGCAGAGGGAGAGACGAGGAGGGAGAAAGAGGGGGCGCTGCTGTTGCGGTGGTTGGTGAGTGTGAGACGGTCGGCGGCCGTCGCAAGTGTGAGGGAGCAGGGGCCGAGAGGATGGTAGTGAAGGTTGGAGAGGCGATGGGTGTCCGCTGCAGGGACTGCCACTGCCGCGGCTTCGTTGCTGGTGCGCCGCCACCGTTGCGGTGGCCGGCGGCTCTGTTTCAACGAGAGAGGGAGGGTATGTATGTCTGTTAGCTGTGCTCTGGTTTATTAAGTCAACAGATGCTGCTTTGGTTAGACCCGAACATCAAAGGGACAGGGACAAGGGGCTAGGGTTTGAGTAAGAATGAAGAAGATGAGATGTATTTATAGGATAGGGTTTTGAGTGTGTTGGGCCTAAGGCCCGGTTCATGTGTTTTACGCGGCCCGTTATGGTTCTGAAACCCGTTTTCGAACCCGAACGTGACATAACAGGGTATAATGTCATTTTTAGGTTTAAACACGCGATTTAAACGTCGGCGCTCGAAAATGATTGCGTTCAGTTGTCGTTTCGTTAAAACGCGTAAAAACGCGTAGTTTTCCGATTTTAAACCGTTTTTCGATCCGATTGAAGTTGCGACTTAGGAAATAGAAAACGAGCGTGAATTTTTATAAAAATAATAAATCTTGGAAATACGTGGCGTTACAAACCTGCCCCGAACCCATTGATTGTTTTGACCGAATCCCGAGCCGAGACCCAAAACTAAACCAACACGACCCGAGTCGTGACCCAAGCTAAAAACTGAACTACTGCCGTCGTTGGCTGCCGCCGTACGGCGGCTTCGTTCATCCGACGCCGGTGACCACCATCACCACAACCAGGAACAGCACGAGCCAAGCCAAAGACGAGTGGTTCTAACAAAGCTAAAGGAAATAGAGAAGAAAGGGGGGTTTAGCGGGGAGTTTTGAGCTGCCGAAACTTCAACCACCATCACTCTCGCCGCTGATGCGGCCACCGTCACCTTCGGAGAACTGTCGCCAGAAAATCGGTGTTTCTGGCTCGCTTCCTCCATCTCGTCACTCCTATCTCTCCTGCGTCTCTCACTCTCTCTGCCCCTGATCTCTCTCTCTTGGGTCGCTCTCTCTCGTGATCATATCCGAGCGAACATGTGTGTAGGTGCAAGGAAGAAGGAGATGAATGTGGTGCTCGATGTTGGGGGGGGGGTGTGTGATTCGCCGGAGATCCGACCCGAATTGTAACGCCCGCTATTTCAAACTTTCCTTATTTAGAAAGTGTCGTTTGTATTTCTATTTTTGGAAACATTGTACTTGTATTCATCGTTTCATTCTAATCGTTGTAAAATCCGAGACTTGGATCATAATAAAAATTCGTATTTCGTAATATTCATACTTTACATATTCATGCGTAATTGAAAACATTTGTGATTCGTGATATCTTAATACTAAATTCATGATACTTGAACAAACGTGATAAAACTTGCAAATACATGATATAAATACAAGATTCATACATGTTTTATAAGCATTCGTAATACCTCATTCATGATCATCAATCATATTTTATAACTAATGGTCCTTATATTATGTTCTTATAACTTAAAACACCCTAAAACACCTCAAAACCGACCTAACACAAACTTCAGGGACTGAAAATGACAAAAAATAACAAGTTTGAGGATTAAATCCTCTGCCCCCCTGCGATCGCCAAACCTCTTTTCTCTCGCCCCCCGCCAGAGACCTCAATCCGCAGAAAGTTGTTTCCAGCTCATGGGTTTGTCAATTTTGTGTTTGTTTAGTTGTGTTTCTTGCATTTAAACAACTCCCAACTAACCTAATCACCTCCTATATAAACCACCTCATTCCCACTCATCTCACACTTTACGAACACTCTAAACAACTCACTAAAATCTGCTACTAATTTCATAATTTGAGCAGAATCTTCAAGGCCTTCAACGTAAGTACACTCGACCCATTTACCACTTTCTCACAAATTCATGCTTCTACATACTCAATCCTTAATACATGATGCTTGTTATGCTTAGTTACATGCTAGAATTATACATGCTCGATCATTAACTTAGCTAGCCCAACTTATCATATATAGCGCTATAGGAGTAGCACACCACCCGTCGGGGTTATGTTAAGATTATCATACTCATTTTAGCCTTGTCGCTTTTGCGACGAGGGAAGCTCGATCTCGTAAACTTTTGTGGAAACTCGGGTTTGATCTAGTAGTGCGTGATTAGTATAGTCTTTGCTTACAATTACCATGTGGATTCGAGTTATACATTTTATACCTATGCTATGTATTCACCAAACTTGTGTACTCGCCTTTGCTTTTGCATTGAAATCTATTTTAAAACATGTTACAGGTTGATGAAGATGATGCCATGAAATAGGAGTAGTGTTGATGACTAGATACACACATAGGCGTTAGGTTTATAATTGTTGTATCAAATTTTGCCTTGATTATTGTTGTATTTGAATTTCCATGTATTGTACTCGAATATTTTACTCATGAAATGAAATCCGGTTTAATTAAATATTGTCGCAATTAGATTATGAGCAATGAGCAATCTTTTACGTCCCGCCTTGATGTTTCCGCCATCGGTTGGGGTGTGACAGATTGGCATCAGAGCCATAACTATAGGGAATTAGGTAGAATTGCCATGTTCGACCTAGTCTATAGTTTAAGTGTCCATTTTTGACCATTCTTGTCTTATGCTTAAAACTTTATTCTTGCTCATTGCTCCTTCCTTATCTTTTGGTCTTAAAAATTTACATGACGTCTTTCCTAAGACGTTTACACAATACACTTGAAGACTTGAAGATTCTCATGATGCAAACGAGACGATTTGCACTAAAATAGGTCCAATGACTTACAATTTTTGGTGAAATCCCTCATTCCGCGTATTCGATTTTTCACGAAGTTGCACCATCAAGCTAAGAGTGATATCCACATCTTGATGGAAAACTTCCATCTCATACTCTAGTGGATCTTGCAAACGAGTCGGAATATGCTCCTCATTTAGTAAGAAACAACCACACTTAGGGTACGAAATCGTCAAGTTAGGGGTGAAACCCGCACCTTGTCGATTAAGTCCCATTCCTCGATTTCAATCTCGCCAAAGTCTTGTATTTTCGATCGACTAGGGACATGTAGTAACTGGAAGGGTAAAATGCCGTTGATCGCTTCTCGACGAGAGCGTTTTACCTATTAGGCCAAAGCATGTTCCCTAACTCGAAAGATCTTACGAATCACTTTGGAATAGTCGATGTTTCTCTACCCGAAACAATCCCATGTTTTATTGAGCTAATCTTTTATGTTATCTCAATTTTTATGTTACTTGTTACTTTATTCGTTTCGAATCATTCGCACGTCTATCGCAATCAAAAACAATAATAATCCTCGTGAACAAAGTAAATTTATACTCTTTATACGCACTCATACGTGGTTATACTTGTTAAATACTTGTTGAATACTGGTTAAATACTCGTTAAATACATGCAATATAAGTGAATTACCCATGCTTATACATGCAAAACTTATTTTTATGTTATGATAAATTCTCATCCCTTTTCTTTCTAATTCAACCCTAGATGTCTTCTCCAAGTTCTTCAAAGAAATCCAAGGGTTCCAAGAGGGGTTCAAACTACCAAGGAGACTCTATCTCCAAGCAAGAACTAGTCGGGTTGATCACGGAGCAAATGGCCGAGCAAATGGCTAGAATCATCCCAAACATTGTGACCCAAATCCAAACCGTCCATGAAACCCCCAAATCCTACATTGACTCAAAGGCGGACCCTCCCAAGGCAACGTTCCAGTTCAAACAGTTCATGGCTTGTAAGCCCATGGAATTCACTGGTAATAATGGCGCTACTGCCATGATGAACTGGTTCTACGCGATCGAACTCACCTTTCTGCAAAGCGGATGCCTTGATGAGCTCCGAACCTTGAACGCCACCGGGGTCTTTCGTGAGAGAGCCTCGAGTGGTGGACCACCGAAAGAAACAAGCGTGGCAATGAAGCAGCTCACACATTACCTTGGGAAGAGCTAAAGCAGCTCATGAAGGACCAAATTTGTCCTCCTCACGAGACCCATAAACTCGAAAACGAATTCTGGAATCTCACCCAACAGGGGAGCGACGCCGAAAGATTAATCACACGCTTCAAACAGTTAAGAACCCTTTGCCCTGGGCAAGTGGATACCGTACCCAAGGCAATCCCCAAGTTCATTCGTTGCCTCTCACCGGTATTAACAAACCATCTCGCCGCCGCTAGCCCCAAAACCCTCGAAGATGCTTATAGCATCACGATTGAGATGAACCACAACTGCGTTCGTCATGGAGCCTATGACAAGGTCTCCACGAAGCATGCACACCAAGCCATCACTGATACCACCACCACTACCGAGTCACCTCCATCCCAAGCCAAGAAACCAAACACCAACCGGAACAAGAAGCGGAAGGTTTCAATTCAGAATAACGCGGTCGTTACTCCACTTACCCCTACACCACTAAACGCTGTCTCCTCTACCCAAAACACCGAGCCACCCAAGCGAAACTACGCCGGTACTTGGCCTAAATGTGAACGGTGCACTTACCACCATCTCCCATCCACCCGTGTCGGAAATGCGCCAGCTGTAACAGGATGGGGCATTTCGCTAGCCATTGTCGCCAACCCCAAAACAACCAAGCCATCATACCTAACCTGAACCAGCCTCATCCTCAACGTCAACATGCTCCTATGCTAGCATGTTACAAATGTGGCGACCTCAATCATCTCGCCAACGTTTGTCCTCAACTCAACCAGCAGCCTCAACTCTAACAGCAACAGCAGCCTCAGCCTGCTAAAGGACGAGCTTTCATGCTTACTTCCGCTCAGGCTCAAAACTCCAATGACGTCATTACTGGAACGCTCCTTGTCAACCATATTTATGCTTTATGCCTGTTTGATACTGGTGCCGATAAAAGTTTTGTGTCTGTCGAATTTGAACCTATACTTAAGTGCGAACATTCCAAATTGCCTAATCCTTTCGCTGTCGAAGTCACTAACGGGAAATCCATCACCATTGATTCCGTCCTTTCGAATTGCTCCCCGAATCTCAACGATCATACGTTTTCGATCGACCTTATTCCCATGCAATTAGTAAGTTTAGATATCATAGTAGGCATGGATTGGCTTAGGTGAGTCCATGCTGAAGTTGTTTGTTCTGAAAAGTTCATTCGCCTCCCTCTTCCTATTAACGATTCGTTGCACGTCTATGGTGAGAAACCTTCTAAAGGTCTCAAGCTTATGTCACGTATTCAAGCGAACAAGTACTTATGCAAGGAGTACTTTGCCTTTCTTGCCCACCTTGTGGAGAAGAAAGATAAAGATCTGAGCATAAGTGATGTTCCTATCGTTTGTCAATTTCCCAATGTCTTCCCAGAGGATCTTCCTGGTCCTCCGCCTCCTCGATCTGTTGACTTTCGTATTGATCTCATCCCTGGTGCAACTCCTTTTGTGAAGGCTCCCTATCGTTTAGCACCCTCGTAAATGCAAGAGCTATCGAGCCAACTTTAAGAGCTTCTTGATAAAGGCTTTATACGCCCTAGTACTTCTCCTTGGGGCGCTCCCATTTTATTCGTCAAAAAGAAAGATGGATCCTTTCGGATGTGCATTGACTATCGCGAACTCAACAAACTTACAGTCAAGAACCGATATCCTCTTCCTCGTATTGACGACCTCTTTGATCAACTTCAAGGTGCAACCTGTTTCTCGAAAATCGATCTCCGTTCTGGCTATTATCAACTTCGAGTTTCTGAGGAAGATGTACCCAAAACTGCTTTTCGCACGCGTTATGGACACTACGAGTTCGTGGTCATGCCTTTTGGTTTGACCAATGCGCCTGCAGTGTTCATGGACCTCATGAACCGTGTGTGTAAACCTTTCCTCGATCAATTCGTAATCGTATTCATCGATGATATTCTCATCTACTCCAAGACGAAAGAAGAACATGAGCGACATTTGCAACTTATCCTTCAGCTTTTGCGAACCGAACGTCTTTATGCGAAATTCTCCAAGTGTGAATTTTGGCTAAAAGAGGTTCAATTCCTTGGTCACACCGTCAATGAACTCGGTATTCATGTTGACCCTGCAAAGATAGAAGCTGTTAAGAATTAGAATGCACCTAAGTCGCCTTCTGAAATTCGTTCGTTCCTTGGCCTAGCTGGGTATTATCGCCGCTTCATCTCAAACTTTTCTAAAATCATTGTTTCGCTTACGTCTTTGACCCAAAAAGATAAACCTTTTGTTTGGGGTCCCGAACAAGAGGAGTCTTTTCAAACTCTCAAGGACATGCTTTATAATGCTCCTATCCTTGCACTTCCCGATGGAAACGACGATTTCGTCGTGTATTGCGATGCTTCAAACCAAGGTCTTGGTTGCGTTCTTATGCAACGGGACAAGGTTATCGCTTACGCATCGAGACAACTCAAAATTCATGAGAAAAACTATACTACGCACGACCTTGAACTTGGTGCAGTTGTTTTTGCATTAAAGATTTGGTGACACTACCTTTATGGTACAAAGTGTACGGTCTTCACCGACCACAAGAGCCTCCAACATATCTTTGATCAAAAGGAACTCAACATGCGTCAACGTCGTTGGGTAGAATTGTTAAACGACTACGACTGTGATATTCGCTACCAAACTGGTAAGGCGAATGTCGTGGCCGATGCACTCAGTCGTAAGACTCATGTTAAGAGTGTTCGTTGCTACCAAATCGTGCGAAAACTCAACGAGTTGATTCGTCAAGCACAATTTGCCGTCATTAATGAGGGTAACCTCGATAATGAGTTGAATTGTGGGGTCAAAAACTGTCGTAGCCCCCGACCCCACCCCGGGAGCGGGGGCCGCGAGACACAGAGCTGGTGGTACCGGTGTTTGTTAATTTGGCAGCGGAATTACGACATCAGGACCGTAGTTAGAAAATAAATATCAGAGTTTCAAAACACCAAACTTTTATATTAAACAAATGGGGTAAAACCCATGTTTCCATTACAATACATATTTGTAGGGATAAACCCTAATTTATGGAAAACATAAACTCCTTTTTATTTAGGTAACTTTTATAGCCACTTTTCTAAGCCTTCAGTGCTCTCCAGCTGGCTTCTGTTAGCTTCACATTAAGTTACCTGAAACGCGTTTTAAAGCGTTTTATCAGCAAGAAATACTGGCGAATCCATCTCAGTTTTATCAAAACAAGTGATTATACTTTACAGTTATTGAGGAGCATTCGCATTTACAATGTTTATATCTACACAATTACTCAATCAGTATTGTCACTCCTGACTTGTGGGTCATATTACTTTGGGCCCTGTCACCGAACAGTAACGGTTCCTGTCACATTCCCGTGACTTTGGACTAGCAATGTATACAAAACCCCAACATACCGGCAGTAATTGTAGAATACATGTACTCAATCACTGTTAAGCATATTTAATACATTTGAGGTTTTGGTAATACATTTTGACTCACAAAAAGATTACAAAAAGAGAATGTACTCGCCTTGAACACTTAAGTATTCCTACGGAGTTCCTGGTGATGGTTCTTAATTACTTCATAGGATTTCTATTAAAACATACAATGCACATGTGTTAGTAAGTTAACCCAAGTCACTTTAACCATACAACACTCGACAGAACACCAATGAACGTAGTCGGGCAGAGCCTAGACATGCGTTGGCGATTCTAGATCGATTGGGTAGGGTGTCCATACAACACTCGACAGAACTCCAACGAACGTAGTCGGGCAGAGCCTAGACATGCGTTGGCGATTCTAGATAGATTGGGTAGGATTGTGAATTAGTGATCGGGAGTTAAGTTACTTACAGCGGGCAGCGCCTCACAGGTTTAGGGTTTTAGGGGGGTGTTGCACGAAGAAACAGAGATTCAGAGAGTATACGAATGATATTTTTGATCGCAAATGAGAAGAGACTTCAGTCCCACGCTGCTCTATTTATACCCGCTTTTGACCTCCCCCGCGCGTCGCGCGGGGATCTGGGTTCCCTCTCGCGTGGCGCCTGAGGTGCCTAGCTAGGTTAGGTCAGCCTGGTCACAAGTGTCGGGTTGCCAGATGGCGCGAAACGGTGACACGTCACCTTGACACCTCCCGCGCGTCGCGACAGAGACAAGTGTCTCTGGCGCAGCGCCTAGACTGTCCAGGTGGACCTGTCTCGTTTTGCGTGCCGTGTCTTGATTCGCATGTCCGGTTTTACGTTTCGGCTAATTCGGGGTGTTTTGGAGAGTTGTTACATCCTCCCACCTTGTTTTAAATCTCGTCCTCGAGATTTACTTGAATAGGTGTGGATACTTTCTTTGCATTTCTTACTCAAGCTCCCATGTATATTTTGGTCCTCTCCTTGAATCCCATTTTACTTTTACCAGAACCAATCTCTTGCGCTTGAGATTCTTGATCTTTCTATCTTCAATCTGAATGGGTTTCTCAACGAACTTTAGGTTCTCATTTACCTCTATATCTTGAAGAGGTATCACCAATGATTCGTCTGCTAGACATTTCTTGAGATTGCATATATGAAATACATCATGTATTCCTGCCATTTCCTCTGGCAATTGTAGTTGATAGGCTACTGTCCTATTCGTTTGACAATCTTAAAAGGTCCAACATACCTTGGGCTTAGTTTTCCTTTCTTACCGAATCTTACAACTCCTTTCCAGGGTGAGACTTTTAACAACACTTTATCTCCGACTTGAAATTCCAAGGGTTTACGTCTGTTATCTGCATAACTCTTTTGGCGATCTTGAGCCGCTTTCAGTCTTTCCTTGACTTGAATGATTTTGTCAGTTGTTTCTTTCACAATTTCAGGACCTGATAGTTGCTTTCTCCAATCTCTGCCCAGCATACTGGAGTTCGACATTTCTGCCCGTGGAGGGCTTCAAATGGTGCAGCATTGATGCTGGTATAATAGCTGTTGTTGTAGGAAAATTCTATCAAAGGCAAATGTTCATCCCAATTTCCTCCAAAATCAATTACACAAGCTCTAAGCATGTCTTCCATTGTTTGCATTGTCCTTTCACTTTGACCATCTGTTTGAGGATGATATGCCGTGCTCAGATTTAATCTTGTTCCCATTGCTTTTTGGAAACTTTTCCAAAAATGAGAGGTAAAACGGCTGTCCCTGTCAGACACAATAGATAAAGGAATTCCATGCAATGAAACTATTCCATTTACATATAATTTAGCTAATTGTTCCATACTGAACGTTTCCTTCATCAGCAAGAAATGAGCAGATTTGGTTAACCTGTCTACAATCACCCAGATTGTATCATTACCTTTTCGTGTCCTGGGTATTTTGGTAACAATGTCCATTGTTATCAATTCCCTTTTCCAAATTGGCATTTCCAATTGTTGTAACAATCCTGAAGGTTTCTGATGTTCAACTTTAACTTGTGAACAGGTTAGGCATTTGGCAACGTAGCTTGCTACATCCTTCTTCATTCCTATCCACTAGAAATTCTTTCTCAAGTCTTTATACATCTTATCACTTCCAGGATGCATTGTATACTTAGTCTTATGGGCTTCCTCTAGTATTTGCTTTCGTAGCTCTCCTTGGATAGAGATCCAAATTCTGTTTTTATGGAATCTCCAAATTCCATCTGTTCCTTTCTCCAATTCTTTAATCATTCCTTTTAATCTTTCAGCATCGTCCTTGATTGCTGTTTTATGTGTTTGTTTAATTTGCTCATTTAAATCTATCTGCAGGTTTAGTCTAAGAGAGCGTACCCTTTTTTGCTTCTCATGATACTTTCAACTTAAAGCATCAGCTACTACGTTAGCTTTTCCTGCATGATACTGGATATAACAATCATAATCACTAAGGATTCCATTTATCGCCTCTGTCTCATGTTTAATTCCCTTTGTCCAAAGACATATCTTAAACTCTTATGATCTGTGAGTACTACAAACTTACTACTGTAAAGATAGTGTCTCCAAATCTTAAGGGCAAAAATTATTGCTCCTAACTCTAGATCATGGGTTGTATAATTCTCTTCATGCTTCTTAAGTTGTCTAGAGGCATAAGCAATAACCTTTTGACGTTGCATCAGCACACATCCATAACCTAACTTAGATGCATCACAATAAACTACAAAGTCTTCAGTTCCTTCTGGCAAAGCAAGTATTGGTGCGTTGGTTAATTTTTGCTTCAAACTCCTGAATGCTTCTTCCTGCTTTGGTCCCCATTCAAACTTAACCGATTTGCAAGTTAGCTTAGTTAACGGGATGACTATTCTAGAAAAATCTTGAATAAAACGTCTATAATATCCTGCCAATCCAAGAAAACTTCTTACTTCCGTTGGTGATTCTGGGATCTTCCAATTGGTAATTGCTTCGATCTTTGTGGGGTCCACATGAATTCCTTCGTGATTCACCAGATGTCCAAGGAATTGCACTTCTTGTAACCAGAATTCGCATTTTGAGAATTTTGCGTAAAGCTTTTCTTTCTTCAACAATGTTAGGAGTATATGCAAATGCTCGCGTGATCTTCCTCACTTTTAGAGTAAATTAGAATATCATCTATAAAAACAATTATAAATTTATCCAGGTATGGTTTACATATCCTGTTCATCATGTCCATAAATGCAGCTGGGGCATTGGTTAAACCAAATGGCATGACAGTAAATTCATAATGACCGTACCTTGTTCGGAAAGCTGTTTTAGGAATGTCCTCTTCCTGTACTTTCAATTGATGATATCATGAATGTAAGTCGATCTTAGAAAAGAATCGGGCTCCTTGGAGTTGGTCGAACAAATCGTCAATTCTTGGTAATGGGTACCGATTTTTAATTGTAACCTTATTCAATTCTCGGTAGTCAATGCACATACGCATTGATCCGTCTTTCTTCTTAACAAACAACATCGACGCTCCCCATGGCGATGATCTGGGTTGTATGAAACCTTTCTCTAGTAATTTGTCAGTTGTTTCTTCAATTCTTGCATCTCCGTTGGTGCTAGGCGATAGGGTGCTTTGGAAATCGGTGTCGTTCCTGGTATTAGGTGAATTCTAAATTCAACCACTCGATCTGGCAGTAATCCAGGCAACTCTTCTGGGAGGACATCTGAGAAATTAGATATTACAGGAATATCTTTTAATTCTTTTCCTTTAGGGTTAATGATTACGGAAATCATATACACTATTTTCCTCCTTCCGTGCATAGCTTGCAGTTTTCATCACAGAGATGAACTTTGTTGATTTTGTCGACTTATCTCCTTTAATTGTGATCCTTTCACCAGATGGCACATTTACTTCTACAAACTTTTGATCACATATTATTCGTGCCTGATTGGCTACCAATCAATCCATTCCTAACACGACATCAAATCCGGCAAGATCCATTAGAAAAAGGTTAGCAGAAAAATTATGATTTAAAATTCCTATCTTTGCTCCTTGCAGGATTTTGCTTATTTGGATAGAAGATCCATTTGCCGTCTCCACCAGACAGTTTTGGTGAAGTTTAGTTAATGGTTGATTAAGAAAATTGCAAAAGGAAGTATTAATGAAACTTTGGTTTGCACCAGAGTCAAACAATACTTTTGCATAAACATCATTAACTAAAAACATACCGGCAATCACATCCGGAATCATCTTTGCTTCTTCCGCAGTCAGCACGAACGCTCTGGCAGTCTTCTTGGGTCCTTCGGCTGTCTTTGCTTTATTATTTGCCGCTAGAGCTAGTTTCGGGCAGTTAGTTCTAATATGACCAGCTTCCCCGCAATGGTAACATAGCCCATTGCTAACTTTCTTTCTGCAGTCTTTTTCCTTATGCCCTGGAAATTTGCAAAAATTGCAGTATGTTGAGCATTTTCCTGAATGTCTCCTTTTGCAGTACTTACACGGGGGTGAAAAAGAACTTGCTCCTTTCCTACGGTTGGAATTTCCATAACGTAGCTCCTGGGTGATCTTTTGAGCTAGGTTCCTTTTCTGGTTTTCTTCTTGCGTACATATCAATTCATCTGTCAAAGTGTTTGCTAGCTCTACTGCTTCTTCTATGGTTTGTGGTCTAGCTGCTTTGACTACATGTCTGATCTCACCGATTAATCCCCAGATGTAACGGGAGATTAATACTGGTTCTGGTGCGGCCAAGGTTGGTACAATCCTTGCATATTCAAAGAATGTGGTAGTATATTCTCTGCAATTCACCCCAGTCATTCTATGATTTAGGAATTTATTAGCAATTTGCTCCTTTTCATTAGGAGGGCAGAATTTCCTTTCAACTATTTCCTTAAAGTTGTTCCATTCTATACTATAAACTCTGTCATTTCCTTTGGACTGAAGAATGGTATTCCACCACTCTAAAGCTGCATCTTTAAAAAGATTAGAAGCATACATAATTTTATCTTCATTTGCACATTTACTTATCTTGAGAACGGCTTCTGTCTTTTCTATCCAGCGCAAGGCTGAAATAGCTCCTTCATTTCCTGATAATTCTATCGGCTTGCATGATAAGAATTCTTTATAAGAACAACCATATGAGATGGTTCTTCTTCTTTTTGGAATTGGAGCTTGGATTAACAGTTCAGGATTTCCATTCACGCTGTGATTTGCTTCAGGGGGTACACGTTTATTTCCGTTTATGGAATCATTATTTCCCGCCTTTTTAATGGTGTCGATAATATAGGGCATAGCATCTATGATTTCTTGGGCCACTATGTGTTCGATATCACTTTTATTCGTTTGATTCCCGTTATTATCGTTATTTTGGGTTTCCTGATTTACTTCATCTGACATCTGAATTATAAACATTTAGCAGGTATTAATATCACAGAATAAATTAAATAATAATTATACCAACACAGTGAACCAAAATCGTCGAGCATTGCGACTTTTACTCTTTTCATACATATGCATCTAGTACAAGCATAACTGAAATTCAAATATTACTAGCCTATGCATCGATATATTTATATAAGTGATATTACTTCTTTTTTTAACGTTACAAAATAAACACACACACATATATATTATATTAAGCTATGGCTTCCTTAAAACTACATTTCTCGCTCGTCATACTTCCAGACGAGCTTCTCAAGGATGTGGCGAATTCGGTTTCCTTCCTCCACCAATCCATCTCCAAGTTGGCGGAGTTCTTCCACATGTTCCCTGGGTAGTATTGGGGCTGGCACTGGTTCAGGGTAAGGTGGAACTGGTTCTTCATATGGGATTGGGTTTTCTAGCAGGTTCTGAATTGCCCAGTTATTAGCCCACTATGGATCTAAAGGGTTTGGTGCTGGAATTCAAGGTATCTCATTGGGGTTAAAGGCTGGTATTGGAAATTGATTTTCCTGGTTCTGGTCTAGGTTTATGGGTTGATTAGGAAATAAGGGAAGCAACGGGGTTTTGGATTTGCTACTTGCTTGAAATTAGGTTCTCCTTCTGCATTTCCAAACATGTGAAAATTTGCTAGCTGCCTATCCAATTCTTCCTCCCACAAGGGTCTAACTTCGGGGTTTCGGGTGTTTCTCTCAGTTCTAGCTGCTATGGCTCGTTGTTGAGCTTGTCTCAATCTTTTCCTTTTCTCTACTTTGGCTCTACTAAACCAATTTCTCTTTTTAGGGGGAAAAAGTTCTACAGATTTGGCTTTGAAAACAAAAGCATCTTCGGAATCAGCGGTGTAGTCTGTGGTTGGCTGGGATGTTCCTTCATCGATCAGAGAATGAGGTAGGTGACGATAAGCGTCAGAAGTACCCTGATCACTCATTCTATAAACTAAAGAAGTTAGTAAAATAATACCCACTAATCTATACATATAAAGTCGCGGATATTTTCTAACACATTTATTTTAAAATTTAGGTATTTCAAAAGAACACCTAAATGGCTTAAACCAGTGGCATAGCTCTGATACCACCTTCTTTCGCAGCCCCCGACCCCACCCCGGGAGCGGGGGCTGCGAGACACAGAGCTGGTGGTACCGGTGTTTATTAATTTGGTAGCGGAATTACGACATCAGGATCGTAGTTAGAAAATATATATCAGAGTTTCAAAACACCAAACTTTTATATTAAACAAATGGGTAAAATCCATGTTTCCATTACAATACATATTTGTAGGGATAAACTCTAATTTATGGAAAACATAAACTCCTTTTTATTTAGGTAAGTTTTATAGCCACTTTTCTAAGCCTTTAGTGCTCTCCAGCTGGCTTCTGTTAGCTTCACATTAAGTTACCTGAAACGCGTTTTAAAACGTTTTATCAGCAAGAAATACTGGCGAATCCATCTCAGTTTTATCAAAACAATTGATTATACTTTACAATTATTGAGGAGCATCCGCATTTACAATGTTTATATCTACACAATTACTCAATCAGTACTGTCACTCCTGACTTGTGGGTCATATTACTTTGGGCCCTGTCACCCAACAGTAACGGTTCCTGTCACATTCCCGTGACTTTGGACTAGCAATGTATACAAAACCCCAACATACCGGCAGTAATTGTAGAATACATATACTCAATCACTATTAAGCATAATTAAAACATTTGAGGTTTTGGTAATACATTTTGACTCACAAAAAGATTTACAAAAAAAGAAAGTACTCGCCTTGAACACTTAAGTATTCCTACGGAGTTCCTGGTGATGGTTCTTGATTACTTCCTGGGATTTCTATTAAAACATACAATGCACATGTGTTAGTAAGTTAACCCAAGTCACTTTAACCATACAACACTCGACAGAACTCCAATGAACGTAGTCAGGGAGAGCCTAGACATGCGTTGGCGATTCTAGATCGATTGGGTAGGGTGTCCATACAACACTCGACAGAACTCCAACGAACGTAGTTGGGCAGAGCCTAGACATGCGTTGGCAATTCTAGATCGATTGGTTAGGATAGTGAATTAGTGATCGGGGGTTAAGTTACTTACAGCGAGCAACGCTTCGCAGGTTTAGGGGTTTAGGGTTTTAGGGGGGTGTTGCACGAAGAAACAGAGATTCAGAGAGTATACGAACGATATTTTCGATTGCAAATGAGTAGACACTTCAGTCCCACGCTGCTCTATTTATACCCGCTTTCAGTCCCACATGTGTCTCTGGCGCGTGGCGCCTGGACTGTCCAGGTGGACCTGTCTCGTTTTGCGTGCCGCGTCTCGATTTGCGTGTCCGGTTTTACGTTTCGGCTAATTCGGGGTGTTTTGGAGAGTTGTCACCAAAACCCACTCGAAGCTAAATCTGATGGTATTCTTTACTACCATAATCGCATTTGGATTCCCAACCGTCTCAATCTTCGAAACAGCTTGATGGACGAAGCCCACAAATCCCGATACTCCATTCATCCTGGCGCCGACAAGATGTATCATGATCTTCGAGCATCTTATTGGTGGCCTGGAATGAAGAAAGATATCGCCCTTTACGTCTCAAAGTGTCTTACGTGTTCCAAGGTCAAGGCCGAACATCAACGTCCCTCTGGTTTGCTCGAACAACCAGAAGTCCCTGTCTGGAAATGGGAGAGCATTGCCATGGATTTTATCACCAAGTTACCTCATACTTCATCTGGTCATGATAGTATCTGGGTTATTATTGACCGGTTGACCAAATCCGCTCATTTCCTCGCCATTCGTGAAGATTACAAAGTCGAGAAATTGGCTCGTATCTACACGGATGAAGTCATCAGTCGTCATAGTACTCCTCTCGATATTATCTCTGATCGTGATGCTCTTTTCACCTCCCGCCTTTGGCAAACATTTCAATCCGCCCTTGGCACTCGTCTCCACCTTAGCACCGCCTTTCATCCTCAGTCTGATGGTCAAACCGAGCGTACGATCCAAACTTTGGAAGATATGCTCCGTTCTTGCGTAATCGATTTTGGCGGCAATTGGGATTCGCACTTACCATTGGTAGAATTCTCGTACAATAATGTTATCACGCCGGTATTCAAATGGCTCCATTTGAATCATTGTATGGTCGTAAGTGTCGTTCGCCTATTTGTTGGCACGAAATTGGAGATGTTCAGGTCACCGGTCCCGAATTAATACAAGAGACGACGGACAAGATCCTACAAATCCGTGATAACCTCCTCAAGGCTCTAAGTCGTCAAAAGAGTTACGCAGACATGAGATGCAAACCTTTGGAATTTAATGTTGGTGATCACGTACTTCTCAAGGTATCCCCTTGGAAGGGTTTTTGTCCGTTTTGGTAAGAAAGGCAAACTTGCTCCTCGCTACGTAGGTCCTTTCAAGATACTAGAGAGGATTGGTAAGGCAGCGTATTGTCTGGATCTACCCAAGCGCTCAACAATGTTCATCCAGTATTTCATGTCTCAAACTTAAAGAAATGTCTAGCTGAAGAAGGACTTCAAGTCCCACTCGAAGATCCTCAAATCAACGAGACATTGCATTTTGTGGAAAAACCAGTTGAAATCATGGACCAAGGAACCATGCAATTGAGGCGCAGTCGTATCCCTATAGTCAAGGTTTGTTGGGAAGGAAAACGTGGCACTGAGATTACTTGGGAGCTCGAGAGTGATATGAAGACTAAGTATCCGCACCTTTTCGTTACATCTTCCTAAAGGAGGGGAGACTGTAACGCCCCGTTATTTCAAACTTTCCTTATTTAGAAAGTGTCGTTTGTATTTCTATTTTTGGAAACCTTGTACTTGTATTCATCGTTTCATTCTAATCGTTGTAAAATCCGAGACTTGGATCATAATAAAAATTCGTATTTCGTAATATTCATACTTTACATATTCATGCATAATTGAAAACATTTGTGATTCATGATATCTTAATACTAAATTCATGATACTTAAACATACGTGATAAAACTTGCAAATACATGATATACATACAAGATTCATACACGTTTTATAAGCATTCGTAATACCTCATTCAAGATCAACAATCATATTTTATAACTAATGGTCCTTATATTATGTTCTTATAACTTAAAGTTTTACATGGCAATTCTATCTAATTCCCTATAGTTATGGCTCTGATACCAATCTGTCACACCCCAACCGGTGGCGGAAACATCGGAGTGAGACGAAAACAAGATTGCAAGAGACTTCATAACAATAATCGCGAGAAGTATTTAATAATTACTTTTACATTGCTTGAACTAGAAATACCACAAGTTTAAAATAAATAATATACAACAAGTATTCAAGTAAATAAATTCCATTTCATTGATAATGATTTAATACAAGTATTGGAAACAAAATACATCTGGTTCGAAAATAAATTACAATACAACAAGTATTAAAGTGTAGATGCGGTTCTAGGCAATCCTACTAGATTCTTTTCATCGTCAAAATCCTGCAACGTGTAATAAAAGCATGGATCAATACAAAAAGTACTGGCGAGCATACAAGTTTGAATATAAGTATAAGTATAAAAAATTATCTCAATCCAACATGGCAATTCATATTCAAGTTGAATCTAGCATACACGAACAACCTAAGCATAACAAATAGCATGGATGTACAAGTTGAAACTAACACGCGTAAACAACCTAAGCACAACAAATAGCATGGATGTACAACTTGAAACTAACACGCGTAAACAACCTAAGCATAACAAATAACGGGTTCGATGGATTGAGTGTTTGATTATACTCGATTGTGTTAAGTGGATGTTGTAGTTTATGCATGTTGCACCCAAAATGCGTAAAAACGTAAAAAGGGTCGAATATGCTCACAGTTTTGCATAACTTCCTTTGGTAATCCCGTGAAGAGTTGGAGGTTGATTGATGGAGCGCCGGGGTCACCTCACAGGGGTAAACGAATGTTACAGAAGTGTGGCTGAAATTAATATACATCTATATTTATTTTTATAAAACTAATTGACTTTGATCGATTTCGTTTTATAAGTTAACATGTTTTCTCTTACAGATTTTTACGAAAAACGGGCAGAGTCTCCTCTGTTTTTGGACGATCCCGACAATCAAAATGTCGATATACTTTTAAAATTCATCAATTAATTCAATTACACTATACGAATATCTTTTGTAAGATTAAAGAATACTAAACAACATATAAACTATATTACGACGGTTCGTGCTCGCTTTTAAACTAAATAATGTATATGAAACAATATAAATGAAACTCGTGCTGTAAAGGTTTTACCGTATTTCGGGTTGACTGAGTTCGACCTCAGTTGACTGAAGTTGACCGAGCACCAACCTTGACCCGAAGATTGACCAGTTGACTGGGTTTGACCGCAGCTGACTCGGTGTTGACCGTCTGCCAATTCTGACCCGAACACTACACCCGAACTACAACATGAACCGAACACCGAAACGAAGAACAACCTGCCCCGAACCCATTGACTGTTTTGACAGAATCGGGAGCTGAGACCCAAATCTGAACCAACACGACCCGAATCGTGACCCAATCTTGAAACTAAACTACTGGCATCGTCGGCTGCCGTCGTACGGCGGCTTCGTTCATCCGACGCCGGTGACCACCATTACCACAACCTGGAACAGCACGAGACAAGCCAAAGACGAGTGGTTCTAACAAATCTAAAGGAAATAGAGAAGAAAGGGGGGGGGTTAGCGGGGAGTTTTGAGCTGCCGAAACTTCAACCACCATCACTCCCGCCGCTGATGCGGCCACCGTCGCCGTCGGCGAACTGTCGCCGTAAAATCGGTGTTTCTGGCTCGCTTCCTCCCTCTCGTCACTCCTATCTCCCTTGCGTCTCTCACTCTCTCTATCCCCGATCTCTCTCTCGCGATAATATCCGAGCGAACAAGTGTGTAGGTGCGAGGAAGAAGGAGATGAATGTGGTGCTCGATGTTGGGGGGTGGTGTGATTCACCGGAGATCCGACCCGAATTGTAACGCCCCGCTATTTCAACTTTCCTTATTTAGAAAGTGTCTTTTGTATTTCTATTTTTGGAAACCTTGTACTTGTATTCATTTTTTCGTTCTAATCGTTGTAAAATCCGAGACTTGGATCATAATAAAAGTTCGTATTTTGTAATATTCATACTTTACATATTCATGCGTAATTGAAAACATTTGTGATTCGTGATATCTTAATACTAAATTCATGATACTTGAACATACGTGATAAAACTTGCAAATACATGATATACATACAAGATTCATACACGTTTTATAAGCATTCGTAATACCTCATTCATGATCATCAATCATCTTTTATAACTAATGGTCCTTATATTATGTTCTTATAACTTAAAACACCCAAACCTACCTAATACAAACTTCAGGGACTGAAAATGACAAAAAATCAACAAGTTTGAGGATTAAATCCTCTGGCCCCCCGCGACCGCCAAACCTCTTTTCTCTCGCCCCCCACCAGAGACCTCAATCCGCAGAAAGTTGTTTCCAGCTCACGGGTTGGTCAATTTTGTGTTTGTTTAGTTGTGTTTCTTGCATTTAAACAACTCCCAACTAACCCTAATCACCTCCTATATAAACCACCTCATTCCCACTCATCTCACACTTTACAAACACTCTAAACTCTCTCTCAACTCACTAAAATCTGCTACTAATCTCAGAATTCGAGCAGAATCTTCAAGGCCTTCAAAGTGAGTTCTAGCTCACTTCTACCTCTCCTTTCTCATTGTTTCTTCCTTCTTAGCACTTGGGATACCTCTAGGCTTGTTTCCTTAGGTTTTTCCATGGAAAACCAATATGGAACTCCTTCATATTTGAGGTTGAAGTGCAAGAAACTTTCTGTTTTAAACAAACTCTTTCAAAATTTGTTTAATCTATTCAAAACTTGAGTCTAACTCATCTCAAACCTATGTCCGAATGCTTACAACACTATTTGTGGTTGGTTAGGCTTAAAAACAAGGTTGAGACATTCAAACTAGAGGATTTATAGTCACAAATATTCTGTTTTCATAGAGCTTAAGCTCACAAGTGATGTCAAGCGAAAAGCTTGATGATAGTGTGTCCACCTTGGTTAGCTTAGGATATCTTAAATTTGGGACCACACATCACTTGATGATTTCCACCATTTACATTCTTGTCTTATTGTTTTTATTATTCATGACCCTCCTTGTGTCTACGACACTTGTGTAGTGGTGAATCCCATCGAGGTTCCAAAGTGGATGGTTAATCCTCCCACCTCCTACTTGACTTACATGAACACTAAGAGGTACCAAAGTGGATTGTTCATCCTCCCACCTCCTACATGACTATATAACTATATAGGTATCTATGGACTATAATATAATCCCAAAGACCGAACCCTAGATAATCACTAAGTAATCATCTATCGAGTTATGATAGTGTCAAGAACAATTACTATATCTTAGTGATTATTTTCATACTATAATACTTTATTCTCATTCCCTTTCAATCTAGCTCGAATAATCTGAATCTTCCGTTACACTCATAACTAATACCTATGTTCTGTAACATCCGTCGAAAAACGGGTTTTCCAAACCCGCTTCGTTTATTAATCGAATATCCAGTCATAATTTTTCATTTCACATTTATTGCTCAAATTAATTTTAAACGATACATAATTAATAAATATTTTAGAATTTAAAAACTATAATTAATAAACAATAAAAACGAGTGAAGAAAAAAAATAAAGGAAGCTGCCGAGTTTCGAACCCGGGTCAGCCGGTTCATCAAACAACAACACACCGCTCCGCCACATGAATCTTTTGTGTATATACTGAAACAATTAATACTTAAAATAAAACTCGAAATCAAATCCTGAGATCAGCGCGCCCAATCCGCAATCGCCGGAAATACCGACGATTTCGCAAATCACGACCGTTTTTCTTTGACTGAACGCGTGAAATAACTTCGACATCGGTTATAACCGATGTCTAATCCCCCAATACCAGTCGTAACCGCCGGAGAAACCTTGACCACGAATCAAGACCAAATTCAGACTAAATTCATCCTGATTCTTCCTTATAAATACCCACCCAAACCTCTTGTAATCTTTTCGCTCAAAATCGCACAATTTCTCGAAGCTTTAGCACTCGCTGGAGATATTCTGCATTCGCCGGACTTTCGCCGGAAAACCGAGACTTACACCATATAGGAAAATTTCTCGACTCTTTCGTTTTCAATCCACTATTAGACAAGTAATAACATAAATCGTTCAACCAGAGATCCGACTCAGACAACGTTGCCGGGAATTTCTGCACTCGCCGGAAAATCACTGGAAATTCCAAAGTCTCGCTGTGAATCGGTATAATCATCTAAACCCCCTGATATCCCTTGTTTAGTAACCTAATTTCACAACTCGTTGATCAAAACTGTTAATTGATTCACTCAGACGGAAGTCACAAATCAGAGCCGACGACTCTTGCCGGAATTCTGAAGAAAACATTCTGATCGGTACATTCGATTCCGTAACCCTCTCTATCCATTTTAATTCAATCAACTATATGATAGATGACCGATTTAAACAAGAACAGTCGGTCACCTTTGTTCTGTGTCTTTATAAATGAAGAAGACGAAGTTGAAATGTGTTTAAGTATAATTAAAACTGAATGATTAACCGGGTTAGACACACAGTCCAGCGGTGGACTGTGTGCAAACATAAACGCACGTCACGAGTTCGAATCTTACAACGTACCGACTTTCAGAATTAAAACCAACCTTTTTAAAACCGAATCAGAACAAGCCACATCATGTTTATAAGAGTAATATAAACCGTAAGTTAAACAGATTAGACACACAGCCCAACTGGTTGGGCTGTGCGCATACGAACCGAAGGACCCGAGTTCGACTCCGGGTCCCTGCAAGCGGTTCGGCCATTTTAAATCATTTTAATATTAACCCAATAAAAATAACAATTAATTAGTATATATATATAATTAAAACAGAGAATATTTCGGGTTAGACACGTAGCTCAGTTGGTAGAGCTGCGTGCACGCGTACGAGAGGTCTCGGGTTCGAACCTCACCCAACGCACACTTAACCACAGTCCGACCGGTCAACGGTCAACGGTCTGGTCAATGGTCAAAAAAGTCAAAATTTTTATTTCTTTTTATTTATTTATTTAATTTAAAAATCAATTAAAAATATTTAAAAATAATATTTTTAAAGTTAGAAAACGTCCTTAAACTCACAAAAATGAATCTAAAAACCCTATTAAGATTATGAATTAAAATCTATTTATTTACCGAACCACTTTCGTTATTATTTAGGTTAGCTTTCCTCGTCGATCAAATCCCAAAACTCGTGCGCATCCAACGTCATCAAAAGAACGCACCCAATGTGAGTGAATCTCTACAAATTCCCCGTTTTAATCACGTTTTGGGGTGTATCATGTGTCATACAATTCTGTTATTATATAAATATAAACACCTGTGCATTCATCATATCTGTGATCTAATGTGTATCAATTGTGTACAAATTGTTGTGTGAATTATGTTTAGTTTGGATTTATCATTTTCAGTGCAAGCATTTCATTAGGCCCATCAGCTCCCCGTGGGATATGGGTTGAGTACAGGTGCCTCATCCGATCGGCTCCGTTTGATTGAGCCTTGATCTCACATACATTCATGTCATACGATCGGCTCCGTTTGATTGAGCCTTGATCTCACAGTCATCATCATTCATATCATATACTCATCCAATGTGGTTTGTGTTTTTGTTATATACATACGTTTGCTCACATGTGATTATTGCACAATTTTTTTAATACTAAATACTACAAGGAATCAATAATAATGTTTTAACAAGGTTCACTCGCCACCGTTTGTTGACCCAAAATATTCCCCGTTTTACACATGATACAGGTGATCCCGTTGAGACAAGAAACACATAGGAAGGCTTAGAAGAATAATTCAGTTTAAGCTTTGGATTGTATTACTTAGTTTCATTTTCCTTGTAATTGTATGGATTTGATTTGACTATTTAAGTTGTAATTTGAATTTAATAAATATGAAACATTTTAGTAAACATCATGAGCTTTGGTGATAACCCAATTATGCCCCGACTCTTATTCCGCTGCGGGTCGGGGTGTGACAGATTGGTATCAGAGCCATGACTATAGGGATATAGGATAGGTTATTAGACCCTTAGAGCCTATACGATAGTTGATTAGAATTTTAAAATTGTTTATGTGTTACATACAAAATTCATGATGTTTATATGCTTTATGTTTATTGTTACATTCAATGTTATGCAAGCATGTTCATAAGTACATATTATTATACAATGCTCATCATGAATCATATCCTCATAACATATCATATCCATGAGAGCACACACCTCACAATTCCTATGATTTTTGCAACGATTTTTGTATTTTTCAAATCACATCAAAGTGAGTTCCCATGACGGGCATGTAGTAACTGGAAGGGTACGAGTACCGGTAGTTGGAACGTCCTGTCTAGGCTTGGCATTCATATAAATCCAAAATAAAGGACCAGTTTGCCTACCTGGGGACTAACGATGAGAATACGAAGGACCTATTAGGCCAAAGCATGCTATACCAAATGTCGTGTGAGCTAACCCCACTTTGAGTTGTCATTGTGTCTATACCTGGACACCCTCCTACCATACATCTCGCAATCATATTTCATGGTTTTCATTCGGGTGATGTGAGTGTTAAACCGCCAACACCAATGTGAATCCTACTAAGCCAATAGTCATGGGGGCCCACATGACTATACAGGCGATGGTATGGGGGACATTGGAGGCCTAAACATGAGCAAACCCAAGACATCCTATGGATGTAGTTGCATTATTGATGATTATGTTATTTTTATTCTTTTAACGACACATGACACCTAAAAACTTCTTAAACTCACAATCTTCCCATGTATGTTCCTGTAGATGTCGGCTAGGCAGCTACGTGGAGGTAGGAAGTCAGGAAGATCAAACGAACGCTTGGCCACCCAAATTGCAAAACAAATGGCCGCAGTGCTTCCTGACATCGTAATTCAAGTCCAACATGCTCTCACCGCGAATCCCATCAACTCTCTCAATCAAGAAGACCAGAACGTCGACAACCCTCCCTCCAAAAAGTGCTCCTACAAACACTTCAAGTCTTGCGATCCCCCAAAATATGAAGGGACCGAAGGTGTCACTGCTCTCCTCCACTGGTTTAAAGAAATGGAGAACACCTTCCTCAATTGCGATTGTCCCGAGGATCCCAAGGTACGTTACGCAACTGGGAGACTGTTTGGGGTAGCCCTTACCTGGTGGAACACAGAAAAGGGTAAGAGAGGAATCGAAGATGCAATGGCCTTAACATGGGAAGAGTCAAGGGAAATCATGACTAGACGCTTCTGTCCAAGAAGCGAAATCAAAAAGTTAGAAGATGAATTCCACTCGCTAAAACAAAAGGAAGGAGATCATACTTCCTACAACAAAAGATTTCTTGAGCTGAACCAAATGATCCCCAACTTGTTCACCCCAGTGTACCGCTTAGTTGAACACTATATTCGAGGCCTCCCCTCGAAAATTCAAGACTCGGTTCTAAGCACTTCGCCTGCAACACTTGAAGCCGCTATGGAACTAGCTACCGAGCTTACCGAGAATCGCATCCGAAACGGCAAATTTAAGGATGAGAAAAAAAAAGCCCCTGAGGCCCAAACTTCAAACCATTCCATCTCCTCTTCAAAGTTTGCTGGTAAGGAAACGAAACAGCAGAAATTTTGCCGTCACACACACAAACTCTCCAATCACTGCCGCGCCAATCACCCAAGTTACTCCCTCAGCTGCACCATATAAAAAGCCATACTCCGGCCCATACCCAAAATGCAACCGTTGTCAATACCATCACCTCCTAGAAACTCCGTGCCAACTTTGCACCAGCTGTGGCCGTGCGGGTCACACCATCCAAACCTGTCGCGCACTTCAGCGAATGAACCGCAATCAACCCTCAACCCAAACCCACCATCAGATAGTGGGTCAAGCCCAACAACCTTTACTCCTACCACCTGCCCAACATATAGCCCAATCCTACTACCAACCCAACTACCCCATGATGCAACCTATGCGAGCTTGTTACAACTGTGGAGACCCAAACCACTTCAGGAACACATGTCCCCGCTTGGTGAACATCATTCATGCCCAAGCTCAAGCAAATCCGGTAAACCAAGCTAACCAAGCTCCTCCACCTGCTAGAGGAAGAGCTTTCAACATCAACGCCAATCAAGCTAGGGCCGACAACAACGTGGTTAACGGTACGTTTCTCGTAAATGGTAGTTATGCATCCATGTTATTCGATACTGGCGCGGATAAGAGTTTTGTGTCTTTAGAATTTGAACCCATCCTCAACTAAACTCGTGATAATCTCATGGAATCTCTAACGGTGGAAGTTGCTGACGGAAAACCAGTCTTATTAAACTCTATTATACGAAATTGTACCTCACTCTAAACAATCACGATTTTCCAGTTGACCTCATTCCTATGAAGTTGGGAAGTTTCGACATTATAATCGGTATGGACTGGCTCAGCCAACATCACGCTGAAGTAGTATGCCGCGAAAAGTTCATTCGCATTCCTCTTGCAGACGGTCAGACCCTACGAATCTTCGGAGAAACCCCTTCGAAAGGACTCAAATTGATGTCCTGCCTTCAAGCCCGAAAATACCTCCGTAAGAACTATGTCGCATTCCTAACTCACGTCGTCAAGAAGGGAAACAAGGAGAAGAAACTCGAAGATATACCGGTAGTGAAAGAATTCCCACAAGTCTTTCCCGACGACATCTCAGGACTTCCTCCCGTGAGAGAAGTCGAATTCCGCATTGATCTTATACCTGGCGCTACACCAGTCGCAAAATCTCCTTATAGGTTAGCCCCATCCGAAATGCAAGAGCTAGCCAGTAACTGCAAGAGCTGACTGACAAAGGATTCATACGTCCTAGCTCATCACCTTGGGGTGCACCTGTTCTTTTTGTGAAGAAGAAAGATGGAACGTTTCGCATGTGTATCGAATACAGAGAACTCAACAAGTTAACGGTCAAGAACCGCTACCCATTACCTCGCATCGATGACCTTCTAGACCAACATCAAGGCACCACCTGTTTTTCAAAAATCGACCTTCGTTCTGGTTATCATCAACTCAGAGTACATGAAGAAGACGTCCCAAAGACCGCTTTCCGAACTCGTTATGGTCATTACGAATTCATGGTCATGCCGTTTGGTTTAACCAACGCCCCAGCTGTCTTCATGGATCTAATGAATAGGGTATGCAAACCCTACCTCGACCGCTTTGTCATAGTCTTCATCGACGACATCCTCATCTACTCGAAGTCTAAATCCGATCATGAACGACACCTTCGACTCATCCTTACACTCTTAAGGACTGAAAAGCTCTACGCTAAGTTCTCAAAATGCGAATTCTGGTTAAGATAGGTACAATTCCTTGGACATGTCGTTAATGACAAGGGAAAACATGTCGATCCTTCGAAAATCAAGGCAGTACAGGAATGGCAAGCGCCACGTACCCCTATCGAAGTAAGATCATTTCTTGGTTTGGCTGGTTACTATCGCTGCTTCATTGCCAATTTTTCTCGTATTGCTGTACCACTCACGGCTTTGACTCATAAAGGAAAACCCTCATATGGGGACCTAAACAAGAAGAAGCCTTCCAAACTCTAAAGCAAAAACTCAGTGACGCAACTATCCTCACACTCCATGAGGGTTGTGATGACTTCGTGGTTTAATGCGACGTGTCAGGGCAAGGACTAGGCTGTGTACTGATGCAAAGAGGAAAAGTGATAGCCTATGCTTCTAGGCAACTCAAAGTTCATGAAAAGAACTACACCACTCACGACCTAGAACTTGGAGCCGTTGTGTTCGCTCTCAAGATATGGAGACATTACCTCTACGGTACCAAGTGTGAAATATACACTGACCACAAGAGTCTCCAACATATCTTCAACCAAAAGGAGTTGAATATGAGGCAACGAAGATGGGTCGAACTTCTTAACGACTACGACTGTGAAATTCGATATCATCCTGGAAAGGAAAATGTGGTGGCTGATGCACTCAGTCGAAAGGGTTATGCGAACTCCATTCATCTTCTATGTTCGCAAATCATAACCGACATCAAAGATCGAATCCGAGAAGCTCAACATGTTTCAGTAACAGAAAACGACGTACGCGATGAGCTGTCATGTGGAGCAGAACTTAAAATCGAAACCAAATCCGACGGTATTCTATACTATCTAAATCGCATATGGATTCCCGGTCGCGATAACCTTCGTGATTTCCTCATGGATAAGGCGCACAAAACACGATACTCTGTACACCCAGGAGCCGACAAGATGTATCAAGACCTACGATACACCTACTGGTGGCCGGGCATGAAAAAGGATGTCGCTGTTTTTGTTTCCAAGTGCCTTACCTGTTCCAAAGTAAAAGCTGAACATCAAAGACCTTCAGGACTTCCAACCCAACCTGAAATACCTGTATGGAAGTGGGAAAACATAACCATGGACTTCATTACCGGGTTACCTCGCACCTCCAGTGGGTATGACACCATATGGGTAATCATTGATCGTCTTACAAAATCAGCTCACTTCATTCCGATTCGCGAGGACTTCAAGAATGAGAAGTTAGCTCGTATCTACATCAGTGAAATCGTAAGCCGTCATGGTGTACCTATAAGCATCATTTCAGACCGTGATGGTCGTTTCACTTCACGAACATGGCGAGCCGTACAAGCCGCCTTGGGTACGCGATTAGACCTCAGTACCGCTTTTCATCCTCAAACTGATGGACAATCTGAACGCACCATCCAAACTCTTGAAGACATGCTTCGAGCATGTGTCATAGACTTCAAGGGAAATTGGGACACTCATCTACCATTAGTTGAATTTTCGTACAACAATAGTTATCACTCAAGTATCGGCATGGGTCCTTTCGAAGCTTTATATGGTCGTAAGTGCCGATCTCCAGTATGTTGGCACGAAATTGGAGAAGCACAAATCACCGGTCCAGAATTAATTCAAGAAACAACAGACAAGATCCATCAAATTCGAAACAATCTTCTAGCGGCACAAAGTCGTCAAAAGAGTTATGCAGACAAACGACGAAAGCCCTTGGAGTTTAACATTGGTGATCAAGTACTTTTAAAAGTATCACCATGGAAGGGAGTGGTTCGTTTTGGCCAGAAAGGCAAGCTAGCACCACGCTACGTAGGACCTTTCAAGATACTCGAAAGAGTAGGACCTGTAGCATACAAGCTTGACCTACCAGAAGAGCTCAATTGAATTCATCCCACATTCCATGTATCAAACTTGAAGAAGTGCCTCGCCGATGAAAACCTCCATATTCCTCTAGAAGACATTCAAGTCGATGAATCTATGCATTTCATTGAAAGACAAGTAGAAATTATGTACTTCGGAGAGAAGCGTTTAAGACGAAGTCGTATTCCAATTGTCAGGGTACGCTGGGAGTCGAAAAGAGGACCTGAGTTTACTTGGGAACGTGAAGACTCAATGCGCGAGAAATACCCGCACCTTTTTCCTGTTACCACTACTACTTAAATTTCGGGACGAAATTTCTAAAAGTAGGGGATACTGTAACATCCGTCGAAAAACGTGTTTTCCAAACCCACTTCGTTTATTAATCGAATATCCAGTCATAATTTTTCATTTCACATTTATTGCTCAAATTAATTTTAAACGATACATAATTAATAAATATTTTAGAATTTAAAAACTATAATTAATAAACAATAAAAACGAGTGAAGAAAAAAAATAAAGGAAGCTGCCGGGTTTCGAACCCGGGTCAGCCGGTTCATCAAACAAACAACACACCGCTCCGCCACATGAATCTTTTGTGTATATACTGAAACAATTAATACTTAAAATAAAACTCGAAATCAAATCCTGAGATCAGCGCGCCCAATCCGCAATCGCCGGAAATACCGACGATTTCGCAAATCACGACCGTTTTTCTTTGACTGAACGCGTGAAATAACTTCGACATCGGTTATAACCGATGTCTAATCCCCCAATACCAGTCGTAACCGCCGGAGAAACCTTGACCACGAATCAAGACTAAATTCATCCTGATTCTTCCTTATAAATACCCACCCAAACCTCTGGTAATCTTTTCGCTCAAAATCGCACAATTTCTCGAAGCTTTAGCACTCGCCGGAGATATTCTGCATTCGCCGGACTTTCGCCGGAAAACCGAGACTTACACCAAATCGGTAAATTTCTCGACTCTTTCGTTTTCAATCCATTATTAGACAAGTAATAACATAAATCGTTCAACCAGAATCCGACTCAGACAACGTTGCCGGGAATTTTTGCACTCGCCGGAAAATCACTGGAAATTCCGAAGTCTCGCTGTGAATCGGTACAATCATCTAAACCCCCTGATATCCCTTGTTTAGTAACCTAATTTCACAACTCGTTGATCAAAACTGTTAATTGATTCACTCAGACGGAAGTCACAAATCAGAGCCGACGACTCTTGCCGGAATTCTGAAGAAAACATTCTGATCGGTACATTCAATTCCGTAACCCTCTCTATCCATTTTAATTCAATCAACTATATGATAGATGACCGATTTAAACAAGAACAGTCGGTCACCTTTGTTCTGTGTCTTTATAAATGAAGAAGACGAAGTTGAAATGTGTTTAAGTATAATTAAAACTGAATGATTAACCGGGTTAGACACACAGTCCAGCGGTGGACTGTGTGCAAACATAAACGCACGTCACGAGTTCGAATCTTACAACGTACCGACTTTCAGAATTAAAACCAACCTTTTTAAAACTGAATCAGAACAAGCCACAACATGTTTATAAGAGTAATATAAACCGTAAGTTAAACAGATTAGACACACAGCCCAACTGGTTGGGCTATGCACATACGAACCGAAGGACCCGAGTTCGACTCCGGGTCCTTGCAAGCGGTTCGGCCATTTTAAATCATTTTAATATTAACCCAAAATAAATAGTATATAACAAAAACACAAACCACATTGGATGAGTATATGATATGAATGATGATGACTGTGAGATCAAGGCTCAATCAAACGGAGCCGATAGTATGACATGAATGTATGTGAGATCAAGGCTCAATCAAACGGAGCCGATCGGATGAGGCACCTGTACTCAACCCGTATCCCACGGGGAGCTGATGTGCCTAATGAAATGCTTGCACTGAAAATGATAAATCCAAACTAAACATAATTCACACAACAATTTGTACACAATTGATACACATTAGATCACAGATATGATGAATGCACAGGTGTTTATATTTATATAATAACAGAATTGTACGACACATGATACACCCCAGAACGTGATTAAAACGGGGAATTTGTAGATATTCACTCACATTGGGTGCGTTCTTTTGATGACGTTGGATGCGCACGAGTTTTGGGATTTGATCGACGAGGAAAGCTAACCTAAATAATAACGAAAGTGGTTCGGTAAATAAATAGATTTTAATTCATAATCTTAATAGGGTTTTTTGATTCATTTTTGTGAATTTAAGTACGTTTTCTAACTTTAAAAATATTATTTTTAAGTATTTTTAATTGATTTTTAAATTAAATAAATAAATAAAAAGAAATAAAAATTTTGACTTTTTTGACCGTTGACCGGACCGTTGACCGGTCGGACTGTGGTTAAGTGTGCGCTGGGTGAGGTTCGAACCCGAGACCTCTCGTACGCGTGCACGCAGCTCTAAACGGGGAATATTTTGGGTCAACAAAAGTTGGCGAGTGAACCTTGTTAAAACATTATTATTGATTCCTTGTTGTATTTAGTATTACAAAAATTGTGCAATAATCACATGTTGTAATTGTATGGATTTGATTTGACTATTTAAGTTGTAATTTGAATTTAATAAATATGAAACATTTTAGTAAACATCATGAGCTTTGGTGATAACCCAATTATGCCCTGACTCTTATTCCGCTGCGGGTCGGAGTGTGACATGTTCTTCTTGTAGAAGGACAAGGTGCCAAACCTTAATCACAACAAGCTCGCAGGATTCTTTAAGTGGAACACTTTAGCAAAACCATGAGTACACTCGACCCATTTACCGCTTTCTCACTTTTGGGTTGTAACATGTTTACTTATCAAAATACACTTACCACAAATTCATGCTTTTACATACTCAATCCTTAATACATGATGCTTGTTATGCTTAGTTACATGCTAGAATTATACATGCTCGATCATTAACTTAGCTAGCCCAACTTATCATATATAGCGCTATAGGAGTAGCACACCACCCGTCGGGGTTATGTTAAGATTATCATACTCATTTTAGCCTTGTCACTTTTGCGACGAGGGAAGCTCGATCTCATAAACTTTTGTGGAAACTCGGGTTTGATCTAGTAGTGCGTGATTAGTATAGTCTTTGCTTACAATTACCATGTGGATTCGAGTTATACATTTTATACATATGCTATGTATTCACCAAACTTGTATACCCGCCTTTGCTTTTGCATTGAACTCTATTTTAAAACATGTTACAGGTTGATGAAGATGATGCCATAAATTGGAGTAGTGTTGATGACTAGATACACACATAGACGTTAGGTTTATAATTGTTGTATCAAATTTTGCCTTGATTATTGTTGTATTTGAATTTCCATGTATTGTACTCGAATATTTTACTCATGAAATGAAATCCGGTTTAATTAAATATTGTCGCAATTAGATTCTGAGCAATGAACAATCTTTTTCGTCCCGCCTCGATGTTTCCGCCATCGGTTGAGCAATGAGCAATCTTTTTCGTCCCACCTCGATGCTTCCGTCTCGAACTTTTAAAATGTCGTATAATATTTTATTTAAAGTTAAAAATACACAAAAATGCATGTTGGGAGTCAGTTTTTGACGCGTACGTTCGTTTATTGTGTTAAAAATGCTTCGGTTGTCGGTTCTTAGTCAGTTTTTTTTCAATCCGATTTCGAATGCGATTCAAAAAGAAAATACAAAAACGAACACGTATTTTCTAAAGACATGAACTTACAAAAATACGAGGCATTACACATGCCTCATTTTAACTTGTACCTTTCATTCTTTCTTTCTCTCATATTTGGAGTTGCTTCTGCTCGTAAGAAGCCTCCAACCTGAAGTTTAAGATTTCCTTGAACACTTGAAAGTGTTCTACTTCATTATTTTTCTGTTCATAGGCAGGTTATTAGCCGAAAGTCAAACAAATTAACTTTTGCTTTGACTTTCAGTTATGACCATTCTGGTCAAGCCAATGTTCGAATCGAACTTGGCTACGTAATCATAAAAATGAAGGTGTTAATCCCCTATGAGGGCACCTTCTGAAGATCACGTTAAGTTAGTGAAATGACGGGTCAATGTTTTATTAAATAAACGTCAAAAACGCAGATTTTCGTAAATTACGTTAAATTAACTTATAAGTATCGAAACCTTAATTTTTAACATTATAACATTTTATATAACATATTAGGACATGTTAGATCATGTCCAACTCGTCATTTCCTACTTAGAGCTTGGTACGCAACCGAAAGTCAAACAGTTTGACTTCTGCTTTGACTTTTGATTCTGACCTGTTTGAGGGAAAAAAATATGTTATATGATCATGTTATTGTATGGGATAACCCTCCTAGGTTATACGTATGATGTGTAAATCAAACTTGTATGCTCACTGACCTTTTGTGTTGACATATACTTTAATACATGTTGCAGGAAATTGATGATGAAATCTCGAGAAATCCTACGTAGGGTGGACTAGAAACGCACTAATATTTTGTTTGTGTAACCTTTTTCTTGTTTGGTTATGTTAGATTTAAATGTTGTATTTCCTTTCGAAACAATGTATTCTTGACATTATGAATGAAACAAAATTCGTTTATCAAATTATTGTCGTATATAACACATTATGATGTTTTGAACAATCTTGTTCGTTTCACTGTGATGTTTCCGTAATCGGTTGGGGTGTGACAGTTTGAGTGGTGTGGAATGTTATGTACCCAGTATTGATTCCATCACCATGTCATTATAAACAGCATGCATGCTAATTGTGCACTTTGTACCGCATGATAGTGATTGTGGGTCATTTGATGAGGCTGCTAGTTTGATTCATGCAGATTTATTTGGCTTATATGTTTCTTTTTAATTAGTTGGTGGGTTATAATTTGGTTATTCAATTGTAAGGTTATAAATATCTTTTATCTTTCAAGTTGATAACATGAATGAAATATTATGATATGAGTCTTAATTTCTCTCTAAATTTTTTCCTAGCTTCTTTATTTTCGCTTTGACCAACGATTAATTGTTGGAACCACATGAGTGGTATCAGATAAAGTTTGAGCGACCATAATTCACTGTGGATCACAACAGCTCTAATACACTGTTAAGAACCAAACCGCATCGTAATGAAATGGTCCTAAAAAATAGAAAGGATCTTCAGAGAAATTTAGAGAGAATATTGAGGCTATTTTTTTGCTTGATGTTCAAAAACAAAAGACATGCCTTTATAAGAGGTACAAGATAACAATCACCATTAAAGCCCTACATCCTTAGAACCGGTAACATGGAAACATGGAAACTTGACATGACCCATAATCTCCTTCATTTTAGCACTTGACTAATTAGAAAACAAGAAATTTAAAAGATTGACTCTGACCACGTGCAAAACCTTTGTAGCATGGGCTTCTTCGACATATACATGGATGATGGATATGATCCTATCCCTCCATGGACTCATCCCGCATAACAATCCACCCCACTAGAATTCACCTTATCCTCAAGGTTTAGTAAGGGGAAGCTCAAACAAAGCGCCATCTTGTTTCCCATGATGGCCGCCATTCAATTTTTCCAGCAGCAAACGAATAAGTCATATCATAGCAAAGCACCATAGTGGCTTCCACCAGTTCCAAATTCGTGTCTTTAACCGCCCCATGGTACATCAACGAGCTCCAAATGTTGCATTCACATGGAGTAGGCTCGAGTATGCTAACCATGAGGGAGTTCGTGTAGATCATTGACTTCGAGTTAGAATGTGAAAAAGATGTAAGGTCGGTTTAACCCAATTAGGGTCTTGGTTTTGGCTTGACTTTAGCGGGGAATAGTGTGGTTTTTATAGGTGGGTATCAATACGGATTTAGGGAATATCACGAGATGTTGGACTATTTTAGGTGTAAGGTAGCAAGCATGGGCGCGGTGGCAGAAACGGTAATAGGTGATAAAATGGTCGCTGGCTTTGGCGTCGAAGTGGCGGTTGAAGGGACTTGTTTCAATGGCGGTGGTGCGGCGGAATCGGCTACTAGAACAAGGTGGGGGGGGGGGGGCTTCCCACGCCGAGCGGATCGATTGGAGCTCACGGAAGATGGTTTGATATCTAGTCTAAAGCACTTTCTCCAACCTTGATCATCCTTAATGATGTAAGCAAGAAAAAACCATATGAATATTTTTTAAGTGCATTCTCATTAACCTCTCGTGTTACCTTGTTTCTAAGAGTATCTGCAACGGGGTCCAACGACCCCCATAGACGCCAATACAGAGAACTAAGATGGAAAAGAGAGAGAAACAGACCTCAAGGTTTCTCAATGCCAAAGTTCCTGGTCAAAGGCATCCACTATAAAAAAATTATGAGCGGGAGAAGAGAGAAAAGGGAAGAGGTCTCTGTATGATTTGCCGGAAAAGTTTAATGTTAAGGTTCTCTGCCTTGCCTTAGAGCATTTATAATGGACCCCTTATATATATGTGAGAGTGAGTTACTTATATTTTAAGGGATGCGTGTGAGTGGAGGAGTTATAAAATGTTACTGTCCGTTTGTACATATACGAGAAACACTACTCACCCCTATAATTTATTTAATATTTTTAAAAGTGGTTGTGAGTAGAGACGAGAAAAAATGTAATGATAAAGGTATAAAAATATATTATTTAATTGAAAAGGAGAAATAAAAAGTAATGAATTTTAATATAAGCATAGAAACTAGTGGGTATCAACCTGCGCTTCACACCGGGTCGAACATTCAAGTGGCTCTGCTTTGCAGGTCGAAACATAACCACTCGTGTTGCGGCGCAGGCGTAAATCGTGACAAAAATTAATGGCGTGGAAACGTTACCGAAGGCCACACATTATTCAACACATGTAACTTTATATATAAGAAAAATGAAACCTTGATGTTGTTGATATCATTCAAAACTTTATATACTAAATAAACAAATCCATGGCCAACCTTTGTGTTGGACTATTAAAAAATAATGTAGGTACGTCAGTAAAAATAATCACATAGCAACGAAGAAAACAGCTAATTACGAATCAGCGAAACACACGATATTGAATGCTAACATCTCCAAATTTATTTTGTTGGAATGATTAACCAACTTTTTTTTTTGTCATGAGTGACTTGTTTTTAAAAGCAATTGTGACTTATCAGACTTTTCCATAAATAAAGAAACACTTTATGTATTTAGATATTTTAAAATCACAATTAAATAAGTTTTATAATTATGTATTACATCTTAAAGTTAATAAAAAATATGAGATAAAATTAATCATATGTATGTTTTTAGAAATAAAAATGAAGAAGAAAGTGTCTAAAGGTACGTGTCATTCACTTACTTCCAACCACATGATGGCTATGGTTAAGGTTTTGAGTCACCAACATATCATGTTATCAATACTTTAGGCCTGTAGCTAACAAGTTATTCTATTATATATATAGTAATGAAAATAAGGGATTGAATGTGAATGTCATTCCTTTATCTCTATTCCTATAATTATATTTAAAATCAGTACTTGTTCTCTTTTCTTTTCAATTAAATAATATTTTTTATACATTTATTATTACCTAATCTTTCTCCTACATTTACAACCACTTTAAAAAAATATTAATAAATTAATAGGATGAACAATATTCACTCAAATATATAAATAACATTTTTTTTTTCACTCACAACCATTTCTTATAATATGAGAAACACAATATATATTGGAATGAATATGAGTGCTCTTAGAGCATTCACATTAAAAAGAAAAGAAAAAATAGTGATTTTTAGGTCATGCTTTAAAATTTCAAAAGTTAAAAAAAAATTAATTTGACTATCATCAAAACATGAGCATGAGAAGTGTATGTAAGGCAAAGGTATAAGCAATACATTTTTCGATTAATATGCACAAAGACTTAAAAAAACATTCCAAATCCTGCCCCTTTACAATCCAAAATTTATATCAATGTCACACTTCAACTCCTACTTTATTTCCATAATCTTTCCTAGAACATGCTTCTGGTCCAAGCAGAATGAGATTCTTCCGCTTGTTCATCAATACCCTCATTTAGTAGATCATCTGTCAATGTCATTGATAATGTGTCATCAAATTCCTTAAGCTTATCTAGAATCCACAGTTTCTCAATCTCAAACTCTACAATAGATTCCTCATGTTCCCTTAGATTCTTAGAATCTAAGACATTAGTATCAACTAACAACTCCTTGGTAACGCTACACGAAACATCCGCACCTTCTGGCATCATTTTTGCCTTTGTTTTTCCCTCATAATCTGAAACTTTTTCCTTGTACTTTTCGAGCTCGTTCTCAAGCTCAAATTTGTCCTTCTCTAGCTTCATAACGAGTTCATTTAAGAGATGCAAAACTTCTAGATCATACTCCGCTTGTTCATCCATCATTCTTTGATTTTGAATGGATTCAATCTTAAGTGCCACCTTTTGTTCTTGAAGTCCGGTTATCATAACCATTGCTTGGTTTGCCGCAACTGCAGAAGCCTTTCGTTCTTCATCTAGTTCTTTATATAAGCCACACACTACAAGTCTTTCGGCTCTTAATTCTGCTGTTAGACTATCAATCGTGACGACTTTATCTTCTTTGTCCTCTTCATTTCGACATGACGGTTGCAAGAATCTGAATTCTGCATCGTATGCACCAATACTATAGGGATAACAAAATTGAAATTTTCTTTATCTAGAATTCTAGACTAAGGAACTTTTTAAGTTTTTTTTTAAATTTTTTGGTGATTAGCAAAACAATTAATTATCGTTTTTAGGAGGTTTTTGGAAGAGATTTCGTTTCCCCGAGTTCGCTATTCAGAGACCAGGGTAGCGAACTCTAAAAAAATCTGAGCGAACTCCTCGAATATGTGCTGACATAGACTCCAAATATTCGTGAGTCTGCTCGCAGATTCCAATTGAGTCTGCTTGTTTGACTAGCAGAATCCATTTAAGTCTGCTACTTTGACCAGTGGACTCTCTACGAAACAAAAAAAAAGTTGAAAAAACCTCTTAGAAACGTTTATGATTTTGCTAGACCAACTAGAAAATAAAAAAATTAAAATTAAAAGTACTTTTTAGAACATATGTCCATTTAAAGCATTACCTTGATCATCATCTTCATCTCCATTTGAACTAGAACATCTGCTACAACTAGTAGATGAATCAGTCCACTCAAGAGGGATAATCTGGTCAAATACTTGTAGGTATTGACTCTTATTCTCAACAGGAAGATCCATAAATTCTACCACTCCATTTCCTTCATAATTCGATTTAATCTTTGACGCGCTACCAAATGATCTATCAACCGGCATTGCCTCAGTTGACATCTTTTGACGATCTGGGCGGTAATAATGATTCGAAAACTCAGTTGCATGTGTTTCACATATGAGATTTTGATATGGGCTTACGTTGTTGTTTGAGTCAAACAAATGATCAATAGTGGAACACCAAACACAAGGGGGTTTGAGAGTGTAGTAAGTAGCAAATTTTCTGATGAGATATGAGAAGATAGAGTTGAAAAGAAGCATTATGATTAGGATCCATTCGAGCAATGCGTAGGTTACAATAAAAAGTGTTTTGTGAGTGGCAGCCATTGCAGTTCTAGCTAGCCTGTGGGTGATTTGAAAGTTATAATGAATTGGCAAAAGATAAAGGAGGAGACAAAGTTGATGAAATTAGGGGAGTTATGATTACGATGGCCATGGTGATTGGGATTAGAGGCACTATTTGAAGATATGAGGCCACTGGGTCATGTTATATTCCAACAAAATATTCCCTCAAAGCATTTTTTGTTTCTTAATGGTTGGGTGAGCATAAAACCGAAATAATCGAAAAAATTGAATTGAAGCAAAAACCATTGGTTCAAAATTCGGATTTTTAATAACAGAAAATTTCGGTTCGGTTTCAGATAACCATTTTCAATAACCAAAAATAACCGACCCGAACCGATAAGTTATCATAGTAGGCCACATCTATATATTTTTTATGTTTAAGTTTAAGTTGTTTAACTCATGCTGGTAAGAATTATTAATTTTATTCTTGATTGTTGAATATTTATAACAAAAACATTAACATGTTTACTTATCATTAAAATGATTTATCCATTGTTTACATCCAATAACAAAATTTAACCTAAAATTTAAATAATTTTAAAAGTATTATAAAAGAAAACGTTTTAATAAACTTTAGAGACACAATAAAATATATTAGAAGGTTAGGTTTAGACTAAACCGAACTGTGACACCCATTAAGTAATTTCAGTTTTAGACGAAAATAATAAAAATGCCTCCTAGTTTGACTAGACGAATCTTTTTTTTGAACTGCTAATTTTATTTGAAATCACAAGAAAACTAGCAAGATGCTAGAAAGACAAACACAAATTAGAATACATTAAAATTACACCAATTCTGCCAATCTAACGTATTCATCTTCGCTCTATTTTTTATCCAAAGAAACTTGTGGTTTTGATCTCCGCCTAGAGTTGTGAGACATCAACACGCTTGCTTGAGAATACGACATCATTGCGCAATTTCCAAATGTTCCAGCAAGCTACTAAAATGATGGCGTGTACCATTTTTTAAAGTGTGCCGGACCGGTAATGTAGTGATGTATCCGTAAGAGTTGGTGTATACAAAAGAACAATATAAATGCCTCCTAGTAATGATTTACAAAACGAAATGACAGCCACATACATTCAGGGGCGGATGTAGCATATAAGAAGGGGCAACCCCTGCTACAGCTTGGCGCTCCGGCGGTAGTGTAAATTTTAGAAAAAAATGACGTTTTTCTATTTCGTTACCGTTTTTTTATAAAACGTTACGGCTTGGCGGATTTTCTAGATCCGCCATTGCATACACTACATGTTAAAGTTTGATTAACAACAATCATAATTGCTTGAATACATAAGCATAAACACATAGTGATAACAACTTGATTTGATATCCTAGTTTAGCTTAGCACAAAAATCTAATAGTCAAAAAGCAGTTCGCTGAACCAATGCGTAGAAGGCCGGACTTTGATGGGTCAGGGCTTCCGAAAATCGATCAACTGAAGGCTATCGAGTTGACTGGCATGTTCTCGGAAGAGGAAGTGAAAAACGCCATTTGGTGGTGTAATGGGGGGAAAGCGCCAGGCCCCGATGGGTTCACGCTAAGGTTCTTCAAGAAATATTGGGAGCTTTTGAAATCGGTGATTATGAGGATGTTGTTGGAATTCCATGAGTCTGGTAACATAAGTATAGGGTGCAATGCTTCCTTTATTGCTCTGATACCTAAAGTTACGGACTGCCAAACCGTTGCCGATTTTAGACCAATCTCACTGGTTGGGTCAATGTATAAAATTATTGCGAAAGTCCTTGCCCTTAGATTGAAAAAGTTCCTGAATGAGATTATTGCGCCTACGTTGTCTGCGTTTGTCGGAGGAAGAAACATATTGGATAGTGCCTTAATTGTCAGCGAAGTGGTAGCATGGGCCAAGAAGAGTAAACGGAAAGTGATGATATTCAAAGTTGACTTCCAAAGAGCCTGCGACTCTATTAACTGGAAGTGTCTGCTAAAAGTGCTGAAGTGCATGGACTTCCCGCTAAACTGGACAAACGGATGCCTGAAATCGGGCGTGGGTCGGTTTTAGTGAATGGAGCGCCGACTGGTGAATTCGCTTTTAAGCGGGGCCTTAGACAAGGCGACCCGCTGTCCCCGGTCTTATTCATTCTGATGATGGAAATTGTTAATCTATTTATGAAAAAGGCGGGTACCATTGGTCTGTTTCATGGATTGAAACTCCCTAATGACGGCCCGTTCCTATTCATTGGTGAATGGTCGGAGCACAATATTGTGAGCATAAACCGATTTCTCCGTTGCCTTTATCTAGTTGCGGGGCTAAAGGTCAACCATAAGAAATGCAGGTTGTTCGGTGTAGGAGTGGATGAAACGGAGGTTACGGGGATGGCTAATCGGATGCATTGTGAAGCCAGGAAATTTCCTTTTTCATACTTAGGTATTCCGATCAGTGCGAACATGAAGTTGGCTAAACATTGGCAAGCGGTGGTAGATAGGGTTCAACGTAAGCTATCCTCGTGGAAGGCGAAAATGTTGTCTTTTGCGGGGCGGGTATTGGCGAAATCTGTTTTGGGAAGTATGCCTTCTTACTATCTCTCTCTTTTTTCTGCTCCAAAAATTATTATCAAGAAGATTGAAAGTTTAAGGAGAGATTTTGTTTGGAAAAAAAGGAAGCAATAATAAGATGAGGTGGGTGCGTTGGGAGATTATGACAAAGGCGAAAAACCGTGGGGTCTTGGTATTGGAAGGATATCGGATTTTAATGTTGCGATGATATCAAAGTGGTGGTGGCGATACAAAGATAATCCGACACAATTGTGGGCTTCTGTGGTTTATTCGATTCATAAAAACCGGGTGGATAACAAACTTGTTCCAGTTAAAAAATCGATTCCAGGGGTGTGGAAAGATATAGGAACAGTGGGTGATGAGTTAAAAAAGCACGGCATTGATATAAACTGGAAACTTAAAGTGGATATCGGCAACGGGACTAAGGTTTGGTTTTGGAAAGAGGCATGGAGGACTGACGAGCCGTTGAAAGAGAGGTTCCCTGACCTCTTTAATTTAGCAAAAAATAAGGATGCGCGGGTTGCGGAAAATATGGAAAAAGTTGGATCACACCTGAACTGGAAATGGGATTGGGTTAGAGGCCCAACCTCGGATCAGGAATGGATGCAATTGGGCCAGTTGACGGGCCTGCTGCAGTCTGTAGCTATTAAAGAAGACAAGGCTGATGTGTGGACATGGAGCAATAATGAAGGGGTAAACTTCTCTACAAAAGGGGTCAAACTGGATATTATGGCAGCGAAAGCCGAAACTGAGACAGAAGACCAATTCGAGTGGAACTCTTGGGCTCCTATTAAGTGAAATTATCTATTATGGAGAGTTGTATCAGGGAAAGTAGTGGCGAAAAAAAGCCTATTAGACAGGGGATATATATACAAAATCTGAGCTGTGACAGATGCGGATATGGTATGGAGGACTCGGATCATATCGTCGCTGGATGCATCTGGGCTCGAAGTATTTGGTGGCAAGTTGTAGTCTGGATGCGCATCCCCCCTCCCGTTGACATGAGCAGCCTGAAGGATGTCGTGAAAAAGATGACGGGAAACCCGGGTTCAGCGAAGTGGCAGAGAATTGTCTATACGATCGTCTTAGCAACAGCTTGGCAGATTTGGAATGCAAGGAACTTGATGGTGTTCGAAAGGATTTTCGTGCCGATCGGAAAATAATCGATTTGATTAAAGAAGACGCTTTCCTATGGTTAACCCATCGATCGAAGCTGCCGAACCCGGACTGGGATAGATGGCTAGAGTTTAACGTTGTGAACCTTCTGTAATGTTTCTTTGCTGTTGTTTGTCGTTTTTCTTTTACGTTATTTTGTATTCAGTTTCTTGCTGGCTCTATTTATATATATAAATAGTGTGTTGCTGTTAAAAAAAAAAGTTTAGCTTAGCACAAAAATCTAATAGCTAGCCACCTAACCAACAAATTTTGGATAACAGTACTTCAACTAAAATGCCCCTTGGTTATCCACACACTATATTTATTCGAACTAAAAAAAACAAACTTAAACTGACAAAAGAAACATTTAGAATCTTAGAATTTTAAAACTATAAACTAAACCCCTATTATCTTTGAGATATATAAGCCAAATTAATTCTTCGCAAAATTTCCACACCACACATAAATATTAAGAGTCGTAATGTTGATATTCAAACTAACAACGTATGACAACTAAATGGAATTGTGCAAGAAGAAAGCTCACCACGATACAAATAATTATTGAGAGTCGTACTCTATTTTGCCCAAAACGGTAACAAGTTTCAGCACTGTAACCTCAACAAATTCACCACGAAACTAGTGCTTGCTAAAAAACTCTTCCATAATCAAATCAATAAACATGGATCGAATAGCACCCTCCCTGATACCTTGTTAATTGATAAACAAGTACACAAAAAAATGAGTGGAAAATGGACAAGGTTTTTATTATTATAAAAAGTCAAATTCCTAAAACATATAAAGGCAAGACTATAAATAGAGACACTCTATATACAGTTACTAGCTAAACGAGCTAAACAATAAACACAATATAAACCGAGCCCACTAACTTTATTATGCTAACAAGACGATCAAGCATGGCTCTGCTTAGGTCATGTCGTTGATCTCTTGAATTCGCATACGTGGCTCAGGTAAGTTTAATCCAGTAGAACAAATATGAAAACCGATAATTAGAGTAAAAACTGCCATTATATTTTCCGTGTATATTTACGAAGGGTGTAAATGAGCTGAACAAGTTGTGAGCTACAAAAAATCCACTCACTTAAAGTTCGAGACTAGTCCGACTTAAAAGATCTGAAGCTTCATATACTTAGTTTGACTAAACTCACAAATCTATTATTGAAACACTTATAATATATTTTTGACAATCACGTAAATATTGCTCTATAAAAAGTTATAATTATATACATAATTAAATATTAGAGCTTAGATTGAAAAAATATTAGCGAGCTCGAACTTTAAATACAAAGATGAGCCCAGTTCGAATTCAGACTATTACAGATTAAATGAGTTGACTTCATAACTTAGGTGAACTCAAAATTGAATAGAGTTGGCTCATTTACAACCTAAATTATTTACCTAACTAGTTTTGTTTTTTTTTTTTCACTCTATAGGGGAAAAACAAGCCTCGTCCCTCAGGTATGGTCCTTTTACAATATTCACCCAAAACTCGTGTAACCCTTCTAAAAGTTTATTTGTCTATATGTTATGAGCTTATAATACATCTTCCTATAGTCGAATTCAGTTTGAGTAAACTTCAATGCTTCTTGCATGGGATGAGCATGCAAACATCAAACCATATACATTGAACGGACATTGAATTTTTATATTCCAAGAATGCGAACCAAGATGTACATATACCCATAACGTCACACAATAAACCATGCATGCTCTTTTGCAAAAAAAAATATATATATATGTTGTCTCAAATGATTGTGCGTGCCACCAGGTGTTTATGGAAACAAACAGAAGTGTGCTTGCTATAACAATTGGAAGATTTTTTTCTATAAGCTTACTTTTTTTGGTGGTCATATTTCTCACAACTAGACGTTAGAGTTTTCGGGTCAATGAACTTACCAAATGTTGATGACTTTCTTTTCAATTCTATAATCATTTCATTTTCCCTAAAATTCAAGTTGTAATAAAACTAGATCATATGTTCTAAATTCATACACACTACTAGGGGTGTGCAAAAACCAAACCATAACCGCATATCAAACCGGTAACTGAAACTAACCAAAAGCTGTTCTTGGAGAAAAGTTTGTTTAGTGAAAAGTTAGTTTTTGGTTTGGAGAAAAGTTAGTTGGGCAAAAAGGTTGGTTTGGTTTTGTCCGACTTCATTGGTTTATTTTCTTAGGAATTGTTTTGATTTGATTTTCATATTTGGTTGCTCTCATAAGTTTGTCGTTGTTCTCGTTTGGGTTTCACTTATTTACAACATGGATGGTCCTCTTCCATCTACACGAGCTATTAAAGATGCTTTCAATCAATATGCATATTGCTAATAGAAAAATCACTCAGTGCCCATTGTTGCTTAACAAGACAACATAACATTTACGACATTTTCAAATCCGAATGCACTTTTTGGTCATGTCCCAATGTCTGCTTCAGATCCTCATGTTTTTAGCAATTTGTGGCCATTTTCCATTCAAGCATGTCTTCGTCTAGTGCCTCATGTATTTCTTCATGTATTTGGATTTTGTATTCTGGTGCATCTCATCATATGTCACCCTACTTATCATTATTTGTATCTTTGACTTCTGGTTCACATGCGTGTGTTATGTTTGCTATTGCTAAATCAATGTTTATTAGATTCCCAGTCTTGTCTTAAACCTTGCTTTGGTTAGTCAGTTGTGTACCAGATCCACGTTCTGTGAGGGTGATTGGGACTCGTTATAGGGTAGGTGAACTTTATGCCTTGGATGAACTAAAAAAATGATATTGTTGCTTTTATTGTTGACTTGTCTTCCTTTTGTTTGAGTCGTTGATTTCCTGATTTTTATGTTTGGCATTCTCGTTTGGACATGTGTCAGCGTCTCATTCGAAGTTTTGGTTTCAACATGTGCTTTTTTGTCAATTGAACACTTGTGATATTTCTAATCGTAATGATTGCAAACTTGCTAAATTCTTTTCTTTGCCTTTTTTTTTAAGTTTCTCTTGTTTTGGTGCTCCTTTTGATATTGTGCATTATGATGTGTGGGGTTGGTCACTAGTGTCCACTAAAGGTGGGTCGATTTATTATGTATCTTTTATAGAGTATTATACTTGTTTACCTGGGTGTATCTTATAAAGCGTAATTTTTTTTTTGAATTTACAAAGACTTTAGAGCCTATGTTAAGACACAACATTCAGCTGTGATAAAGTGCTTCCGGTGTGACCAAGGGGGTGATTATACCTCTGATACAGATGATATGATTATTACACACGATGATTATGATGGTATTGAGCCCTTGAAGCGTAATTTGGCTCACCATTTTGCTATGAAGGATTTGGGTCTGCTACAATATTTTTGGGTATTGAGGTGGCTCAGTCTCAGAATGGATATATATCTGATCTGTTTCAGTGAGTAAGACTTTCTGATAACAGAACTGTAGACACTCATCTTGAAACCAATGCGTGATATTCTCTCACTTAAGGTGTTCGCTTGCTTGATCCAAGTTCGTATAGTACTATCGTAGGTAGCTTGGTGTATCTTACAGTTACTTGTTCGGATATTGCTCATGATGTTCATGTGGTTAGCTAGTTTGTTATTCCCCTACGTCTGTTCACTGGGGAGCTATTCTTTATTTTCTAAGACGTATTCATGGCACTCAGTTTCAGAGTTTTTTATTTTCCTCAACATCTTCCTTTGGAGTTACATGCCTACAGTGATGCTGATTGATAGGTGGTTGAAGTTCCTTAGCTTTTCGTGTTTAAATTCGCTAATTTTTTTGAAGTTGACTTTTTGAATGCACTAGTTTGATATGGTTTGTGTTTTGCAAGATTTAATAGGTTTAAGGTGCATGTTGAAAGCTTAACGGAGCTTTGAAATGGAGCTAACAGGACCGAAACCGAAGAAATGAGGAAACGGAGGAGTTTGGGGATAAACCCTTGTAGGCGATGGGTTCAAGCCGTAGTTTTTATACACATGCTATAAATAATATACGTTTTTACCATGTAGTTTTTCTTTTTCTTATGACTTTCGTTCATTCAGTTTACATATATAACAATTACCAACGTTGATATTTTTTTCTTTTTTTAGTTTAAATTACACACTTTATACTATTAATATTTATTTTTACCCTGCACTTTTTAACAATTAACAACTTGCGTGAACACTAACTTTGACTTTTTTAAATAAGTTTATATTATACACATACTATAAATAATATACGTTTTTACCCTATAGTTTGCTTTTTTTCTTACGACTTTCGTTCATTCAATTTATTATAAAGACTAAATACGCGTTTCCGCTAAATTTTACTCAACATAGTTGCATTTGAAGTTTATTTGAAATAGAGTTATATTCGAAATGATGATATGGTGAAGAACTAAGTCGTTATTGACCAACAACATCGGTACTGGTGTTACTAGAACCGGTATTGGTATTTGTTTTTACGATTTTTGATCGATGTAAAACACAACTTTATTTATTGAGTTGTATGATACAACTTTTGTATACTAAAACTATTGCAGATATTACTATACTGGTTGAGTTTGTCATCTTACCGTTATGTACCATTATTTTGAATACAACACTTTTTCAAATAAAATCATATCGTCATGTCGAAAAAAAAAAGCGTAACCACGTATCACGAGTTTAATCTATACAAGTGGTGGTACTCTATCAATACCTATATTATAGTTTTAGATCGATGTAAAACAAGTGTTGATATCTTTTTGGACATATCACGACTTTAATTTTAGGTTTTATCTTTCGATTACGAAAGTGAGTGTCAGTACCGTAATGAACCAAACCAATATCGATTAAATTTCCGCCATAAAGTGCGAAATTATTTACTAGCGTTAAACAATAATGAAAAGGGGGAAAAAGGTGTCACGTTATATCTTTTGTTAACTTTCTTTAGAAATACAATTAATTCAGGAAAAAAAAAAGTAAACCACAATATCATTTGTTAATTTTCTTTAGAATTACAATTAATTCTTGAAAAAAAAAAAGTAAACCACAAGCTTCAATCTTTAACTTTTCCTCAATTTGCCTGTTCACTTTATTGAGGATTTCCCCCCTTTTTTTCATTTTTTATGTTAAATGATTATTTTTATCTACCACATAAATAGAAAAGAATGAGACTTTAGGTTAATATATGGTGGGTAGATCTACAACCATTTAAGTTACAGTGTCCTTGTAGCGTTTGCAATTTCAAGTTGATTAAAAAGTTATTATATCATTAGCTAACTTTTAAGGATTAAGGAGCTTTACTCAAATGTCATGATCTATAAGCACGAGTCATGACAATAACAAGTTGGTCAAGGGGATTTTTTAGCATTTTTTTAAAATTTTTTAACCCAATATGTATACATCAAATAAAACAAACATTTTCTACAATTTATCACTCATCTTTATAAAAACCCAATTTTAACTACACAACAACAAGTTTTTTTTAACCCATAATAATAATCTTATTATAAAGCAAGGTGACCAATTAAAATGAGCTGCTCTTCACAAAGAAACTTGTAAAATGCAATAGATATAATGAATGAGTTTTTTTCAAAGTTTTGTTAGTGAAAAAAGTATTTATCAAAATGGTGTCCCTTAAGAAGTTTCTAGTAAAATAGTGTTTTCAAGCATTAGTTTTGTATCCATCCTCATCTCATTTTTTTATTCAATCATTTTTTACCTTTTACCACCTGTTATAACTCTTCTCTTTCTATTTTTTTAATGAACTAATGTCAAAAAAGACTGATCGAAAATATACTATAAAGGGAAATAAGAAACATAAAAAAATAAATAAACAAACATCCTGAGCTTTACTCACTACCGATCTTTAAAAAAGATATTTTTTTTTTAAATTTTCAACTATTAATATAACTACTTCTCACTCTTATATAAAATTAGTAAAAGTAAAAGAAAAAACTTTAATGGGCTAACAAACAAATATAATAAACAAGTCTTACGTTGGCTTAAAAGTGAAAAATAAATAATAAAATTACTAAACTAGTTTATAAACACTATTTTGTTAAAATTTTTCAAAGAACACCATTTTTATAGTACTCTTTACACCATCACTACTTTGGAAAAAAAAAACTCTATAATGAATAGCTATTACTTTTAAAAAGATCATGCACTTGGCATAAGGTACTTATTAGATCGATCATACGGAACAAAAATCAAACAAACCTCTTTAAGATCGTTGGTTGTGGTGGTGCTTGGGTTTGAGGCGTCGCTAGCCATGTGGTGAAAATGGGCTCCACCAGATCACCCTAAAAAAATTGGGGTGTGGAGCAGCGTTGGATAGCCGGCGTGTCTAGCATGTGGATATTGTATGTATATATATATATATATATATATATATATACTATGATCTTTTTATAAATAAAACACACCACTAAATTTTAAAAAAAGTTACATGAAATCCTAACAAATTAATAATTCCTAACAAATTAAAAAAAAAGTCCTAGTAAATCCTAAAAAATAAAAAATACCACTTAATAAATCCTAAAAAAAATTACAAAGTACGATGAATATTAAAGTGGGGAATTCACTTAAATTCCGGGTTCCCATCGTGCTTGTAGTCGATTTTGGCGATCTCCACTGATCATCGTGGCTAAGCTCGCCCGCAGAGACACGATTGTAGCATGTTTTAAACCTATCTAGCTTCGGTTTTAGTTCACGCCACTTATGTTGGCACGCGTTCAAGTTGTGACGATTGTTTCCAACATGTTGTTGGTATTGACTAAACTTTTGTGCCCAGTACGCGGTTTGACCACGAGCTAGGGCACATTGAGGGTCAACAATCGATGTCACAAGCGCAAGCTCCTCCTTTTCAGTCCAGTTAACCATTTTCTTTTTTAGGTTTGTTTTGGATGTGGGTTTGTGATTAAAGAAAGTGGAAGTAAAAAAAATATGTTGGGGGTGGGTATTTATAGGTAATATATAGTAAAAAAAAAAATTTAACATTTGATTTTTTTTTCAAGAAAATCGCCACCCCAACAGCTATCCTAAACGGCTAGCCCCAACGATCATCAACAGCCAGCCAATCATAGCGGTCCACGTCCTCACCCCAACCCGCCCCACGCCAGCGAGGCAACGCCGCTACCCACGCTAGCTCGGTGTGACCAAAGCGGCGTTTCTTGGCTAGCCACGTCAAAACCCAAACCCACACCCAACAGTCTAATCTCATTCACCCGCCATTGATTACTAATTAATATTGATTACTAATTAACTTATTTATATATTGAGGCCGGTACATTTTAGAACTATATATTTATTTTTTTGAACGATAAATTTGGATCACTGACGGATTAATGGAGTATTATCGTGCCACCAGCGGAACCACCTGATCATATCCATCCCCACTAGGCATAATGCCTAAACATCAATTTAGGAGGAAACCCAATAAATATGAGAAAACCCCCTTTGTGAGAATCGAAACCAGGATCTATTGGTCCCAAAGCTTTATTCAACCACCAGAATACCACTAGACTATAAAGTCATAGACTATATATTTATTGATACCCAAAAAAGAACGTGTACATGATATTTCAATGAAAAAGGTGAAATTGAAAAAGAAGTTTATTTCTCTACTATTTCATTGATATATTTTTATTGGGTTTTGTAGGCTTGATTTGGGTTTTGGTTTGCGCCCAACTACTTGATGGAGATTGAAGATATGGGACGTTTTGGATCTCCCCTATATCTCTTTAATAAAGAGATACCGGAATTGGTTTAAAAACGGTTTAACCGGGTATATCGGGCGGTTCAACCGGATGTATCGGGCGGTTTAACCGGTTCTATCGGGCTGTTCAACCGATACAACCGGCCGGTTTAAACCGGTTTTTAAAAACATTGCTCTTTGTTAGGGCTCATTTAGTTTTCTTGTTGAATAATTAGAAATCCTATATGTTTTTTTTTGGAACCGCTAATTTCTTTCAACACAAGCCAGCAAGGCGCTAGCAAAAAGAATTACAAAGCGAAATCAAAATTACACCAATCAGATCTTGTACATGTAATCTTGTGTGCACATAAATAAAAGATAAAACCCTAGTTGCAGCTCGTAGACGTAGATCTCACACCAAGACCGAACCATGTAAAATACCTTGTGTACGTTTATCGTTTTCTGCAGTCGATTGTTCATGTTTGTGTGTGTTTCCAGGTTTTGAATTACACATTTAAATCTAGTAAGTTGTATTAGAGCTACGTATCATTACACACGAGAGAGAAAGACTTTGATCTAGGGTTTGTGTTCGTCGGCAGTCACTGACCTGTTTGCCCAGCAACTGTAGGTTCATGTTAACACCCCCTTTTTTGGGATTTTTACATATTTCCCCTTCCTAAGCTGGCTTATTACGTATTTCCCCAAATAAAAAAAACAATTACATATTTCCCCTCTATAACCCATAAAGATATTACATATTTCCCCTTTTCATTAAAATTACTACTAGAATAACTATTTTACTCTTAATGAAATATTAAAATGAATATTTACATATTTCCCCTTTCTAATATCATCAAACAATTTCATATTTCCCCAATTCATGTAGTATTTTCCCAATTCTTCTAATTCCTACTCTTAAAGCTTTTTTTATTATTTTTTTTATAGAATACATTATAACCTTTTTAACTAGTTATAATGCAAAATTACTGAACTAATGCTACAAATGCAATCTAGTAGCAGTTTATAAATACGCAATAGGCAAACATGTTCCATTGTTGTGAATATAATTTCCTAATTGAAAATATAAATCTTGTTACTATCTAAATTAATTATGAACAAACTAGAACAAATAGAAAAGAAATTGAATGATGAGAAATTGTTATACTAGCAGTTCATATACACTTTTTCTTTGATATTAGGGCTGATTGTAGGTGTATTCAAGAATTTATCACAAACTATTTTGTTGTTTTTCAGTCTGCAGTATGCTCACATTGTGTGTGGTTGTCTTTACTGTTAGATAGATAGATTAATATTACACTATCAAATCTAATAGGTTTTTTTTACTCCTGATGTCTTTCTGTGAATGTGAACTTGCATTCATATTATATAGGTTTGGTGTTGGATTCTTAGCGAAAAGAAAATAGACCATTTCAACCCAACTATAGGTATTTTTTATTTGACACATTAAGGTTGGAATATAATCCAAATAAACTCATTCATGTGAAGTGTTTAAGTAAAATGACCTATGCAAAAAAGTTATAATGTATTTTATAAAAAAAATAATAATAAATGCTTTAAGAGTAGGAACTAGAAGAATTGGGGAAATATGAAATGGATTGATGATATTAGATTGGAGAAATATGTAAATATTCATTTAATAGTTCATTAAGGGTAAAATAGTCATTCTAAGAGTAATTTTAATAAAAAGTGTAAATATGTAATATATATAGGTTAGGAAGGGAAAATATGTAATTGTTTTTTTTTTGTTTGGGGAAATACGTAATAAACCAGCTTAGTAGGGGGAAATATGTAAAAAACCCTTTTTTGTTTGCTGTTATTGCGTTGGAAATAAAAAGAACATAAAACAAATTAATTGCTTTGTTGTTTGTGGGCCTGTGGCTCTTCTTTCTTGCGTGGGGTAACACAAAATACGAGCTTGTAATATTTGTCAATGTACCATTTGACATGTGTGGTCTTATTGAGCTTGTCATATTTGTCAATGTACTTTTTTATATGAGTTGTCTTGTAGTATTCATTGTTCTTTATTACCATTGTCATGTGGTATGATTGTATGAATCATCAATGATTTGTGTGTGAGGATACTCCTAATCGAACCGGATGAGCCCAAATAAATAACGAGTGTCACCTTATTTTTACTCAAATTGAACTCGATGAAACAAAATTGTTAAAAAAAATAGAAAAAAGTACGATGAATCCAAATTTCAATATTCTATTTTCTAAATAAAAAATAAATTATATAGCGGTCAAATCAAGTTCAAATAGCTATTGACAACGCTAATCTCATATGTTTCACGCTCAAGTCACCAACTAGAATTCGAACCCGAATTCGCTCTATTGCCATTTAGGGCATGTTCCCCTCCAACCCGAACCCCATCCTGATTACGCCGCTTTCATCCTTGTGGTGCATGTCTTGTTCTAGTCTTTATGTTCCGTTTATACCTTTTTCTATCCGGATCTTTTTATCGTTCGAATGTCGGCCTTCACAGGCGAAAGTCATCATAAACGGTTTGGATTCTAGTTTATCTCAATTGCAAGGCTCGAGTTTTATAAGATCTTGTAAACCAATCCTTTTCATCAATGTATCGATCTCCAAATTACTTAATTTCAAACGAGACAAGCTCTTACAAAAAGATAAAACAATATATTAAAAAAATTAATTTCTAAAAGAAAAACAAAACACAAATTTGGTTGAATATTTCTAAAAGAAAGACAAAACACAAATTTGGTTGAATATCCTAGGTGCAAAAAAAACATAACATTTCAATTTATTCCACGAGAACAACAATTAGCCCCTTCCACTTTAAATAGTTGTCAATAGAGCCCCTCTAAACTTTAAGATATAGAAATCAAGGACACTTGGGCTTGCCTTCTTGAGTCTTCCAGTTGTTGTAGCAAGCACACGACTGTTTGTTTCCGTAAACACCAGCCGGCACACACAAGCATTTGGCGCAACACTTTTGGCAGAAGAACATGCATGGCTTCTTGTGCGATGTTGCCGAACACCTATACGTACATCTCGGTTTGCAATCTATACGTACAACACAAAAATTCAAAATTGTGAGTTCAAATTCTATTGGTTAAATAGTGCATTGCACTATCATAACATTGACGTTGCTGGTTCAAATTCTGTAAGATGCAGTTGTGATGTATTTATTCTAGAAAATATATTTTGTATTCTGCAAGATAGAGTTGTGATGTATTTATTCTAGAAAATCTATGAATTTTTGTTAAAAAAACAACACAAACAATGTCAATGCTACTTTAGTAAATTGTAACGTACCTTGTGGACGAAGCTTGTTGTATCCCTAAATCACATAAATGAAAAAATAGTTAGATATTTCACAAAATTTTTAAAAATAAAATCTATACTTTAATAATTAATACATATCATAATTTCGTAAAAAAAAGTTCCTAAACCATACCTTAGCTTAAATATATCGTTTTCTAATTCTAAAAATGTGCATTACTAACTATTTAGTATTTCAATTACTCAACATGTGTAATACACGAGTTTGTAACCTAGTCAACGAATAAATCGGTACCTGAGCTACATCGGCGAACGCGATCATGAGAACGAACGAAAGAACCAAAAGAAGTGCGACGGATGAACGCGCCATTGTGTCTAGCGAAATGGAGATGCGATGAGAGTGTGAATTGATGGAGTGAGTTGTGAAGAGGAGTTGAAGTGTAGAGGGTTATTTATAGTGAGCAGAGGATATTTTTGTATGAAGAAAAGTGAATAGAATGTCACATTATGCACAGTAAGTAGCTAGTGGGTGTTTGTGTGTGACAGTGATGGAGCAAATCGGTGATGCAGATTGATTACGGTGGTCGCCACGAGGCGGAGGTTAAGGCGTAAAAAGGGGAATCAACTACCTTGATTTATTTGTATTTTTAGGTATTTAATTTTTTAGTTGTAAGATATTAAAACTCTTTTGTGCTTAAATAAAGTAATCTTTTAGATCTTGTGCATGCTTTCGGTCACATTATACATTTACACTTCTACACGATAGGCTAACATATCAATATATATTTAAGAGTCATGTTATTTTGGTTGAATACTTAGATGCGGTGCACGTAAGATGTCATATCATGTGGTAACGTACTAACGTGTCATTTCGGTCTAATAGTAGTATTTGTGTTAGGTCACATGTTCTTTATGTGTTGACTGGATTTTTGTGTGACATGATTACATGAAAGTCTAAAAAATCCATAAGAAAGTTTAATCGCTTTAATGTTTTTGTGTGCTTTACCGTTTTTACATCATTAGGTATTAAGATAACATATATTAAAGTTACACTAAATTGCAATCGATATTTAATTTTATTAGTTATCACTCATAACTATAAATGATAAGAAAAATATATTATGACAAGTAAAATATGGAAGAATGATTATAAACGAATATAATAAAATTTGAGTGAATTTAACATTGTGTAAACTGCATGTTGTGTTAGTTGATAAAAAAACATGAAAAATACTTTCTGCTAAAAAAAGTAACAATAGTTTAATCTTTATTTAACTTTATTCAGTGACAATAACTGTCTTATTAGAATATATTATCAATACTCTTGGTAAAGACAGAGCATACTTTTTCATATCAATACTCTTCGTAAAGACAGAGCATACTTTTTAAGTATTTTGAAATTCGTATACAAATAACTATTGTATCTAATTAAATTACCATAAAAAAATTCAAAGATATAAATGACATTTTGTTCAATAATATCACTTTTTCTTTTTAAAGTGTATGGCTAATGGCTTTGTTAAAAATACAATGATTTTAGGAAGACATGCTTATTGACCTATTAAAGTCATTTTTTAATCATCGATCAGATTAAAATTATAAGCCTATAAATAACAGCATATTCGTGTTTATGGTTGATATACTTTTGGCTTTGAGAGTTTTTTTTTTTAAAATTGGAATTTTCACTTCTAAGAGGGAATGGGGCATTCGCTGGGAAAGGGAGCGGGGAAGAGTTGCCGCGTGGGAGGAGGTGCCGCCGTGAAGGTTTGCCGCGCAGGGAAGGTTTGCCAATGCGGGGAGCTTGAGGGAGAGAGGGTTGTGGTGGGGCCTTGTGCTTCTCAACCAATCACTCCTTTTTTTTAATGGTACGGGGAAACCACCCTTTGTGTTTTTCGGCAAGATGAGAGAATAAGAGAGGAAATTGCATGACATATTATGATCGGGTAGGTGAAATTTTCCCCTCACCTCATTAGGGGTGCACCCCTTTCACCCTAACTCTAAAGTTTCAATTTTCGACAATTTAAGTCTAAAGTTCTAATCTTTTGTAATTTGACCCCTTTGATTAATTTGATTTTTCACTTCTAACTCAAAAGTTTTCATCTTTTGCAATTTAACCCATTTGATTAATTTGATTTTTCACTTCTAATTCAAAAGTTTCCATCATTTTTCACTTCTAATTCAAAACTTTTTCACTTCTAATTCTAGGTTTTTCGATTTGACACACCGCAACGTGTGTGTGGGGTTCAACATTTTTACATCTACTTTTTCCCATTTGACAGGCCCATCGCAGCGCGTCTATTTTTCTCTGTTTAATAGGTATGTCGCAACGCATAGGTCATAGATCGACTCAGTTATTCTTTTCTATTTTTTATACACAGGTTCGCGGTCATGTAAGAAACATTTGCCTTTCATCTAATTTGATATATAACTAACGAATCCTCCGCCGTATTGCGGCGGGTGGTAATTCTAGTTAGTTATGAAAAATCAAGTGTTAAGATTAATAACACGTGTTAGGAGAGGATCAAATAAGAAGATTAGTTTTGCTAGGAAGCAATAGGATTATGACATGTGGTAGAATTTAAAAATTAAAGGGGAATGGTATTTTATTAAATTTTATCTAATCTTCTCTCTTCTTCTATCCATGTAACTTCAAAACCTACCATTTTCAAAACCCACCATCTTCAACTTTTTCTTCACTTTCTACCTCAATAATCACTACATTACAGTGTGATTTTCATCATCAATCAATGATTCAAACACCTAATCAACGTGTTCTTCAAATTTTTTTTGAAGAAATTTTCTCCCGTGATTTTGAAGCGAATCACTCGATTCGTTCGATTCGATCACTGATAAGTGTTTCTAGCATTCAAATTTTGTCAATCGTTGAAGAAAGCTGAAGAAAGCGGCGGGTGCTAATTCTTGTTAGTTATGAAAAATCAAGTGTTAAGATTAATAACACGTGTTAGGAGAGGATCAAATAAGAAGATTAGTTTTGCTAGGAAGGATATGAAGCAATAGGATTATGACATGTGGTAGAATTTTAAAATAAAGTGGAAGGGTATTTTATTCAATTTTATCTAATCTTCTCTCTTCTTCTTTTCATGTAACTTCAAAACCCACCATCTTCAACCTTTTCTTCACTTTCTACCTCAATAATCACTACATTACAGTGTGATTTTCGTCATCAATCAATGATTCAAACACCCAGTCAACGTGTTCATCAATTTTTTTTTGAAGAAACCCAGTTTAATTTCATACAATATCTATTTTTTTCCCGTGATTTTGAAGCGAATCACTTGATTCGTTTGATTCGATCGCTGATAAGTTTTCTAGCATTCAAATTTTGTCAACCGTTGAAGAAATCTGAAGAAATCGGCTTCGATCTATGTAAGAAAATTTTGAAATGCATTTTTACGATTTGGGTCTTTGAATTGAGTCATTTCGTTTTACAAAAGAATGAAAAAACACTTTCTTTTTGTATTTTCAGTCCATTGCGTTTTAGGTAAAACATATTTTATGTGTTTTTAGTCAATTGCGTTTTAGAAAAAAAAATGTTTTTTTTTTGTGTTTTCTGGCCATTGAGTTTTAGAAAAAGACATTTCTTTATGTTTTCTGGCCATTGTGTTTTAGAATAAGACATTTCTTTGTTTAAGCCATTGCGTTTAGAAAAAAAAAACATGTTTTTTTGTGTTTTTGGTACATTGTGTTTTACAAACAAAAAACATTTCTTTGTGTTTTTCAGCCATTGCGTTTTAGAAAAAAACAATTTTTTTTTGTATTTTTTGTCCATTGCGTTTTAGAAAAAAGAAACACTTTCTTTTGTATTTTTTGTCCATTGCGTTTTAGAAAGAACACTTTCTTTTGTGTTTTAGTCTATTGCGTTTTAGAAAAAAAAACATTTTTTGTGTTTTTTTCTATTGCATTTTACGCATTTGGGTTATCGAAAACTTTTTTTCTTTCAAAAGTATAGCAATAGTTAAAGAAATAAATGTTCGTTTTTATTTTTATAAAATACAATGTTATATGAAAGAGTTATTAACGTTTAAAATGGGAGGGAATTGAAGGAGAGAGAAACTATTGATTTGGATTGACTAGAACGTCCAATGTTTTAAAAATCGGTTTTTAAATCATACTAGGTTAGGCTCAAAAATGGTTCAACCGGTTGAACCGGTTGTACCGGGCGGTTCAACTGGGTCGACTAATTAACCCTATAAATCCATTAAATAATCCAAAACCACATGATTCCATAATAAAAAATATTCCAAAAGTAACCCTAAAAATCCATAAAATACAATTCAACTAAAAAATAATCTAAAACTACATTATTCCATAATGAGTTAACTGACATATTCGTTCATATGGTTTGTTCACTTTTGCTATTTTAGCCCAATTTTAAAAAATGCACCGATTTCCTCCATGACATACTGGAAACATGTCACTTCAGTCCAAAAATTTAAACTCAGCTAAGTTAGACAGGTTTAATTAAGGATACTTTTGTCCTTTCATAAAATAAGGTAAAAATAAAAGAAATATGAAGGCACAAAAATACCTTTCATTAAACCTGTCAGACTTAACTGAGTTTTAATTTTTGGACTAAAGTGGCACTTTTCCTGTTTATCAGTAAGGAAACCGATGCATTTTTTAAAATTGGACTAAAATGTCAAAAGTGAATAAACCATAAGGGCGGAAATGGCAGTTAACTCTTCCATAATACAAAAGATTTCAAAAGTTAATCCATAATCAAAAAATAACCCAATCTATGTGGATTGTGGATGAAGTTTGATCGATGTGGATTGTGAGTGCTAAGTGTTTTACTAGAATGGTAAATCGTCACATTATGGACTCACAAAGGTTTAAAAGTCCAAATTTTAACTTTGTCTCGGTACCGGTTTAACCTAATTTATCGGCGGTACAACTTCTTTGCCATTTCCCCAGTTTACAGTATGATTCGTGTCGAACAAGCTTCCGACATCCGGTTTAACTGGTTCAACCGGCCGGTTTAAACCGGTTTTTAAAACATTGAGAATGCCCTTACACAAACCCAGGCGCCTCCTCTTTGTGTTTCAATTTCACTGATTTAATTCTAACACTTGATTACTAAATAGATGAATAAGATTACTTCATATCCTTTCTACCCAAATAAACTTCCTATTATATCCTTGCAAAAAAATAAACATTTGAATTATATGTTAATTAAATAAAACATTTCAAAAAAAAAAGTTGAATAAAACATTTTATAAAATTAATCAAATGAAATTATCCGATAAAAGCGGCGCGTTGCTTGCATCGTTTTTCCTTGCATCTTCATTATTGTGTCTCCCATGTTATGTTGTGAAATTTTTCTTCATAATATTTTGGCCTCATTTGACAATAATTTCAATATTAAGTCTATTACATTTGTTGATATCCTTGATTGCTATATCTATTTGTTTAACATTTAGCATGAAATTACAATTTTCATATCACATTTTGGGATCTTGATTTTTTGCAAAAAGTAACGATAGTGACGGAGATGGCATATAATGGTGGTATAGCACCATCATGTGATGGTAATGATGAAAGACAAAGACACGAGTAAAAGCATGAATCACGGAACAATCATTGTGATACTCTCTCTCTAAGAAGCCCAAAAGGGGGTGGGGGAGGGTAAGGTTTACTCAATCATTCCAAGTACTTAGTATCCTCTTCGGTAGAAATCTTTCACCTCAAAACTACTCAAATATAAACGGGGTCATTTACACACGACCTACCGTTCAATAATATTGTGTCACCTAACTTACCCACTATCCACTAACAACCACCTTTATTCCTCTCCCACTCATGAGTTCCTCAACTCGACTTCCATCTTTATCCCAGATATTCGGCCCAGAAGAAGTGGTGTACCCCGGTTAGTTGATCCAATATGGCAGTACCCGTGTGATCTTGAGTAAAACGCTCCTCCCCCTAAGAGCCTCACTTCAAGAGATAATGGACAATACCCTTAAATATTATGTAGATCGTCTCTAATCCTAGTGATGTATGTGATCACTCATAACTTGAGGTAAACCTTCCCACATAATTCTACAAAATCCCTTCAAATAGGTGGACTTTGAAAGTTTCGAGCTATTTAATTGATATGTACTAAATTGGATTGATATAAACAGAATCAGTGGCGAAGCTTGAGATTTTCGACCGGGGTCAAAAACGTATATACCCAAAAATTTCTACAAAACCGGGGGGTCAAAAACGTATATACCCAAATTTTTCTATACGAAAACTACATACTCTCCACAACTGAGTGAAAAGTTCGAGGGGTCCTCCTCCCGCCCCACTATCCTGCGCCATTGAATAGAAGGATAGTTAAAAGGAACAAAAGAATTATAGAGAGAGATTTAGCCAATTTTCAATATTGCATTATGCTTAAAACAAAATAACAAAATGCAAACGAGCTACATGTAGCTTTACATACTACCAATCCACTAGTTGCAAACTTAAAGGAAACTAAACACTACTCAAAAACAAGTAATGGCTTATACATGAAAGATAAACAAGTAATGACTACATGATGTATCTTGACCTCTTTCCATTACACAACTTATGAAGCAATTTAAAATGAGATATAATTCAACCGCTCTCCGCAGCGCCATCTCACTAGGGTGTTAAACGGGTCGTGTTCGCGGGTTGGCAGGTTCAACCCGACCCGAACCCGAAAATCTTAAACGAACCCGAACCCGAAAATCGTATCCTACATATGAACCCGAACAAGACCCGAAGTTTTATGGGTTAACCCGAACATGACCTGTTCAACCCGAACTTTTTAAATTTTTTTTTCTTCTGAAATTAATAGATTAAAATGAAAATTTACTTAAAAAACACAAATGTATATAACGTAATTATATTTAAATTATAAAATCTTATGTCAATATCTCTTGTTAAGTTATAATTATGGCATAATATAAATACCCATTTAATTTATGACGTAAAATATATTGTTAAAAAGAGAATTCAGTTCTGGTGGGTGCGGGTCGGATGACCCTTTGCACCCCTAGATCAAACTACTCGGACGGTGGACCTATGGTGGTGGTGATGGTTTTTTCATATGGTCTAAAATCTCGAACGACTCCATATAGAAGCCGTTGGGATGCTCTTATACCAGTTAGACATGATACTTTAATTCTTTCATATTCATATTTTTACTTTAAAAAAACCTTTTACGAATTTAACGTCTACATCAGAGATATTCTTATATAGAGTTATGATTCAACACAACCTTATGAATTTTAGCTTTTTCCTTTTAAATTAATAAATGTTTGTATCAACCGACCTACGATGACAGTTAGTTAGATATATACACAAATAAAAAATAATATCTATGAAAAAAATGCTAGTGTAGGCTTTCAACCATATTTTGAAAATTTAATATCAAATCTAGAAATTGTAACATCACTTTGCACAAGTAAATATCAAGCAAGCCATTGAGGGGCCATGTGACACCGATCGTACGATCCAGTCGGTTTCAGATATTCAGATTTTCTCGATCACGTATTGCTAGGTGATTACTTTTACTGGAATTTGAATCAAATACAAACACTTTTATGTTCGTAAGAATTGTAAGAATCAACACTATCAATGGCTCAGATCCGTTCTTACAATTCTTACAGTTAGCGTTGTTTGTACAACATCTCAACTCCTTTGTTTTATGCTCAATTATCTAAGAAACCTACAGTAGAATTACTTTGATGGGTCAGGCGCTAAAGAAATTACAAAAAAGTATTTTTGGCCCATTAATTTTAAACGCCCTTTAATTGGGCTTTAAAAAAGTTTGTTTGTAAAATTTGGGGTGGTGAACATCTAAGAGATTTCTAATTTCTTTACATCTCTTTTTCCTTAATCAACTTGATGATAGCTTTTTATTTATTTAATAAAGTTTACATTTTTCTTTTTTATTTACAAAATAGCAATATAAAGATTTCATTAAAAAAGATTATTAAAACATAATTAAAATAAATAATATCTATGTTCTTAATGAAAAATGTCTCAAAATAGATGTTGGTTCAGTTAAAAGAAAAAAAAGTACAACAAAAAGGCCCAAAACACTGATGGCCCATCGAAAAACAGAAAACCCACCTCGAATGAGAGCCCAACCCAAAAACTAACCAGCCCTTAGTCCTTCATGTAACCCAAAGCCCAAAGTGAATGGCTCACCCAATAAACACATAATCGACTAACATTAGACTCTCAGTCTACCATCACTAATGCCAATTCTTCACAAACACGCTGCCTAGCTCTACCTCAGCTGCCTGACCATCTTCACAGGCATGTTGCCCTCTACGTCGGTTGTAACTCGTGGCCACCAAAGAGAGGGTGGCGACAAGTTGACAACCTCACTTCTCCACGTAAGAAGGGCATCATGGGAATCGCATTGGCGATGGTCTAAAATATGTTTAATTGTGTATATGTGTGGGTTCAGGGTTGATACACTAATGTAACCAGTGAATGGGCGGAACCAAAGTGATAATCTAACATAGCTATCAACTGATATCATACAGTAGCATTAGTGAACATAAATGATCCACAAGAAACCCAAATCAAATAAATCAATTTATCATTGAACCCGAACCAGAACTGATCAAATACATACTAACAACTCGTTATCTATAATCTTATGGACCCAACCAACCAATGGAAACACACACAAAAACAATGAAAATGGATTATACTCATCAAGTCATCATTATGCAATAACAAAACAAGTTTAACCAGAAAAACCAAGTAACCAAACAACCAACAAAAACTTTCCAATTTTCATATACAATATATTCATTTACCAACCATTGAAGAACCACCCTCCACAATCAACTTCAAACGCTTCGCCAACACATCAAACTCCGCCACACGTTGATCCCTCCATCGTTTCTCAAAACTCATCTCCTTCTCCACATCCGCAACCCGTCTCACATCAATCATCATCCTCATCTCCTTCAACGATCGATCAAGCACTTCAACAAGTGTGGACGTTGCAAAACGCACAATCCCACTCCTCAACTCATCCCCCAAACCCTTCTCCACATTCTCCATCCTCACTTCCTTTCCCACCACTTTAACATCACCCTCCTCTTTCGAAGCACCAACGCCATCACCCTTATTATATTTCTCGCTACAATTATCCGGTTTATCCGTCTTCCTAACCACAGACGGCAAAGCCAACACAGCCATCGTCTCCGGAACCTCAACCCCAACCCCAACCCCAACCCCAACCCCAGCCACACCCGTCTTAAACTCATTATCATCTTCAGCATTACAATCCAACTTTGTACCACTAAACCGTAAAGACGGATGATCTATCTCCACCTCTGGCTCTTGCTCCGGCCCCGGCTGCCATAACTGCTTTGAAAGATCATACAACGCACGATCCTGAACCGAAAGCAAATCTCTATCCAACCCATTAGCCAGTCTGGAGGAAATCACCCGAAACTTTTTCCGCAGACGTCTGAGTTTCTCAGAGAATTGAGATTTGGAATAGGGCTGGGGCATGCCGTGGGTGAATTGGGCGTAAAAGGTGCCGAGATCTTTAGGGAAGGAGAAGCCTTGATGGGAAGAATCGAGGAGGCCCTGGAGTAAGCGGATCTCGTCGGGTTCGGACCAAATCCGGTGGAATTTGAAAGGAGGGTTAGAGGGGGTGGCGTCATGGTGTTCGGGATGGTGAGGATGAGGTTGGCATTGGAATTGTTGGGGTTTTTGCGTTTGATTGGGAGTTTACAAGAAGATGGGATTGAGGAGATGGGGTTGGCTTGTATTGGAGGGTTTGAGTTTGATGGTGGGGTGAAGTCCATGGTTCTGTGTTTGTGTTTGTGTTTGTGTTTGTGTTGGTGTTGGTGTTGGTGTTGTGTCTGGTTTTGAGTAAACAAAACACTCATAGTTTTTTTTTTAATATATTTTACTGCTTTAGACTGACTAGTCATAGTAAAATCAACGTCATAAGGAATTTAAAATTTTAACAGTATTACTGCTTTAGATTTACTAATCATAGTAAAAAATCAACGTCATAGGAAATTTAAAGAGTAAATTACGTTTTTGGCCCCTATGGTTATATCATTTTTACTATATTAGCCTAAAATAAGAATTTTTAACATATTTGTCTCATGGTTTCTATAACTAACCATTTTGCCCCCTAAGTCTAACCAAACCCCCAACTCTGGTTAATTAATTAGGGGCCAAAATGGTTAGTTATAGAAACCATATAGGCAGATATGTTAAAAATTCTTATTTTGGGCTAATATAGTAAAAGTGATATAACCATAGGGGCCAAAAACGTAATTTACTCAAATTTAAAATTTTAACAAATACAAAATAAAATGTGTAATATTATTTTTTTATGTGGGTTTGTAATGTTAGAAAGTTAAAAATTAAATAATAAACAAAATTGAAATACTTCAAAATGAAATGTTGAATAGAAAAAATGTTGTAATAAAAGTCATAACCTTTAAAGAAGATAAATGAAAACAAAATAAAACAAAAGATATAAATAAATAAAAGTGCCTCTAAATTATTTTTTGTCAAATGTATAAAAAGTTAAAAATAGATACACAAACTAGTGCTATCAAACCCGCAGTTGCCGAGTGAAAACTTTGTCTGGTCCAATGCTCAATGAAAACAAAATGAAAGATTAAAAAATATAGTCTTATATATCAAAATGTTTGCTTAATTAGTTTTTAAAATAGAAAAAAAACTTTAACCATTAAATTGTATTTAGTTTATATATATGTAAAAAAAATAAAGTTAAAATAAGATAGTAAATAAAATGTTTAGAAAAACAATTAGTATTGAAATATTAAAGAAAAAAATAATTTAAATTATTAAAATGAAAAACTATTAAACAAATGAAAACATAAATAAAGAAATAATTATAATGAAAAAGAAAACAAAAATAAAAAGAAAATTAGTGAAAGAAAATAAAAAACGGCTAAAAAGTTAAAAGAAATAATTAAAACTTATATTTTACTTTTAGAAAGCTTTTTAACTTATTGTGTAAAAAAAATATGTTTTCTTTTTGTATCACATGATAACCAAAGAGTTAGGGGCTGTTTGGCAACCACTGAATGATTAAGTGTTGAATCAGTAAAAGGTCTGAACCATTAAGTGTTGAACCAGTAAGAGGTCTTAACCATTAAGAGCCAGTATAATGCTTAACCATTTAGAGGCAAATGTCTGACCATTTCAGATTAGAGGTCTTAACCATTCAGACTCAGTATAATGCTTAACCATTCAGACATTTGCTCGCGAAACAAATAGTCTGAACCATTAAGTGGTCTGAATCATTCAGAGCCTCATTAAGAGGTAAACAAACAACCCCTAAGTAGTCTGGGTGAAAATTTCCGTGGTCAGGTGATAAAAAAAAGTAGTATTAATTAAAAGGATTCGAACCTGAATCCAATCCATAGATTGAGAAGGGCCCAAACATCAGAGCTATGCCAACATTAATGCCTTATGATGGGGTGTGTTCATTTTATAATAACGTAAGACGAGGATTTTTTTTCTTTTGGGCCTCAAAAGTTGTTGGGCCCTGTGCAGCAGCCCATCTCGCACACCCTGTTAGCCGGCCCTGTTAAAATGGTAAGTGAACTTTAATAGTGTGTTCCCGAGTCTCATACAACAGGGGAGGGGAAGGAAAATAAATTAATTAAAAGTAGTATTAATTAAAAGGATTCGAACCTGAATCCAATCCATAGATTGAGAAGGGCCCAAACATCTGAGTTATGCCAACATTAATGCCTTATGTTGGTGTGTGTTCATTTTATAATAACGTAAGACGAGGATTTTTTTCTTTTGGGCCTCAAAAGTTGTTGGGCCCTGTGCAACAGCCCATCTCGCACACCCTGTTAGCCGGTCCTGTTAAAATGGTAAGTGAACTTTAATAGTGTGTTCACGAGTCTCATACAACAGGGGAGGGGAAGGAAAATAAGTTAATTAAAAGTAGTATTAATTAAAAGGATTCGAACCTGAATCCAATCCATAGATTGAGAAGGGCCCAAACATCTGAGCTATGGCAACATTAATGCCTTATGTTGGTGTGTGTTCATTTTATAATAACGTAAGACGAGGATTTTTTTTCTTTTGGGCCTCAAAAGTTGTTGGGCCCTTTGCAGCAGCCCATCTCGCACACCCTGTTAGCCGGCCCTGTTAAAATGGTAAGTGAACTTTAATAGTGTGTTCCCGAGTCTCATACAACAGGGGAGGGGAAGGAAAATAAATTAACTAAAAGTACTATTAATTAAAAGGATTCGAACCTGAATCCAATCCATAGATTGAGAAGGGCCCAAACATCTGAGCTATGCCAACATTAATGCCTTATGTTGGTGTGTGTTCATTTTATAATAACGTAAGACGAGGATTTTTTTTCTTTTGGGCCTCAAAAGTTGTTCGGCCCTGTGCAGCAGCCCATCTCGCACACCCTGTTAGCCGGCCCTGTTAAAATGGTAAGTGAACTTTAATAGTGTGTTCCCGAGTCTCATACAACAGGGGAGGGGAAGGAAAATAAGTTAATTAAAAGTAGTATTAATTAAAAGGATTCGAACCTGAATCCAATCCATAGATTGAGAAGGGCCCAAACATCTGAGCTATGCCAACATTAATGCCTTATGTTGGTGTGTGTTCATTTTATAATAACGTAAGACGAGGATTTTTTTTCTTTTGGGCCTCAAAAGTTGTTGGGCCCTGTGCAGCAGCCCATCTCGCACACCCTGTTAGCCGGCCCTGTTAAAATGGTAAGTGAACTTTAATAGTGTGTTCCCGAGTCTCATACAACAGGGGAGGGGAAGGAAAATAAATTAATTAAAAGTAGTATTAATTAAAAGGATTCGAACCTGAATCCAATCCATAGATTGAGAAGGGCCCAAACATCTGAGCTATGCCAACATTAATGCCTTATGTTGGTGTGTGTTCATTTTATAATAACGTAAGACGAGGATTTTTTTCTTTTGGGCCTCAAAAGTTGTTAGGCCCTTTGCAGCAGCCCATCTCGCACACCCTGTTAGCCGGCCCTGTTAAAATGGTAAGTGAACTTTAATAGTGTGTTCCCGAGTCTCATACAACAGGGGAGGGGAAGGAAAATAAATTAACTAAAAGTACTATTAATTAAAAGGATTCGAACCTGAATCCAATCCATAGACTGAGAAGGGCCCAAACATCTGAGCTATGCCAACATTAATGCCTTATGTTGGTGTGTGTTCATTTTATAATAACGTAAGACGAGGATTTTTTTTCTTTTGGGCCTCAAAAGTTGTTCGGCCCTGTGCAGCAGCCCATCTCGCACACCCTGTTAGCCGGCCCTGTTAAAATGGTAAGTGAACTTTAATAGTGTGTTCCCGAGTCTCATACAACAGGGGAGGGGAAGAAAAATAAATTAATTAAAAGTAGTATTAATTAAAAGGATTCGAACCTGAATCCAATCCATAGATTGAGAAGGGCCCAAACATCTGAGCTATGCCAACATTAATGCCTTATGTTGGTGTGTGTTCATTTTATAATAACGTAAGACGAGGATTTTTTTTTCTTTTGGGCCTCAAAAGTTGTTGGGCCCTGTGCAGCAGCCCATCTCGCACACCCTGTTAGCCGGCCCTGTTAAAATGGTAAGTGAACTTTAATAGTGTGTTCCCGAGTCTCATACAACAGGGGAGGGAAGGAAAATAAATTAATTAAAAGTAGTATTAATTAAAAGGATTCGAACCTGAATCCAATCCATAGATTGAGAAGGGCCCAAACATCTGAGCTATGCCAACATTAATGCCTTATGTTGGTGTGTATTCATTTTTAAATAACGTAAGACGAGGATTTTTTTCTTTTGGGCCTCAAAAGTTGTTAGGCCCTGTGCAGCAGCCCATCTCGCACACCCTGTTAGCCGACCCTGCTAAAATGGTAAGTGAACTTTAATAGTGGTTCCCGAGTCTCATACAACAGGGGAGGGGAAGGAAAATAAATTAATTAAAAGTAGTATTAATTAAAAGGATTCGAACCTGAATCCAATCCATAGATTGAGAAGGGCCCAAACATCTGAGCTATGCCAACATTAATGCCTTATGTTGGTGTGTGTTCATTTTATAATAACGTAAGACGAGGATTTTTTTTCTTTTGGGCCTGAAAAGTTGTTGGGCCCTGTGCAGCAGCCCATCTCGCACACCCTGTTAGCCGGCCCTGTTAAAATGGTAAGTGAACTTTAATAGTTTGTTCCCGAGTCTCATACAACAGGAGAGGGGAAGGAAAATAAATTAATTAAAAGTAGTATTAATTAAAAGGATTTGAACCTGAATCCAATCCATAGATTGAGAAGGGCCCAAACATCTGAGCTATGCCAACATTAATGCCTTATGTTGGTGTGTGTTCATTTTATAATAACGTAAGACGAGGACTTTTTTTCTTTTGGGCCTCAAAAGTCTCATACAACAGGGTAATTAAAAGGATTCGAACTTGAATCCAATCCATAGATTGAGAAGGGCCAAACATCTGAGCTATGCCAACATTAATGCCTTATGTTGGTGTGTGTTCATTTTATAATAACGTAAGACGAGGATTTTTTTCTTTTGGGCCTCAAAAGTTGTTGGCCTTGTGCAGCAGCCCATCTCGCACACCCTGTTAGCCGGCCCTGTTAAAATGGTAAGTGAACTTTAATAGTGTGTTCCCGAGTCTCATACAACAGGAGAGGGGAGGGGAAGGAAAATAAATTAAGAGAGAAACGGAAGGAAAATATGTGAATTTTTCGTGTTCCCAAGTTTAATGAAAAGTAAAAAAAAAAAGGAAATCAAGTATTTTATGTGTTTCCGAGTTAGAAGGAAAATAAAAGAAAGGAACAATTTAGTAATTGATAAGATTTTCTCTCGGGAACATAGTTTTTTCATATTTTCATCTCTTTTCTTTCTACTCCTCTTGTTAAATGAGACTTGGGAACAAAGTGTAAAAATTTGAAATCTAGTCCAAATACTCGATCAGTCGATCTAGTTCGCAGGTTCAGATAAAGATGGTTGAAATAAACTCATGTTTTTTTATATATTTCTAATTTATTAATTTTATTTTTTATTTTTAGCCTATCATGAACGAAACTCATATTAACCAAAACCCATTCTAACCTTTTTTCTTAATAAACTTATCCAACCCATGATCCAAACTTGCCCAGCCTACCCCTTTTGCCACCCTAAGACCACTGGGTGTAGTATCGGGAGAGAGCTCGGGAAGCTGATGTGGAGCCCTTCACCGCCGGGGAACACCTCCCCTTCCTTGGAGATTTCAATGAGCTCGGGGAGTTCTCCCCGTCTGCCTCGATATGCTTCTCACACTCTCTCTCTCTCTTAATATTATTGGATGGGGATGGATAGGGAAAGCATTTCATGTTGATGGGAAAAGAGGAAGGAGAAGAAGAAAAAGGTGATGAGGTGGAGGTGGGGGAAAGGGGACCATACCCCATAGTCTAACAATAATGGTGTTTATTTTCTTGACTTTAAAACTTGCTTTAGGCGAAAATAGGTGCCATTGAAAGGGCAAGCCATTGGGTCAATTCATAGATAGCGATGTCCCTAAGACACATATTAACGTTTGGAAAATTGACTAATGGAGAGTTAACGAACGTCAAATGGACCAAATGGATTCCGATTAGGGATTGATGTTTCGTGTGGAGGTTGGTTCAGAATAGGATTTCATTATCTCCTTATTTATTTGCAAGATGAGTCAAAATCAATGGACAGTGTGTTGGTTCTGCTCTACAGATGAAGAAAAGGTCGCTCATGTATTCCAGCTATGTACGTTTGCGAGGAATGTATGGAAATAGATTTGAAATTAGAGTGGATAGGATTTTCTTGGTTGTTCGTCTATCTCACAGTTGGTGTTTTCTTTTATTAGCGGGGTTTTATTAATTTAGAAGAACAAGACTAGCTTTATTGTTGTTGAATATATGAAATTGTTTAAAAATACCACTTAAACGTGGTGCATCGTGTACAACACTAAACAATTCTCGAAGAGCAAACGAAAATTAAAGAACAAATACATGATGAAGAGGTGCAAGAGGGACTAAGTGATCCCTTATCTGACGAAGAAATCGGTCTTTTAAACTGACCAAACTTGTGTGGTATTGAACTGGTTTCAAACTGAAGCCGATTTGAATTCAAACCAGTCAAAGTAAAAAACCAGTTCTAAACCAGTTTGGTATTCCCTTGTGTGACGACCCTCGTTACCAGTTCTAAACCAGTTTGGTATTCCCTTGTGCATCTCTACTCTCTAATGACTTTCAAAACCGGTTCTAAACCAGTAAAGATATTCCCATGTGTGACGACCCTCGTTACCTGAGAAGCACGAAAAGAACAATAATCTAGGGACTATTATGCACTTCAGTTACAACCAGTTTCCTGTTTCTGAAGCAGTCGTTAACCAGTCAACGTTAACCTCCTCTTCTTCGTCTATTCGATAACTAAGTTACAACCGGTCAAACGTTACTTGATCTGCAAAACCCTTAAACGTGTGGCTGTTAACTGATTGACCTGAGTGTGTAGGTAAGGTGCAGGGGCGGACCTACATTAAAATATCGGGTTCCCAGGAACCCATTCGATTTGTATTTTTTAGCGTAAACGTATACAAACATACGGTAGGAACCGATAAATAAATTAATGGTGAACCATTACAAAATATACATAGTTTTCCACTGGTATAACACGCGCCTTTCAACGTTGAGATCTCGAGTTCGATTCATCCGTTCAGCGTTTGTTCTATTTTTTCGTTCTTTTTTTCCTAATTGGAAAACCCATATTTAAAAACTATAAATTAGCAATATTTAGTTGCTTTGTGTAGTTGTTACATGTGGATATGGAATTTTTCAAAAAAAATTTTAAAATTTTTCACTTTTAGCCCCTTTGACTTTTTTAGTTTTAACCCTAAGCTTTCAACTTTTCAATTAAACATCAACACTTTTTAATTTTCAACTTTGATCTCCCATACTTTTCATTTTTCATTTCGTGTTTCGTTCTAAATTTTGCGAGTCAACACGCAGCAATGTCCATGTGGGGTTCAACGTTTTTTTGTCTGTTTTTTTCCCATTTGACAAGCCAGTCGTAACACATCTATTTTTCTCCATTTGACAAGTTCGTCGCAACGCGCGGATCTCAGATTAACTTAGTTATTCTTATCTACGTTTTACGTTTCTGTCAAATTTCATCGCATTAACACGCCGCAACAGGCTTGCTTGGTTCAACGATTTTACATATTTTTTTGTTCGGTGTTATTTTTTTACCTTTTTATTTATTTTATGTTTACAAGCTCTTCTGATTTGGTGTTCGCTGACAATGGCTTGGCATTAGTGCTACTTGGCACAATTTTACGAATGTTATTAACCTATTAAGTTTTTACTAAGAATTTGTTTCGTGTTTAATGTTATACCTCCTTTACTTAAGAAAAACTATTTTTTTCACGTGCGTATTATTATGTACGTGCCGATATAAAATCGATTTGCTTTACGTGTCGACATAAACTTTTTCTAGAAACGAGTCAGGTCAAATATAATACGTTTTCGTTTAAAAAACATTTTTATGTGCATATTTTTATGTACGTTTTGGTTTAATTTGAGTTGGTGTGTGTTTCGACATAATTTTTTTTTGGAAAACGAGTTAGGTGATGTTTTGTAAATTTTGTTTGTAACCGAGTGGAGTCAAATTGTGGTTTTCTTTTTTTCCATTTTCACTAAAGCTCTAATTCATCTCTTTGGTTATACGTGTCATCTTTTCCGTTCCGCTACATTTTCTATGTATGAATCAAGTCACATATAATCTAATCTAACTTATAATAAAAGACTCCAAATATGCCACATGGCATTCTCTCCTTCAATCTTATAAACTTTATTTATATTTATTTAATATACTAGGTTATCTACCCGTGTGATACACGGGTTGAACAATTTAAGATGCATAAAACATAAAAATTATCAGTATTTGTTTTGCAAACTAATCCTTCCGAAGCTAGAAGAGAAGGAATGATAGAATGTCTTATTCTTCATCTGGTTGCATTTGTTAAATAAATAAGGTGATAGCCAGCAGGACATAAAACTCCATCCTGTTTGTTGACAAGTGAAAAAAAAAACATAACAGTCACATAAATGTCCAGACTAAAAAAATATATTTTTACTTTTATGTTTTAATCAATAGATTCAAAGTTTTCAACCAATTCTAAACTCACATTTCCATGTTGTTTAGGGAGGAGACCTTGACATCTAAGCGCAACCGTGTATACAGAAAATTGGTACATTTTGACCTCCAAGAACTGACCCATTAAAGGTAAAACATGCTCCAACCTGAGACCACTTTTGAAGAGAAAACAACACAATGCAAAAAGACAATTTAAGTGATCAAGCATCTTGATCATTATTAGACTACATGGTGTAGAGGGGCATGAATCGCCACGTGGCAGCCACGCCAGCAGAGACGTGATAAAAAAAAAGCACGGGGAAAGGGCTTAAAATGGAGCTTTAAAAAAATAAACAAATAATAACCAATCAAACCTAACCCAAGTACCACCCTCCAATGAACCCATTTGCCCTCCACACAGGTGAAGATCCACTGCCTACACCTCCACACCAAGCATGGGTCGGTGTGCGAGTGTGGGTGAGCTTCTTTCAAAATTTATCTCAACTTAGCCGGCCTCCAAGATAGCAAAACACGAAATACAGAAAGATAATGAAATCAGTTTAGGTACTATACTTTCTTTGTAGTCATACTGTTGAATTTCAAGATTTTGCAGCATTAATTGTGGTCAACATAATTTAGATTACAAGAAGAGTGTGAAGGATTACATTTGAAATCCCGTAAACAGAACAAACCAAATACCAAGTTAAGCTGTTACTATAGCCTTCATGTCACATTGACGAATCATAGTAACAAATAAACAAAGAAGACACGAAACCAGCAAAAGAAAAAACAAAAAAAGTCAAACCGTACAAGTCTGTGACTTGATTAGAAAAACCAGAAAAAACCGAATTACAGAAGACAAAGATTGTTATCGTAATGCCGAAGATGACGACTCGTTCTTGCTACAACTGTCGACATGATAACCGAAGAATCCTTCAAAATTCAAAGGCGAATAAACATACCTGTACGTATCGTGAATGCAAAATCAAATCGGTACATCCATGGAGATCAGTTGCGAACCAGAAATTGAGGAATAATCGAGTAGTGAAATCAATTTCATGGATCAAAATATGTGGAGGGTAAGCAGGTAGCGGCGATCGGTTTAGGGCTTGCATAGATGGAGCGACTGAAACGGCGGATCCGAAGAGGCTGCTTGATCTATGTGTATAAGGCTATAAGCAAATGTAGGTTAACGGGTTTAGATGGAGCAGCGTGCGTTGACCCGAAATAATGAGCGGGAAAAGAAAATTAGGATGTCCTAAGGTTGCAACACCTGTCCCACAATTTTTTTTGATTTATTATAATAGATAGATTTTTTATATTAATAACTAATATATAGATATCACTTATCTTTATTTTTATTTTTTATATTTCTTTATCTTTATCCTTATTTTTAAATTATAATAATAGATTTAAAAAAAAATTAAAAAATACTGCATTAAATAATTCTTCAATACCAAAATATAAAAATACCGATTACAAAATTCTCAAATAATTGGTAAAGCAACACACTATTATATTAAAAAAAATATTTGAAAAAAACCATGGAGGCATGTTTATGAACTTATTTTCAACTTACATGCATCATCGATTTGTGAGAAAGTATGTTTTTAACTAACTACAAAATAAAATCTTTAAACATTTTAATGTACGAATTCTTTTTCATAGTACGTTCATGACTTTTTCGGCACCACTACTCATACCAGGACCTGAACACCTTTTGAGTGAGAAGTTCTTTGGGGTCATACCTTTGGGCAAAAAAAGTGAACCATCACCATCCATACCAACACTTCAGTGATTCAATGCGCAAAACTATGAACTCCTACATCTAGACTTAATTCACCTAGCAATTGGTACTGAAATAGTAATTTGAATTAATTAAAATAAACAACCATAAAATATATGAATTTTCATCAGATGCCAGAGATAACTACCGGTAGAAAAACATGGGCCTTTTTAAAGACATCTTTTTTTGTTATTAAGTATGTAGTAGTACATTTACATAAGCCGTGTAATACACGGGTAATCTAATATTTAATAATAGTATTAAAATTTTAAAAGATAGAGGTTAGTAATATTACACGGTAATCATTCAAGCCGACTAATTAATAATGTTATCCATAAATGTATTGCGCAATTTAACAAATAAGTAAAGATTCTAAATACCAGTACGTCTTTAAATAGGTCATTACTGTAGAAGATATTTACATTGCTCGTGTAATTTATATTTGACCGATTTTGTTGTTAAATTCGTGTTTTTATATTACGCTTTGTCATAATTTTGGTTGTCGTTCAGTTGCTATTTAGCATGGTTTTACGTACCCGGCCTTGCAAACTAGTACTTTATAATTGTACGATATATATTTGATTTACTTTATGTTTGATCCAATTACAATGCTTATACAGGTTACGTTGAGTTCAATTGGATATGTCGAAACGCGTGTTTTCATATGATTAACGTATCACATAACGTTTGGACTAATCCATTTGATGTTTGCGATGTACCGCGCCGCAACGCACGCGAGTTTTATTGCTAGTTAGGGTTAATTGGTTAAAGGAAACACAAAAAAGAAAAAAAAAACACAGAACACAGATTACAGATCACTAATAGACACCGCTCTCTGCCTCCACCCTCTCCAACCCCCCTCCACCTCCGGCCGATGGCCGTCCACTGTCGCAGCGCCGTCCATAGTTCACCTCTCCAGCCGTCCACCACTCCAAATCTCTCTCACTCTCTCAATTCCACGAAGTTTGTGACGTGGGAGGTAAAGACTAAAGTTTCAATTCCTTTTACTTATCTATGAATATTTTATGAGTTTGTAATTGTGAATATGTTAACTTTGTGAGTTTGAAATTGTTTGATTCATTGATGTACCAATAAATGATTTGTCTTTGACTTAGTAATTGTGAATATGCTTATCTTTATGAGTTTGAAATTAGTGGCGTAGCTTGAAAATTTCCACCGGGGGTCGGAAGTAACCGGACCTAAAAAATTATATAAACCGGGCGGTTGAAACGTATATACCTAAAAACTTCTATACGAAACGTACATACATAACACTAATGAGCGAAAAGTTCGGGGTCCCCCCCTCCCCCTCAAAGCATCGCCCCTGTTTGAAATTGTTTGATTCATTGATCTACCGATAAATGATTTGTCTTTGGTGATCAATATAGTCTGCACAATGACAAGATCCCATAAACATTATATGATAGAATCTCATTCTTCTAAGTTTATTATTTGGTTATTTGTGTTGCATATCCTGTGTTTGTTTGAAGTTCTCTAACAACATATTGTTTATTTTTTAAATCAACATGTTTATAGGTATCTAAAGTTTTTTTTTCATATCATTAATTTTCTGCTTATGGTTTTTATTGCAAATGTATCATCATGCTTACAAAGGTGCCAAAAATGAAATATCTATGGTACTTGATGATAGCTGAGTTTAGTTTAATGCTGAAATAAATTGAAAAACAATCAAGCCTTTTGTTTGAGTTTTTGCAGGATGTAGACTCGAATAGGTGCTTTCCATGAGCATGGTGATTTTCCAACCAAAACGTACTAAAGGTACCAACTGTTTAAAAACTTAGAAAATTAGAAGGTTGTGGATGCTACAATAGAAAACAAAGAGTAGCTATTGATTGTGCGACACTAAAGTCGGCTATTTCATATATTGTTTGGATGACACTAAATTATTTTCTCCATGTATTTTACTGTTTCCCTTTGTTAGGCCTCAAATTTCCATTTGATTTAGTTTGTTAGAAACTTATATTTTAGGGCAAATGAAATGATATCGTATTTTATTATGTTACGCGGTTCGACCCTGATCCGACCCGACCCGACCCGAAAGTTTCAGCGTCTAGTTGAGAGAACTCTAACCACTGAAAAAAAGTGAACCCATAGGAAAAAAATCCTAGATCCGCCACTGGTAAGGTGTTTGTTGAAATGACACAGTAGGACCACTGTTGTTTTATTTGTTGGTAGTAGAGTTTCATGGCTGTTAATTAATTGACCTGAGTGTGTAGGTAAGGTGTTTGTTAAAATGCCTCAGTAGGACTAGTGTTGATTTACTTGTTTGTAGTAGAGTTTCGTTGTTAATTGATTGTTCTGACAGTGTAGGCAAGGTGTTTGTTGAAATGCTTCAGCAGCTTTTACGCCGAATCATCAATCCCAACATTAAACTCACTCATTCACTCGATAACATTCCTCGGTTTCTTAATTGCATCAGTACGGCTGCAGAGGAGGAAGAGAAGACGGCAGCAGCAATCACCGCCGTCTGCAAATCATTCCCGAATAATCTAAACTGGAAAACCCTTAACCGAAACCTCAAGTTTTCCGATATCCGAAACTCATCTGTAATTGACAGAGTACTCATTCAACTCAAGACCCACCAAATGCTAAAAAGGCCTTGTCTTTCTTCCACTGGTCCTCCCATTTCACCAACATCACACACCAAACACACACCTACGCTCTCGTGATACACATTTTGGTTAAAGCCAAGCTGATCAAAGACGCCAGCGCGCTAATTGAATCGGTTCTCACCCGCTCTGTAACTGATAATTGTGTGTTCTCATTGGTAAATTCGTTTATGAATAGTTATGAGGTTACTGGTTCTAGTCCATTTGTGTTTGATTTGTTGGTACAAATTTGTTCGAAGTTACGGATGATTGATGAAGCTACAGACGTGTGTGTTTGTGTGGGTGAACATGGGTTTAGATTGAATGTGATCAGTTATAATACTTTGCTGCACGTGATTCAAAAATCGGATAAAACCGAGTTGGTTTGGAGGGTTTATGAGCATATGATTGAGAACAGAACGTACCCGAATGAGAAGAGTGTTGAAATTATGGTCGATGCGTTGTGTAAAGAAGGGAAGTTGCAGAAGTTTGTTGATATGATAAACAGGATTGATCGGAAGAGATGCTCGCCTAAAGTGATCGTCAACACGTGTTTGGTTTTTGGGATGATAGAGGCGGGCAGGATCGAAGACGGGTTAATTTTGTTGAAGAGGATGTTGATAAAGAATATGATTCTTGATACCGTTTCGTGTTCTTTGATTGTGTATGGTAAGATAAAGCTTGGGGAACTGGAAACCGCGTGGAAGGTGTATGATGAAATGGTTATGAGAGGGTTTAAGGCGAATTCGTTTGTGCATACATCCTTTATCGGCGCGTATTGTGAGGCTGGAAAGGTTGAGAACGCAGGTGAAGTGTTTAACGATATGGAACGTGATGGTTTGCAGGTGTATGACGAGACTTACACGCATATGATCGTTGGTTGTTCGAAAGCTGGAAAAGTTGAAGAAAGCTTGAATTTTTGTGAGAGAATGGTGCGGAACGGATTTATTCCAAGTTGCCTGGCTTTTAATGAAGTGGTTGAGAGGATAAACGGATATGAAAGTGTTCGTCGAGCAGATGACGTGTTGACCCTTTTGTTAGATAAAGGGTTCATGCCGGATGCAAATACGTATTCTTATAATATCGCTGGTTATGGGAGAGAAGGTGATGTTGAGGGAGTTCTCAAGCTTTACTATGAAATGGAATATAGGAAACTCTCTCCCGGTATGTTGGTGTTTACGTGGTTAATCGTTAGTCTTTACCGAGCAGGGAGATTGGAAGAATCGAAGAATTATATGAGGATAATGAAAGCTCGATCTTTAGTCCCGTTGGATTACACATATGATGCGTTCATTTTTAGCCATCGAATGGACAAGGACACCCAACCAAACCAATGTCAATCATGTAGTTGATTTTGGACTTGAACCCGAATGTGATGTGTTATAACATTACTTGTAATTCATGATGACAAGATATTAGCATGAATTTTGTTCATGATAATATACAGAAACCGACATAACAACACAATTACAGTAGTTTACAACTAAAATGTATATATGGTAGGCAATAAGTTGCATTCGGCCATCTAAAGAAACGCAGGAGAGAACAACGAACTCTACGTGAGGAACCAGAAACCAAAAGAGAACAAATTCGACAACGTTATCATAGATGCGTTAATGTGTGGCTTCTCGATATAAACTGTTAACCCATGACCTTTGGCCGCCATCCCTCAATTACGTCTTCTGTTAGCGGCATTGTTTTGATGAACGAGTCCAATGAGAACACAGTCTGAAAACATAATAAATCCATATCAGTGAAAACGATAAAAATCAAAGAACAGAACAATTGAGGCTGCTCTCATTTAAAAGGAAACTTTATGCAATTAAACAAAGATAAGTGTACCTTCATGTATGTTTTCAGATGCGGAAGTGAATCCGGAACTGACCACTTCTTATAATGACCCAAAGCAATCTCCATATGGTACAGCTTCGGACCGAGCGACAAGTCTGCAGCAGAGATATCCTTGCCATTGATAAACGGGCCCTTCAACAAACACGTGAAACCAAAATCAGCAAGCTAATCCAAGAAACAGTTTCATATGTGTGTGTGTGTGTGGAGAGAGAGAGAAATAGAGCAGAACTCACATTGTCTTTGATGTAATCATTGAAAGCAGATAGCTCATTCAATAAAGCTTGCTCCGTTCCATCATTCGCATCTTTGCTTTTTAAGAAGCCAATATATGTCGAAAAGATCTTCGACCCACTACATATACGAATCCAAATCACCATTAACATCAATTTGCAAAAATGAATGTAAACTGAACAAAGGGTAGACAAAGAGCATGAGTGTACACAGAAGCTTTCTCAGGTGGGGTCACCAGTGACGGGTCGGGGAACTTCTCCTCTACTGTCTGTGTAATAACATCGGAATCTGCTATCCATTTGTCATCAACCTTCGCCACTGGAACTTTACCTTCCGGGCTAATACTTAAAAACCTATGTAAAACAATGAGTGTCACGCGTAGATCACATTATGAAAAGTTGAAAACACGAGATATTGCAAACTGAATACTATATGATTACCAGTCTGGCTTGTTACCAAGATCAACTAACTTTAGGTCGTAAGGAAGATGCTTCTCTTCTAGTGTCAGCAAAACCCTCTGTGTAAAAGGACCTGAAACACCAGAAATATAACAATAAATGCGCACCCAAATTTTTTATTGTGATTATCAGGAGCGGAGCTACATATATTGGAATGGATCAAGTGACACCAATGATCATTGGCGTAGCTTAGTGGGGGGCCGGGGGGCGCCCGACCCCCCGAACTTTTCGCTCAGTAGTGTCCGGTATATAGTTTTCATATAGATTTTTTTAGGTATATAAGTTTCGATCCCCCGGTTTTATAATTTTTAAGGTATAATTTTAGGTTCGATGACTTCCGACCCCCTGGTCGAAAATCTCAAGCTTCGCCACTGCCAATGATATTTGAAATTTATATGGAGCGTATAATATCGAAATTTCGATTGACCCGATCTTTTTTGTAGAATGACCACAAAAACATAAATTGTCTGAATAATTAACAATTGTTGTATTGTCATGGTAGTAGGGTTCGATCCCTACTTCTAGCAATTTTTTGTTAGCCTTTTTGTTCCTTTTTTTGCTAGCCCTTTTAATCGTAAATTTTCAACTGAACTCAAGGAGATTTTTCATTGCCTTTTTCTACCTAATTGCCTTTTTCAAAGTAGAACTACATACTAATTGTCTTTTCTACCCTAAAATGATGGTTTATTCAGAATGGATGACTATGGACTGTCTCACTGTTTTTAACTTCGTCGAACAGTTTGTTTTTTTTTTCTGTGTTGCAAGATAAAACTCATCATAATGCAAAATACATAAATATTGTTTCATAGGAAAAAAAAACAAATATGAAACTTTAATCGAATTGAAAATGCATAATTTAAAATTACGAAACTGTGATGGAAGCACTCCATTAAAAAAGAGGGATCTTGATGAGATTTTAAGTAGAAATGGATATACAAGTTGTTGCTGTTGGAACTGAGGTTCACTTCATAGAACGCAAAAGCGAGCAGCAATAAAAAAACTCACTTGAATTTTATGTATCTATCTGAAAATCAAATAACTTTTACTTAAAGCTTATAAGTAATTACAACAAGAACGTTTATCAAGTAATTAGTGATTTTACACTTCATTACTTCAATAATGTTTGAATTTTGAGTGAAACTTGTTTGAAATTAATTGCCATACTTTAGTGCTTCTAGTTGTTTTTAATTAGAACTTTAGTGATAGAAAATCTGACCACCGAAATTTCCAAAGTCAAGTAATCAAGTCGATAGAAATCAGGCACCGAAAAAAATTGACACCAGTGTAAAAATCCTGGCTCTGCCCTTGATATTAATACAAGAGGCGCATTTTTTGGGAAATTTTGAGGCTGAGGCGCGTGCCTCTTGTATTTTGGGTGTTTTTATGCATCATACTGTTGTATTGTACAATAGGTTTTTTGGCTTGTACATGTAGGTAAAATCATATAACAACCACAACCGTACCCAGTATAATCACACCTACAGCCAAGCTACTGGTAGGGTTTGGAGAGGGTGAGATGTAGGCAAGCGTTACCTCTATCCCAATTCCCAGGGGATAGAGATGCTGCTTCTAGTGAGACCCCCAGCTCTTAAACCATATCCAGACATAAGAGTCAAATAAGCATACAAAAGCACAAAACACAAACGCAAGCAATCACACACATAGGCTATCAATATAACAAACGCAAGCAATCACACACATAGGCTATCAATATAAGATGAAAAGCAAAGGCCCTAAGTCGAGTATCTAATACAAAATCGAACTATCCTCCTAATTGTCGTTAACCTTAATCCTACATCTCCAAGAACTCCTATCCTCGACCATGTCCTCAGAAAGGTGCAAGTCTAGCAAATCCTGCTTAATCCTCTCATCATATACAAACCTTATTTTTATAGCTATATTTTGGATAAGAGATTCTATAAATCTATGGGATATATAGCAAAATTCATATAATCACTTGTGCCTCGGGTACCAAAAGCTAGTCGCTTTGGCGCTTTACGCCTCGGTTTTATACCTTATCGCTTCTGTGCACTTCTTGCCTTTTTAAAACCAAGGTTCCGCCACAGGTGATAAAGTGATTATCATAAACACATGGGAGCAAATGTCCAAATTTTTGGGGTATTATTAAGGCGAGGTATCCAATTACAAAAATTATCGATCAGGCAATCATCATCTCAGACAACGAGATCAAGCTTCGCCACATGAGAGTAACTATTGAATAAAATACATTACTAAATTATGCGCATATAATGTATATATGTGGAGCGCTCGGGGGGCAAAAGTGAAAGTATATGTGTGGGCCCTCGGGGGGCAAAAGGGAAAGAGCACTAATTTTAACGTTGTTATACTAATTTCGTGAAAATAATGTTAAAGAGGGGGATGATTAATCATGCATCATGTGGGGGCGTTGATAGCCGAAAGACAAGAGGGTACATGCACTAATCGGCGTTTGTCTCAATTGTTGTGTGTTATGTGCCTTATGTCCAAGGCTTGATCCAAAACTACTATCGAGCCGGGTGTCACTGGAAGCAGCCTCTGTTCCTACGATAGAGGTAAGGCTGTCTATATCTTACCCTCTCCTCCTCATCAGACCCTAACATATTGGTGGGATTTAACGAGTATGATGATGATGATCCACAACACATAATCCTACTAAGGCTGTGGGGTATGGTGGGGCGGGGGTTTGAGGCGTGGGTTGACACGTGGAAAAGGAGGGGCACCGCCCCTGAACCAGCCCAGCGGTGGGTATGGTGGGGCGTGAGTTTGGGGTGGCTTGGCCAAACTCCTTTTATTTTTATTTTTTTTTAATTAATGGATAATATAGGGTATGGTGCACCCAATGGCCACCCGCCAGCTCAGATGGGTTGCCCCGCCCAACACCCGGGCTAAAACCCACGCTAAAAGGGCCACGCCCAAACCCAAGTCCACCCGGCTGGTCACATGGGCGTTTCCCCCAACCCACGCCCCATACCCATAGCCTGACATCAACCAAATTTAAGTAATCGACACATATTTTTTTCTTACAAAAACGTTAAATACTTACAATCTCCGAGCTTGTTCGGGACAGTGAGGGAAGATTTGGCGCAGACTTCGAGAGGGGAGGAAGACATGGCGACGGTTGTGAGGGTATTTCGCTTGAAAGGGCGACAACTGGTGGGGAAAGAAGGGTTGCAGGTAAGGTGTTTGATGGAAAGCGTCAACGCCGTTGTGGGCGAATGTATTCTAATAGCCGACATTTCTTGCTGAACAATAGTTTATTAGTAGCGTCACCGATGATTATTGTTTTGGTGCTGGAGATGAGGTTGGTGATTACGTGTGCAAACTGAAACCAGAGCCAGATGCTTCTGGAATAGAATACTCTCCGGCTTAAAAGATTGTTCGCTAACAGCCTAACAACCAATCATATCGTCATTGCTTAGAAATTGTGCTCCTACTTCTCTCTGTTTTGTTTAGAAGAGTAAAATGTGGAAATTGTGTTTATTATTTTACTAACTCACGTAAAATGTATCGTTAACTTTCAGGGGTGTTTAACACCGGATATCAGGAAATTCAGATATTCGAAATCGGATATCTAATTTTTTATTTAATTTTTATTATTTTTTAATATTTGGAATCGGATATTTCGGATAGTTTTATATATCTGAATATAAATTTTCGGATATTTTTTTAAATATGTCGATTGTTTTCGGATACAAAAATATCCGAAAATTTTTAAATTCACTATCCGAATTTTCAGAGAGTTCGGATTCAGATGTTAGAAAGTTCGGATCGAATTTCCGGATACAAATATTTTTAACACCTCTAATTCCCATAGAAGATTTTGGTAATTCTCAAACCTCAGGGACGATTTTGGTACCTTCCCATTTATTCTTTTGTTTTTTAATTTTATAAATTTTAGTTATATCTTTAAATAAAACACAATAAAAATAATTATAAATATATATATAGGGGTTGGTTAATGTACAATTTTTGTTAACGTACGATGCGTACGAGATTGAGTTAAAACATGCGGGTTTTTTTATAACATGCGATTTCTTTTTTGTTATACAACATGCGATTTTTTTTTGCTTCAACATGCGATTTTTTATATACAATATGCGATTTTTTTAATACACCATGCGACTTTTTTATAACATGCGATTGTAGTTTATAATGTGCGAACTTCAAATCTCGTACGCTCGTACGATAAGGCATATTGTACATTACACATTCACTATATACACACACACATATTTATATATTTACACACGTATTTTTTTAATTTTCATTTTTGTGCATTTAAATAAAAAATAAAACTAATTTAATGATGTGTTGGTAGTACTGATATTTAGTACGACGGGTCGACAAGGGGAGATGAGGTACGAGTGCCGAGATAAACGGGGTGGTTGTGGCGGCGACAATGATGATGATGATGGTGGTGATGGAGGTGGAGGTGGAGAATGACACACCAGGATTAAGGCCGCACCATTCGAAGCACTTTATGGACGGAAGTGCCGATCTCCGCTATGCTGGGCGGAAATTGGTGACAAGCAACTTATTGGCCCCAAACTATTCCAAGAAACCACATACAAGATATTCAAAATCCGCGAGCGAATCAAGACAGCTCGGAAAACTAAACCCGAGGTATATTGGACCATTTGAAATTCTGGCTAAAGTTGGTACAGTTGCTTACAAGTTGAAACTGCCAGAGGAGCTCAATAACGCACACGACACATTCCGTGTATCTAATCTGAAGAAAAGTCCAACAAACAAAATAGTTATCATCCCAGCGGATGAAATTCATATTGATGATAAGCCCTAATTCGCCGAAGAACCTGTTGAGGTCATGGATTGGAAAATTCAGAAGACTCGGAGGAGTCGAATTAAACTAGTCAAAGTCCGCTAGAATTCACGTCACGGACCAGAATACAACTGGGAGCGTGAAGATCATATAAAGACAAAGTACCCCCACCTGTTCGAGAAGAATCCTTTTGAGGATGCCTCCAAGTGAATTTCAGGACGAAATTCTTTTTAACAGGGGGAGTATGTGACAAACGGCAAATAACCGGTAATTCCGTACAATCTAATCACCTATTTTATTTATTAATCTTATGCATTTAAACGTAATTAAATTACGTAACTGAGTCGTACGACATATAAAAAGTATTAGGACAAGAAAAACATGATATAACATCTATTGGTTTTCGTTACAACGCGAAACAACTAAAACTATGTCCTAAAAGTGTTGGTAGAGAGTGCTGGGCGCACTATTCACGGTTGCACCATGCATGTCAGCAACCGCTACAGAACAATGAATCAAGAAACACGAATGACGAAACTGAGTCCATATATATAAAAACACTAATGTGGGATTAAGTCTTATAATATTACACAACTTTCCGGTGCAACGCCATAAATCATAGATCGTCCGATTGGCTAAAAATACAATATTTTTAACCCGTCCGTAATAATAATTCGACAATTCTGGACCTCTAGAAATATGTCAAGTGATGAAAAACACACTAAAACATTTAAAGGATGTCATTAGAATATTCAAAATTATAAGCTTCCGGTATTATATCGCTATGGATATAATTTGTCCGTTAGCGAACCGACGAGCTAGTAAGCGGTATTTCGGACACCGTAACAACTAAACGACAAAGCTAGTGAACTAGTTAAGCTTATTTTGGGACTCCAAAATACTTCATACAACTCTAAGATATAATTTCATATCTTGCAGAAATTTCTTATCGCTATGACACGAAAGCTTCGTTAGTGCACCGACGCCTAACCGGGAACCATCCGAACTAGTTAAACATTATTTTGACTAATCTAGTGAACTAGTTAATAATATTTTTAGTCCTAATCCATAATTACCCCTTTAATGGTGCACTTAAACCCCTAATGACTTTTATAAAAAAAATCTCAAATAACACCCCCCCCTCCTGTCAAATTCGGTCAAAGTGGGCCCCCAAGATCAACCGAAAACTTGAAGGAAATGGATAAATGAGCATGGTGATGAAATACTTTTTGAGATATTGGAATGATCACCATCTTATAAATAAATCACCATACCATTCCTCACATCACACTTATCATTCCATTAAAAAAAATAACCAAGAAACTCCTAGTCTCTCTCTTCTCACGGCACAACAACACCACCACTATACCCACCATAAATCACCATTAAACACCATAAATTACCCACTTTCAAGCCACTTGAAGGTCATTAATGCAAGAATTAAGCATGAAGGAGCTTTAGGAGTCTTCTTTGGAGCTTAACATCTTCTTATTCTTCTTGTTTAGTCTTGCAAAGTTGTAAGTCTTCTAAACACCATGATTAAGCTTCATATTACTAGTAGATATCAAAAGTACAAGTTGATTATCTTGATATAAAAGATGAACATAACCAAAAACCCTAATCTCAAAGTTAATGAACACTAAATAAAACTATATTATGTGTTGTTATATGTAGATTAGTGTAGCTAGTTTGTATGATTATGATGTTCATGTTAATCATGTTAATATTAGTAAGTTAAAGTCTATGTTTATGATGATCATGTTGTTAGTTTCATGTAGTATTCTATATTTGTGTTCATCTTATCATGATGAACATAAATATGTGATTTAAACGTGGATACGTTTAAATCAAGAAAGATCATCATACTCATTTTTATTAAAAAATTATATAATTTTTGGATTACATAAAGAAACAAGTGTTTAAGGGTTTAAAACTTAATTTTGGGAAGTTAGTGAACTTTGTTTTTACAAGATAAATTAAATAACTTGTTATTATAAAAATCACCTTAAAAAGTCTAACTTTTTATGTATAAAAAGTATAATATGAAAGTTCATGAAATGAGGAAGTGATGTTAACAAATAAACATGTTTAAAAGAAACTTGATGAATAATGGTGATTTGGTAAATTGATCTTGAATTAAATACGTTTTATAACGTGGAAACCGTCCTAATTTAGGGGAAACTCTGGCGAATTTTACTAAAAATCTAATCGCGATTAAATTGGGATTTAAGGAGTGATTAACAAAGTTAAACGCGATTAGTGGCCTTAAACGTCATTATGGAACCCTTGATGAAAATGGTTAAGCCTTTAATGCACAAGAGTTCTTGAGGACTTGAATATATATTTGTCATAAAAATAAATGATGAAAAACAATAATAATATATGTGTATAATTTTTGGGCAAAAATTATATATATTTTGGAAAAACCCCTAAGTATATGTATTTGTGTGCTAAGTGTATATATTAGATATACTTAGGGTGAATCAAAATTACTTGTATGAAACAAGTGTAGAAATGCGTACGAATACATACTCATATTCCCAAAAGTAATGGCATAAAAATGGAAATAACCAAGTCATACACATATTACATAAACGGTTAAACGGACGAATAAAGTAAAATGGCTAAGGTCGAACTACAAAGGCGGACTATTAAGAAATAATAATAAATATTTTCGACACCGGACAAATAAATATATACATGCGTCGCCAAGAGAAAAATCCAGAAGTTGAAGGTGTATCAAATTTACTAAGTGTTATAAAAATATACTTAGTTAAAAATACATGTATGTAATAATTCCCACTAATGGACTCAATCTATGATAATGGGCTAGGCCCAAATTACATAACACACATGGGCTAGGCCCAATCACATAACAAAGTGGGCTAGACCCAAGGATATAACTAAGTGGGCTGGACCCAATCACATAAACCAAGTGGGCTAGGCCCAATCACATAAACTAAGTGGGCTAGGCCCAATGACATAAACTAAGTGGGCTAGGCCCAATGACATAAACTAAACTAAGTGGGCAAGGCCCAATGACATGAACTAAGTGGGGCAGGCCCAATGACATGCGTACAAGGCACGAGGACAAGTGAAGGGCGAGGCCCGTTCACACACGATTAAATACTCGCTAACAAATATATATTTGTGAAATAAATATACAAATAATAATAAAAAACAAAACTACCAACACTATAAATACAATGGAGTTGTTCCAAGAAAACTAATAAATACATAATAACAAGTCAAGATGAACAACTTGTACGAGGTCCGATTAGACCTGAAAGTCTAATGGATTAAATACACATGTAGGTATTACACGTTTACGGACACCTGTACGACTACACGGAATGCAAAGTTGTGAGTTCATGTTCCCCCTTTTCCTTTTAAACGTTTTCTAGTTTTCTAACAATCGGGGGTGAAATACATGCTATGACACTTTATGACAAAGGGGTATGTTAGCTACGGGTTTAGAAAAGAACTAGATCAATGTGTGTAAGTAGGATTGATAACATAATAACCATTAATCACCCATTAATAACTCGGTGACCAAGGTGCAAAGGTGTAGATCTATTGAGTTGTGAGACACACTCCACTTTGAATAAAACAAGTCCGTTCAGAGTGCTTTTGTGAGCCCTATGAAACTATGAATGACAAGTTATCTCGGTTTGGTTATTTACTTACGACGCATAATATCAGGGACTCGCGACCCGCTGATAGATCCTTAAACCCTAGGAATAACAATAATATATCGAGTTTTCAATACTGATGACAATTACTAACAAAAACAATATTACATGAACTCGCTCAACTTTTGTGGATTTTTCCAAAATTACATGTATTTCAGGAAACAAGACTTGAAAGGTGACAGACTTCGGGCTTTTGGGAAGGAAGTAACAATGGTTGTCACATCCCGACCCGCAGCGGAAATGGTGATCGGGGCATGATTGGGTTTTCATCAAAGCTCATGACATTTACTATAAAGTTTCATATTTATTATTTCTTTTTAAAGGAAAACATTACAATCAATCATACAAGTACAACATGTTCTATACATTTTTCAAGACTTCATTATTTTTCTTCTAAGGCAATTTCTACATGTTCCTTGCTTCAACATTTCCACCTGTATCATGTGTAAAAAATAGGGTTTTTGGGTCAACAAAAAGTTGGCGAGTGAATCCTATGAAAACATTTAAACGTGTTTATTGTATCGATTATAAAATAAAGTGCATAACCACATATGAGTAAACGTAAATGTAAATTTAATCACAAAACACATAATATTATTATTGCACACATATACACCAAATAATTGATTTTGAGGCATGCGTTGTTCAACTCGTCTCCCACGAGGAACTGATGGGCCTAATGAATGATTTTGAGGCACGCGTTGTTCAACCCGTCTCCAACGAGGAACTGATGGGCCTAATGAATTGATTTGCACGCCACTTGACTAAATGTAAACACACATTACAACAAACAATATTTACATTATAAGTTTAGATCATATAATGGTAATGGCACGAGTTTGAATAAGCGAATTAATTTAAGCGACACATGATACACCCCAAAACATGAATAAAAAGGGGAATTTGTAAGAATTCACTCACAGTGGTTGCGTTTCTTGGATTGATGATGAATGCGCACGAATTTGGATTTAACCACGAGAGAAACTAACCTAAATAATAACATAATAATTCGACAAATAAGTAAACTTTTATTTGAGATTAATATTTTTAATTAGTGTTCTTAATGGGATTGTTAGATTTATTTTTGTGAGTTCAAGGAAATTTTCTAACTTCAAAAATATTTTTTTAAGTGTTTTTAATTGATTTTTAAATAAAATAAATAAATAAAAGAAAATAAAAATTTTGAATTTTTTTTTGACAGTTGACCGGTCTGACCGTGTTAATTATGTGCGCTGAGTGAGGTTCGAACTCGTGACCTCCCGTACGCGTGCACGCATCTCTACCAACTGAGCTACGTGTCTAACCCGAAATAATATCAATTTTAATTATATATATATACTAGTTAGGTTAATACGGATTTTATTTATTTTAAAAAGATTTATAATTCTCCAAAACCGGTGGAGATTTCATGATTCGAACCCGTGGCTATCGACTTTTATTGCACCCAGCCCAACCAACTGGGCTGGGTGTCTAACCCGTTATAGTCAGAATTTATATTATATTTATACACATACTGAAGCAAATCTGATTAAGCTTGTTTTAAAAAGGAACATTTTATTTCAGGAAAACCGGCGTGGCACTAGGCTCGAACTCGGGACAGTGATTTAAAATTGCACACAGTCCACCACTGGACTGTGTGTCTAACCCGGTATAATTTCCGATTTTAAATACATTTAACTATTGGTTTCAGTTTATCTTCTTCATTAAACCCAAAGCCCAGTACATAACCCGCCTGAAATCGACTTTTAGACAATTCTGGGTGATTGTTCAAAGATTCGTAACATACAAAATGATAGATAGAGAAGTTAAAGAAATATACCAACTAAAAGTAAAATCTCGGTTTTCCGGTGAAAATCTCCGGCGAGTGCACCAAATTCCGGCGATGTATTTCTTGCGACAGAGACTCTACAGGGAGTTTAAGGTGAGTGTGGGTGATTTCGGTCTGAGCTCTAGATGTCCTGTTTATAAAGTAAGGCAACAGTGGGATAGATTCTTCGGTTTTCTGGCGATTTGCATAAAATTCCGGCGAGGTGTTCTTGATGAAAAGAGACTTGTTGAGAGGTTAGCGAGAGGGTGAAAGTTGTGCGAGTGTGAGCAGGTTTGAGAGAAATACACATGGTATTTATAGACTGACAGAAGCTGCCCGATTTCAGTTTCAAGAATTTCGGTCAAATCTCTCCGGCGGTTACGACTGGAATTGGGGCTAGACATCGGTTATAACCGATGTCGTCGTCAATTATAGCGTTTTAGTAAAAAGGAGAATGGCTGAACTCGCGGATTGTCGGATTTTCCGGTGATTGTGAGTTCTGCTGCGCTGATGTCCGGTTTTTGAATTCGAGTTTTGATTTAAGTATTAATCGTTTCAGTATTATTCCAAAGTTGAGCGTGTGGCGGAGTGGTGTGTTGTTTGCTTGTTGAACCGGCTGACCCGGGTTCGAAACCCTGCAGCCTTATTTCATTTTTTTCTCACTTATTTTTATCATTTATCAATTATGGTTTAAAATTCTAACAATGTTTATTAATTATGTATCGTTTAAAATTAAAATAAACAATATATACGCGACGAAAATTATGACTGACTATTCGGTTAATAACGAAGCGGGTTTTGGAAACCCGTTTTTTGACGGATGTTACAGCCTACTTTTAGAAATTTCGTCCCGAAATTTAAGTAGTAGTGGTATATTTGACTTGAAGGGAGGATGTTTTAATTTGACAATTACATAATTAGAAGAGGGTGAGAGTTTAAATCTTATTTGAGGCGGTAACGTTCCTAGTAAGGGTTGAATACCCGGCTACAGGAATCGCTTTTTGATGCCTAAAGTATAAGAATACGGAACATGGATAAACAGAGTTGATTGACTAAGTATGATTTCATGCACAAGAGTTTTGAGAGAATCAATACGTTTGGAAAGATAAGGTTATATCCTAAAACAAAACTTCTACCATGACAATACTAAAACCTACATGGAACTTCTCATAATCCCCTGACAATGCATCTGATCCTTTGGCAAGAATACTTATATATAGGAAGTACCACCGGCGTATCCACCATATTCTTGTCAAATTTTCATTGGTTTTATCAGTAAATTATGATTAGTTCTATGTGACTCTAAAACATAAACAAACACAACAACCAAAACTTGAGTCTCAAATCTGAAAGTATACATGATTGAATGATGACAGTACCTCTCTCGTTTGTTATGATGAAGGGGTTAGTCTATGTAAATGTGAGACACAACCCAACTTCTTTGAATGATGAGATTGAGATACGTCGAAATGTATGATGATATGAATGTTAAAGCAGTGAGTATAAAACGAAACTGAAATAGTAATTCGCATTAAGATTCCTGGATAAATTTCAAATTTATAATCGAGATACGTAAAGATTGAGATAACATAAAGAAAACATAAAAACTAAACGGTTGGAGTTGAGTCTCGATTCTTGGTGAAGGAAGACTAGTTGGGTGGTTCGTTTGGGCCGTTATTATCTTCAACAGGATTGGCGTTGATGTTGTAAGCTCTTCCTCTTGCTGGTGGTGGAGCTGGGTTTGCTTGGTTAACTGGGTTTTCTTGAGCTTGGGCGTTTATGATGTTAACCAATCGAGGGCACGTGTTTCTAAAGTGGGTAGGGTCGCCTAATTAAAACAAGCTCGAACATATGGAAACATGGGGTATTGGGGTTGTTGATATGTTTGGATCATGTTTTGAGTAGGGGGTGAGGTTTGGTTTTGAGAGGCGCGGCAAACCTTGCTCAAATGACCATAGCGTCCACAATTCGCACATAGTCGACAAGGTAAGGTGGATGGATGGTGATAAAAACAGGTGCTGCATTGAGGGTGAGGTCTAATGTAAGGTTTCTTATTTGGGTAAGTAGAGTTGGGTGCTACTTGAGTGATTAGGATAGCTTGGAGGGGTACAGCTTGTGAAGTTGGTTGATTGTGTTGGGTGAAAGCGAAAATTTGCCCATCTCGCTTTCTCTTAGAAGTGGGTTGTGAAGAGGATTCGGTTTGAGTGGAGTTTGAGGTTTCGGTTGATGCTTTATCCTTCTTCTTTTCCTCTGTGAAGTCTTTATTCCGTATGCGGTTTTCGGTGAGCTCTGTAGCTAACTCCATTGCTGCTTCCAACGTTGCAGGTGTGGTACTTATTACAGGGTCTTGAATTTTTGAAGGAAGACCTCGTATGTAATGTTCGATCAAACGGTAGAGGGGAGTGAACAAGTTGGGGACCATCTGGTTTAACTCAAGGAATCTCTTGTTGTATGTGGTGTGGTCGCCCTCTTTCTGTTTCAAATAATAGAACTCATCTTCCAATTTCTTGATTTCGCTTCTTGGACAAAACCGTCTTGTCATGATTTCCTTCAACTCTTCCCAAGTCAAAGTCATAGCATTTTCAACACCTCTCTTTGTCTTCTCTGTATTCCACCATGTAAGTGCTACTCCAAACAAACGACCGGTAGCATATTGCACCTTGCGATTATCGGGGCAGTAGTCGCAATTGAGAAAAGTGTTTTCCATCTCCTCAAACCAATGGAGGAGAGCGGTGACACCTTCAGTCCCTTCGTATTTTGGAGGATCGCAGGATTTGAAATGCTTGAAGGTGCATTTAGTGGCTTTTGGGGGAGGATTGACAGTGTTTTGATCTTCTTGGTGGATTGGGTTGACGGGATTAGCGGTAAGGGCCTGTTGTACTTGAACTACGATGTTGGGTATTACGGTAGCCATTTGTTGAGCGATTTGGGCAGCCATGCGCTCGCGAGATTTTCCTGCTCTCATTTTTCTACGAGCGAGACTAGAAGACATCTACAAGGAATACGCATCGAGAGTATGAGTTTGACGTTTTAGGTGTCATGTGTCGTATTTAGGAATGAACATTCATAAAATAAATATAGAATAATAAATCTACTACATCCATAGGATGTCTTGGGCTTTGCTCGTAATTGGGCCTTGCATGCCGCCATACTTCACCTTCGTAATCATGTGGCCCCCATGATTACCGGGTCTTTCATATGGTTCGCATGTGTTAGCCTGGTAACGTACACTAAAACCCGGAGAAAATCGAGAAATATGTATGTAACGTATGAAATTCGGAGTGCATCCAGGTGTGGACACGGTGACACCTCAAAGTGGGGTTAGTTCGAACGACGTTTGGTGTGGCATGTTTTGGCCTAATAGGTCCTTCGTACTCTCATCGTTAGTCCCCAGGTAGGCAAACTGGTCCGTTATATTGGATTTATACGAATGCCAACCTAGACAGGACGTTCTGACTACCGGTACTCGTACCCTTACAGTTACTACATGCCCGTCGTAGAACTCACTTTGATGAGATTGAGAAATGAAAAAAAATGCGACAAAATCTTGAATAACGGAAGTATGAAGATGATTTAAATATGTGAACATTGAAATATGTGTGATAAATGTATATGTAAGCATGTTATGTTTGACTATAAGTATAACTCATTAAGTATCACACAAAATGATAGTGGGAGTGTTTGCATGCATTTGTTTATGTAATAAATACGAAACAAATAAACATCGTGAGTTTGCATGTAACCACATAAACAATTAAAATCTAATCAACTATAGTATAGGCTCTAAGGGTCTAATAACCTATCCTATATCCCTATAGTCAAAAGCTCTGATACCAATCTGTCACACCCCGACCCGCAGCGGAAATGGTGATCGGGGCATGATTGGGTTTTCATCAAAGCTCATGACATTTACTATAAAGTTTCATATTTATTATTTCTTTTTAAAGGAAAACATTACAATCAATCATACAAGTACAACATGTTCTATACATTTTTCAAGACTTCATTATTTTTCTTCTAAAGCAATTTCTACGAGTTCCTTGCTTCAACCTGTCCACCTGTATCATGTGTAAAAAATATGGTTTTTGGGTCAACAAAAAGTTGGCGAGTGAATCCTATGAAAACATTTAAACGTGTTTATTGTATCGATTATAAAATAAAGTGCATAACCACATATGAGTAAACGTAAATGTAAATTTAATCACAAAACACATAATATTAATTATTGCACACATATACACCAAATGATTGATTTTGAGGCACGCGTTGTTCAACTCGTCTCCCACGAGGAACTGATGGGCCTAATGAATGATTTTGAGGCACGCGTTGTTCAACCCGTCTCCAACGAGGAACTGATGGGCCTAATGAATTGATTTGCACGCCACTTGACTAAATGTAAACACACATTACAACAAACAATATTTACATTATAAGTTTAGATCATATAATGGTAATGGCACGAGTTTGAATAAGCGAATTAATTTAAGCGACACATGATACACCCCAAAACATGAATAAAAAGGGGAATTTGTAAGAATTCACTCACAGTGGTTGCGTTTCTTGGATTGATGATGAATGCGCACGAATTTGGATTTAACCACGAGAGAAACTAACCTAAATAATAACATAATAATTCGACAAATAAGTAAACTTTTATTTGAGATTAATATTTTTAATTAGTGTTCTTAATGGGATTGTTAGATTTATTTTTGTGAGTTCAAGGAAATTTTCTAACTTCAAAAATATTATTTTTAAGTGTTTTTAATTGATTTTTAAATAAAATAAATAAATAAAAGAAAATAAAAATTTTGAATTTTTTTTACCGTTGACCGGTCGGACCGTGTTAATTATGTGCGCTGAGTGAGGTTCGAACTCTTGACCTCCCGTACGCGTGCACGCAGCTCTTTCAACTGAGCTACGTGTCTAACCCGAAATAATATCAATTTTAATTATATATATATACTAGTTATGTTAATACGGATTTTATTTATTTTAAAAAGATTTATAATTCTCCAAAACCGGTGGAGATTTCATGATTCGAACCCGTGGCTATCGAATTTTATTGCACCCAGCCCAACCAACTGGGCTGGGTGTCTAACCCGTTATAGTCAGAATTTATATTATATTTATACACATACTGAAGCGAATCAGATTAAGCTTGTTTTAAAAAGGAACATTTTATTTCAGGAAAACCGGCATGGCACTAGGCTCGAAATCGGGACCGTGATTTAAAATTGCACACAGTCCACCACTGGACTGTGTGTCTAACCTGGTATAATTTCCGATTTTAAATACATTTAACTATTGGTTTCAGTTTATCTTCTTCATTAAACCCAAAGCCCAGTACATAACCCGCCTGAAATCGATTTTTAGACAATTCTGGGTGATTGTTCAAAGATTCGTAACATACAAAATGATAGATAGAGAAGTTAAAGAAATATACCAACTAGAAGTAAAATCTCGGTTTTCCGGTGAAAATCTCCGGCGAGTGCACCAAATTCCGGCGATGTATTTCTTGCGACAGAGACTCTACAGGGAGTTTAAGGTGAGTGTGGGTGATTTCGGTCTGAGCTCTAGATGTCCTGTTTATAAAGTAAGGCAACAGTGGGATAGATTCTTCGGTTTTCTGGCGATTTGCAAAAAATTCCGGCGAGGTGTTCTTGATGAATAGAGACTTGTTGAGAGGTTAGCGAGAGGGTGAAAGTTGTGCGAGTGTGAGCAGGTTTGAGAGAAATACACATGGTATTTATAGATTGACAGAAGCTTCCCGATTTCAGTTTCAAGAATTTCGGTCAAATCTCTCCAGCGGTTACGACTGGAATTGGGGCTAGACATCGGTTATAACCGATGTCGTCGTCAGTTATAGCGTTTTAGTAAAAAGGAGAATGGCTGAACTCGCGGATTGTCGGATTTTCCGGTGATTGCGAGTTCTGCTGTGCTGATGTCCGGTTTTTGAATTCGAGTTTTGATTTAAGTATTAATCGTTTCAGTATTATTCCAAAGTTGAGCGTGTGGCGGAGTGGTGTGTTGTTTGCTTGTTGAACCAGCTGACCCGGGTTCGAAACCCTGCAGCCTCATTTCATTTTTTTCTCACTTATTTTTATCATTTATCAATTATGGTTTAAAATTCTAACAATGTTTATTAATTATGTATCGTTTAAAATTAAAATAAACAATATATACGCGACGAAAATTATGACTGACTATTCGGTTAATAACGAAGCGGGTTTTGGAAACCCGTTTTTTGACGGATGTTACAGTTGCCACTTTTGGAAGGTTTGCCTCTTATATCCCATCCTCGTGTGGGAATATAGGAGCCAAAGCTTCGGTTTATTGTGTAATGATAACAAGTTAAATTTGAAAGATGTAATGCTATTTAAACTATCTTTTGGTTGTTAACTAAGTAACCTATGTTAAACTTGTAATGTGGTTGAACTTAATCTATGATATGGCAACATTGTTATTTATTACATGTTTACTCGATTTGATGCAATGATTACCTTATCAGCCACACGTTGTGCTTCCGCTACAACCAGGGTGTGACAGATTGGTATAAGAGCTTCGATTGTAGTGAACCAGGGAAAAACTTTTACTATGTTTGGTCTACAATCACCAAGGGCTCTCATATGAAAACAAAGTTATGACATTACAAAACTATTTTTGAGAATATAACAAGAATGACATAAAGTTTCTCAAAAAGTCACGATAACATGAGGATCTATCACACGAGCTCAAACATAGGTAATGAGCAAGGATTAATACATGGACTGCCTAGGAGGAATAGACACAAAACAATAAGGATTACCTTATCAGTCACACGTTGCGCTTCCGCTACGACCAGGGTGTGACAGAGAAGATAGAATGATAGAAGAGAAAGAGTGTATGATGTGTATACGGTGGCGGAAATTGAACGAAAACTCAGTGGAGGCCGAACTCTCAAAATCCAAATCGATGGGGCCAGACTCTTAAAAAAATCCAATATTTTACACTACAAAAATATAAATTTTCTGTAAAATTATCACTACAAGCAAAAGATCGGTGGGCGCTCGGCTACCCCAGACCCCAATAAAGTTTCGTCAATGTGTGTATATATAGAATTATAAATGTGTGTGTATATGTATGTATATTATGGTTAATTTATTAATCTTTATTTTAAAGGTAAAAAAGAAAAAAAATAAGTGTATATATATAAATGCGAGTGTATGTATTATATATATATATTATATTATTTTTATAATTATTTTGTTATTATTTTTATTTAAAGATAAAAGGAAAATGAAATATGAAAAATAAAAGAATAAATGGTAAATTGCCAAAACCGTCCCTGAGGTTTGGGAATTGCTAAATCGTTCATGAGTTAATGATACATTTTAACTGTGTTAGTGATTTGAATGAAATGACAACAAAAATAAACCTCGGGGGCCAATTACAAAAAGTTTCATTCCCTATTATATAATAAAGTCATTAATACATCATCAAATCACTTTTACTTATTTTTTCGTTGATCAAACAAGTTTTTACTGCATCTCAATCATTTTTAATCATTATCCATTTATTTAAATGTAATTGAAGATTGAATCAAATTAGCAGTTAGAATCAATGGTATGTTCGTCATCCATTGGGTCATGAAACCCTCTGCTTTCCCCCCTTTAGGAATTTGGTACATATTTTGCTCTTGGTTACATGTCATACCCTTCCTCCTCATCAATTGGGACTTGCTCCTTCATAATTCTAAGTTGGTTAATGCCTCTGAGATGGGGTTGCCCCTCCCCAATTCATAATTGGTTAAAAACATAGACAAAGGCCTAAGTTCATTATTCATCCGTCCATGTAACACAATCATTAGTTGAAAACGGACAAGGGTACGAAGGTGAAGGGTTTGAAGGTGGATGGTTTAAGCATTGAGGGTTTGAATGTCCTACTGGTTTAATCGAAAATGGATAATCATCACCCATATCTTAGAAGTAATATAAATATAGGCTTTGGTGTGAAAATTGAGAAATGTAAATGAGGGTTGGAAGAAGAAGTGAATTTATAGCCAACAAGATATGGATGTTGAAATATTTGATGCTTCCACTCCCATTCCCATATCACTGTGATTTATCACAACGTTGAATGGCTAGTTAACTTTCGCAACCTTTGATCTCACACTTCGATGTAATTTGGTCTTCGGAGCGATCTGTTTCACCTTAACGTTGACGGGATACGTCAAAGAGTGCATTACAAAACGATACGGTTCCGATGTTCTCGGACACATTACCCAAGCTGTAGCTACGGCTATTTCTTCATCTAGTCCAAGGGCTTCTTACTATATTTTTGTGAAAAATAATAGAGAGTTGTTTTTAAGCCGAATATGTATGTGTGGTATAGTTGAAATTGTATATGTTATGTGTATATAAAAAAATAAATTTGTAGTTTATTAATAAAATCGGCATATAGCCATTGGGCGCAAAGCCCCACCTGCATTGCTCTCTTCACGAGCGTTAGTCAGACCACAAGAGTAGGTTTTAATCCACCTTCCATATCCCTATGGCCGATGTATAACACCAATTAACGTCCACCTCTCCAGGGGTGTTAACTTGTAACACATGGTCTAACAAGTCGTTATAGGAACCTTGTATTTACATTTTTTACAACAGAGAAAAGAAAAGACGAGTAAGACTCGCTCCATACCATTCGTATTTGAGCATTTACATTAGAGTCTTCATCTCATATTATATCCTTAATATATAAAAAAAAATGTTAAGAAGGGTAAAAAACATAGCTATCTAGATCATTCTTGCATCCATTCTTTATTATAGAGAAAACCAATTAGACAATGAAATATCAAAGATTCACTGTTCATTGTTTTAAGTGATTATGGGTTTAAGATAGAGAAAAATATAATATAAAAAATTAACTAAGTAATATCTATACTATATTATTATACAACACATATATGGAGGACAAAAAGTAATTTTACATAATTTCAAGACTTTAAGTAATTACAATTTTTAAAACATTTGATATAGTCCTTTCAAACATATTATTGACTTATAAATCAACTTCTCTCAATAATTTTTAAATTGGTCATAACTTTTTCATGCATTAATATTTCTTTTAAAAGTTCACGTCTTAAAAACAAGCATTTTATTTCTTTAATCCGAGTATGATATTGTTATATTTTTTGTATTTTAAAAAATCAACATGTTACGTGATAAGAGGTGATTCTAGCTGCATCAAGTAGACACCCCTTGTAGTTTAATTAAATAACATAGATTTGATGAATGTGATGTCAGAAGTTTTTAAAATGTGAACGAATCTTAGATATAAATATGGTTTTAGCTAAATTATAGGGATGAAGATAAATAAGTTATTGTTAATGCTTTTACAAGAGGACTAGGTTGGCGTACTAGTTTTTATACCCAATTGTAAATGGACCCCACGTTTTAGGTTTTACTACATTCGATTCACATACGATTCTTCCTTTGCAATCACAACTCTCCCAGTTTTCAGTCTCTTGAATAGTCTGTTAGAATTGTGAGATTTTGTGCTTTTTAGAAATCATATACAATAAACGTGTGTCACATATTCCCATGTGTTAACATTCTTAGCAATGTTTTTTTTTACAAAAAGAGACCTTGGTTTTAGAATCTGCCTTAGGCTTTCAAAAAGTTTTGAGCACACCCTACAAGTCATGACAAACACAGACATTAGACTTTCTTCTCCTACTACAAATTTGAAGTTTCATTTTGATAAGCAAAAGGACTCTCTCACATAAAATTCCATGAGCAAATGGTAAACCTACAAGATCCAGTAAGTAACACCTGCATAACAAACTTTGAGGTTTCAAATATCAATTTAACACACCTACGATATCCCGTTCTAACGTCTTCGCTTGTGGTTGTTTTAGAATTTGGTTCAACCTATAACCTGGTTTTGACGGTCAAACACAAGTTTGCATTCGTATTGCTAAATTCTCATTAATTTTGGAATGATCAATTTTCATGTGAAAACAGTATTTGAATTCATAGTGTACATTCACATGTTGAACTAACTAAATTCACTTGGTAATTTTTTTAGACTTTTAGTTGTTGTTTTTTTTTGTTTTGGGCTTTTAGTTGGGTTATGTTTAAGCCCACACATTCCTTTATTGGTTAGTTAGGGTATAACTTTTGGTTAAAAAAGAGAGAACATGGGCCGGACATTAAATCCGATATGTATAGAGCCCATTTTGGTGATCATGGGCTGGGCATCAAAAGCCCACTTCTTAAGTCCTGTGCACTGAGGTGTGGAACCCCTCTTCGAATCTCCCCTAAAATTGCAAGTTCCACTGACTTTCTTGGCTTGCTTCGTTTTGTTTAGTGGGCTTTTCGACAACTAAGTAATATCCAAGTGTGAGCCCAGCCCAAGAGATATGAATCTCAACTGTCAATAAGGCTTTTGCACGTTTAATTCACATCCCACTTGCCAATGAGCTATAGCTCAATTGGCATTAGTGGGAAAGTAAAGATTTGGGTTTGAGACTATAGGTCTTAAGTTCAAATTTGATTTTAACCAGGTTATATCACAGTGAGCCTTTGGGCGGTGGGTTTCCTCAGAACAGGAGATGATGGGCTTGGGCCACCCAACGCTGTCTGCGATCACGGGCGTATGAGGTCGTCTTTTGCCATTGAGTTACCCCAGGCAGCTGGGCTTTTATTCGTTAGTCGTTCAAAAAATTCGCATCCCACTTGACAACCCAAAACATATATAAGCGAGGAGACAACTTGATTTTCTCTATAAGCCACTTAGCTAATCATTTACCCGCCTAGTATTATGATCTTTTTAGATTAACTTCAATTATTTGATTTCATCATGTCTTGTGTATGTTTAGTTAATCTAAAGTTTTGCTCCTTTGAAGATCAGGTTCGTTACTATTTTAAGCTTTAAAATAGGTTATGATTATAAATTTTTGTTCATTTCAAGCTACGTGTTCGTTTTCCAGGGCCGTCTCCGAAAATTACAAAAAAAAATTTGGCCATGTGCGAGATAAAAAATTTGGGCCTTATTCGTTAATCTCATTATGTTTGTTTATTGATTTGGGTCAAGCCATTAATCCAATACACACTATAACAGTTGGGCTTCTGATTTTATTTTGACAAAAACAGTTGGGCATCGAAACAGTTAGGCTTTAAACATTTTTAGTTCATAAATCCAGACCCTTTAAGTTTTTTTAAACATATCTTATTACCACACAAAAGGATATATATTAAACTAGTCATTGCTGCATTACACACAATTATCTTGTTTTAGAGGAATTCAAAATGAAGCTGCACAGAAGTCTTTCTGTTCTCTCACAAGTAGATTCAAAAACAAATCACTAAAAGTGCCAATAAATACTAAATAGATAGCACTGAGAAAAAATAAATTAGAGAATAAAAAATGAAACTTTTAGAAGAAGTATTAAAATATTGAACTCAATTAAAAACTTCTCATGCAACCAATTTTTGTATCATAAACATAAAACTCAGAAACATGTTCTAACTTGAGTGAGTAAACAAAATCTCGTGACACGATGCAAGGCAGGAGAAAAAAAATAAAGAAATATGAGGCACATGGCACCATCAAAAACAAAGAGTATTAAAAATATTTAAAAAACCTTGCTACCACTGGACTGCAGTTGCTATTAATTATAGATATAGTGTTCAATTATATATAATATATATATATATATATATATATATATATATATATATATATATATATATATATAACATTATAAATTCTTTCGAGGCCCTATTTCGACTTCGGCCCAGAGCGGTCGCCCACCCGGCACTTGCTCTGGGTCGGCCCTGTCGTTTTCAATGTGTATTTGTGAATCAACTTGTTGTTTATTAGTTTTAAAATTTAGTTATAAACTTTAGTATGCATGCGTAGCTTAATATTAACTATTTAGAAGTCGAGTGTTGTTATGATTTGATCAACTATTGAGTCTGCTTAGTTAAATTTCATCACTATGTTGTATGGATTTCATCTTATAGCTTATATTGATCATACGTTCGTACAATCCTTTGAATAGACTCTCTATTTTTAATCCATTATATAACTGCAAAAACAGTTAGTATAAATGATTTAAGATAATTAATATTAGAGTAAATTACGTTTTTGGCCCCTGTGGTTATATCATTTTTACTATATTAGCTCAAAATAAGAATTTTTAACATATCTGCCCCATGGTCTTTATAACTAACCATTTTGGCTCCTAAGTCTAACCAAACCCCCAACTCTGGTTAATTAATTAGGGGACAAAATGGTTAGTTATAGAGACCATAGAGGTAAATATGTTAGACTTAGGGGCCAAAATGGTTAGTTATAGAGACCATGGGGGCAGATATGTTAAAAATTCTTATTTTGGACTAATATAGTAAAAGTGATATAACCACATGGACCAAAAACGTAATTTACTCTTAATATTATAAATGGGAATCAACTCTATGATCAAACACAGAAATTATTTTCAAAATATCGAAATTGATAGATTATTTTATATAATGTTTGTTTAATTGTTCTGCAATGTATACTACTTTATAATTATAACTAGTATTACGGCCTCCGCGTCTCAGCGAGGACATAGACCGTGCCAAGTAGCACTAATGCTACACAACTACTAGTGATCAACACCACCGGAAAAACTCGTAAAATAAGAAAAAATAACACCGAACAAAAAGCAAACATAAAATCGTTGAACCACGTATGCCATTTGCGACATGTTAATACGAAGAAATTAGAGTTGTAACATCCGCCAAAAACCGGATTTACCAAACCCGCTTCGTTTATTAACCGAACAACCAGTTAAAAATTTCGTTGCGTATTTAATGCCCAAATTAATTTTAAACGATACATAATTAATAAGTATATTAGAATATAAAATTTATTTTTGAAAATGTACTAAAAATAATGAATTAAAAATAATATGCTGAAGCCGGGACTCGAACCCGGGTCAGCCGAGTGCTAGCAAAGCCTTAACACACATCCCTACTACCGCTCCGCCACTTGTGTTGTTTGTTAACATATTGAAACAATTAATACATAAATCAATCTGGAAATCAAAACCCAGTTACTCAAACGCGCCCAAATCCGTTCACGTCGGAAATCCCGACAATTTCGTCAAATTTGGCCGTTCCTTTTTAGTCATAACGTATGCATTAACACTAAGATCGGTTATAACCGAAGGAATCCATCAATTTCATTCATTTCAATTCAAAACCGAAAAATACAACTCAAATCCGGGAGTTATACTTTCTTCATTCAGTGAGCTCGCGAATTCTATCAAACACACTCATCATTTCGCTCAGAAAAACTTCGCCGGAAGTCACCGGAATTCTCTGAAAATTTACCGGAAATTTTCGCCGGAAAATCGAGTTCAACCCATCTTTTCTTCTTACCCAAAAATAAGATCATAGAACTCATACTGACATCACTCCCACTCATCTTAAACCTCTGAAGAATCTCTGTCGCAAGAAAATTCACTCGCCGGAATTCTCTGCAAGTCGCCGGAAAACCGGGACTTTCATCTACACGGTAATTACCTCAATATTTCTGTTTCATTCCATTATAAGACGAATTCTAACACCATTTCATCGCTCAGAATCAACCACAGACGACATTGCCGGATTTTTCTGTTTTCGCCGGAAAATTTCTGAAAGTTTCAGAATCACGCTGATAACCGGTATGATCATGTAATCTACTGATAATCATTACTCATTAGTTCAAATTTCACATCTAATCCCTCCAAACTGCTAATTGACTCTAACAGCCGAGGGTCACCAGAACAGAGCCGACGAGCTTCGTTCGGTATTTTCTTTCCCCAAACTCTTCGATTCAATACTTTCCAATTGTTCATTTTGTTCATTAACCGAATTAATCAAGTATCAGTTGCTTTGACCGATGTCTGTGTTTTGAACGAAGAAGACGAGTTCAGATATGATATAAGATTAATTAAAAACAGTTTTATAAACGGGTTAGACACACAGTCCAGCGGTGGACTGTGTGCAAATAAACACATACACGTCGCGAGTTCGATTCCTGTCCCAACCTCATGCGCTGTAATAAAATGCCTTTTTTTTAAAACTGAACCGGGTTAACTCCGTTAGATGTTAAGTATAATAAAAATCTGTATTTAAACCAAGTTAGACACACAGTCCAGCGGTGGACTGTGTGTAACATTAAGTCACAGGTCCCGGGTTCGAGACCTGTTGACGACACCGGTCCGATGAATTAAAACATTTTTGAAAATAAAAGAATTTTGAATAAACTGAGTTAGTATATAAATATAATTAAAAACAGAATTATTTCGGGTTAGACACGTAGCTCAGTTGGTAGAGCTGCGTGCACGCGAACGGGAGGTCTCGGGTTCGAGCCTCACCCGGCGCATACACATACACAATAAAACCGGTCAACAAGTCAACGGTCAACGGTCAAAAAGTCAACATTTTTATTATTTTTATTTATTTATTTTATTTAGAAATCAATTAAAAATACTTAAAAATAACATTTTTAAGGTTAGAAAATAGCCTAAAACTCACAAAAACATATCCAAAAATTATATTAAAGTTGTTAATAAAATCCATTTATTTACCTTACTTTTCATTATTAATTAGGTTAGTTATTCCTCGTCGAGCAATCCTCTAAACTCGTGCGCATTCATCATCATTCACTGAACGCACCCACTGTGAGTGAATCTCTACAAATTCCCCGTTTAAATCACGTTTTTGGGGTGTATCATGTGTCTTACTATTTATTATATTTAAATCATTGTGCATACATCATATCATGAATAAATGTGTATCCTGCCTGTGTAAACTGTTTGTGTGATTATTGTGTAGATTTAATTTATTATTTTCAGTACATGCAATTTCATAGGCCGCCGCTCCCATTACATTATGAGCGTTGAGCATGTTCCCCATTACATTATGAGCGTGAACCTGGCGTGCCAACATACGATCGGCTCCGTTTGATTGAGCCTTGATCGCACAGACATTTTCATTTTCAGTACATGCAATACGATCGGCTCCGTTTGATTGAGCCTTGATCGCACAGACATTTTTCATTTTCAGTACATGCAATACGATCGGCTCCGTTTGATTGTGCCTTGATCGCACAGTTTCATTTATGTTATATATTTATGCAAGTTGATATGTTATTGTATGCTGTTGGTTTGTTAATGTATGTTATTGTTTGTTTTTGTTTGATATCGTATACTAATGGGTTGTGATTGTATGCTGTTGGTTTGTTAATGTATGTTATTGTTTGTTGTTGTTTGATATCGTATGCTAATTGTTGTTATGGTATGTTTATTTACGTTTGTTCATATATGAATATTGCACAATTTTTCCATATTAAATACAGCCAGAAATAAATAATAAATGTTTTCTAACAAGGTTCACTCGCCAACTTTTTGTTGATCCAAAAACAATTTTTACATATGATACAGGTGAACAGGATGAAGCAAGGAAAACATAGGAAATTGCCTTAGAAGAAAAATAATGAAGTTTATAAGGATGAATAGAACATGTTGTATTTGTTTGATATGATTGTATGATCTCTTTTAAATTGAAATAATAAATATGAAACATTATAATAAATGTCATGAGCTTTGATGATAACCCAATCATGCCCCGATCACCTTTTCCGCTGCGGGTCGGGTGTGACAGATTGGTATCAGAGCCATGACTATAGGGATATAGGATAGGTTATTAGACCCTTAGAGCCTATACTATAGTTGACTAGATTTTAATTGTTTATGTGGTTACATGCAAACTTATGATATTTATTTGTTTCATATTTATTACATACACAAATGCATGCAAACATTTACAATATTACAATTTGTGATACATAGTGAATTATACTTGCAGTCAAACATACATACTTACATACATATTCATCATACATGTTACAATATTCACATATTCAAATCATATTCATACTTCCGTTATTCAAGATTTTGTCGCATTTTTCATTTTCAAATCTCATCAAAGTGAGTTCTGCGACGGGCATGTAGTAACTGTAAGGGTACAAGTACCGGTAGTCGGAACGTCCTGTCTAGGTTGGCATTCGTATAAATCCAATAACGGACCAGTTTGCCTACCTGGGGACTAACGATGAGAGTACGAAGGACCTATTAGGCCAAAGCATGCCACACCAAACGTCGTTCGAACTAACCCCACTTTGAGGTGTCACCGTGTCCACACCTGGACACATTCCGAATATCATACGTTATCTCGATTTTCTCCGGGTTTAGTGTACGTAACCAGGCAAACACATGCGAATGAAAAACCCGGTAACCATGGGGCCCCACGTGATTACGAAGGTGAAGTATGGCGGCATGCAAGGCCCAATTACGAGCAAAGCCCAAGACATCCTATGGATGTAGTAGATTTATTTTGCTATATTTATTTTATGAATGTTCATTCCTAAATACGACACATGATCCCAAAAGCATCCAACCCATACTCTTGATACGTATTCCTTGTAGATGTCTTCTAATTCCGCTCGTAGGAAGATGAGAGCAGGAAAAGCTCGCGAGCACATGGCTGCCGTAATACCCAACATTGTGGTTCAAGTCCAACAAGCCCTTACCGCTAATCCCGTCAATCAAGAAGTTCAAAATGTTATTATCCCTCCCCCAAATACCACTAAATGCACCTACAAGCATTTCAAATCCTGCGACCCTACAAAATACGAAGGGACTGAAGGCGTCACCGCTCTTCTCTATTGGTTTGAAGAAATGGAAAACATTTTTCTAACTTGCGATTGCCCCGATGATCGCAAAGTGCGATATGCCACTGGTCGTTTATTTGGAATAGCACTTACTTGGTGGAATACAGAGAAGGCTAAACGAGGTGTTGAAGATGCTATGACTTTGACTTGGGAAGAGTTGAAAGAAATCATGACAAGACGGTTTTGCCCAAGGAGCGAAATCAATAAATTAGAGGATGAGTTCTATTCGTTGAAACAAAAGGAAGGCGACCACACTACATACAACAAGAGATTCCTCGAGTTAAATCAAATGTTTCCCAACTTGTTCACTCCCCACTACCGTTTGATCGAGCACTACATTCGAGGTCTTCCTTCAAAAATTCAAGACTCTGTAATAAGTACCACACCTGCAACTTTGGAAGCAACAATGGAGTTAGCTACAGAGCTCACCGAGAACCGTATACGGAATAAAGACTTCAAAGAGGAGAAGAAGAAAGATAAAGCATCAACTGAAACCTCCAACTCCACCCAAACCGAATCCCCTTCTCAACCCATTTCTAAGAGAAAACGAGACGAGCAACATTTTGCTGTCACCCAACACAACCAACCAGCCTTACAAGCCGTACCCCTCCAAGCTATCCCAATCACTCAAGTAGCACCCAACTCAACCTACCCAAATAAGAAACCTTACCTTGGACCTCACCCTCGATGTAACACCTGTTTTTATCACCATCCATCTACCGTACTTTGTCGACTATGTGCGAATTGTGGACGCTATGGTCATTTGAGCAAAGTTTGCCGCACCTCTCAAAACCAAACCTCACCCCCTACTCAAAACATGATCCAAACATATCAGCAACCCCAATACCCCATGGCGGTTGTGGAGAGAGAGAGAGAGAGAGAGAAAGAGAGAGAGGATGGTGATGGTGCTTGTGGCGGCAAAGTGGTGGTGGTGGCGCTGCAGATCCAGTGGTGGGGTGGTGGTGGTGGTGTGGTGATAGTTCAGAGAGAGAGAGCAGAGTCTCTGTATGTATGTGTATATATATATATTAATAGTTTTAGGGTATTATATATATAATTGAGTCATAATAATATTAAAATGACGAAAATACCCCTAAGGGTAAAGACAAAATAGCAGGGTCATTAATAGGGGATCTGGCCAAATTTGAAAATTTGGACTAAAATGACAACAAAACAGAACCACAGGGACCAAAATGGCAAAAGGTTTGAAATTTGGACTAAAGTGGTAAAACTGCCAAATCTCAGGAACCAAAGTAACAGTTTACTCTTTGTTTATCCTATATAATATTACTATTCATAAGGTTTCCTTTTAATACATATAATACATAGTAGGTAGAAGGTAAATAGAGTAGTACTCACCCACTCTTCCCAGGTCCCACTTTTAGATGTAGAAGTTAAACTTGGTATAAAAACATATTTTTTATAAAAAAAATATTTGTTTATAAAAACTTTAATTTAATTGAACATTAAATTTCAAGAGAAAAATATACATTTGCTCCAAGAGAAAAGACCAGTTTCTCAAAGTTTAAGGGGTGGGGGTGCGAAACTAGCCATTACTCACCACATCCAATTATCAAACATCACTCCATCAAGTATCATTCTATCACTAGTGATGAAATTTAGTGGGGTGCCCATCGCTAGTGATATTTTTTATAAATAATAAATTAACAATAACAATTTCATTTAAATAAATAAAACCCCAAATTACAAACTAAAAAAAAACTAAACATTACAAAGTAAAAAAAAAACTAAAAGTTCTACGCCATCTCCCAACCCCACTTTTCACATATTTCGCGTTTGCGTTGAAGTAGGATCGACTTAAACGGTTCGTTAAGAGTGTCGTGCGGTTGTAACATGACTTTTAAATCACTAATTTTTTTGGTTTTCGGTTAAGTGTATAATATACGTCTCGTCACGTTTAAGTTTTGAAGCCGCAAGTTTTTCTTTTCTTTCTTTGGCTTCGGCCATTTCCACCAACTTAGCCGATTTGAATTCGGTGATGGAGTCCTCCACCGCTTCCTCTCCTCTTGATGACGATTCACCACTTTTCTTGCGATACGGCCTTGTGGGTGTATAATCTTGTTCGGGTTCGTCATCAGGTAGGTCATTCAGATTCATTTCGGGCATGTTGCTTGATATACCATTGTTCGAAATAGTGTAGTTCCCGGACTCGGAAGTTTTTGATCTTTTTGAACCTCCTCTTTTTTGGAGCCGTTGGCACATGCATGTTGACCAAGTCAACCGGCTCCCACTTTGGGTGATGTCTCGCAACCTCCCATGACGTCATGTGTGGAAAATATTTACATTTGTATGTCCGGCAATAATCTTCTAGTGCGTTTTTGATGATAGTCGCCTCGCTTGCTCCGCTTTGTGGATTTTGGGTCTACAAAAATATTTTATAAACAAGAAAAACAATATTTTATAACAAGGTAAAAAATATTTTATAAACAAGATAAAAAAATAACAAAATAAAGTAATAACATTAAAAAAATACCAATTGAATAAAGCAAGCATTATATTTACTCATTTTTCGGTTCAAATCTCCCCACTTTGACGTCATTTGATCCATGTTGTGTTCGGTCGAACCGGGAAGTTTGTTAAATGTGCAATAACTTGACGACAAAACAAATATCTTCTTTGTTCATTTGAATGTTTTTTTGTTTTCGGAGGTGTGCAAGTATGCCTTGACCAAGGCGACCTACTCGACACTCGTCCAGGCTCTCCGACCACCGGCTATTTGGACGATATCAACTTCTACATCGTTGTCTCCTTCTTCTTCTTCTTGAACCGATTCACTATTTACATCGTCATCATCTTGTTGTTGTGGTTCGCGATATGCACGGGCGAATTGGTGGATAAGATATTTATCTTCAAGTGGGTCGATAGACATTTGATTAAAAGCTTAGGGTTGAAACGGTTGGGGTTGATACGGTGGAATAAAAGGTTGATTGGGAAACAGTTGGGTTTGAAACAGTTCGTGTTGAAAGGGTTGGTGAGGAAAGGGTTGGTTGGGAAACGGTTGGGTTTGAAACGATTCGTTTTGAAATCTCGCGGGCTCGCCAAGATTAGCTCGACCTTTGGTCGTGTGTGTTTTTTCTTCGAACCTACGTTTGCTTGAGCCTTCCATTTTTTGGGTTAAAGAATGTGAGTGTAGAGATAGTATTTTTTGTGGGTTTAAAAAGTTAAAATGGATGGGTTATATATAGTATTTAAGTTTTTTTAAGTTTAAAATGCCAAACGGTCATATATTGCAACGATCCACTCAAACGGTTGATTTTCAACGCGTGATACTTTGACGCGTTTTACACACCACACGTGATGGCCACATGTGGTGTCGGTGTTCCACGCGTGGTCACCGGCCACACGGAGGCGCCCCACTCCGCTAAGTGATATAGTTTTCAATCATATTACATACCAGTTATTTTGCAAATTGAAAATTTTTGGTATAAATAATCCTACGTGCTCATTGTTAGACATCTCTGTCATTCAAAACCTGACACAAGTTTACTCGGAAACCAATTAAACCGAATCCGATAAATTCAAATGTTACTCGGTTCGGGTATCATATAAATTTTCTATTGAAAAATTCGATTCACCCTATCTAGACTACCCAAAACTCGTTTAAATAACCCGAACAACACCCCTATTTTACTTGTTTTTGCTAAGGTTTTAGGTTATTTTTTGGGATTTGGTTCACAAAATACACCAAAGGTAAGTGAGGTTATATTGTAAAAGTTAATGAAGTTCCACAAAGAATAAATTATTCAGCTCAAAGTTTTTAATTCGTGAGTTGAATGTATCTTGATTGCGCCAAACTAACATATTTTTTATTTTCTAGAGCTACAAGATGACACAAGCGGTAAGAAAAAATGCTAAGCGTACACATGTTTAGCATTTTTTTTTCTATATCATTCCCACGTAGACCTTTATATATAAAACTGGGGTTCGAATTTTTGTATTCTAGATATGGATAATAGTAGGCATGTGTAAAAATGTATGTATGGAAACTTATATGTATTTAGGTAGGTACACACACTGTATAGTGTTGTATCCTTTGACATCTATCTAATGTTGAATATGTTTCACATTAAATTTTCTGTTTTGCAGGTTTCCATGTTATCACCAGATCCAAGTTGGTAGCATCGACGACAACGACATACACACATAAAATCCCGCTTCAAATTTATTTCAGTCACTAAACGTCTATTGTTTATACAAATCCTTGTTTTAACTCATGATTTCTTGAAATCTATAAAACCCAAAAATAACTCAATGTAGTATATTTAATAATAATAATAATCATGCATTTAAAATAATAAATAATAGGTAATTAATGCATATAAATTCAACCAATCGAAAAGGTTGATTAAATTCAAGGAAAATGGACATAATGAAAATTCAAAAATTGTGTCATGACTTTCTTAGGGGTGTTTGGGATTGTTTTTTCAAAATAGATTATGCGTTTTGAATAATCAGAATCAGATAATTAGCTGTAACAAAACATGCTGTAGAAAGATAGTGTTTGGATTTGATTATGTTGTTTGATATCACAATAATCAGATAATCAACTATTGAGTGTTTGACAAACATATATATATTTCAAAAAATAAATAAGTGAAATGACAAAAAAAGACATTAACCATCAAATTTTGTGGAATCCCGTTTTCCTGCAGCAAGGGTGACCTACTCATTGAATATCACGTTTTGAACTCTACAAAACGTAAAAATCACTTTTTATTAATTTTTTTTATCAAACACTCAAAATAGTTTTTTTACGATTTCAAAACACAATAATCTTCTAAGTATTTTAATCCACACATTATTAGTTTCTTAATTGTATTGTATGATTATGTTATTCTATATACTTCGATTTGACTCCCTTGTTCCATTGTCAAGACACACATCACCATCCCACTACAACACAAAAATCAATTTGAAACTCAACTCAAACTCAACATCAAGTCAAAATCAATAGTAACTCTTTAACTTTATATAAAGTCAAGATCAGTGACAAACTCAGGAACTTTTTTCTAGGGGTGCGAAAATTTTAAAGATTTTAAGCCCCTAACTATAAAAAATAAAATTTGATTTATAGCGGGTCGGATCAGGTCGGGTCGAGTAAAATAAGCAAACACAAACAAACAAAGTTTTTGAGTTGCGGATCAGATTAGGTCGGGTTGAGTCAATTTCAAATTTCAAACAATCAAATCCTATTTCCTAACTTCCTATCATATTAACAAACAAAATTTCAAGTACAACAGTAAACAACATAAAAACGTATCATAAGAAAGTAAAGTAACAAAAAAAACCATCAAAGTTCAAAACCTTCTACTTCTATTTTGCCTAATCATTAAGTATAACAACAAAAATACTTATTTAAAACATAGCTTGGTCTTTAATTAGAAGAATTAGACAAAAAAGTGCTTCAACCCTTTTCCTATTAAGAAATCGCGTCATAACTTCCTTACTCATGGTTCTTATCACATATAAATCACAACATAAGTTCAAAAAACAATACTAAACACTTAAACAAAATAAACAATCATGTTCAACCAAAACCATAGTCCATAATTTTCAAACATTTAAGCCCTAGTTTTAAATGTTGATTAGTAATCATATAAACAAACAAAACTTAAAATAAAACAACAAAATCATTAACTACAACAACTAAAAAACATAAAAAGATCAAACTCTTATACATTTATATTTTCTCCTAATCACCACATAAAACAACAAAAAAACAATCAATAAAGAAAGTATACCCATTCTAAGTCGGAATTCCGGCATAATAATGTTCGGAACAGCCGGAATTTTAAATTTTCCGGCCAAAAATCTCGTCCGGTCGCGAGTCATTGTAGACTAGTCGTTGGGCATCTTTTTTGGAGCGGGATTTGGAATTCGAATGGGTCATTGGTGGGTTGGTATGGGCTTGGATAGTTTGGTTAATAAAATTATATTGTAGATTGGGTTAAGTAAAGTAAATAAGTGGTTAAAGAATAATTATATAAATTGTGTTATATACTTATATATTCATGATAATCAGTGTTTATTTTTTATTCTTTTTATAAATTCATAACATTTTTTTCTAAGGGGGGCGATTGAAAAATTTCAAGGGGTGCGGTTGGGATTTTCGACAAAAATTAGCACTAAAAACTTTTTTTAAGGGGTGCGGCCGCCCACCCACCATTGTGGGTAGGTCCGCCCTTGGTCAAGATCAAGAATTTAAAACACGTTTAACTCAACGTTCTCATTTACGGTCTTTGACATCCTAAAATATGTTTAATTTCATTTGCAAAGGTTGGATTCATGTTTTACTCACTTTTGTTAGGGGTAGATTTAAGGTGGTTCGGGAAGGGGTGGAGTAAGTTGAAGGGCTATGTTGGGGGATGGTCCCAGATGGTTTACATTGGTCATGCAAGTCCTCACCGGTGGTGGATGCAAGGATGACTGGCCAAGGACTTGATTGTGGTTTTTGAAATAACTATTTCTAAATCAATAATATAACCATAAGTTATTAAGACCGCTAGGTGTGGTGGGGCTTGTGTCACACCCCAACCGATGGTGGAAACATCGGGGCGTGGCACTAGGCGAATCAGATTGCTCAATAGACATCATAACAACTATTAAGCGATAATATGTAAACGTTTAACATCCTATACTATTAAACAATAAAATCCCAAATAATCATTACAATATTAAACAATCTCTTAAACATAAAATCCGAATCGATCTTCCCTAGATTTATTACATGATTTTCTAAAGGCAAACCTACATCTAAGCATCCGTAGAAAATATCCTCAACCTGCCACATATGTTAAAATAAACGTCAATACAATTAAGTAAAAGTGAGCATACAGGTTTGCGTACATAATAGATATGAAAGCATTTAGCATACACCGCATGACATACGTAAGAGTTGTGAACCATGTAACTACTAGATTCAAGTAAACCAACAAACCGCGATTGATCGAGACATGCGAACAAGTGTCCACATCCTAAAGAGAAAATAAATGCGAAATAAAATGCGAGCCTTAACAACCCGGGCCTCCGGGTGGTGGGTCAACCTCTAGTATACTATCATGTTAAGGGTGGCGTACAAGCAATCAAGTAACACATACAATTCAGCAGATTTCATGTATAGTCATGTATAGCGGGATTGCGAATAAGCGTTTGAGTTGTGTGATGGGATTTGATATACGAACAAAGTGCGTTAAGCGTAAAGGGGTTCAAGTATACTCACTGTCGGTGCGTTTTGAGAGGAGAGGCGGGATCTGAGATGAGTTGAGGAGAGCGCCGGATCAGCCTGTAAGCGAACAGAAGTGCATCAGTCTTCCGAATTGCTGAAACGGTTAACGGTTGATGGGAACAGCAGACAAGTTCGGGCGAACTTGACTACCTATGCTTACTGGTGGTACAAGTTCAGGCGAACTTGCCCTATTTGCTGAGGAATGATACAAGTTCAGGCGAACTTGTCCTGATTCCTTGGAATCAGTACAAATTCGGGCGAACTTGTGTACTTTTTGTGAAGAATTGATCAAGTTCGGGGGAACTTGGTCACCAATCTGGTGACAAGTTCGAGCGAAATTGATGCTTTCCGAGCGAACTTGACTGTTTTGGCATCCAATTCGTGCGTTTTCGCGTCGTTTACTGAGGAAATCGAGTGTCCATCCCTCCAACCTTAGGCTACTGAGCAAAACCTAGGCTGAAGAGGTCTTTTGGAGCGAGTTTTAGCCATTTTACAGAAACTCGGACTAATCCGGGCGAACTTGAAGGTTCGTACGGTTTAGTCCAGTTTGTGCAAAGTGACGATTTCGTCCTTGTGCTTCTGGACCTGAGATCTTGCTTGACAACGCCTCGTTCCACTTCAAAGTGAACGAAACATACGTCATTTAGTCCGAATATTGTGTAAAAATCGATGCTTAAAAGGTTTTACTTAGATCTACGCATACATCTAAGTGAAAAACAGAAGTTTTGCATAAAAATATGAAGATTTTCGTAAACAGAGGAGTTTTGATGAAATCGAAGGTAAAACCTTGTGCAAAATCCTTGTAAAACGTTTTTGTTGCAAGAAAACGGGTTGATTCTTACTTAGAAAACAAAGGGTTTCGGTTTTGGAGAGCTCCGGACGAACTTGCAGCAAGTCCAAATGAGTAGAGGAGCTGAGTATTTATAGATGAAGAGGAGAAGGAGCTGGAAATGATCAAGTTCGGCCGAACTTGTCACAAGTTCGGGCGAACTTGATGAATTCCTTTGAATTGGAGGCCAGTTCGAGCGAACTTGGCCTAGAAGCTGAGTTGAGATAGTCCAAGCAAGTTCGGGCGAGCTTGGTGTTACCAAGGTCGGCCGAACTTGGCCTATTGGCTAGGTTTTGTTCGTTTATTTCACGTTAGGAGTTCGTTTGGCGATTCGGTTCGTATTAGATAGTTATATCAAGCGTTTTAACGAAGCGTTAAGCGTTATATTATCATTGAATTGAGATAGAGCGAGTTACGTGAGCGTGTAAGCGTTTTAAAGATAATAAACCATATTTTAAACAAACATAACACATGTAAAACATAATTCCACATAATTAACTGCGTTTTGCGATGTGATGAGATAAGCGATGCGATGGCACAAGTGTTTATTAAACAATAACACACTCGGCTCGTAAAGTAGCATAGCTACTTGTGATTGCGTTGAATTAGCGATTAATAAGCGATCAAATGCGATATAGATGTGACAAAATATAATTCCATTAACATAAATTTTCTCATAATCAAATCTCGGAATATACACGGAAAATAGAATAAAACAAATAACAACGAAATTGCGAGTTGTTACAGCTTGGGTAGACATGTGGGGGAGGTGGGGTCCACCCATGGGAGAATGGCTAGCGTGGGTTTTCTTTGGGGGGTGGGAGGGGGGTGGCGTGGCCAGCCATGTGTAAATATGTATATTTTTTATCAAATAAATTTTCATTTAATAATCTAAATAAAATTAATAATAAAACGTACACTAAAATATAAAATAAAAATACATCAATTATTCATGTTATACTTTAGCAAGATCTCGATTTTTATCGCCAACGTCGTTGACAATGCCTCGCCCGAAAGGTGTTTGACGTTCATGGCTAGAAACTTCATATCCGCAAGTTTTTGCTTCTCAAAAGATTTTTTTTGCTTTTCACTTGCAATTTTTTCACGAGATGCTTGAAGTTTTATCTTCTCCTCAATTCTTTGTTGTTGGAGAATGTTGAAGGTGTCTATTTTCGATGCGATTTCCTCCAACGATTGGTGTATAACCTCTAGCCGAAGCAGAAGTGGGGGGTCGAACCCGAGGGGGAAGCCGAGGTGGGGGTCGTAACCTACCTTCCTCTTTGAGCGCGCTTTTTGGAAGTGTTTCTACCGGGTGGGCGGGAAGGAGAATCATTAAAATCATCCAAGGTAAGATCAACCTCTTGATCACGAGCACTAGATTGAGCTTGTGACGATAGTGTTCTTGCCCTTTTGGAGGAGGTAGATTCACTACCGGTAGTGCCTACTGCCCATTTAGAAGCGTACCTTGCAATGTTCCAGCAGTGCGTGTATTTGAACTCCGAGTGCTTTGAGTTCCTATACGAAGCCATGGCGTTTGTTATGAAGTCGTCTTTAGTTTTACCACTCTTTGGCGAGTTATTTGCCTGATGATAACATCCATTGAAGTGGGTGATGGCTGGATTAATCTCCCCCCATTTGGACGAAAGGCTATGGTTTTCATGATACAACTCCTCGCTTTGCATTTGTTGATTGAAGTTTTTTTTTATAGTTTCCCAAAAATCCGTACGGTGTCGTGAATTTCCTATTAAAAAATATTAGTGAACTGATGTGGTCTAAAACATACATATTTTTATATCAATATTCCTACACTTTTGAGTGTCGATTTGATACATATATTAATTATCCACGTTTGTGACTCTAGTGGTTGGTTTCTTTTTGTGAATTTAAATTATTAACTTGTACTAATAGTAATTATTAGTCATTAAATGTAATTAATATTTTTATGTTCATTTGTAGTAATCATCGTACAATTGAAGTGGAGTAGTTAATATGGATTTTGGTGGGTTTTAATTGGAATATAATTGTGATATTGATGAGATCATGTACAAGATTTATCTTGGAGCTCATGTTTGCAAGAAGGCACGAGATTTGGGAACCAAGAAAGAAAGAAATAAAGATTGGGACATTTTTGCACAAGTCTTGGAAAGTCACGTGAACAGAAGAAAAGAATTGGTGATGAGCTAATTAAATAGACAAAAGAAGGCCACTGCTCCATTTTTTCATTTGTCTTATTCGTTGCCATGCACCACGTGACCCCGCCCTTTATCAGCTGTTGTTGGGCTTTGAGTATCGAGAAAAAGATGGCCCAAATGTGTGGAACTTTGTTTTAGAGTCCAATTTGAATACCGTAGAAAAGAGTGCATTGGTAGAGATGGGCATAATAACCAGTTCCAATCCGACCCGAACCAGGTACACTCGGTTCTAGTTTTAATGGTTAAAACCCGAGTAGGAACCGGAACCGGTTACAACAAGAACCGGTTTCATTGGCACACATTCAGGAACCAGGTCCGGTTAGGAACCGGTTCCGGGTATAAAAAGGAACCGATTATGCCCATCTCTAGGCATTGGACATCATTCGAGGATATATAACATACGGCAGAATTGAAAAGGGGGACCTACTGTTCGTTTGACGGAAGCACACCAAGGGACGAATTGGAGAAGAATTATTGGAAGAAAAAGTTGGGATCGAGGAATTTAGCGTAAAAATTAAATTTATTGCTCTTGTTCGGTTACACATCGTTTATTATTTATGTGTTGTTTAAACTTGAATATTTAAACATGTTGGCTGAATTTTATGACTTTAAATTTATTTTTGTTTCGTTCATGAATATTATGAGTAGCTAAACCGTTTAAACTACTTAGGTTGAGATGAACTAGTGATTGTTACGTTGTTTTGACATGATTTTGGCTATTTGATGTAACGTTGCTTTGTGATTGATCTTGATATTGCATGTTGGTGTGTTTTGATTGATTTTTAGTTGATGAATTCAACGGTTTAGGCACACAGAAATATCACCTAGACTTAGAGTTTATTTTGAATCGTTAATCTTAGGGTTTTCGGTTTAGATATTGAGTTGAGAAATTGACCAATTCAACTAATAATTAAAATCAAAATATTAAAACTTGCATCCTCATTTGATGACTCGAGAGACGAATTAGGTGAGCTAGGTTATTAGCTAATCATTGGTAGATTGGGTGAACGATAGCTCGGGCTCGTTTATTACATCGTGGTTAAGGTTTCCTAGGATTTCAAGTATCAAGGTTTGGTTTGCTTTGCGTTTTGAGGGTTTTGGGAGTCTTAGATACTTCCTTTGCTCGATTCTCGTAGGATTTGGTATCGATAGGTCGAGCCGGTTCGTTCTAGCACTTCACATTTCGTCTTTATCTTTCGTTTGGTACATCTCTAGCGGGGGGTCATTCGAGAGAGTAGGATATTTAGCCATTGTCACTGTCAGATTAATGGTGCATGATTCTAGGGATTCGACACCTAGGTAGTTCTTTGTCTCATATATATTTGATCACTCTTCGCTCACGTGTTTGTGGTTTGCTTGCACTGTTCGTTGTGTTTGCCATTTTCGTAATCATTTAGGTTTTTAGTTAAACACCAAAATTCAAATTAACTTTGACTTTGTAGTCAATAGAGGTTTAGTATCTAAGGTTCGCATATGGTATCCACGGATTGATACTCGGTCTTGCTATCTACACTACGTCGCGACCGGTGCACTTGCCGATTGTGTGTGGTCTAGGTTGTGATTCCTTTTAAAACTTGTTTGCTTTTTACATATACATTTCACACATCATGAACCACAAAAAAATAATAATAAAACACATAATATTATTGTTAAACTAGAAAAATACCTTTAATCGAATCTTGGGATACATCAATATAACACTTCGTCAATGTAACCTCCTCTTGAGTCGTCCACCTTCTCTGGACTCGTTGAGCGGCCATTATTGCTTTTTCTTCGTCCGTTTTTTGTGACTTCTTTTTTTCCGGCTGAGTAATATATTTTTTTGTTTGGATGACGAACTACAAATGTTTTGGGGCTGTGTTTCGGGCACGAAATCGGGTTGGGAGAGGTTGGTTGGAACAAATGATTCATCGTATGGAAAGTTCGTGAAAACTCTCCTCCCTAGAAACGACGCGATGCCGGCTAGCTCGGGAACATGTGAGCATACGAACAGTTGGAGTTGGCCGCGGTTCGGTATTTGGGTCGGGCTAGGTGATGGGCTCTCTTGGAAAGCGTAGGGGTTGTTCGGGTCGAATTGCCGGTTGAAAGGGTTCATCATAAAAATATGGAGAAGGTGAATGGTAGAGATGTGGTAATTTTTTTTTAAAAAAAGGTTAGTATTTATAGGATAAAATTGTAATTTTTTTAAACTAGCCGTTGGGGTAACGGCTACCCCCAACGGATATATCTAGCCAGCCAATCAGAGCCATCCACATCACCCACCAAGACCGCCCCACGCAAAGCCAATTTCCCACGCTAGCGGGGCAACGCTGGCTCGGTGCGGCTGCAGCGGCGTTGCTTGGTTAGAAACGCCCCAAACCGCCGCTCACACCCAGCGGTCTAATATAAATCAAATTGGCAATAACATGTCATAACATTATACGTAAGTTAAAAACGGAGCTAAGACGAATGAGATATCGACACTCGAAGTTGAGTTATTAGAAAAACCAACGTTGTGAAATTTGGAAGAAAATCGATGGAATTTGTCCCACATAAGAGGTGAGACAAAACTTGTGAGCCACTTTATATTTTTTAAGGTCCATTCGATGATCACTGATTAGGTCATGACTAGCTGCTGAAGTGTTGCAAGTGGAACGCGTGCCACTACTCAGTCAGTGGCTCGGTTAGCAATAATGTGTTTCCATTTGTTGCTTGGTTCTAAGTTGCTTCACTTGTGATTTAGCACACATATTGCGGCTATTCGCAGGTTACCACTTTTCGTCAGCTTCTACTACTACCTTGAAGAAATTGATAGTTTCAGCTGACCGATTAAATGCATCGAAATGGATTACAAGATTTTATGGCTAATTTTGGTTTCTAATTTGCGACATCGACTTGAAAGTTCATCAATATATCATAAAAAGTTAAAACCACATATCACACAAACAATAACCTTCTCAACATATTAGAGATGAGCACTTCTAATTCTTTCTTTTTTCCACAGGTGCAAGCTCGGGTGCATGAGTCACCTCCGACAATACATATTGCTTTGTCTTTAATATCTTGGGAGACATATGACGTCTCTTAGATGAGACTTAAAATCCACTTTGAGGGACCCTTATTGAACATGATCATCGGTCACAACCATCAACGATTTGTTTGTTCAGTGATAGAGAAAGGACGAAGTAGAAGACTCAACCCGTGGATGACATTGGTTTGAATCTTTCCGTTTGTGTAATGTTTATATTTACAAATTATATACTACAAGTTTTTATACAAATAATAAAAGTATCCTTATTATATTTACTATTATTTATTATAATTTTGTAGAAAAAAACCACTTTGAAACAAGATATTGAACTAATGACCCACAACATGATAAAAATAACAAAGGAAAACAATACTTCAAAAAGCTTCTCTCACACAAAGACTATTGTTATTATTGAGACGACACAAAAGATGATCATTAAACGGTTGTACTATATATTAGGTTTTGAATTGACCTCTATTTCTGATTATGGAACATGTTCAATGCATTAGGAAATAAAGCTTGATTTGATGAGTATATTGCATTTTTACATAGGAACACTTGTGTCCCCTCCATTATCCTTTGTTTATGTACACATTGTGCACTTTCATGGTCCATTCTACGTACATGATGTTGTGATACGTAAATGTTTCTATTCGAACATAACAACTAGTTTCACGCCCAATCCGCAAAAGCATGATGGACACAATCGTAAATAACCGAATCAATCAAAAAAATCAAATCATAATCGAAACTCATTAGATCGTCTGGCGAAACAAAATAAGCCATGAAATATGTGTACCATAATGCCCTATTTTTAAACTAGATTATATGTATTATGGTTGTTGTGGTTATGTTCATTATCCACTAGTAACAGACATCGAAATCTAGTGATGGTATTCGTTTTACCGCCATAATATATGATTTTCAATATCTATAACTCCACATGAAAAAAATATCTCACAAAGTCTACTTATTATTTTAGAATAAACTTCAGTAATTTTCCTTTCACCTTGAAGAGAATATGCAAGGAGGGGAGGCAACTCAAAATAATAATAGATAATTAATAATAATAACTCTTATTTTTTAAAATTTACCATTTCAAGATATCCTTGTAAAATTATTTTTTTTATCTTCACTTTAAATAAAAGACATAAAATCTTACTTTCATTTAGGTTTGTTTTATTTTTTCAATTAAACTCAATAATAATCAATTTTATCTTCTCTTTTCCTTTCCTTCTCTCACATGAAATTCAAAAACACGATGATACTACCGTAAATCGTTACATAGATTGTATAAATTCCCTCACTGTGCAAACTATATTAGTTGTCTTTTATCATTTCAAATAACATAAAGTTTGTTTTAATTAAACATCATATGAGCCTATGAGGCCGTAATTCATTTTTATTTGTCTTTTTAAGTGTTGTGGTATTTCCGATTATTTGTACGACAACAATTAAACGTAGTACCTGATCGTTTATCAATTAAGCGATCATGCATAATATATATAGCTATTGATTTTTTTACAGATAGATATTTGAAGTGAATGTAACACATATTTTCAAATAGTTAAACAATTAATGAAAGCACCATGATTTAAGTGGGAACCGGTTAGATCCCTCCTCCAGTTATGAAAACATACCTAAGTATTGTGTTTCCGTCGCAAAATACGTGCACTCTACTAGTATATATATAGGGAGAGCATCATGACAAAACTAGATACAAATGAGATTTTGGGCTCTAATTTCGCGATCTATTCTCAAAACGCATGTCGGGATTTCAAAACTCAAAAAAATAATTAATCTCAAGCTATCCATGTTCATCTAAATGGAAATCTATAAACATCGTCGCTAATAATAATTTGAACTTTACAAAAGCATAGCAATTTAGCTTTTGTATAAACATACCATACCACTCCTATCATTCTTCAATATTTCAAAAAATATGAATATTTTCATAACAGAGTCATACTTGCTACGAACGAAGTTGTACAGAAAGTAAATGATCGTTTACTTTCATTATCTTCCGACAAAGAAAAAGAATACCTAAATTATGTAAATTGGTGTATGTATAAAAATAATTCACTTATGTAAATTTGTGCAAACATTGTAAAGTTACATGATTTCTATCTTTAAATCCGTGTAATACACGGGTAAATGATGTAAAGATAATTAGGTTGTCATGTCCCCAATTTTGTTCATTCACGGGTTCGATCAATCGGAGAACATCTTCACCTTTGCATTTAGGACTCTAATTTCAGGATCTATTATAAAAACGCATATCAAGACTTTAAAATTCAAAAAAGCAGCTAATCTCAAGTTATCCATGTTCATCTAAATGGCCATCTATAAACATCACCGCTAATAACAATTTTAACTTTACCAAAGCATAACATTTTACCTTTACCACCACCATTATTCTTCAATATTTCACAAAATCTAAATATTTTCATAATAGAACCATACTTGCTACGAACGAAGTTGTACAGAAAGTAAATGATTGCCTACTGTCATTCCTTCCCGATAAAGAAAAAGAATACCTAAGTTATGTTTTGTTAATGACAAATTAGGATCACTTGAGTATTATCGTGCTACCAGTGGAACCACCCGATCATATCCATCTCCACTAGGCATAATGCCTATACACAAATTCAGAAGGAAACCCAATAAATATGAGAAAAACCCCATTGTGATCGAACCCAGGACCCATAAAGCCATGTGCACCTAAGTTATGTAAATTGGTGTATGTATAAAAGTAATTCAGTTATGTAAATTTACGTAGACATTGTGTGTGTATAAAAGCAATTCACTTATGTAAATTTATGTAGACATTGTAAAGTTACATGATTTCTATCTTTAAATCCGTGTAATACACAGGTTATGATCTAGTATATTAATAAATACCAGATATATTAATATATTATCTATCCTATATATTAGTATTAATGATTCTTGATGTCATTATTATGGCTTAATATGTGTTACCATAGATATAGTTTCTTTATCTATATCTATATAGTATATAATAAAAGAAACCAATTTTAGAACACTTGTCCTCATATTAGGCCATGTCTTATAGATAATTATTATTTTATTTTATTCTCTTTTAGTTTGTTATAGATAATCCTCCTACTAAATTTTTCTATACTAAATGATAATAATAATATTAATCTTAAACAAAAAAATAGATAATAATAATTTTCAACAAAAAATTAGATAACAAGAAATATTTAAAAACAAAGTAAAATGTTATAAATAAATAATACATTAAAATTAATTTTTAAAAATTAAATCTTGACTTAGCTATTTATTTAAATTCAATCTCAACGTTCAATAATAGTAAAAAAACATATGTCACACAAAATAAAGTCGTATAGTATAAATTTTTTTTCGCATTCTAATAAATTTAAATTTGTGTATGTTTTTTTTAGCATTTTAAAGATAAATTTAAAGTAATACTCTCAACACTATTTACACTTTAAATATAATAAAACTAAGTTAAAACCCGTGTATTATACATGCTAAATAAATATAATTTATCTTTATATACTATTGAATAAAAAAGTTGTATTTTTAAATATCAGTGCATTGCAAGGATTAAATAAACACGTGTACTACACGACTTGAATACATATAATGTAATCGGTTTACACACACAATCGTCAATATAGGTTTTTGAAAAAATGAACTTTGATGTACTATATACTTTTAATAACATTTTACTTTGTTTTTTATGACTAGGTAGAAACTTATATATTATATAAGTTATAACATTTTACTTTGATTGTGTTAACTTTTTTTAAAATTGTTAATCTATATTGATATTATCTTTATCTTCACTAATAATATCTTTATCATTAATTAATAATATAGGGAAAACAAAAAGTAGACAGCTCGAATGATTACATAAGTTATAACATTTTACTTGGTATATATAAAATTATATTTATTCAACCTGTGTAATACACGGGGTTCCAACCTAGTTATATAATAAAATAAATCAATATGAGACACATGTCATTCATTGAAGACATCTAATTTTTAGTTTTTCCGCCTCTCATTCATACTTATCTTATATTAATTAAATAATAAATTAATATTAAATCTTATTCTTAAAATTTCTCACATACTTATCTTAATTAAATATATAATAATTTAATAATAAATCTTATCCTTAAATGTTGAATAACCCTTTCAAAATTAAGTTGATAAATATTAGTCATAAATAAGTTAAAAGTTACATATCAACTAACATAACTCATTTGTTAAATCATAAAAATAAGAAGAATAGTTTATACGTATATATTTAAAAAATGAAAGAAAATTATAAAACTAAAAAAAGGATAAATCTCTAAATATTATTTGTTAGTTTATTTTAAAGATATAACCTTTCTTTTATTTTGGTATACCAAATTAGATTTATTCAACCCGAGTAATACACAAAGTTTTTAAAGAGATAACTTTTTTTATTATTTACTACACAAAATTACATTTATTCAACCCGTGTAATACACATGGTTTTTAAAGATACAACATTTTTTATTATTTGGTATATAAAATAAGATTTATTTAATCCGTGCAATACACAGAGCTTTTTGAAGAAATAATTTTTGTATTATTTAGTATATAAGATTACATTTATTCTACCCGTACAATACACGAGGTTTTTAAAGATATAAGTTTTTTATTATTTAATACATAAAACCATTTATTCAACTCGTGTAATAAACGGAGTTTTTAAAGATAAGTTATTTTACTATTTAATATATAAAGTTACATTTGTACAACTCATATAATACACAAGGTTCTAACCTAGTGTTTTTATAAACAATATTATTCATTAATATTATTCACAGCGGTTTCCCATAACCTAAAACGTACATGAATCATTGATATTTAATTATATAAATAAATTTGATTTGACAATGTGCATACACAATCTTAAAAATAGGTTTTGAAAATAGTCATACAATCCCAAAAATAGGGTTTCTACCCTCTAATACCCGTTTATAAAACTTTAGTGATTTATTTATTTATTTATTGTTCAAACAAGTTTGGTTATTTGTGTTCCTCTACAATGATTTATTTATGAGGACTCCATGGAGTCTATAATTGTAACACTCCAATCTGGATGGGTTGACGTGTCATTATAACAGTGGATCAGGACAAAAGTCATAATTCCATTATATAAAGTTAGGATTACATTTTAAAAGATAGTTCATAGCCCTAAGACCCAAAATACATATTAGCTTTATAAAGGTGACAAACATCCTCGGTTAGCATCCTATGATTTATTCTTCACTCTTCATCCCGCCCATAGTAACCTGTGAACCTGTGGTGAAATAAAATATACGGAATGAGCCAAATGCTCAGTACGGAATAATAGGCTCAAATAGCAAACAAATAAACAACTGAAATGATATCACTGTCAAGGAGCACAACACAGCAAAGCATAACATATAACTGAACTGAACTGAATCATATCATACGGACGTACCCAAAAGCTAAACAGAGGTGACAGCCACAAAGTCTGTCACATGCGACAGTGCGGGTTGGCCTACCCGACATCCATCTCCAGAAACATACCTAGGATATATCCATACGCCTCCTAGTTGCTATGTACCACACTTGTACCTAGGGACGCCGTGAACTGATACTACAGCCAGAGAGCTTAGGGTAGCGGATCTCAGATAATTAAAAATAAATATAACACTAACATTAACAAATATTATAAATATCAGAACATGCGATAACGAGCACAAGATAATCATAAACGTATCACATGATGCATAATAATTTTAGTTGGAGTAAGAAACGAACGGATGGTCAATTGAATAGAGGCTCAAAGAAGTTGGATTTTTCGATATATATAATATAATTAAGGGTTTATAACAAACGAACCAGATAACCAAGGGAAATGGTTAAGGATTCGTACCTTGTTTCTTGATTGTTGTCTTAAAAATATATAAACTTGTCAAGCGTGTTCGTATAAACCTACATCGTGTTCATATGTGTTTGTACTCAAAAAGCATATACTTGGTGGTTTAATTCATGTCTAGTTCCTCTATTTTAGTTAACTAATCATTTATATAGTTTTGCTTATATTGAAGAAATATATATATATATATATATATATATACATATATATATATATATATGTACATTTGTTTTTGTATTTACAGATAAAACATGGTGCTATTTTTAGTTGTTTAATCGTAATTAGATAAGTAAATAACATTGGGGTAACTTTATAGAATAGTAACCAAGTTTTAAAAATGTTCTAATTAGGTCATTCAAGTTTCAAAAGTGTTTCAATCAGGTCACTCAACATTCATTTTTTATTAAAATTAAGGGTTTTATCATCCATTTCATAGGTAACCGTGGTGATGCAGATTTTTGTTTATTTTTTCCCTTTTTCGAGTGATGGCGTGGATTTTAACTTATTTTTTTTTTAATTTTTAATGTAATTAAAGTGTTTTTATTTTTAATAAATTAAATTTCATATATTAAAATAATCTGACCATAGCATCTTATGCTCAATTTTTCTTTTGACCCATGGAAAAAAAGACATGACTCGATTTGAATGTTAAGTTATCTAAGTGGGACAAAAATGATATGAGTGACCTAATTAGAACACTTTTGAAACTTGGTTTCTATTCTGTGACAATAGAAGTTAATTAAAGATAAACGTTAGTTACAAGATTTGAACTTGTGACTTACAGGTTGTATGTAAAAAGTTTTAACCAGTGAGCCACTTAATCATTTGTATTTATCTTATAAAATCTAGTTATTTAATAAGAAATCTGATGTTATTAATTAGAAAATCTAATAAAAATAATGTCACTAGTAATGTTTGAACCCAAGACCTTTAGTTTATAATTTCCAAGACTTAACCAGTTGCACTACACCACCTTTTTGATATGTATTATGAATTCTGATGACTTTAACTAGAATTCTAATGGTATTAAACATAATTCTGATGTATTAAAAAGAATGCCTCTTGCAAGATGTGAACCCATGACCTCTAGGTTATAAGTTAGAGTCTTAACCAGTGGACCACTTAGTTATTTATGCTTAATTTATGAATTCTGTTGTTTTATATAAGACTTCTGATGCATTTAACACATTTTCTGATGTTTTTTTATAAAATTCTAATGGTTAATCAGAAATTCTAATGAAAATCTGATACTTTTATCAGAAATCTGATGTCTCACCAGAAAATCTAATGTTTCAGCATTCTGGTAAAAATATGTGTTCAGCAGGACCCAATCTTGAGACCTCTAGGTTATAAACCAACTACTGAACCAACTAGGCTACATGAGCCCTTGTAAACAAACAGCTTCCTTATTTATTTATTACTTAGTTCACTGGTTCATCTTCTTCTTCATCATATTTTATGTAAAACTATTATTTTCATAATAAAATCTACATTCCGTTTTCATTATAGATTAACATTAAAGTATCAAAAATAAAGATTTAGTTTGTAGTTACCTTGGTCAAAAACACGTTTCGGCTACGAGAGACGTCATCGGAAAGTACGTAATATCATCGGAGTTAGTATTTCTTCACCGGAAATGGTTTCGGTTGGTTTGTTTTTCGTGGTTAAAGCTTCGAGTGGTTTAGTAGAGATGTTTTAATGGTTTAGTAGACATAGTTGTGAATGAAAGTGGCGTCGATATGGTGTTCGGTTTCGGTTACGGTTACCGGAACCGGGTTTTTCTTAGCTAGAGTTGCAAGAGGGTTAAATCCTCAATTTATAGAGGAGAACCGAAGGTTCTCGATGCATTAAGTTTTAAAAAGTATACAGAGAAAATGATCCCTTCAAATAATATTTTATTCAAAAATAATTCTCATCCATTCAATTGCAAGTTGTCTGACAACTTCATCATCCTTTACAATTGCAAATTTCACGTTTGCAAGAAATGTCATTATTACAAATATATTATTATTATTATTATTATTATATAAAATTTTAGTTTGTTCTTAATTTAAAAGCTTTGAATATTCGGTTATTACAATAATAATAATAATGCTTACTCAAAACATGATTTAATATAATTATGTTTTCTAATCGAATTGAAATAGCAAATAAGTTTACCAATCCATTCATATGAATCCAGTATTGTTATCATTTTACGGAATTTGCAGAACTATCGTGTTTTAGAACAAAATATTAGGATTCAAAGCTCCTTTTCTATTTTCCAAGATAGTTTACATTTGAGAAAGAAGTAGTGTATGCAAATTCTTAAAAGAAAAATTCAAATTGATTGTTTGGCTTTGCTTTGATGATAACATATCTTTATGAATAACCTTAAGTTTTCAAACAGATTGTTAACTACTCTAGTTCGTATTTTCAGACCGAGCAAACGTGTGAATACATTCTTTTAAGTGCCAAGAGTTCACAAGAGAGAACAGTGCCTGAAGAGATTATGAGAACGATTTCGGCAATGTACCACATCACAAGAACGTTTTCAGGCCATACAACATTATTCTTCTGTTCGTATTTTGTCACCAATAGTCCAAATGAATACATTATTGACGTAAAAGGACTATTCATCATGTAGGTGTCCTACACTCAAATGTCAGCTAATTATTGACTCATGTAAGAAACGTGCATAAAGCACACTTTCAAGCATACAAGGCCCGTTTCAATATCTGCTAGATACGGCAATAAATTCTTCCAGATCTTCAGATTATGAGGTCATTATTACATTCACATTACAATTTCCGACACGTAAATAATGCGGTACTGACTCATGATCTAGTGGTCTAGTAGTATGGTGTTCGTGCCTTACAAAATTGGTATAATTTCGACTCTTTGCAAGTGTAAGATTTTGTGGTATTTAAGTGTAAGAAATTGATCTTAAATAAAAATCTGGCATTGAATTGAGGCTAAGCATAGAATTAGAGCTAAGAAAGGATATATAATTAAAAGGTTACATTGTTTTAACAATTTGTTTTAACTTAATTACAGCTTGTCAACCAGTTCAAAATGGGTTATCCATGTTCATTTATATTATTGGTTAAGTGTGCCCATGTAAGGGTGATGTAACTTTACACACATAAATAAATATGTCGTGTTGTGACACTAACCTTTTATGAAGCAGTGACGGGACTTTTCCCACGGAATTCTTACGAACAAGAAAGGGTCTTAGTTTTGTAGAAAAAAAAGCGACCAATTGGTATGCGTAGGAAAAGTGTCGGAATTTTGCGACGGATTTCCGACATAGTTTGTTTTCATTTTAACCGTTAGTCGGAAATTAGTAGGAATCGGTGTGTAGGAAAATGGGTAGGAAATGCGTCAGAAGATAGTTACCCACGAGTAGAATTTCTACAGCTCGTTTTCGTGAGAAATTTGTGGGTAAATGCTCATACCCATGGATTTCCTATGGAAATTAACGTAGGAATTATACGTTCATTTCTTTTAGGACGAGAATTGTCACATCTATTTAAAGTTTGTTCATCATCTTGTGTGGTCTAAACATTAAGGTAATTGAGAATTATATACTATCAGCATTTGTATGATAGTGAATAATCCGACCTACTCATGATATTACAAATTTTATAGGTTTGATACTGATTATGATTTTTGGTCCACAATTTTCACTTTCATATATACGTGTGTATGCCCATAACTTTACTAGACGGATTAACACGTCTCATAATTTTGAGCTAATCTTAACGCATTCGTTTAACAAGAAACATGTTACCGTTTGTCTTCCGTTTGATGTTGTCGTGACCTTGAGTGTGCAGTCGTCTCATCTCAAGCATGATCAGAGACATATTTGCAATTTATCCTTGAAATTAATGTTTAGAAATGGTACCAACCGACCGGACAAAATCAGCCTCGTCATTATAGTTGCGCAAGATGAAATTTTACGTCTTATAAGGTTCTTTTCTCTACTAGTTACAATTAGAGGGTACAACTTATATATTTTGTTAAAGAACATCAGATATTATATTTAAAAACCAACAAATTACGGTCAGCAGAGCCTCTTGATGCCCCTGGCTCCGCGCCCCTCCTAGTCAAAGCACAATCATATGAAAAGAAGGAAACGTCTTACATGCAGGTGTGTACGTGTGTGCATTCTGTTAGATGCACGAATACATATTATGGATATAATTTTTAGAGTAAAATACTTTTTGAGTTCATGTGGTTTGATATTTTTGTTGGATTAATTGGTTTGTTTACGGGTCATGGTTCGACACGTTATCCACTCACGAATTAAATGGATAGATGGGTTTAATTAAACAATTTCTGCACGTTTTATATGTGGAAAACTGGGTCATGGGTTGACCGAATAAAAGGGAGAAGAAATATGGACTCTTGAAGAAATCAAAAGTCATGCGGCATGCAAATTTTACGTGGGTTGTTTACAATTAATTTAGCATGTGATATGTGTGTATTTAGTATAAATAACACTAATAGTTACGTAATCTATACCCTCTTTTCACAAGTTTTATCAGCTTTCTTTTCGTTCATATTTGCAAACCTTCTGCAACTTTTCTTCACAAATACTACATACATATACATATACGAGAGAGTGAGTTGTGTGTGTAGAGTGGGACCTGAACCAATAGTTTTAACTATTTGAGTCTAAAACTTAAACTTGTCTTGATTTGAGTCCCTGTGATTTGGTCGTTTTAACTACTTGAGTCAAAACTCAAACTTGTCTTGATTTTAGTTTTGGACTCAAGTAGTTAAACGACCAAGCCACAGAGACTCAAGTTTGTGGTTTGGTCGTTTTAACTACTTGAGTCCAAAACTCAAACCTGTCTTGATTTGAGTTTTGGACTCAAGTAGTTAAAACGATCAAACCACAGGGACTCAAGTTTGAGTTTTAGACTCAAGTAGTTAAAACAACCAAACCATAGGGACTCAAATCAAGATATGTTTGAGTTTTGGACTCAAGTATTTAAAACGACCAAACAATAGGGACTCAAAAAGGAACTCAAAAAGGACTTTACTCTACTTTTTAGTTATCTGATACATGGCATATTAGCTGATCTATGTTTTCTGCAGTATGCATTTCTTGATTTTATAGAATTTGCATAGATTCGTGCAAACTGACTAGCACATATGCATGTTGAACAAATATCTGTTTTAGCAACGGAATTATTTTACAAGCCCATGTGCATGTCAATGAAAAAAAAATGTTTTAGTCTGTAAAAGACTTTTGCACATGTGCATATCAATGATTTTGGCAGAGCAAATTTGTTGTAAATTTACCTTGGAAAATGGTTTGAAGGAAATGACATCACATGCAAATGAAGATCATGTAAAAAAAGCCTTTTGACAGGGAAACAACACATGCGCATGTGTATTTAGTCATAAAAATAGTCTCACTTACAGATGCTACATAAAAAATAAAGGAGAAATGATAAAACAATAATAATTCAGAGCAGCATTTGCAAACTACAGAAAACTAGAGGGGGAGGTGGAATAGGTTTTCGGGGTTAGTTACGTTACAAACCATATTTATCATACAAACCGTAAGAATAGATTCTAACACTTCAAAAATGTTAGCACATACTAAAACAATACATAAATAAATCTTAAAAAATTAGAAAAACAACTTAATAAATCCTAAAAAATATAAAAACTTCATAATTCCTAAAAAAAATAAAGAAAATACAACGTACGATAAATATTAAAGTGGGAAACCCAACGAAATTCCGGATTGCCATCGTGCCTATACTCGATTTTGGCGATCTCCACTCGATCGTCGTGGCTAAGGTCGCCCGCAGGGACACGGTCGAAGCATGCTTTAAACCGATCAAGCTTTAGTTTTAGTTCACGCCACTTATATTGACACGCGTTCAAGTTGTGACGCGAGTTTCCAACAAGTTGTTGGTATTGTTGAAAAGCTTGTGTCCAGTAGGCGGTTTGACCACGACGTAGCGTACGTTGTGCGTCAACGATTGACGTCACTAGTGCTGTCTCCTCCTCCTCGGTCCAATTAACCATTTTCGTTTTTGGGTTGGTTTTGGATCAAGATTTGTGTTTGAAGAGAGTAGATGTGAAAAATATTGATGTTTGGGTGAGTATTTATAGGTAAAAAAAATAGTAATTTTTTTAAAATTTTCAGTTGGGTAGCGGTAACCGCCATGGCCAACGGCTAGCCCAAACGGTCTGATTTTGCAAGCCAATCCTAGCCAGCCACGTCGTCGCCCGAACCCGCCCCACGCCAGGCTTCATAGCCACGCCAGCGGGGAAACTACGCCACCCACGCTTGCCCAGTGTGGCTAAAGCGGCGTTGCTTGGCTAGCCACGCCCCCAACCCAAGCCCACACCCTGCAGCCTTACAGTTTGTATACGGAATTTGGTTTGTAATTGATCCTACTCCATAGGTTTCCTTAAACTTTTTTTTTCTTTTAAACCATTAATTTGATTTGTTTAAACTTATTTGAAACCCAACAATATAAATCGATAGTGAAAGTAAAGAGTTAAGGGTAAGAAAGACAAAATCGATTTATAGAGGTTCAAAAGGATGCTAACTAATCCACTCTACGTTTGATCTGCCTGATTCTCCAATCGAGAGTCTCTCAACTAAGACTGTGGGGTGTGGGACGTGGGTTGGGGCGGCGGTTGCCAAGAAACGCTGGCTAGACCACACCAGGCTAGCGTTGACCATGGCGTTGCCCGCTAGCGTGTAGATTGAGCCTGGCGTGAGGGCAGGGTGATATGTCTGGCTTTGATTGACTGGTTCGATGTAGCCGTTGGGGGTGCCGATTATGGTATGGTAAATCAAATTTAAAAACAAAAAAAATAACTATAAATACCCAACCCAAATTACATATTTTCCCATTCTTCTTCAACCAATACCCAACACAGATTACATATTTTTCCATTCTTCTTCAACCAAACCACACAAAAAAAAAATGAACATGGTGCATTGGACCGAATAGGAGGAAATAGCACTAGTGACATCGATTGTTGATGCACAACGTACTCTACAACGCGGTCAAACCGCGTATTGGGGTCGAGCGTTTCAACAATGCCAACTACACGTCGGCAACACGCGTCACAACTTAAACGCGTGTTAACACAAATGGCGTGAGATCAAACCGAAGTTGGATCGGTTTAAAGTTTGCTTCAACCGTGTCCTTGCGGGCGACTTGACCCACAACGAGCAAGTCGAGATCACGAAGATCGAGTGCAAGCACGCACGATGGGAATACAGATTTTAAGTGGGTTCTCCACTTTAATATTTACCGTGCTTTGTAATTTTTTATATTTGTTTAGTAGGGTTTTTTTTTTAGGATTTAATAGGTTTTTTTTTTAATTTTTAGGATTTATTAAGTAGGTTTTTTTATTTTTTTAGGATTGTCTTTTATGTACCTTTTTTTAAATCAATATAAAATTGTGTTTTTTATATTGTTGTCAACTTTAAAAAAAAACCACATGGCACCCCACCCCGGCCTGGCCATGTTGCTTCCACACCCACATTTTTTTGGTGTGAACTGGTGGAACCCACATTTGCCACGTGTCGAGCAATCCCCCCAACCCAAGCCTCTACACACCCCATAGTCTAAAACCTTTTCTTGGATGGAAGATATCACAGGTATAAACTCCTTCACTAATCCAAAGTAGTGATCACATTCTTCAACCCGCCATCTCTATAGGGTGTCTTTACATATCCTCATTGGTCCAAGATGGTGATCACCTTCTTCATTAACTACACCAAGTAACTAGCTTTACGTTTCTTAATCATCAATCTATCATAATGATGACCAATCTCTAAATAGTGTTTATACAACAATCGCCAACCTATGGTGAGACCCCTTACTAATGTATCACTCAACATGCTAGTGTGATAATCTCGCAATTACAAGATTTAAATATTTAAGTTGAAGCACAACTTCTTCTTTTGCTCTTGATATGTGATTTTCAATCTTTCCTAGATTAGATGTGTAAAGATCAAGGGAACTAAAGAGATATTAGTTAGATATGTATTTGAAAAAGTTATTAGCAAAATGAGTAAGTATAAAAGGTTGGGGATAGCTTGTATTTATTATAGGCGAGATAGATGGATCAAGAAAAGCAAATCCTAACCAATCTAAGGTTGATCCATCGACCATGGATCTCCTAGTTTTTGCTTTTACTTTGTTTGAATCTTGAGCGTTGTGTAACGACTATAATCTGCCCTCAACATCTTTTACAAACCATACCTCTGATTTTTTGACTTTTTAAAGTAACCCTTGACATCTATCAACATTACTTTTCAAAGCATGGAGGTGGTTTGGTGAAACATGTTTTCTTTCTATTTATGAAAACTCTTTGTCTCCTAACATCGTTACCTCCTACAAATAGAAAGAAACCAATCAAATACTTCCATTTTCAAGTTAAAAGTCCATCCAACTGATTATTTATTTGTTTAGTTCAATTGGGACTTTTACTAGTAAGTATTTTCCAAGAAAATTTAACTTGTTAAGTTTTAAGTTTTAATTAATTTTCTCTCTAATTCTAGTCAATTTCTTGATGTATCATGCTTTGATCTTTGTAGATGTTCTTTCATACTTGAGCTTTGAAGTCTTAAGTCTTTATCATATATTGCTTTGATCTATCACCTTTTCATATCACAATACGTTCCACTTGGTGATTGTTGTTCTTGATGATTTTCAATTCAGTTCAAAAGTCAGTGATTTATAATTCATTTTCCAAGTCTTGATCATTGTAGTTTTATTTATCATTTGATCTTTGCATTTGATTTTCCATTTTATAAGTCTTGTGTATAATAATTTTAATGCTTTGTGAATCATTAAGTGTATCAAGTGTTAAGTGACATGCCTATAGTATATGCATATCCTTAATCAACAAAAATTAAAAAAACTTAAAAATTCAAGACTTATCAATACAAGGCAAAAACTTTTGGATTTTAATATTTCATAATCTATTCTTAATCCTTGTTTTCCCAACACAAACATCACTCTATTAACTAAATGGTGGTGTCGTTCTCAAAAAAAAAAAAAAACTAAATGGTGGTGGAAACTTAAAGTAAACAAGGGATAAAGTTGCAAAGGCTATTCATGAGAATTATAGATGGTTGGTTTGGATTAAAAAGGCAACAACGGTGGTTTGGAAGAATACAGTCTCGATAAAATCGGAGTTGTGTAACGCAGATTTGGATATACATAGCAAAATAAAAGGGAGACATGGAAATAGTAGGGACATCTATTTTCGGATAGAATGCACGGTACTAGAAGGGGTTCTATGTGATAAATTATCGGGTCCGTTCAGAATTGTTAAAGGGTATAAAAGACAAGGTTGCTGATTGTTGTGAATATGTTGGAGGCTCTTTTAATTGTTAATGGATCTGGCTCAAACAACCATCAAACCACTATATGGAGCTTCAAAGTTTGGTAAATCGTGTGAATTTCATAATAAGGACGCACGGGGCACCCCCGTTGTCAATATCTACCATGCATGGTAACACGTGAAACACCACCCTGACCTGATTTCATAACGCGTGAACAATAAAACGCGTTGTAGCCATATCGTTGAGAGTGGAGCAAGATGGGTGTGGTGAGTGATGGACATTTCCACTAAAATCCATCACTGGTGATGGAATTTTGCTCGATGATGTGGCGTATGGTGATTGGATGTTGTGAGTGATGGAATTCCATCACTAGCAAGGCGCTCCTATCCCTTAATAGCAAACATAGATAATCACTGGAAGGTCTTTGGTGTTGAAAATAATTTAATCAAACAGGAAATTAATTATTTTATTATTAATTACCGAGTTATTGGCCAAACCAGTTTATTCCAACTTGAACAAACTGATTGAAGAAAGGTAGAAGGAGACTGTCCCGTTATCGGACGAATTTAAATAACATGCAAAAACTAAAACCAACCTGGCGATTTAAGAAACCGAGATTCTTGAACTGCACGGATGATTCCTGTCCTTAAAGGATTTTACGCGCTCGTATTGCTGTGAGCTGCAGCGTAAACTCCCAGGATTTAATGCAGAACTGATCTGGTATTCCAACAGCAATGGAAACCAGAAAACACAGAAGCTGGAAAAGAAACAGAAGCACAGAGATGACAGGCTGCGAAAATTAGAGTGTTTGAATGGGTAGCAGGAGGCCTTTATTTATAGGTTGAGATCATAACTGAGAATGAGAAAAACGGGGCATGGGATAACCATTATCACAAACAGATACGAATTTCTGGGTATATCCCATACGAATTCGAATTTCCTAGAGATAACCCCCACTGGTTTTGAATTCATCTCTATCCCTCTATCCCAGTTTTATCGCATTCGATCTCGATCCACAGCACTGAACCGGACCCCAGCTAAAAATAAAAGCTCCTCAGCTCCTATCGACCATGCGTACGTGCGAAGTGTAAAGTGCGCCTCAAACGCGTCCACTCGCGCCTCAAAAGCGCCCATTCGCGAGCTCGCGGCTCGGCTCGGCTCGGCGCGCGTGTGGGCTTGACCCACTTCTCAACCCATTTAACACTTTGGAGGCCCATAAGGGGTAATCCCTTATAAGGCACTCAACTTTCACCTCCCCCACCAATGTGGGATGGAGGAAACATACCAACTTGTATGTTCCTCATTAATATTTACAACAATCCCCCACCAAGTTGGAATGTTTCCTCTCACTTAGACAGATGATGTCACTAGGTGTCACGAAGATTAAACCCAGTTTATGTTGATAAACAAGAAGAGACAGATTCGATGGTGTCCTATGGAATTAAACCATTAACCTGATAGCCCCCTTCGGTTTACCCCCACACATCACCGGCCGACTTTGCGTTCTCACTGAGCGCGAATATGGCTGTGCGTTATAAACCCATTTCATGATCCTTTAGAAGACAAACCACTTATCTTCACTCGAGACGGCACCACCCCTAGATCATATAGGCAAAGTTTTACATCATCCACGTTGCTTGGATGCCTCCAAAACTTTGTTAAGAGCATTAGCTCACCCTTGTTCTCGGCAACGACGTACTATCATACCTCACATGGATCTACCAGAAATTGATAGTACCTTCTATCTTTAAGTGACTTTGTTTTTACCCATTAAACTTGAGAAATAGGAACACGAAGTTCAAGTTGGGTTTCCATCACTAACGATTCTATTGTGGTTTTAGACCCATGTCTCTCGCGGTATTCACTACCAAATCTCTCGTCGGAGGTTTAGTAAACGAATCAGCCAAGTTCTTACTCGTCTTGACATAGACAACCTTGATGGTACCACTTTCAAGAAGTTGTCTCACATAATTGTGTCGTAGACCTATCTGTCTTGACCTCCCATTATACACTGCGGTGTATACTTTAGATAGTGTGGTCTCACTATCACAATACATGGGAATATACGGCATTGGAACATCCCACAAACGGATGTCAATAAGTAGATCTCTAATCCACTCTGCTTCCTTACCAGCCGCAGCTAGTGCTATGAACTCAGCTTCCATAGTTGAGTGGGCAATACACGTCTGTTTCTTGCTCGCCCATGAAATTGCTCCTCTTGCTAGAGTGTAAATCCACCCACTTGTAGATTTTGAATCACTGGTGTGATCAATCCAGCTCGCATCAGAATAACCTTCAAGTATTCTGGAATTAGACGTATATGTTAGTTCTAAGTTACTGGTCCTTTTTCAGGTATCCAAGTACTCTACCCACTGCTTTCCAGTGTTCTGTCCCTGGATTGACAGTATACTGACTCAGTTTGCTTACTGCAAAAGCAATATCAGGACGAGTGCAATGTGTTGCATACATCATACTTCCAATAGCACTCGCATACTCCAGTTGAGCCACTGCTCTTCCTGAGTTCACATTAAGTTTCACACTTGGATCAAATGGGGTATTAAACTCTTTAATGTTCAAGTGTTGAAACTTAGTCAGAATTTTCTCTATGTAATGAGATTGACTTAGATAAATCTGACTTTCAGTTCTTTTCACCTTGATCCCAAGAATGGTATCAACTTCTCCTAGATCTTTCATCTTAAAGTTCGAGGACAGATATTTCTTAGTTTCAGAAATACCTTCAAGGTGAGTGCTAATGATCAACATATCATCAACATAGAGACAAATCACGACTGTATAACCGGATTCGCATTTAGTATAGATACACCTATCAGCACTATTGTGTCGAAACCCGAAAGCAGTCAGAGTGGTGTCAAACCTCTCATGCTACTGTTTAGGAGCTTGCTTCAAACCATAAAGAGATTTAATAAGTCTACACACTTTGTTCTCTTGTACAGGCATCACTAACCCTTCTGGTTGCTCCAAATAAATCTCCTCATTTAGATACCCATTTAAAAACGCAGTCTTTACATCCATTTGATGGATGTACAGCCCTTTCAAAGCAGACACCGCTATTAGAGTTCTAATAGAGCTAATTCTAGCCACAGGTGCATAGGTATCAAAATAGTCGATCCCTTCTCTCTGCCTATACCCTTTAGCAACTAATCTCGCTTTATAGGCAGAGATGGATCCATCTTGATGATACTTCCTTTTGAAAATCCATTTGGATCCAATGGGTATTTTTCCCTTGGGTAGATCAGCTAACTCCCAAGTTCCATTTCCCATAATGGAATCCATTTCATCATTGACCTCTTCCTTCCACAAAGGAGCATCTCTTGATGACATTGCTTCGCTGAAAGTTTTATGATCATCATCCAAATTAACAGCAAAAATGACCTCTCTCATCACTTTCTTTTGAGTTCCCTCAACCAGGTAAGAAAAGAAATCATCTCCATAACTTTTCTCTTTTCTAACTCTAGTACTTTTCCTCGGTTCTTCAACTATTGGTGAAGGTTGAACTCGTTTTTTAGAAGTACTAGAAGATGGGGTGTAATTTGAGTTTTCATCATCTCTAGAAAACTTGTTCTCAAAGAATTCCACATCTCTGGATTCTACAACTGTACCTGATTCGTCATCCAACAACCGGTAAGACTTACTTTGCGGAGCATATCCAATGAATACACTCTTGTAAGCTCGTTCTCCCAGTTTGAGTGTCTTTGGATCAGGTACGCGATAATAGGCAAGACACCCCCAAACCCTCAAATACTCTAGGTTTGTTTTCTTCCTTTCCACAACTCATATGGGCTCGTAGGTATCACACGACTAGTGATCCTATTGTGAACATAACAAGCGGTTAACACAGCTTCCCCTCACATATTACGAGATAGACCCGATTGATTTAACATACAGTTAGCCATCTCTACCAAGGTTCGGTTCTTTCTCTCAGCCAAACCATTTTGTTGGGGAGTATATGGTGCAGTTCTCTCATGTATGATGCCTTCTTCTTCGCAGAATGCATCAAATCTTCGGTTAAAGTATTCTCTGCCTCTGTCCGAGCGAAGAATTTTAATGCGTTTCTCCTTTTGTTTTTCAACCTCAGCCTTATATTTTTAAATGCCTCAAAAGCTTCGTCTTTTTAATGCAATAAATGAACATATAAGTATCAGTTGAAGTCATCGCAGAAAGTGATAAAGTATCTCTTACCCCCACGAGTAAGGACTCCATTCAGTTCACAAATATCTGAATGAATTAGTTCTAGTAGTGATGTATTACGTTTATGGACACTTGGAAAAATGTTTCTTTGTGAATTTTGATTTCACACAAGTTTTGCATTTTTCAAAGTCTTTATCTTTTAATTTCAATAAACCTTTAGTTTGCATTTTCTCAATGCTTTTAATATTTGTATGAGCTAAATGTTTATGTCATAAAGAAATTGAACAAGCGATATAATCAGAAGACATAATTTCATTCAAATCAAAACCAATTGCATTACATTGATAAAAACTATCACTACCACTATCAGATATCACTATCACTTTCATTCCCAAACCCATTAATCACTGAAACGCCACCTTCATCCAAGTCTTCTTCTTCATCAATTCCATCTTCATCTAGGTCAAGGTGATACATTCCACCCGTGTTCTTTGCTTGACCCACATAGATGTCATTTAGAGAAAACTTCACACGAAGATTCTTGAGAACCAGCTTGTACCCATTTCGATCAAACTTATCAGCAGAAACAAGACCCTTTGTGATACCAAGAACATGCAACACGTCCTGAAGGGTAACCGTTTGACCATCTTTAAAGTTTAGTTGCACTGTGCCTTTACCACGAACTTCCACTCGATGTCCATCAGCACATACCACCACTGTTCTTTGAGGAACAGGACCATAAGTAAGAAACGAGCCACGATTCCCACAAACATGAACAGTGGCTCCATAATCCAAAAACCATCCTCTACATGCCATAACGCGTGTATATTGAGAAAGCATGTTAACATCTCCAAGACCCACATTAGCCACTAGATTGGTGACTTTCTCAATATCAACAGCACTTGTAGAACCAACCGTAGATCCAAATTTCCTTTGAGAGCACTCTCCGGCATAATGCCCGGTTTCTCCATGATGTGCGTGAATTAAATATATTTTTATTATTATAATTTTTGTTCACACAGATTAGGTTTTAAAATAGTTTTTACTTAAAACCAACTACACACACATAGGGCAAGTGTACCCGTCAGGTGGTAGTATAGTTCACTGGTAAGAACCGGATATCAATCCATGGACTCGGTGTCTCAGTACTAAATTTTCGTTACTTTTAAACCTGTTTCGATCAATGAGTTGATTTCTTGATTGTTTTTAAACTATCATGCAAGGATAAAAATTAACTAAATGAATTAACAAGAACAATATCTAAGAAAGGTTTCTTGAATTAAGTATCCACTAATAAACATATGACAACTTTTAAGGAAAACTAATGGTGATGCAAGTCTTAGAATCAACTAAGTTTCCAATCAAGGTCCCCTAGTTTTATAAATCTTGGGAAAATTATAATGAACAACATTTTAATCACCTAAGATTCATTCTTTAAGTTCTCTTGCTAAATTGATGTTAATCTTTAATAATGAGTTAATTGTTAATCAAAACTCCTAACTCTACAAATTAAGGAAAAGTAACATGAACAACACATTAATCACCCTAACTTGGTTTCAAGTAAATGATATCTTCAACAAGCTCTTGACATGAATCACAAGCATGGTCATGCTAAACAACAACTTTGGCCTAAATCATCAATCCAACATGGACACAAACCATAGAATTCATATAAACATTCATAAGATCTTTACAAATCCAAATGCAAGAATTCATACTCATATTCAAATCACCATCCTAATCATGTTAGCAATTACCATTCCTAGTTTCATGCTATGAATCAAATCAATCAACTAACAAGATTCAATAATCATAATCTCTACATGGGCTTTCCAACACTACATGTAAATTTTTATGATCAAACATTCAAGAATAATAACTTTAAACATGAACATGAATTCCAAGAAACTTGAATAAATACCATCATGGAGATTAACATACAATAATCACCACATCTATTTCCATATTCTCAAGTGTTCATTAGCTTCAACAAAATTCAAACAACACAATTGTTTAGCCTAGAAGGCTCATGATAAGACAAACATAAAGTAATATGGATTGTGAATGAATAACAAGTGAAATACTAGTGTTTAAGACAAGGTAATTAGCTAAATGAGTTGGATTATCAAGTGATACAACCTCCTAAAGGTTCCTTCTTCAATCTCCAAGCTTACAAGATCAGCTTCTTGAGAGAGAAATCCACCCAAATGCTCCAACTCCTCTTCAAATGAGCTGAATTCACGTATTTAAGCTACTGGGCATTTGGCACGGTCGTGCTTGGTAAGTGTTAGGTGCCTTTCTGAGTTGTTGACCAAGTTTGATGCCAAATCCGGAAAGATCCCGCTAAAATTTCCCCGAGGTGGCACGACCGTGCCACCATTTGGCACGGTCGTGCTTATCGACATCGCACTCGGACATGACTAAGTTGAACTCGGAAACTAGCTGATCAGAGCCTGTGATTGCATGCGCACTGTCGTGCTTGGGGTTGGCACGGTCGTGCCAAGTGTTGATTTGGCTCGGATTGTGCAGTCTTATGATAGTGCTTGTGATATTGCCGACTTCTTGATGCTTGGCATGGTCGTGCCAATGGTTGGCACTGTCGTGCCATATCTGGCAATTTGGCAGAAATGTTCCATTTTTGCTCCAATTTGCTCCAAAAGCCTTTGTTTCTTTACCGGGCCGAAGCCCGGACCTGTATTTTCACAAATAACTCAAATGGGTATCTAAATCAATGAAAACACAACGAATTTCCGCATTAATGGGGGATATTTGACGTTTAAAATATGTATAAATTCTATGCATCACTCCACAAACATGACATTTACCCGATCTCTTTGGTTGATGGTTGGTCGTTTGATGTGACTTTTTGAATTCCTTTTTCTTTGGTGCTGTAAACTTTCTATTCTTTGATGCCCCTTTTCCCTTTTGCCCAGATCCTCCAACAATATGATTCACACTCGATCCGACTTTACCTCTTTTGTCCCTGTTGCGCGTTTCCTCCTCAATTTGAAGGTGCTTCAACAGTTCATCCAAAGAGGGTAGTCCTCAGACTTGTGCATCATTCTCTTTGAGAAATCTTTCCAAGTAGGTGGAAGTTTTGCAATAATGACCCCTACTTGAAAATTTTCTGGCAGTGGAATAGAAAGCGCTGTCAATTTGTTAACAAGAACTTGGAGTTCATGCACTTGCTCCAGGATTGACTTGTCATCAACCATTTGAAAGTCTAAGTACTTGGAAATAAGGTATTTGTTAGTACCTTCTTCATGAGCCTTGTACTTATCTTCCAAAGTTTTCCACAATTCTCTAGCACTTGTTACCGGCGCGTATAAGTCATAGAGACGATCTGAAAGAGAATTCTTGATATGGCCAAGGCAAAGATCTTCAGCTTCCTTACGGACAAGTCTTTGCTTAGCCAAATCTTGATTCGGGACCTCTCCAGCCTCAAGAGGAGGGTCATCAGGGATTGCGGGCAAGCTTGGATCAAGGATATAGTAGAGTTTCAGCACAATGAGCATGAACTTAACCTTGTCCGCCCAACGGGTATAGTTCTGGCCATCGAATCTGTCCAACTTGACAAACTCTTGATTCATGAATCTCAGATTAGCTGTTGGTAGTTCACCGTCCATTATTTCTGTTGATTAAACACAAAAACTAAAATCCTTTAAGATTGTTGAAAACAATTTAATCAAACAGAAAATTAATTATTTTATTATTAGTTACCGAGTTATTGGCCAAACCAGTTTATTCCAACTTGAACAAACTGATTGAAGAAAGGTAGAAGGAGACTGTCCCGTTATCGGACGAATTTAAATAACACGCAAAAACTAAAACCAACCTGGCGATTTAAGAAACCGAGATTCTTGAACTGCACGGGTGATTCCTGTCCTTAAAGGATTTTACACGCTCGTGTTGTTGTGAGCTGCAGCGTAAACTCCCAGGATTTAATGCAGAACTGATCTGGTATTCCAACAGCAATGGAAACCAGAAAACGTAGAAGTTGGAAAAGAAACAAAAGCACAGAGATGACAGGCTGCGAAAATTAGAGTGTTTGAATGGGTAGCAGGAGGCCTTTATTTATAGGTTGAGATCATAACTGAGAATGAGAAAAACGGGGAATGGGATAACCATTATCACAAACATATTCGAATTCCTGGGTATATCTCATACGAATTCGAATTTCCTAGAGATAACCCCCACTGGTTTCGAATTCATCTCTATCCCTCTATCCCAGTTTTATCGCATTCGATCTCGATCCACAGCACTGAACCGGACCCCAGCTAAAAATAAAAGCTCCTTGCGACAATGCGTACGTGCAAAGTGCGCCTAAAACGCGCCCATTCTCGAGCTCGTGGCTCAGCTCGGCGCACGTGGGCTTGACCCACTTCAACACCCATTTAACACTTTGGAGGCCCATAAGGGGTAATCCCTTATAAGATACTCAACTTTCACCTCTCCACCAATGTGGGATGAAGAAACATACCAACTTGTATGTTCCTCATTAATATTTCCAACATTTGGTGCTTACCTAATCAAAAAGGAACTTGCAGCAGTCTCGGAAACGTCCTATGCTCGCGAGAAATTTGAATTTAACAATCCCCCCCCCCCTCCCTTAAGATTAACTACCTTGTATAACATGAGTATTATATGCTCAAATGTGGTATTCGACAAGACAACACAAACCATCTCCTAGTCAGCTACATGTTTTCAAAGGCAATCTGGTGGCAAGTATGTTATTTGGGTTTGGTCTAAATACCGATTCCAACTCCATTAAAGAGCTACTTAATTTTGCATCATTAGCGAATGGCTCATAGGTCATAAAGAAAGTGATTTGTGCTATTATGTTAACAACTTTATGGATGATCTGGAAGGCAAGAATGAGAAGGCTTTCGAAAACAAACCAATGCCAATGTTTAAGGTGGTGGAGGATATCAAGGGGTTCACATTTTTTGTAGGTGAATCTAGAATGCAAATGTTAGATTAGCCAGTATGGTGTAATTTCAATTTCGAATAAACCAGGTGTATCTTGTTGTTTGGCTCTTCGAGCGGCACAATGGAAGTTGCTATATATACATGAGGTGCTAATAGTATGTTTATGTATTTCCAAAACCATACTTAATGCATTAGGATAATGTTAGAATGAGTTTTGTTTATAAGTATTTGTTTTAGTAACTTGTTGCCAAATGAGAATAACACGGGCTGTGTGATCTTACCACTAGCCCATGTGATGACCATCTAATAAAATGTTTGGAAATAAAGTATCCTAAGAAAAAAATTGTATCTGATATGTGTGACTAGTTGTTACATGTATATCCTAGATCCAAATAGGTGCAATTTGTCCTCTATGCGTAGTCGTTTAAGCCCCACTCTTGGGTGTTTTGTGTCATATGGCTGCTCAGTCAACAAGGAGATTTATTGGGTGTTCTTACAAAATAGGCGTAGTGGGGATGTGGACATTATGTTAAAAGGGTGTAAAGAATTAAATAAAAATAAAAAAAACAAAAAAATACTATTTAACTAAAACATCAAAGATTAAATGTGATTGGCCCTTCAAATCTTCTCCAAGCATGATTTCAAACACGCCAAAATATCAAAACTCAACAAAGTGAAATGACGCCAAAACATCAGAACTCAACAAACACGCCCACGGGGGTGGGGTGTTTGGCATGGTGGGGCGTGATTGGCTCCAAAAAACGCAACATTCCCATTACGGGTGGTAGAAGTTCATAATTTGGTGTTTATTTGACATCATTGCATCACACTTGAGATTGAAGTTATGATAAAGTGCATTAAAGCTTTGAAAGTGTATTTTGAAAATGAATGTGGATTTTGGTACAACTATGAATATTGTACTTCAGTCATCATTATTTTTAAATAAATTCTCCTCTAAAAGTGTTGCATATTAGCCTAGCAAGTAGCAACACATTTTGTAAACACTCGCACTGAATTTTATTCAAATAAAAAGTAAAAAAAAAAATATCAACAAACAAAACTAACACCAGTACACAGTACTCCCCGTTTAAACAGGCAACAACTAGTAGTGGGAAAAAGCTTAAAAAGCTGACTTTGGTGTTTAAAATGTAAATTGCCAAAGGACTTAATTTGACCCTCAATCCATGTCTACCATTCCACCGTCCAAACTCGCCACTGAGTTCACCAACTCGTTCTCCGAGTCGACTCACTTCACGTTTCAACCACACTGCCAGGTTGCCAAGCTGAAGTTGCAATCAATGGTCTAGTGTGCCACCCCAGCATCAAGCATCCGTCGTTTTCTTCCACCCTGTACCCATCGCCGCCCGCGAACAAATCCAAAAGCATACTCGCTTGCTTAAACGCGTTGGATCCAAGATGCACCGGGTTGAACCCGGCCGAGTTCATCCGTGTTCGCCACTGAGTCAGCGTCTCATGCCGTTCGACTCGGTCGGTACCTTCACAAGCCACCACGTTACATATCTGGCGACCTAAATATACTTCCGACATCTCCAAATCTAAACTGTTGGACTGAGTCAACGCGGAACTCTCCAACGAGTCAAACATTGTTGAGTAGTAATGTAACGCCTCGTTAAACCTGTCTAGAAAAACGGCGTCGTTGTGATTCGATTCCTGTTCCACAATAGTCACTATCTTGGGTTTCATTTCTTTCATAGAATTCAACACTTTGTCAACAGCCCCTGGCCGTGCGAGAAGGCGGTGAAGCTCGAAAACCGAGTTCACCGCCACCACTTCCTCATCCGTTGCACGGATATCGAGCATCCCAGCGTCGATATCTGCCAACGAATTAGCCACAAAACCTCTAAACTCGAATTCGACCCCAATCGTGTCGGCTAATTGAGCTAGTTTCCATCCGACTTGTTGCAAGGCGTCAGTATTATCCGGTTGCGGCGGTCCAATACCAGTTAAACGAAAAGTCGGTGGACCGCCGTTTCGCAAAGCAAGTGCTTGCATAAGCGCTGGCCATTGCATACCTTGATTTAAACTGAAATCAATAACATGGACGCGTGTAGCGCCCGCGAACGCTTCCAGAATCGCTTGATTCGCCGTGAAGTGAGCGAATTTGAGGTACGGACAACTCTCGTAAAAATGCATATGTAAATCCACAAGCGACTCTCGAGGGTAGATCTTGTAAATTCGCTGAGCCAGAGCGCCGGCGAAGTACCTTGCGACTTTCGCCATCGCTCCGGCCTGCGACGCCACCAAAATCCCGACATGTTTAACCAAAGCATCCGCGATTTTCATGTTATTTTGTTGTACGGCTTCAGCAGACGCCATGAGCGTGTGCACCAATCGTATACCGGTTTCTTGTGAATCCACAAGCACCACCGGGCGTGGTGACTCTGGGGGTACATCAATTATTTCATCAGATCCAGCGGATTTTTTCGCTTAATTCCATTTCTACCCTCCAACGACTCCTCGGTGGAGCTAGTACCGTAAATAGCTCCACCGGCGATCGCACGCAAGTCGTACGGATCATCATCGTACATATTACTCGTCTGCTGGCTATTAGTTACATTATTATTGGAGAAATCAATCATAGTAGTAGAAGAATCGCCAGGAAGAGTGATATCGAAATTGGCAGAAGACGAAACCACATCCGAACCGGTGTTGTTAATCTCAGAAAGCATACTCTGATACCAACCCGAAAGATCAGACGGGTTGTAATGAACAGTATCAGCCAGCTGTAAAACCCCATCTTCACCCATCACCATTTCAAGCTGCTCAAGCTTCTGAGCTACATCAGCCATGTCCGTTGATTTAACCTTATAACCCAATACTTCTAACAGCTCGTCCATTCCTCCAGAATCTGGCAACGTCTGGGTTAGATCTTTTGGCTTTGCTGGAGGACTTGATGATGAGGTTTTGGTTTCTTTCTTACGCTCACGACCTCTCTTCATGGTTTTTGAGAAAGTAAATGATTAGGGTTATGGTTTGGTTTGCAGAAGTTGTTGGTGTGTCAATTGGTTGAAGAAAGATGGATGAAATGAAGAGGAGATTGGGTGTTTAAAAGTAGGAGGAGTAATAGATGAATCTTGTTGTGGTTTTGGAAAGCAGGGGCTCGTGACGGGTGGGGCTCGAGCTTCAAGAGAGGAAGACAGGATGAACCGGAGAAGAAGATAAGGAAGAGGCTGCCACACCGCTTGATAATAATAATAATAATAATAATAATAATAATAATAATAATACAATACTATTTCTCTTTCCTTTCCTTTTTAGTAACCCTATTATTACTCCAGTTTTGGTCACTAATTCATTATCATACATACAAACTGTTAACCTTTGTTTATAACATATAAAACTAATATCTTATTTCTAGTTTGTACAAGTCCCAATTTACAAATTTTCTATAAAAAGGCAGAATAACTGTGACCAGTAAAACTTTCATGATAACTAAAAGTGTCGGCTATTTGTCAACTTTTGAATCAGTAAGTCTTGGATCAGTAATATGTTTGAACCATTAAGTGTTAAACCAGTAAGGGATCTAAATTATTAAGAGACAGTATAATGTTTAATCATTCAGAGGCAAATGTTTGACCAATTCAGAAAAGATGGCTTAACCATCCAGACTCAGTATAATGTTTAACCATTCAGAGGTAAACGTCTGAACCATTCAGACATCTGCTCGTAAAACAAACAGCCTAAATCATTAAGTGCTGAACTAGTAAAAGGTTTGAACTATTAAAAGCTGAAACAAACAGCCTCTGAATCTCTATCCGTTAGGATAGATAAGCTGTTTCTAAGAGACTCTCGACTCCAAAAACTTTATCTGCATAGAAATAAACCAAGGTAAAATTAAAAATATTGTATTGGTAAGCTAATAATAACGCCAATATAAAGTTGTCCACTTGATGGTCTTTTAAAGAGAAGGTTTTATGTTTAAACCTGGGTAAGATTATAATTATAATTTATAATAAAAGAAACATTTGCCTTTAAAAAATAGGCTAACAATAGTAAAAAGATGCAACAAATAAACAGTTAATGTTATACATGTCACTTCTGGACTGTAATATTTTATGTAATTAACTCTTAATAATTATTTAAACACAATTATTGTTTTATGTTACATGATACCATGAGAAGATACAAAAGGTTCCTTTACTATAATAATGTTTGTCATTTCCTTGAATGAATTTAAAAAAGTTATCTTCTTTACATCCTCTATAAGTAACATGCAACGGGGACAACGATTAGGACTTTTGAAAATTATCATTAGTGACCTTATAGTATTAGAGGTTGTTCAGAAGTGGTTTTGTGAAAGTTGAGGGGGGTGAATGGAAAATAGAAGGATTGGGTGGCATAAAAAAGATGCGTGGCTGCACCGCAATGCATATGTAGACTGACTGATGCTGATGCGATGCCCCTTCCCTCCCTACATGCACTTTCGAGCCCATAATGACCGTACACCATTTTATAAAAGGTTTAACGTGGTAGGCCTCATCCTTTCTTTACAAATGAGATATGTTTCGTTTCTTCCCACGCGCGTCTTCTACTCGTCTTATTTCCACGCGCCTGTTCCTCAAAATAAGAATACTCATATGACATATCTATCCCCTTGTAATGTCTTGAGAAAAGAAATATCGATACATGTTACAATATTAACAGCAATTTATGCTACTCACAATAGTTATTGACTCATGATAATTCTTGATGTTACATGATATCTTAACTCTTATAGTTGAAAGATTCTCACAATGTACAACATTTATATACTAAGATGCTTGCTATATGCTTATAAGTATACCTCAAAGTTTTATCTCAAGATTTTAAGAAAAGTTTTATCTCAAAAGTCCAATGTCGCCTATATACTAAGATGCTTGCTATATGCCTAGAAGTGACAAATTGATTACTACGCATAATGTGAGTGTTGGTGATATTCAACAAGAACGCCTCTCATCAACTTTCGAGTGAGATCACACATCACTGTTATCGAAATACTGCAAAACATAAGTCGTTGGCTTCACCGCAGCAAGAAGGGTCTTCTTGTAACTACTATCCAGTGTGATGATAAGTATCACCATTTTAATATCAAATATTGTAACGTGTGAAATATGAGTGACTACGTATAAGTGAAAAAATTGTGTTAGCTCATCATTGTATATTTATATCAGGTGGATTAGGGTTTTGAAGTAATTATCGTGTGGTTGTGAGCCCGAATAAAGTTATACTCGCATTGGAGGAGGTGAACAATCCTATTATTATGTTGTACATTTTTACCACGTAGGCGTAACATCATTTTGGACCAGCTTGACTTATGTTCACCAAATCTAGTCGGGTCAAGTCAAATATTATAGGTTTACAAGTCGATTTTGAGTCATACCAGTTCAACTACAAAACTTTTTAAATCAGCACGCTATCAACTTTTAAAAAAATAAATAGTTAATTATTATATGTCTTCACAACAACTATGACGATAAGACTTTATGATACAACAAATAAAGTTAATATCAATTATAATGTCAAGATTTTAGATAAATTGTTTCTGCAGTTTCTTTATCAATTAGTCGCTAGTGTTAATTTGTATTTGTATTTGACATGAATCTTTTTTTCGACTTAATGAATCTTGGAGGCTAAAAATTTTGTGTTGTCATGTTAACGTGTATTTTATAATATAAAGAGTAAATTACTATTTTAGCCTCTGTGGTTTAATCAGTTTAATCATTACAGTCCAAAAAAAAATATTTTAACATATTAGACCATAAAGTTGCATTTTATAACGATTTTGGCTCCTAACACTAACCATGTTACTTTTTTCTACCTAAGTTTAAGGGTATTATTGTCTTTTTATAGCTTAGGGGCTATTTATGTAAGTTATAAAGTTCTTTTAATATTTGTATTTGTGATTTCTTAATTTTTTATTTCTTTATTTCACGATTATTATTTAAAAAAAATACATTTTAAATATACAAATAAATACATATTTTTGTAACAATTTGTTTTTCTAAATGTTGTTTTAAACATTTGTTTTTTAACCTATTTAAGATCGTATCTTTTTAAACTGTTTGTTTTTAAAATCGTTCTTTTTTAAGTCCTTGATATTTTTCTAAATTGAATATTACCATTCTTTACAAAATCATTTGTTTTTAAACAATTTATTTTTTAAAGTCGTTCATTTTTGCAACCGTTTATTTTTAAAGCGTTCTTTTTAGAACCGTTTTTGTAAAGCGTTTCTTTTATTTTTAAAGCTTTATTTGAGTCGTTTATCCTCTTTAAAATCCTCCATTTTTTGGACTGTTTGATTGTTCGAAACTGTCACACCCCGACCCGCAGCGGAAAAGGTGATCGGGGCATTATTGGGTTTCATCAAAGCTCATGAAATTTATTATAACGTTTCATATTTATTATTACAATTTAAAGGGAATCATACAATCATGATTACAACATGTTCTACACATCTTTCTAGACTTCATTATTTTCTTCTAAGGCATTTCCTATGTTTTGCTTGCTTCATCCTGTTCACCTGTATCATGTGTAAAAATGGTTTTTGGATCAACAAAAAGTTGGCGAGTGAATCCTATGAAAAACATTTGAACAAATTTATTTAATTGATTATAAAATAAAGTGCATAACCACATATGAGTAAATATAGATGTAAACTTATTCACAAAACACTTAATATTAAATAATGCACACACACATACAATAATAGCTTGTTTTGAGGCACGCGTTGTTCAACTCGTCTCCCACGAGGAACTGATGGGCCTAATGAATGAGGTTTGAGGCACGCGTTGTTCTACGAACTGATGGGCCTAATGAATGAGTTTTAAGGCACGCGTTGTTCAACTCGTCTCCCACGAGGAACTGATGGGCCTAACAAATAATTTGCATACAACTTGACAATATGTAATACATAACTACAACCAATATTTACATTCTAAGTTTAAATCATAATATGGTATGGCATGAGTTTGAATAAACGAATTAGTTTTAAGCGACACATGATACACCCCAAAACGTGTAATAAAAAAGGGAGTTGTAAGATTCACTCACAGTGGTTGCTTTTCTTGGATTGATGATGAATGCGCACGAAATTGGATTTAACCACGAGAGAAAACTAACCTAGATAATAACATAACGGTTCGGTAAATAAGCGGATTTTATTAATCAATTTTAGTAGGATTTTTGGATATATTTTTGTGAATTTAAAGCTATTTTCTAACTTTAAAAATGTTATTTTTAAGTATTTTTAATTGATTTTTAATTTAAATAAATAAATAAAAATAATAATAAAAATGTTGATTTTTGACCATTGACCGTTGACTTGTTGACCGGTTCGGTCGGTTATATGTGTGCGCTGGGTGAGACTCGAACCCGTGACCTCCCGTACGCGTGCACGCAGCTCTACCAACTGAGCTACGTGTCTAACCCGAAATATTTCTGTTTTTAATTATATTTATAAACTAATTAAGTTAATCCGAAAATCATTTATTTTAAAAAGGATTTAATGTATCGACTCGGTGCTCTCCACAGGTCTCGAACCCGGGACCTGTGGTTTAGTTTGGCACACAGTCCACCGCTGGACTGTGCGTCTAACTTGGTAAATATTCTGGTTTTTATTATACTTAACGTCTTACTGTTGTGGATCCGGTTCAGTTTAAAAAAAAAAGACATTTTATTACAGCGAAGGTGTGTGTGTCAAGGATCGAACTCGGGACGTATGCATATTGTTTGCACACAGTCCACCGCTGGACTGTGTGTCTAACCCGTTCATAATATTGATTTTAATTAATCTTATATCATACACGACTTCGTCTTCTTTGTTCAAAACACAGACAACGGTTAACCATGCTGTTACTTGATTAATTCGGTTAACGAATAATATGAACAATTGAAAAGTATTGAACAGAAGGGTTTGGGGAAAGAAAGTACCGAACAGATTGTCTTCTTCAGAAATCCGGCAACGATTCGTCGGCTCTGTTTTGGTGACCTTCGGCTGTTATGATCAATTAACAGTTTGGAGGGATTAGATGTGAAATCGAACTACTGAGTAACGATTATTAGTAGGTTTGAATGATCATACCTTTTAACAGCGAGTTTCCGAGAATTTCAGAAGTTTTCCGGCGAAAACAGAAAATCCGGCAACGTCGTCTGGAATAGATTCTGGGTGATGGAGTGATATTAGAATTTGTCCAATAATGGAATGAAACAGAAAAAGTCAAGGTATTTACCGTGTAGATGAAAGTCTCGGTTTTCCGGCGACTTGCAGAGAATTCAGGCGAGTGAAATTTCTTGCGACAGAGATTCTTCAGAGGTTTAAGGTGAGTGGGGGTGATGTCAGTATGAGCTCCAAGATCTTATGTTTGGGTAAGCAGACGGGATGAAATGAACTCGGTTTTCCGGAGATAATTTCCGGTTGATTTACAGAGAAATCCGGCGACTTGCGGCGAAGTTTTCTGAGCAAAAATGGAGAGTGTAAGTTGGATAGATTCGTGAGCTCAACTGATGAACAAAGTATAACCCGGATCTGAATTATGTTTTCGGTTTCGACGGGAATTATGATAATGAATGAAATTGATTGGATTTTTCGGTTATAACCGATGTTGCTGTAAATGCAACCGTTAAATCCAAAAGAAAACGGCAAAGTTTGACGAATTTGTCGGGATTTCCGGCGAGATTGATTTGGGGCGCAAAGCGCAGTTGGGTTTGATTTCCAATTTTATTTTAAGTATTAATTGTTTTAAATAATCAACAAGAAACACAAGTGGCGGAGTGGTTGGGCGAGTGTGAGTTAAATCGCTAAGCTTATATCTAGCTGACCCGGGTTCGAAACCCGGCTTCAGCATTTTGTTTTTATTTCATTATTTTTAATAGATTTTCAATTATAAATTTTATATTCTAATATACTTATTAATTATGTATCGTTTAAAATTAATTTGAGCATTAAATATGCAACAAATTTTTTAACTGGTTGTTCGGTTAATAAACGAAGCGGGTTTGGTTAATCCGTTTTTGACGGATGTTACAGTATCCCCTACTTTTAGAAATTTCGTCCCGAAATTTAAGTAGTGGCATGTTTGTCTAAAAAAGATGGTGTTTAATTTGACAGTTACATACTTAGAAAGGAGTAAGAGTTTAAATTTTTGTTTGAGGCGGTAACGTTCCTTGTAAGGGTGGAGTACCCTGCTTCAGGAATCGCTTTTTGATGCCTATGATAATGAATATTGATAAACATAGTTGATTGACTAAATATGATGTCATGCGCAAGAGTTTTGATATGTTTGGAAAGATAAGGTTATATCCTAAAACAAAACTTCTAATACTAAAACCTACATGGAACTTCTCATAACCGCCTGACAATGCCTCTGATCCTTTGGCAAGAATACTTATATATAGGAAGTACCAGCGGCGTATCCACCATATTCTTGTCAAATTTTCATTGGTTTTATCAGTAAGTTATGATTGGTTCTATGATGTGACTCTAGAACATAAATAAACATAACAACCAATGTCTGAGTTCTAATTCTGGTAGTATACATGTTTGAATGGTGACAGTACCTCTCTCATTTGTTATGATGGAGAGGTTAGTCTATGTAGAAATAGAACACAATCCAATTTCTTTAGATGATGAGATGATATGAATGCTAAATCAGTGAGTATAACACAAACTTCAACCAAGACAATACTAAATCCTACATGGAACTTCTCATAACCGCCTGATAATGCCTCTGATCCTTTGGCAAGAATACTTATATATAGGAAGTACCAGCGGCGTATCCACCATATTCTTGTCAAATTTTCATTGGTTTTATCAGTATATGTTTTGTCCTATGTGACTCTATAACATATACAAACACAACAACCAAAGCTTGAGTCTTAATTCTGATAGTATAAATGTTTGATTGACGACAGTATCTCTCTCGTTTGTTATGATGGAGAGGTTAGTCCTTGTGGAAGTGAGACATAGCTCAACTATTTAAATGATGAAATTGAAATACGTTGAGATGTATGATGATGTAAATGCTAAATCAGTGAGTATAAAACAAACTTCAACCAAGACATTACTAAATCCTACATGGAACTTCTCATAACCGCCTGACAATGCCTTTGATCTTTTGGCAAGAATACTTATATATAGGAAGTACCAGCGGCGTATCCACCATATTCTTGTCAAATTTTCATTGGCTTAATACATAAATAAACACAACAACCAAAGCTTTAGTCTTAATTCTGATAGTATACATGTTCGAATGATGACAGTACCTCTCTCGTTTATTATGATGGAGAGGTTAGTCTATGTAGAAGTGAGACACAACCCAACTTCTTTAAATGATGACACTGAAATATGTCGTGAAGTATGATGATATGAATGTTAAATCAACGAGTATAAAACAAAACTGAAATAGTAATTCGCATTAAGATTCTTGGATAAATTTCCAATTTATAATTGAGATACGTGAGAATTGAGATAAAATAAAGGAAAAACATAAAAACTAAGCGGTTGGAGTTGAATCTTGATTTTTGGTGAAGAAGACTAGTTGGGTGGTTCGTTTGGGCCGTCATTATCTTCAACAGAATTGGCGTTGATGTTGCAGACTCTTCCTCTTGCTGGTGGCCTAGTGGTTAGGTTTTCTTGATTTGCTTGGTTAACTGGGTTTGCTTGAGCTTGGGCGTTTATGATGTTAACCAACCGAGGGCACGTGTTTCTAAAGTGGGTAGGGTCGCCACAATTAAAACAAGCTCGAACATAAGGAAACACGGGATATTGGGGTTGTTGATATGTTTGAATCATGTTTTGAGTAGGGTGAGGTTTGGTTTTGAGAGGTGCGGCAAGCCTTGCTCAAATGACCATAGCGTCCACAATTCACACATAGTCGACACGGTAAGGTAGATGGATGGTGATAAAAAAGGTGTTACATTGAGGGTGAGGTCCAAGGTAAGGTTTCTTATTTGGGTAAGTTGAGTTGGGTGCTACTTGGTGATTGGGATAGCTTGGAGGGGTACGGCTTGTGAGACAGGTTGATTGCGTTGGGTGACAGCGAAAAGTTTCCCATCTCATTTTCTCTTAGAAATGGGTTGAGAAGGGATTCGGTTTGGGTGGAGTTTGAGGTTTCAGTTGATGCTTTATCCTTCTTCTTCTCCTCCTTGAAGTCCTTATTTCGTATGCGGTTCTTGTGAGCTCTGTAGCTAACTCCATTGCTGCTTCCAAAGTTGCAGGTGTGGTACTTATTACAGAGTCTTGAATTTTTTAAGGAAGGCCTCAAATGTAATGCTCGATCAAACGGTAGAGGGGAGTGAACAAGTTGGGAACCATTTGATTTAACTCGAGAAATCTCTTGTTGTATGTGGTGTGATCGCCTTCCTTTTGTTTCAAAGAATAGAACTCATCCTCCAATTTCTTGATTTCGCTTCTTGGGCAAAACCGTCTTGTCATGATTTCCTTCAACTCTTCCCAAGTCAAAGTCATAGCATCTTCAACACCTCGTTTGGCCTTCTCTGTATTCCACCATGTAAGTGCTATTCCAAGTAAACGACCGATAGCATATCGCACTTTGCGATCTTCGGGGCAATCGCAATTTAGAAATGTGTTTTCCATTTCTTCAAACCAATGGAGGAGAGCGGTGACACCTTCAGTCCCTTCGTATTTTGGAGGGTCGCAGGATTTGAAATGCTTGAAGGTGCATTTAGTGGGTAATCGGGGGAGGGTTGACAACATTTTGATCTTCTTGATTGACGGGGTTAGTGGTAAGGGCTTGTTGAACTTGAACTACAATGTTGGGTATTACGGCAGCCATTTGTTGTGTGATTTGGGCAGCCATACGCTCGCGAGCTTTTCCTGCTCTCATCTTCCTACGAGCGGAATTAGAAGACATCTACAAGGAATACATATCAAGAGTATGAGTTGGATGTTTTTGGGATCATGTGTCGTATTTAGGAATGAACATTCATAAAATAAACATAGCATAATAAATCTACTACATCCATAGGATGTCTTGGGCTTTGCTCGTAATTGGACCTTGCATGCCGCCATACTTCACATTCGTAATCATGTGGGCCCCCATGACTACCGGGTTTTTCATACGGTTCGCATGTGTTAGCCTGGTTACGTACACTAAAACCCGGAGAAAATCGAGAAATATGTATGTAACGTATGATATTCGGAATGTATCCAGGTGTGGACACTGTGACACCTCAAAGTGGGGTTAGTTCGAACGACGTTTGGTGTGGCATGCTTTGGCCTAATAGGTCCTTCGTACTCTCATCGTTAGTCCCCAGTTGGCAAACTGGTCCGTTATATTGGATTTATACGAATGCCAACCTAGACAGGATGTTCCGACTACCGGTACTTGTACCCTTACAGTTACTACATGCCCGTCCCAGAACTCACTTCGATGAGATTTGAAAAATGAAAAATGCAACAAAATCTTGAATAACGGAAGTATGAAGATGATTTGAATATGTGAGCATTGAAATATGTATAATGAATGTGTATGAAATTATGTATGTTTGTCTGTAAGTATAATTCACTATGTATCACAAAATGTAGTATCGGAAGTGTTTGCATGCATGTGTGTATGTAATAAATATGAAAGAAATAAACATCATGAGTTTGCATATAACCACATAAACAATTAAAATCTAATCAACTATAGTATAGGCTCTAAGGGTCTAATAACCTATCCTATATCCCTATAGTCAAAAGCTCTGATACCAATCTGTCACACCCCGACCCGCAGCGGAAAAGGTGATCGGGGCATGATTGGGTTTCATCAAAGCTCATGACATTTATTATAACGTTTCATATTTATTATTACAATTTAAAGGGAATCATACAATCATGATTACAACATGTTCTACACATCTTTCTAGACTTCATTATTTTCTTCTAAGGATTTCCTATGTTTTCCTTGCTTCATCCTGTTCACCTGTATCATGTGTAAAAATGGTTTTTGGATCAACAAAAAGTTGGCGAGTGAATCCTATGAAAAACATTTGAACAAATTTATTTAATTGATTATAAAATAAAGTGCATAACCACATATGAGTAAATATAGATGTAAACTTATTCACAAAACACTTAATATTAAATAATGCACACACACACACAATAATAGCTTGTTTTGAGGCACGCGTTGTTCAACTCGTCTCCCACGAGGAACTGACGGGCCTAATGAATGAGTTTTGAGGCACGCGTTGTTCTACGAACTGATGGGCTTAATGAATGAGTTTTAAGGCACGCGTTGTTCAACTCGTCTCCCACGAGGAACTGATGGGCTTAACAAATAATTTGCATACAACTTGACAATATGTAATACATAACTACAACCAATATTTACATTCTAAGTTTAAATCATAATATGGTATGGCACGAGTTTGAATAAACGAATTAGTTTAAGCGACACATGATACACCCCAAAACGTGTAATAAAAAGGGGAGTTGTAAGATTCACTCACAGTGGTTGCGTTTCTTGGATTGATGATGAATGCGCACGAAATTGGATTTAACCACGAGAGAAACTAACCTAGATAATAACATAACGGTTCGGTAAATAAGCGGATTTTATTAATCAATTTTAGTAGGATTTTTGGATATATTTTTGTGAGTTTAAGGCTATTTTCTAACTTTAAAAATGTTATTTTTAAGTATTTTTAATTGATTTTTAATTTAAATAAATAAATAAAAATAATAATAAAAATGTTGATTTTTGACCATTGACCGTTGACTTGTTGACCGTTGACCGTTGACTTGTTGACCGGTTCGGTCGGTTATATGTGTGCGCTGGGTGAGACTCGAGCCCGTGACCTCCCGTATGCGTGCACGCAGCTCTACCAACTGAGCTACGTGTCTAACCCGAAATATTTCTGTTTTTAATTATATTTATACACTAATTAAGTTAATCCGAAAATCATTTATTTTAAAAAGGATTTAATGTATCGACTCGGTGCTCTCCACAGGTCTCGAACCCGGGACCTGTGGTTTAGTTTGGCACACAGTCCACCGCTGGACTGTGCGTCTAACTTGGTAAATATTCTGGTTTTTATTATACTTAACATCTTACTGTTGTGGATCCGGTTCAGTTTTAAAAAAAAAAGACATTTTATTACAGCGAAGGTGTGTGTGTCAAGGATCGAACTCGGGACGTATGCATATTGTTTGCACACAGTCCACCGCTGGACTGTGTGTCTAACCCATTCATAATATTGATTTTAATTAATCTTATATCATACACGACTTCGTCTTCTTCGTTCAAAACACAGACAACGGTTAACCATGCTGTTACTTGATTAATTCGGTTAACGAATAATATGAACAATTGAAAAGTATTGAACAGAAGGGTTTGGGGAAAGAAAGTACCGAACAGATTGTCTTCTTCAGAAATCCGGCAACGATTCGTAAGCTCTGTTTTGGTGACCTTCGGCTGTTATGATCAATTAACAGTTTGGAGGGATTAGATGTGAAATCGAACTACTGAGTAACGATTATTAGTAGGTTTGAATGATCATACCGTTTAACAGCGAGTTTCCGAGAATTTCAGAAGTTTTCCGGCGAAAACAGAAAATCCGGCAACGTCGTCTGGAATAGATTCTGGGTGATGGAGTGATATTAGAATTTGTCCAATAATGGAATGAAACAGAAAAAGTCAAGGTATTTACCGTGTAGATGAAAGTCTCGGTTTTCCGGCGACTTGCAGAGAATTCCGGCGAGTGAAATTTCTTGCGACAGAGATTCTTCAGAGGTTTAAGGTGAGTGGGGGTGATGTCAGCATGAGCTCCAAGATCTTATGTTTGGGTAAGCAGACGGGATGAAATGAACTCGGTTTTCCGGAGATAATTTCCGGTTGATTTACAGAGAAATCCGGCGACTTGCGGCGAAGTTTTCTGAGCAAAAATGGAGAGTGTAAGTTGGATAGATTCGTGAGCTCAACTGATGAACAAAGTATAACCCGGATCTGAATTATGTTTTCGGTTTCGACGGGAATTATGATAATGAATGAAATTGATTGAATTTTTCGGTTATAACCGATGTTGCTGTAAATGCAACCGTTAAATCCAAAAGAAAACGGCAAAGTTTGACGAATTTGTCGGGATTTCCGGCGAGATTGATTTGGGGCGCAAAGCGCAGTTGGGTTTGATTTCCAATTTTATTTTAAGTATTAATTGTTTTAAATAATCATCAAGAAACACAAGTGGCGGAGTGGTTGGGCGAGTGTGAGTTAAATCGCTAAGCTTATATCTAGCTGACCCGGGTTCGAAACCCGGCTTCAGCATTTTGTTTTTATTTCATTATTTTTAATAGATTTTCAATTATAAATTTTATATTCTAATATACTTATTAATTATGTATCGTTTAAAATTAATTTGAGCATTAAATATGCAACAAATTTTTTAACTGGTTGTTCGGTTAATAAACGAAGCGGGTTTGGTTAATCCGTTTTTGACGGATGTTACAGAAACTCGTTCATTTTTTAAACCTTTTATTTACTAAAATCATTCGCTTTTTAAAACCATATATTTTTAACGTAATTTTTAATACCATTTTTTATAAATTTTGATTTTAAAATCTTCGAAAAAACCATTCATTTGTTTTAAAAAAATGTTCATATTTTACCTTTGTTTTTTTACAATCGTTTTTAAACTTTATATTCTATAATTTATTTATTGCCTATAGCAAAAATAACTTCAAAACATGAATGATTTTAAATATCAAAGGAATTTAAAAATGAATAATTTTAAGCAAACAAACCATTTTTCTCGAAAATCTAAAAAACGACGTTTATAAAAATAAAGCATTAGTTACTAAAAATAATGTTAAAAATATAAGGTTTTAAAAAGTGTATGGTTCTAATAAAAGGTTTACAAAATGAACGAATTTCGAACAAACGAACTGTCCAAAAAATGGAGATTAAAAAAAACGATTCGAATAACGCTTTAAATATAAAAGGAACGTTTTACAAAAAAAACGATTTTAAAAGGAACACTTTATAAATTAACGGTTTTAAAGTTGAACAATCTTAAAAATGATTTTTTTTTTACAAAACATATGGTTTTAAAAAAATGATCTGTTCAAATTAAAAGAAAAAACGAAGACTTAAAAAGATCCATTTTAAAAACTAATAGTTTAAAAAAGAAGCGATTTTAAAAACCATAGACGGTTTTAAAAAGGTTTAAAAACAACTTTAAAAAAACAACATTTATAAAAAGAAATTGTTAAAGAAACATGTATATATTTATTTGTATATTAAAAACATATTTTGTTAAATAATAATCGTGAAATAAAGAAATAAAAATATTAAGTAATTACATAAATAAAAATATTAAAAGAACTTTATAATTTACATAAACAGCCCCTAGGTTATAAAAGGACCATAATACCATAGGCTTAACTGGGAAAAACTAACATAGTTCGTGTTAGGGGGCTAAAACCGTTATAAAATACAACCTCAGGGTCTGATATGTTAAAAGATTTATTTTTGTACTGAAATGGTTATAAATTGATTAAACCACATGGACTAAAATAGTAATTCACTCTAATATAAATTGATGATTCTATTTACACCCGACTTTTTACTATTTACACAAAATGATGTGACATTAATAAATTCAAATTTGTGTTTTTCTTTTATAACTTCCGATATATAATGTTTTATTAAAAAAACGAATACGGTTTTGTGATGTGCTTATTTTTATCTACGTTTTTATATAAATTTTATAAAAAACGGAATATAAAATTTTATAACGACTTATAAAACGTTATATTTGACACGGCTCCGTTTTTTATAAAATTTACATCAAAACGTAGATAAAAATAAACACATCGCAAAACAATATTCGTTTTTTTATAAAACATTATATATCGAAAGTTATAAAAGAAAAACACAAGATTGTATTTATTAATGTCACATCACTTGGTGCAAATAGTAAAAAGTTGAGTGTAAATAGTAGGACCCAATATAAACATAGTGTTAAATGCCCGAATAGTCCATGTGTTTTGACTTTTTTAGCCTTTAGTCTCTAACTTTCTAAAATTACTTATGTAGTCCCCAACTTTTCAATTTTCGCTCCCGGATAGTCGCTGGCGCGGATGAGGGTTAGTTTTTGGTGTTAAGTGGATGTGATATTACAAAATGACCTTGTTATATATATATATATATATATATATATATATATATATCTTTTTATATGTAAGTTATTTGTTAATAACAAAGGAATTTTAGTAACTTCACATCAACTTAACATTAAAAACTAACCTCTATCCATGCCAGAGACTATCCGGGAACGAAAATTGAAAAGTTAGGGACTAAAGGTGAAAAAAGATCAAACCATAGGGACTATCCAAACATTTAATTCATAAATATATAACTAAAGGAATGATAATAAGTATCATACCACATGCTCATTGCTCACAAGTACTTAGAGCATTCACATCCAACCCTCTAAAAATATACATACATTCCACTAAAAACAACTCCTATATCAATATATTTTCATTAAAAACAAATAATTTTTTTCTCTTCTTTTCAATTAAATAATATTTTTATACCTTTATCATTACATTTTCTCTCTTCTTCACTCACAACCACTTTCAATATACATTAAAAAAGTATAGGGGGTGAACAATGTCTTCCAAAATATACAGATGAACAGTAACATTTTCTCTCTCCTTCACTCACAACCACTTTATACTCTTTATATTATAAAAATTCCACACATATATTTTAGTGGGAGGGATGTGAATGCTCTGCCATTCAATTTTTGCTTTAACCTTATAATACAAATCCTAAAAGTACTTTGGAATGTTTTCATGGTATTCTCTGTCCTTGCTCATCTGATGTTTTAAGAACATCACGTTAGATTTTATGTACTTTTAAAATAGGATGTCATATTTAATGGTTATAAGAAACTATAGAATAGTTACATATCACCACCAAACAAATAAACAATAATCATACCATGATGGTTTTATCATACATCATAGGATTAATTTATTGGTTAAATTAATCTTATATTTTGTTAGTTGTCATTGATATTATTGATAAGTAAATTAAACGATAATGTTATAATGAACTATTATACATCAATTTGTTCTATTAATTTTTGAGCATTCTTGTATTTTCTTTTCTGATGCAGGATTTGAATTATCATTCTTTGAGTTGTGAACACATCACTTGATCATCAGAAATCAGAATGTTATCTTGAGGACATTTATTGTATAAATAGAAGGTCATGATTTCTTAACTATTGTAAGTAATATTTCATAATATCACAAATTTTATTAACTAAGTAGTTGTAACTAATAAATGTGTTCATTAAAGGGATAAGGATTAGAGTGTTCTCATATTACAAGTAGGGTTAATTTCACGTACAAAGTGTCTTATCATACAAAACATACGAAAGACATGAAAAAACAAAAAAATGCGGTGACATTTTCGTAATTATTTGCTCGTATGGTAATTATAAAAATTACTCTACAAATGCTCTTTTAGAGTAATTTTCATCATGTAGGGTAATTGTCAAAATTAGTCGGTATCAAAATTACTATACAAGTGTATCAAAATTACTCTGCAAGTTTATTAAACAACATGCAATTCAAAATTACCATACAAGATCATTTGTAGAGTAATTATGATACTCTACAAAATTACTCTACAAGATCAAAATTACGCAACAAGAACATTTTATAAAATTACGCTACAAGATCAAAATTACCATACAAGATCATTTGTAGAGTAATTTTGATAATTACTCTACGAGTAAATAATAACGAAAATGACACCGCGTTTTTTTTACATTTTCATCTTATTCGTACGTTTTGTATGATAATGGTATTTGCATTTGATCTTTTGTTATTACAAGTATTATTAAGGGCTAAGGAAACAAATAGGGTTTAATTATATCGGATAAAGGGATAAGGATTAGAGTGTTGTCATATTACAAGTATTAATTAAGGGCTAAGGAAACATTATTATTGTAATTAAGACTTATTTTTCCCTTGATACTAATCTTTCTCTCTTCTCTCCCCTCTTGATGAATCATTTTGTCTAATGTAAGAGTCGTGAAGTCTTGATCATGACCGATATAGTTTGGTTTGTGTTCTCCATTCGTCAACTCCAACCATCAACTCATTTTAAACTCACTTGCAGAACGTTACATATACAAAAGAAGCTACATTCGTTTTACAAAGTCTTTGGGTTAAAATAAAAAATAGTTACCAAAACAAATCAGGGAACTAACCACAAATTCAGATATAAGTCCTGAGAACCTGTGCGAATCTACTTTGTGATCATGTATATTCAAATATGAATTGAATTGTGATAAACATTTTAACTCTAGTTTTTTTTTAACGACGGCAACTCTGTTATATTTATATATATAACAAGAAACCAGAGAAGATAAAATAAACGAAAAAATAATAAAAACAAAACAAGACAATGAAGACTTGTATAATGTCTGCTACATCAAAATTGACCCACTTCTCCCATTTAGGAGATGATATTTGTCCTATTACAAACCCAAAGGAACGTGTCTTTATTAATTCCATGATTTTAGGACCTAAACAAAAGTGTTTCGAAAACTTTCGTATTCCGGGTGTGCCAAATCCTCCATGTTGTTGCCGCTGCTACTATGTACACAAAGCGCCTCCAAACTTTGCTGCCAGGGTTATCAATTAAAACATCTGGTACATCCTTCAAGGTGTTGTATGTTCGGGAGGTCTTAAACGAAGCCATACAAAAACATTCCACCACAAGCTACTCGCCCAAATGCAAGATGCGAAAATACTGGCCGGGTCTTCGTCCGTAATGCCGCATGTCGAACAGGTAGTATCCGGAAGGCTTACACCTCTCGAAACGAGGCCTTTTTTCGACACCACATTTCCCATAATCGCACGTGTCAACAGGAAGTTGCACTTTGGAAGAGCCCAAGCGTCCCACCGGAATTTCCTAGGCTCACTTTGAGGCGCAGACCTAGCTGAGACAAGCGTTCTAGCACGTGATAGATATAACTCATAAGTACTAAACGTGATAGATAACTCATAAGTACTAAAAAAGGGGTAGATGCATGGTACCCTGACCACGGAAGAGTTAACCCTTCCCAAGCTAACGACCCGGCAACGCTGCCTGACGATGAATACCCAGCCGAATCGGTTAAAGCGAAGAGCCTGAGTGACCCAGGATTCGAACCCACGCCCTAAAGGACTCCTGAACCGGTTTTAGGTGGGTGCCTGTGACCACTGGGCTAATAGCGAATGGTTAACTCATAAGTACTAGATACGTGTGTTATTCCATGAAAACAAAGATCACCAACAAAGTTGTTAGTGTTCGTGAATGGCCTAGAAACTCTTCGTATTGCATTCACATTTTTTATTAATTTTCACCCTCCATTCTTGTTTTTATTATTTTACGAATGTAACATGTACAAAAGAACCTAAAATAAAAATATATTAAATTTATATGACCATTAACGGAAACCAAGAAATATAGAGTAGCTTTTGTGACGCGAATATACTTGCAAAAAATTTCCTTTTTATATTATTTTAATCTAAAACTTTAGTATTTAATAACGAAAACAATATATATAAGAACGTATAATAACGACCAAAATCAAACAAATGATATGAAAAGGAGAGGGGTTGACCTTGGAAAGTACAGAACACGCGCCTCAGTTATGAGTCAGGGTGCGAGTATTTTACGATAATAGGCAAAAATATAGGACATGAAAAACTGGGTAGAGATGCAGTGCCCACATGAACAGCACGAGGGCAGTCAACTTGTGTATCACGCACCATCAGCCGCGAGTGGCGTGCTGCACGAGATAAGGTGGTGATTAGATGGGAAAGGCAGTTGAGACACGCGCTAGAGGCGATGCAGAGTGGTGATTGGACTTTTTATCCAATGGGACCCATATGATGGGATCAACGGATTCAGACGTCAACATCGCTTCGGGACCATCATGTCGGGACCCACCACTTAATAATCAATTCTAGACTCGGCCGTCAATAACTTAACGGAGCTCTTAACGCCTTCTATTTCTCACCTCTAACCTTTTTTTTTTCTTTTTAAGAACGACAATGATTTTATAACCTAAAAAAAACTTCTAGCTTCCAAAATACAAAGGAGATATATGCTTGCAAAATGAAAATTATAGTGATCCTTTCATTTCAAAGTTTTATCTTTGATCTATAAGTAACTCATGAAATTGATATCAACTAAGAGTGAGATTGAAATATCCCTGTTGTTGAAAATAAGTCGTTTCTAACCTTCCATAACCACCAACATATAGATGTAATCATCATAAGGACCGTTTTCTTTTTTACCCCGTCCTTTAAATGACTATCTGATGCGCTAGAAGATCTTTTATCGGTGAGACTCCGAAGAGGGAAGAGATATTGAACCAAATACTAACTTGTTGAGAGAGGTTATTCTACAAGAGGAAAAAATTGTACGAAGTGTAGGAGACAAATTTGACCCTTGATTTGCAAGATCAATAGTTGAGATTAAGTGGTCCCTAAATATAGAATTCACCTAACAAAAAACAAGGGAACAAGTGGGGAAAAGGGTAAAATAGGAAAATCCAATATTGTTAACTCATAAACTCAGTTCTCCATCGATTTTCAAATGGCTATAACATTTTCATACGTTAATATTTTTTTATAAAAATTACACCGTATTAACGAACATTTCATTCTCTTTAATTCGAGCAGCCTATTGCTATATTTTAACATTAATTTTTTTTGAAGGATTTTGAAACCATATTACGTGATTACGTGATTTTGAATACCCAGTAAGTGACTATGTGATTTTGAATGCCTATTACGTGATTACTTGATTTCATTGTAGTATTTTATGTGAAACCAAGCTAAGTGATTACGTAATTACGTAACAATAGTTGACTATGTAAATTACATGACTACGTGTAAAGCCCTAACACGTTTTGATCGAAAAGTCGCAGCGGAAAATACGTGCCATAAAATTTCTTTCTTAAAACGTTCCTTTATATTTGAAATCATATAAAAACATCTTTATGTGAGGAACTACATTATTTATTTCTCATTAACGTGTCAATAATAACATCCTAATACCGATTACATGACCGCTCATTCCATACAATCCATGTGTCTAACACTCGATCTTCAATCACTAGCCTTCCCTCGTGTTGATCCACGGTTCTTTACCACCTGCATCCACCACATACATTCGAATCATTAGAACACATTATATATAAAAAAGTTCATAATCTGGAAGTCTTGTCATGTTCTATTCTCATATACTTTTCATTCCGTTATTTTTTTAAATTAAGCCTTTCAGCTGAGTGTCTAATCCTTAGTGAAACTTCAACAATGTACCTGCATTACATTTCATTCTCAAAGCACACTATTAGTAACGTAAAAATCAATGCATTGGATTCATGTATACATGTATACCTGCCCCATCCTTCCATGGGCAATAAATTCTACTTCGTGCATACGTACATTCACATGTATAGTCATACGCACATACACACATACATACGTACATACATACTTACCCACGTAAATACATACCTACATACATACCTACATATCTACTTACCTACATGCTTACATAATTATGTCTACGCATACATACTTCCATCCAATTCTTGATTAACTTATTCACATTTACTTAATCTACTCATACATTAATTACATAGTGCTTAGACTTGGATTTATAACCCAAAAACATCAAGGAAACATCCAAAATCATGTTTGGAAGGTCCGTCATAGACCACGGTTAATGTACCGAAGCTTACGGTACACAAAATAACTTGGATAACAAAAATTCAGCATTTAAAACATGAGGAGGGCGTCGGCGACGCCTCTTAGTTTTTCGCGTACCTAGGAAACCCCGTAGGCAATAAATTAAGACGTCAGCAGAAATGGAAGCTAGAAGGGGCGTCGGCGACGACCTCTCTAAAGTGTGTTTTTCTGCAGATTCGTTCCGTCGTCCGTTAACGCTAAAACTTGCGTAACTTTCAAACTGTTTACCCGTTTAACCTCCCGTTTCTTCCTACATGACCGTAATTTGATATTCTATCATATGAACTTGATACCCAACATCCGGATTAAGGAAATTCTTAACTTATGAGTTTCGGATAAATATTCAATTACGAATTATTCAACCCGCTCATGTTTTCATCAAACAGATCATTTGTTTTACCCCACAACTTACTTGAAACATTATAACTATAATAGTTTTACATTATCCGGAGTGTTGTACTTGGGAATTTAGGCACTTTGATACTTGGTATACGTTATACTCATTCATCACATTCAATTATACGTAATTGAACTTTATTAGTACAATTTTCATACTCTAAACTGTTTATCCATTTATCCTACCTAACAACTGAGACTTTTGGCTATCAACACGCATATCCGTTTCTCGGTTTGCGTGCTTATATGCAATTCTACCCATTACACGTTTATAATATCGTAGCCCTTACTTAGGTAATCGTCCCGGTATAGCACTAGAACCTCCTTTTTGACCCGTTCGGTCTACTTAGTAAAAATCATCAACTTCATACAACTAAAACCAATTTGACTCCAATTATCATGCTTAAATAACTAGTGCGTGACTTTACTTAAACAAACTACAAAGTGATTCCGGAAATCACTTACCTTATGCATCCGAGTTTGTATCCGCTTCCTTGCCCCATCTTGACCCGTTAGCCTTTGGTGCTTGAGTCCATCTCGACATGATTCCTATACTTTCATGTCATCGAAATCACATTCTTGTTAGCATACACAACTGTACATGTTAACGATCATATAAATCACATATTTCATTTGACTTTCATTAGTCGATTACAACAAGCATGAGACATATAACCAAATTCACATCCTCTCAAACTCATGTAATTCATCATGTCATTCCATATAACGCGTCTTGATATTACATGTACCATACAACTTCCTATAATCCTACATTCACGACAACAAGCCAAATCATGCTTCTTATGCGTAGTCGACTTTCCTGAAATTAACAGGTCATCATATGACCTTTCGACTTATCCTCATATATCCATAACATCATAATAGGCTATACGAGCGACACTATATACATTTCCTACCCACGATGCAATTGTGATCACAACCACATTCAGACTAGTAACTTAACATGATCTCAATCATCATTTTCACATTTCATTCCTATATATATATATCAAGCCGTTTCATACAAATTTCGCATCCTAGCTTTACTTAGGCATTTCATCCTACACTTCGTGTGCGTACCATTAACTAAGCATAGTGTACAAGTATCATTTGCATAACATGGCCATTTCATGTCAATATCATCAAGAACATCCAATTCAATGGAATTTCACAAAACTTTTCTTCTAATTCAGTTCTAACTAACAATTTATCAATATGAACAATCATCATACATAATTCTCATATGAAATTCCACATTACAACTCATACCCATTCTATCCTAGTGGGTTTTCACTTCCAACATTGATTTAGTCAAATTTTAAGCATTCATGATGTTATAGATGGTGATCTTAGTTCAATATCATGCTAATTCCATAAGAATTCATGGATTTTCTCGAAACCCAATACATTCAAGATCATCAAAATATCAAATTCTTCTCACCTTAAGCTTTAGTAGGCATAGATGATCAAGAAATCACTAACATGCATGAATAATAGCCATGATTAGGGCTTCAATTTGCTGGATTTGTGTGATTAGAAGGGTTTCCCCTTCCTTCTCTGCTCTGGGCGTCGAACACACACACACACCTGATGTGTGTGTTTTATTTTTTTTTATGTTTATTCTTTCAACTTGTACAACTTTGGTCCCTCTAATATGGAAATCGTGTTCTAAGGTTAGAAATATATCCTTACTTGTTTAACTAAGTAAATAACTAGATTAAATAACCTAGTTATTTTATTTCATGCTATAACACGCAAAACATGCTAGCGAATATAAAAATTCGGATTTTGGGGCGTTACAAGTCTACCCCCCTTAAAGGAGGTTTCATCCCCGAAACCTTGTTCACTTCACTATTTATCTTTTCTTCCCGCCCCATTAACTTGATCATGAGCCCGTATTGATGACAAACTTCTAACTCCAAGAGCCCAACCAGAGTTCTTGTTAGTGTCGTCATCATTGTATAATGCTAGTTTCTAACAAAATAAGCATAATAATACGCATTGAACCTACCTTCTTAGACTTCGCATTTTACATTCATCTTTACATAAAGTCGGAATCTACCCAGAGCTCTTATTAGTGTCCCTTTCACTCTATATCGCTAGTTTCGAACACACTTCATCACTAGCAGTTCATTCATCATTCTAACGCTCGTATAAACCTACGTTTACGGCTGGTTACTGTCTTTCTAATTAAACATAATACATTCATGTTTTTACTCATTCAAAACGAATCGATTTATTTCCTTCTCTTCATATATCATCTATGACACTTCAATTTGATCATCATAAACAAATCCCAACATTCCAATACTAGCATCCCTTCTAATTACTTTCGCATTCATATCAGGGGTTATTATATTATCATACCCATACTACAGATATTTGATGACCCGTTCTTACTCGTAATCACGAGCTACACCTTTTTACTAACCTTGATTTCATTGTATAATCAAACGGCCTACGACCCGAATCAGCCTAGATTCATTGGGTGTCATGCAACACCTGGATTGATCGTATCCGTTTATATATTAAGCTTCCACCTAAGTACATCCTTTCAACAACGTCTTGTTCAGATGAACATGGCCAGCAAGCCCAACATCAAAGTTAGTATTTCTAACGGTTCCTGCCACCTTGTATATCTTATCAAAATTTCCACAGTTACAATCATTCAGGTACAATACCACTCGATGATCATTGTGAACATTTTCTTGGAATTTATTTCATTTAAATATTCATACCTTTCGATGGTTATTCACCTATAACCCTTTTACAATTTTCCTACATGCGTACTATACCATATTACACATTCTATTCTTACACATATATCTTTCGTTCATGTCACTTTAATTTGCTACCATCAGTTCGTACGTAAGTGGTTATTCCACCAATAACGTTCTATCTAACATCCACATATTAAACAGTTTACTAACCTTGTTGTCTTGGCACATTACCATGACCCGTAAAATGGTTCGGTCATCTTCATTGTGAGTCCGCACCATCTACGGGGAAATCTCATCCATCCATGTGTTGAGCTTCCGCCCGTACACGTACTTTCCCAACTCTGCTAACTTTATCATACCAATAGTTCTTCCATCCTCATCTATAAATACAATATTAGTACATTTCATTCGCATTCCTTCAAATATGACGTTTATCGAATCATATTGTTTACATACTAGTCATTTCTAGATTCTTCTAAATCATTAGTTCGTTTGACCCATTCATAACGGGCCAATATATAACCGTTCCTTAACATATCGTTTTCATTCACTAGTTGTATAATTTCTGCAGTTTGACTTTTCAAGGTCAAACTGACATTTCTTACTTATCATAGATGGATTGAAGTACACATTCGTACTTCTTTCCATTCATGCTTACTTGCAAAGTCTTTATTACATCATTTCAGTATTCTTGCCAAAGCCTACCCTTTTCCGTCCATACTTAAGTTATTGTCCAGGTCGTAGCCTGTCATTCATTCCGACTCCCAAGAGTCAGTTACTAACACATAACTTATTCAATACTTCTTTCTTTCAATCAAAATTTTAAGTTTGCGTGCCAATTACAATATTTTCTTGTGACACTATCGTCATTTATTTTACACTTACTTATATGACCCGTTTTGACTCAATCATGGTCAAACTGTCAACACATTCTTAGGTAGATTTATTTCATCCTTTTTATGTCTTAAATCCGTCTCGCAGATTCAGACATATCATTCGTACCTTTCATTCATTCTATGTTTTGAATCCGTTTCGCGGATTCAAACACATCATTCATACTTTTCATTGTTCTGTACTTACTTACGGATTCAACATTCTTCATTCTTATCATTCATGCTTTTCATTCTTACATGGTACTCTCAATTTTTTTTGAGAGTATTACTACCCATTTCACCCGCACGTCCACCTACTACCCAATTATACCGGACATACTTGCGATAATTACCACTGTCTCACGAACGTCATATGTTTCTTGCGTATTGGCCAAGTGCGCAATCCACATACTAGTTTCATGCCTTCATGAAATCATCGCCTTATGTCTGGGGAATTAGGTTTCGGCACGTGTAGCATTTTCAAAACTTTATCACTATATCATCTTTGTCTTTCATTTAAAATTTTCCTCCCTCGGGAGGTTTTACCATCACCGTTACCCACATACTAAATTTGCGTACCTGGGGTCAATTTGTCTTACAACATGCTGTGGTGCCGGTCCTAGACCGCATTCGCGGATCATCCTCTTCAAGCAACTTTTGCGTACCTTACACATAACATATTGTTAGTTTCTTTACATGCATACTTAAGTACATACTTACATTCGCTTCTACCTTCGGATCTTGATCGAGTCTTGGATTGTACGGGTTCCTTATAATAAGAGCACACGGGTTTGAGTTCAAGTATTTACCTCCTCGTACTTGATTTCTCTCAACCCAGGGCTCTGATACCAACTTGTAAAGCCCTAACACGATCGAAAAGTCGCAGCGGAAAATACGTGCCATAAGATTTCTTTCTTAAAACGTTCCTTTATATTTGAAATCATATAAAAACATCTTTATGTGAGGAACTACATTATTTATTTCTCATTAACGTGTCAATAATAACATACTAATAGCGATTACAGACCACTCATGCCGTACAATCCATGTGTCTAACACTCGATCTTCAATCACTAGCCTTTCCTCGTGTTGATCCACGGTCCTTTACCACCTTCATCCACCACATACATTCGAATCATTAGAACACATTATATATAAACAAGATTCATAATCTTGGAGACTTGTCACGTTTTATTCTCATATACTTTCCATTCCGTTATCTTTCTAAATTAAGCCTTTCAGCTGAGTGTCTAATCCTTAGTGAAACTTCAACAATGTACCTGCATTACATTTCATTCACAAAGCACACTATTAGTAGCGTAAAAATCAATGCATTGGATTCATGTATACATGTATACCAGCCCCATCCTTCCATGGGCGATAAATTCTACTTCGTGCATACGTACATGCACACGCATAGTCATACGCACATACACACATACATACGTACATACATACTTACCTATGTACATACATACCAACTTACATACCTACATATCTACTTACCTACATGCTTACATAATTATGTCTACGCATACATACTTCTATCCAATTCTTGATTAACTTATTCACATTTACTTAACCTACTCATACATTAATTACATAGTGCTTAGACTTGGATTTATAACCCTAAAACATCAAGGAAACATCAAAAATCATGTTTGGAAGGTCCGTTGTAGACCACGGTTAATGTACCGAAGCTTACGGTACACAAAACAACTTGGATAACAAAAATTCAGCATTTAAAACATGAGGAGGGCGTCGGCGACGGCCCTTCATGGCATCGGCGACACCTCTTAGTTTTTCGCGTACCCAGGAAACCCCGTAGTCAGTAAATTAGGACGTCAGCAGAAATGGAAGCTAGACGGGGCGTCGGCGACGGCCTCTCTAAAGTGTGTTTTTCTGCAGATTCGTTCCGTCGTCCGTTAACGCTAAAACTTGCGTAACTTTCAAACCGTTTACCCGTTTAACCTCCCGTTTCTTCCTACATGACCGTAATTTGATATTCTATCATATGAACTTGAAACCCAACATACGGATTAAGGAAATTCTTAACTTATGAGTTTCGGCTAAATATTCAATTACGGATTATTCAACCCGCTCATGTTTTCATCAAACAAATCATTTGTTTTACCCCACAACTTACTTGAACATTATAACTATAATAGTTTTACATTATCCAGAGTGTTGTACTTGGGAATTTAGGCACTTTGATACTCGGTATACGTTATACTCATTCATCACATTCAGTTATACGTAACTGAACTTTATTAGTACAATTTTCATACTCTAAACTGTTTATCCATTTATCCTACCTAACAACTGAGACTTTTGGTTATCAACACGTGTATCTGTTTCTCAGTTAGCGTGCTTATATGCAATTCTACCCATTACCCGGTTATAATACCGTAGTCCTTACTTAGGTAATCGTCCCAGTATAGCACTAGAACCTCCTTTTTGACCCGTTCGGTCTACTTTGTAAAAATCATCAACTTCATACAACTAAACCCAATTCGACTCCAATTATCATGCTTAAATAACTAGTGCGTGACTTTACTTAAACAAACTACGAAGTGATTCCGGAAATCACTTACCTTATGCATCCGAGTTTGTATCCGCTTCCTTGCCCCCTCTTGACCCGTTAGCCTTTGGTGCTTTAGTCCATCTCGACATGATTCCTATTAGGGGTGAGCATAAAACCGAACTAACCGAACCATAACCGAAAAACCGAACCGAAATAACCGAAAACCAAAATAACAGAAGGGTCGCTTATTTATATATATGATAACCGCATGTTGTTGTTCGGTTTTGGTTATTATTAGTTTCATAACCGCAAATAACCGAACCGAACCGAATGTTTTGAACATGGACGAATCCATAAGACTATAGGTTTTTAAGTTAGTATTTTAGTGTTTAATCATGGCCCAATCCATATGTTTTTTGGTGAAGTGTTTATATCTTTAACCCATGACCCAACCTCATTGAATTTAAAACTCTAGCCACTTTGTGTTCGTGTGTTCATATGTATGCTTCCACATAATACATGTTACTTTTGTTTTTGGAATTCAGTATGCATGTGGAGGTGAAATATAATTGATAATTCTACAAGCTTTAACTGTTTTGCGCATGAATTTTGCATAACCCACACATTTAAAGCCTAACTTTAGAAACGATAAATAACCGACATGTAACCAACCCAAACCGCATTAACCGCAAATAACCGATTAACCGAACCCGCATTAACCGAACTGAACGGTTATGATTTTTGATAACCGAGGTGTGCGGTTATGGTTTCGGTTATAGGCAGTAACCGAACTACACCATGCTCACCCCTAATTCCTATACTTTCATGTCATCGAAATCACATTCTTGTTAGCATACACAATTGTACATGTTAACGATCATATAAATCGCATATTTCATATTTGACTTTCATTAGTCGATTACAACAAGCATAAGACATATAACCAAATTCACATCCTCTCAAACTCATGTAATTCATCATGTCATTCCATATAACGCGTCTTGATATTACATGTACCATACAACTTCCTATAATCCTACATTCACGACAACAAGCCAAATCATGCTTCTTATGCGTAGTCGACTTTCCTGAAATTAACAGTTCATCATATGACCTTTCGACTTATCCTCATATATCCGTAACATCATAATAGGCTATACGAGCGACACTATATACATTTCCTACCCACGATGCAATTGTGCTCACAACCACATTCAAACTAGTAACTTAACATGATCTCAATCATCATTTTCACATTTCATTCCTATATATATATCAAGTCGTTTCATACAAATTTCGCATCCTAGCTTTACTTAGGCATTTCATCATACACTTGGTGTGCATACCATTAACTAAGCATAGTGTACAAGTATCATTTGCATAACATGGCCATTTCATGTCAATATCATCAAGAACATCCAATTCAATGGAATTTCACAAAACTTTTCTTCTAATTCGGTTCTAACTAACAATTTATCAATATGAACAATCATCATACATAATTCTCATATGAAATTCCACATTACAACTCATACCCATTCTACCCTAGTGGGTTTTCACTTCCAACATTGATTTAGTCAAATTTTAAGCATTCATGATGTTATAGATGGTGATCTTAGTTCAATATCATGCTAATTCCATAAGAATTCATGGATTTTCTCGAAACCTAATACATTCAAGATCATCAAAATATCAAATTCTTCTCACCTTAAGCTTTAGTAGGCATAGATGATCAAGAAATCACTAACATGCATGAATAATAGCCATGATTAGGGCTTCAATTTGCTGGATTTGTGTGATTAGAAGGGTTTCCCCTTCCTTCTCTGCTCTGGGCATCGAACACACACGCACACCTGATGTGTGTGTGTGTGTGTTTTTATGTTTATTCTTTCAACTTGTACAACTTTGGTCCCTCTAATATGGAAATCGTGTTCTAAGGTTAGAAATATATCCTTACTTGTTTAACTAAGTAAATAACTAGGTTAAATAACCTAGTTATTTTATTTCATGCTATAACACGCAAAACATGCTAGCGAATATAAAAATTCGGATTTGGGGGCGTTACACTACGTGATCTTAAATACGCATTTCTGATTACATGATTTCATTATAGTACTTATGTGAAACTATATAGGGTGATTACGTAACGTAACAGATAATATTTCATATGAAATACCTAATATTTAAGGTATAATCATGTAATAAGTATAATTGTATTAATATTAGTTATAACAAATCATATTAAATGTGTAATCACGTAATGAATTTACAATGAATGCGTAATGTGAAAATGAAATGTGAAACGACTTGATATATATATAGGAATGAAATCATGTATGGAAATCCAGTACCCATCCAACATCACCGTCAATTCTCTAAACTCCCCATCCGGGGCCCTCTCCTAATCTTAATTGAATTTGAAAGCTAACCTGAAGGATCTTGAACATTCTGTCTAAACTGAACGGTAGAGGAAGATTTAGATGCTTCTTGACTGTAATTTTGTGATGAGAGACTATTAATTTGTTTAATAGAAACAAAATCTGTAGCAAATGGAGTGAGATGGTGATTAGGGTTAGATAGATAAACTGTTGAACACAATCAATGATTTAATGTATCTAATATTAAAAAGTTCAAATCATGAACATAGCAATAGAATCAACCGATAATCACCATGATCAATGATTCTTACCTGGAAGATAATCTTTAAGCTCGTATCATCTTATATAGAAACTTCAATGAATGATTCGAAGATGAAATTACGTGGCATAGAGAGGACTGGAGTATGGTCACCAGGGAGCTTTGGTCACTGCTTTTCTTCGCGAAAATCAACTATCCTTCACCGATGTAACAAATCTGAATAATAACAAATCTGATAAATAACCGACATGTAACCAACCCAAACCGCATTAACCGCAAATAACCGATTAACCGAACCCGCATTAACCGAACTGAACGGTTATGATTTTTTGATAACCGAGGTGTGCGGTTATGGTTTCGGTTATAGGCAGTAACCGAACTACACCATGCTCACCCCTAATTCCTATACTTTCATGTCATCGAAATCACATTCTTGTTAGCATACACAATTGTACATGTTAACGATCATATAAATCGCATATTTCATATTTGACTTTCATTAGTCGATTACAACAAGCATAAGACATATAACCAAATTCACATCCTCTCAAACTCATGTAATTCATCATGTCATTCCATATAACGCTTCTTGATATTACATGTACCATACAACTTCCTATAATCCTACATTCACGACAACAAGCCAAATCATGCTTCTTATGCGTAGTCGACTTTCCTGAAATTAACAGTTCATCATATGACCTTTCGACTTATCCTCATATATCCGTAACATCATAATAGGCTATACGAGCGACACTATATACATTTCCTACCCACGATGCAATTGTGCTCACAACCACATTCAAACTAGTAACTTAACATGATCTCAATCATCATTTTCACATTTCATTCCTATATATATATCAAGTCGTTTCATACAAATATCCAGTACCCATCCAACATCACCGTCAATTCTCTAAACTCCCCATCCGGGCCCTCTCCTAATCTTAATTGAATTTGAAAGCTAACCTGAAGGATCTTGAACATTCTGTCTAAACTGAACGTAGAGGAAGATTTAGATGCTTCTTGACTGTAATTTTGTGATGAGAGACTATTAATTTGTTTAATAGAAACAAAATCTGTAGCAAATGGAGTGAGATGGTGATTAGGGTTAGATAGATAAACTGTTGAACACAATCAATGATTTAATGTATCTAATATTAAAAAGTTCAAATCATGAACATAGCAATAGAATCAACCGATAATCACCATGATCAACGATTCTTACCTGGAAGATAATCTTTAAGCTCGTATCATCTTATATAGAAACTTCAATGAATGATTCGAAGATGAAATTACGTGGCATAGAGAGGACTGGAGTATGGTCACCAGGGAGCTTTGGTCACTGCTTTTCTTCGCGAAAATCAACTCTCCTTCACCGATGTAACAAATCTGAATAATCGGTGAGGAAACAGAAGAAGCTATCGCAAATTGAAATTTACGGTTTGAGAAAAAGCGTGGCCGTGAAGCTTAGGCACTATATGAGACCATTTGATATCACCCATTTCAAAAAACTGATCCCGCATCCCAGCTTTTTCACATTATCTAACATTGCTTCCCACCTAAAACCAATCTCTACCTCTACCATAACATGCCACGTCAGCATCTAGCTCCACCATAACATGCTATAATGCCCGCGTTAAACGCGGTTTCAAAAAGAATTTTGAATGAGTGATTCTTATTGAAACATGATGCGATTTGCAATCTTCTTAAAATAATGATTAGAATCAAAATTAAATTCATGAACGAAATATGTTATCCCACCTATGTTCCTGTATGTACAACTGATCAATAACAAAAGAGTTTTTTTCTGACATAGTAAAGAAAGTACAATCGAAGGCATCCGCTTCTTAGCCACTATGGTAATATTAAGACAGTAATAAAGTACAATCGAAGACAATATATTGGATACAAACATAATGAAGTAACTAAAACACATAATGAGGTAAGTGCCACCTTCTTTTCCACATGCCTGGTTGAATAGCCTAGTGTTGTTAAACCTGTCTTTTTTTCTCATATTCTGGTACGATCAAGATTATTATCTTCAGTTCCATTATCGTTCCCCTCGTGATCTCCAACTTCCTCAACTTCTTGGCATAAACAAAGGTTGAAGATGATTGGGTATTGCTCGACTCTTTGGGTCTCCCAATGAACATAACCTGCCAAATACCTAGAACCAAGAATCGAAATTGTTTTATTTTACTCCATATTTGGAAGACGGGTTGAATAATTTAAGTTAAATAAGACATATAATATAATAAAAATTAAGAAAAAAATTAAAATTACAATACACAGAACATAAAATAATCATAAGCTTCCAAAATATATCCTTGTATAAAACATTTGGTGTATGATTTGTAACTTTCCCTTATATGTAAAATTAGTAATTTTTCTCTAGCTCTAATCTCTATTATATTTCTTCTAAAAAAGATGTATCACCTTTGTTGTGACATACTGACATCAAGTGAGCAGGTGAGGCAACACCAGTGACGTTGATCCTGTTAATCACACGTTGATGATGTGCATATGAGAATATATAATCAAAATCAGGCAATTAGGTATTGATCGGTAATTTAATTCCATATTGATGGTAATTTAATGCCGAATAATTATAAAGTCGACTCACTAAATCAAACATGATAAGCCCAACATCTAAATTAGGTAAATTTATATGTTTTTTTACCTTGTTTGTAGCATAGATCACTGCGTTCATAAGCCAAAGTATCCCAATATTCACCAATAGCAAACCAGGATGTGAAGCTTCAGTGTATTCTTTCACATATTCGCTATCCATCTTCCACATATTCGCTATCCATTTTCCATAGACTGGTGATAGAAGTTTGTATAATTAAGTAAGATCGGTCGAACATTATAAGTAAAAGCAATAAATTACAGATATAAATGGCTATATATCGGTTGTCGACACTCACCTCATAAAGTAAAGGGCGCCAGCCACCATAACCAATATTGTTCTTAAGCTAGTTCAACCACTCTCTTACATTACAAAATCCTAGGAATGATTAATGTTCATGAAACGTGTCATATGCAATCCATAACATGAAAAAAAAGTGGCTAAACTCTATTGAAATCGGTAGTAGCTTTCTATCTATTAATTAACGGTTATTATTAATGGAGTAATGGTTATAAAGAAAATAACATGAAAAGGTAGCTAGCTATGTTTTGTGCTAACCTAAAAGCTTAGCTAATGCAAATAGAAATGCATATTAAGGATGAATCATATTTATTTGTTGTAAGGTATATATATACCATTTGAAGGACTTCCACTACCGATCATGAGTTCATTACCAACCATTGCCTTAGGTCCCCGTGCAAGCTTCCCAACAAATATTTTACTTTGATGTCAATATAAGGCACCAAAATTATACAAATACTATCATTAATAAAGTTAGTGGAAATCTTCCTTTGCTTTCTCTATAAATGAAGAAATGGAAAATCCATATCAAAAAGAATTTTACTCTAAATAAAATCTTAATCATAACATGAACAAATAACATTTATTTTTTAATATTAAAGAAACAGTTAATAATATTGTGTACATACAACTAAACCAAATTCATTAAGATGGACAGACGTAAACAAACCATATGACATGAAATGAAAAGACTTGCTTAACTAAGGTATTGCCAAAAAAATCCATATAAAGCACTAATAACCTTAGGTAAAGAAGAAAGCAAGTAATTTAGTTTTAACAACTAATAAAGTTAGGTAAAGAAGGAGGAAACATGTTCTCAACACAAAAGCACTTAACAAAAGATTATAAACCTATGAAAACAATATAATGCATTAAATAGTAATGAGACAAAAAAAATACCCTAAAACGTATATAAAAGAGGTTGAACCAAGAAACCCTGCACATTACAAACAAAAAGGAAACATAAAAAATGATTATGAACATAAAGAATCTATAGATAATCGTTCATCAAACACAACGCTTAACAAAAATAAGTATAGATTGTCAAAATATGAACATCAACAGACAAAAAATCATCTGATCTGTATATCACAACCAATGAAATCAAAATTATAATGAAAACATCATAGCATAGGAAAGATAGAGGTGATCAATCGTAATTCTTTTTTGAAACCGTGTTTAATCTTTTCTTCTATAGCATATTAAAGGATAGCTTATGAAGCAAAGACCTTTGCTTAGGTGCAATCAAATTTAAGAATGTATAATAACAAGTAAGAAATATAGAATAACTAACCTTTGGGGGTTCATTTTCCTATGTATTGGTAAGGACTTGCAGTTGCTCAAAACTATGTAAAAGTGAAACGGGTCAAGAGTCCAATGATTTGAAAGTCTCACCCAAAGTGTTAAAAGTCTCTTAAATCAATCTATTTGAACAGATGAGATGTTATTATATTATGGGCATCAATAGTTTGGTACTTAGTTTCTTTTTACTACCCATTCATACATGCAAACATAGTGAAGTAAAAAACATATGTTTAATGACAGGTTCAACACTAAATGACTACAATTTGTATATGGATAGCATAATGGAGCTATAGTACCAGATCAAAAGGAGGGAAACTTTGCAAACTAAATTTCTGCTATGGCACGATTCCCCTGTTACAAAAGTAATTATGATAAGTCATGGTTACAATTATATGTAAAAATGGTTGAAAATTTTTCTAATTTACTATTACAGTAGCAAATCCAACAATACCATGTTGTAAACAAACTCTAAATGTTAACTTTGTAGCATAAAACATGTCAAAATTGTAAAAAAAAAAACTAAAATTTCAGGTCTAGATAGCTTAAAACTTAAAAGTCAGCCACCATATTTTAAATTAAACCCAGTTGGCTTGCTAATGGAACAATCAATAGACTCCAATTGCTTTCCGTATAACTAAAAAAATAATATTTAGTAAGAATGACTAACTCACCCAGTTGGTAGGCTTTCTTTTGGGTTTTCCTTTTCTCAAATTGCGGTCTGTTGTTGTTAATAATGATCATCCGATTCAATTACTATAATTTGTGACCAGAGATCAACTCCATTATCACCTAAATCAAAAGGTTCGATACATAATTTTAGCACAAATACTCAATGATTCAAATCTACCTTATGAAGAGATTTGCTGATGCATAAAAAGAACAAACCCTAGAATGTCCATCATAAGCAACACAAAAAAACCAAAACATAGAATTTGGTCAAAATCCAAACATTAATGAAGCTTAGGGTTTTAAATAAATTAGCGATACATGAATCCATTATAATGAATAGCACCGGAATCCAATCAATAATGAAAATTAGGGTTAAAAGAAAAACAAAATAGCAATACCTTAATACGCTTACGCTGAATAGAAGACAGATCTGTACCGAACCACCGAAGATGCGATAACATCAGATTTAACAACAACCTAGTACCGAATCATCTAAATAACAACCTAGACAATTGAAAATCCTCCCATCAAGAGTCCTAATCACCGCATTCTTCTTAGGGTAGTTGAATGTCTTAATCCACTCCTCATATTTCCCCGGAAGTTTCTGAAAATGGAAACACACAAATTTTTATTATTATTCAAACATAGAAAAAATACCTTACAACATCAGAATTTGGTTTGATATGGTTATAAGTTCAATACTCACCATGGATTTCTTCTCGTTGTGCCAAACTTGTCCAGCAAATCCATAAACCATTTTGCCTTTCAGCGTATACTGTTTACATGCCAAACAATATGGAATTTTATTAGGAAAACTTCATGTGTAAATAATGAAATCAAGATACAAAAACATGAAAAAATCTGTGAGTTCAAATAAAACACAATAAATAGCTGATGATAATCAAGACATAACAATAGATGAACAAATAATCCAGACATAACTAAACCCTACGAAACATAGAAAAAAAAACGAAACAACATAAAATCGTCGTTTAAGAGTGTTGACTAAAATCAGACATATATTGATTTAATCCGAATGTTAAAATCAACATAATATAAAGGAACAACAACAAATCGTATATTAAAACCCTAAAAAACAAAGCTTAAGTTAATCAATAATCAAATCGCCTATTATAAACCCTAACGAACATAGTCTAAAACAAAACAACATCAATCCGCGATTAAGAATGTTGAGTAACATCCGACATTCACTAATTTCATCCGAAGGAGAAAATCAACATAATATAAACAAACAACATAAAATCGTCTATTAAAACCCTAAGAAAAAAATAAGTTAATCGATCTTCAAATCATGTAAAATAACTCTACACATCATCAACTAACAGTCAATATATAAAAAATCAAAATCCTCCAGACGATTAAAACACAATCAAACAATAAGAACATCAACGACATCAGACATTACCGAGACATTACCGTGAATGATAGAGTATTCGGATTTGAAGATCGATTGAAGGTTGTCACAGAGCATTGACAGAGATGAAGAGGCAGAGGATTTTGATTTTAGGGTTTTCTTAAGTGTGCGTGTGAAGATTGAAAGAGAAGTTGAGGAATTTGATTTAGGAAAATTGGAAAAAAAGGGCACTCAATTTTCTTAAAATGATTTGTGTACACGTGTCAACCATTTGTTGTTCTTTTAGAAGATTTTAAAACATATGTGGTGAGCCATTAAGTGACATGTGTCCCCAATGGTTTCATATATTAGATATATAGATATAGATAGTTACCTAGTTATTTAAGAACTCATTATTATATAAATACGGTAATTGTAAATGAAAATTATCATATCAAAACTGTTTAACATTTTGTGAATTAAAAACGCAATTAGAATTTTTGGTGTGATTAATTAATATTACACTATAGTTAATATAACATAAGTATCAAATTTGATAGTTTAATTGGATACTAGTTTAGTCGTTTTTATTATATGAATATATGGGATTGAATGTTCTGATATTGGAAACACGTATCCCTCCCTCCCTCCCTCCCTCCATCGTAGTCTGCCACCTAATTATTGACTGCACAGACGCAGAGTGCACATTGCTCCCTTTATCCATCTCTGATTTTTTATTCTTCGTTGCGTAACTTTATCATGCTTTGTTTGTCATATAACCATGTGGTACTCTGAGGTAGGGTTGAGCGTTATTACTAGGTATCGCCGTATTGGTATCAAACAAGTACCGTATAGGTAGCGAATTTTCCGTACCAAATTGTTTCGGTAACGGTACCCACTTTTAGTGTTTTCGTTATCGTACTTTTAGTATCGATATCGATAAAATACTAAATTTTACTTTTAAACATCGGTACCTACCGAATATCTCAATGCGGATACTCAATTTTAATGAATTTCAGTACCGATATTTTCGATACATTACCGGTTCGATAAGATACCAGTACCACGTAGGATGTAAATTTGTAATACGACCTGGAAAATTTCCCATAAACTTTCTCAAACAATTCAATATTCCAACAAATGTCTATATATTCACGATCGTCATTTATTTTCATCACCACTTTATTTATTTTAATAAACAATAATTTAGTTTTTAATATCATACAAATAAATATATTTTATATGAAATTCATAAAATTTACTTTAAACAGTTTTAACGTAACTTATATTTTATTGTTATAAATTAAAAAATTGGTTTATTAAGCTTTAATAAGTTTATACTTTTATAAACTTCATAACTTTCTTTTATAAATATAACTTCATTTTTTTAAAGAGAAAAATAAAAATACTAAGGGCACCCGGGCCGCCCTGTGGAACTGAACCCACAACGTCAAAAACCACCGCCGCTCTGTCTTTCCACGCGTGCTCATCATCACGCGTTAAAGAAATTGATTTGAGTACGCTATGGCTCTTATCTCAGTTAAAGTGGCGTTGTTGATCTCCCGGGACGTTTCAATGAGCATCGACCGGAGAAGCACTTCGGCAGGAGACATCAACGTTGACGGGCAGGATGATGTATCATCGGCAACAGTGGACGGACGAGAGGTAACTTCATCATTGGCGGCTGGTGACGGTTGATATATAGTCTCTGGCGGCGGAGCAACGCCGCGGCGGGAGAAGATGATAACACGAGCGACTTGAGCGACGTAGGCAATGATGAGCGCTTAAGCTATCAGATTCATCATTTTGTTCGAGATCTATGGTTTTCTATGTGGACTGGGATTTGCAGAATAGTGTAGTTGGTGTGAGTTTGATTTATTTTGTTCAAGAAATTGATTTCTTTATGTAAAAATGGTTTCTTTTATAATTTTATTATTTTGTTATTAATTTATATTTTAAAAAAAACCATCACTAGTGATGGGCATTTCCACTAAAATTTATCACTAGTGATGGAATGAAGCTCGATTATGTGGCGGAACTTGATTGGATGTTGTGAGTGATAGAATTCCATCACTAGTGTAGCGCCCCTACCCCTAAGAACAAAGAAAAGTAAGTAAATAGAATGGGAGTCATTTTGAGAGCTTATAAGTGAAACGCTTGTGTGAAGGTTAAAGTGTTGGGATGGAAAGCCGGGTTGAATAGATTGCCTACTATGGAAACTCTCATTCAAAGAATATCATCATTGGCCCTAATATGTGCAACTTATGCTTCTCAACGAGTTAGTATGTGTATCATCTTTTCACCTCTTGTATGGTGGAGAGTGTAGTGTAGGGAGGACCCAAGTATTTTGATGGGTGGGCGGGCCCACCATTTAAATAAAATAATTAGTGTATTTTTAGATAAAAAACCTGATCGCGCCCCTTGAAAATATGGTTGAACCTCTCATCCGCATCTTCGGCAAATAATACATGAGTCCGTCACTGGTGTAGTGTGGTACGTCATTAGTCACTAGTGCAATATACCGCTATTTCTTCTCGCACGCGGCACGATGCAGGATCTCCTTGATCATCATTGGTTTGTTTCACGTAGCGGTTGTAAAAAGAAGGCGGTTCACTCCATCAAGAATGGCGTGTTGGTGTATTTGGAAAGCTCGAAATGACTTTGTATTTTCTAACAGTGCGGTTAGAATAGGGAAAATCGTTGGCATCATCAAGCCCGTTAGTTTCATATGGATTAGGAGTAGAACCAAAAAGGTGGATGTAGATTGGTCAAAGTGGAAATCCTGTCGGTTGTAATTTTGTTCCTACTTGTTGTCGGGCCAGCCCCTGCTGGTTCCTTACTGGTAGCGTTATTATGTTTGTTTTATTGAAATTAGCTGTTAAAAGAATAAAGAAAAATAGGAGTCACCATTTTAGGTTTTTGGAAATCTTTCCCCACAAAACCTAAGAGACGATTTTCGCTATAAAACGTCTTTAGACATTCTCATAGGTGAGGGACTCTATTGTTGATGTCTAAGTATGACTTGAAATCAAACTTAATACTCAAATAAAAGTTAGGGGTGACTCTAACGTGTATCACCCATATTAGGTGACTTGGGTTTTACTATTGGGGTTGGTAGCCGAATGAAAGAATCAAAACTTCTAAGAACATCAAAATTAGGAGGTCATGAGTTCAAATCTCATAAGAGTAAAATTTCATTTATCATTAAAAAAAGTTGACTCGGGTTTTAATTGACCTGAATTACACACTTTTACAATATTAGTAAAGAAGCTGAGCTCATACAATGTTTCGATAAAAACAAATTGAAAAGAGTATAAGAAAAAAAACACTATTCCTTGATACCTTAATAAGAATTGGTTTTACTAGATTGGATTAATGAAAACTTTTGGCTATACCATTATTCGTTAGGTCAGGGCTCCTAGTTAATGGATAAACACACTAAATGGATATAATAAAAAGACACAAAGTCTCAAAATTTTTTTTAATGATGATGAGCTTAAAGACATGAAATTTGATTTAAATAAGAAGTTCATCTTTGTTCCAAGTCATTTAGCTTCTAAAATATGTAACTATAAACTAAAATTTTATATACTATCTGGGTCGATCTTGTCTTTATTTATGTCTTGTAACTAACAAGTGGTTGAACTTTTATTATAAGTTAATTCTTCTTGTTAACTTTTTTGTTGGTGAGATTAGGAAGTGGTGGGATCAAGATTCCTTTTTAACTTTTCTAATCAACCAACTTTATCTTTAAAAATTAAATCTCCTTTTTTGTAGGAAGATATTTTGTGTCCGAAAAACAGACCAAGAAACCCATAAAAATTATGATTTTACTTGTATTTTACATTTTTTTTACAAATCCTTTAAATTCATCAAAAAACAGACCAAAAAACCCACAAAAATTATGATTTTACTTGTATTTTACATTTTTTTTTTACAAATCCTTTAAATTCATATATCTTTCAAAAGTTTTAATATTATTATATATAATTTTCTGAGTCTGATAATATGTCATCTATTTCACACTAAAAGTTTCTTATTTGTTAATTGAACTTAATTACTTGTAAAATTGTATATTACTAGGGGTGATGGGTGTTATTGTTATCCCAACTCTTTTACTCTTTCTTGCACAACAACGCTACATGAATCCAAGCTCAATGACGAAAATTCTAGAGTTGTTTACGAGTAGGGTTGTAAACGAACCGAACGAACACGAACAAGGCCTTGTCCGTGTTTGTCCGTTAAGGAAATAAATGTGTTCACGAACGGTTCATGAACACTTACCTAACGAGATTTTATGTTCGTGTTCGTTCATTAAGGAAATGAGCATGTTCACGAACGGATCACGAACACAAACGAACACAAATTAGTTTGGCGAATGCGACGAAGGATAAAGGTGGATGGCCGAGAGAGTAGCCTTGGAACTTGAATCTCTTATTGTGGAATGGAGGACAATCGTATTCGTCGATGTAAATGATGAGAAAGGAGAGGCAAATGGTGCATAAACAAGGTGAAATAAGGTTTCCTACTTTAATTGTTAGGGTAATAAAATAAATAAAAGTTTAATAATATAAAAAATATAGATAAAATATAAGAAAGTACAAAAACTTTAATTAAAACACAAACAGACAAACATAAATGAACGAATGTTAACGAACACGTTCACGAACACCTTACCGAACGTTCACGAACACAATTGAACGAGCGAGACCTCTGTTCATGTTCGTTCATTTAACCAATCGAACGAAATTTCTTGTTCATGTTCGTTCGTTTATTAAACGAACGGACATAAACGAACTTCTCACATAACGGTTCACGAACTGTCCGCTGAACGTTTGGTTCGTTTACATCCCTATTTACGAGTATAGAAGATTGTAGTTGAAGGAAGAAAATGTGTAAAAATGTCAAGATCCAATTCTTTGTTCAGATGATCGAATTCTTCAATTACCTGTCAGGTCTTAACACATGAGAGATAGGAAGGTATTCGATTAAAGATTTAAAACATAAGATCACCCGCATTTTCCATTGAATGGACTCGTCATCGAATAAACAAACATAGAGAATCACAACGATACATGGCATGCCGAACACAATATAGAGTACACTGTATGGCTATGCACTAAATATTTAAGCAACAAACTCTATAACATATATACACATTAATAGATGCATAAATGTATATGGCTATTTCTAGTCAATGCCAAAAGGTAAAAACGACTACCATAAAACGATTTATTTGACAACGAATTATAAAAAAAACTTAACCTTTATGTTAAGTTTTGCATTGAATCTTAGGAGGAGATTTTCTAACACAACCTGAAAACACGACACAAACCTAATACAAAATTCACGGATTTGGGTTTAGTCTAAACGGGCTCGGGTCAGTTTCAGATAGAACCCGCCAACCCATTTAATAATAAATCCCCCCCCCCCCCCCCTGTTATTATGTTGTTAAAAAGTGAGATTTGGAGAAGAGATGTGGGTAAGGTGGTCTAGTACAATTGGGTTTTGGTCCTAGTGGTGTATAAATCGGGTTTTTTGAATACCCGGTTCCATAAGTGGTGCACAAATCGGGTTTTTTGAATACCCGGTTTCAGGTATGGAACCGGGTTCGGGTATGACCGGGTTCTATAAAATTGGGTATTGATAATACCAAGGTCGGGTCCGGGTCCGAGTTTTATACAAAAAATGTATACCCTATATACCTGGGTTCGGGTAGGGTCCGGGTCGGGTTTTCTAATACCAGGGTATTATAATACCCTATTTCCGGGTTCAGATAGGGTCGAGTATGGATCGGGTTGGGTTCGGGTATGCCTTGAGTATGGATCGGGTTTGGTTCGGGTATGCCTCGAGTATTCATTTTTTTTGCATAAAAGATATAAATATAAAATGCAAAATCTTTTTATTTCATAAAACATAGAAATACATGACACCTAAATAATCATAGAATCAGGTCAAATAAAATGATGAACATAGATAGCTTTGAATAACTTGATCATCTTCGTTTATTGTTCGTCTCGAGGGTAACACTTGCGGTTAAACCAAACATCAAACGGTCAAAATACACTTTCTAACGGCTATATAGCCGTTACCAAGGTACAAAACTCAAAAAACACCAAAAAAGAAAAAAAAAGAAAAAACCTGAACAGTGTATTGGAAAACCCTGACCGGGTATTGGAAAACACGGTTCCGGGTTCGGGTTGAAACCGGGTACTAATAAAACCTGGGTTGAAAACAGATATAAAAAACCCGGTTACGGGTTCGGGTTTTATAACAGAAATGCATACCCGACCCCTACCCTATGGGTAGGGTCGGGTATAAAAAGCCGGGTTTTATAATACCCGGTTTCGGGTTTTTTCGGGTCCGGGTTCAGGTTTTTTGTGCACCACTATTTGGTCCTATGGATTGCATTTCGATATTTGTTCTTTTCTTGGGCCGAGTTGTATGACAGGATTATCATAGACCTGGGCTTTTAGGGTATGGGCTTTTTACTCTGGGTTACCCCATTTATAGAAAAAGAAATTCTTTAGAATATATTTAATCAAAGGCAGCCCAAGAATGGGTCTAGTTTGTTGGATCGACGTATTTTTCTTCTTATTTTTTTGGAAGGCAAATATTATCAAGAAAACCAATCTAGCAAAGATGCTAGAGAGAAAAACACCAAGAAATCAAATACATATGATAATCAAATTATATAATTATTATTGTATTAGGCCCACATGTACTCTTTCTATTCAATGGCGTCGCCAATTCGTTAGAAACTAGAGCCGAAATTAGGGGAAATTAATGGTGTCGCAAGGATAATCTTGGTTGGTTAACGACTATTTTTATAGTAATCTATATATATTGCAATTTATTCATCCACTATTTGTCCTAAATCCCTAATTGATACTTTGATACTTTGAATTTTGATATTGTGAGTGCAAATTTGCGATTGAGACTTGGAAAACAGAAAACAAATAATATGTTTTCTTTATACCAATTCAAAAGAGTCCTGAATTTGTAGTTCGATTAGGGCCTTCAAAAACATTAGGCCGACCCTGCCTTGGTAGTAAAACGTATAAAAAGATGGGCTGAGCATTATTTTGGTAACATTATCGTGTTTATAGAAGGTGAGGAATGATTGAATCTTCAACATCCATAAGGATACTCAAAAGTTATAAAGGAGAGCAAGGCGGGCTCGTTTCTTTGGATAACAAATAGGTTTAATTTCTTATCTTTAGTTGATTGGTGTAATTTTAATGTGAAATTGTAACGTCTTATACTCGTTTTGTCATCCATGCAAAGCATCTTGCTTGGCTGGGTTTTAAGTTTTATGATATATTGCGCAATTGCCGTTAAAAAAAGATAAACAAGTCAAACAAGTTTAATGTTGTGTAAACCACTACTTGAAAATATACAAACCACAACTGACAGATTACTAACAATTGTAAATGGTTTTTTGATGTCATTATTAGACACAAGCTTTTTAGATGAGGGTAGATAGTGTAAATGTTACTTGTAAATGAATACACTCTACTAACCCTAGTTATGTTAATAACATTATAGTCACAGACCACAACTCCATGGAAATTAACCGGGTTATACAATGACTCGGAAATAACTTTGCTATAAGTATGTTAGGAACTTGATTAGTTTTGGGTTTTAGAGATTGTTCCACAAGGACAAGACATAATCCTTTCTTAGAGGAAATACATCTATGACCTCCTATAACGTGTTGGTTTTTCTTATTGTAAATCGGTTTCTTCTCTTATGATATGAGAACTTCTCAGGTGTTATCTCTTGGGGACAGTCCTCTATAATTCGGTCAAATTTCGTTAACTTGTTGGTGCTCTTAAGTATGTCACCATTTCTCGAGTTATCAGGTTTGCGGTTAACAAAGTGTGTCAATACATGCATGCTCTTTCTGAAAATCACTAGTTTTCTGCCAACCAAATTCTTCTATATTTAGTGGGGATAACTAATCACATGCCTCTCATTTGGCACAATTTCCAACTTTAACTTCAAGCCTTTACTGATGTTCATTGCAGGGGTCCTCTACCATGCGTATTTTTTTCTAATGTTGAGAGGGTTCGTTGTCCGATGGACCATTGGTCTACAGGACGCATTTATATTTATATGGGTTTTAATCTCATATCATGGACCGCACGAAAACCAAAACTGTATCTCGGTCTTCCTTGTTGAAAGAAAGCTATAAGAGTATGTATGTGAATCGAGAAAGCAATAAGGATTCAAGGGTTAATTTTCATTAACTGAATAAAGTGCAGTGCCTCATGCTACAACCAGACTCACTATAAACACTGGAATGACCAACGGATAAAAGACTAAACTATCGGACTAAGCAACAACCTCAGCCGATTTATTCAAACTAAACTGGACTTATTCAAAACTAACTTAACGTAAACAAAGACCAAGAAAATAGACATCTTCAAAGCATGAGGAACCCACGTGCGTGAATTTTGAATCATATATCAACACGCCCCCTTGATTCAAAATCTTGAACACCAAGATGAAACCGATGATAGACAAACTTCTCTTTTGGTAGGGCCTTTGTCAGGACATCAGCAACTTGATCACCAGTATTACAATATTCAAGATTAACTTGATCTTGAGCCACCATCTCACGAATGAAGTGATACTTGAGTTCTATGTGCTTCGATCTACTGTGCATAACAGGATTTCTGGACAAATTAATGGCTGATCGACTGTCACAGTAAATTGTTGTTGCGTTTTCCTGCTTCATTCCAAGATCTTCCAACACTCTGCGCATCCAAATGGCCTGGCATGTAGCTCCTGTGGCTGAGATATACTCGGCTTCAGCACTAGAAAGAGCCATAGTATTCTGTTTTTTAGAACACCATGCTACTGCTGCAGTACCCAAGTTGAACATGTTTACTGAGACACTTTTTCGATCTTCTATTGCTGCCCAGTCACTATCCGTAAACCCCACAAGCTCAACTTCTTTTCCCTTTTTGTACCATAAACCAAACCCAGTAGTTCCTGATATGTACCTTAAGACCTTTTTAGCAGCTCCCATATGCCTTTTCGAAGGTGTTTGAATAAACCTGGATAATACCCCAACTGAAAAGGCTATATCAGGTCTAGAGTGAGTCAAATAGATCAAGTCTCCAACAAGACTTCTGTAGGAAATTTCATCCACTTTATCTTCACCATCTCACTCTGATATTTCTCATGGGGACACATGGGAACAGATTCAGACTTACACCCCTTCATTCCATATTTTTCTAGTAACTTAAGAGCATACTTTTGTTGGCACAAAAAAATACCATCAGCAGTTTGGGTTACCTCCAACCCTAAGAAGTACTTCAGAGGGCCCATGTCAGTCATTTCAAATACTTCTTTCATACCCTTCTTGAATTCTGCAATTAGTTTAGAACAAGAACTAGTGCATATAATGTCATCTACGTATAGACATACATAGATGGTATGATTGGAAGAGTCATTCTTAACATAAAGTGTTGGTTCATTTAAGCTCCTTACATATCCCTTGTCAGAAAAGTAACCATCAATTTTTGAATACCAGGCTCGTGGAGTCTGCTTCAATCCATATAAGGCTTTATGAAGACGCTATACCTTATCAAGCTTTCCTTGAACTTCAAATCCCTCCGGTTGCTCGACATAGATTTCTTCATTTAACTCTCCATTCAAGAAAGTAGATTTTACATCTAATTGATGTATCATCCACCCTCTCATGGCTGCTACTGTCACACCCCGACCCGCAGCGGAAAAGGTGATCGGGGCATGATTGGGTTATCATCAAAGCTCATGACATTTATTTTAACGTTTCATATTCATTAATACAATTAAATGGAAATTTACAATCATAATTACATCAATGACCTAAACATCAATCTAAGCTTCTTTGTTTTCTTCTAAGGCATTTCCTATGTTTTCCTTACTTCGTCCTGTTCACCTGTATCATGTGTAAAAGGGTTTTTTTGGATCAACAAAAAGTTGGTGAGTGAATCCTATGGAAAACATTTGAACAAGTTTATTTAATTGATTATGAAATAAAGTGCACAACCACACATGAGTAAAAATAGATGTAAACTTATTCATAAATCAATTTAATATTAAACAATACACACATGAACAATAATGGATCGTTTAGAGGCACGCGTTGCTCAACTCGTCTCTCACGAGGAACTGATGGGCCTAATGAATGAATTGCATAAACATGATAATATGAAAGACATAACTACAAACAATATAAACTCATTAATACACACACGAACAATAATGGATTGGTTTTGAGACACGCGTTACTCAACTCGTCTCCCACGAGGAACTGATGGGCTTAATGAATGAATTTCATATAAGTTGACAAAATGAAATACGTAATCACAACAATATAAACAATCAAAGTTTAGATCACGATATGGTATGGCACAAGTTTAAATAAACGAGTTAATTATTTTGTGATACATGACACACCCCAAAACGTGTAATTAAAAAGGGGGAGTTGTAAGATTCACTCACAGTGGGTGCGTTCGGTTGATGATGTTGAATGCACGCGAAGTGGTTTTAACCACGAGTGAAATTAACCTAGATAAATAGCATTATGGTTCGATAAGTAAACGGATTTTATTAATCCATTTTAGTAGTATTGTTGGGTGTATTTTTGTGAGTTTAAGGCTATTTTCTAACCTTAAAAATGTTATTTTTAAATATTTTTAATTGATTTTTAATTAAAATAAATAAATAAAAATAATAAAAAAATTTGACTTTTTTAACCGTTGACCGTTGACCTTGACTGTTTGACCGGTTCGTATGCGTGTATATGTGCGCTGAGTGAGGCTCGAACCCGAGACCTCCCGTACGCGTGCACGCAGCTCTACCAACTGAGCTACGTGTCTAACCCGAAATAATTCTGTTTTTAATTATATTTATATACTAATTAGATTAAACCGAAAATCAATTTATTTCTAAAAAGATTTTACTGAATCGGACCGGTGCGCTCCACAGGTCTCGAACCCGGGACCTGTGGTTTAGGTTAACACACAGTCCACCGCTGGACTGTGTGTTTAACTTGTTATATATACCGATTTTTATTATACTTATATACAAACTGAACATTTCCATTTCTGTCTTAAATAAAAAGTTTAATAATTATCCGGGCCGGTGCGGTAGCCCGGACTCGAACTCGTGTCCTGTGATTTAAACATACACACAGTCCACCACTGGACTGTGTGTCTAACTTGGTTATTATTCTGGTTATTAATAAACCTAACATGTACCGCGGTGACTCCGGTTCGGTTAACAAAAAAAGACATTTTTATTAAGGCAGCATGCGTGGGACAAGATTCGAACTCGAGACGTTTACGTGTTTATTGTGCACACAGTCCACCGCTGGACTGTGTGTCTAACCCGAGTTATAACTTGATTTTAATTATACTTATATGTTACATAAACTTCGTCTTCTTCGTCAGTTTTAACCAGAAACGATGACTGACTGGTTCGAAGTTTTTAATCATGTTCGTTAGCGTTTTTCAGTTAAATACAGGTGATATATAAATAAAAGAAAGAGAAATTAGTCGTAAGGTATACCGACTGGACTCCTCTGTTTCTCCGGCAGAACTCCAGCGACAGCAACAGGTTCCGGCGTCGTGTGTCTTGCAGCAGCGAGTCTTCAGAAAGCTTGAAAAGGATGTGGGTGACTTCGGTATAAGCTCAGGGGGTTCAGTAAAGCTCAGAAGTGAAGGGTTCGGTTTTCCGGCGAGGTACAGAAATTTTCCGGCGAAAGGAATTACGTCGGGTAAAGGTGCGGTTTTGAGCGAAAAAGCTTGCAGAGGTTCGAGGAGGTATTTATAGGGCAGGTCGTTGATGAATTTGGTCCAATTTCGACTTGATTCAAAGTCATTACATTTTCCGGCGGTTATAGTTTGTGTTGCGGACACAGGCGTCGGTTATAACCGATGTCCTAGTAAATGTTTACGTTATAACTGAAGATATCGTTAAATCTCGCGAGATCGCCGGGATTTCCGACGACTGAAATTTGGGCGCCGGTTTTGAATTCGGGAAAACATGTTATGAATTAAATGATTCTAATAATTACCAAGAAACACTAGTGGCGCAGTGTTTGGAGAGTTGAGTGTTAAGTTGTGTTGACCGGCTGACTGACCCGGGTTCGAAACCCGGCAGTGCCAAATCATTTTTATTTTCTTATTCTTAACAGTTTTTCAAAAACTAATTATATATTCCCATATAATAATTAATTATGTATCGTTTAAAATTATTTTGGGCATTAAATTCGCAACGAAATTTTTAACTGATTGTTCGGTTAATAAACGGAGCGGGTTTGGTAAATCCGTTTTTGACGGATGTTACAGTATCCCCTGCTTTTTAGAAATTTCGTCCCGAAATTTAAATAGTGATATATTTGACTAAAAGAATGATGGTGTTTAGTTTGACAGTTACATGCTTAGAAAAAGTAAGGGTTTAAGTTTTTGTTTGAGGCGGTAACGTTCCTTGTAAGGGTTAAGTACCCTATTTACAGGAATCGCTTTTTGTTGCCTACTGTAAAAGTATTGATAAGCAGAATTGATTCGCTAAATATGATATCATGCATAAGAGTTTGGATATGTTTGGAAGGATATGGTTATATCCTAAGGCAAAACTTCTAATACTACAACCTACATGGAACTTCTCATAACCATCTAACAATACCTCTGATCCTTTGACAAGAATAATTATATATAGGAAGTACCAGCGGCGTATCCACCATATTCTTGTCAAATTTTCATTGGTTTTATCAGTAAGTTATGATTGGTTCTATGACTATAGAACATAAATAAACACAACAGCTAATATTTGAATCAACATTCTGATAGCATATATGTTTGAATGGTGACAGTTCCTCTCTCGTTTGTTATGATGGAGAGGTTAGTTTATGTAGAAATGGAACACAGTCCAATTTCTTTAAGTAGCGAGATGATATAAATGTAACACAAATTTTAACCCAGGGCAATACTAAATCCTACATGGAACTTCTCATAATCGCCTGATAATGCCTCTGATCCTTTGGCAAGAATACTTATATATAGGAAGTACCAGCGGCGTATCCACCATATTCTTGCCAAATTTTCATTGGTTTTATCCACAAGTTATGATTAGTTACCAAGAAACTACTAAATCCTACATAGAACTTCTCATAACCGTATGACAATGCCTCTGATCCTTTGACAAGAATACTTATATATAGGAAGTACCAGCGGCGTATCCACCATATTCTTGTCAAATTTTCATTGGTTTTATCAGTGAATTATGATTAGTCCTATATGACTCTACAACCAATACAACAAACATAAAATACTGAAATGAAAAATGTCTGTGCGATCAAGGCTCAATCAAACGGAGCCGATCGTATTGCATGTACTGAAAATGAAAATGTCTGTGCGATCAAGGCTCAATCAAGCGGAGCCGATCGTATTGCATGTACTGAAAATAATAAACTTAATCTAAACCACAATCACACAAACAGCCTATACATGGAACCTCTCATAACCGCCTGATAATGCCTCCGATCATTTGACAAGAATACTTATATATATAGGAAGTACGAGCGGCGTATCCACCATATTCTTGTCAAATTTTCATTGACTTTATCCACAAGTTATGATTAGTTCTATGTGACTCTACTAGAAACACAACAACCACAAAATACTGATAATGAAAATGTCTGTGCGATCAAGGCTCAATCAAACGGAGCCGATCGTATTGCATGTACTGAAAATAATAAACTTAATCTAAACCACAATCACACAAACAGCCTATACATGGAACCTCTCATAACCGCCTGATAATGCCTCCGATCATTTGACAAGAATACTTATATATAGGAAGTACCAGCGGCGTATCCACCATATTCTTATCAAATTTTCATTGACTTTATCCACAAGTTATGATTAGTTCTATGTGACTCTACAACAAACACTACAACCACAAGATACTGATAATGAAAATGTCTGTGCGATCAAGGCTCAATTAAACGGATCCAATCGTATTGCATGTATTGAAAATGAAAAATGTCTGTGCGATCAAGGCTCAATCAAACGGAGCCGATCGTATGTGGGCACGCCAGGTTCAACCTCATAATGAAATGGGGAACATGCTCAACGCTCATAATGTAATGGGGAGCGGCGGCCTATGAAATTGCATGTACTGAAAATAATAAACAATAATTACTCTAACAGTTTACACATGGAACCTCTCATAACCGCCAGATAATACTTCTGATCCTTTGACAAGAATACTTATATATAGGAAGTACCAGCGGCGTATCCACCGTATTCTCGTCAAAGTTTCATTGGCTTTATCCTTAAGTTATGATTGGTTCTATGTGATTCTAAAACATAAAGAAAAAAACATAAAACTAAACGACTGGAATTGAATCTGGAGTTTCGGTGAAAAGGACTAGTTGGGTATCTTCGTTTGGGCCGTCATTATCTTCGACAGGATTGGCGTTGATGTTGAAGACTCTTCCTCTTGCGGGTGGCCTAGCGGTTGGGTTTTCTTGGTTTACTTGGTTAACTGGGTTTGATTGGGCTTGAGCGTTTAAGATGTTAACCAATCGAGGGCACGTGTTTCTAAAGTGGGTAGGGTCGCCACAATTGAAACAAGCTCGAACATATGGGAACATGGGGTATTGGGGTTGTTGATAGGTTTGGGCCATGTTTTGAGTAGGGGAAGAGATTTGGTTTTGAAAGGTGCGGCAAACCTTGCTCAAATGACCATAACGTCCACAAGTTGCACATAGTCGACAAGGTAAGGTAAGGGGATGGTGATAAAGACAGTTGTTGCATTGAGGGTGAGGTCCAAGATATTGTTTCTTATTTGGGTAGGTTGAGTTGGGTGCCACTTGAGTGATTGGGATAGCTTGGATGGGTATGGCGTGTGAAATTGGTTGATTTCGTTGGATAGTAGCGAAAAGTTGCCCGTCTCTTTTTCTCTTAGAATTGGGTTGAGAAGGGGATTCGGTTTGGGTGTGGTCGGAGGTTTCAGTCGATGCTTCATCCTTCTTCTTTTCCTCCTTTAAGACTTTGTTTCGGATTCGGTTCTCGGTGAGCTCTGTTGCTAGCTCCATTGCTGCTTCCAAAGTTGCAGGCGTGGTACTTATTACAGAGTCTTGAATCTTTGACGGAAGACCACGAATGTAGTGCTCGATCAAACGGTAGAGGGGAGTGAACATGTTGGGAACCATTTGATGTAATTCGAGGAATCTTTTGTTGTATGTGGTGTGGTCTCCTTCCTTTTGCTTCAACGAATAAAATTCATCTTCTAATTTCTTGATTTCGCTCCTTGGGCAAAATCGTCTGGTCATGATTTCCTTCAATTCGTTCCAAGTTAAGGTCATAGCATCTTCCACACCTCGTTTGGCCTTCTCTGTATTCCACCAAGTAAGTGCTATCCCATATAATCGACCAGTAGCATAACGCACTTTGCGATCATCGGGGCAATCGCAATTTAGAAAAGTGTTCTCCATTTCTTCAAACCAATGGAGGAGAGCGGTGACACCTTCAGTCCCTTTGTATTTTGGAGGGTCGCATGATTTGAAATGTTTGTAGGTGCATTTAGTGATATTTGGGGGACGGTTGATAACGTTTTGATTTTCTTGATTGACAGGATTAGCGGTAAGTGCTTGTTGGACTTGGATTACAAGGTTGGGTATTACGACAGCCATTTGTTGTGCGATTAGGGCAGCCATGCGTTCGCGGGCTTTTCCTGCTCTCATCTTCCTACGGGCGTGGTTAGAAGACATCTACAAGGAATACATGTCAAGAGTATGAGTTGGATGCTTTTGGGATCATGGGTCGCACTAGGAATGAACATTCATAAAATAATTATAGAAAAATAAATCTACTACATCCATAGGATGTCTTGGGCTTTGCTTGCCATTAGGCCTACATGCCGCCATACTTCACCTTCGTAATCATGTGGGCCCCCATGAATACCGGGTTTTTCATATGGTTCGCATGGGTTTGCCTGGTTGCGTACACTAAAACCCGGAGAAAATCGAGAAATATGTATACAACGTGTGATATTCGGAATGTGTCCAAGTGTAGACACGGTGACACCTCAAAGTGGGTTAGTTCGAACGACGTTTGGTGTGACATGCTTTGGCCTAATAGGTCCTTCGTACTCTCATCGTTAGTCCCCAGGTAGGCAAACTGGTCCGTTATATTGGATTTATACGAATGCCAACCTAGACAGGACGTTCCGACTACCGGTACTTGTACCCTTCCAGTTACTACATGCCCGTCGCAGAACTTACTTTGATGAGATTTGAAAATTGCAACAAAATCTTTGAATAATGAGAGTATGAAAATGAATTGAATATATGAACATTGATACATGTATAATGAATATGTATATAAGTATGTATGTTTGACTGTAAATATAAACAAATATGAAACAAATAAATATCATAAGTTTGTATGTAACCACCTAATCAATTGAAATTTAGGCAGACTATAGTATAGGCTCTAAGGGTCTAACAACATATCCTATATCCTTATAGTCATGGCTCTGATACCAATCTGTCACACCCCGACCCGCAACGGAAAAGGTGATCGGGGCATGATTGGGTTATCATCAAAGCTCATGACCTTTATTTTCACGTTTCATATTCATTAATACAATTTAATGGAAATTTACAATCATAATTACATCAATGACCTAAACATCAATCTAAGCTTCTTTGTTTTCTTCTAAGGCATTTCCTATGTTTTCATTGCTTCGTCCTGTTCACCTGTATCATGTGTAAAAGGGTTTTTTTTGGATCAACAAAAGTTGGTGAGTGAATCCTATGGAAAACATTTGAACAAGTTTATTTAATTGATTATGAAATAAAGGGCACAACCACACATGAGTAAAAATAGATGTAAACTTATTCATAAATCAATTTAATATTAAACAATACACACATGAACAATAATGGATCGTTTAGAGGCACGCGTTGCTCAACTCGTCTCTCACGAGGAACTGATGGGCCTAATGAATGAATTGCATAAACATGATAATATGAAAGACATAACTACAAACAATATAAACTCATTAATACACACACGAACAATGGATTGGTTTTGAGACACGCGTTACTCAACTCGTCTCCCACGAGGAACTGATGGGCTTAATGAATGAATTTCATATAAGTTGACAAAATGAAATACGTAATCACAACAATATAAACAATCTAAGTTTAGATCACGATATGGTATGGCACAAGTTTAAATAAACGAGTTAATTATTTTGTGACACATGACACACCCCAAAACGTGTAATTAAAAAGGGGGAGTTGTAAGATTCACTCACAGTGGGTGCGTTCGGTTGATGATGTTGAATGCACGCGAAGTGGTTTTAACCACGAGTGAAATTAACCTAGATAAATAGCATTATGGTTCGGTAAGTAAACGGATTTTATTAATCCATTTTAGTAGGATTGTTGGGTGTATTTTTGTGAGTTTAAGGCTATTTTCTAACCTTAAAAATGTTATTTTTAAATATTTTTAATTGGTTTTTAATTAAAATAAATAAATAAAAATAATAAAAAAATTTGACTTTTTTGACCGTTGACCGTTGACCTTGACTGTTTGACCGGTTCGTATGCGTGTATATGTGCGCTGAGTGAGGCTCGAACCCGAGACCTCCCGTACGCGTGCACGCAGCTCTACCAACTGAGCTACGTGTCTAACCCGAAATATTTCTGTTTTTAATTATATTTATATACTAATTAGATTAAACCGAAAATCAATTTATTTCTAAAAAGATTTTACTGAATCGGACCGGTGCGCTCCACAGGTCTCGAACCCGGGACCTGTGGTTTAGGTTAACACACAGTCCACCGCTGGACTGTGTGTTTAACTTGTTATATATACCGATTTTTATTATACTTATATACAAACTGAACATTTCCATTTCTGTCTTAAATAAAAAGTTTAATAATTATCCGGGCCGGTGCGGTAGCCCGGACTCGAACTCGTGTCCTGTGATTTAAACATACACACAGTCTAGCACTGGACTGTGTGTCTAACTTGGTTATTATTCTGGTTATTAATAAACCTAACATGTACCGCGGTGACTCCGGTTCGGTTAACAAAAAAAGACATTTTTATTAAGGCAGCATGCGTGGGACAAGATTCGAACTCGCGACGTTTACGTGTTTATTGTGCACACAGTCCACCGCTGGACTGTGTGTCTAACCCGAGTTATAAGTTGATTTTAATTATACTTATATGTTACATAAACTTCGTCTTCTTCGTCAGTTTTAACCAGAAACGATGACTGACTGGTTCGAAGTTTTTAATCATGTTCGTTAGCGTTTTTCAGTTAATTACAGGTGAAATATAAATAAAAGAAAGAGAAATTAGTCGTAAGGTATACCGACTGGACTCCTCTGTTTCTCCGGCAGAACTCCGGCGACAGCAACAGGTTCCGGCGTCGTGTGTCTTGCAGCAGCGAGTCTTCAGAAAGCTTGAAAAGGATGTGGGTGACTTCGGTATAAGCTCAGGGGGTTCAGTAAAGCTCAGAAGTGAAGGGTTCGGTTTTCCGGCGAGGTACAGAAATTTTCCGGCGAAAGGAATTACGTCGGGTAAAGGTGCGGTTTTGAGCGAAAAAGCTTGCAGAGGTTCGAGGAGGTATTTATAGGGCAGGTCGTTGATGAATTTGGTCCAATTTCCGACTTGATTCAAAGTCATTACATTTTCCGGCGGTTATAGTTTGTGTCGCGGACTCAGGCGTCGGTTATAACCGATGTCCTAGTAAATGTTTAAGTTATAACTGAAGATATCGTTAAATCTCGCGAGATCGCCGGGATTTCCGACGACTGAAATTTGGGCGCCGGTTTTGAATTCGGGAAAACATGTTATGAATTAAATGATTCTAATAATTACCAAGAAACACTAGTGGCGCAGTGGTTGGAGAGTTGAGTGTTAAGTTGTGTTGACCGGCTGACTGACCCGGGTTCGAAACCCGGCAGTGCCAAATCATTTTTATTTTCTTATTTTTAACAGTTTTTCAAAAACTAATTATATATTCCCATATAATAATTAATTATGTATCGTTTAAAATTATTTTGGGCATTAAATTCGCAACGAAATTTTTAACTGATTGTTCGGTTAATAAACGGAGCGGGTTTGGTAAATCCGTTTTTGACGGATGTTACAGCTACAACAATAACCATCCGGATAGTTTCAAAACGAGCTACTGGCGCAAAGGTTTCCTCAAAGTCTATTCCCTTTTTCTGGGAATATCCTTTTGCAACCAACCTGGCCTTGTGGCGTAACACTTTTCCATCTGGTCCAACTTTTGTCTTGAACAACCACTTAAGCTCCACAACATTCTTTCCTTCAGGCAAGTTCACAAGCTCCCAAGTGTGATTTCTTGTATGGCAGCCAACCATCTGCCATAGCTAGCTTCCATTCTTTCATAGATACAGCTTCAGTGTAATTAGAAGGACCAGAAATACTCAATGCAAACTGACAATCCCCATAGTCATCAGGAACATCATGTAACTGCTGGGTATTAGTATATAAATCTGGCATAGATCGTAACCTCAATGGAGGAGATGAGTTGCTTACACTCGATCCTTGATCATCTTGACTTGTAAAGCTTGTGGTCAAAGGAGTTTGTGGCTCCTCATTAACATTCATCTGTTGGCTAGGAGAAGCACTCATGTTAGTACTAAGAGAAGTATCAGAAGTGGTAGCAGACTCACCTTGATCAACTGGAAAAGATCAACATAGTGTCTTTCAAAGTCTTGTTGATTTGACTTGTAAGTTTTCTTCCAATCCCATTAGGCCTCCTCTATGCATGTAACATCACCAGCTCGTTTAGCTTCAAACTTTTTAGTTTCAGGATTGAAGAGTCTGTACCCACTACCATGAGTAGAATACCCGTTGAATATCATTTTTGTTGATCGGTTGTCCAGCTTCTTTCTTCCATTGACTGTTACATGACCATATGCAACACAACCAAATACTCTAAATTCATCAACCTTTGGTTTTTCTCCCGTCCAAGATTCGATAGGTGTTTCGTCTTCAAGAACAGCAGTAGGCGATCTGTTGATAATGTGAACAGCAGTAGCCACACCTTCGGCCCATAAGTAGTTAGGTAGATCACGATCTTTCAGCATGCTTCTGGTCATACCCATGATGGTGCGATTTTTTCTCTCCACAACACCATTGTGTTGAGGAGTATAGGGTACTGTCAACTCCCTTTTAATCCCTTGTTGTTCACAAAATTCATGAAATTCTTGAGAGCAAAATTCTCCACCTCTATCTGTGCGCAACACCTTTATAACACACCCACTTTGCTTTTCAACTAAACTTTAAAATATTTTGAACTTCTGAAAGGCATCTGATTTTCTTGGAAGAAAGTAGACCCAACATACTCTAGTCAAGTCATCAATAAGTAAAAGATAATATAGATTGTTACCTAGACTTGGTACTTGCATGGGACCACAAAGGTCTGCATGCACCAACTCTAACTTTTGTGTGGCTCTCCAAGAAGTTGACTTAAAAGGAGACCTGACTTGTTTACCCATGATGCAACCTTCACAAATATCAGTGCCAAGAATCCTAGGCAATCCAACTACCATACTTTTATCATGAAGAGACTTAAGACTTGCAAAATTTAAGTGCCCATACCTTTTATGCCATAACTGAGAAGAGGTAGCTGGTTTACTAGGAGAGCATGCTTCGGCCTTAGAGGCATCTAATAAAAACATGTTATTGTTTGAAACACATATTTTCATTAGATCCATACCATTGTTTTTTATTGTGCATTTTACATCTTCAAAGTAAAGGGAATACCCTTTCTTCATCAACTGGCCGACACTTAGGACGTTGTACTCCAATTCGGGTGCAAAATAAACCTCACTCAACAACAGTAATTATCTTTTCATGCATTGATTCTTATAGTGCCTTTTCCTTCCACCAACAACTTTTTTTTGTTGCCCAGTTGCACTTTAAGTTTAAATGTCTCATCAAGATTTACAAAACTTTCTTTGGATCCAGACATGTGGTTGGAACAACCAGAGTCAATAAACCACAAGTTATTGGTGACATTTGAGTTACTAGATTTAGCCATGAGACCAAAAGAAATTTCTGTACTCACCCTGAACGAGTGTTGTTCTTCAGTATTTTCTTCTTGTTGTACCACTTCCGTAGCCACGTTAGCATGTGGTTCATCATTGTACCAACAGTCTTTTGCTATGTGGCAATACTTTTTGCAATTATGGCATTGAGGGACTTGTCTACGATCAAAATTTCTTCCCCTGCCACGACCTCTCATGCCTCCACGTCCACGACCCCTATAATTGTTTCCATACGCCGGTCGATTGCTTTCTTGAATAACTTGCAAGGCATGTCCCTCTACTTTTTCTGTCTTTTCACTTGTTCTAATGTTCATTCTTTCTTCTTGGGACTGAAGAGATCCCATGAGTTTAATAGGTGAGAGTTTTGATAGATCAAAGGATACCTCAATAGAAGGAACAACAAAATCGAACTTTGGTGTGAGGCTTCGTAAGATCTTCTCGACTATAGTCTGATCTGCAGCAACTTCACCATACGAGCGCTTTTGACTGACAATACTCATCACACGAGAGAAGTAATCCCCCACTGGTTCTCCTTCTCGCATCACAAGGTTCTCGAACTCTCTTCTCAGCCCTTGAAGCTTTACAGCTTTAACTTGATTGTCACCTTGATACTCCATCTTGAGAATTTCCCAGCTTTCTTTGGCCGATTCCGCAGATGCAAGCCGAGAGAAGAGCTGATCATGTACGGCTTGTTGAATAAGAGCCATAGCATGAGCATCTCTCTTCCGAGCATTCTTGAGTTTGGCTTGATCTGTTTCTTGCTCATTAAAACCACTGACAACAAGATCCCAGAGATCTCTAGATTTTAAAATGGTTTTCATCCTGATGTTCCAATGATCGTACCCTTCTCCTTTAAAGATTGGAATAGGAGTAGGTGCTGTAGGAAGGTTGCTAGCCTGATCTGCCATTGATGTTAAATAGGAGACACAGGTTTCAGAGATCGATTTGAATGCTCTGATACCGCTGTTGAAAGAAATGTTACTTGTATATAAATACACTCTTGTAACCCTAGTTAAACGATGATCACAAGTTTTTCCATTTCACTTTTTGACTGTCATGTTTCAGCTACATGATCACTCACTAACTGATAGTTCTCTTATTTAGTGGGTACTAATGTTCTTTTTGTTTACCAGCTTTTATAATTCCACTATTGTCACTTTCAGCTTTTCAATTACTTAATGTACAAGTATTTCTAACTTATCAATTACTTACTATACAGGTGTAAAGGTAAAAGTCACTATAACATCAACTAGATTGATATTGGGGCGGTACTCGAAGGGATTATGAGGGTCTGCTGACTCCCAGGCCATGAGAAATTTTTGTATTTTTATATATAAAATATGAGTTTTCTTTTTCGAGAAATAACATAACTTGAACTCCTTAGTTATAATCGGTAGAGACCAGTCTTTTGATGACACCCCTATACAAAGTTCTAGTTTCACCTATGGATAGATGTAATTACCAAAATTAGCTTACAAAAGTGCCTAAGCTACTTCCATTATGTATCCTCATGATCTTGTTAAGTTGTTAATACTCACCTTTCACCAGCAACAACCCACGTTGAATCATGTCATAAGGAACCTAGTCATTCTTTCTCTCTTCTTGTCGCATGCGATCGATATAGTTGAAGTCTAGGTATCTAAGTTAAATACCCAATTCTCTTAAAATTCTGCTTTGATACCAATGTTTTACACCGAACCTATAAACTTTTTTCCATGGTTAATTTGTAAATTTTGAACGTCGCTTGTATATCGTTAAATATTTTTTTTTCGGATCTGATCGGTTTTTGTAATATAAAAAGATAAAACCAAATTTCCAGGACCAACTTATTAGGGATCGATTAAGATTGAATTGCATATATACTATAAAAATAAGGATTGTGGTCGAACCCCACTCTCCCAACCTAAGTACGCCACTCTCTACACTCTAATCTTGTTTACATATATAATAAAAAATATGGTAAAATTATCCTACGAAATCAACTAAATTTCGAAACACAATATATCGTAAAATATAACACAATGGATCGTAAAAGTTAACAAAATGCCGAGGAGAAAAGATACAATGAATCGCAAAAAAGACACAATGATGAAAATAATAAAAAAGAAACATTTCCAAATACAACATAGTGATCTAAACAAAAATTTTAAAATCTAAAAATCCAAAAGCGAAAACCTAAAATCTAAGATTGTAGAGTTCGATGAGACGGTTCTAGTGATACTAGAAATAAGTTCAATACCTTATACCCAGAAAAGTCAAAAAAAGTGAAACTTTGATATTAGAGTAAACTTCAATCCCCAATGTAACTAGGGGTGTCCAATGCATCAAATAATAATATTTTGAATTAGTTGAAATAAAATTTCCAATATTTTTATTTTTATTTACCTGAATTTGTATTCGACTTATTTGATTTGTAAGTGAAACTTGAATTGAATCCGATTTAATTCGAATTCAACCTAAATAATTTATATTATTTTACTTTTATCTTTTTAACTAATACAAACTAACTATTTTTAGCATCAAAATTTAATAAATTACCAACATGTAAAAATCCAAAATATTAGTTACAAGACCCATATACAAATTTAAAGTAGCCACAATGACATATAATAAAAAGTTCAAAATAAAATATGTATACCCTAACCTTCAAAATGGAACATCCACGTTGGAAGTGAATAAAGTACGAATCGTCTAACGTTCAAATCGTAGATTGTAACATCCACATCGGAAGTAAATAAAGTACGAATCGTCAAACATTCAAATCATAAATTGTGAGCTATGAAGATGGTGCCATGGTGCGGCAATTGTAAGCTGGTTATCGATAACAATATTAGTTAGAATTTAGGAGTAAGTAGTAGGCTATTGGACATTTGGTCTTGGCAATGTTATAAAGGATAGACTTGTCACTTATAAAGAGTATATTGTCATTTTAGTATCTGAGGTTTGATTAAAATTACCATTTTAGTCCAAATAGTTTTTTTCTTGTCATTTTAGTCCAAATAGTTTTGTTTTTCGCTATTTTAATCCCTGATTTTTGGCTTTTTTGTCATTTTCATCGACCACCACCACCTACCCCATCACAACCTTCTATCATCGCCACCATTTGCCTACACCGTCACAACCTACCCACCCACCCCACCACCATCACCACCACCATTTCCGCCACCACCGGCCACTTTTCTGCCACCCTTGTCATCAACCAACACAAGCACCATCATCGTAAAACCAACAACCACCGCCGTCATCTTCACTGTAAACCGGCACAACACCATCCCCATACCCATCGCATCTGCAAAAAAAAGAAAGAAAAATGCGGTTTGACCAAAATTCACCCAAGTTAACTAAATTTTTTGAATGAAGTTAGTGGGTTTGATGAAAATGGCAAAAAATGACAAAAGTCAGGGACTAAAATGACAGAAAACAAAACTATTTAGACTAAAATGGCAAAAAAAATTTATTTTGACTAAAATGACAATTTTAGTCAAACCTTAGGGACTAAATGACAATTTACTCACTTATAAATGTAATTTATATTTTGATCCAAATTTACATTAAACCATATATTTGTATTTAGTTTTGCGGTTTAGCTTTAGAGTTTAGTTTGTAGCATTTAGCTTGGGTAGGTGATGCGGCCCAAATGTGGAAGAGCGGGCCATGTTATATCTGGAGGCCCAAGATCGCGTGACAAATGAGGCTTCACTAAAATGGCTCTAACTTGGGCTACAGGGGTCCGTTTTGGGCGTGCGACCAGTCAAAACGATCGTGAGAAAAAATCTCATTTTACTTCAAACGGCCGATGGCGGTTTGGGTGGACGTTCGGGCCCAAAAAAGGCTTATTTCTATGACTTTTATCATTTTTATGTTTTTTGAGGCTTTTTGCCAACTTTTGTTTTGTTTTAGTTTTTGGCCAAAGTGTATTTTGGGGCCCGTTTCAAATTTATAACTCTATTTATATGTTGGTTATGAGACATGAATGATCAGATTTCAATTTTGAGAAAACAACTTTTCACTTCAAATTCCATACCCTTTGGGTTGAATTTTGGGGTTGGGACAAGTTCACGTTTCTACTCTACATCAGTAGGGTAGGGGTTTAGGTTTTTTTTGAGGTGGGGGTTTTAGGTTTTTAGGTTGCGTGGGGTGGAGGTGGTGCGGTGAGTTTATTTGGTTGTATTCACATTGGTTCTCAGCCTCGCAGTTTTCATAATAAAGATGATTTTCACATGAACCCTAGCCTATCATGTTATAAGACAACCCATCTATACGAGTCAAATAAATAACTTTGCACATGTTCAAACTCTTCCAATGCAGTTGGCCGGTTTCGATGCTTGTTTGGGGTATACCATAAATTAAAGGGCAATGATGGCGACACTAATAACACTATTAGCTTTTCACAGCTGTTTATAGATTAATGACATATACTAAACGGCAACCGGCCTCTTATATTTTATCATTATTCCTTAGGTCTTGACACCAAACAACACCATATGTTCCTTCTTCTTTGTCTCTGCATAATAATATTTCCACAACATTAATCCACCCAATAAATAAGATACCACTGATTTAACAATGAAACTGCCGCCCACGGTCCATGCGTATTCTCGTCTAGCCAACGCTCAAGATCCATTCACGAATATGATCAAACGGTTATAAAAGAAAGTACGAAAATACATAGTTTTAAACAACATTTTATCTCTTAGCAACGTACATGCCATTTCAATCAATAATCACTCACTTGTTCAACAAGGATGCGTTTGTTAATCGTTACGGTGTTCCTTGTGATCCACGCAAACTCGCTTTCGTTCAATTTCTCAAGCTTTCAACCAAACACTCAAATGATTATGTACCAAGGTGATGCATTTGCATCAAGTGGAATTCAAGTGACCAAGAATCAACGTGACAAATCACTCAGGAACAGCGTCGGCCGCGCTTTGTACTCGGATCCTGTTCAAATCTGGGACCGAAAGACCCAAAAACTAACAGATTTCATCACACATTTTACCTTCTCAATGAATGCACTCAATGCTTCTACCTTTGGTGACGGGTTATCCTTCTTTCTTATGTCGTTTGAACCCGAGATTCCCTCGGGTTCATTCGGTGGTTATCTTGGTTTATTCAGCCCGTCTTCGGCTTTTAACTCCTCGAACAATACTGTTGTCGCAGTCGAGTTTGATTCGTTTAAGAATCCATGGGATCCTAGTGACAACCATGTTGGGATCAATGTTAATTCAATTGTTTCAGTGGCTAATGTTTCGTGGAATACTAGTATTAAAGATGGGAGGATTGCAAATGCATGGGTGAGTTATAATTCTAGTACGTATAACCTAAGTGTGTTTTTGTCGTACGATGAAAACCCTATTTTTGTTGGGAACTCTAGCTTGTGGTACATTGTTGATTTAAGGGATGTGTTGCCAGAATCGGTTCGGTTTGGGTTTTCGGCTGCGACCGGAGACTGGATCGAAACGCATACGGTTTTCTCATGGACGTTTGATTCTAGTTTGGGGGAGGTTAAAACTCGGGTGAAGAAGCACATGTGGTTGACAACGGGTTTAGCGACGGGTTCGGGTGCTTTAAGCCTCATGGTTGGGTTTTTATGGTTTGTTTTATGGAAGAAACGAGCTTATTTGAGTAGAAAATCTGAAGATATGGCTATAGATAATGATTTCGGAGGTGATATTGGGCCGAAACGATACTCCTTTCACGAACTTAGTAAAGCAACCGATGGGTTTTCGGAGGATCGAAAGCTCGGTGAAGGTGGTTTCGGGGGCGTTTATAAGGGCATATTGAGTGGTGCAAATGTAAAGGTAAAGACAGTGGTTGCGGTTAAGCGGGTGTCGAGTGGGTCGAAGCAAGGGAAGAAAGAGTATGTGTCGGAAGTAAAGATCATCAGTCGATTACGCCATAAAAACTTGGTGCAATTGATCGGGTGGTGTCATGAACAAGGTGATTTCCTTCTAGTATACGAGTATATGCCAAACGGAAGCCTCGATTCGCATTTGTTCTACTCAAAATCGGCATTAAATTCATCGGTTAGGTACAAAATAGCCATGGGAATTGCCTCGGCTTTGCTTTACCTACATGAAGAATGGGAGCAATGTGTGGTGCATAGGGATATCAAGTCAAGTAATATAATGCTAGATTCGAATTACAATGCCAAGTTAGGTGATTTTGGGCTAGCGCGGTTGGTATTCTAGCCGGGACCATGGGTTACCTAGCCCCAGACTGTGTGATGACTGGCAGGGCTAGTAGAGAGACAGATGTGTATAGCTTTGGGGTTGTTGCTTTGGAAATCGCATGTGGGCGAAAGCCTATTGACACAAAGGCGGAACCTAGTAAAGAAAGGTTGGTAGAATGGGTTTGGAGTCTCTATGGTGAAGGAAAGCTATTGGAAGCTGTAGACGAGAGGTTAAATGGCGATTTCGACAAAAGAGAAATGGAATGTTTGATGGTAGTTGGTTTGTGGTGTTGTAACCCCGATAGTAGCGAGAGGCCGACGATAAAACAAGCTATAAGTGTGCTAAATTTTGAAGGTCCATTGCCTAGTCTCCCGGCTAAACAACCGGTGCCCATGTATTTCGCACCACCAATGGCTATGTGTAGGTTCACGTACACGTCGTCACTACTTGGTGATACCGTGACGTCTGGGATGAAAGTGTCCGTGACTAGTAGTGGTGGGTCGTGTTCATCGGCAGGGTCCTCGAAAGCGCTACTGGGAGTGCCCAAAAATGGCTTGTAGGATGGATGCATTCTTGACGTGCGATCTAATATTCATTAACAATATAATTCTTTTTTTTTTAATTATATTAAAAATGTGATTTGAAATTAATGTTGTAGAATTTGTTGAAAAGATCGTATGGACACTAAATGACTTTTATAACGATAGATATAATTAAATAACAGTTGAAAATGAAGTTTCAAGTGAACAATAAGAGTTAGCATATTATATGATATTCGATATTTATTTATTCTTATTATCTTTTATATGTTGTTATGTGTTCTACAATCGATATCTTTTTAACGATTAAGTTTAATTAGCAAGCAACTATCCAGAATGAAACAAAACGATTAGAAGAACGAAAACAATACTATGAACAACCCAGAATCATACTAACTAACGACACATAAAAAGGAACTAGACAAACCAAATTTTATAAATAAGATCCAAAAAAATCACGCATAACATCTATTATCACTCCTGAACACATAAGACCAAAAGCTAGAAAAATCACACCATATAGGATTGCTTCTAATATATGCTTATATTTTTTTATGTTTATATGTGAGGTGGGCATGGTCTTAATTCTTAAAGGGTGTTCATGTAAAGCAAATGAGGCCTTAGTTCGTGGGCTGCTGCTGAGTTGGCTTATTGGGCTGCTACTGTTGGCTTCTTGGGCTGCTGTTGAGTATTTATTTGGATGGGCCAGGCCACGCCAGGCTTCGTGTATGCAGCATATTGCTGCTTGATGTATAAAAGGGTGAGAAGTGAGAAGTTGAAAACACTCTCATTCGCTCACGGGGAGTTGGTGAGAGCAGTTCTCTGATCTAGAAAAGTAGAAAAATCTAGGGTTTCACTCGATGTTTTGATCATTCTCACACGTCTTGTTCGTGAGTTTGTGTAGGGATCTTGTAAGGTGTTCATCACTTTGATGATCCCCATGAGTTTGTAGTTTTTTCTTGTTCTCAGATCTGTTGTTTGTTAGCAGATCTCTAGGTGTTCTTATAAAGATATTTGGGTTAATCATAAAGGTTTGGGTTATTGTTTGTTTGATCTATAACTTCTAACATGCTTCTTTGATCTCCTGTATTCGTTTCTTCTGAGCATGTCATGACTTTAAATCAAGTACCAATACAATACCGATATCATAACAAACGAAACCCATACTGACCAAATTCCCCCACAAAACAAACCGAACTGACACTGAATGGATCCCGCTGCATTGCGCGAGCAAATCCTCCTAGTTAGCATATTTAGTTTCATTTTTATTATACCATTGGTGCTGGTCAAACCATGACAAAACCATGTTTCAATTTCCTACAATCATTTTATATTAGTTCGCCCATGGGCAGTTCAACCTTTCTATATGTATCAAATATTGAACTTTGTCTTATTTGTTTTTTTTTTTTTGAACGGCAAATTTCTTTTTAATTCATGTCGTCTGTGGGACTTGAACCCAAAGACCTCCCCTTCTCCTCCCTCACCTAGGTGTTTAAAGGCTTTTATCTTTGCCAATGGACCACCACCCCATTGGCGACTTATTTGGTTTTTATTTAAACATTTGCATAACGTATCTAGTCCTTTCATCACTTTCATCCCGTGTCAACGAGACCGAGGCTGTACTTGGCTCGTTGGTCATAAACACTTGTATGAGTAAATTAGGCTCATTAATTTGTGAAAATTGAAACTTCATGTTTTGAGCTAGTTAAGCTATCAAGAAGTAAAAACTCACTATTCATTAAGTTAAAATTATACCATTGGTGCTGGTCAAACCATGATAAAATGGTCATTGGTTGTATGGTTGTAAGAGAGTTTGTGGGATATGATATAATGGTGGTTGGTTGTATTGGTTGTATGGAGCGAGGGCCGCGAGACACAGAGCTGGTGGTACCGGTGTTTACTAATTTGGCAGCGGAATTACGACATCAGGATCGTAGTTAGAAAATAAATATCATAGTTTCAAAACACCAAACTTTTATATTAAACAAATGGGGTAAAACCCATGTTTCCATTACAATACATATTTTAGGGACAAACCCTAATTTATGGAAAACAGAAACTCCTTTATATTTAGGTAACTTTTATAGCCACTTTTCTAAGCCTTCAGTGCTCTCCAGCTGGCTTCTGTTAGCTTCACATTAAGTTACTTGAAACGCGTTTTAAAAATATTTTATCAGCAAGAAATACTGGCGAATCCATCCCAGTTTTATCAAAACAAGTGATTATACTTTACAGTTATTGAGGAGCATCCACATTTACAATGTTTATATCTACGTAATTACTCAATCAATACTGTCAATCCTGACTTGTGGGTCATATTACTTTGGGCCCTATCACCCAACAGTAACGGTTCCTGTCACATTCCCGTGACTTTGGACTAGCAATGTATACAAAACCCTAACATACCGGCAGTAATTGTAGAATACATATACTCAATCACTGTTAAGCATAATTAAAACATTTGAGGTTTTGGTAATACAGTTTGACTCACAAAAAGATTTACAAAAAAAGAATGTACTCGCCTTGAACACTTAAGTATTCCTACGGAGTTTCTGGTGACGGTTCTTGATTACTTCCTGGGATTTCTATTAAAATATACAATGCACATGTGTTAGTAAGTTAACCCAAGTCACTTTAACCATACAACCACTTGACAGAACTCCAATGAACGTAGTCGGGCAGAGCCTAGACATGCGTTGGCGATTCTAGATCGATTGGGTAGGGGTGTCCATACAACACGAGATAGGATTTCAACGAACGTAGTCGGACAGGGCCTTGACATGTGTTAGTCCTAATCTCGGGTAGGATAGTGAATTAGTGATCGGGGGTTAAGTTACTTACAACGGGCAGCGCTTCGCAGGTTTAGGGGTTTAGGGTTTTAGGGGTATTGTTCAGAGAAACGGGGATAGAGAGAGTATACGATCGAATTTTTCGTTCGATTTTGAGCATAGAACTCAGTCCCACGCTGCACCTTTTATACCCGATTTTGACCACCCCCGCGCGTCGCGCGGGGATCTGGGTTCCCTCTCGCGTGGTGTAACATTTGTCAAAAACGGGTTTCCAAAACCCGCTCCGTTTTGTAATCGAATATCAAGTTATAAATGTCACGTTGTGTATTTATGGTTATTTTGGTTTTTAATGATACATAATTAATAAACAAACTAAAATATAAAAATTATATTTGATAAAAGTGAAAACAAAATAAATAAAAAAGAAATGTTGTTGCCGGGACTCGAACCCGGGTCAGCCGGTTCATAACTTCAAAGTCTTAACACACACCCACATCACCACTCCGCCACTTGTTGTTTTCTGTTATCTCTAGGAAACAAATAACATTTATACACAAACTCGGTTAAACCGGTTGCGCCAACTGAGAAACGGAAATCGGCAATTCAATCGTCAAATCGTTTGATTACTCGCACATTCAGGTTATAACCGATGCACCGACGTTTTCTCATCAATTCAGATTGAATGAACATCAAATGTCATCACCATCGGTTTTTATAACCGAAAAATAATCAAGTCCAGATTACTTCAATCCTAGACCCCTCCTGCGACTCAAAACACTCTGCAAGACTTTCAATTACATTTCCGCAACCTTACAATCCACCGGAGAAGCTTAAATCAACTCGCCGGAAAAATTCTGCAAGTCGCCGGAAAACCGAGACTCACATCCACACGGTAATTCCTTCGACTCTTTCTGTTTCAATCATGTGATTAATCGGTCACTAACACAACTCCACCATCAGAATCAGTCCTAGTCAACGTTTTGTCGAAAATCCTAACTTCGCCGGAAAACTTCTGAAACTTCCGAAAACCCACCGAGAACTGGTATGACCTCTCAAACTTCTGTTAAACTTTGTTTAAGTGCCTCAACTTCTTAAATAATCGAACAAAGCTGTTAATTGATTTTAACAGCCGGAGTTCACTCTCAGAACCGACGAACCTCTGCCGGAATTCTGTGAACAACATTAATCGGTACATTCTTTTCCCTAAACTCTCTCCATTCTTTACTTTTAAATTACTTATAATGTTTGAAAAGCGAATATGTCATGAATCGGTCATAACAGTCGGAATATGTTTTCTGGGTAAAATTAACGAAGAAGACGAAGACGCAATATAACATAAGACTAATAAAAACCGATAAAATGAACGGGTTAGACACACAGTCCAGCGGTGGACTGTGTGCAAATAATACGCACACGTCACGAGTTCGATCCCTGATACACGCACCCTCTAAGAAATAAAATGCTTTTTTTTTATTAAAGCTGAACCGGGTTAATCCCATTAGTTGTTAAGTATAATAAAAACCGAGATAATAACCAGGTTAGACACACAGTCCAGCGGTGGACTGTGTGCAACACTAAGTCGCACGTTACGCGTTCGAAACCCGTTACTGGCACCGGTTTGTTGAATTAAAATGTTTTTGAAATTAAAAGAATTTTGGTTAAACTGAATTAGTATATAAATATAATTAAAAAAACAAGATTATTTCAGGTTAGACACGTAGCTCAGTTGGTAGAGCTGCGTGCACGCGTACGGGAGGTCTCGGGTTCGAGCCTCACCTGGCGCAAAAAAATTCCACTGACCGAACCGGTCAACAAGTCAACAAGTCAACGGTCAACGGTCAACGGTCAACGCAAAATAAACAATTTTTTATATTTTTATTTATTTAATTTAATTTAAAAATCAATTAAAAATACTTAAAAATATCATTTCTAAAGATAGAAAATAGCCTTAAACTCACAAAAATATATCTAAAAATTTCATTAAAATCCTTAATAAAATCCACTCATTTAATATATTTTTCCGTTATTATTTAGGTTAGTATTTCTCGTTGTTCCGCTCATCCAATTCGTGCGCATCTCACCATCTCCAATCCAACGCACCCAATGTGAGTGAATCTTACAAATTCCCCATTTTAATCACGTTTTGGGGTGTATCATGTGTCTTGCTAAGTATTATATTTAAATCATTGTGCATACATCATATCATGAACATGTGTAATCAGTTTGTTTCAATTGTTATGTGGTTATCGTTAGATGCAATTTATTATTTTCAATACATGCAATTTCATAGGCCGCCGCTCCCCATTACATTATGAGCGTTGAGCATGTTCCCCATTTCATTATGAGTGTGAACCTGGCGTGCCCACATACGATCGGCTCCGTTTGATTGAGCCTTGATCGCACAGACATTTTCATTTTCAGTACATGCAATACGATCGGCTCCGTTTGATTGAGCCTTGATCGCACAGTTTCATTTATGTTATTTATCGTATGTTGTTGGTATGTTAATGTATGCTATCATATGTTATTGTATGTTATAGTTGTGATTGCTGTTTGCCACTGCTTGATTATTTACATTTGCTCATTTATGATTATGCACAATTTTTCATTGATAAACTAACAAGTAAATCAATAATAAATGTTTATCTAACAAGGTTCACTCGCCAATTTATGTTGACCCAAAAACCCCCATTTTTTACACATGATACAGGTGAACCAGCAGCAGCTAGGAACACATAGGATTGGACTAGAAGAATAAAATGATTTAGAGTTTGGGATTGTTATGTTTGGTTTATTTTCTTTGTATTGTATGGACATGTTTGGATTATTTGGAATGTAACTTTGACTTTAATAAATATGAAACATATTAGTAAATGTCATGAGCTTTGGTGATAACCCAATTATGCCCCGACTCTTATTCCGCTGCGGGTCGGGGTGTGGCAGATTGGTATCAGAGCCATGACTATAGGGATATAGGATAGGTTATTAGACCCTTAGAGCCTATACTATAGTTGATTAGAAACTTATAAGATTTTTGTGTGTTACATGCCAAATTTCATGATGTTTATATGTTTTTATGTTAAATGTTACATTCAATATTATGCAAGCATGTTCATAAGTATGTATTATCATATAATGCCTATCATAAATCATATACTCATAACATATCACATCCATGAAAGCACACACCACATCATGATTGCTTTTACAATGATTTTTGTGTTTTCAAATCTCATCAAAGTGAGTTCTCATGACGGGCATGTAGTAACTGGAAGGGTACCAGTACCGGTAGTCGGAACGTCCTGTCTAGGCTGGCATTCGTATAAATCCGAAATAAAGGACCAGTTTGCCTACCTGGGACTAACCATGAGAGTACGAAGTACCTATTAGGCCAAAGCATGCTATACCAAATGTCGTGTGAGCTAACCCCACTTTGAGTTGTCATTGCGTCTACACCTGGACACATTCCGACCAAACATCTCATGAACATAATTTGTGGTTTGCATTCGGGTGATGCGAGTGTTAAATTGCCAATACTAATGTGAATCCTACCAAGCCAATAGCCATGGGGGCCCACATGACTATATAGGTGAAGGTATGGGGGACATTTGAGGCCCAACATGAGCAAACCCAAGACATCCTATGGATGTAGTTGCATTATTGATATTTATGTTATTTTCATTTTCTTAAAGACACATGACACCTAAAAAGACACCATAAACTCACAATCTTCTCATGTATGTTCCAGTAGATGTCGTCCAGACAACAACGAAGGGGTAAAAGATCAGGAAGGTCTCAGGAACGCTTGGCCACACAAATCGCGAAACAAATGGCCATGATACTGCCTGACATTGTGGTCCAAGTACAACAAGCCCTCGCTACAAATCCTACTAACCCTCCCCAACAACATGACCAGAACATCGACAACCCTCCTACCAGCAAGTGCTCTTACAAACATTTCAAATCTTGTGATCCTCCTAAATTTGAGGGGACCGAAGGTGTCACTGCTCTCCTCTACTGGTTCGAGGAAATGGAAAACACCTTCCTCAATTGCGATTGTCCTGAGGATCGCAAGGTTCGATACGCCACCGGGAGACTATTTGGGGTAGCTCTCACTTGGTGGAATACTGAGAAAGGGAAGAGGGGAACTGAAGATGCAATGGCCTTAACTTGGGAGAGTTAAGGGAAATCATGACTAGGCGTTTCTGTCCTAGGAGTGAAATTAAAAAGTTGGAGGATGAATTTCATGCTCTAAAGCAGAAGGAGGGAGACCATACCACTTATAACAAGAGGTTCTTGGAGTTGAACCAAATGGTTCCAAATTTGTTCACCCCAACTTATCGTCTGATTGAGCATTATATTCGAGGACTTCCCTCGAAAATTCAAGATTCAGTCCTCAGCACTTCACCTGTAACACTTGAAGCTGCTATGGAGCTAGCAACTGAACTGACCGAGAATCGAATTCGCAACAGGAAGTTCAAAGAAGAGAAAAAGAAAGCCCCTGTTGAGGGTCAACCTTCAAACCATCCCATCTCTTCCTCTAAGTTTGCTAACAAGAGGAAGCGCAACACCAGAAACTTCGCCTTTACACAAACCAACCTCCCAATTCCTGCTGCACCCATTACCCAAGTCGCTCCTTCACCCGCACCATACAGAAGACCTTACACTGGCCGTTACCAAAATGCAACCGTTGCCAATATCACCATTCTCCTGAGCATCCTTGCCAATATTGCACCGGCTGCGGTCGCGCAGGTCATACTGTTCAAACCTGCCGCATGCCTCAGCGAACAAACCGCCACCAGCCTTCAACCCAAACCCACCAATAAATAATGGGTCAAGCCCAACAACCCCTACTATATCCACCCACCCAACACCTAGCCCAAACATATTACCAACCCAATTATCCTATGGGCCAACCTATGCGGGCTTGCTACAATTGCGGAGACCCAAGCCATTTCAGAAACACTTGTCCAAGGTTGGTAAACATTATTCATGCTCAAGCTCAAGCCAACCCAGTGAATCAAGCGAACCAAGCTCCTCCACCTGCAAGAGGAAGAGCTTTCAATATCAACGCTAATCAGGCTAGGGCCGACGGCAATGTGGTTAACGGTACGTTCCTTATAAATGGTAGAATGCATCTATGTTATTTGATACTGGTGCGGATAGAAGTTTTGTGTCTTTAGAATTTGAACCTAACTTAAACCAAAATCGGGACAAGCTCATGGAATCCATAACGGTAGAAGTTGCTGATGGGAAACCAGTTTCATTAAGCACTATTATATGCAACTGTACACTCACCCTAAACGACCACGATTTCTCAGTCGACCTTATTCCTATGAAGCTGGGAAGTTTCGATATCATAATTGGTATGGACTGGCTCAGTCAACATCAGGCAGAAGTTGCATGTCACGAAAAATTTATACGTATTCCTCTTTCAAACGGTCAGACTCTTCGAATCTTTGGAGAAACCTCGTCAAAAGGGCTCAGCTTAATGTCTTGTCTTCAAGCTCAAAAATACCTTCGCAAAAATTATGTCGCATTTTTAGCTCATATCATCAAAAAGGGGACCATGGAGAAGAAACTCGAAGACATTCCAGTAGTAAAAGATTTCCCACAAGTTTTTCCTGATGACATTTCAGGACTTCCTCCAGTTAGAGACGTCGAATTCCGTATTGATCTTATACCTGGTGCTACACCAGTTTCAAAATCTCCTTATAGGTTAGCCCCCTCTGAAATGCAAGAGTTAGCCAGTCAATTACAAGAGTTGACTGACAAGGGATTCATACGTCCTAGCTCATAGCCTTGGGGTGCACCTGTCCTTTTTGTAAAGAAGAAAGATGGATCGTTTTGTATGTGCATCGACTACAGAGAGCTCAACAAATTAACAATCAAGAATCGCTACCCTTTACCACGCATTGATGATCTTCTTGACCAACTTCAAGGTGCCAATTGCTTTTCAAAAATCGACCTTCGATCGGGCTATCATCAACTTAGAGTACATGAAGAAGACGTCCCAAAGACTGCTTTCCGAACTCGTTATGGCCATTATGAATTCATGGTTATGCCATTTGGTTTAACCAACGCACCAGCTGTCTTCATGGACCTAATGAACAGAGTCTGCAAACCTTATCTTGATCGATTTGTTATAGTCTTCATCGACGATATTCTTATTTATTCAAAATCTAAATCTGATCATGAGCGTCATCTTCGACTCATCCTTGCACTTCTAGAGAAGGAAAAGCTTTACACCAAATTCTCCAAATGTGAATTCTGGTTAAAAGAGGTGCAATTCCTCGGACATGTAGTCAATGATAAGGGAATACATATCGACCCCTCAAAGATCAAAGCAGTACAAGAATGGAAAGCTCCACGTACACCAACTGAAGTAAGATCTTTTCTTGGTTTGGCTGGTTATTATTGTTGATTCATTTCAAATTTCTCTCGCATCGCTGTACCACTCACGGCTTTAACTCATAAGGGAAAACCTTTCATATGGGGACCCGAGCAAGAAGAAGCCTTTCAAACTCTTAAACAAAAACTTTGTGATGCACCAATCCTCACTCTTCCTGAAGGTTGTGATGATTTTGTGGTCTATTGCGACGCGTCAGGGCAAGGATTAGGCTGAGTTCTAATGCAAAGAGGAAAAGTTATAGCTTATGCTTCGAGACAACTCAAGACGCATGAGAAGAACTACACCACTCATGACCTAGAACTTGGAGCCGTTGTGTTCGCTCTTAAGATATGGAGACATTATCTCTATGGTACTAAGTGTGAAATATACACTGACCACAAGAGTCTTCAACATATCTTCAATCAAAAGGAGTTAAACATGAGGCAACGAAGATGAGTCGAACTTCTAAATGACTACGACTGTGAAATTAGATACCACCCTGGTAAAGCAAATGTGGTGGCTGATGCACTTAGTCGAAAGGGTTATGCGAACTCCATTCGTCTTCTATGTTCGCAAATTATAACCGACATTAAAGATCAAATTCGAGAAGCCCAACACGTTTTGATAACGGAAGATGATGTACGAAAGGAGATGTCCTGTGGAGCTGAGCTAAAATTTGAAACTAAATCTGACGGTATTCTGTACTACCTAGATCGTATCTGGATTCCTAACCACAACAATCTTCGCGAAACTCTTATGAAGGAAGCTCACAAAACGCGATACTCTATACACCCAGGAGCCGATAAGATGTATCAAGACCTACGATATACCTATTGGTGGCCTGGAATGAAAAAGGATATTGCTGTTTTTGTTTCCAAGTGCCTTACCTGTTCCAAGGTGAAAGCTGAACACCAAAGACCCTCAGGACTTCTGGTCCAACCTGAAATACCTGTATGGAAGTGGGAAAATATAACCATGGATTTCATTACCGGGTTACCTCGCACTTCTGGTGGGTATGACACTATATGGGTAATTATTGACCGACTTACAAAATCAGCTCACTTTATTCCTATCCGCGAAGATTTCAAGAACGAAAAACTTGCTCGTATTTATATCAGCGAAATCGTAAGCCGACATGGGGTACGGTTAAGCATTATTTCTGATCGTGATGGTCGTTTCACTTCCCGAACATGGCAAGCAGTACAATCCGCTATGGGTACGCGACTAGATCTCAGTACCGCCTATCATCCTCAAACTGATGGACAAACTGAGCGCACCATTCAAACCCTTGAAGATCTGCTGCGAGCAAGTGTCATAGACTTCAAGGGAAATTGGGACGCCCACCTACCATTAGTTGAATTTTCGTACAACAACAGCTATCATTCAAGCATCGGCATGGCACCTTTTGAAGCCTTATATGGTCGTAAGTGCCGATCTCCAGTATGTTGTCACGAAATTGGGGAAGCTCAAATCACTGGTCCAGAATTTATCCAAGAAACCACAGACAAGATCCATCAAATCCGAAACAATCTTCTAGCGGCTCAGAGTCGTCAAAAGAGTTATGCAGATAAACGACGGAAGCCTTTAGAGTTTAACATTGGTGATCATGTACTTCTAAAAGTGTCACCGTGGAAGGGAGTAGTTCGTTTTGGTCAAAAAGTCATGCTAGCACCACGCTACGTAGGACCTTTCAAGATACTCGAAAGAGTCGGACCTGTAGCATACAAGCTTGATCTACCAGAAGAACTCAACAGGATTCATCCCACATTCCACGTATCAAACTTGAAGAAGTGCCTCGCTGATGAAAACCTCCACATTCCTCTGGAAGATATTCAGATTGATGAATCTATGCATTTTATTGAAAGACCAGTAGAGATCATGGACTTCGGAGAGAAACGTCTACGACGAAGTCGCATTCCAATTGTTAGGGTACGCTGGGAGTCGAAACGGGGACCTGAGTTTACTTGGGAACGTGAAGACTCAATGCGTGAAAAATACCCGCATCTTTTTCCTACTACTTCAACTATTTAAATTTCGGGACGAAATTCCTAAAAGTAGGGGATACTGTAATATTTGTCAAAAACGGGTTTCCAAAACCCGCTCCGTTTTGTAATCGAATATCAAGTTATAAATGTCACGTTGTGTATTTATGGTTATTTTGGTTTTTAATGATACATAATTAATAAACAAACTAAACTATAAAAATTATATTTGATAAAAAGTGAAAACAAAATAAATAAAAAGAAATGTTGCTGCCGGGACTCGAACCCGGGTCAGCCGGTTCATAACTTCAAAGTCTTAACACACACCCACATCACCACTCCGCCACTTGTTGTTTTCTGTTATCTCTAGGAAACAAATAAAATTTATACACAAACTCGGTTAAACCGGTTGCGCCAACTGAGAAACGGAAATCGGCAATTCAATCGTCAAATCGTTTGATTACTCGCACATTCAGGTTATAACCGATGCACCGACGTTTTCTCATCAATTCAGATTAAATGAACATCAAATGTCATCACCATCGGTTTTTATAACCGAAAAACAATCAAGTCCAGATTACTTCAATCCTAGACCCCTCCTGCGACTCAAAACACTCTGCAAGACTTTCAATTACATTTCCGCAACCTTACAATCCACCGGAGAAGCTTAAATCAACTCGCCGGAAAAAGTCTGCAAGTCGCCGGAAAACCGAGACTCACATCCACACGGTAATTCCTTCGACTCTTTCTGTTTCAATCATGTGATTAATCGGTCACTAACACAACTCCACCATCAGAATTAGTCCTAGTCAACGTTTTGTCGAAAATCCTACCTTCGCCGGAAAACTTCTGAAACTTCTGAAACTTCCGAAAACCCACCGAGAACTGGTATGACCTCTCAAACTTCTGTTAAACTTTGTTTAAGTGCCTCAACTTCTTAAATAATCGAACAAAGCTTTTAATTGATTTTAACAGCCGGAGTTCACTCTCAGAACCGACGAACCTCTGCCGGAATTCTGTGAACAACATTAATCGGTATATTCTTTTCCCCAAACTCTCTCCATTCTTTACTTTTAAATTACTTATAATGTTTGAAAAGCGAATATGTCATGAATCGGTCATAACAGTCGGAATATGTTTTCTGGGTAAAATTAACGAAGAAGACGAAGACGCAATATAACATAAGACTAATAAAAACCGATAAAATGAACGGGTTAGACACATAGTCCAGCGGTGGACTGTGTGCAAATAATACGCACACGTCACGAGTTCGATCCCTGATACACGCACCCTCTAAGAAATAAAATGCTTTTTTTTTATTAAAGCTGAACCGGGTTAATCCCGCTAGTTGTTAAGTATAATAAAAACCGAGATAATAACCAGGTTAGACACAGAGTCCAGCGGTGGACTGTGTGCAACACTAAGTCGCACGTCACGCGTTCGAAACCCGTTACTGGCACCGGTTTGTTGAATTAAAATGTTTTTGAAATTAAAAGAATTTTGGTTAAACTGGATTAGTATATAAATATAATTAAAAACAAGATTATTTCGGGTTAGACACGTAGCTCAGTTGGTAGAGCTGCGTGCACGCGTACGGGAGGTCTCGGGTTCGAGCCTCACCTGGCGCAAAAAAATTCCACTGACCGAACCGGTCAACAAGTCAACGGTCAATGGTCAACGCAAAATAAACAATTTTTTATATTTTTATTTATTTAATTTAAAAATCAATTAAAAATACTTAAAAATATCATTTCTAAAGATAGAAAATAGCCTTAAACTCACAAAAATATATCTAAAAATTTCATTAAAATCCTTAATAAAATCCACTCATTTAATATATTTTTCCGTTATTATTTAGGTTAGTATTTCTCGTTGTTCCGCTCATCCAATTCGTGCGCATCTCACCATCTCCAATCCAACGCACCCAATGTGAGTGAATCTTACAAATTCCCCGTTTTAATCACGTTTTGGGGTGTATCATGTGTCTTGCTAAGTATTATATTTAAATCATTGTGCATACATCATATCATGAACATGTGTAATCAGTTTGTTTCAATTGTTATGTGGTTATCGTTAGATGCAATTTATTATTTTCAGTACATGTAATTTCATAGGCCGCCGCTCCCCATTACATTATGAGCGTTGAGCATGTTCCCCATTTCATTATGAGTGTGAACCTGGCGTGCCCACATATGATCGGCTCCGTTTGATTGAGCCTTGATCGCACAGACATTTTCATTTTCAGTACATGCAATACGATCGGCTCCGTTTGATTGAGCCTTGATCGCACAGTTTCATTTATGTTATTATCGTATGTTGTTGGTATGTTAATGTATGCTATCATATGTTATTGTATGTTATAGTTGTGATTGCTGTTTGCCACTGCTTGATTATTTACATTTGCTCATTTATGATTATGCACAATTTTTCATTTATAAACTAACAAGTAAATCAATAATAAATGTTTATCTAACAAGGTTCACTCGCCAACTTATGTTGACCCAAAAACCCCCATTTTTTACACATGATACAGGTGAACCAACAACAGCTAGGAACACATAGGATTGGACTAGAAGAATAAAATGATTTAGAGTTTGGGATTGTTATGTTTGGTTTATTTTCTTTGTATTGTATGGACATGTTTGGATTATTTGGAATGTAACTTTGACTTTAATAAATATGAAACATATTAGTAAATGTCATGAGCTTTGGTGATAACCCAATTATGCCCCGAATCTTATTCCGCTACGGGTCGGGGTGTGACACGTGGCGCCTGAGGTGCCTAGCTAGGCTAGGTCAGCCTGGTCACAAGTGTAGGGTTTCCAGATGACGCGAAACGGTGACACGTCACCTTGACACCTCGCGCGCGTCGCGATAGAGACAGGTGTCCCTGGCGCGTGGCGCTGGACTGTCCAGGTGGACCTGTCTCGTTTTGCGTGCCGCCGTCTCAATTTGCGTGTCCGATTTTACGTTTCGGCTAAATTTCGGGGTGTTTTGGAGAGTTGTTACATCCTCCCCACCTTGTTTTAAATCTCTTCCTCGAGATTCACTTGAATAGGTGTGGATACTTTCTTTGCATTTCTGACTCAAGCTCCCATGTATATTTTGGTCCTCTCCTTGAATCCCATTTTACTTTTACCAGAACTAATCTCTTGCGCTTGAGATTCTTGATCTTTCTATCTTCAATCTGAATGGGTTTCTCAACGAACTTTAGTTTCTCATTTACCTCTACTTCTTGAAGAGGTATCACCAATGATTCGTCTGCTAGACACTTCTTGAGATTGCTTATATGAAATACGTCATGTATTCCTGTCATTTCCTCTGGCAATTGTAGCTGATAGGCTACTGGCCCTATTCGTTTAACAATCGTAAAAGGTCCAACATACCTTGGGCTTAGTTTTCCTTTCTTGCCGAATCTTACAACCCTTTTCCAGGGTGAGACTTTTAACAGCACTTTATCTCCGACTTGAAATTCCAAGGGTTTACGTCTGTTATCTGCATAACTCTTTTGGCGATCTTGAGCCGCTTTCAGTCTTTCCTTGACTTGAATGATTTTGTCAGTTGTTTCTTGCACAATTTCAGGACCTGATAGTTGTTTTTCTCCAATCTCTGCCCAGCATACTGGAGTTCGACATTTCCGCCTGTAGAGGGCTTCAAATGGTGCAGCATTGATGCTGGTATGATAGCTATTGTTGTAGGAAAATTCTATCAAAGGCAAATGTTCATCCCAATTTCCTCCGAAATCAATTACACAAGCTCTAAGCATGTCTTCCATTGTTTGGATTGTCCTTTCACTTTGACAACCTGTTTGAGGATGATATGCCGTACTCAGATTTAGTCTTGTTCCCATTGCTTTTTGGAAACTTGTCCAAAATGAGAGGTAAAACGGCTGTCCCTGTCAGATACAATAGATAAAGGAATTCCATGCAATGAAACTATTTCATTTACATATAATTTAGCTAATTGTTCCATACTGAACGTTTCCTTCATCGGTAAGAAATGAGCAGATTTGGTTAACCTGTCTACAATCACCCAGATTGTATCATTACCTTTTCGTGTCCTGGGTAGTTTGGTAACAAAGTCCATGGTTATCATTTCCCATTTCCAAATACGTATTTCCAGTTGCAACAGGCCCGAAGGCTTCTGATGTCCAGCTTTAATTTGTGAACATGTTAGGCATTTGGCAACATAGCTTGCTACATCCTTTTTCATTCCTATCCACCAGAAATTCTTTCTCAAGTCTTTATACATCTTATCACTTCCAGGATGCATTGTATACTTAGTCTTATGGGCTTCCTCTAGTATTCGCTTTCGTAGATCTCCTTGGATAGGGATCCAAATTCTGTTTTTATGGAATCTTCAAATTCCATCTGTTCCTTTTTCTAATTATTTAATTATTCCTTTTTATCCTTCAGCATCGTCCTTGATGCTGTTTCCTGTGTTTGCTTAAATTGCTTATTTAAATCTATCTGCAGGTTTATTCTAAGAGAGCGTACTCTTTTCGGTTTCTCATGATACTTTCGACTTAAAGCATCAGCTACTACGTTAGCTTTCCCTGCATGATACTGGATATCACAATCATAATCACTAAGGATTTCATCCATCGCCTCTCTCTCATGTTTAATTCCTTTTGTCCAAAGACATTCCTTTTGAGCACAGAACTCAGTCCCACGCTGCTCCTTTTATACCCAATTTTGACCCCCCCCCCACGTCCGCGGGGATCTGGGTTCCCTCTCGCGTGGCGCCTGAGGTGCCTAGCTAGGCTAGGCCAGCCTGGTCACAAGTGTAGGGTTGCCAGATGGTGCGAAACGGTGACACGTCACCTTGACACCTCGCGCGCGTGGCATGGACTGTCCAGGTGGACCTGTCTCGTTTTGCGTGCCGCGTCTCGATTTGCGTGTCCCGTTTTACGTTTCGACTAAATTTCGGGGTGTTTTGGAGAGTTGTTACAATACCCCTTAAATGCAACATCATGGCGTGGGGGATTAACCTCAATGGCTCGATAGGGTTAACTTAAGGAGGTGAAACATAAATATACCATCGGTTTTGTGCGAATATTGTGAAGAAAAAGAAGAAATGTCGAGCATTTATTGACGACTTGCATATTCTCGGATCATGTTTGGATGAGTTTTAATGTGATATACCTTGCAATACATCTTCACGGTGAAAGATCTTATGGAAGTGAACAAATTTTTACAAACGGGGAAGAAAACAAAGAAGATCATACACAGACTTATTATGATCACGAGCTGGTGTAGTTGGAAAGGAAGAAACGAGATAGTTTTTTAAAATTTAAAACATAGTCCGCAAGATGTTTTAACAGAGTAGTCAAATCTAGAAGCATTGTTTGGCTAAGGAATAACTCTTCTTTTAAGTCTCTTCGTTGGGAGGAATTGTGTAAATCTCCTTTGTATATATTGTAAATTTTTTTTGCCTTTTGCGCGTTTAGGTCAGGAGTGCGTTTGTATGTATTATCCTCTTACCTGATTGGGCCAGTGGGTGTTTAATGAAGTTTAATTTTCAAGGAAAGAAAATTAAAAGGAAATTATATTTTTCTTTCTATTGAGCAACAAATTTGTACTACAACTCTATAATAACCAAACTGGTAATCAATGTTAGTTGACTATCCTACAGTGACATGGTTCGATTATTTTAACCCCTAACACTAAAGTCTAAACCCCATTTTTCTTTATGAAAATCTTTGCTTTTATTTTCATATCAAAATAAACCCAAAACCATTTATAAATCAATTTTTATACACTATATTTACCATGAGGGGGAATAGTGCCAGACAACTACCTGGCACCTCATCATTGTTCGGGGATTTTTATATTTTACTTCCGAACCTTCAACTTCGCTAAATACGTGTTTAGCCCCTCTGCTTTAAAAAAATCATTTTTATTGGTTAACTTTGTTTATATGCATGTTTAGTCCCTCTGCTATAACTTTAGTAGTGTACATGTTTAATCCTTCTACTTTTATTACTTTTAGTGATTGATCGTGGCTTTTTTTATCTTGCTTTTAAACCTTCAACTTTGTTAATATACGCGTTTAGCCCATCTGTTTAAAAAAACTTCCCTTTTATTGATTAGCTTTGTTCTCATGTGTGTTTAGTGGCTCTGCTTTAACTTTGGTTGTGTACATATTTAGTCTCTTTACTTTTATTTCATTTAGCATTTCATCTTTTAGCCTTTTCCCCTTGCTACTGTGACGAACTAACCCAGGGTTTGCTATTGGTGGATAAACGCTATTACTCCTTGACTTTAATAAAGTTACTCTATGACGAGCGTATTTTTACCTATGTCTTAATGTAATTTTTATCGAGATTGTGTTATGTGTAGTATGTTCAAGTAACAAACACATACATACATATTATCAAACTGAGATATATTCTACTTACCGCCCGCAAAGCGAGCGGGGCATAACACTAGTTAAAGACACCTCACATTTAAAAAAAACCCCAAAAGTACATACGTGATCTTTTGAAAAATAACCACATTAACTACACATCTTTGTACATGTATCTAATCTACTAGTTTAAGTTCCTGTGTGTTACACGGGTGACCTCACAATAAAATATATTATTTAACACCGTTGACATAATTTGTTTAATGAAAGAAATGTTCAATTACTAACGTAAATACTAAATGACACTGAATTGAAAGAAATGACTTAATCTCTGGTTTTTACTCTTGATAAAGCAACGCACAATGACCATGATTAAAAATGGGTTGTTTCAAGGACAAACCAACCCTAGATAGTGATTATCCTTGGCTTTTGTTGATTGTCATCGCAAAACATATAGTTAATAGAAATCGCCTCATTTGAAATGTGAAAGGAATCTTTTTATCTGAAGGTATCAAATTAATTATAGGTACAAGTAATTACATGCTAACCAACATACTGACTTCATAGAAAATTTTCAAATAAATTGTTTGTGCAATTAATTTTGCGTAAATGATATTTCCTTTATATCTTTTGAATCCATGTGGATAGTAACAAATTTATTTATTAAACATAGACTAAAAAAGGTATTCAAATAAGCAAAACACCAAACTCTTAAGGAGTACCATATTTATGGAAAAAGCAGTACACTTGGTTAGCCACAAATAACAATCAATAGTTGTAGTATACAGTCTATCAGAAATTTGTAGTATATAGTCTATCGGAAAGTTGTAGTATACAGTCTACCGGAAAGGCATGTATGAACAAACATCATTTTGTTTTTTAGGAAGCAATATATAGCATTCAGCCCACCAAGCAGTTTCGAATGAATTGTCAGGTTCAATATTTCTGAATTGTGCTGAAGCAGTAGATACTGATTGGTCAATTAAAGCAACCAATAATACAATTTTGGTGTGACCCCAGGCAGAGCAGATGTTCGGTATGCTTCAAATGATGGCTAGATCCTTTCATACAATGGCCGAAACCACTCATTTTCGATCAAGGAACAACTTATGTCCGTCGTCGCACCTCAATATCCACGGTGATTACTGTTTTGGTTCCATTATTAGTAAAGTTACAATGATCATTTTACCAAAACTACATGTTGTTGCTAAAACAAAAATCGATCGGAACTGCCAATATTCAGATCAGGTAATTTAATTAGTTTTTTCATCATTTATATGATTTTTTTCCAATATATAACTTAGTGTGTTTTGGAGTTAGGAGTAGCGTTTGTAAAATAATATAAAACACATTTTTGAATCGAGTTACCGGAGCATTGTCACATTCCCACTAATGGCGAAAATATCGGAGTGAGACGAAAACGAGATTGTAAGAGACTTCATAACGCTATTTGTGACAAATATTTAATAATCAAAATTTCATTTCATTTCTAAATCGGAAATACAAAAGTACAACATCATGTAACAAGGAAGCAAAGTACAATACATAAATAAAATTTAAAGTGCGTTTGTAGTCGTCCTACTAGATTTCTTTCAACGTAACATCATCAAGTTGCTGCAATACATATTAAAGTACATGTAAACATATAAAACATTGGCGGGTATACAAGTTTAAATTACTAGCATAAGTATAAAGGTTTAAACAAATCCACATGGCATAATCGTATACTAAGGCATATCATAACAATACTAGAATGCATCACATAATTGTCAACCCAAAGACTCCACTAGCGTAATCTTGTCGTCGCAACGACAAGAACGTTTTTGTATAACTTAACATGACCATAAGAATACGGGCGGTGTGCTACTCCTATAGCGTTATACATGTTAAGGTAGGCTCGTACGAAAATTAAAGACAAGAATAGTGCAAGAATGGCTTCTAGCATGTACAAATTTTTAAGCATCATATATTAAGCATGTATAAAGGATTGTTTATTTGTGTCAAGCATGTTTGTATATGATTGTGTGAATTGAATCAGTTATATGTATTACACCCCAAAAAGTCTCTAAAATGAAAAAAAAAGGGGTCACGTATACTCATGGTTTTCTAAGCTTTCCAAAGTAAATGTGAGTTGACGAGTCGTTGAGTGTGGAGCACTAAAGTTACCCTACATTGGGCAAACGAATGTGTATGAGTATATGGTGTTCGTAAAGAGTTTGGATTCAGAATTAATATGAAAAGTATATGTGCAACGAAAGTATATCTTGTCTAGATACTCGTTTGGACACTAAGTTTTCATGGGTCCTAACTCGCCCATTAGAATCACAAATGAGGAGTCTAGAAACGATGATAATCTAACATAAGTCCATAACATCTAACCATAATCTAGTTAGTATCTAAAATTCGGTTAATAGGTATCTTCCTATATAACAAAGGAAGGATTAGAAATCGTAGGTGTCTCTAATTCAATCCTATGTGTAATTTCCAGAGACTTTGTTTTTTTTTTTTAAAAAAAACCCTCACATTGTATGCCCATCCCTTTGAAACTGAAAACCTGTCATATAGCACCCCCAAATAGGTATATTGAAATCCCTGCTTCAAAAAGTGTTCTGCAAATCTCTATCAACATGTTTTCCCTCCTCTCCATCCCCTAATATTCAAAATTCAAAACCTCCTCTTCTTCTCCCATCCATTTTGTATCCATGTTTTCTCTCTCTTCATCTTCCATGACAGATCAGTTCAAGAAGGAAGCATCTAAAAATATCAAACCCTAAAGCAGACAACATACATCGCTCGGGAGAAACCCTAACCCTGCCATGGTCGTCTCCTCCCTCACCAAGGTAAATCTAGGGTTTATTTTGTGTTTTTTTTTGGCGATATTGGACCTCAATAGCATTGCCAACTTACATCCTACAAATTTCAGCAACCTAATTTTCTGTTAGTCGATTTCAGCAACCTAAATACCCTTTTCCTATTTATCATTTCAAAACATAAAAATCCGTTCTTCAAAGCTTTATATTGTCTAATTTTTTTTATTTTTTTGTTTTTGCAAATCTACAATATATTCACCCAATGGTTAAACTTTACAAATTCATATGTGAGTTGTTTTCTTTTAGTGTTTCGCTAAACTTATAACTTGAAACTCATCTTTAATTAACTTGAAAATAGTGTTCGATTAATAAACCTTGAAGTGTTTAAATCATTTCATAATTTCTTTCTAACATGTTATTTGTGTTACCAACTTTAACTGTTAGAGTTTGTATAAATGATATTTGATTTAGTAGTGGAAGTCGATTTAGTGGTTAAATACATGTTGTATTAGCACCTGTTTTATCTTTAGTCACCTCTGTTTTTAGATTAGTTTTATCTAGGGAGACACTGTTGAGGAAGCATTGGATGGAGGCTATTTGATTTAGTGGTGGAAGTCGATTTGGTGGCTGTCAACATGATGGTTGCGGGGGTTTGTTCACGTTTGGAACAAGCAGGTAACTATTACTCTCAGATGTTTAATGTTCCTAAACATAACATTTTTTAGTGTTTTGTGTTTAATCTATGTTTAGTGAATAACTCTAACAGTCTTGACTGGTATTTTATTCAACCTCACAATTTAAGTTATGATTTTATGATTAGTAGTTACATAGCTGGTAAACATAAAATTTTGGAATGTTGAGACATTGCATATAAATGGTTTTATATACTTAGAGGGGAGGGGTTACTTAAATCGCCAGAGAATCGAGAATGTGCCGACTACCAAAGCATGTTGGTGGCATAACATTTTTCGCACAGTAAAAAGATAAAGATATTTGTTATTTTCAGTAAAATGTGAAATTTATGCAAATATATTTGCTTTAATTCTAGGGCTAGGGTGAATTTTGGGATTTTTATATGCATGCAATGTTTTGGTGTTCATAGAAGTCTTGGAGTACACATATCAAAGGTTTGTTCTGTTACCAAGAACTTTTGATTGTAAAAAGTTATTTGAATTTTTGTTGAATTTTTTTTTGGTGCGATCTGCTACTCTTGATACATGGCTGCCATATCACATTGCATATATACAAGTAAGTTGCTAGATTTTGTTTCACCTACCTTTGTTCTTTAGAAGTTTAGCATTTAACTTGGTCGTTTAATATAAACACAATTTTAAGTAGAGAACTGCGTTAACCAAGTACTCACATGTACTTATTGCTTTAACTGTGACACATAAGATGGTTATAAATGTAACCGCATAACCGTCTCTCTATCTCTTTCCCACTATATTTAGTGAGCACTACTTACAAATGTTTATGTAGTTATCTTGAATTTGGTTATGTGTTGAACGCACCCTTACTATATTTCAAAAACTAAAAGCCATGATAGCAGTTAACAAATGATTTATGCTTATTTGCAGCCATGGGAAATAACAAATCGAATCAATATTTGGAAGCCGAGTTGCCTCCCAATGCGATAGAGTTGGGGGTTGATAACTTCATTCATGCAAAATAAGTTTCTCTTTCAACCCAAAGTTTTTTTTAGCCTTTTTAGAAGAATAGTTTTAATCTTTAATAAAAACATGTTTAAGGTGTTTTTTTTTCTAGTCTATTCACATACTAAAGTAAAATAATATATTAGTTATGATCAGGTATGTAGACAAGAGATGGATTTTCACTTATTTACACTAAATGCTTGCAGGTCAGTTGCTTTTTGGTAGCTTCATTTAGAAAATATTAACACTTCTGATCATTATTTTGGGTATTAATTGAAGTTGATGGTTAGTGTTTTGAATCTGCAATCGGTACTTTGTTAGGTGCATTGACTGGTGCTTTGATTGGTCAAGAAAGAGAGAATTGGTGCGTTAGGTGCATTTGGAGCCATTTCGGGTGTGGTTATTACGATTGAAGTTTCGAATTTGCTCTTCTTTTGTGGCACTCTGATGAGTCTTGGACGAGGAAGAGGTAACCAATGTCACACCCCGACCCGCAGCGGAAAAGGTGATCGGGGCATGATTGGGTTATCATCAAAGCTCATGACATTTATTAAACGTTTCATATTCATTAATACAATTTAATGGAAATTTACAATAAATGATACAACATGTTCTAACTATCAATCTAAGCTTCTTGGTTCTCTTCTAAGGCATATCCTATGTTTTCCTTGCTTCAACCTGTTCACCTGTATCATGTGTAAAAGGGTTTTTGGATCAACATAAAGTTGGCGAGCGAATCCTATGGAAAACATTTGAACAAGTTTATCTAATTGATTATAAATAATGTGCATAACCACATATGAGTAAATGTAGATGTAAATTTATTCACACAACAAACAATATGAATATTTCACACACATACACCAAATGATTGTTTTGAGGCACGCGTTGTTCGACTCGTCTCCCACGAGGAACTGATGGGCCTAGTGAATGAGTTTTGAGGCACGCGTTGTTCTACGAAATGATGGGCCTAATGAATGAGTTTTGAGGCACGCGTTGTTCTACGAACTGATGGGCCTAATGAATGAGTTTTGAGGCACGCGTTGTTCTTACGAACTGATGGGCCTAATGAATGAGTTTTAAGGCACGCGTTGTTCAACTCGTCTCCCACGAGGAACTGATGGGCCTAAATAATTTGCATACAACTTTGACAATATGTAATACATCACAACCAAATAGTTACATTCTAATTTAAATCATATAATGGTATAGCACGAATTTGCATAAGAGAATTAATTTAACCGACACATGATACACCCCAAAACATGAATAAAAAGGGGAATTTGTAAGAATTCACTCACCTTGGTTGCGTTCGGTTGATGAGGTTGAATGCACGTGAAATTGTTTTAACCACGAGTGAAATTAACCTAAATAAATAGCATTTTGGTTCGGTAAGCAAACGGATTTTATTAATCTATTTTAGTAGGATTGTTGGGTGTATTTTTGTGAGTTTGAGGCTATTTTCTAACCTTAAAAACGTTATTTTTAAGTATTTTTAATTGATTTTTAATTAAAATAATTAAATAAAAATAATAAAAAAATATTTGATTTTTGCTACCGTTGACTTTGACTGACTGTTGACCGGTTCGAAGGCATATTGTTGTGCGCTGGGTGAGACTCGAACCCGAGACCTCCCGTACGCGTGCACGCAGTTCTACCAACTGAGCTACGTGTCTAACCCGTTATATAACTGATTTTAATTATATATATATATATTAATTAGAATTAAGCAGAAAGCCTTTTCTTTAAAAACGATTTAAATCCCGAAAACCGGTGCGCTCCACAGGTCTCGAACCCGGGACCTGTGGGTTAGCGTACACACAGTCCACCGCTGGACTGTGTGTCTCACTTGGTTATAAACTCGGTTATCAATATACTTAACATATACCTAATTCAATCCGGTTTAGTTTGCGGAAAAAGGAATTTTTATTAAGGCAGCGTGTGAGGAACAATACTCGAACTCGAGACCTTAGCGTTCAAAGTGCGCACAGTCCACCGCTGGACTGTGTGTCTAACCGGGTAAATAACTTGATTTTAATTATACTTAACCATTACCGAAACATCATCTTCTTCACTGGTTTTAACCGGAAGTGACGACTGACTGGTTCGAAATGTTGATTCAGATTTCTTTAGCGTTTTATGATCAATTACAGACGAGATAAAAGTAAAAAGGAAAGGAATTAGGCGTGAAAAGTACCGACTGGTTCTCCTCTGTTTTCCGGCAGAACTCCGGCGACAGCAAGCTCTTCCGGCGACGAGTGTCTTGCAGCAGAGAATCTTCAGAAAGTTTACAAAGGGTGTGGGTGACTTCGGTATAAGTTTAGGGGGTTCAGTAAAGCTCAGAGATTAAGGGCTCGGTTTTCCGGCGACGTATAAAATATTTCCGGCGAGTGAGTTTTCGCCGAGAGAAAGGGTGCGATTTGAGAGTGAAAGATTTCTGGTGAGTTGTGGGTGAATTTATAGGGTAGTATCGAGATGTATGGGGTCTGAATTCGGTCTCAATTCGAAGTCAGCCGTTCTCCGGCGGTTACAGCTGATGTCGCGGGTTCAGACGTCGGTTATAACCGTTGTGGGAGTTAAGTCTTCGGTTAATTTGAGCGGAAACGTAATTAAACGGCGAAGTCGTCGGGATTTCCTACGACTGCTATTTGGGCGGAAAATTGATTGAATTTTGACTTCCGAACATTATAATTTGAATTAATTGATTCCTTTTAATAACAGAAAATCGAAGTGGCGGAGCGGTTGATTGGCTGGGTGATAAGTCATTGTTGAGTCGGTACAGACCCGGGTTCGAAACCCGGCAGAAGCAAATCATTTTTATTTTGCGATTTTTATCAGTTTTTCAAAAACTAAATATATATCCCCGCATAATAATTGATTAAGTATCGTTTAAAATTATTTTGGGCATTTAATTCGCAACGAAAATTTTAACTGACTGTTCGGTTGATAAACGGAGCGGGTTTGGTAAATCCGTTTTTGACGGATGTTACAGTATCCCCTGCTTTTTTAGAAATTTCGTCCCGAAATTTAAATAGTGATATATTTGACTAAAAGAATGATGGTGTTTAGTTTGACAGTTACATACTTAGAAGAAATAAGGGTTTAGGTTTTTGTTTGAGGCGGTAACGTTCCTTGTAAAGGTTAAGTATCCTAATACAGGAATCGCTTTTTGTTGCCTACTGTAAAAGTATTGATAAGCAAAATTGATTGTGCTAACTTTGATTTCATGCATAAAAGTTTGAATATGCTTAGAAGGTTAGGGTTATATCTTAAGGCAAGGCTTCTATTACTACAATCTACACATATACAATAACTAATAATTGAATCCACATTCTGATATCATATATGTTTGAATGGTGATGGTTCCTCTCTCGTTTGTTATGATGGAGAGGTTAGTTTATGTAGAAATGGAACACAATCCAATTTCTTTAAGTAGCGAGATGATATAAATGTAACACAGATTTCAACCAAGGCAATACTAAATCCTACATGGAACTTCTCATAACTGCCTGATAACGCCTCTGATCCTTTGGCAAGAATACTTATATATAGGAAGTACCAGCGGCGTATCCACCATATTCTTGCCAAATTTTCATTGGTTTTATCAGTGAATTATGATTAGTCCTATGTGACTCTACAACCAATACAACAACTCATAAATACTGAAAATGATAATGTCTGTGCGATCAAGGCTCAATCAAACGGAGCCGATCGTATTGAATGTACTGAAAATGAAAATGTCTGTGCGATCAAGGCTCAATCAAACGGAGCCGATTGTATTGTATGTACTGAAATGATAAACTTAATCTAAACAACAATCACACCAACAGCCTAAACATGGAACCTTTCATAACCGCCTGATAATGCCTCCGATCATTTGACAAGAATACTTATATATAGGAAGTACCAGCGGCGTATCCACCATACTCTTGTCAAATTTTCATTGGTTTTATCAGTAAGTTATGATTAGTTCTATGTGACTCTAGAACATAAACAAACACAACAACCAGCGCTTGAGTCTTAATTCTGATAGTATACATGTTTGAATGATGACATTACCTCTCTCGTTTAATATGATGGAGAGGTTAGTTTATGTAGAAGTGAGTCACAACTCAACTTCTTTAAATGATGAAACTGAGATATGTCGTGAGGTATGATGAATAAAATAAACTGAACTAGTAATTTGCATTAAAATTCTTAGATAAATTTCCAATTGAGATTCGTGAAAATTGAGATAACATAAAGAAAAAAAAAACATAAAAACTAAGTGGTTGGTGTTGAATCTTGATTCTTGGTGAGAGAAGGCTAGTTAAGTGGTTGGTTTGGACCATTAATATCTTCAACAGGATTGGCGTTGATGTTATAAACTCTTCCTCTTGCTGGCGGTGGAGCTGGGTTTGTTTGATTTGCTTGGTTAACTGGGTTTGCTTGAGCTTGGGCGTTTATGATGTTAACCAAACGAGGGCACGTGTTTCTAAAATGGGTAGGGTCGCCACAATTGAAACAAGCTCGAACATATGGGAACATGGGGTATTGAGGTTGTTGATATGTTTGGACCATGTTTTGAGTAGGGGGTGGGGTTTGGTTTTGAGAGGTGCGGCAAACCTTGCTCAAATGACCGTAGCGTCCACAATTCGCACATAGTCGGCAGGGTGAGGTAGATGGATGGTGATAGAAACAGGTGTTGCATTGAGGGTGAGGTCCAATGTAAGGTTTCTTATTTGGGTAAGTTGAGTTGGGTGCTACTTGAGTGATTGGGATAGTTTGGGGAGGTACAACTTGTGAAGCTGGTTGGTTGCGTTGGGTGACGGCGAAGATTTGCCCATCTCGTTTCTCTTAGAAATAGGCGGTGTAGAGGATTCGGTTCGGGTGGAGTTTGAGGTTTCGGTTGATGCTTTATCCTTCTTCTTCTCTTCCTTGAAATCCTTGTTCCGTATTCGGTTCTCAGTGAGCGCTGTTGCTAGCTCCATTGCTGCTTCCAAAGTTGCAGGCGAGGTACTTATTACAGAGTCTTGAATCTTTGATGGAAGACCACGAATGTAGTGCTCGATCAAACGGTAGAGGGGAGTGAACAAATTTGGAACCATTTGATTTAACTCAAGGAACCTCTTGTTGTATGTGGTGTGGTCGCCTTCCTTTTGTTTCAAAGCATTGAACTCATCCTCCAATTTCTTGATTTCGCTTCTTGGGCAAAACCGTCTTGTCATGATTCCCTTCAACTCTTCCCAAGTCAAGGTCATAGTATCTTCAACACCTCGTTTGGTCTTTTCTGTATTCCACCATGTGAGTGCTGTTCCAAGTAAACGACCGGTGGCATAACGCACTTTGCGATCATCGGGGCAATCGCAATTTAGAAAAGTGTTCTCCATTTCTTCGAACCAGTGGAGGAGAGCGGTGACACCTTCAGTACCTTCGTATTTTGGAGGATCGCAGGATTTGAAATGTTTGTAGGTGCATTTAGTGACTGAAGGATTGATAGTGTTTTGATCTTCTTGGTGGGTTGGGTTGACGGAATTAGCGGTAAGGGCTTGTTGAACTTGAACTACGATGTTGGGTATTACGGTCGCCATTTGCTGAGCGATTTGGGCAGCCATGCGTTCACGGGCTTTTCCTGCTCTCATTTTCCTACGAGCGAGGCTAGAAGACATCTACAAGGAATACATATCAAGAGTATGAGTTGGATGCCTTTGGAGTCGTGGGTCGTGTTTAGGAATGAACGTTCATAAAATAAATATAGAAAAAAATAAATCTACTACATCCATAGGATGTCTTGGGCTTTGCTCGTATTTGGGCCTTGCATGCCGCCATACTTCACCTTCGTAATTATGTGGGCCCCCATGATTACCGGGTTTTTCATATGGTTCGCATGTGTTAGCCTGGTTACGTACACTAAACCCGAAGAAAATCGAGAAATATGTAACGTATGATATTCGGAATGTGCCCAGGCATGGACACGGTGACATCTCAAAGTGAGGTTAGTTCGAACAACGTTTGGTGTGGCATGCTTTGGCCTAATAGGTCCGTCGTACTCTCATCGTTAGTCCCCAGGTAGACAAACTGGTCCGTTATTTTGGATTTATACGAATGCCAACCTAGACAGGACGTCCCGACTACCGGTACTTGTACCCTTCCGGTTACTACATGCCCGTCGCAGAACTTACTTTGATGGGATTTGAAAATTGCAACAAAATCCTTGAATAATGAGAGTATGAAAATGAATTGAATATATGAACATTGATATATGTATAACGAATATGTATATAAGCATGTATGTTTGACTGTAATATGAAACAAATAAATATCACAAGTTTTTATGTAACCACCTAATCAATTAAAATTTAGGCAGACTATAGTATAGGCTCTAAGGGTCTAATAACCTATCCTATATCCCTATAGTCATGGCTCTGATACCAATCTGTCACACCCCGACCCGCAGCGGAAAAGGTGATCGGGGCATGATTGGGTTATCATCAAAGCTCATGACATTTATTAAACGTTTCATATTCATTAATACAATTTAATGGAAATTTACAATAAATGATACAACATGTTCTAACTATCAATCTAAGCTTCTTGGTTCTCTTCTAAGGCATATCCTATGTTTTCCTTGCTTCAACCTGTTCACATGTATCATGTGTAAAAGGGTTTTTGGATCAACATAAAGTTGGCGAGCGAATCCTATGGAAAACATTTGAACAAGTTTATCTAATTGATTATAAATAATGTGCATAACCACATATGAGTAAATGTAGATGTAAATTTATTCACACAACAAACAATATTGAATATTTCACACACATACACCAAATGATTGTTTTGAGGCACGCGTTGTTCGACTCGTCTCCCACGAGGAACTGATGGGCCTAGTGAATGAGTTTTGAGGCACGCGTTGTTCTACGAAATGATGGGCCTAATGAATGAGTTTTGAGGCACGCGTTGTTCTTACGAACTGATGGGCCTAATGAATGAGTTTTGAGGCACGCGTTGTTCTACGAACTGATGGGCCTAATGAATGAGTTTTGAGGCACGCGTTGTTCTTACGAACTGATGGGCCTAATGAATGAGTTTTAAGGCACGCGTTGTTCAACTCGTCTCCCACGAGGAACTGATGGGCCTAAATAATTTGCATACAACTTTGACAATATGTAATACATCACAACCAAATAGTTACATTCTAATTTAAATCATATAATGGTATAGCACGAATTTGCATAAGAGAATTAGTTTAACCGACACATGATACACCCCAAAACATGAATAAAAAGGGGAATTTGTAAGAATTCACTCACCTTGGTTGCGTTCGGTTGATGAGGTTGAATGCACGCGAAATGGTTTTAACCACGAGTGAAATTAACCTAGATAAATAGCATTTTGGTTCGGTAAGCAAACGGATTTTATTAATCTATTTTAGTAGGATTGTTGGGTGTATTTTTGTGAGTTTGAGGCTATTTTCTAACCTTAAAAACGTTATTTTTAAGTATTTTTAATTGATTTTTAATTAAAATAATTAAATAAAAATAATAAAAAAATATTTGATTTTTGCTACAGTTGACTTTGACCGTTGACTTTGACTGACTGTTGACCGGTTCGAAGGCATATTGTTGTGCGCTGGGTGAGACTCGAACCCGAGACCTCCCGTACGCGTGCACGCAGTTCTACCAACTGAGCTACGTGTCTAACCCGTTATATAACTGACTTTAATTATATATATATATTAATTAGAATTAAGCAGAAAGCCTTTTCTTTAAAAACGATTTAAATCCCGAAAACCGGTGCGCTCCATAGGTCTCGAACCCGGGACCTGTGGGTTAGCGTACACACAGTCCACCGCTGGACTGTGTGTCTCACTTGGTTATAAACTCGGTTATCAATATACTTAACATATACCTAATTCAATCCGGTTCAGTTTGCGGAAAAAGGAATTTTTATTAAGGCAGCGTGTGAGGAACAATACTCGAACTCGAGACCTTAGCGTTCAAAGTGCGCACAGTCCACCGCTGGACTGTGTGTCTAACCGGGTAAATAACTTGATTTTAATTATACTTAACCATTACCGAAACATCATCTTCTTCACTGGTTTTAACCGGAAGTGACGACTGACTGGTTCGAAATGTTGATTCAGATTTCTTTAGCGTTTTATGATCAATTACAGACGAGATAAAAGTAAAAAGGAAAGGAATTAGGCGTGAAAAGTACCGACTGGTTCTCCTCTGTTTTCCGGCAGAACTCCGGCGACAGCAAGCTCTTCCGGCGACGAGTGTCTTGCAGCAGAGAATCTTCAGAAAGTTTACAAAGGGTGTGGGTGACTTCGGTATAAGTTTAGGGGGTTCAGTAAAGCTCAGAGATTAAGGGCTCGGTTTTCCGGCGACGTATAAAATATTTCCGGCGAGTGAGTTTTCGCCGAGAAAGGGTGCGATTTGAGAGTGAAAGATTTCTGGTGAGTTGTGGGTGAATTTATAGGGTAGTATCGAGATGTATGGGGTCTGAATTCGGTCCCAATTCGAAGTCAGCGGTTCTCCGGCGGTTACAGCTGATGTCGCGGGTTCAGACGTCGGTTATAACCGTTGTGGGAGTTAAGTCTTCGGTTAATTTGAGCGGAAACGTAATTAAACGGCGAAGTCGTCGGGATTTCCGACGACTGCTATTTGGGCGGAAAATTGATTGAATTTTGACTTCCGAACATTATAATTTGAATTAATTGATTCCTTTTAATAACAGAAAATCGAAGTGGCGGAGCGGTTGATTGGCTGGGTGATAAGTCATTGTTGAGTCGGTACAGACCCGGGTTCGATACCCGGCAGAAGCAAATCATTTTTATTTTGCGATTTTTATCAGTTTTTCAAAAACTAAATATATATCCCCGCATAATAATTGATTACGTATCGTTTAAAATTATTTTGGGCATTTAATTCGCAACGAAAATTTTAACTGACTGTTCGGTTGATAAACGGAGCGGGTTTGGTAAATCCGTTTTTGACGGATGTTACAACCAATAACTGTACCTAATTTCTTGGTTTATGTCTAAATGGTTTGGTCGATTGTAGAATTGTTAGTTTAAAACATACAATTTATTAGTTAATATGGTTGCAAGAACCATACTATTGATATAGAGGTTTCCCAAAACTTGTGAAATTTGCTTTTGATAAAGAAATTGAAGGAGGTTCAGGTTCTTAAAAAGCACAAAGCGTTTGACATAAGAATAGTTTTAATACTTCTGAGATTTTAGTGTTTATTCTCTGCCATCTTTTAGTATTTTAATTTTGAATCTTACAGGTTCGTCTGATCTTCTCTTGGTTCAAGTGGAACTGTGTTTTTCTCCATGCCTCCATGGTGCTCCAACATAGTCGTACAATTATCGGGTTGTGATGTCTCAGGTTCTGCTTATGGTTCTCTTATGTAAATGTTAAATTATTTCAACTATTGGTTTAAAAAAGCGAGCTTTAAGCGCACTTGATAGTCTTTTTTTTTTGTCTTTCTTCTTTGTAGTTTTAACTTCTGATGACCCTAAAATAGGGAAAAAGGAGCTAATGTTCATACATGATGTTGCTTCAGAGGAGAAGCAACATGATGAATATTTTCTCATGCTCATGCGAATCTTTGGTATGTCTCATTTGGACAGCTTAAAGATTTTCAAGGCTTTTCTATAGCAAGGATGACATTCATTGACTTCTTGATGGCTCATCGAAATCAAGGGTAAATATATAAACTCCCTACCTTTTTTGGATCTTTAACTTACTTCTCATGAACTTAATTAGTTTATTTCATTCCTTTATCACGCCTAAAACAGGTTAATGTGGATGTGCTAAGGAAAAAAAACTGTTGCTGCTCATTTCAGACTAGATATCTCCCATGAAGAGATTTTAGTTCTCACTCAAATCTACAATGACTCTAGAATACAACTAGATCTTCATTCGTGTGGTTCCTGGTTGTGGACAATCTGATGACATGGAATGATTCAGATCAACACAAGCTTGAGCAGCTTCAACGACCTTCAACTTTGCATCATTTTTTCTTTTGTTTCATTATATCTTCAATATAGTCGAAGTAACATTACAAATGCTTTTCCTCGGTTTTCTTTAATGTTTCACTATTCGTTTAGTGTTATCAGTATAGTTGTATTTGAAATTTTAGGCTGGTATGACTATGTGTTTTGAAATTCTTTTATTGAAGGTAGAATTTTGTGAAATGTTGAAGTGTGCTCTTTATATTGCATTCAAATGTGCAACTGTCTTGATTTTAAGTTTAATTACCAAAAAAAGAACTGTAGGTTATATAGTTAGAAGATATCTTACTTGCAATTTAGTTTCTTTGACTTTTGTTCATTGAGTGCTATTAAGTTTCAAAAGGTTTGGAATGCTCTGATGTTCTTGAAACCACAGATATGACTGCATAGGTTGCCTTGAGTTTTCAAAACTACTGTTATGACTAGATTTAGAGAAGTTTGAAGATAGTTGAAGGTGAAACTCTAAACTTTGGAGTCTAACTACATCAGTGAACAGAACCATACTGGAGTTATGGGGCAGTTTTGTATACTTGCTTTTGAGTCTTCTTTAGAATCGAGTTATTTGTTCCAACTTCCAAGTGAGACTTCTAGCCTCTAATAATTAGGGATGAACATTTGGTACCGGTACCGAATCGTACTGGGTATATTCGGTACCGGTACCATTTTCCTCGTTTTTCAGTATCGGTGTCTCTTCATTAAATGGTTTATGTCAACACTGCTAAATAAGATATTTTATTGTGAAGTAAATGCTCTAAGTAATTCAATTTCTATTTTTTTTAACACAACCCATAACCCGTGAAGCTCACGGGTATATAACCTAGTATATTATATAGTATAAGTTATAATTTCGTCATCATGTAATATCATGTAAGTCAAGCATGGAGGTAGGATGATTTCATCCATTAAACCTCGTTGTATGATTCACCAAAGCACAAACTCATGAACGTATTTGATGAGTTCGGTTGGTCATGAATGTAATATTAAATTTAACTATCTATCTAAAACAACCAAGTGAGCAAACTAGATGCGTGCATCTCGAGCATGGAAAGTGTTCGAGGACGTGATGTAGCCTTGCCACTTTATGGAGGTTGTTTTTGTACCAAAACATATAAGTGAGGTAGCGGAACAAGTTTGGAAAGCCAACGCTTCCATAGTTCACACATTACTCATACAGAAGTCTTCCAACATTGAAGGTTGCTTGGATGGTTTCAACACTTAGAACATTTTGGGCAGAACTTTAAAGAGGTTTTGTGCCTTATTTCTCGGTGAAAATCAACCACACATAAACCTACAACTATAAGCGTAGTTGGGAGCATGGTAGGCATAAGATTTCACCAAGTTTCATCAAAATATACAAGAAATAAGAACATAAATCAAAGAAGAATTTAATTTGGACCTCAAATATGGTGAGGTTCTACCTTAGTTTGCCATGACAAACTTGTAGAAACCTTTCTAAAGATTATCCAAGTAGTTTAAAAGAAGAAAGCATAAAGAAATGTAGAAGAAAGTGAGTTGAAATGTCACTTGAACACTTAGAACTTTCTGCCAAGAACTTGAAGATTTGAGAGAATTTGTAAAGTGTGGAGGAGTTGTGGAAGTGATGTATATATAGTTGGCGGTTATGGTTTGGGTTAAAAGAAGGTTCGAAGGTGACTGGAGGAGAATGGAGATGGAAAAAGGGTGAATTTAACGCTTTTGTTAGGATTGCATAAAAACAAGTACAAAAATATAGATGAACTCAAAACACCATAAGGGAAATAGTTTTTAAAGAATTAAACAAAAAATATTTTGATTTGCTGACCTGCTCGATCAGGTGCTCTTTACATTGGGAGATGAAAATTGTCGGGTTTGGAAAGAGGGCTTTTTTTTCAGTCTACTGGTATGTTAAGGTGCCTAATTAATTTTTCTTTAATTTCAAAAAAAAAAAAGGTTAGGGAGGCGGGGCACCTCACAGGTAGAGATATGAGGGTTCCAACCCTTGCTATAATACCATCGCCACCCCCTAGGGTAGGTTGTGCGGGTTGGTTCCACTGGTACATCAAGCCGCACGAGTTTGGAGAGAAGGGGTTTGAGGGTGGGGGCATCTCTTGAATGGTGTGTGTGTGATTTGGTGGGTGGGATAAAATAGTGTGGTCTATGGCTCAAAGGTTCTTTGTAGTGTAAGGGTAAGGCGTTACAAGTATTTTATAGTGCAAGACTACTTTGTAAAGAATATGATATGACGTCAGTTAGTTGATCGGAGCAAGGGTAGTACCCTTGAGTGCCCCTCCCTCCTTAGTGGGTTGATTCTGAGGAGTGCCCTTGCACCGACTAGGCCCCAAGCCAATTCGCCCCTGATTGTAACCCTTCCCAATGGTTAGATCGAGTTCTCACAACTTAACTTTTTATTCCTAAATTTCAAACCCATGCCCAACAATCTTTATAATCACATAACACACGTTCATTTGCACATTTACGCGCTTTAAAACATTATTATCCTCCACGTGTTCCAGTCCAAAAACATTAAAAATGACGTATATATATAGAACTCATCTATTAAGACCACTCGTCAGACTAGGACCACTCAAATCGAGGCTTCTATCTGATTGATCCACTGTCCCGATCATCTACCACCACCCAAATAAATGTATCAATGAAGCTTACTTATTCAACATTGATGGATATAGTTCACAAATTGATTTTTACGAGCATAAATTTTTTTGAATATACATTATTAGTAAAAAGTAAATTTTTTTATTCTCTTAAAACCCAACTTGAAAGTTATTGTACGTATTTGATCTTTCCAAACAATGCAATATCCAATCAATCAATCAATAGTACCCAGTAAATCTCACAAATAGCAAAGCTATGGTAGGGTCTGGGGAATGTGAGATTTAGGCACACCTTACCTCTATTCATAAGAATAGAGAGGTTGCTTCCAGAAAGACCCTAAACACAAAAGACAAATAGTAGACAAGCGAGAAACTAAACAAATCAGAAACATAGTGAAAAAGCACAGATATTTCGAATCACAAGAGCCCCACGCAAACGTATTAAAAAAAAACACTCGCCTAGACTATAAGGAAAACTAAGCCTCTACCTCAATACTCAGACCTAAAGAATCTACTCCTAGAAGTCCTTAACCTTAATCCTACATCTCCATAGACCCCTATCCTGGACCATGTCCTCAGAGAGGTGTAACTCTAGCAAATCTTTCCTAATCCGCTCATCCCAGCTCATCTTGGGCCTACCTCGACTCCTCCGCCCTTCCACAGTGAGGTGTAACTCTAGCAAACAATGCAATATCCGATTTACAAATATTCCAGTAACATTTATATTTTATATTAAAAAAATCATACAAAACTAAATAAGGTAATGTAAACCATAAAAAAAAGAAAATAAAATAAAATAAATGTTTATAAAATTTTCTATAAATATAAGAGCATTCACATCCTTTACCCCATCTTCATTCTTATAATTACACTAAAAATCACAACATTTTCTTTCTCCTTTCAATTAAATAATAATTTTTTCTACCTTTATTATTACATTTTATCTCCCCTATACTCACAACCACTTTTAAAAAAAATATTTAAAAATTATAGAGGTAAACAGTGTCTCCCAAATTTACAAATAAACAGTAACATTTTCTCTCTACTCCGCTCACAACCCCTATAACCATTTTTCATAATATGCCAAACTCTCTCACATAAAAATGAAAGAAGGAATGTGAGTGCTCTAAAAACCGTAACCAGCTAACAAATGAAGCTTACCACCGCCCAAACAAATGTATCAATGAAGCTTACCAAAAAATTCAACCTTAATGGACTATACAGTTCACACAAAGGTTATGTATCAAGACGTTTTACACCATAAATTAGGAACAATCAGATTCGTACCATCATAACCTTTTACATTATTATTAAATTTTTTAATAGAAACTATATATATAATCAGTGGCATCTGTCTTATATTGATTTTAACGGACATAAATTTATTTAAATATACATCTTTATTGAGAATAAATTATTATTCTTCTAAAACCCAGCTAGATATTGTCTTTGATCCTTCCAGACAACACAATCTGCGATTTACAAATATTACGCTAACATTAAAGTTTTATGAAAAAACATACAAACTATATAAGATAATTAAAACCATAAAATCATGCATAGTAAGGCATGGAAGCCCCATTTCACACCTGATTACATAGCTACACCGTCCCCTTGCATGTGAAAGGGGCATTTAGCCTGGAACCTGTGGTGTGAATCATACGAACTGATTGTTGAATATCATAAAAATTCTGGTTATTACTTTTTATTTATTATTTTTGTACTTTTTAATTACCGTGTAATCAACTGGGTAATTAATGAAGGGATGAAACACTACATTATTCTAAAAATAATTTCATCCATGCTGATGTATACATTACATGACATGTATACGCCAACCGTTGTGAACTGCTACTTATATCCTACTATAATCACCTATGACAATTAATACAAAAAAATGACATTAATTTCAAGATTTTTTTTTTTTTTTATAAAAATTGTAACTTCATAAAAAAAACTAAACATCATGTTCTTTGGGGTTAGACCACTTTTTAAATCTTTAACAACCAAGTAATCACTGTCGGTTGACGGTTGACCTCAATCAATGGGTCGATCAATTCAATATAAATGCACCATAAAAGCACACTCGGATGGTTGGCCTATTAATACCCACACCCAAACCCCATTTCAACCCACACCCCTCTTCAACACCACCACAAAATGACCACCTCGCCGGAATCCGAGCATCCGATCAAGGCCTATGGGTATGCCGCTCGTGACCCTTCTGGGTTACTTTCCCCTCTCACCTTCTCCAGAAGGTATTAAATGATTATTATTATTTCCTCTTTAATTGTTCTGTAATTCAGATTTACATGAGTTCATGTTGTTTATTATGGGCGAAGCTTTTAACGGGCCGCGGCCTTTTCTTGGCCAGTAGTGTAAATTTACGCCTAATTCGTCCAAAAATTGTATATACGTATTGAGCCCCCTGATTTTCTTGAGTTCGGGCCCCTTTATATTTGTACTGATGTTGATCATATTTCTTGTATGTTTACAGGGCTACTGGAGAGAAAGATGTGAGGTTCAAAGTTCTTTACTGCGGAATCTGTCATTCCGATCTTCACTTTATCAAGAATGAATGGGGAATTACCAAGTACCCAGTTACTCCAGGGTACAAGTTTCCTTGTACAGTTTTGTTTCAAAATTTTATGCGTTAATGGAATTATGTTTTTGATCTGACTCTCTGTAATAGCGACACATCGTTAACTAAAATTGTATTCTGATTGTATAACACAGGCATGAGATTGTGGGTGTGGTGACAGAAGTAGGAAGCAAAGTTGAGAAATTCAAAATTGGTGACAAAGTTGGGGTTGGATGCTTGGTGGGATCCTGCGGATCATGCCAAGGTTGTGTTACTGACTATGAACAGTATTGCCCGAAGAATGTTGCGACTTACGGCACCCCCAGTTACGATGGTACACAGACGTACGGTGGGTACTCTGATCACATGGTTGCAGATGAGCATTTTGTTCTTCGTTGGCCGGAGAATTTGCCACTTGATGGTGGTGCGCCGTTGCTATGTGCTGGGATCACAACTTACAGCCCTCTCAAGTACTTTGGGTTGGACAAGCCTGGAACCAAAGTGGGTGTGGTTGGGCTCGGTGGGCTCGGTCATGTTGCTGTGAAGATGGCTAAGGCTTTCGGGGCGGAAGTTACTGTTTTTAGCACCACCTCTGCTAAGGAGAAAGAAGCAATTGAGGGACTTAAAGCTGATCATTTCATCAACAGCAAGGATGAACATCAGATGCAGGTAACTTGTAAATAATTCTTGGTTTCTTTGCTGAGTTTTGGATGTTGATTTGGGTTTTGTTTGAACATAGGCTGCTAGGGGTACACTCGATGGCATCATCGATACAGTGTCCGGAACTCATCCGGTTGCACCATTGCTTAATGCACTTACACCCCATGGAAAGCTTGTTCTTGTTGGTTTACCAGAGAAACCACTTGATGTTTCAGCGTTTTCTTTGATCATGGGTAACAATTTTGCCTGTCGAATTCTGTTTTGCTTTTAGCTTTTGCAAGCTGATGAAATTAGCTAAAATGGTGTAATTTGGTTTTAACAGGGAGGAAGACTCTTGCTGGTAGTAGCATTGGTGGACTCAGAGAGACTCAGGAGATGCTTGATTTTGCGGCAAAGCATGGGATAACTGCAGATATAGAGGTGATACCGATAGACTATGTGAACACCGCTATGGAGAGGCTGTTGAAATCGGATGTGAGGTATCGATTTGTGATCGATGTAGCCAACTCGATCAAGGCTGAATAGGTTGATTCATGAAGCTCTTGATGAATGTTCTATTTCTCTTAATAGTTTTATGTATTTGTGAGCATGTTTTTATAAGAAATTGAGTTTGAGGTTAAGGGTGTTTTGGAGTGTATTTTGTTTATTAAAAAGGCCTAAGACTTTTAATTCTAACAGGCCACAGGGTTTGCACATGAAGACTCCTGTTAATGGTTAATTAAAAGAGATTTATTAATAGTCTAATACAATGTCTAAAATAAAAAAAATGTCTAAAAAAATGTAGCTTGCCATATATTAAATAAATGGATAACTAGACTCATCTAATAATTTAAAAGGTTACCCTTTGCAAAAGTGTTACACATGTCCAAAATCAAAAGCCCTCTTTTAGAGCATATATACAGTTGAGTAGTTAGTTTTACTTTCTGTTATAGCAGATGTATGCAGTTATATCTGTTTCCATTGTTCCCTCCTATACTATACATATAGGATGTCATGTATTGTACCATTTACCAAAAGGGCAATGCTCTAGCGGTATCCGGATGACTTTCTCTAGGGAAGGTCGCCGGTTGGAGTTTCATTTGTGACAAAATGTCACGTGCGAGCCAGGGACTTTACCGTAGCGTGCCTTTGGGTGGTGGGTTTCCTCTGGAATTGATAACAGACTAGGTCTGCGTGGATGACCTTTTGCCTGTAAGTGTATCCGGGTGGCCAGGTGGCTTTGTTCGACATTCAAAAAGAAATGCATTGTACCATTTGTATTGCTAAGACTATACTTATCATACACTTATCAAACACCTTCTTCCATTCAAGAGGTAACTGGTATTGTGTAATGTTATTACAGTAGTGAGATAATTTTGGTGTGATTTGGTAAAGATAATTTGGGTGATTGGTTTTTATAAAACTATTATGTAATGAATTCTAATATTATTTCCAACATATTATTATTTTGTTACTATTTAATGTTAATTCAATTCAATAAGAGGCCTACCGGTTATCCATTACATAAAATTATCATATACGAAACATGAATCCAAGAATATATTTTGAAAGAATATATAAGATTAGACGAGATAGGAAATGGAGTTTTTAGGCAAAGCTTAAAAGTAATTAGTATATCATATAAGATAAAGGAGGAGAAATTGAGATAATTTGGACATCTGAAGAGGAGGTAGAAGCCTGTTAGAGCAGTAAAAACCCTCTTCGTGGAAGGAGAGAGGTAGAGATAGACCCAAATTAACTTGGGATGAGCGTATTAGACTTGATTTGCTAGAGTTATACCTCTGTGAGGAGATGGTCATTGATAGGAGTTCATGGAGACGTAGGATTAAGATTAAGGATATTTAGGGCGGGTATAGATTGTCTTAGATTAGGCTTAAGGGTTTAGGTTTTCCTACGCCTTAAGTGAACTTTACATGTGATTGTTCCTGTATTTATGTTCTTTTTGATGCTATATATGTCTATCTTACCCACTGTACTATTTCATTTTCACCCTTTTTTACTTGTAGCCTTTTGTGTATGTATTTTTAGCTTTGTTGATTTGTTTGTTGGTTGTTTGCAGCCAGTGATTTCTTTGGAAGCAAGCTCTCTGTCTCTTGGGATAGAGGTAACGCTTGTTTACATCTGATTTTTTTAGACGCTACCAATAGCTTTGCTATTTGTTTAATTTATTGGGCATATTGTTGTTGTATCGACCAAACAACTTTTCTAAACATACATATAATAAAATCAGATTAGATGAGATTCGCAACGTACATGGAATCAAGCACGTACAAGAAAAAGATCTATTTAAACATGAGATGGTGACAACAACGAGAAACCGTTCCAACTAACCGACAAACATAAATTTGTTTGCAAAATTATCATAAAAAAATTATATGTTCCTAAAGAGTACTTATGTATTGTCATTAACACACCACTTATCACAAAAAAAATATGCCATAGCACCAACAAATGGCATATGTATTGTCATTAACACAACTAAGAACAAACTAACACAGGGTATATTAACCCAAACACAAAAAACAAACATAAAGAAGCATGGCCTGCATTATTAAGGAAAGATAAACAACCAATTAAGGACGAACATCCTTCTATTTTGATCTTAAAACATGTTTACAAACTAACATGCAAACAACTTTAAAGAAATGAAAAACTGAAACCAGTCAAACCACTAAGATACACTGAACCTAAATATCAACAATCAACCCAAACAACCCGAACCCGAATCCGTTTTCCACGCCCGGTTACACACCGGTTATCGTAATTTTTTATTTTTAGGAATCGTACTTTTTATTTTTAGGATTCGAAAATTTTATTTTTTAGGAATCGTAATTTATATTTTTTAGGAATCTAATTATCTTGTTTCATGTTTTATTTTTATTTAATATATGTAGTGTTTTTATAAAATTAAATTAATAAAAACTAAAAATTAATTTAATATTAAAGTGGGGTATGCCCATCCTCCACCCCCTTCATTTTGGTGGGAGGTCCATCCTTTTGAGGATGAGGATGTGACGCTGACGTGGCGCTCCATCCCCATGAGGATGGGCCTCTCCATACCCTCTAGTCTAATGTTATCGCATTGGTGCGACTCACATGGGAAATAGTCTTTTTTAAAATCAAAACTTAAAATTAGCATTGTTTTTTAACAAAGGCGAACCCAGAAAACTTTTCATGGGGGTGAAATTTTATAGGGATCGTTCGTCCATCGTTATAGAATATTTTTTCTCGGTCCGTGTCAGGTCGGGTCATATAATAAAAGACTAGTTGGAAACCCGCGCGATGCAGCGGGGGCGACAATTTACAACACCATACTCATATTCTTCTAGTTTATCAATCATCTCGTGATATATTGTATAGTATATTTGTTTTCTTATTTGTAGCATCAGTGTGGTCTATCTATGACATAACTACTTTAACCGAATTGATTATACATAAATATATATAAATTTAAATTGTAACACCATACATTTTCAAAGGTGTATATATAAACAAACTTATAGAGAACTATGTTACTTTTTTATGTATTTAAAAAATATATAAAAAAACACATAGTTGAAAACTATGTTACAACATGCGTAACCAAACAATTGGCTTGGGCCAACAAAAGTATAACGTAGGCTAAAAATTGGCGTGGGTTAAATTTCTTTAAAAAACCTCAACATCAATGGTTTGGGTTTGAATTCATTGGCCCCTCCATTTACAAGGTAAGACTTAAAACAATGTTTTCTTCTTATTGATTTGGGACGCCCCTTTATAAAAGGTAAGACTTGAAACAATACATGTTAATATTAAACTTATATGTTAACGATATATGTACTTTTTTAATCTATTTTTTTTAAATTGAACATAAATATAATTCATATATAAGCCAGAAAACTTGCCAAATTACATCAAAACAGAAGGTAGCCGGGCAACAAGCTGCGCCGCCAATCTATATTATATTTGAAAACTATTGAGTTTGTTCTTTTTTTTTTAATCTATATCTTATTTGAAAACTATGTTGAGTTTGTTATTGTAATCCGATATGTTTGTTGTGTCAGTCTAATAGCTCCCCACATAATAACGCTACATATTGACTGTCTATTTTCATGTAAATTTGAGTCGCATATCCAACTATGTATCACGATCGGTCGTCTTGTGACCTGCCAAAGATGCTTTAACAAAATATATCATTGATCATACGGATCAAAAGATATAAAAATTAAATTAAATTAGCATCTTGTTTTTCCACTTCAACTTATAAAAGACGATGTGTGGAGAAAAATATTTTATTTTTAACGTTAAGACCATTTATATTTGTATGAATTTATAAATGTGTATAAATGACATATAAACTGCAACTAATTTTGGTCATATCTGCAAGTAGTGGATTCATATGTCGGGTCTACATTCGATTCAGATGAACAAGGAAGAAAATTACGTGTATTTTTTTTTTTTAAATAGCAGCTTACCACTTAAGGTTAAATTTGTTTCATATAAAAGATACTGACCAGTTGTCTCTCAGCCTGAAATCAAACACAATTAAGATAGAAAAACACACAATGGAAACAAATAAAATAATAAATGCATACCACGAATCTTCTAACAACAACTTGGATGACAAGATTCAGATCCATCACGAGCAGGATCACATTTAATGCATGGCTAATCGCCTGATCGTTCCCTAAATCTCCATCCTCCTTGATTTGGCACACGCTCAATCGAATTATTATATTAGTTCTCAAATAAAAAGGTTTAAATCCAATTCACAGATCCGTTACATATATATTCCACAGTACCCAAATTCAAACTATTTATATCCAATAATAACAAAAAAAAAAGATCGGTTAATCTAATCTAGCATCAAACATGAACTGCGATCCAAACAATTAGATGCACGAACTCAGTCAACAACATCAGGCATAAGACCAACTGCCAAGTTTGAGCTTTGCAATTTCAGTTGGCTTCAAATGTTTCACAAGAAGAAAGAACCCATAAACACCATTCAACTTGCCACATAATGGTGTTATCAAGACCTTTTATCCAATCAATTTAACACTAAGAAACAAAATTTGACATATCTTTGCAATAAACAACATGAAACCTAACCTGTTGGTTGCTGCAGTGGACAACTAGACTCAATGATGGCAGGGCAGAATGACTTTCAATCTGTAAGGATATGATCAAACCTTGTTTGGATCAACAGTATCAAGAGTAATTATTATGTTTGCCATGTCATCATCAACCGCACTACCAGAACGTATGATTTCTTGAGTATTGAGATATGAAGGAAAAAATATTGTTTTGAATTGATTTCTAAAAGAATTACAAAGAAAGGCTTTATATAGCCGTATACAATATGTGGTAATAGAAAACATAATCACATGAGATTTAGTTTTCTCTTTTTATGTAGCAACTGTTCTGAGGACAGCTAAAGTAAATCTGTCAAGAATCCTCATAATATGGAACTGATGCAAACTGGACCTTATAATTATTTTATTTTCTAACACTCCCCCTCAAGTTGAGTAGTAGGATCTCCAATGCTCAACTTGTTAAGACGATCACTGAAGGTCCTCCCGTTGACTGCTTTTGTTAGTATGTCTGCAAGTTGGTCTTCAGATCTAACGAAAGGAAGCTCAATAATCCCTGCTTCAAGTTTCTCTTTGATAAAATGTCTATCTACCTCCACATGTTTTGTACGATCGTGTTGGACAGGATTTTCTGAAATTTGTATTGCTGCTTTGTTATCACACATGATGCTACTAGCGTTATTTTGTGAAAAACCGGTTTCAGCTAAAAGTTTTCGTATCCACAAAACCTCCGCTATACTTCTTCCAATCCCTTGAAACTCAGCTTCGGCACTAGACAAGGCGACTACTTATTGTTTCTGACTCCTCCATGTAACTAAGTTACCACCCACTAGAGTGAAGTAAGCCCAATCTGCATCGGTATACGCCTGGATTCTAAGATGTTTGTTTGGTTGAAAGAGGACCCCATGACTTGCTGTGCCTTTAAGATACCTAATGATCCTCCATACTGCTTCCATGTGACTTACTTGAGGTTGGTGCATGAATTGACTGACTACTCCAACTGCATATGCAATGTCAGGACGGGTATGCGAAAGGTATATGAGTTTCCCAACCAGTCGTTGATAACGGCATTTGTCTGCCAATCAGCTTCTTCTTCCATGTAGAGTTTTTGGTTTACCACCATTGGAGTGTCAGCAGGCTTGCAATCGATCATTCCTGTCTCGGCTAGGAGATCAAGTATATATTTCTTTTGACATATAAAGATTCCTTGTTTATACCTTAGTACCTCCATTCCCAGAAAATACTTAAGTCTTCCCAAGTCCTTCATTTCGAATTCTCTGAACAGATTTGCCTTCAGCTTCTTCATTTCTTCCTCATCGTTTCCTGTAATAATCATGTCATCACCATAAATAATCAAACAAGTTATAAGCTTACCTCTTCGTTTAAGAAACAACGTGTGATCAGAATTGCTTTGTTGGAATCCGTATTTTTTCGTCGCTAGAGCGAATCTACCGAACCAAGCCCGAGGGGATTGCTTTAGCCCGTATATTGATTTTTTTAACCGACACACTTCCTTTGGTTTGAACATTTCTGAAAATCCTGGTAGGATCTCCATATACACTTCTTCATTTAATTCTCCAGGGAGGAAGGCATTTTTAACATCAAATTGATGTAGAGGCCATCCTTCGTTAGCAGCAATAGAGAAAAGGACTCGAATCGTATCAATCTTGGCTACTGGGGAGAAAGTTTCTGAGTAATCAATTCCATACGTTTGAGAGTAACCTTTAGCCACTAATCGTGCTTTGTATCTCTCAGTGGTTCCATCAGGTTTATATATAATTGTGAAGACCCAACGACATCCCACCGACTTCTTTCCTAATGTAAGAGTACTCTTTTCCCATGTGTTATTTTTCATTAATGCTTACATCTATGTTTCCATTGCATCCTTCCAGTTTCTTGATGCTACGGCTTGTTCAACAGAGTTTGGAATATGTTCATCGTATAGCGTAGAGGCAAAGGCTTTGGCTTCTTGGAATAGATTCCCTTTGGCAATGTTTGTCATAGGGTATTTTGAAGATCTAGTATGCTTTTCTGGAGAGTATCGCTTTGGAGGGACACCTCTATTAACTCTTGATGGGAGGGCATATCTCTCACTTGTTTCTTCTTGTATCTGCTCACTTTGTCCTGCATGTACTATTGATTCTACATCAAATATATCAAACTGGTTTTCTTGAGGATTAGTAAGGTTAGTATTTTGTATATCCTCATGAGTTGGAGAATTATTTACCTCAGGCACTGGACTAGGAGGATTTTGATTAGTAGCACTGATTGTTGTTTCACCTAATTGTTGGGAAGCGAGTGACTCATCTTGGGTACCATGATTAACTTCTTCTGATGATGGAACCCATTTTAACCAACTTAGTGTGATATATTCAGTCTCTCCCTGACCACTGTGTTGTGAAGTATAAAAGAATTCGGCTTCAAGAAAGTCGCAGTTCATTGTCGTGTACATATGGCGTTTTTTTGGATTATAACATTGGTATCCTTTTTTGTTGACGCCATAGCCCACAAACACACATTTTTCAGCACATGGCCAAGTTTCGACCGATCTACTTTTGGTATGTGAACGAACACAGAGCATCCAAAGATCTGTGGTTCAAGTGTAAGGGTTGGAGGAAGTTTCGTAAACTCAGTTAAGGTTTGGGGAGGAGTTTTTAGTTCGAGGGCTTTGGTTGGGAGTCGATTGATGAGATAAGTGGCTGTTGCAAGAGCTTCGGGCCAAAAAGACTTAGGAACTCGAGATTCTATTAGAAGAGCTCGGGTTATTTCTAAGAGAATACGATTTTTGTGTTCAACAACTCCGTTTTGTTCAGGAGTATAGGAACAAGATGTTTGGTGAATAATCCCTTTCGTTTGACAAAAGAGTTTCATTGAGTCATTTATATATTCACAACCATTATCAGATCGAAGTATTTGGATGTTAGTTTTAAATTGTGTTTGTATCATGGTATAAAACATGGTAAATTTTTCAAAAACATCAAATTTGTTCTTTAAAAAATAAATCCACGTCATACGAGTGCAATCATCAATAAAAAGTACAAAATACGAAAGTTTTGTCCCCCAATAACCTCTGCTGGTCCCCAAACATCCGAATGGATAAGTGAAAACAGTAAATCAACCCTTGTGTTATTTGGTTTATAGGTATGTCTATGACTTTTAGCTAAAAAACAAGTTTCACAATTAATTGTTTATCGTACGGAAATAATTTTGGAAATAAAAGATGCAAATAACCAGTGGATGGATGTCCTAATCTTCTATGCCATAGCCACGCTTCTCTATTCATAGAACCATGAGCAAGCATCACAGTACCATGTTGAGTCACTTCTTCCACTTAGTACAATCCATGACGTTCAGTGCCACGCCAATGATCGCTCCCGTCCTGATGTCCTGTAGGATACAAAAAGTGGGATGCATTTAAACAGTATAATTTAATTCTTTTGTCACATGACCGATATATAATAGCTTATGTGACAAAAACGGGACATAGAGACAATTTGAGAGTTTTAAGGTTGGGGAAATTTCAATAGTTCCTTCTCCCTCTACTGGAACTTTTCCCCCATTAGCTGTCTTGATGTGGCTCTTTTTTGGTTCAGATTTTAAAATTATATCCGTTACGTCAAATGTCATGGTGTCGGTAGCACCACAATAAAATATCCAGGATTTATCACAATGAAAATTCCAATGGTTATCTAATTTTTTATTAGTTTCAGCCACGTTAACTTGTCCAAAAGTTTCTTTGTTGTTATTTTTTTCTAGAAAATTGTTTCCAACTGTGTTACCTTCGAACATAAAAAACTAGAAGCCATTTTTAATGGAGATTTTTCACCTTTTTCAAATATAATAGTTTTTTCATTATTTAATGGAGATTTTTCAACATTTTCAAATATAGTAGTTTTTTCATTATTTCTTAAAGACTTGTGTTCAGTTTTGTGATAATCATGAACTTCAGAATTATTATTTAAAAGTTCTAGAACCTTAGTGTGGAAGAACTTAGGGTTTAAAAAAGAGGGGTTTGAGAGACAACTCTCAACCCCGTTACCTCCAATTCCATCAGCGGCTTCATCTTCATCTGCGTTTCTAGTTTCCTGAGTTCTAGCAGAAGCAATGAAGTTCCCAAATCCAGCCGATGCCATCCCTCCAAAGCCTGTATTTTCAGAGTTGTTGGTGTTGGTGGATCCGCCGCTGATGTTGGTGGCTCCGCCGCTATTGTTGGTAGCTAAGGCAGCCGCTGATTTCCCTCCTTAGGTGCCGTTATTCTTTCCTTTTTTATGCCCGTCGTTCCACCAATCAGGAAATCCAACGAGCTTAAAGCACTGTTCTTTTGTATGCTTTAGCATACCGCAGTGAGTACCCTTTAATTTTGATTTATCGACTCGGTTTGATGAACCATTATTTGGTTTGGTCGGACCGAAACGACCTCTTGAAAGGAACCCCCATCCCTCTGAATCATGTACCCCGGTAGATACTAACCCGGCCGCCACACCTTGCTGTGATATGTTACCAGAGATGGTTCCCAATATAGATTGGTGTGCCGTTTCCTTTCGAACAGCAGCGTAGGCTCCTTCGGCCGAGGGCAATGGATCCCATCTAAGTATTTCTCGTTTTATAGTCATATTGCCTATCAATAGAATTAAGAAATTGGAACAGTTTTTGTTCTGACCTTATTTTATTGTATGTTGCAATATCTTTAGCACACGTCATTGGATTCGGATCTCTACGATCGATTTCCCCCCAAATTCCTTGCATCACTATCCAGAAATCTTCAAGGGGTACACCATTTTGTTTGATTTCGTTTGCTTTGACATGTAAATCAAAAGTTTGGAGTTTATCTTTCCCACTACTGTATGTGACCACGATTGCATCCCATAGTGATTTCGCTGTTGGGAACTCGGTGAGGTTGCTAGCAAGAGCCGGTTCAATATTTTGTATGAGCCACGAAAAAACGATTAAATCGTCTTGTTCCCATTGCTCATACATGTCGTCACTTGGTTCGGGTGGGGTTGGAATTCCAGATAAGTGATTGAGAAGATGTTTGGATTTACCCCCGATGGCCACTCGAATCATTCGAGCCCACAAGGGATAATCCTGGCTGTTCAATTTGAGGCTAATGTTGAGACTATCAGAAAGGTTTGATTTTGGAGTTTGGTTTTGAGAATTGAGGTTGGATTTGAGAAGGTTTGCAATCTGTATTGACAAATCGTTGTTTTCACGATCACCATCGGCCATGATTGTTTAGCGTGAGGTAGATGATGAACACGAGCAAATAAGATGATCCAAAGATCTCTCAGTGCTCTGATACCATCTTGAGTATTGAGATATGAAGGAAAAAATATTGTTTTGAATTGATTTCTAAAAGAATTACAAAGAAAGGCTTTATATAGGCGTATACAATATGTGGTAATAGGAAACATAATCACATGAGATTTAGTTCTCTTTTTAAGTAAAGTTGTCAAGAATCCTCATAATATGGAATTGATGCAAACTGGTCCTTATAATTATTTTATTTTCTAACATGATTCTCTATAATCACGGCCAAACACGCGTATAACTACTAATAAACGTATCAAAAAAAATCACAGGCACAAAGAAGGTTCCCCGCGTATTAAAAAAAACTGACTGATAACACTTTGGAACCGTTCTTGCATCATCGGAGGTGGCCCTTGACCTTGTGCATATGTCGGGAAGTAGGGTGTAATGGAGCTTGTATATCCTCCCTGTTCATTAAAATTCATTCAACAATTAAAAGAGCTAAACAGACTGAATAACAAATATGAAACTTTAGTGGCAGTTTAAGTTGGAAGATAGTAGCTTCTGGAGAAATTTGATTTCAGCTCTTCATTGTACGCCTTGATCTTGGCCAGCTTTGCCCTTAAATAAAGCTTTGACAGGTACGTGGTCTGTGATCGATGATGCTTTGATTAAACAAAGTGTCGATTGCCAATGCTATTGAAGGAAAATTAGGTGACAGAGCGAAGATTCGTTTTTGGTTGGACAAGTGGGATGGTAATCAGCTTTTAGAAGATACTTTTCCAACCTTATTCGCGTAAGAATCAAAGAAAGGCTGTTGGATGGCGGATAGATTGAAGGAAAGGGACGGTTTTATGGATTGTATATGGGAATGGAAGAACCAAACGATGGAGGGCGAGATCTCTGATCAAAATGTAGCCTTGTAAAATTTGGTTAAAGACCTAAGGTTTGGGAGCGGGGTGGATTCTTGGCGATGGAAAAACTGGCGGTTTTGGCACATTCACTGTGGCCTCGATGAAATCTCTTTTATCCAAGTCGGAACCGGAGTTAGAATTTAACACTGTGTTCCCGAGTTAAGTTAAGGAGAGAAGAAAATATTCTCTCATTTTCTTTTCTTTTCTCTCCATGTCTTTCCAAATTGGAAAGACTAATTTTAGGCAAAAAATCTCATTTTCTCTTCTTTTCTCTCCTTTAATGAAACTTTGGAACACAACTAAAAATTATTTTCTTTCAAATTTTGTTTTCTCTCGTTAAATGAAACTCAGGAACACAGCGTAAAAGCTGGAATTGGAACTCTTGGATGCCGATGAAAGTTAACACTTTTGGGTGGAGATTAATTTGGAACAGGATGCCCAATTCTAAAGTTCTTTCGAGGCATGGTATTTGGATTTGGCCGTCGGTCTGCCCACTGTGCAAGTTAGTGACTGAGTCAGCGGCCCACTTGTTTTCTGAATGCTATGTGGGTACGGTTGTTTAGCAAAGTGTTAGTACGTGGTGCGGCGTAAACCCGATCTTCGCGTTTACGATATAAGATCTTTTCAAGGTGCATAAGTTTGTGAGCGGCTCAGACCAAAGAAAGAGAACGGCACAATCTATTATAGTGGTTGCTTGCTGGATTATTTGGAAATTGTGCAACAATGTAGTATTCAACACCAGCTTGGTGAAGGTGGATGGCATATGTCGAGTGATCAAAGCTGATAGTTTTTCACGGATTAGAGATAGATCCAAAAAGTTTGATTTACTTGGCATAGATAGATAGGCTTTGATGTATAATTATTTTGTCATTGTTACTGTTTGCCCTTTTGTTAGCGGGGTGTTTTTTCAATGATAGTTGCCGTTCAAAAAATAGTAAGGTACAATCAAATACATAAACCCTTTAGTTCAAAAAAAGTAAGGTACAATCAAATACATAAACCTTTTACACTATCATTAACGTTTTAATAAATACTAATTACAATTAAAATCATCAGTCTTATATTGAAATAAATCTTCATAAAAAATAAAAATTTCCATATAAGTCAACTTGAAATAATTCTTCCCTTAGAAATACTACAAATTTCAAAGTTTTATAAAATATTAATACAATAACAAAAAAGATTTTTAAAAATTAACTATTTTTATAACGGAAAATTTAATGAAATAAATTGTGAAAAACTTTTCAAAAATAAAATTTAACAAACTTTTCAACAATAATCGTTACCTTTTCTAGAAATTTTAGAAGGAAACCCATGTTATTTCTAGAAAAGGAAGAAGCAGCAAATTTGTTCTAGACAACTCTGAAATCACAAAAAGTATTCATATCCGTTGACCGTCCGCGGTGACATGCACAGAAAAATTCAAATACTTTTTGATTATTTTAATATGAATGCTCCGAAATAACGGCATCCGCATTCACTCCATTCACTACTCATATGTAATTGCTTACGTAGTTGGTTCCTCCTTGGCCTATTTATACCCACCCTCTTACCACCATTTCAATCCACAACCCTCTACAACACAACTACATATTTACACTTACACAACTAAACAACTACACAGCTACACTTACACAACTACATAGCTACACGTACAACAATGGCAACATCCGAGCATCCGATCAAGGCCTATGGTTATGCGGCACGCGACACGTCTGGAGTACTTTCCCCTCTCACCTTCTCCAGAAGGTATTCTTTTATCATTCATTGTTATGTTATTCACAGTTACGAGTTCATGTTTATTTCTTGTATGTTTACAGGGCTACTGGGGAGAAAGATGTGAGGTTCAAAGTTCTTTACTGCGGAATCTGTCATTCCGATCTTCACGTTGTTAAAAACGAATGGGGATTTACCAACTACCCGATTACTCCAGGGTACAAGTTTCCTTGTACAGTTTTGTTTCAAAATTTTATACGTTAATGGAATTATGTTTTTGATCTGACTCTCTGTAATAGCGACACATCGTTAACTAAAATTGTATTCTGATTGTATAACACAGGCATGAGATTGTGGGTGTGGTGACAGAAGTAGGAAGCAAAGTTGAGAAATTCAAAATTGGTGACAAAGTTGGGGTTGGGTGCTTGGTGGGATCATGTAGATCATGCCAAAGTTGTGATTCTGACTATGAACAGTATTGCGCTAAGCAGGTACAAACTTATGGTTTCACCAACTTTGATGGTACACAGACGTACGGTGGATACTCCGATCACATGGTTGCAGATGAGCATTTTGTACTCCGTTGGCCGGAGAATTTGCCACTTGATTCTGGTGCACCCTTGCTATGTGCCGGGATCACAACTTATAGCCCTCTCAAGTACTTTGGACTGGACAAGCCTGGTATGAAAGTGGGTGTGGTTGGTCTTGGTGGGCTCGGTCATGTTGCTGTGAAGATGGCTAAGGCTTTTGGGGCTGAAGTTACTGTTTTTAGTACCACCCCTGCTAAGGAGAAAGAAGCCATTGAGGGACTTAAAGCTGACCATTTTATAAACAGTAAAGATGAAAACCAGATGCAGGTGAGATTTTTTATTAAATAATAATGCTGGTAATTGGTATATTATTCATGATTCATTTGCTATGATTTGGAGTTTAATTTGGGTTTTGTTTTGTCATGTTAATAGGCTGTTAGGGGTACACTCGATGGCATCATTGACACAGTGTCCGCAAAGCATCCAATTGCGTCATTGCTTAATGCACTTGCACCCCATGGAAAGCTTGTTCTTGTTGGTGCACCCGAGAAGCCACTTGAAGTAGCAGCATTTTCTTTGATCATGGGTAACAATTTTGATCATTAAATTCTGTTTTGCTCTTAGCTTCCGCATTGAAATTAAGCTAAAATGGTGTTACATTTGGCTTTAACAGGAAGAAAGCTTGTTGCTGGTAGTAACATTGGTGGAATTAAAGAGACTCAGGAAATGCTTAATTTTGCAGCAAAGCATGGAATAACTGCAGATATAGAGTTGATTCCGATAGACTACGTGAACATCGCGATGGAAAGGCTGTTGAAATCTGATGTTAGGTACCGATTTGTGATCGATGTAGCCAACTCGATCAAGGCTGAATAGGTTAATTTATGTAGCTCTTGATGAATGTTCAATTTCTTTTTGTAGTTTCATATACCTGTAACCATGTTGTTATAACTGAGAGTCCTGAGGTTTAGTTTGTATGCATTTGTTTTGTCGTTTTGAAAAGAAATTGTTTATTAAAAAAGGCCTAAACACAAATCTAATGAACACGTACCGTAACTACAACCACCACCATCATCAGGCCACCGGGATCTCAAACACCCAAATTGTGGCAATGTGAATCAAAGAAAGAAGGTGACCGGTGTCATGCCATTAGCTAGCATGTTTAAGTTACATACACTTTGGTTAATTAAATAAAAAAAATGTGTAAAATTAAAAATGTTGCTTGCCATATATTTATAAATGGATCACTAGATCTCATCCACTTATTAAAAAGGTTACCCTTTGCAAAAATGTTGCATGTCCAAAATCCAAGGTCCTCTATAAGAGCATATGTACAGCTGAGTAGTTAGTTTTACTTTCTGTTATAGTAGTAGTATGTGGTTATATTTTTTTTCATTGTTGGCTTCTATATTTACAAGTAGTTAGAAAACCTAATATATACAGGAGTTCGGCTATAAAGTCCAAATTTTTTAAAAAGTGTCAAAAGTCATAAAACACTATAATTGGAGTCATAAAACACACCTAAAACCCACAAATAACATAGTGAACATTACTAAAACACCGTATTCAAATCCTAATAGTGTATAAAAACTTCAAATACATCATCGTAGAACTATGAATATAAAACACAACATGCTAACCAACATAAAATACTGTAATGTTTGTCATTCCATAATCAAAGCCTTATCATAAAAAACACAACACAAAACCCACATATATATATACACACACACACACACATATATGTAGTATATATATATAACTATTTATGTATTTACTAAAATTTAAACGAACGGAAATAAACGAACATAAATGAACAAACATAAACGAGCGTTCACAAACATAAATGAACAAATACAAGGTGTGTTCATGTTTGTACATTTAATTAAACGAACAAAATTTTGTGTCCGTGTTCGTTCGTTAAATAAACGAACGTAGTATAGTGATTCTTTATTTATGTTTAGTTTATTTCTTACCATATTTGTAGGCTTTGTAATCCCTATATAATGGGTTGATTTATTCATCATAATACACACACCAATTTATCAATATTATATGTGTTTATGGTATCAGAGTCGTAAGCGTAAACCCTAAAACAAACCATCCCCCTCTCTTGTAGACAGCCATGGTTGATGGCAAAGGAGGCTCCTCCGGCGATCAGCCAACGTTCTCTTCACTGGCGAAGCTTGACGTTTTTGACGAGGGGGGGGGGGGTTCGAAAACGTACATACCCAAAAATTTCTATATGATAACTACATATATAACACTACTGAGCCAAAAGTTGGGAGGGGGGGGGGGGGTCAGGCGCCCCCTCGGCCCCTCTCTAGTTGCTCCCCTGGTTCTCTTCCAAACCCCTACATCCCGTTTATTCATTCACTAATATTCAGCACAATGTTCGGGTTCTCGACACATCAAAAGTGACATACTCATCTTGGGTTAAGTTGTTTGATCAAGCTCCATGCAAAAGGTTACGAAGTCCTTCACCACATCGATGGCACCATGGCACCTGTATAAACAGATTCAACTTACGAGTTATGAGTCAAGATAGACGCCATAGTCCTTCAATGGATCCATGACACTCTATCCGACGATCTCCTCGTCAGTGGTCTTCCACAAGAGTATGATGTTGTGACATCACGTATTAACCAAAATCCTACAACATGGGATCTTGAAAAGGATATGATCGAATGTGAGGCACAATGTCTCGCGGCAAGAGAAGTCACTCCGGTTCTAGCTGCACCAAATCAACCACCACCAACTCCACCTCCGAATAATTATCAGACGCATCACTCCACCTCCAATCCATGAAATCCAGATGGCCAGTTCCATCTTAGTCTCAGAATCGTCGGGGCACGGTCGCAGCAGCTGGCGAGGCAATTAGAATGGTAACAATTACAACAATGGTGGCTATGGAGGAAATTATGGAGCAAGTGGGTGTGGAAAATTATGGGGGCGACGACTATGGGTGACACACTGGTCAACAACCAAACAACTTTTTCTAGCCATGGACTCTTTGGAGTATCCCTCCTTGTCCGTATCCAACCTAGCAAGGGGGCTAGCCCAATCATTGGCTTAACACGGGCGGCCCATTTGGCTCAGAACCAGGCGACTTCGGCCAATTTACTATTTCACTAGCCCACTAATGTTGGATGTAATGCTCTAAGCCCCACATATATTGGAGCCGCCTTTCAAAACTTGCAGATCAATCAAACAGGTGACCTGTGGAATATGGACACTAGAGCCGGAGCTAACCTCAGCAACGAACAAGGTAAATTTCAACACTCTTTGCCATCATCTTCTTTAAACACTATTCATGTTGGGAATGGTCAGGGTTCAACAATTAAGGGATCCAATCCTGGCTTTCATCACCTACCTGATAAAACTTACTCTCTTAAAGATATCGAAGACTCACTCAAATTATTAGAAATCTTTTCTCCGTTCGTAAATTCACTCGTAACAATCATGTGTCAATCAAGTTTGTCACGTTTGGTTTTACTTTGAAGGATCTCAATATTGGCAAGGCGCTTTTCCGCCACAATAGCATGAGGGACCTTTATCCATTCACACCACCAGCTCAAGTTTTTGTCACCACCTTTGCTGCATCTAAATGGCATAGCCACCTTGGCCACCCCGGGGCACGAGTCTTTGATTTTTTTATCTAGTAATTTTATTGTTCCATGTAATAAACACCAACCAATGTTGTTTTGTGATTCGTGTCGACTCTCTAATAGTAAGCGTATGCCATTTTTTATTCGAATATTGCCACTTATACACCTTTTGACATTATCCATTGTGATTTATAGGCATACCGAGTTACTAGTAACTCGGTATTAATCTCGGTATTAATTGATAATTATACATCTTTGGGTGGACATACCCGCTAAAATTTAAATCAGACACCTTCCCTACATTTGCAAAGTTCCACAAACTTATCCTCACCCAATTCAGTAGAAAAATAAAAATTTTTCAATGTGATCTTGGGGTGGGGGGTTGAGAACCATAATTTAAAAAAAATGCACAAAATCATGGCCTTGTGTTTCCTTTTTCTTGTCTGCATACTTGTTCTCAAAGTGGCAAATTCGAGTGCATAATAGTTAACTTAATGATATCATTTGTGCTCTTCTAATCCATGCACATATTCCACCCACCTTTTGTGTCAAAGCTCTCCATAAAAGCAAGTACTTATATAATATTTTATCCACTAATAAGTTCAAATTCTTCACACCCATATTTGCCTAAAACCATCGGCATCCCACCTATGTTCACATTCGGATTTTCGGATGTGCTTGCTACCCAAACCAGTTAGACACTCAACCACATAAGCTTCACCCTTGCTCAACCCGGTGTATCTTCTTTGGGTATCCTAGCGAGTACCAAAGGTTATGCCTTGATCCATTCAATGGAAAAGTGATTTTATCTCGCCATGTTATTTTTGATGAACTCACCTTCCCATTCAAAGAACCAATTTCCCTATCGTCATATACGTTTGAGCCGGTACTCCACACCCATCCTTCTTCCAACCCATCTCTCACCACATGCCATCCACTAGCCCAATCCACAGCCCTATGTATACCCGCCACTCCAATTCCAACTGCTCAACCCACACCCACCGTTATGATCCAACCAAAAATTGTCACACCACCCCTCAATCAACACCCCATGACTACCTAAGCCAAGGCTGGTGTTTTTAAACCCCAGACCCGACTTAATCTACATACCTCCACCACCCCCACTGATTTCACCTATCCTTCCCTCCTACACTAAACCCATGTCAGGACCTGATGTGTGTGAATTAGAAATATTTTTATGAGTAGATTTTCGTTCACACATATTTAGTTTTAAATTATTATTTACCTTATGACTAAATTACACATACAAAGGGCAAGTGTAGCCGTCGAATAGTAATATAGTTTGTAGGTAAGAACCGGATATCAATCCGTGGACGCGGTGTCTCAATACTAAATTGTTGTTACTTTAAAGCCTTTTCAAATAGCAAGTTGATATCCTAATTCTAACATCCAAGTAATAAAAATACTAAGTTAACAAATTTAAACAATATCAATTAAGAAGTTGCCTAAACCAAGTATACACTAATGCTATGCAATAATTTATAAGCAAGATGACGCAAACTCTCAAGTAATTAAGTCCTGATCAAGGTCGCGTAATTTTATAATTTCTTTATAAAATTAAAATGAAAAAACACTCTAATCACCTAAAAGTAATATTAATCTTTGAAGACAAGTTACTCATTTGTCCAAATTCCTAACTGACAAACTAAGGAAAATTAATTTGAAAAACATATTAATCACCTAAGATTGCTTTTAAATAGACAATCTTCTAATTTTGTTCTAGTTATGAACCATGAGCATGGTCATGCAAGAAGATTATTTTGGCCTAAATCACTAACGTACACAAATTAACATGCTCAAGAATTCAACTCAACACCATATGATTCTTCCAAATCCAAGTGAAAGATTACACACACATGTTCAGATCTTCATCTCATTTTTGTTAACAATTACCATTCCTAGTTTCATGTCATGAACCAAGTTTACAAGTAACAAGCTTCAATAATCAACATCTACACATGGGTTTTCCAACATATTATGTGCAAACCTTCATTAAACATCCATGGAATCCAAGTTAAAACATGTATTTATAATCCAAGAACAACATTAAAATTTCATCATCAAGATAAACATAAACTTGTCATCACAAAGCCTTACAAAATCACCACATAAACAAAAGTTTCGACGTGATTAAGACAACTAACAATGTCTAGCCCATAGGGCTTACAAGAATTACACGCATGCTTACAAGACTACCAAAATTTATGGCTTGAAATCAAGAGAATTCAAACCATAAGCAAGCAAGGCAAGTAGGTGGTTGATGCTCCAAGGTGCTTCAGTGCCTTCACAAGACCCTTTGGAATGCTGGAAATCGTCCAAGTGAAAGTGGATTTTAACCCCAAGAACCAACCACCCGAAATGAAGCAATTGAGGATGCTTTTATAAAAAATTTGCAGAGAGGCGCATGGCCATTGGAATGGATCGCATGGTCGTGCGCTAAGAAACTACAATACTTGCTTTCCCAGCTTAGAACACGCTATTTCCATTTTTGGCAAGGCCTCAAATTCTGGTTCTGAGGTGAATTGGCATATTCATGTGAACGAAATGCAAGACCATGAAATTGGGTTGCATGGTCGTGTGAATGGGTTGCAAAGTCGTGCGACATCTGACACTTGGCTTTTTCTCTGATAATGCTGGCACAGCCATGCGAATGAATTGCATGGCCATGCGATTTTCTGGACTTCGTCAAATTGCTCCAAAAACCATGGGATTTCTTCGTTTTCTTCACGTGGGTTACTCCGGGATGCATTTCAACAAAAAAAACACTAATAAGTATCGAATCCAATAAAAATGCAACCGAAACATAAGAAAACGGGGGGGATTAAAGTGGGATAAAATATGTATAATCTTCTATATACCAAACATTCCCACACTTGAGCTTTGCTTGTCCTCAAGCAAACTAAGATGAACAACCCCCCCCCCCACCCCAATGACATCCAAACACAATATCAACTGCAAGCAAAATAAATATATAAAAGGTTAAAAAGATTTCAAGAGAAACAATCATTAGATGAACTTAACAAGCCTAAAATACGTGTAGCGACAAAACAAGAGCAATGACATGCCTATAGAATCCATGGTATGTAAATCTTACGCTCCTCACAGTGTTCACACACACACTCGGCGGATTTTCGGATCATACATGTAATGCATATGTAAAACACTCAAAATCCAAGACAATGAGTCATGACGTGTCATATGCTTGCCATAGGATCAAATCTCCTCCACTAACAATAAACAAACACATAAATCAAGAGGGCTTTATTTAGGTTGTAACTTGGCAAGGGTGTGGAAATGGAATTTAAAAGTGGCTAAATTGTTAGAGACCCGATGAATAAACTAACTGGACCAAAAGAAATAAATGACTATACAACTAAAATGATAACTAATCGAGAGCTAACTAAAGAATTTGTTTTTTCAATTTCCACAAAATTGCTCTACTCAAGCCGATTTGTCAGGCTTTTTAAACTATACAAGATATATGATTTTTTACAACATTCTAATACTTTGGAGAGAACTAAGCACGTCTACTTAGATAAAAACTCCTAATCATTAAGAACAAAAACAAATACAATACAAACTTGAAGTTAGACACTATGGCTTCTCACAAAAAAATGGGATTAAATTTGGCTAAGAGGCTACATGTGTGGGTAAATAAACAAAAACATGGGAAAAGGCACAACATGGCTAACTAAGGGATATCGTTGAGAAGGGAAAAAAAGGCTAACACAAATGGATTACCTTAACGCCTCAATCATTTTTAGGTATATAACATTGTGGTCTCAACATGTACACCCAAGGCAAGTTCTAACCAAATGTAACACATCCGGCACACTCAACTCCGCAAAAATATAAGCAACAAGATGGAAAGCTATAAAGGCTCAAAAACAAGCTCACATAAACGGAGGGAATGGGGTGTAAGCGTAAGATAAACATGCATTTCAACTTTTTGGCTAACATGCTCATGAATGTCATGTAAAGATTAAACTAGGCTTGTTAAAAACTCTTAAGTCAATTGCTTTTCAAAAACTCATGCTCACCCTTTTTGTTTATCAAAAATAAAGAAACACTTAGCGATTTGAATCTATTATTATTATTTTTGTGTGTGTGTGTTTTTTCCAAAATTTGTGATTTTAGATGCCACAAAATTACTAAGGAAAGTTTTTCAAAAACTTGACGCAAACAAAGTTCAAAAACATACATCCCTCCCCACACTTGAATTACAAATTGCCCCCAATTTGTAACAAAAATCATGCAAAGCAAAACAGTGTAAATGCAAGCATGAAAGCAAGAGAGAGACAGATTCCCATGGAAGAATCCCCCAAAGTGTGCAACAGAAGCCAGTAAAGAGCCTGGAACAGTGAAGCAAAATGGTCCAACTCTCATATACAATCAACAAGGACTAGTCGTCACGCCAGCCCTGGATCCACTAGCTTCATCATGAAGACCCGAACGAGACCTCTTCGAACCAGGTGCAAGAGAAGAACCCAACACAGGGAAAGGAGGCAACTTATAACGGTGAAAATCAGCAGCAACCTGATTTGATGTAAACAACCACTCGAAACCCCTCCACCGCTCGTCCTGAATCGACTCAAGCACCAAGCCCTGTCTTTCCTGCTCATGGAAAATCTTATCAGACAAGCTTGTTCCAAATCTGAACATCGGGTCCAAATTAACCATGAAATCTTCATGCTAGTGACTCTAAAACAAGGCCCCCGCCACCCTGGTCAGGACCCACGTGATTCTCATCCTCACCGGTCAGCTCCTCAATAATAGGAGGAACGTCAAGAACATCTAAAACCGGTGCAGTGGAAGCGAGTCCCAAATACGACCGTGCTTACTCTTTAGTCTCCAACTAGCCCGTGTTTCTACCACAAGTGCCATAAACCTCAAAGCCCTCAAATCCAACTAGGGCGTCTCACAAAAAAAAGTCAATTTCCAATCGTCTCAGGGGTCAACAACCATAAGAATTAGCTAACTGGGTAATGTATGCTCCATTACAGATGTGACTGGTCGCGAGCTTTCCCAAGCCTGTAAGAAAGAAGTGAGCTAAGCAATGAGCCAGATTGATGTGGACCACTCGAGTAAAACAATACAAATAGAATAAATCTCTAGAAGGTATGTTCCATGCACTATCACCGCGGTGGCAGATGGTCTCTGAAAGGATTAGATGAACGAATCGATGAAGAGTGTCGTGGGGTATTGTGGCCTTGGTCGTTCGCGGATCATAGGTTCCTGTACCTATTTCGGCACCTATTTCGGCACAAAAAGCATTCCGCTGAGCATTGTTCTCAAAGTCAACAATCCCATCAAACAACGTTGTATCTAACTCCTCTTTAATGTAAAGGGCCATTTTTTCTGAATTGGGCAACAAGCAACGTTCTCCATACACCCCAAACGAAAACGCACCCCGTGCTTCCTTTCGTAGATATCTCGACTCGGGTAATTGAACTCAAGTGATGCATTAAACTCCATCACTAGCTCTCGTTAAATTGGTTTTTTATAGTAAACAACCTGGACCAAGGGGGTGTCATACACGTAGTCTGGTTAAGTGCTTCTACCAAAATCCAGTCAAGGTACTCATGGTTGCAATCTAGTGGCGCCTTCCTTAAAGGTTGTGCAAAACATCCACACACGACCCATATTTCTTGTTCTTGGGGTTAAATTGGAGCCATGGGTGCTTCATCTGCACATAAAATAAAAAAATAATCAAAAAATAAAAATATAACGTACAACAACACATGACACAAAAAGAGTGATTCTGGGTTGACAGTTGATTCGAACGACCATGTATATCAATTGCACAACTGTGCTTCTGGTGCAGCAGCAGTTTGCGAGCACCATGAACACATAATATAGTGCTTTAGAGAGTAATGGCACATGGGAACTTGTACCACGACCTACTTCCAACCCTGTTATGCGGTATATGTGGCTTTTTAGGCACAAATTTAAATCGAGTGGTTCTTTGGAATGATACAAAGCTCGGCTAGATGTAAATGGAAAGTCTCAGACTATTGGTATCGACTGTGACGACACTTTCAGCCCTGTGGTTAAACTGAGCACTATAAGGACAGTTTTGTATTTGGCTATTTCTTGTTCTTGGTGCATCCATCAACTGGATGTCAAGAAGGCTCTTTTACTTGGCGATCTAAAAGAAACGGCCTACATGCATCAGCCTTCTTTGTTTTGTCAATAAAGATTTTCCAAATTATGTGTGTCGACTCAAAAGTCGTTATATGGTTTAAAGCAGGCACCGCAGGCATGGTACTGCTAATTTGCCTCTTTTATTACTTCTCATGGGTTTCGTAGTAGCACTTGTGATACCTCACTTTTTATTTACAAGAAAGGCTCCTAGATTGCATATTTATTATTATATGTGGATGATATTGTTGTGACAGCTTTTGATTCAGTCTTTTTACAAAACATCATCATGTCACTCTCCACTACATTTGTTATGACAGACCTGGGGTATCTTCATCATTTTCAGGACATTACAGCTATTCGTGATAAACATGGCCTTTTTCTGTCACAATCTCATTATGCTAGGGATATCCTTCAGCGGGCCTCCATTTCAAAATTGTCAATCATGGAACACTCCCATTGACACTTCTACCAAACTTATTGCTACGATAGGTACCTTACTATCTGATGGGATGATGTACCGAAAATATGGTGCTCTTCAGTATCTTACCTTTACCCGTCCAGATATCACATGTGTTGTTCAACAAGTTTGTCTATTTATGCATGCCCATAGAGAACCTCACTTTTCTTTTTATGAAGCGGATATTAAGGCATCTATAGGACACTCTTGATTATGGTATGCGGATCAATGTTTCCTCCAGTAGTCGCTAACCGCCTATTTTAAAGTTGATTGGGGCGGTTGTCCTAATACACGACGGTCTACCTCTGGTTAATGTCATTTAGTCCTTGTGGTTTGGGCTGTTTTGCAGTATAGTCCAAAGGTTTCATTTTTCGCATCTGGATCCAAAAAGGTTTCATCGTTGCCATTTTGGTCCAACTGACTTAACTCCATCCATATGTGTTAAGTCTGCCAAGGGCATTTTAGTCATTTTGTTTTTCTTATAATTAACCCTTTATTCATTATTGTTATTTCATTTATTCTTTAATGTTTCCCTATAAATACACAACTCCTTCGTTGATCAGAGCATAACAATGTCAAAACCATCCCCAATCCTAAAACCCTAACAACGATAACGATCATCCAGTATCCAAATGCGATTGAGCTGATTGAGCTATGAACGGGCATTGGGAGTTTCTAAACGATGAACGAGCCTTCGTGTGTTCGTAATCCTGATGAATTCTTTAATCCATAAGAGGCATATGGTAAGTTCATGTTAAATACTCAACATTTTGTCTAAATTCTGCCTTTTGATAGTGGATTGATCACTTAAATGAAGTTTATTTGTTCATTGATGCTGTAAACTACCCTGAAAACTTTTCAATGGAAATACACCATGGAGGGAATTTACAGAGTTTCCTAGAATGACATATGCTAATGGTAAGGTTACTTATGTTGACAAGGCTAACTCAAACTACTTTTCAGTCATTGTATTAAAGGATATAATGGTGGATATTGGGTATAAAGAAGAGGATGAAATAAGATTTGTGTATAGGTTGCCAGGAGAGGATCTGGATTTAGGGCTAAGACGACTGTTAAGTGATGTCTTTATTCTGAAATTTTAAAGCCCTCTAGAACTACTAAACTGATTGATGTGTTTGTTGAACATATTAGTCCAGATTATGAAGGTTTGCAATTAAGAAACAATGCACAACATGATATCAATGAAAATGTATGTGATAGGGATGGCAGTAGTGCAGCTGATGGGGAGCCCATTATTGAAGAGATTGGCAGTAGTGATGGATCTGAAAATAGTGGTAGTGATGGATCAGAAAATAGTGGTAGTGGTGGTTCAGATGATAGCAATTATGAACCTAAGGTAGGTGATGATGAGTAGGATGATAGTAGTGATATAGGTGAGGGTTCTAAGTTAGGAAAAGGATCTAACGTAGAAAAGGCCAAAGTAGATGAGTGTTGTAATGTAGGAAAGGGCAAAGTAGTTGAGGGTGATAAGTATGCATCTGATGAAGACTCAGACTTCATTGTGGATGTTGATAACATTGTTGAGGAGTATGATGTTGATATGAATGAGTTTAGGGATGTAGTAGATTTTGATTTAAGTGATGATGGAGCAGACTTAGATATTGGAGATGATGTCAACATGGATGTTGAGATTGACTTAGAAGAATTTGATAGTTTGAGTGATGATAAGCATGACACAAAGTTGCAGAAGAGCATGAGCGCTCATAGGAGGAAGCATAAAAAACCAAAGACACTGATGGATGTCCTTTTTATCTAGGTCAAACCTTTAGTAATAAGGAACAAATAAAAAGGTTAGTTAAAAAACATGCAATAGAAAGTAGGAGGCAACTGGTGATAGTAAGAAATGATACATCCAGGTTTCGTGTAGTTTGTAAGGGGTTCAATCGTAAACTGGTCAGGGGTGGAACAGAACCAAAAGATGGATCTGTTGCTGAAGATATAACAAAAAATAGGGGTGAAAAAGACAAAGCAAAAGATGGGGTGTTGCTGGAAGTTCATTAAATGTTGGGGGTACATCTGCAAATGCAGAAAAGGTTGGGGGTACATCTGTAAATTCACCAAAAAGTGCAAGTGGGCCTAAAGTTAAACCTAAACCTAAACCAAGGGATATAAATCCTACATGTCCTTGGCTGCTGCACAGAGTGTCGGCTCTTGGAAAGTTAAAACCTTCTTGAAAGAGCACATTTATTTAAACACAAGGGATGATAGATTGTGCACTATTGGTTGGCTGGCTAAGGAGATAGAAGGTACTATTCAGAGTAATCCTACTATTCCACTCAGATCCTTACAAGATATGATACAAAAGAAGTTCCAGGCAGAAGTTAGTATCCTACAGATGTTTAGGGCTAAGGTTTAAGCAACAAAGAGAGTTCAAGGAGATTATAATGCTCAATATACCATGCTTAGAGACTACTGTGAAGAACTGAATAGGACTAATCCTGGTACAACAATAAAATAGAGGTTGAGAGGGAGCCTAGCCCACATACTCCAACAAGGCAGTTTAAAAGATTGTGGTTGTCAAACAGCTTATTGCCAAGTCTTATGGTCCTTTAACACCTGCTGCTACCAAGGTTTTTGATGCAATCAAGGCTGAGGCCTCACAGTACACTTGCATTTGGGCTGGAGGAACAAAGTATCAGGTTAGTCATGGCTTAGACCAAAGGGCTGTTAATCTTGGTGAAAGGACATGCTCATGCAGGAAATGGGACCTTACTGGTATGCCTTGCAAGCACGCATTGACTGCAATCTGGAATCAGGGTCTACATGGAGGTGGGGAACCCATACCAAAAAGGTGGGTTGATAAGCATACTGGTTTGAAACATGGAAGCTGGTTTATGAGTGTACCATTGAACCAATCAATGGTATGGATGAATAGCCAAAGTCAAGATGCCCCACCACTTTGTCACCTCCTAAGCATCATAACCAGATAGGCAGACCTAAGAAAAAAGGAAGAAGTCAACAGAGGAATTAACTAAAACACAGACCCAAACACAAGATACTGAAAGCCCCATTCCGGATGCGGGAAAGTTGACCAGAAAGGGAAACACTGTCACCTGTGAGATTTGCAAGGCAAGAGGCCATAACAGGAGGACATGCAAGAAGAGACAGAAAAATCAGGATGCAGATGCAAGTCAAGGTGGTTTAAGTCAAATTGGTGCAAGTCAAGATGCTGCAAGTCAGGTTGGTTCAGGTCAAGATGGTGCAACTCAGTTTGCTGCAAGTCAAAGTGGTGCAAGTCCAAGTGAAGCCGTTGCTTTGGTCTTAGGTCCTTTGGTAATGTAATTGGTAAAACAGTTTATGGTTATGTATTTTGGTATGTTAGGTATGATGGTAAAATAGTTTATGGTTAGGTCTTTTGGTTAAATCTATTATGCTTATGTCTTTTGGTATGTTATTTGTGATGGTAAAACACATTGGTATGTAATATGTTATGGTAAAACAGTTTGGTATGTAATTTGTGCTTTAGTATGTGGTATGTTTGTAATGGGTAAGTTTTGGCAAGTTTAGTTCTGGTCTTTTGTTTTAATATGCTGCAATGTAGTTCAGATCTTATGTTTTAATTGGCTGCAATTTAGTTCAGGTCTTTTGTTTTAATCGGATGCAATTTAGTTCAGGTTTGTTACAGTTTGTAATGGGTAAGTTTTGGCAATTTAGATTCATATATAACACCATAAATCGGCCAATTTACAATCGTCCAATTTACAATCACTTTGACTGCAACTTCAATCTTTAATCGGCTGCAATTTACTTCAGGTTTGTTACACTTTGTAATAGCCATTTTGTACAATACAATCGGTTGCAATTTAACATAGTTCATATAACACCATTAACATAGTTCCATTAACTAAAGCAAAACATTACATCATTCATATCAGTCACGAATTACAAAGACTCGAAATAACCTAAATACACACCATTAACTACACACATAGTACAACATGAACAAACCCCAACTAAGACACAATAGCCACTTCAATCTCATGTTCTCTTCTTCATGCCTATGGATGGAGTTCAACTGCCCTCATATGATTCTGGCACATCTTTGACACAACTCAGCCTCAGCCCAAGCAACGAATCCACAACCCCTTCCCTATCAACAATAAGTGAGAAACCTATGAACACATCGCGGGTTCAAATTAAGATGATGAAAGAAAACAAATTACTTGTCTATTGCAACAATAAAAGTGTCTCCCAGGGTTTAAAGAGGTCCACGAAGTTCGAATTACAGTATTGGCACCACATGGACATTGCACCATTGAAGAAGATTGAAGGTAGGTAGGAGAGATGAATGATACGAACTGTGTTATGTTTGGATATTAGGGTTTCTGGGTGCAGGTTATAAAGGGGGTAAAAGGGCGGGAAAATGAGAGGGAAAGCAATAAAGAATAAAGGGTTAATTAAAAGAAAAACGAAATGACTAAAATGCCCTCGGAAAGAAAAAACGAAATGACTAAAATCCCCTTGGTAGACTTAACACATATGGATGGTGTTAAATCAGTTGGACCAAAATGGAAACCATGAAACCTTTTTGGATCCAGATGCGAAAAATGAAACCTTTGGACTATATTGGCAAAACAGGCCAAACCAAAGGGACTAAAATGGCATTTAACTCTATATTTATTATATTAGTGATATTTGTGTAGTGGTTTTGTATTTATGTTTTCTATAGTGCAAAGTCTGTTTGGTTAAGTTGTTGGGGCTTATCATTTATTAACTATATATATATATATGAATAGAAGTGATCATGAATAGTGTTCTATCTAAATTAATGATGCCATATTACAATTTTGGTTTGGGTTTTGAAAGATAAACATTGTCGGTCTGATGGTAACGTTGATGGGATTGAGGTTATCCTATAAAGGGGGTTTTATCTAAGAAGTGTTAGAAGTGTTTTAGACCATTAGATCTAGATTTTAATGGTTGAGATCAACAATGGCAAAATTGTAAATTGTGTTATATAAAATTTGGAGATAAGGACACACGAAGGGATATAATGGTAATTGGTCGTGTTTTACAAAAAAAGAAATTGTCACTATCTCATTAATCAATCGCAACATTCAAGTTATCTTTCCAATCTCTTCCATGGAATTTGAAAATCAAATGTAGGATTCATCGAATAAATGGGGTTCAACTTATAAAAGTAATCAAGATACTGGAAATAAGTATAAAACACCCTGTATTCAATGGCGAAGCTTGAAAAAAAAGTTCGAGGGGTCGGGAGGCAGCAGACCTAAAAGAAAATTTCTATGTTCGGGTCGGGCGTCGGTGATTCGATTCGGGTCGAGTCGGGTCAAACATTAATATCAAATTATAAAACGTTCTCAAACATTAAAACGTAAACATTGTTTAACAAACAATTGAACAAAGACACCAAACATTAAAAAAGAAGAGGAAGGTGGGTACCCGGTTCATTTGGAGGAAGAATTATAGTTCTGTCCGTCATCCTTTAAGATTTTTGAATTCTTCAATTATGGACTCCGAATCAAAGTTCTCAGCAATCTCCTTTTCTATGTAAATCACCATACTGTTTGCTAGATACTGATCTGACATCTTATTGCGAAGGCGATTCTTAAATATTTTCATTGCTGAAAATCCTCTTTCCGTTGTTGCAGTCGAAACTGGAAGTGTCAAGATTAGCCGACACACTCTTTCAACCAATTTGTACATGTTATTTTTCTGACATTGCACAAGAGTTTTGCAAAGATCAGAAAGAGTTGATACCCCACTTAGCTTAGGATTATTTATCCTTTCAACTTGAAAATTATCCAATTGACCACGTAATTGCTCCCTCTCTTGCTCTGTAAAATCTTTAGGATAATATTTCTCAACAAGAAGAACAATCTGATCAATATTAATCTTTTTTGAACATAAAGTCGCACTAAGAGATAACAACTCTACCGCTTACTCATTGAATCTACTATCCAGCTCATGTAGTTGTTTGTCCAATGTCTCTGTAAACAAATATGCCTGGTAATAATGTTCAAATGTAACATGAAGATCTTTTTTACGAGGCCGATACCGAGTAGAAGTATATGGAGCACTCATATCAGGCATATCTATGTCATGCCTTTCACAAAAAAGAAACGAACTTTTTCAAATAAAGAATCCCATCCACTATTTCTAAAATTAGTTAGACTAACCTTTGTTGCAGAAACTAACTCCATTGCATTAAGGATATCTTGGGATTTCTTTTGTAGTGCTTGACAAAGTGTATCAGTTTTTGCCATTACTTCTTTCATCAAGTGAAGAACAAGCACAAACTCAAATGATTGCAAGTAACCGTAAGCTATATTAGCATCTCCACGTTGAGAACTAGTAGCATGAGCCGTGTCTTCAATTATTCCTTTGAGAACAGCACGGGTGACATCAAACATGTTAAGCAAACTACAAACATATTTAAAATGGGAACCCCAACGTATATCACCGGCCCTTCTTAATGTCCCTACCTGATTTTGTCCTTTTCCCGATTTGGTTTCACCCAATTCTAGTAACTTTTTAATCTCATCCGCCTTCGCCATTTGTAACTCATCATGGCGCTTACCGGAAGCACAAACCACATTAGTTATAAAAACTAAGTACAAGAAGAACTTGTGTATTGGAGTCACATCCCTTGAGACACAGACCAAGGTAAGTTGTAACCTGTAAGCAAAAAACAACAATGTAATAACCACAAGAGTATTTTAGTTAAACCGAAGAAAGAAAGTTAAAAAAGAACAAGTATAAACCTGTGAGCAAAGCAATGAACATAATATGCATAAGGACTATATTCCCGAACAAGTGCTTGCAGTTCGTTCCATTCTCCTCTCATATTTCTAGCACCGCCATAGCCTTGACCACGAATTTTACTAACATCAAAACCGTAATGCAATAGTGTATTCCACAAATTCACCTTTAGGGTCGCTGATAAAGTATCTGTAACATGAACTTAATCCAAGAACCTTTCCCATATCACCCCTTCAGCATCAACAAATCTTAAAACTATCGCCATTTGCTCTTTTTTCGACTCATCCCGTGACTCATCAACCGTTACACAAAACCATGAGTCCCACACTCCGCTTCGTATATGATTACGAACTTTATTTGCCATAATACTAAGAATTTCTTGTTGAATATCAGAAGACGTATACTTGCAATTATATGGAGCATTTTTGAAAAGAACCTTTGCAACATCATCCTTATAATAGGCTAAAAGTTTTCGCAATTCACGAAAGTTACCTTGATTCTTAGATGTGGAAGATTCATCATGTCCTCATAAGGCACAAGCTTGGTAAGTCAACCAACTAATTACATCAATTGTGGTTTTTAATCTTAACCGGTTCTTCCTAATTTTCTCTTCATCTCGGGTTTCTATGAAATTGTCAAGGTGTGCTTCTTGATTCAACAAGTTCGTATACAATAGAAAAGCTTTTTTATGATTTGAAGATTGAATGTGCTTCAAGAATTGGCAATTAGCCCTATCATTAATCTTTTTCCAATTGTCAAATCCTTCGGCAGTAAACGCACTATGGCCGCGGCTCTCATTAGGTTTATCATTGTATAAATAACAAAGGAAACAATAAGCCTTATGTTTCGTTGGAGAATGCTCTAACCAATTAGGGAACATATCAAACCAAGAATATTGAAATCTACGAAGATTGTTCTTTGGACCCCTAGGCTTATACTCATCAAGCTTTATTTGATAAACTCCTAATGATATATAAGCTAGTCTTACTTGCTCCCGTATATTAACCGAATATTTCCACATTGGGAGTCGCTTAGCGGATCTCTTTCTAGAATACTAACATCATCATTGTTGTTAATCGGATTTTGAGGAATATCATGCTCTTGTTGAATGTTTTCATTTGTCTCATTATTAGCTTCATTAACCGGTTCCTTTGTTGAAGCTTTTTGACGTTTATTCTCATTGTTTCCATCAACAATTCTATCTACTTGTTCTTCAATTTCATTCTTTCTTTTGTAAAAAGAGGATATGCTTTTATACTTCCCATAGCATAATCACCCCTAATTTCAACAAGTTTCAACCTGATTCATACAAGTTTAGGGCTAAAAATCTATTAGCAAGAGAAAGATTCAACAAGTTTAACCCCTAATTTCGACCTAATTCATACAAGTTTAACAAGTTTGAAGCCCTAAATCAAACCTAAAAATAAAAGAACACATACCTGAACAAGAGTTACAAGACCACAGTAGCCGATTTTGGGTGTCTTCCTCAGTTGAAGTCTCGAACAACAGCAACAACTCGCTTTCTTTCAGTTCAATCTTCCCCCCCTTCTGTCAACTGTCTGTGTGCGCTGGTTGTGGTGGTCGTAATCCGCACACCAGCCTATTATTGGGTTTAAATTTGTTAACTGGGCTATTAGTTTGGGCAATTGGGCTTGTACATAATACATTCTTTTATTTTGGCTAATTTAGTATTTTATTTGGGCTTGTACATTATATTTTTTTGGAAAAACGGGGGTCGAACACGAATATACAATTCTTTTAGAAAACCGGGGGGGTCGAACACGTATATATATAAAAAAAATTTTAATTGGGAGGTCGAAAATGTATATCCCTAAAAAACACCCCCCTCCCCGCCCCTCACATGCTGCGCCCCTGCCTGTATTGTATAATAACATAGCAATAGTGATGTATATAACATACAGACAACACCCTATATGTAGAAAAACCATGTATGACAACATAATGATAAACATGGTGTTTTACTAAATATGATATGACAAAACACCATATACTAGTTGACGTGTGTCGAGCGTGTTATAATTTATGTTATATTTTTGAGCACTTTTTACTCGTTTATCAAGCTTTAAATTTATAAAACACGATACAACATTATCACTCTCTACAACACGTTAGGGCAACTGCACCCATCATTGGCGTAGTATAGTGATGGTAAGATACCGAGGTCGTCCAAGGACACAAGAGCAATTAATACCGGAATATCGTCAACGTCTAATATAGCCAAAATTTTTGAGAAAATATGTAAGTTAGTTTAAGAAGAGAAAAATGAAATAAAAATAGAATTTTAGTAAGAACACCAAGATAGAATCACTTGGTTTTGACTCCTCTTTTATGCATCCTTTGATGATTTTCGTACTTTGGGATTTTTAAGAGATTATCTTAGTTATTGTGGCATGTCCCTCTTTTGGAGGTAACACTACCCTCATCTATATTAGTCTAAGTCAGCAGAGATACAGTCCCGCAAGGCCGGATTACTAAAAGATAATTACCTAAGTTATTAATGCAAAATGTGGCATGTCCCCCTTTTGGAGGCAACGCTACCTTCGGTCATATTGGTCTGAATCAACAGGGATACTGTCCCGCAAGGCTGATTTAAAGTTTTAATAGTAGTTTATTTATAAGGTATTCAAGTCGTTCTTACTTCCCCTGATTTGATGCTATCTGCCTCAAGAGAAGTCCTAATAAGCTTGAATCAAGTTCTCGCAGGATCTATACACTGGACGAGGCAAGAACTTTACCCAAACCACCCTTAACCCCCTTCTAGGCAGTTAACGTGCTTTATATAGACCATAAAGACACGAATGAATCAACAAAACATGCAGAAATGGTAGAGTAAAGTCCACTTTCAATATAAAAAACTATTTATTAAAGTCATTAATACAAACCCAAAATAAAAAGTAGGCAAAGCCTGGAAATCAAAAGTAATACATGAAAGATTTGTCTTCACCAAGTGATGTAAGAGATTAGCCAAGCATTGCTTTTGTTTGACAAGAACTCTCACGATCAATCTTGGATCCCGAGACTACTACACAAACTCTAAAGGTGGATTATGGAGGAATGTGGTGGATGTGGCATTGTAGTGGTGGTAGACTGGTGGCAAGTGGGAGATAAGTGGTTTGCCAAGGGATGAGTTGGAAATGAACAAAGCACCTCCTTTTATAGCTGGAAACATACCCTTCACACGGCCTTATGCCTAGGGGGCACAACCCCATGTCCTTTCTTCCCTATCTTCATTAATTGATCTATGTCAGTTCATCTGTACACATGGTCCCGTGTGTCAGAAGGCACGACCCCATGGTCAGTACTGTGGGGTCCTTTGGGAGATTTTGCATATCTGAGAGTTGACCACGGCCCCGTGTCCATAGGACACGAACCCGTGTCTCTTGTCTGCTATGTTTGTCTTGTTCTGCATAGACTCTTGAGTGGGGCACGACCCCATGCCTTGATGGCCCGACCTTGTGCTTGTCTTCTGGTTTGTTGTTTTGGTCTTGGGGTCTAGCTTGAAGGGTAGGCATGGTGTGTCAATTCTTTCTTTCTTGTATTTATGTTGGTTTTTGCCATGAATTTGTTCCTTTTGTACATTTAAGCTTATTTAGTCTTGAAAATCAAAAGTATACAAAGAACACACTTTTTCTAACAATAGTACATAAAAAGGGTTGATTTTATGCTTTGTTTGACATAATTTATATGTTGCATTTTGTGCATATCGCTATTACTTAACATAAAAACCAATCTTAATGAACAAACCGAATAACACCGTAAGTAAACCTGACTTGTTAATTAAAAAACAACACCATACGCAGTAACTGAGCACACCATAAACCTTTCATGATTGTTTTATATATAATTTAACACCATTAAACACATGTTGAATGTAAAACGCCAAAACAAAATCAAATAGTTTCCGGGAGTTTATGAGTAAAACACCATACTGAGAACATATTTGGGAACACAGGTTGTAAAACACCATGAATTAAACTAAGTCTTAATTAAAACATTGCAGCTTGTGAAACACGATACTAAAAACATCTTCAGAAAATGCAGGCCGTAAAACAGCATACGAAGAGCTTCTTCTAGAAATTCCGGTTGTAAAACACCATGAATTGAACTAAGCCTTTATTAAAACACTGCAAGTTGTAAAATATCATACTAAGAACGTCTTCTGGAAACACAGGTTGTAAAAACACCATACTAAGAACATCTTTTGGAACGCAGGTTGTAAAACACCATGAATTGATTTAAACATGTAAACGTTGTAGTTCCACAGTGTGATGGAGTTAAATAGAGGTTTATGTGTGTGAAATTGCTAATGGAAATGGAAATTGATGCCAGAGATAAAGCAGATTTGTAAATTGTTTATCACTAAGCTATGACTAATATATTATATATTTTTCAATAATTAATACATGAATATTTATCTTTTTAATTATTTTTTATATCTTTTAAATTTCTTTTACAATTGTTTAAAAAAACTTGACCATAAATAGGTTTATAGGGCTCCTTTATTTTAGATTCGATTATATTTAACTAGATTAGAACACCGAATGTTACACGGGTTGAATAAATGTTCTCTCCTAATAAGTAATCATATTAAATCATAATTATCCCGCTTTTTTCTCCACTAATATAATATTATTATATCATAATTTTTAGCTTATCTTTTATTAAGTTAATATTTCTTTTCTTAATCATTTCTTTTATTTTTACCTCTTTTCTAAACCATTTCTTTTATTTTTTCCCTCTTATTAATAGCCTTTTATTTTTCCACTTCTCTCTTATGTTTTCAAATTTAATCTAGCCACATGTAATACATAAATTTCTAATCTATTACTTAAAAAAAAAGTAAAATGTTATACCAAATGCAATACACAAGTGTCTAACCTATGAATAAAAAACAAAATAGAATGTTATAATAAGTAGATATTACATTAAAGTTTATTTTTTAAAAACATATATTGACGATTGTATGTGTTATGGGATACTGCGATTATATTATATTAATTCAACTCGTGTAATACACGTGTTTATTCAACCTGTCTCATATACGGGTTTTCTAAAGATGCAAGTTTTTATACTTGGTATATAAAATTACGTATATTCAACCTGTGTAATACACAGAGTTCTAACTAGTGGCAAGCCCAGAAAATATTTTCAAGGGTGTGAACGAGAGGTTTAACCAAATTTTGTATGCGATCGGGATTTTGCCTCAGAGTTAACTTCTATTTTGCTCCCTGTGGTTTGGTCATTTTAATGGTTTTGCACTAATAGTTTAGAAACAACCATTTTCCTCCTCGATGGTTCGATTTTGTCGCCAGTTTGCTCCCAGGCTCTAACTCCATCTATATTTTATGTTAACCGGAATGATATTTTCGTAATTTAAGGGATAACAGTGAGGCTATTTTTGGTAATTTACATATATTATATTTCTTTATATATACATAACACATACAAACACTATATCTCCTCTGTCTTCTCCATCACCAACCACCACCTGCCACCGTCACCACCACCACCCCACCACCGCCTTCAACCTTCACTTCCGACACCCCCCACACACCCACCACCATCGAATCGAATCGGAGCTCAAACCCTGACCATCAAACCAATTACAAACCTGAGCAAAATCAAACCTCTTTACCCGACAAATCTAGCCGACGACCAAACTCTAGCAAAACCACCACCTGCTATCACCTGCCGCAACCACCACCACCAGCAGCCGACCACCATCTCACCCCCTCTTTATACCCCTTTCCGACGGCACCTCCAACAAACAATGCCTTTCTAGCCAGACCACCACAAAACCCAGATTTGACCTCCACCTGCCTACCACCAACACTAACCACAATCAACAACACCACCGACCACCTGATTACCACCACCCACCAGACAGGTGCTGCAATAACACCTGCAGTTTTACGAGCCTCAAACCATTGACAGCAGCGGTGGTTATGGTCTAGGGTTCCGACAATGTTATGGTTTAGGTTTCAGATTCCAGCTCACTACTACTACACCACTCTGCCGTCTAGTGGTGTTGGTCTATTAATTTTGTTATAAGTGAAGGGGAGGAGGTGGTGGTGTTGTTCCACTGGGTGATGGTGACTGGTTGTAGAGAGAGAGAGAGACGAAGTGAGAGAGAGAGACGGAGTGAGAGAGTGGTTTTTCTCATATAATGTAAATAAATATAAATTAATAAGAGTTAATTGTCTGGATAGTCCCTGTGGTTTGCCATTTTTCACCTTTAATCCCCACATTTTCAAAATAACATGTTTGATCCCTGTGGTTTGATAATTTATTACTCGATAGTTCTCCGAGCGGATGTCAGTTAGTTTGTTCGGTTAAATTGGTGTAAAATTACTAAAGTGCGCGTCCTTACCCATTTAAATTCAAGTAGTCCCTACCATTTATTAAAAAAATAGAATAAACTATATCATTTAAGTGGGTACCACACCCAGCATTACCCAACCGCTTCTGCCACCCAAACCCACACCACCATACCACCACCTTCAACATCCTCCCATCACCACCCAATCCTTTTTTACATATAAGAACATGAACTTTTACAGAAAATATAATAAATTCTATTCTGAATATCTGACCAATTCCATCAACCATCACCAACTGCATCATTTAAATAATCATCTTTGTAGTCACAATAAGCGAAGTGGAGGCATTGTATGAGCATTCTAAGAAGTTGAGCAGAAACAATGGTCGAATTCACTAGGTTTTGAACGGGATGCGACGGTGGTTCAGATCTATGGTATAACCACCGCCGTCCTGAACTCACATCTCTCTGCTCATTCAATCGAAATACCGACCTGCAGCTTTCCAGAAAATCGAAGGTGGTTCAGATGTAATCGAATAACCACCCACACACCACAGAAACACTCGACTGGGAAGATGGGTGAACTGAATCCAGCCTCTGCAAATCGACGGGGAAGATGGGTGATGATGATAGAGGGAGGTTGTGGTGGATAAAGGCGGGAGGATGGTAGGGGTGGTTGGGGGTCGCAGGTGCTACTTAACAAAAAATAAAAGATGGTTTTGGGTTCCCGCCTGAACAACGGTAAAAGATGGTGGTGGAAGGGCGGCGTCTAAACGCCGCTAGGGTGTCGGCACCGGCACCGGAGGTGAAACAACTATGGAGAAGATCCAACGGGTGGAGAAGAAAGGTGGGTGTGGCGGGGATTTTATGTTATTAATAAAATAAAAAGTGGGTCCCACTTAAATTCTTAATGAAACTATGTTTCTTTTTAACTTTTTAGTGTTTTTTTCTAATTCATAAGGGTAATTTTTTCATTTTACACGGACTTAACGAAATAAACTAAAAAGCATCCATTCAGGGGACTATCCGAGTAACAAATATTTAAACCACAGGGATCAAACATGTTATTTTAAAAAGGTGGGACTAAAGGTGAAAAATGAAAAACCACAAGGACTATCCGGGCAATTAACTCATAAATTTATATTTTTTTTTTATTTTTGATATCAACAAAAAGACAAATAAAAAGGATTTTAGAAATCAATTTAAATACAGAATACCATAATACACTTATCTTTAATAAACATTTGAACAGAGTTAGGGACGGAGAGTGAAATAGAGATAAATTATATAGATCAAGGAGAAAAATAGTTGTTTTTAAACTATTGAGACAAAACCATTAAAACGACCAAACAACATAGAGTAAAACGGAAGTTAACTCTTTGTGTTATAAAATACATTAATTTTTTTTCAAGGGATGCGCCCGCACACCAAAACCCCTACCTAGTTCCGTCCTTGGTTCTAACCTAGTACTAAGATAATAAAATAAAAACTTAACAAACTTTTCAATAAAACCATTACTTTTTCATGAGAAAATTCAGAAGGAGACACTAAACACATGTTATTTCTAGAAAAGGAAGAAGCACCAAAATTGGACTAGACAACTCACACAAAAAGTATCCATACATGTTGACTGTACGTGGTGAATGTACGCACACAATAATTCAAAGACTAGCTTTCAATTATTTTAATAAGCGGCAACAGTAGTCACTCAGATGCAATTGCTTACGTAGTTGTTAACTCATTGGCCTATTTATACCCACCCTCTAACAACCACTTCAATTAGCAATCATCTCTAACACAACTACACATTAATGGCAACATCACCGGAGTCTGAGCATCCGATCAAGGCCTATGGTTATGCCGCCCGCGACACGTCTGGAATACTTTCTCCAGAAGGTGTTCTTTTATCATTCATGTTATGTTATTCACAGTTACGAGTTCATGTTTATTTCTTGTATGTTTACAGGGCTACCGGGGTGAAAGATGTAAGGTTCAAAGTTCTTTACTGCGGGATCTGTCATTCGGATCTTCACTTTGTCAAGAACGATTGGGGAGTTACCAAGTACCCGATTACCCCAGGGTACAATTTCTCTATTACAGTTTAATGTTTTTGTGTAAAAGTGACAAGCCAGTCCATTAATTATTTAGCTTTATATTTCTTGTTAAGTGTTTGTTAATTAAAATTGTATCTCGATTGTACAACACAGGCATGAGGTTGTTGGTATAGTGACAGAAGTAGGAAGCAAAGTGGAGAAATTTAAGATTGGGGATAAAGTTGGGGTTGGGTGCTTGGTGGGATCATGCAGATCATGCCAAAGTTGTGCTTCTGACTATGAACAGTATTGCGCTAAGCAGGTATTTACTTATGGTTTCACCAACTTTGATGGTACACAGACGTACGGTGGGTACTCCGATCACATGGTTTCAGATGAGTATTTTGTACTCCGTTGGCCAGAGAATTTGCCACTTGATTCCGGTGCACCCTTGCTATGTGCTGGGGTCACAACTAACAGCCCTCTCAAGTACTTTGGATTGGACAAGCCTGGTACGAAAGTGGGTGTGGTTGGTCTCGGTGGGCTCGGTCATGTTGCTGTGAAGATGGCTAAGGCTTTTGGGGCGGAAGTTACTGTTTTTAGCACCACCCCTGCTAAGGCGAAAGAAGCCATTGAGGGACTTAAAGCTGACCATTTTATAAACAGTAAAGATGAAAACCAGATGCAGGTGAGAATTTAATATTAAAGGATAATAGTATATGTTTCTTGAATCATTTGCTATGTTTGGATTTTGATTTATCATGTTAATAGGCTGTGAGGGGTATACTCGATGGCATCATCGACACAGTGTCCGCAAATCATCCAATGGCGCCATTACTTAATGCACTTACACCCCATGGAAAGCTTGTCCTTGTTGGTGCACCCGAGAAGCCACTATCATGGGTAATAATTTTGACCATTGAATTCTGTTTTGCTTTTAGCAAGCTAATGAAATTAAGCTAATTTTGGTGTTACATTTGGTCTTTAACAGGGAGAAAGCTTGTTGCTGGTAGTAATATTGGCGGCATTAAAGAGACTCAGGAAATGCTTGACTTTGCAGCAAACCATGGGATAATTGCAGATATAGAAGTTGTACCGATAGACTGTGAACACAGCGATGGAAAGGCTGTTGAAATCCGATGTGAGGTACCGATTTGTGATCGATGTGGCCAACTCGATCAAGGCTGAATAGGTTGATTCATGAAACTCTTGATGAATGTTTCATTTCTCTTATAAGTTTTTTTGTATCTGTGAGCATGTTTTAGGGAAGTGAGAGTCCTAAGGTTTAATTACTTGTATGCATTTGTTGATGGTTTTGTTAATATATGTATGAAGAGTTAAGTTCCGGTGAAAATAAAATTAACGTACTAAACGTACAAATTGAAGAAAAAGTCAAAAAAACGCGGTGACATTTTCGTAAATATATGGTCGTAGGGTAATTATCAAAATTACTCTACAGGATCATTTGTAGAGTGATTTTGGTCTTGTAGAGTAATTTTGTAAAATGTTAATGTAAAGTAATTTTGATCTTGTAGAGTAATTTTGTAAAATATTCTTGTAGAGTAATTTTGATAACAAAAACCTAACCCCCCCCCCCAAAAAAAAAAAAAAACCTAAAAAAAACCTTACCCTTATTTTACTAAAACTTTAAAAACTTACATATTTATCTATTTTTACTAGTTTTTGTGGCTTTTTCACAATTCTTTTATTTTTTTTACATTTCGCTAGTTAGTTTTTTTTTTTATTTTATTTTACAATTTTACTAAGTTATATGTTTTGTTTTTTTTCTTTTAATCTATATCCATAAATTTGCCGAAAATCACAAGCACCCTGTATCTATACCTTAAACTACTTTTAATGATTAAAAGAAAAACGCAATTGTCCCTTTTTCTTAAGAAAATCACAAACACCCTCTTGTATACGTTTTTAAGAAAACACCCTTTTAAGAAAACCACGAATGTAAAAAACGAAATGGATAAATATGTAAATTTTAAAGTTTTAGTAAAAATAAAAAGAATTGTGAAAAAAGTACGCTTAAAAAATGGAAAAACGGAAAAAAAAACTAACTAGCGAAATGTAGAAAAATAAAAAGAATTGTGAAAAAGCCACAAAAACTAGTAAAAATGGATAAATATTTAAATTTTTTAAGTTTTAAAGTTTAGGTAATAATAAGGGTAAACTAGTCATTGTATAATTTATATTTAATAAAATAAATTCAAATAGGTAAATTTGTAATTTTTTTAGTTAAGTAAAAGGATATATACAATTTAGATTTTAAGTTGGGTAAATATGTAATTAAGAAGTTTTTAAGGGAAAATATGCAATTAACCACTTAAAATAAGTCAAAGTGAGTTTTATTTTAATTAATTGACTTTTCACTCTCACATTCTCTACTCTTATCTTTAAAAAAGGCAAAGTTAGTTTTATTTATATATCATAGTAACACGTGTATGCATAGGGGTGTTGTACAACATGGTTTGGGTGGTTTTAAAAAAAAAAAAAGTCAAATTTTTATTTTTAATTCAAAACTCTCTATTTCTTGCAATTTCACTCTCACAAAATTGATTTTTTTTACTTATTACCAAAGACTTTTTATATTTTGTAATCTAACATCATAACTTTTTTCTTTCAACTTTGGTCCCTAAACTTTTCATCTTTCGCAAATTTTCATCTCACGTTTGGTATTAAATTATGTGAGTTAACAAGACGCAACATGCGTGTATGGTTCAACGTTTTTACGTTTCGTTCAAAATTTTGCAAGTTAACACGACGCAACGTCCGTGTGTGGTTTAAGGTTTTTACGTCTATTTTTTCCCATTTAGCATGTTCGTCGCAACGTGCGGGTCCTAGGTTGACGTAGTTAATTTTTAAATGTTATACGTTTCGGTCTTATTTCTTCGCATTAACACACTGCAATTTCAGTGTTGGTGTTCGCTAGCTGCGATGTGGCATTGATGCTATCTGACATAGTTTTGTGCCCCCGCCGCAACGCGGGGGTGCTTAGTTCTAGTTTTAATTAATTGACTTCTTAGTCTCACAACCTCTACTCTAGAGGTGCACAATCAATCCGATTCGGATCTGAAACCGCAACCTAACAGTAAAACCCAAACACTCTTATGGCCAAAAACATTTGTGACAACAACTAAAAGGGGTTCAAGTTTAAATATTTTATGTATTGCTTACAAAATTCCTAAAACAGATCAGGTGGAGCTTTCCAAGTTTAAAATTTACATAATTGTATTAATTAATCACCACAACTTACATACAAAATATGAGTTTATAGAAAAATGTTTAAACACCAGCAAAACTTTGACCACAAAAATCTACTACAGAAGTTTTGACCCATTTGGACTTGAGTCAAATCGAAAGCGCTTGAGAGTAGTGTGTTCGTTCCAAGCTCGCCAATTCCTAAATAAATGATTTACCTATTGGCATACCAAACAAGTTAATCACAACAATTTATACTAATATGGATCGAAGTATCCTCATTCAACATTAAAAATCATACTTCCAAATTTTTCCTACTTGTCAACATACTAGTTTCCACATAACAAAACCCTCACTTAAACAAAATCATTCTTTCCATTCTATGATTCATCCTATACCTTCATAATATCAAATTATTAAACTAAACTGGACTCAAGTTCTTCATCTTGGTTTTTCCTTCCATTTTACCAAATCTTCATCCAATTGACCCTTTTCAATGGGAAACGAGTCAACTTCATGACACTTTATTACCATTTAGAAATCGTTACTTCGCATAATACATGACATGAAAGACACTACTTACTATCAAAAATTACACTTGTAAGTTAAAAGAACTTACCTCGATCTTGACTTCCTTGTCGCTTGGTGTCGCTTGAGCCTTCTTCTTTCACTCCTACATTTGTAATAATTCATTCTTAGTTTAATGAATTAGATTCATTATCATACTTTACAGCATGAGGAGGTTAAGATTACCATATACATGTACTTTTACATTCTAAGCATGATCATGAAGAAGTATTCATCATCATATCACATAATTTACAATCAAGGCATTTTGTCAAAAACTTGGTCTGCAACATTCCTAGATGTTTAGAAAAATACAATTTTCAGGACCTTATACTCCGTAGTTCTTCCATATATCAATTTCAAGTTATTCATACACCTCGTAACATCATTTAAACAAAATCAATCATCATACCTTCATGCTATTTGGCTAATATCAACCGTCTATCCTAAAGTTCCAATTTCATGATTATATCCAAAACCCATTTTATACAACATTAGAGTTTTTTTTGCTTAACACTTACCTGTATACTAATTCCGCACATGTTTTCATTAAAAAATGCTATCAAACAAGAATTATACATCAATTTTCATTATAGCATCCAAACCCATTCAAGTTTAGGCATTTTCATGCTTGTTCTTCCTACAAATCTCACTAAATAAAAAATAGTAACTTACCTTATGATTATCGCACATATAGTAACTTACCTTATGTTTATCACACCTAAATGATTAGGAAATCGGTTTCACGCATATATTTAATTCTCGATCTAGCCTTAATTTGCTGAATTTTATGAATTGGTGAACAAGTGATGATTTTCTCTCTCCTTGAACACAACACACATACATGTTCTCAAATTCTAATTTCTGCATTTATCATCTCATCTTTAACCACTTAAGTTCTTATTAGTTATTTGTTTGGCCATACTAATTTATATCTTTCTTAAAGACATAAATATTTAACCAAGTTGGTTCTAGCTAGTTTTTATGCTCCATACTAAATATTCAAATAAATATAATAGTAAAAGTTAGGATTTTTGGGTGTTACATAATGGGTGTTAGATAATTTAGTGTAATCGAGATTAACTTGGTGACCAAAGAGGATTATAATATACATCAAACAAGTTAGGAGGTGTGGGGAGTGCACGCTTGTTCGAGTGGTTATAATTCCGAGTGTTCAGGCGTTTTTCTGAATGGGGGTTCCTAGGGGCAACGCCCCCTTGCTGTGGTCTAGAGGCAGCACCCCTGGGAGTAGGGTCCAAGGGGCAGAGCCCCTGGTTGGAAAAGTTTTATTTTAACTAAATGGCTTTATAAAAAAATTCCTTAGAAATTAAATTTTACAAATCTGGACTTCAATTTTCGAAATAAAAAAGGCATTTTTGAGGCTTTTATTTAAAATAAAAAGATAACTGCCTAATAGCAGTTAGTCATCGCTAACCCTAAAATTCTCAGACAGTTTTGGTCACAGTCTTCTGGTTCATTCACGAATTTGCAATACACACATACTGTTGTTGGATTTCTCAATCAGAGTTCTATCCGATTGAATTATTCGGGAGAACCACCGAAATAATTTGATCTGAGAATGACTACACGCCTCTCTGATTATCCGTGTTCACAAAATTCCCCAAAAATGGGTTCATGTTTCTAATTACCACTTTTCATACTAATATATTTAAAACAAAAAATAAAATATATGTATTTTCGGGTGTTACACCTAAAACCAATCCGGATCCAATTTTGAAACTAGTTTGGTGAAATCAGTTTGGATCTGATCAAATCCATGGATTTGAATGTATATTTTTGAATATTCCAATTTTTAAAACCGGATTGAGAGAATATACATTAATATACGATTTAGTGGGTTATCGGTTAGCCAACGTTCTTTGGTTTGCTCATTCGGATAACCAGTTAAACATTTTTCATTTTTATTTTATTTTTTTCGAATGGGAAACTTTTATATATAGAAATATAACCGAATTAGCAAGAAACAAGAACCCGACAGTTACAAAATTACATAACGAATATTAAAATCCACCCATCTAGACCAATCAATATTACAAAATTTTGGACTACTCGTAATCCAAATATACGCGTTTTCTTTGATTGTATCCACCGTCCTCAAATGGATGTTGTTAGTGTTTAAAGTCTTCTCGTTTCTAGCCTTCCATCTCTCCCCATCCGCAACCATCTAAAATGCACCAATAATCTTTTTCCAATCTTTTGACCCTCTCATCTCCTCAGCCAACCCAAGAATTTGTTTAACGGACGAGTCACTAGTCGGAAATGGGATTTTAAGCCAAGCCAAAATCGTCCACCAAATAGACTTTGCCACCCAACAATCCCATAATATATGGTCGACCGACTCTTCTCTTAACTCGCACCTAGCGCTCATCTAGTCTCCAACATGAACACCCTTTCATCCGAATTACTTTTGACATAATCATTTTTTATTTACTAAATGGTTTTTTACACTTGAACAAGTATAATTTTCTCGTTATAAATGTATATATCTCTTTTTAATTATACACATTTTGTTATATAATTAATCAAAATGTATGTATCTAAGGCCATCTCTTATGGTATGACGCCCCTTGCCATGTGGCAAGGGTTTTAGCGTGGAAGAAGGGGGCACACCGCCGAAAGGGCGGGAAAGGGTGCAGGGTGAGGAGTGGTGTGGAGGGGGGAATGACGTAGAGGAGATGTTGGTGGTGGATCCCATCTTTCTCAACTAATCAAAAAAAATTATTTCTTTTAATGTCTTTAACTTTATTTAATATATATATATATATATATATATATATATATAAATGGGATCTCGAGAAAACATTTTGAAGTGTGAGAACGGTGAGAACGGATCTTGGTCCAACACGTGGCAGGGAAGGCTAAATGATATACGGGGGCACGATTGTCACGATCCGCCCCCGTTTAAATAGATGGCGTTTAATTCAGTTCAACTTTGAATCAATATTAGGCGTTTTCATTATTTAGATCTTAGTTTTTTTTGTAGGCTGACGTTCTTGCCAACTTGGCATTTTTATTAAATCATAGACTTGGTGTTTTACATTCCACATAAAAGAATTAGATAAAAACTACAGAAAAAATATTTATTCTAACTTGGCGTTTTACATTCTAAAAATCTGGATCTAATATTTGTTCCAAATCACTGGCATTTTGGCTTTGCGTGATTTTCATGGTCGTTTTTGAAGTGGCTTGTTGTGGTTGTTTTAGAGACATAGATCGACGCCGTGTGGGTGGATGCTATTTGCTCTCAATCTTCGTTATCATCATGGAGTCAAAATAGCATTTGCACTGGTGTCGGTCTCCTTCTCCACATGCCAATATTCATCAAGAAAAAAGCACACAAAATGACATATCGCTGTCATCAGTCTCTTTTTCTTGAAGATCTGTCCATCTCATTCAGGAAAAGCTTTTTGAGTCATTCCCCTCACCTAAGAATACATTCACTGAAACTTCATTGAAAACAATACTGAATAACCAAGAGAAGTGTTTGCCATCTTTTATTTTATTTTTTTTTACTTTTTTGGTGTTTTTATAGGGGTGGTGAAGGGGTATGGTCTCAAAAACCTTGCGCCAAGCAAGGAAACCATACCCACTATTAACTGTCATGGAGACCTTGCGCAGGCTTCTATGTTAAAGAAAGACTCACTAGACTTTGCGCCGGGTATCCAAAAAGGGAAAGTATCACTTAAATACCTTGCGCGGTCTCGCGCAAGGTTCAAAGTTAACCTTGATTAATTTCCTTGGATAACTTTTCACTCATAAACCTTGCGTGCCAAAGGAACCAAACCCTAGATCTATCCAGATTCTGATCTGTTAGGTCTACGTTTCTTCATTGGCGCCCATCGATTTTGATTTTTTTCTCATCTTTCGTTTCGTTTCAAATCGGATATACAGCATCATGGCTGAGGGATCATCATTTCCAGGTCCTCGATCGAAGATCCGTCAAGTCGGTGGCGCTCCTCAGGTCGATGGACAAATTGTTGAGGACTCGTCTACAGAAGCTGATGCTCCGTATGACCCAGATCATGCGAGCATTCCAGTAACTCCGGCAGCTCCTCATGTTGATGTTGCGTCAATTTTGCCACCTGGAGAGACTCCGTTATCATGGCTAATCAAATCCCAAACTGCTTTGAATGCTATGTATGCTCAACTATGTGCTCAGACTGAAACTCTAGCTTTTCAAGCTCCGGTTAATGCTCCTCAGGTTCGTGCTTCGCTGGCACCTCGAGTGTTGAGTTATAATACTCAAACCCATGCTCGTGCACCTTCGCATGTGTTCGAAGATGGAGCTGAAACATACTCTAAAACCAGAAATGATTCCGTTCATTCTGGTAGCAGAAAACAAGAAGAAAACGTTCAACGTCGGCCATCAGTCCACTCACATTTGGGCCCGTGGTCATCACAGAAGCGGGACACCCAACACGATGAGTATGATAAGACTTACGAAGAAGGAGATAGTGCAAGTGTTTTTAATCGTTTGTCTGTAGATCATGCTAGTTATAAGCCTAAGATCCGAGCAGTGTATAATCCTGACGCAGAACACGATTATAACTTGAGTTATCGACCTGCTGAGGCTGCTAAACAATCAAAATTTGTGAGAGAAATAGCACTGGCTCCGTTAGAACGAGCAAAGTTACCAAACAATGTAGGCAAGTTTAACGGTTTAACCGACCTGATGATCACATGCGCCTTTTCACTGGCGCAGGGATGCTTGGAGGGTGGACATTACCAATGTGGTGCCACCTGTTTGTTCAAACTCTTACCGGCGCCGCGCACCTATGGTTTGATAATTTAGCTACAGGTAAACTGTCTTCTTGGAACGATCTTAAGGAGAAGTTCCTTACACACTTTAGTCAGCAAAGACGATATGTGTGCGACTCTTCAGATGTGTTGAACATCTGGCGGAGAGATGATGAAAACCTTGAAGACTCAATCACGCGATACAACAAAGAAGTTTTGGAGACTGGAGATGTTCATGAGGACCTTATCCGTGCGCAGTTCAAATACGCGGTAAGGTGTGACGAAATGGTCAAATTACTTTCCGGAACAACTGGTCTTCCGAAGAGCTGGAACAAGCTAATGGCTGCGGCCAAGGTTTATGCACAGACAGAGCGGAACCTTAATTATAACAGACCTCCACTTCCCCAGAACCGTCCTCAGGATCTGAGTAGGGGAGGTAGGAAGTTTAAGAAGGGTTGGAAAGACTCGAGCCAGAGTTCTTATTCACCATACTCTCCAATGGACGCTCGCACAACGATTAACAAGATCGCAATTCAGAAAGAAATAAAAAAACGAGAATCGAGAACGACAGTGGACTCCTCTTACCAAATCTCCCGCGGAAGTCTTGAGCACTGAGAATTATCAATTTAAACAACCTCAACCCATGAAGAACAAAAAGGGTCAAGTCCCAAACCTCTTCTGTGATTTCCACAAAGACACAGGGCATACAACTGACAATTGCATTAGCCTGCGAACGGAAATCGTAAAGGCTTTAAAAAGTGGTAAGTTGACACACTTGGTGCAATCAGTTCGAAAAGAGGTCAGGCAACTCGCGCGCGAGAATGAGGGACCAAGTAATAATGAAGCAAGTTGCCATGATTCAAGGAGGCTCGTCACGCAAGCGCAACTTTCAAAGATTCCGAGAAGAGAAATGGCGCGAGCAGCAAGTGATATTTTCTGTGGTCCCAGGTGGACCTCAGGAAGAGAGACTAGTGGTAATTACAGGCATCTTTGGCCATTACCGAACTGACTATATATTCATAGATCCGGGAAGTTTTATGGATATTATATACGAACAATGCTTCAAACAGTTAGATCCGGAAGATAAGGCACGCCTGGAACCAGTTGACTTCCTGTTAACTGGATTCTGCAACGAGGCTGTCTTCCCTCTTGGACAGATAGTCTTCCCCGTGATTCTTTCAGACGGCAAACACTCGCGCACCATTCAAGTGAACTTCTTGGTAATGCCAGCAACATCCCGTCACGACGTTTTATTAGGGCGACGAGCGCAACGAGATTTCAGCATGATCACGTCTGCGCCTTACGCTGCATGTGGTGTAACATTCGTCGAAAAACGGGTTTCAAAACCCGCTTCGTTTATTAATCAAATATTCAGTTATAAGTTTCGTTGCGTATTTATTGTTCAGATTAATTTTAAACAACACATAATTAATAAATATATTAGAATTTAAAAACCATAATTTATAACTAATAATAATAAGTATAAAAAAAATAATAATAGGGTAGCCGGGTTTCGAACCCGGGTCGCCCACAAAGACAAACACACACCACACCGCTCCGCCACACACTTCTTTTGTGTTTAATACCGAAACAAATAACATTTATAATAAAAACCGAAAGTCAAATCTGTAAAACAGCGCGCCAGAACTCGCAATCACCGGAGAAACCTAAACTCCGCGATTTTGGCTATTTTTCCTTTGACTGAAACGGATAAACTGATTTCGACATCAGTTATAACCGTCGACGGCAATCAATTTTAGTCAAAAACCGTCGGAAATCTTTAATCGCGATTGTTGACCTCAATTCAAACCCAAATCAGCTGCCCTCTTATAAATACCCACTCCAACCTCCTGTAAACCTTTCGCTCAGAACCGAACTCTCTTTCCGAAGCTTTATCCCTTCCAAAGCACGTCGCCGGAGTTTCTTTACACTCGCCGGAATATCGCGGGAATCACTGAACAGAAAACCGCAGTTGTCTTCAGACGGTATAATTGTCTAAACCTCCCTGCTACCTCTTGATTTATAATTTAATTGTTCAAACCAATAATCGAAACTGTTAAAACAGTTCACTTAGCCGGAAATCGCAAATCAGAGCCGACGAAATCTTGCCGGAAATCTGAAGAAAACTCTCTGTTTGGTATACCATATTACTTAATCTTCACCTTTCTATTCTATTTTCAATCAATAATAAGTTGTTAGTTGATTAAACAAAACAATCGGGTTTCACTGTTCTGTGTTCTTCACAATGAAGAAGATGAAGTTGAACAAGTGTATTAGTATAATTAAAATCGGATATTTAACCGGGTTAGATACACAATCTAGCGGTTGACTGTGTGCAAATACAATACACACGTCCCGAGTTCGAATCACGCATGCTACCGACTTTCTGAAATAAAATCAACATTTTTAAAACCTATTCAGATCAATCCACAGAATGTATATAAGAGGAATATAATCCAGTAGTTAAGCAGATTAGACACACAGCCCAACTGGTTGGGCTGTGCGCACTCGAACCGAAGGTTCCGAGTTCGACTCCGGGTCTCTGCAACCGGTTCGGCCATATTAAATCATTTTTAATAAAAACTAAATAAGGTTAAAGTTAATTAGTAAATATATATAATTAAAACAGAGAATATTTCGGGTTAGACACGTAGCTCAGTTGGTAGAGCTGCGTGCACACAAACGAAAGGTCCCGAGTTCGATCCCACGCACCGCATGGAATAAACACAGTCTGTCAGAAAGTCAACCCATTTTTTTTATATTTTTATTTATTTATTTAATTGAAAAATTATTTAAAAATACTTAAAAATAAGATTTTAAAGTTAGAAAATTTCATTAAACTCACAAAAATAAATCTAAAAATCCCACTAAAGAGCACTAATTAAAAATATTAATCTCAAATAAAATTTACTTATTTATCGAATCATTTCTTTATTATTTAGGTTAGTTTTTCCCTCGTCGGTTGAATCATAAATTCGTGCGCATTCATCGTCATCAAAGAACGCACCCACTGTGAGTGAATCTCTACCAATTCCCCGTTTTAATCATGTTTTGGGGTGTATCATGTGTCGTATAATTCTTTTATTTTATTTAAACACTTGTGCATACATCATATCCGTGATCAAATGTGTATCAATTGTTGTGTGAATTATATGTAGATTGGATTTATCATTTTCAGTGCACGCATTTCATTAGGCCCATCAGTTCCCCGTGGGATACGGGTTGAGCATCAGGAGCCTCATTAGATCGGCTCCGTTTGATTGAGCCTTGATCTCACATACATCATCATTCATGTCATATACTCATCCAAAGTGGTTTGTGATTGTTTATCTATATATGTTTGCTCACATGTGATTATTGCACGAATTTTCTTTATTAAATAAAACAAGAAATTAGTAAAAAAATGTTTTATCAAGGTTCACTCGCCAACTTTTGTTGACCCAAAATCTCCCCCGTTTTACACATGATACAGGTGATCCAGCTGAGACAGGAAACACTTAGGAAGGTCTAGAAGAATAAACAAGTTTAGGCTTTGGAATAATTATGTAGTTTCATTTTCTTGTAATTGTACGAATTTTGTTTTGGATATTTAAGTTTGTAATTTGAATTTAATAAATATGAAACATCTTAGTAAACATCATGAGCTTTGGTGATAACCCAATTATGCCCCAACTTTTATTCCGCTGCGGGTCGGGGTGTGACATGTGGTTTCTCAACGCCAGTTGGAGTAGCTATCATTTTCGCTCGAAAAGATATTATGTCTATTGAAGAACCAGTTGTTAAGGCTGCTAAACCAACATCGCCAAATGAACCTGAGAAATGGGTGCTGAACAATAAGTATCTAGAGCAACCAATTATCCTTGGTCCTGCAATTTCTATGGCAATTCACGCAAAACACAAAACCTTGTTGTTTCGAAATATGGATATCTTCGCATGGGCACCTGCAGACATGATATGAGTTCCGCGCAAAGTAGCAGTGTAACATTTCCAAATTTTTTATTTATAAAAAAAATAGAGCATATAGAAACTTATATTATTAAATGGGTAGATTACGGCTAAGTTGACTGTTAGAAATATGAGCTATTGAGACGAACCTAGGAACCGTTTAATAAAAATACATTATATTTAACCTTACTCAATTTTTAATGAAACTTAGGCCAAAATATGGATAAAAATATGCTCGTTCTAATAACATATTCATTATTTTATAAAACGTCATATTTTAGAAGTTATAAGCGATAAATAAGTTGAGCTGCTTAATTAATTATAATAATAAATTAATAATAAAATAAAATTTCACAGAAAATCGGTGTATACGTGGATGATGGAGGAAGTGAGCGTAGCCTCCAAGCTACCTCACATTTCAAATAAATAGCAAACTGCCTTCTTTCTTTCTTTGCTCTTCCTCTCTGCTTTCTCGCCCCTCTTTTCTTCTCATATGTTCTTTTAGTATTTCATTAATAATAATAAATAAAGCCCCGCCCCGTTTTAAGTGTTTTAATCCATGATCACTAAATTGTTATCCTGTCCGATTGATTTAAGACACACCGACGCATGTCAAGGCTCTGTCCGACTCAGTTGTTGGGGTTCTTTCTCAGGTTGTATGGGACATGGGCTATTATACTTAACACAAAGTGCATTATATGTTTTATTAAGAGCTCAGGAGCCATGCCCAAGATTATACCAGGAGGCCTGTAGTTAGACCCTAAAATTTCCAGGCGAGTACATTCTCTTTTTGTAAATCTTGTTGTGAGTCAAAATGTGTTACCAAAACCTAAAATGTTTTAATTATGCTTAACAGTGATTGAGTTATGTATTCTACAATTACTGCCGGTATGTTGGGGTTTCGTATACATTGCTAGTCCAAAGTCACGGGAATGTGACAGGAACCGTTACTGTTGAGTGACAGGGCCCAAAGTAATATGACACACAAGTCAGGATTGACAGTACTGATTGAGTAATTGTGTAGATATAAACATTGTAAATGCGGATGCTCCTCAATAATTGTAAAGTATAATCACTTGTTTTGATAAAAATTGAGAAGGATTCGCTAGTATTTCTTGCTGATAAAATATTTTTAAAACGCGTTTCAGGTAACTCGTTGTAGAGGTAATAGACGCCAACTATGGAGCACTGAAGGCTTAGAAAAGCGGCTATAAAAGTTACCTAAATAAAAATGAGTTTATGTTTTCTATAAAATGGGGTTTATCCCTACAGATGTATTGTGCTTAAAACTTGGGTTACATCCCATTTGTTTAATATAAAAGTTGGTGTTTTAAAACTCTATTAATTTATTTCCTAACTACAGTCCTGATGAAAGTTTTCCGCTGCCATATTAAATAAACACCGGTATCACTTGACTGGTTCATGGCTCCCGCTCCCAGGGTGGGGTCGGGGGTTGTAACAGAAGGTGGTATCAGAGCCACAGCCACTGGTTTAAGCCATTAGGTGTTCTTTTAATACAAAAAAAAAACCTTAAACATTATGTTAGGAAATTAATACTTTCTGTGTTATTCGGTGTAGATAAATCTTAATAGTTATATTATGATTTTTTTAAATTCATAGTATGAGTGACCATTATGATTAAATATACCTATAGGCTACATAAACAAATGTATTATGTCTTTAATAGATATATATATATATATATATATATATATATATATATACATATATACGTGTATATATATATATATGACACCAAAATAAAAACTTGTTACTTTCGACATAAATGAATAGCTCTTTTGTTAATAACAACCATGTTACTTAATATTTTGACTTAAATAGTACTTTTATTTATTTAACAAGACAACATGAAAAAAAGTTATTTTTAGTTTATTAGTAGACAAATTATTAAATTAAGTATTTTTGTAGAATGAGAAATAGAAACTAACTACAACCAATTGGAATGAAACTTTCTTTCAAAAAAAAAAAATAAAATAAATAATAATAATAATAAAGTAGAACTTTGCAAAATTAAACTCCTTTGATACAGATAAATAAAAGATTTTTAGCATCATGAAAAAAAAGAAGTAATAACTCTACTTTGAAAGGTAATTAATGTATGTTATTATAACTGGAAGAACATTTGTATTAAAGTTATTTAATATTTAATTTAAAAATCATAAATTAAGATAAATAAAGTTACAATAAAAAAGAAAGGAAAATAATAAAATAGTTAAGTTCAATGGTTGAACTGGGAGTGCATCAGGTCATATCTCAAGTTGGTTGGTTTCTATAGCTACGGACCCAAAATAGTTAATTGGGCTGTCACTAACCTATTTCTGAATTGAAGCATACATCCAAAATGTATATAGTATATAATATATTTATAGTAGTATATTTAAAGATATTATTAATTATTTATATCGATAAAAACTATATAAAGAAATATAGTTAATGAGATAACATTTTATATAAAAAGGACCAATTAAAATGGTTTTTGAGCATTTTTTAGTAGAACCAAATTGAAACTTTCCTATACTCCTTCAAGTGTTAACTTAACATTTTATAAATTAAAAATTAACTTTTATATTATTATATATATCCATTGCAAACATATGTTTATGATAGAGAAGTTGATACTTTTTCTACTTTGGCACATAGTTTCGTTCCTTCTCATTTTGGGACACATTATTTTATTATGGGTAATGGTGGTGAAAGAAAAAAAAATGATTACTTCTACCTAAGATAAAAATTTGAAACAAATTAATATTTTATAGTCAAAATGGTAGACAAACGGGTACATTTTTGTGAGTTCTATTGTGTTTAAAATTTTAATTCGACGTATCGGTATAAAAAAAAGTTTTATTCTAAATAAAGTATTTTCTTTTATAACTTATACAAGTGTTGAACCGGTACCCTGACGCTCCAAACTGATAACGATTGAATACTATAGCACGTTGAATTCCACTAGTTAAATTAAAATATTAAAAGAATTATATATACTATTATAATAACTATTCATTAGTTCTCATTATTAACATAGGATAATATATAATTATTTTAGATGCATTATAATTCTATTTTATTTATTTAAAATATATATACATTGTAATACATTTAAATAATATGTATATGTTATTAAGGTATATAACATAAACTAAAATTTATTTTACATAGGAAACATGTAAAATTTTACACGTTTACACCTATAACATAATTTAAAGAAAATGTATGTTTAAAAGATTATTATATATTATATAAATAATCATATTTTTATTATCTATCATCTAGAATATTATACTTAATAAAAGTAGTAATTTTTATTTTATGATGTATTATAAAAGAAAAGAAAAGATGGGTCTGATAGTTTGTACAACGGTATACATACAAAAGAGATTAGATAATTAAAATTTTAAGAAGTAAAAGATATTACAATGGAAACATCTTTTCTTACCCGACTTCAATCAGTAATTTAGTATTTATTTATTTTACCTGGCACGTTAAATTTTCCTAAACGTTCTAATTATTATTTCATTGTCAAAGCTAGAATTAAATTGGATGCCCTATATAAAAATAATTGACTCAAATATGTGTTCAATACATTTTTCCTTTATATAGCTTTGTTTAAAATCAAAGTACAATTTTCATATTATAATATCTTTAAACAAATTAGTATTATTATTGATTGAGAATATATATATTTTAATACATGGATGTTACTTCATTACCTAACGTATTTAGAATCAATTTTAGAAACGCCAAACTTTGTATTACCCATTGTAATATTTCCTTAAATAAATAATATAATTAAGTTTTAATATTTTAAACCAATATGGCTCAACCCACTAGTTAAAATGAAATTGTTCGCATGAATCTGTAAAGTTTATATTTTGATAAATTTATTTCCTTAAACTTTTATTACAACATATTATATTCAACGGAAAGTTTATTCCAATATACTATTACTACTTTCATTATTATAAAAAGGGTAAGTAAAGTTATGGGAATAAGCTTAATAGTTGGTACCATCGGTTATATAGTTGGATTTATATAAATTAAAGATATCACAAAATAATTTAGTATCATTTACTACGTAAATTATGATATTAACAAGAGATTTGAAATTTTACGTTTCTAAATAATAAATACACACATATACGCGTATACATAATAGAATTTCTTAATGGTATACCCAATATAATAATCAAATATCTTAAGAAAAAAAAAACATATATCACTAGTGATTCATATGAGAATATTAAGTTATTATAGATGAATCAGGAAACGTGTTATGTTCTAAAAATGCTATCTGTTTGAATAAAACATTCCTTGCGAAGGAATCTAATGTTGCATAAGCATTAATAGAGTTAGCTATAAGCATACTCATCACAACGAACCTAGCTATAGTGTCAATGAAGACAATGATATTTTTATCAGAAGTCCATTTTTCAAACAAAAGAAAGTCACAACCATAACAATATCCATGCTTAAACAAAAGAGTTAGGACATTGATATTTACTGATAACACCCAGGATAGTATTTAGACTTGAACCTAAGAAAAATGCCTTAGTATCAAGCTTTGAGATAAGCTAATTACTTGCATAGATAAAGTGTGATGGGTGTTGGTATGCCGTGAGGATGATAACTAGAACCGTGCAAGTATGATAAATAAGCAGTAACACCTGGCCACTGTTATTTCTTGTTTATTAGTGCTACTCAGTTCTTGAATGTGATCCATCATAAGAATACTAATTTCCTTGTTTCTTGATACATGCCATAATATATGATGCACTTTTAAACTCTCCAGCTTGTCCGGATAAGATTGGGTTACCTCTCTGGCGAGACCGGGTAAGATGAGGTTACCTCTCCGACAAGACCGAGTAAGATGGGGTATATGTTATGTTAAATTTATGGAATTCCCTAAATAGTACCATGACCTGATGTCTGACCTGTTTCGAAATATGAATCTGTTAAATACATTGACCTTACGAATGTGTGTATATTACAATATGTGAAATATATGAGTACATAGATATGTATATTTATAAGGAAATCTAAAAAGGGCATAACGATTGACAATTAGGGATAAATCACGAACATATGGGTCAATAATAATTTTAGATTTATTTATCAGAAATCTCTCGTGTACATCTATAATTCCGATATCAAACACTATTTCGTTTAATCAGCCGTCTCGTAACTCGTGCGACAAGTTGAACGACGGGAGCCCTATAAGTTGACACGCCATTAAAAGTATAAGAATTGCCCTGGCTCTTTTTGATGCATTAGGAAACCTGTAACTAAATTTTTTTTGCTAGGAACTTACGCTAATAATTTTACCTTCATTAAAAAGGTAAGAATCTTAAAACATAGAGAGTAGTTATAGTCAAAGTAAAGTAGAATTCAAATCAAGGACCAGAACATACTTAGGAACTATGATCAGTAATAAGCTAAAAAGTGCTCCTCTATATTTCAGTGAATCTCGAGGACGAGATTTAAAACAAGGTGGGGAGGATGTAACATCTCCAAAATTTTTATTTATAAAAAAAATTGAAAATAGAGCATATAGAAACTTATATTATTAAATGGGTAGATTACGGGTAAGTTGACTGTTAGAAATATGAGCTATTGAGACGAACCTAGGAACCGTTTAATAAAAATACATTATATTTAACCTTTACTCCATTTTTAATGAAACTTAGGCCAAATGTAGATAAAAATATGCTCATTCTAATGGCATATTCATTATTTTATAAAACGTCATATTTTAGAATTTATAAGCGATAAATAAGTTTAGCTGCTTAATTAATTATAATAATAAATTAATAATAAAATAAAATTCACATAAATTGAAATTAGTGTATACGTGGATGATGGAGGAAGTGAGCGTAGCCTCCAAGCTACCTCACATTTCAAATAAATAGCAAACTGCTTCTTCCTTTCTTTGCTCTTACTCTCTGCTTTCTCGCCCCTCTTTTTCTTCTCATATGTTCTTTTAGTATTTCATTAATAACAATAATAAATAAAGCCTTACCCCGTTTTAAGTGTTTTAATCCCCGATCACTAAATTGTTATCCTGTTCGATTGATTTAAAACACACCGACGCATGTCAAAACTCTGTCCGACCTAGTTGTTGGGGTTCTGTCTCGGGTTGTATGGGACATGGGCTATTATACTTAACACAAAGTGCATTATATGTTTTTATTAAGAGCTCAGGAGCTATGCCCAAGATTATACCAGGAGGCCTGTAGTTAAGACCCTAAAATTTCCAGACGGGTACATTATCTTTTTGTAAATCTTTTTGTGAGTCAAAATGTACCAAAAACCTCAAATGTTTTAATTATTCTTAACAGTGATTGAGTATATGTATTCTACAATTACTGCCGGTATGTTGGGGTTTCGTATACATTGCTAGTCCAAAGTCACGGGAATGTGACAGGAACCGTTACTGTTGAGTGACAGGGCCCAAAGTAATATGACCCACAAGTCAGGATTGACAGTACTGATTGAGTAATTGTGTAGATATAAACATTGTATGCGGATGCTCCTCAATAACTGTAAAGTATAATCACTTGTTTTGATAAAAATTGAGATGGATTCGCTAGTATTTCTTGCTGATAAAATATTTTTAAAACGCGTTTCAGGTAACTCGTTGTAGAGATAATAGACGCCAGCTATGGAGCACTGAAGGCTTAGAAAAGTGGCTATAAAAGTTACCTAAAAGGACTTTGTGTTTTCTATAAAATGGGGTTTATCCCTACAGATGTATTGTGCTTAAAACTCGGGTTTCATCCCATTTGTTTAATATAAAAGTTGGTGTTTTAAAACTCTGATAATTTATTTCCTAACTACGGTCCTGATGAAAGTTTTCCGCTGCCATATTAAATAAATACCGGTACCACTTGACTGGTTCAAGGCTCCCGGTCCCAGGGTGGGGTCGGGGGTTGTGACAAGCAGAGCATTGCTTAAACGTTTTTCCATCAGCGCAATCAGTAGTACAGAAAAAGCGCAGCCTTTGATCGGAAAAGACAGAAGCAATGAATGAGCAAGTAGCAGAGCTATTGAAAGCTGGTATCCTGCGCGAAGTCAAATATTAAACCTGGGTCGCAAACCCAGTAATGGTAAAAAAACATAATGGTGGTTGGCGCATGTGTTTGGATTTCAAAGATTTAAACAAAGTTTGTCCCAAAGATTGTTATTCTCTTCCTGAGATTGACAAGAAAGTTGATTCATTAGCTTCTTTCCGTTGGAAATGTTTCCTAGTTTGTTACAAAGGGTATCACCAAGTTCTGATGAAAAAAGAGGATGAAGACAAGACAGCTTTTCGCACGGAGAAAGGTATTTTTTGTTACACAAAAATGCTCTTTGGCCTCCGCAATGCGGGAGCTACTTACCAAAGATTGATGGACACCGTCTTTGGTGATGACATTGGCAAGACAGTAGAGGTTTACATCGACGACCTGGTCATCATGAGTAATTCAGAGGAGATTATGTTAAAAAATATCCAGAAAACCTTCGATTCCTTGCGCAAGGTCAATTTAAAGTTAAACCCAGGGAAATGTTCTTTTGGCATGGAAGAGGGGAAGTTCCTTGGTTTTGTGGTTACAAAAGAAGGATTCAAAGTTAATATAGAAAAGGTGGAGGCCATCCAAAAAATGTCGTCTCCCACCACCATCAAAGAAATGCAACGATTAGCTGGGAGATTGGCTGCGCTTAACCGCTTTTTGTCTAATCATGCTGCAAAGTCATTTCCATTCATCCGAACCTTGCGCAATTGGGTCAAAAGTAAAACGTTTTTATGGACTCCTGAAGCGGAAAATGCTTTTCATTGAAGGATTGTCTTATGCAACTACCCATACTTACCACTTCGCGCAGCAAAGAACCTATGATCCTTTATCTTTCTGCTTCACCAGTGGCAGTTAGGGCAGTGTTAATGGTGGATCGGGAAGGCGTTCAATCTCCAATATATTACATCAGCAAAATGCTGAATGATCCAGAGACACGGTATTCTATAATGGAGAAATTAGTGTTAGCTCTTGTTCATGCCTCGCGCAGGCTGAGACGATTTTTTCAGGACACGTCATTACGGTCCTGACTAATTATCATATTGGCCAAGTTTTATCTAAACCAGATGTCTCGGGGCGCCTTGCGAAGTGGGCAATCGAATTAGGAGCATACAACATTTGTTACGAATGGTGGTGGCCAAGATTATGGGTATAGGCTATTACTGGCCTGGGATGTACGTTGATGCAGTTGAAATTCTGCGCAAATGTATGTCTTGTCAGAGACATGCTCCAAAGACATTACGCCCAAAAAATCCCCTTGTTCCAATAACCACTGCCTGACCTTTCCAATAGTGGGGGATTGATCTTATTGGACCATTTCCTGATGCGCCGGCGCAGTCAAATTCGTTATTGTCGCGGTCGACTATTTTACCAAATGGGTGGAGGCTAAGCCGTTAGCATCCACCACAGCGATGGTAGTTCGTAAATTCATATGGGAACACATTATCTGCCGTTTCGGCTTACCATTACGAATCATCACCGACAATGGTCCTAATCTCACAGCTGCAGAATTACAAGCTTGGATGCAGGAAATGAAGATAGAACATGTTTTCGCTTCTGTTGCTCACCCGCAGGCAAACGGCCAGGTGGAAAGCATAAACAAACAACTGGTGGAAGGCATAAAGGCACGCCTAGGTACGCGCGACGAGGCTGGGTGGATGAATTGCCAAGTATATTATGGGTACATCGTACTATGCCAAAAACAAGCACTGGCGAAACACCATTTAGTCTTGTTTACGGTACAGAAGCTGTAATACCTGCGGAAATCGGTCTTCCATCACTCAAAATGATTGCTCTTGAAAACAGAATAACTAAGAGCAGCGCCGGCTTGATCTCGACTTAGTTGAGGAGAGGCGTGAAAATGCAGCGATACGAGAAGCAAAGTCTAAATCTCAAATAGAGAAATACTACAACAAACGGGTACGGGTGTGCACCTTCGTACCCGGTGATTTCATACTTCCTGACAATGAAGCATCAAACGTCGAAAAGCCAGGGAAACTGGCACCAAAATGGGAAGGGCCATACGTAATTCATGAGGTTCTTGGAAAAGGCGCGTACACACTTAAACGTCTGGACGGAACGACAGTTCCTAAGACTTGGAACGCGCAACAACTACGTCGTTGTTACATGTAATCCCAGAGCTCATAAGCCTTGTGCTTTCTACGAGCCTGTTTACATTATTTCTTGATTGTAATGTTAGTGACAGTTTGCAACTTTATGTTTTATCAATAAATAAAATACTTCCTGTCGCTACTTACATTCTTTTATATATTTATTAAAAATGCATGCAATTCCTTTAGATACACAAAAACACATACTCATGAGCCACAAGCTAAAAAGATACTTACGCTCACACATGAGATTGATTGTTCATTGGTTTATCCTAACCAAGCAATTGATCACATGCAAATATTGTAAACTAAATATACTATAAAAAAGTACTTGTGCATCTGGGCAAGTTACATCAAAAGAAAAATACAAGCATCTAGAGAATTAAAGCAATCTAGCTTTCTTTTCCCGCATCCTTTGTGCTTTTTTGCTTCTCTGCCACTGTGAAGATCTCTTTTAGTCTATCAACAAAGTCATCATCTTGCAGCGAAGCATCAACAAGGTCCATGATGGGGATTTCTAAGTGATCATATCTTTCCTTCGCAGCTGTATAGATGGCGGAAGTATCAGTTCCATGCGTGGCAGCTCGGCTCGTGTCCCATTCAGTCTTTAAGGCATGGGCCACATGCAGTGTACATTCTTTGTAGCCCTCAGCATGACCATCATTCCGCGCCGCCACCATTAGTTCCGCCACCCTCTCATCTAACTCCTTAGAGTTCAAGATGGAGTTTGCAATCTGTAAACAGGCGCATCAGTATAAGATATGATAATATTGCAAGACATATATTTTTCAAGATAGGGATAATACCTCCGCAATACCATGCTCGCGCAACCAGGTGAGCTGATTTATCAAAGACTCTGCCAGGCTCTCTGCTATGGCACGAGCGACCTCCGTATCGTTAATTTTATTCTCGCCTTCAGTTAGAGGGTGGGTCAGCTTGGCTTTTTCAGTTCGGTGAAGTTTGATATCCTTTTTCAAGGAATCAACCTCCGCCTGCAGGCGCTCCTGATCAAATAACATAGAGGTTAGCTCATCAATCTCTTTATTCTTAAGGAGGAGAGTCATTTTAGTCGCTACCTCATTCTGCTCGCTCCTCTCTCTGTGCGAGCGGGCCTCCTCCGCTGCAACGACTGCATTAGATTTCTCTTTCTTTAGTTTCTCGATTTCATTGCGCAGAGAAATTTTTTCATTATTGTCTCGATCACAAGCCTCCGCAAAGCGCTTGCGATCCTTAGCGCGTTGCGCAGCAACAGCCTCACATTTGCGCTTCCATACAAGCGCAGACCACCCTTCGGTCTTCCTCTCCTCCTCAAACTTGGCCTTATCAGCCTCAAAATCCATGACCATCTTCAGCGTCTTTTCCCTTTCAAATTTGGCCTTCGCCTTATTTATCGCAACCTCATCCCACTCCTTGTTCATGCGGCGCCATTCGCGCACAATTCTATTCACAGTGGAAGAGGCAAGGGCAGACTCTTGTAAAAATGTTTGATAAGTGACATCATAGATTTTTTCTTCTTGGTGCTTCACCTCCGCCGGAGGGAAGATGCCCTTATACTACTCTCTGCATGAGTGCCAATCAGTAAAAACATCGCCTTGTTTGACCTTCCACACAGGCTGATGAATCTCAGAGGCCCGCTTCTCAGAATATGAGCGATAATAATAATCCCCAGGAGTTTCCTCGGGGCGAATCGGTGACTCCTCTTCTGGATCATCAAAAGTTGGCATAAAATAATCGCCTCTGGTGGAAGGGCTAACACCCTTAGAAATAGACGTTGAAGGCTCAGGAATGGGTGTGGCTGGTTTAGCTTGCTCCGCAACTCCATACCCTCCCGCAGTAACACATGTGGCAGTATCTTTAGCCTGCTCGCCAGCAGGATTCTTAGTGACATCTGAAGCAGTATCTTTAGCCTGCTCGCCAGCAGGATTCTCAACAACAAATTGTTTGGGCTCTTCTTCTGGGGCCACTTTTTCAGGTTTTTCCGGAATAACGAGGTCCGTATCAAAAATAGGTGCGCTGTGGTCCACATCTCCCCCTTTAGTATTATCAAGCCTGCGCGGGGATGGTATAGAAGATGATGTGACCGGCGCAACTGTAACGCCCCAAAACTCAAATGTTTATATTTGCCATATGTCCTTATACGATATATCATGAAATAAACTAGGCTAGTTAACCTAGTTAAATGCATGATGAAAACTATTAAAGAAGGAAAGTAGTGCCAATTATGTTTTAGTGGCAATTCGAGGGGCTAAAGTGGGAAAGGATGAAAGTTTAGTTATTAAATGAAAAGTTAAACACACACAAACACACACTTCGTGTGTGTTCTAGATCGATCATCAGGAGCTCCAAGAGAGCCAAAACCCTAACTCAACCAAATCACCAAATTGAAGGGTGAAGCGAAGCTCAAATGTATAAATGAACATGAATTAATGATCACCTACGCAAGGGGATCGTGAGGTATGTCTTAAAACTTAGATTGGTGATTTTGTATGAAGTGGGTTATGTTCTAATCCATGGATTGGTATGAAATTGAGTATGTATATGTGTTGGAATCACCATATAGAACATGGATTATACATGGTTTGGATTAATTTGATGTTTTGGGTTGAAACCCGCTTGTAATAGTGAAGATGATGATAAGGATGATCATCCATGTCCAATTCTTGTTCGATGTTGATGTATTATGTTGTGTATGACGAATTCTTGTTAGATTAATTGAAAGAAATGTGGGGGTAATATGTTTGATGTCTATATGTTAATGATACCGGATGATTCGTAAGAAGATTTGATGAATAATGTAGGAGCTTAGAAGATTATGCATGAATTAGTTGTACATGGTGCCTAGAAAATAGTACGCACACCAAGTGTTTTATGAAATGTCTAAATGACAACAATATGTGAAGATTATGTAGGGATGATGTTGAGTATGCTTATGCTTGTTTGAATGGACTAATGAAAGTCATATGTGAGATGTGAATTTGATATGACCGTTCATATGTATAATCATATATGCTAATAAGAATGTAAATGTAATGACATGAAAGTATAGGAATCATGTCAAGATGGATGGGAGCGTGGAAGGCTAACGGGCAATGAAGACTCAAGTAAGCAAATCAAATACGGACGCGTAAGGTAAGTGAATTCCGGACTTACCCTTTAGTTGGTAATGTATTTTATTCATATCGTAATTATTTGGATGTTACATAAGAAAATTTTGAAATGATTGTTTACTAAGTAAGCTTTAATGAAAATGAGTCGAAAGTAGATAGGAAATAGTTCGTATTAAGTTGGGGTAAGAAGGAAGCTTACATGATGGTATTATGCATAACAATGAGATAAGTAATTATACATATAGGTATGGATTTGATTGTAAGTATGTGCACGAATAGAAAGATATGTATGAAAGAGTTGGTATTTAGCGATATGCACGAACGAATGAGACTTGTTTATGTGTATATGTGGACCTACATATATGAAATGAGTCTAATGATGCTAATCGTTTTCTAAACATAATGGAATGGAAGTGCAGGTATAATAATAATGGAAGTTGAAGATTAGTTATTGAAGTTCAATGAGATGGTTCGAAAGGATGCGCGAATGGATTTACATAAGCGAGACCAAGAGCTGTTGATGCCTTATTATGCAAGTGTTAAGATTATGTATGAAGCCACCAGTTACTGATAATGTGATTGTATGTGGTGACTGCAGGTTATACAGGTTTATGGATTTCTCATCATGGAGTGTAAGCGGTTGAAGATCGAGTCAAGACATGGATTGTACGTGAGTGTGCGTGGTCACGTAATATGACATATCTATGTCAGCTTATAGTTAAATTATAGAAGGGATTAAAGTATTTAAGGTGATTGAATGAATTTAATGAAAGACATTTTAAATATGTAATTCCGCTGCGATAAATTTGGTTAACACGCGTTTAGGGTGTTACAGCAACCTTTACAAGTTTCTCTGCAAAAATAAACACGAGTGTCAAACAAAAGGTAGTGGGCAGATATTATTACAAAGTGTGCAAAGAAGAAGACATACCAGGAGAAAATTTCTTCGCAAAGGCATATGGATTGCCTTTCTTACCAATACGCGGCCGCATAACCTTTTTTGGTGGAGATGGTGGTGTAGTCTCAGTTTCTTCCTCTTTTTCGAGGCACGCTTCAACGCCTCCTCCGGGCTTGAAGGTATCTCCAAAGGTTCATCTGGGTTCGAGGCAGGGATAGATGATGTGTCAATAGGCTCTGGCTTAGGTTTCTTCAAACCTACACGCGCAAGACCTTCTAATGAGTCTGACACCACCACGTAATCACAACAAGAATCAGATATGAGACGCGTACCTTTCTTGCCTTCGGCCTCAATAGCTGCAGATGGCTTAGTTTTTTGACCTTCTGTTTTGGAGGAAGCCGGCGCAGCAACAACAGTGGGTTTCTTCTTCTTCTTAGAATCAGGGCCTACGCCCAAGTTTAGCAAATCACCTACATGATCAATGATAAAGGGAAAAGATTGCCCAATAAGTTATATTGCAATATTACTTAGAAGTAACATCTACTAGTAATATTGCAATTCTAACTCAGGTTGTGCAAAATATAACGTACCAGTAGTGGAGGAAGGCTGCGCATTAAGACTTTCTTTGTTGGGAAGTTCAAAATTTCCCAAAATCTGATCAAACCATGGTTCCTCATTCCCCTCAAGAGGCACAACAGCCATTTTTCCATTGTCTCTCTTGAAAGACACCAAGTACAATGGCGCAACTGTTTCGCAAAGCACAACAATAAAACTTCATCAATATGCAACATTTATGGAGGACAGTTCTAGAAATGATGAAGTTACTTACCAACTCCATCCTCGGTATAGACCGGCTTCTCCTGTTGTTCCTTTTTCCACAAAATACTCATTCTGGCAAAACAATATTGGGCAAAACAACCTTCTCCTGTCAGCACAATTAATGCCCTTTCTGGCAAAACAATATTGGGCACATCCTTTATATTCTGGTACCATACTTCGTTGGTCGGAATGGCCAACGTCTCCAACTCTATCTCCTCCCCGGCCCTGAACGTCATCGCCGTTGGGATAACCGCCACCTTCACATAATTTTTTTTTTGTTTCCAATCGTGATAGGATTTGGGTGGCACTAGCAACAACCGCTTCGCTTGTAAACTTTGTTGAAAAGAGTAGAAGCCTAATGAACAGTGGAGTTGATAAAATACTCGAAATGTCTCCACCGTCGGAATGATCTGCATCGACCGACAAACAACCTCGAAGTGCCTGATTCTGACCATTCCCATGGTATTCAACTGGGAAATATGGAATTTGTAATAATCAAGGATCTCTAGCATGAAGTGGGTCACCGAAAGTCTAAAATTGCCCTCGACAAAGTAATCGTAGAACAGTGTAAGGTAGCCAGCCGGAGCATCCGCCGCCGTGGCACCCTCCTTCGGGTAAAAAGCTCCCCAAGACTTGGCAAACAGAAAGTTATTAACCAGGGCATCAAATTCCTCTCTTTTCCACTTTAATGGTGGAAGTATTGACATCGCCGATGCCTCGACTCTCCCGGAACTGGTAGCCATAAATATCGAACGAGCAGAAAGATAGTAAACTCTAACGAAGAAGATGATCGGAGTATCGCAGATCGCCGGAAAATATGAAAGATATGTGTCTCTCTCTCTCTCTAGAATTTTAACTGGTAAAGAAACAAATGAAGGGTCGATCCCCTTTATATACCAATCGCAATTAATGCTTGACGCGACAACAACGACTTTTGCGACCATCACACCTTCCCAGGTAACTGAAAGGGCGAGTGGGGAACAGTAATTACCCTCACGCGCGCGAGTGTCGCCGAATTATCATTAATGCAGTAAGGCATGTACTGTTGACAGCCTGTCAACAGTACCACCACGTCTCAGGAACGTGCGTGTTCAACAACTACATTATCTGGATGGGTGACACGTGTTCAAATATATTTGAAATTCAAATAGTCGTCAAAGTTCACATATGACACGTCACCAAAAGGCAAAAAACACCAAAGGACCAGCACCCATACAACGCAACATACTTATCTTAAGTCCAGTGCTCCACCTACTCTTTACTTTTACATAGGAGCAACACTGGACTGGGGGGGACTTGAAGGGGTATGGTCTCAAAAACCTTGCGCCAAGCAAGGAAACCATACCCACTATTAACTGCCAAGGAGACCTTGCGCAGGCTTCTCTGTTAAAGAAAGACTCACTAGCCGAGTATCCAAAAAGGGAAAGTATCACTTAACTACCTTGTGCGGTCTCGCGCAAGGTTTAAAGTTAACCTTGATTAATTTCCTTGGATAGCTTTTCACTCATAAACCTTGCACGGACATTTATACCAAAGCAAGAGCTCAGTAAACGTTGTGTCAAACAGCAGAGAAAGGAAAAATGTCATTTAACTATCTTGCGCCGCTCGCGCAAGGAAACAGTTAATCCTGAATGGCTTTCCCTTAGCAAAAATCTTTGTTTACAAGAGTTGGTGCAGAGGCAAAGGGAATCTTTTCTGTTGTAACAGAATGCACACGTGGCGAGCAACAGATGAGTTACAGCTGTGAGATCTTCTAGAAGCCACGAATACCCAATCGTGCAAGCATCTTTCGGTTATAACCAAATGCCACATGGCAGCATCTGGGACGACCAAGAAAGATCACGGTGATAGCATGCTCACATCAATAAAATGTAATGATCTCATGACGACATGTGGCATCTCCCTAGCCGTTGATGAGCCCACGATCCGTGTGCATTAACGGACAGTCAAAACTTAACGGAGCAGTGAAAGATTCCGTTAGGTTTCCATCTCTCATTTTGGCGCCCAAACTCTGGCTATAAATAAGTAACTTGGGCTTCAAGTAGAATGTATTCACTCTCAACTACTCTCTCTCTTACTTCACTTTACTTCCGACTACCTGTACTTATTCTCACGCCGGAGGGTGGTCACGGAGAGAACCCCCCTTCTCCCCGTGGCGAGGCTGACAGTGTTCTGTTTTGCAGGATCAGTCGAAGTATAGTTGCAACCATCATCATCATCATCGAAACTAAACAAAGGATTAACCTTTTCATGAAAGGAACCAAACCTTAGATCTATCCAGATTCCGATCTGTTAGGTCTACGCTTCTTCAGGTGGTGTTTAGGAAACATGGCGTTTCTATTTTTGTGTGATAAACGGAAGGTGTTGAGACGTCTCTCTTTATAGGACATATTTGGCGCGTAGTTTGGGCGGGATATTATTATAATTAATGCAATTAGTAAAGTATCTGTCGTTTCAGTTTTACTGTTTTTGTCCAGCTTTATCTGTTAATTCTGTAACACCCTCCTCCCCCCCTTATTTTCAAGTTTGGCGTTTTATATTTTTAATGGCGTTTTTATTTTTTTTGATGATTTATTTTTGTATTTTTTTCGTTTGATGTAGGATGCAGACCTATAGTGTAACAGGTGATTATGGCGTTTAGAAAATATAAAAAAATTGATTTGTGCGCCATTATGTGGTTTTTAATATAATAAATGGTAGTAATCAAGTATATGTCGCTTCAAATTACTGTTTTTTCAGATTGCTAAGGCTGTAAAACTTCTCATATTTTTAAGTTTTTTTATTAATGGCCTTTTATATGGAACTCTTTTTTGTTTGGCGTTATGTTGTTTGCTGTTTTTTGCTATTAATATAGAAGTTTTTATTAGCTCAAAAGTAGACAACAAAACACAGAAAATAACACCAAATAAAAAAAATAATTAAAAATGCTAATCTAATCTTCACTGCTATCAAATCTCTTCTTCACGAACTTTTTTGTCCCCTGAACCTTCGTATCCTTTGTATTCCTTAATCTTTTTTGTCCTACACAGTTGAAACGCCAAGCTCTAGACGAAGCCAATCGATCAGTAAAATATGGCGTTTTGGTTTTTGTTTTTGACATATTGTTGTTTTGTTGGGGTGGTTCTTTTGGATGTTGGAAAGATAGACCGATGCCGTATACTGTCAATGTTATTATTTGGGTGAGTTGTGTGTGGCTTTCTCGCTTGATATCCAACATAGCGTTTATACATGCTATCATCTTCAAGCTCATCACACTCTACACCCTTTAATATTGGAGTCCAAAATAGCATTTACATTGGCATAGGTCTTTTCTTCTCATCCAAACGTTCCTTGTGTACAAGGCTACAAAGTGAGATCATCCTCACTAGAGCCGTTTTCTAGAGGATTTGTCCATCTCATTCATCAAAAGTTTATGGACGTGACAAAGAGAACCCGGGGTTTTAAGTGAATGTTTTTGCAAGAGAGCATGGCGTTTTAAGTAAGGAGTTTGACAAGAGAACATGTGCGTGAATAGTGAATAGTTTGCTGAGATATAATGGATTTTTTTATGTTTTTGGTTGTGACTAAATAGATACTGAGATGTTTGTTTATATAATAGTTTTCGTGGCGCGTAGTTTAGGCGGGATTTTATTCAGTTACTGTGTTGGTCAGCCCCTTTTATCTATTGATGGCTGCAAAACGTCCCATCTTCCATATTTGCCGTTATGTTTTTTTTTTCATTTTGTGGTGGTTTTGCGTTTTATATCAAACAAAGTATAAATTAGAGAAAATAATATTTACTCTTAATGAGGCGTTTTATAATTATTGTGGCGTTTTGTTTTAGAGTTGTAGAAAGACCCTTTTACCCTTAATGAGGCACGTTCAAGTAATACAGTTTACGTTATTTACGGAAACACCACCGTGCCAATCTAATCCACTGATTGTTTTGATCCAACGGCTGATGGTCGTTCTCACCGTTTTCACACTTTTCAGCGTTTTCTCTAAATCCTGCCCTTATATATATATATATATATATATATATGTATATATATAAATATATATAGGGTTAGGATCATGTGAGAAGCATTAGGCTAATTGAGAAACTCGAGAAGCATTTTGGACCACACATTATTTTTAAGCTTTTCGTAATATACACATATGTATAGTTTAAAATTGACTATATACATATGTGTATAATTCGATATACATATATGTATATAGTCAATTTTAAACTATACGTATGTGTATATTAGAAAAGCGTAGGGAAAATGTGTGGTTCAGAATGCTTCTCAAGTTTCTCAAATAGGATGGACTTCTCTTATGATCCCTAGGATCCTGTACAAAGTGCCCAAAGTGTAAGAAGCGTGAGAAATATTGTAGAAATGACATTTGTTCTCAATCTAAATTAATTCAAAAGGGTAAACAAGTAATTTTCTCATTGATTTAATTAATTGATAACCTTTCATAACCGCCACCCTTTATTATATTGTTATATAGTGTTTCATAGTTTTATATAGTGTTATAAATTAATTAATAACCTTCCATAACCGTCACCCTTTGTTATATGAATAACCGCCACCCTTTATTATAGTGTTTTATATAGTGTTATATAGTGTTATCAATTAATTGATAACCTTCCATAACCGCTACTCTTTATTATAGGAATAACCGCCACCCTTTATCTAAAGACACTATTACCCTATAATTTTCAAATTAGCCCAAATAATTAAAACACAATTTACAATTGGTCTCTATTGATCTCAACCATTAGATCAAAGATCTAATAGTTTAAAACACTTCTTACACTTCTCACACTTTAGTCCTTTTTTACACTATCCGTACCCTATATATATTATTTTAATGAGCATTGGTTAGTGAAAGGACGTGAAACTAAAGTAGGAGTTAGTGAAAGAATGTGAAGAAAAGAGGGGAGGTGATGTGTCTTTGAGGTGACAGTTATCTTATGGCGGGACGCTGATGTGAAGTGAAGAGGCATGTGTTCATAGGAGATGGCCTAACTTGTTAAAAGATGCTAGCTAATGACGTGGCACCAGTCAGCATCTTCCGTGCAAGAGTGACAAACCGGTTGTGGGCTTGTGGCCACTACCTTTTCTCACTGTCACCAACATTGTTCTACCCTATTTAGCACCGGTCCCCTTTCTTTGATGACCTAGAGCGAATATTAAAATTGAGGTCTATTTAGCAAATGTTATTTTACTTATATTTACATCAACAACCATAAACTATATCATTGTTCAAGTTTGCAAAAGAGACATCCTTTCTAAGACGTATGTACTTATATCAAATGGGCTAGCCCAATAATGATTTACTATCATTAGTGGACTTAGCATAAGCGAAAGATGTGAACAAACTCCTCGCACTGGAATCCTAATTAACTTCATTGTGTAACACCCTTCAATATAATCAATCAAGGACGGATGTAGATTTTGGGGGTTATAAACTCCAAATACAAATACTCAAGAAGTGAAGCCGAACCCTAATCTCGAAAAAGGTTTGAGGGGCCTCTAAACTTTTAGGACTAAAGCAAAAAAAATAAATAAATAAATAAATCAATAATAGTTGTTTGTCTGTTTAATAGGTAGCCTAAGGCGAAGATGGCTGTGGTTGTGGTGATGGTGTATTGGTTTTCATAAGGGTTGGGTAAGTGCGTCATGAACCATGGTGGTCGTTTTGGTGAACTTAACCAATGGGTAGATATAATAGCAACAAATTAAAATTTTAATACATTTTTCCTCTTAAACTAAATATAACTTGACCAATGGGTTGATATAATAGCAACAAATTAAAATTTTAATACATTTAAAAGATTAATATATTATTAGTTCCCCTTAAACTATAAGCAGAGTACATTTTCATGTGTAAACCCAATATCCTCAAGTTTTACATTAGATTAAATAAATTTAGGCCTTTTTTACATACAATTTCATTCCAAAACAATTAAACAAATGCATACAACCTTAACCTCAGACTCTCAATTCCTTGTGACAACATGTACGAGAAACAGAACATTCATCAAGGGCTTCAAGAATCAACCTATTCAGCCTCTTCATCAGATTTCAACAGCCTCTAATAGAATTGCCTACATCGATCACAAATCGATACCTTACATCAGATTTCAACAGCCTCTTCATCGCTGTGTTCACGTAGTCTATCGGGATAACCTCTATATCAGCAGTTATCCCATGCTCTGCTGCAAAATCAAGCATCTCTTGAGTCTCTTTAATTCCACCAATGTTACTACCAGCAATAGTCTTCCTCCCTGTTAAAAGTTAAAACCAAATTCCGGCGTTTTAGCTAATTTCATCAGCTTGCAGTACCTAAAAGCAAAACAAAATTCAAAAGTCAAAATTGTTACCCATGATCAAAGAAAATGCGGCTACTTCAAGTGGTAACTCGGGTGCACCAACAAGAACAAGCTTTCCATGGGGCGTAAGTGCATTAAGCAATGGTGCAATGGGATGATCTCCAGACACTGTATCGACGATGCCATCGAGTGTACCCCTAGCAGCCTATTAACATATCAAATAAAACCCAAATCATAATTCAAAACTTAGCAAACGAAGTAACAACATTTTCGAACAAAAAAAAGTTCTCACCTCCATTTGTTGTTCGTCTTTACTGTTTATAAAATGGTCAGCTTTAAGTCTTTCAATTGCTTCTTTCTCCTTAGCAGAGGTGGTGCTAAAAACAGTAACTTCCGCCCCGAAAGCCTTAGCCATCTTCACAGCAACATGACCTAGCCCACCGAGCCCAACCACACCCACTTTGATTCCAGGCTTGTCCAATCCAAAGTATCTGAGAGGGCTGTAAGTTGTAATCCCGGCACATAGCAAGGGTGCACCGGAATCAAGTGGCAAATTCTCCGGCCAACGGAGGACGAAATGCTCATCTGAAACCATGTGATCGGAGTACCCACCGTACGTCTGTGTACCATCAAAGTTGGGGACACCATAAGTAAATACCTGCTTAAGGCAATCCTGTTCATTGTCAGAAGCACAACTTTGGCATGATCTGCATGATCCCACCAAACATCCAACCCCAACTTTGTCACCAATTTTGAATTTCTCCACTTTGCTTCCTACTTCTGTCACCACACCCACAATCTCATGCCTGTGTTATACAATTGGTACACAACTTTAATTAACAAACGCGAACAAGTAATATAAAGATAAATAATGGACTGACGTGTCACTTTTACAGACTCAGATAAAAAACATAATTCCATTATGCTCAAGGAAAATTGTACCCTGGGGTAACCGGATACTTGGTAAATCCCCAATCGTTCTTGACAAAGTGAAGATCCGAATGACAGATTCCGCAGTAAAGTACTTTGAACCTCACATCTGTCTCTCCGGTAGCCCTGTGAACATACAATAATTGTGATCAACAACATGAACTCGTAACTGTGAATAACATAATTATGAATGATAAAAGAATACCTTCTGGAGAAAGTGAGAGGGGAAAGTAATCCAGACGGGTCGCGAGCAGCATAACCGTAGGCCTTGATCGGATGCTCGGATTCCGGTGAGGTTGCCATTAATGTGTAGTTCCAGTTGTGTTGGAGAGAGTTGTGGATTGAAATGGTGGTTTGAGAGTGGCTATAAATAGGACAACGAGCAATACAAGCACGTAAGCGATGCTGCTTTTTTGATGTATTCATGTTAAAATCATCGAAGCCTTTGGATTATTATTATGTGCATATTGGTGTCGGAAGGTCAAACAACACTGATTACCGGCCTGTTTGGTGGTAATTACAGAGTTGGCTAATCCATATTGGTGCTTCCGAACATGATGCTTTCTTCTTTTTTTGGAAATAATACCGATTTCTTTTGTAAATTTATTTTATTTTCTTTGTATGTATCGTTTTAGATAAATTTGTATATAACTCATTAATAACTGTATGATTTTTTTTTCTTTTGTATAAATAGCAGATTGCATTGTTTGGAAGTATGAAATAAATAAAAAATTCTTCTTCTAATAAACAAAGAATTCTTTTTTTAATAGAGATTTTTATTTAAATATTTTTTTTTGCTAGGAATCAATATACCATAGTTGACTCTAATTACTGATGGTGAAGTTTGAGATATTATACGGATGGTCGAAAACGTATATAGCCAAAAAAAATTATAGAACCGGGAGTCGAAAACGTATGTATCAAAAATTTTCTATACGAAAGCTACATATATAACACTACTGCGCAAAAAGTTCGTGGGGTCGGGCGCCTCCCAACAGCCCCTTCTAATCTTCGCCCCTGATTACTATATAGTATTTCTCAAAAAATTACCGCCATCCCTAAGACTTCGTGAGAATTCAAAGCTTGGATGAGTAGATAAAATGAGTAATATAAACCCGGTTTCAATTTGCCTCAATTCATTCGATTATCATCATAAACGTCAAACGATCACTCGATCAAGTCATTAAACGATTATCGCTCATTTGCCAATTTGCCCTATTTAATTTTCAGACTTTCAGCCTTTATGTTAAATAGAGTTTGTTTTACATTATCATTTGTTTCGTTTCGTTGCAACGCGCGACGTCAACAAATCTAGTAACAATCTCAACTTGTACTAGAAGTCTTTTTATTATTATTTTATTATTTAATAAGAAATCATGAGTTGTCCTCATCTGGTATGACTTATAAGCTGTTGCATTTCATTGTTTAATTGCTGTATTTAACTTTTTAGTCTTGAGTTTACCACAAATGGTTAAAAATATCCTATAAACGCAAGATGTGATAATCTCGAAATTTCATTCAGTAATATTATATTATGTGTCAAATCTTACGTATGCACTTTTGTGTGTTTTATTTTAAACCTAGTGTTTATCAAACATTTACAAAGGAATGTCTCGTTTTAATTAGAGCATTCACATTTCATTTCCATCTCCAACCATATAATATAGCTAAAATTTACAGTTTTTTAAATTTGTTTCTCACTTTCAAAAATCTCTTACATCTTATCTTTCGTATTTATCTCTATTTAATATTAGAATACTTTTGTATTTTTCTTTTCGTTTTTTTTTCTTTCTTCTACTCACGTCTACCTATAACAAAATTGTAAAAAGATGTAGAAAAAAATAGTGAGAAACAAATTTAGGGTTTGTTTTGTTTTCCCGCAAAAATACATAGGATGGATATGGGGATGTGATATAGAGATGTTTTCTACTATTTTATGCCGTTTTATCTCAAATTTAAGAATATAAAATGATTTGGGATTGGGTGTGAGTAGGGGTGTGAATTTCTGACACGACCCGAAAACCCGACACGAATCTAACACGAAATTCGCGGGTTTAGGTTTCGTCTAAACGGGTTCGGGTCAGTTTCGGGTTGAACCCGCGAACCCATTTAGGTTAACGGGTCAGGTTCGGGTCAACCTGGTCGGGTTGGCGGGTTGACCCGTTTAACACATTTATACTATATTGTATTTTTTATAATATATTTTATGTCATAAACTAAATAGGGCGTGTATTTTATGTCATGATTATAACTTACAAAGAGAAATTAACATAGATTTTATAATTTAAATATGATAATATTATATATTTATGTTTTTTAAGTAATTTTTAATTTTAATATATTAATTTCAGAATAAAAATTAAAAAATTCAGATTAAACGGGTCGTGTTCGGGTTAACCCACGAAACTTCGGGTCGTGTTCGGTTCATATATATGATATGATTTTCGGGTTCGGGTTCATGTAAAATTTTCGGGTTAGGGTCGGGTTGAACCCGCCAACCCGCGAACACGACCCGTTTAGTACCCCTAGAGTGCTCTTACATATACATCTCGACGACTTACAATTCCATTCTCCATCAGAAAGTATTTATAGTTTTTTAAAAATAGCTACTACTCGAAGAATCTATTCACACTTATTCAACTCCCCATTTCATACCTCAAAAGGTCCCCCACACATCTATTTATTATGGAAGATATATTCTCGAAATTTTGTCACTCAATATAAAGTTACCCACCCACTTATCTTGCAAAAAGTAAACCTATGAAACACCGCACACTATTATTACAACCACACAAACAAACCAATGACCCGTTTTGTTAGAAAAATGAAAATTATAGGATCAGAATTTATTCATCATTTCCTCATTTGGGAGATTGCCCTCATTATCACAGTATCAATCATTTAGCCGTTAGGAATTTTTTTTTCCAGCCATGTACCCTTTTTATCTTTCCTTGTATCCTATTTATTGGGTCTTTTTGGTTCATTGTAAAATACACAGAAATATAAAAACAAGTTTTTTCCTCCAATCTTTAAAACATGGTATCAGAGCAGGTCTGTATCGATTCAAGGAACTGCTCATCATCTACCTCTTTACTCAAAACAACCAAAGCCGAGTCCGCCATGTCTTCCGACGGCGACCCAACCGTTCAAAACAACAGCGATCTTTCAATACAGTTAGCCAATCTTCTCAATGGTCTCCAATCATCCCAAAACCAAAACACCAAACACAATCTGTCAGATAGCCTCAAGATCAGCCTTAAACTTAACAACCAAAATTATGCCCCATGGGCTCGTATGATCCGAGTAGCAATCGGAGGTAAGTCAAAAACTCTACTTGGTCATTTGTCATGAAATCCGACACCACCCAAACCGACCAAAGACGGGTATGAGCAATGGGAACAAGACGACCTCGTAGTGTTTTCATGGCTAATACAAAATATTGAACTGACGACCGAGTTTCCCACTGCCAAAGCGTTGTGGGATGCACTCATAACCACGTACAGCAGTGGTAAAGATAAACTCCAAACCTTTGATTTACATGTCAAAGCGAATGGAATTAAACAAAATGGAACTTCTCTTGAGGAGTTATGGATTCTAATGCAAGGAATATGGGGAGAAATCGATAGAAGAGACCCGAATCCCATGACATCCCCCGCCGATATTACTACTTACAATAAACTGAGAACAGAGCAGAAATTGTTCCAGTTTCTTAACGCAATTGATCGACAATACGACACTATCAAGAGAGAGATCCTTAGAATGGATCCGCTTCCCTCGGCAGAAGAAGCATATGCGGCTGTCCGAAAGGAAACCGCACACCAAAACATCCTTGGGGCTACCACCGGAACTCAGTCAGGAATTGGAGCAGGGCTAGCCACTACTCGACCCGACAACAGTGACAAAGCCCTAGGATTTGCGGCCAGGGGACAGGGGCGCCGCTTAGATTCTTCCTTCAAACCCAAGATCGATAAATCCAACCTTAAGTGTGATCATTGCAGAATGATGAGGCATACCAAAGACCAATGCTTCAGAATTGTTGGCTACCCTGAATGGTGGAGCGATGGACACAAGAAAGGTACAAAAGACGGAGGGAAAGCAGCAGTCGCCACCAACCGTACCGAAAATTCCGGCAGAAGCGGCGAGCAAAGTAGTGGGGGATTCGGTGGTGTTGCCTTCGCCGGAGAACCAGAGCTCGATGGAGGAGGTAATGGGTCTGAGAGACTACTCTCAAATCCCCCTTTTTTAAACCCTAGATATTTTTGTTATGAATTATTATTTACTTAAAGAACCCCTCAAGAATCTGTTTTGTATGATACTGGTCAAAAGTTAGAACCATCAATTTTAGACAAAACTAATAATAACGATTTTGTTAAACAAAATAATAATAAAACTCAAAACCTTTTTAGGAAAAATAACAATAATATTAATAAAAGTAAAAAATCTAAATGTTTAAAAGGGGGAGGACATGCTTCGGAATCCCAAGCCAATATAGCTAAAACTTGTGAAATATCGGATGAATCCTGGATATTTGATTGTGGTGCGACTGACACCATGACATAAGATTCATCTGACATTATAAATAAAATTACGCCTAGGATTGACCATATCAAAACCGCTAATGGGGGGTTGTTCCTGTCAAAGGAGGAGGAACTATTGAAATATCTCCTACTTTAAAACTTGCAAATTGTCTGTATGTCCGTCCTTGTCACATAAGCTGTTGTCCATTAGTCACGTTACAAAAGAGTTAAATTGTACCGTCTTGATGCATCCAACCTTTTGTATTCTCCGGGATATTAGGACGGGAATGATCATTAGGGTGGCACTGAACGATTAGGATTGTACTATGTGGATGAAGTGACTCAACCGGGAAGTGTGATGCTTGCTCATGGGACAACAAATAGGGAAGCTTGGCTATGGCATAGAAGATTAGGACACCCGTCTATTGGCTATTTACGTCTTTTATTTCCAAAACTTTTTCCTTCCAATAATAATTTCCATTGCGAGACTTGTGTTTTAGCTAAAAGTCATAGACAGACTTATAAATTAAATAACACCAAAGTTGTGTCACCATTTTCTCTCGTTCACTCCGATGTTTGGGCACCCGCTGAAGTTAGGGGGACAAAACTTTCGTTTTTTTGTACTTTTATTGACGATTGCACTCGTATGACATGGATTTTTTTTAAATGAAGTTTTCGAGAAATTTAGGATATTTTATGCCATGACACAAACTCAGTTTAAGACTAATATTCAAATACTTTGATCCGATAATGGAGGAGAGTATGTCAACAATTCCATGAAACAATTTTGTCAAAACAAAGGCATTATTCACCAAAAAACGTGCCCATATACACCCGAACAAAATGGCACTGTCGAACGAAAAAATCGGATCCTCTTAGAAATAACACGAGCTCTATTACTTGAGTCGAGGGCTCCTACATTTTTTTGGCCTGAAGCAGCTTCCACTGCAACTTATTTGATCAACCGTCTCCCAACTAAAGCCCTTGATTCGAAAACTCCCATCCAAGCTTTGTCCGAATTTACTAAAATTCCTCCACCTCTCACATTACAACCACGGGTCTTCGGATGCACTGTTTATGCCCATATACCTAAACATGACCGAGGCAAACTCGGTCCGTGTGCTGAGAAGTGTGTATTTGTTGGCTATGGTGTCGATCAAAAGGGATATCGATGCTACAATCCAAAACGACGACATATGTACACTACCCTTAATTCTGACTTTCTTGAAACCGAATATTTATATACCTCCCAGCACAGTGGTCAGGGGGAGAAAGCATATAACACACTGAGCTGGCTAAAATGGACTCCTTTTTCAGAAGATATCAGTCACAATAACCGGGATGAGTCACTTGCTTCCTCACAATCTGATGATCCTACTGTTAGTGCCATTAACCAAGATTCTCCTAGTCCAAATATTAAGGTAAGTCACTCTGAGTTAAAAGAAACTCAAAATACTGAAACTGACAACAATGAGATTGCATTAGAACAGAATTTGCAAGAGAACCAATACATGAACAAGAATAACCAATACAAGAACAGGAGGTACAAGATATGGAAGAAGAAGAAACAACAGGAAGATACGTCCTACCTCCAAGAGATAATAGGGGGATCCCTCCAAAACGATACTCTCCAGAAAAAAAAAAAACAAAGTCGTCTAGATATCCCATGGCGAATATTGCCAATGGTAACTTATCCAAGGAAGCCAAAGCCTTCACCGCTTCCTTGTATAATGATCAACTTCCAACCTCCGTAGAACAAGCCTTGGATTCTAAAAATTGGAGAGACGCTATGGAAACAGAAATGAAGGCACTCAAAAGGAATGATACATGGTAAAAATGTGTTCTTCCTTTAGGAAAGAAACCAGTAGGGTGTCGTTGGGTCTTTACAATCAAACACAAACCTGATGGGACCATTGAAAGATATAAAGCTCGTCTTGTAGCTAAAGGTTACACCCAAACATATGGGATTGTCTATTCTGAAACTTTTTCCCCAGTTGCTAAGATTGACACTATCTGCATACTATTTTCCATCGCTGCAAACGAAGGGTGGCCAATTCAACAATTTGACGTTACAAATGCATTCCTACATGGAGAACTAAAAGAAGAAGTTTACATGGAGGCTCCCCCAGGATTTGAGGAGGACTTTAAAGCTAAGGAAGTGTGTAGGCTAAAAAGGACTCTTTACGGTCTTAAACAATCTCCTCGGGCCTGGTCTGGCAGGTTTACATTGGCATGAAAGGATATGGCTTCCGGCAAAGCAATTCTGATCACACGCTATTCCGTAAACAAACAGGTAAATTTGTAACTTGTTTAATTATATATGTTGATGATATGATTATTACAGGTAAAGATGAAGAAGAAATAAAGAAGTTAAAGAAAATCTCTTCACCGAATTCGAAATGAAAGATTTAGGAAGACTTAAATACTTTCTTGGAATTGAAGTTCTCAGATCTCAGCAAGGGATATTCATATGCAAGAAGAAATATATCCTAGATCTCCTAGCTGAGATAGGGATGATTGACTGCAAACCAGTTGATACTCATATGATGACCAACCAAAAACTTCGCATAGAAGAAGGAAAAGAGTTGGCGGACAAGGAAAAATATCAACGATTAGTAGGCAAACTTATATATCTTTCACATACCCGCCCAGACATTGCATATGCAGTGGGAGTAGTCAGTCAATTCATGCACCGACCTCAAGTAAGTCACATGGATGCAGTTTTAAGGATCATAAAGTACCTCAAAGGGACTGTAGGCCATGGTATTTTGTTTAAGCCAAATAAACATCTGAAGATTCAGGCCTATATAGACGCAGACTTGGCAGGGAATAAAGATTGTCACACCCCGACCCGCAGCGGAAAAGGTGATCGGGGCATAATTGGGTTATCATCAAAGCTCATGACATTTATTATAACGTTTCATATTCATTATTACAATTTAAATGAAAACATACAATCATAATTATATCATGTCCTAAACATCATTCTAGACTTCATTGTTTTCTTCTAAGGCATTTCCTATGTTTTTCCTTGCCTGTATCATGTGTAAAAATGGTTTTTGGATCAACAAAAAGTTGGCGAGTGAATCCTATGAAAAACATTTGAACAAGTTTATTGAATTGATTATAAAATAAAGTGCACAACCACATATGAGTAAAAATATAGATGTAAACTTATTCACCAATCATTTAATATTAAATAATGCACACAAGTACAATAATGGATCGTTTTGAGGCACGCGTTGCTCAACTCGTCTCCCACGAGGAACCGATGGACCTAATGAATGATTTGCAAATAACTTGACAATATGAAATACATAACTACAAACAATATATACATTCTACGTTTAGATCACAATATGGTATGGCACAAGTTTAAATAAACGAGTTAATTTTAATGACACATGACACACCCCAAAACGTGTAATTAAAAAGGGGAGTTGTAAGATTCACTCACATTGGGTGCGTTCGGTTGATGATGTTGAATGCGCACGAAGTTGGTTTTAACCACGAGTGAAAATAACCTAGATAATGGCATAATGGTTCGGTAAGTAAGCGGATTTTATTAATCAATTTTAGTAGGATTGTTGGATATATTTTTGTGAGTTTAAGTCTATTTTCTAACCTTAAAAATGTTATTTTTAAGTATTTTTAATGTAAATAAATAAATAAAAGTAATAAAAAAATGTTGATTTTTGACTGTTGACCGTTGACTTGTTGACCGATTTTATTGTGAAATTGTGTGCGCCGGGTGAGGCTCGAACCCGAGACCTCCCGTTCGCGTGCATGCAGCTCTACCAACTGAGCTACGTGTCTAACCCGAAATATTTCTGTTTTTAATTATATTTATACACTAATTGAATTAATCCGAAAATCATTTATTTCAAAAACGATTTTAATGACTCGCTCGGTGCTCTCCACAGGTCTCGAACCCGGGACCTGTGGTTTAGGTTAACACACAGTCTAACTTGTTAAATAATCTGATTTTTATTATACTTATATACAAACTAAATAATTTCATTTCTGCGTTATATAAAAAGTTTGATAATTGTCAGGATCGGTGCGGTATTTTGGACTCGAACTCGTGATGTGTGATTTAAACGTTCACACAGTCCACCACTGGACTGTGTGTCTATCTTGGTTATTATTCCGGTTTTTATTAAACTTAACATCTATTTGCAATGAATCCGGTTCAGTTTAAAAAGGAACATTTTTATTAAGGCGAGTGTGCGTGGGACAAGAATCGAACTCGGGACGTATGCGTGTTTATATTTGCACACAGTCCACCGCTGGACTGTGTGTCTAACCCGAGATATATCTTGATTTAAATTAAACTTATATAATACTGAAATCTTCATCTTTTTCGTTAAGCTTCAGCCAGAACTAAAGTCTGACTGGTTCGACGATTTAATCATGTTCTTTTAGTGTGTTGCGATTAATTACAAGTGAGATAAATAAAAAGAATGAGAGATTAAGTGTAAGATATACCGAACAGTGGCTCCTCTGTTTCGCCGGCGAAACTCCGATGACAGCAAGTTATTCCGGCGACGTGTGTCCTGCGGCAAAGGGTCTTCAGGGAGCTTGAGATGAGTGTGGGTGGCTTCGGTATGAGCTCTGGGTGTTTAGTTTTTAGAGTAATGCACAGAGGTGAAAGGGTTCGGTTTTCCGGCGAGTTGCAGAAGTTTTCCGGCGAGTGGAATTACGTTGGGAAAGAGTGTGATTGTGAGCGAAAAAGCTAACAGAGGTTAGAGGGGGTATTTATAGGGCAGAACATTGACGAATTTGGTCCGTTTTCCGTCTTGATTCGTCGGTTAAAAATTTTCCGGCGGTTATAACTTGTGTCGCGGACTGGACATCAGTTATAACTGATGTTGAGGTTAATGTTTACGTTAAGTCATAGATAACCGACGACGTTTGACGAAATCGTCGGATTTTCCGGCGTCAACGGATTTGGGTGCGTCAGTTGACTGTGTTTGATTTCTGTTTCATTATTTGAATTAATTGCCTGGATATATTACTAAAGAATACAAGTGGCGGAGTGGTTTGATGGATGAGTGTTAAGTCATTGTTGACCATGTTGACCCGGCTGACCCGGGTTCGAAACCCGGCAGCCTTGTTTTATTTTTAAACCACTATTTTTAATACTTTTTCGAATATAAATTATATATTCCAATATACTTATTAATTATGTATCGTTTAAAAATAATTTGGGCATTAAATACGCAATGAAAATTTTAACTGATTGTTGGTTAATAAACGGAGCGGGTTTGGTAAATCCGGTTTTCTGACGGATGTTACAGTATCCCCTGATTTTTAGAAATTTCGTCCCGAAATTTAAGTAGTGACATATTTGTCTAAAAAGGATGGTGTTTAGTTTGACATTACATACTTAGAAAAAAAAGTAAGAGTTTAATTTTTTTGTTTGAGGCGGTAACGTCCCTTGTAAGGGTTAAGTACCCTGCTACAGGAATCGCTTTTTGTTGCCTACGGTAAAAATATTGATAAGCGCAGTTGATTCACTAAGTATGATTTCATGCGTAAGAGTTTTGATATGTTTGGAAAGATAGGGTTATATCCTAAAACAAAATTTCTAATACTACAACCTACATGGAACTTCTCATAACCGCCTAACAATGCCTCTGATCCTTGGACAAGAATACTTATATATAGGAAGTACCAGCGGCGTATCCACCATACTCTTGTCAAATTTTCATTGGTTTTATCAGTAAGTTATAATTGGTTCTATGATGTGACTCTAGAACATAAATAAACACCACAACCAATGTACCAAGAAATTACTAAATCCTACATAGAACTTCTCATAACCGCCTGACAATGCCTCTGATCCTTTGACAAGAATACTTATATATAGGAAGTACCAGCGGCGTATCCACCATATTCTTGTCAAATTTTCATTGGTTTTATCAGTAAGTTATGATTGGTTCTATGATGTAACTCTAGAACATAAATAAACATAACAACCAATATCTGAGTCCAAATTCTGATAGCATACATGTTTGAATGGTGACAGTTCCTCTCTCGTTTGTTATGATGGAGAGGTTAGTTTATGTAGAAATATAATACAATCCAATTTCTTTAAATGATAAGATGATATGAATGTTAGAATCAGTGAATGTAACACAAATTTCAACCAAGACAATACTAAATCCTATATGGAACTTCTCATAACCGCCTGATAATGCCTCTGATCCTTTGGCAAGAATACTTATATATAGGAAGTACCAGCGGCGTATCCACCATATTCTCGTCAAATTTTCATTGGTTTTATCAGTAAATTATGATTAGTCCTATGTGACTCTAAAACATAAACAAACACAACAACCAAAGCTTGAGTCTAAATTCTGATAGTATACATGTTTGAATGATGACAGTACCTCTCTCGTTTGTTATGATGGAGAGGTTAGTCTATGTAGAAAATGGAACACAATCCAATTTCTTTAAATAATGAGATGATATGAATGCGAAATCAGGGAGTATAACACAAACTTCAACCAAAACAATACTAAATCCTACATGGAACTTCTCATAACCGCCTCATAATGCCTCTGATCCTTTGGCAAGAATACTTATATATAGGAAGTACCAGCGGGGTATCCACCATATTCTCGTCAAATTTTCATTGACTTTATCCGCAAGTTATGATTAGTTCTATGTGACTCTACAACAAACACAACAACCAAAACTTTAGTCTTAATTCTGATAGTATCCATGTTTGAATGATGACAATACATCTCTCGTTTGTTGTGATGGAGAGGTTAGTCATTGTGGAAGTGAGACATAGCTCAACTTCTTTAAATGATGAAATTGAAATACGCTGAAATGTATGATGAACAAACTTTGACCAAAACATACTAAATCCTACATGGAACTTCTCATAAACCGCCTGATAATGCCTCTGATCCTTTGACAAGAATACTTATATATAGGAAGTACCAGCGGCGTATCCACCATATTCTTGTCAAATTTTCATTGGCTTTATCCGTAAGTTATGATTAGTTCTATGTGACTTTAAACATAAATAAACTGAAATAGTAATTCGCATTAGGATCCTTGGATAAGATTCCAATTTATAACTGGGATACGGGGGAATTGAGATAACATAAAGAAAAACATAAAAACTAAGCGGTTGGAGTTGAATCTTGATTTTCGGTGAAGGGAACTAGTTGGGTGGTTTCATTTGGGCCGTCATTATCTTCAACAGGGTTGGCGTTGATGTTGAAAACTCTTCCTCTTGCTGGTGGCCTAGTGATTGGGTTTTCCTGATTTACTTGGTTAACTGGGTTTGATTGAGCTTGAGCGTTTATGATGTTAACCAATCGAGGGCACGTGTTTCTAAAGTGGGTAGGGTCGCCATAATTAAAACAAGCTCGAACATATGGGAACATGGGGTATTGGGGTTGTTGATAGGTTTGGATCATGTTTTGAGGAGGGGGTGAGATTTGGTTTTGAGGGGTGCGGCAAACCTTGCTCAAATGACCATAGCGTCCACAATTCACACATAGTCGACAAGGTAAGGTAGATGGATGGTGATAAAAACAGGTGTTACATTGAGGGTGAGGTCCAAGGTATGGTTTCTTATTTGGGTAAGTTGAGTTGGGTGCTACTTGAGTGATTGGAATATCTTGGATGGGTATGGCTTGTGAAATTGGTTGATTACGTTGTGTGACAGCGAAAAGTTGCCCATCTCGTCTTCTCTTAAAAGTGGGTTGAGAAGGGGATTCGGTTCGGGTGGAGTTTGAAGTTTCAGTAGATGCCTTATCCTTCTTCTTCTCCTCCTTGAAGTCTTTGTTCCAGATTCGGTTTTCGGTGAGCTCTGTAGCTAACTCCATTGCTGCTTCCAAAGTTGCAGGCGTGGTTCTTATTACAGAGTCTTGAATTTTTTACGAAAGACCTCGAATGTAGTGCTCGATCAAACGGTAGAGGGGAGTGAACAAGTTGGGAACCATTTGATTTAACTCGAGGAATCTTTTGTTGTATGTGGTGTGGTCGCCTTCCTTTTGCTTCAACGAATAGAACTCATCTTCTAATTTCTTGATTTCGCTCCTGGGCAAAACCGTCTTGTCATGATTTCCTTCAACTCTTCCCAAGTCAAAGTCATAGCATCTTCAACGCCTCGTTTGGCCTTCTCTGTATTCCACCAAGTAAGTGCTATTCCATATAAACGTCCGATAGCATATCGCACTTTGCGATCATCGGGGCAATCGCAATTTAGAAAAGTGTTCTCCATTTCTTCAAACCAATGGAGGAGAGCGGTGACACCTTCAGTCCCTTCGTATTTTGGAGGTTCGCACAATTTGAAATGCTTGTAGGTGCATTTGGTGGTATTTGGGGGAGGGTTGATAACGTTTTGATTTTCCTGGTTGACAGGATTAGCGGTAAGTGCTTGTTGGACTTGGATTACAATGTTGGGTATAACGGCAGCCATTTGTTGAGCGATTAGGGCAGCCATGCGCTCGCGAGCTTTTCCTGCTCTCATCTTCCTACGGGCGAGGCTAGAAGACATCTACAAGGAATACATATCAAGAGTATGAGTTGGATGTTTTTGGGATCATGGGTCGTATTTAGGAATGAACATTCATAAAATAAATATAGAAAAATAAATCTACTACATCCATAGGATGTCTTGGGCTTTGCTCGTCATTGGGCCTTGCATGCCGCCATACTTCACCTTCGTAATCATGTGGGCCCCCATGAATACCGGGTTTTTCATATGGTTCGCATGTGTTAGCCTGGTTACGTACACTAAAACCCGGAGAAAATCGAGAAATATGTAACGTATGGTATTCGGAATGTGCCCAGGTATAGACACGGTGACACCTCAAAGTGGGGTTAGTTCGAACGACGTTTGGTGTGGCATGCTTTGGCCTAATAGGTCCTTCGTACTCTCATCGTTAGTCCCCAGGTAGGCAAACTGGTCCGTTATATTGGATTTATACGAATGCCAACCTAGACAGGACGTTCCGACTACCGGTACTTTTACCCTTCCAGTTACTACATGCCCGTCGCAGAACTTACTTTGATGAGATTTGAAAATTGCGACAAAATCTTTGAATAACAAAAGTATGAAGATGATTTGAATATATGAACATTGAAATATGTATGATGAATGTGTATGTAAGTATGTATGTTTGACTGTAAGTATAAACAAATATGAAACAAACAAATATCATAAGTTTGCATGTAACCACACAAACAATTAAAATCTAGTCAACTATAGTATAGGCTCTAAGGGTCTAATAACCTATCCTATATCCCTATAGTCATGGCTCTGATACAAATCTGTCACACCCCGACCCGCAGCGGAAAAGGTGATCGGGGCATAATTGGGTTATCATCAAAGCTCATGACATTTATTATAACGTTTCATATTCATTATTACAATTTAAATGGAAACATACAATCATAATTATATCATGTCCTAAACATCATTCTAGACTTCATTGTTTTCTTCTAAGGCATTTCCTATGTTTTTCCTTGCCTGTATCATGTGTAAAAATGGTTTTTTGGATCAACAAAAAGTTGGCGAGTGAATCCTATGAAAAACATTTGAACAAGTTTATTGAATTGATTATAAAATAAAGTGCACAACCACATATGAGTAAAAATATAGATGTAAACTTATTCACCAATCATTTAATATTAAATAATGCACACAAGTACAATAATGGATCGTTTTGAGGCACGCGTTGCTCAACTCGTCTCCCACGAGGAACCGATGGACCTAATGAATGATTTGCAAATAACTTGACAATATGAAATACATAACTACAAACAATATATACATTCTACGTTTAGATCACAATATGGTATGGCACAAGTTTAAATAAACGAGTTAATTTTAATGACACATGACACACCCCAAAACGTGTAATTAAAAAGGGGAGTTGTAAGATTCACTCACATTGGGTGCGTTCGGTTGATGATGTTGAATGCGCACGAAGTTGGTTTTAACCACGAGTGAAACTAACCTAGATAATGGCATAATGGTTCGGTAAGTAAGCGGATTTTATTAATCAATTTTAGTAGGATTGTTGGATATATTTTTGTGAGTTTAAGGCTATTTTCTAACCTTAAAAATGTTATTTTTAAGTATTTTTAATGTAAATAAATAATAAAGGTAATAAAAAAAAGTTGATTTTTGACTGTTGACCTGTTGACCGTTGACTTGTTGACCGATTTTATTGTGAAATTGTGTGCGCCGGGTGAGGCTCGAACCCGAGACCTCCCGTTCGCGTGCACGCTGCTCTACCAACTGAGCTACGTGTCTAACCCGAAATATTTCTGTTTTTAATTATATTTATACACTAATTGAATTAATCTGAAAATCATTTATTTCAAAAACGATTTTAATGACTCGCTCGGTGCTCTCCACAGGTCTCGAACCCGGGACCTGTGGTTTAGGTTAACACACAGTCCACCACTGGACTGTGTGTCTAACTTGTTAAATAATCTGATTTCAGTTATACTTATATACAAACTAAATAATTTCATTTCTGCCTTATATAAAAAGTTTGATAATTGTCAGGATCGGTGCGGTAGTTTGGACTCGAACTCGTGACGTGTGATTTAAACGTTCACACAGTCCACCACTGGACTGTGTGTCTATCGTGGTTATTATTCCGGTTTTTATTAAACTTAACATCTATTTGCAATGAATCCGATTCAGTTTAAAAAGGAACATTTTTATTAAGGCGAGTGTGCGTGGGACAAGAATCGAACTCGGGACGTATGCGTGTTTATATTTGCACACAGTCCACCGCTGGTTTGTGTGTCTAACCGGAGATATATCTTGATTTAAATTAAACTTATATAATACTGAAATCTTCATCTTCTTCGTTAAGCTTCAGCCAGAACTAAAGTCCGACTGGTTCGACGATTTAATCATGTTCTTTTAGTGTGTTGCGATTAATTACATGTGAGATAAATAAAAAGAATGAGAGATTAAGTGTAAGATATACCGAACAGTGGCTCTTCTGTTTCGCCGGCGAAACTCCGATGACAACAAGTTATTCCGGCGACGTGTGTCCTGCGGCAGAGGGTCTTCAGGGAGCTTGAGATGAGTGTGGGTGGCTTCGGTATGAGCTCTGGGTGTTTAGTTTTTAGAGTAATGCACAGAGGTGAAAGGGTTCGGTTTTCCGGCGAGTTGCAGAAGTTTTCCGGCGAGTGGAATTACGTCGGGAAAGAGTGTGATTGTGAGCGAAAAAGCTAACAGAGGTTAGAGGGGTATTTATAGGGCAGACCATTGACGAATTTGGTCCGTTTTCCGTCTTGATTCGTCGGTTAAAAATTTTCCGGCGGCTATAACTTGTGTCGCGGAGTGGACATCAGTTATAACCGATGTTGAGGTTAATGTTTATGTTAAGTCATAGATAACCGACGACGTTTGACGAAATCGTCGGATTTTCCGGCGTCAACGGATTTGGGCGCGTCAGTTGACTGGGTTTGATTTATGTTTCATTATTTGAATTAATTGCCTGGATACATTACTAAAGAATACAAGTGGCGGAGTGGTTTGATGGATGAGTGTTAAGTCATTGTTGACCATGTTGACCCGGCTGACCCGGGTTCGAAACCCGGCAGCCTTGTTTTATTTTTAAACCACTAGTTTACTTACTTTTTCGAATATAAATTATATATTCCAATATACTTATTAATTATGTATCGTTTAAAAATAATTTGGGCATTAAATACGCAACGAAATTTTTAACTTATTGTTCGGTTAATAAACGGAGCGGGTTTGGTAAATCCGGTTTTTTGACGGATGTTACAAAGATGACCGAAGATCAACTTCAGGGTACTTTACTCTGATTGGTGGAAACTTAGTTACACGGAGAAGCAAAAAACAAAAGGTTGTCGCCTTGTCTAGCGACGAAGCTGAATTCCGAGGCATTGCACGAGGATTAGCAGAAGTTCTTTGGATACACAAACTTTTATCAGAGATTGGGTTCCCCAAACTGAGTCCAGTAAAATCATGTGTGATAACAAAGCCGCCATACAGATTTCAGAAAATCCGGTTCAACACGACCGTACAAAACACGCGATGCGAGCGTGCGAAGTGTAAAGTGAGCCATCAAAGCGCCATATTGCACCCATCGCCCTCGTCCCGGTCCCGTGCCCGGGCAAGGGCGCGTGCGCATGTCGGGTGCTTCGCACCCTCCTGGCTGCCACTGGGTGTGAGTTGTCACACAAGAATACATTCGTGTAGAGAATTCTAATTATAAATCTACAAACGATTTATCTCTCCGCTAATGTGGGACAAGCACAATTACCCACACATTAAGGTTCCAACACATAATTAAACTTATGATCTCTCATTCAATTGCTTTAATCACTAAATAATTATTATATTAATCATTAATATAATATTATTTTTCATTAATTTCCAACAATCCCCCACATGAATGGAGATCAACCCACACACTCAAGTGTCACGATAAAATTTCAGCGGACTAGTAATGCATGATAGGTAGGTTTCCCTTTGAAGCCTCCTTTGTGACGTATACTTAGTCTCCTAGCGATTAGTAGACGCGATGTCCTTGAACCAACGCCTTTTTACGTAGACGTTATTACACATCACGCATTACTCTTCCTGGTCTGGCTAACCCCTCATAGTTGTGTCCGTTATGGTCATGGAACACCATCCTGGTTCTGCGAGAGCTCTAGGAATTGTAGCCCCAATTCCATTCGAAGCGACCCCACTTCTCTCTAACATAGGTGATTTACAAATCATTAAAAGCCATATGCTTAACCTCTCTTGATATCACTGATTTCATGTAGGAATGGACTAGGAAGTTTGTAACTCCCTTTTGTAAATTGAGGTACTCCCCCACAGTGACCTTAGCTCGTACAGTTAGGTGGTCCTATTGAGCCTAGATCATGGGATCTCCAATCTTCTAGGATAGGTTTTCCGTTGTACAAACTTACTCCAAGGGCTTTAGTCCCATTCCCATCGACGACTTATGTACTACCTCTCTCCTTAAGCCTTTTGTAAGCGGATCCGCAATGTTATCCTTTGACTTCACATAGTCAATCGTGATAACTCCAGTTGAGAGTAGTTGTCGTATCGTGTTATGCCGACGTCGTATGTGCGTTGATCTGCCATTATACATTGCATTTTGAGCTCTACCAATAGCTGATTGGCAATCACAATGTATGCAGATGGCCGTCACAGGCTTAGGCCATTTTGGAACATATTTCAAGAATTGACGTAACCATTCTGCCTCTTCTCCAGCTTTATCTAACGCGATAAACTCAGATTCCATCGTGGATCTAGCTATAAGAGTTTGCTTGGACGACTTCCAAGAAATAGGTGCACCTCAAAGGGTAAACACATATCCACTTGTAGATCTAGAATCTTTCTGATCGGATATCCAGTTGGCATCACTGAATCCTTCCACAACTGCTGGATTTTGGCCATAATGTAGTCCATAATTTCTCGTGTATCTCAAATATCTTAATAATCTTGTCATACTCTTCCAATGCTCTGAACTAGGATTACTAGTATATCTACTTAGCCTGCTCACAGCATATGCCAAGTCTGGCCGAGTACATGACATGAGATACATAAGACTGCCAATGATCCTTGAGTATTCCGATTGAGCAACACTCTCGCCTCTGTTTTTTGACAAATGTTGAGAGCTATCAATTGGAGTTTGAGCTACACTCATGTCCTCTGGATTGAACTTCTGAAGGATCTTATCAACATAAAGAGATTGACTTAGCACTAAGCCAGTTTGGGTTCTAATGATCTTTACTCCAAGAATCACATCAGCTAGACCCATATCTTTCATGTCAAATCTTGCTTTCAACATGTCTTTAGTAGATCTGATCATCTTATCATCACTCCCAATGATAAGCATATCATCTACATAAAGGCATAAGATCACATAACCTTTAGAAGTGTCCTTCACATAGACACATTTATCGCATTCATTTATTTTGAAACCATTGTTAAGCATAACTTGGTCAAACTTTTGATGCCATTATTTTGGTGCTTGTTTCAAGCCATATAATGACTTAACGAGTTTACACACTTTGCCCTCTTGGCCAGGAGCAGAGAAACCCTCTGGTTGCTCCATGTAAATCTCTTCCTCTAATTCCCCGTTGAGAAATGCGGTTTTTACATCCATTTGATGTATTTCCAAGTTTCTCAAAGCTGCTATTACAAGCACCAACCTAATAGAGGTTATTCTAGTCACAGGCGAGTATGTGTCAAAATAGTCAAGACCTTCCTTTTGTCTAAACCCTTTGATCACAAGCCTTGCCTTATACTTGCCGACAAAGCCATCCGCTTTCATCTTTTTCTTAAATATCCATCGATATCCAAGTGGCTTGCACCCTGGTGGAAGATCCAATAACTCCCAAGTATGATTCAGCAAGATAGAATCAATTTCACTCTTGATGGCTTCTTTCGATTGAGGTCCATTTGAAGAGGTGACTGCTTCTCGATAGGTTTGAGGCTCACTCTCAACCATGTATGTAAGAAAGTCAGGTCCAATGGATTTCTCAATCCTTTGCCTTTTACTTCTTCTTTGCTCACCCTCTTCAACCTCTGATCGTTCTTGAGTTTCCTCTCGAACAATCTCATCAACCATTGTTGATGAACTTGCATGATTTGAAGAACTCGTATGAGTTTGTACTAACATAGGAAACTCTTCTTCAAAGTAAGTCACATTTCCTGGCCTTGTTTCTATGATAGAGTCCTTGAGCACATCAGGATTCTTAGATTCATATACAAGAAAACGATGTGAACTACCATTTTTGGCATATCCAATGAAAATGCAATCAACAGTTTTGGGCCCTATTCTAAGTGCCTTAGGGGGGTGTAACAATCACCTTGGCCAGGCACCTCCACACTTTCAAGTATTTATAGGATGATTTATGTCCCCACCACAACTCATGAGGTGTTACATCCTTATTCTTGAAATGTATTTTTATTCAACAAAAAATTGGCCGATAAAATGGCCTCCCCCACATGTCCTGGCTCATCCAAGAACTTATCAACATGGCATTCATCATTTCTTTTAATATACGATTCTTTCGTTCCGCAATACCATTTGATTGGGGGTGTATAAGGAGGGGTACATTCGTGTATGATGCCACTTTGTGCACATACTTCCCTAAATGGTGAAACATATTCACCTCCTCTATCACTTCTCACATGCTTTATTTTCTTGTTGAGTTGATTCTCAACTTCAGCTTTATACAAGTTAAACTTGTCAATTGCTTCATCCTTACTCTTAAGTAAGTAAACATAACAATATCTTGTATTGTCATCAATAAAAGTAATAAAATATTTATTACCCCCTCTTGTGAGAATTGATTTTAAGTCACACACATCAGTGTGAATCAGATCAAGGGGTTCAGTTATTCTTTCAACTGATTTGAAGGATGATCTTGTTTGTTTGGCTTTAACACATGTTTTACATTTTGTTTTAGAGTCGATGGCAAAATTTGGTATGTAATCTAATTTAATTAAACGACGCATCGAATTAAAATTTACATGACCAAGACGTCCATGCCAAACATTAGGAGACTCAATCAAGTAAGCAGAAGTACTAGCATTTTTATTCATGTTTTTCTTAACAGCCATTACATTAAGTTTAAACATGCCATTTTGGGCATATCCCTTTCCAACAAACATACCACGCTTACTTAAAACAAACTGGTCACTCTCAAAAACCAAACGAAAACCAAACTTGTTAAGCATCCAACCCGACACAAGACTCTTGCGCAGGTCAGGAACATAAATCACATTCTTCAAATTTTTTTTTCCAGCCATGTTACCCTTTTTATCTTTCCTTGTATCCCTATTTATTGGGTCTTTTTGGTTCATTGTAAAATACACAGAAATATAAAAACAAGTTTTTTCCTCTGATCTTTAAAACACGTTTGACCACTACCAATCGTAAAATGTTTATATTGCTACCTTACTAATTCGTGTTTTTATTAACCTTTTTAACGACATTTAGCTTTTATAACTTAACGAGCTTCAAAAAAAAAAAACAATATCAACTTTCGTAGATTGAATAAAAGCCGTCGCGACAAAGCAAGAATCTGACCAACACACCGGAGATTCTAACCATTTTCTTTACTTTTTGGCGCACCTAAAGGATGTTATCTTCTTATTCTCTACGGAGTATAGTACCACTACTTTCCTACACATAGATTCCACCGTCGCTACTCTATTCAGTCGTCCCATCACAGTAGCTTATTTTCAATTAATAAGGTTTCTTCTCGATTTGTGTGAAGATTTCTATAAATGAGTTGTTCGTCAGCGTTATTAAAATGAGGGAACCCGCTAGCATGTTAAGGGAAAAAGAAACCGCCGCCAACTGCTCTAGAATAGAATAGAGATTGCTAAAGTACCATGAACCGCCATACGGTCTAGATTTTGTTTCTTATTGATCCATCAGTGGCATTTAACATGGCAGCGATTACACTCTTAACCGGCAATATGATACATAATGCAAGGCAAATGGGTTAAAAATGATAGGCTAATTTGACTTTTGACCCATTCAGTTGTTTTAACTAGTAGCCCAGGAAAAGACCATGTTATTGGGGCCGGAAGGGATTATGAGAATAAATAGGATTGAAGTTGACAATTGGCGACGACAAGATTTAAAGGAGTAGCTTGAGAGAAGAAAAAGTATATAAAGAAAAAGGCAGCAGCGATGCCTGAAGATTTACATGGTGATAAGGATAATTTCTTTGTGTCTTTGTGATGGGTAGCTTATTCTAGTGATGACAATTGGAATATTGGACTGATCAGACCCAAAATCAGACCATGATTCGATTTCTGGATAACTATCACAACCTTTCTCCATTAGTTTCACTATGCACACGAGACAACAACACAACCAACCGAAAATATAAAAACAGTAAATCAGAACGAATTTGTTTTTGATTGATTGAAAGAGGGAATAGAAAAACTGTTCTTATTAAACGCTATGAAATTCCTATCACTATGTTTCGGGTTATATGTGTGGGTTGGGTCAAACTAGAACTAAGTGATAACAACTCTATCACGTGCTCATTGAATCTACTATTCAACTCATGTATCTATTTGTCCAATGCAGGTGTAAACAGGTCTACTCGGTAATAATGTTCAAATGCAACATGAAGCTCTTTTTTACGAGGCTGATACCAAGTAGAAGTATATGAAGCGTTCATATCCGGAATTTGTATTTGATGCTTGTTACAAAAATATGTAACTTGTTTAAGTAATGAATCGCATCCACTGTTTCTTAAATTATTTAGACTAACCTTTGTTGCTTAAAATAACTCCATGGCATTAATAATATCTTTGGTTTTCTTTTGAAATGCTTGAGAAAACGTATTAGTTGTTTTTCCCATTACTTCCTTTATCAAGTAAAGAATAAAGACAAACTCAAATGATTGCAAGTGACGCCAGTTGCTTTAGCATCTCCACGTTGAGCAAAAGTAGTATGAGATAAGTCTTCAATTATTCGCACGAAACCAACACGAGTGACATCAAACATCTTAAGCAAACTACAAACAAAGTTAAAATGAGACCCCCAACGTGTATCACCAGCTTTTCTTAATGTCCCAAGTTGATTATGTCCTTTTCCCGATTTGATTTCACCAATTCTAGTAACGTTTCAACCTCATCTGCTTGTGCCTTTTGTAACTCATCATGACACTTACTAGAAAGACAAACCACATTAACTATGTCCACTAAGTTTGTTAAGAATTGGTGTACCGGAATAACTTCCCTTGAAGCACAAACCAAGGCAAGTTGTAACATGTGAACATAAAACAAAAATGTAATAAGCATCAGAGTATTTTAGTCAAACCGAAGAAAGAAAGAAAGAATGAAAGAAAGAGAAAAATAAACAAGTAATTAACATGTGAGCAAAGTAGTGAACATAATACGCATATGGACAATCGTTAAGAACAAATGCTTGTAATATGTTCCATAGCCTACTCATTTTGCTAGCACCATCATAACCTTGCCCACGGATTTTACTAAACCTCAAACTAATACTGCAAAAGTTGTTTCCACAAACTTCTTCTTAGGGTTGTTGATGATGTATCGCTAACGTAAACCAAATCCAAGAACCCTTCTTGTATCATCCCTTCTGCACCAACAAACCTCAAAACTATGGCCATTTGCTCTTTTTTCGACTCATCTCATGACTCATCAGCCATGACACAAAAGCCTAAATCCCCCACTTCACTACGAATATGCTTTTGAACTTTATTTGAAATAATACTAATAATTCTTTTTGAATATCTTCAGAAGTATACTTTAAATTATAAGAAGCGTTCTCTAATATAACCTCTGCAAGTTCATTACTATAAGAAACTAAAAGTTTTAGCAATTCAATAAAATTACATCAATTTTTAGAACTAGAGGATTCATCATGTCGTCCTAAAGCACAAGCTTGGAATGTCAACCAATGTCCAAGAACCCTTCTATGGAATAATCGACACCGTGTCTACGAGCCACCCAATTGCACCATTGCTCAATGCGCTTAAAACAGATGGGAAGCTTGTTTTTGTTGGTGCAGTTTTTGAGACATTTGAGTTAACTGCACTTTTATCCCCAGGTTAGTGTTCTTCATATATTTTCTTAAGCTGGCTGCATTAACCTTAGTCCTTAACCAAAAGGGATATGATTTGCATGGAGGAAAACGGTGGCTGGTACTGGTAGTGCAATGGGAGGGCTGAAAGAGACTCAAGAAATGCAGCAAAACATGGAAAAACTGCAGTTATAGAGCTAATATCCATTGATTATGTGAACACTGCGATGGACCGTATGTTTAAATCTGATGTTAAATACCGATTAGTCATCGATGTAGCCAACTCCCTGAAAGCTCCATAGGTGAAGTTGGTTTGGTATAAATTGTGTTACATTATTTTCATGGCTACACCGCCTAGCTTCGTGGTGTTAATAATTTGTATGTTGTACTCTATGAAATAATTTGTATGTTTCTATTCATATTTAATAAGTAGACAGTTTATTTTACCAAATTAATGTAAACTATTAAAATACTTAAATGAATTGTGCTTAAAGATTTGGTGTTCATACTCGAAAAACTTTTTAATGGCATTTCTTAGAATTGTCGTCTAGCTACCCTAATTTAATGCTATGTTGAGGTACCCATAATCCCATACTATTGCCACAACAACCAAACTTCAATGCACAAAGCCACAAAATCAAGTCAGAGACAAGTTAGCAAGCGGGTGTTTCTTTAGCTCTTAATAGGATTTTTAATGGTTCAGACATCTTACTAGTTCAACACTTAATGATTCAGACTGTTTGTTTCACGAACAAATATCTGAATGGTTCAGGCATTTGCCTCTGAATAGTTAAGCATTATACTTGAGTCTGAATGATTAAGACCTCTAATCTGAATTGGTCAAACATTTGCCTCTGAACGGTTAAACATTATGGCTCTTAATGATTCACACCTCTTTTACTGGTTCAACATTTAATAGTTCAGAACTCTTAATGGTTTAACACTTAACCATTTAAAAGTTGTCAAAGCCCCTAAGTGAACAAGATTGGTATTGGTTTTTGAATACTAACCGCCTAACTGGTATCCCTGCCTTTTAAATTTGGTAGTCCTGATTTTAGTACCCAAATTAGGAAAGGATGAGTTTTTTTTTTGTTTTTGGTATTTTGATTGTGGATATCGGTATTCCAAAATTCAAATCGCCATTCCATATTTCATATCTTCAAGCCGGTTGATCCTAGCCAATATTCAAATTCAATCAATAGTTCCAAATTTCCAATATCCAAAATTCAACTCAGCATCTCAAATCGACACTTTGTTCTTCATCGGTAGCCAAAAGACCCGGTACCAATACCGGTACTAAACGGCCAATTTCGATGCGATATTCGGAATGTGTTTTAACTAATTTTTTGTTTTGATTTTTTTTACTATCGTAAATTCGGTACCAAGCTTGTCCCTACCATGGTTGTTTAGGTATTGGTAACTTGTGATAAACTTTGAGGTTTGTCTCCATATGCATGAATGAGGAGTGGTTCAGACAAGCATGAAGATTAACCAACCGAAACGTGGCGAACTCCACAAAATGAAGAAAAATAAAATGTTTTTCTTTTTACAAATTTTATTCAACAAGCTTATTAAATGATGCATTGCATACAGTTATAAATTAGAGTAAATTAGCTGAACTGTTTATGAGCTATTCAAAAAAATCGGTTTGTTAAGAGTTTAGATCGTGCTGATCCTAAATGAGTTCAAGTGTTAGTTTTACTTAGAGAGCTTAAATAGGCCCACGAGTCTATTATTTGTATCTTTTCCGATAATATTTAACGTACATAAATTCATTATAAAACGAATAATATATCTTATATTATATATAAAAATATACCCATAAACATATATAAAGAGGAAATACATGTTTTTCAATACTAAAGTCAATCAAACATTTTCATTTGGTGTTTTGTTAAGGGCAAATTACATTAATTAGGTGTCTTAATCTTGTGAAATTAGAGTGAGACGTAAAAGTAAATGATACAAATTGTTATAAATCTTAAAGGACAAAGTCGGTTGCGTAAAAGCCACAGACACCCTAACTTTCAACTTTTGTCACAACCACCCTTCACTTTGAAGTTCTACACCAACACCCTCATCTATCAAACTTTAATTACTACCATCACCCCTATACTTTGCTTTTCCACCATCACCTCCTTAGATTTTACGCATTTACGCCACCACCCCTATACTTTACATTTCCACCATCAATCCCTCATCTTTTACACATTCCACCACCACCCCTCTACTTTTACACTTTGCATTTTTACCGTTTGCACTATTACTCCATTTTTACAGTTGCTCAACTTTATAAAATTACAATTGTAACCCCTATACTACTAATCCTACTTTTGCAAATGCATTGCATTGCATTGCATTGTGTTTTACAAAATGTGTTAGTCATTGTGTTTTACGTTTCGTGTCTATCTTTAGGTGTTACACTTTTTTGTAATTGTGCTTTACACTTTTTTGATAATTACACCCCCTAGCTTTTAAGCATTTATGCCACCATCGCTATACTTCACATTTCCACCATCACTCACTCATCTTTTGCACATTTCCTTCACCAACCCTCTACTTTTACACTTTGCATTTTTACCTTTTGCACTATTACTCCATTTTTACATCTGCTCAACTTTAAAAAATTACAATTATAACCCCTAGACTACTATTCCTACTTTTGCAAATGCTATTGCATTGTGTTTTATGAAATGTGTTAGTCATTGTGTTTTACATTTCGTGTCTATCTTTATGTTTTACACTTTTTTTTTGTAATTGTGCTTTACACTTTTTTATAATTATCTTTTACACATTGCGTTTTACGAATCGTGCGTTGTGTTACCACACGTTTCCACCCGTCGCGCGCCGCCGCAACGCGGGGCGGGACAAATACTAACATATATTAAAGTAGGGGTGTGCACGGTTCAGTTCGGTTCGGTTATTAGCATTATTCGTAACCGTAACCGAAGTCATCGGTTAATCAGTTTGGTTAATTCGGTTTATTTGTCGGTTTTTGGTTCGGTTAGGTTAATTTCCTGTTATCAGCCAATTCAAACAAGGGCTAAATTTTTTGTTTAGAAATACATGTAATGGAGGTATAAATACATGAAATTAATGTATAAATAAAGGAAATGGAGGTGTAAATGCATGAAATAGATGTTTAAATACATGAAATGGAGGATTAAATAAATGAAATGAAGTTATAAATTAATGAAATGAATGTATTTTATTACATGAAATGAAAGTATAAACTAGATGCATCACTCGTTTATTATTTTTTTAATAATTAAATTTAAATAAAAAGTTGAGTTTAGTCTTTGTTTTTAACGAACAATGAGATAAAAACCCGGTTACCCAGGGTAATCCAATGGCAAAATGCAACCTCATACACCCGCGACCACAAGAAAACGTTAGGTAACCCAAGTTCACCATCACCAGTTTTGAGAAAAACACGTCATCCGAAAGCCCACTACAATAATACCCCATTGAGATCATATTCGAACTTCAGATCTCTTACCTCAAAACCAGATCTTTTCTTATTGAATCATAGCTTATTGGCTAATTGAGTTTAATCTAAAGGGCTAAATATTTACTTAATGTACTTTTGAACATTTAACACAACTGCCCTACCATTTTTTAATTAATTCACCATTATGACATTTTGGTAGCAGTTAATATTTCCACTACACTCTATTTAATAAACATACACACACCCACAAACTCTTCTTCCCCACACACACCATAATTCTGTCCTCATCCAAAACTCAAAAGCTAACAATGGCGAAATCACCCGAATCTGAACATCCAATCAAAGCCTATGGTTATGCTGCTCGAGACACTTCTGGTGTTCTTTCTCCTCTCACTTTCTCCCGAAGGTACACATTCTTCTTATATAATAATTAAGAAGAATGAGGGCATCTCAGGATGCTTATCCGGTAATTTAGTTAGTAGTTCAAAAAAGACGACGTTCATCAATACATCCAATGCCGATTTTTCGGGGCTAGATATATAGTTTTATGTTATCTGATCTTTGGTTATGAATCATGGTTATATCATCTAGGATATATTAATTGTTGTTAATGATGATTTATAGGGCCACGGGTGATAAAGATGTGAGGTTTAAGGTTTTGTATTGCGGAATCTGCCATTCGGATCTTCACTTTATCAAGAATGAATGGGGTGTGACAACTTATCCCATTACTCCTGGGTATGTTTTAATGGATCTGATTATCGAAAGAATTTTTCATTTCGATTTTCAATTTTGTTGTTGCATTTGAAAATATTATTTGGTACATGCATATTTGACATATGTTATTGGTTGTTTAACTGATTACACACAGATTTCGTTGTTGGCCCAATTGGGCGGTCAACCGACTCAAACCCATGTTAGGGAGGGGCACCTAACTACTCTACCTTAAGTAGAGGTGCATGTATCTGGGTTTTTTTTAATACCCGGGTTCGGGTATTAACAATATCCCAATCAGGATTGGGTCCAGGTATTGGTCAAGAAAACCATCCCTGATGTACTAGGTTCGGGTTTTTTATATCTAGGTATTAAAATAGCCAATTTACGGGTATAAAAAAGAAATATTGGATTATAATAATCCCAACTATTCACCAATATCCACCAAAAGTCCCAACTTCAAAAATAACCACTGACACTCCCAACTATTGACATATCGGACTCCAATGGACCCTAACTGACAGAACCTTAACACCGTTAGTCTTCGGTCGCCGGAAAAACATTTTTGGCCAGAAAACTCATTTTTGGCCGGAATACTCAACATTTTCGCCCCAAACCTCTTTGTAACCTTATTACGGACCTTTAGGAATCTTTTTCTAGTAAAAACCCAATTATTGAAGTCGTCGGAAAACTTCTTTTTTCGTCGAAAAACTTCTTTTTGGCTGGAAAACTTAACTTTTTGGCCGGAAAACTTAACATCATCGTCTCAAACCACTTTGTAACCTTAGATCGGACCTTAAAAACTTATACTGGTAAAGAACAGTTTTCCAGTGACCTGAGACTAACGGCGTTAGGGTTCTGTTAGTCAGGGTCTATTGGTGGCCAATATGTCAATAGTTGGGACTGTCAGTGGTTATTTTTTATATTGTGACTGTTGGCGGCCAACGGCGAATAGTTTGAATTATTAAAATCCAATATTCCAATAAAAAAACCCAATTTCCAGGTAGGGTATTAGAAAACCCTGTACGGGTATTAGAAAACCCGATGTCGTGCCTTTTTTATCTCATATTTTTTTTATGTTTCCAACAACATTTTTGGGTTTATAAACTTTAACTCTTATAACATAAAACTTATAATATATTAGAAACCTAGAAATATTACAAGATTACATATCATAAAATTGCATACATAATCAAGTATCAAAAAACCTGGTGCAGGTATTAAAAAAAACCCGGGTACGGGTATTAACAAAACCCGAGATGCCCGGGTATAAATTGGGTTGAAAAAAAAAAACAGGGTTCGGGTTCTCACAACAAATACCATACCCAGATCCTACGCGGACGAGGGGTAGGGTTGGGTTCGGTTTACAATACCGGTTTTTATAAAACCCGGGTCTGGATTTTTTTCGAGTTCGGGTCTAGGTTCGGGTTTTTTTTGCACCTCTAAGTCCTTAAGTTCCACTAATCTACTTGTGTCACGTCATTTTAGCATCCACTATCCTATTTAGTGGCGCCACTTAGACCGAGTTAACCTCTTTCTTTTTCTTTTCTTACAACTAATATAACACATAAATTAATACATTCCTACAAATAAAAATTAATATAGTCCTATAAATAAAAATTTATACATTCCTAAAAAATTATAAAGTTAAAAAACTAAGTTTTTACAAATAAATTAAGTTTTTGTTTTATAAATATATAAAACATTTAATTTATAGGCTATGTAAAAAATATAAACCCAAACAATATCTTCTTCAACAACCTCCATCTCCACCGAACTCCATCATCTCCCCTTCAACACCTTCTTGCAATCAAATAAATGAATTCTACGAAAATACCTTAACCATCGGCAAGAAGTTAACCCATACCCGCCCACTGCACCATACCCGCCCACTGACCCCTAACACACATACACGCGTGCGCGCACAGATATGTATAATAATTCATAACATTGGAGAGATTTTATCAACTTTAAGGTTTTTTATTTTTTTAATCGCGTGCGCGCACACACATATATAATAATTCATAACATTGGAGAGAAGCTAAAATTTTTTCTCAACTTCAAGGTTTTTTATTTTTATAATAAAACTTTGGATTTTTTTTTCAGTTTTACCACAAAAAATGAATGAGTTTATATTTTTGTTAGTTTTGTTTTGCGTGTTTTTTCGGATTTGGTCGTCACTCGGTTGGTACTTATCACGGTGTTTGGAGTTCACATTTGGTCTCTAATGTTTTTTTTACCGCGTGAGTCACTTGGTGTTAAAAATTCATGTTTTCATTTTACGTTTTTTCTCGGTTTTGATCGTCGTTCGGTTACTACTTAGCATGGTTTACTAGCGCAACACTGTTAGCATAGTTTAACGCCACCTCTTCACAACGCGGGGGAATAAGACTAGTTTCAAAATAATTCATATAAAAATAAGCAAGTTTTCATATCTTTATTAAAGTCATCAGAACTTTCTGTTCCACTAAAGTTGATCAACTTTCATTTTGGTATTCTAGTCTTGTGCAATGTATTATAAATGTTATTTTTTATTAAATTAAGTGACTTATACAATAAAACATTTATGAATCCTAGTTATTAAATTAAGTGACTTATACAATGAAACATTTATGAATCCTAGTTAGCTTTTAGTGATTATGTTCTTTTTAGATTTAACATGATGTAGATACTAATTGTGTAGGGAGAAAAAAACTAAATGGTAGCCAAGGTTCATGATTGTTAAATTTAACTCAAATTGAAAAAAAAACGTAATCCCTAAATAGTATCTAAGATTCATACATAATCTATTTATATCACTTCAATTTTTTTTTTAAAAAATTAACATTTACAAAAATATTTTACGATTGAAACAACAAATATAAGTTGAGTAAAATTATATAGACAAAAAGACTTTTGAGTGACTTTTTAGTAGAATGAATAACAATCATGGTTACAATTGTGTAAAGTATCCCTTTTAAAAAGTAACAATCTTTTGGATCAAACCCTACGGAACCGAATTCATTTTACAATGATGATAATGCAGGCATGAGATAGTGGGCATAGTGACTGAAGTAGGCAGCAAAGTAGAGAAATTCAAAGTTGGTGACAAAGTTGGGGTTGGATGCATAGTGGGATCATGCAACTCATGTGAAAGTTGTGCTAAAGATCTTGAAAGCTACTGTCCAAAACAGATTCTAACTTACGGTTTCATCGACCATGATGGCACACGCACTTACGGTGGGTACTCAGACCACATGGTTGCAGATGAGCATTTCGTTCTGCGTTGGCCCGAGAATTTGCCACTTGATTCTGGTGCACCATTGCTATGCGCTGGTATCACAACCTACAGCCCACTCAGATACTTTGGACTAGACAAACCTGGTGTGAAAGTAGGTGTAGTCGGGCTTGGTGGTCTAGGTCATGCGGCGGCCAAGTTTGCTAAGGCGTTTGGAGCTGAAGTTACGGTCTTCAGTACCACACCGGCTAAAAAGCAAGAAGCACTTGAAGGACTAAAAGCTGATCATTTCATAGTCAGCAAAGACCAAAAACAAATGCAGGTGGGTTGAAGATTTAATAGTTTTCTCTTGATACATGACTTGGAGGAAAATCGGGAAGATATCAGTTTTGACAATAAAATTAACAAAATAGCCTTTTCTTTTTAAATTATCAATGAATCACAAGTGTCTTTTAGCAACAAATTTCAATTTGGCGCAGCAAATCCATACTATTGCGCCAGAGGCAAACAAATTTATAAAAAAATATATTATTTTTTATAAATTATAAAGCGTGACGTTGGTTATTTTAATTAGGGGTCTAATCCGTCAATGATTGGTGACAGACATTCTCCTATAACAGAAGGAAGTTATTCGAAATTAGAAAATAAAAAAGTCAAACGGCTATTTTCATAATTTGAAAAGGTAAAGTTTATTTTGTTAATATTCTCGTCAAAATGTATATTTTCGTTATTCTCCCTTCCTAACTTCTTGAATTTTTAAAAAAAATCTTGGTAATCAGTCTGCGGCGAGCACATTGGATGGAATAATCGACACTGTCTCTGCGAGTCACTCGATTGCACCATTGCTCAATGCGCTTAAACCAGATGGAAAGCTTGTTCTTGTTGGTGCACCAGAGAAACCATTTGATTTAGCCGCATTTTCTTTGATCACGGGTTAGTGTTAATTCTTCATAAATTTTGGTCTATATACATGCATTCTTGAGCTGGCATAATTAACCGAAAGGGGTGGGTCACAGGGAGGAAGTTGGTGGCTGGAAGTGCAACAGGAGGGCTGAAAGAGACTCAAGAAATGCTTGATTTTGCAGCAAAACACGGAATAACTGCAGATATCGAGCTAATTCCCATTGATTATGTGAACACTGCCATGGGCCGTATGTTGAAATCTGACGTTAAATATCGATTTGTCATCGATGTAGCTAACTCCCTGAAAGCTCCATAGATGAAGCCAGTTCAGTAATGTGTTCATCGTGTAGAACATGAGTCGGTTGTAGGACATCCGTTCACAAAATAATAAAATAACAATTTTATTAATCACGATTCTGATTACAATACACAAAATGGCTAGAGCAAAAAAGAAGGAAATACAAAGAAATGTAAACTATAGAAAAACATATTACAAAGAAATAAAGGAACACGAAAACAAATGGGGACTGAGGCACGTGAAGATCACGCTTCCCTTAAAACAGATTTCGGGCCACCCAGGTGCACTCGTCTGCTTCCCAGGGTACAACAGCCTAAGCAGATTGTACTGTCGGGATTAGCCTAGCTCCCGAAAGTATACCTGAAACAAGAGTGCGCAGAGAATCGAATTTAGGGAATTTGTTTGTGTGTGTTGTATCAACCATACGATTTCTGAGTTCTGGTCTCTAAAACAAATCACAAAGCTTTGTATATAACAACTGAACAGAATTTGAAGTGATAAGTCCCTATTGAATACAAAATTCAATAAAAATAACCTCTAGAATTCAATTACACAATGAATTCTGAGACTTAATCACTTGTCAGTTAGGAACTTGAAAAGTCTCTAGCTGACCACACCAAGACCCATCTAAAAAATACTAAAGGCGGCTCCAAGCGGCTCGCGGCGATGCGAGCGTGCGAAGTGCAAAGTGCGCCATCAAAGTGCCATATTGCGCCCATCGCCCTCGTCCCGGTCCCGTGCCCGGGCGCGGGCGCGTGCCCATGTCGGGTGCTTCGCACCCTCCTGGCTGCCACTAGGTGTGAGTTGTCACACAAGAATACATTCGTGTAGAGAATTCTAATTATAAATCTACAAAAGATTTATCTCTCCACTAACGTGGGACAAGCACAATTCCCCACACATTAAGGTTCCAACACATAATTAAACTTATGATCTCTCATTCAATTGCTTTAATCACTAAATAATTATTATATTAATTATTAATATAATATTCTTTTTTATTAATTTCCAACAATCCTCCACATGAATGGAGATCATCCCACACACTCAAGTGTCACGAGAAAATTTCAGCGGTCAAGTAATGCATGATAGGTAGGTTTCCCTTTGAACCCTCCTTTGTGACGTATACTTAGTCTCCTAGCGATTAGTAGACGCGATGTCCTTGAACCAACCCCTTTTTACGTAGACGTTATTACACATCACGCATTACTCTTCCTGGTCTGGCTAACCCCTCATAGTTGTGTCCGTTATGGTCATGGAACACCATCCTGGTTCTGCGAGAGCTCTAGGAATTGTGCCCCCAATTCCATTCGAAGCGACCCCACTTTTCTCTAACATAGGTGATTTACAAATCATTAAAAGCCATATGCTTAACCTTTCTTGATATCACTGATTTCATGTATGAATGGACTAGGAAGTTTGTAACTCCCTTTTGTAAATTGAGGTACTCCCCCACAGTGACCTTAGCTCGTACAGTTAGGTGGTCCTATTGAGCCTAGATCATGGGATCTCCAATCTTCTAGGATAGGTTTTCCGTTGTACAAACTTACTCCAAGGGCTTTAGTCCCATTCCCATCGACGACTTATGTACTACCTCTCTCCTTAAGCCTTTTGTAAGCGGATCCGCAATGTTATCCTTTGACTTCACATAGTCAATCGTGATAACTCCAGTTGAGAGTAGTTGTCGTATTGTGTTATGCCGACGTCGTATGTGCGTTGATCTGCCATTATACATTGCATTTTGAGCTCTACCAATAGCTGATTGGCAATCACAATGTATGCAGATGGCCGTCACAGGCTTAGGCCATCTTGGAACATATTTCAAGAATTGACGTAACCATTCTGCCTCTTCTCCAGCTTTATCTAACGCGATAAACTCAGATTCCATCATGGATCTAGCTATAAGAGTTTGCTTGGACGACTTCCAAGAAATAGGTGCACCTCCAAGGGTAAACACATATCCACTTGTAGATCTAGAATCTTTCTGATCGGATATCCAATTGGCATCACTGAATCCTTCCACAACTGCTGGATTTTGGCCATAATGCAGTCCATAATTTCTCGTGTATCTCAAATATCTTAATAATCTTGTCATACTCTTCCAATGCTCAGAACTAGGATTACTAGTATATCTACTTAACATGCTCACAGTATATGCCAAGTCTGGCCGAGTACATGACATGAGATACATAAGACTGCCAATGATCCTTGAGTATTCCGATTGAGCAACACTCTCGCCTCTATTTTTTGACAAATGTTGAGAGGTATCAATTGGAGTTTGAGCTACACTCGTGTCCTCTGGATTGAACTTCTGAAGGATCTTATCAACATAAAGAGATTGACTTAGCACCAAGCCAGTTTGGGTTCTAATGATCTTTACTCCAAGAATCACATCAGCTAGACCCATATCTTTCATGTCAAATCTCGCTTTCAACATGTCTTTAGTAGATCTGATCATCTTATCATCACTCCCAATGATAAAAGCATATCATCTACATAAAGGCATAAGATCACATAACCTTTAGAAGTGTCCTTCACATAGACACATTTATCGCATTCATTTATTTTGAAACCATTGTTAAGCATAACTTGGTCAAACTTTTGATGCCATTGTTTTGGAGCTTGCTTCAAGCCATATAATGACTTGACGAGTTTACACACTTTGCCCTCTTGGCCAGGAGCAGAGAAACCCTCTGGTTGCTCCATGTAAATCTCTTCCTCTAATTCCCCGTTGAGAAATGCGGTTTTTACATCCATTTGATGTATTTCCAAGTTTCTCAAAGCTGCTATTGTAAGCACTAACCTAATAGAGGTTATTCTAGTCACAGGCGAGTATGTGTCAAAATAGTCAAGACCTTCCTTTTGTCTAAACCCTTTGATCACAAGCCTTGCCTTATACTTGCCGACAAAGCCATCCCCTTTCATCTTTTTCTTAAATATCCATCGATATCCAAGTGGCTTGCACCTGGTGGAAGATCCACTAACTCCCAAGTATGATTCTGCAAGATAGAATCAATTTCACTCTTGATGGCTTCTTTCAATTGAGGTCCATCTGAAGAGGTGACTGCTTCTCGATAGGTTTGAGGCTCACTCTCAACCATGTATGTAAGAAAGTCAGGTCCAATGGATTTCTCAATCCTTTGCCTTTTACTTCTTCTTTGCTCACCCTCTTCAACCTCTGATCGTTCTTGAGTTTCCTCTCGAACAATGTCATCAACCATTGTTGATGAACTTGCATGATTTGAAGAACTCGTATGAGTTTGTACTAACATAGGAAACTCTTCTTCAAAGTAAGTCACATTTCCTGGCCTTGTTTCTATGATAGAGTCCTTGTGCACATCAGGATTCTTAGATTCATATACAAGAAAACGATATGAACTACCATTTTTGGCATATCCAATGAAAATGCAATCAACAGTTTTGGGCCCTATTCTAAGTGCCTTAGGGGTTGTAACAATCACCTTGGCCAGGCACCCCCACACTTTCAAGTATTTATAGGATGATTTATGTCCCCACCACAACTCAGGTGTTACATCCTTATTCTTGAAAGGTATTTTTATTCAACAAAAAATTGGCCGATAAAATGGCCTCCCCCACATGTCCTGGATCATCCAAGAACTTATCAACATGGCATTCATCATTTATTTTAATGTACGATTCTTTTGTTCCGCAATACCATTTGATTGGGGTGTATAAGGAGGGGTACATTCGTGTATGATGCCACTTTGTGCACATACTTCCCCAAATGGTGAAACATATTCACCTCCTCTATCACTTCTCACACGCTTTATTTTCTTGTTGAGTTGATTCTCAACTTCAGCTTTATACAAGTTAAACTTGTCAATTGCTTCATCCTTACTCTTAAGTAAGTAAACATAACAATATCTTGTATTGTCATCAATAAAAGTAATAAAATATTTATTACCGCCTCTTGTGGGAATTGATTTTAAGTCACACACATCAGTGTGAATCAGATCAAGGGGTTCAGTTATTCTTTCAACTGATTTGAAGGATGATCTTGTTTGTTTGGCTTTAACACATGTTTTACATTTTGTTTTAGAGTCGATGGCAAAATTTGGTATGTAATCTAATTTAATTAAACGACGCATCGAATTAAAATTTACATGACCAAGACGTCCATGCCAAACATTAGGAGACTCAACCAAGTAAGCATAAGTACTAGCATTTTTATTCATGTTTTTCTTAACAGCCATTACATTAAGTTTAAACATGCCATTTTGGGCATATCCTTTTCCAACAAACATACCACGCTTACTTAAAACAAACTGGTCACTCTCAAAAACCAAACGAAAACCAAACTTGTTAAGCATCCAACCCGACACAAGACGCTTGCGCAGGTCAGGAACATAAAGCACGTTCTTCAAAGTGAGCTCTTTCCCAGAAGTCCACTTTAAAATCACATCACCTTCTCCCTTGATATCAGCTGTAGCAGCATTTCCCATGTACAGATTATCTTCCCCCACCACCCCTTTAAACGTATTAAAGAAGCTCTTGTCTGGGCACACATGGCGGGTTGCCCCAGTATCAACCCACCACCCTTTTGGCTCATTACCCACCAAGTTTACCTCCTCCATCATGGCAGTGAGGTCTGAAATCATGGCCACTAATGGCATATCATCATCAACCATAAGAGCCTTGTCACGTTTAGGCTCTTTGCATTGGTCAGTACGGTGACCAGTTTGTCCACAATTGTAACACTTCCCTTTAAAGGGACCAACCTTCTTCTTCACACCACCTTTCTTTGGCTCAAGGTCAACACCTTTGTTCTTTCCCTTGCCATTGAACTTGTGGCCTTTGTTACCCTTGTGACCCCTTGAGGATTGACCATATTCCACAAGGTTTGCTTTTGCTGAAGCTTCAACTTGACTTCCTTTGTGTGACAGCCTATTGTCTTCCTCAATACGAAGACGAACCACAAGGTCTTCAATTGTCATTTCCTTTCGCTTATGCTTAAGGTAGTTCTTGAAGTCCACCAAACTAGGAGACAACTTTTCAACAATTGCTGCCACTTGGAATGTTTCACTAAGATTCATTCCTTAGACAAAATGTCACTAAGAATAATCTGCAATTCTTGAACTTGACTCATAACAGTTTTTGAGTCAATCATTTTATAGTCCAAAAATCTTGCCACAACAAACTCTTAGTACCCGCATCCTCAGTCTTGTATTTGCGTTCCAATGACTCTCATAATTCTTTGACAATTGGAACCTTGAAATACACATTATATAATGCATCTGAGAGGCCATTCAACACATAGTTGCGGCATAGGTACTCAGAATGTTTCCATGCATCAACTGCACTCACAGATTGGGCATCACTGGTCCCTTCTACAAGAATAGGAGGGGTCTCAGTTAAGAACCTTGCAAGGTTCAAGGTGGTCAGATGAAACAACATTTTCTGTTGCCACCTCTTAAAGTTCAAGCCAGTGAACTTTTCTGGCTTCTCAGCATGATTAGCCACAGCTTGGGCTGCTTGGGTACCAACTAATAGTCCCATGGTGGTGGATGTGGATCCAACAGTGGTTGATGTGGTTGCTTGAACAGTGGCCATTTCTGAAACAGGATACAAAAAATTAGTGAAGGCAGAAATAAATTGGTTTACATAAACCAATGCAAACTACAAAAGTTTGCTAATAAAAAAAACAGTTTATAAAAACTTTTAAAAACCAAAATAGTGAACGGGTTTTTAAAATCTATTTTAAGCTTGTAGGACATCCGTTCACAAAATAAATAAAATAACAATTTTATTAATCACGATTCTGATTACAATACACAAAATGGCTAGAGCCAAAAAGAAGGAAATACAAAGAAATGTAAACTATAGAAAAACAGATTACAAAGAAATAAAGGAACACGAAAACAAATGGGGACTGAGGCACGTGAAGATCATGCTTCCCTTAAAACGGATTTCGGGCCACCCAGGTGAACCCGTCTGCTTCCAAGGGTACAACAGCCTAAGCAGATTGTACTGTCGGAATTAGCCTAGCACCCGAAAGTATACCTGAAACAAGAGTGCGCAGAGAATCGAGTTTGATTGTGCATATATATATTTTTTTGTAATAATATGGTATATAATAGTAGTTTGTGTTTAAAAAGATGATGAAAGCTTATAAAAAGTTAACAGTTGTCGAATTCCAATTTTTACCTCTCCTAGCCACAACTTTCAGTTTTACAAGATTATATCTACTCAATTTTACAAGATTATATATACAAATGAAAAAAAACGTTGTGGCAGAAAACAATTATTTTATGAAATAGGAAAAGACTCAAAAAGAGTCCAAAGAATCAAGAGTCAAATATACTAGATTACAATCTAAAATATTATACGAATTAAATTAGTAAAATATGTTTTAATTTAAAATTTTAAATATGCAGGAATATAAAAGAAAAAAGAGTAAAATGAAAATCAAAACTCTTAAATACATAATATTAGTAGTCTTCATGAAAACACTTATTTTGTCATTTAGCGGCCCGATTGTTCCAGAAAATCACAAGTAAACAAATTTTGAGTTAATTCACCATGATTTAACAAGAAAACAATTAAAAACGGGGTTACAAATTATGTAGATTATATGTATAATTGTACGCACATCATATACACACACTAAAGGGGAGCACGCACGATGCTATGGGAAAAACAGACTCTAGTAATCATGTAACATGTTATTTTATTTTTTTGATTTAAAAAGCTATAGCAATACTATACTCAAATTAAAGAGAATAAAATGTTTGTTTTTTTTATTTTTAATACTACGTGTGAAAAAAGTTATGACCGTTCAAATATTAGTTGTTAAACTCTATACAAAGAGATATTTGAGGGCTCTAACCTATAGCGCCATCCAAAAAGTTTACGAGGCCCATGAAGAAATACACGGTTTTCTCATGATGCTTGGTAGCCTTGATTGCATGCATTGGGAGTGGGTAGTCTGTCCAACTGCTTGGAGAAGCCAACCTCACTAGGGGCGATCACCTAGGTCCCACCTAATACTTCAAGGAGTCGGTGTCACAAGATCTCTGGATTTGGCATGCGTTCTTTGGTATGGTCGACGCAAACAGTGATATAGTTGTTTTAAAATCATCAAATGTGTTCGGCAACATCCACGACGAGGTTGCACATGGTCATCGTTTAATGCAAATGATGTCAAGTACAAGTAGCGATATTATCTTGTCGACGATATTTATCCGTAGTGGCCCACATTGGTGAAAACTCTAGCATGCCATGATGATGATGATGATAAACGTTTGTATTACAAGAGAAGACATAAGTGGCAAGAAAAGATATAAAATGGGCATTCGGGGTTTTAAAGAAGCGATGAACTATCATTGTCCAACCGACATATATGCCATATAAGAGATAATTAAGGAACATAATGCATACATGCATTATCTTACATAATATGATCTTGGAGGACTCAGGTAGAGCCATTTGTGTTGATCATGATGATTTCGTCCAATCACTGAATCTTTAAACAGATTTGATGGAACATCTATGGTTAAATTGCTCAAACGATGACCAGGATTATGATGACGAGTAGAATAATTATAATTTTTAGTGATTTTTTTAATGTATGTTTGACATGAATAGAATTTAGTATGCTTTTTTATTTTTAGTTTTATTGGTTTTATTATAATTATTTTTGCTTGTTTTACAAATACTAAAATTAAATTATATTAAATAAAAATAAATGGTTGGGAAATAATTAAAGGGGTTTTATTCCACAACTTAGTTAAAAGTGGGGCATTAAAGCCCGCACTATCTACGTTGTTGTGCTGATATAACACAAACGTGAAACTTTAAAGCCTTTAGGGATTTTATCCCACACCCTACCCTAGCCTAACAATTATTATAATCACACAAAAACATAATTGGTATTAATCATGGTTGTAAAACAAGGTTTCGAAAGCCATTTACACTTCAAGTACTCGCTACAAGGTAAGTTACAGAGGCCGGAGCACTCTTCGTCTAGGCCCGAGTACTTTCTCGAGTACGACCATAGTATTGATTACTTATTAAAGTAAAACCACTTTTATACAGATTTTGAACCAGGTCCATAACTTTTTCCTCTATTTTTTATCGGATCCTACGTTTGGGATTTAGGCCTTTCGTCAAACCACTTTATTTCGAAGCCCAGAAACTCCCTTAGGAGTAGGGATGAGATTTTTTACCGAAATACCAGTACCTTACCGGTACCGTACCGTACCGATCATAAACGGTACCGGTATCAGTAATAGATTTTTTGAATTTCGGTATCGGTGTTTAACGGTATCGGTACCGGTATTTTTCGGTAAATACAAGTATTGATACCGTATTTAATAATGAATTCCAATAGGTTTTTAGGTTGGGTTACAAAGAGTCGACATTTGCAATATAAACTAATACATAATAAAACCTAAACCTAAAATCCTTTATCACTATCCATAATCCAAATCGATCTTTTCTTTAAGGTATTCTAACATATTTGAATGAATAAATAAAACTGTTGTATCTTGTTAATGGTCATCATATACATCGATTTTATTGATTTAATCCAAATTTGGTTGGATTAAATTAATCCACAAGTTCACCACATGTTGTAATGATATTCTGGTTGAATTAATCTATAACTTTTACATGATATTTTTTAGGTAAAACAATGGAAAACACAAAAGCGGTACCAATGCGGTAAAATACCAAAATACCGGTACCGTACCGTTACCGAACTGAGAAATTCGATACGGTATTCGGTATCCACTTTTCCTCAATTTCGGTAATGGTATTTTCGGTATCGGTACGGTACCTGTATGATACCGATCCCATCCCTACATAGGAGTTAAGTTAGGTCTATCCAAATCATTTTATATATTTAATGTAAAGATCAAATACAAATACATCTTAACATACAAATAGGTCTTAAAATGAGAAGTGAAGAAGGGAATTATATTTTCTTGGATTTTTTTCCCATCTACTTAAGCATGATGTTTCGTTGCAAAAGGTAAAAAAAAGTTTTGTATTTAGTCTAGTAGAGTAATTATGTATAATTATAATTACCCTAGTTTAAATACACAAAATTTTATTTATTTAGATTCTTAGACTAAAATATGTATTTAACAAGATTTCAAGAAAATAATAAAAATTTCTCTTCTTCATTTCTTATGTTAAGCCTATTTGTATGTGACACATTTGTACGAGAATCTATGCCTCTATGTATCTATATTGTAACAAAATCAATTATATATTTTTATATAATAAAAATTATAAAAAGTTTATATCGTTACAATAAACCAAATTTAGTTAAATGTATATAACTAGTTGATGCACTGCTCGTGTTACGGGCCAGTAGGCCGAATATTTCTCAATCAATTAAAAAAAGGAATAATGGATTTTAATAATCCAAACTTTTAGTCGTTGGCCGACAACGGTCCCAACTTAAAAAATAACCGATGGTGGTCCAAACTTTTCACATATTGTAAACCAATGGACTTTCACTAGAAAAAACCTTATTTTTTTTGTCTCTTTGTCCTTTTCGACAGCTTTTCGTATAATATAAACCAATGAACCTTTACCAAACCGAAAAAGATAAAGAGACAAAAAGAAATTAAGGTTTTTTTTAAGTGAAAGTCCATTGGTTTACAATATGTGAAAAGTTGGGACCATCACTGGTTATTTTTGAAGTTCGGACCGTTGTCGGCCAACGACTAAAAGTTTGGATTATTAAAATCAATTATTCCAAAAAAAAATCACTATCATAGTTATGCTAGAAAAAACAAACTAAACGATTGCAAGACCATAATTTTGTGCGGGGCAAAACTGTAATTTGTTAGGACTAATGAGCGAGTGTTAGGCAACTCCTTGACACGAATGAAAAATTAAATCAATTCAACCAATTAAAACAAAACACTTTTATAGTTTTGCTAAAACAAACTAAAACAATGGCAATACTGTAATTTTGAACTGAGGGAAAAATTATATTTTTTGATTACTGTTAAATCGTAATTTGCCAAAAGCAAAAACAATGGCAACACTGTAATTTTGAACCAGGGGAAAATCATACTTTTGAATAGGGGCAAATTTGTAATTTTGAATCGGGGGTAAAATCGTAAGATACATGGGCTAATAGGGGAGTGCCATGCAGCCTGTCACTATTCCCCCGCACCCTTTAAAAAAAACTAAAACCATGACAATACTGTAATTTTTAACTGGTGAAAAATTGTAATTATGGGGTATGGTAAAATCGTAATTTGCCAAATGCTAAAGCGATGGAAATACTATAATTTTAATAAGGGGTAAAATCGTAACTTTTAACCAGGGGTAAATCCGTAATTTTGAATTAGGGGTAAAATCGTAATATAAACGGACCAATGTGGGAGTGTCAGGCATTATTCCTCGACATCCCTAAAAAAACAACATGATGGTAATACTGTAATTTGAACTAAGGGCAAAATTTTATTTTTTTATTGCCAGTAAAATCGTAATTTTCAAAAAACTAAAGCGTTGGCAATACTGTAATTTTGAACCTGGAGAAAAATCATAATCTTGAATATGGGCAAATTCGTATTTTAAACTGAGTGTAAAATCGTAACATACACGGGCCAATAGGGGGGTGCCATGCAGCCTAGCACTATTCCACCACACCCTTTAAAAAAAACTAAAACGATGACAATACTGTTAATGAATCCGTATTAAACTAAAATTGAATTAAATCATATAATTTATTGAAGAACACGTAAGTATATTAGTGTGAATAAAAATGTTAACTAATCAGTATTTTTATAATAATAGAAATATTATATTATATATAATTACAATTAACGACACACATCTTTTCCGGATGACCGTTAGCCCGTAATTTGACACTGTTTCACACTAACACAATCGTTTGGCACATAATTTCTCAAAAATATGCGTCTCCTCCGACAGTCACAGCCGTTTGTCCCCCTAATTTTACACGGTTGATATTTGATACACTCAATATTTATCGTCTATTACTCTATTTTGGCAATAATAAAAATAAAAATAAAATTTTATAAGTAAAATACCATAACGCTTGCAACTAGAGGTGTACAAAAAATTCAAATCTGAAACCGGTCCACAAAATAATTCGAAACCGATCCGTTGAGAAAACCGGATTTCAGAAAACCAGATCCAATCCGAATTTCAAACTTTTACACCCACCAGATTTTTTTCGGATCTTCTCGCATTGGATCCAATCCAGGTTTTTTGGATCCGGATTTAAAAAATCCGGTTTCTTATTTTTCATATAAATTTTATTGAGTTTATCTTATATATGTATTATTTACTTGGTATATTAATCAAGCTATGTTATACTTGTAAAAATCAATAAAGATGAACTATGGTGTGTTTATTTTGTTCTTTTATTAATTTTTATATATTTTTTAATGAATTTATGTTATATTACTAATAAAAAATTCTAAAACAAATAATATATGATTTTGTAGTTTAAAATATATATATATTAAAAAAATCCGGATATTTTTTTATAAACCTAGTTTCCGATAATCCATTCCGGGTGTATAGGATCGAGTTTTATGGACCTTCGAACCAGATAAAATCCATTCGGATTTTCATAATCCGGTTTTGACCATCGTTTGACTTTATGCGAATCGAATAAAATCTGATCTGGTTTTCAAAAAAAAAATCCTATTTGTCCACCAGTACTTGCAACAATGAAATGACATCAAATACGGGCCAACAAATGCATAGAAGTTAGATGTATCATACTCGATACTATGTATTGATTCAAAATAATTTATTTATATGTGCATTATATGGTGTGGTGGCATTAAGGTTGATCACATATATATACACTAGCGTTACATGACCTTAATAGCAGTCCATGACCTTTTCAATATTTTTGGAGGTAAAAGACGAAATGAAACTGTGTGGCCCATTTTTCTTCTTTAATTGTTATAAAATATGCTCCTTTATCCGTGTTTGGAACCAAACAAAAATCTAATGCAACTATAACAGGGAGTGGTTTGCTTGTATAAAAATCAAACGATTCTAAAAAATAAGCTTACACTAATATTAACAGTTAGCATGTAAATTTTCTTTTAAGTGTGGCCCTATTCTTTTGTAGGCATTAGGGCTAAACCTGAGTTACTTGTTCTATAGGTTAGTAGTAGCCACACGTTAATAGTAATTTTGTGGGGGTGAAAGCACGATCTGTTGGAAATATTAACGGAGAATATACAAGTTGGTATGTTTCCTCCATCCCACATTGGTGAGGGAAGTGAACTTTGAGTGCTTTATAAGGGATTATCCCTTATGGGCCTCCAAAGTGTTAAATGGGTTGAGAAGTGGGTCAAGCCCACACGCGCGCCGAGCCGAGCCGCGAGTTCACGAATGGGCGCGTTTGAGGCGCATTTTGCACCCATAGATAACCGAATTCGAACCTGGTTGATAATGGTTATCTCATTCCCTGTTTTTCTCATTCTTGGTTATAATCATAGCTATAAATAAAAGCCTCCTGCTACCCATTCCTCACACACAATTTCGCAGCCTCCTCTCTGGTGTTCCTGTTTATTCTCCAGCTTCTGCGTTTTCTGGTTTCCATTGCTGTTGGAATACCAGATCAGTTCTGCATTAAATCCTGGGAGTTTACGTTGCAGCTCACAGCAATACGAGCGCGTAAAATCCTTTAAGGACAGGAATCATTTGTGCAGTTTAAGATTCTTAGTTTCTTAAATCGCCAGGTTGGTTTTTGTTTTTGCTTGTTATTTAAATTCGTCCGATAACGGGACAGTCTCCTTCTACCTTTCTTCAATCAGTTTGCTCAAGTTGGAACAAACTAGTTTGGCCAATAACTCGGTAATTAATAAGATTAATATTAATTTTCTGATTGATTAAATTGTTTTCAACTAATGGACGGTGAACTACCAACAGCTAATCTGAGATTCATGATCAAGAGTTTGTCAAGTTGGACAGATTCGATTCCAGAACTATACCCGTTGGGCTGACAAGGTTAAGTTCATGCTTGTTATGATGAAACTCTACTATATCCTTGATCTAAGCTTGCCCGCAATCCCTGATGACCCTCATTTTGAGGCTGGAGAGGTCCCGAATCAAGATTTGGCTAAGCAAAGACTTGTCCGTAAGGAAGCTGAAGATCTTTGCCTTGGCCACATCAAGAATTCTCTTTCGGATCGTCTCTATGACTTAACGCACCGGTAACAAGTGCTAGAGAATTGTGGAAAGCTTTGGAAGATAAGTACAAGGCTCATGAAGAAGGTACTAACAAATACCTTATTCCCAAGTACTTAGATTTTCAAATGGTTGATGACAAGTCAATCCTGGAGCAAGTGCATGAACTCCAAGTTCTTGTTAACAAATTGACCGCGCTTTCTATTCCGCTGCCAGAAAATTTTCAAGTAGGGTCATTATTGCAAAACTTCCTCCTACTTGGAAAGATTTCTCAAAGAGAATGATGCACAAGTCTGAGGACTACTCTTTGGATGAACTGTTGAAGCACCTTCGAATTTAGGAGGAAACACGCAACAGGGACAAAAGAGGTAAAGTCGGATCGAGTGTGAATCATATTGTTGGAGGATCTGGGCAAAAGGGAAAAGGGGCATCAAAGAATAGAAAGTTTACAACACCAAAGAAAAAGGAATTCAAAAAGTCACATCAAATGACCAACCATCAACCAAAGAGATCGGGTAAATGTCATGTTTGTGGAGAAACCGGGCATTATGCACGAGAGTGCTCTCAAAGGAAATCTGGATCTACGGTTGGTTCTACAAGTGCTGTTGATATTGAGAAAGTCACCAATCTAGTGGCTAATGTGGGTCTTGGAGATGTTAACATGCTTTCTCAATATACACGCGTTGTGGCATGTAGAGGATGGTTTTTGGATTCTGGAGCCACTGTTCATGTGGGAATCGTGGCTCGTTTCTTACTTATGGTCTTGTTCCTCAAGGAACAGTGGTGGTGTGCTGATGGACATCGAGTGGAAGTTCTTGGTAAAGGCACACTGCGACTAAACTTTAAAGATGGTCAAACGGTTACCCTTCAGGACGTGTTGCATGTTCCTGGTATCACAAGGGTCTTGTTTCTGCTAATAAGTTTGATCGAAATGGGTACAAGCTTGTTCTCAAGAATCTCCGTGTGAAGTTTTCTCTAAATGACATCTATGTGGGTCAAGCAAGCACACGGGTGGAATGTATCGCCTTGACCTAGCTGAAGATGGAATTGATGAAGAAGAAGACTCGGATGAAGGTGGCATTTCAGTGATTAATAGGTTTGGGAATGAAAGTGATAGTGATAGTGGTGATAGCGGTAGTGATAGTTTTTATCAATGTAATGCAATTGGTTTTCATTTGAATGAAATTATGTCTTCTGATTATATCGCTTGTTCAATTTCTTTATGGCATAAACGTTTAACTCATACAAATATTAAAAACATTGAGAAAATGCAAACTAAAGGTTTATTGAAATTAAAAGATAAAGACTTTGAAAAATGCTAAACTTGTGTGAAATCAAAATTCACAAAGAAACCTTTTCCAAGTGTCCGTAAACGTAATACATCACTATTAGACTAATTCATTCAGATATTGTTAACTGAATGGAGTCCTTACTCGTGGGGGTAAGAGATACTTTATCACTTTCTGCGATGACTTTAGCCGATACTTATATGTTTATTTATTGCATTTAAAAGACGAAGCTTTTGAGGCATTTAAAATATATAAGGCTGAGGTTGAAAAACAAAAGGAGAAACACATTAAAATTCTTCGCTCGGACAGAGGTGGAGAATACTTTAACCGAAGATTTGATGCATTCTGCGAAGAGGAAGGCATCATACATGAGAGAACTGAACCATATACTCCCCAACAAAATGGTTTGCTGAGAGAGCGAAAGAACCGAACCTTGGTAGAGATGGATAACTGTATGTTAAATCAATCGGGTCTATCTCATAATATGTGGGGGGAAGCTGTGTTAACCGCTTGTTATGTTCACAATAGGATCACTAGTCGTGTGATACCTACGAGCCCATATGAGTTGTGGAAAGGAAGAAAACCAAACCTAGAGTATTTGAGGGTTTGGAGGGTCTCTTTTCTATTATCGCGTACCTGATCCAAAGACACTCAAACTGGGAGAACGAGCTTACAAGGGTGTATTCATTGGATATGCCCCGCAAAGTAAGTCTTACCGGTTGTTGGATGATGAATCAGGTATAGTTGTAGAATCCAGAGATGTGGAATTCTTTGAGAACAAGTTTTCTAGAGATGATGAAAACTCAAATTACACCACATCTTCTAGTACTTCTGAAAAACGAATTCAACCTTCACCAATAGTTGAAGAACCGAGGAAAAGTACTAGAGTTAGAAAAGAGAAAAGTTATGGAGATGATTTCTTTTCTTACCTGGTTGAGGGAACTCAAAAGAAAGTGACGAGAGATGTCATTTTCGCTGTTAATTTGGATGATGATCCTAAAACTTTCAGCGAAGCAATGTCATCAAGAGATGCTCCTTTGTGGAAGGAAGCAGCCAATGATGAAATGGATTCCATTATCGGAAATGGAACTTGGGAGTTAGCTGATCCCCAAGGGAAAGAAACCTATTGGATCCAAATGGATTTTCGAAAGGAAGTATCATCCAGATGGATCCATCTCTGTCTATAAAGCGAGATTAGTTGCTAAAGGGTATAGGTAGAGAGAAGGGATCGAGTATTTTGATACCTATGCACATGTGGCTAGAATTAGCTCTATTAGAACTCTAATACCGGTGTCTGCTTTGAAAGGGTTGTACATCCATCAAATGGATGTAAAGACTGCGTTTCTAAATGGATATCTAAATGAGGAGATATATTTGGAGCAACCAGAAGGGTTTGTGATGCCTGGACAAGAGAACAAAGTGTGTAGACTTATTAAATCTCTTTATGGTTTGAAGCAAGCTCCTAAACAGTGGCATGAGAGGTTTGACACCACTGTGACTTCTTTCGGGTTTCGACACAATAGTGCTGATAGGTGTATCTATACTAAATGCAAACCCGGTTATACAGTCGTGATTTGTCTCTATGTTGATGATATGTTGATCATTGGCACTCACCTTGAAGATATTTCTGAAACTAAGAAATATCTGTCCTCGAACTTTAAGATGAAAGATCTAGGAGAAGTTGATACCATTCTTGGGATCAAGGTGAAAAGAACTGAAAGTCAGATTTCTCTAAGTCAATCTCATTACATAGAGAAAATTCCGATTAAGTTTCAACACTTGAACATTAAAGAGTTTATTACTCCATTTGATCTAAGTGTGAAACTTAATGTGAACTCAGGGAGAGCAGTGGCTCAACTGGAGTATGCGAGTGCTATTGGAAGTATGATGTATGCAACACATTGCACTCGTCCTGATATTACTTTTGCTGTAAGCAAACTGAGTCAGTATACTGTCAATCCAGGGACAGAACACTGGAAAGTAGTGGGTAGAGTACTTGGATACCTGAAAAGGACCAGTAACTTAGAACTGACATACACGTCTAATTCCAGAATATTCGAAGGTTATTCTGATACAAGCTGGATTGATCACACCAATGATTCAAAATCTACAAGTGGGTGGATTTACACTCTGGCAGGAGGAGCAATTTCTTGGGCGAGCAAGAAACAGACGTGTATTGCCCACTCAACTATGGAAGCTGAGTTCATAGCACTAGATGCGGCTGGTAAGGAAGCAGAGTGGATTAGAGATCTACTTACGGACATCCGTTTGTGGGATGTTCCAATGCCGTATATTCCCATGTATTGTGATAGTGAGGCCACACTATCTAAAGTATACAACGCAGTGTATAATGGGAGGTCAAGACTGTAACATCCGTCGTAAAACGGGTTCCAAAAAAAAAACCGCTCTGTTTAAAATTTTAGAACTTATTAAATACTTCGTTACGCATTTATTTTAATATGTTAGATAATCTTCATAATTAATTAATAAATAAGATAATTAATATAAAAAAAAATATATAATAATAATAAAGCAAAAGAAAAGAAAATAAGCTAAAAAAAATGAAATGGGACAAACCAGGATCGAACCCGGGTTCCCCCGTCCGCCCACACACTACAAACACCACTGGACTACGCGCGCCAGTTGTGTATATGTTGAAATTTCAAAACTCTTATGTTGACTCCAAACTTAAAACCTGCAACTGAAGCGGGAACAATCGAAATCCATCAAACGCGTTTTCCTTTTTCTTTTGAATCCCTCCGTCAACTAAACCGCGCCCATTTTGGCAAATCGAAATCAATCCGGCTGTCATCTTGCTGGCAATTATCAATCATCGACTCTTGTTACCAAAAACCGAATTCGACGCTCCCTTTTGCTCGCCTATAAATATTGGACCGAAATCACACTCTCAATTCGCTCAAAACACATTTAAACTTCCTCTGTTCGCCGGAATCCTCCGTTCATCGGAACCTTGGCTGCAAGTCGCCGGAACCACCACTCACTTTCGAAATCTGTTCAGCGGTATCGATTCCTTCAAATTCTTCTATTTATTAAGCATTCCAGATAAATATTATATGTAATTGATTAAGTCAATCAGAAGCAACAATCATTATTCAGGCGGGTAAAGTTATGGGTTTTATTTAAATTGAAGAAGATGAAGTTATGAAAGATATATGTATAATTAAACTGGGTCTTTTAAATGGGTTAGACACACAGTCCAGTGGTGGACTGTGTGCATTTCATACTATCGATACCGAGTTCGATCCTTGACACAACACCTATCCACTGTAATAAAATGTTTTTTTTAAAACCGAAACTATATTAACTCGATGTAAGATGTTAAGTATAATAAAATTTCAGAATATAACGGGTTAGACACCCAACCCAGTTGGTTGGGCTGGGTGCAACGCAACATTTAGGTCGCGGGTTCGAGGCCAGTCCCTACGCTGGTACGATGATTTTAATTTTTTTTTAAAATTAAATTAATTCTATTTAATCTAACAAGTATATATAAATATAATTAAAATCAGGAATATTTCGGGTTAGACACGTAGCTCAGTTGGTAGAGCTGCGTGCACGTATACGAGAGATCACGAGTTCGAACCTCACACGCTGCCTATAATAAATGAGTCTGACCGGCCGTTGACCAGTCAACCCTTAGAAAAAGGGTAATTTTTTTAATTAAAAATCCTTTTTATTTTTCTTTGAAAATTAGTTAAAAATACCTCAAAATAAGGTTTTGAAGCCTAAAAATTTACATTAAATTCACAAAAATAAATCTAAAAATCTCATTTAAGAGCACTAATTAAAAATATTAATCTCAAATAAAATTTATTTATTTGTCGAATTATTACGTTATTATTTAGGTTAGTTTTCCCTCGTCGGTTGAATCATAAATTCGTGCGCATTCATCATTATCAAGGAACACACCCACTGTGAGTGAATTCTTACAAATTCCCATTTTTATTCATGTTTTGGGATGTATCATGTGTCGCTTTATTTATTTTTGTTTATTCAAACTTGTGCTATTACCATTATATGATCTAAACATGTGATGTAAATATTGTTTGTTGTGATGTGTTTACATTTTGTCAAGTTGCGTGCAAATCATTCATTAGGCCCATCAGTTCCTCGTGGGAGATGAGTTGAACACCGCGTGCCTCATTAGATCGGCTCCGTTTGATTGAGCCTTGATCTCATTGTTCATCATTTGGTGTGTGCGTGTGCATTAATTGATATTATGTGTATTGTGATTAAATTTACATTTACGTTTACTCATATGTGGTTATGCACCTTTTTATAACCAATATAATAAATTCGTTCAAATGTTTTCATAAGATTCACTCGCCAACTTTTGTTGACCCAAAACCCTATTTTTACACATGATACAGGTGGACAGGTTGAAGCAAGGAACACATAGGAAATTGCCTTAGAAGAAAAATAAAGAAGTCATGAAAAATATATTTGAACATGTTGTGCTTGTATGTTTATTGTAACTTCTTCTTTAAAGAGAAATAATAAATATGAAACTTTATAGTAAATGTCATGAGCTTTGATGAAAACCCAATCATGCCCCGACTACCATTTCCGCTGCGGGTCAGGGCGTGACAGATTGGTATCAGAGCTTTTGACTATAGGGATATAGGATAGGTTATTAGACCCTTAGAGCCTGTACTATAGTTGATTTGATTTTAATTGTTTTTGTGGTTACACGCAAACTCATGATGTTTATTTGTTTCGTATTTATTACACACACAAATGCATGCAAACACTTCCACTATCATTTTGTGTGATACTTAATGAGTTATACTTGTTGTCAAACATAACATGCTTACATATACATTCATCACGCATATTTCAATGTTCACATATTCAAATCATCTTCATATTTCCTCTATTCAAATTTTTGTGGCATTTTTCGTTTTTCAATCTCATCAAAGTGAGTTTTACGGCGGGCATGTAGTAACTGGAAGGGTACAAGTACCGGTAGTCAAAACGTCCTGTCTAGGTTGGCATTCGTATAAATCCAATATAACGGACCAGTTTGCCTACCTGGGGACTAACGATGAGAGTACGAAGGACCTATTAGGCCAAAGCATGCCACACCAAACGTCGTTCGAACTAACCCTACTTTGAGTTGTCATTGTGTCCATACCAGGACACCCTCCGACCTTATACTTTGCTGTCATGTTTTTACGATTTTCATTCGGGTGGCGCAAGTGTTAACAGGCCAACACCAATATGAACCCTACCAGAGCCCAGTAGTCATGGGGGCCCACATGACTACCAAGGCCAAGTAAGGGGACCTATGGGAGCCCAAACATGAGCAAAGCCCAAGACATCCTATGGATGTAGCAAATTAATTTTCTTCAATTGTTTTGTGAATGTTCATTTCTAAATACGACACATGACACCTAAAACGTCACACTCATACTCTCGATACGTATTCCCTGTAGATGTCTTCTAGTCTCTCTCGTAAAGGTATGAGAGCAGGAAAATCCCGCGAGCGCATGGCTACCCAAATCGCCCAACAAATGGCCGCCGTAATACCCAACATCGTAGTTCAAGTTCAACAAGCCCTTACCGCTAATCCCGTCAACCCAATCAACCAAGTAAATCAAAACGTTGTCAACCCTCCCCCAAATACCACAAAATGCACCTTCAAGCATTTCAAATCCTGCGATCCTCCAAAATACGAAGGGACGGAAGGTGTCACTGCTCTCCTCCATTGGTTTGAGGAGATGGAAAACACTTTTCTCAATTGCGACTGCCCTGATGATCGCAAGGTGCGATATGCTACCGGTCGTTTGTTCGGAGTAGCACTTACATGGTGGAATACAGAGAAGGCCAAGCGAGGTGCTGAGGATGCTATGACCTTGACTTGGGAAGAGTTGAGGGAGATCATGACAAGACGTTTCTGTCCAAGAAGCGAAATCAAGAAATTAGAAGATGAGTTCTACTCTTTGAAACAAAAGGAGGGCGACCACACCACATGCAACAAGAGATTCTTTGAGTTGAATCAGATGGTCCCCAACTTGTTCACTCCCCTCTACCGTTTGATCGAGCACTACATTCGAGGTCTTCCTTCAAAAATTCAAGACCCTGTAATAAGTACCACACCTGCAACTTTGGAAGCAGCAATGGAGTTAGCTACAGAGCTCACCGAAAACCACATACAGAATAAAGACATCAAGGAGGAGAAGAAGAAGGATAAAGCATCAACCGAAACCTCAAACTCAACCCAGACCGAATCCTCTTCTCCACCCACTTCTAAGAGAAAGCGAGATGGGCAAAATTTCGCTATCACCCAAAGCAATCCACCAGCTCCACAAGCCGTACCCCTCCAAGCTATCCCAATCACTCAAGTAGCACCCAACACTATTTACCCAAATAAGAAACCTTACATTGGACCTCACCCTCAATGCAACACCTGTTTTTATCACCATCCATCTACCGTACCTTGTCGACTGTGTGCTAATTGTGGGCGTTATGGTCATTTGAGCAAAACTTGTCGTACCCCTCAAAACCAAGCTTCACCCCTACCCAAAACATGATCCAATCATATCAACAACCTCAATACCCCATAGTTCCATATGTTCGAGCTTGTTTTAATTGTGGGGACCCTACCCACTTAGAAACACGTGCCCTCGATTGGTTAACATCATAAACGCCCAAGCTCAAGCAAACCCAGTTAACCAAGCAAATCAAGAAAACCCAGCACTACTACCAGCAAGAGGAAGAACTTACAACATCAACGCCAATCCTGTTGAAGATAATAACGGCCCAAACGAACAACCCAACTAGCCTTCCCTCACCAAGAATCAAGACTCAACTCCAACCGTCTAGTTCTTAATGTTTTTTTTCTCAATCTTTACGTATCCCTGTTATAAATTGGGAATTTATGTATCCAAGAATTTTATTGCGAATTGATATTACAGTTTTGTTTTATATCTTTACTCATTGATTTAACTTTCATATCATCATACATCACGACGTATCTCGATCTCATCATTTAAAGAAGTTGGGTTGTGTCTCACTTTTACATAGACTGACCCCTTCATCATAATAAACGAGAGAGGTACTGTCGTCATTCAGTCCTGTATTCTTTCAGATTTGAGACTCAAGCTTTGGCTGTTGTGTTTGTTTATGGGTTGTAGATTTTAGAATTACATAGAACTAATCATAACTTACTGACAAAGCCATTGAAAATTTGACAAGAATATGGTGGATACGCCGCTGGTACTTCCTATATATAAGTATTCTTGCCAAAGGATCAGAGACATTGTCAGGTGGTTATGAGAGGTTCCGTGTAGGTTTTAAATATCGTCATGGTTGAAGTTTTGTTTTATGATATAACCTTATCTTTTCAAACGTATCAATTCCCTCAAAACTCTTATGCATGAAATCATACCTAGTCAATCAATTCTGTTTATCCATGTTCCGCATTTTCATACTTTAGGCATCAAAAAGCGATTCCTGTAGCAGGGTATTCAACCCTTACTAGGAACGTTACCGCCTCAAATAAAATTTAAACTTTCACCCTCTTCTAATTATGTAATTGTCAAATTAAAACACCCTCCCTTCGAGTCAAACATACCACTACTACTTAAATTTCGGGACGAAATTTCTAAAAGTAGGGGATACTGTAACATCGGTCGTAAAACGGGTTCAAAAAAAAAACCGCTATGTTTAAAATTTTAGAACTTATTAAATACTTCGTTACGCATTTATTTTAATATGTTAGATAATCTTCATAATTAATAAATAAATAACATAATTAATATAAAAAAAATATATATATAATAATAATAAAGCAAAAGAAAAGAAAATAAGCTAAAAAAAATGAAATGGGACAAACCGGGATCGAACCCGGGTTCCCCCGTCCGCCCACACACTACAAACACCACTGGACTACGCGCGCCAGTTGTGTATATGTTGAAATTTCAAAACTCTTATGTTGACTCCAAACTTAAAACCTGCAACTGAAGCGGGAACAATCGAAATCCATCAAACGCGTTTTCCTTTTTCTTTTGAATTCCTCCGTCAACTAAACCGCGCCCATTTTGGCAAATCGAAATCAATCCGGCTGTCATCTTGCTGGCAATTATCAATCATCGACTCTTGTTACCAAAAACCGAATTCGACGCTCCCTTCTGCTCGCCTATAAATATTGGACCGAAATCACACTCTCAATTCGCTCAAAACACATTTAAACTTCCTTTGTTCGCCGGAATCCTCCATTCATCGGAACCTTGGCTGCAAGTCGCCGGAACCACCACTCACTATCGAAATCTGTTCAGCGGTATCGATTCCTTCAAATTCTTCTATTTATTAAGCATTCCAGATAAATATTATATGTAATTGATTAAGTCAATCAGAAGCAACAATCATTATTCAGGCGGGTAAAGTTTTGGGTTTTATTTAAATTGAAGAAGATGAACTTATGAAAGATATATGTATAATTAAAATGGGTCTTTTAAATGGGTTAGACACACAGTCCAGTGGTGGACTGTGTGCATTTCATACTATCGATACCGAGTTCGATCCTTGACACAACACCTATCCACTGTAATAAAATGTTTTTTTTTAAAACCGAAACCATATTAACTCGCTGTAAGATGTTAAGTATAATAAAATTTCAGAATATAACGGGTTAGACACCCAGCCCAGTTGGTTAGGCTGGGTGCAACGCAACATTTAGGTCGCGGGTTCGAGGCCAGTCCCTACGCTGGTACGATGATTTTAAAATTCTTTTTAAAATTAAATTAATTCTATTTAATCTAACAAGTATATATAAATATAATTAAAATTAGAAATATTTCGGGTTAGACACGTAGCTCAGTTGGTAGAGCTGCGTGCACGTATACGAGAGATCACGAGTTCGAACCTCACACGCTGCCTATAATAAATGAGTCTGACCGGCCGTTGACCAGTCAACCCTTAGAAAAAGGGTAATTTTTTTAATTAAAAATCCTTTTTATTTTTCTTTGAAAATTAGTTAAAAATACCTCAAAATAAGGTTTTGAAGCCTAAAAATTTGCATTAAATTCACAAAAATAAATCTAAAAATCTCATTTAAGAGCACTAATTAAAAATATTAATCTCAAATAAAATTTATTTATTTATCGAATTATTAAGTTATTATTTAGGTTAGTTTTCCCTCGTCGGTTGAATCATAAATTCGTGTGCATTCATCATTATTAAGGAACGCACCCACTGTGAGTGAATTTTTACAAATTCCCCTTTTTATTCATGTTTTGGGGTGTATCATGTGCCGCTTTATTTATTTTCGTTTATTCAAACTTGTGCTATTACCATTATATGATCTAAACATGTGATGTAAATATTGTTTGTTGTGATGTGTTTACATTTTGTCAAGTTGCGTGCAAATCATTCATTAGGCCCATCAGTTCCTCGTGGGAAACGAGTTGAACATCGCGTGTCTCATTAGATCGGCTCCGTTTGATTGAGCCTTGATCTCATTGTTCATCATTTGGTGTGTGCGTGTGCATTAATTGATATTATGTGTATTGTGATTAAATTTACATTTACGTTTACTCATATGTGGTTATGCACCTTTTTATAACCAATATAATAAATTCGTTCAAATGTTTTCATAATATTCACTCGCCAACTTTTGTTGACACAAAACCCTATTTTTACACATGATACAGGTGGACAGGTTGAAGCAAGGAACACATAGGAAATTGCCTTAGAAGAAAAATAAAGAAGTCATGAAAAATGTATTTGAACATGTTGTGCTTGTATGTTTATTGTAACTTCTTCTTTAAAGAGAAATAATAAATATGAAACTTTATAGTAAATGTCATGAACTTTGATGAAAACCCAATCATGCCCCGACTACCATTTCCGCTGCGGGTCAGGGTGTGACAAAGACACATAGGTCTACGGCACAATTATGTGAGACAACTTCTTGAAAGTGGTACCATCAAGGTTGTCTATGTCAAGACGAGTAGGAACTTGGCTGATCTGTTTACTAAACCTCTGACGAGAGATTTGGTAGTGAATACCGCGAGAGACATGGGTCTAAAACCACAATAGAATCGTTAGTGATGGAAACCCAACTTGAACTTAGTGCTCCTATTTCTCAAGTTTAATGGGTAAAAACAAAGTCACTTAATGATAGAAGGTACTATCAATTTTTGATAGATCCATGTGAGGTATGATAGTACGTCGTTGCCGAGAACAAGGGTGAGCTAATGCTCTTAACAAAGTTTTGGAGGCATCCAAGCAACGTGGATGATGTAAAACTTTGCCTATATGATCTAGGGGTGGTGCCGCCTCGAGTGAAGATAAATGGTTTGTCTTCTAAAGGGTCATGAAAAGGATTTATAGCGCACGGCCATATTCGCGCTCAGTGAGAACGCAAAGTTGGCCGGTGATGTGTTTGGGTAAACCGAAGGGGGCTATCAGGTTAATGGTTTGGTTCCATAGGACACCATCGAATCTCTCTTCTTGTTTATCAACATAAACTGGGTTTAATCTTCGTGACACCTAGTGACATCATCTGTCTAAGTGAGAGGAAACATTCCAACTTGGTGGGGGATTGTTGGAAATATTAATGGAGAACATACAAGTTGGTATGTTTCCTACATCCCACATTGGTGAGGGAAGTGAACTTTGAGTGCTTTATAAGGGATTATCCCTTATGGGCCTCCAAAGTGTTAAATGGGTTGAGAAATGGGTCAAGCCCACACGCGCACCGAGCCGAGCCGCGAGCTCGCGAATGGGCGCGTTTGAGGCGCACTTTGCACTTCGCACGTACGCATCATCGCTAGGAGCTTTTATTTTTAGCTAGGGTCTGGTTCAGGTGTGTTTGATCAGTGGATCGAATGAGATAGAGATAGGGATATAGATGAATTCGAAACAGTGGGGGTTATCTGTAACAGTTTGAATTCGTATGGGATATCTCTACTGGGTTCGAATTCGTGTGGGTTATCCATAGATAACCGAATTTGAACCTGGTTGATAATGGTTATCTCATTCCCTGTTTTTCTCATTCTTGGTTATAATCACAACTATAAATAAAAGCCTCCTGCTACCAATTCCTCACACACAATTTCGCAGCCTCCTCTCTGGTGTTCATGTTTCTTCTCCAGCTTCTGTATTTTCTGGTTTCCATTGCTGTTGGAATACTAGATCAGTTCTGCATTAAATCCTAGGAGTTTACGCTGCAGCTCACAACAATACGAGCGCGTAAAATCCTTTAAGGACATGAATCATCCATGCAGTTCAAGATTCTCGGTTTCTTAAATCGCCAGGTTGGTTTTAGGTTTTTGCGTGTTATTTAAATTCGTCCGATAATGGGACAGTCTCCTTCTACCTTTCTTCAATCAGTTTGCTCAAGTTGGAACAAACTGGTTTGGCCAATAACTCGGTAATTAATAAGATTAATATTAATTTTTTGATTGATTAAATTGTTTTCAACATGAACTAGAAAGATAAAGGTCGGGCCATACAATTATACCCTTCTATGTAACAATGAGAGTGGATTACTTTTATCATCCTCAACTTAGCCGCGTTAGACGTTAGTAGGTTTCCGCATTCGATTCTTAAATACACATGAGCTTGGGTACAACCTTTGTGACATTAAAACTTAAACCAAATAACTGGATACTATTAAATGGATGACCCACACATAGGACTTATTAGGGTGTATGTATTCATGTCTAATGAGATTGGTAGTTTTAACCTCTAGATATTAGAGTATAACATTATCAATGAAGAATTATATAAAAAGGACAACTACCCATACATAGGACTTATTAGGGGTGTGTGTGTAGGGATACCGTGGATTGGACAAGAAAGGAAAGAACGAGAAGTGACCTTCTTTAACATAAACAGCTTGTATTGTTAACATTCATTTTTTAACTGCTTAAATTACATTAAATTCACATTTGACAAGGCTTAAACCTTTGATCTTAAGGGAGCAAAACTTTTAACTTCAATGACTTTGTCAATTGAACCCAACCTACATTCACTAAATATGCATTTCTCGTATTCTAGTTGATAATATAAGATCTTTGCAAATGAATTCATTAATGTGCATATATAATGGCACAAAATTTTAAAACTTATAGATAACAATATGGAGAATATGCATTTCTCGTATTCTAGTTGATAATATAAGATCTTTGGAAATGAATTCATTAATGTGTACATATAATGGCACAAAATTTTAAAACTTATAGATAACAATATGGACAAATAGCTTTTAGATGTTTATTCAGTATTGATAAACAACTGTATCAATAATGAATTACCCATAGCTCTTTGATAAAGAAAATGAGAGTAAGAATGTTATTGTTGGTGGTTTTTAGAAGGCTACAAAGTGAAATGGGAGTGAAAAGGACATGACATTGGAAGGAAGGGACAAAACTCTTTTGCCTGCCACACATTGATGTTTTTGCTTGTACTATTCTTTGTTTCACCTGTACTATGTCTTCCCATTTCCATTACAAAAATAAAATAACATTTTATTTCATTTTCTGGTTATTATTATAATATATAACATTTTTAAAATGTAATCATTAGAATTGAAAGCTCAGTTTTTGTTTCAACTAAATAAGGTGACACAACGAGGTATATAAAAGAACTAGGATTTCTCCATCGCGCGTTGCGACGGAAAGTTTGAGTGTGAACCAAACGCTATAGACAAGTTTCATAAAAGCTATTATATTTATAACATATATTAAAAAACAAATTTTCAATTTTATATTTCGTAACTTATAGTTTTTAAATATTTACTTATTCTATAAATACTGATTATAGTGGCAGTATCATACCAATACCGTAACAAATTGAATTGATATCATTGAAAAACTCTCGCATAAAAACTGCTACAATGTGTGGACACCGCTACGTAATTTACTAAATTATATATTATTATTATTTTCAGGTGAATAGACTTAATAAAATACACATTTATTATTTTAATTTATAGAACTGATTATCATATTATAAATAGTTCTTGTTTAAAGTTTCTACTATTAGAAAATACAAAAATGTTATCATGAGTTCTGCCAACCATTGTTTATAGAAACAATTAAAATTATAACCATAAATTAAACTGGTGGACCAACTAAAACAATATACTATTTCATTTATTCATATATTTTTAAACTTTTTTAAGTACGTTTATTAATAAATTTATTTAGTTTTATATTTTTTAAACTCACTAAATTATTTCACTATGCTTCTATTTATATTCAGAAAGTTTTATTGTGAATTTTTTTTTTCAATGAAGTAGTTCTTATCTATTAGAAACTAATTATTTATTACTATATGTGAAAAGATTTGATAACACATGTCATGCCCTTATAATGACACTTTAACCTTAGGTTTAATTTTGTACTATTTTTTCCTTGAATTTAGGATTCTACTGGCTTAAATATTTAACTGAATTTTTTATTTTCATATCTTAGTGATGGACCAAATTGTAAAAGCAACGAAAGTGATGTGCTCATCTCAAAGAAACCAACATATGAGTGGTGCTAACATGATGTGATTTAAATACTAAAATTAGTAATATAGCTTACATTACATCTCGGACCATTAGTATTGGATAGCGAGGGAATTTTTAGTATTACTACTGGGTTTGAGAAGCACCATGATTAGTCGCGCTAACCCGACCGACAAAGGTCGAACGGGTGTAAAATTGGCCTTACACTCCACCATTGTCTGTGATAGACATGGTAACAAGGCAAACAACGCATGACGTAGTTAGCTTCGGCTGCGACCACCTAGTGACATGACGCTTAGGTTAGATACCTATAGATATAACAATGCTGCTAATGTATAAAACTCTGAAACTCTTTACTATATGATAAAACCTATGACCTCACCGGCCTTTGTGTTGACACTAGTTCTTGCATGTCTTTCTTAGGTCGCTAACATATCACACATCAGGACTATAATGCATCATGGAGTCGCATTGATTTCATCTAACATTTAGACTCAAATTTAGTTACATTAGCTATTTGATTTTCTAATTATTTACGCTTACGCAACTCAATTGTGTAAACAATATTTTCTCATGAATAAGCAAACATGAAAAATTTTAAACTCATATAATGGTTGTTAAATATGACTAATGACTGTGATCCTGGTTTGTCACATGCATCGCGGTAGAACTCCGCATGTGGAATTTGAGGTTGTGACCGTTGGTATCAGAGCCAAAGGTTATAGTGAACTAGGTTTGTATTAGAGAGTAGACTTAGTCTATAGCCTTAGACACTGCATTAGTCATACACCAACACACACACACTCATACATGACATACACAGACACTTATACATAATATGCATACCTACATGGCGTCCAAACCTACATTGCAATTGCGGTTATGACTACATCATTCACATCACCCTCTATTGACGAGGAACACATCATTCCTTTTGTATCGTCCACTCTTGTCCGAGGGCAGTGGTACGGAGCCTCTAGAGGAGCTTCTCGCATTGTAACCATTTATACCTCTTCCTACACCACAGAGCTGAACAAAACACCGACTTGGGCCTACCGATGGTACTATCGGTACGGTGAGCTTTCTTAGGTCCATGTTCGGGACAACACCCAACATTGACATATATCTCTTGGGAGTTGGATTCATCGAAAACGAGTCCTTTCTCCACCTACCAGCGACAATACCCTGACCTCACTAGCTTTACTTTCCTTCAAGCCTAAGCACATGGGCCTCACGTGAGGCACCTCACGTTGAGGCAGACCCTTGCACACATTATTGCAAAAATCTATGAACGCTGAGATGTCATCATTTTCCTGAGCCATGAGTTCGCTCTTTGGTTGTTATCCTTCGAAAGATGGGTTGACCATGAAGTTGAGAACGCTTTGATATCCCTCTTTTGACAACACTCCGTACTCGACAATTCAACGAGGGACATTTTGACACAAGATAGATGGAACTTCGGTGAGCATGCAAATCAACTTACCATTACGGGTACACCCGTAATAGTAATTTGTGATGCATGTGAATCCTTGTGAAACCCTCTGTGTGGATAAAATGGCCTAACCTATGAATCTCATATTTAAAACCTCCACTGTTAGTAGAAGTTCTCATAACCCACTCAACGACTAACCGGAATCTTAGTGTACGCCCTTCGACATCAGCATATCAGCGAAATATGAAGAATCTCTCTCACACTTACACTTTACCCCTTACAATTAACTATAAAACCCCCTGTGACCCCATTACTCTGTCCTGTGACTAATCCACAGTCTAACCTGATATATATCCCAACACATCTAACTCTACAAACGGATTTCTCCAAATGGTTCCATGGTCTAAAGAAGAACTGAAAATGAAGATACAAGTTAGTCAACACCCAGATGAACGCGATGACTACACAAAAATCTTACCTCTTATATTGCTAGAGTCGTTATTTCATAAGTGAGTCTATTCCCTAGTCTTTCCACTGGTCGATGGTTATCGTTTAACGTGCTAGCTAGTTATTGTTGTCGACATAGATAAATCTATCATTTCACTTTCTTTGTCATACTACATCTTTAATTCTCTATGCATAAACTCCCATAAAATTATGCTCTAATTTAAAAGAACTCGATAAACTCGCCATTTTTTATCCTTAGTGATGACTTCTTGAACTCTAAAGATGGTGATGTATTGTTATTATGACCAAACCATTTTGAACTTATATTCGCGTCCTTTTAATGAAACCTTTTGGTGACGTATGTGATGTTCCTAACACACACGTTTTAGTTCAACCCTTCAAACTTGGTTGCATACATGTTCGACTAATTACACACTCAATTACAAAAATGTATCTTAGTGAATCTATTCTTCTTCACATATGGACAAGTCCGACGACTGTGGAGAACGCTCCGATTATACCGAAACGCTGCAAACTCAACCAACTATCACTCTTATAGATATTACTTCTTACACCAACACCTTCAAATTAACGCTCCCATCACCATTGGCATCACTTTATTTTTATTTATATCACTTGCGTACGATCAAATACATCCTCATCGTCAGATTAATTTTACAAGTGATTCTAAAACACGCATATATTACATTAAGTGGAACTCATTGATGTCAATCACGTTTTGGTATGTTCTTTACATCTTATCATGTTGTTCTAGGATGAATATCATAGTTCTTGTCCAACCATATTATACTCTAATCTTCTCTTAGCTAAATTACTCTCTACGAATGTTACACGAGGAGCAACGAGCCATACTTAAGTTCATCAAGTGCAGGAGCATAAAAGAAAATTTCTACTTTCGCAAGGTATGCCGAGGTCAACACCCTTTTCGTGTGAAAGCACCATACTTATGTATAGCTTAATCGACCTCTTTTTTCCATACTTATTCCTATTTGACCGAAAGCTGGTCATCTACTACAACCAAAATATCATGATCAATATCAACCGAAAATCTCCATTCCATCTGTATGAATGCGTCAAGATGCTACCATTATGAAATAAAGGGTGTAATGCCTGACTTGAGTTTTCATCCAATCTATTGATAAATTTTCCTGAATCACCTGTTCCAAGCAATAATTATTTCTTTCTCGAATCATTACGTACGATGGCATCATCACTGTTCTTCGGTAGTGGTGATTGCACCATTTTTTATCTCCGGTAGCAACGTCACATAAAAATGAATATCTCTTACACTCACTTTAATAACTTTCACGTTAGTTACTTTAAGTAAATCCTCGGTGGTGCACCCAACACACGTGATCCTAGGATTTGAGTAATTTGGCCTTTAAAAAATTACCTTAACACAATTCTAGTTCGGTTTATTTCGTCGACCCTTCGTTTATGACGTATGACATTCGTGTCCATTTAGGCAACCTCAAAATATACATTAAATACACTTGCTTCATGAAGTGTTGGCTACTTAATATTCAGATCACTCCATGATAACTAAATATTTCCTTTTACACGTCACTCAAATTCAAACGTGTAGAGCTCACCTAAACTATATTTTTTTGCAACAACCCCCCCCCCACGCCATACATGTTAAATACATCAGTCAATGTCATACCTATGTATGACACACTAGTGTTCCGACTCTTGTGAGCATCGCCCATACTTAACATAACTCGTTACAACATTCTTTATTATCGAGCTCACACTAACTCAACTTATATTTCAACTTAAGACCAAGTACAAATTGACATGTATCATTGTTTTTCCTTTGTTAGCCTAGCTTAATCTTCATTTGAAATCCTTATGCACGAATTTAATCTGATGTATCGCATTCTCTTCAAGCCATAGTAGCTTCGTCTACTAAATTCTTGACATTAATGTCACTTCAACGACGATAGCTATATTTGATTATCAAGTAAGTTATAAACTTCATCTTACTAGTGAAAAGGGAACTAAACCACCAGAATTCAATACCATGGTACCATCATGAAATTGCGTCATATCTTTACTTTCGTGTATACTTACATTGTAATCGACTCCCTATAACTCTTGATAGTCGCACTTATGTCCACCTACTCTTACTGAATTCAATTTGTTGCTTCAACAATTGACTGTTCTATACCTATATATAGTCCCTTGTAACTTGCTCGGATGAATAGATGAATTTCGTTTGTCATCCAATGTCATCACAATCATGTAGTATTGTTATATCTCCCCTCGTTGTACCGTCATGCTTTTACGCTCTCTTTAGCAATGAGCTTGCAACCATGGTCCTAAAAAATATCATAATCTAAATTTTTCGAGAGGAAATTCTTTCAACAAGGGGATGTTGTGACACCCGCCATTTTCAGGTTAACACCGTTAACATAAACTTCGTTATCTTAAACATTCATCCATGCATCTTATTGGATTAGAGTTAATTAAGTGTGTCCGTTATCTTGCACAAACACTCACGTGACGGTAATTCAGGGAATTTTGGAAGTATATGCGAGTCTGTCTCCGAAAGTTGGTGAACAACCTGAATAACATTCTCGGACAACTAAATCAATATAAATTAGGTGAATTTGTATATTATGTGAGTTATATGTTTATCTTATTAACCTTCGTGAGACCCCGTATCTTTACGCGTAACATGTTATTGATGAACTCATAACTGGAGTCTAGGGTGTAGTGTAGCCTAAATTTCAAGGACGAAATTTCTTTAACAAGGGAAGGATGTGACAACCCATATTTTAGACCCTCACCGAAAGTTATCTGTGGAAATATGATGTATTATTATTTAGAAAGTAATAGCAACCTATAACGAGCGAAACGTTATTTAATTAACAACACGATGACGTTATACCACAAATTCTATAGACATATTTTTACACATATGTATATATTATATAATAAGTTATACATATTCGTTTCGATTTGAATTTATAAATATAATTTAAACAATATATTAATTCGAGCAGATTTATTTTAACGCAAGACATGTGAGGTGAACCGAGTCGTATACGCGGTGTACACCCACTTCCCAACCCATCTAACACAACCCAAACCCTAAGTATAAAGACCTAACTTTTCTTCTTCCTCATCACTTTGCAAACCCTAACCCCCATGTTGATTCTCCTCTTCACAACACCGACACAACCTTACTTATGCTTAGAGAGAGAATCAGAGTTAGGAGAGTGACTTTTGAAGAGAGAATCAGATATGGGAAACAGAGTCGCATGAGAGAAAGGGATGAATGACTGTCACTAGTGGCTCGTGACGGCGTAGAGGGGAGGCAGCAGCGGCGTTGCCGTGTTAATGGTGTAGGGCGTCGACGAGATCATGTTTCACGACGGTTCTTGGCGGAGGACGGGGTGGTGTTTGGGCGGTTATTGGTGGTGAAGTTGAGCAGGGGTTGCAAGGTGGAGTGTGGCAAGTAGTGGCGGCGTATGAGAGTTCCGATGGATAACACATAAGCAACGACCACCGTGATTCACGGTGGTGCAGCAGCGCGAACTCTGGTAAGTCCTTTGTGAGTAGATCTCGTTGTTGTACTTGTAACATCTGAGATTATTTACGACATGTTAGGTGGTTTTGGTGGCGATCCGATACGGTTGTTGATGGTGATCGTGACGTCCGGCCTCCAGACAAGTGACAGCAGAGGCGTTTAGTGTGGTGGTTGCTCAGATGAAGGCTTTAAGAGGCGTTGGATTGTAGTCTGTAGCTTTTCGAAACCAAGTTGAGAATCTGAGGAGGTGTTTGTTTTTTCTTCAAACATCTTCAAGGGAGCTGATGTCTGCAGGCGACAAGTCGTTACCCTTGAAGACTGTTTCTTTAAATAAATCTGAACTCAGCTTTTTCATCTTAAAAAATAAGCTATGGACCCCCTTCTTAAAACATCTCCACAAAGACTCTAATATACTCCTCCCTCACATCAGCCCCTCCCATATCGCCCCTCCCAGATATCGCCGCTCATCCTCCTCCGACCAATTTTCTTGCGACCTCCCTCTTCTCCTCGCCATCTGACGGTCTCCATCTTCTCCTCCGACCAGTTTTTCGGCGACCTCCCTCTTCTCCTCACCGTCCAAATACCTCCCTCTTCTCTTCCGACCAGTTTCCCGGTGACTTCCCTCTTCTCCTCGCCGTTCGACGACCTACACTTATGTAACTTGAATGTTAAATGACTTCTATCTTGTGAGATAAGTTTGACAGTTACAAATTTTCAATTTATGCAGACAGTATCAACTTATAAAAACAAAGAGTCTTATATTTTCAGCTTGTAGAGCTTTAAACCATATCTTTAGTTGTAGAAATGAAAACAGATGAAATCAGCTTGCAGACAGTTTATGTCTACAAAAATAAACAACACCTGAGTTAAGGTTTTGGTTGCGGGTCAAATAGTCAACCCTGGTTTAGATTGTAGTCTGTAGCTTTTCGGAACCAAGTTAAGAATCTGAGTTAAGGTAGCAGTCAATCCTGGTTTGACTGGTCAAAGTTGGGTCAACGGGTCAGACACGGGTGGCACGTGTATCTAGGAGATGTTGTCGAGTCACACGTAAAGGTAACGACGCGCACTAAGTGTATTGTGTAAATATGAAATTGTATATGTGTAAATTTGTATAAATAACTTTATTGTAAATATAAAGAGTTAAACTTGTGAACTGGACGAGACGAACCGACTTGAGATTATTTAACAATGGGATGATAAGTTTGACGTTTAGGGATGGTCCAACTTATGACGTTATTACTTATAGGACTTGATTTGGATTATATATGTAATAGTTATATGTAATTACAAATATATATGTTTATATATTACTCGAAACATAAAAGACGTGGGTTATTAAAGGATTGTTTTTAGTTATAACTATTTATTCTAGACGTTTGGATCTTTGGGAAAATATAGACAACTTATGTTATCTAGTTTCTGCAAAAACAGAGGAAACTCTGCCCAAATTTTAATAAAACATAAACGTATTCCTCAGACAAATTCCCTTAAAATAAGTATACTACTTACGTATATTTATCCGTAGATGAGTAATGACTGGAGACCAATTTGACACTTCGTTTTATTGATCTAAAATAGTATTCATACGATAATTTTTATCCGCGTAATTTAAACATTTTGCTATAATTATATATATGATATCATATATATATATATATATATATATATATTCACGAAAAAACCATACTAAGTCTCTATCGGTTCATCAAGTTAAACCGTATAAATCGAATAGTGTTTCGATCTAGACTAGGTAGTTAAATAAACTATCTTCATAACCAAGTTATGAAACTGGGGATTATTTCCATTAGACCTTAAGAAGTACTTTACTTCTAGTTGGGCACGAGAAGGTTTGATATTTCAAGCATCAGGGATTTCTTGTCTCTAGTTACTATATGGAGTATTATGCCTTGTACATGTAACATTTGTACAAATCGGGTTTTGAAAACCCACCCCAGTTTATCAATCAAAGTGTATTTATTTAAGTCGTTCGGTTATTTATTTATTTAGAATATTACAATAATAATGAAAATCAACGTTTAAAATAAAATAATAATTAAAATTTAATGAAATAATGTAATAATTAATCAGCTAAATATTAAATAATTATATCTAAATATTTATTTAATTTAAAATAGACAAAATAATTGAAAACTCAAAAAAATGGGGGCTGAACCGGGATCGAACCCGGGTTCCCCCGGTTAACACACACACTCAGCACCACTGCACTGCACATACATTATGTGCTAGAGCTCAACTATCAAAGCATATAATATATATATATATATACAGCAGATCTCCTCGCCGGAGATCTCGCCAAATCCACACGGTTTTCTCTCAATCCGACAGCTGTTACAATGCTATTTCGGGCAAATTTCAATCACGAAGCGCCGGCATTTAAAACCCGAAATCGTAGCCATGGAAACCGAATTCACAAATCCCCTATAAATACCCCCATTGTTGGTCATTTTAAGCTCACACCTTCATTCATCCTTTGAAATCGCATCGTTCTCACTCTCAAACCTCTCTGTCACCTGGAGCCTTGACTCGCCGGAGTTCTGCAAGTCACCGGAAAAACGTTCGCCGCCGGTTCTGTTCATACGGTAGTTTTCTTTTGTTATCTTTTTTTAAGTTTCCCAAATTAACATCCTACACATTAGATTATTAATAAAATCTGAATGAATTGAGAATTAAATCAGGCGGGTAAAGTTTGGGTTATTCAAATGAAGAAGATGAAGTTTAGTATGTGTATATATATAATATAATATAATAATTTGGGTTATATTCGGGTTAGACACCCAGCCCAGTTGGATGGGCTGGGTGCAAGTGAAAGCATAGGTCATGGGATCGAAACTTGCAAGGGGCGCCGGTCAGTTAAATTTTAAATCTTTTTAAAGTTAGTAAATTCTGAATGAACCTAAAGAGAGAATAAGAATAATTAAAATACATGTTCAGTCGGGTTAGACACCCAGCCCAGTTGGCTGGGCTGGGTGCATCACACCGTCAAGGTCTCGGGTTCGAGCCATTTGACACGCACCGGTCGGACTATTAAAAATCTTTTTGTAAATTTAATTAAATTAGAAATAATCTAAAGTGTGTACAAATATAATTAAAATCCAGAATATGTCTGGTTAGACACGTAGCTCAGTTGGAAGAGCTGCGTGCACGTGAACGTGAGGTCTCGAGTTCGACACTATACACACGCATGCTTACCACTCATCTGACAGGGACCTTGTCAGACTGACAAGGTTTTTATTTTATTTTATTTATGTTTTTTTAATTTTTTTTCTCTTTTATTTGTTTAATTCTATTGTATTTATTTAAATGGAAGGTTAAATACATATTCTTTTAAAGGATTAATATATCAGCACAATCCACGAAAAGAACTTAAAAATCTAAACAAAGGTTTTAACCAGAAATATTAGTTTGCTTATTTATCGCGTTACTATTTCTAGGTTAGTACTTTCTCGTTGGTAAACCACGACTCGTGCGCTCTTTTTCCCGCTCAAGAATACGCATCCAATGTGAGTGAATCTCTACAAATTCCCCGTTTTAATCACGTTTTGGGGTGTATCATGTGTCGTACCATTTCTTTATTTTATTTAACACTTGTGCTAATATCATTTCGTGATCAAATGTGTATTGCTTGTAATGTGGTTTATATGTGGATACATTTTATCATTTCAGTGCACTCATTTCATTAGGCCCATAGTTCCTCGTAGGATAAGGGTTGAGCATCAGGTGCCTCATTAGATCGGCTCCGTTTGATTGAGCCTTGATTTCAGATACATCATCATTCATGTCATATATTCATTCAATGTGGTTTGTGATTTGTTAAATTATACATTTGTTCACATGTGATTATGCACAATCTTATTTAAACAACGATAAAATTGATTTACTTAAATGTTTTATCAAGGTTCACTCGCAAACTTTTGTTGACATAAAATTTCCTCTGTTTTACGCATGATATAGGTGATCAAGTTGAGGAAAGAAACACCTAGGATGGCCTAGAAGAATAATCAAGTATTTCGTTGGAACAAGCATTTAGATTATTATTTGTGTTTGTATGAAAGTTTGTTGGATATTTGAATTTTATTTGAATTTAATAAATATGAAACTTGTTAGTAAATATCATGAGCTTTGGTGATAACCCAATCATGCCCCAACTTCTATTCCGCTACGGGTCGGGTGTGAAAGATTGGTATCAGAGCTTGTGACTATGGGGATATAGGATAGGTTATTAGACCCTTAGAGCCTATACTATAGTTGACTAGATTTAAATTGTTTATGTGTTACATGCAAAATTCATGATGTTTATATGTTTCATGTTTATTTTCACACACAACATTATGCAAGCACTCTCACAAGTACATGTTAATATGCAATGCTCATCATAGATCCTACCCTCATAACATATCATATCTATGAAAGCACACACCTCACGATTTCAGAATTTCCATTATTTCTTTTCAAAGATTTTGCAATGTTTTATATTTTTCAAATCACATTAAAGTGAGTTTTCACGACGGGCATGTAGTAACTGGAAGGATACGAGTACCGGTAGTCGGAACGTCCTGTCTAGGCTTGGCATTCGTATAAATCTAAAATTAAGGACCAGTTTGCCTACCTGGGGACTAACGATGAGAGTACGAAGGATCTATTAGGCCAAAGCATGCTATACCAAACGTTGTGTGAACTAACCCCATTTTGAGTTGTCATTGTGTCTACACCTGGACACCCTCCGACCTTACATCTCGCAATCATGTTTTACAATTTTCATTCGGGTGATGTGAATGTTAACCAACCGACACCAATGCAGACCCTACCAAACCCAATAGTCATGGGGGCCCACATGACTATACAGGCAATGGTATGGGGGACATTTGGAGGCCTAAACATGAGCAAACCCAAGACATCCTATGGATGTAGTTAAATTATTTTCAGTTTTGTTGTTTTCATTCTTTTTACGACACATGACACCTAGGAAATTCTTGAACTCACAATCTCCCTACATATATTCCTGTAGATGTTTGCTAGGCAATTACGTGGAGGTAGAAGGTCAGGAAAGTCAAATGAACGCTTGGCCACGCAAATTGCTCAACAAATGGCCGCAGTACTTCCTGACATCGTGCCACAAGTTCAACAAGCCCTCACCGCTAATCCCATTAACCCTCCCAACCAAGAAGACCAAAGCGTCGCCAACCCTCCTCCCAAAACCCCTAAATGCACCTACAAACACTTCAAGTCTTGCGATCCCCCAAAATATGAAGGGACTGAAGGTGTCACCGCTCTCCTCCACTGGTTTGAGGAGATGGAAAACACCTTTCTCAATTGCGACTGTCCTGAGGATCGTAAGGTACGTTACGCGACTGGAAGATTGTTTGAGGTAGCCCTTACCTGGTGGAACACAGAAAAAGGTAAGCGGGGCGTAGAAGATGCCATGGCGTTATCATGGGAGGAATTAAGAGAGATCATGACAAGACGCTTCTGCCCTAGAAGCGAGATCAAGAAGCTTGAAGATGAATTCCATTCTCTAAAGCAAAAAGAAGGAGATCACCCCTCCTACAACAAGAGGTTTCTTGAGTATGAATTCCAAGATTCGGTTTTAAGTACTTCGCCTGCAACACTCGAAGCCGCAATGGAGTTAGCTACGGAACTCACTGAAAATCGCATTCGAAATGGCAAATTTAAAGATGAGAAGAAGAAAACACCCATTGAGACCCCAATTCCACCACTCAGGTTCATCCTCGAAGTTTATTGGTAAGAGGAAGCGAAATGGCACCCAAACCAACCCTCCCATCACTGCTGCTCCAATCACCCAAGTTGCCCCTCCAGCCGCACCATTCAAAAGGCCATACACTGGCCCACACCCAAAGTGTAACCGTTGCCAATACCATCATCCTCCTGAAAAACTTTGCCAACATTGCACAAGTTGTGGCCGTGCGGGTCACACTATCCAAACCTGCCGTACCCTTCAGCGATCAAACCGCAGTCAACCTCCAACCCAAACCCAAAATCAAATGGTGGACCAAGCCCAACAACCCTTACTTCTACCACCTGCCCAACCTATAGCCCAACCTTACTACCAACCCAACTACCCCATGATGCAATCCATACGAGCCTGTTTTAGTTGTGGGGACCCAAACCACTTCAGGAATACTTGCCCACGCCTGGTGAACATCATCCATGCCCAAGCTCAAGCAAACCCGGTAAACCAAGCTAACCAAGCTCCTCCACCTGCTAGAGGAAGAGCTTTCAATATCAACGCCAACCAAGCCAGGGCTAACAACAATGTGGTCAACGGTACGTTTCTCGTAAATGGTAGTTATGCATCCATATTATTCGATACTGGTGCGGATAAGAGCTTTGTGTCTTTAGAATTCGAATCTATTCTCGACCTACCTCGTGATAATCTCGTTGAATCTCTGACGGTGGAAGTTGCTGACGGAAAACCCATTTCATTAAATTCTATTATACGCGATTGTACTCTCACCCTAAATGATCACGATTTTCCAATTGATCTCATTACTATGAAATTGGGGAGTTTCGATGTTATCATCGGTATGGACTGGCTCAGCCAGCATCACGCTGAAGTGGTGTGCCATGAAAAGTTTATTCGTATTCCACTCGCCGAAGGTCAGACACTACGTATCTTTGGAGAAACTCCTTCGAAAGGGCTCAAATTGATGTCCTGCCTTCAAGCCCGAAGTTATCTTCGCAAGAATTACATCGCATTTCTAGCTCACGTCGTCAAGAAGGAAGGCAAGGAGAGGAAGCTCGAAGATATTCCAATTGTGAAAGAATTTCCGCAAGTTTTTCCCGATGACGTTTCAGGACTTCCTCCTGTGCGAGAAGTCGAATTTCGAATCGATCTTGTGCCTGGCGCTACACCGGTCGCAAAATCTCCCTATAGGCTAGCCCCGTCCGAGATGCAAGAGTTGGCCAGTCAACTGCAAGAGCTGACTGACGAAGGATTCATACGTCCTAGCTCATCGCCTTGGGGTGCGCCTGTTCTTTTTGTGAAAAAGAAAGATGGAACGTTTCGCATGTGCATTGACTATAGGGAACTCAACAAGCTGACCGTTAAGAATCGCTATCCTTTGCCTCGTATTGATGACCTTCTAGATCAACTTCAAGGTGCCACCTGTTTTTCAAAAATCGACATTCGTTCTGGTTATCATCAGCTCAGGGTGCGCGAAGAAGATATTCCAAAAACTGCCTTTCGAACTCGTTATGGTCATTATGAGTTCATGGTTATGCCTTTCGGATTAACCAACGCCCCCGCTGTCTTCATGGATTTGATGAATAGAGTATGCAAACCCTATCTTGATCGTTTTGTCATAGTCTTCATTGATGACATTCTGATCTATTCCAAGTAAAAATCTGATCATGAGCGACATCTTCAACTCATTCTTACACTCTTAAGGACTGAAAAGCTTTACGCTAAGTTCTCAAAATGTGGATTCTGGTTAAGAGAGGTACAATTCCTTGGTCATGTAGTAAATGACAAATGGATTCATGTTGATCCATCGAAGATCAAGGCAGTACAAGAATGGCAGGCGCCACACACTCCTACTGAAGTTAGGTCATTTCTTGGCTTGGCTGGATATTATCGGCGTTTCCTCGCCAATTTTTCTCGTATCGCCGTTCCACTCACGGCCTTGACTCACAAGGGAAAACCCTTCATTTGGGGACCTAAGCAAGAGGAGGCCTTCCAAACTTTGAAGCAAAGACTTTGTGACGCACCTATCCTTACACTCCTTGAGGGTTGCGATGACTTCGTGGTTTATTGCGACACATCCGGGCAAGGTTTAGGCTGTGTATTGATGCAGAGAGGAAAGGTGATAGCCTATGCCTCTAGGCAACTCAAAGTACATGAGAAGAATTACACCACCCATGATCGGGAACTAGGAGCCGTCGTGTTCGCTCTCAAGATATGGAGACATTATCTCTACGGTACCAAGTGTGAAATATACACTGACCACAACAGCCTCCAGCATATCTTCAATAAAAAAGAGTTGAATATGAGACAGCGAAGATGGGTCGAACTTCTCAATGATTACGGCTGTGAGATTCGATATCATCCTGGCAAGGCAAACGTTGTGGCGGATGCACTCAGTCAAAAGGGTTATGCGAACTCCATTCATCTTCTATGTTCGCAAATTGTAACCAACATCAAAGATCGAATACGGGCAGCTCAACATATTTCCGTAACGGAAAATGACGTACGCGATGAGCTGTCATGTGGAGCTGAACTCAAAATCTAAACCAAATCCGATGGTATTCTATACTATTTGAACCGTATTTGGATTCCCGATCGCGACAATCTTCGTTGTTTCCTCATGAATGACGCACACAAAACACGATACTCTGTACATCCAGGAGCCGACAAGATGTATCAAGACTTACAATACACCTACTGGTGGCCTGGCATGAAGAAGGATATCGTTGTTTTTGTTTCCAAGTGCCTTACATGCTCCAAAGTAAAAGTTGAGCATCAAAGACCTTCAGGACTTCTGGTCCAACCCGAAATACCTGTATGGAAGTGGGAAAACATAACCATGGACTTCATTACCGGGTTACCTCGCACCTCCAGTGGGTATGACACTATATGGGTGATCATTGATCGCCTCACGAAATCAGCTCACTTTATCCCGATTCGCGAAGACTTCAAGAACGAGAAGTTAGCTCGTATCTACATCAGCGAAATCGTAAGCCGTCATGGTGTACCATTAAGCATCATTTCAGACCGTGATGTTCGCTTCACTTCACGCACATGGCGAGCTGTACAAACTGCTTTGGGTAAACGTTTAGACCTCAGTACCACCTTTCACCCTCAGACTGATGGTCAATCTGAACGCACCATCCAAACCCTCGAAGACATGCTTCGAGCATGTGTTATAGACTTCAAAGGAAATTGGGACGCTCATCTACCGTTAGTCGAGTTTTCGTACAACAACAGCTACCATTCAAGTATCGGCATGGCTCCTTTCGAAGCTTTGTATGGTCGTAAATGCCGATCTCCAGTATGTTGGCACGAAATTGGTGAAGCACAAATCACCGGACCTGAATTGATCCAAGAAACAACCGACAAAATTACTCAAATTCGAAACAATCTTCTAGGGGCTCAAAGTCGTCAAAAGAGTTATGCTGACAAACGACGAAAGCCTATGGAGTTGTGCATTGGTGATCAAGGACTTTTGAAAGTATCACCGTGGAAGGGAGTGGTTCATTTTGGCAAAAAGGGGAAGCTGGCACCATGCTACGTGGGACCTTTCAGGATACTCGAAAGAGTAGGTCCTGTAGCATACAAGCTTGACCTACCAGAAGAACTCAAAAGAATTCATCCCACGTTCCACGTATCAAACTTGAAAAAGTGCCTTGCCGACGAAAACCTCCATATCCCTCTGGAAGATATTCAAGTTAATGAATCAATGCATTTTGTTGAAAGACCAGTAGAGATCATGGATTTCGGTGAGAAGCGTTTAAGGCGAAGTCGTATTCCAATCGTCTGGGTGCGTTGGGAGTCAAGATGAGGACCCGAGTTTACTTGGGAACGTGAAGACTCAATGCGCGAAAAGTACCCGCATCTCTTTCCAGTTACAACTACTACTTAAATTTCGGGACAAAATTTCTAAAAGTAGAGGATACTGTAACATTTGTACAAATCGGGTTTCGAAAACCCGCCCCAGTTTATCAATCAAAGTGTATTTATTTAAGTCATTCGGTTATTTATTTATTTACAATATTACATTTATATAATAATGAAATTCAACGTTTAAAAATAAAATAATAATTAAAATTTGATGAAATAATGTAATAACTAATCAGCTAAATATTAAATAATTATATCTAAAAATTTATTTAATTTAAAAAACACAAAATAATTGAAAACTCAAAAAATGGGGGGTGAACCGGGATCGAACCCGGGTTCCCCCGGTTAACACACACTCAGCACCACTGCACTGCACATACATTATGTGCTAAAACTCAACTATCAAAGCATATATATATATTTTTTTAGCCAAACCTGCAACTGCAGCAGATCTCCTTGTTGGAGATCTCGTCAAATCCACACGGTTTTCTCTCAATCCGACAGCTGTTGCAATGCTATTTCGGGCAAATTTCAATCACGGCGCGCCGGCATTTAAAACCCGAAATCGTAGCCATGGAATCCGAATTCACAAATCCCCTAGAAATACCCCCACTGTTGGTCATTTTAAGCTCACACCTTCATTCATCCTTTGAAATCGCATCGTTCTCACTCTCAAACCTCTCTGTCAACGGAAGTCTTGACTAGCAGGAGTTCTGCAAGTCGCCGGAAAAATGTTCGCCGCCGGTTCTGTTCATATGGTAGTTTTCTTTTGTTATCTTTTTTTAAGTTTCCCAAATTAACATCCTATACATTAGATTATTAATAAAATCTGAATATATTGAGAATTAAATCAGGCGGGTAAAGTTTGGGTTATTCAAATGAAGAAGATGAAGTTTAGTATGTGTATATATATAATATAATTTGGGTTATATTCGGGTTAGACACCCAGCCTAGTTGCATGGGCTGGGTGCAAGTGAAAGCAGAGGTCATGGGATCGAAACTTGCAAGGGGCGCCAGTCAGTTAAATTTTAAATCTTTTTAAAGTTAGTAAATTCTGAATGAACCTAAAGAGAGAATAAGAATAATTAAAATACATGTTTATTCGGGTTAGACACCCAGCCCAGTTGGCCGGGCTGGGTGTATCACACCGTCAAGGTCTCGGGTTCGAGCCATTTGACACGCACCGGTCGGACTATTAAAAATCTTTTTGTAAATTTAATTAAATTAGAAATAATCTAAAGTGTGTACAAATATAATTAAAATCCAGAATATGTCGGGTTAGACACGTAGCTCAGTTGGAAGAGCTGCGTGTACGTGAACGTGAGGTCTCGAGTTCGATACTATACACACGCATGCTTACCACTCATTGAACCGGTCTGACAGGGACCTTGTCAGACTGACAAGGTTTTTATTTTTTTATTTTTTTTCTTCTTTTATTTGTTTAATTCTATTGTATTTATTTAAATGGAAGGTTAAATACATATTCTTTTCAAGGATTAATACATCAACACAATCCACAAAAAGAACTTAAAAATCTAAACAAAGGTTTTAGCCAGAAATATTAGTTTGCTTTTTATCGCGTTACTATTTCTAGGTTAGTACTTTCTCGTTGGTAAACCACGACTCGTGCGCTCTTTTTCCCGCTCAAGAATACGCACCCAATGTGAGTGAATCTCTACAAATTCCCCGTTTTAATCACGTTTTGGGGTGTATCATGTGTCGTAACATTTCTTTATTTTATTTAACACTTGTGCTAATATCATTTCGTGATCAAATGTGTATTGCTTGTAATGTGGTTTATATGTGGATACATTTTATCATTTCAGTGCACTCATTTCATTAGGCCCATCAGTTCCTCGTGGGATACGGGTTGAGCATCAGGTGCCTCATTAGATCGGCTCCGTTTGATTGAGCCTTGATCTTAGATACATCATCATTCATGTCATATATTCATTCAATGTGGTTTGTGATTTGTTACATTATACATTTGTTCACATGTGATTATGCACAATCTTATTTAAACAACGATAAAATTGATTTACTTAAACGTTTTATCAAGGTTCACTCGCCAACTTTTGTTGAACCAAAATTTCCTCTGTTTTACGCATGATACAGGTGATCAAGTTGAGGAAAGAAACACCTAGGATGGCCTAGAAGAATAATCAAGTTATTTCGTTGGAACAAGCATTTAGATTATTATTCGTGTTTGTATGAAATTTTGTTGGATATTTGAATTTTAATTTGAATTTAATAAATATGAAACTTGTTAGTAAATATTATGAGCTTTGGTGATAACCCAATAATGCCCCAACTTCTATTCCGCTGCGGGTTGGGGTGTGACAGTACACCAGGTGAGTTCACGACCCTTGTAATCTTTTCAATTAATTTAATACTAGGGGAGAAAGAATGCACCGGATTACGGTAAAGTAATGTATTAATATCTAGGGTTTTGTTATATCAGTTATGGTCACGAAAGTGCCACATATCACAAGTTAAGTCCTTACATCTCGGACCGTTAGTATTGGATAGCGAGGGAATATTTAGTAGTACTATTGGGTTTGACAAGCCCACATGGGTTAGTCGCGCTAGCCCGACCGGGAAAGGTCGAACAGGTGTAAAATTGGCCTAACATTCCACCATTGCCAATAATAATCATGGTAACAAGGCAAACAATGCATAACATAGTCAGCTTCGATTGCGAACACCTAGTGCCATTTGTTTCGCGATCTGAGTGGCCAAACGTTCCTGAGACCTTCCTGATCTTTTACCCCTTCGTTGTTGTCTAGACGACATCTACAGGATCATACAATGAGAATATTGTGAGTTTATAGTGTCTTTTTAGGTGTCATGTGTCTTTAAGAAAATGAAAATAACATAAATATCAATAATGCAACTACATCCATAGGATGTCTTGGGTTCGCTCATGTTGGGCCTCAAATGTCCCCCATACCTTCACCTACATAGTCATGTGGGCCCCCATGGCTATTGGCTTGGTATGATTCACATTAGTATTGGCAATTTAACACTCGCATCACCCGAATGCAAACCACAAAATATGTTCATGAGATGTTTGGTCGGAACGTGTCCAGGTGTAGACACAATGACAACTCAAAGTGGGGTTAGCTCACACGACGTTTGGTATAGCATGCTTTGGCCTAATAGGTACTTCGTACTCTCATCGTTAGTCCCCAGGTAGGCAAACTGGTCCTTTATTTTGGATTTATACGAATGCCAGCCTACACAGGACGTTCCGACTACCGGTACTGGTACCCTTCCAGTTACTACATGCCCGTCATGAGAACTCACTTTGATGAGATTTGAAAACACAAAAATCATTGTAAAAGCAATCATGATGTGGTGTGTGCTTTCATGGATGTGATATGTTATGAGTATATGATTCATGATAGGCATTATATGATAATACATACTTATGAACATGCTTGCATAATATTGAATGTAACATTTAACATAAAACATATAAACATCATGAAATTTGGCATGTAACACACAAAAATCTTATAATTTCTAATCAACTATAGTATAGGCTCTAAAGGTCTAATAACCTATCCTATATCCCTATAGTCATGGCTCTGATACCAATCTGTCACACCCCGACCCGCAGCGGAATAAGAGTCGGGGCATAATTGGGTTATCACCAAAGCTCATGACATTTACTAATGTTTCATATTTAATAAAGTCAAAGTTACATTTCCAAATATCCAAACATGTTCATTCAATACAAAGAAAATAAACCAAACATAACAATCTCAACTCTAAATCGTTTTATTCTTCTAGTCCAAGTCCTATGTGTTCCTAGCTGCTGCTGGTTCACCTGTATCATGTGTAAAAATGGGGGTTTTTGGGTCAACATAAGTTGGCGAGTGAACCTTATTAGATAAACATTTATTAAAGAATTACTTGTTAGTTTATCAATGAAAAATTGTGCATAATCATAGATGAGCAAATGTAAATAATCAAGCAGTGGCAAATAGCAATCACATCCATAACATACAATAACATATGACAGCATACATTAACATACCAACAACATACGATAAATAACATAAATGAACTGTGCGATCAAGGCTCAATCAAACGGAGCCGATCGTATTGCATGTACTGAAAATGAAAATGTCTGTGCGATCAAGGCTCAATCAAACGAAGCCGATCATATGTGGGCACGCCAGGTTCAACCTCATAATGAAATGGGGAACATGCTCAACGCTCATAATGTAATGGGGAGCGGCGGCCTATGAAAATGCATGTATTGATAATAATAAATTGCATCCAACAATAACTACGCAACAGAAACAAACTGAATACACAAGTTCATGATATGATGTATGCACAATGGTTTAAGTATAATATATATATCAAGACACATGATACACCCCAAAACGTGATTAAACGGGGAATTTGTAAAGGTTCACTCACATTGGGTGCGTTGGATTGGAGATGGTGAGATGCGCACGAATTAGATGAGCGGAACAACGAGGAATACTAACCTAAATAATAACGGAAAAATATATTAAATGAGTGGATTTTATTAAGGATTTTAATGAAATTTTTAGATATATTTTTGTGAGTTTATGGCTATTTTCTATCTTTAAAAATGTTATTTTTAAGTATTTTTAATTGATTTTTAAATTAAATTAAATAAATAAAAATATAAAAAAAATTGTTTATTTTGCGTTGACCGTTGACCGTTGACCTGTTGACTTGTTGACCGGTTCGGTCAGGGACTTGGTTTGCGCTGGGTGAGGCTCGAACCCGAGACCTCCCGTACGCGTGCACGCAGCTCTACCAACTGAGCTACGTGTCTAACCCGAAATAATCTTGTTTTTAATTATATTTATACACTTATTCAGTTTAACCGAAATTCTTTTAATTGTAAAAACATTTTAATTCAACAACTCGGTGCTAGTGACGGGTTTCGAACGCGCGACGTATGGCTTAATGTTGCACACAGTCCACCGCTGGACTGTGTGTCTAACCTGGTTATTATCTCGGTTTTTATTATACTTAACAACTAACTGAGTTAACCCGGTTTAGTTTTTAAACAAAAAGGCATTTTATTATATAAGGAGTGCGTATAGCAGGAATCGAACTCGGGACATGCGTTTGTATTTTGCATACAGTCCACCGCTGGACTGTGTGTCTAACCCGTTCATTTTACTAGTTTTAAATATACTTATAATTTAATTAGCTTCATCTTCTTCATTCAAATTACAGTCAACTGATATACTAACCCGTTCCTTGTTTTTACGATTTACAAACATTATTAAAGCTTAAATGAAAAGGCAGAGACGGTAATTAGAGATGAACATACCGATGAACGGTTTATTTTAGATTTCCGGCAATGTGTCGGTCCCTGTTTTTATGCTCTTCAACTGAACGAGATAATTAACTGTCTTGATTAGTCGAATATGGAATTGAAGTGATAGACAAATGTTAACGATGTGTTTGAAGGTCCTTACCGTTTCACAGATGGAAATAAAGACTTTCAGGGGAGTTCCGGCGAACTGGAATTAGTTGAATACAGCGCCTGAATTCGATTTCAATTGAGAGGTTTAAGTTAGAAATAGTCTAATAATTGTTGAACTACAACGAATATTGAAAGATTTACCGTTTGAGGATGAATACGGTTTTCCGGCGACTTTTGCAGAAAATTCCGGCGAGCTGTTTTAAGCGTTCTGATGGTCTGAAAATGTGATGAAAGTGAAATGGGATGCTGGTATGATATTTCTGAGTCGCGAGAGTGATCTTGGGTTGAAGTATTCTGGATTTGATTACTTTTCGGTTATGAAGACCGATAATGATGAGACTTGATGCTCAATCAATTCTGAATTGATTAAAGACATCGGTTCATCGGTTATGAACGTGAATACGCGAGAAATCAAACGATTTGACGATTGATTTGCCGATTTCCGTTTCTCAGTTGGCGAAACCGGTTTAACCTAGTCTGTATATAAATCTCATTTGTTTCCTAGAGATAACAGAAAACACAAAGTGGCGGAGTGGTGATGTGAGTGTGTGTTAAGGCGTTGGAGTTGTTCTTGGCTGACCCGGGTTCGAGTCCCGGCAGCAACATAATTTTTTTATTTACTTTGTTTTAACTTTTTATCAAATATAATTTTTATAGTTCAGTTTAGTTATTAATTATGTATCGTTTTAAATCAAAATAATCATAAATATTCAACGTAACTTTTATAATTTGATATTCGATTACAAAACGGAGCGGGTTTTGAAAACCCGATTTTTACAAATGTTACAGAAAGATCAGCGAATATGTTTCAAGATTTAACAGGCTTGGGTCAAGTCTTGATGATGAAGTGATAGTTCGAAAGTTGTTAGATTCTGTACTAAAGAAGTATCTTCAAATTGTTGCTTCTATTGAGCAGTATTCGAATATCGAAAGCATGCCAGTTGAAGAAGCAATAGGCAGGTTGAAGGCCTAAGGGGAACGAATCAGAGAACAAGACGAGACGGGTGAAAGGCAGGTTGGAGGTGACGGCTGGAGAAGTGGAGGTGTCGGCTGGAGATGGGTGCTAGGGTTTTGAGAGAGGTGTTTTGAAAGAGAGAGGAGTTTTGAAGAGGTTAGTCTAGATCTGCGCAAGGAAGAGGTCTAGAAGACCTTTTTTTAATGAAATCTCTTCCAAAAAAACAAACATGCTGCAGGCTTAAACGTTTGCGCGTGGTCTGCGTGGGGCAGACATAAGAGGTTATGAAGTGCTTTTCAAAAAAAACAAACAACCCCTTAGATGAACATGTTAATATTTTGGTTTTTTTGATGAACATCATATTCGTTTATATTATATTATATATATAGATATATATATATATAGATATATATATATAGATATATATATATATATATCTATATATATATATATTATATGTAGTTGTTTTTAAAAGTGTGTTTGAAAGTGTACATAGCATCGTACGTATAGGTAGGGGTGGGCAAATTAACCATCATAACCGATACTCGAACCATAACCAATATAACCAAGCCGATTTTAACCAATAATCGACATAACCAAGGGTTATGGTTATGAAATTTGTTTAAGCGACTGAGTGGTTATGATTATGGTTATGAAGCCTTGGTTAACCGATGTAACCGAAACCTAACCGATCTTATAATGTTAAGTCTATGTAATAGATTTTCGTTTAACACTAAACATGTAGAGGTATTTAACTAAGACAAAAGTATGTTTGTAACGAAATGATCTTGGTTTAGGTGTCAATTATTTTGATAAAGAATTATACTTCTGATCAAACGCTTAAGTAAGTTTTTTTGTTGAAAAATATCTCATTAAAAGGGATCTCACATTGGTAGTTTAACCAAAAAATGTAGTCTTGATTGTCTTATAAAAGAAAACCGAAGCTAAGTCCATTATGGTCGGTTCCATTTTTCATTTTGTGTACCCATTGGCTTAAAAGTTTTAAACTTTAGCCGAAAGTTAGGTTTAGTTAAAGTTTTGGTTAATAACCGAAATAATCATAACCGAATTCATAACCAATTAACCGTAACCAAAGTTCAGTTATGGTTATGGAAATCCCATAACCGAAACTAGCGGTTATAGTTATGGTTATAATTAATGCTAAAAACCGAATCAAACAAACCCATGCACACCCCTACGTATGAGAAAATAGATGCATTTGAAATATAACTATAGCACATCTGAATGCGTTTTACGTCCCACTTACGGTGTGCACATATAATATATATATATGTGTGGGCCCTCGGGAGATGAAAGTGAAATTGCACTAATTTTAACGTTATTTTACTAATTTCATGAAAATAATGTTAAAAGCGGCGGACGGTTAATCATGCATCATGTGGTGGCATTGGTAGCCAAAAGACAAAAGAGTATATGCAATAATCGGCCTTTGTCCCGATTGTTGAGTGTTATGTGTCTTATGTTCAAGGCTTGATGCAAAACTACTATAGAGCCGGAGGTCTCATTGGAAGCAATATCTCTATTCCTATGGGGTAGAGGTAAGACTGTCTATATCTTACCCTTCTCAGATTCTACCTTAGCTTTGCTGTTGGTGGGATTTAGTGATTATGATGATAACGATGATGATGATGCGTTTATTAATGTATTTGAGCTGCTGTGTTGTATTTGATGTCAACTTGAAATAGACCACGATTTTACCTCCATGTGACGCATGTCAAAATGTGTGGGTCAGGCTGCATGCTACATGTTAATAAATTACTCGACGGGTTGAAACCATGGTTAAATATATTAAACTTAACACTCGAGACATGTGCTTGAATTCAGGGTTTGCACCCGGTTATATAGTTATTTCTAAATATGTTATATACATTTTATACTAGTTTCTGGGACTCGCGTGATGTGGCGAGACCATTATACCGAACAAAGTAACATAAAAACATAAATTCATGTATACACGTTGTGCCACATTAATTCACAAAAAATAATTTGAAACATAAAATATAGAAAATAATAATTAACTCAACTTAGGGCACGTGCGTTACGACGGTGCTTTTGAACAAAAAAAAGATATAAAATATTAAACCTTATTTAACTGTTATTTTTTAATTTTGTTTGATATATAAAACTATTTGAAAGTGTTATCATAATAAATTCATAATCAGCGTATAAAAATATCATTTTTTTTCTTTGGAGTTAGTTCTTGCTTCACCAAAAAGAAGGATTGAAAAAAAAAGAAAGAATTAAAAAAAAGAGTTAGAAATGGAAGAAAAATAGCTAAGGATATAAGGATGTAATGATCAATAAAAACAAACAAAGATTAAAAAGTAAATGTGTGAGAAGACTAAATTTTAGGTTTTAATAATCATCTTTATTTTATTATTATTAAAAAAATATTTTATCTGCATATGTAGCCCTAACCTATTTTCTATTTATCCCTTCATTTCCCAACTTCATTGTATATGCTTTCCTCTTTTTTTAGATCTCTTATGTTCCATGTGGGTGCTTTGTATCCATAATCTTATATTCCTTAAAACCTTAACACATTCAAAGATACCATATATAGACTCCTCAAAAGATAATAGAATTAGAAGCCTCTGACTCATTGATGAAGTTCACAAGAACCCTTTTCCATCTATCAAGATCATGCATGAATCCATTCAATTGACTACATATTTGCCTCTTCCAAAGGAAACTGATCAAACAACCTATATCACACCGCTCTCTTTCTCTCTCTCATAACTTATTATTAGGGTTTGCTATCAATATCATAAGTACACCATCAACCAATCTCTATGTTGTCTCAAAACATAGCATCAAAACAAGCCAACAAAGATGAGGATCAAAGCATGGGTGATGGTGGGAGTGGTGGACGGAAACCGGAGCAAATCGTCAAGTGCCCGAGATGTGATTCTCCCAACACAAAGTTTTGCTACTACAACAACTATAGCCTCGCCCAGCCCAGACACTTCTGCAAGGCTTGCAAAAGATACTGGACTAAGGGCGGGGCTCTTCGCAGCGTCCCCATTGGGGGCAGTTGCAGGAAAAATAGGAAGACAAAATCTTCCTCCTCCAAATGTTCATCTTTGGACATTGGAGGGATGAAGTTTTTCGGTCTTTCGACACTTGGTGGGTTAAACTTCCTTCCTAGGGTTAATAACCAAATCTCTCCTCTGGCTAATCTTGATCCATTAGGGTATAATCTCCCATTTTCATCATCTCAACAACACAATGAAAATGGAGAGTTGGGAAGTTTTCATCACAATACTGATCTTGCTTCTTCCATTGAGTCTTTGAGTTCTTTAAACCAAGATTTGCATTGGAAGCTTCAGCAACAAAGACTATCTATGTTGTTTGGTGGCGGTGGAGAGAACGATGATCAACGACAACAAAAACAACAAGTTGTTCTTGAACCACATCATCAGAAACTACAACCTATTTTGTTTCAGAATCTTGAGACTTCAAAACCATCCCAATCCTCTATGGAAGGTGATTCAACAAAAGAGACCACTAATAGCTGCGGTTTGGCAACCGAGTGGTTCTTCGACGATAACTATCATGCAGCGGCGAATCTGAATCCAACGATTTCAGCTAATAGCAGTGGTGCAGGGCTTGATGATCAAAATGGAAGCGTTAACAACTGGAACAGGATTCAATCTTGGAATCACTTGAATCAATACAGCTGAAGATCAGTTCCATAGATTCATTTGAAAATCAGCTGAGGATAAAACAACCTTATTAATCATGAATTAAGGTAGTTCTTTTCAATAACTTCTTATTGTATTATCTTGTCTACTTTTGTTTTGGTACTATGGCATTAACAATTAACGTATGTCTTAAAATTTAATGAAGATTAGTGGTGAAATTAAGTTGAAACTTAATGTGTTAGTGTAGAAGTATTGTTTGATACATGCAGTTGGGAGGTGAGGTACGACAATGGTTTGGAAAGACGTAATTACGTAAGTACATTTGATTTGTTTTTTAGTAATTGATCGCTCAGTATTAACAGTTGATGCTTTTATGAAACATAACAAGAGCTAGCTACCCACTTTCTATCACTTTAAGTTTAACACCACCCATGGTTCTGTCACACACACTTGTGTGTGTGTTTTGTGGTGATTCAGAAGTTAAGATGATAGTTCGAACATGTTGACTGTTGAGACAGAAGCACTGATCAGATTACAACGAATGTTCGTCAAAGGTATATGCCTTTAATTAATTACTTGTCCCCCAACACCTGCACACCCTCTACAGTCAACTTTTAAAAAAAAATATATATATATTTTGGGTACTAAAATATGGACTAGCACATGAGATGATAAAGACCTTGATGATATGATTTTGTTATTTGTTTAATGAAAACTTGCTAATCCTTCTTAAAATCCTGATGATGAAGCAAATTTTAGACTTGAACAGAATGATGCAGAGCAGAAGCAAGAAATTATAACAGGGATAACTCTTGAGTGAAAATGATAAACTTTTTAATAAATAAAATATTAAATCATGGTCCTAATTTTATAAGAGATTGTAAATTTATCAAGTATTGTCACCTTTGAAATTGTAAACTAACAACTAAAATAAATTAAGAGTTTGTGACTTATGTGTTTTACACTAAAAAAATAAATGATTTAGACAACTAAAATAAATTAAAGTTGGTAATTTATGCGTTTTACACTAAAAAATAAATGATTTAGAAATAACTAAATCCGAGGAGATCTTCAGTGCAATGATTTAAAAATTAGCTAAATCTGGAGATCTTTAGTGCAATGAATCGAAGCCCTAGCTAAAAGAAGGAAATTAAGTACGATGTTTATGCATAATATTACTAATTTCGTCGGCTTGAATGGTTACCATGAGCATTTCTTAATTTTTTTTTTGAAAAAAAACATAAATAAATAAAAAATAATGCCTAAACTCTAAATTAAAGTAGAAGTACTAATCCGTTATTTGTTTATCGCCGCCAATATGCCAATATTGGCACTGATAGTACGTAATATAACTTGTTTAAATAACTATTCAAAGTTCCTAGAGCTCCTTGTAAAGCTTGTTGGAAAACCCGTTGTGGGACTTGATTACTGGCCTTTTGTTAAAAAATTTAGTTTCATTTTTATATTTACTACTAATTTCACTCGTAACCCAAGTTATGATCTTATTTTACTTAGGCCCTTTTTTTAACATGTTTACCTCTGTTTAGTTCGTCAAAATAGGAGTTTGCTAACTCTTAGATCAACTCCGTATCACCAAAATAGTAATATATGTCATTTTTTTAAACTTTAAATTTTTTATCAATTTGTCATGAACAATAAAAATTATGAAAGAGACTACGACATTAGAATAGGATCTGCTAATCTTGATTCATCTTATCTTACAGTTAGGATCTTGCAATAACAAAACGAGTTTTCGATCTTAACAACTAATTAAGTATAGCAAATATAAAATATGGCTTATCTATATATCTGGTTCGGTTTAACCCCACCATCTTACCAAACTATATATAATTATATATATATGCTCACTGACGGACCTATGCTTTGGGTATGGGTGTCGGCCGCCCTCCATGAATGACGCCCACAACAAAATTTGGAAACTAATAAACGACCCCCATAGAATTTCGACCAAGAGGGTTTTTTCTTTATCCTTCATCTAAAACTCTTGAATATATTTACCAAACAATCTTCGTTTGTATTGATTTAATTTATGCATTTCTATTGACGATTGACATATTTTTGTTATTTAAGTTTAATTTTGCTTAATCTTTTAATCATATGATCTGACCCGAAATGAAAAAATTAATATATAGCTTATAGCATCCAATCCTCAAATATTTCCGGCGCCATAAAAAAATTTCTGGGTACGTTTAGGGGTTCTCTAAAAATACAATTGTTTTCCAAGATACAAGATCGATTGCAAAGGATGCTAATTAACAAATATTACTTGTATGAGGCGTTATTAATCTCATGAACGTAAAAATGTGAATCTTTCCCATTATTCATCATTTCCCTATTCCAAAAAAACGTTGCATGCATGCATATTATAAATTAATTATATCCCAAAAAAACATTCACCAACATATACATATAGGATTCGAACAAGATATATTTATAACTTTGAAGTATGTAAATGATCAAACAAACAAAAATATTATTATTTTTAATTATCAACCAGTTTGTGTGAAGTCTGAATGTCTGGTTAAGTAATCCTTCATCGCTCATGGTATTATAGCTTTGTGGCATCTTGGGGGGCGTGATAAGACTTATAACCATTAGATCTTGTGTTTGATTTTTACAAGAGGGTTTTTCCTACTGAATTGGTGTATAGACATTATTGTCTAGTAGAGATGGACATGATCGGGTAATTCCACTGATGACACGATGATACTTAAGTGATGCGTCAATGATTCAAATTTATCGTTAAAAAAAGTAATCCTCCATCAACTCCACGAGTGAATTAATGATCATAATTTTGCATGATGTGATCTTGAAATAAGTATTATAGCGTGTTACCACCAAACCTCAAAAAGGTCATTAGGCAATCATAAAAAAATGTCTTCTTTTCCATTTCAAAAGTAGAGAGAGAAAGAAAACGGGTGGTGATGTTGCGTGATTAGCGTGATAGAAGGAAAATATTTGGGTGGCCAAGGTGAACAACACGTGATATATATAGTTGCATATGTATACGTATATATATTAGTGGTGTATGTATGCATATCATGGTGCTTTCAGAACCTGCAAGAATTTCATGACTTTGCATGCAGATTAAATGGTTTGCTTACTTTAATTTAGGTTTTTAAGCCTCTGTTTTATGGTTTTCCTTTTTTAACTGTAACTTTTGATGTATTAATATATTTTTATATATGTCATTGTAGTATGATTTTAAATTATATATGTAGATTCTTATTTAATGTTAAATATAAATAAATATTATTACCTAATATTTAAATATATATATATATATATATATATATATATATATATATATATATATAGAGAGAGAGAGAGAGAGAGAGAGAGAGAGAGAGTTATCTTGAGAACGCTAAATATTGCGAGAATCATGAGAACAAATGAAAAAACCAATCAAAATCAATTTTTTTAATACAAACCTCATTGTAATTAAAATACAACATCAAATAATTCATTTCTCCCCTCAAAATCACTCTTATTAGATTTTTTATACATGTGTAAATATAACAAATATACACATGTGTAAATGACAAACTTACACATGTATAAAAAAAATTTATTTACGAATTCACGTAAATTTAAATGTGTAAATTAAATTTCTAACATTGTATTCGAATAATAATGATAAGATAAAAAGAAATTTTGAATTTAAATTGTTTTCGACCAAGTTTTCGTGGTTTTTTTCATTCGTTCTCACGGTTCTCGCGATATTTAGCGTTCTCATTTAAACTCTCCCATATATATATATATATATATATATATATATATATATATATATATATATATATATATATATATATGGGATGGATCATAAAAAACTAGTTTAAATGAGAAAACAAAAAACTAACTAAAAAAAGCCAAAAAAACATATCAAAATTTTTTTTTGATTTTTTTATTAAAAATCGCTAATATTAATATATAAAAAAGTTTTTTTTTTCAAAAAAAAAAATTGTACTGCACATGTGCAATAATACAGAAAAGCCTAAACCATTTAGCCCACCCCCCACCGACACCCCCCAAAAACCTAAACCCCCCATCCCCACCCCCCAAAAACCTAAATCTACCCTCCCACCAAAAGCCTAAACCTCCCCACCCCCAAAAACCTAAACCCCCCCCCCCACCCCCTCAAAAAAAGCTAAAACTAAACCGTAAACAAAAACCCCAAAAAACCTAACCCCCCCCCCCCCCCAAAAAAAACCTAAATCTACCCTCCCACCAAAAGCCTAAACCTCCCCACCCCCCAAAAACCTAAACCCCCCCCCCACCCCCTCAAAAAAAGCTAAAACTAAACCGTAAACAAAAACCCCAAAAAACCTAACCCCCCCCCCCCCCCCAAAAAAAAAAAAAACCTAACCCCCCTCCCCCCCACACCCAAAAACCTAATACTAATCCTAAATCTCCAAAAAACCTAACCCTAAAAGGTAAACTAAACTCAAAAGCTAATTTTAAGCATATAATACACATGTGCAACATATACATATAATGCACATGTGTAGTACATATATAATGCACATGTGCAGTACAAGTTTTTTTTTTTTGAAAAAAAGTTTTTTTTAATAAAAAGTAGCGATTTTTAATAAAAAAGAAATTTTGATATGTTTTTTTAGTTAGTTTTCTAGTTTCATTTATATCTAGTTTTCTCATGATCATCTCCCTATATATATATATATATATATATATATATATATATATATATATATATATATATATATAAAATATAGGGGAGGGTCTAAATGAGAACACCCATTTTTTGTGAGAACCATGAGAACAAATCTCAGCCATTCATTTATATTTCCTCATGTTTTAATGAAAATGTTAAATTGGTAATTATACCAATCCCCTTTTTCATTACCAGTACTCAAATTTATCAAAGCTTCTGTTGATGAAATTAGCACACGACGATTAGGGCATCAAATTTTCAATCTTCTTTGAATTACTCTGCTAACAATCTTCAGTCGATTCACCATCTTCAACGATTTCTAAGTTATCTTCAATTATTTCATGAACTGATTTGCAGGTATCACTTTCTCTATCGTCATTCACTTCTGATCTTTAATAATTGTCGATTTTGTGGCATATGTTCCACGATTTCAATTTATCGATGTTGTTACATGTGTTCTTCGATTTCAATTCTCAGTTTTTTTGCACACATTCCAAGATTTCAGCTCATATGGTGCTCGTAATTTTCCTAATTTATTTATTTGGTGAATTTCGTTCATGGTTTATCTTGAATCTTATGTGAGGAATAGTGAGTCAAATTCCAGAAGTGTTGTCAATCATGAGTAACAATTTGAAGACCTGGATGAAGCACTTGTGTAGTTGTTGCTTCTTTTAATGTTATATTAGTCTTCATTTCCTAATTTGTTATACACATGTGTAATTACTTACTCCTTTCTTTGCAAAGACAAACAATTAGGGGTCATGTGGTTGTTTAACATCTTGAAACATGAGATGTGTAATAGTAATCTCTTGTATCCCATCGTGTTCAGATTTATACATGTGTAATTAGTAATTGCTTACATTCCATCCTATTCAGATTTACACATGTGTAATTGTTGTTCTCTGTTCTCTGTTAATGATGCTAAGCCTTTTACATATCAATATGATGTCCCATATATTCTATTCTTGTTGTGCATATGTATGTTTTTAGTTGATGTTAAGCCTTTTGTTTTGCTCCTCATTGCCTATTATTTAGTGAAAACCACATCTAGATGTGTAAGCTTAAATGCATTTTTTAAGTTTAATTCTAGTGCATCCAATACTTTAGTTCAGTTTATGTTGTGTTTGGCGCAGTAATTGATGTCAACGATATCGGCTCGGGTTCTTGAGCATGCAAAAACTGTATCCACCAAATCATTTTTATAATGTCCAAAAGGAGATTTCTAAGGTCTTATTATCATGTATGAATAGTAGACCTAATGTTGTTAATGGTTATGAACACTATATTGTTTCTCGCTTTTGATAAAGGGTCCATTGATGGCGATTTTAAGCTGATTTTGTTTGTTTTATAGTTTATTTCTTGTTTACATTTACATTTTTAGATATATACCATTATCCATGTGTTATAATAGTAGATGTTTTCATATTTGCAGGTTAAGTTCAGTCTGATTAAAAATTCGGTATGCTCATGGTGGAAAAAGGACGAATTGCCTAATAAGGTGTTTATCATTGAGTTTCATTATGGTGTTGACAACATAAAAAATTTTAAGCTTTCATCAGAGGCAAAAGTTACGAGCAAGAAGAATAAAAGGAAGTTCAAATTATGTGGCAAACTTGGCTACCATGATTCTCATAACTGTCCTACAAAACAAAATCGAACGGATGAACGTAGTCACCGTGATGAAAAGAGTCATAGTGATGAAGATAAGATGGTGAATGAAGTTTCTTTTTTATGAATCTCTAATTTTAGTTTGAATAAGGTATTCATGTACTATGATTTTTAAAGATATAACATTTCGACGTTGGATTTTATAGTTTTATATTTAGTTATTTCAGTGTTCTATTTTGGGTTTCTTTTCTTAGTTGTTATCAAATTATATCGGTGTTAGTGTCTGTTTTACACATGTGTAAGTTGTTCACCTTCACTTATTTCTATTATAGACATTAGCGTTTGAATTACACATGTGTAAGTTGTTCACTCTTACTTAATAGTTCCTATTTTACATAGGTTTAGTTGTATTACACATGTATAGATTTGACATGTCATTTAATTATTTTTGTTTCACCCATTTGTAGTTGAATTAAACATGTATAAACAGCTCACTATCACTTATTTGTTTCTGTTTTACCTATGTGCATGTGTATCATGTGCAAAATGTGTTCACTATCACTTGTTTGCTTTTGTTTTACACATTTGCAATTGAATTACATATGTGTATACTATGAAATAAACCAACATAGGTAACCGCAATTACATGAAAACAGAAGTTACAATCCTTGATATACGCTAACAACGGTAACACACAAACAAGTCATAATCCATAATATCATATAGTCCTTGTTTTCATTTTGGTCTCTTTCAAACTCCATTGCTTTCTAAATCACATATCCTCGGTAATCTTCGCAACATATTTCTTTCTAGCAAATTTAGTTGTGTTTTATGTCTCTTGTTTTTCTCATATTTGAAGCCGCATTCCAAGTTCTTCACAAGACTTTCCTTGTACATTTCCATGCGTCTCATTAAAAACACTCCATAATCGATATAGTTTTCGTTTGTTGCCTAAGTTAGCTTTACTTTTTCATGAGGTTTCACTGCCTTCATAGCATCCCATTTTGCATGACTCGGTGATTCAAGTATAATATAAACCTTTGTTTCTGTATCAATAGAGAGCATTTGTAAGTTTTTGTATTCAAATGTTTGTAAAAAAAAATTTACAGTTCTTTTTGTATGTACGTTTTATTTATATAAAAAAGTATTACACTAACAGGACATATACATAATGGATTTATATGTGATCCAACTGGAACAAGAGTCTTGTTCACAAATCAAGTAATACTATCAAATAACCCATTTAAGAATAAATCTGGTGTTCTTAAATGATAGCATCTACAAATAACCCTAAGTACTTAATACAGTTCCATATGTAATCTAATCAAAGTCATCAAAATCATCCTAATCATCACCTGCTTGTGATAACAATGACATAAAAAACTACTAGACCTAACTAGGGCAAGCTACACATAACAGAAAATACTCCAAGATTTATAAACATGGCAGACAGTTATTGACCCATGTGGATCAAGAACGTAATTAAACAACAATTTCAATATGTCTAAGTAGCAGTTTACACAACTGTTTTCTTACACATGTTTTAACGGCTTACTTACACATGTAAACATCTTATTTACATATGTGTAAATTACTTAATTACACAAACGCGATAGTAACTAGGATGATTTACACATGTATAAGTTGCTTAATTACATGAATGCAAAATTAACTAAGATGATTACACATGTGTAAATAAGATTTGAACGATAATAAAACAAAATTAAGCAATTGCAAATAAACATGCGTAAGCATATCTGTTGCAAATAAACACTTTACACATGTTTAAACCTTCCTATATATGCTTGCTTTTATTAACTATTAGGTTTATACATGTGTAAACTTTCATATCTATGCTTATTTTGTTAATTATGATTTACTCATGTGTATATTTTCATATCTATGATTATTTCTCTAGTTATTATGATTTACATATGTGTAAACCTTCATATATTTACACATGTGTCAACTTTCATATCTATGTTTTTTTTTGTTAACTTCGATTTACACATGTGTAAACTTTCAATCTATGTTTATTTTATTTGATAATTATGACTTACACGTGTGTAAACCTTCATATTAATGCTTATTTTTTTAACGATTAAGATTTACACATGAGTAAACCTTCATATCTATGGTTTAGATATGTGTAAAAACATATGCAGAATTTAGACTCTGTAAATGTTTCACAAAATGCAGAATTATACATAAAATGTTTCACGTATCAGTTACAATCGCATATATTGATCCAATCCAATGGTTAGAGAGAAATTTAAGATCAAACAAACAATCAAATCCATATCACAAAATTTAGGGGAAAAACTTAGAAATAATTAGATTATAACTAGAAACCCTAAACAACTAGGGACATGAGTTATGGTGAACAAAAATTCTCACATATCAGCAACTGTTGATCCACGAATCACACAGAGATTTATCAAATTCAAAATGTTAGGGTGAATTTGAGTTCAAACATACAACAATTAAATAAAGCTTGCCGAAACACGAGATCTAATGGAGCAACAATGACGCAAACCTCGATAAAACCTTATCAAATCGTCAAACTAGAACCATCAATAGAAGCATCTAAAACCAGATTCGGAAATAAGGTTGTGCTAGCTTTGTTGTTGTCTCCGGCGTGGAATAGCTTTGTCTCCGGTACGGAAGGTGGAAGGGTTTTCTGATTTCAGGTTGTGGTTATGTGATATAGCAATGGAATATTAGAAGGATTTTGAGATGTATTTGACAATAATGGCCCTTTAGTCTTCTAATATAAAATTTTCTTCTCATTAAAAGCCCTTCCAATCTTAGCCCTTAATTTAGAATGATCTATGGTTAGAAATCATTCCTAATGTTCTCACAAAAATCTTTGTTCTCAAGATAACTCTCCTATATATATATATATATATATATATATATATATATATATATATATATATATATATATATATATAAGGGGAGTGTTTAAATGAGAACGCTAAATAATGTGAGAACCGTGAGAACGGATGAAAAAACCACGAGAACTTGCTCAAAAACAATTCTAATTAAAAAAAAATTTCTACACTTATCTTTATTATTCAAATACAATGTTAGAAATTTAATTTACATGTTTAAATTTACGTGAATTCGTATATAAAGAGAATTTACATATGGGTAAATCTGTTATGTTTACACATGTGTAAAAAATCTAAAAATAGTGTTTGAAAGAAGAAATGAATTATTTAATGTTGTAAATTCTTTTTTTGATGTTGTATCTTAATTGCGATGAGGTTTGTATCAAAAAAATTGGTTTTGATTGGTTTTTTTATTCGTTTTTACGGTTCTCGCAATATTTAGCGTTCTTAAGATAACCCTCCTATATATATATATATATATATTAGCTGTGAAACATCAAATTAAAAAATAAAGCAGGACTTGTCCACAGTCCACTATTTAAACCCTGGTGTAGCACGAGTCATAGAGGTTGAATTTTGACGGTTCTTTAAGCCGTACCAAATGATATTTTTTTATGTATAGATATTGCGTACCTTTAAGAATAATTAGAGCCGTCCCTGAAAACTCTCAAAAACCGTTCCTGAAAACTTTCAAAAACCTTTTGGTTATAAAAAAAATGGGCCCAAAATTGTGGTCATAGAAAAATGAATTAGAAAAATAAAATCTTGGTGGTGGAGGCAAGAGTAGTAAAACCTTTATGTTATCTTGAGATGGTTTTTCCAATACACCACCAACATTTTTTTTGCTTAATAATCAGATGCATATATTAAACATATAATTTAGTATATACATACAAGTTTATTAAAACCTTTCAGGCCTTTGAAAAATGGGCCTCGAGCGACGGCAAAGGTTGGCCGGCCCAGGGACCGGCCCTAATAACAATAAAATTTACGTATAACAACAATTACCATGACAGGGAATAGTGTTTTCTGCTATTGGTCGAAGTGGGTGGCCAACTGCTAGCCTGGCATTCCCTATTGGTCAATCTAAATTACGATTTTTTCTGGTTAAGTTTTGCCATTAGTTTTGTTTTCTTCTTTCCAGTCAAATTACGATTTTGCTCTCAGTTCAAATTTACAGTTTTACCATCCTTTTTGTTTTTCCCCTGTGAAACTATGTTTTTGACTCCAGTGTAAAATTACAGTCATGCCATGGGTTAGTTTTTTTTATAAAATTATGGTGGTGTTTTGTCTTAATTATCGGTGTATTTTTTATTCATATCGGTCGGCTAGCTGGCGCACACTCATTTGTCCAGAAAAATTACAATTTTTCCCTCAGTTTAAAATTTTAGTGTTTCCATCGTTTTAGTTTTTTAGCAAAACTATGGTAGTATTTTGTTTTAAATGGTTGACTCGATGTAATTTTGTTAGTTAGTGTTTTGAGTAGTATGCACAAGTAACCGAAGCACAGACCTAAATGTTATTAGAGAGAACTATTTGGATTAGTGTCCCGCAACGCGGGCGGGGCAAAAACAAGTTTGAGTTTTTTTAAACTAGGATTTTCTTACGGCGCGTTGAGCGGAGAATTCGTGTATGAACCAAGCTGTAAAGATTAGTTTTTAAGCTACTATATTATGTTACAATATATATTCAAAATCAACTTGTTCTATTAATAATGACTGGTTTTAAAACATCAATTTTAGATAACGGAAAAGTACACTAATATATTTTTTCAGTGGAACCAGATTTGTCCGTTCTTTTAAAATTATATCCCGAATTCAGTTGTAAAAGAATTAACGAACAAAAGTTATATAGGAAAAAATAAAAATATTGGGTTATAGACCTATATTATTTAAAGTGTAAGGAATCATATGAAACTTAAAAAAAATTGTAGCATCCTGCCAGTGTAAAACGGTTTAAAAGAGGTAACCTTATTAGAGTACAGAGAATGCGTAATAAATTCATTAAAAATCAAGGGGTATAAAAAAGTAAGTTGTTTAAAAAAACTAACAAAAGTTGAAAGGGACAAAATAGTAAGAATCAAAAACTTTATGGTCAAAACATAAAAAGAAAAAAAATCTTATGAGATGGTTACAAATGCCACTCAAAAAAGAGTAAATCACAAAAATGTCATAAGGAAGAAGCTATCTGTCACCGCCCCCGGCCACACCTGGACCGGAGCCGTGAAGCAGTCAAGTGGTACCGGTGGTTATTTCAAAAATATTGCAGCGGAAAATTTCATCAGGACTGTAGTTAGGAAAAACATCAGATTTAGAAACACCGGATTTTATTTATTAAACAGATGGGAATAAAACCCATGTTTTATAATTGTAGCTTTTAATAAGGCATAAACCCGAATTCATATAACAACGTTTTTTAAATTAATTGATAAAATAAGCCACTTCTTTAAGCCTTCTGGTGTCGTCTCACAACTCATACTGTAATTACCTGAAAGATGTTTAAAAATATTTTGTCAGCAAGAAATACTGGTGAGTTCATTTGGTTTGTACAAAATGGCACATTCTTATATTTACAGCATTAAGAGTTTTTACATTTGTTTATCTTTACCAAACTACCATTGGCTAACTCATTGTCCAATAGTAAAGAAACTATTTTAAATAGTATTTGTCACTCGGTGGCAGTTCCTGTGACTATGGTCATATCACACATTGGCTAACCCATTGTCCAATGGTGAAGCTTATCAAGTAATGTATACAAAACCCCACATACTGACGGTAGTTTCCCAGTAAGAATACAAAGACTTAATCACTATAATATAACTTGGAAAACATTTAGGTTTTGTAAAAGCATAAAAAGAGAATGACTCACATTGAAAACTTACGTATTCCTACGGGCTTTCTGGTGACAATTTCCCGATTATCTTTTTGAGGCTCTATTAAAACATACAATGCACATGTGTTAGTAAAATAACCCAAATCACTTTAGCCATACAACACGAGACACGACCCCAACAAACTTAGTCAGGCAGAGCCTCGACATGCGTTGGTGGGTCCTAAATCAATCCGGTAGGGTAACGAATTAGTGATCGGGAGTTAAAATACTTACAACACGGCAAAGTTACGCAGGTTTAGGGGTTTTAGGGGTATACTCCAAAGGGAGGTACAGGAGAGAGAGTTCGTCAAAATTCGATCAAACTGGTGCATCTGAACATCTCCCAGGCTGGCCTTTATATACCCAAAACTGGACTCTCCCGCGCGTCGCAGGAGAAACCAGGGTTCCTGGCGTGACGTGCCGAGGCGGTTGGCCTGGCATAGGTCTGCGACGTGTCCAGCATAGGTCTGACACATGGCACATGGGCGTGAACACGTGTCCTTGGCCGTCTTTATCGCCCAATCGCTCGTTTTTCTTGATTTCCGTGCTGATACTTGTCGCATATGCTCGAGTCTTGATCCCAATTGGTTCGGTTTTAATTTTGAGTCTAATAAGTATACTTTTGTGTGGGTTGGTTCGTCAATAGCCAAGTTTTCTTAACTGCTAAATTTTCTGATTGGGTATCCCACTTTCATCGCGCGAATTTCTGGTTTTTTATTACGGGTTGTCGCTGGGAATATTTTTAAGGGTTGTTACATCCTCCCCACCTTGTTTTAAATCTCGTCCTCTAGATTTAGGTTATGATGTCATTTTCTATTTATGTCACGCGTTAATCAGTACTAATAGTATTAAGTGTCACACCACGACCCGCAGCGGAATAAGAGTCGGGGCATAATTGGGTTATCACCAAAGCTCATGATATTTACTAATATGTTTCATATTTGTTAAAGTCAAAATTACATTCTCAATAATCCAAACATGTCCATACAAATACAAAGAAAAATAGCCAACTAAACAATCCAAGCTCTAAACCAGTTTATTCTTCTAGGCCAATCCTATGTGTTTCTTGCTGCAGCTGGTTCACCTGTATCATGTGTAAAAATGGGGGTTTTTGGGTCAACATAAGTTGGCGAGTGAACCTTGTTAGATAAACATTTATTATTGATTTTCTTGTTATTTTATCAAGGAAAAATTGTGCATAATCATAAGTGAGCAAATGTAAATAATCAATCAGTAACAATGTCAACCACAAACTATAACATACAATAACATATAATAACTTGCATAAATATATAACATGAATGAAACTGTGCGATCAAGGCTCAATCAAACGGAGCCGATCGTATTGCATGTACTGAAAATGATAAATGTCTGTGCGATCAAGGCTCAATCAAACGGAGCCGATCGTATGTTGGCACGCCAGGTTCACGCTCATAATGTAATGGGGAACATGCTCAACGCTCATAATGTAATGGGGAGCGGCGGCCTATGAACTTGCATGTACTGGAAATAATAAGTTAAATCTAACAATAACCACACAAACAGTTGAAACAAGCTGAATACACATTTGTTCATGATATGACGTATGCACAATGATTTAAATATAATAAATGGCAAGACACATGATACACCCCAAAAACGTGATTAAAACGGGGAATTTGTAAAGATTCACTCACATTGAGTGCGTTTGGTTGGAGATGATGAGATGCGCACGAGTTGGAAGGATTGAACAACGAGATTTAACTAACCTTAATAATAACGGAAAATATAGTAAATTAGTGGATTTTATTAATGATTTTAATAAGATTTTTAGATATATTTTTTGTGAGTTTAAGGCTATTTCCTATCTTTAAAAACATTATTTTTAAGTATTTTTAATTGATTTTTAAATTAAAAAAAATATAAAAATATGTTGACTTTTGCGACCGTTGACCGTTTGACTTGTTGACCGTTTTATTGTGTAATTGTATGCGCCGGGTGAGGCTCGAACCCGAGACCTCCCGTTCGCGTGCACGCAGCTCTACCAACTGAGCTACGTGTCTAACCTGAAATAATTATGTTTTTAATTATACTTATATACTAACTCAGTTTATTCAAAATTCTTTTATTTTCAAAAATATTTTAAATCATCGAATCGGTGTCACCAACAGGTCTCGAACCCGGGACCTGTGCTTTAACGTTACACACAGTCCACCGCTGGACTGTGTGTCTAACTTGGTTAATATACAGATTTTTATTATACTTAACAACTAACGTAAGTTAATCCAGTTCAGTTAGAAAAATAAAACATCTTTATTACAGAGAGGGTGTGTGTATCAGGGATCGAACTCGCGGCGTGTGTGTATTGTTTGCACACAGTCCACCGCTGGACTGTGTGTCTAACCCGTTTAAAATACCGATTTTAATTATCCTTATAGTGTTAACACAGTTCATCTTCTTCGCTAATTTTTACAGACAGCAATTACCCAACTGTTTCTTGTTTTAAAACGATTAACAACATTCATAAGACTAAAATGAAATGACAGAGACGGTGTTGGAAGCAAACATACCGGAGGAATGATTTTGTCTCAGAATTCCGGCAAGGCGTCGGCTCTGTTTTTATGAACTTCAACTGAGCGAGCAATTTAACAGTTTTGATTAGCTAATCGTGGAATTGAAGTGCCAAACAAGAGTTAACAGAAGGTTTGAATGTCCATACTGTTTTACAGCGGAAGATAAGAACTTTCAGAGGTTTTCCGGCGAGCAGGAATTATCTGATAACGACGTCTGAATTTGATTCCGATTGAAAGGTTTGGATTAGCAATAGCTTAACAATTGATTGACCACGAAAGAATTGAAAGACTTACTGTTTTGATGGAGAATACGGTTTTCCGGTGAAAGTCCGGCGAGTCCAATTAGATTCTCCGGCGAACTGAAAATTGTGCGGAAATGTAATCGAGAGCTTTCCGAGTGTGTTTGAGTCGTGAGAGAGAACAAAGATTGAAGTAATTCTGGAATTGAAAGTTTTCGGTTATAGAAACCGATTCACTTCTAGAATTCAAGTTCATTCAAGGCAACCTTGATTGAGAACGTCGGTGTAGCGGTTATAATCGGTAAACCGCGTATTATCAAACGTTTTTGGACGTTTGGTGACCGATTTCGGTTACAGTTGGCCTAACCGGATTAATTTGTGATAGATAATAAAATTTAATTGTTTCCTAATGTTTACAGAAAACAACAAGTGGCGGAGTGGTGATGTGTGTGTGTGATAAGTCGTTGGGTTTAAGCCCGGCTAACCCGGGTTCGAGTCCCGGCAGCCTCCTTTTATTTTTAATTATTTTATTTTTATTTTTTTTCAATTATAACTTTTATAGTTTAGTTTGTTTATTAATCATGTATCATTAAAAATCAAAATAGACATAAATACGAAATGAAACATTTATAACTTGATATTTGATTACAAACGGAGCGGGTTTGGAAAACCCGTTTTTGACAAATGTTACATTAAGGTAAATGAATCAGGACATATTCGAATTTTGTGAATATAAGTTTTACAATGAATAGAACTCAATGGTTTAATTGAATTATTTCCAGATATCAAATGAATGAAGTGAAATGACATAATCATCAGAGTGACTAAGTTTACATGGTCTAAACCAAAAGAGAGATTTATGACCAATAGGCGTCTAGATCGAATGTTTACAATTTGTGAATGATTCTTGGAAACAATAGAATTCACTGCCAAAGGAAAACTTACTTTGGTTGCAATTAAGGAAAACTTAGAATCAACAAGCTCAAATGAATGGAAGCACGAAGATGATGTGTCAATTATTAAATCATGACATGAGGAAAAATCAATGTGTTGACATTATTGGTTTAAAAAGGATACACCGGAATATAACATAGTTTAGTGTATCATTGTCTTAATACATAGTTGCATGAAGACTACTTTCAATGATGAGTCAAACAAAAACCATATGTAGTTTTGTAAGATCTTGATTAGCACAGGCTACAAATTTATACCGACGCCACAAGGTGTCGTAATGATCGAAATAGTTTAATACTTACCGTGACCAACAAGTTTACCGTGTTCGAAATCAGCTGAAAGGTTTAATGAAGTAATTTCGAATATTCATTTCAAATAAACCTCATAGAATTTTCAATTGATGATGAAAGAACACATGAATATTATAGAACTTTCGATAAATGATGAAAGAACCGTTAGAGGTACACCGAAAAAAAATAACATGAAATTGTGTACTCTTATCTTAACACATGATTGTATATAAGATTATTTAAGATAATGAACCAATAGAATTTCATGAATAAATCTGTATATCAGGTGTGCAAATGAGACTAGTTGAAGCTTCAAGTTAATGAAAAATGCCACCACAAGGTATCGTAACCAAATAAATGGTTCAAAGAAGGTGAACACCAACCAAGTCTATTATGGTTCTGAACAGATGAAATATTTAACAGAAAATATTATTTATTAACTTTGATTTGTACTAGGGTCAAGTGATACTTTAAATTAGATATTACATATCAGCGATCACGTCTGGAATCATTTCTGCTTCCTGCGTAGTAAGTACGAATGCTCGTGCGTTCTTCTTAGCTCCGTCTGTTGTTCTTGCCTTGTTGTCGGGTGCCTTCGTTAGTTTTGGGCAATATGGGCGGATATGACTTGTTTCTCCACAGTTAAACATATTGGGTTTTTCCTCTTGCATTGTTCTTCCTTATGGCCAGGTGTTTTGCAGAGATTACAGCAAGGATTCCTCTTAAAGTAGCATTTTCCTGAATGCTTTTTATTACAGTATTTGCAGATATGTTTCTCAAATGACGGTTCAGTTCCTTTCTTCTTATAGGAATCATCAGGGCAAAATTCTTGGGTAATTTTCCAGGCTAACTCCTTCTTCTTGTTTTCTTCTCTTGTGCGGATTAGTCCGTCTGTTAATATATTGGCTAGTTTGTCTGTTTCCTCGATAGTCTGAGGTCTAGTTGCCTTGACGATATCACGGATTTCACTAATCAGTCCCCAAATATAACGAGAAATTAGTACAGGTTCTAGCGAAGCCAAAGTTGGTACCGTTCTTGCATATTCGAAGAACGTTGTCGTATATTCATGACACTTCACATCGACCATTCTATGATTTAGGAACTTGTTTGCCATTTGTTCCTTCTCATAAGGAGGACAAAATTTTCTTTCTGCCATTTCCTTGAATTCTCCCAGTTCATGGCATAGGCCATGTCACTTCCTTTTGCTTGAAGAAATAGTATTCCACCATTCTAAGGCTTCATCTTTAAAGAGATTGGAAGCATACAGGACTTTGTCTTCTTCAGCATATTTGCTGATCTTAAGAATAGCTTCTGTCTTTTCCAACCATCACAGTGCAGTTGTGGCTCCTTCACTGCCGACAAACTCAGTTGGCTTACAGGCTAGAAATTCTTTATAGGAACATCCAGCAATCATTGTTTTCATTTTTTTAGGTAATGGGGTTTTGATAATATCATCATTATCTCCATTGGCGCTGTGGCTAAAGTTGTTACTATGAGTACGCTTGCTACTCATAGTTTTGGTATGTTCTACGGGATTTTTAACAGCCTCAATAACTAACGGGATAGCATTTGCTATTCCTTGGGCGATTATGTTTTCTATGGCCTCTTTGTTTAAGGGATTTTTATTATTCGCATGAACTTCTTTATTATGTGATACTTCATTTGACATCTAAATATCATAGAACAATTAAAACAAAACAACCATATATATTTAAATTTATTTTCACAAAAATAACACATAGGTTATTTTGTATCAACCTCTTAACTTTATGGTTTAAGGTTAAAATAACACCTAAATGGCTTTTTGGATTACCTTATAGATATACATATGTATAAAATCGTATGTTTCATATACAGTAACATACATACCATTCAGAAGGCTAATGTATTTAACAAGTTCATATTTTCAAAAACATGTCATACATCATGTCATGGTATTATTTAGGAAACTGTGTAATGTTTTTAACATAACATATATCCCATCTTACCTGGTCTCGTCGGAGAGGCTACCCCATCTTACCCGGACAAGTTGGAGAATCTACCACACCATACCCAATCTTGCCGGAGAGGTAATTGTATTTCCCGTAAAAAGAATTTTCTCAACCCATTATTTTAAAAGTGCATCTTTCTTAAGTTCAAGTCTAAATACTATCTTGGTGCTACTAGTTAATATCAATTTACTAACTCTTTTGTTTAAGCTTAGGTATTATCACAACAATTAATTGCTTAAACCAGTGGCTCTGATACCACTTCTGTCACAGCCCCCGGCCACACCTTGGATGGGAGCCGTGAAGCAGTCAAGTGGTACCGTTGGTTATTTCAAAAATATTGCAGCGTAAAATTTCATCAAGACCGTAGTTAGGAAAAACATCAGAGTTTAGAAACACCGGATTTTATTTATTAAACAGATGGGAATAAAACCCATGTTTTATAAATGTAGCTTTTAATAAGGGATAAACCCAAATTCATATAACAACGTTTCTTAAATTAATTGATAAAATAAGCCACTTCTTTAAGCCTTTTGGTGTCGTCTCACAACTCCTACTATAATTACCTGAAACATGCTTAAAAACATTTTGTCAGCAGAAAATACTGGTGAGTTCATTTGGTTTGTACAAAATGGTACATTCTTATATTTACAGCATTAAGAGTTTTTACATTTGTTTATCTTTACCAAACTACCATTGGCTAACTCATTGTCCAATAGTAAAGAAACTATTTTAAATAGTATTTGTCACTCGGTGGCAGTTCCTGTGACTGTGGTCATATCACACATTGGCTAACCCATTGTTCAATGGTGAAGCTTATCAAGTAATGTATACAAAACCCCAGATACTGACGGTAGTTTCCCAGTAAGAATACAAAGACTTAATCATTGTAATATAACTTGGAAAACATTTAGGTTTTGTAAAAGCATAAAAAGAGAATGACTCACATTGAAAACTTACGTATTCCTACGTGCTTTCTGGTGACAATTTCCCGATTATCTTCTTGAGGTTCTGTTAAAAAAGGGCAATTACATATATCCCCCTATAAACTTCATAAATTACACATTTATCCAAGCCAAAATTTTAATTTCATATTTCCCCTTTCTAAAAGTTAAAAATATCAAATACCAAATTTCATTAAAAATTGATTAGAGAATGACTATTTTACCGTTTCTTTGACTAAATTATAAAAATTTTAAATTCAGTAACTTTTTTGTGTTTTTTTATTCCCATTCTAAATATTAAAAAAAGCTAAGAAGTTTTCATCCAATCCTCCACCGACGAGGACAACCGGCCATCACAACCAAACCACCAGCGACAAAAGCTGCTATAACAATTCCTTCTTTACAGGCTACTTTATATTGCTCAGGAATCACCTTCAATTGTAGGGTTATTTCAATTTACAATCCAATGCATCATTTAAAAAACTTGCAGTCATGAATTTCAAGAATCAAGTTCTTTATCGTATGGCCAGAAGGGAAGATTTCAAGTTAAGACCATCTTGACTAAATGTTTTATCCAAACAGATTTTTATAAAACCTAAAGTGCAGCCATTGGTGCCTTTTGGGCTTAAAAACCTTTAAAAATCTCCTTGTGCCATCTCAAAACCTGTTAGGGTCCATTCGTCTTAGCAATTTGTGTTCCGTTGGAGGCTTTGCCGGTTAGGGTTGTCCTCGTCGCCGGTTGTAATAACGGTTGTCCTCGCCGGTTCTGAGAGTCGACGGCCGTGTGGTTGTGGTCACTGGTTGTCCTCGCCGATGGAGGATAGTATCGCCGGTGGCTAGGTTGTGGTTGCCGGTGAAGAGTTGACGGTGGCCAAGGATGGATGAAACGTCAAAGTCTGTTAGAATGAAAACCTTTAGTTTTTTTTTCTATGTTTAGAAGGGTAAATTTGTCTAACTTTTAAAAGTGGGGAAATATGTAATTTATTTTTTGCTTTGGGTAAATATATAATTTTAGTTTTAAATATCGGGAAATGTGTAATAATCCTATTAAAAAACACAATGCACATGTGTTAGTAAAATAACCCAAATCACTTTAGCCATACAACACGAGACAGGACCCCAACGAACTTAGTCAGGCAGAGCCTTGACATGCGTTGGTGGGTCCTAAATCAATCGGGTAGGGTAACGAATTAGTGATCGGGGTTTAAAATACTTACAACACGGCAGAGTTACGCAGGTTTAGGGGTTTTAGGGGTATACTGCAAAGAAACGGAGGTACAGGAGAGAGAGTTCGTCAAAATTCGATCGAACTGATGCATCTGAACATCTCCCAGACTGGCCTTTATATGCCCAAAATTGGACTCTCCCGCACGTCGCAGGAGAAACCAGGGTTCCTGACGGGACGCGCCGGGGCGGTCGGCCTGGCATAGGTCTGCCACGTGTCCAGCATAGGTCTGACACGTGGCGCATGGGCGTGACACTTGTCCTTGGTCGTCTTTTTCACCAAATTGCACGTTTTTCTTGATTTCCGCGTCGATACTTATCGCGTATGCTCGGGTCTTGATCCCAATTGGTTCGGTTTTTAATTGTGAGTCTAATAAGTATACTTTTGTGTGGGTTGGTTCGTCAATCACCAAGTTTTCTTAACTGCTAAATTTCTGATTTGGTATCCCACTTTCATCGCGCGCATTTTTGGTTTTTGATTACGAGTTGTCGCTCGGAATACTTTTGAGGGTTGTTACACTAACTACTAGGGATGAGCATGATACCGATGCCGTATCGATACCTTACTGATCTCGAAAATATCGATACCGAATTCCGTCAAAATTGGATACCGATACCGATATTTCGTATAGCATTGTACCGGTATCGGTACGATGTCCGTATTTTAAGGTAAAATTCGGTATTTTATCGCTACCTTACCGAAACGATCCCAAAAGTACCGATACCAAAAAAAATCGGTACGGTATTTTGGGATCAGTATTGATACGGTATTTGATACCAAATGCTCATCTGTACTAACTACTATGTTACTATGTAAGTAGATGCCATCATTATTAGTAAAAGGGAAATGAAGAGGATAATAGTTACTATAGCAACATGATGTATTTAATATGTTATAATATAATATAATATAATAAAATATAATATAATGTTTTCGTTGTTTTAACATATTAATTAGCTTTTCTTTTTATAATTAAAAGGGAAATGAAGAGGATATGTGTTTTAATATTTATTATAATATAATATAATATAAGATAAGTTGTTCTTGCTTTAACATATTAATTAGCTTTTCATTTTAAAATATTTATTGCTTCATTTTCAAAAATATTAAGCTAAACAATTGATGCTACAGAAAAGTTACTGAAGCTTTTAAAAGATATTATTTAATCTATGAAATAGTCCATCTCATCATATAACTTGTTTTAAATTGATTATTATTTATGGTTTTCATTTAAGGTTGGTACATATCTTCAGTGTGCAATTGATTTGTACAAACTACAGAGTCAAGTAATAGTACAGGTACATGTCATACGATCTTGTGACATGACACCATCCATGGAAGTGTAATCACTTCACGACATCTCCACTTTGTTATGTTGCTATATGCGCATGGGAGAGCCGTTTGGATTATTTGAGATGCATATGTTATTAGAGCCTCTTGGATTGTTTGGTATACATGTGTGTATCCCAAATTGGAGTCACGCATATGTCATCAAAAGTCCGTAATTTGTGTAGAAATCAAGTCTTTAAAAGGTTTTACTCAGATCTAAGCATAGATCTAAATGAAAAACAGAAGTTTTATGGAAAAAGATGAAGATTTTCGTACACAGAGAAGATTTGATGAAAACGAAGGCTATGCCTTGTGCCAAAATCATTGTAAACCTTTGTAAATCATTGATAAACGTTGTTGTAGTTGAAATCGGGTTGATTCTTACTTAGAACATGAAAGTTTCGGGTTTTGAGAGCTCTGGGCGAACTTACAGCAATTTCAAATGAGAGGAATGAGCTGAGTATTTATAGGTGAAGGCAAAGATGAGGGCTGGTGGTGTCAAGTTCGGCCGAACTTGTACAAATTTGTATAAGTTCGCGCGAACTTGTAGGTTTCTAAGAGAAAGAGAGCCAAGTTCGACCGAACTTGACCTCCCTGAGATTAAGTTTGACCGAATTTGAGGTTTCTGAGGAGCTTGATTGGCCAGTCAAGTTCGGCCGAACTTGGTAACACCAAGTTCGAGCGAACTTGACCCAATTATTGGGTTTTCTTCGTTTGTTTCGCGTTAAAAGTTCGTTTGGCGATTCGGCTCGTATTAGTTAGTTATATTAAATGTTATAATTGATGTAATAGTGCGATTTAGCGATTTGAGTGTGCGAGAGCGATGAGATAGCGATTACAATCGTAACCAAACACACACAAACACGTAATTATCATATAAACATGTAACTAATATTACCACATAATTTCAATAAACCAAATAAGTAATTGCGTTGCGATTGCGATGAGATTTAATAAGCGATTAGATGCGATGATAACGTACAATACCATAATTAATTAACGTAAACTTTATTATCAACCGAATCTCGAGATTACAAAAGATAGGTACATCGAAAAGGCAAATGAAAAGATAAAACGAATTTTCGAGTTGTTACAGTCGAGCATTGCGACTTTTACTCTTTCCATATATATATGCATCTATTACAAGCATAACTGGAATTCAAACATTACTAACTTATGCATCGATATATATATGCAGGTGATATTATTTTATGTCTATTTTAGTTTCTCTTTTTTTCAAAGTAACAGAATACACACACACACGTGTGTGTGTGTATATATATATATATATATTAATCTACCGCTTCCTTTAAAACTGCATCTCCCGCTCGTCATATTTCCAGACGAGCTTCTCCCCGATTTGACGGATCCGGTTTCCTTCCTCAACTAACTCTTCACCATACTGACGGAGTTCCTCCACATGATCCCTGTGTAGTATTGGGGCTGGTGCTGGTTCAGGATAAGGTGGAACTGGTTCTTCATAGGGAATTGGGTTTTCTAGTAGGTTCTGAATTGCCCAGTTGTTAGCCCACCATGGATCTACAGGGTTTAGTGCTGGAATTCTAGGTATCTCATTGGGATCAAAGGCTGGGATTGGAAATTGGTTTTTCTAGTTCTGTTCTAAATTCATGGGTTGGTTAGGAAACAAGGGAAGTAACGGTGGTTCTGGGTTTTCTACTTGGTTGAAATTAGGTTCTCCTCCTACATTCGAAACATGTGAAAATTTGTTAATTGTCTATCCAACTCTTCCTCCCATAAAAGTCTAACTTCTGGGTTTTGGGTGTTTCTTTCAGTTCTAGCTGCTATGGCTTGTTGTTGTGCTTGTCTCATTCTTTTCCATCTCTCTCCTCGGGCTCTGCTAAACCAACCTCTCTTTTTAGGGGGGGAAGGTTATGCGGATTTGGCTTTGAAAACAAAGATATCTTCAAAATAAGCGGTGTAGTCGATGTTTGGCAGGGATGTTCCTTCATCCATGAGAGAATAAGGTAGGTGACGATAAGCGTCAGAAGTACCCTGATCACTCATATTGTTAATTAAAGAAGTTATTACAATAACACAAATTAATAACATATATATTTACACAGAGTAACATAGAAGTCGCGGATCCTAACACAATTGGTTAAAATTAGGTATTTCAAAAGAACACCTAAATGGCTTAAACCGGTGGCTCTGATACCACCTTATGTCGCAACCCCCTACCCCGGGAGCGGGGGCCGCGAGGACCGCAGACAGGTGGTACCGGTGTTTATTACTTTGGCAGCGGAATTAAAACATCAGGATCGTAGTTAGGAAATTTTATCAGAGTTCAAAACACCACGCTTTTTATCTTAAACAAATGGGATAAAACCCATGTTTCCATTACAATACATTCGTAGAAGGGTAAACCCCAATTTATGAAAAACATGAACTCCTTTGTATTTAGGTAACTTTTATAGCCACTTTTCTAAGCCTTCGGTGCTCTCCAGCTGGCTTCTATTAGCTTCACATTAAGTTACCTGAAACGCGTTTTAAAAACATTTTATCAGCAAGAAATACTGGCGAATTCATCTCAGTTTTATCAAAACAAGTGCTTATACTTTACAATTATTGAGAGCATCCGCATTTACAATGTTTATATCTACACAATTACTCATTTAGTACTGTCACACCTGACTTGTGGGTCATATTACTTTGGGTCCTGTCACCCAATAGTAACGGTTCCTATCACAATCCTGTGACTGTGGACTAGCAATGTATACAAAACCCCAACATACCGGCAGTAATTGTAGAATACATATACTCAATTACTGTTAAGCATAATTAAAACATTTGAGATTTTGGTAACACATTTTGACTCACAAAAGATTTACAAAAGAGAATGTACTCGCCTTGGAAACTTAGGTATTCCTACAGGCTTCCTTGTAACAATTCCTGATTACTTCCTGGAATTTCTATTTAAAACATACAATGCACATGTGTTAGTAAATTAACCCAAGTCACTTTATCCATACAACACGAGATAGAACCCCAACGTATCTTAGTCAGGCAGAGCCTCGACATGTGTCGGTGGGTCCTAAATCAATCGGGTAGGATGCCCATACAACACAAGATAGAACCCCAACAAGCGTAGTCGAGCAGAGCCTTGACATGTGTTTGGTGGCTTCTAAATTGGGTAGGGTAACGAATTAGTGATCGGGGGTTAAGATACTTACAGTGGGCAGCGCTTCGCAGGTTTATGGGTTTAGGGGTGTTGTTAGAGAAACGGAGATTCGATAGAGTATACGATCGATTCAGATGATCGAAAGTGAGCGCCGAATTCAATCCCAGGCCTGGCCTTTTATACCCGAAATTGACACCGCCCGCGCGTCGCGGGAGAACTTAGGGACTCCCTCGCGTGGCACGGGGGAAGCCTATATGGCCTAGGTAGGCTACGTTGCATAAATAGCTTAGCCAGACTTCGCGAAACGGAGACACGTCATCTGGCACTCTCCCACGGGTCGCGGGAGATGCCAGGGTTTTTGGCGCGTGTCGCCTGAGACGCCCTAGTGGAATTTCTTCGTTTTTCGCATCGGGTCTCGTGTTGTGTGTCCGATTCGTTGCTTACGGTCCGTTTTAGGGTGTTTTGGAGAGTTGTTACACCACTCCCCTAATGAGTCTGTGGTATGATGATTTAGTGACCCAGATCAATAAGTAGTACATAATGGCAGACCCTCGGGCAATCTAAGGTGCCAAACAGGACCCATGAGGATGGCCTTGTGGCAAGTGGTCTCAAAGTTAATTGGTATGACCATTGGGCAGTTGGCATGTTCACTTATCCCAAAAGTTTTTAAATAGATGACTAAGAAATGATGGTATGTGAGAAGATGAAAATCAGTGCTCTTTCAGTACTAAGCACCGAGACTAACAATGAAGGTGACTGAGGACTCGTAACGAAAGCCGGGTGAGAGGTGAGTTTGCTCAACGAAACGCTATAGAGCATTGATATTTTATATTCTCAAAAGTGCCAAGGTGACATGAAGACGCAGAAATATGTCTGCCTGCTTATCCATTTACGTGAAGTCAAAGGAGAAAGTCTAACCCATCGTTTTGTCAACTGGTGTATTGACGCATGTAAATTTGACGAGTGTGCCGGAGCCACAAGTTTGATGTGGTTGGTGGACACCGGAAATTTTCACATAACTAATTGTCAGTGAAAACCGGTCATAGCTAAAATGAATCGAAATATTGACATAAAGGGTATGGACCACACCAAAGGCGGGACTGCGTTCGGTGGGCAAGTTGATGTCGAGGAGATCGACATGTTGGTGGAAGTTGGAAATGTCCGCAAGTGGATAGATTCACGCAATTGGTCTGGGTGAAAATGATCACTGCACAATAGGATTAGTATAACTAAGAGTTCCTTCAACCAGGAAGCCAAAGTGAAGCCAATATTTCGGGGTGCGTGCATGGATGTGCGACAATGCATGAGATCGTGCATTTTTAGTGGTGGGAGAATGTAACGTGTCAAATTAATAAGCGAGACGAAAGTGTTATCATAAGTCAAGCTACGAAAGTGTTTACATTTATGATGCACCACTTGTTAGGATTTGGGGCCACCCCTGATGAGTCCATGACAGGATGAAACCAGCAACCCATATTTATAAACGAGATGAAAAGGTTGCGGCAACTAACAACGACTACATGACACTTCACATTGCCAGCACCTCACCTGCTAAATTGGTTTGCCTTGGTATCTCTTGGACTCCACTTTTATAATTAATAGCCTTTGTAACATACTTTGGAGACCATTTGAGGATATTTAGTGTGTGATCTACACAAAACTATGTATACATGTGCACTAAGCACTTAGTTTAATCGTTATTTCTTTTCTTCGAGGTAAGCAATCAGGGTAGAGAGTGGACGTTTGATATTAGGAATTGGACACTTCATTTCTTTTAGATTAAATTACAATTTGGCCCAGTTTGGGCCATTTCACATAATGACACTTTATCTTCCAAATTTTGCATTTTGTCTTTCCAAGATTACATAACATTGCAATATGTCACCCTGTCGTCCTTTGACCGTTGGTTGATCCTTCAAAAGTGTGTGAAAAGACTATACTACCATTTTCTAATTGCAGGAGGCCTCCCATTGGTTTTATTTGTTTAACATACACTCACACTTTATTTTCTCTCCAAATTCAAAACCCACCACAATTGTACATTGACTTTATGTGGTCAAACATTGCACCATGACTTCAAATTGGACTTCATCTTGTCAAACAATACATATTTTCATCCAACAAAACCAATAATCATCTAACAATACCAGTAATCAGGATACAACTGCAGTTTCACTTAAAATAGTCAAACTGATAAGTCAACTTGCAGTTAACTTATGTATTCAAACATTGCACTTTCACATTATTATCTAACAATACCAATTATCTAGTGAAGCATTGCACTTTGACTTCATTTTGCACTTTATATAGTCAATCAATGCTAGTAATACCAATACACAACTGCAGTTTGACTTCAAAATAGTCAAACATTAAGACTGTTACAATGCACAACTGCAGTTTGACTTACAATAGTCAAACTTTAAAACTGTTACAAAGCACAACTGAAGTTTGACTTTATCTAGTCAAATTGTTATAATGAACCTGTTATCATTAACCTGTTGTAATGATTTTGTTTGACTTGCACATTTGACTTACATTGAACCTGTTTGACTTGCAAACTTGTTTAACTTATATTGAACTTGTTAGACTTGCACATTTGCAACATATAATGATTGATTCATCTTGCACATTTGACTTGGACTATCCACTATGGTGATTTATTTTCGCAACCGGTTGCCACGTGTATATAAGACAAATAACTTTTTAAATTTTAAAATGTAAAAATATAGAACAGTTACTCAACCAGGTCGTTGCTGCAAACATTGGTTGCAATCTACAAGTGATTATTATAATAGTTTTCCTTTTCCTTTTTCTTATTTAACATTTTTTTATAATAAACAATAGTTATTATCAAATTTATATAATAAAATATTTGTTTAGGTTGGGTTGTGAATGGAAGTGATAAGTTGGTTTGGGTTGGATTGTATAGGTTGAAGAGAGAGAAACTAATTTTTTAATAAAAGGTTAGGTTGGGTTGTGATAGTAGATAGTCTTACACACTGTTAGACTATGCATAATTTGTATTCTATGGCACAATCTATCCCAAACTCTATTTTTTGTGCATGTATTCTATCCCACATGATGTGCATGTTATACTTGTCTACAAGGTATTCATTGATCTTTTGTGCATGTATTATGTCCCATATTTAAACTACATGACTGTAGTGTATTAAACACTTTCAATGCATAATCTGTAGTGGATTGTCCATGCATTCTATCCCGAGTTCGAAGGCTTCAAATTTCAACTACATAAACATGATCACAGACAATTAAACTACAAAACCATGATCCCCAACCATTAAACTACATAACCATGATCCTCAAATTTCATGATCACAGATCAGAGAACTGTTAGAAAACTTAAATAATTAAACATTATCATCAAACTACATAATCATTCAGTATTTTTACAAAATAACCTACCATAATTAAACATTAAAAAGTTGGATAATTTAAACCTAAGATAATTATACAAAAAATACATAAGATAATTAAGCATAATGCCTCTTAATATATGGTCAACTGACGTCAAAGGATGGCAGGGTGGCATTATGTAACCGTGGAGAGACAAAATGCAAAATCTGGAATGGCCAAACCAGATTAAGGCAAATTGTAATTTACTCTTTCTTTTATTTCATTAAGCTTTGAACATTTTGAGTTAATAATAGTAACTTTATTGCATGATTTCAGACTTTATAAACAAGAGTTTGATTTGTTTTCATACTTAGGTTATATAAGTAACTTGAATCCAAGACCTTTAAACACCCTTTTACCAACGGGGTGTTGGTCAATTGGCAAAGGCAAAGCCTTTAAACAGGTTCATGAGGGGGAGGTCTTGGGTTCAAATCTCACAAACAACAAAGCTTAAAAGAAATTCGCCGTTCAAAAAGAAAGTGTAAGTAACTTTTGTAGACTAATTAGTGCTTTGATGTTCTGTTGGCTTTTGATGTGACCTCTCCTTCCGTTGTTCGGACAGAGGTGTACACCTTTCCACGAAAACAATTTCCACAGCTCGAATCGTAACATGAACATGGTGTTAAAACTTAAAAGCGAAACTAAAGCTTGGGTTCATTGATGGATCTTGCTTGCAACTTGATATGATGATTAGAATGTGCAAAGGTGGATAAGATACAACTATATGGAAATGGTAAAGCAGGTTTAAAAAAACCACATGCTTAACATTATAAAAGGAAATGGCACTTCAGACAAAGTTATCAAATCATATTCTCAACTACTCTAAATAAGAATTCATGCAAATTGGCTTGCATAATATCCAACAAGACTAAACGCGTAGTACCAACTACCAAATGACCTTTATGCGATTGCATTCAACACACGATCAAGACCACATCCTTTTCTTGTTCTCCCGATCTTTGAGCCCTTGGGTTCCATTACTTGGTCTACCTTGATGCAGTCTCTGGGTCGCTGCTGCTGCTGCTGCAGCGGGTTTAACCATTCTCGCTGGAGCCCGGTTGGGCCTAGGTGGGTCCGACTTCCTTGACTTGTTCGGGTGGTTGTTATCAACATTCTCTACTTCACTATTTCTCGACAACCTCTTTCTCGTTACCTCACTCCCAGTACTACAAATAGAGTCATTTCTCTTTGGCCGGCCATAGCCAGCTGTCGTCGGCCCCCGGTTCATTATATTCGAACCCCTTAAAATATGAGGTTCGGCCTCGTTTATAGATTTGTTGTCTCTTGAACTGCCACCGACATATTTGGGTGTTGATTTCATGGAACTGGAGGAATCTGCAATTGTAGCAATAGACGTTCGCCTTTCTTTCTCCTTAAGCTTCTCCTCAAGCTCCTTAATCTGTATTTTCAGATATACTGTATTAGCATAAACAGTAATAAAAAAAAAACAGATAAAAAAATTAAAAAGGGTAACAAAAAAAATGACCTTTAGATGAAGTGAAGTAGAATCAGAATATTGTTCCTGTTCTTTTAGTTTCCGCTCAAGTTCCTCAATCTGAACAACAAATAAGAGAAGAAAAAAATCAATCTTTGAAAATGAATTATTGAATAAACATGATATCTTTTCAAATTGTGAATTTTTATGACCTTATCTTGAAGGGTCATGGTGCAGGACTTTGACTCTTTGACTTGTTCTTTCAACTTTTCTTCAAGGTCCCGTACCTGTTTACATAGTTCCAACTTTAGTATTCAAATCTTGCGTATTCAATTTAGAGTAAAATGCCATTTTCGTCGTTGAGCTTTGGTCAGTTTTGCGACTTTCGTCCAAAGGTTGGTTTTTCCGCATCTAGATCCAAAAGGTTGGCAAAAAAGATGGAAATACCTTTGACCTAACGGAAAAAAAAAGGGATGGAGTCAACAAGCCGGATGAAAACGGCAAGATTTTAAACCTTTTGGATCTAGATGCGGAAAAACAAACCTTTGGATGAAAGTCGCAAAACTAGCGAAACCTCCGGGACGAAAATGGCATTTTACTCTTTAATTTATTTATAAAAATTATCCAAATTTTACCTTCTGTTGATTTGTTATAACGCCCAGCTGTTCTTGTTCCGTAAGCTTGTTCTCGAGCTCCTTGACCTTCATATCATATAAATATGATTTCATTATGATTGAAGTTGCGCGTACATATGACAATCATAACGTGCAAAAATGAAGAAGGTTACCTTTTGTTGGAGGCCACTGTTAAGTTCCTCTTTCGCCTTCAACTTATCCGAAAGAAGCGAAACTTGTTTTTCTAACTGTGAGTGTAGTCCTTTCTTTGACTCGATTTGGTTCTCGAGCTCCTTAATCTTTTCCATATGGTTTTTATGCACCTGATCTTTACCTTTCATCTTCCCTTCTACGTTCTGCAAACTCTCTTCTAACTTCCTTAACGATTCATCTTTCAAACGCGCTTCTTGCTTTGCTTTTTCAAGCTTCATAAAAGTTCACCAAACAGCTCAAAAGTCAACCACCGCTTAAATAAAAAAAAGTAAAAAAAGAAAAATAATAAATCATGCTATATATACTAAATTACTAACCATCAATTTCATTTTCTGAAGCTCACTCGTATCGATTTGCTTTCTAGCGGGACCCAACTCAACGCCTCTGACCCTTGTTGCAAAGTTTAGTGAACTTAAAGTCTCGCTCAGGTCGTGTTCCGAAGGACTAATTTGCACAAACATTAACGTCTTCGAGTCACCCCCTACAACAAAAACATAAAAACTTACATTAATAGTGGGAAAAAATAATATAGACAAATGGGTTATAAAAATTTGAATTACCTAATGAATCTTGAAGTAAATGTGTGAGTTTCGAATTTCGGTACGGAATGTGACTGCTTTTATTTGCTAAAGCAGATATTACATCACCGAGAGCGGAAAGAGATCGGTTAATGTTTTGAGCTTCCTTGAGCCGTTCACCTTGAGCTTCTGTCTTTCCGAGCCGCTCACTGCCAGCCAAATCCACTAGCCATAACTTGCTTCTGGTGCACTCCCCGTTTATCAAGTTTTTTGCTCTTACCATAATAGAAAGCATACTAAAAAAGCAAAAAATAAATGTTAATTGATATGTAAAGTAAACCATCTTAAGACAAATCATTAGTTGTGGTTGATCCAAAACACTTTTTGGCCAATTTTTAACTTTTAAATAGCTAGTGTTCAATATGATTATAAAATGTTTAGAGTAAAGTACACGGATGGCCCCTGTGGTTTATCCAAATTTGTATTTAGTCCCTAACTTTTTAAAAGTACACGGATGGTCCCTGTGGTTTGCACTTTGTAACTTCCATATGGGTGGATTTAATCACAATAATAACTAAATCCTAATCATATTTAGTCCCTTACTAGAAAAATTTATACAAGAAAATTAGTTCTTTACCAATGAGAGCGACTGCTATGTTCATTCACATTATTAGACCCCACAGCTCGAGCACTACTCCCGGCCCGCAAAACGTTCCACACTTGTTGTATGTTTTCGACTTTTGCTTCGACTAGCCCCGGAATGTTGTGAAGCCCTTCAGAAGCTTGTTTTATTTCCAACCTAAATTTCCCAAAAAAAAATCATTTAAAATATTATATAAATTTTGTTCATGAAGCTAAGTGAACAAATTGATATTTACTTCTTTGATGATGTTGTCAGTAGATCTCTTATTTGTTCATTATAGACTTCAAGCACACTAACTGATATATCATAGGTAAAAGTGTCGACTCTTTCTTTCGCAATTTTAAACAATTCTTCAAGCGTTCGGTAATTAACCCCTCGGTTTCCCTCAGTACCCTCCATGGTAAATGTCTTTCCGGTCCCTGTTTGTCCATACGCAAATATGCATACATTGTAGCCATCCAAAACCGAGGTTACCAATGGTGAAGCTTGAGAGAAAACGTCAACTGTGTATACAAACAAACAGTTAATAAATAAGAACATAATCTTAACAATTAAATTTGATTAAGTTAAAGATTATGTTAAAAATAGTAATCACATGGAACCTTGATTGTCATTTGGTGTGAAGACTCTATCGAATTTGAACGTCTTTTTAGTGGAACCACTATTTAAAATCCCGAGTTCACCATTTGATGTGGTATCGAAGTCAACAACTGTCGAGCACCCGGTTGATGATTCCGACTTGCTTAGTGGGCGACATCGGCAAAATACCCTTATATTTCCTGATAATTACAAAAAATAAAATTAAATATACAATGACATATATATTGTTTGTAACTTTGTATAATAATGGTTATGTAAAATAATATTAGCATACCCTTTGCATCCTCAACTTGATTATGAAGCTTTCTTCTCTTTGCTTGTTCTTCATTGTACTTCACTTTAAGATCCTCACACTGAGCAACTGCAAATTGACAATTAATAAGTAAATAATATTCAATAAAGTGATTTAATAATAATAAGTGTAAGGTTAGAGATTTACCCAATGCTTGAACTGCTGTAGTCATACTATTTAAATCGGGAATTGAATCGACACATTGGTGCGCTTGAAGAGAGAGTTGGGTGTGGTCTCTTTTTAGAACCTGGTTAAACGATCATGATAATTAAGTATAAACGTAACTTTGGTTATATTTTTTGTAATACTTTTGCTAATTAATTACCGATATTCTGTGTGATAACTCGTTAACTGCGGCAACCCAGATCTTCTTGTCATGTTCATATCTACTCGATATTTCCCTCAGCATTTCCGATTGTTTCTCCATTGTTTGGTCTGTTCAATAAAAATTCGGGAATTTGTATGATAAACGTACGATAAAACAAAAATGTTCCCTTTGACCGAAAATAAAACTTACCGAGAGTTGTTGTCTGGAAAAACTTATTATCGAGTTCCATACGGACCTTCTCCAGCTGCTCATTTGCTGAAGTCAAAGACATCCAAGCTTGATAACATTCATCGGTCTTACGTTGACATTGACTGGTCAACTCTTGTATCCGTTTCTCATACTTCTCGACCGATTTCTTTCGCATTATTTTCTTCTGAAATATTCAATAATTCAACAACAAAAAATGATATTTCAACCAGTAGCATAGATTTATTAATAATATCCATACCTGAGCGGAAGGAACTTCGATATCAGCAGCACAGTTTTGACATTTTACGAGATCGTGTTTTACATCATCATCTGTGAGTCAAATCAACACAGAACGGAAGTCAAGTTCAAGTCGCTTGTCACGATTAAGATAATAATATAGTTTCACAAGAAAATTTAACTACCAAGAAGATGAGGCGCCTTTCTTATACAGATTCCGCTGACCAAAGGGCTACCGGTTATCCCTTCGAACCTAATTACAATCGCCTCACCCGTCTTGACTTTGACCCGCGTGTCAACTAACTGTAGCGGTTTATTCGCTCCGACGACAGAGAAGATGTCAAAATCCGCAAGAATCTGTTAAATAACAATATGAAATTTCAAATTTAAATATTATAGAAACTTTTTAAACAAATATTAAAACCTTAAAGGGAAATTCGTATTTGCCTTTTCTTCCTGCAAGTACACATTGAACGCGCGCATTCCTTTAGGACCAAATGTGTTGATCATCTCAACAAAATGAAGGTCAACATAATAATCTCCCTCGGGAAAATTGTCAAAACGATACTGAAAGTTTCCTAGCCTTGCTGTGTGGTAAATGAAGGGAACATCGCCACCCTCGGTTATACTTTCGTTCGTTTGAAATACATCGCCCCCTTCGAAAGATTTATCCGCCACCAAATTTATAGCTGAATCTGGCTCCACTATGCTTTGAGCTCCAGCATTCACAAACAGAACAATTTCATCCGATGCTAAAAAAAGATGAAATAATGTCAATATAGTTATAGATTTTCCATCTGCTTATCACTTACGTTATCATTTTTAACTCGAATTGAAAATCGAAACAAAGTCTAATACATATGGTAATATGAAGTACTAATTTTATATGTTTTATAGTAACAATTTCTCTGCAATGGCCTCAAACTACTAACTAGTGCAGTTAGGTTTCATAACCCCTATCGAAATTATCCCGAAACTCGTATCACAGACTTAAATATGACTAATCCTACACCATGTTAACGTGGATCCAAACCGAAGGCGAAAACCTAAACTCCAAGACTTTATTTTCCAAACCCTTTAACTTGCGTTTGGAACAACACAAAATGCAAAATTCAAACAAATAAGTAGTCGTTTTTTAGCTCGTACTGAACCTCGAAACAAAGTCAAATCTCTACAGTAATATGAAGTACTAATTTTACATGTTTTATAGCAACATTTTCTCTACAATGGCTTTAAGCTACTAGCGTGTGCAGTTCGGTTTCATAACCCCTTTCGGTAATATAAATTACTAATTTTACTTGTTTTATATCCCAAAACTCAAACCACAGACCTAAATGTAACTAATTCTACACCATTTTAAGGTGAATCTAAACTGAAAACCTAGTGGCCACCGGCCCCCACTTTAAACCGGCCCAAGGACACTCGAGGTCACGGGTTCGAAACATGTTTCAGCCCAGTGGCCACCGGACCCCACTTTAAACCGGCCCGAGGACACTCGAGGTCACGGGTTCGAAACATGCTTCAGCCCCTCGGGTTGGCATGGGTTTCACCGCCAGGCAGCAGCATTGCCGGGTCGCTAGCTTGGGAAGGTGGATCCCTTCCGCGGTCAGGGGTACCGTGCATCTACCCTTTTTAAACTGAAAACCTAAACTCCAAACCCTTTATTACTAACTAAATTAACCATCTTGAACAACAATACAAAATGCAAGATTTAAACAAACACATTAACATAAAAAGTGAAAACCAGCCAAAACCCTAACCTGCACAGTCAGATTTCACAAACCCCTTTGGAATAAGCCGGGCACCCGAATCGCAGACCATCGAATCGAAATCTTCCTCGACCATTGAAACCCTACCCAACTTTTTACCCGAATCAAGAACACCATCCGGACAAAACATTTCATCACCAACCATTTTGCAATCATTCGGTAGCTCCAACGGTTTGTTCCAATCAAACCCACCAGTGGTAACAGCATCTGGGATCATCGTACTGTTCTCCTGATTTGAAACTTGGGACTCCATGGAATTGATCTGGGTTTCTTGTAAAGTGTCGAACGTTGTTGTTATGTTTTCCATTGAAGTTAGGGTTTGTGGGTGTTTGAAAAGGGTGAAGATCTTGAAAGGGGTTTTGCAGGAGAAGGTTATTGGGGGTTACGTTTGCTCTTTTTTGGATTTGAATTTTGGACGGTGAGAGTTTCGATCTGGACCGTTGAAAGAGAGGACCGTTGGTTCAAATGTTATGGGAGATTAAAAGAGACTACTTTTGTCAAAAGGGTACCACACATGGTAAAAAATACTTTTGATTGTTGGTTTGCTTACGCTTTGAAACTCAAAATTTGAAATTGCGTATGAAATGAAAGTTAATGTATTTTTGTTTTGTTTTATATGAAAACTAGGTTATAACCCCGTGTATACGAATTAAATAAATAAATTTTATATACTAAATAATAAAACAATATATCTTTACAAACCTTCTTTATTGTACGGGTTGTATAAATGTAATTTATATATTAAAAAAATTATATAAGAATCATATTATACGGGTTGAATAAATGTAATTTTATATACAAAATAATAAAAAAAATATCTTTAAAACCACGTGTATTAAACGGGGTGAATAATTGTAGTATTGTTTAACAAATAATAAAAAAGTTATACCTTTAAATACCCTCGTGTATTACACGACTTGAATAAAATTGATTTTATGTACCAAATAATAAGAAAATTATATTTAAAAAATTAATGGATACACTTGGTACGCGATAGATATGGTGATTTCGGAGATGATTGTTGAAAAGAAGATACAGTGGTAAACATGTTATTCAAGAAGCAAATAAGCAGCCATTTATGTGATAAAATATAAATTATATTTAAAAAAATCTGTAATAAATCTAGTTTAAAAAAACTAAGAACATTCACAATGAAATCCTTAAAACTATGTGAGAGAGTTTAGTTATACTATAAGGAATGGTTGTTAGTGTTTTTGAGTGGTTGTGAGTGGGTGAGAGAGAAAATAAATGGGAAAGTTACTGTTAATATGTAAATATATGGGAAAAAAATCTATAGAGAGAAAACTGTATAAATTTTTTAATATTTTTATAAATGGTTGTGAGTGAAGGGGAGAAAAAAAGTAATGATAAAGGTATAAAAATATTATTTAATTGAAAAGGAGATAGAAAAAGTAGTTGGTTTTAGTGGAAATATATGAATATAGATAGGTAATTCATTGTGAATGCTCTAAGACTTTGTTGTTATAGTCAAATCAATGAATTTATATTTGTAATTTTGTTTGATATTATTTTATTATAAAGTGCATATTATATATATAATTATATTATTTATTAAGTTATTGATGTCATCCAAAATATTTTTCGATTTTATGTCTAGCATTATATATGCTATGGTAAAAGTTTGAAGTTTATTAGAGTTATAAATGAGAAGTATACATTATATTTAAAATAAATAATAGTTATATATAGTTAATTAGAATAGATTGATAAAATAATATTTAGTATGAGAGTTATCTATAATTAATTAAAGAGATTAAACTAAATAATAATTATTCATAAGATATTAAACTAAATAATATTTAGTATGAGGGTTATCTATAATTAATTAGAAGAAATTAAACTAAAATAATAATTATCCATACGACATGGTCTAATATGATGACAAGTGTCTCACAAGTGGTTTCTTTTATTATATAATATAGAAGATATCAACCCAATTTTGAAATATTATGAATTATGAAATTGTTTAAAATACAAATATTCATAACGTTCACAATAAATATCGTCTATGAGCATGCGTGATATATGTTAGAAGGCTTTGTTGTTGGGTATGTCATATGTTTGACAGTAAACAATACTTGATCGTCTTTTATCGTTTTACATACAAACTTATAGCATCTTATATGATAAATAAAATATTGAGTTAATTGCCTGGATGGTCCATGTGGTTTCACGTTTAGTCCCTACCTTTTCGATATAGCAGGTATGCTCCCTATGGTTTGTTATTTTGTTACTCGAATAGTCCCCTGAGTAAATGTCAGTTAGTTTGAAAATAGCAGGTATGCTACCTATGGTTTGTTATTTTGTTACACAGATAGTCCCTTGACATTTACTCAGGGGACTATCCGAGTAACAAAATAACAAACCATAGGGTACATATCTGCTATTTCCAAACGGTAGGGACTAAACGTGAAAACCGTGAAATCATAGGAACCATCCGGGCAATTAACTCTAAAATATTATTGTAAAACTATTTATACATTATAACTCTTTAGCTCTTATATTGGAATGACACTTCGTCTTTCATTTGCTTAAGGGTTAAGTTTTTTTCGTAGGTATGGATATTTTGGACAAGTTTAAGAATTTTAATGTAACAAATTAGGTTAAGCTGAATTTTAATGTAACAAAATTAGGTTAAGTGATTTTTTTTTGTAAAATTATAAACTATGTTAGTTTTTTTATGAAATTAGTTATAAGCAAAATTTGATTGCATCATTACACTTATTTCCCCACTTCTTGATATCTGTTTATAAGCGTAACAATACAAATAGTGAAATACCACAAAAGTGTTATACTATTTAACTTTTACAGATGTGGTGAAGTGGTAAAAAGTGTTTCAAATATCCTAGAGGTCTTGAGTTCGATACTTGTTTCCACTGGTTCTCTAAAGGCCACCGACCCAGTGATTGTGCCGCGCTTTACCTGTTCCCCTCGGTTAGCCGGGTATTGCGGGGGACCTGGGGGTTTACCGCGTAATCGGGTTCCCGCGGTTATTAAAAAAATAGGAAAATAATGTTGAAATGAATACAAATCTTAAAAATTACGGAACATAAATATTGTTTAATTAATTACGAACCGCAATATAAAGTATATTGCGTATGTATAGTAGGAAAAGAAAACCCTAGACAAAATTGGTAAAATCTACGTATCGTTCTCCATGCTTTGCTTTTTTATAAGCATGAGTTTAAAGATGCACATGTACATAGTTATGTTTGCAACACGGTTTTTCTAGCACACGAGACATGGTGTAGAAGCACTTTTATTAAACTTTAGTAAAAACGGGCACTTTCGTGGAACACGTGCATTCGCCTTAGGCTACTTGACGACATATGAGACTTGGCTTCTTTTCGGATATATCTTATGTGTTAGCAAAAGCAATGCAAGGATAACTAAACATCAAACGATATAAAGATACAATCTAAGGTCTTTTAAACGAACGCTAGTGGTATTGGTATGGCATTAAAAACTAATTCAACTCTTAATATAAACTATGAAAGTTTATTACTTGTGCATTTGATAGAATTGATGTTTTTTATGTAGCATACAAAATGGGTGTCACAATTTAAACTATAATAGTGTGATTTAAAAAGAACGTTGCCCTAAATGGTTGTCGTTGTACACATGTTTGCAAGGATACTACTAGCATGCGACTAATGAGTGAAGTAGCATTTTGTACTTAAAAAGTAACTCCAAAAGTAGGGACGTATATGATGGTTGTTCTTAGGACCATTTTCCTCGACTCATTTGGGGTAGTCTTGATCAGACACGTGCATAATTTCAATAAGTTTGTATATGTCATATTCACATTAACGGGTGATTTACAACTATTTAAGCTTGATACATAACATACTTTTTAGTCAAATTGCTGCAAGGGGTTAAATCACGGCCCAACAAGTTTAAAGTTGATTCAATCTTGTGGTTTGTAGCCCATGCCCAATCTTCAAACTCCAGTCTCCAGTACACTTGCTTTTAATTTCTGATTGATATTATATAATAGTATGATTTACAGCATAACTTGGCATAAGGAGATTGTAAGTTGTGCTTAAGAGTGTTTCTTGCATCTCTTTGTTGCACTTTGTGATCATTTATTTGTGCACTTCCAAGAATCTTTCATGTGTCCTATAAGCTGGTTGTTTTCACCATTAGACTGCGGGGTGTGGGCTTGGGTTGGGAGCGTGACTAGCCAAGCAACGCCGCTTTAGCCAAACCAGGCCAGCGTGTGTAGCGGTGTTGCCCCGCTGTCATGGCTAGAGTGCCTGGCGTGGGGAGGGGACGTGGCTGGCTAGGATTGGCTTGCTGAATCAGACCGTTTGGGCTAGCCGTTAGCCATGGAGGTCACCGATACCATTCAAAATTTAAATAAAATGTACTATTTTTTACCTATAAATACTCACCCAATATCTTTATTTTTCACATCCCTACTCTCTTCAAACACTAATCTTCATCAAAACCAACTGAAAATGGTTCAATGACCGAGGAGGAGGAGATAACACTAGTGACGTCATTCGTTGACGCACAACAAACCCTAAGTCGTGGCCAAACCGCCTACTGGACACAAGCGTTTCAGCAATACCAACAACATACGGGAAACGCGTCACAACTTGAACGCGTGCCAACATAAATGGTGTGAGCTCAAAACGAAGTTGTATCGGTTTAAAGCATGCATCAACTGTGTCCCTGTGGGAGACCTAAGCCACGACGATCCAGTGGAGATCGTCAAAATCAAGTATAGGCACGATGGGAACCCGGAATTTCATTGGGTTCCTTTTAATATTTATCGTATTTTGTATTTTTTTTAATTATTAACTTTTTTTAACTTTTTAGGAATTATTAAGTTGTTTTTTTTATTTTTTAGGATTTAATAAGTTGTTTTTTTAATTTATTAGGATTTTATGTAGCTTTTTTTTAATAATAGAGTGTTGTGTTTTATTTTATAAAAGTCAAAATTAAAAAAAAATATAAATATATATATCCACATGGCCACCCACGCTGGCTAGCCAACGCCTCTCCCACCCCCTACTTTTCTTGGGTTGGCCTGGTGGACCTCATCTCCACCACATGTCAACCCAAGCCTCACCACACCCACCAGCCTTAAAGCCTTAAAAGCATGTGATGCTCTCTTATCTTTGGGTTGTTTTTCTCTCTCCACCACATCTATGTGTTTGATTTTTTAACCCACCGTAGGATGATTGTCATGGGCTTTTAAAGCCAGCATATGGAATGTGAGTTGATTAGCAACAATTTGTAGCTTAAGGGTGTTGTAAGGTTGGCTTTAAGGTCGTCTTTGAGCAAGTGCGGGGTGGGCGACGACATAGGGTCCAAACCCTCTAGGGCCCAAATGTTTTTTATTTTGTATAGAATTTATGTTGTATAAGCTAGAATATATATATATATATATATATATATATATATACACTAAATAAAAAATGACACAAACAAGCTCTTGTCAGGATGGTTATTGCCTTGCTTAAACAACAAGGAGACGGGGGTTCGAATCCCGACGTCTCAAAATTCTCTATTTTAGTTGCATGTGGCATTTGCCTAATTTTTGTCATCGCATCGCTTATCTCATCACATCGCAAATCGCAGTTAATTATATGGTTTTATGTTACTTATGTGTTATGTGTGTTATGTTTATGATTACGCTCGCTATCGCATCGCTCTCGCTTATTCGAACCGCTAAATCGCACTATCACATCGCTTGTAACACTCAATATAACTAGCTAATACGAACCGAATCACCAAACGAACTCTTAACGCGAAACAAACAAAGAAAGCCCAACAAGTTCGGCAGAACTTGGCTAGCCAAAGCACAATCCTCCATTTAACCTCATGTTCGCTCGAACTTGTACACTTATGTACAACTTCGGCCGAACTTGACTAAAGATCCCTGAATACTTCACAAGTCTGCTCGAACTTGCATGATTTCATGCAAGTTCGGCCGAACTAGACTCCCACCAGCTCACTTTTTGCCTTCACCTTTAAATACTCAGCCCCATTCTCTCATTTGAACTTGCTGTAAGTTCGCCCAGAGCTCTCAAAACCCAAAACCCTTTGTTTTCTAAGTAAGAATCAACCCGATTTCAACTACAACGACGAACAACAACGTTTTACAATGATTTTGCACAAGGCTTTGCCTTCGTTTTCATCAAATCTTCTCTGTTTACGAAAATCTTCATCTTTTTCCATAAAACTTCTGTTTTTCACTCAGATCTATGCTTAGATCTGAGCAAAACCTTTAAAGCATTGCTTTTTACACAATATTCGAACTAATGACGTATGTTTCGTTCACTTTTGAGTGAAACGAGGCGTTGTCTAGCAAGATCTCAGATCCAGAAGCACAAGGACGAAATCGTCATTTTACACAAGCTGGACTAACCCGTACGAACCTTCAAGTTCGCCCGGATTAGACCGAGTTTATATAAAATAGCTAAGTTCGCTCCAAAAGAGCTTTACTCAGTGGCTTAAGGTTGGAGGGATGGACACTCGATTTCCTCAGCAAACGACGCGAAAATGCAAGATTTTGGACCCGAAAACATCAAGTTCGCTCGAGATTTAACTGATTTTGTGCAGCATACTAGTCAAGTTCGCTCGAACATGCCCTCTAAGGGTCAAGTTCGGCCGAACTTGAGTATTATTGATCAAACCTTCAGCAGAAGTCCCCCAAGTTCGCTCGAACTTGCAAAGTTTCTCAGGAAACTTCACAAGTTCGGCTAACTTGTCATTCCATTTGACAAATCGCACAAGTTCGCCCGAACTTGTCAAGTTTCCTTGAGGAACTTTCAAGTTCGCTCGAACTTGTCTCAAATCTCAGCAGATCAACACAAGTTCGCTCGAACTTGTATGTTTACATACAAGTTCGGCCGAACTTGCCTACTGCCCAAACCAAACTTCACCGTTTCAGCTTTTCGGAGACTGATGCACTTCCGTTCGCGTATGCAGGCTGATCTGGCGCTCCTCTTCACCTCCTGACAGTCGTCTACTCCCTCCTAAACGCACCGACTGTTAGTATACTTGACCCGTTTTCGCTTTAATGCACTTTTTGGGTGTTACATATGTTCCTATATCAAAATCACCTCACGAATCAAACTATTTATCACACGCGAATAATTTGATTATGTATGCTCAATACGTGATACTAGAAACATGTGACTATGACTTATTTTCGTTAACTTGCCTCCTTAGCTAGTATGGTACTATAGTGTGGCTAACACCCGACGGGGTCTAGTTAGGATGGACGCGCTAGCCTTCTCACGGAAGTTAGCATGAGAAATATACCTAGTTTTGTGTGATGTGTTTTGGTGTATCATGATACGTATTTAGACTATTTCGCGAACGAATTCTCTATTATGCTAGTATTACTTAAACCTGTATGCTCACCTTTACTTAATTGTATTGACGTTTTATTTTAACGTATGTAACAGGTTGAGGATTTTAGCTTGGATGCTTTGGACGTAGTTTTGCCTAGTTTAATTTTATTTTGTTTAGTTTTGGATTGTAATGAAATCTAGGGGAAATCGAACCCGATTAGTTTTGTGGGAAAAACATGGATTCTGTAATAATTTTTTAAAATGTTATGTTAATGGTATGGGACGTTGACGTTTAAATGAAATTGTTAAATAATTGTTATGGAAATTCTCATGAGACAATTTGGTCGCCTAGTGCCACTAACCCCGATGTTTCCGCCATTGGTTGGCGTGTAACAGATTGGTATCAGAGCCATAACCTTAAGTTAATAGGTAGAATTGCCATGTTCGACCTAGTCATATGTTTAAGTACCTGAGTTGACCAATCTTTGACTTAAATGTTAAAATTACTTGCCATAAAATGCTTAAATATGCCTTTACTAAGGTTAACACAATACACACGTTTGGAAACGCTCGTATCACGCAAAACCAGTGATTAAGTCGAGAATAGGTGTGAAAACCAAGAACTATCGATGAGATCATTCATTCCGCGCATTCCCTCGCACGAGATACCTTCGTTGAGTTAGAAGTGATATCCAAACCTCGACGGAAATTTCCATTTCTATCTAGTGGAACACCCGATTTGATTGGTGAGTGTATCCGCAACTAGGAACGAAGTTGTTAAATTAGGGGTGAAACCCGCATCTTAATGACTAGTTCCGCTCTTCGATTTTCAATCTCACCAAAGTCTCGATTAATTCGATGACTCGGAACACGACGTAACTGGAAGGACAAATGCCGTTAACCGTGGTACAGCGAGAGCATTTGACTATTAGGCCAAATTGTGTGTCCGAACTCGGAGAATTCTTGAACTACTTTGGGTAGTCGTTGTCTCAAAACCCAGGACGCTCCCAATTGATTTAAGCCTATATCATCGGTTTACGCATCATCGAGTTTATTAGTATTTTTGAGAATTTTCGCGTATTCGATTTCTCGCTTTATTGATTTATCGTATTAGCGATTTCTCGATTTATCGCTTTACGCTCCCTAAACGCATGCACTACTCGCACAACTCTCGAAATCTAAAACGCTAATTAACACACCAACCAAACTAAAACGCTCCTCTCTCTTACGCGTATGTTCTCGCTTACCTCGCTTATGTATCGCTTATATCTCGCTTATATATCGCATCTCGAACGCGCTACGCTTTACTTATAAGAAGGTGAATACGTGCAAAGTATATGCTTACGTGAATTATGTGACAACGTGCTTACATGCTTATGTGCTTATGTGCCTACGTGTTTGCCTTCCGACGTGCTTACTTGTCTATCTGTTTATGTGAATATGTGCCTTGTATGAATAATAATAATAAATATTTTAACATAAACCTATTATAATCGAATCTCATCCAATCAAAAATCTTTATGTAGATGTCTTCAATGGGATCGCACACCAGAAGGATTCATCAGCGCAGCAAAGCTGACAAACGCATCGCATCGCTAGTGGCCAAGGAAATGGCCAAAGTGATACCACAAATCGTCAGCGAAATTCATGTTGCTAGTAGCAATTCATCGGTTGATTCCAAAGCTGACACGCCCAAGACATCCTTCAGTTTTAAACAGTTCAAGGCTTGTAGACCCCTCACTTCTCAGGGACCGAGTACCATGTTCCATTGGTTTGATGCCATTGAGGTCACATTTCGCCAAATTGGGTGTCCCGAACCCCTTCGCACTATTAACGCTACCGGCGTTTTCCAGTCCAGGGCTCTCGATTGGTGGACTGCGGAGCGTAACAGGAGGGGAAATGATGAAGCCTACGGACTCGCATGGGAAGAACTTAAGGAATTGATGATCAAAGAGTTCTGCCCACCTCATGAAATCCAGAAGTTGGAAAACGAGTTTTGGGGAATTAAGCAAGACAGACCCGACAATGCTGGTTTAATGGCTCGATTCAAACAATTGAGCATCATCTGTCCCGGTCAAGTGGATACGACCGAGAAAGCCATTAAGAAGTACATCAACACTCTCCCTGATTGCGTCGCTGCCTTTGTTCAAGCAGCACGCACTACGAGTATCGAGGAGACCTACCAGCTAGCCGCAGAGATTAATGACAAAAGGGTTCAGTCTGGTTACTTTAAGAACACCAAGGTCGCAAATCAGGCAGTCACCAAACCAGCAGCTCCTACCGATCAGCCCTGAGAGGCAAAGAACAATCGCCGTGGTCGCAAGCGAGAAAACCCGAGCAAGAACTTCGCCCTTACTGCTCCAGCAAACCCTCAGCTACTTCAGTCAGCTGCTCCAAACGCACCCCCAGTAAGCGTGCGTACACTGGTCCGCATCCTTTGTGCTCGAAATGCACCTAACATCAGTTGGAGGCAACTGTCGTTTCTGCACCAACTGCAATATCTACGGCCATTTCACTGTCAGTTACCGTTCAGGCCCTCGCCATGCAGCTCCTCAGACTCCTGCAGCACCAGCTTTACCAGCTCCTCCACAGGTCAATCAGCAGCAAGCTCCAAGGGCACGTGCCTGTTACACGTGCGATGATCCGAATCATTTCAGTAATGTCTGCCCAAACAAGCCTGTGAAGCAAGAGCCTCAGCAGCAGCAACCATCACACCCTCAGCAGCAACAACAGGCTGCACGTGGACGAGCCTTTAACCTCAACCACCGCCAGGCTCAGAATGACAACAATGTTGTCAATGGTACGTTCCTCGTTAATGGTATTTATGCTTCATGTTTATTTGATACTGGTGCCGATAATTGTTTTGTATCATTAGAATTCGAAAAGGTTTTAAAATGTAAACGCACTAAACTCCCAAAGACTTTCATTGTGGAAGTCGCCACCGGAAGGACCGTTACCGTAAATTCCATTCTACGTGGTTGTACTCTCGATCTCAATAACCACCTCTTCTTGATCAATCTCATACCTATGCAGTTAGGCAGCTTTGACATCATAGTAGGTATGGACTTTCTTCGTGAAAACCATGCTGAAGTTGTATGCTTCGATAAAATAATTCGCTTTCCTCTCTTGAACGGTGATCAACTCCATGTCTATGGTGAAACTCCCTCAAAGAAGTTGATGCTTTTGTCTTATACTCGAGCACATAAATGTTTGCGAAAGCAATGTGTTGCTTTCCTCGCCCATATCGTGAACCCGGAGAAAGAAAAGAAGACTTTTAAAGACGTTCCCGTTGTTCGTGAATTTCCTAAGATCTTTCCCGACGACTTACCCGGTTTACCCCCTACTCAAGATGTTGAATTTTGAATCGATTTAGTTCCCGGTGCTACTCCCGTTGCTAAAGATCCTTATCGCCTCGCACCATCAGAAATGCGCGAGCTATCTAGCCAACTTCAAGAGCTTCTTGATAAAGGTTTCATACGCCCGAGCACTTCGCCTTGGGGCGCACGCGTTCTTTCATGAAAAAGAAAGATGGGACGTTCCGAATGTGCATCAATTATCGTAAACTTAACAAACTCACGATAAAGAACCTCTACCCTCTTCCTCGTATCGACGACTTATTTGATCAGCTTCAAGGTGCTACTTGTTTTTCCAAGATCGACTTACGTTCCGGTTATCATCAGCTACGCGTGTTGGAAGAAGACATTCCAAAAACCGCCTTTCGTACTCACTATGGCCATTTTGAATTCGTGGTCATGCCCTTTGGTCTTACCAATGCACCCGCGGTCTTCATGGATTTGATGAACCGTGTGTGTAAAGCTTTCTTAGATTGTTTCGTCATTTTTTCATCGATGACATCCTTATCTATTCGAAGTCGAGAGACGAACACGCGCGCCGGCTCCGTTTAGTTCTCGAACTTCTTCAAGGAAATCGCCTTTATGCTAAGTTCTCTAATGTGAATTCTGGCTCGAAGAAGTCCAATTTCTCGGCCACATTGTTAATAGTCAAGGAATTCACGTCGACCCTGCAAAGATTGAAGCTGTCAAAAGTTGGATTACACCGAAGAATGCTTCCGAAATCCATTCTTTTCTTGGATTGGCGGGTTACTACCGTCGATTCATCGTCGACTTTTCGAAAATCGCCGTTCCTTTAACTCATAAAGACAAACCTTTCGTTTGGGATTCCAAACAAGAGGAAGCCTTTCAAACTCTCAAGCGTATGGTATGCAATGCTCCCGTCCTCACCTTACCCGACGGAAATGACGACTTCCTTGTTTATTGCAATGCCTCTAACTTAGGTCTTGGTTGTGTTCTTATGCAACGAGACAAAGTTATAGCGTATGCATCTCGACAACTCAAGATCCACGAGAAGAACTACACAACCCACGATCTCGAGCTCGGTGTAGTTGTTTTTGCCTTGAAGATATGGCGACACTATCTTTACGGTACTAAGTGAACGGTCTTCATCGACCATAAGAGCTTACAACATATCTTTAATAAAAAAGAACTGAACATGCGCCAACACCGATGGGTTGAACTACTCAACGATTACGATTGCGAGATACGCTACAATCCCGGCAAAGCAAACGTTGTCGCTGATGCTCTAAGTCGACGAAGCTATGTGTATAGTATTCGTGACTCTCAAGCTTTGAATGATCTCGAAATCATGATTCGCTCCACCCAATTCGCTTGTTTTAACGAGAATACTTTGGAGGAAGAAATGAAATGTGGTGCCGAAACTCAGCTTGTTGTTAAACCCGACGGTATTTATTACTATCTCGATCGCATTAGGATTCCCAGCCGTGATAATCTCCGTGAATTGCTAATGACCGAAGCTCATAAATCTCGATACTCCATTCATCCCGGAGCCGACAAAATGTACCAGGACCTTCGTCCTAAGTATTGGTGGCCGGGCATGAAAAAGGATATCGCCGTTTACGTCTCAAAGTGCTTAACTTGTTCGAAAGTTAAAGCCGAACATCAAAGGCCCTCTGGCTTACTCGAACAACCCGAAATCCCGATGTGGAAGTGGGAAAGTATAGCTATGGACTTTATTACGAAACTTCCCCGCACTTCCTCTGGTCACGATAGCATTTGGGTTATCGTTGATCGTCTTACTAAATCCGCGCACTTTATTGCTATACGAGAAGACTTTAAGGTCGAACGGTTGGCCAGAATCTATACCGACGAAGTTATATGTCGACACGGGACACCTCGCGACATCATTTCGGACCGCGACGGTCGCTTTACCTCGCGTCTTTGGGAGACTTTTCAATCCGCTCTCGGTACTACGCTCAATCTCAGTACCGCTTTTCACCCTCAAACCGATGGTCAGACTGAGCGCACGATCCGCATCCTCGAAGACATTCTTCGTGCGTGCATCATAGATTTCGGTGCCAACTGGGATACGCATTTACCTTTTATTGAATTCTCGTACAATAATAGTTATCACACCAGCATACAAATGGCCCCTTTTGAGGCACTGTATGGAAGGAAATGTCGATCACCTATTGCATGGCACGAGATCGGAGAAGCACAAATCACAGGTCCCGAGCAGATTCAAGAAACGACAGACAAGATCCTCCAGATCAGAGACAATCTCTTGAAAGCTTAGAGTCAACAAAAGAGTTACGCCGATAAACGCCGCAAGCCCCTACAGTTCGAAGTGGGAGACCACGTTCTCCTAAAGGTTGCACCTTGGAAGGGAGTGGTCCGCTTCGGGAAGAAAGGAAAGCTAGCGCCTCGATACGTAGGACCCTTTAAGATTCTGGAAAGGATCAGGAAAGTGGCCTATCGACTCGAATTACCGGAGGAACTTAACAACGTACATCTGACTTTCCACTTGTCTAACCTGAAGAAATACCTAGCCGAAGAGAATCTCCATGTACCTCTCGAAGATCTGCAAATCAACGAGACTCTCCATTTCTTGGAAAAGCCTGTCGAGATCATGGACTGAGAAACCAAGAAACTACGAGCTCTCGCATCCCTATCGTGAAGGTCCGATGGGAAGGAAACGCGACGCAGAGTTCACTTGGGAATTGGAAAGTGACATGAAGGCTAATGTAACATTTGTAAAAATCGGGTCTCCAAATCCCGCTCCGTTTTGTAATCAAGTACCAAGTTATAAAAGTAGCATTAATTATTTATGATTATTTTGAGTTAAAACGATACATAATTAATTAATAAACTAAACTATAAAAATTATATTTGATAAAAAGTTAAAATAAAATAAATAAAAAAATATATGAAACTGCCGGGACTCGAACCCGGGTCAGCCAAGGCGCTGCAACAACTTAACACTCATTCCCTAAACCACTCCGCCACAATGTGTTTTCTGTTAACTCTAGGAACACAAATGAAACTTATACACAAACTCAGTTGAACCGATGGCGCCATCTGAGAAACGGTAATCGGCAAACCAATCGTCAAATCGTTGTTTAATTCACATGTTCAGCTTATAACCTATGTATGACGGTTTCTAATCAAGTTAGAATTGATTGAACTTAAAGTTTCATCATTTTCGGTATTTGAAACCGAAAGTTCATCAAAGTCCTGAATAACTCAAGCTTCAGACCATTCTCGCGATTCAGAGCTATCATATCAATACTCAATTTCAATTTCGTCGCATTTTTGAACCACAAGATCATCTGAATCAGTTCGCCGGAAAATTTCTGCAAGTCACCGGAAAACCGGGACTCACATTCTCACGGTATTTCCTCCGACTCTTTCTGTTTAAATCATGTGATTAATCAGTCTCTAACACAAACTCCACCATCAGAATCGATCCTAGTCAACGTTTATCGAAAATCTTATCTTCGCCGGAAAACTTCTGAAACTGCCGGAATCACACTGTGAACTGGTATGATATCCTAAACTTCTTTTAAACCTTGTTTAAGTGACTCAACTTCATAAATAATCGATCAACGCTGTTAATTGGTTTCAACAGCCGGAGTTCACTTTCAGTACCGACGAACCTTCGCCGGATTTCTGTGAACAACATCAATCGGTATATTATTTTCCTTAAACTCTCTCCATTGTCTACTTTTAAATTACTGTTAATGTCTGAAAATTGTATAAGTCATAAATCAATCATAACAAGTCGGATTATGCTGTCTGTGTAAATCGACGAAGAAGATGAAGTCATAACATAACATAAGATTAATTAAAAACGGTATTTTAAACGGGTTAGACACACAGTCCAGCGGTGGACTGTGTGCAAATTTCACACACACGTCCCGAGTTCGATCCCTGCTACACGCACGCCTTGTGTAATAACATGCCTTTTTGATCAAGAACTAAACCGGGTTAAAACAGATAGTTGTTAAGTATAATAAAAACCGAGATAATAACCGGGTTAGACACACAGTCCAGCGGTGGACTGTGTGCAACATGAACTACACGTCGCGCGTTCGAAACTCGTCACGAGCACCGGTCCGATTGAATTAAAACGTTTTTGCAAATAAGGGAAATTTCGGTTAATTCAAATAAGTGTATAAATATAATTAAAAACGAGTTTATTTCGGGTTAGACACGTAGCTCAGTTGGTAGAGCTGCGTGCACGCGAACGGGAGGTCGCCGGTTCGAATCCCACCCGGCGCAGATTTATTCGCTGACCAAACCGGTCAACGGTCAACGCTAAAAAATAATATTTTTTTTATATTTTTATTTATTTAATTTAATTTAAAAATCAATTAAAAATACTTAAAAGTAACATTTTTAAAGATAGAAAATAGCCATAAACTCACAAAAATATATCTAAAAATTTCATTAAAATCCTTAATAAAATCCATCCATTTAATATATTTTTCCATTATTATTTAGGTTAGTATTCCTCGTTGATCCGCTCATCTAAATCGTGCGCATCTCACCATCTCCAATCCAACGCACCCAATGTGAGTGAATCTTACAAATTCCCCGTTTTAATCACGTTTTTGGGGTGTATCATGTGTCTTTGTTTATATACATATTATAACTAAACCATTGTGCATACATCATATCATGAACATGTGTATTTAGTTTGCTGCTGTTAAGTAGTTATTATTGGATGCAATTTATTATTTCAGTACATGCAATTGCCGAGGCCGCCGCTCCCCATTTATGAGCGTTGAGCATGTTCCCCATTTTTATTATGCGGTTGAACCTGGCGTGCCCGCATACGATCGGCTCCGTTTGATTGAGCCTTGATCGCACAGTTCATATTACATTTTCAGTACATGCAATACGATCGGCTCCGTTTGATTGAGCCTTGATCGCACAGTTCATTTTACATTTTCAGTACATGCAATACGATCGGCTCCGTTTGATTGAGCCTTGATCGCACAGTTCATTTATGTTATTTACAGTATGATGTTGGTATGTTCATGTATGCTGCCATGTGTTATTGTATGTTATAGTTGAGACTGCTATTTGCCATTACTTGATTACTTACATTTGCTCATCTATGGTTATGCACAATATTTCATTGATAAACTAACCATAAAATCATTATCAAATGTTTATCTAATAAGGTTCACTCGCCAACTTATGTTGACCCAAAAACTCCCATTTTACACATGATACAGGTGAACCAGCCGCAGCTAGGAACACATAGGACCTGGATTAGAAGAATAAAACGATTTAGTATTGGGATTGTTATGTTTGGTTATTTCCTTTGTATTGAATGAACATGTTTGGATGTTTGAAAATGTAACTTTGACTTTATTAATTATGAAACATAATAGTAAATGTCATGTGCTTTGGTGATAACCCAATTATGACCCGACTCTTATTTCCGCTGCGGGTCGGGGTGTGACAGCTAAGTACCCGCACCTCTTTGTTACGGCCACTCTTAAATTTCGGGATGAAATTTCCTAAAGTAGGGGAGACTGTAACAACTCAGATTTTCGTTGTTATCTTTTCTTTTGTTTTCCATTGTATTTATCCAATTGTACTCCGAGATTCGGTTATGAAAAAGTTTGTGTTAATTAAATTATGTTTGTTACAGTTATATCGCATCCAATCAATTATTAAAACGCATCGCTAATTTAATCACACGCAATGACACTATTATACGAGCCGAGTGTGTTATTGTTTAATAAACACTTGTGCCATCGCATCGCTTATCTCATCACATCGCAAATCGCAGTTAATTATATGGTTTTATGTTATTTATGTGTTATGTGTGTTATGTTTGTGATTACGCTCGCTATCGCGTCGCTCTCGCTTATTCGAACCGTTAAATCGCACCATCACATTGCTTGTAATACTCAATATAACTAGCTAATACGAACCGAATCGCCAAAGAACTCTTAACGCGAAACAAACGAAGAAAACCCAACATTTGGGACAAGTTCGCTCGAACTTGGGTGACCCCAAGTTCGGCCGAACTTGGCTGGCCAAAGCACAATCCTCCATTTAACCTCATGTTCGCTCGAACTTGTACACTTATGTACAAGTTCGGCCAAACTTGACTAAAGATCCCTAAATACTTCACAAGTCCGCTCGAACTTACATGATTTCATGCAAGTTCGGCCAAACTTGACTCCCACCAGCTCACTTTTTGCCTTCACCTATAAATACTCGCCCAGAGCTCTCAAAACCCGAAACCCTTTGTTTTCTAAGTAAGAATCAACCCGATTTCAACTACAACGATGAACAACAACGTTTTACAACGATTTTGCACAGGGCTTTGCCATCGTTTTCATCAAATCTTCTCTGTTGACGAAAATATTCATCTTTTTCCATAAAACTTCTGTTTTTCACTCAGATCTATGCTTAGATCTGAGCAAAACCTTTAAAGCATTGCTTTTTACACAATATTCGGACTAATGACGTATGTTTCGTTCACTTTTGAGTGGAACGAGGCGTTGTCTAGCAAGATCTCAGATCCGGAAGCACAAGGACGAAATCGTCATTTTACACAAGCTGGACTAACCCGTACGAACCTTCAAGTTCGCCCGGATCAGACCGAGTTTCTATAAAATGGCTAAGTTCGCTCCAAAAGAGCTTTACTTAGTGGCTTAAGGTTGGAGGGATGGACACTCGATTTCCTCAGCAAACGACGCGAAAATGCAAGATTTTGGACCCGAAAACATCAAGTTCACTCGAGATTTAACTGATTTTGTGCAGCATACTAGTCAAGTTCGCTCGAACTTGCCCTCTAAGGGTCGAGTTCGGCCGAACTTGAGTATTATTGATCAAACCTTCAGCAGAAGTCCCCCAAGTTCGCTCGAACTTGCAAAGTTTCTCAGGAAACTTCACAAGTTCGGCCGAACTTGTCATTCCATTTGACAAATCGCACAAGTTCGCCCGAACTTGTTAAGTTTCCTTGAGGAACTTTCAAGTTCGCTCGAACTTGTCTCAAATCTCAGCAGATCAACACAAGTTCACTCGAACTTGTATGTTTACATACAAGTTCGGCCGAACTTGCCAACTGCCCAAACCAAACTTCACCGTTTCAGCTTTTCGGAGACTGATGCCCTTCCGTTCGCGTATGCAGGCTGATCTGGCGCTCCTCTTCACCTCCCGACAGTCGTCTACTCCCTCCTAAACGTACTGACTGTTAGTATACTTGACCCGTTTTCGCTTTAATGCACTTTTTGGGTGTTACATATGTTCCTATATCAAAATCACCTCACGAATCAAACTATTTATCACACGCGAATAATTTGATTATGTATGCTCAATACGTGATACTAGAAACATGTGACTATGACTTATTTTCGTTAACTTGCCTCCTTAGCTAGTATGGTACTATAGTGTGGCTAACACCCGACGGGGTCTAGTTAGGATGGACGCGCTAGCCTTCTCACGGAAGTTAGCATGAGAAATATGCCTAGTTTTGTGTGATGTGTTTTGGTGTATCATGATACGTATTTAGACTATTTCGCGAACGAATTCTCTATTATGCTAGTATTACTTTAACCTGTATGCTCACCTTTACTTAATTGTATTGACGTTTTATTTTAACGTATGTAACAGGTTGAGGATTTTAGCTTGGATGCTTTGGACGTAGTTTTGCCTAGTTTAGTTTTATTTTGTTTAGTTTTGGATTGTAATGAAATCTAGGGGAAATCGAACCCGATTAGTTTTGTGGGAAAAACATGGATTCTGTAATAATTTTTTAAAATGTTATGTTAATGGTATGGGACGTTGACGTTTAAATGAAATTGTTAAATAATTGTTATGGAAATTCTCATGAGACAATTTGGTCGCCTAGTGCCACTAACCCTGATGTTTCCGCCATTGGTTGGCGTGGTAACAGATTGGTATCAGAGCCATAACCTTAAGATAATAGGTAGAATTGGCATGTTCGACCTAGTCATATGTTTAAGTACCTGAGTTGATCAATCTTTGACTTAAATGTTAAAATTACTTGCCATAAAATGCTTAAATATGCCTTTACTAAGGTTAACACAATATACACGTTTGGAAACGCTCGTATCACGCAAAACCAGTGATTAAGTCGAGAATAGGTGTGAAAACCAAGAACTATCGATGAGATCATTCATTCCGCGCATTCCCTCGCACGAGATACCTTCGTTGAGTTAGAAGTGATATCCAAACCTCGACGGAAATCTCCATTTCTATCTAGTGGAACACCCGATTTGATCGGTGAGTGTATCCGCAACTAGGAACGAAGTTGTTAAATTAGGGGTGAAACCCGCATCTTAATGACTAGTTCCGCTCTTCGATTTTCAATCTCACCAAAGTCTCGATTAATTCGATGACTCGGAACACGACGTAACTGGAAGGACAAATGCCGTTAACCGTGGTACAGCGAGAGCATTTGACTATTAGGCCAAATTGTGTGTCCGAACTCGGAGAACTCTCGAACTACTTTGGGTAGTCGCTGTCTCAAAACCCAGGACGCTCCCAATTGATTTAAGCCTATATCATCGGTTTACGCATCATCGAGTTTATTAGTATTTTTGAGAATTTTCGCGTATTCGATTTCTCGCTTTATTGATTTATCGTATTCGATTTCTCGATTTATCGCTTTACGCTCCCTAAACGCATGCACTACTCGCACAACTCTCGAAATCTAAAACGCTAATTAACACACCAACCAAACTAAAACGCTCATCTCTCTTACGCGTATGTTCTCGCTTACCTCGCTTATGTATCGCTTATATCTCGCTTATATATCGCATCTCGAACGCGCTACGCTTTACTTATAAGAAGGTGAATACGTGCAAAGTATATGCTTACGTGAATTATGTGACAACGTGCTTACATGCTTATGTGCTTATGTGCCTACGTGTTTGCCTTCCGACGTGCTTACTTGTCTATCTGTTTATGTGAATATGTGCCTTGTATGAATAATAATAATAAATATTTTAACATAAACCTATTATAATCGAATCTCATCCAATCAAAAATCTTTATGTAGATGTCTTCAATGGGATCGCACATCAGAAGGATTCATCAGCGCAGCAAAGCTGACAAACGCATCGCATCGCTAGTGGCCAAGGAAATGGCCAAAGTGATACCACAAATCGTCAGCGAAATTCATGTTGCTAGTAGCAATTCATCGGTTGATTCCAAAGCTGACACGCCCAAGACATCCTTCAGTTTTAAACAGTTCAAGGCTTGTGGACCCCTCACTTTCTCAGGGACCGAAGGACCGAGTGCCATGTTCCATTGGATTGATGTCATCGAGGTCACATTTCGCCAAATTGGGTGTCCCGAACCCGTTCGCACTATTAACGCTACCGGCGTTTTCCAGTCCAGGGCTCTCGATTGGTGGACTGCGGAGCGTAACAGGAGGGGAAATGATGAAGCCTACGGACTCGCATGGGAAGAACTTAAGGAATTGCTTATGTGCCTTTGTTTTCATCAAACGAAGGCATAGAAGTTCGCTTAAGGTTGGAGGGACGGACACTCGATTTCCTCCGCAAACGACGCGAAAATGCAAGATTTTAGACCCGAAAACATCAAGTTCGCTCGAGATTTAACTGATTTTGTGCAGCATACTAGTCAAGTTCGCTCGAACTTGCCCTCTGAGGGTCAAGTTCGGCCGAACTTGAGTATTATTGATCAAACCTTCAGTAGAAGTCCCCCAAGTTCGGCTGAACTTGCAAAGTTTCTCAGGAAACTTCACAAGTTCGGCCGAACTTGTCATTCCATTTGACAAATCCCACAAGTTCGCCCGAACTTGTCAAGTTTCCTTGAGGAACTTTCAAGTTCGCTCGAATGTCTCAAATCTCAGCAGATCAACACAAGTTCGCTCGAACTTGTATGTTTACATACAAGTTCGGCCGAACTTGCCTACTGCCCAAACCAAACTTCACCGTTTCAGCTTTTCGGAGACTAATGCACTTCCGTTCGCGTATGCAAGCTGATCCGGTGCTCCTCTTCACCTCCCGACAGTCGTCTGCTCCCTCCTAAACGCACCGACTGTGAGTATACTTGACCCGTTTTCGCTCTAATGCACTTTTTATGTTCCTATATCAAAATCACCTCACGAATCAAACTATTTATCACACGCGAATAATCTTATTATGTATGCTTAATACGTGATACTAGAAACATGTGACTAGGATTTATTTTCGTTAACTTGCCTCATTAGCTAGTATGGTACTATAGTGTGGCTAACACCCGACGGGGTCTTGTTAGGATGGACGCGCTAGGCTTCTCACGGAAGTTAGCATGAGAAATATGCCTAGTTTTGTGTGATGTGTTTTGGTGTATCATGATACGTATTTAGATTATTTCGCGACCAAATTCTCTATTATGCTAGTATTACTTAAACCTGTATGCTCACCTTTACTTAATTGTATTGACATTTTATTTTAACGTATGTAACAGGTTGAGGATTTTAGCTTGGATGCTTTGGACTTAGTTTTGCCTAGTTTAGTTTTATTTTGTTTAGTTTTGGATTGTAATGAAATCTAGGGGAAATCAAACCCGATTAGTTTTGTGGGAAAAACATGGATTTTGTAATAATTGTTTAAAATGTTATGTTAATGGTATGACGTTGACGTTTAAATGATATTGTTAGATAATTGTTATGGAAATTCTCATGAGTCCATCTGGTCGCCTAGTGCCACTAACCCCGATGTTTCCGCCATCGGTTGGGGTGTGACAGCATTGATGCTGGTATGATAACTGTTGTTGTAGGAAAACTCTATCAAAGGTAAATGTCCATCCCAATTTCCTCCGAAGCAATTACACAGACTCTAAGCATATCTTCCATTGTTTGGTTTGTCCTTTCACTTTGACCATCTGTTTGGGGATGATATGCTGTACTTAGATTTAGTCTAGTTCCCATTGCCTTTTGGAAACTTGTCCAAAAATGAGAAGTAAAACGGCTGTCCCTGTCAAACACAATGGACAAAGGGATTCCATGTAATGAAACTATTTCGTTTACATATAACTTAGCTAGTTGTTCCATACTGAAAGTTTCCTTCATTTGTAAGAAATGAGCAGATTTGGTTAACCTGTCTACAATCACCCAGATTGTATCATTACCTTTTCGTGTCCTGGGTAGTTTGGTAACAAAGTCCATTGTTATTAATTCCAATTTCCAAATTGGCATTTCCAATTGTTGCAACAGTCCTGAAGGTTTCTGATGTTCGGCTTTAACCTGTGAACATGTTAGACATTTAGCAACGTAGCTTGCTACATCCTTCTTCATTCCTATCCACCAGAAATTCTTTCTTAAGTCTTTATACATCTTATCACTTCCGGTATGCATTGTATACTTAGTCTTATGGGCTTCCTCCAAAATTCGATTTCGTAGGTCTCCTTGGATAGGGATCCAAATTCTTTCCTTATGGAATCTCCAAATTCCATCTGGTCCTTTCTCTAATTCCTTAATCATTCCTTTTAATCCTTCAGCATCGTCCTTGATTGTTGTTTCCTGCACCTGTTTAATATGCTCATTTAAATCTATCTGCAGGTTTAGTCTAAGAGAGCGTACTCTTTTCGGCTTCTCATGATATTTACGACTTAAAGCATCAGCTACTACGTTAGCTTTTCCTGCATGATACTGGATATCACAATCATAATCACTAAGGATTTTCATCCATCGCCTCTGTCTCATGTTTAATTCCTTTTGTCCAAAGACATATCTTAAACTTTTATGATCAGTGAATACAACAAATTTACTACCGTAAAGATAGTGTCTCCAAATCTTAAGGGCAAAAATTATTGCTCCTAATTATAGATCATGGGTTGTATAATTCTCTTCATGCTTCTTAAGTTGTATAGAGGCATAGGCAATTACTTTTTGACGTTGCATCAGTACATATCCATATCCTAACTTAGACGCATCACAATAAACTACAAAATTCTTCAGTTCCTTCTGGCAAAGAGAGTATTGGCGCGTTGGTTAACCTTTGCTTCAAAATCCTGAATGCTTCTTCTTGTTGTGGCCCCCATTCAAACTTAACTGATTTGCAAGTTAGCTTGGTTAACGGAATGGCTATTCTAGAAAAATCTTGAATAAAACGTCTATAATATTATGCCAATCCAAGAAAACTTCTTATTTCCATTGGTGATTCTGGGACCTTCCATTTGGTAATTGCTTCGATCTTTGTGGGATCCACATGAATTCCTTCGTGGTTTACCAGATGTTCAAGAAATTGAACTTCTTGTAACCGAAATTCACATTTTGAGAATTTCGCATAAAGCCTTTCCTTCCTCAGCAATGACAGTAGTATATGCAAATGCTCTGCGTGATCTTCCTTACTCTTAGAGTAAATTAGAATATCATCTATAAAGACAATTATGAATTTATCCAGGTATAGTTTACATAACATGTTCATCACGTCCATATATGAAGCTGGAGCATTGGTTAAATCAAATGGCATGACTGTAAATTCATAATGACCGTACCCTGTTTAGAAAGCGGTTTTAGGAATGCCCTCTTCCTGTACTTTCAACTGATGATATCCTGAGCGTAAGTCGATCTTAGAAAAGAATCGGGCTCCTTGGAGTTGGTCGAACAAATCATCAATCCTCGGTAACGGGTACCGATTTTTTATGGTCACCTTATTCAATTCTCGGTAATCAAAGCACATACGCATTGATTAATCTTTCTTCTTGACAAATAACACCGGTGCTCCCCATGGCGATGAGCTAGGTTGTATGAACCCTTTTTCTAGTAATTCATCCAGCTGTTTCTTCAATTCCTGCATCTCCGTCGGTGCTAGGCGATATGGTGCTTTGGCAATTGGTGTCGTTCCTAGTATTAGGTGAATTCAAAATTCAACATCTCGATCTGGCGGTAATCCAGGCAATTCTTCTGGGAAAACATCGGAGAATTCAGATATTACGGGAATATCTTTTAGTTCTTTTCCTTTAGTGTTAATGATCATGAAAATCATATACACTATTCCTCCTTTCCGTATATAACTTGCAGCTTTCATCACAGAGATGAACTTTGTTGCCCTTGTCGACTTGTCTCCCTTAATAGTGATCCTTTCGCCGGATGACGCATTTACTTCTACAGACTTTTGATCACATAATATTCGGGCCTGATTGGCTACCAACTAAACCATTCCTAACACGACATCAAACCCGGCTAGAGCCATGGGAAAAAGGTTAGAACAAAAATTATAACTTAAAATTTCTATCTTTGCTCCTTGCAGGATTTTGCTTATTTTGATAGAAGATCCATTTGCCGTTTCCACCAAACAGTCTTGGTGAAGTTTAGTTCATGGTTGATTAAGAAAATTGCAGAAGGAAGTATTTATGAAACTTTGGTTTGCACCAGAGTCAAATAATACTTTTGCATAAACATCATTAACTAAAAACGTACCGGCAATCACATCCGGAATCATCTTGGCTTCCTCGGCGGTCAGCACGAATGCTCTGGCATTTCTCTTCGGTCCTTCCGTCTTCTTCGCTTTGTTGGTTGCCGCTAGAGCTAGTTTCGGACAGTTTCGTTTGATATGACCAGCTTCTCCACAGTTATAGCATATTCTACCAAGGTTAGCTTTCTATCTGCAGTCTTCCTCCTAATGCCCTGATATTTTTGCAAAAGTTGCATTATATAGAGCATTTTCGTGAATGTTTCCTTTTGCAGTACTAAATGGGGGTGAAGAAGAACTTGCCCCTTTCCGCGAGGGGAATTACCATAACGTAGTTCCTGGGTGATCCTTTGAGCTAGGTTCCTTTTCTAGTTTTCTTCTTGCGTCCGTACCAATTCATCTGTCAAGGTGTTTGCTAGTTCTACTGCTTCTTCTATGGTTTGTGGTCTAGCTGCTTTGACTACATGTCTGATCTCACTGATTAATCCCCAGATGTAACGGGAGATCAATACTTGTTCCTGTGAGGCCAGGGTTGGTACAATTCTTGCATATTCAAAGAATGTGGTAGTATATTCTCTGCAATCTACCCCGATCATTCTATGATTTAGGAATTTATTAACAATTTGTTCCTTTTCATTAGAAGGACAGAATTTCCTTTTAACTATTACCTTAAGTTGTTCCATTCCATACTGTAAACCCTGTTACTTCCTCTGGACTGAAGAATGGTATTCCACCACTCTAAAGCTGCATCTTTAAAAAGATTAGAAGCATACATGACTTTATCTTCATTTGCACATTTACTTTTCTTTAGGATTGCTTCTGTCTTTTCTATCCAGCGCAAGGCTGAAATAGCTCCTTCATTACCTGAGAATTCTATCGGTTTGCATGATAAGAATTCTTTATAAGAACAACCATATGAGATGGTTCTTCTTCTTTTTGGAATTGGAGGTTGGATTAACAATTCGGGGTTTCCATTCACGCTGCGATTTGATTCAGTGGGTATAGTTTATTTCCGTTTATGGAATCATTATTTTATGCCTTTTTAATAGTATCGATAATATAGGGCATAGCATCTATGATTCCTTGGGCCACTATGTGTTCGATAGCACTTTTATCTACTTAGACCTCGTTATTATTGCTATTCTGGATTTCCTGATTTACTTCGTTTGACATCTGAATGGTAAACATTTATCAGGTATTAATATCACAGAGTAAATTAAATAATAATCACACCAACACAGTGAACCAAAATCGTCGAGCATTGCGACTTTTACTCTTTTCATATATATATATATATATATGCATCTATTACAAATACAACTGGAATTCAAACATAGGAACTTATGCATTGATATATGTATATATATATATAGGTGATATATATTACTTTTATGTCTATTTTAGTTTTAGCTTTTTTTTCAAAGTAACAAAATACACACACACATATATATACATATTTTAGGCTACTGATTTCGTAAAACTGCATTTCTCGCTCGTCATATTTCCAGACGAGTTTCTCCCCGATTTGGCGAATTCGGTTTCCTTCCTCCACCAGTTCATCTCCAAGCTGGCGGAGTTCTTTCACATGTTCCATGGGTAGTATTCGGGCTGGCACTGGTTCAGGGTCAGGTGGAATTGGTTCTTCATAAGAAATGGGTTTTCTAGTAGGTTCTGAATTGCCCAGTTGTTAGCCCACCACTGATCTAAAGGGTTTGGCGCTGGGAATCTAGGTATCTCATTGGGATCAAAGGCTGGGATGGGAAATTGGTTTTCTAGGTTCATGGGTTGGTCAGGAAATAAAGGAAGTAGCAGTGGTTCTGGATTCGCTACTTGGTTGAAATTAGGTTCTCCTCCTATATTTCCAAACAGGTGAAAATTAGCTAACTGTCTATCCAATTCTTCTTCCCATAAAGGTCTAGCTTCTGGGTTTTGGGATTTTCTCTCGGTTCTAACTGCTATGGCTTGCTATTGTGCTTGTCTCATTCTTTTCCTCTTTTCTTCTTTGGCTCTACTAAACCAACCTCTCTTTTTAGGAGGAAAAGGTTCTGCGGATTTGGCTTTGAAAACAAAGATATCTTCAGAATCGGCGGTGTAGTCGGTGATTGGCTGGGATGTTCCTTCATCCATGAGGGAATGAGGTAGGTGACGATAAGCATCAGAAGTACCCTGATCACTCATACTGAAAACTAAAGAAGTTATTAAAATAACACAGAATAATAGTATATATATTTACATAGAGTAACATAGAAGTCGCAGGTACTTCCTAACACATTTGTTTAAAATTTAGGTATTTCAAAAGAACACCTAAATGGCTTAAACCAGTGGCTCTGATACCACCTTCTGTCGCAACCCCCTCCCCCTACCCCTACCCCGGGGGCGGGAGCCGCGAGAACCGCAGACAGGTGGTACCAGTGTTCGCTAATTGACAGCGGAATTAAAACATCAGGATCATAGTTAGGAAATACTTTCAGAGTTTCAAAACACCATACTTTTATATTAAACAAATGGGATAAAAACCTATGTTTCCATTACAATACATTCGTAGGGGTAAACCCTAATTTATGAAAACATAAATTTCTTTTTATTTAGGTAACTTCTATAGCCACTTTTCTAAGCCTTCAGTGCTCTCCAGCTGGCTTCTATTAGCTTCACATTAAGTTACCTCAAATGCGTTTTAAAAACATTTTATCAGCAAGAAATACGGTTCATTCCATTTTATAAAACGACACACCATTATACTTTACAGTATTACGAGCGATTAAAATGTTTATATCAACCCAGTTACTCATTCAGTATTTGTCACTCGACCGGATCTGGGACTATGGTCATATCACTCATTAGCTAACCTGTTGTCCAATGATGACGCTTGATAAGTAGTGTATACAAAACCCCACATACCGGCAGTAATTGTAAAAATACAAAGACTTAATCACTGTAAGTATAACTAAAAACATTTAAGGTTTTACAAAAGCATTTGAGAAAAAGAGAATGACTCACATTGGAAACTTAGGTATGCCTACGACCTTTCTGGTGATAAATCCTGATTACTTTCTGGAATTTATATTAAAACATACAATGCACACGTGTTAGGTAACTAACCCAAGTCATTTTAACCATACAACACACGACAGAACTCCAACGAACGTAGTCAGGCAGAGCCTAGACATGCGTTGGTGATTCTAGATCGATCGGTAGGGTGTCCATACAACACGAGATAGGATTCCAACGAACGTAGTCGGGCAGAGCCTTGACATGCGTTGGTCCTAAATCGGGTAGGATAGTGAATTAGTGATCAGGGGTTAAGTTACTTACAACGGGCAGCGCTTCGCGGGTTTAGGGGGTGTTTATCAGAGAAGTGGGGATACGAGAGAGTGCGATAAGAGAATTTTGATCGAATGTGAGCACTGGACTTCGTCCCAGACTGCTCTATTTATACCCGATTTTGACCTCCCCTACGCGTCGCGCGGGATTCCAGGTCCCCTCTCGCGTGGCGCCAGAGACACCTAGCTAGGCTAGGTTAGCCTGGTCATAAGTGTAGGGTTGTCACATGGCGCGAAACGATGACACGTCACTTGGACGTCTCCCGCGCGTCGCGAGAGACACCATGGTCTCTGGCGCGTGGCGCCTGGGATGCCCAGGTGGAACTGTCTCGTTTTGCGTGCCAATCCCAAACACCCTCTAATCAATTATACTAACTATAAGTTGAGTCTACCACACGTATAAATAAGTCTACCTATTGTGTAGTGGTATAGTTATGGCAATCATCCCCCAATTTGTATTTTCTTTGTCTAGGGTTTGATTCAATTTATCACGTTTAAATCTTCAATTAAAAACCATTAGTAAAACACATTAGTTCATTCAGTAGAAGAGGGAATTTTCATTTTCAACGAATTGGACATAGGTTCTATCAATTCGATTTCTCCCACGAAGAAACAACTAATTGGAAGTGGTTCGAGTTCAGAAAGGTCGTTTCTTAAAGCTCTCCGCCTTGATATTCATGTAAGTTTGAATTTCATTTTTTTATTCCGGTTAATGTCGGCGGAAACGCTTTGTAGCTTTCTGGTTGTTTCGGATTCTTATGTTAGACTTCAAGAGTGAAACATACCTTGAACTTTGGAACATGGACACTTTAGATACATTCCATAAGTTATAGTTTTGCGGATCTTGTTTTTCGCGAAAACAATGGCTAAGCTACCCGATAAGTCACACCTCGTTTCTCCCTTTCTGATGTGACGTAGGGTGTGACACTTCTTCGGTTGGGCTACGCTTATGATCTTTGCTTTGAAATCATTACTTGTATGGTTATTTTCAAAACCCATTTCCTCGTCAAACCTCTCCTTAACACGAGACAAAAAACCAGTCCTAAAAGCATTACTTGTTCCTCCCCTTGTAAGTCATGGGTCCTCACATGTACAAAAGCTAGTTCCGACGTGTACTACTCATCGTCACTCCAAGTCTCCAAGCTTGAAACATTTTCATAAGTTTTTGATTTTGTGGTTTTTGGGTTTGTTTATGCATTTTCTAGTTGGGTAATTAACCACTACATCCCATAACTCTTTATAATGATTTAGGACGACCAAGAACCGGTTCCCTAACGCTCAAAAAGGACAAAAGAACAATAATATTTTCGTTTTTAACGGCTAAAATCAGTTCCCACCATTTTTTTACCGTTGGAACCGGTTTCTACCCGGGTAATTACAGGTCGGGTAGGAACCGATTTCAGAAAAAAAAAACGTGGAACCGGGTAGGACCTTTGGGGTAGAAAAGGGTTGGGATCGGTTCCACCTCATACCGGGTAGGACTCGAAACCAGTTCTGAGTCGGATCCAAAACTAGGTATTTTGTGCATCTTTAAATGAGTGTAGCCTTCATATTTTTAACACATTTGGTCTTAACTTTTCCCGTGACGAGCACTTTCATCTTTTCGACTTCACATGTTTCTAAAATTTGATTAATAATACATAAACAAAAAAGACACATCTCAAACTCCAAAATCGATCATGTGGACCAATTTTTTTAGCTTTGTACTCATATGCTAAAATACGCCCCATCACCTTCTTCCTCACTTACCACTTTATAACGTCACAAGTCTTCACCATCTAAAAACATACACAAATGACAAAGGGGAAAGGAAAAAAAGGAGTAAATAGTGAAAATTACATAATAAACCTTGTTAAAGTTGAAGGGCTAAACATGCCAATACTAAAGTTGAGGTGTCACAACTTACACATGGAAATGATCAGGAACATGATTGAAGCAAAATACAATGATACTCAAGCTGAGATCAAAGCCATTAAAGACCATATTCTTCAAGCAACAGGCTCAACTCCAAAGCACATGTATCCTGTAGATGATGCCAAAAAGGGGGAGAGTGATAGCCTAAGAAAACTTCCTCCACCAAAATCCACACCTGTAGCCAAAATGGCTAAACCCTCCCAAACCACTGATCATGCACACCAAACATCTGTCAGTATTTCAAAAGTGTCAACAAATGTTACAACAACTCCTACCACATCATCAGTAGGCTTAACTATCCCACAAACCAGAAAAAGAAAAGCAATAACCTCACCCATCAAACCTTCCATCAAAGTTACATCATCACTTCCAGTATCATCACCCCCGTCATCATCATCACTTCCATCGTCACTTCCATCTACAAACTCTCCATGGCCATCCAATGTCAAAGAATATCAAATATCTAGAGCTAAAAAAGAAGCAGGCTAAGAAGATGGTTTTGGAAAGAAACCAAGGGAATGATCCTATCTGAAGAATACAAACAAGTAGATGCTCTAGAAGGCTATGTTAAAATGATTTGCAGAAATCTATCCCATGATCCAGTAACAGACTTAGATCTCAAAAAGCTGTTAAGGGAATTTTACATAAACCATATCATAGAAAAGAAACCATATGATGTAGACAAAGACCAATTCATATGATGTCCAACTGAATCCATGCTAGATGAAATAGAAAGGACTGAAAAGTTGGAGCTCTTTCCTGATATCAATCCTACACCCCCGGACTGGAAAAATGGTAGAATCCAAACGAAAAAAGGGTATTGAAGATGAGGAGGATGAAGGAAGAAATGGCTGCTGCTAACATGGGCACCATGATACCATGATGCGCTTAAAGTGGTCTAATTAAACTAACTAATTTTAAGCCTAAACTAGACACTCTAAGTTTTAAATTTATAAACCTAGACTCGACCTAAACCTAAACCACACAACCGGCAAGTGTACCGGTCAATGCAGTACAGCTAAAGTAAGTCCGAGTATCGAACCCATGAGACTCTCTAATTACATTAACTAAATTATCTAGACCTAGACTGACCCTGACACGACACTAACCATTTGTATATTTGTAGGGGGTTTCTAAAAATCCTAAGAATGCAATTAAATTAAATTAACTAACTAAGTTAACTAATACGAATTACTGTGGACTTTACTCAGATGGTGAAGACACTACCTAGACTCGAATCCTGGTTTACTTTTAGTTATGGACTTTATTATGATATTGATTAATATGGAACTGGGATATTAAATTTCTAAACCTTTCGAGTTACCAACTAAGACTCCTAACCCTTCTCAAGAGCACGTTAGGGCACTCTAGATGTTGTTACAAACACCGGTTAATTAGACTCCCTCTCAGGACCTCTAATAGTTTATGAAAGTACCCTACAAGACTCTCTCCCTCTCAGGACTTAGATCAAGGCTAAATTTGGGTCCTCGACTAGACTTGTTAGACAACAGCCAACAGGTTTACTTCTTACGAAGCTCCCACATTACGGTTTAATCACTTAGACCTAACAATAATCTCGCACCTCTTAGCTATTTAGAATTAGTAGAACACTTAACTTATTTAATTACCAAATATTACTTCTAAACCCTAAAGATTAAAGATTTATTATATTATATAGACACTCACCAAAATCTAAAACCTAGCACAACTCTATTATGTGATAAAGACCGTCACCAAGAATGATGCGAAACAATAAACAGTGTTCAAATAATATTAAACATGCATACACATTTAGTCAATAATCAAATCGCCTACAATTCATAAATAAATCCATAAATATCAATTATCCATAATAAAAATCCAAACTTTAGCAACCATTCATCTAATCTAGGTAGTTAAAAGAAGTCAAGCCAAGAATCAACATCAAGAACAAAAAACAAGTCTCAAATAAATAGCAAATCATGTTAATATTATGGCAGCCTCCACAAATAATATATCTCTTGTTCCTCCTCCACCATCACGTGTTGTAATCTGTATCAAATACCAATCTTCACGCATGGGCCTCTCAAGTGGATCGCATGTTCTTTGAGCCTGCCGCCATGTATCTCTATTGGCCCATAAAACAAATATAGTCAACTGTGCATTAGTTCGGTCAACGGATGGGAAGAGAAATTCCCAACGTATCTTATTTTCTTTACAATAATGGATTTTAATAATTCAAAGTTTTAGTCGTTGGTCGATAACGGTCCCAATTTCAAAAATAACTAGTGGTGATCCCAACTTTTCACGTATTGTAAACAAATGGACTTTTACTAAAAAAACCCTTAATTTCTTTTTGTCCTTTTCAGTTTAGTAAAGGTCCATTGGTTTACATTATACGAAAAAGTTGTCGAAAAGGATAAGGAGATAAAAAGAAATTAAGGTTTTTTTAGTAAAAGTCCATTGTTTTACAATATACGAAAAGTTAGGACCACCACCAGTTATTTTTGAAGTTACCGTTTCCGGGCAATGACTAAAAATTTGGATTATTAAAATCCATTATTCCTATTTTCTTTTCTTTTGTTGTCTTGAATGAATTAATTCAAGCGGCAATTTTATTTTCGTCACTGCCGCCCTACTCTGCCCAACTGGCTCGTTATTTCCTTATTACTCGTTTTCGCTCCTTTTGCACCAGAACCTAGCAAAACACAATATAATATAATAAAATACTAATAACTAAATAAAAACAAATAAAATCTATACAAAAATTATACATTCTACACGGGACAAATATGTGTATTTTACCATGTATCACACCAATATATCAATGGCAAAGTAGGATGAGTCAACAACTTTTCAAAATTTCAAGAAGCTTTAAATCAAAAGAGAAAAGGATCCCTCAATACCCAAAAAGCCAGAATATGATTAGTTAGACTTCCCTATAAAGACCTTGGTTGAACCTTCAGAGTTTTCGTCAACAAGAAATATCTCAGCAACTACAAGGAACTATCTCAAAATACAAATTAATATAACAAAAGAAAAGATGAACCCACAAGAAAAGATCTAACTAACACAATCATGGGAAGACATGTTTCCCCAAACTCATCTACAATAACTCTGGTCCCAGCAAACCTTCCTAGCCTCAAAATTCTAAAATGGAAATCTGACAAGATCAGCCATGAATTAACTCTACTCAGCGCCAGTGGGGAGGTGCAATAGATCTCAATGAATGGTCTTCTGGACTAAAATTTGAAGATCTGCAAGACCTAATAAGTCTTACACTGGAAATGGACCTAGAAGACATTGTCTCTCTGAACTTTGAATTACAATTCAAGGGTCAAACCAGAGAGAAGTTGATGAGGAATAAAAATTGATCTAATAAACATATGTTTTGGCATCATCAATTAGGGGAAGATTGTTGGACCTACTGACGTGCGGGTGAAAATACGTTGGTTTTTGTATAGTTTTGTGTCGGATTTAAGCGTTTAAACGTGTTTATTCGTATTGATATATGTGCTTATCACGCGTTGGGTTTTTCAGGATTAACGGAGTCTAAACAAGGAAAAAGAAGCATCCAAGCTGGAAAATGGGTTTGACTGGTCAACACGGGACCAAAAACACAAGTTCTGAAAACCTTACTCCCTCGCGCCACGCGAGGGAGCAATAGTGTCCTGGCGCGTGGCATGACAGGACAAGGTCAACAAAAAGTCAAAAACTTACTTCCTCGCGCCACGCAAGGGAGCGCTATGGTTCTGGCACGTGGCGCGACGGTGCATGGCGGAGAAAATTTGGTTTTTAACCTAGTTTTGCATGGAAACTTATCTCATTCTTTTCCCAGCCGTCAGGAGCGATTCCAGAGCAATTTTGGGCGATTTTCTCACCAATCTTCCATCTCTGAAGCCGTCTTTTCATGTCCAATCAATCCCGAATGATTATTGAAGCTGTGATGACTTCCATGCGCGGCTAAGCCTCTCGTGACTTCTACCCGGATGAACTTTTGCTTTGTGTAACAACTCTCCAAAACACCCTAAAACCAAGACGAAACGAAGAACCGGACACGCAAAACGAGGCACTACACACAAAACGAGACAGGTCCACCTGGGCATCCCAGGCGCCACGCGCCAGAGACCATGGTGTCTCTCGTGATGCGCGGGAGACGTCCAGGTGACGTGTCACCGTTTCGCGCCATGTGGCAACACTACACTTGTGACCAGACTGACCTAGCATAGCTAGGTATCTCTAGCGCCACGCGAGAGGGCACCCAGAATCCCGCGCGACGCGCATGGGAGGTCAAAATCGGGTATAAATAGAGCAGTTTGGGACGAAGTCCAGTGCTCACATTCGATCGAAATTCTCTGATCGTACTCTCTTGTATCCCCACTTTTCTGATAAACACCTCCAAAACCTGCGAAGCACTGCCCGCTGTAAGTAACTTAACCCCCGATCACTAATTCACTATCCTACCCGATTTAGGACCAACGCATGTCAAGGCTCTACCCGACTACGATCGTTGGAATCCTATCTCGTGTTGTATGGACACCCTACCCGATCGATCTAGAATTGCCAACGCATGTCTAGGCTCTGCCTGACTACGTTCGTTGGTTATGTCGTGTGTTGTATGGTTAAAGTGACTTGGGTTAATTTACTAACACGTGTGCATTGTATGTTTTAATAAAAATTCCAGGAAGTAATCAGGATTTATCATCAGAAAGGTCGTAGGAATACCTAAGTTTCCAATGTGAGTCATTCTCTTTTTCTCAAATGCTTTTTTTTGTAAAACCTTAAATGTTTTCAGTTATACTTACAGTAATTAACTCTTTGTATTCTATAATTACTCCCGGTATGTGGGGTTTTGTATACACTACTTATCAAGCATCACCATTGGACAACGGGTTAGCCAATGAGTGATATTGTAACAACTCCAATTTTCATTGTTATCTTTTCTTTATTTCCAGTATTGTACTCCCAAGATTCATTTATAAGAAGTTGTGTTATTAATTATGTTTATATCGCATCTAATCGCTTAATTAAACGCATCACAAATTTAATCGCAATGACAAGTAGTTATGCTGCTATACAAGCCGAGTTTGTTATTGTTTAATAAACACTCGTGCCATCGCATTGCTTATCACATCGCATTGCAAATCGCAGTTAATTATATGGTTTTACGTTATTTATGTGTTATGTGTGTTTATGTTTATGATTACACTCGCTATCGCATCACTCTCGCTTATTCGAATCACTTATATCTATCCGATACGAACCGAATCACCAAACGAACTCTTAACGCGAAATAATCGAGCAAAACTTGACCCATAGGTCAAGTTCGGCCGAACTTGCCAAAGCCTCATAACTTATCAAAACCCACAAGTCCGCCCGGACTTGTGTAGAGAACCAAGAGAAAACTACAAGTTCACTCGAACTTGTACCAAGTTCGCCCGAACTTGATGCAAGTTCGGCCGAACTTGATATCTGCTCCCTCATTTCTCCTCTCACCTATAAATACTCAGCTCCACCTTCTCATTTGAACTTGCTACCAAGTTCGCCAAGAGCTCTCCAAACCCGAAACCCTTGTTTTCTAAGTAAGATTCCACCCGATTTCAACTACAATTATGTTCAACAACGTTTTACAACAGTTTACAATGATTTTAGCACAAGGCTTTGCCTTCGTTTTCATCAAATCTCTTTTGTTTATGAAAATCTTCATCTTTTTCCATAAAAACTTATTTTTTCACTCAGATCTATACTAGATCTGAGCAAAACCTTTTATAACATTGATTTTTACACAATATTCGGACTAATGACGTATGTTTCGTTCACTTTTGAGTAGAATGAGGCGTTGTCTAGCAAGATCTCAGATTCGGAAGCACAAGGACGAAATCGTCACTTTACACAAGCTGGACTAACCCGTACGAACCTTCAAGTTCCCCCGGATTAGCCCGAGTTTCTGTAAAATGGCTACACTCGCTCCAAAAAGACCTCCCCAGCCTAAGTTTTACTCAGTGGCTTAAGCTTGGAGGGATGGACACTCGATTTCCTCAGCAAACGACGCAAAAACGCACGATTTGGATGCCAAAATGATCAAGTTCGCTAGGAATACATCAAGTTCGCTCGAACTTGTCACCAGTTGGTGACTAATTTCGCCCGAACTTGGTCCCCCATGACAGATTTTCAAAAATGGCACAAGTTCGCCCGAACTCTGTCCAATTTTCAAGAAAAATTAGACAAGTTCGCCTGAACTTGTCCTCCCCATTTGCAAAACTTACAAGTTAGACCGAACTTGTATAATTTCCTTGGAAATTAGACAAGTTCGCCCGAACTTGTCTATCTCAACATGTTTCACAAGTTCGCCAGAAACGCTTGTATAATTTGCTTTAGAAACGCTTGTAATAAATCTAGAGATTATTAAAATGGAATTTGTGTTATGAGAATCTTGTTATTCTGTAATGTTATTTGAGGATTGTATGTTGAAAGTATGGGATTTTGACATTTAAATATAGTCGTTGAAATAATGTTATGGAATTTCTCGTGATACAATCTGGTTTGCTTAGTGCAGCGCCCCGATGATTCCGCCATCGGTTGGGGTGTGACAGATTGGTATCAGAGCCATAACTGTATGGAATTTGGTAGAATTGCCATGTTCGACCTAGTCTACAGTCTAAGCACCCAATTTGACCAATCTTTGACTTAAATGCTTAAACTACTTGCCATAAATGCTTAAATGTGCCTTTTCTAAGGCTAATACAACATGCACGCTTAGAAACGCTCGTATTACACAAAACGAGTGATCAAGTCGAGATTAGGTGTGAAAACCGAGAACTCTCGATAAGATCATTCACTCCGCGCAACCTCTATCGCAAGAGATACCTTCGTTGAGTTAGGTGTGATAACCAAACCTCGACGGAAATCTCCATTTTTATCTACTGGAACTCCCGACTCGATCGGTGAGCGTATCCACAACTAGGAATGAAATAGTTAAGTTAGGGGTGAAACTCGCATCTTAATGACTAGTTTCGCTCCTCGATTTTCAATCTCACCAAAGTCTCGATTATTTCGATGACTCGGAACATGACGTAACTGGAAGGATAAATGCCATTAACCGTTGTACGACGAGAGCATTTGTCTATTAGGACAAATCATGTGTCCGAACTCGGAGAATTCTCGAACCACTTTGGGTAGTCAACGTCTCAAAACCCAGGACGCTCCCAATTGATTTAAGCCTATATCGTCGATTTACGCATCATCGAGTTTATTATTATTTATGTGTTTAAACTTTGAGAATTTTCGCTTATTCGATTTCTCGCTTTATTGATTTCTCGTATTATCGATTTCTCGATTTATCGCTTTACGCTCCCTAAACGCCTGCACTACTCGCACAACTCTCGTAATCTAAAATGCTAAATAATCACCAACCAAACTAAAACGTTCATCTCTCATACGTGTATGGACTCATACGCGGTACTACTCTACGCATCTCGAACGCGCTAAGGATGATTTAATTAAAGGCGAATACATGCAAAATATGTGCTTACGTGCTTACGTGTTTATGTGCTTACGTGTTATATGCTTACGTGATTTTGCCTTGTATGAATAATAATAATAAATATTTTAACATAAACCTATTATAATCGAATCTCATCCAATCTAAATCCTTCGTTTAGATGGCACTAATGGGATCTCACACTCGCCGCACCGCTCAGCGCAACAACGCTGACAAACGCATCGCCTCTCTCGGAGCCAAGGAAATGGCTAAGGTGATCCCGCAAATCGTCAGTGAAATTCAAGCGGTCAGCAGCAACTCTTCAGTTGACTCCAAGGGAGATGCTTCGAAATCCCGCTTCAGCTTCAAGCAGTTTAAAGCCTGCGGTCCTACAGCATTCACCGGCGAAGACGGACCAACCAGGTTGTTTCATTGGTTCGATTCGATTGAAGTCACCTTCAGACAAAGCGGATGCCCTGAGAATCTCCGCACTGTTAACGCCACTGGAGTCTTTTAGTCGAGGCACGTGACTGGTGGACCGCCGAGCGCAACAGGCGCGACAACGACGAAGCTTATTCCCGTGCGTGGGAAGAACTTAAGGAGATAATAATCAAAGAGTTCTGCCCACCTCACGAAATTCAGAAGTTGGAAAATGAATTTTGGGGTATTAAGCAGAATGGTGGTGACAATGCTGGTCTTACCACCCGCTTAAAACAGCTCAGCCTTATTTGTCCCGGTCAGGTGGACACTACTGAAAAATCAATTAAGAAGTACCTCAACGCTCTGCCATACTGCGTCGCTGACTTTGTGCAAGCAGCACGCCCTGCTACTATTGAGGAGAACTACCAGCTAGCCGCAGAGATCAACGACAAACGGGTTCAAGCAGGTTATTTCAAGAACTCGACCAAGAATCTCAGTCAAGCTACCACTGAGCCAAGCATCGATACTGCTCCACCTCAAGTCCCCAAAGCAAGCAACCAGAATCGCAAGCGCAAGGGAAACAACAAGAACTGCGGGATGGTCCTCCCTCCAAGCTCTCAGCATCGCCAAGCCGCTACTCCAAACGCACCAGTTGCTAAGCGTGCGTACACAGGACCTCACCCACTATGCTCTAAGTGCACATGTCATCATGCGGTTGGAGGAAATTGCCGCTTTTGCGCTAACTGCAACATTTATGGTCACTTCACAGCGCATTGCCGTACTGGCCCTCGTCAGCAAGCTCCTCCCGCTCTCGCAGCTCCGCCAGCTCCTATCAATGCTGCTCCCGTTAACCAAGCACCGCCAGCACCAGCAATTCAGGCCCGCGCTTATTACACCTGCGGTGACCGAATCACTTCAGCAACGCTTGCCCAAACCCCGTCGTCAAACAAGAGTCGCAGCAGCAGCAGCCACTGCCACAACCTCAGCAGCAACAACAGGCTGCACGTGGACGAGCCTTTAACATCAATCACCGCCAGGTTCAGAACGACAACAATGTTGTCAACGGTACGTTTCTTATTAATGGTATTTATGCTTCATGTTTATTTGATACTGGTGCCGATAATTGTTTTGTATCGTTAGAATTCAAAAAGGTTTTAAAATGTAAGTGCGCTAAACTCCCAAAGACTTTCAATGTGGAAGTCGCCACCGGAAAAACCGTTACCGTTAACTCCGTCCTACATGGTTGTTCTCTCGATCTCAACAACCACATCTTCTCAATCAACCTCATACCTATGGAATTAGGTAGCTTCGATATCATAGTAGGCATGGACTTTCTCCGTGAGAATCATGCTGAAGTTGTTTGCTTCGATAAATTGATTCGCTTTCCTCTTCCAAACGGTGATCAACTCCATGTTTACGGAGAAACTCCCTCAAAGAAATTGATGCTTTTGCCATGTACTCGAGCACACAAATGTTTGAGAAAGCAACGTGTTGCGTTTCTAGCCCATATCGTGAACCCGAAGAAAGAGAAGAAAACTTTTAAAGACGTTCTCGTTGTTTGTGAATTTCCTAAGGTCTTTCCTGACGATTTACCTTGTTTACCCCCTACTCGTGATGTTGAATTCCGTATCGATTTGATTCCCGGTGCTACTCCCGTTGCTAAAGCTCCCTATCGTCTCGCACCATTCGAAATGCGCGAGCTATCGAGCCAACTTCAAGAGATTCTTGATAAAGGTTTCATACGCCCGAGCACTTCACCATGGGGCACACCCGTTCTTTTTGTGAAAAAGAAAGATGGGACGTTCCGAATGTGCATCGATTATCGTTAACTTAACAAACTCACGATAAAGAACCGCTACCCTTTGCCTCGAATCGACGACTTATTTGATCAGCTTCAAGGTGCTACTTGTTTTTTCTAAGATCGACTTACATTCCGGTTATCATCAGTTACGCGTGTTGGAAGAAGATGTTCTGAAAACCGCCTTTCGTACTCGTTATGGCCATTTCGAATTCGTAGTCATGCCTTTTAGTCTTACCAATGCACATGCGGTCTTCATGGATTTGATGAACCGTGTGTGCAAAGCTTTCTAGATCGTTTCGTCATCGTGTTTATCGATAACATCCTTATCTACTCGAATTCGAGATACGAACACACGCGCCATCTTCGTTTAGTTCTCAAACTTCTCCAAGGAAATCGCCTTTATGCTAAGTTCTCTAAATGTGAATTCTGGCTCGAAGAAGTCCAATTTCTCGGCCACATCGTTAATAGTCAAGGAATTCACGTCGACCCTGCAAAGATTGAAGCCGTCAAGAGTTGGATTACGCTGATGAATGCATCCTAAACCCGTTCCTTTATTGGATTGGTGGGCTATTACCGTCGATTCATCCGCCGACTTTTCTAAAATCGTCGTTCCGCTTACCGCTTTAACTCATAAAGACAAGCCTTTCGTTTGGGATTCCAAACAAGAGGAAGCCTTTAAAACTCTCAAGCGTATGCTATGCAACGCTCCCGTACTCGCCCTACCCAACGGAAACGACGATTTCGTTGTTTATTGCGATGCCTCTAACTAGGTCTTCGTTGTGTTCTTATGCAACGAGATAAAGTTATTGCGTATGCATCTCGATAACTCAAGATCCACGAGAAGAACTACACAACCCACGATCTCGAACTCGGTGCAGTTGTTTTTGCATTGAAGATATGGCGACACTATTTTTATGGTACAAAGTGTACGGTCTTCACCGACCATAAGAGCTTACAACATATCTTTAATCAAAAGGAACTGAACATGCGCCAACGCAGATGGGTTGAACTTCTCAACGACTACGATTGTGAGATACGCTACCATCCCGGCAAAGCAAACGTCGTAGCCGATGCTCTCAGTCGACGAAGCTATGTGTATAGTGTTCGTGACTCTCAAGCTTTGAATAATCTCGAAATCTTGATTCGTTCCGCCCAATTCGCTTGTTTCAACGAGAATACCCTGCAAGAAGAAATGAAATGTGGTGCCGAAACTCAGCTTGTTGTTAAGCCTAATGGTATTTATTACTATCTCGATCGTATTTGGATTCCTAGCCGTGATAATCTTCGTGAATTGCTAATGACCGAAGCTCATAAATCTCGATACTCCATTCATCCCGGAGCCGACAAAATGTACCAGGACCTTCGTCCTAAGTATTGGTGGCCGGGCATGAAAAAGGATATCGCCGTTTACGTTTCGAAGTGCTCAACTTGTTTGAAAGTTAAAGTCGAACATCAAAGGCCCTCTTGCTTGCTCGAACAAACCGAAATCCCGATGTGGAAGTAGGAGAGTATAGCTATGGACTTCATTACAAAAATCCCTCGCACTTCCTCTGGTCACGATAGCATTTGGGTTATCGTTGATCGTCTTACTAAATCCGCACACTTTATTGCTATACGGGAAGACTTTAAGGTCGAACGGTTAGCCCGAATCTATACCGACGAAGTCATTTGTCGACACGGGATGCCTCGTGACATCATCTCTGACCGCGACGATCGCTTTACCTCTCGTCTCTGGGAGACTTTTCAATCCGCTCTCGGTACTACTCTTAATCTCAGTACCGCTTTTCACCCTCAAACCGACGGTCAGACTGAGCACACGATCCGCACCCTCGAAGACATGCTTCGTGCGTGCATCATAGATTTTGGTGGTAACTGGGATACGCACTTACCTTTAATTGAATTCTCGTACAATAATAGTTATCACACCAGCATACAAATGGATCCTTTTGAGGCACTGTATGGAAGAAAATGTCGATCGCCTATTGCATGGCACGAGATCGGAGAACCACAAATCACTGGTCCCGAGCTGATTCAAGAAACGACAGACAAAATCCTCTAGATCAGAGACAATCTCTTGAAAGCTCGGAATCGCCAAAAGAGTTACGCTGATAAACGCCGCAAGCCCCTGCAGTTCGAAGTGGGAGATCACGTACTCCTAAAGGTTGCACCTTGGAAGGGAGTGATCCGCTTCGGGAAGAAAGGAAAACTAGCGCCACGATACGTAGGACCCTTTAAGATTCTGGAAAGGATCGGCAAGGTGGTCTATCGACTCGAACTACCGGCAGAACTTAATGACGTCCATCCGACTTTCCACGTGTCTAACCTCAAGAAATGCCTAGCTGAAGAGAACCTCCATGTACCTCTTGAAGATCTGCAAATCAACGAGACTCTCCATTTCGTGGAAAAGGCTGTCGAAATCATGGACCGAGAAACCAGGAAATTACGGCGCTCTCGCACCCCTATCGTGAAGGTCCGATGGGAAGGCAAACGCGGTGCCGAGTTCACTTGGGAATTGGAAAGTGACATGACGGCTAAGTATCCGCACCTCTTTGTTATGGCCACTACTTAAATTTCGGGACGAAATTTCCTAAAGTAGGGGAGACTGTAACAACTCCAATTTTCGTTGTTATCTTTTATTAATTTTCAGTATTGTACTCCCAAGATTCGTTTATAAGAAGTTGTGTTAATTAATTATGTTTATATCGCATCTAATCGCTTAATTAAACGCATCACTAATTTAATCGCAATCACAAGTAGTTATGCTGCTATACAAGCCGAGTGTGTTATTGTTTAATAAACATCCGTGCCATCGCATCGCTTATCTCATCGCATCGCAAATTGCAGTTAATTATGTGGTTTTATGTTATTTATGTGTTATGTGTGTTTATGTTTATGATTACACTCGCTATCGCATCGCTCTCGCTTAATCGAATCGCTAAATCGCACTATTACATCACTTATAACGCTTAATATATCTATCCGATACGAACCGAATCGCCAAACGAACTCTTAACGCGAAATAATCGAGCAAAACTTGACCCATAGGTCAAGTTCGGCCGAACTTGTATATCACAAGTTCGCCCGAACTTGCCAAAGCCTCATAACTTATTAAAACCCACAAGTCCGCCCGAACTTGTGTAGAGAACCAAGAGAAAACTACAAGTTCGCTCGAACTTGTACCAAGTTCGCACGAACTTGATGCAAGTTAGGCCGAACTTGATGTCTGCTCCCTCATTTCTCCTCTCACCTATAAATACTAGCTCCTCCTTCTCATTTGAACTTGCTGCCAAGTTCTCCGAGAGCTCTCCAAACCCGAAACACTTGTTTTCTAAATTAGATTCCACCCGATTTCAACTAATGATGTTCAACAACGTTTTACAACGGTTTACAACGATTTTAGCACAAGGCTTTGCCTTCGTTTTCATCAAATCTCTTCTGTTTATGAAGATCTTCATCTTTTTCCATAAAAACTTATGTTTTCACTCAGATATATACTAGATCTGAGCAAAACCTTTTATAACATTGATTTTTACACAATATTCGGACTAATGACGTATGTTTCGTTCACTTTTGAGTAGAATGAGGCGTTGTCTAGCAAGATCTCAGATTCGGAAGCACAAGGACGAAATCGTCACTTTACACAAGCTGGACTAACCCGTACGAACCTTCAAGTTCCCCCGGATTAGCCCGAGTTTCTGTAAAATGGCTACACTCGCTCCAAAAAGACCTCCCCAGCCTAAGTTTTACTCAGTGGCTTAAGCTTGGAGGGATGGACACTCGATTTCCTCAGCAAACGACGCAAAAACGCACGATTTGGATGCCAAAATGATCAAGTTCGCTAGCAATACATCAAGTTCGCTCGAACTTGTCACCAGTTGGTGACTAATTTCGCCCGAACTTGGTCCCCCATGACAGATTTTCAAAAATGGCACAAATTCGCCCGAACTCTGTCCAATTTTCAAGAAAAATTAGACAAGTTCGCCTGAACTTGTCCTCCCCATTTGCAAAACTTACAAGTTCGACCGAACTTGTCTCACATCTCAACATGTTTCACAAGTTCGCACGAACTTGTATGGAAACATACAAGTTCGCCCGAACTTGTTAACTCAGTTAGTCAAGCTATACAAGTTCGCCCGAACTTGTCTACTGCTCCTTCACGTTTCGACCGTTTCAGCAATTCGAAAGACTGATGCACTTCTGTTCGCTTACAGGCTGAACCGGCACTCTCCGCGACTCTTCTCAGATCCCGAATCTCTCCCGAAACGCACCCATAGTGAGTATACTTGAACCCCTTTTACGCTTAAACGCACTTTTGGGTGTCACATATGTTCATGTATCAAATCACATCACATGAAACTCAAAATGCTTATTCGCAACCCGCTGCTACATGATTATACGTGAAATCTGCTGAAGTGTATGTATTGCTTGATTGCTTGTACGCCACCTTTAACATGATAGTATACTAGAGGTTGACCCGCCACCCGGAGGCCCGGGGTTGTTAAGGCTCGCATTTTTATTTCGCATTTATTTTCTTTTTAGGATGTGGACACTTGTTCGCATGCCTCGATCAATCGCGGTTTGTTGGTTTGCATGAATCTAAGTAGTTACATCATTCACATCTATTATGTATGTTATGCGGTGTATGCTAAACGCTTTTATATCTATTATGTACGCAAACCTGTATGCTCACCTTTACTTAATTGTATTGACGTTTTATTTTAACATATGTGGCAGGTTGGGGATTATGCTTTGGACGCGTAGTTTAGGTTTTTGCTTTAGAAACGCTTGTAATAAATCTAGAGATTATTAAAATGGAATTTGTGTTATGAGAATCTTGTTATTCTGTAATGTTATTTGAGGATTGTATGTTGAAAGTATGGGATTTTGACATTTAAATATAGTCGTTGAAATAATGTTATGGAATTTCTCGTGATACAATCTGGTTCGCTTAGTGCCGTGCCCCGATGATTCCGCCATCGGTTGGGGTGTGACAGATATGACCATAGTCACAGATCCAGTCGAGTGACAAATACTGAATGAGTAATTGGGTTGATATAAACATTGTAATCGCTCTTAATACTGTAAAGTATAATGGTGTGTCGTATTATAAAATGGAATGAACTCGCCCGTATTTCTTGCTGATAAAATGTTTTTAAAACGCTTTCAGGTAACTTAATGTGAAGCTAATAGAAACCAGCTGGAGAGCACTGAAGGCTTAGAAAAGTGGCTATAGAAGTTACCTAAATAAAAAGAAATTTATGTTTTTCATAAATTAGGGTTTACCCCTACGAATGTATTGTAATAGAAACATGGGTTTTTATCCCATTTGTTTAATATGAAAAGTATGGTGTTTTGAAACTCTGATAGTATTTTCTAACTACGATCCTGATGTTTTAATCCGCTGCCAAATTAACAAACATCGGTACCACCTGTCTGCGGTTCTCGCGGCTCCCGCCCCCGGGGTAGGGGTCGGGGGTTGCGACACTTTGTTTTGCATTAAACTTTGTTTATGGATTCTTTTAACTGGTACAGCTTGACCACTTGTGTTGGATTATTGGTAAACGTTTCTTGTGTTTGAATTACTTATCGTGTATTAAGTGTATTGGCAACTTCCTTGCGTTGTTAGCGGGTTGGTAAATTGGTGGGTAGTTGACACAATCAAACGACTTATTAGGTTGCATAGTGAATCTTAAAAACTATCTCTATTAACTAATCAAATTCATTAATTCCGAGGCCATGTCTATGTGGTGTTTTGAATCTGTAAACAGGTTTTCATGTTAAACGGGTAATTGGGATTCCGGGTGGAAGTTATTTTTATCATATTGATAACAACTTTCTCAATTAGTTTTTTTCTTTCTACAATCAAATTCATCAAACCCCTAGTTTAATTAATTTAGGTCTTAAACTTAAACGCGACATTAACCACAAATTCTCTGTGGATACGATACCCTACTTACGCTATCTACGTAGTTTAAATAGGTTTTTGAATGACCCTTACGACAGTCATCACCTACATAAGAACAAATGATATTTGAAAGCCAAAACATAACCTATCTAATCAAGAAATAAACAATAGACGAAGCATTCTCCTCCCAAAGATAGTGAATCTTGAACACTAATCAGAACATTTGTTGAAAACATGCTAACATCTGTTCAAGCCTTGAGAAAGAAACAAGCACTGATCAAGACCAAAGTGTTGTTAAAGCAAAGATTTATTTAAGAAGACCAAAAATATGTTCAGGCCAAACAGATATTTGATATGAAGCAACAACGATTTGAAGATTAACAGTTTCATCTATGTAACAATATTTTGCTTTGTAACAGAGGTTTAGTATATTAGATCAGATGTTAGATTCCCACAAATGTTTGCAAATATATGTGAAATCTTTTCTGTGACAAATGTTAGATGTCACTATCAGGGTGATGTCAGCCAATTACAAATAGACCTTTTGTACTAACATAAATAGATCTCACATGTTAGAGATCTATTTACCACTTTACACACATTATCTTTTGTACGAGTAGATTTGTGAATGATCAAACTGAGGGGGAGTTTGTAAAATCATCGTATTGTTATTTGAAATCATTTGATTCTAGTGGAAAAAAATTGTTGATTTATCTTCCTGCTTGTGTGTTTGCATTTATTTGTCTTTCAGTTTATAAATTGTTTGTTCTTATATTTGCTTGAAAACCACAAGTATCAAACTCAGATCCTAATAACCGCCAATCCTTTTCCATCACCACCAGCCCACATCAACACCATCGGGGGTATATCTGAAAAATTCCAAAAAAAACAACAATTGGAAACCCTAATTGCTGCTAGGTGTTGTCGAAACACTGGGATGGTGGTGGGTAACCTTGGCGGTTTCAAGTTCAGATTTAGTTTCAAGTTAGGACGGCTAGGGTTTGTGGTTTGCAGGTGCGATTTTCAGGTGGTTTGTAGGGCGGCTATGATTTGAAGACATCACTGGATCTGAACACACCACTAAGCATTCTGTATTATTGATAAACAAGAAAGAAACTTTGAGCCGGTTCTTAACGAAAATAGAAAGAAAAAAATGAAGAGATCTTGAGCGGGTTTAAAAAATGAAGACAAAGAAGAAAAGATTTTCTTTGGGCTTTTTTTTTTTTGGATGGTGTTAGTGGTTTTTTTCTTTACAATTTGTATTTAGAATTTGTTATACGGATGATGAAAATTGAATGAAAGTTGAACAAAATAATTCCTATTTTAAGATTAACCTTTGATTAATGATATTTTATTTTTAATTTCAGTAAATAACAAAAATGTTTTAAGAAATTATTAATAAATATTTGCATTCTTATATGCAAAATTACCAACCCTTCAAGATAACAACATGCGTTTGGGATGGAGTTAAAGTCGAAAAGCAAACCGGTAATAAAATGAAAACATCAAGGAGGAAAATGACACTTTTTAAACTAAAATGGTCAAACTACAAGGAACAAAATCAAAGTTACAATTATACCTTATTTTTTTTTGTCTTCTGAATTATATTTTCTTCCAACCTTCCCTAATAATCAAATCTAGGTCTGTAAACGAGCTGAACGAACACGTGTTCGTTTTGTTCATTTAACTTTAATCGAACACGAACATATAATCGAACACATTTTTTTGTTCATGTTCATTAAGAAATCAGGCAAGTTTGTGTTCGTTTAAAGGCTAAACAAACAGTTCACGAACATAAACAAACACAAACAAAAAAAATTAACTGAACATATTTGAATAAACATAAACAAACATAAATTAACATAATTGAACAAACATAAACGAACACAAATGAACTTAATTGAACAAAATAAACAAACACAATTTAACATTAGTGAACACAAACAAACAAGTCTAATATATTATAGTTCATTCGAAAACACATCTAAATTAGAGTTAATAGATACTAAAATTAAATAGTTTTTATATAAATAAAAAGTAAGTGATGAGTTACGATCTATGAAAAATTTTAAAATTTCATTTTCTATTATTAGAAAACTCAATTACTAATTAGTTAAATTTATATAAGTAGTTAGAAAACCTAATATTTATATGAATATAACTATTTATTTATTTACTAAAATTAAACGAACGTAAATAAACGAACATAATCGAACGTTCAGGAACATAAAGAAACGTTCACGGACATAAATGAAGAACATAAACGAACATTCACGAACATAAATGAACTAACACAGGGTGTGTTCATTTAATTAAACGAACAAAAGTTTTTGTTCATGTTCGTTCGTTTATTAAATAAACGAATATAAATAAACTTTTCACCGAACAAGTCTACAAACAGTTCATGAACGTTCGATTCGTTTACAGGACTAACCAAATCTATAAAGGAGTGAACAATTGCATTGCATATAATAGGTCTAAGAACATATTTAATAATCCAATAATATGTCTAAAAACATATTTAATAGAAATGATGAACATCGAATATAATCTTTTTAGAGCAAGTTAGTACCCACCAAAACCAGATCATTTCACAACACACTCAACTCCACTCCATCTCATCCCCTCCGATCTACACTCCCAAACCCCATCAATAACATCCCGGAAAACCCTCACCGGCGCCGGAATCTCACACCTCTCCCGCCAATTCCTCCGCACACACATGTCGGCGGCAAAGCCTCCTGCAATGCCGTTCACCGCCATCAACACAAAACAAGCATTAATCCTAATTCTCTCAACCCTAACCCTACTTACACTCATTTACATCTCCTCCAATTCATTAGGCTCCACATATTCGTATCCTTCACCAACAATAACAACAACAACAATACCTACTGCTGCTAGTTCTACACTCAAGGTACTAACATCTAACTAATAAACGGTTATTTGTTCAGATCTATGTTTACACGCGATGAATTTGACTTCGAGTTTGAATTTGTGAACAGGAGGATGCTGAGTTTTCGGATGTGTATCATACACCGGATGTGTTCAGGTTGAATTATGCGGAGATGTTGAAGAAATTTAAGGTGTATATATATCCGGATGGCGATCCGAAGACGTTTTATCAGACGCCGAGGAAGCTTACTGGAAAGTATGCAAGTGAGGGGTATTTTTTCCAGAATATTAGAGAGAGTAGGTTTAGGACCGAAGATCCGGATGAAGCTCACTTGTTTTTCATACCGATTTCGTGTCATAAGATGCGAGGGAAGGTATGCTATGTTGATTGTTGATCAGTAGCATTGATATTATTATTGCTTTAAGTTATAGATCTTGTTTAGTTTGTGAGAGTTTGTAGAGAATTCATGTGAGATTTGAGATACAATGCCAAGTTGAAGGTTATAAACTTGTTTACGTAATGTAGCGAAAGTTATGTGGTTTGAAATCTGGCAATAGAAAGAACAGGAAACAGCTGATCCGGTAAAATGTTGATTGTTTACCGTACTTAAGTAATACAAATAGCAGGATCACATATTCTGAAATATAGGAGTTCATTTTGCACTCTTGACACACGATTATTGAGCGTAATTATTAGCCATTTTAAATAGTTTTGGTAGATAAATGTTTAAAGTAAGTTCTTTTTGTTTAGAACAAGATTTACTCTTGTTGAAATGTATGCTACAGTCTACTTTTAGTGATCTTTTGCAATGGCATGCAGGGAACTTCATATGAAAACATGACTATCATCGTACAAAATTACGTAGATGGTTTAATATCAAAGTATCCTTATTGGAACAGAACACTGGGTGCTGATCATTTTTTTGTCACTTGCCACGATGTTGGTGTAAGGGCGACAGAGGGACTTCCGTTGCTTGTTAAGAATTCAATTCGAGCTGTGTGTTCACCAAGTTATGATGTTGGATTTATCCCCCACAAAGACATCGCTCTTCCTCAAGTGCTGCAGCCTTTTGCTCTTCCACGTGGCGGAAATGATATTGAAAACAGGTTCTTATACAGTTATACTTACAATTATTTTCTTTTTAGTTATTGTAAATAAAATCGTTTCGGTAGTTGCATTACTCATAACTATCGATACAATGCAGAACGACACTTGGTTTCTGGGCTGGTCATAGGAATTCCAGAATCAGAGTGATCTTGGCTCGCACGTGGGAGAACGACACAGAACTTGATATATCGAACAACAGAATAAATAGGGCTACTGGGCATCTTGTATATCAAAAGAGATTTTATAGAACCAAATTCTGCATATGTCCCGGTGGTTCACAGGTGAACAGTGCCCGCATAGCAGATTCAATCCATTATGGTTGTATTCCAGGTACGTAAATATGTAACAAGCTTGAACATTATGCTGCTCCTTCTTTTACTATTGCAGAGTTGCAATATGACCTCCTTCGTAATATTTGATTGCCTTGATCATTCATTCTAAAACATAGGTTATAATATTAACACCCCCATGCCACTTAGGCTCGTTAGCAGATTGGAACAAATATATTTGATTTTTTTACTGAAGAGATGCATAACTGTTGTAAGCTAAATCACAACGTTGAATCTTCTAACCACATGCTCCGAAAAAAACAGTTGAAGTCATTAGCAATTTTATTGACCAAACATTTTTGTTTACTATCGCATAATCTAGTTCAGTAGAGAGTAGAGACCATGACACATATTAGGCAAACAAGTAGATTTTTCTGTATGGTGTCACTATGTACCCTACGAAAAGTCGAAAACGTACCCTACAACTATTTTCCCTATTGAGAGTGCCCTGATAATAAGTGATACAGAGACGAATCGATATAATACCAAAGGAAACAAAATTGATGCATGAGTGAAGTCCGAGAAGGCGAGAATCTATTCAGTCAATAGCGTGCTATAGCGGTTAGCGGACATCCGATCGCATAGCGGTTCTGCTATTAGCGGTGCTAACTGCCGCTATTTGACCGCTATTTTGAATCTCGTATAGTGGTTGTAGCAACGCTTTTCTAGGTTTTTTCAATTTGGAGGCCAAAAATTGGGTAAAGCCCACATAAATCAGTTTTTTGTCTAAGATAACCCAAAAGTAAAGGCCCAAACACAAATTAAACCTAGTCCAATCCTAAATCTATTGTGTGCGTACTGTACGAGGGAGGCCAGAAGAAGATTTCATTTCTTATGAATGATTAGATCGTGTTTCAAACATTGACACTTTCATGTTTTGAATTTGATATTACTATTAACATTTTGCATGATTTTACTATGAATTCTGAAATTACTATTAATATTTTCAAATATATATATATATATATATATATATATTATATATATATATATATATATATATATATATATATATATATATAATATATAGGGGAGGTTTTAAATGAGAGCGCTAAATATTGCGAGAACCGAACGAATGAAAAAACCCCAAGAACTTTGTCAAAAACAATTCAAATTCAAAATTCTCTTTTACACTTATCATTATTATTCGAATACAATATTAGAAATTAAATTTACACGTTTAAATTTACATGTATTCGTTAATAAAGAAAATTTACACGTGTAAGTTTGCCCTTTACACATGTGTAAATTTGTTTTATTTACACGTGTAAAAAAATTATTAAGTATTTAAATGTGATTTTGAGAGGAGAGATGAATTATTTAAAGAGTAAATTCCTTTTTTAATGTTGTAATTTTATTATACTGAAGTTTGGACTAAAATTATGATTTTGATTGGTTTTTTCATTCGTTCTCATGGTTCTCGCAATATCTAGCGTTCCCTCCCTTATATATAATATAATATAAATACATAAATATAAAAATTACGGATATACCACCGAATAACCTATATATCATATAGCGGACCGTGACCGCTATTTGATTTTGGACCGCTATAACTGCATAGCCGAGAATATTGAACCTTATAGAACAAAGCACAAAGCTATGAAATTGTATTGGTCAAAATGAAAATGTCATAGCTTCATGGACCATGTTAAAAATTCATAAACCCTACGTTTCTTTTGTTTTACTATCCATATCAACCAATCAAGCACCAATGAGCCTTTGGCCTAGCGGTACCGATGTAAAATTAAGGTGATCCTAAAGTGGGTTGGGGGCTCATCCCATCTGGGACAAAGGTTTGGGTAGGGTGTGTTTGAGTTTGTTGTTCAAAAAAAGGAAAGAAAGAAATGACCATCAATCATACATAGAAGAATGCAAGGAAACCTACATACATGAACCGGAAAAAGGAAATTCCATAGTCAATTAAATAATCAACAATCCTTATGACTTCTAAAAAAACCCAATAACCTGAACTACAACCGTTAAGTTGTGAGAGATTGAGACGATGATTTATTATTATTTTATATTTATTTTATATTTGTGTCTTTGGCAATATGCTTATTAATACATACAAGCAGAGTAAAGAAGGATGTTTTGTAACACTCCTCAACGCGGAGCGTAGCTTGTTATGAATTGAAGGCAATCAATTAAAGTCCAATCAAGGGTCTTTATAATAAGCTCACTTAGTTGTTTTCCAAACACATTATTTCACAATAAAATTAGGTACCTTTTGTGATGCAGTTTCGGAAGCATTCAAATGGCTTAAGAACAATTAGTAATCAAAGACCGATAAAACGAACCAAAGGGTTCAAGAACAATGTTCTTCTTAATTAAAATTCAATCAAAAACTGTCTAACAATGAACCGTAAGATCCTATTTATAAGATAGGAATCATAATTTAAAATGAAACTAAATAAAAAGATTAGAAAATTGAAATTCAAATAACTAATAAAAATAATCTTGAAAATCTGCATCATACTCCCCATCTTCAAAAAGAACTCGTCCTCGAGTTTTGCCTTCGGACCAAAGCCACACGGGTCGTACGGAACATCGAACCTTCTCCCAGTTATTATTACTATGAACCACTTCAATAGTTCAGCTCCAACTAGATAGCCTTTTTCCATAAGTTGAGCGTTTAGCTTAACAACTTTTTCGTCACTTTGATCAATATGAGACGGGTCATACAACAATGGAGTTTCTACATACTTGCCATCACAGCCATTAACTTGCGTCCTAGTTTTGGAAATAGCAGACTCATGATGGAGATCTTTGAGGGACAAACTCCAATGGAATTAGGTCGCCCCAAGTTGTATGCAATGGAATTACAGATACCTTCAAGTCATGATCCCACTTCGAAGCTATTTTCTCATTGGGCTTATGTTGCGATACCGTAACAATAGTCGACAAAATGCAAGCCTTGCCACTTGTATTAGCCGTATGCATTGAGAAGTTGGGCCAAGACCCACGATTACTTGCGTAACCTTTTAGGCTCGTTTGAGTCATGTAAGGCCCACTCGTAAGTGCCACACCCCCACGTACTTTTGGTACATATTGATTATTATCCATGGGCTCACAATTTTGAACCAACCTAATTGTGCCATTTAACTCCATATCAATATTTTGAATCAAATCCACCGACCCATGATCATTAACTTTATGAAACTCAATTTTTAGCTCACGATTTTTATGTAGAAGCCCACATGTAATATTTTCATGCATAGGATCAATGCACTCTTCCTTATCTTCTAAGAAATCTTTATTGTTATACATGATATTCTCTTTTATTAGAATATCTATTCCTTTTTGAAAATTCGTAATGATATGCGGGACATCTAAATTAATATCAATATGGTCGTTAGAATTACCCGCAAGTTTAGCAATCCTGATCTCCTTTTCACCTTGAATTTTCGAACTCAAATCACCTTCCTTTTGAAAACCCGTTTCTTCCGGCATGAAAGAAGGACGTACCACAAACTGTGATTGAGATTGAGTTCCACTAGGCGTAGGACCACCTGTCACCACCGTAGGGTCACCAGTAGCTATCACACCACCACCTTCAACAAGCTTTCCCCATTAAAAACACATCAAAATTAACACGAGTATTCAAATCGTTATATTTGGCATCTTCTTCGTCATCACTTTCATCCCAAACGATGTTACTCGAATCGGGTTCGTCATCCGTCAAACTCTTCTGATAAATTGGTTCGAAGAACCGGGGGTGGGGATGGCAAAAAGGATGCTCCTCTTCCTCGTTCACATCGTCCCGGATGATAGTTCCCGATTCAATTTCCTTAAAACGCATCTCCCGTCGTAACTCAAGATCTCGGACTCTTTGGCGGAGACGTTTGATCTCTTCAAGATCTCGGACTCGCTGCTGGAGTCGTTTGATCTCTTCAAGATCTCGGACTCGTTGTCGGAGCCGTTTGATCTTCAGATCCCGTGGATCAGGATAGACTCCATCGCTACCTCGGTCGGCGAATCTACGAGTAGGGTGTCGATCTTCACCACGAGCACGTGAATAGAAAACACTGATGTCGTTGCCTCTGTCGGCGACTCTACGAGCAAACAAGTATTCACCTTCACGTCGAGCCATTTGAGAACCAAAGCTCTGGTACCAACTGATGCAGTTTCGGAAGCATTCAAATGGCTCAAGAACAATTAGTAATCAAAGACCGATAAAACGAACCAAAGGGTTCAAGAACAATGTTCTTCTCTTTTAAAATTCAATCAAAAACTGTCTAACAATGAACCCTAAGATCCTATTTATAAGATAGGAATCATAATTTAAAAGGAAACTAAATAAAAAGATTAGAAAATTAAAATTCAACTAATAAAAATAATCTTGAAAATCTGCATCATTTTGTCTATCAAGTCCTGTATGGATAGACCAGGAATGAATGTATGCAATAAGTTATAAAATGAATAAGTGTTGTTTACTTTTTGTGTTGATGAACAGCCTGAATGACCAAAATGACCATATTACCCCTGATCTGAACTATTGTAGTTTTAATTTTTTTTATTGCAGAACGAACAAATATAAATATAACAAGAACTTATTAAATGATAAAAAAATCAGTTTATGAAATACTTTAAAATGAAATTTTTTTTTTGACATACCATTATGCAATAGTACGATCACACAAAAGCTGTTAATCCTCTTTATGTGTTTTAAGATCTTTTCCCCAGATTTATGTGACTGATAAGAGGTGTGATTATTTTGCAGTAATTCTGTCTAATTACTATGATCTGCCATTCAACGATATTCTTGATTGGAGTAAATTTTCGGTCATACTCAAGGAGAAAGACGTGTATGACCTAAAGCAAATTCTCAAGGACATATCCAACGAACAATTTGTCACCTTCCACAACAATTTAGTGCAGGTCACAATCTCTTATTTTTCTGTCATACATACACACATAGTTTTGTGAATAAACCAAAGGTAATAAATGAATAAACAAAATACGTTTTGCCTGCAGGTTCAGAAGCATTTCCAATGGAATACACCTCCCATCCCATACGATGCTTTTCATATGGTCATGTATGATCTGTGGTTACGTCATTCTGTTATCAAATACTGAACTATAAGTTGGTAAGTCATACACGCCTCAAAATGTTGTTTTGAGCTACTGTACACATTTTTTCATTTTTTTAAAACTGGTCATATGTATTAATACAACCAGGTCCATGTCTATCTCTCATCCTTTCTAAATTGAGCTTTTCGTTTGTGATGACGTTTGTCGTTTTATACATTGCGCTGTAGAACTATACCCGTATGGTCAGTGTTTACTCTGTTGTTTGTAAACAGTTCTGTTCCTGTTTAACTGAAACATGATGCGTTTTATGGGACTTTTTTTAAGGATGACATGGAAATCTAAAGTACATAACGGAAGTTGTATTTAGACTGGTCAATAATGTATTGTTTTGTAAATCAGTTCCATAACTTTTAGTATCTATTTTAGTGTTCAATTTGTCATTTTTTATATATACATGCTTGTGCTTGTGTAGTGTGTACACATGACATATATTCATGAGCGGCATGAGAAGATGGGTGATGAAACCGTACATGATATAATATGAAATGTCTCTAAATATTACCAATAAGTGCATCTTTTTAGCATGCTAAAGACTTCCTTGTGCCAACAAAGTTGACCCTGTTTGATACCATGATTGCATACAAGTACTCTGAAATCATGCACTTATTTGATCACAACATAAAGGATGATGATAGGGTGACGTGCTCTTTGGTTAGATTAACAGTGAGAAATAGTACTGGGTTTGAATCTAAATGGTTAAACCTCCTAGAAAAGACTCCCAAAAAGTAGTTATTCATGTGGGCCCGCTGCCCATCACGGCATATGGTGAGAACCCAAATCGGAAGAACTCAGAAGAACTGAAAAAACTGTGGTAAGACTCATTACTCATTAGCTTATTTACCTAGCCAGACAGAACGCACTGTAATTGCATTTGGTTAGAGAACCCCGAGCTCCTATTCTTTCGAGGAGATGTAGGTTTAAGGATTATGAGCTAATTGATCAGGCGGAAGGGTTTGAGGATTAGATGAAAGGTCTAGATATTAACTGTAGGTGGGTTCTTAAGTCGCTTTGGTTGGAGCAGGTGGTTGAGGCAATACAATCTGGCAAAGCTTTTGTTAGATGACATCTTTGGCTTAATGTAGATCAATGCTAGGCTTGTTAGTAGAAATGGGGTTATGTACTTGATACGTTAAATAATTAATCGAGTGGAGCGTCAGTGAGACTCGTGATTGTTGGTGATTTGGTGTGTTATTATGGATTTGCGAATTATTGTTGGGTCACTAAGACTTGTGATTGTCGATGATTTTAGTGTTATCATGGATTTGCAAATTAAGACTAAAGAGCTATGAAGCACGGGGACGCCTAGAAGCATGGAGTACCCGTCCCGGGGACGTTTTGGGGACGGAAACACGATGGGGACGTTCCCTAAACGTTTCTGGATTTGGGGAAGCTGCTAAACGTTTCCAGCTATGCAGTTAATGCGGTAAATATCGGATATCGGTCAAGGACCGATATTTGAAATATAGGTTATCTCGGTGAGATGTCGGTGGGATATCGGTAATTTTAATATAATGCAGAATTTATATATATAGCAATTTAACAGCAAAAACTCAGTCAATCGGTAAAATATCGGTTATATCGGTCAAATATCGGTGATATATCGGTTATATCGGTCAACATCGCCGATAATATCGGTACCGATTTTTTGAACGATATTTGACTAAGGGACCGATATGACCGATATAACCGATATATCATCGAGATATCACCGATATTAACCGCATAGGTTTCCAGAAAATGGGACAACAACTAAACGTTTCTAAATGTTTCCTTTTATTTTTAGGGTTTTAACCCTTTGAATGGCCGGAAATTTTCCGACGAAGACGACGAGAGTATGGGTTGCGGCAGCTCTGAAAAGGGTAGAAAAGATATAGAGGAAGAAACGACCTAAACGGCTAAAAGTAAAACTTCTTTCTTAATATGCTTTTTACTTTTTCTTTTTAATGTAAAACTAAAGCTGTAAAAAACATAAAATACTAACATACGTCAAATCATCAATCTGTAATAGTCAAACTTTAGATATGATAAATAAAACATAAAATACCGACATATCAAATCATCAATATCTAATAGTCAAACTATAGATATTATAAAGCGAAAATAGTGAAAATGACCTTGCTATTTACACACGATTCCCCTTATTTTCACATCCAAAAGCGCCCCTCTTTAGCCAAAGAGGGGCGCTTAGGATTACTTTTCTAGACAATGTGATTTGATTGACGTCTGAGTCAGACAATCCTTGTCTGTTGACCAAGCCCTAAGAGCCCCTCTTTGGCGAAAGAGAGACTTTTCAGTTCAAAATTTTCCATAAAGCGCCCCATTTAGATCATAGCGGGGCGTTTAGGGGTTTTTATTAAATTTTAAAAATTGTTTTTAATTCACCAACGCATCGATACTTGTCTAAATTTTACGTTTTTTTTTCCATTACACATCAATTTTTAATATATATATATATACTATACGGCAAGTTTCAGATGTGTTCGGTTAAATGTGGTGTTGTATTCCATTATATCGTATCATTCAGGTTTGAACCACAAGTACTCCCATGTGTCGTGTTATGTGTATACACCCCCTACCGGATAAGTACCTGACGTATTTCGTCACTAAATGTAGTATTATGACGTATATTGTCATTTTTGGTTCGTACAAGTGCGTATTTCATCCGTATGGGTCGTGTCGGTGACATTCGGTATCGAGATGTTATTGTCTGTTGGTGCCCGTATTAGTGCGTAGTCTGTTGCTATGGAGTATTATATTTCTATTTGTCTTATTATGATGTATTTTTGCCGTATGGGTCGTATCGATGACATTCGGTGTTCGGTGTTGTACAAAAGCGCATATATTTAGCAAACACAAACACACACTTGGATTGTAAATGATTTAACGCATATATTGAACAATGTCCAAAATGTACATACGAATTCTTTCCGCTTCTTATCAGAGAATTTCTTCTTGCTGTTCTTGTTTAGATTTTGTTGGGGAGCATAAGAGTATAGATACACAGAGGAAGAGGAAGAGGAAAAGGGGTAGCAAGAAAATAGGCTGCCCGTTCAAGTTGATCGGGTTTTCGGAATCAAACGGAACTGTTTGGAGGATCAAGGTGACGAAGGCGAAGCACAACCAAACCCGATCAACTACATTTTGGACATTGTTCAATATATGCGTTAAATCATTAGCGATCCAAGTGTGTGTTCGTGTTTGCTAAATATATACGCTTTTTTACAACACCGAACATCGAATGTCACCGACACGACCCATACGGCAAAAATACATCATAATAAGACAAATAGAGATATAATACTCCATAGCAACATACTACGCACTAATACGGGCACATACAGATGATAAACAACTCGACACCGAATGTCATCGACACGACCCATACGGTTGAAATAGGCACTTGTACGAACCCAAAATGACAATAAACGTCATAATACGACATTTAAGAACAAAATACGTCAAGTACTGATCCGGTGGGGTTGTATACACATTCGACGGCACGTCGGACTACTTGTGGTTTCAAACTAGAATCACGCGATATAATGGAATACGACATCACACGTGACCGAATTGAACACATCCAGAACTTGTCCTGTAGTCCTTATACATTTAAAAATGAGGTGTAATGGAAAAAAACCTAAAATTTGACAAGTATCGATGCGTTTTTGAATTAACATAAACAATTTAAATTAAAAAAAAAAAATCCCAAAACGCCCCTCTATAGCCAAAGAGGGGCGCTTAGGCATAAAATTTAAACCAAAGCGCCCCTCTTTGGCCAAAGAGCGGCTTTTCAGAGTGTGCAAATAGACAACCGAAACGGAAACGGTCAAAATTTCCAAAAATAGCCAACGGAAACGGCTCAGGGAGCCTTTTCACAGAAAAACATGGCGTTAAAACGCCATAAAAAAGCCTTTTCAACTCAACCAACTGCGCTCCGCCACGTGTAAAAAAATGATTGTAAAGGCTTAGAGCCGTTTCAACATTTTTATAGGGGCGCCTTTTTTATTAATTTTTTTTAACATTTGTATATTTTTAGTATTTTTAATATTTAAAACAAACATAAATTTATCTACAATAAAAGTTGAAAAAGAAATTTAAAAAAGAACTTTTAAAAAGGCTTGAGCTTTCTAATAATAGATTCTTAATATAAAAATATGTTAATTAGATAAAATTATATGAATAAGAGCTTGATAGAAGATAACTATAAAATAATGTTTTATAAAATAAGTTACGGGATTTGCTTGTCTTTTAAAGGGGGTTATGTCATAGATAAATCCCCTAACTTATTTTATAGAATATTATTTTATAGTTTTTTTCTGTCAAACTATTATTTCATAGAATTTTATCTAATTAATATATTTTTAAATAATTAAGAATCTATAATTAAAAAGTTCAAGCCTTTTTCTAAATTTCTTTTTCAACTTTTATTGTAGATAAATTTATGTTTGTTTTAAATATTAAAAATACTAGAAATATACAAATGTTGAAAAAAAATTAATAAATTAGGCTGAAACAGCTATAAGCTTTTACAAAAAGGCTGAAACAGTTCTAAGTCTCTACGAAAAGGCTGAAACGGCTCTAAGCCTATACAAAAATGCTGAAACGTCTCTAAGCCTCTACAATCATTTTTTTGACACGTGGCGGAGCGCAGTTGGTTGGATTGAAAATGCTTTTTAAGACGTTTCAATGCAATGTTTTTCCGTGAAAAGGCTCCCTGAGCTGTTTTCGTTGCCTATTTTGGAAATTTTGACCCGTTAAAGGCTATTTTCGCTATTATAAATATTTATTTATCCTTTACTTTATTAATCATTTGTTTATTATAAATATTTATTTATCCTTCACTTTATTAATTAATTAGTTTAACATATTACGAACATATGGCTCTGAGATTTTTACTTTATTTATTTATCTATTCAAGGTGGGGTTTGGCTACAAAGTCCAAATTTTCTAAAAAGTGTAAAAAGTCATAAACACTATAATTTCAGTGATAAAACACACATAAACCCACAAATAACATAGTGAATGTTTCATCTGATTTAAGATGATGTAACCAAATTTGTAAAGTGAGGTAGAGTGCTTAAGTGATGAACGATGATAAAATAAATGATAGACGAATAAGGTAATCAAACACAGAGATTTACACGAGGAAAAATCCTTGATCACTAGTAAATCGCCGGCATAAAAACCTCAGACAGTGAAAATTATCACTATCAACTATATTGCAAAATTGAAAAGAGATTACAACTTCGGATGTTGATCAAGCATTTTACAATCGAAAGCTATGAGTGTTGTGTGTGTTCTGGTACATAGTGTGTATGCGAGAGTCTACGTAATATGTTAACTAACACTTGATCAACCCATTTTGAATAAACCTAACAATTAAGTCCGATAATCTTGGAAGACCACGTTCAAGTCCCCATAACCGTTTGTGGAAATAACAAGCGCAACATCTTAAACGAATTATTCCTGAGATTCCAGCCAAGACTCGGTCCACTTCATTATTAACCTACACATGAATATTAGAAAACATCGAGAACAATTGTTAGAAATCACAAGTAATAATAAGGATTTTTGATTCTCTGAGTCCCTACACTACCCGCGAAGGATGACTGATCCAGGCAATACCTTAGGATGTAGGATCCATAATTATAAAAACCTATGCCCTAACAATTGCCCCCAATATGGCGGTTGTGATAAGGATTCACAGCTGTCATATTGCCATTCAATTCGGACTAGCCTTTACACTAATCAACTAGCTATTAGGATGTCTGACATATGCGATTGGATTGACTATAACCATCATTGCGATTAACAGGCTAGAGATAACTTCTCAATCTCGTTAAAGATCAAAAGATCCTCTCATATATCTTCATTCCAGAGTTCTAATCATGTATTACTCTTTCTCTCTCTCTATTTTCTTCTCAAAATCCTTTATCCCTTTCTTTGAAAATGGCGAAGATGACCACCCGATCCTCTCCTGGTTGTAGCCCGGAGAAGATAACGCACCCCAGAGTCAGAATCTCTTGATGAATTCTTTATCAGAGATTTGAAAGTTCACCGACCTGGTTATTGAAAGCCTTTTCCCCTGTTTTCCACCGGAAACCGTTTTCCCACCATTCGATCCATCGGTTCGCAGTGATGCGGTTTCACTGGTGTGGGTTTGTTTTCCAGCTTTGCCCAATCTCCTTGGTTTTTCTTACCCTTTTCAAGATCTCACCCGAAGGTTTTTCACTCTGCCCAGGATTAGCTATAGCCAAGCCATGCCCATGCTTTGGAGAGCTATTTATACCATCGACGAGATCACCAAAGCTGAAGAGCTTGATTTCAACATGTCTAAGCTTTTATATCTCTACTCCTTAGTCACCCATGGCTCTAGTCGTTTTCTGTTCAAGGCTAAACCTCACCAGCCTCTCCCAATCCTCAAGACCATTCAAAACGATTCCACATGGAAGAACCAGTTCTTCTTTGTGAGAAGGGACTCGATCCCCCACAGGGATAGTTTGTCTAAAGGTGGATCTTAAACGGTAGGATATAGGATCCTTAGATAACTAGTGTAGAGATTACTATTTTTTATGACTTATCCTTTGCTTTTGTTTGCATGCAGTAACCAACTTCGCTTGTCTTGCCAACCTTCCTGGAACAGAAGAGAAGGTTGCAGCTTTCTTAACACTCGATTCGTCTGTAAGAACATTCAAGCCAAGGATCAAAGATTCTGAAGAACGCACCTCCACGTCCTACAACATATGTCAAGTAAGTATTTGTGTATATATTATTTAATAAAATGTATGGAATGAAATACTTATCTATTTGTTCCTTGAAAAAGGTGCCTAAAGATCTGCTAGTAAGTCAGCCTCCAAGTTTGGGTTGGATGATATCGACAACATGCTATCTCCCCTCTCCATCAACAAGGAGCTTGTTCCATCGAAAAGGGATTTGGGTTGCATTGGAAATCTTGTATTATTCCTTTTATCTGTTTAGGCATATTGTAAATCTTGTATTATTCCTTGTATTATTCGACAACATGCTATCTCCCCGCTCAATTGTGCAATATAGTTGATGATTACGCCACTTTGCACTGTAAATCTTGTATTATTCCTTTTATCTGTTTAGGCGTATTGGTGGGGACGAACATGAACTACATAAGGAATTGGAAAGGGATCATCGGCATTTTTGATAAAAGAGTGGCTTCATGGAAAGCTCCCTCATTATCTATGGGGGTAGACGACTCTGGTAAAGTCGATATTGGAATGTCTTCCAAGCTAACTCTTTTCTCTATACAAAGTACCTACAAAGATTCTTGAAATTTTGGAAGCCAAAAGAAGGCGTTTCCTATGGGGTGGCAACTCTGAGAGGCAAAAGACGTCTTTGGTGGCTTGGAAGAGGGTGACAACTGATAAAAAGGACATGGGGTTAGGCTTGTGTTCTCTCAAAGACTCTTAACTTCTCGCTTTTGGAAAGATGGTGGTGGAAATACAAGAAGGAATAAGGCAACTTTTGGAGAAAACTCATCTCGGCGATCCACGACGCTCCGAGATCTTGGTCGGCTCGTCCTCACAACAAAGCTTTCAATGGTTCTTAGGGAACTATAGCAAAAATTGACAACTATCTTGCAGCTTCAAATGTGTCCTTGGCCAACTCGATCAAAGGGGAGGTGGCTCTAGAATTCACTTCGGAATACACTCATGGTTGATTGACAATCCTCTTAAGAGTAGTTGCCCGAATCTGTTTAGGAAGGAAGCTAAAAAAGAATTGTGGTGTTGTTGATCAGGTGACTTTGCTAAATGGAAAGGTTGTTCTTAAATGGGACTAGCGATCAGAGAAAGGGACGAGGTATTGGATTTGTCAAACCTTGTCATATCCTTGAATAATTACAATTTCAAACTAGGTCTGGATAGGTGGAAGCTGGTTGAAGACAACTCAGGCACCTTCTCAGTTCCTGTTGTCAAAAGGCCGTTGTAAGTGCAAAGCCGCTCCCGAAAAAAAAAAACATATTCGATTGGGTGCTCCTAAAAGTGAATACTTTTGCGTGGAAAGCCCTTCAATATAGACTTCCAACTTAGCATGAGCTGATCAAAAGAAAGATGATGACGGGGTCAGGGATTTGTAGCTTATGTCATTCTACGAGGGAGTCAATTGATCATTTATTGGGTTAGGTCATCGCTTTGATTATCATTAATTCTTGTTTGTAGTTGTTTGATCTGTAAACAATTTTGTATAGTTGATTTTTGGGTTAGATAATATTGCTTTGGGTAAATTTGTGTTTGACCTTTAGTTTTTGACAAACCTAAACCAATCACCACAGTAGTTGGTGGTCCGGTGGCAGAGCCTCTATAAGCGCCATATATGGGGAGGTCTTAGGTTTTATCGTAAGCAAAGTATAATATATGAAATGTAATTTAGAGGTAGGAGTTGTATAGACTGCTGCTAAAAAAACTAAAACCAATTGTAATTGGAAAATGGCTCTTTAATCTTAATGAATTCAATACATTAAATAAGTTATAGTAACAAAATGTGAGCCAACCAATTTTTTGATAGTAAATTTTATCAGGAATATTGGATTTTAATAATCCAAACTATTCGTCGTTGGCTGCCAACAGTCCTAATTTTTTGATAGTAAAATTTACTAGGAATATGGTTTGGATATGGTGTTTTAGTAATATTCACTGTTAAGGCATAGGTTTTTATAATTATGGATCATACTTCCTGATCAGTTATCCTTAGCGAGTAGTGTATGGACTCAGAGGATCAATATCCTTATTATTACTTGTGATTTCTAACAATTATTCTCGATATTTTCTAATATTCATGTGAAGGTTAATAACAAAATGGACTGAGTCTTAGCTGAAATCTCGGGAATAATTCGTTCAAGATGCTGCATGTGTGTCATTGGGCTTGAACGTGGTCTTCCAAGATTATCGGCCTTAGTTGTTAGGCTTATTCAAAATGGGTTGATCAAGTGTTAGTTAACATATTACACACACTCTCGCATATGAATACACACTACAGACCAGAACACACAACACTCATAGCTTGTGATTATAAAACGCTTGATCAACATCTAAAGTTGTAATCTCTTTTTAATTGTGCAATATAGTTGAAGAACCAAGATGATTACATCTACACCAACTCAAATGTTCCAAAGCTTCCAACACTAGTAGGAGATCTACTAGGTCAACAAATGTTCCTATGAAAATTAATGACCATGTAATAGAGGGAAAGGTTAAATATGGTTATGAAAAGTGGTCTCCAAAGTGTTAGTGAACCGTCTAAACATGGCCACAGCGTTGCCCCGCTGGCGTGGGACGGGGGGGGGGGGTGGCGGCTGGCTTGGATTGGCTGTTGAGATAGGATTGTTGGGCTAGCCGTTGGACAACGACTATTTAAAGAAACAAAAAAATCTTTTTACTTATTTTCTATATAAATCAAACAATCCTTACTCATTTCTATTATCCAAATATTCAAAAACCACTTCCCATCACCAAAAAAAATATATATACAATGGATTCTTCAAGTTCAAGCGATTCGCTTGATAATTATGATTTGTCATCCTCATCGGACGACGGGGCGGAAATATTATGATCAACATTGGCGATGGTCGTGAAAGCTATTGTTGAAGATTCAGATGAAGGGACTTCCCAACCTCAACCCAAACGGAGGAAGTAAATTGTTTGTGAACACGAAACTGCAAACGATTTGCTGGTAAGCGATTATTTCTCATCCGAACCAACGTATTTCGTATGAGTAAAAATTTATTTTTAAGAATATCAGAGGATTTAGAGGATAATTATGCTTTTTTTTTCCCGAAAAGACCAGATGTGCGTGGTAAATTAGGATTTACCACATGGCAAACGGTTACAGCCGCCCTAAGACAATTGGCTTGCGGCAATAATTCCGACATAATGGCGACTATTTAAAAATGTCGGCATGAGTGGCTAGGGAAAGTCTTCACAATTTTTGTGTGTATATTATTGAACTATATATGAAAAGATACTTGAGAAAACCGACGTTTAGTGATATGCAACAACTTTTGGAACATCACGCTGAATATCATGGTCCCCTGGGATGATAGATAGTTTAGATTGTATGAAATGGGAGTGGCAACTTTGTCTAACTGCATGGCAAGGCTCTCACACAAGCGGATATCATGGAATGACGGCTATGATGATTGAAGCTGTTGCATCACAAGATCTTTGGATTTGGCATGCATTCTTTGGTATGCCCAGTTCACATAAAGATATAAACATTATTCATCACTCGCCCCTTTTAAATGATCTAATAAATGATGTTGGACCTAAAGGAACAATTTTTGTAAACGATGTTGAATACAAGTATAGGTACTATCTTGTTGATGGAATTTACCCTGAGTGGGCTGTTTTTGCGAAATCATTTTCAAGAGATGGAACCTTAGATCCGAAAAGAGTAAACAAAATTCAGATGGCGGCACGCAAAGACGTTGACCGAGCATTTGGTGTTTTGTAGAAAAGGTGGCGCATTTTGAGCATGTCTTGTCGATTGTATGAAAAAAATCAAATAAGAAACGTGATGTAGGCGTGCATCATTCTACACAACATGATTTTAGAGGATGAATGTCGTGCAATAGACGAATATTATCCGGGGAGACCGAATCAAATAACGAAGACATTATGACGAGGGAGAACGCAAAACGAAAATCTAATCGAGTCAAGACAAATAAATTCAAATCTTCGAGCTGATTTGGTATAACATGTTTCGACACTTACTAGATTCGACTCCACAGAAGATGAAGATGAAGATGAAGATGAAGATGAAGATGAAGATGAAGATGAAGATGAAGATGAAGATGATTGATTTTTTTGTTATGTAATGTATTTTTTTATTGTAGTTATTTAATATAAAAAAGTTTTTTTAAATTACTTTATAAATTTTATAATTAATATAAAAAACCAAAAAAAAAAAAAACAAAATTGGTGACACATGACACCCCAACGCCGCCTGGCCACGCCCCTCCACACCCCACTTTTTAAGTGTGAACTGGTGTAGCCCAAAACTGACACGTGTTGAGCAATACCCCCAACCCAAATCTTTCCACATCCCATAGTCTTAGCAGGGAAAGTTTTGGTATTCTTTGGTTATGATAAATTGTCGCTAAAAAAAGAAATTTATTTTTAGGATATTAGACTTTTCATATAGATCCCCATGATCTTATATCGCATGTGAGAGGCTGCATCTCAATAACAAATGAATATTAAAATAATTTTATAAAATTAACCATTCGTTATTCAACTCCTTTTTCTAGATGATAGGTACATATTAGAAACATAATCCGAACTTAAGATTTCATTGATTTAGTTGAAATATTATTATATGCTTACTCTATAATTGGATATATTCCAAGTTTCCAACCTAAAGCAGTTCGATCAAACCACCCATATCCTTTACAGCAATGGCTACCACCGACGACCATAAGCAGCTTCAAGTAGCGATGTTTCCGTTGCTTGCTTTCGGTCACATTATCCCTTTCCTTGCACTCTCCAAATCCATAGCCCAAAAGGGACACAGTGTCTCTCTTATTTCGACCACTAGGAACATACAACGTCTCCCCACCCTCCCTTCCCATCTCTCGCCACTCATAAATCTTGCTAAACTCACTCTTCCACATGTTCAAGAGCTGCCCCCGAATGCAGAGTCCACCATGGACGTTAGCACTGATGATATTCCTTACCTCAAGAGAGCCTTTGATGGTCTTCAGCCAGAGGTCACTCGGTTTCTTGAGGAAGAGTCACCAGACTGGATTATTTATGACTTTGCTCCCTACTGGTTGCCATCAGTCGCGGCTGGCCTTGGAATCTTGCGAGCCTTCTTCTCGATTATCAACGCATGGTTCATCGCTTTTCAGGGACCTTCGCCCGATGACTTGATAAATGGTTCTGATGATCGAAGGATCGCTGATGATTTCTTGGCACCGCCGAATTGGGTTCCCTTTTCGAGCAAACTTTGCTATCAGAAGCATGAGGCCAATTGGATGGTGGGCTGCGTTTCTGTTAATGCTTCTGAGGTTTCAGATGCATATCGTTTAGGGATGGTTTTGAAGGGATCTGATTGTTTGCTTATAAGACATTGCGATGAGTTTGAACCCCAATGGCTAACCCTTTTAGAGAAGCTACATCAACTACCAGTGGTTCCCGTGGGGTTGATGCCCCCAGAGACACCCACCAACGTGGGAGATGCGAAAGACGACACACGTGGGTGACAGTCAAGAAGTGGCTTGATGGTCAACAAAAAGGTCGTGTAGTGTACGTGGCATTAGGAAGTGAGGTTATGATGAGCAAAACTGAGCTAGATGAGTTAGCTTTGGGTCTAGAGCTCTCTGGGTTGCCATTCTTTTGGGCTCTTAGAAAACCAGTAGGTTCCACGGAGTCAAACTTGATAGAGTTGCCAGACGGATTCTTGGAACGTACCCGTTACCGTGGAGTGGTGTGAACGAGTTGGGTACCTCAGTTACAAGTACTGAGTCATGAGTCAGTGGGTGGCTTCTTGACTCAATGTGGTTGGGGTTCAATTGTGGAGGGGCTCATGTTTGGTCACCCTCCAATAATGTTACCTTTTTTGGTGGACCAAGGTCTGAATGCTCGAATATTGGTGGACAAACAGGTGGGAGTAGAGGTATCAAGAAATGAGGAAGATGGCTCATTCGTTAAAGAATCGCTGGCCGTATCTGTGAGGTCAGTTGTTCTCGACAATGAAGGGAAGATCTACAGGGTGAATGCGGTGGAGTTGAGTCAGATATTCGGCAACAGTGAGCTGGAAAAAAAAGTACATAGACCATTTCATAGACCATTTGGAAAAGAACATGCGTGTGGTTGCTATCAACGATGAAACGTAACCATATAAAGCATGTGAGTTGTTGCATTTGTTTATATTCAAATGTTGTTTGGAATAATTCAAGTATTTTGTTTTGGATGAACGACATAACGTTTGTTATGTTAATCACCATGTGTTTTGTGTATTCGTGTTTTCCTCAGATCTTTCTGTTATGTCTTTGTGTTTTTTCTCTTTACCTATTAAAGTAAAAATAAGTGTTAGTACGGACTTGCGAATTAAGATTCAAGACTAGTGAGTATTCAAGTTAACTTAGAAAAAGTCACGTTTATAGATTTAAGTGAATTTAGATGCTTGTAATATGGTTAAGTTTGAAATTATAAGTTCAAATAATACTGGATCATCATACCTTTGGAAAATTTGGTGACCAACATATGCATGTTTTACTTTTGAGTCTTTGACAGATGTAGGTTGTATATTGTAACATTTTAAGATATGGACATTTCAAACATTGGCCATATATATGTATCCATTTCAACCACTAACTTGAGGTTTTAGGGCCTGTAAGGAAGTTTAGAGAGACCTTACTAATCTATAAGCTGATAACATTTACTCTGACCTTCTACACACATGTTCTGGCAAGTTATGGTGATGCAACTTCAATAAGACGGTTATAATAACATAAATATCTGAATGCGTGCAGGAAAAGTGACAGTAATAGAACGTGTATGAATAACTATTTCTTGCCAAAAATAAAACCTGAAAAAAATAAAATTGTATTGTATTTTCTATTGTATCTACCACTAACTTTTTTATAACAGTTTCACTGTTTCATGGTACCAAGCTAGTGGCTTCTGCGTGTTACGTGAAGAAAATTCGGTCGGTTATGTTTCAGCTTGTAATAGTGTTGATACTCAAATGAAATATGAATTATATTTTGACACGGCTTGGTTCCCAAGCAACGCAATATACATGTTATATTTGAGCTGGCTCGGTTCCACACTACGCGAATCGATCAGTTTTGTTTCAACTCATTATGGCACCAACTCTCGCAATAGCAACGGAAAGAGGAAACCCGAAAAGTTATTATATTTGACCTGACTCGAGTCTAAAATAATTTTTTTTGTCGAAATGTAGAAAAAATATATGCGTTGTCATGGTATATTAAAAATTTTGTAAAATCTTATATTCTATAAGTTACAAGAAAAATAAAATATGTTTAAAATTAGTTAAATTATATTATAATATATATATATATTATTTAAAAAAAAGCTAGGTAAAAAGATATAAAATTTTAGGTGTGTGCTATGCACTATTCATAATCAAGTGAATTTTGTGTGTATGTATGCGAGTATGTGAGTGTGTGTATATATATATATATATATATGTGGTGGGGTTCTAGAGTGAACTATAGTGTTTGTGTGAACTGTTTCAACAAATCATAGCTATTGATTCAGGAGATCTAGAGATGTTATATCAATGGCAAAATGGTAATTATATTGTTGTAACATCCATTTAAAATAAAACTAAGGGTATAACTGTAATTTGATTTCTACCAATTTTCGAAACTCTGGGAATTCTAATCACTACCTTTAATTTGATTTCTACCAATCAGTTATTGAAGATCATTGTTACGATATATAAAATTCGCACATTCTCTCTTTAAACACGGGAAAGCAAACAAAATCCGATTCCGGCTAGTTCCTTGCAGCTTCCGGTGAATAATCAAGGTACAAAATAATGCATATAGTTTTTTCATCTTTCTATGTTTGTCACGAATGTGTATAATTTTATTTGTTTTCCCCCTTTTTTGTTTCATCTAAAAATCTAGGGTTTGAAGTTCATAGTTAGTATAAAAAAAGATTGAATTGTTCAATAAAGTGTGTATACGTTGTTGTATTTAAGTGTGAAAGTGCTCGTTTTTGTATATGTTTTTTCCCCGATTTAGTCGGTTTTTGGGTTATTTGTTATGCTTCTACCGATTCAAATAGTAGCAATACTATGTTCTTTACACCGGTGTATGCTAATCGAGTTATACATGTGTGTATAAAGTATTTCGTTCCGTTATTTTGCATGTATAATCTATGTTTTGAGATCGACAGATGATGTTTCGTATTTTGAACACACATAAAATATGAGAGGTCAACAGAGTTGAGTCATATGTATAAAAGATCAATACACATGTGCATGCCGATTTGGTTGTGGAATTTTTGTTGTGTTCTTTTAATTACCAAAAGGTTGGTATGGGGTGTCGGTTTGGTTAATGCATTTTTGTTGCATTCTTTCGCCTACAAAGAGGTTGGGTATGTACAAGAATTTCTTGTATGACTATGCCTTTTTATTGATTACTGGATCATATGGAATTTCCTCAAAAGCTTATCTTTAAGTGCTTGAACTTGAATATTGAGTTCTTCCAATATATCAATTCTCCCTAACTCTGTGTCTATACCTATCCATGTTATTGAAAATTCTACGCCAGAATACTGCATTTCTACTTTGATCTATAGATACCCTGTTTTCTATGCTATGTACACTTGTAGGAATAACATCTGTCTCCCATCTTTGGTGAATATACCTTGCAAGGATGTTTTGTATGTTATGAGTCCTAAAGACAAAACACAACACGCGACGACATAGATATCCAACTTGGGTGAAACCCATGCATACAGATGAATCAATTTATGTGGGTACTAACCTTGAACTCGTTTAGTACTTCAGACGTGCGATCTTGGTGAGCAACCACATAGGTATGTATTCCATCCATGACAGATCGTTTAGCAATATAGCTTAATTCTTTACCCTTTTAAATTTTCCTTTAGTACCTCGAAGAAAATTGTCCATGTATAAATATCGTTTGCGTGGCGCTCAATTGGGTACTTTGTTTTGAGTTCTAGATTGGTGGTGTTTGTTTTATGACTAAGAATACGCTGGTCATTTTGTAACTCATCAACGGGTGTATCATAGCACAACATGAACTGTACCAAAGTATTGTGTGGGCTGGAATTTGCTTCAAACATATGGTTTGCACTTTCGCACTTAGATGTGGTCTTTATTAAGCAACACACGGGTATGTCACGAAAGTAGCCTAGAATCCACTGTTCCCAAATTGACTAGATTTCCGTCAACCATGAATGTCCTTCTAAGCCGTATTCGGTAATCAATAAGTGCCAATTTTTCTCAAACGTTTCGGGTTTGATGTAAACATTCCAAACAAGCTTGTAAAACTTTTGTTTAAGCTCTGCATTCCTCAACTTGTTGAGCTTCATCTGCGTATATTAATGTGTAAGTAAGTTATTAATTAGCTACTATACATATGTGTAAAATGATAAGTTTATGGAGCAATCTATTTATACACATATGTACACTATGCCCATTCCAAAAATAAAACGTCTGAATAACATACCTTTGCAGGTAGATAATGTGCCACATACATAGTCTATGAATTGACTTATCAAATACATTGCTAACCGCTTGTTTCATGGCACAATCTTGATCGGTTAACACAAAAAGAGGTTGTTTTTTGTTATGAGCTTCAAGTAATATTTTAAGTAGCCATGTGTATGACTCAATGGTCTTCATTATAAAGCAAATCAACACAAAAAATCAAACACTTTTTGTGATGATCAACCCAGTAAATGGGACAATTATCATGTCATACCCGTAACAAACATATCTAAACTAAGATTTTCTTAAAAAAACATGGGAAACAACTATTAAGGTAAATATATATCTTACATATTGGTGTGGTAAGTTGCATCAAACGCCAAAACAACACCAAAGGCTTCGTAGTTCGTTTTTGAAACACCATCACACCAAAATACCAACCACAATGTGGGTTTCAAATGTATAATTTTCTTTGTTTTCACTATGCACATTAAAGTTATCAACTATCATCTATGCATCTTTATCACCTATAAAATCTCGGATATCTCTACCACATTTTTGTAGCCTATAACCGTCTTGTGGACATTATGGTGACCACCCTATAAAACTACATAGACCTTGTGGGATTTTGTAGGCCCAAGAATAGCATTCCGACATTTTGCTACAAACTCTTGAGTAGAAAATTCTAGTTTCCTTTTCTTACGTGATAAATCAAGATTTTCACGATAAGTGAATCCATGGTTGTGATGTTCAACAAATTTATATATATTTCATATTCTGATGAATTTTTCAAACGTTTAAATTTTATACACACTTTGCAATCTGTAACTTTTATGTTGGAGCAACGTGCTAGTGAAAAAGTATTCGCGGCCGAAGATTCACCATTGTTACCTTTAGGTTTGTTGGCTTTAGAGCACAAAACATAGCGCAAATTTGTTACTTCTTTGTCTCCAAGCTTTTCTTTCTTTGAAATACCCAAACGCGTACAAAATCCTGCTAGTTGTGCATATTCTTCGTACATGGCAATTGCTGCTTCAATTGAACTAAAGTTAGCTCTTTTAAATGGCTTGAAACCGGGTGGCACAATTAGTTCCAATACCTAGTCCCATTGGGACTTCTGTATACCTTACTAGCAACAGACTCTACACGTTTTAGATTAGCCCATAAACTAGACAAATGCATGGAATATAAAATGAAGGTAATCTAAAAAGTGGTAGCATATTGTAGTATACTCTCATAATGATATTCCTAAAGTTAATTGTATACTCTCCCATAATGCAGAGGCCTCAATGGACATCGGCACTGATGATATTCCTTACCTCAAGAAAGCCTTCGATGGTCCTCTGCCAGAGGTCACTCAGTTTCTTGAGGAAGAGTCTCCGGACTGGATTATTTATGATTTTGCTCCCTACTGGCTACCATCCATCGCGGCTGGCCTTGGAATCTCAAGAGCCAATGTCTTCATAATTAACACATGGTTTGTCGCTTTTATGGGACCGTCTCCCGACGACATGATAAAAGCTTCCGATGGTCGAACAATAGCTGAGGATTTCTAGACACCGCCGAAGTGGGTTCCTTTTCCTTTTCTAAGCAAACTATGCTACCAGAAGCATGAGGCCACTTTGATGGTGGGCAACCTTTCTGTTAATGCTTCTGGTGTTTCGGATGCATATCGTGTGGAAATGGTTTTGAAGGGATCTGATTGTATATTTATCGGACATTGTTATGAGTTCGAACCGCAATGGCTAACACTTTTAGATAAGCTACTCACTCCCCGTGATACTCGTGGGGTTAATACCACCCGAAACACCTACTCACGTTGGCTATGAGAAAGATGCGACGTTGGTGACAGGGGCCACCCCAATATTTCGGTTAGAAGTGTATAAGTTTTGATTTTTTCGTCCGAAAATTTTAAAATTATATAGGATTGCCCATCCAATTGTTTTACCTAAATATTTATACAATATATAAATTAAAGTAAAGTTTGTTACCATTTTGTATATAAATGTTGGGTAGTTTGGTTAATATATTTTAACTCTTATTTGTTTAACCCTAGATTACCCACCACAAAATAAACTTAATCGCAAGTTAATACCAAATTACCAATCATCTTCTTCATGCACTCCCGTAGCTTTCTGCGGCCCATTTTTCTTCCCGTACTACTGTAGCTTTCAGTATACAATATTTTGTTTTTTTTATGTGTAAGACCTTTGAATGAATGAATTTTTTTGGTTTTATTTGGAACTATTATTATTTGACCCGACCTGAATCGAATAGCCGACCCGACCCGAAACAAAACGATAGGAAATTTTTTTTAGGTCCTATCACTTTATGCCCCTCGAAACTTTTGGTCAATATTTCGGTTAGAAGTGTATAAGTTTCGATTTTTTCGTCCGAAAATTTTAAAATTATATAGGATTGCCCATCCAATTATTTTACCTAAATATTTATATAATATATAAATTAAAGTAAAGTTTGTTACCATTTTGTATATAAATGTTGGGTAGTTTGGTTAATATATTTTAACTCTTATTTGTTTAACCCTAGATTACCCACCACAAAATAAACTTAATCGCAAGTTAATACCAAATTACCAATCATCTTCTTCATGTTACTCCCGTAGCTTTCTGCGGCCCATTTTTCTTCCCGTACTCCCGTAGCTTTCAGTATACAATATTTTGTTTTTTTATGTGTAAGACCTTTGAATGAATGATTTTTTTTGGTTTTATTTGGAACTATTATTATTTGACCCGACCTGAATCGAATAGCCGACCCGACCCAAAACAAAACGATAGGAAATTTTTTTTAGGTCCTATCACTTTATGCCCCCTCGAAACTTTTGGTCAAGGTCCACCACTGGTTGGTGACTATCAAGAAATGGCTTGATGGTCAACAAAATGATTGTGTGGTGTATGTGGCATTAGGAAGTGAGGTTATTGTGAGCAAAAGCGGGCTGGCTGAGTTAGCTTTGGGTCTCGAGCTCTCCGGATTGCCATTCTTTTGGGCTCTTAGAAAACCGGTAGGTTTCACCGAGTCAAGCTCAATGGACTTGCTAGACGGGTTCTTGAAAAGAACTAGTGGTCGTGGGATGTTGTGGACGAGTTGGGTACCTAAGTTACAAATACTTAGCCATGAGTCGGTGGGTGCTTTCTTGACTCATTGTGGTTGGGGTTCAATTGTGGAACGGTTAATTTTTGGCCACCCTTTAATAATGCTACCGTTTTTGGTGGACCAAGGTCTAAGTGCTCGAATACTTATGGAAAAACAAGTGGGAATCGAGGTACCAAGAAATGAAGAAGATTGCTCCTTCACCAAGGAGTCCGTAGCCAGATCACTGAAGTTAGTTGTAGTCAACGATAAAGGGAAGATGTACAAGGAGAATGCCATGGAGTTGAGTCAGATATTCAGCGACACTAAGTTGGAAAAACGGTATATAAACAACTTTGATAGACTATTTAGAAAAGAAGAGTGGTGTGGTTGCTATCAACTATGAAACTTAACCAGATGGAGTACGTGAGTTGTTGGGTTTGTTTACATGATCAACCGTTGTTTGGAATAGTTCAAGTATTTTGATTTTCATGTATGACATAACCAGTTTGTTACACAAATCACAGTGTGTTTTGAAGGTTTTCGTGTTTTTTTTTCAGTTAGATCTTTTTGTGTTTTAGGTCTTATGTAATGGACCACTCAAGCTAGTGGGTGTGGGGACGTCCGAGGGTCGTCGAGGCCCGTCGAGGGGCATCCAGACCACCCCCCTTGGGTCCGTCCACGTCCTCTTCATCCCCTCCAAGAAGACAACGATGGTCCATTGCTTTCTTATCGAACGCACACACATATACATACATACATTACATACATACATTATGCATACATACATTAAAGGGGCTTATCACTACACTCTTAAGGCTCACCCCCCACACCCAATGATATGATCGCCTACGTGACGACTCATTCCCAAAGAATTACGCTCCTCCTCCACACTCACTATCCACACTAAACATATCTACTTTATGAGTTACATCTTTCTGTGTCTTTAGGCAATACACGTGTAATCGTCACGTGATATTGAAAGTAAGTGCGCCACATAGGCAACATGCACAGGGCGCCTGCTTTAAATTAAAATAAAAAAGAATTATATATGTTGCTAGGAGAGCACGACAGATATAAGGTTGAACCATGTATTGGTATTATTTATGTATCTAAAACTCCTAAAATAGGAATAAAACGCAACTCAAAACGATAGATCATGTACATCATCTTAGAATTCAAATCTGGCGTTTCTCCGTTCACTAAAATCATTCATCTCCTTGTATTTTTCAAATTAACGATAAATATTTATTCAAATGATTTTTAAACCAAAGTATCGATCTCCAAAGTGATAAACATGAATCGACTCTAGACGATTCCCAAACATACCGTTTACGATTTAATGTTAATATAAAACAAAATGGGAAATGGACAACAACATTGGATTTATCGGTCTGAGGAAGTATAAATCCAAAACCAAAGGCAGGCCGAACCGTCCGTATCATTTACAGCAATGCCTACCACCGAGACCGACTCCATGGACGACCGTAAGAAGCTTCATGTGTCGATATTCCCATGGCTTGCCTTCGGTCACATCATCCCTTTCCTTGAACTCTCCAAACTCATAGCTCAAAAGGGTCACCGAGTCTCGTTTCTTTCGACCACTAGAAACATCCAGCGTCTCCCCACCCTCCCTTCCCACCTCTCCACACTCATAAATCTTGTTAAACTCACTCTTCCACATGTTCAAGAGCTGCCCCAGAATGCAGAGGCTACCATGGACGTCCGCACTGATGATATTCATTACCTCAAGAAGGCTTTCGACGGTCTTCAGCCGCAGGTCACTCGGTTTCTTGAGGAAGAGTCTCCAGACTGGATTATTTACGATTTTGCACCCTACTGGCTGCCGTCCGTTGCGGCTAGGCTTGGAATCTCACGGGCCTATTTCTCGATTGTCAACGCGTGGTTTGTTGCTTTTATAGGACCATCATCCGACGACTTGATAAATAGTTCCGATGGTCGAACAAAGGCTGAGGATTTCTTGACACCACCCAAGTGGGTTCCTTTTCCGAGCAAACTATGCTACCGGAAGCATGAGGCCAATTGGTTGATTGGCGGCCTTTCAGTTAATGCTTCTGGAGTGTCGGATACATATCGTTCGGGAATGGTTTTGAAAGGATCTGATTGTATGTTTATAAGACACTGCTATGAATTCGAACCTGAATGGCTAACTCTTGTAGAGAAGCTACACCAACTACCTGTGGTACCCGTGGGGTTAATGCCACCAGAAACACCCACCACCGTCGGCGAAGAGAAAAATGACACGTGGATGACAGTCAAGGCGTGGCTCGATGGTCAACAAAAAGGTCATGTGGTGTACGTGGCGTTAGGAAGTGAGGTTATGGTGAGCAAAAGCGAGCTGGCTGAGTTAGCTTTGGGTCTTGAGCTTTCCGGGTTGCCATTCTTTTGGGCTCTTAGAAAAGGTTCCACTGAATCAAACTTGGTGGAGTTGCCAGACGGGTTCTTGGAACGAACTCGTGACCGAGGGGTGGTGTGGACGAGTTGGGCACCTCAGTTACAAATACTGAGCCATGCATCGGTGGGTGGTTTCTTGACTCACTGTGGGTGGAGCTCAATTGTGGAAGGGCTAATGTTCGGTCACCCTCTAATTATGCTACCATTTTTAGTGGACCAAGGTCTGAATGCTCGAATACTGGTGGACAAACAGGTGGGAATAGAGGTGCCTAGAAATGAAGAAGATGGCTCCTTCACCAAGGAGTCGGTGGCCAGATCGCTGAGGTCAGTAGTAGTCAATGATGAAGGGAAGATCTACAAGGCGAATGCGATGGAGTTGAGTGAAATATTTGGAGACACTAAGCTGGAAAAAACGTATATTAACCACTTCATAGACTATTTGGAAAAGAAGAGGCGTGTGGCTGCTATCAACAATGAAACCTAACCATCTGAAGTATGTGAGTTTTTTTGGTTAGTTTACATGATCAAATGTTGTTTGAAATAATTCAAGTATTTTGTTTTGTTTAAAATAATTCAGTTTGATCTTTCTGTGTGTGTGTGTCGATTTTGTTTTTCAGGTATTTGCTAGTTATTAGACACCTATTATATTGTCCGAGATTGAGCTTGAATCTAGATGACTCAGACTTGGTTTGACTTGTTTACAACCTAGTGTTTTTCAACTACAACAAAGCACCGCCACACCATACAATATACATGTCAATAACAAAACTCATATCTAAATATTCTTAAAAACACTTAAAAAAGGTTAAAAAAATTTTGCTTTATGATTTTTTTATTAGAATGACTTATACACATTTTTATATGCACAAGCTTTAAATTAAAAAAAATTATTTTTAACGTGTTTAATTGAATTTTTATGCTATATTTAACATGTGTACTATATTTTTTGGTGTTCCTCAATGAACTTCACTCACACAACTATATATATATGTATGTATTGAAAGTTTCAAATACAAATGGGTCTAACATGTGATGGTACGAGGTGAGCAAATAACGTTCGTAATTATGTTTATAACATGCGTAATTAGGGTTAAGCCAACCCATGCGTAATTTTTCATATTTAATGGCATGCGAGATTTGAATTTTGTAACATGCTTATTTTAAAAATAAACATGGGTAATTTACTTCGTACCTTCGCACGTTAAGAGTCTATTGTACAATAACCTCCCCTGTATACACACGTAAAAATGTTGAAAACACACGCATGTTGCACCGTATTAATTTGAAAATTTAGACCGAAATCTAAAACAAAACGTAAAAACATTGAATCACACACGCACGTTGCGCCATTTTGACTCGTAAAATTTACGACGAAACATTGAAAATTTATGAAAGATGAAAAGTACAGGGAACCATAGTTAAAAGTAAAAAACATATGAGTTTAAATTGTAAAACATGAAAGTTTTAGGTTAGAAATAACAAGAAATCAGTTTTATAGAGGTAAAATTGTAAAAGAAAAAAGTTTTAGTTTAAAAATAAAAAAAACTTAACTTACCTTTTTAAAACACTATATAAGCAAGAAGTTCACTGCTAAAAGAAATTAAAGTTCAAGTTCATTTTCCATTCTTGAAAAATGAAATTACTTTAGTTGACCAAATTTATCAATTAAAAAATATAAATCAACTTCTTGCAAAAAAAAAAAAAAACCTAGGAGGTAGAGGTCATTTAAAAGTCTTTAAAGTTATTAATTCTTGAAAAAATGCCTAGGAAGTAAAGGTCTTTTAAAATTGTTTAAAGTCATTAAAAAGAAGAAACTATTTTTAGTTTGACCTAACAAAAAAACTTTTGGAAAATCATGAGAAGAGACATGTTAGATCAAATGAGTTAAGCCCGGATGGCACGTCTGTAGCCCACACTCTGATAATTCAACATCTTCATAGCTCACACTAAGATAAGCCGACACATCCATAACCTACATTCCGATACGTTGGCAACACTATAGCTGACGACTTCTTCATAGGCCGCACTCCAATATTCCGACACCTTCATAGCCTACACTTGGAGTCACTGACACTTCCATAGCCCACACTTTGATATTTTGGCACCTTTTTAACACACACTCAGAGCCCCCCTCCTTTGCCTATATGCTGATTATCCGACACTTTCATAGCTCACACTCAGAAAAGCCAATGCCTACTTTAACAAAATGTAGAAGTAAATTTCTATTTTGCTAATATGTTTGGTCACTATGCCTATTCTCATGATTTACTCGTTTTTGAAAACGAGGAAAGTTGTGTCCCAGTGGACCATTCAAGGCAATTGAAAAGGTTGGGGAAGTCGCTTACAGACTCTAACTACCAGAGGAACTGAGCAGGGTTCACCGTACTTTTCAGTTTTCACGTGCCGCATTTGAGGAAATGCTTAGTTGACGAAACAGGACATATACCACTTATGGACATCGCGCATTCAGAAGCCTTTAGCTATAAACGATCAAGGGTAAGCAACTACAAAAAGAGTGATGCGCTTGGTTAAGGTACATACAATGGCAACACATAATGGTCGGGTTTAGAGGCAACATGGGAATCCGAGGAAGAGATGAACAAGTTGTACCCATTTTTGTTTACAATATGACATGTTTCCAAGATGAAACCTATTATTGTAAGGGGGTAGACTTGTAACACCCAAAAACTCTATTTATGAAAAGGTGTGCTTAACTAAGGAAAATTGGGCTTATCTAATTTACTGTTCTTTTTATTATTAAACATATGGAACTATGTCTAAGGGTGATTAGGCATTGAAAGCCCATAAGGGCCAAATAAAGTACATTGTGGGAGTATCTAAGGAATTTGAGAAACCATAATCCCCATAATCACCTCCTTACCATGCAAATCTAAAGAGAAAGTTGAAGGAAAGGTGAATCAAGGCCAAGAAATCAAAAGTAAAAGCCTTGGGATTGATTGACAATAATCAAAACAACATTTTGGTCGAGATCCAGGTAAGAATCAACCTTCAAATTCCTGTTCCGGTGCATTTTAGGGTGTTTTTTTTGGGAATAACTTGGATTTTCAACCAGAAGGTCGAAACTTTACGTGTCCATTGTCACACCCCAACCGATGGCGGAATCATCGGGGTTAGTGGTACTAGGCGACCAGATTGTCTCACGAGAAATTCCGTAACAATTATCCAACAACATTACTTAACGTTTAACATCCCATACTATTAAACATAATATTTCAAACAACCATTACAGAAATTCTGATTTTCTCATAAAAACAACATGGTTCGATTTCCCCTAGATTTTTATTACAACCATTCTAAACAAGATAAACAAAATACTAAATAAAACTACTCCAAAGCAATCCAAGCTAAATCCTCAACCTGTTACATACGTTAAAATACAAGTCAATACAATTAAGTAAAGGTGAACATACGAGTTTGAATAATACTAGCATAGTCGAGAAAGCGTTTGCGAAACAATCTAATTATATATCATGATACACCAAAACACTTAACATAACATAGGCTCATTTCTCATGCTAACTACCGTGAAAAGGCTTGCGCTACCATCCTAACTAGACCCCGTCGGGTGTTAGCCAAACTATAGTACCATACTAGCTAAGGAGGCACGTTAACGAAGATAAATCCTAGTCACATGTTTCTAGTATCACGTATCGAGCATATACAATCAGATTATTCGCGTGTGATAAACAGTTTTGATTTGTGAAGTGATTTTGATGTAGGAACGTATGTAACACCCAAAAAGTGCATTAAAGCGAAAATGGGTCAAGTATACTCACTGTGGGGGTGCGTTTTGGTAAGACTTAAGATTCCGAGGAGAGTTGCGGAGTGCACCGGATCAGCCTGTAAACGAATTGAAGTGCATCAGTCTTCCGAAAAGCCGAAACAGTGAAGTTTGAGTTGAGCAGTAGGCAAGTTCGGGCGAGATTTCACTGATTTTTGATAACACAGTAGTCAAGTTCGCTCTAACTTGCCCTCTAGGGGTCAAGTTCGGCCGAACTTGAGTGGAAATGTACAAAATTCTCTTCAGGAACTCACAAGTTCGCTCGAACTTGTCAAATTTCTCAGGAAACTACACAAGTTCGACCGAACTTGTCTCACTTGTCAAGGTTAACCACAAGTTCGCTCGAACTTGTCAAGTTTCCTTGAGAAACTGGCAAGTTCGCCCGAACTTGACTCTCAACTCACCAAAACCATGCAAGTTCGCTCGAACTTGTATGTCTACATACAAGTTCGACCGAACTTGCCTATTGCTCAACTCAAACTTCACCGTTTCAGCTTTTCGAAAGACTGATGCACTTCTGTTCGTTTACAGGCTGATCCGGCGCACTCCGCAACTCTCCTCAGAATCTTAAGTCTTACCAAAACGCACCCACAGTGAGTATACTTGACCCATTTTCGCTTTAATGCACTTTTTGGGTGTTACATACGTTCCTACATCAAAATCACTTCACAAATCAAAACTATTTATCACACGCGAATAATCTAATTGTATATGCTCGATACGTGATACTGAAACATGTAACTAGGACTTATCTTCGTTAACTTGCCTCCTTAGCTAGTAAGGTACTATAGTTTGGCTAACACCCAACGGGGGCTAGTTAGGATGGTCGCGCAAGCCTTTTCACGGTAGTTAGCATGAGAAATAAGCCTATGTTATGTTAAGTGTTTTGGTGTATCATGATATGTAATTAGATTGTTTCGCAAACGCTTTCTCGACTATTGTTGCTGCATATTTTGTGACAACAGCTAAATAGTTAATAGTTTAGTCTTTGGATATTTTGTATTGGGCTTAGCATTTGTGTTTAGCTTATTTAGAGTTGTGATGGGCTTGGAGAATGGCCTAGCCCAGTCCAAAGCCCAGTGTGCAAGCATGTGGTATATAAACATGTCTTGCATTAGGGTTTTGGCTAATGCTTGGAGTGAGGGTCAGAGAGTTTCAGTAACACAGAGAGTGGCTGTGAGACTGAGTGAGAAATCTACAGAGAGAGGCTGAGAGATTTCTTGTGTGTCTTGAATTGATTGTAAACATTCGTGTTGGATAATCAATAGAAGACTGATTGAAAGTATTTGTTCGTGTTCTTCATCTATATTCTTGTTTCTGTGTTCGTTTGATCCATCAAGGGGATTCCACACCCTTGGTTGATTGTCAATCTCCTTACGATCCACGTGAAAGAGGGACCTACAATTGGTATAAGAGCATTTGCTCTTATTGTTGGTTCGAGATTGGTTATACAGTAATCAAGTTTTGTTTTTGTTTGAAGAACTTGTTTGCCGTCTGAAGAATTGTTTTAGGGTTTCTTGAATTTTGTGGGTAAACTTGCATTACTGTGAAGTCACTGTTCTGCGATTTACCAAAACCACACAAAGTTTAGGAAACACGGAAAGGAAATTCCGAATTTTTTACTGAACTCCGGATTGGAACACTAACTTGTTTATCCCGAGTTTCAAAAATTCTGAATTTTGGCCATTTCTTGTATCCGGGTTTCGCAAATTCCGGATTTAACAAGCCTTTATCCATTCCGAGAGTACGTTCTCCGGATTTGAGAATTGTATATTCCGGATTGAAGGTGTGCTAGTGTGTCCGGATTTACAGTGTGTCTGGATTTACAGTGTGTCCGGATTTTAGTGAAACTTAGAAAACTTTTGAGGTTTCCGGATATGAAGTTTTGTTGTGTGTCCGGATCTGAAAAATTTCCGGATTTACTTCAGTCCAAACTAAATCAGTTTCATCTGGATTTGACTTGAACATCAGTCTCCGGATTTAACAAGCAACACATAAGTCCAAATTTGAGTGCATTCCGAACTTGAGGTTTTGATTGTGGCGTCTGGGTTTGAAAATTCTGAATTTATTAGATTGTCCCGAGTTTCTTGACATTTCAAAGGTTCCGAGCTTTAGACATAACATTCCGAACTTAAATGGGTTAAAGCTTTCTGAATTTGTGTCTTAGATCAAAAGGTGGAGAGTTAATCAGCTGACGTAATCGGTTTTAAATGTATCTGTGTCTAGATTAAGTTCTGTGCATAATCATTACAATCAGGTTGCACCTTTAAATTCAGTTGATTTTTAGGACAAAAAAAGGCATGAGAATTATGAAATAGGTTTTGGACATTATATATCATTGGATTCGTAAGACGAGTCTAACGGTATAATTTGGTAAAAATAGTTTTTGGACCAGTTTTGTACGGTTTTACCGGTACGTTTACGGTTAAAGTTGACGAGAACCAGTAGAAAAGTTAGATTTGGATTTTGACACAGGTATACCATAATCCATTTAGACTTTTAAGCTGCGTGATGGCCAAGATGGTTAAGTTCAGTGGGATTGCAAGTAACTGGCTGAAACTGTTAAAGGTTGAACAATTTGTTGATTGGAAGAAGAAGTTTGAGGCTATGGTTAAAAGTGAAGATGTAAGCATGTGGAGCTCTATGATTGATGGGTATAGCGCTCGTACACGTCAGGTTGATGGAAGAATTAAGGTGATTGGATATGAGAAGATGGATGAATCTAAGAAGCGGATGTTCAATGCTGAAAAGCGAGTTTTAGCAGCACTAAAGAAATCCTTACCTAAGGAAATTAAGTATAGTTTGAATAGGTATGGGTCTTCTAGAGAGCTGTGGGAAGCTTTAGAAAACCATTATCAGAGTTCTTCAAGACATAGTACAGGTGATAAAGCATGTGTATATGAGATTGCAGCTGTGAAGAGTGGAGAGGCAGATGCTGAGGTAGAAGAGAAGAAGGAAGCTGAGGGACAACAGAGTTCAAGGATGCAGGAGTTACAGAGTGCATTGATGATGCAGATGAGCTTACAGCAGAGGTACATGTACAATTAGAATCTGTAAGTCATGGTTGTCACAATTGCACTGAACTAAACGGTAAAGTGGACAAGCTATCGGAACAAAACAAAATTTTGTTAGCTGAAATACAAGAGTTAAAAGAATCAAATGCTATTTTGATAAAAAGGGAGTCAGTTTGTTTAAATAAAATCAAATCAAATTTTCATGAAATTAGCAGTTTAACAAGCAAAGTTAATGAACTGTTACAAGTCATTGATTTGGCTCGTGAAACTGTGAAAGAGAAAACTAACGAACTGTCTGAAAAGTGCACGGAATTGACCGATGCACATGCCAAAATTGTTGAGCTTCAAGGAAAGTTAGACAAATATGGTAAATCATCATTAGTCAGGACTCACATTCAAGAAAGTTTGAAAAATAGTAATGATAATACGGGTGTGGGGTTTGTTATAGCTTCACCCTCTGATGATCAAGACTACTCCTTTTTACCAAATGAAAATGACCTAACGGATTTTGTGCCTACTACACCAGCTGTAGTGGATCCGATAACTGTGAACTTGACTGATAGTCCAGTTTCTTTGAAGGAATCTGTTGGGTCTAACAATACACCTCATAAATCGGATGAGGATACTAAAGACAAAACGGTTAAAACATTTAAAAAGGGATCTAACAAAAAGAAAGTTTTTAAGAAAAGATCTTGTTTTAAATGTTACAACAAAGGACATGTGGCTAGTTGTTGTCCTTTTAAGAAGGGTAAGAATGGGGATGTTGAGGTTAAGGATGGTAATCAGGTTGGTTCAAATAACAATGTCAAACCAAAGGAGTCAAACAAATCAACCGAAATTTCAATCTAAACCTTCAACATCAGGAAGATTTGATAGACCAAGAAGTATTCAAGATAAAAATGTTAGATATCAAAATTGATACCAGAGTTCCGGTAATCGAAATTTTCAAAGAAGAAACGAACATCAGAGTTTTTATAATTCAAATGTTCAACAAAATCCAAAAATTTTCCAAAGTTCGGGTTATGAGAGAAGAAAGTTTCGAGATAATGATTTTCAAAGGTCAGAAAATCAGAGAGTGTATTGGAACTTTCGCGATCGAAGACCTATTGAAAATTATAAATCTTGTTCAACAACCGGTAAAACATCCAAGACACCAGTAGGATGTGATGGATATTGGACCGTGTTAGATTATGTGGATATTCTGGTCAACCCAAAACCGGTCAGGTTTGGGTTCTTAAGTCTATCTGAGTTGCTAAGTGAGTGCAGGATGGCCAAGAAGGACTGTTGATGTGTTCGACATCGGTTATCCCTGTAAAGCATCTGAGGTGAATAGTAGGTTACCCATGGTGACGAATTGTTTACTTCTGTGTTTGATAATGAGTATTACAAATTTCAAAGCTGAAAAACGTTTTTCAGGTTGAAGTGGGAGTCTGTTAGTGTATAAAATTTCTGTTTTTGACACTTACACCATAAAAATAAATTTAGGGGGAGAAATTTCCTAAGGTGAGTTTGGGGGGAGTAAGTTAAAAATTTTTAAAAAAATTAAACAAAATACAAAAATATCGAAAAATGAAAAATGAGTTTTCACTGTGTGAAAAAGAAGAGATGATAGTACATCAGCATGTCAGACTGTCACTGAAATTAAATTGCTAAAGTGTGATAGCAGCTTCATCATATGATGTGCTAGTAGGAAAAAAGCATGAAATAATCAACTTACTTACCAACGTGATATAAACTTAACGAACTGAATATGAGTGTGTAACATATCAGTGACGTACGATTTAATTACCTTAATTCTTGCGTTGATAGATTGCCAAAATCTGAAGTTTTGGGTCTTTATGCTGTTATTTCATCCAGATATATGCTGACCTAGGCACAACTAGGATATCTTAAAAGAGCTAAATATGCCAAAAACCCAGAAATGAAGAAGCTCTCCTAGAGAGTCATTGACATCTGCAAAATGCATAATTCGTACCAAAATCTGTGGTATTTGCCCTAACCCTCGTTAGATATTGGTCTTTTTGCTGTACAGAAGTACTGACCTGATCACCAACTATCTAACGTTGTAACAGACAAAGGATGAATTTCGGTATACTCACCTACTAACCTTAACATATCATACGGTGATGGCTCTTGAAATGTTCATGCATTTTGTTTAAGTGGACAAACATACTGGTAATCATCTTGAACTGCTATTCACCAAAACTACTTAAAGAATTATATAATAGTGTGAAAACAGTTTGATTATGTTGATATGATCTTCTTGCACGTGTTACTCACAAAAAGAAGTATTGTAAATAGTTTACTTGCTTTCTTAAAAATAAAAAACATAAAAAAATAGAAAACCTCAAAAAAAAAAATACAAAAATAATTTCTTTTAAAATGTCTCCCATTTTAAACTGATAAAGTTGTTGTTTTTACATACTGAGATAAAATATTGGTTTATCTTTAATGTTAAAAAGACTAATAGTTTTTCGAGATACTTGCTTGTGTTTCTAAACAGATTGATGCAGTTATCAAAATGAAGTGCAGAACTCAAGTAAAGTGCAGATTGAGGTTGAAGTGAAGAATGATTGAAGATGCATGGTAGGATCCTTCTACTACATTGTAGAAAGAGAGTTGGAAAAGTTTGAAGATATGTGCTTAACAAGAGAATGCTAGTTCACGGATCTACAACGAATGAAAGTTTTGGAGATTGGAAGCATCAGCTAAGGGGGAGTCTGTTGATGTCAGAATCTGTGTGTAGCTGACGCTATCCAAAGACCAAAAGATTGCAAGATGTTTGAAGACAAAGCTACACTATGAAGCTATTGTCAAGGGGGAGTTTGTTGGTGCATATTTTGTGACAACAGCTAAATAGTTAATAGTTTAGTCTTTGGATATTTTGTATTGGGCTTAGCATTTGTGTTTAGCTTATTTAGAGTTGTAATGGGCTTGGAGAATGGCCTAGCCCAGTCCAAAGCCCAGTGTGCAAGCATGTGGTATATAAACATGTCTTGCATTAGGGTTTTGGCTAATGCTTGGAGTGAGGGTCAGAGAGTTTCAGTAACACAGAGAGTGGCTATGAGACTGAGTGAGAAATATACAGAGAGAGGCTGAGAGATTTCTTGTGTGTCTTGAATTGATTGTAAACATTCGTGTTGGATAATCAATAGAAGACTGATTGAAAGTATTTGTTCGTGTTCTTCATCTATATTCTTGTTTCTGTGTTCGTTTGATCCATCAAGGGGATTCCACACCCTTGGTTGATTGTCAATCTCCTTCGTGAAAGAGGGACCTACAACTATGCTAGTATTATTCAAACTCGTATGCTCACATTTACTTAATTGTATTGACTTGTATTTTAACGTATGTAACAGGTTGAGGATTTAGCTTGGATTGCTTTGGAGTAGTTTTATTTAGTATTTTGCTTATCTTGTTTAGAACGGTTGTAATAAAAATCTAGGGGAAATCGAACCATGTTGTTTTTATGAGAAAATCATAATTTCTGTAATGGCTGTTTGAAATATTATGTTTAATAGTATGGGATGTTAAACGTTAAGTAATGTTGTTGGATAATTGTTACGGATTCTCGTGAGACAATCTGGTCGCCTAGTGCCACTAACCACTAACCCTGATGTTTCCGCCATCGGTTGGGGTGTGACATCCATGGTGCTAAAAACCATGGATTTGGTATCCTGAAAGTTAAAGAAATGTTTTGGACATAAGAATTTTCGATTTTGAGTTGAAAATGGACATGAATTAATGGGAATATTCAACCAACGACACTAGAGTATTCATCTTGCGACAGTCCCTTGCAGCCGATGATTCTTGACGGATATGGATGGGAAAGGGGCATTGATCACAAGGTCTACAAATGATTGGTGGCACGTGGTGCCAGCGACAGTCAGTAATGTCGATGCCTATAATGTGGTGACATTGCCTAGCGAGTTTGCAGACGACACTGTGATGGTGTGAAATTCCAGAAGCAAGTTAGGCGACAATGATAGTGAAACTATGCTATGTGTAACTCCCCAAACCTGTATATTTGTTAAATGTGGCATATACTAGTTCCCTTGCATGAAGAAATAAACATGGTCAGTTAACATAGTTAGAATGCACTTCTTTTAAATAAAAGAATGAAAGTTTAGATAAAAAAGTAAGACATCAAATAATGAGAGGGGTTATGTGCAATATTCATTTTAACAAAAAAAGAATGATCAATATATGGTGGAGGGGAAAATCATGACACACATAAGTGTGTGCAGGTGTGTTCTTGTGTGAATCAACAAGAGAAGGACAAGAGAAATAAGTGAGATAAGTGTTTATCACATTCTAAGCATCATGTAACTACCTATGTCATCTTTTGAACCTTCTTGGTTGGAATTTTTGGTGGGCTTTGATGAATTAATCCTAATGGGGTAAATCGGTAGTATTAAATGGTTGAATTCATGTTTAGATGCATGTCATTGATGATTTAAACATCTCAATTAAAGATTTTATTTAGGATTCATGTTTAAAAAATTTGGGGATTTTGATTAAATATGATTTATTATAAATTGTCAGTGTATTTGGTGTTAATTTAGATTTGCAAACTTGAATTTCACTTGATATGATGAACAAATCATAAAGAAATAGGTTATAAATATGAATGATTGGCATTGAATAAATTAAGGGATTAAAATCGTGCATTAATGTTTATGCCCACGAGATGCGTAAATGAATAAAATTATGGGAACTTGAATATGTTGTTTGAAAGAGGATAAGTTAGTGGGCATATAACCCAATTTTATGAATTGTGTTGTAGTGTTTGATTATAGTGTCATGAAATAGTTTGGTATGTCAATAATGGGATAAGCACCGAAACGGGTCAGTAAAGTGAATGGGTTAGATCACAACGAAAAGTTATATACATTGGTTAATTGGTGAATTAAAAGTAAGATGTTTTGAATTTACGGTGAAAATGACTCATATGTTTTGTTAAACACAAATGTGTGATAATAGGGCAGACAGGTGGGGGTGAACCCAATTACTAGAAGAATTGTAAAATGATAAAGAACATATATAATGAGATAGGTTGAATAATACTTGGGAATTTAAGGGGGATGAACTACCCGTTATGTGTTCTCGTGGTTTGCGAGTTTGACTTGCTGTTAGAGTAGGTATGACATGGATTGGAAGAGAATCGGTCAAACATATGGAATACACGATAACACTCCTACGTGCAAAGGTAAGTGACTTAAGAACTACCATTTCGATTGGTATATTAATATTTGTATTTGTATATATATATATATATTTGTGTAAATGCGGGATGGTAAAGAATAATGGATGGGTAAATTATAGTATGATAAAGTTATTTGGATGCTAATTAGTGAGCATGAATGGTTTACTATGCGATACTGTAAGTAGTTGGGATAATTGGGTAAAAAATGATGTAAATTGACCTTTAAGATGGTTAACATGAGAGTAATGTTAACACATACTGAATGGGAATGGTGGGAATGATTACAAGTCCTTGTAATGTATTTTAAAAACCTTATTTATTGCGTCCCTGCCAGATCTGCTCCTGATTTGCGTTGTAGGTGGCGCAACTTGCGCCCCATCTGTGATTTTCCTCTGAAACGCCCCCAAATAATGGATATTTGTACATAGGGTTCATGTGGGATAAAACTGGGACCTAAGACCTTGCTTAGGTGCGTATTAGATTGAAATGCATAGTTATGCAAGACCTTATACGTGATAAACCATTGGTAAGTAGGGTTGTCTCACGTTAATTGATTGTGGAATTAGAACAATATGTATATATATTCGTGTATTTATGAATTAATATGTATGTAAAGGTAGGCCATTATGTATGGATTTTTAATGTTGTTAACCATATTGTTTTGAATATAGTAACTTACTTAGCTAAAAAACAGTTATGTGGTGTTTGCATGTTATTCAAGTCCTCCTTATGAAGCGAGGAATGGTTGAAGATCAAGTCAGGACACTGATAGTACAAGAGCGTGGTCTCGTAGTCATCCAATGACGTGTTTCAATGCATGTAATTAATTGGGGTAAAAGGTGTAACACCCAAAATATTTTTGTAAACGGTTTCTAAGTATATTAATTAGTTTATATTGAAAGAAATTTTATTGTTCGCATTTCCACTGCATGTTTTCTATCCAATTAGTTTAGGGAACTACACTTTGTGACCTTGTCACCGATGACAGTGGCGTGTTGACATCGCCGATAACACTGTGCCCAACGACATTGTTCAGTGATAATGTTAGAAAATGAAAAATTTTCGAATGTTAACTTTTATGCAAATCATGTGACGTTAGTTGCAGCCTAAACATCCTAGCACAATGTAGTTAACCGTAGCCAAGTGAGTCTCTAGATCCCTCTCACATACTTTTTTGAGGTGCTTATTAATGTTTTCAAAACAAAGTGTTATGTTTCTAAAATGCAATAGAATATGATAAAGTTTGTGAAAGTAGGTGTAACATGATAATTAAAGTGATAAGTATTGTAGTATAAAGTGTGCACAATATGCATATAGCATGGTAAAGGCTAAATGAGACTTGTTGCATCTAAAGTCAACGACGATGTCTAAAGTTAACATCGAAGTCTCAACGACATCTAAAGTTAATGACGGGGTCACAAATGGGAACATACCCTTCGCTAGTCGTTACAATACGCTGGGAATATACACTTTACTTGGAACATAAAACAATAGCATAAAATATCTAAAACCTCTAATGATGCAATAACAATGGTTGTGTTGAGGTCCGCCCTTGTTCAATGTCAAGATCCTAACTTTTTCATTCGAAATGCTTTATAATTGATCCATGAGATCATTACAAGCTTCAAAACTCAATAACAAGTAAACTTTAACGTGATTCTCACCTTCTATTTTGGAAAAGCCCTTGAATCGGCTTCTAAGCTTCAAACCCGGATGATATATCATGAATTCATGAAAAACAGGTTGCCTTCGTTTCTATATGGAGAAACCAACTAGATTACTTGAATCCTCAAGGTGAAATACACAACCTGTGTAGTTTAGGTTTTCATAAGCTTTTTCTCTCATTTTGCCTCTCATGGGCCTTTCCATAATATTTTCCCAAGCAGGGGCTTTCATTATTGCTCAATCCCCTTTTATCCACAATTTAAGCTTTTGTTCACACCTATTTTTAAAGCATGCATCGAGTTTGCCAATTATTACAATTCGGAGTGTTACAAGGGAATGAATGATGCAAGTTTCAAGAGGGAGCGATGACGGGACGATATTTATAGGGTGGTACAAATGATCTAATGGATGGCTTGGAGGAGATCAGATAAGAATTAGTAGTTTATCATTATTAGTATTTAAAGTTTTGATATCTTTAATATTCAAGTTTATCTATTAGTTTGAATTTGTTTAGCATTTGAATAGGATTACAATGGCTAGTAAATAACGTACCATAATTAACAATATAATCAAATTACCAAAGTATATGAATTTAGATTATATTACAACTAGGTTAGAACCCCGTGTATTACACGGGTTGAATAAATACAAATTTATATACAAAGTAATAAAAACTTTTATCTTAAAAAAACCCATGTTTTGCACTGCATGGATCGAATAAACCCGTGTATATGTTGAATAAATATAAATAATCAATTAACAAATATAATCTTTAAGATAGTTATTTTCAATTAAACTTTGATGTACTATTACCTGTTAAAATATGAGAGGATTAAAACGTATTAGAACCCTATTTTAATCACAAAAATAATAATACAATCTTACTTAAAATATGATAGGATTAATATGTTTTGGAATCTTATTTTAGTTACATACATAATGTAAAAATTTTATGTTAGAGACTAAAAATGTCTAACAAATTGTAATACAAACATATTTGTATATTGGACGATGATAAGTAGACATTTATACAAATATATTAATTTATATTTATACATTATTATATGTAGTAATATAGATATTAGATTGGAATCCTATATTATAATAAAATTAGATTGAAGTTAGAATAATTTCAAAAACTTTTGTTTAATGTTAAATTCGTTAAGTTTTGTTTTAAAATTTTGTAAAGTATTAAAGACTTCTTAGGATGAGTGTACGAATTCATAATGTAAAAATAAAAGATTGGATAAATATAAATGAAAAATAAAAGAGTAATAGATAAAATGATAATATTCATGTGATTAAAATAATATGTAGGGGTCATTATCTCTAAGCTTTTTGATAACTTTTTATTTTAATCTTATTAACAAACATTATCTACATCTATTAATTTAGGCGGGAAAACACAAATGAGATCACCTTACAAAACATCATGTATCACAAATTGATTTACTTTATTATATGTATAGATACTAATGTGGCCACAAAGAGTGCAGATCCTAGTGTGAGCATGCGGATTGCATTTTCAGTTACATTCATATTTTCTTTTTATAGAAGGTAATTTTTTTGAGTGTTCATATAGAATTCCCATGATCTTTTAATACAAGTGGTAGTCTGCATGTCAACAAGAAATTATATTAAAATGATCATGACCTAATCATCCGTTCGTCATTCAACTCCTCTTTTCTAAAAGAAAAGATCTCATTGGTTTAGTTGAAATATTCTATTTGAATCGGCACTAATCAACATTTGATTGATTGCTCTATAATCATATAAATTCCAACCCTAAGCAGTCCAAACCGCAGATCAATATCATTCACAGCAATGGCTGCCACCGACGATCATAAGCAGCTTCATGTGGCTATGTTCCCGTGGCTCGCTTTTGGTCACATCATCCCTTTCCTTGAACTCTCCAAATTCATAGCCCAAAAGGGTCACAAAGTCTCGTTTCTTTCGACCACTAGAAACATGCAACGTCTCCCCACCCTCCCTTCCCACCTCTCCCCACTCATAAATCTTGTTAAACTTACTCTTCCGCATGTTCAAGAGCTGCCCCATAATGCAGAAGCCACCATGGACCTCCGCACTGGTGAAACTCATGAGCACCTCAAGAAAGCTTTCGACGGTCTTCAGCCGGAGGTCACTCGGTTTCTTGAGGAAGAGTCACCAGACTGGATTATTTATGATTTTGCTCCCTACTGGCTGCCGTGTATTGCGGCTGGCCTTGGAATATCGAAAGCCTTCTTATCGATGCCAAACGCATGGTTCACGCTTTTAGGGGACCGTCGCTGGACTTGATAAATAATACTGATGATCGAACAACGGCTGAGGATTTCATGACACCGCCCAAGTGGGTTACCTTCCCGAGCAAACTAAGCATGAGGCTAAATGGATGGTGGACAGGCTTTCTGTGAATGCTTCTGGTGTTTCAGATGTGTATCGTTCGGGGATGGTTTTGAAGGGATCTGATTGTTTATTTATAAGACATAGCTATGAGTTCGAACCCCAGTGGCTAACCCTTTTGGAGGAGCTACATCACATACCAGGGGTGCCCGTGGGATTAATGCCACCCGAAACACCACCAACGTTGGCTATGACAACGTTGGCGATGAGACGTGGGTGACAATTAAGAAGTGGCTCGATGGTCAACAAAAAGGTCATGTGGTGTACGTGACACTAGGAAGTGAGGTTATGCTGAGCAAAAGCGAGCAGGCTGAGTTAGCTTTGGGCCTCGAGCTCTCCGGATTGCCATTCTTTTGGGCTCTTAGAAAGCCGGTAGGTTCCACTGAGTTAAGCTTGCCAGATGGGTTCTTGGAACGAACTCGTGACCGAGGGGTGGTGTGGATAAGTTGGTGATGCGGGCCCAAGTGTGGAGGAGCGGGCCATGTTATATTTGGAGGCCCAAGATCGCGTGACAAATGGGGCTTCACTAAAATGACTTTAACTTGGGCTACGGGGGTCCGTTTTGGGCGTGCGACCAGTCAAAACGATCGTGAGGAAAAATCCCATTTTGCTGCAAACGGCCTTTGGCGGTTTGGGTGGACGTTCGGGCCCAAAAAAGGCTTATTTCTATGAGTATTTTTCATTTTTATGTTTTTTTGGGCTTTTTGCTAACTTTTGTTTTGTTTTAGTTTTTGGCCCGAGTGTATTTTGGGGCCCGTTTCGAATTTATAACTCTATTTATATGATGGTTATGAGGTGATAATGAGCAGATTTCAGTTTTGAAAAAAAAAAACAGTTTTTCACTTCAAATTCCGTGCCTTTTGGGTTGAATTTTGGGGTTGGGACAAGTTCATCACGGGTATTCGTAGAATCAACGTGATTGATCTTACTTATCGTTTCTACTCTACATCAGTTGGGCACCTCAGTTACAAATACTAAGCCATGAGTTGGTGGGTGGTTTCTTGACTCACTGTGGTTGGGGTTCAATTGTGGAAGGGCTACTGTTCGGTCACCCTCTAATAATGCTACAGTTTGTGGTGGAGCAAGGTTTGAATGCTCGAATATTGGTGGACAAACAGGTGGGAATCGAGATACCAAGAAATGAGGAAGATGGCTCCTTCACCAAGGAGTCGGTGGCCAGGTCAGTGAGGTCAGTTGTAGTCGAGGATGTAGGGAAGATCTACAAGGCGAATGCGATGAAGTTGAGTCAAATATTTGGAGACACTGAGCTGGAACAAAACTATATTAACAACTTCATAGACTATTTGGAAAAGAAGAGGCGTGTGATTAGTATGTGAGTTGTTGGGTTTGTTTACATGATCAAATGTTGTTTGTGAATAACTGAAGTATGTTCTTGTGCATGTAAGAAATCACTGTTTGATATGTTGATTGTTGAATCACCATATGTTTTTGTGGATCCATGTTTTTCTCATTTAGATCTTTATCCATCTTTGTGACTTCCTCTGGTTTTGTTATTGCAACTAGGCCTGTAAATGAACTGAACGAACACGAACAAAGGCATGTTCGTGTTCGTTCATTTAACTTTAACCGAGCATGAACACGAACACGATATCGAACATATTTTTTTGTTCGTGTTCGTTCATTAAGAAATCAGGCATGTTCGTGTTCGTTTATGTTCGTTCGTTTAAAGCCTAAACGAACATAAACGAACACAAACGAACATAAACGTGAAAAAATTAACCAACCATATTTGAAAAAACATAAACAAAAATAAACGAACACAAATAAACGCAATTGAACAAATATAAACAAACACAATTTATCATTAGTGAACACAAACAAACAAGTTTAATATATTATAGTTCATCCAAAAAACCACATCTAAATTAAGGTTCATAGATACTAAAATTAAGTAAGTGATCAGTTACGATCTAAGAAAAATTTTAGAATTTCATTTTTTATTACTATATAACTCAATTACTAATTAGTTATATTTATATTAGTAGTTAGAAAACCTAGTATTTATATAAATATAACTATTTATGTATTTACTAAATTTAAACGAACATAAACGAACGTTCACAAACATAAATGAACGAACATATACGAACGTTCACGAACATAAATGAACGAACACAAGGTGTGATCATGTTTGTTCATTTAATTAAACGAACAAATTTTTTGTTCGTGTTCGTTCGTTTATAAAATAAACGAACATAAACGAACTTCCCGCCGAACAAGTTCACGAATAGTTCATGAACGTTCGGTTCGTATACATGCCTAATTGCAAGTCATGTTTATAATACTTTTGATTACTCCCAACATTAAATTTGAAATCTTGTTAAATGAACACAAATAATATATGAACTCAAACAGACCATGAAAAATCAAACAAAATTCAATAATTTGATTTACACTTGGCACTACTCCCCCACCACACAAGATAGGATCAAATCCAGGTTGGAGAACCCCAAGATGAGGGTAGGAGAAAGTCCTTGGAGGATTTCTTGAGAAGTGTGGGAGGTGATGGAGCTAGAGCACCACCTAAACTGGTACAGGTTCATTTGGGTTCATATTGGTTGGGATAAGATGACAGTAATTGGTTCATACTCTGTATTACAGTTAAATTATATGGATAAATTCTCTAAATAGATTAGTCATTAGTTGATACCCACTCATCACTCAAACACGTTTGTTAGAATATATTAAGATTTAATTCTTTTAATATAACAATTTGCTACGGTAAATTATTATATCTATTGTTTATAAACTAACATAATTTTTTGATGAAAGAATTTTGTATAACTATAGTTTAAAAAAAAGTTTTATCACAATTATATCTTCATAATAACATGAGAAGATAGTTTTGAGATCATTATTGGCGTTTGTAACAAATTTATAAAAAACTGTTAAAATTGCAACTGAAGTAAATACATGCAAAGATTTTAAACTCTTCAAAAATCCCTAAAAAATCAAAAGCATTTAACTTAAATGATACAAGTATTTAAAAGATACGTGTTCGGATTCCAGTTCTTTTCTTGAAAAACTAAAATTATTTTGGTTTACGTGTTTTATTAATTTATTTATACACAATCATTATTAAGATAATACAAAATTGTTCAAAACAGCCCAGTAGGTGAAGTTTTTAAAATTGTTTAATGTCATTTAAAAAAGAGAAGTCATTTAAAATTGTTACAAAATCACTAAAAACGAGGGGTAAATATAATACAAGCAAGTAGGGCCAGGTCCCACACCCGTTCTACTTAAAAAAAATATTAGGATAGACATGCTAATTTTTTTTATAGTAGCAAATTTAAATCACTCACAATTCAGGAGAAAAACTAATAAATTTAGAAAAAACTCACTTGTTGGTAGAGGTGCACAAAAAATATGCCCAGAACCAGTTTTTTAATGCCCGGGTATCCTATACCCGAAACCGGAACAGACCCTACCCGTAGGGTATAGATAGAGCATACGTTTCGATCTCAATACCTGGAACCGGAACCGATCATACTCGATTAATACCCGAAACCGGACAAGAACCGGAACCGAAACCGATTATACCCGGCTATACCCGATACATGATTCTCATATCGTTCTTTTAAATTTATGTTAGTGCATTTTTTTTTGTTTTCTTACATTATACAATGCATATTTAATAATAATAAACAAAAATACGAGAAAACAGGGTAATAAAAACGCAATAGAGTATTAAAAATTCGAATATATAGAGTTAAAAATATTGGAAATAAGGGGGAATTTTAATACTCGGTTTCTTAAGAACTGGAACCGAATGCTACCCAGAACCGACACATAACCGGAACTGAAACCGAACTGGTTATAACAATAACCGGTTCCAACCATTAAAATGAGAAACCGAAACCAGTTCCATAACCTGAACCGATTATTAAAAATACCCGGTTTGTGCACCTCTACTTGTGGGAATTAAACTCAGGGCCTAATGGTCCCTTAAGCCTTATACCAACCTCTAAGATGTCACTAGAAAATAATAATGCTGAATTAAACATATTAATAAAAGTGGCATTGATTTTTTACATTTGTTCAAGTTGGAGATTCAAAACAAGCAATTATAGTATGACATATAAGTAGAAACGACACCTTCACAACATACACATTCTCTGAAAATCGGGCACCTTCATAGCTCCTACTTAGATAAGTCGGCACCTTCATAATCAACACTCTGATAAGTTGGCAACTTTATAGCTGACGACTCCTACATACCCCACACTCCGATATTTACACTCCGATATTTAGCACCTCCATAGCTCACACGTACTTCAATATTCCGGAACCTTCATAACTCACTCCCAAAGCCACCAACACTCCGATAATCCGACACTTTCAAAGGCCCCACACATAAAAAAAATCAATGCATGTTTCAACACATGTAAAAGCTTTATATTTTGTATATAACTAAATAATCGAATATTACTTAAAATTAAGTTTAAAAATAAGAAATTAAAAGTAAAATCTAAATTACTTTTACACGTCCATGATTTCCTCAATTCGGTCCCTATATTTTTCCATTTTCTTGACGAGTTTGTCGACATGTACCAGTGTTGCCTTCAATTTTCCCTTGGTATATGCCTTTGACTTCGTATTGCCGATTGGACGAGGCAATTCTTGAAATTCGTCATCGAGATTGATCCCAAAATCGCCAATCACGCGGGAATGTCATTATTCTCAAGTATGACGCCAGTTGTTGGTGCCTCAGAAGCTGATATACTATAGTCGCTGGAAGTCGATGTCTTAATCTTTTTGTTGGAATAAAACTAGTTCGTGCCATTTTGGCTCTTTTTTTTTACAACCGGGTTGTACCAGTTTTATTTCATTACTTTAGCTGAACATTTATTTAATTTAATTTATTGGTATAACTATTTACCAGCCTAAGGGTGGAGGGAGTGCCTTTGAAGAAGTGGAGCGGGGATCCAGGTTGCCGATCGGGTAGGTGTACCGGGTGTTTGAGCGGTGAGCGAGGATGGGTGTAGGCGGTGAGAAGTCACCGAATGGTGAAGAAGAGAGAGAGGGTTAATGGTGAACCCCACCCTCATTCAACCAATCACAAATTTATCTTTTAAAAAATTGTTTACTACTTTCCATGTGTTTGAGCACTCCTAGTGTTTGAGTGTAAAATAGAAGTAGAGTGGGGAGTTGACATAACATGGAATTACTGGCTACAATTTTTTTTACCACTCTCCATTTCAGGAGCACTCCTTCCACCCTAAATTGATTTCCAACCAAGAATTTTGTACTTCATCTAGCAAAAAATGATACTTCAACACGTATCTCGTGGAAGCCTGCCTAAAAGTATTGTTGACTCACCCATCAACGCAACTTATGTTTTCAGCTCCCTGTATACTTAGTTGCATACTCAAGTCAACAACTGTAACAACTCGAAAATTCGTTGTCATCTTTTCATTTGTCTTTCTGATGTACCTATCTTTTGTAACCCCGAGATTCGGTTGATAATAAAGTTTATGTTAATTAACAACTATGCTATTGTACGTTATTATCGCATCTAATTGCTTATTAAATCTCATCGCTAATCTCATCGCATCGCAAATCGCAATTATTTATTTGGTTTTATATTATTTATGTGTTATGTGTGTTTATGATTATGATTACGCTCGCTATTGCATCGCCCTCGCACTCTCGAATCGTTAAATCACACTATTATACCAAGTATAACGCTTAACGCTTAATATAACTAACTAATACGAACCGAATGACCAAACGAACTCTTAACACGAAATAAACGAAGAAAACCCAATATTTGGGTCAAGTTCGCTCGAACTTGGTGATACCAAGTTCGGCCGAACTTGACTGGCCAAACATCCTTCTTTGTTTTAGGCAAGTTCGCTCGAACTTGTGCACGGCCGAACTTAACTCATCCCCTTTGAAAACTCTATAAGTTCGCGCGAACTTGTACAAGTTCGGCCGAACTTGGCTCCACCAGCTCACCTTTTTGCTTTCTCCTATAAATACCAAGCTCTGTTCTCTCATTTGAACTTGCTGCAAATTCGCACAGAGCTCTCAAAACCCGAAACCTTCGTGTTCTAAGTAAGAATCAACCTGATTTCAACCGCAATGATGTTCCACAACGTTTTACAAACGTTTACAACGATTTTGGCACAAGGCATAGCCTTCGTTTTCATCAAAACTCATTCTTTTACGAAAATCTTCATCTTTTTCTTCTAAAACTTCTGTTTTAAGCTTAGATCTACACAATATGAGTTCGTTTGGTGTTAGGAGAGGCTTCCCAAACACGAGATCTGCAAGATCTCGGCTTGTAAGTTATAGATCTGAAAAAAGCCTTTGATAAACATTGATTTCTACACAAGATACAGACTTTTGGTGATGTTTTGTTCATTTTCTGATATGAAACGAAGCATCTATCATTCAAGATCTCAGATCTGGAAGCACAAGGACGTTTATGTTGGTTTACACAAGCCGGACTAATCCGAACGAACCCCGAGTTTGCCCGGATTAGCCCACGCTTTTGTAAAACGGCTAAAACCGCTCTAAAAGACCTCTCCGACCTAAGTTTGTTCAGTAGCACAGGGTTGGAGGGATGAACAAACGACGCGAAAACGCAAGATTTTTGACCCGAAAACATCAAGTTTGCTCAAGAATCACCAACTCTCCAGGTCAAGTTTGACCGAACTTGCACCCAAATGGGGCAAGTTCGACCGAACTTGCGCTATTGTCACGATATCCTTCACAAGTTCGACCGAACTTGTCTAGTTTCTTAGGAAACTATGCAAGTTCGCCCGAGCTTGTCTTCTCAGTGAGGTTTACTCACAAGTTCGCCCGAACTTGACAAGTTTCTCAAAGAAACTCATCAAGTTCGACCGAACTTGACTCCAAACCCACCAAAACCATACAAGTTTGCTCGAACTTCTGTGTTTACACACAAGTTCGCCCGAACTTGGCTACTGCCCAACCAAGACTTAACCGTTTCAGCTTTTCGGAGACTGATGCATTTCCGTTCGCGTATGCAGGCTGATCCGGTGCTCTTCTCGATTCTCCTCAGATCCCGAACTCTTACCTAAACGCACCCACGGTGAGTATACTTGACCCATTTTCGCTTTAACGCACTTTTTGGGTGTTACATACGTTCCTATATCAAAATCACTTCACAAATCAATCTACTTTTCACACGCGAATAATCTGATTATATATGCTCAATACGTGATGCTAGAAACATGTGACTAGGACTTATTTTCGTTAACTTGCCTCCTTAGCTAGTATGGTACTATAGTGTGACTTACACCCGACAGGGTCTAGTTAAGATGGACGCGCAAGCCTTCTCACGGTAGTTAGCATGAGAAATGAGCCTAGGTTAATCTGTGTGAAATGTTTCGGTGTATCATGATATGTAGTTAGGTTATCTCGCGAACGGTTTCTTTATTATGCTAGTATTACAAAACTCGTATGCTCACCTTTACTTAATTGTATTGCTTGTATTTTAACGTATGTAACAGGTTGAGGATTATAGCTATGGATGCTTGGATGTTGCATGCTTAGCGTAGTTTAGTTTTGTCCTTATTTTGTTTAGTTTCCAAGTGTAATAGATCTAGGGGATATCGAACCTTGTTGTTGTTTTTTGTGGGAGAACTTAGATTCTGTAATGATTGTTTAAAATGTTATGTTAATGGTATGGGACGTTAATGTTTGAATGATATTGTTAAATGATTGTTATGGAATTCTCACGAGACAATCTGGTCGCCTAGTGCCACTACCCTGATGATTCCGCCATAGGTTGGGGTGTGACAGAGGTATCAGAGCTAATTCCTTAGGATAATAGGTAGAATTGCCATGTTTGACCCAGTAGCAGGTTTAAGTACCCGATTGACCAATCTTTGAATTAAATGCTAATCTACTTGCCATAAATGCTTAAATGTACATTTCCTAAGGTTAATACAATATACACGCTTGGAAATGCTCGTATCACACAAAACGAGTGATCAAGTCGAGAATATGTGTGAAAACCGAGAACTCTCAATACGATCATTCACTCCGCGCATCCTCTCGCACAAGATATCTTCGTTGAGTTAGGAGTGATATCCAAACCTCGACGAAAACCTCCATTTCTAACTAGGAACAAAGTTGTTAAGTTAGGGGTGAAACCGCATCTTAATAACTAATTCCGTGCTTCGATTTTCAATCCCACCAAAGTCTCGGTTATGCCGATGGTTTGGAACACGTATTAACTGGAAGGGTAAGCGTCGTTAGCCGCTTGCGGTGAGAACGTTTATCTATTAGGATAAAGCGTGGGTCCGAATGCAAAGGGTAGTCGAACCACTTTGGGTAGTCAACGTCTCAAAACCCCGGACACTCCCAATTGATTTAAGCCTGTATCGTCGATTTACGCATCATAAAGTTTATTATTATTTATGTGTTTAAAATTTTGAGAATTTTCGCTTTATCGATTTCTCGCTTTGATGATTTATCATATCATCTCGATTTATTGCATTTACGCTCCATCGAATGTATGCACAACTCGCACAGCTCTCTTAATCTAAAACGCTAAATTAATACACCAACCAAACTAATCCCTTAACTCGCTTACGCCTATGAGGATGTGTGCCTCATACGCGGAATTATCTCGCTTATCTCGCTATTATATATCACTTATATCTCGCTCATATCTCGCATCTCGTATCGCGCTACGCATTGTTACTATTAGAAGGTGAATACGTGCAAATATGTGCTTATATGCTTATGTGCTTACGTGCTTACGTGCTTATGTGCCTACGTGTTTACGTGCCTACGTGCTTATGTGTTTTTGTGCCTTGTATGAATTATAATAATAAATATTTAAACATAACTCTATTATAATCGAATCTCATCTAATCTAAATCCTTCGTGTAGATGTCTTCAATGGGATCGCACACTAGTAGGAATATCCAGCGCAGCAACGCCGACAAGCGCATTGCCACCATGGTAGCCAAGGAAATGGCTAAGGTCATCCCGCAAATCGTCTCAGAAATCCATGCTGTGAGTAGCAACTCCTCAGTCGACTCGAAAGCTGAGAATCCCAAGCCGCGTTTCAGCTTCAAGAACTTCAAGGCTTGTGCACCTCTCGCCTTCACGGGAAATGACGAACCGACTTCCATGTTTCACTGGTTCGATGCTATTGAGGTAAATTTTAGGCAAAGTGGATGCCCCGATGACCTCCGCACAATGAACGCTACCAGAGTCTTCCAGTCCCGTGCTCTTGACTGGTGGACCGCCAAAAGGAATAGGCGCGGTAATGATGAAGCCTACAGTCTATCTTGGGAGGAACTCAAGGAAGTGATGTTGAAGGAGTTTTGTCCTCCACACAAAAAGCAAAAGCTCGAGAATGAGTTTTGGGGAATCAAACAGGATGGTCCCGACAATGCTGGATTCACTGCTCGGTTTAAGATTTTGAGCATCATCTGTCCCAGCCAGGTTGATATGACTGAGAAAGCGATCAACAAGTACATCCGTGGTTTACCCGAGTGTGTCGCAAATTTTGTGAAAGTTGCTCGTACTACAACCATCAAGGAAACCTTCATGCTCGCCGCCGAGATCAATGATCAGCGAGTCCAAGATGGGTATTTCAAGAATCATGCGAAGGTTGCCAATCAAGCTATCGTCGAACCAACTGCTGCTACCGAACCACCAAGTGACCCGAAGGGAAAGCGTCAGGGACGCAAGAGAGGAAACCCGAGTAAGAACTATGCTCTCGCCGCTCCAGCAAACCCGCAGCCGCTTCAGTCAGCCACTCCGAACGCACCTCCACCTAAGCGTGCGTACACCGGTCCTCACCCACTGTGCCCTAAGTGCACTTATCATCATGTGGTGGGTGGAAACTGCTGTTTCTGCACAAACTGCAATATCTACGGCCACTTTACTGTGAGTTGGCGTACCGGCCCTCGTCAGCCAGCTCCTCAGGCTCCAGCAGCTCCAGCTTTACCCACTCCTCCTCACAATCAGCAGCAAGCTCCAAAAGCACGAGTGTGCTATGTGTGTGGCGATCCGAATCATTTCGCCAATGTCTGTCCGAATCGTCCTGTCAAGCAAGAGGAGCCAGCACCGCAGCCTCAGCAGCAGCCTCAGCCACCGCAGCAGCAGCAACCACAAGCTGCGCGTGGCCGAGCCTTCAACCTCAACCACCGCCAGGCTCAGAATGACAACAATGTTGTCAATGGTACGTTTCTCGTTAATGGTATTTATGCTTCATGTTTATTTGATAATGGTGCCGATAATTGTTTTGTATCGTTAGAATTCCAAAAATTTTAAAATGTAAGCGCGCTAAACTCCAAAGACTTTCGATGTGGAAGTCGCCATCGGAAGAACCGTTACCGTTAACTCCGTTTTGTGTGGTTGTAATCTCGATCTCAACAACCATGTCTTCTCGATCAATCTCATACCTATGCAGTTAGGTAGCTTCGATATCATAGTAGGTATGGATTTTCTTTGTGAAAACCATGCTGAAGTTGTATGCTTCGATAAAATGATTCGTTTCCCTCTCTCAAATGGTGATCAACTTCATGTATATGGTGAAACTCCCTCAAAGAAGTTGATGCTTCTGTCATGTACCCGAGCACACACATGCTTGCAAAAGCGATGTGTTGTTTTCCTCGCTCATATCGTGAACCCGGAGAAAGAAAAGAAGACTTATAAAGATGTTCCCGTTGTTTGTGAATTTCCTAAAGTCTTTCCCGATGATTTACCTGGTTTACCCCCTACTCGAGATGTTGAATTCCGTATCGATTTGATTCCAAGTGCTACTCCCGTTGCTAAAGCTCCTTATCGCCTCGCACCATCCGAAATGCGCGAGCTATCAGGCGAACTTCAAGAGCTTCTTGATAAAGGTTTCATACGCCCGAGCACTTCGCCATGGGGCGCACCCGTCCTTTTCATGAAAAAGAAGGATGGATCGTTCCGAATGCGCATCGATTATCATGAACTTAACAAACTCACGATAAAGAACCGCTATCCTCTTCCTCGTATCGACGACTTATTTGATCAGCTTCAAGGTGCTACTTGTTTTTCTAAGATCGATCTTCGTTCCGGTTATCATCAGTTACGCATGTTGGAAGAAGACGTTCCTAAAACTGCCTTTCGTACTCGCTACGGCCATTTCGAATTCGTGGTCATGCTTTTCGGTCTTACCAATGCACCTGCGGTCTTCATGGATTTGATGAAGTGTGTGTGCAAAGCTTTCTTAGATCGTTTCGTCATTGTTTTCATCGATGATATCCTTATCTATTCGAAGTCGAAAGATGAACACGCGCGTCATCTCTGTTTAGTCCTCGAACTTCTTCAAGGAAATCGCATTTATGCTAAGTTCTCTAAATGTGAATTCTGGCTCGAAGAAGTCCAATTTCTCGGCCACATCGTTAATAGTCAAGGAATTCACGTCGACCCTGCAAAGATTGAAGCCGTCAAGAGTTGGATTACACCGAGGAATGCTTCCGAAATCCGTTCATTCCTTGGATTGGCGGGTTACTACCGTCGATTCATCGCTGAGTTCTCGAAAATCGCCGTTCCGCTTACCGCTTTAACTCATAAGGACAAACCTTTTGCTTGGGAAACCAAGCAAGAGGAAGCCTTTCAAACTCTCAAGCGCATGCTATGCAACGCTCCCATTCTCGCTTTACCCGACGGAAATGACGATTTTGTCGTTTACTGCGATGCCTTGAACCTTGGTCTTGGTTGTGTTCTCATGCAACGAGACAAGGTTATTGCGTATGCGTCTCGCTAACTCAAGACCCACGAGAAGAATTACACAACCCACGATCTCGAACTCGGTGCAGTTGTTTTTGCATTAAAGATATGGCGACACTACCTTTACAGTACTAAGTGTACGGTCTTCACCGACCATAAGAGCTTACAACATATCTTTAATAAAAAAGAACTAAACATGCGACAACGTCGATGGGTTGAACTTCTCAACGATTACGATTGCGAGATACGCTACCATCCCGGCAAAGCAAACGTCGTCGCTGATGCTCTAAGTCGATGAAGCTATGTGTATTGTGTTCGTAACTCTCAAGCTTTGAATGATCTCGAAATCATGATTCACTCCGCTCAATTCGCCTGTTTTAACAAGAATACTTTAGAAGATGAAATGAAATGTGGTGCCGAAACTCAGCTCGTATCTAAGCCTAATGGTATTTACTACTATCTCGATCGTATTTGGGTTCCTACTCGTGATAATCTCCATGAATTGCTAATGACTGAAGCTCATAAATCTCGATATTCCATTCACCCCGGTGCCGACAAGATGTACCAGGACCTTCGTCCTAAGTACTGGTGGCCGGGCATGAAGAAGGATATCGTCGTGTACGTCTCAAAGTGCTTGACTTGTTCGAAAGTTAAAGCCGAGCATCAAAGGCCCTCTGGTTTAGTCGAACAACCCGAAATCCCGATGTGCAAGTGGGAGAGTATAGCTATGGACTTTATTACCAGCTCCCGCGTACTTCATCCGGTCACGATAGCATTTGGGTTATCGTTGATCGTCTTACTAAATTCTGCACACTTTATTGCTATACGAGAAGACTTTAAGGTCGAACGGTTAGCCCGAATCTATACTGACGAAGTTATATGTCGACACGGGACGCTTTGTGACCTCATCTCTGACCGAGACGGTCGCTTTACCTCGCGTCTCTGGGAGACTTTTCAATCCGCTCTCGGTACTACGCTTAATCTAAGTAGCGCTTTTCCAACCGACGGTCAGACTGAGCGCACGATCCGCACCCTCGAAGACATGCTTCGTGCGTGCATCATAGATTTTGATGGTAATTGGGATACGCATTTACCTTTAATCGAATTTTCGTACAATAATAGTTATCATACCAGCATTCAAATGGCTCCTTTTGAAGCACTGTATGGAAGAAAATGTCGATTGCCTATTGCATGGCACGAGATCGGAGAAGCACAAATCACCGGTCCTGAGCAAATTCAAGAAACGACGGACAAGATCCTCCAGATCAGAGACAATCTCTTGAAAGCTCGGAGTTGTCAAAAGAGTTACGCCGATAAACGACGTAAGCCCCTACAGTTCGAAGTGGGAGATCACGTTCTCCAAAAGGTTGCACCTTGGAAGGGAGTGGTCCGCTTCGGGAAAAAAGGAAAGCTAGCGCCTCGATACGTTGGACCCTTTAAGATCCTGGAAAGGATCGGTAAAGTAGCATATCGTCTCGAATTGCCGGCGAAACTTAATAATGTACATCCGACTTTCCACGTGTCTAACCTTAAAAAGTGCCTAGCCGAAGAAAATCTGCATGTCCCTCTCGAAGATCTGCAAATCAACGAGACTCTCCATTTCGTGGAAAAGCCTGTGGAAATCATGGACCGAGAGACTAAGAAACTACGACGCTCTCGCATCCCTATCGTGAAAGTCCGATGGGAGGGCAAATGCGGCGCCGAGTTTAGGAGTTGGAAAGTGACATGAAGGCCAAGTACCCGATTCTATTTGTTACAGCTACTACTTGAATTTCGGGACAAAATTCCCTAAAGTAGGGGAGACTGTAACAACTCGAAAATTCGTTGTCATCTTTTCATTTGTCTTTCCCATGTACCTATCTTTTGTAATCCCGAGATTCGGTTGATAATAAAGTTTATGTTAATTAACAACTATGGTATTGTACGTTATTATCGCATCTAATCGCTTATTAAATCTCATCGCTAATCTCATCGCATCGCAAATCGCAATTATTTATGTGGTTTTATATTATTTATGTGTTATGTGTGTTTATGATTATGATTACGCTCGCTATCGCATCGCCCTCGCACTCTTGAATCGCTAAATCGCACTATTATACCAAATATAATGCTTAACACTTAATATAACTAACTAATACGAATCGAATGACCAAACGAACTCTTAACGCGAAATAAACGAAGAAAACCCAATATTTGGGTCAAGTTCGCTCGAACTTGGTGATACCAAGTTCGGCCGAACTTGACTGGCCAAACATCCTTCTTTGTTTTACGCAAGTTCGCTCGAACTTGTGCACATATGCACAAGTTCGGCCGAACTTAACTCATCCCCTTTGAAAACTCTACAAGTTCGCGCGAACTTGTACAATTTTGTACAAGTTTGGCCGAACTTGGCTCCACCAGCTCACCTTTTTGCTTTCTCCTATATATACCAAGCTCTGTTCTCTCATTTGAACTTGCTGCAAGTTCGCCTAGAGCTCTCAAAACCCGAAACCTTCATGTTCTAAGTAAGAATCAGCCCGATTTCAACTGCAATGATGTTCAACACGTTTTACAAACGTTTACAATGATTTTGGCATAAGGCATAGCCTTCGTTTTCATCAAAACTCATTCTTGTACGAAAATCTTCATCTTTTTCTTCTAAAACTTCTGTTTTAAGCTTAGATCTACACAATACGAGTTCGTTTGGTGTTAGCAGAGGCTTCCCAAACACGAGTCTGCAAGATCTCGGCTTGTAAGTTATAGATCTGAGAAAAGCCTTTGATAAACATTGATTTCTACACAAGATACGGACTTTTGATGATGTTTTGTTCATTTTCTGATATGAAACGAAGCATCTATCATTCAAGGTCCCAGATCTGGAAGCACAAGGACGTTTATGTTGGTTTACACAAGCCGGACTAATCCGAACGAACCCCGAGTTCGCCCGGATTAGCCCACGCTTTTGTAAAATGGCTAAAACCGCTCTAAAAGACCTCTCCGACCTAAGTTTGTTCAGTAGCACAGGGTTGGAGGGATGAACACTCGATCCTCAGCAAACGACGCGAAAACGCAAGATTTTGGACCCGAAAACATCAAGTTCGCTCAAGAATCACCAACTCTCCAGGTCAAGTTTGACCGAACTTGCACCCAAATGGGGCAAGTTCGACCGAACTTGCACTATTGTCACGATATCCTTCACAAGTTCGACCGAACTTGTCTAGTTTCTTAGGAAACTATGCAAGTTCACCCGAACTTGTCTTCTCAGTGAGGTTTACTCACAAGTTCGCCCGAACTTGACAAGTTTCTCAAAGAAACTCATCAAGTTCGACCGAACTTGACTCCAAACCCACCAAAACCATACAAGTTCGCTCGAACTTGTGTGTTTACACACAAGTTCGCCCGAACTTGGCTACTGCCCAACCAAGACTTAACCGTTTCAGCTTTTCGGAGACTGATGCACTTCCGTTCGCGTATGCAGGCTGATCCGGTGCTCTTCTCGATTCTCCTCAGATCCCGAACTCTTACCTAAACGCACCCACGGTGAGTATACTTGACCCATTTTCGCTTTAACGCACTTTTTGGGTGTTACATACGTTCCTATATCAAAATCACTTCACAAATCAATCTACTTATCACACGCGAATAATCTGATTATATGCTCAATACGTGATGCTAGAAACATGTGACTAGGACTTATTTTCGTTAACTTGCATCCTTAGCTAGTATGGTACTATAGTGTGGCTTACACCCGATGGGGTCTAGTTAGAATGGACGCGCAAGCCTTCTGACGGTAGTTAGCATGAGAAATGAGCCTATGTTAATCTGTGTGAAATGTTTTGGTGTATCATGATATGTAGTTAGGTTATCTCGCAAACGGTTTCTTTATTATGCTAGTATTACAAAACTCGTATGTTCACCTTTACTTAATTGTATTGACTTGTATTTTAACGTATGTAACAGGTTAAGGATTTTAGCTATGGATGCTTGGATGTTGCATGCTTAGCGTAGTTTATTTTGTCCTTATTTTGTTTAGTTTCTAAGTGTAATAAATCTAGGGGATATCGAACCTTGTTGGTTTTTTTTTGTGGGAGAACTTAGATTCTGTAATGATTGTTTAAAATGTTATGTTAATGGTATGGGACGTTAATGTTTGAATGATATTGTTAAATGATCGTTATGGAATTCTCACGAGATAATCTGATCGCCTAGTGCCACTACCCTGATGATTCCGCCATTGGTTGGGGTGTGACAACAACTACTATATGGACTCTAAGGTAAGTACTCACATTCAATTCAACCAAGTTAATTTACTGTCCGTCTTGAGAATGGTACTTTACTTCCTGTTAATTACACCACTACGACAAAAATGGGCTACAACCACAATTTCGGAAAATCCGCCCTACCACACATTTTCATAAAATATGGTTGTCTTATACAACATCTTAGTCTTGAATCAAATGGCTCGATTGACTATTGACAATTATGTGATTGTGAATTCGGATCCATTTGGTTTCCGTGTCAAAGATCTTTTTTATGGGAGCTCTTCTCCAACAGTGACAACATATGCAATCTTTATCCTGTTTTACCTTCCTTGTCATCTACACTAGCTATCTCCTTTCCAGTAGTGTCATCTGACATTTGGACAACACCTAGGTCACCCGCACGTGTCTACCTTCAATTTATTAACTACTCACAAATTTATTTCACGTTCAACATCGTCCCAAATTGTCATGCATATCAGTTTGGTTTAAGCCGGGTCTTTAATTTTTAAGTTGAAAATGCATAGTTGATGGCATTGTCAAGTTGTGCATCCAACGTACGATCTATCACGAGATGCTTATCAAACTAACAAAAACAAGTGCAACATTGTGAATTGTTGTCGCCGCAACATCTTGCGGGTTTTCTGTGAAATGGAAACCTCTACGGCTATTTTTCATTGAATCAAATAACATGATAAAAACCTGGAATGGGTTGTGGTTCGTAATACACACACACACACACACATATATATATATAGTAGATGTACTTGTCAATAGATTCATAACTTTTAAAGCACAACTAATATCTATTCGAACCCTTTTACTCGTAGGAGTACATCTTGGATTTGTCAATTATGTTATGGCTAGAGTCCAGCTCATGACGACCTGGTCGAATTGAGATAAGCTGTAGGTATTATTGCAGGTCAATCCACTAGAGAACCTCTGGGTCCTCAATTAACATTAAGAACTTTTCATACTGGTTGAGTATTCACAGGGGTACCGCAGAACATGTGCGAGCCCCTTTTATAGTGGAAAAACAAAATTCAATGAGGATTTGGTTCATCCTACACGTACACGTCATGGACATCCTGATTTTATATGTTCTAGAGACATATGTAACTACTGAGAATGAAGATATTATACACAATTTGTGTATTCTGCCCAAAAGTTTTCTTTTAGTTCATAACAATCAATATGTAGATCAGAACAAGTCATTGCTTAGATTTGCGCCAGAACATCCACTTTGAATTTGAAAGAGAAGGTTTGAAAAACATATTTATTCGGACTTGGAGGGCGAAATGCACTGGAATACCGATGTGTACCATGCACCTGAATTTATATATGGTATTTTTCATCTCTTACAAAAAAACAAGTAATTTATGGATACTATTAGGGGTGCCTTGGAGATCTAGTCTAGGCCCCTGTTCGATCCACAAGGAACAAGATCAAATGAACGCTTATTCACTTTCTGTTAAGCGAAGATATATTTCTAACCCCTCAGTAACTAATAATCAACTAACTAATAATCAAGTGAGACACGAATTTTTTAGTTCGTATTTTTGTGGTAAAAATAAAAAAAAATGAGATATGATTCCTGATTATTCAGAACTTAATCAAATGCTAATGTACTGGTCGTTGTAATCTCATATATGGAATATAATAAAACTAGGTTATAACCCCGTGTATTACACGGGTTGAGTAATCAATTTTATATACTAAATAATTAAACAATATATATTTTTAAAAACATCCTTTATTGCACGGGCTGAACAAATGTAATTTTATATATTAAAAAAGTTATATCTATTGGAACCATATTGTACGGGTTGAATAAATCTAATTTTATATACTAAATAATAAAAAAATATATCTTTAAAACCAAGTTTATTACACGGGTTGAATAAATTTAATATTGTTTACCACATAATAAAAAATTATATCTTTAAAAACCCTCATGTATTACACGGCTAGAATAAATATGATTTTATATACCCAATAATAAGAAAATTATAATTTAAAATAACTAATGGATATACCCGGTACGTACGCGATAGATATGGTGATTGCAGAGATAATTATTGAAAAAAAGATACAGTGCTCAAACATGTTATTCAAAAAGCAAATAAGCAACCATTTGAGTGATAAAATATAAATTATATTTAAAAAACCCATCTAATTTAAAAACTAAGACTTTGTTATTATTAGTAAAATCAATGATTTTATATTTTTAATTTTGTTTCGTATTATTTTATTAAAAAGTGCATATTATACATATAATTATATTGTTTCTTTAGTTATTGATCATCCAAAATGTTTTTCGATTTTATGTCTAGCATTATATATTATGGTAAAAGTTTAATGTTTATTAGAGATAATTATATCATCGAAAAGAAAAAGAGTAAATTTGTATATTACAAATAAAAAGTAGGTGTCTATCATATTATATAGAAAATCAAATAAATAATATTATAATTGAGAAATATATATTAAATTTAAATTAAATAATAACTATCTATAGTTAATTAGAAGAGATTAAACAAAATAATATTTAGTAGAAGAGTTATCTATAATTATTAGAATAGATTAAACTAAATAATAATTATTCATAAGATATTAAACTAAGTAATATTTAGTAGGAGGGTTATTTATAACTAATTAAAAGAATTTAAATTAAAATAATAATTATCCATAAGACATTAAAGTAAATAATAATTATCCATAGGATGTTAAACTAAATAATATTTAGTAGGAGAGTTATTTATAATTAATTAAAAGAATTTAAACTAAAATAATAATTATCCATAAGACATGTGCTAGTATGATAAAAAGTGTCCCCTAAATGATTTCTTTTATTATATAGTATATAAATATAAATATGTTTCTTCGAAACCTTCGTGATGTTTATATATTATTATTATTATTGACAATAAAAGGTAACTAGTGTTTATAAGCGTTGCGTGTTACGCGTTAGGTAAATGCAAAGTTGGTTATCCTCTAGTAAATTTACCCCACTTCACAAGTCATTCGAGTTTGTCACAGGTAAGGGTTTCTGCTAAGCCCATAAGTACTGGATTTTTTTACATAATACGTGGTGCGTGTTTCAAAATCACATTTTACAAAAGATGTCTACACTCTATCCTAAATAAACAATATGATTACAACTTCGCACTTGATATGTCAGCTACATTTTACTAAAACAAATTGAAGCCTTCATTGTATAGCTAAACTTTATTACCCATTATGGTGCTGCTTGAAACCTAGGTTGATTGTTGGTGCTGCTTTCAAACATAAGTTGAACGAACTGGTTCTGATTGTAAAGGAGTGTCACTTAAATCAAAATTTGCTTGATTCAAACTTATAACCTTTCAGTTTCAATGCACACTTCAAAGAGCATTCCTCTAAATTTAGAAACAGTAGGATAACTTTATTTTTTTAATTTACAGGAAAGAACTAAAATTAAATTTCAAACCTCTACAACATTGTATTGAATAGAAACATAATTCACATTAGGAAATGCTGACAATGGTTCTAGTTAACTACCAATGAGCGTCGACAATGCTTGCCCAAAAAACCGTTCAACGAAGTGAAAAGGTAGCGCATATTACCTGTGTGGAAAAAAATACCCAACAAATAAATAACACACCTTGGCTATGACTTTCTTGCTATAAAAAGTAATACTACGATTAGCCGTGGTGCAGGCTAATAATAGATCATCTTATAATTTAAAGTTTGATATATTTGGATAATAACAAGATAATCTGATGAACGTCAATTGAAAACAAGTGAAAACATCAGCCATACGTTTAAATGAAAAGAAACCCCAACTACTTTTTTTAAAATCAAAATAGAAATGATACACAGTACGAATTCATTGCTCAATAACTGTATAAATCCAAACCAATTGCAGGCGAACCACCTGATTATTTACACCAATGGCTACCACCGAGACCGACTCCTTACACGGCCGTAAGCAGCTTCATGTAGCCATGTTCCCATGGCTTGCTTTCGGTCACATTCTCCCTTTCCTCGAACTCTCCAAATTCATAGCCCAAAATGGTCACAAAGTCTCGTTTCTTTTGACCACTAGAAACATCCAACGTCTCCCTACCCTCCCTTCCCATCTCTCGCCACTCATAAATCTTGTTAAACTCACTCTTCCACATGTCCAAGAGCTTCCCCAGAATGCCGAGGCCACCATGGACCTCCGCACTGGTGACACTCATGATTACCTCAAGAGAGCTTTTGACGGTCTTCAGCCGGAAGTCACTCGGTTTCTTGAGGAAGAGTCGCCAGACTGGATTATTTATGACTGTGCTCCCTACTGGTTGCCGTCCGTTGCAGCTGGCCTTGGGATTTCGCGTGCCCATTTCTCCATTGTCACCCTATGGTTCATTGCTTTTACGGGAGCCTCAGCCGACGACTTGATAAATGGTTCAGATGATCGAACGGCGGCTGATGATTTAATGACACCCCCCAAGTGGGTTCCCTTTCCGAGCAAACTATGCTACCGTAAGCATGAGGCCAATTTGGTAATGTGCCACTATTCTTCTAATGCTTCTGAGGTTTCAGATGCATATCGTTTGGGGATGATTTTGAAGGGATCTGATTGTTTGTTTATGAGATATTGCAATCAATTAGAGCCTCAATGGCTAACCCTTTTAGAGAAGCTGCATCAGCTTCCGGTGGTTCCCGTGGTTCCCGTGGGATTACTTCCACCCACAAACATTGGAGATGAGAAAGATGAAACATGGGTGACGGTCAAGAAGTGGCTTGGTGGCCAACAAAAAGGTCAAGTGGTGTATGTGGCATTAGGAAGTGAGGTTACGGTGAGCAAAAGCGAGCTGGTAGAGTTAGCTTTGGGTCTTGAGCTCTCTGGGTTGCCATTCTTTTGGGCTCTTAGAAAACCCGTAAGTTCCACTGAGTTAAACTCGGTAGAATTGCCAGACGGGTTCTTTGAACGAACCCGTGACCGTGGAGTGGTGTGGACTAGTTGGGTACCTCAGTTACAAGTACTGAGCCATGAGTCAGTGGGTGGTTTCTTGACTCATTGTGGTTGGAGTTCAACTGTGGAGGGGCTTATGTTTGGTCATCCTCTAATAATGCTACCTTTTTTGGTGGACCAAGGTCTGATTGCTCGAATACTGGTGGACAAACAGGTGGGAGTCGAGGTCCCAAGAAATGAAGAAGATGGATCCTTCACTAAGGAATCGGTGGCCAGATCAGTGAGGTTGGTTGTAGTGGATGATGAAGGGAAGATCTACAAGGCGAATGCGATGGAGTGGAGTAAAGTGTTTGGCGACACTAAATTGCAAAAGAAGTATATAGACGATTTCATAGATTATTTGGAAAAAAAGAGACTGTGGTCGCATGATCAAATGTTATTTGGAATGTATGAAATAACAGGTTTGTTATGTTGAATCAGTGTTCTCTTATGTGATTTGTAGACTCATATTTCCTTTTGTGAATTGTGATTTGTATCTTCATCTTCATGTTATTTTTCTGATCATTTGATAATTAGACAACTTTTAGTAATGGTTATATATTTACTATTTGAAAATTAATTTAATTAATAAATGTTTATTATCAACTCTAAAGTATTGCATAACTTTAAATATTAAGTTATAATTATTAACTGAAGACAAAGAAGAACATGAGTGTGCCCATTGATCAGATGCCATAAGTAGTGTAGATTAATCAGCCCTACCACAACCCCACAAATCAAATTATAGACCTACAAATAATTAAAATAAAATTCATTGTAACTAGAGTTAAGGTAAGCCCGTGTTTCGTAGCTGGCAGTAAGTTTTGCATGATGTGACAATGATTTGATCGTCGTTTTTGTTTGTTAAAGGTAGATAATTCGATACTTATACCTAAACAAATGTAAAAATAAAAATATGTAAAAAGAAGTAAAAAAAAGGTAAAAATCAATAATTGAGAACATATTTCCCCTTTTGTGCTTTTTCTAAATTCCAATAGCATATTTGCCCTACTCAAAATATAAATTGCATATTCTCCTCCCTTAATGAAAGTTCATTTAATCACAAAACTATTTATCCATTTTTTTCAAACCAAATCAGATGAAACAACAGAGAAATTGGGAACGCCCTAGACCAACAAACAATTTCATACAACCATCCAGAGGTCCAACGTTTCAGACTCTAGTCAGCATTGGCAGTGAGAGAGCTTCAGTCTCCGGCGATAGCGGCAGCAAGAGAGCATCAGTTGGTTCAATTCTTGTTTACAGAGTTTCAATTCTTGTTTATTTAGAAATGATATTGCTTTCCCATTTATTCAATACAATGGTTCGATTCCATACACCTGATTCCCAATATATTGACACCTAATATTAACTAGTTTTTGACCCGCGCGTTGCTGCAGTTAAATGACGAAGCATGTTAATTGCGTAACATATTGTTGTTTTAAAGTCCATTAAATAACTACAAAATAAATTATATAGTGCATGTTGACATCAAAATAAAAGGATCCAATCCAATAACAATATACATATGTTTTGTCTACTGAATGTGAGTGCCAAAAAATAATCTTTGTCAAGCAAACTTAATCCTGAACTAATTTGTTTGTTCAGAAGAAAGGAAGACAACTTAGTGCTCACAATGGTTGTATCTTATGCTAGCTGTTATTGTTGGTTTAGGCCCAGAATTCATCAACCACAAAACAACAATTGAACAACAACGTTCAGACTATTTCTATTAATTGAAATCGGAAGAACAAGACCACACCTTCTCTGAAGGTTTACAGACCTTAAATAGAACAAACCCTAGACTCTCCACTACGCAACTTGTAGAAAAATAACGTATAAACAACCCTATCAACTAAGCCCACGATGCCACATTTAAATAAACTACCCACTAATTAGACCCAATAAACATAAAATAAACGTGACTAAAAAAACCAAACTGCTGCTGACCCGTTTGATTCAACCAGCTCCATAACCCGCATCCGTTTGACCTGTTACGAATAGTCAAGATGTACCCAACATTCACCTCCTAAATCTTAACTTCTTTAGCCATTTCTTTAAGTAGAGCCGGCTCATCTTCTTGTGTTTGAACTAAATTTGTTTCTTCCTCTTTTCCCTTCAAATCTGGACATTCATATGCAAAATGCCCGACCTTTCCACACTCGTAACACCTTAAGTTTTTTTTATAATTCCCTTGGCCATATCCACATCCACGTCCTCTTCCTCGGCCACGGAATTCACAACCCGTGTCTTGATCATCACTTCCATTACCTTGTTGATTGCCCTTCTCAGATCCATTATAACCATTGAAACCCCTGCCATGACCATTCTTCTTCCCTTCGCTTTCTTTTCCAAAACAATTTCGAGTATCCAATTTAGAAAATAGGAGTTTACCTTGGCTTTCTTCTTCCTCATCTTCTCCTTTGATTCTCTCTTCATAAGCTTTCAGCCTCCCTACAGCTTATTCGAATGGCATCGAGTCGATTTCAGAATATTGTTCAATAGCAGCGACAATTTGAAGGTATTTTTTCTTTGGGACCGAGTTTAGTAACTTTCTGACTATCACTTCTTCTTCTAGAGTTGATCCAAGGTTCTTGAATTTAGCCACTATACTGCTTAACTTGCTTGCAAAATTGTCAATCGTTTCATGATCTTTCATCTTCAACATCTCTAGCTTATTTCTCAGTGTTTTTACGCGGGCTTTTTGCACCCGTTCTGCTCCAAGATACCATACTCTAATCGCTTCCCACACGTCTTTTGCATCATCGTATTTTGCTACTTGAAGCAAAATATCTTCAGGTAAGGATTGAAAGATGATGGCCTTTGTTATATAGTTCTTTCGTGCCGCTACAGTTGTACCCGTCACTGGATTTATTGCATCCCACAAGTCTTGTGCTCTGAGAATAGTCTCCACCATAATCGCCCATGGTGTATAGTTAGTTGTCGTTAACTTAGGACATAGTAATGACACCTTGTTTTGTTCTCTCGTCGGCACTATTGCACCGCCTCCTGGTGGGTTTGTAGCCGCCATACAATCACGTGTTTCTTGTGTTTCATGTGGATTCAAAGAAAACAAAACACAAAAAACAAATCGGTCACACCTTTTCTTTTCTTCTCCTTGTTGTAAACGTGAATCACACAGATTCGTTTTTCTCTTTTGTTCACACATAACTTTTTCAAGATCGAACTCAATGAATCACACAGATTCTTCGCCTTTGTTCACACAGAACTTGTTCACGCAGAACTCGTCTTCCTTCGGTCTCACTTTCACTCTCTCTCTCTCTCGGTTTACACAGTCACACCCCGATTTCCACGTGTATTGCGGTGGGCCCGGTGGGGAGTATCGTGACGTACAGTTGATATCATCATACCCAATTACAACACAGAGCAACACAGTGGAAGGCTTGGAGTAATTATAAACTATTACAAACCAATAAATGTCCAAAAGTTCGAAACACAATATACATCAAGGCTTGTAATAAGATCCACAGGCGGATCGAAAAAAAAACATACACAAAATGGTAACAGACTCTACAGGCTCAACTCCAAGGTCGCAACGCCTTAATGTCAACACCCCGCAGCTTCTGCACTATTTCGTACTTGTATCTGTATTTTAATCTTTGAAAATACGCCAGTTTACACCGGTAAATATAAAACCGACTCATTTTGAAAATCCTTTCGAAAACGGTTTTACGTGCACTTGGCACATTCTTTTATAAATAACTTGGGATAGTACAAATGATCTTGTATATAGATTTACATGTCAGGCTTTTACATATGGAGCCTGGTACAGAAACCGAGACCTGATCGACTGACACACCACTCTGAACTTTCACATAGAAAGCAGCTAACAATTACCCAGTGTATGCCTACACGCCATGCCATATTATCGTGGCCACTAGCACTTTAGTGAGTCAAGAATATCCCGGACACGGTCAAGTCCACCCCCAATGTTTTAGTTTCAAACAAAACAGATCAAAACCGGGTTATGCAAGATTTTAGTCAAACAACTGGATAAAAACATGATCCCATACCCGACCAAGCGGTAATAATTTACCGTATCCCAAGCCCGTATAGGGAAAATAAGTTAAGGGTATTAACCTGAAGTTAAGTCTTCGGAAAGTCAGAACTCAGCCGCAGAGCAAAGCAAGTATAGGTACAATTTACCGGAAGGCGTTTAGTCTGGAGTGATGGTAATTATTAACCAATATTAGAATGCTAATGGTTCCTTAGTTAAGTCCTAGACTTGGACCGGTTAGTCTTACGCTAAAATAAGATACGGTACGATACGCTAGATTAAGCGTGACCGGAATAGGATGTTAGTTGGACCCGACAAGTATATAAGCTTGTCTATACATGGGTAAACCAATAACATTCTAGATTTTGATAGAGAAATGGCGAAGTTAAACACGTTTCGGTTTAAGTACGTAAATTAGCTACGTAAGCTTAACCTAACGCACATAGGCGAACCCGGGTAACCGAGAGAGTCATATACAAGATCCATATAAATACATGTTTAAAATATCTTATAAAATCAGTAACTTTGCAAAGATAGGCCCGAGGTATATTTAAAACCGAATTATGCCTTACAAGGGCATTTTGGTCATCTTAATGTTCATAAACGATGTTTAAAATGAATCTGATGTCAAGGTTGTTAATATTCTATAAAAATACTTATTTTATGATGTTATAACAGTAGGATATCAAATATATGTGTTTTTGACGATTTTGAAATAATCTATGTCCCGTAAAGGCATTTTGGTAAATTCACACATAGCTTTGAAGCCAAAATTGGGACTCTGAGTTGGGACTTGTACTTACTATTAAGATGTTGAAAATAAGTTTATAAATCAGTAGGTAGCAAGTCTTGGCTCATAGTTATGGTTTTTAAACCATACTATCCGCCGAAAAGGCGTAAAAGTCGATAAATGCCATTAAATTCGATGTTTATGATAAACTGAGGTTAGGACCTATTTTATATACCCAAAAGATGTCATTTGACTTATTACATCAGTAGGTATAAGTTTTGATTACAAAAAGATTGATTTAAGCCATTTTCCGTAAAGAGGGTAGTTTGGTCATTTAGCGGCAATTATCGATTCTTAGATTTTTATTCAGATCGTAATCTGAATAATTATCCCAAATGGTCCTACTTATTTACCATATCAGTAAACACATCATTTTGATTACAAATTCATGTTTAATCTTCTAAAAATGCCGAAAGGCTTTTTAGTCCTTTTTAAATGCTATAAACGCATCTTTTGCGAAAACTCATATTATAATCAGATTCTTGACATTAACGTAATCAAATTATGTTTAAAATTCAGTTTATATCTTATATTTACATGCATGGGTGTTTAAATTCATGATTTGCACAAAAAGGACCTTTTTGCAAAGTTTATACAATTTTACCGGAACTTGTATGTAAACTCAGATTTCTAAGGAATCGAGTGATGAAACTTTAGATGGTCATTCTAAATATAAGTATGGTCTCAAAATGGTCAAAAGTCAGTAGCAAAGGTGGCTTGAAATGGGTCAGAACCAAAAGTCAACAAAAGTTAATTGTTGCGACTTTTGGCTACAAATCGAGCCTAGACCAAAACTTGACGAGTCGAATCCGTATACATATGTTATAATACTTATTTTTAAGTTGTTAGTGCATCAAAACATATTTTGTTTTAACATCTAGATCATTAGTTATGATTTTTACAAAAACTGGACAGTTTGACTTTATTTGACTTTTCGGTTAACTCGTCAATTGGCCATGAATCCGTGAAAATCTGGAGATGCCCTGTTGAGGGATTAACACCTCCATTATTATGAACGTATCGTAACTTTCGTTACTCACAATCACGGAGTATACACGGATTTAGAACATAGTGAAGTCGTTTTTACGACAAGAATTTAATCTAAGCAAAAAGCTATGGAAAAATCAACTTGGCATGAATTATAAACTTACAATAGGTCCAAGTATATGCTAGGAACGAATTGAGAAGCTTGGAATCAATCATAACCTACACAAGCAAGAGTTGGATGAACTTGGTGATGAAAAGTATGTTGCAACTCAATTTTCATCAACTTAAATGGTTATAGAATGATCACGGAGAGTTACCAGGTGTTAAGGTACGAATACAAGTGTCCCTAGACGTGGCAAACATGCAAAGATGGTGCCAAAATTCGATGGAGGTGGCAGAACTGGCTGCTGCCATCATTCTGCTTGCTGGCAGGCCCCTTGACCTTAATTCTACGCGTAACGAGGATAATTAACGCAACTCGACGAATTTGGTCCCTCCTGTTTTAGCACGTGGCAACACCTGGATTACCGGGACACGTGTCGGAAAAATATTGGACGTAAAAACACGAGGTGTTACATCCTCACCCCCTTAAATAAATCTCGACCTCGAGATTTTAATCAAACAAGTGTGGGTACTTTTGCCGTATAACGGACTCAACTTCCCACGTATACTCGGGACCTCGACGAGCATCCCATTTAACCTTCACAATTGGCACATGCTTCCTACGAAGCTTCTTGACCTGCCGATCTTCGATTGCTACGGGTTTCTCAATAAAACGCAGGTTTTTATCAATCTGCACATCTTCGGGAGGCATTGCCAATGATTCGTCGGCCAAGCATTTCTTCACACTGGAAATGTGGAACACATCATGGATTCCACTGAACTTTTCTGGCAATTTCAGCTTGTAAGCAACAGCTCTAATCCGTTCAATGATTTCAAATGGTCCTACGTACCTAGGACTTAATTTTCCTTTCTTTCCAAAGCGCATAACGCCCTTCCAAGGCGATACCTTTAGCAAGACCTTGTCTCCTACCTAGAACTCGAGAGGTTTACGCCTTCTGTCTGCGTAACTTTTCTGCCTATCCCTGGCAGTCTTGAGACGATCCTGAATTTGCAAGATCTTATCTGTCGTCTCCAGGACTATTTCTGGTCCTGTCAGTTGAGCTTCCCCAACTTCTGCCCAACAAACAGGCATCCTACACTTTCTCCCGTATAAAGCTTCAAACGGGGCGGCTTGAATACTTGCATGGTAGCTATTGTTGTAGGAAAACTCTATAAGTGGTAAATGGTTATCCCAACTTCCACCTAGGTTGATAATGCATGCACGCAACATATCTTCCAGCGTTTGAATAGTACGTTCGCTTTGCCCATCAGTCTGCGGGTGATATGTCGTACTAAAATTTAGTTGGGTGCCCAGGGCTTGCTGGAAAGTTTTCCAAAAATGAGAAGTGTACATTGTGTCCCTATTCGACACAGTAGACACTGGTACGCCGTGCAGGGATACTATTTCATCCACATAAAGCTTTGCTAGTTTGTCTGAGCTATAAGTCTCGTTAATAGGTAGGAAATGAGCCGACTTAGTCAGTCTGTCAACGATCACCCATATTGTATCATTTCCTCGCTTCGTCCTTGGTAATTTGGTGATGAAATCCATAGTTACACATTCCCACTTCCACATGGGAATCTCCAATGGCTGCAGCAATCCTGACGGCTTCTGATGTTCGACCTTAACTTGCGAACACGTCAAACATTTAGCCACATAAGTAGCTATAGATTTCTTCAGCCCTGCCCACCAATAACTGGGCCTTAAATCCTTGTACACCTTATCACTACCCGGGTGGACCGAGTACCTGGAACTATGTGCTTCTTGGAGAATTAAATCCCTAAGTCCTCCAAAGACTGGAACCCAGATTCGTCCACAGAATCTAAGGATTCAGTCACTTCCCAGTGTAAGTTGGTCCACAACTTTGCCCAATTCTTCATTTGGAAGGTTTGCCTCTAACAAGGCTTGTTTCTGCGCATCTAAAATCTTTTCATTCAAGTTATTCCCATATCTCCATTCTTTTGGCGTTAACCCAAATGGGTTTAACCCTTTCCTTGTGACTTAAGGCATCGGCAACCACGTTTGCCTTGCCTGGGTGATAACGGATCTCACAATCATAGTCATTTAGTGTTTCCATCCATCGGCGCTGTCGCATATTTAGATCCTTCTGGTTAAACAAATGTTGGAGACTTTTATGATCAGTGTATATAATACACTTAGTTCCGTATAAATAATGTCTCCATAGCTTAAGCACAAACACCACAACACCTAGTCCCAAGTCATGTGTGGTGTAATTTCTTTCATGTATCTTCAATTGCCTTGAAGCGTAGGCGATCACTTTTCCGCGTTGCATAAGTACACACCCTATGCCAGTGTGTGAAGCGTCACAATAGACCACAAAATCTTCACTACCTTCGGGTAGAGTCAATATAGGCGCATTACTTAGTTTCTGTTTCAAAACTTCAAAAGCTTCCTGTTGTTCCGAACCCCAATTGAACTTAACATCCTTGCGAGTCAAAGTAGTCAAAGGGATAGTTATCCTTGAGAAATTTTCTATAAACCTTCTGTAATAGCCTACCAATCCCAAAAAGCTACGGATCTCTGAAGGGGTTTAGGAGCTTGCCAGTTCATAATTGCCTCGACCTTGACAGGGTCGACTTGAATTCCACGCTCACTTACAACATGACCCAAGAACTGAACTTCACGCAACCAGAATTCACATTTCGAAAATTTTGCGTGGTGTTTTTCTTGTCTTAACAACTCTAGTATGCATCTCAAATGTTTCTGATGGTCAGCCTGACTACGAGAATAGATAAGAATGTCGTCTATGAAGACAATGACAAACTTATCCAAGTACGGTTTGCAAACTCAATCCATTAAATCCATAAACGCCGCAGGTGCATTCGTAAGCCCGAAGGGCATTACCAAAAATTCGTACTGTCCATACCTTGTTCTGAATGCCATTTTCGGAACATCTTCTGTTCGAACCATGAGTTGATGATATCCAGATCTCAAATCAATCTTTGAAAAGTAGCTTGCTCCCTGAAGTTGATCAAATAAATCATCGATTCGAGGTAATGGCAGCGGTTCTTGATTGTTAACTTATTTAGCTCCCGGTAGTCAATGCACATCCGCATCGATCCATCCTTCTTCTTTACAAACAGGATTGGAGCTCCCCAAGGTGAGGAACTAGGTTGAATAAAACCCTTTTCTAGTAATTCATCCAGCTGAGTTCGCAATTTCTTCATCTCTGTAGGTGCCAATCGGTATGGAGCTTTCGCAACAGGAGCGGCTCCTGGTATGATATCGATTCTGAATTCTACCTATCTGTCTGGAGGCCGACCAGGCAAATCTTCGGGAAAAACGTCTGTAAACTCAGAGATAACGGGTAGGTCTTCAATCCTTGGTTTTGGGTCGTCAATGGTCACTTGTGCCATATAGATGACACAGCCTTTCTTCAAACACTTGGATGCTTTGAGTAATGATGCTTTTTCCGACAATCCATTATGAAGATCTCCTTGTATAGCGAGTGTATCTCCATTTGGGGTTTTGATCTCGACGAGTTTCTTGTTACATGCTATATGGGCTTGGTTACTAGACAACCATTCCATACCAAGAACTACATCGAATCCTGCCAATTTCATTGGCAGAAGTGTAACTGGAATGGAATGATCCTTGATGGATATGGAACATCCATCTAGAATCGTTGAAGCGGTCTCAATTGTTCCATCAACGAGTTCTACGTTATAGGTTACGTCTAGAGTTCTTATAGGCAAGTTTAATAAGGCACTAAACTTATGATCTACAAAAGATTTATCGGCTCCGGAATCAAAAAGAACTCTAGCATAAACATCATTTATAAGGAACGTACCTGTTATCACATCGTCGTCGTTCACAGCCTCCTTAGTTTTCATTTGGAAGGCACGAGCTTTTCCTTTCTTCGCTCCATCATCCTTAGCAGTGTCATCTTTCTTATACTTGGGGCAGTTAGGTTTGATGTAACATTTGTCGAAAAACGGGTTTTCGAAACCCGCTTCGTTTAATGACCGAACAATCAGTTTTAAAATTTTGTTGTTCATTTACGGCTTATTTTAATTTTAAACGATTCATAATTGATCAACAAATTAAAAGATATAAATTAAAATTGTAAAAATATCAAAATGAATTAATTAAAAAGGAAAACCGGCTGCCGGGAGTCGAACCCGGGTCAGCCGGTTATTTCCTCAAAGCCTTAACTCACACGCCATAAACCACTCCGCCACTTTGATTTTCTGTTAAGTTACTGGATTTATTAAATCAAATAATGACATGCGGAATTCAAACTCGGTCAACTTGCGCCCAAACAGCAGTCGTCGGAAATCCCGACGACTTCGCCAATAAATTACGTTACCGCTCGAATTAACCATTGAATTAACTTTAGCGACGGTTATAACGGACATCTGAACCCGCGACAACAGCCGTAACCGCCGGAGAACGGCTGACTTCGAATTAAGACCGAATTCAGACCACATTCACTTCGATACCTTTTCACCCACAATTCGCCAGAAACCTTTTCGCTCCCAAATTACGTTACCCTATAAATTCACCCACAATTCGCCAGAAACCTTTTCGCTCCCAAATCGCACTTTTTCTCGACGGAAATTTACTCGCCGGAAAACATCTGCAAGTCGCCGGAAAACCGAGACTTCCACCTGCACGGTAATTACTTCGATTTTTCTGGCTCATTCCTTTATTAGACAATTCTAATATAAATCCCTCACCCAGAATCCTTTGCAGTCGACGTTGCCGGATTATCTGATTCGCCGGAGAAATTTCTGAACTTTCAGGGGAACTGTTGATTGTCGGTATGATTCTTCTGTTTCACTGATAGTCATTACCCAGTAGTCCCACTTCACATCTAATCCCTCTAATTTATTGGTAGATTCTATCAGCCGCAGCTCACCAAGACGGAGCCGACGACCTTGCCGGACGTCTGAAGAAAAGCGAACAGTTGGTACAATCAACCCTCCAATCTCTTTCCATTCATTTTCTTTTCGATGACTCATAACCTTCATTGAGCTAACTTAGCAAATAACAGTCTTTTGATCAATGTTCATGTTTTGAACGAAGAAGATGAAGTGTGGTATAATATAAGAATAATTAAAATCGGTTTAATAAACGGGTTAGACACACAGTCCAGCGGTGGACTGTGTGCAACAAACATACACGAGACGCGAGTTCGAATCCTGTCCCCGCTTTACCCACTTGAAATAAAATTCCGCCTTTTTAACTGAACCGGGTTGACGCACAGTATATGTTAAGTATAATAAAAACCGAGTTAGTAACCAAGTGACACACACAGTCCAGCGGTGGACTGTGTGTACGCTAACCCACAGGTCCCGGGTTCGAGACCTGTGGTCAGCACCGGTCCGTTACGTTTAAAAGCTTTTTAAAAATAAATAATTTTCGGTTTAGAGTAAATAGTATATAAGTATAATTAAAAACAGAATTATTTCGGGTTGCGTGCACGCGTACGGGAGGTCTCGGGTTCGAGCCTCACTCAGCGCACAATTTCGCACAATTAACCGGTCAACAGTAACGGTCAACGGTCAACGGTCTCGGTCAACGGTCTCGGTCAATTTTTTTTATTATTTTTTTTATTTATTAAATCAATTATTTAAATTAAAAATCAATTAAAAATACTTAAAAATAACGTTTTCAAGATTAGAAAGTAGCCTTAAACTCACAAATTTATACCCAAAAATCTTATTAAAATAGTTAGTAAAATCCACATACTTACCGTGCCTTTTCATTTCTTATTTGGTTAGTTATCTCTCGTCGATCAATCCCCTAAACTCGTGCGCATCCAACATCTTCAAACAAACGCATCCAATGTGAGTGAATCTCTACAAATTCCCCGTTTTAATCACATTTTGGGGTGTATCATGTGTCGTACTTATTTATTATAATTAATCATTGTGCATCCATCATGTTTATGATCAATGTGTATTCAAGGTGTATCCATTGACTGTGTGGTTGAAGTTTAGATTAATGTTATCATTTCAGTACATACATTTCATAGGCCGCCGCTCCCCATTACCTATGAGCGTGAGCTGTTCCCCATTACCTATGAGCGTGAACCAGGCGTTGCCAACATAAGATCGGCTCCGTTTGATTGAGCCTTGATCTCACATACATTAGCATAGGCCGTCCGTTCCCCATTACCTATGAGCGTGAACGGGACGTTGCCAACACATACATTGTTACTTTTATTTCATGCTTAAGCAAGGTGGTTTGTGATTGTTATGTTTACATACATTTGTTCATATATGATTATTGCACAATTTTTCCTAAATTAAATTACAATAATTAATCAATAACAAATGTTTTCAACAAGGTTCACTCGCCAACTTTTGTTGACCCAAAATTTCCCATTTTTACACATGATACAGGTGATCAAGTTGAAGCAAGAAACATATAGGGCGGCCTAGAAGAATAAACCAGTTTAGATTATGGATTTGTTTAGTTAATCTTTCTCTTCCTTGTATTGTATGAATTTGACTTGAACCTTTGAAATGTAATTTGGATTTAATAAATATGAAACATATTAGTAAACATCATGAGCTTTGGTGATAACCCAATTATGCCCCGACTCTTGTTTCCGCTGCGGGTCGGGGTGTGACATTTGATGTGCCCCTTCTCGCCACAATTGTAACAAGTGGCTTCCTTTAGATCCTTGCAATCTAGGGCCTTGTGCCCCACCTTCTTACAAATTCCACAAGGTTTAGACTAAGAGTCATCCCGACATGATCCAAAGTGTTGTCGGTTGCACTTTCTACACTTAGTCTTATCATCAGACCTCTGTTGATTCCTATTGAATCCAAACCTTCGATTCTTGTTTGACCGGTGATTCCGTTCATCCTCTCTTTTTCTCTTCCCATCATACTCTGATTTTCCTGATATTCGCCTTACATAATCTTGGGTGAGGGAAAGGGACAGCTCAATGCTGATTTGTAGGTGTTAGGCTGAACAGCCTTAAACAAACTCCTTATCTCTGAGCCAGCCCATTAATGAAACGCGCAATGCGTTTTGGCTCAGGAGTGACCAGATACGGCACTAATCAGGAATAAGAATCAAAATCGGTGACATACTTTTGGCAATAGCGATTTTTCATTGTGAGAGCTAAGAAATCAATTTCTATCTTCTCCACCTCGTGAGGTGGGCAGTAGGTGTCCTTAACCAGCTCCACGAATTTAGACCATCCCAAATTATATAGATGCACTTTTCCAGCTGATTGCATCAAAGCTTTCCACCAGATTAGGGCATTGCCCTTGAAAGACTGGGAAGCGAATTTGACAACATCTTTTTCGGCGCAACCACTGATGTCCACTACCATCTCTATCTCATCCAACCATCTCAAGGTCTCTACGGCTCCTTTTTCTCCTTTAAAGTCTCGTGGTTTACACAAGGTGAAATACTTGTAGGTGCATCCATCCTTGGGAGCATTTTCTTTGTCACGAATTTCTTTCTTCTTTACTTCACTCCTCACATTTGAGGAATGCACAGAACTTTCCCCTTTTCAGAGGGATGAGGCATTGAGTTAGTCCTCATAAGGTTCTAGAATGTGTAAAGCTTGATACTTTAAATTTCTCAATTGCTTTCTCCATTGCCTTCCCCACTGCTGCGTCTATGCGAGCCTGGAAGTCTTCCTTGTCACACCCCGACCCGCAGCGGAAAAGGTGATCGGGGCAAGATTGGGTTATCATCAAAGCTCATGACATTTATTATAACGTTTCATATTTACTATTACAATTTAAAGGGAAAGATACATTCATAATTACATCATGTTCTACACATCATTCTAGACTTCATTATTTTCTTCTAAGGCATTTCCTATGTTTTCCTTGCTTCATCCTGTTCACCTGTATCATGTGTAAAAATGGTTTTTGGATCAACAAAAAGTTGGCGAGTGAATCCTATGAAAAGCATTTGAACAAGTTTATTGAATTGATTATAAAATAAAGTGCACAACCACATATGAGTAAATATAGATGTAAACATATTCATAAAACACTTAATATCAGATAATGCACACACATACAATAATAAATTGTTTTGAGGCACGCGTTGCTCAACCCGTATCTCACGAGGAACTGATGGGCCTAATGAATGGGTTTTGAGGCACGCGTTGTTCTACGAACTGATGGGCCTAATGAATGATTTGCATACAACTTGACAATATGAAAGACATAACTACAAACAATATTTACACTCTAAGTTTAGATCACAATATGGTGTGGCACAAGTTTAAATAAACGAGTTAATTTTAGTGACACATGACACACCCAAAACGTGTAATTAAAAAGGGGAGTTGTAAGATTCACTCACATTGGGTGCGTTGTTGAATGCGCACGAAGTTTGATTTAACCACGAGTGAAACTAACCTAGATAAGAACATAATGGTTCGGTAAATAAGTGGATTTTATTAAATCAATTTTTGTAGGATTATTGGATATATTTTTGTGAGTTTAAGGCTATTTTCTAACTTTAAAAATGTTATTTTTAAGTATTTTTAATTATTTTTAAATAAAATAAATAAATAAAAATAATAAAAAAATGTTGACTTTTTGACCGTTGACTTGTTGACCGGTTTTATTGTGTAAATGTATGCGCCGGGCAGGACTCGAACCCGAGACCTCCCGTTCGCGTGCACGCAGCTCTACCAACTGAGCTACGTGTCTAACCCGAAATATTTCTGTTTTTAATTATATTTATATACTAATTGAATTAATTCGAAAATCATTTATTTTAAAAACGATTTTAATGTCTCGCTCGGTGCTCGCCACAGGTCTCGAACCTGGGACCTGTAGGTTACCGTGCACACAGTCCACCGCTGGACTGTGTGTCTAACTTGGTAAATAATCTGGTTTTTATTATACTTAACATGGTTTTGAGAGTTAACCCGGTTCAGTTAAAAAGGCATTTTTATAACAAGAGAGTAAGGCTGGGACAAGAATCGAACGCGCGACGTATGTGAAATTGTTTGCACACAGTCCACCGCTGGACTGTGTGTCTAACCCGTTCATAAACTGATTTTAATTAAACTTATGTTATAACCTGCCTTCGTCTTCTTCGTTAACTTTACCCAGAAAAACAAAGTCTGAATGTTTCGACTGATTTATGTCTAATTTGATTTTCAAACATTAATAGTAATTGAAAGGAAATGTATGGAGAGGGTTTGGGGGAAAAGAGGTACCGATCCGTGTCTTTCACAGAACTCCGGCAGAGGTCCGTCGGCTCCGATAGTGAACTTCGGCTGTTAGGATCAATTAATAGTTCTGCTCGATTAATTATGAAATTGAGGTACTTAAACAAGGATTGACAGGAGTTTGAAGGGTTATACCGATTCACAGTGCGATATCAGAAATTTCAGAGATTTTCCGGCGAAGGTTGAATATTCCGGCTATGTCGCCTGGTATGGATTCTGATGGTGGATTTGTGTTAGTAACAGTCTAATCAATTGATTGGAACAGAAAAAGTCGAAGGAATTACCGTGTGGATGTGAGTCTCGGTTTTCCGGCGACTTGCAGATATTCTCCGGCGAGTGAAAATACGTCGAGAATTTGTGCGATTTTGAGCGAAAGGGCTACCAGTGAGTTATGGGTGGATTTATAGGAAGGAATCGAGATGCATGTGGTCTGATTTCAGTCTTGATTCGTCGGTTAAAGTTTTCCGGCGGTTATGACTGATGTCGTGGACTGGACATCGGTTATAACCGATGTTAAGGTTAATGCTTCGGTTAAATCAGAAGAAACCGTCCAATCTCGGCGAAATCGTCGGGAATTTCCAACGACTGCGATTTGGGCGTGTCGGTTTTGAATTCGAGTTTGTGTATTTGAATTAATTGTTTCTAATAATGAACAAGGAACACAAGTGGCGGAGTGGTTTGATGGATGAGAGTTAAGTCGTTGCTGTATCTGGTTGACCCGGGTTCGAAACCCAGCTTCAGCCTTTTATTTTTATTTCATTATTTTTAATACTTTTTCAAATGTAACATTTATATTCTAATATACTTATTAATTATGTATCGTTTAAAATTAATTTGGGCATTAAATACGCAACGAAATTTTTAACTGATTGTTCGGTTAATAAACGGAGCGGGTTTGGTAAATCCGGTTTTTGACGGATGTTACATTCTTCATTCATAACTATATTTACGCTATCATCCTTTTTCTGACTATTTACTTCGTTAGAGTCCGCCATCTTGCTTGAAACTATAATATTAATATTATAAATTTAAATTAGTCATACATTATTGATGACTTGCATTGTATGGTATAATAGAGCCATACGAACATTTAAATTTTATGGGGGTGTTTAAGCGTGGCGCGAAGGCCTATCACTAGGGATATAAGAATAGCACTAAAGGCTTAGTCGAAACGACTTAAATCACAAAATGCTAAGATCACTAAAGGATCGCGAAACTTCGAGGTTCGAACGTAGTTTTACTACCTCGAGACAGGGAGTCGTAGACTACAGCTGTCGATCGTCACTAATGGACATAAACATAGCTTGGAAGCATCACACCACTAATGGGTGTTAATTAAAATAATCATCGCATTGATGATTGATCATAATCAAAATAGATCATATAGGTTTGGATGTAGTCCATTGCCTAGACGGTTCGTGTGGTTCCTCAAGTCACACTTACCAGGAGGTTAATATTTTGAATATATTAACTTTTTAGAATAAGCTCTTAAATGATTTAAATAACTAGTCCAGATAAAGCAGACTAGGGAGGTTTAGAACATAGTTCACCACTTCTAGATAGAAGGGAAAATCTTAACCTTAACTATCATGGTAGAAAACTATATAACTACCGTTTTTGCCAATTCATGTGACCTAATCACTAGCGGGCGTAAATCATTAAGAGGATCTTTTGGAAATATTACGCAGATCATAAATTTCGGATTAAAATCGAGACGATCGCTTGAACAACTTGATGAAAGGAATACATAATTAAAATTCCAAAATTTCATTAATAATAATAATAATAATGCGATACAGTGGAGTCCATAAATAGGACTTACATAAAAGAAAATTGTCCTCGCAGGGACTATACTTGAAATAATTAAAATGTCCATGCAGGGACTAAATAGGATTTGTCCACGCAGGGACTTATTTTAAAATAACAAAATACTAAGATAGTTATGAATTTAATCCTTTTTCCCTCTTAGCTTCTTTACTAGCCTTTTCAACAACTTGTTATTCTTTTTATTGTCTTTAGCTGTTTGTTCCTGAAGTTCCTTGACCTTTTCTATTGCTTCAGTAAGAACTTCCATTGTTGGCGATGGCTGTTGCGGTTGCGTTTGAGGTTGGGGTTGAGATGGTGCAACCGGATGTTGATAATTATAATAAGGATAACCACTTGGTTGATAGGGATAGGGGTTAGGATAGTGTGCATTCATGGCCATTTCTAGATACGGGTCATGAAGAGGTACATTATGACTATGGCTATGCTCCGGCCAAGTAGAAGGTTCAAATGGGTTATATCCAGGTAGGTTTGAATAAGAAGGGATAGGGTTATCAAAACCTGATGGTGGTAGTGATGGTGGCTTACTTATGGGAATTGGTGGTTGAGGCTCAGGCTCAACGGTTAGTTGCGGTTGGTTCTCCATAAATGGTGAAGTATGAGAGGGTCCACCCATCTGTGAGTCCTCGGGAATAATAGGGAAGGATTAGGTGAGAGTGACCCTACTATCGGTCCTAGGCGCACCGACATGCGTGCCCCACTTCTTCTTTGTGGTGGAGGTGGTAGTGGCTGCTCCACTGGTGGTTCTTGTGGTGGAGTGTGGTATGAAGGTGTGTCATGGTACGATGAGGTATTATGGATAGAAGGGGTATTGTAGAATACATATTGTCCCCACCTTTCCTCGTCGCTGTCGGTGTAGTGATGAGGGGTTCCATTGTATGAGTTAGAACCGCTGGATATGTCGATGGGGTGACCCATCGTTCCTATTGCTGGCAGCTCTGGTTCTGAATCTTCCTCCATAGGTTCTGGAGAATCTTCGGGCGGAGTCACTGAAAGTGAACGTAGTCGGATATCAGCGTTGTAGTTCCCCTGAGAAGAATGAGAATTTGAGTGGTAGGAATGGTGGCTATGATGCGAATGCGAAGGTTGTTGGACATAATGTGACTCAGATGGCGGCGATACTCATGAGGTAAATTTGGGTAAGGCTCCCATGGTGATGACGGGGTTGTACACGGGTGCTTTGGAAGGCCTTTGTTTTGAGGATCCACTCCTCATTAGTCCTTTTCCTTTTGCCCCTCTCGAAAATTTAGACGGCATGATTCCTGCTTCAAAATAAGTTAAAACACAAAACAAAGCAATATAATAAAATAAGGAAATGATCAATTCCTAGGTAATAGCCTAGACTCGAAAGTCTAAGGAATGCGTTACTGTGTTGTTTGAGATCAAACACTAAATACAAGTGTTGAATTCCCTAAAACGTTGGCTCTGATACCAACCTGTCACACCCCGATTTCCATATGTATTGCGGCGGGCCCGGTGGGGAGTATCATGACGTACAGTTGATATCATCATAACCAATTACAACACAGAGCAACACAGCGGAAGCCTTGGATTAATTATAAACTATTACAAACCAATAAATGTCCAAAAGTTCGAAACACAATATACATCAAGGCTTGTAATAAGATCCACAGGCGGATCGAAAAAAAAACATACACAAAATGGTAACAGACTCTACAGGCTCTACTCCAAGGTTCGCAACTCCTTAATGTCAACACCCCGCAGCTTCCGCACTATTTCGTACTTGTATCTGTATTTTAATCTTTGAAAATACGCCAGTTTACACTGGTAAATATACTCAACCGACTCATTTTGAAAATCCTTTCGAAAACGGTTTTAGGTGCACTTGGCACATTCTTTTATAAATAACTTGGGATAGTACAAATGATCTTGTATACAGATTTACATGTCAAGCTTTTACATATGGAGCCTGATACAGAAACCGAGACCTGATCGATTGACACACCACTCTGAACTTTCACATAGAAAGCAGCTAACAATTACCCAGTGTATGCCTACACGCCATGCCATATTATCGTGGCCACTAGCACTTTAGTGAGTCAAGAATATCCCGGACACGGTCAAGTCCACCCCCAATGTTTTAGTTTCAGACAAAACAGATCAAAACCGGGTTATGCAAGATTTTAGTCAATTATCACAACTGGATAAAAACATGATCCCATACCCGACCAAGCGGTAATAATTTACCGTATCCCAAGCCCGTATAGGGAAAATAAGTTAAGGGTATTAACCTGAAGTTAAGTCTTCGGAAAGTCAGAACTCAGCCGCAGAGCAAAGCAAGTATAGGTACAATTTACCGGAAGGCGTTTAGTCTGGAGTGATGGTAATTAATAACCAGTATTAGAATGCTAATGGTTCCTTAGTTAAGTCCTAGACTTGGACCGGTTAGTCTTACGCTAAAATAAGATACGGTACGATACGCTAGATTAAGCGTGACCGGAATAGGATGTTAGTTGGACCCGACAAGTATATAAGCTTGTCTATACATGGGTAAACCAATAACATTCTAGATTTTGATAGAGAAATGGCGAAGTTAAACACGTTTCGGTTTAAGTACGTAAATTAGCTACGTAAGCTTAACCTAACGCACATAGGCGAACCCGGGTAACCGAGAGAGTCATATACAAGATCCATATAAATACATGTTTAAAATATGTTATAAAATCAGTAACTTTGCAAAAGATAGGCCCGAGGTATATTTAAAACCGAATTATGCCTTACAAGGGCATTTTGGTCATCTTAATGTTTATAAACGATGTTTAAAATGAATCTGATGTCAAGGTTGTTAATATTCTATAAAAATACTTATTTTATGATGTTATAACAGTAGGATATCAAATATATGTGTTTTTGACGATTTTGAAATAATCTGTCCCGTGAGGGCATTTTGGTAAATTCACACATAGCTTTGAAGCCAGAACTGGGATTCTGAGTTGGGACTTGTACTTACTGTTAAGATGTTGAAAATAAGTTTATAAATCAGTAGGTAGCAAGTCTTGGCTCATAGTTATGGTTTTTAAACCATACTATCCGCCGAAAAGGCGTAAAAGTCGATAAATGCCATTAAATTCGATGTTTATGATAAACTGAGGTTAGGACCTGTTTTATATACCAAAAATATGTCATTTGACTTATTACATCAGTAGGTTTAAGTTTTGATTACAAAAAGATTGATTTAAGCTATTTTTCCATAAAGAGGGTAGTTTGGTCATTTAGCGGCAATTATCGATTCTTAGATTTTTATTCAGATTTGTAATCTGAATAATTATCCCAAATGGTCCTACTTATTATACCATATCAGTAAACACATCATTTTGATTACAAATTCATGTTTAGTCTTCTAAAAATGCCGAAAGGCTTTTTAGTCCTTTTTAAATGCTATAAACACATCTTTTGCGGAAACTCATATTATAATCAGATTCTTGACATTAACGTAATCAAATTATGTTTACAATTCAGTTTATATCTTATATTTACATGCATGGGTGTTTAAATTCATGATTTGCACAAAAGGACCTTTTTGCAAAGTTTATACAATTTTAGCGAACTTGTATGTAAACTCAGATTTCTAAGGAATCGAGTGACGAAACTTTAGATGGTCATTCTAAATATAAGTATGGTCTCAAAATGGTCAAAAGTCAGTAGCAAAGGTGGCTTGAAACGGGTCAGAACCAAAAGTCAACAAAAGTCAACTGTTGCGACTTTTGGTTACAAATCGAGCCTAGACCAAAACTTGACGAGTCGAATCCGTAGACATAAGTTCTAATACTTATTTTTAAGTTGTTAGTGCATCAAAGCATATTTTTTTAACATCTAGATCATTAGTTATGATTTTTACAAAAACTGGAGAGTTTGACTTTATTTGACTTTTCGGTTGACTCGTCAATTGGCCATGAATCTGTGAAAATCTGGAGGTGCCCTCTTGAGGGATTAACACCTCCATTATTATGAACGTATCGGAACTTTCGTTACTCACAATGACGGAGTATACACAGATTTAGAACATCGTCAAGTCGTTTTTACGACAAGACTTTAATCTAAGCAAAAAGCTATGGAAAAATCAACTTGGCATGAATTATAAACTTACAATAGGTCCAAGTGTATGCTAGGAACGAATTGGGAAGCTTGGAATCAATCATAAGCTCCACAAGCAAGAGTTGGATGAACTTGGTGATGAAAAGTATGTTGCAACTCAATTTTCATCAACTTAAATGGTTATAGAATGATCACAGAGAGTTACCCGGTTTTAAGGGATGGATACAAGTGTCCCTAGACGTGGCAAACATGCAAAGATGGTGCCAAAATTCGATAGAGGTGGTAGAACAGGCTGCTGCCATCTTTCTGCTCGCTGGCAGGTCCTTACGGACCGTATGGGCTTTACATTGCGGTCCGTAAGGACCTTATGCGCCCACAGTATAAGATGGCCTTACGGACCGTATGGCGACAGCCTTGCGGTCCGCAAGGGGTCTCCAGAGCTTGAAAATTTCCGTTTCTCCATATATAGCCCCTTGACCTTAATTCTACGCGTAACGAGGATACTTATCGCAACTCGACGAATTTGGTCCCTCCTGTTTTAGCACGTGGCAACACGTGGATTACCTGGACACGTGTCGGAAAAACATTGGACGTAAAAACACAAGGTCTTACACTTTGTATGGCTCAAACAGAACCTGGTACGGTGGTCTCCAGTGGCTTCAATCTGGTATAAAAAATCACCAAGCTCTGATACCAAATGTTGGTTCAGGCCCAGAATTCATCAACCACAAAACAACAATTGAAAAACAACGTTCAGACTCTTTTCTATTAATTGAAATCGAAAGAACAAGACCACACCTTCTCTGAAGGTTTACAGACCTTAAATAGAACAAACCCTAGACTCTCCACTACGCAACTTGTAGAAAAATAGCGTATAAACAACCCTATCAACTAAGACCACGATGCCACATTTAAATAAACTAGACCCATGATTTACGACCCACTAATTAGACCCAATAAACATAAAATAAACATGACTAAAAAACCAAATGTGACCCGTTTGATTCAACCAGCTCCATAACCCGCATCCGTTTGACCTGTTAGGAATAGTCAAGATTTACCCAACAGTTATTGTGTGTAGCTTGTTGCGTTTGGATATGAATAAATCAAAACGTTGGGTAAAATCTTTTAATTCATGTTATAATCTACATATACATATCTAGATAGAATTTTGGGGTAAAGGTTTCTAAAAGCATAAAATCTTCTTTTGATAGCCATTTGATACAACACAGTTAAAGGCACTGAAAAGGAAGATGAAAAAACCTAAAGGCAAACCTTAATGTCGGCGACTACCTGCGATACAGTAGCCGGTCACCGGAGCACCCATACCCGCGTGATACTGAAGACAGACAGGACGCCCTTGATTGACTCAAGAATCAAGATCATGTCACTCTCTTGCTGTTTTGATGAGAAAGCGATCAAGATGTTATGGAGATAAGGAGAGAAGGTTAAAAGAAACCTGATTTGCAGAATCAATTATCGCCGCTAAGAATTAGGGGCGGCCGTCGAGACTTGCGACTACCGACGCTGCTACTTGCCACTGTCACCTTCTCGTTCTGGTTCGTTGTTTGCCATCTTTACATTATTAAGTGCCGCCTTACGCCGCCGTGGTGGTTTTGCTTTTCCAGCAAGGTTGTGTAGTTTGTCGCCTGTTGTGGTGCGTGTCAGTGTAAAGACTAAAGTGTGCTTAGGTGTGCTTTCCCCACTTGTACATTAAGCTAAACCGTGCATCATTAACTTGTAAAAAATGAATAGTGAAACTACCTCACAGTAAATCTACAAATTAATATAGGGGAAAAATGCCATTCTGGGTTCGTACCTTTCGATAAGTACAACAATGAATTAATGCCATAGTTCTATTGATTTTATGGTACATACCATAATTTTATTGATGGTCTGAATATATTATATTATTGTGGTTATTAACTTCTAATATATGTTTTTTTTTTCAAAATTTCATCTCCTATATATATATATATATACATGATTCCGTTAGAAACCACCTTGTATCGTGAGAACCGCGAGAACCAGTGTAACACAAACAATAAAATTAGTTTTTCTTCAAAATTTCATCTCATATTATATATATATATATATATATATATATATATATATATATATATATATATATATATATATATATATATATATATATATATAGGATAAGAATCCGTTAGGAACCACCTTTTATCGTGAGAACCGCGAGAACCATGGTGACACAAACAGTAATACCTAAAAAAATCTAAAAAACACCCAATTTTTTAAAATTTTTTAATTTTTTTTTTAAAAATTCGCTATATTTCGTCAACATTAAAAAAAATTCAATTTTTTTCATTAACAGTTATCCATGCACAGGTGCATTATTATCATTTCTTTGACAAATTCCGTAATATATTACAAACATTGGACAATTGTACTTTCATTTACACTAACACGTGTGATATACTACTTTTTACGTTACCAATATTAGAAATGCACATGTGCATCTATATGTATCAACATGAAATAAAGTGTTTTGGTACACTACTTTGAATACACTCTCTTTCATCTATCAATTCATCCATAATATACTACCATGCACATGTGGATATGTATCATTTCTTCGACAAATTTCGTAATATGTTGCACTACTTTTTACGTTACCAATATTAGAAATCCACACATGCATCTAAATGTATCAACATGAAATAAGGTGTTTTGGTACACTACTTTGAATACACTTTCTCTTTAATCTATCATACTATCCTTAACACACTACCATTACCTCCTACCATCCATAATACAATACCGTTACCTCCTACCATCTACAATACAGTACCAGTACCAATATTTTCACTTTTTATATGTATATCAATACCATTTATACCATCCAATCAACATACTACATCATAAAGTGCTAACTATTACCATATCATCAACCACTAGATATAACTAACCAAAAAACATGTATATGGGTCTAATTCATCATTCAAAATCAGACTTTTTGTACCAAAATACATTATATCATGGTTATACATAATGATGCAGATGTGGATTTTGAATATTGGTAATGTAAAAAGTAGTGTATTACAGATGGTATTGTAAATTAAAGTGCAATTGTCTACTACTAGTAATGTAAAAAGTAGAGTATTACGGAATTTGTCGAAATTATGATACATATGCACATGTGCATGGATAACTGTTACTCGAAAAAAAAAAATTTTGGTAAAGAAATATAGCGATTTTTTAAAAAAATGTCAAAAAAAAATTTTAGTGCTTTTTATTTTTTTTTTAGATTTTATTATGTGTTCACATTGGTTCTCGCGGTCCTCGCAATAAAGTTTGTTCTCGCATGAACCTTACCCTATATATATATATATATATATATATATTCACTGTATTTCATTAAACGATGTACCCATCAACGATATAAACATCTTTCTCCCCACAACTCTTTCTCATATTGATTAGCTATTAGGTTTGTTTCACAACAATTGATACCATAGTGTATTTCAATTGAATTTTTATACCTATTCCATTTTGTTCACATTTTTAGTTTTCTATAATTGTTCACTTTTTATTAAAATTGTCTGGGTTTTATTCAAGATTTTATTCATTCGGAATGGTTGACGGAGCCTTGTTTAATGTTTAGAGGAGGCATTTGTTTGGTTTTTGTTTATAGTAGGTTTCTTAAGAAGATTGGGTTTAAGATTTAGGAAGGGTGAGCAGTTGAAACCGTTAGAATCTGCTGGAACTGAAACCAAACCCACAAACACATCATGAGAATACCCGTTAGACCAAAAAGATTACATAAAAATGGGTGAATAAGTAAACCTAAAATAATAGTTTTACTAAAAACAAGGGTAAATAGTCATTTTATAATTTATCTTTAACTATATAAATCAAGATAGGTAAATTTAATTTATTTTTCTTAATGAATATGCAATTTACATTTTGGTTGGGTGAATATACATCAAGATAAGTTTAGAAGGGAATAAATGTAACATCCGTCAAAAACCGGATTTACCAAACCCGCTTCGTTTATTAACCGAAACAACCAGTTAAAAATTTCGTTGCGTATTTAATGCCCAAATTAATTTTAAACGATACATAATTAATAAGTATATTAGAATATAAAATTTATTTTTGAAAATGTATTAAAAATAGTGAATTAAAAATAATATGCTGAAGCCGGGATTCGAACCCGGGTCAACCGGGTCAGCAAAGCTTTAACACACACACATCCAACCGCTCCGCCACTTGTGATTTTTGTTTACATATTGAAACAATTAATACATAAATTAAATCTGGAAATCAAAACCCAGTTACACAACGCGCCCAAATCCGCTCACGCCGGAAATCCCGACAATTTCGTCAAACTTTGCCGTTTCTTTTTGTCATAACGTTTACATTAACAGTAAGATCGGTTATAACCGAAGAATCCATCAATTTCATTCATTTCCTTAAATTTCTATTCGAAACCGAAAAATACAATTCAAATCCGGGAATTATACTTTGTTCATCAGTTAAGCTTACGAATCTATCCAACCTGCACTCTTCATTTCGCTCAGAAAACTTCGCCGCAGTCGCCGGAATTCTTTGAAAATTTACCGGAAATTTTCGCCGGAAAACCGAGTTCATTCCATTCCGTCTGTTTACCCAAACATAAGATCTTGGAGCTCATACTGACATCACCCCCACTCACCTTAAACCTCTTAAGAATCTCTGTCGCAAGAAATTTCACTCGCCGGAATTCTCTGCAAGTCGCCGGAAAACCGAGACTTTCATCTACACGGTAATTACCTCGATTTTTCTGTTTCATTCCATTATTAGAAAAATTCTAACACCACTCCATCACTCAGAATCAACCCCAGACGACATTGCCGGATTTCTCTGTTTTCGCCAGAAAACTTCTGAAAGTTTCAGAATCCCGCTGTTAACCGGTATGATCATGTAACCTACTGATAATCGTTACTCAATGGTTCAATTTCACATCTAATTCATCCAAACTGATTATTGAATTCGAACAGAAGGAGCTCCCAAAACAGAGCCGACGATTTTGCCGGACTTCTGAAAAAAGACGATCAGTTCGGTATAATCAATCCCCAAACCTGTTTCTGTTCATTACATTACAATTGCTCATAATGTTCGTTAAATTAATTTAACAAATAACAGTTAGTTAACCGTTGTCTGTGTTTTGAACGAAGAAGACGAAGCCGTGTAAGATATAAGATTAACTAAAATTGATATTATGAACGGGTTAGACACACAGTCCAGCGGTGGACTGTGTGCAAACAATATGCATACGACGCGAGTTCGATTCCTATCACAACCATAACCTCTGTAATAAAAATGTTTTTTTTTAGAAACCGAACCGGGTTAACTCAGTAATATGTTAAGTATAATAAAAACTAGAATATTTACCAAGTTAGACACACAGTCCAGCGGTGGACTATGTGCCAAACTAAACCACAGGTCCCGGGTTCGAGACCTGTGGCGAGCACCGAGTCGATACATTACATCGTTTTAAAATAAGTGATTTTCGGATTAATTTAATTAGGATATAAATATAATTAAAAACAGAAATATTTCTGGTTAGACACGTCGCTCAGTTGGTAGAGCTGCGTGCACGCGTACGAGAGGTCACGGGTTCGAGTCTCACCCAGCGCACACATATAACCGACCGAACCGGTCAACGGTCAACAAGTCAACGGTCAACGGTCAAAAATCAACATTTTTTTTAATTATTTTATTTATTTATTTAAATTAAAAATCAATTAAAAATACTTAAAAATAACATTTTTAAAGTTAGAAAATAGCCTTAAACTCACAAAAATATATCCAAAAATACTATTAAAATTGTTAATAAAATCCATTTATTTACATTATTTTTTCGTTATTAATTAGGTTAGTTTTTCCTCGTCGATCAATCCTCTAAACTCGTGCGCATTCAACATCATTCACCGAACGCACCCAGGGTGAGTGAATCTCTACCAATTCCCCATTTTAATCACGTTTTTGGGGTGTATCATGTGTCTTACCATTTATTATATTTAAATCATTGTGCATACATCATATCATGAACAAATGTGTATTCAGCTTGTATAAACTGTTTGTGTGGTTATTGTTTAGATTTAGTTTATTATTTTCAGTACATGCAAATTTCATAGGCCGCCGCTCCCCATTTCATTATGAGCGTTGAGCAGTTCCCCATTACATTATGAGCGTGAACCTGGCGTTGCCAACATACGATCGGCTCCGTTTGATTGAGCCTTGATCGCACAGACATTTATCATATTCAGTACATGCAATACGATCGGCTCCGTTTGATTGAGCCTTGATCGCACAGACATTTATCATTTTTAGTACATACATTTATCATAGGCCGTCCGTTCCCCATTTTTGTTAATGTATGTTATTGTTTATTGTTGTTTGTTATGGTATGCTATTGGGTTGTTATTGTATGCTAATTGTTTGTTATTGTATGTTTATTTACATTTGTTCATATAGGAATATTGCACAATTTCTCCGTATTAAATACAATAAGAAATAAATAATAAATGTTTTCTAACAAGGTTCACTCGCCAACTTTTGTTGATCCAAAAACCATTTTTACATATGATACAGGTGAACAGGAAGAAGCAAGGAAAACATAGGAAATTGTCTTAGAAGAAAATAATGAAGTTTAGAAGGATGAATAGAACATGTTGTATTTGTTTGATATGATTGTATGATCTCTTTTAAATTGAAATGATAAATATGAAACATTATAATAAATGTCATGAGCTTTGATGAAAACCCAATCATGCCCCGATCACCTTTTCCGCTGCGGGTCGGGGTGTGACAGATTGGTATCAGAGCTTTTGATTATAGGGATATAGGATAGGTTATTAGACCCTTAGAGCCTATACTATAGTTGACTAGATTTTAATTGTTTATGTGGTTACATGCAAACTTATGATATTTATGTGTTTCATGTTTATTACATACACAAATGCATGCAAACATTTCCAATATTCCATTTTGTGATACATAGTGAATTATACTTACAGTCAAACATACATACTTACATACACATTCGTCATACATATTCCAATGTTCACATATTCAAATCATCTTCATACTTCCGTTATTCAAGATTTTGTCGCATTTTTCATTTTTCAAATCTCATCAAAGTGAGTTCTGCGACGGGCATGTAGTAACTGTAAGGGTACAAGTACCGGTAGTCGGGACGTCCTGTCTAGGTTGGCATTCGTATAAATCCAATATAACGGACCAGTTTGCCTACCTGGGGACTAACGATGAGAGTATGAAGGACCTATTAGGCCAAAGCATGCCACACCAAACGTCGTTCGAACTAACCCCACTTTGAGATGTCACCGTGTCCACACCTGGATACATTTCGAATATCATACGTTACATACATATTTCTCGATTTTCTCCGGGTTTTAGTGTACGTAACCAGGCAAACACATGCGAACCATATGAAAAACCCGGTAATCATGGGGGCCCACATGATTACGAAGGTGAAGTATGGCGGCATGCAAGGCCCAATTACGAGCAAAGCCCAAGACATCCTATGGATGTAGTAGATTTATTATGTTATGTTTATTTATGAATGTTCATTCCTAAATACGACACATGATCCCAAAAATATCCAACTCATACTCTTCATATGTATTCTTTGTAGATGTCTTCTAATTCCGCTCGTAGGAAGATGAGAGCAGGAAAAGCTCGTGAGCGTATGGCTGCCCAAATCGCTCAACAAATGGCTGCCGTAATACCCAACATTGTAGTCCAAGTCCAACAAGCCCTTACCGCTAATCCCGTCAATCAAGAAGTTCAAAATGTTGTCAACCCTCCCCAAATACCACTAAATGCACCTACAAGCATTTCAAATCCTACGACCCTACAAAATACGAAGGGACTGAAGGTGTCACCGCTCTTCTCTATTGGTTTGAAGAAATGGAAAACATTTTTCTAAGTTGCGATTGCCCCGATGATCGTAAAGTGCGATATGCTACTGGTCGTTTATTTGGAATAGCACTTACTTGGTGGAATACAGAGAAGGCTAAACGAGGTGTTGAAGATGCTATGACTTTGACTTGGGAAGAGTTGAAGGAAATCATGACAAGACGGTTTTGCCCAAGGAGCGAAATCAAGAAATTAGAGGATGAGTTCTATTCGTTGAAACAAAAGGAAGGCGACCACACCACGTACAACAAAAGATTCCTTGAGTTAAATCAAATGGTTCCCAACTTGTTCACTCCCCTCTACCGTTTGATCGAACACTACATTCGAGGTCTTCCTTCAAAAATTCAAGAATCTGTAATAAGTACCACACCTGCAACCTTGGAAGCAGCAATGGAGATAGCTACAGAGCTCACCGAGAACTGTATACGGAATAAAGACTTCAAGGAGGAGAAGAAGAAAGATAAAGCATCAACTGAAACCTCCAACTCCACCCAAACCGAATCCCCTTCTCAACCCATTTCCAAGAGAAAACGAGATGGGCAACTTTTCGCTGTCACCCAACGCAATCAACCTGTCTCACAAGCCGTACCCCTCCAAGCTATCCCAATCACTCAAGTAGCACCCAACTCAACTTACCCAAATAAGAAACCTTACCTTGGACCTCACCCTCAATGTAACACGTGTTTTTATCACCATCCATCTACCTTACTTTGTCGACTATGTGCGAATTGTGGACGCTATGTTCATTTGAGCAAGGTGTGCCGCACCCCTCAAAACCAAACCTCACCCCCTACTCAAAACATGATCCAAACATATCAACAACCCCAATACCCCATGTTACCTTATGTTCGAGCTTGTTTTAATTGTGGCGATCCTACCCATTATAAAAACACGTGCCCTCAATTGGTTAACATCATAAACGCCCAAGCTCAAGCAAACCCAGTTAACCAAGCTAATCAAGTAAACCTAATCACTAGGCCACCAGCAAGAGGAAGAGTTTTCAACATCAACGCCAATTCTGTTGAAGATAACGACGGCCCAAACGAAACCACCCAACTAGTCCCCTTCACCAAAAATCAAGATTCAACTCCAACCGTTTAGTCTTTACGTTTTTCTTTATGTTATCTCAATTTTCACGTGTCTCAATTTTAAATTGGAAATTTATCCAAGGATCTTAATGCGAATTACTATTTCAGTTTTGTTTTATACCCATTGATTTAACATTCATACCATCATACATCTCAACGTATTTCAATCTCATTATTTAAAGAAGTTGGGCTGTGTCTCACTTCTACATAGACTAACCTCTCCATCACAACAAACGAGAGAGGGACTATCATCATTCAAACATGTATACTATCAGAATTAAGACTCAAGCTTTGGTTGTTGTGTTTGTTTATGTTTTAGAGTCACATAGGACTAATCATAACTTACTGATAAAACCAATGAAAATTTGACGATAATATGGTGGATACGCCGCTGGTACTTCCTATATATAAGTATTCTTGTCAAAGGATCATAGGCATTATCAGGCGGTTATGAGAAGTTCCATGTAGGATTTAGTAATATCTTGGTTGAAATTTGTTTTACACTCACTGATTTAACATTCATGTCATCTCATCATTTAAAGAAATTGGATTGTGTTCCATTTTCTACATAGACTAACCTCTCCATCATAACAAACGAGAGAGGTACGGTCATCATTCAAAGACTCAAGCTTTGGTTGTTGTGTTTGTTTATGTTTTAGAGTCACATCATAGAACCAATCATAACTTACTAATAAAACCAATGAAAATTTGACGAGAATATGGTGGATACGCCGCTGGTACTTCCTATATATAAGTATTCTTGCCAAAGGATCAGAGGCATTGTCAGGCGGTTATGAGAAGTTCCATGTAGGTTTGAGTAGTAGAAGTTTTGTTTTAGGATATAACCTCATCTTTCCAAACATATCAAAACTCTTGCGCATGAAATCATATTTAGTCAATCAACTCTGTTTATCAATATTCATTATCTTAGGCATCGAAAAGCGATTCCTGTAGCAGGGTACTCAACCCTTACAAGGAACGTTACCGCCTCAAACAAAATTTGAACTCTTACTCCTTTCTAAGTATGTAACTGTCAAATTAAACACCATCCTTTTTAGACAAATATGTCACTACTTAAATTTCGGGACGAAATTTCTAAAAAGTAGGGATACTGTAACATCCGTCAAAAACCGGATTTATCAAACCCGCTTCGTTTATTAACCGAACAACCAGTTAAAAATTTCGTTGCGTATTTAATGCCCAAATTAATTTTAAACGATACATAATTAATAAGTATATTAGAATATAAAATTTATTTTTGAAAATGTATTAAAAATAGTGAATTAAAAATAATATGCTGAAGCCGGGATTCGAACCCGGGTCAACCGGGTCAGCAAAGCTTTAACACACACACATCCAACCGCTCCGCCACTTGTGATTTTTGTTTACATATTGAAACAATTAATACATAAATTAAATCTGGAAATCAAAACCCAGTTACACAACGCGCCCAAATCCGCTCACGCCGGAAATCCCGACAATTTCGTCAAACTTTGCCGTTTCTTTTTGTCATAACGTTTACATTAACAGTAAGATCGGTTATAACCGAAGAATCCATCAATTTCATTCATTACCTTAAATTTCTATTCGAAACCGAAAAATACAATTCAAATCCGGGAATTATACTTTGTTCATCAGTTAAGCTTACGAATCTATCCAACCTGCACTCTTCATTTCGCTCAGAAAACTTCGCCGCAGTCGCCGGAATTCTCTGAAAATTTACCGGAAATTTTCGCCGGAAAACCGAGTTCATTCCATTCCGTCTGTTTACCCAAACATAAGATCTTGGAGCTCATACTGACATCACCCCCACTAACCTTAAACCTCTGAAGAATCTCTGTCGCAAGAAATTTCACTCGCCGGAATTCTATGCAAGTCGCCGGAAAACCGAGACTTTCATCTACACGGTAATTACCTCATTTTTTCTGTTTCATTCCATTATTAGACAAATTCTAACACCACTCCATCACTCAGAATCAACCCCAGACGACATTGCCGGATTTCTCTGTTTTCGCCGGAAAACTTCTGAAAGTTTCAGAATCCCGCTGTTAACCGGTATGATCATGTAACCTACTGATAATCGTTACTCAATGGTTCAATTTCACATCTAATTCATCCAAACTGATTATTGAATTCGAACAGAAGGAGCTCCCAAAACAGAGCCGACGATTTTTGCCGGACTTCTGAAGAAAGACGATCAGTTCGGTACAATCAATCCCCAAACCTGTTTCTGTTCATTACATTACGATTGCTCATAATGTTCGTTAAATTAATTTAACAAATAACAGTTAGTTAACCGTTGTCTGTGTTTTGAACGAAGAAGACGAAGCCGTGTAAGATATAAGATTAATTAAAATTGATATTATGAACGGGTTAGACACACAGTCCAGCGGTGGACTGTGTGCAAACAATATGCATACGACGCGAGTTCGATTCCTATCACAACCATAACCTCTGTAATAAAAATGTTTTTTTTAGAAACCGCACCAGGTTAACTCAGTAATATGTTAAGTATAATAAAAACTAGAATATTTACCAAGTTAGACACACAGTCCAGCCGTGGACTGTGTGCCAAACTAAACCACAGGTCCCGGGTTCGAGACCTGTGGCGAGCACCGAGTCGATACATTAAATCGTTTTTAAAATAAGTGATTTTCGGATTAATTTAATTAGTATATAAATATAATTAAAAACAGAAATATTTCGGGTTAGACACGTAGCTCAGTTGGTAGAGCTGCGTGCACGCATACGAGAGGTCACGGGTTCGAGTCTCACCCAGCGCACACATATAGCCGACCGAACCGGTCAACGGTCAACAAGTCAACGGTCAACGGTCAAAAATCAACATTTTTTTTATTATTTTATTTATTTATTTAAATTAAAAATCAATTAAAAATACTTAAAAATAACATTTTTAAAGTTAGAAAATAGCCTTAAACTCACAAAAATATATCCAAAAATACTATTAAAATTGTTAATAAAATCCATTTATTTACATTATTTTTTCGTTATTAATTAGGTTAGTTTTTCCTCGTCGATCAATTCTCTAAACTCGTGCGCATTCAACATCATTCACCGAACGCACCCAAGGTGAGTGAATCTCTACCAATTCCCCATTTTAATCACGTTTTTGGGATGTATCATGTGTCTTACCATTTATTATATTTAAATCATTGTGCATACATCATATCATGAACAAATGTGTATTCAGCTTGTATAAACTGTTTGTGTGGTTATTGTTTAGATTTAGTTTATTATTTTCAGTACAAGCAAATTTCATAGGCCGCCGCTCCCATTACATTATGAGCGTTGAGCAGTTCCCCATTACATTATGAGCGTGAACCTGGCGTTGCCAACATACGCCTTGATCGCACAGACATTTGTCATTTTCAGTACATACATTTATCATAGGCCGTCCGTTCCCCATTTTTGTTAATGTATGTTATTGTTTGTTGTTGTTTGTTATGGTATGCTATTGGGTTGTTATTGTATGCTAATTGTTTGTTATTGTATGTTTATTTACATTTGTTCATATAGGAATATTGCACAATTTTTTCCGTATTAAATACAATAAGAAATAAATAATAAATGTTTTCTAACAAGGTTCACTCGCCAACTTTTGTTGATCGAAAAACCATTTTTACATATGATACAGGTGAACAGGAAGAAGCAAGGAAAACATAGGAAATTGCCTTAGAAGAAAAATAATGAAGTTTAGAAGGATGAATAGAACATGTTGTATTTGTTTGATATGATTGTATGATCTCTTTTAAATTGAAATGATAAATATGAAACATTATAATAAATGTCATGAGCTTTGATGAAAACCCAATCATGCCCCGATCACCTTTTCCGCTGCGGGTCGGGGTGTGACAATAAAGCCATTCCAAGAAAGCATCTAAGGTTTCACATCACTGAAAAATCCCTATAACCTCTCGTATTGTTGGTGCACTTATGTCTAATGTCTACGTCTTTGTTTGTGATTGTATGTATAGGCAACATACGATGTTTAATATTTAAATTTGAAATGTTTGTAAATGGGGCTCATATGTGTGCATGAGTCTTACGCACTTATGAGTATCCCAAACACAGGAGTCCTGCGCACGGACGACTAGAGTCTATAAATAGACTAGTCAGTGCGCAAGAGCTTAGAATTCAACCTTTGGAGCTTCTTGATTGTTTTTGTAAAAGCACGTTATGTTGTCCAAATTTCTATAAAGAGATAATTTTATGAATCCTTATGTTCACTAGTTCAATATATGGATTCCAAACTTATATTGGATTCGTACGTGTGCTTATCAAGTATTGTCAAGAGTTTTACTCGTCAAAACTGGTCCTACATGTGGTATCAGAGCAGGAGAGGGGATATCTACTTGTGATACGCTTGGATTGTGAAGATTTCGATTGAAAAGCATCATTTTTCACATTTATACAAGAATTCACGGTCAAAAAGTCTCAAATTATTCTCAAATCTTCTTTATTCGTTTTTGAACATCATGTCAAAAGATCTCGTCTGAATTCAACAATTTACCCATCTAAATTGTAAAAAAATTAAAAATAAAAAAAAACTAGGAAAACTAGTTCTGTGCTCAGTAGCTTGATCACATGCAGGAGTCCCACGCAGGAACTCCTACGTGTAAGTGTCTCACGTTTGAAGTCATCCGTACACAGGAAGGTCATCCGTTTGGATCCTACACATTGTTGGTCCTGCGTTAGAAGTGTCATCCGCTCAGAAAGTGTCTTGTGTTTGGAAGTGTTTTGTATTTTTGAATAATTTGCTAAGGCAGGGATTCGGGTATGTTTAATGCTTTTGCTACAGGAGGGAGTTGATCAAGTAGAGTTCAGAACATGAATTTTGATAAAGAGATGGGTACATCCAACAAAGCACCAAAGTTTCTACGAATGGAAGATTACAAACAATGAGCTAGTGGTTTGAGAACTATGTTTAAGCAAATAGCTTTGAGGCATGGATGGTGATCGAAGACGAGTACTTAATTGCAAGAAATGAAAGTGGAATGATGATTAAGATTTCTCAGATTCCAGAAGGTTAAAAGGATTTCTATATTGGAGAGAAGAAAATGTATAGTATGCTTCAACAGTCGATCAAAGATGATATTCTACATCTTCTTCAACACATAGAAACAACTTAATTATTTTGGATGACATTGTTTAACTTATACAGGGGAAATGCCTATATGCGTTCAAGTAAAGCTGTTATGTTAAAGAAAGAATTCAATATTTTCACAGTTGTCAAAAAGACACATATCATCAGTTGATAGAACGTTACTGTCACCTAATTGCTGAGATGAAACGTAACAAGATTGAACCTACAGATCCTAAACAAGTTGAAAATTAGCAGCTGCTTTACACGATGATGACCGGAGGATCCTTCTGATGATTTTAAAATCAAGACCTGTAGAGTTCATGAATCTGAATCCGAGTGCATTTATCCAGAAGTTGGAAGCTCATGAGTTGGATTTAAGAAAGAAGTCGAAGATGAAGGCAAATCTTATTCCACAAGCCATGGGGCTCTATTATAAAGGTTCAGTTATTGCTACCCAGAAGATACAAAAAACATCCAGTGCCGACAATTTCACTCAGTTTACATCGAGTGGGAATGCATTTGTGGGTAGCAGCTCAGGATTTACATAGAATTCACAACCAATCTATGGATGTAGTTTAGAATCAAATGTAATTCAACAGACATAGACTCAACAATCACAACCTCAACAGGGTTAAAACCAGCAAAATACAGCAAGTCAATCTTCAGAGAATCTACAGGGAATTTAAATGATCTTCATGGTATCACTGTCCCGAACGCCAAAGAACATATCGCTTTGTTAGCCTCGGTACTACAGTCATATGAAGGGTTGGTATTGTTAGATCGCTCCTGATTAGCACAGGAACCTAATGTGGTATCTAATGTCCAATTAGGCGGAAACTAAGTGACATGTTAATCAAATATGCAAAGATTACTCATTAATATATGTTTTATTGATCACTAATGTCAATTACATGTAAGATCCGATCGGACAGAGCTTCGCCTCTGTTGTGACAAAGTTGCAAAAGTTACAAATGAAATCCTAAGGCACACTATTTATAGACTAACAAGCTCGCTGGGATGTCTACAAGTTCGGGTGAACTTGTCTTGAACAAGTTCGGCCGAACTTGTTCTCACATTATGATTCTGGGCGAACTTGTTGTCTATTACAGAAATACCATTTCTGACATAATCTAGCCCAATCTAAACATACTCGATCCAAGACTAATACATAGACATTATGTACTAACAGACTCCCCCTTGGATATCGTCTTCGTCTTGATCAGTCTTCAAAGCTCTATCTTTATCTACAGCGTCCAAATAAGTTTTTTTAAGGCTTCTTTCTACGTTCTTGCTCTGGAATTGGCGTTTGGTCAGTAGGCGACACTTTCGTCATAAACTGAAAATGTCTCAATCTTGCCTCTCTACCCCTTTCGTGTAACGTTCTAATCGCCTTTCTTCCTTTAAAAACTCTTTACGCTCAAGTTCTCTCCAACTGGATTCCCACATTCTTCCAGAATTCACACCATGCACGTAACAAACATTCACTATTCTTTGAAACTGCATCGCTTGAGTCTCTTCGCGCTTCTCGTAACATATCTTACTGAAGAATAAATATCTAATATCCTCCTTTGAGCAATTCACTAGCCACATCGGGTCTAGTATACGAATCGTCCTCCATAACCCTCTCAATCCTTCATTCTGAAACACTTCAACTATTTTTTCTTTAGTTATATCCAAGTGTTCTTCAAATCTCAACACTATCACTGCTTCGCATGTAGTAGGATCAACTTGCCACCACTTAAACAATGGATAGAAATCTTGTTCAATAGGCATTAGAGGCATGTTTCTCATCGCTCGTGGACATTTCATAACCAACGTTATGTCTTTTACTCCTGTTTTCTTGTCTAGTTTGATTCTGCGCTTTGGTATAAATGGTTTCCAGTACTTAAACCCTTGCGTCGCTTCGATTTTAATCATCTTCCATAGCAACTGATCAATAAACTTCATGTGATAAGTGACGTTTCTTGTCTGCACCAATTCCTCTACATCCCATTACGGAAGTGTACTAAAATCTGCCATATGTCGGAAGTATTGTACCCATATTCTCTTTTGATGGCGTAAACATTTAGTTCTTTCAACCAACCCCAACTCATTATGTCACCCAATGATATGTCTGCATCTCTGGTAAAGAATGCTAATGGACTTCTGAACTTCCTTTCTCTCGGCATCTCTTTGAACCAAGACTTCTTTGCTTTAGCAATCGCTTGTTTTGTCATTGGCTTTGGCACTTTTCCTTCTCGTACAGACTCAACTACTTTATCTTTCAATAAATCTTCATTAAGCTGCTCGTACATTTCTTCAAATGTCGGAAAACTATCAGTATTTGGACCAACGTACTTTTCAGCTTCATCTTTTTCATCATTTGACGACCAATCTTCAATAATAACCTTGTTGTAATCGTCAGCATCAGACCTTCTTTTATAACAGTACTCGTTTGGTTCAAATGTATCTATGTTCACTACTTGCTCTTCGAAATTGAAGTCAAACGTTTCAGCATCAACGTTTAGCAGCTTTGCTAGATCTTCCTTTGAATAATTGTGAATAAATTCACCTTCCTCGACGTTATGCTCTAATATAAGAATTATAGGCTTTGTCGGCATAGCAGCAACCGGCATTGCAATCATTGCATCAGATAAATCTTCATCGGTTTGCCCTGCTTGCCCTGACTGCTCCCCCTGATTTTGATCTTCCATCCTATTCGAATCATCATTTAGCAACGAAGAAAAATCAAATTCATCAGACACTTTAGCATCTACAACTTTCAGACCAACTCCACCCTGATCATCATTGTTTCCATCATCGTTATCGGAGTCATCTTTAGTATCATCAACAGGCTCTTCATCATCTTTATCTTCAGCTTCTTCATCGTCTTTCTGCTTAATTTCTTTCTCTGGGATAATAGCAGACTCTGAAGCTTTCACAGATTCAGCTATAGGCTCTGTTGTTTCAGACATACCTTCGATCACATGCTTGCCTTTCCCTTGTTCTGATAATTCTTTCTCTGCTATATCTTTCGCCTCCTGCAGATCTAACCTTGCATATTCTGCAGCAAAATCAATTCCCAAGCTATTCGACAATACTTTCTGCAATCTGTTGAATCTTCTATCCTTCAAGTCTCGTTCAGATCTTAGCTCATCAATCTCTTTTTGCGGACGTTCGTTTGCATCCTGCAGACTTTCAATTAAGGCTTTTAAGTATCCACGATCACCTTCTAAACATTTCACCTTGTCGTTCAAAATTTCCTTTTCAACCTTGCCTTGTTTCACCAACTATTCCAAAGCAGCTTTCTCAACTTCGTTTTTCGATACTTTGTCTTCCAAAACTTTAACTCTCTTTTCAAGTTCATCAACATCAGATTCTGGGAAGAAATCATTCAAATCTTGAATATTGACATGATCATCAGGAATGTTTCCAAACAGCTTTGACTTCAGAGTAGTCTTCGGTGTAGACTTTGGCGTACTCTTTGGTGTAGGAACTTCTTTTGGATAGAACTTTCAGGTTGAGAAGTTGTTGGTGGATCTTGGGACTGTATGATTGGAATTTCAAGTAATTCAGACTCAGGAGGTTCTTGTGTGACTCCTGTCTGTACGATCGTCTCTTGAACTGCAGAAGTTTGCACTGTTTCAGTCGCAGGAGGTTCTTGTGTAACTCCTGTTTGTATTGCACCATAAGGTTCTTGTGGGACTTTTGTGCCTTTTTTCTTTCCAATGTAACGACGGCGTTTTGGTTTCTGCGTTTTCTTGCCTTTAGCACTAGGAGACCCTGTAGTCTTCAATGATGTATCTTTTACAAAAGACTTAATCTTTTGGCCTTTTTCTTCGGTCTCTCCTCATCTGAACCTTTTTCTAACTCTGGTTCATAATCAGCATCAATTTCTTTAACCTTCTCTGCCTCTTTCTCATCGATAGCTTTCTTTGTAGCTTTTTCTAGAGAATCATCACTATCTTCATCTTTATCGGATGTTGCAGAGATCACATAATCTTCTTGAGTAGTCTTTTCTGTTTCCTGACTCTCAACGTTCATTGCAGCACCTGAACCAGCCTTAGGTTGTACATTCTCAGGCTCATCTTCGTCTATCAACATAGTTTCGACTTTCTTTGATTTCCTGCGACTTTCTTTTTCTCTTCCACCTTCTTTAAAAACCAGTTGATGCGTTTCTCTTTGAATGTAGACATCCATTCTAGTTCAGGATTTACTTCTTTCTCATCACCACTATCATCTTTACGCCATTTGTATTCTGGTGGTGCGATGTAATCAGCAGACTGTATAGCACCAAATAAAGGCTTTGCGATCGGTGCTGAAGCTTGTTTCTGGAAAGTAACCAGCTTCTTCACAGTGACTTCATCCATGTGACTAAGATATAAGATATCGTTCGGATCCTTTGCAATTTTCTTGAACTTGTCGTCAATTAACATCTGAATAAACCTTGGATATATAACAAGCCTGTTCGATCCCATGTTGTTCTTCATATGCGTGAACACTAGCTTCGAGAAATTAAACTTCTTGTTTAGCACCAACGCTGTGGCCATACAAGCCATGTAATCTTGTACATCATCCAATCCCGTTTTACGATAACTAAAGTGTGTATAATTTCATGCATTAGAAACTTATAGGGATTCGGAACTCCCCCTTTCTTCAAAGTAGATTCATTTACGTGCCCCTTTTAGCCCATGCGACAAAAACAACCTCGCACCATTCTTTCGTCCAACAACATTGGATCATTCTTATCGTCGTTGAAATTCAACACTTTTCAGATATCAGCTTCAGTCACTGTAATCTCCTTATCTTCGTCTCCAACACGGATAATCCACTTTATCACTGTGTTGTCTTCATTTTGGGATGCACCGTTCCAAAATCTGTAGACGTGAGATTGATATACCATCGTCTTTTCCGTTATTGCTTTGTGAATTGGAATACGCTCCATAAAAGCGAGAATACTGTCAAATGCTTCAAGAGATGGACAGACAGTCTTGTCGAGCGTAATGCACGTGTTATGAAATTTATTAAACGAGAGCTGAATATTATGCAAACACGAAAATCGAGACAAAATTAGCAAATTCAACAATTTTCATCAAATATATATCAAGTTCGGGCGAACTTGATTGCCATTTAAAGATCAGAAAATATCAAGTCCGGGCGAACTTATGCTGTGCAGATTTCTTTGGTTTTCAAATAAGTTCTGGCGAACTTGTAAAGTCATTACAATTTTTTAAATCATCAGACAAGTTCGGAAGAACTTGTATGACTTTTATCATGTTTTTAGATTTGAAAGTTAAGTTCAGGCGGACTTGTAAGAATCTTAACATTTTAACACTTGAGGACAAGTTCGGCCGAACTTGGTTCTATGAACCAGTTGACAAGTTCGGGCGAACTTGTCATCTTTTTCATGATAACCTGCAACAACATGTTCCAGTCATTCTGATCCAAATTGATGACTTGTTAATGATCGATTATGCTTATTTAACATGTTTTAATGTTCAATTCGTCCTTAAACATACTAAATCAAGTCCAAATGTCCAAATCAGATCTATAACATTCAAATATGGTCAAAATACGGTCCAATCATCAATCACTTACCATATCCATGTTCTTTAGTGTGCCAATCACTAAAGATCACTTGAAAATCATGCAGCAATTCGACACAAGCTTGCCAATTTTGAAATCGCTCTAAGTCGCTCAAGTTCGCTCAGTTGTTCAAAGAAATCAGTAATGAAGTCCGGGCTAACTTGTAAACCAATCAGTTAAGATTAGTACAAGTTCGGGCGAACTTGCCAATAGAAGAAGACTTTTAAGCATATACAAGTCCGGGCAAACTTAATTACAAGTCCGGGCGAACTTGATTAAACCCAAAATCAAATTTTTCAAAATTTTCAATTTTAGACCCTGAAGTTTTCAATTTTTACCAATTTTAACAATCCACTCAGTTAACCAAGTCCAAGTTAATGACCTTGATTAACTGATTTGTCTACCGAGTCCAAGTTAATGGCCTCGGTTCGACCCGTTATGAACAAACTGTTGGTTTTTCTCTAAATTCAAGTTTCAAATTAAGGAACTTTTCATCATTTTTAGCTTATCAGATTTTACAGATTAGCTCCCAGCCCGTTGTCAATTAGATTTCCACCAGTTTAGCACCTTACCAGACTTCGAAGATCCGTTTTCCAACATTGGCTTGTTGAAACTAATGTAGAAACAAAATCTTTTTGTATTTTTGCAAGTTTATGCTAAAACACACTGAAAATATTTTTTGTTTTAATCTGTAAAGCAAGTAAACTATGTACATAATTATGTACAGACTTATAACAAGTAAATTATGTACAAACATATTTACAGACATATTTTTGTGAATTCGTGTCTAAGGATCATATCAGTTGTTTGAGACATATCACAAGTACCGTTGACCTTTTGATGACATTAACTTTTAAACTTATTTCCCTAGATTGTCGATATGTTTGTCCACTTAAACTTCGACACATTTCTCAATTGTTCCAAGATATCTTAAGTAGAATTATGAATCTTGACTCAACTATGGTTCCCATCTCAGAATATACTCCCGTATCAAGATTCCCTAGATTTCATCTTACAGGTGAATATAGCGTAATTGATATCTGTATCTGGGTTTTGCGAAGCCTTGAGAGCTCAGGTTAATACCACCGTATCGACAAAGAGATGAAGGCTCGACTTGAAGGTGTGTTCCACTTAAGGAATCTTTTCAGCACTGCAAATGATTAAATCTTTCGATTCTTTTCAGGTTTGCATGCAGTTTAGGGGTTTTTAGCAAAAGCTTTATAGAAGTTCTAGGCTATTGCTTTCGCAAAATCAGAAGAACTTGTATAATACCCCAGATATCAACTATCTATAAAGACCTCGTATCTCAGAATCAGGCAATCTCTTAAATGAAATTTCAGAGTACCCCATATATCCGAGAGATGTTAATCCACAAGTTTAAGCAGTTGTAAAATTTAGTTTATATTTACTGAACGTGTAAAGCCTATCGACACATCCATAGTAAGACTTGTTTATCACTTTTAAACTTTACAATTCTTTAGCATACTATGATAGTCCACTGATGTACTATCATTTCTTTGTGACACAAAATTCTTTTTGTCTTTTTCAATGTTTTTGTACTTTTTGAATTTTTCATATGTTTTTGTATTTTCTCAAATATTTCTCCCCCTAAAATCAAAAACATATTTTTGTATTTTAGTTTTTAAGAAATACTAATCTAAAAGATAACACAAACCAATGTGGATCACGTGAACTCGTCGTCCGATCCATATTCAACCTCTGCTTCCGCACCTGTTAGCAAATTTTTAATACCATTAAGTCTCATTAGATATTAAATCTTGTTATAGAAAAAGCTTTGGTATAAAAATCAGCTTCTTGTTCATCAGTGTGGATTTTTTCTATTCGTACCAACTTCTTTTCGTAGCAGTCACGAATGAAGTGATAACGAATTTCTATGTGTTTTGTTCGAGAGTGATGAACATGAGTTTTAGTGATGTCGATTGCTACCTTATTGTCTACATATAAAGGCGTATAAAGAAATTGCAATCCAAAGTCCCTCATATGTTGTTGTATCCAGAGGATTTGTGAACAACAGCTGGAAGCATAAATGTATTCTGCCTCACAAGTAGAGAGAGAGACCGTGGTTTGTTTCTTGCATTGCCACGTTACTAATCGAGTTCCAAAGAACTGGCAACCAGCTGTCGTAGACTTTGAATTCAGATTGTCCACCTCAAAGTCAGAATCAGCATATCCCGTCAGATCAAAGTTATCGTTCTTTGGATACCACAAGCCGGTGCTTGGACATCACTTCAGGTAACAGAATATTCTCTTGACTATCTGCATGTGAGATACTCGGGGACTGGACTGATATCTCACGCAAAGACAGGTAGGATACATGATATCTGGGCTAGATGCCGTCAGATACATAAGAGATCCTATCATCGACCGATAGAGCGTATCATCCACGTTGGTTCCTGTTTCATCAATGCAAATTTCGTGATTTAGCGCCAAAGGAGTTGAAAGCGGCTTCGAGCTATCCATTTCAAACTTCTTCAGAATATCATGAACATATTTTGTTTGATGAATGAATATGTCGTATGGTAACTGATCAACTTGTAACCCGAGGAAGAATTTCATTTCGCCCATAGAAGACATTTCGAACTTCTTCTTCATAATCTTCTCGAATTCTTTGCAAAGACTATAATCCGTTGAACCAAAGATAATATCATCCACATAGACTTGTACGATGATTAAATGATTCCCGACTTCTTTGGTAAACAATGTACTATCCACTATGCCTCTCGTAAAACCGTTTCCCACGAGATGTTGAGATAACGTCTCGTACCAAGCTCTCGGGGCTTGATGTAATCCGTATAAGGCTTTGTCTAGGAGATAAGCTTTGTTCTTGTTCATCAGATCAACGAACCCCGGTGGTTGGCCGACGTACACTTGTTCGCGTAGCTTACCATAGAGAAATGCGGATTTCACATCTAACTGGTACACTTTAAAACCTTTCCAAGCAGCAAATGCAAGGAAAATGCGGATTGACTCTAAGCGTGCAACTGGTGCATAGACTTCCGTATAGTCAATTCCTTCTTGCTGGTGGAAACCTTTAACAACCATCCGAGCTTTATTTCTAACAATCACACCTCGATCATCCCTCTTACACTTGAAGACCCACTTTGTGTCTATCTCTTTTTGCTTTGGTGGTAAGTCAACAAGTCTCCAAACTCCCAGTTTCTCAAACTGTAACAATTCCTCTTGCATCGCTATTACCCAGTTCTCATCACCCAAAGCTTCATTCACAGTCTTTGGCTCGATTTGAGATATGAAACATGAATAATAGCAATAATCTTGAGTCAGAGCCACTCGAGTATAGAAACAATTTAATGCTTTGTTGATCTGGTTTCTCGTTCTCACACCAGTCTGTAACTCTCCAATAATGTTTGTTGAAGGATGATATGAATTGTAACATTCGTCAAAAAACGGGTTTCCAAACCCGCTTCGTTTGTAAATCGAATATCTATAAATTTTTCCTTGCGTATTTATGTTTATTTTAATTTTAAACGATGCATAATTAATAAACAAATAAGAATTTAAAAACTATAATTGATAAAAAGTGAAAATAAAATAAATAAAAAAGAAAACCGGCTGCCGGGATTCGAACCCGGGTCAGCCGGGTGAGCCTCAAAGTTTTAACTCGCGCACATATAACCACTCCACCACTTGATGTCTTTGTGAGTTCTAGGAAACAATTAAAACATAAGTTCAACTGTGAATCAACCTGTTTGCGCAAAACTGAAACCGATATCGGCTTCCAACCGTCCAAGACGTTTGAGTGATCGCGGATTCCTGAAAATAACCGATAAACCGACATTCTTAATCAATTCAGTCTTGAATGAACTTGAATTCAGGTGATGATCGGTTTTTATAACCGAAAACATTCACTTCCTGAATTACTTCAACAAAATCCTCATCTCGCGACTCAATTACATTCCTAGAACTTCTAATTTCACGTTTACTCTAATTTCTGATCGTCGGAATTGCTTTTTGAACTCGCCGGACTTTCGCCAGAAAACCATGTCTTCCATCAAAACGGTAAGTTTCTCAATTCTTCCATCTTCTATTAGTTGTTAAGCTTTTGCTAACTCAAACCCTTCAATCAGAATCAGTTCCAGGCGACGATATCGGATAATCATCACTCGCCGGAAAACTTCTGAAAATTTCTTGATTTCGCTGTGAAACGGTATAAACTTTTAAACCTTCTGATAACTCTTGTTTAGTACTTCAATTCCACAACTAGCTAATCAAAACTGTTAATTGGTCCGCTCAGACGAAGTTCATAAAAACAGAGCCGACGACTTTACCGGAGTTCTAAGAAAGATCATTTTTCCGGTATGTTTACTCCCAAAATCTTCCCTGTCCACCCAAATCAGGAAGGTCAAACGAACGCTTGGCCACCCAAATCGCAAAACAAATGGCCGCGGTGCTTCCTGACATTGTAGTTCAAGTCCAACAAGCTCTCGCCGCAAACCCCATCAATCCTCCCCAGCAAGAAGACCAGAACATCGGCAACCCTCCTTCCAAAAGGTGCTCATATAAACATTTCAAGTCTTGCGATCCTCCGAAATTTGAAGGGACCGAAGGTGTCACTGCTCTCCTCCACTGGTTTGAGGAAATGGAAAACACCTTCCTCAACTGCGATTGTCCCAAGGATCGCAAGGTACGTTACGCAACCGGGAGGCTATTTGGGGTAGCTCTTACCTGGTGGAATACTGAAAAGGGTAAGAGAGGAATCGAAGATGCAATAGCCTTAACGTGGGAGGAGTTAAGGGAAATTATGACGAGACGCTTCTGTTCTAGAAGCGAGATCAAAAAGTTAGAGGATGAATTTCATTCGTTGAAGCAAAAGGAGGGAGATCATACTTCCTACAACAAGAGGTTTTTAGAGTTGAACCAAATGGTCCCTAACTTGTTCACCCCATTTTACCGCTTAGTCGAACACTATATTCGAGGTCTCCCCTCGAAGATTCAAGACTCAGTTCTCAGCACTTCGCCTGCAACACTTGAAGCTGCTATGGAACTAGCTACCGAGCTTACCGAGAATCGAATTCGCAACGGTAAATTTAAAGATGAGAAAAAGAAAGCCCCCGTTGAGGGACAAACTTCAAACCATTCCACCTCCTCCTCAAAGTTTGCTAACAAGAGGAAACGAAACACCAGAAACTTTGCTGTCACACAAACAAATTTCCCTATCCCTACTGCACCCATTACCCAAGTTGCCCCCTCACCTGCACCATATAAAAGGCCATACTCCGGCCCATACCCAAAATGCAACCGTTGCCAATACCATCACTTTCCTGATCATCCCTGCCAACATTGTACCGGCTGTGGTCGCGCAGGTCACACCGTTCAAACATGTCGCATACCTCAGCGAACGAACCACCACCAGCCCTCAACCCAAACCCACCATCAGATAGTGGGTCAAGCCCAACAACCTCTACTACTACCACCTACCCAACATGTAGCCCAATCCTACTACCAACCCAACTATCCCATGGTGCAACCTATGCGGGCTTGTTACAATTGTGGAGACCCAAACCACTTTAGAAACACTTGTCCACGCTTGGTGAACATTATACATGCTCAAGCTCAAGCAAATCTGGTGAATCAAGGTAACCAAGCTCCTCCACCTGCTAGAGGAAGAGCTTTCAACATCAACGCTAACCAAGCTAGGGCTGACAACAATGTGGTTAACTGTACGTTTCTCATCAGTGGTAGTTATGCATCCATGTTATTTGATACTGGCGCGGATAAAATTTTTGTATCCTTAGAATTTGAACCCATCCTCAACCAAACTCGTGATAAACTCATGGAATCCATGATGGTAGAAGTTGCTGACGGAAAACCGGTCTCATTAAACTCTATTATACGCAATTGTACTCTCACCTTAAACGATCACGATTTTCCAGTTGACCTCATTCCAATGAAGTTGGGAAGCTTCGACATTATAATTGGTATGGACTGGCCCAGCCAACATCATGCTGAAGTTGTATGCCGCGAAAAGTTTATACGCATTCCTCTTACAAACGGTCAGACTCTACGAATCTTTGGAGAAACCCCATCGAAAGGGCTCAAGTTAATGTCCTGTCTTCAAGCCCGAAAATATCTCTGTAAGAATTATGTCGCATTTCTAACTCATGTCGTCAAAAAGGGAACCAAGGAGAAGAAACTTGAAGACATTCCAGAAGTAAAAGATTTTCCGCAAGTTTTTCCTGACGACATTTCAGGACTTCCTCCCGTGGGAGAAGTCGAATTCTGCATTGATCTTATACCTGGAGCTACACCAGTTGCAAAATCTCCTTATAGGTTAGCCCCATACGAAATGCAAGAGCTAGCCAGTCAATTGCAAGAGTTGACTGACAAAGGATTTATACGTCCTAGCTCCTCGCCTTGGGGTGCACCTGTCCTTTTTGTGAAGAAGAAAGATGGAACTTTTCGCATGTGCATCGACTACAGAGAACTCAACAAGTTAACGGTCAAGAACCGCTACCCATTACCTCGCATTGATGATCTTCTTGACCAACTTCAAGGCGCCAGCTGTTTTTCAAAAATCGACTTTCGTTCTGGTTATCATCAACTCAGAGTACATGAAGAAGACGTCCCAAAGACCGCCTTCCGAACTCGTTATGGTCATTATGAATTCATGGTCATGCCATTTGGTTTAACCAACGCTCCAGCAGTCTTCATGGATCTAATGAACAGAGTCTGCAAACCCTATCTCGATCGTTTTGTTATAGTCTTCATCGACGACATTCTCATCTACTCAAAGTCTAAGTCTGATCATGAACGACACCTTCGACTCATCCTTACACTCTTAGAGAATGAAAAGCTCTACGCCAAATTCTCCAAATGCGAATTCTGGTTAAAAGAGGTGCAATTCCTTGGTCATGTCGTCAATGACAAGGGAATACATGTCGACCCCTCAAAGATCAAAGCAGTGCAAGAATGGCAAGCGCCACGTACACCTACCGAAGTAAGATCATTTCTTGGTTTGGCTGGTTATTATCGTCGTTTCATTTCAAATTTCTCTCGTATTGCTGTACCACTCACGGCTTTAACTCATAAAGGAAAACCCTTCATATGGGGACCCAAACAAGAAGAAGCCTTCCAAACCCTTAAACAAAAACTCTGTGATGCACCTATTCTCACTCTTCCTGAAGGTTGTGATGACTTCGTGGTTTATTGCGACGCGTCAGGGCAAGGACTAGGCTGTGTTCTAATGCAAAGAGAAAAGGTGATAGCTTATGCTTCTAGACAACTCAAAACTCATGAGAAGAACTACACTACCCACGACCTAGAACTTGGAGCCGTTGTGTTCGCTCTTAAGATATGGAGACATTATCTCTACGGTACTAAGTGTGAAATATACACTGACCACAAGAGTCTTCAACATATCTTCAACCAAAAGGAGTTAAACATGAGGCAACGAAGATGGGTCGAACTTCTTAATGACTACGACTGTGAAATTCGGTATCATCCTGGCAAGGCAAATGTGGTGGCCGATGCACTCAGTCGAAAGGGTTATGCGAACTCCATTCGTCTTCTATGTTCGCAAATCATAACCGACATCAAGGATCAAATTCGAGAAGCCCAACGTGTTTCAGTAATGGAGGACGACGTACGAAAGGAGCTGTCCTGTGGAGCTGAACTTAAAATTGAAACTAAATCCGATGATATTCTGTACTATCTAGATCGCATATGGATTCCTGACCACAACAACCTTCGTGATTTCCTTATGAATGAGGCACACAAAACACGATACTCTAGACACCCAGGAGCCGACAAGATGTATCAAGACCTTCGGTACACCTACTGGTGGCCTGGAATGAAAAAGGATATTGCTGTTTTTGTTTCCAAGTGCCTTACATGTTCCAAGGTAAAAGCTGAACATCAAAGACCCTCAAGACTTCTGGTCCAACCTGAAATACCTGTATGGAAGTGGGAAAACATAACCATGGACTTCATTACCGGGTTACCTCGCACTTCTGGTGGGTATGACACTATATGGGTAATCATTGATCGTCTTACAAAATCAGCTCACTTTATTCCGATCCGAGAAGATTTCAAGAACGAGAAGTTAGCTCGTATTTACATCAGCGAAATCGTAAGCCGTCATGGTGTACCGTTAAGCATTATTTCAGATCGTGATGGTCGTTTCACTTCACGAACATGGCAAGCCGTACAAGCCGCTTTGGGTACACGATTAGACCTCAGTACCGCTTATCATCCTCAAACTGATGGACAATCTGAACGCACCATCCAAACTCTTGAAGATATGCTTCGAGCATGTGTCATAGACTTCAAGGGAAATTGGGACGCTCATCTACCATTAGTTGAATTTTTGTACAACAAAAGCTATCATTCAAGTATCGGCATGGCACCTTTCGAAGCTTTATATGGTCGTAAGTGCCGATCTCCAGTATGTTGGCACGAAATTGGGGAAGCTCAAATCACCGGTCCAGAATTGATTCAAGAAACCACAGACAAGATCCATCAAATTCGAAACAATCTTCTAGCGGCTCAAAGTCGTCAATAGAGTTATGCAGATAAACGACGAAAGCCTTTGGAGTTTAAATTGGTGATCATGTACTTTTAAAAGTATCACCGTGGAAGGGAGTAGTTCGTTTTGGCCAGAAGGGCAAGCTAGCACCACGCTACGTAGGACCTTTCAAGATACTCGAAAGAGTAGGACCTGTAGCATACAAGCTTGATCTACCAGAAGAACTCAACAGAATTCACCCCACATTCCACGTATCAAACTTGAAGAAGTGCCTCGCCGATGAAAACCTCCATATTCCCCTGGAAGATATTCAGATCGATGAATCTATGCATTTCATTGAAAGACCAGTAGAGATCATGGACTTCGGAGAAAAACGTTTAAGACGGAGTCGTATTCCAATTGTTAGGGTACACTGGGAGTCGAAATGGGGACCTGAGTTTACTTGGGAACGTGAAGACTCAATGCGCGAGAAATACCCACATCTTTTTCCTGACCACTACTACTTAAATTTCGGGACGAAATTTCTAAAAGTAGGGGATACCATAACATTCGTCAAAAAACGGGTTTCCAAACCCGCTTCGTTTGTAAATCGAATATCAAGTTATAAATTTTTCGTTGCGTATTTATGTTTATTTTAATTTTAAACGATGCATAATTAATAAACAAATAAGAATTTAAAAACTATAATTGATAAAAAGTGAAAATAAAATAAATAAAAAAGAAAACCGGCTGCCGGGATTCGAACCCGGGTCAGCCGGGTGAGCCTCAAAGTTTTAACTCGCGCACATATAACCACTCCGCCACTTGATGTCTTTGTGAGTTCTAGGAAACAATTAAAACATAAGTTCAACTGTGAATCAACCTGTTTGCGCCAAACTGAAACCGATATCGGCTTCTAACCGTCCAAGACGTTTGAGTGATCGCGGATTCCTGAAAATAACCGATAAACCGACATTCTTAATCAATTCAGTCTTGAATGAACTTGAATTCAGGTGATGATCGGTTTTTATAACCGAAAACATTCACTTCCTGAATTACTTCAACAAAATCCTCATCTCGCGACTCAATTACATTTCCAGAACTTCTAATTTCACGTTTACTCTAATTTCTGATCGTCGGAATTGCTTTTTGAACTCGCCGGACTTTCGCCAGAAAACCATGTCTTCCATCAAAACGGTAAGTTTCTCAATTCTTCCATCTTCTATTAGTTGTTAAGCTTTTGCTAACTCAAACCCTTCAATCAGAATCAGTTCCAGGCGACGATATCGGATAATCATCACTCGCCGGAAAACTTCTGAAAATTTCTGGATTTCGCTGTGAAACGGTATAAACTTTTAAACCTTCTGATAACTCTTGTTTAGTACTTCAATTGCACAACTAGCTAATCAAAACTGTTAATTGGTCCGCTCAGACGAAGTTCATAAAAACAGAGCCGACGACTTCGCCGGAGTTCTAAGAAAGATCATTTTTCCGATATGTTTACTCCCAAAATCTTCCCTGTCCATTTCATTTTAATCAATTGAATGTTTGTCAATCGAATTAAACAAGATCAGTAGGGAAATCGTTGTCTGTGTTATTGTAACGAAGAAGTTGAAGTTAGTTTGTATATAAGTTTAATATAAATTGGATTATATCTCGGGTTAGACACACAGTCCAGCGGTGGACTGTGTGCAAACATTTATCACACGTCACGAGTTCGATCCTTGACACAATCTCATTCTCGGTAATAAAGATGTTTCCTTTTTAACTGAACCGGATCAACTCACAGAGAGATGTTAAGTTTAATAAAAACCAGAATATTAACCAGGTTAGACACACAGTCCAGCGGTGGACTGTGTGCAAAGTTAATCCACAGGTCCCGGGTTCGAGACCTGTTACGCGCACCGGTTCGATGATTAAAATTCTTTTTAAAAATAAATGAATTTTGAATAAATTAAAATAGTATATAAATATAATTAAAAACAGAAATATTTCGGGTTAGACACGTAGCTCAGTTGGTAGAGCTGCGTGCACGCGTACGGGAGGTCACGAGTTCGAACCTCACTCAGTGCAAACATTATAAACGACCGAACCGGTCAACAAGTCAAAGTCAAAAAGTCAACGGTCAAATCCAGAAAAAGTCAACATTTTTTTTATAGTTTTATTTATTTATTTAATTCAAAAATCAATTAAAAATACTTAAAAATAATATTTTTAAAGTTAGAAAATAGCCTTAAACTCACAAAAATATATCTAAAAATCCTATTAAAATTATTAATAAAATCCACTCATTTACCATACCTTTTGTTATTATTTAGGTTAGTTAATCCTCGTCAATCAACCCTCTAAACTTGTGCGCATTCAGCATCTTCAACCGAACGCACCCAATGTGAGTGAATCTCTACAAATTCCCCGTTTTAATCACGTTTTTTGGGTGTATCATGTGTCTTATCATTATTTACATTTAAACAATTGTGCATCCATCATGTCCATGATCAAATGTGTATTCAATATGTATCAACTGTTTGTGTGGTTATTGTTTAGATTTTATTTATCATTTTCAGTACATACATTATCATAGGCCGCCGCTCCCCATTACATATGAGCGTTGAGCTGTTCCCCATTACATATGAGTGTGAACGAGGCGTTGCCAACATACGATCAGCTCCGTTTGATTGAGCCTTGATCGCACAGACATTTATCATAGGCCGTCCGTTCCCCATTACCTATGAGCGTGAACGTGACGTTGCCAACATATACAGTATCATTCATGTTATATATCCATGCAAGTTGGTTTGTTATTGTATGTTATTGTATGTTGTTGTTGTTGTTATTGTTATTGTATGATTATTTACGTTTGCTCACATAAATGATTATTGCACAATTTTCCATAATAAATATAACAAGAAATCGATAATAAATGTTTTCTAACAAGGTTCACTCGCCAACTTATGTTGACCCAAAAACCCCCACTTTTACACATGATATAGGTGATCCAGCTGCAGCAAGAAACATATAGGATGGCTTAGAAGAATAAACCGGTTTAGACTTTGGATTGTTTGGTTGATTATCTTTCTTTGTAATTGTATGAACATGTTTGGAATATTGAGGATGTAATTTTGAATTTAATAAATATGAAACATATTAGTAAATATCATGAGCTTTGGTGATAACCCAATTATGCCCTGACTCTTATTCCGCTGCGGGTCGGGGTGTGACATGAATAAGATCGTGGCATCTCCTCACTAGGAACATCAACCGTACTATTCTCATTTGAAATATTCAGATCAACAATCAAATCAACTTCAGGAGCACTAGATGTAGCTTCATTTTGATTGCTCGGGCTAGCAGATTGATTCAACATGCTTGTTATCTGCTCGGATTCTTCATCGGAAGAGGATTCTCCATCATCATCGAAAGTTGGAGCTTCATTAGAGTCGGAATTCTGATTCTGAGGAATAATGGGCCCTGTAGTTGCATTTCCTGGTTCAGTGAAAACATTTGCTGGAGTTGTAGTAGGTTCTATTTCTGCTTCAGAAACTTGTTCAACCGGAACACTACTATTACTCGGACCGGACCTGCACCAGAAGACGATGTACCAATAATGGATTGATTAACCACAATTGGCCTTATAATCTGTTCTTGGTTAGCCGACTGTTGAAGATAATAAAAAGCTGCAAGTTCTTCATCAGACGGTTCTTCTAGTAAGTCGAATGACTTCCACAAATCTTGGTAATTAAACAACCACTGATCGCCTTTCCTCTGAATAGGGTTGTGTACCGAAAGCAATCAACGTGTTGTGCTTCAACTACTTTCCTCAAAGCAGGAATGTAAACTCTCCTTAGCGGACTAGCTTACCCGACAAAGAAACCTTCAAGCGTTTTAGCACCAAACTTTCCATCTTGATCAATCACTGTACATGGTGCACCAAACGGTTCTAGATAATTCAGATTTGGTTTCCTTCGGTTAATCATCTCGAAACATGTCTTTTTAGTCGGTTTGACAATTAAGACCCTGTTTAAAGTGTAGCATGCCGCTGCAACCGCCTCACTCCAGAAGCTAACAGGAAGTTTTGAGTCTACAAGCATTCTTGCCGTTTCAATCAACGTTCTATTCTTCCTCTCAGCTACACCATTTTGTTGTGGAGTATAAGGTGCACTGAATTCGTGCAGAATTCCTTTGGCATTGCAAAATTCTTTCATCTTGTTGTTCTTGAATATCGTGCCGTTATCCTTGCGAATACGTCTGTCAGGAAGATGATATAGAATTTCGAGCTTCTTGAAGAGAATCACCAGATTATCAAACGTTTCATCTTTAGACTCTTGAAAGAAAACCCATGAATATCGAGAATAATCATCTGTGACAACCAAACAATACAGATCTTCGGATATACTTCGAACATTCACCGGACCGAAAAGATCCATATGTAGACGTTCAAGCGGCAACTTTATGGAATTCAGAATCTTCTTAGGATGTGGCTTCTTAATCTGCTTCCCTTTCTTGCATTCAAGACAATGATCTGTCATGCGGAAGCTTCGAAGATTCACCCCCTCGACTAAATCGTTATGAACCAGAAAATTCATTTTCCTCAGATGTATATGCCCCATTTTTCTGTGCCATAGAATCTAATCCTTCTCCATGGCTTTTGTGACAAAACATTGAGCCGATTTCGATGATGTTGTAGCAATACCCATGTCTAACACATAGAGATCGTTTTCGCGTGGAGCGCGCATAATAATCCAATCATCCGGAATCACGAAGCCCGGCTTAAGAATCATGCACGCTTTATCATTGAAATGAACGGTGAACTGCTTATCACAAATCTATGAGATAATTAGAAGATTGTTCTCTAGCTCGGCGATATAGTTAAAACAATCAAAAGATACCACGCCATTCGAAAGCTTTCCTTCAGCTACAATCTGGCCTCCTTGATTTCCAGCGAAGCCTACATACCCTCCATTAATCGCTTTGATATCAAAGAGTAGTGCTTTCATCCCGGTCATGTGTCTTGATGCTCTGCTATCTAGAATCCACTTCGATAATATGGATCTTTGGAGCCCCTGCACACATTAACATTCAGTGAAAAAGTGCAACACAAGCCTTTTTGGTCTTGGGTTTGGGATAATAAACTTCATAATCACCCTCAAATTCACCATCTAAGACTTCATCGACATTAACATTTTCAAACTTGACCTTTTTATCTTTTGAAAGCTTTGGACAAATTTTGACAGTTGCAGTTTTATCTTTTGAAACAGACACTTTGTCAACCTTGATTTCAGATTTTTCAACTTCAAATGTTGTTGTTTTCTTCTTGGCAACCCAGGATTGTGATTTAACTCTTGCTTTCTTAATATAAAACCTTGAATCTTTGTTTTCGTTTGATTGGAAGTTTCACCTTTATCAAAAGTCGAATTTTCAAACTTTGATTCAATTTTAGGTTTAACTTTGATTTTAGATTCATTTCTTTTCAAAATTATGACAGGTTTTACAATCTCTGGTTGCTTAGGTTTCTCAACATCTGAACTTGTCTTTCTTCGATGATAGATAGGCTTTGAATACGGACACTTGCGAGCAATGTGACCAACTTCATTGCATTTAAAGCAAGTCCGATTATCATGAGAATGTCCACTAGTGGGTTTTACTCCACTTGCGGATTTAGCCTTATCCCGAAGTTCTTTTTCTTTTTTGAATTCATCATTTGATTGCTTTCCAATCAAATTTTCTTCATGAACCGTACTAGTCTCATACACAAATGCCATGTTTTTATCTTTATATTTGCGAAATCGTGACTTTTTCTTTTTCAGTTCATCTTCTTCCTCAAACCCGACCATGCTCTCCTATGTTCAGAAAAGTCACCACCATTCCTTCGGTAGTTGTTTCTTTTAGGTTTAGAATAAAACTTCTTTTCATTTATTTCCAAATCCTCTGATGATACTTCAACGAGTTTGAAGAATTTATCAAGCTGATCTTCTTTCACATTCCGAATCGGAAAGCTATCGTCGAAATATAGTCTATCAGATTCCTTAACTTTGTACATGACAACGTTAGAATCATCACTTAGGTTATCTTCCGATGATGTATTGTCATCTTCAGTTTGTGATTCAGAATTGTTCGAACTCGAGTTGGCGCTCTCATAGCTGCCATCATCAGATTCATTTAACACATTTTCAACAACATTTTTTTACTACTGCTTCGTCATCATCACTTGTGTAGGTTATATCAATTTTCTCAGACAGCTCATTTTTCTTTTCAGTCAAAAGTTCAATGTTAAGTGCCTTTCCATCCCTTCAGATTTTTTGCGATAATATTTTTCGCACAAGATGGTGGAACATTGCTATAATCTCCACCTTTCTTACCTTTTGCTTTCTTATCATCTCCTTCCCACGGAATCGCAGGAAGAATATGATCGATGACATAAGCATTCGTGGTATATCTTCAAAAGCTGTCTCACTCTTTCGGTTTCGATTTTCATATCTTGAAGTTCTTGTTTTACTTAAACAATATTATTTATGTAAGTGTTAATAGCTTTTTGTTTTTCCATTAATGTTTCTTTTAACATTCTCACCGTGTCATGTTGTTCAATGTTATTATTATCAAGCCTGTTGTAATCATTTTTCATTTTATCATAAGTCTCTTTCATTGTGCGATAATCATATTTAAATTGTTGTTATGCACATTGAGTTCACTTATGATTTGAGACTTTTCAGCACATTGAACACAAGGTTCAGTACATTTCGTACATGTTTTTTCAACCTCAACGATTTGCACTTTTACCACCTCTTTTTCTACAACTTTTACCTCCGGACCTACCTTTGTTAGATTTGCCATCATAGGTTTGTTGGAGATCTCCGTGAGGTTTTCCTCATTCATCTCTTTAGTCACGTTAATCACTTCTTCAACCACAGGTTTCTCCTCAGCAACATGTTCCGAAGATGTTGTATCACCAAAACAACCTGCAAAACTAGTAATCATGTTAGGATAAAGGATACCCTGCATCTTTGTGTGATGATAGATTTCCTCTTCTTCTACTTGTTGTAAGTATTCTTCTAGCATTGCACTTTCCATAGCTGCATCCTCAGCAGATGTATCTTCCATGATCTCAGCCATTAGAGTGACTCCGGTCTTTTTGGCAATATATGAATTCCAGTCAAAACAATCATCTTCATTCGAAGCAACCATCGCTTTTTCTGTGGTATTGGATGGTTTTTATTGAATTTCTACTTGAGTCTTCTTTGGGAAAGGCTTGTATTGTAGTGATTTCTTGTAATAATCACTGCCATCTCCAAATGGACTTTGATTGCCACTCGCTTATGGATTCTTGCATTCTCTTTTGAAGTGCTCTTTTTGTCGGCATCTGAAGCAAGTAACTGTCACAACCCCTGACCCCACCCCGGGAGCGGGAGCCGTGAACCAGTCAAGTGGTACCGGTGTTTATTGATTACGCAACGAAAAAATTATTCATCAGGATCGTAGTTAGGAAATAATTCAGAGTTTATAAAACACCAACTTTTATTAATAAATATATGGGCTAACACCCATATTCCATTCCAATGTTTTTATAGGGATAAACCCTATATAATAAAATATTAATTTCTTCTTTTATATAGCCACTTTATTTAAGCCTTCAGCGTTCCATAGCTGGCTTATATTATCTCTACAGCGAGTTACCTGAAACACGTTTTAAAAATATTTTATCAGCAAGAAATACTGGCGAGTGCATCCCAGTTTAATCAAAACAAGTTTTTATACTTTACAGGATTGAGAGCATCCGCATTTACAATGTTTATATCTACACCACTACTCAATGGTACTGTCACACCTGACTTGTGGGTCATGTTACCCATTGGCAAAAATCCATTTGTCCAATGGTAACGGATTCACATTTCGTATACAAAACCCCAACATACCGGTAGTAATCGTAGAATACATATACTCAATCACTGTTAGGCACAATTTAAACAGTTGAGGTTTTGGTAAAACAGTTTGACTCACAAAAAAAATTTACAAAAGGAGAATGTACTCGCCTGGTAATTTTAGGGTCTAACAACAGGCATCCTGGTATAAACTTGGGCATAGCTCCTGAGCTTTTAATAAAATATATAATGCACCCGTGTTAAGTATAATAACCCATGTCACATATAACTCGAGACAGAACCCCAACGACTGAGTCTGACAGAGCCTTGACATGCGTTGGTGGGTCCTAAATCAATCGGGCAGGATGTCCATACAACACACGACAAAACTCCAACGAACATAGTCGGGCAGAGCCTAGACATGCGTTGGCGATTCTAGATCGAGCAGTAAGATAATGAATTAGTGATCAGGGGTTAAAACACTTAAACCAGACAAGGTCTTATTACTATTATCGGTGAGAAAAAAATAAAAAGTAGAATTCTAGAGAGAAAGAGAGGGGGCGAGACTAGAGATAGCAGGAAAATGGGTGGAGCAATGGCTACTATTTATGGTAGTTTCCAAGAAACTTGGAGAGCACAACAACTTCCTATTCAATGACACGTACATGCATATATTAATTTAAATCACCCGTACACCATGCATGTTACACGTAATATAAATGCCATGCACACGTAGACACATTTTTAAATCAAATTGTTTAGATTATTTTATTATTTATTTATTATATATTCTAATTAATTAAGCTACTCAACTCATTTATCGTTTATAACTTCTAAAATATGATATTTTATAAAACAATGAATATGCCATTAGAACGAGAACATTTTTATCTATATTTTGACCTAAGTTTCATTAAAAACGGAGTAAGGTTGATTATAATGTATTTTTATTATTATAATTTTTAAACGGTTCCTACGTTCGTCTAAATACCTCATATTTCTAACAGTCAACATACCTGTACTTTAACCGTTCAATAATATAAGTTTCTATATACTTTATTTTAAATTTTATAAAATTTTTGGAGATATTACATCCTCCCCACCTTGTTTTAAATCTCGTCCTCGAGATTCAATGAAATATAGAGGAACACTTTTAGCTCGTCACTGATACGAGTTCTTAAGTATATTCTGGTCCTTGCTTTGAATTCTAATTTACTTTGACTAGAACTATTCTATATATTTTGAGATTCTTATCTTTTTAATGAAAGTGAAATTATTCTTATTAACAAAGTTTTTAGATGTTTTGTGGCTTAACATAACTTTTAGTTACAGGTTTTTAATGCATTGATAATCGCAGGGGAATTCTTATACTTTCACACGAGTTACGAGACGGATGATCAAACGAAATAGTGTTTAATATTGGGATTATAGACGTCTACGAGAGATTCCTGATAAATCTAAATTATTATTAATACCCTGTTAGTGATTTTTCCCAAATTGTTAATCATTATTGTCTTTGGATTTCCTTATAGATATACATATCTATGTACTCATGCATTTCACACACTGTAATATACACACTATTCATAAGTTCAATGTATTCAACAAATTCATATTTTCAAAAACAGGCCAGACATCAGGTCATGATACTATTTAGGGAATGTCATTAACATAACACATATCCCATCTTACCCGGTCTTGCCGGAGAGGTAACCCCATTTCACCCGAACAAGCTGGAGAGTGTACCACACCATACCCAGTCTTGCCGGAGAGGTAACCCCATCTTACCCGGACAAGCTGAAGAGTCTACCGCACCATGCCCAGTTTTACCGGAGAGGTAATTATCATAGTATTTCCCATAAATATAATTTTCTTAAATCATAATTTTAAAAGTGCATTATATATTATGGCTTGTATCAAGAAACAAGGAAATTAGTATTCTCATGATCGATCATATTCTAGAACTGAGTAGTACTAATAAACAAGATATAACAGTGGCCAGGTGTTATCGCTTATTTATCATACTTGCACTGTTCTAGTTATCATCTCACGGCACACCAACACCCATCACACTTTATCTATCCAAGTAATTAGCTTATCACGAAGCTTTATACTAAGGCATTTCTTAGGTTCAAGTCAAAATACTATTCTGGGTGTTATCAGTAGATATCAATATCCTAACTCTTTTGTTTTAAGCATAGATGTTGTTATGGTTGTGACTTTCTTTTGTTTAGAAAATGGACTTCTGATAAAATATGATTGTCTTTATTGGCACTATGGCTAGGTTCGTTGTGATGAGTATGCTTATAGCTAACTCTATTCATGCTTATACAACATTAGATTCCTTTGTAAGGAATGTTTTATTCAGATAAATGGCATTTTTGGAACATAACACGTTTCGTGATTCATCTTTATAATAGTTTAATGTTTTCATATGAATCACTAGTGATATATACATATATATTTTTCTTATGTTTATCTACAGAAGATATTTGATTATATTGTGTATACCATCAAGAAATTCTATTATGTATAGAATTTCACATCTCTTGTTAATATCATAACTTACATAGTGTGTGTATATATATATATATATATATATGATACTAAATTATTTTGTAATATCTTTAATTTATAAAAGTCCAACTATATAACCGATGGTACCAATTATTAAGTTTATTCCTATAACTTTATTTACCATTTTTATAATAACGAAAATAGTAATAGGATATTGGAATAAACTTTCTGTTATAATACTTTGGAATAAAAGTTTAAAGAAACAAATTTATCAAAATATAAACTTTCTAGATTCATGTAAACAATTTCATTTTAACTAGTTGATTGAACCATATTGGTTTAAAATATTAAAACTTAACTCTTAATTTATATTATATTATTTATTCAAAGAAGTATTACAGTAGGTAATACGAAGTTTGTCGTTTCTAAAATTGTTTCTAAATATATTAGGTAATTAAGTAATACACATGTATTGGAACATACATGTATATGTCTCAATTATTTAAGGATATTACAATAAAATTGTAATTTGATAAAACTATATAAAGGACATATGTATTAAACACACATTTGAGTCAATTATTTTTATGTGGGGCATCCATTTTAATTCTAGTTTTGAAAATGAAACAATAACTAGAACGTTTAGGAAAAGTTAACGTGTCAGGTAAAATAAATAAAAACTAAATTATGATTTAAGTCAGGTAAGAAAAGATGTTTTCATTTTGTAATATCTTTTACTTCTTAAAATTTTAATTATCTAATCTCCTTTGTATATATACCAACTTACAAACTATCAGGACAGTCTTTTCTTTTCTTTTATAATACATCATAAAATAAAAATTATTACTTCTTTTAAATATAATATTCTAATTGATAGAGAATAAAAACATGATTATTTATATATGTTTGTACTAATACATATAATAATCTTTTGAACATACACTTTCTTTAAATAATGTTGTAGGTGTAAATATATAAAAAATTATATGTATCCTACGTACAAAGATATAAATTTTAGTTTATATGGTATAAACGTATAATATTAATTAAATGTATTACGATATATATATATATATATTTCAAATAAAATAGAATTGCAATGCATTTAAAATAATTATATATTATCCTATATTAATAATGAAAACCAATGAATAGTTATTATAATAATATATATATAGTTCTTTTAATATTTTAAATTTAACTAGGGAATTTACCGTGCTATGCGGCGGGTATTCAATCGATATCAGTTTGGATCGCAAGGGTACTAGTTCAATATTTGTATAAGTTATAAAAGAAAATACTTTATTTAGAATAAAACCCTTTTTTTTCTTAAGTAGAAGTAATCATTTTTCACCACCACTATCCTTAATAATTTGTCCAAAACGAGGAGTCAAGAAATTTTATAGCCAAAGTAGAAAAAGCATCAACTTTTCTTTTCTGGCTTAAACATATGTTAGCAATTGTTATATATATTAATATAAAAGTCAATTTTTAATTTACTAAATATAAAATGTTAAGTTAACAACTTGAAGAAGTACATGAAAGTTTCAACTTGGTTCTACTCAAATATATTGAAAAACCTTTTTAATTGGTCATTTTTATATAGAATGTTATAACATTAACTATATTCGTTTATATAGTTTTTTTATCAATATAAAAAATTAATAGCATATTCGAACTTTATACTGCTATAAATATATTTTAGATAAATTCACCCACGCTTTGCGGCGGGAATTATGTCGCTGCTGATTTATTTCATAATGGTATTATTATGACACCAACACTTAGCATAGCAACCAAACGAAAATATCCAAAAAGAAAAGGCAATGATATACCTGAATGTATCAATTGCATCAATAAAGAAGACCAAATAAAAAAGGTATAAATTAGGTTATTATAAAAGAGCAATCATAGTATCAATAAAAAAATATGTGGTACGTGTGTATCAATAACCATGCCATGGTCCTCTCTCTTTTTGACCAAGAAGGATTTGTAGCATTATTGCAAACAAGATCCATAGTATGGCTTAGTGTTCAGAAGCTCCTATCTTAATTGTTATAGTATATAATATACTAGTAATAAATAATCTTTTATTTACTAGTATATTAATTTAAATTATCAATTAGCTATATATATACTAAAATATGCTTTTAATGGTTCACTATAGTCTTATATAAATTTATCTTTACTAACAGAATTTTTTTTGTTTATTTATGTTACAAAGTGAAAAATTAACGAACCATATCCTTTACAAAACTATGTTTAAAGAATTCGTTTTTTTTTCTATCGGTTTTTAAAAGAGAATATATTTATCTATATATTTATTATTTATATATAAATCTTCTAATCTTATTAATATTAAATTATGAAATGTATGTAGTAAATAGTTCAGAATATATACGTACCTTAAGAAAATTTCAATTACTTTTATTTTATCAATTAAAATAAAATATTTGTAGAATTTAACCATTAAACCTTCATATCATTTTCCGTTTTACGTGTATTCTAAGATTTTAATTTAATAATAATAATAATATCTTAAATGAACTTTTTACTAAGCAGTTTCTTTTTAGTATATAGAAAAATATTATAATTCAAAAATATATCTGATAAGGTTAACCAATTTTTTCTGCATATTTTATATTTTATTTGACTATAAAAACTTTTAGTAGGGTATATGATTATAAAACACAATTCCAACAAAGTTGTTTTATTATGTTTACGTAATTTAGAATTAGCTTCACCTTCATCTTCGTTTGTAGGTATAAACATGTTACCATATACATATTTATTTTACTAGAAATTTTAACTTCACGATAAAAATATTTTTTTGTTAAACCGTGGTAAGTTATAGGTAGGATCACCCCTAGTACTTTAATATAGTAAAGTACTTATAAATCAATCGGACAGGGTGTCCATACAACACACGACAGAACTCCAACGACTGAGTCAGACAGAGCTTTGAAATACGTTGGTGGGTCCTAAATCAATCGGGCAGGGTGTCCATACAACACACGACAGAACTCCAACGAACATAGTCGGGCAGAGCCTAGACATACGTTGACGATTCTAAATCGAGCAGTAGGATAATGAATTAGTGATCAGGGGTTAGAACACTTAAACCGGACAGGGTCTTATTATTATTATGGGTGAGAAAAAATAAAAAGAAGAATTCTAGAGAGAGAGGGGGCGAGAGCTAGAGATAGCAGGAAAATGGGTGGAGCAATGGCTTCTATTTATGGTAGTTTCCAAGAAACTTGGAGAGCACAACAACTTCCAATTCATTGACACGTACATGCATATATTAATTGCCATGCACATGTACACATTTTTAAATCAAATTGTTTAGATTATTTTATTATTTATTTATTATATATTCTAATTAATTAAGCTGCTCAACTCATTTATCGCTTATAACTTCTAAAATATGACGTTTTATAAAAAATGAATATGCCATTAGAACGAGAACATTTTTATCTATATTTTGACCAAAGTTTCATTAAAAACGGAGTAAGGTTGATTATAATGTATTTTTATTATTATAATTTTTAAACGGTTCCTACGTTCGTCTAAATACCTCATATCTCTAACAGCCAACATACTTGTACTTCACCCGTTCAATAATATAAGTTTCTATATACTTTATTTTAAATTTTATAAATTTTTGGAGATGTTACAGTAACTTTCGTTTTGTCGAATCCTAATTTGTTGCTTGAATTTCCTATGTCTCTGCCGGTTAGAACAATAAATTTAGTAAACCTCTGAATAATCGAGGCTAAGGACCATTTGATATCCATCAGCTCAAGCTCTTCTTCATCCACTTGATCATAATCTTTCGGCAGTCATTTCGAGATTACCAATCTTCCCGGCCAGTAAACTTTCATAAGATTGGAACATTTTGGCAAGTAATGCCATATGTTGTTTGGCCACTTGTTCAGAAACAACGTTGCTTAAGTTGACTGCAATGTTGCATTTAAACACATTTGGATCAGAATTCGATTGATTAATCTGATTCGTCTGATTCGGAAACGAAGAATTTGAACCCGTGCTCGAATATGATGAATTCTGAAGACTCTGATCATAGTTCGGATATGATTGAGTTTGACTCTGCGGTGAATGATTCGAGGAATTCAGATTTGCATTAAAAGCGGTTTGGATCTTTGGGCTAGAAATATTCTCTTGAGCTCCAGTCTTATAATAAAGTCCTACATCTTGAGCAACATTTGAATTCTTTGACTTGGCGATCTTTAACAACTCCATCTCGTGCCCCTCCAACTTATCGATAAAGGTAGATAATTTGAAGAATTCTCAACTTGGACTTTCTTTGAGTACCATAAGATAAGTCATCCATTCACCTTCTGGTAATGCGTCAACCAATTTATCAATGTATTCTTCTTCCGTCTTCTCAAGCCCATGTCTCCTCATAATCACCTTCAAATTACAAAAACGTTCGATCATTTGTTTCATCGTTTCACCTTTGATCATCATGAATATGTCGAATTCCTTCATGATTAACGCCTTTTTATTCTTGACCATTTCTGCACTTCCCTGATATTTGTTCTTTAAGGACTTCCAAAGATCTTGTGCAATTTTGTATTCTGGTAGCAACACTAAGATATCTTCTTTCACAGACTGCTGGATCAGACTTATCATTTTCTTCTCCGCAACGTATGCATCCTTTTGTATAGTAGAAAACTTGCTCATCTCAATAACATTGTCATGTTCATCTCTTGGCCATGTGTAGCCAGTCTCAACTGCAACCCAGCTGTGAAAGTACGTAGCTTGAACCCAGTTAGTAAACTTTTCTTTCCACCCTTCGTATTCATCCATACACATGAGTTTCAGTGGCTTCACAGACGTACCCATCTCGTTATCAATATTAACTTGATTCACCATTTGAGCATTCAAAGCTGAAGCCATCATAAATAAACTGTGAATATCTTCCATCGTAGGAAAAACTGACGAGAATCGCTGAAAAATACGTTCACAAACTTCAAAAAATGATTAGCACACTGACAAGTTCGGGCGAACTTGTGCAGTAGAAACAATCAGGTTCAATTTTACACAAGTTTGGGCGAACTTGTGTTGAAAAGTTTTGAAAATTTTACCCTAATACAAGTTCGAGCAGACTTGTATGATATTCAAGAGAACAAGCAAGTTCGGGCGAACTTGTAATAAAATTTCAGCAGAGTTTGATCAAGTTCGGGCGAACTTGATGAAACTTGAAGAAATATTAAACTAATTCGAGCAGACTTGTGCAAGAATCAATGAAAATCAATCAAGTTCGGGCGGACTTGATTAAAAATTGTGAATTTTTAATCAACTTCGAGCGAACTTGATGTCAAGTTCGAGCAAATCAAGTTTGCAAAACATGGTTTTTTCAACTTTTTGACATCAATTCGTTTGAATTGGGTCTTGAAACTCTCAGGGGTTTATCTTTAGAGGATTTTACGTGACATATTCCAAATTTAGCAAATTTTATCCGTAGGTTCATTGTTTTCCATGAAAAAGTTAAGAAAAATGGTAGAAATGAGTAGAAATAGAGTAGATCTTGCAATGATTTCACCAAATCAGGTATCCGTTGCTCTGATACCACTTGTTAGATCGCTCATTGATTAGCACAGGAACCTAATTTGGTATCTAATGTCCAATTAGGATAAAACTAAGTGACATGTTAATCAAATATGCAAAGATTACTCGTTAATATCTGTTTTATTGATCTCTAATGTCAATTACATGTAAGATCCAGATCGGACAGAGCTTCGCCTCTATTGTGACAAAGTTGCAAAAGTTACAAATGAAATCCTAAGGCACACTATTTATAGACTATAACAAGTTCGCTGGGATGTCTACAAGTTCGGGCGAACTTGTCTTGAACAAGTTCGGCCGAACTTGTTCCACATTATGATTCCAGGCGAACTTGTTGTCTAATTACATAAATACCCTGCATTTCTGACATAATCTAGCCCAATCTAAACAGACTCGATCCAAGACTAAGACATACACATTATGTACTAACAGGTATCAGGTCGGATTGGAAACTATAATTCCTTCAAATATGTCCCTAAGTTTCTTATAACATCTAGACATTAAGAAAATCAAGTCTAACATCTATGACAGGTTCCGATATCATGTACATCTTTGAAACTTAATTATCTTGTAGCATTCCTAGGGATTTAAAAGATTAGTAGGAGTATTAAGTGCATTAAACTTAAATTTCAAGAGTTGCAAGACGTAGGGGAATGAAAACTTGTTATTACCTCAATTTTCACCTTTTCTACAAGACATTACTCCTTCACAACTTTTCTCCTTAACAATCTAATGCTACTCTTACAAAATTTTTATTTTTGCTTGAATGTGGGCACACCCAAATTTTTTGCCAAAACTATTATCTTCTGTTGTTGACCATAAGCATGTTAAATTACTAAAGATTTCAAAGATTAGAGGGAGCAGTAAAAGTCCTTATCATGACTTTCCAGAGGTGCAAGAGGCGAGGGAAGAGACGCATTAAACTTTACTCTGAATTTAACTCCGCTTAAACCTCTTTTACACCATACTAAACCGACTCTTACACACTTAGAATTTTGAAAGTGATAGCAACGTAATCAAGAGCTAATCTACAAAACTCATTATACATCGAATTATCAACTCAAGAGGTCATCTATGTTTAAAACCTTTTGATAATTGTGTATCCTCCTTCGCTGAAGTTGAAATGGATATTGAAAAGTTTACCGATCCTACCTCTTCTAATCAATCCATTAGCATCGGTCAATCTAAATGAAAACATTATTCTAATAAAAAATAGGTAATAATGGAACTATTTTTAGCAAAAATATTTCATGTATTAGAATAACGTTTGGGATTTGGTTGAATTACCTAAGGGTGTTCATAACTAAACTAAATCCGAATGAAAACATTAAGTCAATAAGATGTTCGATTGATGGCTAAAGTTATACTCAAGAGTGAGTAAGGTATCAAAGAATCTTCTTATTTTCCATAGAAAGGATATCTTTAAGGATTAATACTGTTCTAGTAGCTTATAATCATTTAGAGCTACATTAAATGAACATTGAAACAACTTTCCTTTATCAAAGACTTAAATGTTCATGAAACAAGATAAAAGTCCTAAAATGAAGATCACGAACACCTATTTTGTAATTCAATAAAATCCATGTATGGGTTGAAGAAAGCATCAAAATATTGTTTAAATCTTAATTCAATTCTTTTAATTAGGAATCAAGTGGATTAATGTACCTATCTTAAGATAAGTGGGAATAACTAATGTAAACTTGCCTTTATATAGATGACATTCTCTTGACAACTATGTATTATATAATTCAAAGCATTGTTCAGACATACTTTTGAAATGATAAATCTTGGAGATACCTCTTATGTGATAGACATCAAAATATACAAGATATACCCAATGGGACATTAGTTTTCGTTCCATGAGCTTTACTCGAAAGTGGTTCCTTACACATGTAACAAACTATATTACTTTCCTTTAGAGGATAAAATGATAAATGGGGTTATATCTGTCACACCCCGACCCGCAGCGGAAAAGGTGATCGGGGCATGATTGGGTTTTCATCAAAGCTCATGACATTTATTATAAGGTTTCATATTTATTATTTCAATTTAAAAGAGATCATACAATCATATCAAACAAATACAACATGTTCTATTCATCCTTCTAAACTTCATTATTTTTCTTTTAAGGCAATTTCCTATGTTTTCCATGCTTCATCCTGTTCACCTGTATCATATGTAAAAATGGTTTTTGGATCAACAAAAAGTTGGCGAGTGAACCATGTTAGAAAACATTTATTATTTATTTCTGGTTGTATTTAATATGGAAAAATCGTGCAATATTCATATATGAACAAATGTAAATAAACATACAATAATAACAATTAGCATACAATAACAAACCACAACAAACAATAACATACATTAACAACAATTAGCATACAATAACAAACCACAACAAACAATAACATACATTAACAAACCAACAGCATACAATAACATATCAACTTGCATAAATATATAACATGAATGAAACTGTGCGATCAAGGCTCAATCAAACGGAGCCGATCGTATTGCATGTACTGAAAATGATAAATGTCTGTGCGATCAAGGCTCAATCAAACGGAGCCGATCGTATGTTGGCACGCCAGGTTCACGCTCATAATGTAATGGGGAACATGCTCAATGCTCATAATGTAATGGGGAGCGGCGGCCTATGAAATTGCATGTACTGAAAATAATAAATTAAATCTAAACAATAACCACACAAACAGTTTATACAAGCTTAATACACGTTTATTCATGATATGATGTATGCACAATGATTTAAATATAATAAATAGTAAGACACATGATACACCCCAAAAACGTAATGTTACACACAGTCTAGAATTTTTGATTGACTCTAGAACATAAATAAACACAACAACCAATATCTGAGTCCTAATTCTGATAGCATACATGTTTGATTGATGACACAATCCAATTCCTTTAAATGATAAGATGATATGAATGCTAAATCAGTGAGTATAACACAAACTTCAATCAAGACAATACCAAATCCTACATGGAACTTCTCATAACCGCATGATAATGCCTCTGATCCTTTGACAAGAATACTTATATATAGGAAGTACCAGCGGCGTATCCACCATATTCTCGTCAAATTTTCATTAGTTTTATCGGTAAGTTATGATTAGTCCTATGTGACTCTAAAACATAAACAAACACAACAACCAAAACTTGATTCCTTGAATGATGACAATACCTCTCTCGTTTGTTATGATGGAGAGGTTAGTCTATGTAGAAAATGGAACACAATCCAATTTCTTTAAATGATGAATTGATATGAATGTTAAATCAGTGAGTGTAAAACAAATTTCAACCAAACATTACTAAATCCTACATGGAACTTCTCATAACCGCCTGATAATGCCTCTGATCCTTTGACAAGAATACTTATATATAGGAAGTACCAGCGGCGTATCCACCATATTCTCGTCAAATTTTCATTGGTTTTATCAGTAAGCTATGATTAGTCCTATGTGACTCTAAAACATAAATAAACACTACAAACAATGCCTGAGTCATAATCCTGATAGTATACATGTTTGAATGATGACAGTCCCTCTCTCGTTTGTTGTGATGGAGAGGTTAGTCTAAGTAGAAGTGAGACACAGCCCAACTTCTTTAAATACGTTGAGATGTATGATGGTATGAATGTTAAATCAATGAGTATAAAACAAAACTGAAATAGTAATTCGCATTAAGATCCTTGGATAAATTTCCAATTTAAAATTGAGACACGTGAAAATTGAGATAATCATAAAGAAAAACATAAAACTAAGCGGTTTGAGTTGAATCTTGATTTTCAGTGAAGGGGACTAGTTGGGCGTTTTCGTTTGGGCCGTCATTATCTTCAACCGGATTGGCGTTGATGTTGAAAATTCTTCCTCTTGCTGGTGGTCCAGTGGTTAGGTTTTCTTGATTTGCTTGGTTAACTGGGTTTGCTTGAGCTTGAGCGTTTATGATGTTAACCAATTGAGGGCACGTGTTTCTAAAGTGGGTAGGGTCGCCACAATTGAAACAAGCTCGAACATATGGGAACATGGGGTATTGGGGTTGTTGATACGTTTGGATCATGTTTTGAGTAGGGGGTGAGGTTTGGTTTTGAGGGGTGCGGCAAACCTTGCTCATATGACCATAGCGTCCACAATTCACACATAGTCGACAAAGTAAGGTAGATGGATGGTGATAAAAACAGGTGTTACATCGAGGGTGAGGTCCAAGGTAAGGTCTCTTATTTGGGTAGGTTGAGTTGGGTGCTACTTGAGTGATTGGGATAGCTTGGAGGGGTACGGCTTGTAAGGCTGGTTGATTGAGTTGGGTGACAGCGAAAAGTTGCTCATCTCGTTTCCTCTTGGAAATGGGTTGAGAAAGAGGTTCGGTTTGGGTGGAGTTTGAAATTTCAGTTGATGCTTTAACTTTCTTCTTCTCCTCCTTGAAGTCTTTATTCCGTATACGGTTCTCGGTGAGCTCTGTAGCTAACTCCATTGCTGCTTCCAAGGTTGCGGGTGTGGTACTTATTATAGGGTCTTGAATTTTTGAAGGAAAACCTCGAATGTAGTGCTCGATCAAACGGTAGTGGGGAGTGAACAAGTTGGGAACCATTTGATTTAACTCGAGGAACCTCTTGTTGTATGTAGTGTGGTCGCCTTCCTTTTGTTTCAACGAATAGAACTCATCCTCTAATTTCTTGATTTCGCTCCTTGGGCAAAACCGTCTTGTCATGATTTCCTTCAACTCTTCCCAAGTCAAAGTCATAGCATCTTCAACACCTCGTTTGGCCTTCTCTGTATTCCACCAAGTAAGTGCTATTCCATATAAACGACCAGTAGCATATCGCACTTTGCGATCATCGGGGCAATCGCAATTTAGAAAAGTGTTCTCCATTTCTTCAAACCAATGGAGGAGAGCGGTGACACCTTCAATCCCTTCGTATTTTGAAGGGTCGCAGGATTTGAAATGCTTGTAGGTGCATTTAGTGGTATTTGGGGGAGGGATGATAACATTTTGAACTTCTTGATTGACGGGATTAGCGGTAAGGGCTTGTTGGACTTGAATTACAATGTTGGGTATTACGGCAGCCATTTGTTGAGCGATTAGGGCAGCCATGCGCTCGCGGGCTTTTCCTGCTCTCATCTTCCTACGAGCGGAATTAGAAGACATCTACAAGGAATACATATCAAGAGTATGAGTTGGATGCTTTTGGGATCATGTGTCGTATTTAGGAATGAACATTCATAAAATAAACATAGCAAAATAAATCTACTACATCCATAGGATGTCTTGGGCTTTGCTCGTAATTGGGCCTTGCATGCCGCCATACTTCACCTTCGTAATCATGTGGGCCCCCATGATTACCGGGTTTTTCATATGGTTCGCATGTGTTTTCCTGGTTACGTACACTAAAACCCAGAGAAAATCGAGAAATAACGTATGATATTCGGAATGTGTCCAGGTGTGGACACGGTGACACCTCAAAGTGGGGTTAGTTCGAACGACGTTTGGTGTGGCATGCTTTGGCCTAATAGGTCCTTCGTACTCTCATCGTTAGTCCCCAGGTAGGCAAACTGGTCCGTTATATTGGATTTATACGAATGCCAACCTAGACAGGACGTTCCGACTACCGGTACTTGTACCCTTACAGTTACTACATGCCCGTCGCAGAACTCACTTTGATGAGATTTGAAAAACGAAAAATGCGACAAAATCTTGAATAACGGAAGTATGAAGATGATTTGAATATGTGAATATTGTAACATGTAGGATGAATATGTATGTAAGTATGTATGTTTGACTGTAAGTATAATTCACTATGTATCACAAAATGTAATATTGGAAATGTTTGCATGCATTTGTGTATGTAATAAATATGAAACAATAAATATCATAAGTTTGCATGTAACCACATAAACAATTAAAATGTAGTCAACTATAGTATAGGCTCTAAGGGTCTAATAACCTATCCTATATCCCTATAGTCAAAGCTCTGATACCAATCTGTCACACCCCGACCCGCAACGGAAAAGGTGATCGGGGCATGATTGGGTTTTCATCAAAGCTCATGACATTTATTATAAGGTTTCATATTTATTATTTCAATTTAAAAGAGATCATACAATCATATCAAACAAATACAACATGTTCTATTCATCCTTCTAAACTTCATTATTTTTCTTCTAAGGCAATTTCCTATGTTTTCCATGCTTCATCCTGTTCACCTGTATCATATGTAAAAATGGTTTTTGGATCAACAAAAAGTTGGCGAGTGAACCTTGTTAGAAAACATTTATTATTTATTTCTGGTTGTATTTAATATGGAAAAATCGTGCAATATTCATATATGAACAAATGTAAATAAACATACAATAACAACAATTAGCATACAATAACAAACCACAACAAACAATAACATACATTAACAACAATTAGCATACAATAACAAACCACAACAAACAATAACATACATTAACAAACCAACAGCATACAATAACATATCAACTTGCATAAATATATAACATGAATGAAACTGTGCGATCAAGGCTCAATCAAACGGAGCCGATCGTATTGCATGTACTGAAAATGATAAATGTCTGTGCGATCAAGGCTCAATCAAACGGAGCCGATCGTATGTTGGCACGCCAGGTTCACGCCCATAATGTAATGGGGACATGCTCAACGCTCATAATGTAATGGGGAGCGGCGGCCTATGAAATTGCATGTACTGAAAATAATAAATTAAATCTAAACAATAACCACACAAACAGTTTATACAAGCTGAATACACGTTTATTCATGATATGATGTATGCACAATGATTTAAATATAATAAATAGTAAGACACATGATAACACCCAAAAACGTGATTTAAACGGGGAATTTGTAGAGATTCACTCACAGTGGGTGCGTTCGGTGAATGATGATGATTGCGCACGAGTTTAGAGGATTGATCGACGAGGAATAACTAACCTAATTAATAATGAAAAAGTAAGGTAAATAAATGGATTTTATTAACAACTTTAATAGAATTTTTGGATATATTTTTTGTGAGTTTTAGGCTATTTTCTAACTTTAAAAATGTTATTTTTAAGTATTTTTAATTGATTTTTAAATAAAATAAAAAAATAAAAAAATAAAAAAATGTTGACTTTTTGACCGTTGACCTGTTGACCGTTGACCGTTGACTTGTTGACCGGTTTTATTGTGTAAGTGTATGCGCCGGGTGAGGCTCGAACCCGAGACCTCCCGTTCGCGTGCACGCAGCTCTACCAATTGAGCTACGTGTCTAACACGAAATAATTCTGTTTTTAATTATATTTATATACTAACTTAGTTTATTCAAAATTCTTTTATTTTCAAAAATGTTTTAAATCATCGGACCGGTGTCGTCAACAGGTCTCGAACCCGGGACCTGTGACTTAATGTTACACACAGTCCACCGCTGGACTGTGTGTCTAACTTGGTTAAAATACAGATTTTTATTATACTTAACATCTAACGGAGTTAACCCGGTTCAGTTTTAAAAAAAAGGACATTTTATTACTACGAATGAGGTTGGGACAGGAATCGAACTTGCGACGTGTATGTATTTATTTGCACACAGTCCACCGCTGGACTGTGTGTCTAACCCATTAATAAAACTGATTTTAATTAATCTTATAACATAACTGAACTCGTCTTCTTCGTTCAAAACACAGACATCGGTCAAAGCAACTGTTACTTGATTAATTCGGTTAATGAACAAGATGAACAATTAAAAAGTATTGAACCGAAGAGTTTGGGGAAAGAAAGTACCGAACAGGTCGTCTTCTTCAGAAAATCCGGCGAAGCTCGTCGGCTCTGTTCTGGTGACCTTCGGCTGTTAGAGTCAATTAGCAGTTTGGAGGGATTAGATGTGAAATTGAACTAACGAGTAATGATTATCAGTATGTTTGAATGATCATACCGGTCAACAGCGGGTTTCCGAAAAATCCAGAAGTTTTCCGGTGAAAACAGAAAGTCCGGCAATGTCGTCTGAGGTTGATTCTGAGCGATGAAATGGTGTTAGAATTCGTCTTATAATGGAATGAAACAGAAACATCGAGGTAATTACCGTGTAGATGAAAGTCCCGGTTTTCCGGCGACTTGCAGAGAATTCCGGCGAGTGAAATTTCTTGCGACAGAGTTTCTTCAGAGGTTTAAGGTGAGTGGGAGTGATGTCAGTATGAGTCCTATGATCTTATTTTTAGGTAAAAAGAAAGGATGGATTGAATTCGGTTTTCCGACGAAACTTTCCGGTTAATTTACAGAGAATTCCGGTGACTTCCGGCGAAGTTTTCTGAGCGAAATGATGAGTGTAAGTTGAATAGATTCGTGAAAATAACTGATGAACAAGGTATAATCCTGGATTTGAATTGTATTTTCGGTTTCAATAGAAATTTAAGGCAATGAATGAAATTGATGGTTTTATTTCAGTTATAACCGATATGGCTGTAAATGCGTCCGTTATGACAAAAGAAAAACGTCAATAATTGACGAATTCGTCGGGATTTCCGGCGAGAGCGGATTTAGGCGCGCTGAGTAACTGGGTTTTGATTTCCAGATTGATTTATGTATTAATTGTTTCAATATGTTAACAAACAACACAAGTGGCGGAGCAGTTGAGCGCGTGTGAGTTAAGGCTGTGTTGACTCTCGGCTGACCCGGGTTCGAGTCCCGGCTTCAGCATATTATTTTTAATTCACTATTTTTAGTACATTTTCAAAAATAAATTTTATATTCTAATATACTTATTGATTATGTATCGTTTAAAATTAATTTGGGCATTAAATACGCAACGAAATTTTTAACTGGTTGTTCGGTAATACACGAAGCGGGTTACGTAAATCCGGTTTTTGACGGATGTTACAATATCCCTATGCTTCATTAATTAGAAGCATTATGTTGGTTCAAGTCTATATTCGTTTAGATACTGGTTACATTGTTGAACACTAGACCATCTAGATTATTGCGAAGCACCTGATAATATCTTTGTAACAACTCCGATTTTTGTTGTTATCTTTTTATATTATTTTTCGTTGTATCTATCCATTGTAATCTCAAGATTTGATTTATAAGAAAGTTATGTATCTAATTATGTTTGTTACAATAATTGTCGCATCTAATCGCTTATTAAACGCATCGCTAGTCTAATCACAATCGCAAGTAGTTATGCTACTATACGAGCTGAGTGGGTTATTGTTTAATAAACACTTGCGCCATCGCATTGCTTATCTCATCGCATCGCAAATCGCAGTTAATTATGAGGAATTATGTTTTATGTTTGTTATATTTGTTTATGTTACGGTTACAATCGTTATCGCAACGCCCTCACACGCACAATCGATAAATCGCACTATTACATCAATTATAACGCTTAATATATCTATCTAATACGAACCGAATCGTCGAACGAACTCGTAACGTGAATTAATAAACAAAACTTGGCCCGTAGGTCAAGTTCGCCGAACTTGTATATCACATGTTCGCTCGAACTTGTCTGAAGCCCTATAACTCCTCAACAAACACAAGTCCGCCCGGACTTGTTCTAAATCTCAATAAAACACTCAAGTTCGCTCGAACTTGTAACAGGTTCGCCCGAACTTGATGTCTGGTCTCTCATTCTCACCTCACCTATAAATACTCAGCTCCATTCTCTCATTTGAACTTGCTGCAAGTTCGCCCGGAGCTCCCCAAACCTGAAACCCTTTGCTTTCTAAGTAAGATTCAACCCGTTTTCAACTACAACAATGTTCAACAACGTTTTACAACGATTTTGCACAAGGCTTTGCCATCGTTTTCATCAAATCTCTTCTGTTTACGAGAATCATCATCTTTTTCTATAAAACTTCTGTTTTCACTCAGATCTACTCTTAGATCTGAGTAAAACCTTTAAAAACATTGAATTCTACACAATATTCGGACTAATGACATATGTTTCGTTCACTTTTGAGTGAAACGAGGCGTTATCAAGCAAGATCTCAGATCCAGAAGCACAAGGACGAAATCGTCAGTTTACACAAGCTGTACTAACCCGTACGAACCATCAAGTTCGCCCGGATTAGCCCGAGTTTCTGTAAAATGGCTAAACTCGCTCCAAAAGACCTCTCCAGCCTAAGTTTTACTTAGTGGCTTAAGGTTGGAGGGATGAACACTCGATTGCCTCAGCAAACGACGAAAAATCGCACGATTTGGATGCCAAAACGATCAAGTTCACTCGGAACACCAAGTTCGCTCGAACTTGTGACCAGGTTGGTGACTAAGTTTGCCCGGACTTGATCTCCTACATCAAGTCTGCAAAAATGGCACAAGTTCGCACGAACTCTGTCCAATTCTCAAGAGAATTCGACAAGTTCGCCCGGACTTGCCTCCCCAGTTAGCAAACCTTACAAGTTCGCCCGAACTTGTCTCACATCTCAACAGGTTTCACAAGTTTGCCCAAACTTGTATGGAAACATACAAGTTGGCCCGAACTTGTCCTTTGCTCTCTCAAACTCTAACTGTTTCAGCCATTCGGAAGACTGATGCACTTCTGTTCGCTTACCTGCTGATCCGACACTCTCCGCAACTCTCCTCAGATCCCTCATCTCCCCCGAAACGCACCAACTGTGAGTATACTTGAACCCTTTTTCGCTTAAACGCACTTTTGGGTGTCACATGTGTTCCTATAACAAATCACATCACACAAATCTCAAATGCTTATTCGCAATCCGCTGTTACATGATTATACGTGAAATCTGCTGAATTGTATGTATTGCTTGATTGCTTGTACGCCACCCTCAACATGATAGTATACTAGAGGTTGACCCGCCACCCAGAGACCCGGGGTTGTTAAGGCTTGCATTTTTATTTCGTATTTACTTTTCCCTTTTAGGATGTGAATGCTTGTTCGCATGCCTCGATCAATCGCGGTTTGTTGGTTTGCATGAATCTAAGTAGTTACATCATTCACAACTATTACGTATGTCATGCGGTGTATGCTAAACGCTTTTATATCTATATTGTATGCAAAACTCATATGCTCACCTTTACTTAATTGTATTGACGTTTTATTTTAACATATGTGGTAGGTTGAGGATTAGCTACGGATGCCTAGTTTAGGTTTTTATCTTTAGAAATCATGTAATAAATCTAGGGAAGATAGGATCAGATTATATGTTTAAGGGATTTGTTTGATATGTAATGGTTGTTTTAAGATTGTATGAGTTTAATAGTATGGGATGTTAAATGTTGATTACTGTCTTTGAATTAATCGTTATGGAATCTCTTGATCAATCTGATTCGCCTAGTGCACTACCCGGATGTTTCCGCCATCGGTTGGGGTGTGACAATCTTTAAGAAGCAAAAGGCTATAATTTAAAGAAGATGTGTGAACTTAAACCAATTGATTGCTCCAACCTTTTCTCAAAGGAAACGAAATGTCAATTTCTAGGTATATCCTTATATCAACAAACATAACTATCTCATGAAGGAGTCATACGACTGATAAAAACAACCTAAGTTATAATGACATAATATGTTATTAATTAACAATGCAGTTGTCACTAAATGTTGTTAAAATATTCCAATAGACTCATAAACTTATTAACTCCATATAAATACTATATTAAAGACTCACTATGAAAGGTCTGCTACCCTGTTTACCAGAACAGTAACAGTTTGAGGTTGCCGCATCAAAATTCGATACGAAATTAGTGTTCGTTTATGAACAAATAGAGAAAACTAAATATCTATATCGAATACATTTACATTCAGTATATGCTTGCGGATCCGATAACTATGGTCTACCACCCAAAGTCTTTTAAGAGCTCATAATAAAGATGGGTTTTATTACAGGGCTTTCAAGAAAGCATATTATACTTATGAATGATTAGTTAAATGTCTTCAATTATTTAAATTTGTTTGTCTAGAAATACATATATGTGTACCTAATGACATATAGACAAAAATTATACAAATTAATTTTAGAGGGCTTACCTTAGTCATTTTTGTCTTAAATTTACTCATGTTTTGATTTGGAGTTATACGGGTCTTGAGTTGAATATAACTCAATGTTTGTTTTTTCTGCTACAATTTCATTGTGAAAATTGATTAATGTTTTAATTTGGCCAAAATTACTTATGCTTATCACAAATTGTCACCCGACCATGTTAGAAATAACCTGTTGATGTGGCCTAATAGATCATTTTGATGCCAAGTAGGAGAATGTTAGGATTAACAAGTTCGCTTGAACTTGACATCAGTTTGATGCCAAGTTCGCCCGAACTTGATCAGAATCCTTCGGCATGAACTTCTAAACATTGATTTTCCTAAAGCAACCAGAACACACGCTGAAGAACGCTCGTATCACATAAACGAGCAATTGTGTCGGGATTAGGTGTGAAAACCAAGAACTCCTGATAAGATCACTCACTCCGTGCATCCTCTCGCACGAGATACCTTCATTGAGTTAGGAGTGATATCCAAACCTCGACGAAAAATCTCCATCTCTATCTAGTGGAACTCCCGATTTTATTGGTGAGCATAACCACAACTAGGAATGACGTTGTTAAGTAAGGGGTGAAACCCATATCTTAATAACTAATTCCGCTATCGACTTTCAATCTCACCGAAGTCTCGATTATTTCGATCACTCGGAACACGACGTAACTGGAAGGATAAATGTCGTTAACCGTTGTACTGCGAGAGCATTTGTCTATTAGTCCAAATCGTGTGTCCGAACTCAAAGAATTTTCGAATCACTTTGGATAGTCAACGTCTCAAAACCCAGGACACTCCCAATTGATTTAAGCCTATAATCGTCGATTTTACGCATCATCCAGTTTATTATTAATTATGTGTTTAAATTTTGAGAATTTTCGCTTTATTCGATTTCTCGCTTTATCGATTTCTCGATTTAACGCTTTTACGCTCCATCGATGTATGCATGACTCGCACAGCTCTCGTAATCTAAAATGCTAATAATTCACCAACCAAACTAATCGCTTAACTCGCTTATGCCGAAGAGGACATGCGTGCCACATGCACGGTATTGCTCGCTTATCTCGCTTGTATATATATCGTTTATACCTCACTTATATCTCGCATCTCGAACGCTCTACGTATGATATTAGTTAGAGGTGAATACGTGCAAAATATGTGCTTCCGTGCTTATGTGATTATGTGCTTACATGCTTATGTGTCTGCATGCTTATGTGCCTACGTGTTTATGTGATTTTGTGCCTTGTATGAATAATAATAAATATTTAAACATAAACCTATTATAATCGAATCGCATCCAATCAAATCCTTCAATGTAGATGTCTTCTATGGGATCGCACACCAGAAGGAACCATCAGCGCAGCAAAGCTGACAAGTGCATCGCATCACTAGTGGCCAAGGAAATGGCCAAAGTGATCCCTCAAATAGTCAGCGAGATCCAAGCTGCCAGTAGCAACACTTCTGTGGACTCCAAAGTCGACCCGCCCAAGACATCCTTCAGTTTTAAGCAGTTCAAAGCTTGTGGACCTCTCACTTTCTTAGGCACCGAAGGACCCAGTGCCATGTTCCACTGGTTTGATGCTATTGAGGTTACATTTCGCCAGAGTGGGTGTCCCGAACCCCTTCGCACTATTAACGCTACCGGCGTTTTCCAGTCCAGGGCTCTTGACTAGTGGACTACAGAGCGTAACAGGAGGGGAAACGATGAAGCCTAGGGACTCGCATGAGAAGAACTTAAGGAGCTCATGATCAAAGAGTTCTGCCCATCTCATGAGATCCAGAAGTTGGACAACGAATTTTGGTGAATCAAGCAAGACGGACCCGACGATGCCAGTCTCACAGCTCGCTTTAAGTAGTTGAGCATTATCTGTCCCGGTCAAGTGGATACGACTAAGAAAGAATCAAGAAGTACCTCAACGCTCTGCCAGACTGCGTCGCTGACTTTGTTCAAGCAGCACGCCCTGCTACTATCGAGGAGACTTACCAGCTAGCCGCAGAGATCAATGCCAAACGGGTTTAGTCTGGTTATTTTAAGAACAGCAAGGTCGCAAATCAGGCAGTCACCAAATCAGCAGCTCCATCCGATCAGTCCCGAGAGGCAGGGAACAGTCGTCGAGGTCGCAAAAGGGAAAACCCGAGCAAGAACTTTGCTCTTACTGCTCCGCAAAACCTTCAGCCACTCCAGTCAGCAGCACCAAACGCACCGCCGGCAAAGCGTGCGTATACTAGCCTACATCCTTGTGCTCAAAATGCACCTATAATCATGCAGTTGGAGGCAACTGTCGCTTCTGCACGAACTGCAATATCTATGGCCACTTTACTGTCAGTTGCCGTTCAGGCCCTCGTCAGCCAGCTCCTCAAGCTCCAGCAGCTCCAGCTTTACCAGCTCCTCCTCAGGCTAATCAGCAGCCAGCTCCAAGGGCACGTGCATGTTACACGTTCTGTGACCCAAATCATTTCAGTAATGTCTGCCCAAACAAACCTGTGAAGCAAGAACCGCAGCAGTAGCCACAGCCACCACAACCTCAGCAACAGCAACAACAGGCTGCACGTGGACGCGCCTTTAATCTCAACCATCGTCAGGCCCAAAACGACAACAATGTTGTCAATGGTACGTTCCTTGTTAATGGTATTTATGCTTCATGTTTATTTGATATTGGTGTCGATAATTGTTTTGTATCATTAGAATTCGAAAGGTTATAAAATGTAAGCGCGCTAAACTCCCAAAGACTTTTGATATGGAAGTCGCCACCGGAAAAACCGTTACTGTTACCTCCGTCCTACATGGTTGTTCTCTCGATCTCAACAACCATGTCTTCTCGATCAATCTCATACCTATGCAGTTAGGTAGCTTCGATATTATAGTAGGTATGGATTTTCTTTGTGAAAATCATGTTGAAGTCGTTTGCTTCGATAAAATTATTCGCTTCCCTCTCCCTAACGGTGATCAACTCCATGTCTATGGTGAAACTCCCTCAAAGAAGCTGATGCTTTTGTCATGTACTTGAGCACACAAATACTTGCGAAAGCAATGTGTTGCTTTTCTAGCCCATATCGTGAACCCGGAGAAAGAAAAGAAAACTTTTAAAGACGTCCCCGTTGTTCGTGAATTTCCTAAGGTCTTTCCGACGATTTACCTGGTTTACCCCCTACTCGCGATGTTGAATTCCGTATCGATTTAGTTCCAGGTGCTACTCCCGTTGCTAAAGCCCCTTATCGCCTTGCACCATCAGAAATGCGCGAGCTATCTAGCCAAATTCAAGAGCTTCTTGATAAAGGTTTCATACGCCCGAGCACTTCACCATGGGGCGTACCCGTTCTTTTTGTGAAAAAGAAAGATGGGACATTCCGAATGTGCATCGATTATCGTGAACTTAACAAATTCACGATAAAGAACCGTTACCCTCTTCCTCGACTCCGACGACTTATTTGATCAGCTTTAAGGTGCTACATGTTTTTCTAAGATCGATTTACGTTCCGTTTATCATCAGTTACGAGTGTTGGAAGAAGAAATTCCGAAAACCGCCTTTCGTACTCGTTATGGCCATTTCGAATTCATGGTCATGCCTTTGGGTCTTACCAATGCACCCGCGGTCTTCATGGATTTGATGAACCGTGTCTGTAAAGCTTTCTTAGATCGTTTCGTCATTATGTTTATCGATGACATCCTCATCTACTCGAAGTCGAGAGACGAACACGTGCGCCATCTCTGTTTAGTCCTCGAATTCTGGCGCGAAGAAGTCCAATTTCTCGGCCACATCGTTAATAGTCAAGGAATTCACGTCGACACTGCAAAGATCGAAGCTGTCAAGAGTTGGATTACACCGAAGAATGCTTCCGAAATCCGTTCATTTCTAGGATTGGCGGGTTACTACCGTCGATTCATCGCCGACTTCTCAAAAATCATCGTTCCGCTTACCGCTTTAACTCATAAAGACAAACCTTTCGGTTGGGACTCCAAACAAGAGGAAGCTTTTCAAACGCTCAAGCGTATGCAATGCAACGCTCCTGTCCTCGCTTTACCAGGCGGAAACGACGATTTCGTTGTTTATTGCGATGCCTCAAATCTTGGTCTTGGTTGTGTTCTCATGCAACAAGACAAGGTTATCGCGTATGCGTCTCGCCAACTCAAGATCCACGAGAAGAACTACAGAACCCACGATCTCGAACTTGGTGCAGTTGTTTTTGAACTGAAGATATGGCGACACTACCTTTACGGTACCAAGTGTACGGTCTTCACCGACCATAAGAGCTTACAACATATCTTCAATCAGAAGGAACTGAATATGCGCCAACGCCGATGGGTTGAACTTCTCAACGATTACGATTGCGAGATATGCTACCATCCCGGCAAAGCAAACGTCGTAGCCAATGCTCTAAGTCGACGAAGCTATGTGTATAGTGTTCATGACTCTCAAGCTTTGAATGATCTCGAAATCATGATTCGCTCCGCCCAATTTGCCTGTTTTAACGAGAATACTTTGGAGGAAGAAATGAAATGTGGTGCTGAAACTCAACTCGTTGTCAAACCCAATGGTATCTATTATTATCTCGACCACATTTGGATCCCTAGTCGTGATAACCTTCGTGAGCTGCTAATGACCGAAGCCCATAAATCTCGATACTCCATTCATCCTGGAGCCGACATGATGTACCAGGACCTTCGTCCTAAGTACTGGTGGCCGGGCATGAAAAAGGATATCGCCGTGTACGTCTCCAAGTGCTTAACTTGCTCGAAGGTTAAAGCTGAACATCAAAGGCCCTCTGGCTTGCTCGAACAACCCGAAATTCCGATATGGAAGTGGGAGAGTATAGCTATGGATTTTATTACAAAACTTCCCCGCACTTCCTCTGGTCACGATAGCATTTGGGTTATCGCTGATCGTCTTACTAAATCCGCGCACTTTATTGCTATACGATAAGACTTTAAGGTCGAATGATTAGCCCGAATCTATACCGACGAAGTCATTTGTCGACACGGGACGCCTCATGACATCATCTCTGACCGAGACGGTCGCTTTACCTCACGTCTCTAGGAGACTTTTCAATCCGCTCTCGGTACTACTCTAAATCTCAGTACCACCTTTCACCCTCAAACCGACGGTCAGACTAAGCGCACGATCCGCACCCTCGAAGACATGCTTCGTGCATGCATCATAGATTTTGGTGGTAATTGGGATACGCATTTCCCTTTAATTGAATTCTCGTACAATAATAGTTATGTCACCAGTATTCAAATGGCTCCTTTTAAGGCACTGTATGGAAGAAAATGTCGATCGCCTATTTCATGGCACGAGATCGGAGAAGCACAAATCACCGGTCTCGAGCTGATTCAAGAAACGACAGACAAAATCCTCCAGATCAGAGACAATCTCTTGAAAGCTCGGAGTCGTCAAAAGAATTATGCCGATAAACGCCACAAACCCTACAGTTCAAAGTGGGAGATCACCTTCTCCTAAAGGTTGCACCTTGGAAGGGAGTGATCCGCTTCAGGAAGAAAGGAAAGCTAGCGCCACGATATGTTGGTCCCTTTAAGATTCTGGAAAGGATTGGTAAAGTAGCCTATCGTCTCGAACTACCGGCGGAACTTAATAACGTCCATCCGACTTTCCACGTGTCTAACCTCAAGAAATGCTTAGCTGAAGAAAATCTCCACGCCCCTTCGAGGACTTGCAAATAAACGAGACTCTCCATTTCGTGGAAAAGCCTGTCGAAATCATTGACCGAGAAACCAAGAAATTACGGCGCTCTCGCATCCCTATCGTGAAAGTCCGATGGGAAGGCAAACGCGGTGCCGAGTTCACTTGGAAATTGGAAAGTGACATGAAGGCTAAGTATCCGCATCTCTTTGTTATGGCCACTACTTAAATTTCGGGACGAAATTTCCTAAAGTAGGGGAGACTGTAAAAACTTCGATTTTTGTTGTTATCTTTTTCTTTTCTTTTTCGTTGTATCTATCCATTGTAATCTCGAGATTCGATTTATGAGAAAGTTATGTTAATTAATTATGTTTGTTACAATGATTGTCGCATCTAATCGCTTATTAAACGCATCGCTAATCTAATCACAATCGCAAGTAGTTATGCTACTATACGAGCCGAGTGGGTTATTGTTTAATAAACAGTTGCGCCATCACATCACTTATCTCATCGCATCGCAAATCGCAGTTTATTATGTGGAATTATGTTTTATGTGTGTTATATTTGTTTATGTTATGGTTACAATCGCTATCGTAACGCCCTCACACGCACAATCGCTAAATCGCACTATTACATCAATTATAACGCTTAATAGATCTATCTAATACGAACCGAATTGCCGAACGAACTCGTAACGCGAATTAATCAAACAAAACTTGGCCCTTAGGTGAAGTTCGGCCGAACTTGTATATCACAAGTTCGCACGGACTTGTCTGAAGCCCTATAACTCCTCAACAAACACAAGTCCACCCGGACTTGTTCTAAATCTCAACAAAACACTCAAGTTCGCTCGAACTTGTAACAAGTTCGCCCGAACTTGCTACAAGTTCGCCCGAACTTGATGTCTGGTCTCTCATTCTCACCCCGCCTATAAATATTCAGCTCCATTATCTCATTTGAAGTTGCTGCAAGTTCGCCCGGAGCTCCCGAAACCCGAAACCCTTTGCTTTCTAAGTAAGATTCAACCCGTTTTCAATTACAACAACGTTCAATAACGTTTTCCAATGATTTTGCACAAGGCTCTGCCTTCGTTTTCATCAAATCTCTTCTATTTACGAAAATCTTCATCTTTTTTCTATAAAACTTCTGTTTTCACTCAGATCTACTCTTAGATCTGAGTAAAACCTTTAAAAACATTGATTTCTACACAATATTCGGACTAATGACGTATGTTCCGTCCACTTTTGAGTGGAACGAGGCATTGTCAAGCAAGATCTCAGATCCGGAAGCACAAGGACGAAATCGTCACTTTACACAAGCTGGACTAACCCATACGAACCATCAAGTTCGCCTGGATTAGCCCGAGTTTCTGTAAAATGGCTAAACTCGCTCCAAAAGTCCTCTCTGGCCTAAGTTTTACTCAGTGGCTTAAGGTTGGAGGGATGAACACTCGATTGCCTCAGCAAACTACGCAAAAACGCACGATTTGGATGCCAAAATGATCAAGTTTGCTCGGAATACACCAAGTTCGCTCGAACTTGATCTCCTACATCAAGTCTGCAAAAAAGGCACAAGTTCGCCCGAACTCTGTCCAATTCTCAAGAGAATTAGACAAGTTCGCCCAAACTTGTCTCCCCAGTTAGCAAACCTTACAAGTTCGCCGAACTTGTATGGAAACATACAAGTTCGCCCGAACTTGTCTCACATCTCAACAGGTTTCACAAGTTCGCCCGAACTTGTATGGAAACATACAAGTTCGCCCGAACTTGTCCTCTGCTCTCTCAAACTTTAACCGTTTCAGCCATTCGGAAGACTGATGCACTTCTGTTCGCTTACAGGCTGATCCGACACTCTCCGCAACTCTCCTCAGATCCTTCATCTCCCCCAGAAAGCACCAACTGTAAGTATACTTGAACCCTTTTTCGCTTAAACGCACTTTTGGGTGTCACATATGTTCCTATAACAAATCACATCACACAAATCTCAAATTCTTATTCGCAACCCGCTGTTACATGATTATACGTGAAATCTGCTGAATTATATGTATTGCTTGATTGCTTGTACGCCACCCATAACATGATAGTATACTAAAGGTTGACCCGCCACCCGGAGGCCCGGGGTTGTTAGGCTCGCATTTTTATTTTGCATTTATTTTCCTTTTAGGATGTGAACGCTTGTTCGCATGCCTCGATCAATCGCGGTTTGTTGGTTTGCATGAATCTAAGTAGTTACATCATTAACAACTATTATGTATGTCATGCGGTGTATGCTAAACGCTTTTATATCTATATTGTATGCAAAACTCGTATGCTCACCTTTACTTAATTGTATTGACGTTTTATTTTAACATATGTGACAGGTTGAGGATTAGCTACGGATGCCTAGTTTAGGTTTTTATCTTTAGAAATCATGTAATAAATCTAGTGAAGATCGGATCAGATTATATGTTTAAGGGATTTGTTTGATATGTAATGGTTGTTTTAAGATTGTATGAGTTTAATAGTATGGGATGTTAAATGTTGATTACTGTCTTTGAATTAATCGTTATGGAATCTCTTGATCAATCTCATTCGCCTAGTGCCACTACCCCGATGTTTTCGCCATCGGTTGGGGTGTGACAATCTTTAAGAAGCAAAAGACTATAATTTAAAGAAGATGTGAGAACTTAAACCAATTGATTGCCCTAACCTTTTTACAAAGGAAACGAAATGTCAATTTCGAGGTATATCCTTATATCAACAAACATAACTATCTCATGAAGGAGTCATATGACTGATAAAAACAACCTAAGTTATAATGACATAATATGTTATTAATTAACAATGCAGTTGTCACTAAATGTTGTTAAAAATTTACCAATAGACTCATAAACTTATTAACCATATAAATACTATATTAAAGACTTACGATGAAAGGTCCGCTGCCCTGTTTCCTAGAACAGTAACAGTTTGAGGGTGCTGCATCAAAATTCGATACAAAATTAGTGTTCGTTTATGAACAAATAGAGGAAACTAAATATCTGTATCGAATACATTTACATTCAGTATATGCCCGCGGATCCGATAACTATGGTCTACCACCCAAAGTCTTTTAAGAGCTCATAATAAAGATGAGTTTTATTACAGGGCTTTCAAGAAAGCATATTATACTTATGAATGATTAGTTAAATGTCTTCAATTATTTAAATTTGTTTGTCTAGAAATACGTATATGTGCACCTAATGACGTATAGATAAGAATTATACAAATTAATTTTAGAGGGCTTACCTTAGTCGTTTTGGTATTAAATTTACTCATGTTTTGATTTGGAGTTATACGGGGTCTTGAGTTGAAAATAACTCAATGTTTGTTTTTTCTGCTACAATTTCATTGTTAAACTTGATTAATGTTTTAATTTGGCCAAACTTACTTATGCTTATCATATGCTTATCACAAATTGTCACCCGACCAAGTAGGAGAATGTTAGAAATAATCTGTTGATATGGCCTAACAAATCATTAGAATAACTTTACCAATATGACATAACTAGTCACTGACCATTACTTGATGGCAGTAATTATAAAATATTGATTAGTTCAAGGGGAAATTATGATTTCCTTTTAGATACCTTTAATGAAAAATGTAAAGAGTTTTCTTAACCGATCATCATTCATGATTATCACTCATTTGATCTTCAATATTGATCATAAAATAAAAGATAAACAACTCTTTAAGATCACCATTGAAACATTATCTCTAATGTGATCCATCAACACAAGGTACCATAATGGGAGTCATGGCTTTATCTTCATTTTCAAATATAACAACTCCCATAAGTAAGTATCTCTAATTTGATATCCATGCTTAATTGTTTATGTTATTGAATGAATAAACATGATTAGGGTTTTGTAATTTGATCCATATTTAAAGATATATTCAACAGAACATTAATGTAATGCATGTGGATCTCAAATAGAAGGAAAAAACTAAAATAAGGATTTTTGTTCTCTAGCTCTTCTTGTTTTGTACTTACCCTGGTGATACAAGGGTGAAAATAAATTTGTCTGAAAGAACTATATGAAAGAAGATAAAAAACCAACAGAAACAAAATTTAAAAATATTGAATCATAATCTGAATGGAAAAAAGGGAAACATGAAGACAACGATGAGATTAGAGGAAATGACTTCCTTAGCTTTGGAAAGAGCCATTTTGGTTTCTTCTTTGGATATCTGTCTTTTGCTCGAGATAGTTCCTCATTTCTCTAATCAAACATGCACATGCCAAAAAAAACCCCAAATTCAAACCCTAACAAAAATCCAAAATCTAAACAAAACTCTTTGATTTCCTTTACGATTATTAGATCATTAATAATTAATCAAATCCATTGAACTTCGAACAATAAGCTATCCAAATCGAACTCAATCATCGAATTTAAGAGTGAAACCCACAAGTGAATAGATGAATTTACTTCTACAAGCCACAATTATTATGCATGTTGAACTTGACGAGAAACTCTCGATATTTAAAGAGGTATGAAGAAAGACGTGACATGGATTAAACTCTGGATGGCACTACTAAAACACATTGTTCCACTTTAGTTGATAACCATCTGCCCTAGTTTTGTGGATGCACATGGGGAAAATGACAAAGTAAGAAATCTGCTTTTAGAAATAGCTAACTCTAAATTCCAGGAGATAGTGTGTTGGAACCCATTAACCCAGTTTTATAGGAACCTCTCATAGTAGAGAACATGCACAAAAAACATATGAAGCTTATGAAGCTGTAGATAACTGCTCAAAAAGCAGTTAACATGCAGAGTTTAAATAACCACAGTTTTATTTCAGCGAGATGTAACGTCTGTTATCGATCTGGACGCCAATTAAACTCACGGACGTCATATTTTTAGGTTTCCTCCTGAATTGGTGTATATGCATTATTTCCTAGTGATGATGGATATGATCGGGTGGTCTGCTGGTGGCACGATGATACGTCAGTGGTCCGTCAGTAATCCCAATTTGCCGTTAAAAAAATTAATTAAGTATAAGATTAAGAATAATATCAAGAATAATAGAATTGATTATAGAAATGTAATCCATATTTATGATATCCAATCTTATTTATTTAAAGTTTAACATGTTATTAAATTATTTTCTCCCTCGTTATATTCACACATTGATTATCAAGTTTGTAATTTATCACGAATACTTAAATAGTTTGATAAATTAAGGCACTTGCTAATTTTTATTTTTTTTATATTCATGAGTAATTGGGATATCTAAAATCAGTTTGATTTATTTATACTATGTTATATTTGAGGAGAAGTGATCGTTTTTTACATTAATTTTTAAGAGTTTAAAAGAGTAAGATTGTATTATGTTTTTTCTTTTTTTAATTTGACTACTTTAAATATTTTTTACATATACATGTTAATTATCTATACTATATTATAATACATATAAGGAGGACAAAAAAAATTTTTTATAAAAACTTAAAGTAGTTACAAGTTTTAAAATATACAGTATAATCCTGTAAAGCATATTGTTGACTCTTATGCTAACTTTCCTTTTTGATTTTAAAAAATGCATAATTTTTCATACTTTAGTAATTAAAAAAAGAGTTAAATGCCAAAATAGTCCCTGTAGTTTGGGCTATTTTGTCAATATAGTCTAAAGGTTTTATTTTTCACATCTGAATCCATAAAAGTTTCCTCATTGCCATTTTGGTCCAACTGACTTACTGAGCAGCATGGACCAAAATGACAACGTTAAAACCTTTTTGGATCCAGATGCGAAAAATAAAACTTTTGGACTATACTGGCAAAACAGCCCAAACCACATGAACTATTTTGGCATTTAACTCTTAAAAAATTACAATGTAAACAACTATTCTATTTCCTTTAATTTGAATATGATATTACTATATTTTTTTAATTAAAAAACATGTTATATTATTACCAAATAATATTGATTATAAATAGCACGAATCAGTTATACTAAAATTTCAATTTTGTAGTTATTACAATTTACAATTAGGGTTAGGATATAATAGGAAGTATGTTTTAGGTAGGAAGGATAAGAAGTTATATTGACCATCCATTAAATAATAAAGGGTTGAGATTAAAAGGGGTTGAATCGATCAATATGAGAAGTCGCGTGAGTTTTCAGGAAGGGTAATCTAGTTCATCTAAGACAATATTTTCTCTCTCCTCAAATTTCCCCCAATTTTTAAACGTTAATAATACTTTCATACGATATTATTTTTTTATAAAAATTGCACAAAAAACGAGTGTTTTTATCTTTAAAACGAGTATACTATTGCTATATTTTCGAAGTTTTTTTCGTAAACCCAGTTGCGTAAAACGCAATAGACAAAAAAACATAAAAAATGATTTTTTTCTAAAACACAATGAACTAAAAACATAAAAGAAAATGCTCTTTCTAAAACTCAAAGGATTAAAAACACAAAAGAAAGTGATTTTTGGTAAAACGCAATTGACTAAAAACACAAAAGAAAGTGTCTTTTCTAAAACGCAATGGACAGAAAACACAAAAAAAAGTGTTTTTCCTAAAACGCAATGGGTCAAAAAACACAAAACAAAGTGTTCTTCTAAAACGTAATGGACTAAAAATACAAAAAAAAAGTGTTTATTTTAAAACGCAATTGACTAAAAACACAAAACAAAATGTTTTTTCTAAAAAGCAATGGACAAAAACATACAAAAACCAGTGTTTTTTCATTATTTTGTAAAACGCAATGTAAAAAAACTGTGTTTTTATCATTATTTTATAAAACGCAATGGACAAAAAACCCACAAAAACTGTGTTTTTCATTATTTTGTAAAACGCAATGGAAAAAACTGTGTTTTTTAATTATTTTGTAAAACGCAATGGACCAAAAACACAAAAAATATGTTTTCCTAAAACGCAATGATAAAAAATCTATAAAATTATTAAAAACACAGTAAGTTTACATTTTACAATTAACTTTTTCTTAGTTGGGTTTTACTTGCACTTTACAATTAACTTTTACCCTATTGCCTTTTACAAACATAAAACAAAATTGTGTTATAATTTCAACTAATTTCATCCACGACCATAAAAATAAATGCTGCTTATTTGTGTTTGATCCATGTGGTACACAATACCCTAAGTGATAAGGATTCAAAAAAAAAACTTGTCTTTTTCATCATAAAACTGCATCAGTGAACATCATGAAACATGAAATCGAGGTGGATGCATTTGTGTAAAATTTGAGAAATATAATTTAAATGTGAAAATCAATAAAATCATAGTACTTCAAAGAGTGAACATCATACAATCGAGGAGGACAAATCAATAAAATCACACTACCCAACAGTTCAAGCAACATAAAATTGAGGAGATACATCTTAAGCTTGCCAACAGGCTCGTTGGAGGAGGAATCACAAAATTATTGTGCGAAATTTGTGTTGTGAGAGTGTCGCCGGAACTGGAGGTGGTGGTTCCGAGCCGGATTATGGGAGTCGGTTCGGTTAAGAGTGTTGATGTGAGATCGTTGTTGGCGGTGGTTAACGGTGGTGGTTGTGGTGGTGGTTAGGGGAGTGGTGGTTGTGGTGGATAGTGGAAAGAGGTTTCATATATGAAAATCAATTGTAATGTGGTGAAGATGGTGGGTACTAAAGATGATGGTTCTTTTACTAAAATGCCCCTCGTTATATTTTTCAACTTTGCCACATGTCAAAATCTCATTTATTCCTATCCTTTCTACACAAATCATACTTCCTATTTGATTCTCACCCTTTACAATTAATAATAAAACTACTTCAAATATTTAATTATGTAAACAATCAATTTCTAATTTAACTACATTCTTAAAATCGTTTACTCTATTTTATGAACTTTTATTAAACCTTAAATCTATATGATACTTCACTAGTAATTATTCAAACGCTTTATCAGTGGCTATGCTAGTATGTTATGTTCCTTGCCGCATTACGCAACTACATCTCAGTACCTCCTTAACCTAAGCAATGGCTAGTGTGGTGGTAACTATATTCCATGGTGTGGATAATTGAAAGTTTAAAACAATTCATTAATTGATGCTTTTTCTTTGGTGTTGGATTGAATAATCCTGTATGCACATCAAGATTGTGTCATACGTTTTTTTTTATTTTTCTCATAAATACGCATTTATATTTATATAATATATTAGTGGCTGCTGTTACGTTGTTAATTATATGTTCTCTCGCAATTAATTCGGTTTAAAAAGATTGGTGGTTTAAAATTATAGATCGACTCGTTTTCTCCATTTTTATACTTATCCTTGATTCTTTTAATCATTATCTCCTCTAAATATAGAATTTTAATCATCCCGATAATATTTTTCTTTAAGATAATATTCCAAGTTGTTGAGTTACATTCTCATTTTGGGTGCTTGAATAGTAGTGGTATGAATATTCGTTGCCGTACGTCTTGAATGACACTAGTTTTTAGTCTTCTAACAACAGCAAGATTCAAACATGCTTCCAAATTTGGCACTGAGTGGAAAAGATTTTTCTAACGAAAATCTCACATTCATAGTCAATGATGAATATCTATAACATGATTTTTATATATATAATAAAGTACACAGTGTGATAACGTGAATTGATGCCAGACAAATCCCACTTGTACAGTTTAAGGTTGAATATTAAAAACAAAACGGAAACTTAATATCTAATTGATTTACACAGTGTGATAACGTGAATTGATGCCAGACAAATCCCACTTGTACAGTTTAAGGTTGAATATTAAAAACAAAACGGAAACTTAATATCTCATTGATTTAGTTGAAATATTCAATTTGAATTGTAATCTAGTCAATACTGGATGTATTGCTCGAGAATCGTATAAATAAATCCAAAACCAAAGGCAGCCGAACCACAATCATCGATCATTCACAGCGATGGCTATCACCGAGGACGACCATAAGCAGCTTCATGTGGCGATGCTCCCATGGCTTGCTTTTGGTCACATCGTCCCTTTCCTCGAACTCTCTAAATGTATTGCCCAAAAGGGTCACAAAGTCTCGTTTCTTTCGACCACTAGAAACATACAACGTCTCCCCACCCTCCCTTCCCACCTCTCCCCACTCATAAATCTTGTTAAACTCACTCTTCCACATGTTCAAGAGCTGCCCCAGAATGCCGAGGCCACCATGGACCTCCGCACTGGCGACACTCATGATCACCTCAAGATAGCTTACGATGGTCTTCAGCCAGAGGTCACAAGGTTTCTTGTGGAAGAGTCTCCAGACTGGATTATTTATGACTTTGCTCCCTACTGGTTGCCGTCAGTCGCGGCTGGCCTTGGAATCTCACGAGCCTTCTTCTCCATTTTCAACGCATGGTTCATCGCATTTCTGGGTGGGTCGCCCGATGGCTTGATTAATAGTTCTGATACGGCTGAGGATTTCTTGACACTGCGGAAGTGGATTCCCTTTCCAAGCAAACTATGCTTCAGGAAACATGAGGCTATTTCGTTTGTGGGCCACTTTTCGGGGAATGGTTCAGGGGTTTCAGATGCATATCGTTTGGGGATGGTTTTGAAGGGATCTGATTGTATGTTTATTAGACATAGCTATGAATTCGAACCCCAATGGCTAACCCTTTTAGAGAAGCTGCATCAACTACCAGTGGTTCCTGTGGGATTAGTGCCACCTGAAACACCCACTAACATTGGAAGTGAGATAGATGAGACATGGGTGCCAATCAAGAAGTGGCTCGATGGTCAACAAAAAGGTCATGTAGTGTATGTGGCATTAGGAAGTGAGGTTATGGTGAGTAAAACTGAGATGGCTGAGTTAGCTTTGGGTCTCGAGCTCTCCGGGTTGCCATTCTTTTGGGCTCTCAGAAAACCGGTAGGTTCCACAGAGTTAAACTTGCCAAATGGATTCTTGGAACGAACTCGTAACCGTGGTGTGGTGTGGACAAGTTGGGCACCTCAGTTACAAATACTGAACCATGAGTCAGTGGGTGGTTTCTTGACTCACTGTGGGTGGAGCTCAATTGTGGAAGGGCTAATGTTCGGTCACCCTCTAATAATGCTACCGTTTTTGGTGGACCAAGGTCTAAATGCTCGAATACTGGTGGACAAACAGGTGGGAATCGAGGTACCAAGAAATGAGGTAGATGGCTCCTTCACCAAGGAGTATGTGGCCAGATCAGTGAGGTCATTTGTAGTCGACGATGAAGGGAAGATCTGCAAGGCGAAAGCGTTGGAGTTGAGTCGAATATTCGGGGACACTAAGCTGGAAAAAACTTACATAAACCACTTCATAGACCATTTGGAAAAGAAGAGGGGTGTGGTTGCTATCGATTATGAAACTTAAACCCTATGGAGTACGTGAGTTGTGGGGTTTGTTTACATTATCAACTGTTGTATGGACTAGTTCAAGTATTTTGATTTTCATGTACGTATAACCAGTTTGTTATGTTGAATGGTGGTGTGTTTTGTCAATTTTTGTGCTCTTTTCAGTTATATATCTTTTTATCTTTAGATCAGATCATATGTAATGATAAAATGACAGTGAGAGTACGTGTATCATATGTATTCTATCAGTTAGATATATCTATGTCTTTGATACCGTGATAATGAAATTAAGTGAATTAACAACTAGCTTTTATCACTCGAACTCGAACTAACTAAACATACACAGGTAGCATGCTTTAAATTAAAATTTTTATCTTACTAATTATTTTAACAACTAGTTTTAAATAATTATTATTTTTAAACACTTTTATATTTAATAAAATATAATTATTATATCAATACATCAATAAAACTAGTCATCGTAATGTCATTAACCCTTCAAACATGCTCTACGAAATCAACACATAGGTTGTAATGCATTTATCGATTGCGATCACGTCACACTTTGGTAAATACCATCTCTGTAGTTTTTAGCAAATCAATCGCCCTGCGTGAATCTAGAATCATATTATCTAATATTAGACAAGCATATAGTACACTCCAAATTTTAGTTTTGGCCCATGTCAGTTGGCACACAATATGCTTGTACATAGTCCCTTTATGCGTCCCTTTATGCCGCTCCATTGACTAAAAAGGAAGACCTGGATTGTAACACCCCGCCGGTGCTAGGACTGACGTAATAAATAAAAGCTACACAATGGTTTGCAGTAATAAAAAAACATCATTTATTTCTTTTGAGCAAATCTTTGATCAATCCCTTGAGCCCACTTCTAAGTCTTCCCAAATTCCTGTACTTTGACATACATAAAAGACATATGCACACCTAAGTAAATTAATTTACTCAGTGGGACAACAACATAACAGTTCTTAAGAATATCTATATATTCGTATATACTACTGAAAACTGATCCACACTCTCATGCACGTGACCTCATTTATTCATTTAAGTATTTCTTGCACGTGGGATAAGAGTGATCTGCTGAAGTTTGTTTAAATTTTGAATAAGTCTGGGTTGTTATCTGGACCGAGTTATTTGGTTTACGTTATGTTTACATTGTAGGTTTTGGCTATATAAGCCAGTTTATGTTTCCTTGTTCCGTATTCAATTCCAAAGCAATAAAAACAATTGTGATCCAATGCATTTGATTATCTTATGTTCTTTATTCGTGAGTTTATTAAAGGGTTCTTATACCATCAGTGGTATCAGAGCTCAGAGCGAGAGATCCTTAATCAGTTCACAAGTCAATTCTTCATTCTCCTATGGCAGATCAAACTAGCACTCTACCCACAGCCCCTACTCCAATTCCAATCTTTAAGGGGGAGGGTTATGAACATTGGAGTATGAGGATGAAGATGATTTTGAAATCTAGAGATCTTTGGGAATTGGTTGAGAATGGTGTTAATGAAACAGAGGTTGATCAGAGTAAAGTCAAAACGGCGAAGAAGAGGGATGCTCATGCAATGGCTTTAATACAACAAGCCGTTCATGATCAACTCTTCTCCAGAACTGCTGCGGCTGAATCATCAAAGGCGAGTTGGGAGATACTCAAGATGGAGTACCAAGGTGACACTCAAGTCAAAGCTATCAAGCTGCAAGGTTTAAGAAGAGACTTTGAAAACTTAACCATGAAGGAAGGAGAATCTGTAGGTGAATATTTTTCAAGGGTGATGGCAATTGTTCGTCAAAAGAGATCTTATGGTGAGGAGGTAACCGATCAAGTTATAGTCGAAAATATTCTGCGTAGTCTTACTCCCAGGTTTAACTATATTGTTCCATCAATTGAAGTCTCTTTTGATCTATCAAAGCTTGCACCAGTTAAATTGATGGGGTCCCTACAATCACAAGAAGAAAGGTTAAACAGTCGGTCAAGTGAAAAAGCAGAAGAACATGCTTTATAGGTCCTTCAAGAAGGCAATCGGTCAATGAATTCAAGAGGCAGAGGATGTGGATCCTTTAGAGGCCGTGGAAGAGGAAGATCTGGTGAGAGAAGCCGAGTTCCTCAGTGTTACACCTGTAAGACATATGGTCACATGTCCAAAGATTGTTGGTACAATGAGGAATCTCATGTGAATGTGGTTGCTGAAAATATTGATCAAGGGGGCAATGAGGAAGAACAACTCTTGTTTATGACTTGCATCAGTCATGATGAAAAGCAATTTGGATTAATGGCAACCACTCCTGTGAAAGGTAAGAAGAATAACTTATGGTTTATAGACTCAGGATGTTCAAACCATATGACAGGTTCAAAGAATAGTTTCACGAGTTTAGATGAAACCTTTAAGTTGGAAGTTCAACTGGGAAATAAGAAAAAATTAGCTGTGGAAGGAAAAGGGGTAGTTCGTATTGATACTGGTACCAACAATTACAAACTGTTGAATGATGTATAGTATACTCCTACACTTGAGTACAATCTCTTAAGTGTAGGGCAACTAATGAGAAGGGGTTATTCTCTGTACTTTGAATATGGCATGTGTACAATAAAAAACAATGGAGTAGATGTTATGAAGATCATCGTGTCCAGTAACAACATGTTTGTACTAGATGCTACGAAAACAGAAAGAAGCACTCCCTTACATTATTCCTTACAACTTTGGCACAAGAGGTATGGTCATTTAAATTTCAATAATTTGAAGGCATTATATGAAAAACAAATGGTTATTGGGCTGCCAAGAATTAAAGGGGTTGAAGTATGTGAAGCTTCATTCTGGGCAAACAAATCCGACTTCCTTTCAAGTCTCATTCATGGAGAGCAGAAAAGAAGTTGGAGCTGATACATGCGGATCTATGTGGTCCAATGCAGGTTCAAAGTCTTGGTCACAGCTTATATTATCTTTTGTTCATAGATGATTTATCTCGTATGTGTTGGGTATACTTTATCAATAAGAAATCAGATGCATTTGATCGATTTAAAGCCTTTAAAGCCTTAGTTGAAAAAGAAAGTGAGTGTTTTATCAAAGTTCTAAGGACTGATAGAGGAGGTGAGTTCTGTTCAAAAGAATTCAATTCCTTTTGTGAGTCTTTTGGAATTCGAAGGGAACTAACTGAACCTCACACTCCACAACATAATGGAGTTGTGGAGAGGAAGAATAGAACAATCATGGGAATGGCAAGAAGCATTTTGAAAGAGAAGAAGTTGCCAAACTATTTCTGGGCTAAGGCTGTTGCCACGGCTGTGCATAACATCAATAGATCTCCTACTTCAGCTATTCAAGATGCTACCCCTTATCAAGTGTGGCACAATGAAAAACCAGATGTAACTACTCTGCGGGTGTTCGGCTGTATAGCATATGGGCATGTATATGCTCATCGAAGACAAAAGCTTGATGACAGGTCAGAAAAAATGATTCTTATTGGTTATTCGGTACATGGAAATTGTTATAGGTTGTTTAATCCATCTACATAGAAGTTTGTAACTAGAAGATATGGTGATACAACTGTTATTGAAGAAGGTTCATGGAATTGGAAGGAAAGTTATGAGCATGATCAACAAGCTTACGCTAGCATGTATGCTGATCCATTTCCAGTTGAGCTTATAGAAGACCGTCCCACTGACTCAAGTTCATTAAATGTAGTCTCGTCTATTGATCCTTCACACAAAAATGATGATTCATCTAATTCACCAGTGGTGTCTATGCCACAACAGGTTTCTGGTGAAAGTGTTGCAAGCTCAAGTACTAGTTCAGGTACGTCAGTTCCTCGTAAAGTCAGATCCTTGCAAGACCTATATGCAAACACACAAGAAATTCAAGATCTTCCAAGTGAGTTCCAGAGTTGTCAGTTTGCTCTCAATATTGCAGATCCTACGTCCTATAATGAAGCAGTTCAAAGAAAAGAGTGGCAATTAGCTATGAAGGAAGAGTTAGCTACAATTAAGAAGAATGATACGTGCGATCTTATGACCTTGCCAAAAGGAAAGAATGTAGTGGGTCTTAAGTGGTTGTTTAAAAGTAAACTTGGAGCAAATGGTCAAATTATACACTACAAGGTTAGGCTTGTAGCCAAGGGCTACTCTCAGAAATATGGAGTAGACTACGAAGAAACATTTGCTCCTGTGGCCAGGTTTGAAACTATTCGAATTGTATTAGCAGTTGCAGCACACAAAGGTTGGCCTTTACATCAACTGGATGTAAAGTCAGCCTTTCTTAATGGAGTTTTAACTGAAGAAATATACGTCGAACAACCAGAAGGCTTTCAAGTGAAAAGGGGAAGAAGATAAGGTGTATAAGTTGCATAAAGCTTTGTATGGGTTGAAACAGGCCCCTCGGGCTTGGTATGCAAAGATAGATGGATATTTTACAAGTCATGGATATATTCGAAGTCTGAATGAGCCCACTCTCTATGTTAAAAAAGTTGCAGTTGATGATCTGATTTATGTGTGCTTGTATGTTGATGATATTGTTTGTACAAGTTTAAGAATGGAACTGATTGAAGAATTTAAAGAAGGTATGAAGAAGGTGTTCCAGATGACAGACATGGGGTTGCTTCACTTCTTCCTGGTCTGGAGGATGTGCAATTTTTGTGTCACAGGAAAAGTATGCGTTAAACTTGTTGAATAAGTTTGGTATGAGTATTTGCAAATTGGAGGATGTGCCTATGAGTCCAAATGAAAAGTATCAACTGGAAGATGGGGAAAACAAGGTCGAAGAATCCAAGTACATAAGTCTGATAGGAGGTCTCATTTATCTCACACACACAAGGCCTGACCTGGCCTATTCTGTGAGTGTCCTATCTCGGTTCATGCAGTCTCCTTCTAGAATTCATGCAGGAGCAGCAAGGAAAATATTAAGGTACATTGCTACAACTTTCAGTTATGGCATTTGGTACAAAAAGTCAGAGAACAAAAAGTCAGAGAAGCTGGAACTTGTTGGTTTTTCGGACAGTGCTTGGGCATCATGTATTGATGATCGGAAGAGTGTTATTGCCTATGTATTTTCTATCGGAAGTGGAGCTGTGTCATGGTCCTCAAAGAAGCAAAATACAGTTGCCTTGTCGAGTACAGAAGCTGAATACATTTCAGCAACAAGTGCAACCTGTCAAGCCATTTGTATTCGAAGAATTCTTGCTGATCTTGGTGTTGATCAGTTAACTGCTACAACAATTTACTGTGACAACCAGTCTGCAATAAGCCTCTCAAGGAATCCTATTCTTCACAGCATATCAAAGCACATTGATTTAAAGTATCATTTTCTTCGAGAGATGGTCACACAAGAAAAGGTGGTTCTAAAGTTCTGCACTACAGATGATCAAGTTGTTGATTATTTAACTAAAGCTCTGGCTAAAGAAAAGTTGGTTTATTTCCGACGTCAGATGGGAGTGCAAGAGTATGAATCATGGGGGAGTATTGAAAACTGATCCACATTCTCATGCACGTGACCTCATTTATTCATTTAAGTATTTCTTGCACGTGGGATAAGAGTTATCTGCTGAAGTTTGTTTAAATTTTGAATAAGTCTGGGTTGTTATCTGGACCGAGTTATTTGGTTTATGTTATGTTTACGTTGTAGGTTTTGGCTATATAAGCCAGTTTATGTTTCCTTGCTTCGTATTCAATTCCAAAGCAATAAAAACAATTGTGATCCAGTGCATTTGATTATCTTCTGTTCTTTATTCGTGAGTTTATTAAAGGGTTCTTATTCCATCATATACACATTCAGTAGCGCATTCAATAGTTCACATTCAGTGGTTCACATTTAGTAGGGTGCATTCAGTAGTTGATGTAGCACATTCAGTGGTTCAGATTTAGTAGTTCGCATTGAGTGGTTCTGTAACATAAAAATAATAACTTAGACCACTATTTAAAGTTCTACTAAACTTGTTTTGCAAGACAAGTAAGCATTTCCTAAATCTATTAAAATATAATTAGCTAAAATAAACCAAACTTTAATAGAAAAACTAATCAAATCAATATTTCATTTTAGCCATTCAACTTTTAACTTATATAAGTTTTAGGATAAACTTTCAACAGCCTGAGGAGTTCTTGGAACAACCTCAAGATAGTGGAGTGGTATGGACGAGTTGGGTGCCTTAGTTATAAATACCGAGCAATGATTAACCGATGGGTGGTGTCTTTGCTCACTATGGTTGGATCTATTGTGGAAGGGCTAATGCCTGGTCACCCTCTAATAATGTTACCATTTTTTGTGGACCAACGTCTGAATACTCGAATACCGGTGGACAAGTAGGTGGAAGTTGAGGTACCAAGAAATGAGGAAGATGGCTCCTATACTAAGGAATCGGTGGCCAAATCAGTGAGGTTGGTCGTAGTGTACCATGATGGGAAGATCTAAAAGGCGAATGCAATGGAGTTGAGTCACATATTTGGAAACACTAAACTGCAAATGAAATATATAGACGGTTTCGTAGACTATCTGGAAAAGAAGAGGCATGTGTTCGCTTGATTAAATGCCATTTGCAATTAATGAAATAATATGTTTCTTATGTTGACTCAGATTAATCTTCTTCTTTTTTTTTTCCCATGGCTTTATAGCCTAGTGGCATCTTGAGGGTGGGATAAGACTTTGGGACCATTAGGTTCTAGGTTCGATTCTCACAAGGGGGGGTTTTCCCATATTTATTGAGTTTCCTCCTGAATTGGTGTAGAGGCATTATGCCTAGTGGAGATGGATATGGTCGGGTGGTTCTGTTGGTGGCACGATGATACTCCAGTAGTCTGTCAGTGATCCAAATTTGCCGTTCAAAAAAAAGAAAAAAGAGTCATCTTCTTTTTGTGATTTTGTCAATTAAAGATCTTCATATTTATGTTAATTTGCTTCTCATTTAATAATTAAACAACTATAGTAATTGCTAAAATTGACGTATATCGAGCATGTTATAATTTTTTTATATTTTAGCACTTCATTTACTCGTTTATCAAGTTTTAAATTTATAAAACACGATACAATACAATCACTCTCTACAACACGTTAGGGCAACTGCACCTATCGTTGGCGTAGTATAGTGATGGTAAGATACCGAGGTCGTCCAAGGACACAAGAGCTTTTAATACTAGAATATTGTCAACGTCATACTAACCAAAAGTTTGAGAAAAGGAGTTAGTAAGTTTAAAAAGAAATAAAAGTAAAATGTTAGAAGAAAAGCAATACACAAGATAGAATCATTTGGTTTCGACTCCTCTTTTACGTATCCTTTGATGATTTCCTAATTTTGAGCTTTTTAAGAGATTATCTTAGTTATTGTGGCAAGTCCTTCTTTTGGAGACAACATTACCCTCAGCCATATTGGTTTGAGTCAGTAGGGATACAGTCCCGCAAGGTCGGATTATTGAAAGATAATTAAGTAAGTTATTAATGTAAAATGTGGCATGTCCCTCTTTTGGAGGCAACGCTACCCTCAGCCATATAGGTCTGAGTCAGCAGTGTTACAGTTCCGCAAGGCCGGTTTAAAGTTTTAATAGTAGTTAATTTATTAAGGACTCAAGCCGTTCTTACTTCCCCTGATTTGATGTTATCTGCCTCAAGAGAAGTCCTGATAAGCTTGAATTAAGTCCTCGCAGGATCTATACACTGAACGAGGCAAGAACTTTACCGAAACCACCTTTCTAACCCCATTCCAGACAGTTAACGCGCTTTATATAAACCGTAAAGACACGGATGAGTGAATCAACAACACATGAAGAAATTATAAAGTAAAGTTCACTTTCAATATAAAAAAAACTATTTCTTAAAGTCATTAATACAAACCCAAGAAAAAAGTAGCCAAAAGCTTGGAATCAAAAGTAATAAATAAAAGATTTATCTTCATCAAGTGATGTAAGAAATTAGCCAAGCATGGCTTTTGTTTGACAAGAACTCTTATAATCAATCTTGGATCCTGAGAATACTACACACACTCTAAGATGGATGATGGAGGAATGTGGTGGATGATGGTGTTGTAGTGGTGGTGGAATGGTGGTAAGTGGGATAGAAGTGGTTTGGCAAGTGAGTTGGAAATGAACCAAACACCTCCTTTTATAGCTGGAAACATACCCTTCACACGGCCACGTGCCCAGTGGGCACGGCCCGTGCCCTTCCTTCTCTGTCATTATTAATTGATCTGTGTCAATTCGTATACACACACGGTCCCATGTTTCAGAAGGCACGGCCCCGTGGTCAGTACTATGTTGTCCTTTGAGAGATTCTGCGTATCTGGGAGTTGACCACGACCCCGTGTCTCTTGTCTGTTCTGTTTGTTTTGTTCTGCATGGACTCTGGAGTGGGATACGACCCCATGCCTTAGTGGCACGGGCCCGTGCTTGTCTTCTGGTTTGTTGTTTTGGTCTTGTGGTGTAGCTTGGAAGGCATGCATGGTGTGTCAACTCTTCTTTCCTGTATTTATGTTGTTTTTTGCCGTTAATTTGTTCATTTTGTACATTTAAGCTCATTTAGTCCTGAAACTCAAAAGTATACAAAGAAACACACTTTTTCCCACACTTGAATCTTTGTCTGTCCTCAAACAAAACTCTTTAATATTGCTTACACACCCAAATGGAAAAGGTGGAGAAAAAGTTTTGGGTCTTGCTTAGAGTGTCGGGTATCCAAGTTCTTTTATTCTTGTTTTTATTTTATTTAAAATCCTATTCGACATAATTTATTTAGAACACTTTTTAAGGAAAAATATAATTTTATGCATAGCATGCCTCTTAAAATTTCATTAAGATATTTACAATTTCACACACCTCACAAGTGAACACTCAGCACTCGGCCGAAGATATATAACCGAAGATATATAAGTCAAACGCTTGGTCCCAGTGTGGAACTTACTCCTACCATAAGCTTGACAAGCGATCAAAGCTCCTCCCTTTTTACATAATCTTTGTAAATATCAAGAGGACTTTTAGGGGTAGGTTTTGGCTAGCGTTAGGGATTTTGTTTGGGAAAGTGGCGAAAGGTGTAAAAATTCTCGATTTTCTTTTGAAAATTTTATTTGTGAGTTTTGTTACAAACTATAAACTTTAAGCAAGAAATTTGGGACTTTCTTAATTGTTTCAAGCAACTAGAGATTTTTTTTTTTTGATAGAGTATTCACAAGATAACCAAGTCATATTTTTCTTTTTTTTTCAAAAGAACCGAATTTTTACTAAAATAAAGGGTGTAAAAGTAAAAAGGTTTATGGGTGATGGGTGAATGTTGCAAAATTGTATTTTTGCGGGTTTTGAAATGAAAGGTTTAGACTCAAAGGGGGTTAACTAGGGAATTTTTGCTTTGGTGGTGAGATAAAAATAAATTTTAAATGGTCTGGGTTATAGTCTTAATGCCTCAATCATTTACTTACTTGTATTAGTTGGTAAGGACCTGGAATGCATTGTCTTGACGAGTTCTAGATTCGTAAGAACCATACGGGCTATAACACAAGATATGAAAAGTGAGCATAAGATATGGTATTGGGTATGGGGGTGTGCTAGGTGGGTACGACCCCGTGTAAAAATGCCACATTTTGAAAAACTTACAGAAGGCAGACACGAGTGGAAGGTTAAGTAGCGAAATTGTTTCAGTAGTTCAGAGGTACAGGGGCGTGCTTACTGCACACGACCCCGTGTTTAGCTTCTGATAGTTTGAGAAAACGGGGTTTACGGCTGTAGGCATCCTGTTTCGGGTCCGGGGTTTCATGTGCTTGGTGGATCCAAGCATTTCAAGGTACCTGTGAGCTCATACACACCACAGATACAACAAAGCTTCATCGATGGATTCCGGTTGATGATGGCTTTCACCAACAACTTTCCAATATAGTGAAAGTTCAGTTTTCTTATAGTGTTTCTCTTAGTAGTATCTTGATCTCAGTTAGTGAAAAATATGAACTCAATTCTTCAAATCTATTAGTAATGAGTTGCATCGCACTACAGACAACATATATTCATGCTGGATTACACCAATATTTCTAAGTATTTTATTACCTTTTTCGTTTAAACAAATGTTTACAATATAAACCTAACATTTTTTTTGGGTTAATTGATAATTTGAATCTTTGGCCATAACCTCTTACATGATAAATTATCTATTATTGTTTATTTTAAAAAATATTATGTAACACGCATGATCTAGCAGTGCAATACAATACAATAATATATAATACGATATGATTTATTACACAATAGTAATGTAATACAATATGCTAAGATTTGATAAAATATAATACGATAAGATTTATTACACAATAGTAATGTAATACAATATGCTAAGATTTGATAAAATATGATTTACTATATTATAATACAATAAGATATCATTTATTATTCTAGTATAGTATAACAATATGTTAGATTACTATGTGATATGCTTTACTATAATGTGATATAACAAAAAAGATATGAATATGATGATTCATTATGCCAAAGTTTAGCATCTAATAAAGAAAATACTTATTTACCAAGGAATTTGAATTAAAATATTAGATAGAATTGTGGATTTTGATTCCTTCGCAGACAAACACACTTATCATTCCTTAACATTTCTTTTATTTTTATCACGCAGCTAGATTTTTTTGAACGGTAACTTTCTTTTCGAGTGACTTAATGTCACATCGCCTAAACGGTAGCCTTAGCCAAGATCTGTCCAGACTACGTTGTTTTAACCGAGTTCGCACTGGGTTGGTCAGACTTGGTTACGGCGTTCCCCCTGAAACCGTACTGCCTCCACATGAATTGTCTTGCTGAAGTAACAACCGGGTGAAAACCGGGGTGCGGCTCAGGATGGAACCCCACTCGGTGGGTTTGTCACCATCATTGCCCAATATCCACCCAATATGACACAAGTGAGATTTGAACTTCATTCTCTATTGGAAAACCCAAGTCTCCTACCACTAGGCTACAAGTGAGGGGATATCATACAGCTAGATAAACAATTAAACGAAAATCATGTTTCAGTTTTATTAAATTCTAAAGAATTTTAATGTGTTTCCAACCCTTGTAATATAGAAATAGAAAGAAAAACCCAACTAAGGAATTACAATGAACTTTTAAGAATGAGTTTATGATTTAACCTTGAAAAGAAAGTCGGAAATGGTATGAATTTATTGCTCTTTAATTACTCCTATAAATGCAAAACAAAGGCAAGCCAGACCTTCATCTTATTCACACCAATGGCTACCACCGGCTCCTCAAACGACCGAAAGCAGCTTCATGTGGCGATGTTCCCATGGCTTGCGTTCGGTCACATCATCCCTTTCCTTGAACTCTCCAAATTCATAGCCCAAAATGGTCACAGAGTCTCATTTATTTCGACCACTAGAAACATACAACGTCTCCCCACCCTCCCTTCCCACCTCTCGCCACTCATAAACCTTGTTAAACTCACTCTTCCACATGTCCAAGAGCTGCCCCATAATGCAGAGGCCACCATGGATGTCCGCACTGATGAAATTCATTATCTCAAGAAGGCATTCGACGGTCTTCAGCCGGAGGTCACTCGGTTTCTTGAGGAAGAGTCTCCAGACTGGATTATTTATGATTTTGCTCCCTACTGGTTGCCGCCCGTCGCGGCTGGCCTTGGAATCTCTCGAGCTTTTTTCTTGATGGTTAACGCATGGTTTGTGGCTTTTATGGGATCGTCTCCTGAGGACTTGATTAACGGTTCTGATTATCGGAAAACAGCTGAGGATTTTTTGACACCACCAAAGTGGGTTCCCTTTCCGACCAAAATATGCTACCAGAAGCATGAGGCCAGTTGGATGGTGGCCAACATTTCGGTTAATGCTTCTGGTGTTTCGGATGCCTATCGTTCGGGGATGGTTTTGCAGGGATCTGATTGTATATTTATAAGACATTGCTATGGATTCGAACCCCAATGGCTAACCCTTTTGGAGAAGCTGCACCGCTTACCGGTGGTTCCTGTGGGATTAATGCCACCCGAAACACCCACCAATGTCGAAGATGACGCTTGGATGACGGTAAAGAAGTGGCTCGATGGTCAACAAAAAGGTCGTGTGGTGTATGTGGCATTAGGAAGTGAGGTTATAGTGAGCAAAAGCGAGTTGGCTGAGTTAGCTTTGGGTCTCGAGCTCTCCGGGTTACCATTCTTTTGGGCTCTTAGAGAACCCGCAGGTTCTACCGAGTCTGACTCGGTGGAGTTGCCAGACGGGTTCTTGGAACGAAACCGTGACCGTGGAATGGTGTGGACGAGTTGGGTGCCTCAGTTACAAATACTTAACCATGAGTCGGTAGGTGGTTTCCTGACTCATTGTGGATGGAGTTCGATTGTGGAAGGGTTAATGTTTGGCCACCCTCTAATAATGCTGCCGTTTTTGGTGGACCAAGGTCTGAATGCCCGAGGACTGGTGGAGAAGCAAGTGGGAATCGAGGTGCCGAGAAGCGAAGAAGATGGGTCCTTCACTAAAGACTCGGTAGCCAGATCAGTGAGTTCAGTTATTGTCGATGATGAAGGGAAGATCTACAAGGCGAATGCGATGGAATTAAGTCATATATTTGGCAGCATAAAGCTGCAAAAGAAGTATGTAGACGATTTCGTAGACTATTTGGAAAAATATGAGCGTTAACCGTCGGAAGAATGTCATGGTTATTGCCTTATTGGATTGTTTTTGCAGAATCAAACGTTGATTGGAATAAAGATATACGAAAAGCTACTATTATTATTATACATATCAAAATAATGATGAATACTGAAAAAAATATATTGAAGTATTTAGTTAAAGTATTTGATTATTAATATAAATTATTAATTATTAATATTAATAGTAATGATGAATATTATACATATCAAAATAATGATGAATAGTGAAAAAAAATATATTAAAGTATTTAGTTAAAGTATTTGATTATTAATATTAATATTAATATTAATATTAATATTAATATAAATATATTAAAGTATTTAGTAATGATGAATAGTGAAAAAAATATATTAAAGTATTTAGTTAATTAAATTAAAGTATTAAAGTATTATGCATATCAAATTATACATATCAAATTAATGATGAATAGTGAAAAAAATATATTAAAGTATTTAGTTAAAGTATTTGATTATTAATATAAATTACTAATATAAATTATTATTAATTATTAATTATTAATATTATTAGTAATGATGAATAGTAAAAAATATATTAAAGTATTTAGTTAAAGTATTTGATTATTAATATAAATTATTAATAGTAATTTATAGTTTGATCTTTTAAGTTAAAGTATTTGATTATTAATTATTAATAGTAAATTTATAGTTTGATCTTTTAATAATTTTAAATTTGTATTTATTTTTATTTTTTACAATATATTAAAGTATTTAGTTAAAGTATTTGATTATTAATATAAATTATTAATTATTAATAGTAATTTATAATTTGATCTTTTAAGTTAAAGTATTTGATTATTAATAGTAAATTTATAGTTTGATCTTTTAATAATTTTGAATTTGTATTTATTTTTATTTTTTTACTATTTTAAGTTATTATGTTTATCTAACTTTTTATCATTATGTTTATCTAACTTTTTATCATTCCAAGTTATTTGCTCATGCATTGTGGCAATACGTTATCGCGGGCATTGGATTGATATTGATTCGGTTCGTTACAATACCGGTACAATATATTCATTCTTTGAGTAATTTTAAATTTGCACCTATTTTTATTTTTACCATTTTAAGTTGTTTGTTTAAATTAAAACAATTTATAATGACTATTTTATTATTCATGAGAATATCATAAATGTACCATCAAATGAATACAAGAAACTGCTAACAAGTTCAATCAGTGGTCTTCGATATGAAATTTGGGATTGTGGTGGTGGTGGGCCCAAGGTTTTAGTAATATTTTGTTTTAAAATTATATCTGTGATCTACTTTTTATTTACATATTTAAACGTTTTTCTCTTTTAGTTCAAGGGTAATATGATCATTTCACATCAACTTAATTGAGTAACTTAACATCTATTCAAATAGGGATGAATATTTGGGACTTTGTATCAGTATCCGTAGCGAATTTCCCTTAGCGACATTTTTCGGCATCGATTTGATACCCACTTTTTGGCGTTTTCAGTACCGGTATTTTCAATACGGTACCGGTTCGATATAGTACTGTATTTTGCCGAATTTTACACACAAATATCAGTACTGTACCAAACGTTTTCGGCACCAGTTCCCATATTTAACGAATTTCAGTACTGATACGGAGCTTATCCCTGTAACCAAGTCACAATCTACCATACTTATAAATTTCCAACCTCCACTACAATCTTTGTAATTTTAGAAAGCTAACAACCATATATGTAATATAAGCAAAGCCTAGGGACTACAACTCACCCACATTAATCCTTTTTGTGTGATAAAGTTCGATTCCATATAAAACCCCGTTATGCGATCATCCTCGAAGACGAACAACATAATGAATACGAACAAGCTGAACAAGTCGTTGTGTGTTCAGCCTCGAAGCAAACGTCCAGCGATAATCAATAATCAATTAAAGTTGATTTTGTGTTTGTTAAAGTGTTAATTACCATAGATGTGGGATAGATGAGTTGGTTGTTTATGTGCTGACATACTACACTGGTGGGTGCTAATTATGTGTTAATTACAATAAAATACAAACAAACACGAAAAGTAGATATAATCAGCACATCTGTGTTAAATCTGAAAACCAAAAGTAGATATAATCAGCATATATAATGTGTTGATTGATAATGGAGAACGATTGAGGACGATGTGCTGATAATGGAGAATGAATAAGGACGACGTGCTAATAATGGAGAACGATTGATGATGTTATGCTAATTATTTAGTGTAGTCCTGATTGTATTTTTTTTTAGTGGTTCCTGCATGTTGGTTTGATCATGAAAAGTTACCTGATCATGAATATGTTAAAAAATTCAAACTTTAATTTGAATTAAACTTTTATAGATTTAGGGATATTTTAATAATTATTTTTAATTAGTTATAAATAAATAAGGCTAAAAGGTCTAAATTACTCTTGAACTATTTTTTATTAAAGGATACTTGTCAATTATATGTTCTTACCGTTATTACAAAAATAAATAGAGTTTATTCCCAAACTAGTGTTGTTGGAAACATTATTTACCAAAATAGTGCTCTATGAAAACTATTTACCAAAATAGTGTTTCTTGTTTGTTTTGTTTAACCAACATATTATTATTTTTTTTATTTTTCTTTTAAATTAATGAAGTATCTATTTTTTATTTTATTTTATTTTTCTTTTAAATTAATGAAGTATCTATTTTTTATTTTATTTTTAATCAATTACATATTATGTTCAGTTCTTTGAATTTCTAAGGCTATAGGGTTTGGTTATGACCCACATATTCACCATGACCCTTCACATCAGCAACATGTCATCTACTTCTAATCCATCATTCAAAACCACTACTCTAAAGGTGTGGTTATGACCCAAACCACTATTATCCTATTTTAATTTATTTTTGTGAAAAGGAAAAGGAATATTAAATAAGGAAATGAGGCTCATGATTGCCATGGTTTAATCCATGAGAATCATGATGGATGAGACAAAGAGGTGGTGTAGCAAATCAATTAATGATCCTATGTGGAAATAATGTTCCAATCTATAACCCCCACACCTCGTAGCCTAAGCAGAATAAATATCTAATCCAATAGTTCGTGGAGTTGTTTTGTTTTGTTTCATTCTTTAATGATTTATATTCTTGTAATCATTCCGATATTGTTTCCTTAACGAAATACTACGTTCAGTTTTTTTTATTGGATTACTATTAAACTTTATTGGATTATTATTAAACTATTTATTTAGTTTTAAAGAAGTATGATAATGAGTTTATTTTAAATTTCTAAGCAGAATAATAAGTTAATTTGTAACTACATATTAAACAAAGGAAATTGTATGAAACAATATAATTCAACAAATTACTACCTGCAGTTCCATTAAAAAACAAAATAAATCCCATCATGTTTCGTTAAGGAAATGAACTGAACATAATATCCAATAAAAAAATTAGATTGATTTAAAAAATATATAAATAATTAAAGAATAAAAATAGATACTTGATATCTAAAAAAAATTAATATGTTTGTTAAAAAATAAAAGACAAACACAAAAAAAAACAAGAAATACTATTTTATTAAATGGTTTTTGTGAAACCATTTTGATAAATAGTTTGTCAACTAACATTAATTTGTGAAAAAACTTCATAAATATTTGTATTTGGTCACATTCCTTCACGTTGTATATGCATATGTCACACATCAACCAACCTACTTGCTTGGTGAAACTCCTCGACAGAAGCCCACAAAGTTTGACCAGTATCTTTATTTTTCAACTTTCAATAGCATTTATAATTGAAAACCCGATAGACTTGGAATAAATCCGCCGCAACAAATCTTCCATTCAAATCGCACAACTGCCGTCACCATTGTTTCTTCTTCTTTTTCACCTTTTAAAGAGTTAAATGCTTGGTTGGTACCTGTGGTTTGTGAAAATTACAGACTTGGTCCTAATGGTTCATTAATTACGCACTTGGTCCCAGTAGTTTTAATTTTTGCACTCGGATGATCCTTACCACTAACCTTTGTTAGATTTCTTAGTTAAGTGTATATGAAATGCCTATTTTACCCTTGAATAATTAAAAATAAAAAAAACATAAAAAAGAGGCCCACTGCTCATCTCTTCATCACTCCCTCTCTCTCTCTTTCAAAAACTCAGCCACCACCACCACCTCCACCGTATACCCACCTCCTCTGCCGTCACCTTCGACCACCGCCTCAACCCCACATCACCCATCTTCTTTCTATATTTTACAACACGAGTACAAGAGGTCAAACATCTCCATAAACAACCATGCTGCCACTAAACAAAAGAAGACATCACCGTCACCACCGTCCGACAAAAGGACAACAAAGATGCACGTCATCTACACCACCGTCCCTGGCCCCCTTTTCCATCAGTGACGACCATTGCCGCCACACAAACCTTTCCACCGGTAGCGGAGATAGAAGCAAATAACGACGATAAGGTAGGCGTTTGAAACGTAGACGATGCTGGAAATGTAGGTTTGAAGACGAACAAATAGTGGTCCCCGACGGCCCACTTAATTTTTTTCGGGAGGTTTTCGGTGGTCTGCCGGTGGTGGAGGTGTTCGACGGTGTTTGTGGGGTAACCGAATACAAACTCTTTAATTATAGGTTTGGATCTGTGAGGCTGGTGGTTTTGTGATGGAATTTTCGCAGATTATTATTTAACTGGCGGGTGGAGAATTGGAGGCCTGTTGTAGCGAATTGGGTGAAATTGGTGGTTTTATTGCTGGGTGGATAAGGGAGAAATAGATGAACAATGGAGTTTTAGGCAAGGTTGAAGGAGAAAACATGAAGATGAAGAAGAAGCAGTGGAGCAGGAGTAATGTGGTGTGAAAATGGAATGAAGAAGAAGATAAGGATGGCCCATCTGTTTTCTTTATTATTTCTTTAATTGTTTTATATTAATCTCAAGGGTAAAATAGACATTTCATATACAATGAACTAAGAAATCTAACAAAGGTTAGTGGTAAGGACAACTGAGTGCAAAAATTGAAACTACTAGGACCAAGTGCGTAATTAGTGAACCATTAGGACTAAGTCTGCAATTTTCGCAAACCACAGAGACCAACCAAGCATTTAACTTCCTTTTAAACCTTTTTCTTTTTCTTCTTTCTCTCGGGCATCTTTTCTTTTTCTTTTCTTTTTATTATTCCGGCTACGATAATCAAACCCAAATAGTAGACGGATAAAAAACAAAACACAGATTGGAAGACTAATACGTCTCATACTCTTTTATTATCAAACTCAACTCGACAAATAAAACTAAACACATAACCCTGTATCTATACTAAACAAAACTAATCTTAACCCAACTCAAACTCAATTCAAATAATAATATAAACTTATCTAATAAAATAGATAATTTAAACGATTTAAATAAATTGACTGTTATATTTATCTTGAATTATACGTTTTAGATTTTTGAACAATTATTTAAATCAGAATTACCTGTCATATATACCAAAATGATCTTTATATATATGTTATAATTTATTATATAAAGTTCATTTTAGTTAGTAGGGGAAAGTTCATTGGGAAACACTAAAAAAGTGAGGAACAGTGGGGAACCGACTCAAACGAACTCCGATTGGACTCATTACAGCGACGTTGGAACCGGCTATCGAACCCTAACTAGGATCTCTTAACCCTAAACCCTAAATCCTAACCCATAAACCCTAAACTCTAAAGCTAAAAAATAAGGCTAAAACCTAATCTAATAGTAAAATCTAAGCTATAAACCCTAAAAGTCAATCCCTAAAGGCTAAACCTAAAGTTAAACCCTAAAACCCTAAAGCTAAACCCTAATATAAGACCCTAAATCCAAACCCTAATATATTTAGGGTTTTAGGATTTAGGGTTAAGGATTAAGAGATCCTAGTTAGGGTTCGACTAGCCGGTTCCAACGCCGCTAAATGAGTCCAATTGGAGTTCGTTTGGGTTGGTTCCCACTGTTTCCCACTTTTTTAGTGTTCCCTAATGAACCTCGCACTTAGTTAGTATATGTAATTGGGATTTTTCTGGATTCAATTCACATTTATCAAACTTTCTATACTTTATTATATGGGGGGCAATTACATATATCCCAATTACACAGTTTAAAATTTAATATAGGAACAAATCGGGAAGGGGCAATTACATATATCCCCCTCCAAACTTAATAAATTACATATTTACCCAATACAAAAATTAAATTACATATTTCCCCTTCACAAAAACTAAAAATATCAAATATACCAATTTCATTAAAATAGACAAGAGAATAATCATTTTACCCTTTTTTTTTAATAAACCATAAAATTTTCAAATTAACCAATTTTAAGTAACTTTTTACGTAAAATTTTCTTTTCAATTTTTATACGTTACTTTGGTTTTTTTTTTCGTTATTGTTCTTTTATTTTCAGCAATCAACCCAAGTGTACATAAACATATTTGATTAGTCTATACAGAGGAGATCTATATTTGTGGAAATTGAAAAGCTTACGTAACGCACATTCAGTGAGTACAATATATCATCGAAGAAGATGAGCAAATACAGGAACTATCAACAAACTTTTTGACTAAGCTAGACTATATTTAAAATTCAAATTAAAGTTTACAATAGGTGGTAAATTAAATTGTAAAAGTGAGCGGGAGAGTTTATTACTTGACACGCACCAGCTGGTTGTTCTCGTCCGTTATCGTTCCTGGTGTGTCGCCAGACCTCGGTTCTCGTCCCTGGTGCGTCGTCGCACATCGGTTCTCGTCCTTGGTGCATCGCCGGACAGTAGTCTTCTCATTGGTGAATCGCCGGAGTGTAGTCTTCTCGTCAAAGCTCTTCTTTTCGCCGGTGTTCTCTTTGCTAGCAGCCTGTCGGTAGTCTTCTAGGATGTATGTCGAAGGGTCATGGGAATCATAGAGATTGAAAGGTCATATGTTTTTTATGTTTTGAAGGGCATTTATTTTTTTTTGCTATAAGAAAGGGGAAATATGTAATTAAATTTTTAGGTTGAATAAATATGTAATTAGAGTTTTAAATAGGAGGATATATGTTAATCCCAATCAAGAACCGTAAGATGTCATTGATTTAGTTGAAAGCATTCTATTTGAATAGTAATTTGGTCAATAAAAGGATGCGCTGCTCTATAATTGTATAAAATCAAAACCAAAGGCAGGCAAAACTGCCATTATCAATCATTTACAGCGATGGCTACCACTGAGACCAACTTCTTGGACGACCATAAGCAGCTTCATGTGGCGATGTTCCCATGGCTTGCTTTTGGTCACATCATCCCTTTCCTAGAACTCTCCAAATACATAGCCCAAAAGGGTCACAAAGTCTCGTTTCTTTCGACCACTAGAAACATCCAACGTCTTCCCACCCTCACTTCTCATCCCTCGCCACTCATAAATCTTGTTACACTCACACTTCCACATGTTCAAGAGCTGCCACAGAATGCAGAGGCCACCATGGACCTCCACACTTGCGACGCTCAAGGTTACCTCAAGAGAGCTTTCGATGGTCTTCAGCCGGCAGTTATTCGGTTTCTTGAGGAAGAGTCTCCAGACTGGATTATTTATGACTTTGCTCCCTACTGGTTGCCATCCATAGCGGCTGGCCTTGGGATCTCGCGAGCCATCTTCTCCATTTTCAACGCATGGTTCGTCGTTTTTCTGGGAGAGTCGCCCAAAGACATGATTAATAATTCCGACAGTCGAACAACGGATGAGGATATGTTGACGCCGCCGAAGTGGGTTCCCTTTCCGAGCAAACTATGCTTCCAGAAACATGAAGCTAGTTCGTCTGTGCGTCGCTTTTCTGTGATCAATGCTTCGGGGGTTTCAGATGCATATCGTTTGGGGATGGTTTTGAAGGGATCTGATTGTATGCTTATAAGACATAGCTATGAATTCGAACCCCAATGGGTAATCCTTTTAGAGAAGCTACATCAACTACCGGTAGTTCCTGTGGGATTAGTGCCACCTGAAACACCCACCAACGTTGGAGGTGAGAAAGATGAGACGTGGGTGACAATCAAGAAGTGGCTTGATGGTCAAGAAAAAGGTAGTGTGGTGTATGTGGCATTAGGAAGTGAGGTTATGGTGAGCAAAAGCGACCTGGTTGAGTTAGCTTTGGGTCTCGAGATCTCCGGTTTGCCATTCTTTTGGGCTCTTAGAAAACCGGTAGGCTCCACCGAGTCAAACACATTGGAGTTGCCAGACGGGTTCTTGGAACGGACTCGTGACCGTGGGGTGGTGTGGACGAGCTGGGTACCTCAGTTTCAAATATTGAGTCATGAGTCGGTGGGTAGTTTCTTGACCCACTGTGGTTGGAGTTCACTTGTGGAAGGGTTGACGTTTGGTCATGCTCTGATAATGCTACCTTTTTTTGTGGATCAAGGTCTGAATGCTCGAATACTAGGGGACAAACAGGTGGGAGTTGAGCTACCAAGAAATGAGGAAGATGGCTCCTTCACCAAGGAGTCGGTGGCGAGATCGCTGAGGTCGGTTGTGGTCGATGATGAGGGGAGGATCTACAAGACGAATGCAATGGAGTTGAGTCAAATATTCAGCGATACTAAGCTAGAAAAAAAGTATATAGACGATTTCATAAACTATTTGGAAAAGAAGAGACGTCTTCATAAACAATAAGGGAAAATTATTAATATAGCCAAGAATTTGGTCAATTTACCAATCTAGCCACCTCATGAGTCCTTGGAAGGCCACTCAAGCATGGGATGAGTCCTTGGGGCGAAACCCAATAAAAATAGACAGACGCATGGGATGAGTCTTTCATGTGTGAGATGTGATGAGTCTTTTCACGTGTCAGATGGCCATAGGAGGACGTAATATTTGGCTATGCAAACGCATCATGTGACTCAGGATCTGTGAAGGGCTCTTCAAAGACTCATTAGGTGACTAAAATGATAAGTTGACCAAATTGTTGGCTAAAATTGTAATTTTCCCATATAATAAATACCTTTGAAGAACCTCCCCAAGAGATATGATGGTAGAGGGTTTAAATCTTGGGCGAGAAGTAAAGAAAAATAGAAAAAAAAACTTGAAGAATATGAGTGTACTTTGACGACTGCTTTCTACAGCAACTCTTGAAGCTCCACGCATGGAAGTACGTTTCAAAATAACTCAATTCTAGTTCATTAGTTTCAATCCAGGTGGTCAACGCACTCAAGACGCAAAAACTCGTCCAGGCTAACACTAGTAAAAAAAAAAGACACGTCTGAGACAGAAAAGACGCATAAATAATAAAGATAACTAGTATTTCACAACTTGCTCGTTACGCTTATGTAAAAAAGTGAAGCGTGTTGTGGCGGTACCGTTGAACCACACAAAAAGTAGACGTAAAATCGTGAACCACGCACACGTGTTGCGGCATGCGGCGAGAATTCAGTCGGTATCAGTAATGGTTTTGGTAGCACCAATACCAATGTTAATTAGCCAGAATCGCCAAGGTACATGATATTTAGCCCCACATTTGCTACTACTAAAACTTAAAAATATATGAATGAGTTGGAGAGGGAAAACAATATAAATAGTAAAAAACAATCTCTAATAGGAGAGCTTCCGCTAACATAAGAAATGCTTACGTGTCTATCTCTCAGAAACGCCAACTCAGTATTTCTTATGTCATTTTTACATCATAAATTAATTCATTTATTTAAATTAAGAACTTTTAATACAAAATAGTTAGGGGGCTGGCATGGGGATCACTTTTTGCTCCACATGTTACTTTTGAAATTGAAATTCAAACCTAAATCTCTCTCTCTCTCCTTAACCGCCTCATTCACCTCCTCTTTCACATATTAATCTATGCTCTCTCTATCCCTTTCTACTTCACGCTAAACAAAACTCCATCATCTCATTTCTCAATATTGGCTTCTTCACCAACATCGATTTCATCTTAAAGGTATGAACCATGGCATTCAAAACCCTAAACAGTATCTCTTGTAACTTATTTTTATTCAATTTCTCCTGCATATTTCTAGGTTTCCACCTTTAGATCATATATAATTTGGGTTTCTATAAAAATTTATAGCAGTAGAATTGTTTAATCGTTTGTCTAAATCTTATGAGCATCACCAAAATTCTGGATTTCTTCAATCGCTTATGAGCATTGGCTCCTTGAATCCTCTGCAATCATTTCATTTAACAATCAGGTAATATGAGCATGACCAAAATTCCGAGTATTTGGATCCAGTACATAAAGGAAACCATTAGACAATCTTTTCAAAAACTTAGATTTCGCTTTTTTCATCCTTCTACTGCAACCTGCAATCCGATCGATTCAACGGTGAGCAAATATTCTTTTCATACTGTTAAGCTTTTGTATGTTCGTTCCTTTATCTGATTTATTTTATTGATGTTTCCGTGAGGTTTTTTTTGCATATCATATACGAATCATCTTTGTAGTTTGTTTAATCAGAAGTTTGTTTAATCATCTCCTGTGTCGAACATAAGAAGTTTTTTAATCAGCTTTCATTTGATGTATCTTTGAAATTGTAGTAGTCTTATGAGTGGAAAGTTTGATGGTGAATTTTGTTTTGGTAGACTGGTAGTGATGGATGGAGCAAAGTTGTAGAAGTTATTCTATTGGCCTTTGGTACTTCTTTTTCTGAAGTTGTTTCTGATTTGATTTTCAAAATCAGGTTGGTCACCAGAAAGGGTGTGTTGGGAAGTGTTCACTGAAGAATTGTTGTAGAAGATGACGTGGTGGTTGAGGTCACAACATCAATGGCTTGAAGGTAATTGCTTGCCCTTCGTTTTGATTCTGGCAGATAATTTAGCAGCATATTATGCAGATGCCAAAGGTATGACATTTAACTAAATTTAATATATTGTTTTCGCATAGCAGTGTTGGAAAATGGTTCATGTCGCCCGCGAGCAATACTTTTTAAAGTTCTTCATATGGTGTTTTTGAGAGGATGTACAATGAGAGGTTAGATGTTTTTAGTTCACATATGGTTTTTCTGTTCTGCTGCTGAATTAGCAAGTTATTTAATTTTCATTTTGTAGTTCTGAGAAAGTTGATAATCTACATCAGCGGAGATTGGAATCTTCTTTGAATGCACCTAGGTCTTCGTTGAGGAGTAAAATGATGCATTCTGCATCCTCCATTGATGGATAATGGAGGTATTATTTGCTACATATCTTTTAAATGTTTTTTCCTCACCAACATTACATAATTTGTTTTATGTATTAGTGTATCTCATAGTGAACCAGATATTGCTACTACGTTTTGGAGAATAAGCCGAAGAAAGTGATAAACAAACCAAGAAGTGCAAGTACAAGGTTTTCCTCATCTTTCATGCTTGATGTCAGTGTTTTATGCGGTTTTTTGACAACTAGATGTAGAAAGTGCTAGCATTCATCGCAATATATACTTTACCTTCTCATATTTTATATATAAATTTGGGTTTCGTATTAATTTCTACTAAAATATAGCATTCATAGGGCTATCATTGTTTGATATTGGTATTGAAGAAAACGATAAGGGAACAAAATCAACATGATACTTTGTTTGTTTGTTTTGGGTTCTCCAGTTCAGAGCATCCTTCATTTTGGGCATGTGGGCGGTCCATGCTTAGCGGTGATAGGAGATCATTTAGAGACTATCCTAATGACGTTGGTCCATCAAGGTTTTTATAAATTTCATATCTGCCTTTTAAAGCTAACACAACATGTATATCTTACAATAAAGAGCTACAAACATTTAGTTTAAAGCTCAATTGTTCTTGGCACTTGTATATTCTCTAAGGTAAAGGTGTGCATTTGATTACTTTTTGAATGATGCTTTTGTAAATTAAAGCAGGAATACGCTATATCAATTAACAACTAACCCACTTTTATTAAAACAGACTAAAATACGATAAAAAAAAAACTATATCCAAGAGTCTTAAATGTGTATGGTACATGTCAGAAGAGGCACATCAATGTCTGAATCTCGTAGAAATTGAAGAAGGAGCATAAGTATTACTCTAGAAATCGGTGATGTATCGTCAAGTTAATATCTTGTTACAATCGTGATTGTCTTCTTATAATAACGATTGAAGAAACATGATAATCTTTTTTATTCTCTGAAATGCAGGGCTGTACAGGAAATGAATGAAACAATAAGCAGAATCAACTGCTAAGAGAGTAGGTGGATACTATGTTGCAGCATCCAGACTGCAACAAAGATATATGTGTTTATGTTCCAAGTTGAATTTAAATATGTATAATGTTAACAATGTGATGTGACAGTTTAGGAGCATGAGCATTATGGAACATCTGTATATTCTCTAAAATGAGATTCTCAAAAGGAAATGTCGTTACCTACATCTCATCACAAATATCAGATTTCAAAAGCTTTGGGTGATATTTCAGATGAAACAGTCTCAACATGGAACAAAATTCTTGATTGACCCATGTTCCAAAATAAGCCTCTTCTCCCTTATCAAGAATGGAATAATTATTTCTCTGAAATTACTGTTGACACTCTAGTCGGAATTGGTATACATATTTATGTTTATCGGTCTATAGCATTTCCTCATTCCAAAAGGTTGTGAAAGTCAGTTCATTGAAAACTTCAAGATTTAGTTTTTTTATATCAATGATTTGCATTCATCGTTTGTAGGATTTGATTCAAGAAAAGGAAGAACTATGTTTGAAAATCTTGCATCGGGGCGTAATGGTCATATTGACATATAGAAGAGAATTCAGGTATGGTGAATCAAGAATATTCATTCCATCGTATGCTCTATGTGTTATAAATGAGACGAATTTTAAGAACACAATAACATAATGAACGAACAACTTTTATAAATTTTAATATATTTTATAATTATTAGCTTGCTCTTAAATCACTAGAAGACAAATGATTACAAAAATAATTGTAAGGCTTATTAGTTTATATAAACTAAACTTATTTTTTAACACTCATCCTTAAATCATATTATATAACTAATATGGTTACAAGCATGTTAGAACATGAAATGTCTACAAAAAAGACGTATTGTTTATAAAAATAAAGTTAGTCTAACGCACAAGTTAGAGAATTTAACGTTTACAAAAAACGTATGGTTTACACTAATAAACCCGATCTAACACAAAGGTTAGAAAAATTAACGATTCCAAAATCGTTTAAAAAACCAAACGGTTGAACCAAAACTATTTGTTTTGTACCACGGTATAGGATTTAAGATTGTACCACAATCTCAATAAATCCAAACACAACAATTTGTACTACATGCATATTTCCCAAAAAAATATTTAGAAGATCATAATCTCTAATTTTTTTTATTATAAATCTTTTCGTGAACCCAAAATCCTTATCAATAAGGTTTTAAGATTGTAGCAACAATCTAATGAAATATGTTTTAAGTTTGTAGGAACTAGCTTCACCTTTTATAAAATCTAATTAGAAAATATATAATAACGTGACTCTCGTTATTCGTAGGAAGTATCATAGTACAACACCAGTTGCAGTAACTAAATAAAAGGAATATAAATATAATTATACATACCAATCTTGATTCAAGCCGCATCTCTGGTGTGTCCTTCACGCGCACTTGATAGCATCTTAGACTCGAGTATTCATCATCTTGAGAATACTCCTTGACTGCAACAAAGAGCAGACTAAAACGTTGACGATTTTGGTTGAGGCACGTGTTTAGCACGCTTCCCTTAAAACATATTTCATGCCTCAACCAAAGACGACGCGTCTGTCTCCCATGGTACAATAGCCGAAGCAGTCTGTACTGCCAGAGATGGCCACGCACTCGAGGTTACACCGGATAAAATTATAGTGTTAGAACTTGTGGAAAATTATGATACGAAGACGATGAAATCGTATAGAGAAAACATATCTCTCTAAGTACCCAACATATGGGTCTTCAAGTATTTTATTTTTTCTAAGAACTCTCCATGTATTCATTAATTTTCCTTGTATCATGTCTCTTGTATTTCTCTAGTGTACTTTTCATATGAGGCACATAGTGTTCTAAATATCCAAGAGTCTTTTAAAGAGTTAAGAGTGTCAATAGTTATATACTTAAACTCTAATAAAACTCATCAAATGTCATCAATAAAACTCTACTCAAGAGTTTCATCATGTGAAGAGTTAAGAGTCTCAATAATTATAGACTTAAACTCTAAGGGGACCCGGGGTGGGCACCATTTTGCACGTTATATTAAAGTTTCACTTCTGAAACTTGACAAAACACCATTTCCGGTCCTCAAAGTTCACGCGTGGATCTTTGTTCGCGTGATAAAATTGACGCGTTATGTGTGATTACATGTGAGTGGGGGTGAGGGTTTATTGTTGGGTGTTGTGAATGATGAACATTTTCACTAAAAAAGGTTGTGAGTGATGGAATAATGGTTGATGACATGACAGAACTTGATTGGAAGTTGTGAGTGATAAATGGGTGGTGAGTGATAACCACCCCTACCCCCTAATAAAACTCATCAAATGTCATCATTAAAACTCTACTTAAGAGTTTCACCATATGAAGAGTTTAATTAGTTATTATAATTTCATTTAATTATAAATTAACTAAATATCAATTCACTAATTTTTCAAACATATTCTTGGTAGCTCATTGGTAAGATATTGGTGATAGGGGTGTATTTTTGGTCTGTTAAATCTGGAGTAGGCAAATTTCTAAACCTGGTAGTTAATGGTGAAACTTGGGAACCTGGTGAGGATATTCTATGGGGGTATGAATAGTTATATGAACAGTTATAAATATTAATGTGCTAAGCTAACTATACAATTGGGTCAAACTCTATATTAAACTACACTCTCAGCTGATATGTAAATAACTAATCTAAAACTATAACTTAATTTTGATCTTTAACTTTTGGGTAAATTCTTAAGTCTAAAAACCAGCCGTGATTTTACACGGGTTTTATATCTAGTGATGCTAATGAGAAAGGAGAACAAATTTGAAGGAAGTCCTTTTGAAATTTGAAGTGAAAAAAAAGGAAAACACAGAACAAAAAGTTGGTTGTATCGAAATAACAGCTAAACTAAACTGGTATTCTCCACACATTTAATATGCGGTGGCAAAAAAATTACTGACACTAGATCAGACACATTATTATTATTATTATTATGATGATGATTTTATTTGATTTTATTTTATTAATAACAGAAACCGAATGAACAGTGGAGAGACGATTCTATTAGCTTATTTGGTGGTGGGGGCTGTCATTAGCTTATTTGCGCTGTTGGTCTACATAGCATCTTCTCCCACTAAACTTCCCTCCCCTCCTGCCATCTAGCCTTCACACCGCTTTAACAACTTCTTTCACAAATCAAAATCCAATAGTTGTTGTATATCGGGTCACCCAGATACCAAGTCCACTGAATTATTTAATTCCACTATATCTTCATCGGTCCAATATCCAATACTTATTCATTGGGCTAGAAGGATACACCACTACATTATGTAGTTGATCACTAATCTTCATCGTCACGTGCCCAAGTAGAGAATTTGGTGGACTGAATTCAATCAAAGACCCACCTTTCTTTTTCAAATGTGTAACTTTTGTTTTGGGGTCTGTTAATCGGGTTTGGGACGGATTTAGGATTAGTTTTAATTTTTTTTTCCGCACGTTTGGGACAGGTTTGGAATTTGATGATATAACTGTTTACGTGACCCAATTACCCGAGTGTCCCCGTTTACCCGATTGTGTACCCGTTATATTTTCTTTTATATTTTTTAGTATGTGTGTGTATATATATATGATACATCCTTTTTTATACATATGTGTATTTTATTCTGCATACATTGCAGTTATTTGATAATTTTTTTATAATGATAATACTAAGTGTAACTGAATAGTGATTAGTAGTTACCTGATGGGTTTTGGGTCGGGTATACCCAAGGGTAATATTTTTAAATTAACGAGTTTACCTGAAAACCTGCGGGTATACCCGACACCTGATGGGTATTTACCCGCTAGAAACCAGACGGATTTTAGGAAGGGTTTGGGACAAGCTTATATAACCGGGTTTAGAGTTGGGATTACTTAAACCCATCCTAAACTCGTCTCATTGCCATCCCTACATGAGGTCAACCATATCATATACCTCATCATATTCACGGCTTGCGTCGTGTCCGCGATTATATGGCAGTTTATTAGTTGTTGGTGCGGGATTCCGAACATATATGCGTTCCCTGTCAAAGATCTCATAAACGTTCATAGGCATGTGAAGATGGAGAAAAAGAAATCAAAGTGGTTCAAGCGATCATTTTCATTGCGACATGGTGCATTTGGAAGGCAAGAAATGAGGTTATTTTTATAGGAAGGAGGTGAATATAAATAAGATCAAGGAAGATAGTAAATCAGCGGGTTTTCTTTGGATAAAAAGTAGGTCGACATTTAAGAATATAGAGTGGAAAAAATGGTGTAAATTCGATTTGTAATGTCTTGAGGATTGTCATTCTTGTGTCGCTTGTTTTTTGCTTGGGGCCGGTTTTTTTTAATGAAAGTAGCTGTTTAAAAAAAATCATCATATAGTTGGGAGATAATACCTTATGAAAAACAATATTCAAAGTTTCCATACTTGACGGCTGAAATAACGGATCTAGCAAATTCGTCTCGCTCAATTCTTTGGCGGCCATCCTTCTACGGTCTTCTACATCATCACTTTTGTCTTCTACGTAGTTACCTTGTTCATGTTTGTCGTCTTGAACAGGAATTTCACTAATAACTTTTGTCACAAGCGACCATTCTTCCTTATTGGGTATAATCTCGTCATCGTGTTCGTCTTCCAATAAACACTCCTGACCAGATTCGTCTTCATCGACTGGTTCAGGGAACCAAGGGTAGGGATGCCTAAAAGCATACTCCTCTTCCTCGTTCACATTGTCCCGGACCATGTGTTTCGATTCAGTTTCCTTAACGTGCATCTCTCGATTGAAGATTATTACCTACTTGTGTTTCGATTTATCCTTTTGCTTTTTATTCTGGAAATTTCAAAATTCCATTGTTCGTTTCTTTTAGAGCACACAGAACAATGGACCACCTTCATCCCAACAGACCACCTAGTAATCATGCCATATCAGTCCAAAACCAACACCACTCAAAACCCTCACTTTTTCCTCTAACAATAAACCATTCCAAACCTCCACCTCACAACCCACTTTTCACACTAGAAAAACTATTGTGAGTGGGTGGTCCCCATTCCTTTCAATCCAAACCAAACAGGTCCGCTCCATTGGACGCCCTCTCATTAGACCACCTCCTCCAACAAGGAGGTTTGCTTGGGTGCTGGTTTGTTGAGCGGACCTCTCCAACGGATTAGCCGTTGGAGATGCTCTTAGGATTTAGGTTTTCCTTTTCATTCGAGGCGTCATACACCTGTAAGTTGTAGTTTCCTTTTTCTTCTATTCACAGTTTTCAATCTTCGTAGTATGTTGCTATTGCTCAATTAGGTTTTATTAGACCCGATTAAATTATATCTCCTTCCAAAACTTTTAAATAATTTCGAATATTTCAAAGTTGTTGTATCTGTTTCGTAATTCCTATTTTGTAGTTTTAGTATTCCATGTATCTAAGATTCTGTTTGTATTTATTCCAAAGCATGAGTAAATGGAAATACACTTTTCCTGCAAATCTTTATGTGGTATCCTCCAGTGGGTCCTTCCCTCCCAAATAACTCTTTCTCAACCTTTCAATAATCCACTATGTCCACTGAAAGCAACAGCTCAGTTCAAACCATCACCACCACTCCACCATCGCTTACCATGGTGACTTTCCCTTCCTCCCTCAAACTCACTTCAACTAATTATATAAGTTGGAAAACCCAAATTGAGGCCCTTCTCTAAGGTCTCGATCTGTTCAAGTACATCGATGACTCCCATCTTGCCCCTTAACCGACGGTTCAAGCCAACGGCACCACCACTCCTCATGCTGACTACAATGACAATACTGCCTTCTCTTTGGTGCTCTTGTCGATAGTCTTTCAGCCGCAATTTTACCGCTAATCACGAATGCATCTTCCTGTCACACCCCAACCAATGGCGGAAATATCGGAGTGATACGAAAACGAGATTTAAAGAGACATCACAACCACTAATTGTGACAAGTATTTAAAAAGTAAATTTTTATTTCATTGCTAACGGTTCAAGTACATGATTTGGAAACAAAAGTACAACAAGGTAACATAACGACTAAATTACTAAACATGAAATAAAGTTTGGTGCGTTTCTAGTCCTTCCTACTAGATTCTTTTCAACGCTTCGTGATCACAATCCTGCAATATATATTAAAGTAACATGTCAACACATAAAGAATTGGTGAGCATACAAGTTTGGCTACTAGCATAAGTATAAAAGTTTTTGACAAAATCCACATGGTAATAACGTATACTAAGTCATAACATAACATGAATTAGCATGCATCACATACATGTCAACCTAAAGATTCCACTAGCGTAATCTTGTCGTTGCAACGACAAGACCGTTTTGTATGTAAAAACTTAACTTGACATATAGCGCTATACATGTTAAGGGAGGCTTGTATGAAGTTAATGACAAAATATTGTGCAAGAATGGCTTTCTAGCATGCATGTATTTCTAGAGTATAAACGTATAAAGCATATATATTAGATTCGATTGTATGAATAAAGTATTTGCATATAAGTGTTTGTGTGAGTTTTAATATGACGTATATATTGCATCCCAAAGTGTAAAGACGGAAAAGGGGGCCATTTATACTCACGGTTTGCGAAGTAAATCCACGTAGTGAGTTTAACGAGTCTTGAGTTTATGGAACGCCGACATTACCCTAAAAGGAAACATAGGTGTGTGAGTTGTGGTTTTTCTTCAATGGACTGCATTAGAAATTTAAAAGTTTAACACATTACGAATGTAATATAAGCATAAAAGTATAGAAGTGTGGAACCATGAAAATAGTCATGCAAGGAGGTAGGATGATTCCATCCATTAAATCTCATTATACGATTCACCAAAACACAAAATCATCAACTTTGTGAATGATTTAGGTTGGTCATGAACATGAAAATGATAAGAACATTGACCTACTAAATCTACAAACGACCAAGTGAGCAAACTAAATGCGTGCATCTAGTGGCGCACAAATCGGGTTTTTGAAAACGCGGCTCCAGGTATGGAACCGGGTTCGGGTAGGATCGGGTTTTACAAAATCGGGTGTTTTTGAAAAACCGGGTCGGGTCCAGGTCCGGGTTTTCTACCAAAAATGTATACCATATATAATCGGGTTTGGGTAGGGTCCGGGTCGGGTTTTATAAAACATGGGTATTATAATACCCTATTTCCGGGTTCAGGTGGGGTTCGGGTATGCATCAGTTAGGATTCGGGTATGCATCGGGGTGGGAAAAACCCGCACCGGGTATTAAAATACCCGACCGAGTATTAAATGCTTCTTTATATGTTTTAGTGGATGGTTTAGCCTATTGAAATTAATGATATTTTTGAATTTAAATTCGATATTATGACTTTTGAAGAATGAAAAGTTACAACATGCTGGCCACTTAAAAAGATTTTTCTTCTTTTATGCTAGATCGAAGGAATAGTCCTGATTTGAATCCTTTTGGGTTACATAATAAACAATATATTTTATTTTCTATGTTATTATAATAAATTATTAATCTTTAAGAAATAGAAATACGAAATAAAACTCCGCTTATATGATTTTTGAATGTATAAAACCCGGTTCCAGGTATTTATAAAACCGGGTATAAACCAGGTACAAAAAACCGGTTCCGGGTTCGGGTTTTAGATTAGATATGAATACCCGGTCCCTACCCTATGGGTAGGTTTGGGCTCGGGTATAAAAAACTCGGGTTTTATAATACCCGGTTTCGGGTTTTGTTTCAGGTTCGGGTCTAGTTTCGGGTTTTTTGTGCACCACTACATGCATCCCAAGTATGGAAAGTGTTTGGGGACGTGATGTAGTCTTGTCTCTTTGATGGAAATCATTTGAGATTTAATAGTATGAACATAGCAAATCACCAAGTGAGGTAGTGGAACAATGTTGGAAAGCCCGAGCTTCCATGGTTCACACTTTTACCAAAACACAAGTCTTACCATATTGAAGATGGTGAGCTTAGATGGTCTCAACACTTGTAGGTTGTCTAAAACCTTGTCAAAATAGAAAGTTTAGAGGGTCTTTGCACCTCTAAACTTATAGAAATCAACCATACTCGAGCTCCCGAACCATAGACTTGGTTAGAAGCAAGGTAGGTACAGGATTTCGCAAGTTTGAACATGTTTATAAAAGTTAAAGTAAAGTCTTCTTCAAAACGGAAAGCTAGACCTCAAAATGGTGATGTTCCACCTTAGTTTACCATGGTAAACCTGTGGAGACAATCCTAGAGGTGTTCCAAGCTTTCAAGAAGAAGAAATATGGAAGAAATTGAGGTGAAGGCTCACTTTTGGACTTGGATGATTCTGCCCTCAACTTGTATTTTCAGCTTATTAGAGAGTGTTTTGAGTGTGTTTGAAGGTTTGGAAAAGAGAAAATGAAGGTGTATGAGGCTTGGTTTTATAATGGTGGATTATGGTTTGAGTTTAAACGAAAAGGTGATTGGGTGAAGAAGAAGGTGGAGAATTTGGCCAACCCAAATGTTGGAAACAACTTTCTGCGGATCAAGGCCTCTCGCCACCCGCGAGCTCAAAGGGTATTTGGCTCGCCCCCACCAGAAGCCATTTTCATCCAGAAGTTTGTGTTATTACATTTTAGCCCCTAGACTTTGATATGTTTATTATTTTATGCCATTTTCTTGTAGTTTAACCCATTTGTAGGTAATTAAAGTGTATCAAGGTATTGTATGAGTATGATGCATGCATGATTGATAAATCCAATTTATCCGTATAAAAATGTATTCAACGATTGATTGTGTATAATAAAAGTATAACAAGTGTATGAATTCCATTATGATCGAAGTCTCAGATTACAAGCTTGGAAATGAATAATGAGTACAACACGATTACAAGTTTCCAAAAATAGAAATACGATTACAACTTTCTAAATAATGAAAATACAGAAATGCGAAGCTTTACAGTTCATCCCTAGATGCCTGGAAGATACTATCTAAACCGTATGCTTCTCCATCCCGGGGTCACATTAAGCAGCTCCAACATCGCCTCAAACAATCCTCCAAGACCCATGAACAATCCATCACTGACTATATGCAATCTGTCAAGATTCTTGTCGATGAACTCGCAATTTTGGGTAAGAAGATGGATCCAAAGGATGTTATGGACATCATCCTAGCTGGGCTCGATCAGAAAACATACAAATTAGTGATTGATTCGGTACACGGTCGCGATAAACCATCTCTTTTCATGAACTTCATGAAAAATTAATCAACCATGAATTATCACTTTGTCAAAATCAGCCCATTTCCACCTTTCTTCACCAACCTGTAACAGCCATTGCTGCTCATACCCGCCACACTCAAACCGTGGACACCTCGTCCTCCCAACAACCTCGGTATACTTCCTACCCCCTTAACAAACGTCTTTACCAAGCCTTTTTAGGGAAGTGCTAGTGTTGTTTTACCAACGGCCACTCCCTCACCTCCTGCCCTATCTTCAAGAAACGTTGTCCCAACATCCCTCTCCCAACTTTTAATCGGGCAGACCGTAACGCTAAACCTCAAGCACACATGGTGGCCATTAACTCCAATAATGCTTCTTCTATATCTTGGCTTTATCACAGCCTGCGTCACATCACATTATTACGATCTCAATGCTTTGGATCTCCACAATCCATATGACGGTACAGACGGACTCGTCATTGATGATGGTTCGTCATTAACTATTACTCATATTGGCTCTATTACACTTTATTTTTCTAATGTTCCTCTAATCTTAAAAAATGTTCTTTGTGTTCCCTCTATATCTCGCAATATCATTTAATTTCCATCTCTCATTTATGCATAGACAATTACATACTAATTCAGTTTTTCTCTTTCCATTTTGTCATCAAGGACCTGAAAACCAATCACACTCTTCTCCAGGGAATAGCTAATCGTGGCATTTATGAGCTCCGTTCGACCATGTCACCTTCGGCTTTTTATTTGTAGGCTAATAAGGTTTCCTTTTGGCACCATTGCCTAGGACACCCACATTCTCTTGTTTTGAAATATTTATCTTCTTGTGTTCCTTTTACTTTACCCAAACAAGATTCAGATAACTCTTGTCGCATTAATAAATATCACAAACTTCCTTTTTATGTTTCGTCTCTAAATTCTACTGCACCATTACAATTATTATTTTCAGATGGTTGGTCATCCTCAGTGACTTCCTTTATGGTTTAAAATACTACATAATATTTGTAGACCATTATACTAAATACATTTGGATTTATCCCTTAAAACATAAATCTGACTCACTTAATACTTTCAGTCGTTTTCAAAACTGTTTGAAAATTATTTTCAACTCACAATTAAACAACTTTATTCGGATAATGGCGGTGAATATTTAAAGCTATCATCTCATCTTGCCTCTCATGGCATTACTCATCTTACATCTCCTCCTCACACGCCCAAGCATAATGGGTATGCCGAACGTCGGCATAGGCATATCGTCGAAACGGGCTTGTCTCTTCTATCCCATGCTAAAATACCCTTAAAATTTTGGCCTTTAGCCTTCACAACCGCCACATAGCTCATCAATCGTTTACTACCGTTAACCTAAACAATGACTCTCCTTTTCATCGCCTCTTCAACAAACCTCCCAATTATTCTAAACTTTGTGGATTCAGTTGTCTCGCTTACCCATGGTTAAGACCCTACTCAAACCACAAACAACAACCGCATTCAAAACCGTGTATCTTTGTGGGATATTCTTCCTCACAAAGTGCCTACCATTTACTCGAGCCTATCATGAACCGAATTTATACTTCCCGTCACGTTCATTTTGAGGAACATTATTACCCTCATCACCTCATACGAACTCCAACACCACCCACACAACCGAACCCCCTACCCCATCCCATTCTAATACCACTCAAAAAGCCCCACAACTTACTACCACCCTACAACTTATTAACCAAATCTCAACACGACAACCCAATATCTCTTTTTCAGCCCGTTAACCTATATCTCCTCGTGAAACAATAACATCCTCCTCTATTTCAAACACACCAACCTCTCACACAACCCCACACCCTCATCCTTATCATACTCGTCAAATCAAGAACCCCAATCCAAAATATCACAACTCAGACTATATTTTATATCACTCGACCGCTCACTCAATCCCGGAACCATCTACTATCACACAAGCCTTAAAATAACCTTTATGGCGAAAAGCCACGCAAGACGAGTTTGACGCTCTACAACGCAATCACACTTGGATTGTTATCCCACCCAACTCGGCTCCTAATCTCGTCAGTTGCAAATGGGTTTACCGCACCAAATTCAAACCAGACGGCACCGTTAATAGACTAAAAGCTCGTCTAGTTGCTAAAGGTTTTCATCAACGGCCCTGTTTAGGTTAAGTGGAAACCTTTAGCACGGTTTTCAAACCAGCTACTTTAAATCTCATTCTTGCCTTAGCTACTTCTTTTAATTTGTCTCTAAGACAACTAGATATTAACAACGCTTTTTTACAAGGCACTCTCCCCGAATCTGTCTACATGACACAACCACCCGGCTTCGTCAATCCTTCTTTTACTAACCGTGTTTGTAAGCTCAACAAGGACATTTATGGCCTTCATCAAGCCTTGCGACCTTGGTATGACGAACTAAATACTTATCTTCTATCCGTCCATTTCACTACAACCATTTCCGACCCATCTCTTTTTATTAATCGTTCTACTTCCACTTCATATTTATTCTTTTCTATGTAGATGATATAATTATTACCGGACTAGATTCTTCATCTATCACCCTTTTCATCAACTCCCTTGCCACTAGATTCTCTCTCAAAAATCTTGGAAATTTTCGTACATTCTCGGTGTTGAGGTGATACCTAATACACATAATCTATTTCTATCCCAAACGAAATATATTCTTGATCTCTTAATCCGAGCAAATATGAGTGATTGTAAACCGGCGACTACACCAATGACAGGTTCGGATTACCTCACCAAAACGGATGGCACTCTTTTATCTACACCGATAGAGTACCGTGCTTTTGTAGGAGCTCTACAATTCTTATCACTTACTAGACCCGATGTTGCTTTTACAATGAACAAGTTATCACAGTTTATGCACAGGCCAACCGACATTCATTGGGCTGCTTTAAAACGACTCCTATGTTATTTACATGGAACAATGAATTATAGAACTTTTTTCAAGCATAACTCTAAACTACATCTTCACGCATTTACTGATGCAGATTGGGCCGGTGATAAAATAACCTATCATAGCACAACGGGGTATGTTGTCTTCCTTGGATCAAACCCTATCTCATGGAGCTCAAAACGGCAACCGACTTTAGCGAGCTCATCAACTGAAACTGAATTCCAGGCTGTTACATCCACCACCACAGAAGTACAATGGTTACTATCTTTAATGTCTGAACTCGGATATAAATCCATTGTAACTCCTGTCATATATTGTGACAACCTAAATGCTGCACACTACTCTGCAAACCCAGTTTTCCTTTCGAGAATGAAGCACTTAGCATTAGACTTCCACCTTGTACGAGAAAAGGTCCAAGACGCAACTATCCGGGTCACTCAAATAGCTGGGGACGATCAACTTGCTGATGCATTAACTAAACCATTGCCCAAATCGCGCCATCATAATCTTTTGTGTATCCTCTCCCGGGCGTCCATCTTGCGGGGGGATATTAAACCCGATTAAATTAAATCTCCCTCCACAGCTTTTAAATTATTTTGAATATTTCAAAGTTGTTGTATCTGTTTCGTAATTCCTATTTTGTAGTTTTATTATTCCACGTATTTAGGATTCTCTTTGTATTTATTCCAGAGCATGAGTAAATGAAAAGACACTTTTCCTGCAAATATTTATAGGTTTAACTTATTATCGTATATGTGGTTACATATTATTTTTGATTTTAATGAATGATAGGCATATGGTTTGTGTTTGTGGGGATTTTGTTAATTTGAAATTTGGGTATTTTTAGGGTTTTTGTGCTGTGATCTTTGGGTTTGGAATTTAGCAGTAATTTGGTATGCAACTGCTGAAGTATATTCAAATTAGTGGGGATTTTATGAATTTGAAATATAGGAATTTGATTTTCCGAATTATAATACGAATTTTGGTTTATGGTTAGGAATTTTTGTAATTCGTGCCAAAATTACTAAGCACTAACAGTTGCCTTTTTATTTATGTACTTGCACTTTATGTACACTTGATATTATACATTGTGATATAAGTATTATTTGATTGTGATTTATGACTACATTCATGTTACATGGATGTTTTCTCTTAAATTTAGATCTGAAAACCTACCCTAAATTGTCTAATTTTCATAATTTTATCTCCCCTCAATTTCATCGCAAAACTAAAACCTTTCAATGCGACATGTAGGGTGAATTTGATAATACCCGTTTGTTTTAAAACAAGGATTTCAATTCAGATTTTCTTGTCTTCATACCTCACAACAGAACGGGATGGGAGAACGCATGATTCAACGCCTAAATGACTTCATGCTTTCTATTCTTACCCATGCCTCTCTGCCACCTCAATATTGGTTTGAGGCCCTTCACACATCCGTGTATCTCCATAATATTCTCCCATATAAACATTTCCGTGTGTTCGTGTGAGCTTGTTATGCCAACTAAATGGACAGTCGTCCACATAAATTTGCCCCCCACCCCGCTCCACCCCATGTCTGTTCCTAGGGTACATGGCAGATCACCATGGGTATCGATGTCTAGATTTGTCCTCCGGAAAATTTACTTTATCTAGACATGTTACCTTCAATCATTCATTTTCTTCCGGACTCGTACATATTCTCGACTTCAATCGCTCACCCATTATTTTCACCCAACCCGTGGCCCAAAATACCACACCTGCTTCCACACCTGGGCCATCCTGTCACACCTCGACTCGTAGCAGAAGCGCACAATGGTACAATATTGCCATTCAACTGTACGTCAGGTTACATTGTTTATAAAGGTGCTATACTAAGCCCATAAGTGAAGCCTCGACTATACATCCTCAATCTCGTGGTCTACATCCACCACACCATTGCCCTGTGTAGCTATGGCTAACACCCTATAGCCTATGTATGAATATGTGCAGTTGTGGTATATCCCATGGCCTTCGTGCCATTGCAATTGGGTTTGTCAAACCAGTAGTACTATTTACACATTCATCGGCCTATGGTTAATCACTTGGGTCTGTGGGGACTTTTTGTATGTTAATGTTAACTTAGATAAATTAATTCACGTTCTCGTGTGCGAGTATGTACTTATGTAACATGCAATTCACCTCAAGTAAAACAGATTGAAAAAAGGGGTAACAAAACTTACCTGTACATAGAAAGAAAGCATAGTATGGATGTAGGTTCATATGCTACTCCGATCCTAGTATTAGTTAATGTTCGGTAGCTACCAAAAAACAGTGTATGGATCGGTAATCGTTATATACCAAGCTTGGATGTGAATCTCTATCCAAGAATGGGCTCATGGCCAAAAAGTATGTTGATGGGTATTATCTTGGTGCAAATTCACGTTTGGCTTTCGTGCACTATTTGCGTGCCAGTCACGGTTGTTCATTTTAGGTGTTCGGGTAATGGTATCACCATATAAATCACCCAACTTGTTAACTAATACAAAATGATTTGTTTTATAAAGAAAGTTTGGGCGTTACCAATGTTTAGTTCGTTCAAAATGTAGTTTATGTTTTCGCCGTTTGGGAACTTCTCAAATTAGCGTGCAATGCACCCCAATTACCCTGGAATAACTCGGAATTACTCCAAGTTTCCAATTATCGCCAATAAATCATCGAACAATTTACAAGTTTTGAAAAGTTCGTTTAGCGATTAAATTGCCGGTTTTCACTAAATAAATATATTTTAGTTGCACAATCTCCAAATTCATAATACCCAATTTAATAAAATTCTGCAAAAAAATTATATAAAAATTTAATAATTCAATTCTAAAAACCCGTTTAACCAATCAATTGGGGACTAATACCATCCAACTTCTGAAAGTTCACAAACTTTTACTGAAGTGTCCCTATATGTTAGAAACTCCCTTTAAATTTTTCAGGTAGAACCGAATTTTATAATAACGTTTTCAGTTACCCGAAGTTCAATAATTCGTGAATTTTAAAAGCATATCTAGCGTTAGCCAATGGACCCCAAATTTTTGGTGGGTCATTCTCATGCCATAAATAGCCTCTTTGCAAAATTTGGTGATTTATCGAATCCATTTGATTTTTTTCCCGAATTAACGTCATCAAACAACAATAAATGCACCAAATATTCTCAGAAATGCAAAAAAAAATCCCAAGTTTTTAAGTGAACTTATTTTCATCATATATGATAAGCATGTAAATTTTAAAGTGTTAACAGTACCCACAGAAAAAGTTACGCTAAAACTAAGTTTAGTGCCCTAAATTCGGTTTCAGGTATAACACATATATGCATCCAACATCATCAATCAGGCCTTATTGCTAGTCTTTTTCAGTTAGAATTTGAAATACAAGTTTCTTGTCGAATTAACCATGTTTTTGATCCATAATCCAAAGTTTTGCGTCATGAAACACCATAAACCATCATGTTATCTGTATTAGATGTTTCAATAGCCCTTGTGGCCAAAAGAAGGTTTGTGCATGGATCCAAAACAATTTCTTTTGTTAAAAACAAGTTTTCATATAAAAAGACCATTAAAAAGACTAAGATGGAGCCTTATCCCTCAAGAGTGTTTTGAATTTGCTTGCAAATGAAGAAATGAAGTTTGTATTACATGTTGTGAAACTTAAAAGGAAAACGAAGAAGGCGGTTTCATATATTATTTTTCTATTAATATTATAATTATTATAACTTTATAATTAATTCAACTGCTTTACTTATTTTACTCGTGTAACTTTTAAAATATAGTGTTCTATCAAATTATAAATATGTCATTGAGACAAACTTATTTTTCTCTACGTTTTGACACAAGTTTCGTTAAAAATGGAGTAGGGCCAAATATAATATATTTTTATGATTATTATCAAATGGGCTGTTATACTACCAAATCTCCGTCAAGGCATCTCATGGCTCAAATCGTCATTCGGCCCATCACTTACTCGTTTGACAATACGTAAAATATAAGTTTCATATTTCTGGTTTTTATAACTATTACATTCGGTTACCACAGGTTGGAAAAATTAAAATTGTTAACACGTTTTGATAAGCATCTTGGAATAATTTTTGGGTTTAAAGTAATCGTCGGTATGCACTCCCAGTTTGGTAAACGATTGAGCGATGCGTACTTTTTGCGCGGTTTTCCGTGTTTTAAAAAAACGAACCCGTGGATCGAAGACGTTCCTTTAACGAGAACTACTTTGTTTAACGTGTTTGCTACACACTAAGGCCACAAAATCCTTATGTTATAGTCTAATTATCATGTTAGTGTAATTCCGTACCCGTGGATTCGTTTACGGCACATCCATTATGTTTAAATTGTTAATGCACTGTTAACCAGAAATCTTCCGTTCAACTTGTTTTCTGTACACTGAGACATCAATTTCACCCTGTTAAGTACTAGCATTCATGTGTTAACTATAACGTGCCCTCGGATTCACCCAATGCACACACACAGTACTGTTTTATTATATGTGTAACTTCACGTTTCGAAAATCGGAATCCAGTTCATCGTAGGTACTCACATATAATAACAAGCATTTGAATTCTAATTTACCCACCAACACGTCTATGTTGTACAGTATAGTTCATATATTATTAGTCAAGTCGTTTTTCTAGAGTTGTCTAAAATCAAAGGATTTACAAAGTTTTTAAACACATCGAAAAATTAGTTTTTTTAATTAACGAACGAAAGTTATCGAAGAAAAATTAAATTAAATAAAACTTAATAAGTTAAAAACGTATATTATATATGATACAAGGGTCAAGTTTAGAAATTAAAAACTGAAAAGGTTAGTTTGCAAAACTTATAAAATAAAGTAGGGACTAATAGTGACAATTTTCAAAGTAGAATGGGCTACAAAGCCGGTGAAAACCCTATCGACTTTGCCTTTTAAGATAGATAGTATGTTATACAACATTTATTAGTTAATATAGTGGACACTTACTAATGAAATTAGTTATCCTTTAAAAATCACCACATTTATGGTTATGGCCTTTACTCACGTTTCCTCTTAGAGATTGAACCATGTATATTACTCTCAAAATGGTATTATGAAATTTATATTGTCTCTTTAAACATGCATACGAATTTTGAAGTTATACTATTATATTGTAAAGAGAAAGATAATGATGTAATATCTGGTGGAACAAATGCCCACCGCCACATCATCCCAAAAGGGCCTGACGGGTGGATGGTGGGTGAGTAATGTGTGTAAATTGTATATATTAATTTCGAAACAAGTTTTAAAAATGGAATCGCTACTAAACCACACACAATCGGCAAGTGCACCGGTCGTAATGTAGTGTAGATGGCAAGCCCGGATATTAATCCGTGGACACTATGGCCAAACCCTAGATACTGAACCGTTATCGAATACGAAGTTAATTTTAAGTTGATTATGATGTTTATCTAACAACCTAATTAATTATGAAAACGGTGAATAAGACTGACGAATGCAACGCGCAAACAAACTCGGAAACAAAGAGTAGGACAAATATGATGAGAAAAGACTACCTAGGTGTCGAATCCCTAGAATCATGCAACGCTATCTTGACTATGGCAATGGCTAAATATCCTAATCTACCTGAATAACCTCCCACTAGAAATGATCAATCAAAAGATAGGGACGAAATGCGAAGTGCTAGAGTGAACTGGCTCGACCTATCGATACCAAATCCGACGAATATCAAGTGATGAAAGCGAAACTACCCCCAAAACTCTCTACTCGCGAAGCAAATCGAACCTTGAGAATTGAAATCCTAGAAAACCCTAAACGCGATGAAATAAACGAGCCCGAGCTATCGGTCACCCAATCTACCCAACAACGATTAGCTAATAACCTAGCACTCGTCTCTCGAGTCAAAAGATGAGGATGCAAGTTTTAGCTTATTGTTTTAATTATTGATTCACTTGGTCTATTTCTAAAAACAATATTCAAACCGAAAACCCAAAGATCAATCGATTCTAATTAAATTCTAAGTCTAGGGTGTATTTCTACGTGCCTAAACCGATGAATTTATCAATCAAAAATCAACACAACCACATAAACATGCAATATCAATATCAATTTCAAGATAAAATTATATAAATCGTATAAAATAGCCAAATCGAGTCAAAATAACGTCACAAACATCTAGTTCATCTCAACCTAAGCAGTTTAGAAGTTTAGCTACTTATGTTCAAGAACAAAACAAAAACACAAATAATATTAAAGCAAACGGATTCAGAAAACATGTCTATAATATTCAAGTTCGAATAAAACCGAAAAAATAAATAGATAAAAGTCTAACCGAAAAAATTTTCATTAAGTTTCGTCACTCCAAGCTTTCTCTATCAATCTTGCTTCAAAAATTCGTCCTTGCCTCCGGTTCGTAGCAGCAGCCTTACGAATGTGTCTCCTCTGGTGTCTGCTATTCTCATCATAATTCTATGCCGTCCAATGATAGGTCATTCTTATATTACTCTATATCTTAAAACAAAAGTCGGTGGCTGTCACATCACAGCCACCGAATTTTCTTTTATATATAAACAATGTTTGGGTAAAAACTATCAAGATGGGAGTTTGGTTTGCTGGTTTTCTGCATCAAGCTAAACAGGTGTTCAGGAGTTCGACTCCTGATTTTGCTTTTTTCTCAACTGTATTTTTAGTATTATGTGATTCTTCCTTTTTTTTTTTCTTTTTCTTAAATCTTCCTTTTTCTCAACTGGGGTCTGAAGTTTTTCTTTATGTGGTTCCTTCTCTTTTTCCCGGTGGAGTTTTATTTTATTGAGTTTTGATTTACTAAAGTTAATTGTCTACACATAGTTTAATATATTCATAGACTAGTTTTAAAAATCAAAGTTGGTTGTTACACTTTATAAATTGATACCTACACCTTATACTTTTTAAGTAAGTTAAAATTCACATCTAACTTTTAGTAATTGATACTTTTGATTCGTCATACTTTTCTACTTAATAACTTGACGTCTCATTTTATTTGAATTACTTTTACGATTTTAGACCGTAGTGTGTCATACATTAACATACTTTTTTTTATTTTATGTCTAACCATTTTAATGTCTAAATTACTTTTACGATTTTACATGGTTGTCAAAATTACTGTTACAACTTTACCCGACGTACCAGATGTAACAAAGTCAAAAATGCGTAATGTTATATGTGGGCATCACACGTTAATGTCATCATCGTACGCTGTAACTACAATGCTTATATAGGTTACACCAAGTTAGATCGGATACATCTAAACATGTGTTTTCATATGGTTAACCCCATCACATAACGTGCCGACAACTATAAACAACTAAGGTGACACAACTGTAACACGCGACATATGGTAGTATTGATGTACCTATCGATTTAATTCACGTTTCAACGTGAACGGCTAACACTTTGACATAAACTTTTTGCTAAAACAAGTCTGGTCAAATACAATACGTTTTCATACTTTTTATTACGTTCGTAAACTGTGTTCGAAAGCAAGTCGGGTCAAATATAATACTTTTTCATTTGACGGCAACCTAATTTTATTCGGAAGCAAGTCGTGTCAAATATACGATATATAAATTCGAATTATTTTAACTTTTGACGCCGCCGCAACGCGCGGCGGGTCAAAATCCTAGTTTGTGTTAAAACACAATGTTAACGAAGTGGGCTTGTTTGGCAGATCATAAAAGATGTTGGGCCTCACTCTAAGATCACGCCTGTAGCCCAAAGTCACAAAAATAAGAATTATGCGATGTGTTCATTGCCTCAGCTTCTTTTTTTGTCGTTTAGCACAACTTGAATTAATATACTTTCATGCTTTGTGTAATTCAGGTCCTCCCTGGTCCATACTACATGCCTTTCGATTCTTTTCTTTTCAAATAGTGACATCACCACCTCTAAATTTCCTGGCCCTTTTCTTTTTACCAACCCTTTCGTTTGCACAACATTTGTCACAATTCAAAACTCCATGTATTTGTTTCTTTCACTTGTACGTAGATCACTCTAAAAAGTAAAACAAATTAAATAGTTATCTTAAATGACATTGTTTACTCTAATAACTTTAATAACTCAATTAATTGTTTTATTATTTTTGCTCGTATCATTCTCATAAAAATCATTAATTGCAATTAACCACTCTTATCTTAATTTTTCAAGTTAAAACTTTTCATGTTTGCCAATTATGAATTTATTGCTTTTCTTATTTTCATTTAAAAGCATCAAACTCCAAATATCAACCACTCTTTAGTATATTATAATAAAAACAATCATAAATCTACCCAAAAGTGTAAGGAATATTTATATAAAATATGTATAATTTGAACCGCATCAGTGAGAAATGAGATTGGGGCACATATGTGTGTTATATTTAATTATATCATCCAATCAAAACCTACCAACTCACCATTCTTTAGAAAATAAAATAAAAATGTGAAACTCTAACAACCTATCTCATTCCTCGTAACACTCAAGAGTCTCCATAATTGTTCATTTATTCTCATTGATGTTTGTTATTAATTTCACATTCATTCTTTGCCTATATGTATGATCCTCGTGTAACTTGTTTAGTAATCAGTGAGAGTTATCATTTTCTACATGGTATCAGAGCCAAAACCGATCCACCCTCCATCCTTCATTCTTCATCGTCGGTTGTTATGGCCCCCTCTTCCTCCGAATCCACCCCCTCCCTCCCTCACTCTCTTGCTAATCTCATCCCCATCAAACTCTTATCCTCCAACTACCAACTTTGGAAAACCCAAATGGAGCCTCTTCTTTCCCTTCAAGGTCTAATATCACATGTTGATGGCTCGGTTGATTCCCCAACTCCCACTGTTACCACCAACGATAAAACCTCCCCTAATCCTGATTATGTTTCATGGCTCGTGCTGATCAACGCACCATTGTTCTCATCAATGCCACGCTATCGGAGGAAGCGATGACCGTCGTGGTTGGCCTGTCCACCGCTCGTCAAAGGTGGCAGTCTCTTGAACGGGTCCAGAACCTACGTGATCAGCTTCGCACTCTTCTAAAAGGGTCCAAAACTGTGGCTGACTTTGGTCACCAATTCAAGGGTTTATCAGACCAATTGGCGGCGATCGGATATCCGGTTAACCGGGATGACAAGACTCACCGATTCCTGTGTGGTCTAGGACCCTCTTTTGAGTCATTTGTGCCATCATCAAATCGGTTCATGTCACACCCCAACTGATGGCGGAATCATCGGGGCGTGGCACTAAGCGAACCAGATTGTCTCATGAGAAGTTCCATAACCATTATTTAACAATATTACATAACGTCTAACATCCCATACTATTAAACATAATATTTCAAATAACCATTACAAAACTACGTTTTCTCATAACTGAAATTCTAGTTTAAAAATCTCTAGATTTATTATAAAGCGTTTCAAAAGCATAAACCTAAACTAAGCAAAACTACGTCCAAAGCATCCAAGCTAAAATCCTCAACCTGTTACATACGTTAAAATACAAGTCAATACAATTAAGTAAAGGTGAGCATACAGGTTTAAGTAATACTAGCATAATAGAGAAACCGTTCGTGAAATAGTCTAATTACATATCATGATACACCAAAACACATCACACAAAACTAGGCATATTTCTCATGCTAACTTCCGTGAGAAGGCTAGCGCGTCCATCCTAACTAGATCCCGTCGGGTGTTAGCCACACTATAGTACCATACTAGCTAAGGAGGTAAGTTAATGAAAATAAGTCCTAGTCACATGCTTCTAGTATCACGTATTGAACATATATAATCAGATTATTCGCGTGTGATAAACAAATTGAATTGTGAGGTTATTTGATAGAGGAACATATGTAACACCCAAAAAGTTCATTAAAGCGAAAACGGGTCAAGTATACTCACTGTGGGTGCGTTTTGGGTGAGATTCGGGATCTGAGTTGAGTCGGGAAGAGTGCCGGATTAGCCTGTATACGCGAACGGAAGTGCATCAGTCTCCAAAAGCTGAAACGGTGAAGTTTGGTTTGGGTAGCAGGCAAGTTCGGCCGAATTTGTATGTAAACATACAAGTTCGAGCGAACTTGTGTTGTTCTGCTGAGTTTTGAGTTAAGTTCGAACGAACTTGTAAGTTTCTCCAGGGAACTTGACAAGTTCGGGCGAACTTGTGGGGTTTTGTTATGTGGAAAGACAAGTTCGGCCGAACTTGTGGGATTTCTGCTGAAAGTTTGGCCATTTATACTCAAGTTCGGCCGAACTTGACCCCCAGAGGGAAAATTCGAGCGAACTTGACTGGAGTGCTGCACAAAATCAGTTAAATCTTGTGCGAACTTGATGTTTTCGGGTCCAAAATCTTGCGTTTTCGCGTCGTTTGCTGAGGAAATCGAGTGTCCATCCCTCCAACCTTAAACCAGTGAGTAAAACTTAGGCTGGAGGGTCTTTTGGAGCTAACTTAGCCATTTTACAGAAACTCAGGCTAATCCGGGCGAACTTGATGGTTCGTACGGGTTAGTCCAGCTTGTGTAAAGTGACGATTCCGTCCTTGTGCTTCTAGATCTGAGATTCTCGCTTAACAACGCCTCGTTCCACTCAGAAGTGAACGAAACATACGCCATTAGTCCGAATATTGTGTAAAAATCGATAATTTAAAGGTTTTGCTCAGAACTAAGCATAGATCTGAGTGAGAAATAGAAGTTTTGTAGAAAAAGATGGAGATTTTAGTAAACAGAAGAGATTTGAAGAAACGAAGGCAAAGCCTTGTGCAAAATCGTTGTAAACTGTTGTAAAACGTTGACGAACATCATTGAAGTTGAAATCGGGTTGATTCTTACTTAGAAAACAAAGGGTTTCGGGTTTGAGAGCTCTAGGCGAACTTACAGCAAGTTCAAATGAGAGAATGGAGCTAAGCATTTATAGGTGAAGGCAAAAGTGGGAGCTGGTGGGAGTCAAGTTCGGCCGATCTTGCATGAAATCATGCAAGTTCGCGCGAACTTGTGAAATGTTCATAAATCTCTAGTCAAGTTCGGCCGAACTTGTACATAATTGTACAAGTTCGAGCGAACTTGGGGTTAAATGGAGAGTTGTTGTTTTGGCCAGCCAAGTTCGGCCGAACTTGGGGTCACCCAAGTTCGAGCGAACTTGTCCAAATGTTGGGTTTTCTTAGTTTACTTCGCGTTAAGAGTTCGTTAAGCGATTCGGTTCTTATTAGATAGTTACATTAAGCGTTATAAGCGATGTAATAGTACGATTTAGCGATTCGAATAAGCGAGAGCGATGCGAGAGCGACTGCAATCGTAAACATAAACACATAAGTAACGGAAAACCATATCATTAAATGCAATTTGCGATGCGATGAGATAAGCAATGCGACGGCACAAGTGTTTATTAAACCATAACACACTCGGCTCGTATAATAGTATAACTACTTGTGATTGCGATTAGATTAGGGTGCGTTTAATAAGCGATTAGATGCGATATAATTGAAATAAAACATACTTAATTTAACATAACTTTCTTATAAACGAATCTCGGGAATACAAGTGATAAATACAACGGAAAATAAAAGAAGAAGATAACAACAAAAATCGGAGTTGTTATAGTTCAGCCCCCACAATCTCTTCAAGATCTTATTGCCAAATCCGAAAGCCATGAAATGTATTTCCGGTCATTACATGCAAACAATCAGCCTCCATTTGCTTTCACAGCTCAAACCGATCGCACCTCCACTCCTATGCGTGGTTGTGGTGGTCGTTCTACTCGCTTTGCTGGATCCGACAACCGTGGTGGTCGCAATGGTCGTCGTGGTTATAACAGGAGACCACCCCATTGCCAACTGTGTCGTCAATCGGGCCATTATGCCTCTGCATACCCCTCGTTGTCTACCTTTGCTAATCGCCACAACTCGATTGATGAGAGCATTGCTAGTGCTTTCTTATCGAAATGTGTTGTTAATGAATCTCGTCCCGATTGGTTTACTGATACGGGAGCAACGGACCACATGACTCCCAATGATCAAAATGTCATCAACACCACACCATCTTCAGGTAATCAATTGGTCATGTTTGGGAACGGTCACTCGCTACTGGTTTCCCAAACAGGTTCCTCTACTCTCTCTAATTCATTAAAATTAAATAAAGTTATTGTTGTGCCACATCTTACGCGCAATATTCTCCCAATTAGTAAACTTACTATGGATAATCCTGTTGATGTTCTATTTTCTTTTCCTTCTTTCTTTATCCAGATCTAAGTATAGATCTGAGTGAAAAATAGAAGTTTTTTTAGAAAAAGATGGAGATTTTCGTAAGCAGAAGAGATTTGAAGAAAACGAAGGCAAAGCCTTGTGCAAAATCGTTGTAAACTGTTGTAAAACATTGACTAACATCATTGAAGTTGAAATCGGGTTGATTCGTACTTAGAAAACAAAGGGTTTCGGGTTTGAGAGCTCTGGGCGAACTTACATCAAGTTCAAATGAGAGAATGGAGCTGAGTATTTATAGGTGAAGGCAAAATGGGAGCTGGTGGGAGTCAAGTTCGCACGAACTTGTGAAATGTTCATAAATCTATAGTCAAGTTCGGCCGAACTTGTACATAATTGTACAAGTTCGAGCGAACTTGGGGTTAAATGGAGAGTTGTTGTTTTGGCCAGCCAAGTTCGGCCGAACTTGGGGTCACCCAAGTTCGAGCGAACTTGTCCAAATGTTGGGTTTTCTTCGTTTACTTTGCGATAAGAGTTCGTTTGGCGATTCGGTTCTCATTAGATAGTTATATTAAGCGTTATAAGCGATGTAATAGTACGATTTAGCGATTCGAATAAGCGAGAGCGATGCGATAGCGATTGCAATCATAAACATAAACACACGTAACACATAAGTAACGTAAAACCATATAATTAACTGCGATTTGCGATGCGATGAGATAAGCGATGCGACAGCACAAGTGTTTATTAAACCATAACACACTCGGCTCGTATATAGTATAACTACTTGTGATTGCGATTAGATTAGCGGTGCGTTTAATATGCGATTAGATGCGATACAGTTGAAATAAAACATACTTAATTTAACATAACTTTCTTATAAACGAATCTCGGGAATACAAGTGATAGATACAACGGAAAATAAAAGAAGAAGATAACAACGAAAATCGGAATTGTTACAGTTCAACCCCCACAATCTCTTCAAGATCTTATTGCCAAAGCCGAAAGCCATGAAATGTATTTCCGGTCATTACATGCAAACAATCAACCTCCATTTGCTTTCACAGCTCAAACCGATCGCACCTCCACTCTTATGCGTGGTTGTGGTGGTCGTCCTTCTCGCTTTGCTGGATCCGGTAACCGTGGTGGTCGCAATGGTCGTAGTGGTTATAACAGGAGACCACCCCATTGCCAACTGTGCCGTCAATCGGGCCATTATGCCTCTGCATGCCCATCGTTGTCTACATTTGCTAATCGCCACAATCGGTTGATGAGAGCATTGCTAATGCTTTCTTATCGAAATGTGTTGTTAATGAATCTCGTCCCGATTGGTTTGCTGATACGGGAGCAACGGACCACATGACTCCCAATGATCAAAATGTCATCAACACCACACCATCTTCAGGTAATCAATTGGTCATGTTTGGGAACGGTCACTCGCTACTGGTTTCCCGAACAGGTTCCTCTACTCTCTCTAATTCATTAAAATTAAATAATGTTCTTGTTGTGCCACATCTTACGCGCAATATTCACTCAATTAGCAAACTTACTATGGATAATCCTGTTGATGTTCTATTTTTTTATCCTTCTTTCTTTATCCAGATCTAAGCGTAGATCTGAGTGAGAAATAGAAGTTTTGTAGAAAAATATGGAGATTTTCGTAAACATGAGAGATTTGAAGAAAACGAAGGCAAAGCCTTGTGCAAAATCGTTGTAAATTGTTGTAAAACGTTGACTAACATCATTGAAGTTGAAATCGGGTTGATTCTTACTTAGAAAACAAAGGGTTTTGGGTTTGAGAGCTCTGGGCGAACTTATAGCAAGTTCAAATGAGAGAATGGAGCTGAGTATTTATAGGTGAAGGCAAAATGGGAGCTGGTGGGAGTCAAGTTCGGCCGAACTTGCATGAAATCATGCAAGTTCGCGCGAACTTGTGAAATGTTCATAAATCTCTAGTCAAGTTCGGCCGAACTTGTACATAGTTGTACAAGTTCGAGCGAACTTGGGGTTAAATGGAGAGTTGTTGTTTTGGCCAGCCAAGTTCGGCAGAACTTGGGGTCACCCAAGTTCGAGCGAACTTGTCCAAATGTTGGGTTTTCTTAGTTTACTTCGCGTTAAGAGTTCGTTAAGCGATTCGGTTCTTATTAGATAGTTACATTAAGCGTTATAAGCGATGTAATAGTACGTTTTAGCGATTCGAATAAGCGAGAGCGATGCGACAGCGATTGCAATCATAAACATAAACACACGTAACACATAAGTAACGTAAAACCATAGAATTAACTGCGATTTGCGATGCGATGAGATAAGCGATGCGACGGCACAAGTGTTTATTAAACCATAACACACTCGGCTCGTATAATAGTATAACTACTTGTGATTGCGATTAGATTAGCGGTGCGTTTAATAAGTGATTAGATGCGATATAATTGAAATAAAACATACTTAATTTAACATAAATTTTTATAAACGAATATCCGGAATACAAGTGATAGATACAACGGAAAATAAAAGAAGAAGGTAACAACGAAAATCGGAGTTGTTACAGTCTCCCCTACTTTAGGAAATTTCGTCCTGAAATTTAAGTAGTGGTCGTAACAAAGAGGTGCAGACATTTGGCCTTCATGTCACTTTCCAATTCCCAAGTGAACTCGGCATGCGCGTTTGCCTTCCCTTCGGACCTTCACGATAGGGATGCGGGAGCGTCGTAGTTTCTTGGTTTCTCAGTCCATGATCTCGACAGGCTTTTCCACGAAATGGAAAGTCTCGTTGATTTGCAGATCTTCGAGAGGTACATGGAGATTCTCTTCGGCTAGGCATTTCTTGAGGTTAGACATGTGGAAAGTCGGATGGACGTTGTTGAGTTCCTCCGGTAATTCGAGGCGATAGGCCACTTTGCCGATTCTTTCCAAAATCTTAAAGGGACCAACGAATCGTGGCGCTAGCTTTCCTTTCTTTCCGAAGCGGACCACTCCCTTCGAAGGTGCAACCTTTAGGAGAACGTGATCTCCCACTTCGAACAGTAGGGGCTTGCGGCGTTTATCGGCGTAACTCTTTTGACGACTCCGAGCTTTCAAGAGGTTGTCTCTGATCTGGAGTATTTTGTCTGTCGTTTCTTGAATTAGCTCGGGACCGGTGAGTTGTGCTTCTCCGATCTCGTGCCATGCAATAGGCGATCGACATTTTCTTCCATACAGTGCCTCAAAAGGAGCCATTTGAATACTGGTGTGGTAACTATTATTGTACGATAACTTGATTAAAGGTAAATGCGTATCCCAGTTACCACCGAAATCTACGATGCACGCACGAAGCATGTCTTCGAGGGTGCGGATCGTGCGCTCAGTCTGACCGTCAGTTTGAGGGTGAAAAGCGGTACTGAGATTGAGAGTAGTACCGAGAGCGGATTGAAAAGTCTCCCAGAGACACGAGGTAAAGTGACCGTCTCGGTTAGAGATGATGTCACGAGGCATCCCATGTCGACAAATGACTTCGTCGGTATAGATTCGGGCTACCGTTCTACCTTAAAGTCTTCTCGTATTGCAATAAAGTGCGTGGATTTGGTAAGACGATTAACGATAACCCAAATGCTATCGTGACCGGATGAAGTGCAAGGGAGTTTCGTAATAAAATCCATAGCTATACTCTTCCACTTCCACATCGGGATTTCGGGTTACTTGAGCAAGCCAGAGGGCCTTTGATGTTCGGCTTTAACTTTTGAGCAAGTTAAGCACTTTGAGACGTATACGGCGATATCCTTTTTCATGCCTGGCCACCAATACTTAGGACGAAGGTCCTGGTACATCTTGTCGGCTCCGGTGTGAATGGAATATCGAGATTTATGAGCTTCAGTCATTAGAAATTCACGAAGATTGTCACACCTAGGAATCCAAATACGATCGAGATAGTAATAAATACCATTTGGTTTAACAACAAGCTGAGTTTCGGCACCACATTTCATTTCTTCCTCCAAGGTATTCTCGTTGAAACAAGCTAATTGAGCGGAGCGAATCATGATTTCGAGATCATTCAAAGCTTGAGAGTCACGAACACTATATACATAGCTTCGTCGACTGAGAGCATCAGCGACGACGTTTGCTTTGCCGGGATGGTATCGTATCTCACAATCGTAATCGTTGAGTAGTTCAACCCATCGGCGTTGGCGCATATTCAGTTCCTTTTGATTAAAGATATGTTGTAAGCTCTTATGGTCGGTGAAGACCGTACACTTGGTACCGTAAAGGTAGTGTCGCCACATCTTCAATGCAAAAACAACTGCATCGAGTTCGAGATCGTGGGTTGTGTAATTCTTCTCGTGGATCTTGAGTTGTCGTGATGCATACGCGATAACCTTGTCTCGTTGCATGAGAACACAACTAAGACCAAGATCAGAGGCATTGCAATAAACAACGAAATTGTCGTTTCTGTCGGGAAGAGCGAGTACGGGAGCATTGCATAGCATACGCTTGAGAGTTTGAAAGGCTTCCTCTTGTTTGGAATCCCAAACGAAAGGTTTATCTTTATGAGTTAAATCGGTAAGCGGAACTACAATTTTCGAAAAGTTGGCGATGCATCGATGGTAGTAACCTGCCAATCCAAGAAATGAACGGATTTCAGAAGCATTCTTCGGCGTAATCCAACTCCTGACAGCTTCAATCTTTGCAGGGTCGACGTGAATTCCTTGACTATCAACGATGTGGCCGAGAAATTGGACTTCTTCGAGCCAGAATTCACATTTGGAGAACTTAGCATAAAGGCGGTTACCTTGGAGAAGTTCGAGGACTAAATGAAGATGGCGCGCGTGTTCGTCTCTCGACTTCGAGTAGATAAGGATATCATCGATAAAACCAATGAAGAAACGATCTAAGAAAGCTTTACACACACGGTTCATCAAATCCATGAAGACCGCGGGTGCATTGGTAAGACCAAAAGGCATGACCACGAATTCGAAATGGCCATAGCGAGTACGAAAGGCGGTTTTCGGAATATCTTCTTCCAACACGCGTAAGTGATAATAGCCGGAACGTAAATCGATCTTAGAGAAACAAGTAGCACCCTGAAGCTGATCAAATAAGTCGTCGATATCGTGAGTTTGTTGAGTTCACGATAATCGATGCACATTCGGAATGTCCCATCTTTCTTTTTCATAAAAAGAACGGGTGCGCCCCAGGGCGAGGTGCTCGGGCGTATGAAACCTTTATCAAGAAGCTCTTGAAGTTGGCTTGATAGCTCGCGCATTCTGATGGTGCAAGGCGATAGGGAGCTTTAGCAATGGGAGTAGCACCGGGAGTAGCACCGGGAACTAAATCGATACGGAATTCAACATCACGAGTAGGGGGTAAACCGGGAAAATCGTCGGGAAAGACTCTAGGAAATTCACGAACAACAGGAACGTCTTTAAAAGTCTTCTTTTCTTTCTCCGGGTTCACGATATGGGCGAAGAAAGCAACACATTGCTTTCGCAAACATTTGTGTGCTCGAGTACATGACCAAAGCATCAACTTCTTTGAGGGAGTTTCACCATAGACATGGAGTTGATCACCGTTTGAGAGAGGGAAATGAATCACTTTATCGAAGCAACAACTTCAGCATGATTTTCACGAAGAAAATCCATACCTACTATGATATCGAAGCTACCTAACTGCATAGGTATGAGATTGATCGACAAGACATGGTTGTTGAGATCGAGAGAACAACCACGTAGGACAGAGTTAACAGTAACGGTTCTTCCGGTGGCGACTTCAACATCGAAGGTCTTTGGGAGTTTAGTGCGCTTACATTTTAAAACCTTTTCGAATTCTAACGACACAAAACAATTATCGGCACCAGTATCAAATAAACATGAAGCATAAATACCATTAACAAGGAACGTACCATTGACAACATTGTTGTCATTCTGGGACTGGCGATGGTTTAGATGGAAGGCTCAACCACGCGCAGCCTGTTGTTGCTACTGAGACTGTGGTGGTGGCTGTTGCTGACGCTGAGGCTGTTCCTGCTTCACAGGTTTGTTCGAGCAGATGTTACTGAAATGATTCGGATCGCCGCACATGTAACAGGCACGTGCCTGGGAGCTGGCTGCTGATTGGCCTGAGGAGGAGCTGGTAAAGCTGGAGCTGCTGGAGCTTGAGGAGCTGACTGGCGAGGACCACTAAGGCCGATGACAGTAAAGTGGCCGTAGATGTTACAGTTGGTGCAGAAGCGACAATTTCCACCAACTGCATGATGATAGGTGCATTTTGAGCACAAAGGATGCGGGCCTGTGTATTCACGCTTTGCCGGCGGTGCGTTTGGTGCTGCAGACTGGAGTGGCTGAGGGTTCTGAGGAGCGGTAAGAGCGAAGTTCTTGCTCGGGTTTTCTCGCTTGCTACCACAGTGACAGTTCTTTGCCTCTCGAGATTGATCGGTAGGAGCTGCTAATTCGGTAATGGCCTGGTTTGCGACCTTGGTGTTTTTGAAATAACCAAACTGAACTCGTTTGTCTTTGATCTCTGTGGCTAGCGGGTAGGTCTCTTTGATAGTAGTAGTGCGTATTGCTTGAACAAATTCAGCGACGCAATCAGGCAGAGCGTTGATGTACTTCTTGATTGCTTTCTCGGTCGTATCCACTTGACCGGGACAAATGATGCTCAGCTGTTTGAATCGAGCCGTTAATCCAGCATTGTCGGGACCATCTTGCTTGATTCCCCAAAACTCGTTTTCCAACTTCTGGATTTCATGAGGTGGACAGAACTCTTTGATCATTATCTCCTTAAGTTCTTCCCACGCGGGTCCGTAGGCTTCATCCTTTCCCCTCCTTTTACGCTCTTCAGTCCACCAGTCGAGAACCCTGGACTGGAAGACGCCGGTGGCGTTGATGGTTCGAAGGGGTTCGGGACACCCACTCTGACGAAACGTGACCTCAATAGCATCAAACCAGTGAAACATGGCACTCGGTCCTTCGGTGCCTGAGAAAGTGAGGGGTCCACAAGCCTTGAACTGTTTAAAACTGAAGGATGTCTTGGGTGCGTCGGCTTTGGAATTGACTGATGAATTGCTAATAGCAGCATGAATTTCGCTGACGATTTGTGGGATCACTTTGGCCATTTCCTTGGCCACTAGTAACGCGATGCGCTTGTCAGCTTGGTTGCACTGGTGGTTCCTTCGGGTGTGCGATCCCATTGAAGACATCTACATTGAAAGATTTGATTGGATGAGATTTGATTATAATAGGTTTATGTTTAAAATACTTATTATTATTCATACGAGGCACATAAACACATAGGCAGTTAAACACGTAGGCACGTAAGCACATAGCACATAAGCACGTAGTTCACATAATTCACGTAAGCACATACTTTGCACGTATTCACCTTCTTATAAGTAAAGTGTAGCGCATTCAAGATGCGATTGTATAAGCGAGATAAGCGATATATATAAGCGAGTAATACCACGCATGAGGCACACATGTCCTCATAGGCGCAAGCGAGTTAAGCGATTAGTTTGGTTGGTGTATTAATTAGTGTTTTAGATTACGGGAGCTGTGCGAGTAGTGCATGCGTTTATGGAACATAAAGCGGTAAATCGAGAAATCGATAATACGAGAAATCAATATAGCGAGAAATTGAAATAACAAAAATTCTCGAAATCTAAGCACATAAATAATAGTAAACTCGATGATGCGTAAAATCGACGATAATAGGCTTAAATCAAGTGGGAGCGTCCTGGGTTTTGAGACGTTGACTACCCAAAGTGGTTCGACCACCCTTCGAACTTGGACCCACGTTTTGGCCTAATAGATAGATGCTCTCACCGGAAGCGGCTAACGGCATTTTCCTTCCGGTTACTACGTGTTCCAAATCATCGGAATAATCGAGACTTTGGTGAGATTGAAAATCGAAGAGCGGAACTAGTTATTAAGATGCGGGTATCACCCCTAACTTAACAACTTCATTCCTAGTTGTGGTTACACTCACCGATCAAGTCGGGTGTTCCACTAGATAGAAAGGGAGACTTCCGTCGGGGTTTGGATATCACTCCTAACTCAACGAAGGTATCTCATGTGATAGAGAATGCGTGGAGTGAACGATCTTATCGAGAGTTCTCGGTTTTCACACCTAATCTCGACTTGATCATTCTTTTTGCGTAATGCGAGCGTTTCTAAGCATGTATATTGTGTTAGCCTTAGGAAAGGCACGTAAGTATTCATGGCAAGTAGTTTAAGCATTAAGTCAAAGATTGGTCAAATCGGGTACTTAGACTCTAGACTAGGTCGAACATGACAATTCTACCTAATTCCCTACAGTTATGGCTCTGATACCAATCTGTCACACCCCAACCGATGGCGGAATCATCGGGGCGCGTCACTAAGCGAACCAGATTGTTTCATGAGAAGTTCCATAACCATTATTTAATAATATTACATAACGTCTAACATCCCATACTATTAAACATAATATTTCAAATAACCATTACAAAACTGCGTTTTCTCATAACACAAATTCTAGTTTAAAAATCTCTAGATTTATTACAAAGCGTTTCAAAAGCATAACCTAAAATAAGCAAAACTACGTCCAAAGCATCCAATCTAAAATCCTCAACCTGTTACATACGTTAAAATACAAGTCAATACAATTAAGTAAATGTGAGCATACAGGTTTAAGTAATACTAGCATAATAGAGAAACCGCTCGCGAAATAGTCTAATTAGATATCATGATACACCAAAACACATCACACAAAACTAGGCATATTTCTCATGCTAACTTCCGTGAGAAGGCTAGCGCGTCCATCCTAACTAGACCACGTCGGGTGTTAGCCACACTATAGTACCATACTAGCTAAGGAGGCAAGTTAACAAAAATAAGTCCTAGTCACATGATTCTAGTATCACGTATTGAGCATATATAATCAGATTATTCGCGCGTGATAAACAGATTGATTTGTGAGGTGATTTGATAGAGGAACATATGTAACACCCAAAAAGTGCATTAAAGCGAAAACGGGTCAAGTATACTCACTGTGGGTGTTTTGGGTGAGATTCGGGATCTGAGTTGAGTCGGGAAGAGCACCAGATTAGCCTGCATACGCGAACGGAAGTGCATCAGTATCTGAAAAGCTGAAACGGTGAAGTTTGGTTTGGGCAGTAGGCAAGTTCGGCTGAACTTGTATGTAAACATACAAGTTCGAGCGAACTTGTGTTGTTCTGTTGAGTTTTGAGTCAAGTTCGAACTTGTAAGTTTCTCCAGGGAACTTGACAAGTTCGGCGAACTTGTGGGGTTTTGTTATGTGGAAAGACAAGTTTGGCCGAACTTGGGGGATTTCTGCTAAAAGTTTGGCCATTTATACTCAAGTTCGGCCGAACTTGACCCCCAGAGGGCAAGTTCGAGCGAACTTGACTGGAGTGCTGCACAAAATCAGTTAAATCTTGAGCGAACTTGATGTTTTCGGGTCAAAATCTTGCGTTTTCGTGTCGTTTGCTGAGGAAATCGAGTGTCCATCCCTCCAACCTTAAGCCACTAAGTAAAACTTAGGCTGGAGAGGTCTTTTGGAGCGAACTTAGCCATTTTACAGAAACTCGGGCTAATCTGGGCGAACTTGATGGTTCATACGGGTTAGTCCAGCTTGTGTAAAGTGATGATTCCGTCCTTGTGCTTCTGGATCTAAGATTCTCGCTTGACAATGCCTCGTTCCACTCAGAAGTGAACGAAACATACGTCATTAGTCTGAATATTGTGTAAAAATCGATGATTTAAAAGTTTTGCTCAGATCTAAACATTAATCTGAGTGAGAAATAGAAGTTTTGTAGAAAAAGATGGAGATTTTCGTAAACAGAAGAGATTTGAAGAAAACTAAGGCAAAACCTTGTGCAAAATCGTTGTAGACTGTTGTAATACGTTGACGAACATCATTGAAGTTGAAATCGGGTTGATTCTTACTTAGAAAACAAAGGGTTTTCGGGTTTGAGTGCTCTGGGCGAACTTACAGCAAGTTCAAATGAGAGAATGGAGCTAAGCATTTATAGGTGAAGGCAAAATGGGAGCTGGTGGGAGTCAAGTTCGGCCGATCTTGCATGAAATCATGCAAGTTCGCGCGAACTTGTGAAATGTTCATAAATCTCTAGTCAAGTTCGGCCGAACTTGTACATAATTGTATAAGTTCGAGCGAACTTGGGATTAAATGGAGAGTTGTTGTTTTGGCCAGCCAAGTTCGGCCGAACTTGGGGTCACCCAAATTCGGGGGAACTTGTCTAAATGTTGGGTTTTCTTCGTTTACTTCGCGTTTAGAGTTTGTTTGGCGATTCTGTTCTTATTAGATAGTTATATTAAGCGTTATAAGCGATGTAATAGTACGATTTAGCGATTCGAATAAGCGAGAGCGATGCGATAGTGAGTGCAATCATAAACATAAACACACGTAACACATAAGTAACGTAAAACCATAAAATTAACTGCGATTTGCAATGCGATGAGATAAGCGATGCGACGGCACAAGTGTTTATTAAACCATAACACACTCGGCTCGTATAATAGTATAACTACTTGTGATTGCGATTAGATTAGCGGTGCGTATAATAAGCGATTAGATGCGATATAATTGAAATAAAACATACTTAATTTAACATAACTTTCTTATAAAAGAATCTCAGGAACACAAGTGATAGATATAACGGAAAATAAAAGAAGAAGATAACAACGAAAATCGGAGTTGTTACAGTTCAGCCCCCACAATCTCTTCAAGATCTTATTGCCAAAGCCGAAAGCCATGAAATGTATTTCCGGTCATTACATGCAAACAATCAGCCTCCATTTGCTTTCACAGCTCAAACTGATCGCACCTCCACTCCTACACGTGGTTGTGGTGGTCGTTCTTCTCGCTTTCCTGGATCCGGCAACCGTGGTGGTCGCAATGGTCGTCGTGGTTATAACAGAAGACCACCCATTGCCAACTGTGCCGTCAATCGGGCCATTATGCCTCTGCATGCCCTTCGTTGTCTACCTTTGCTAATCGCCACAACTCGATTGATGAGAGCATTGCTAATGCTTTCTTATCGAAATGTGTTGTTAATGAATCTCGTCCCGATTGGTTTGCTAATACGGGAGCAACGGACCACATGACTCCCAATGATCAAAATGTCATCAACACCACACCATCTTCAGGTAATCAATTGGTCATGTTTGGGAACGGTCACTCGCTACTGGTTTCCCGAACAGGTTCCTCTACTCTCTCTAATTCATTAAAATTAAATAATGTTCTTGTTGTGCCACATCTTACGCGCAATATTCTCTCAATTAGCAAACTTACTATGGATAATCATGTTGATGTTCTATTTTCTTATCCTTCCTTCTTTATCCAGGATCGCAAAACAAGACAGGTTCTGGCTCGCGGTTAATGTGAAGGTGGTCTTTATGTTTTGAAGCCCACTTATCATGCTTGCTTTTCTACATCATCGTTTTCCACCGCATCTTTTGAAGTTTGGCACTCCCGTTTGGGACATGCCCATTTTGATGTTATTAATAATCTAAATAAACGTGGTTGTTTGTCCGTTTCTGCTTTATTACCTAAACCTCAATTATGTCAATCATGTCAAATAGCCAAATCTACAAGATTACCGTTTGAATCAAATAATAATAGGGCTACTAAGCCTCTTGATCTTATCCATTGTGACCTTTGGGGTCCATCACTGGTTTACTCAAACGATAACTTTAGATATTATGTCATATTTGTGGACGATTACTCTCGTGTTTGTTGGTTCTATCCTCTCCGCCAAAAATCAGATTTCTATCATACATTAGACATTTTTTTAAAACTCGTACAAAACCAATTTTCATCAGAGGTTAAAGTGTTTCAAAGTGACGGTGGCACTGAATTTGTTAACCATAGAGTTCGGACTCTATTTGAACAAAATGGCACCCTACATCGTCTCTCGTGTCCATATACACCGCAACAAAATGGTCGTGTCGAGCGCAAACATCGACGACATGTTGTTGAAACGGGTTTGGCTATGATGTTCAATGCTCAACTTCCCACGTCTTTTTGGGTTGATGACTTTTCATCTGCTATTTACATTGTTAATTTTTTACCCAATCCAACTTTAGACGCTGCATCTCCATATGAGCTTTTATTTCACAAAACACCAAATTACAATCTTATTACCAATCGTATACATATCTCTCGTCATGCGCGTTTTGATGAATCTATCTTCCCGTTTCAAGGTAGTTCGGCCACACCAAACCTTTCACAGCTTGATCTTGTTGCATTTCAGGATGATGCTCCTACTCCCACTCCATTGGCCACCCCCACCATGCCTTCGGCTACCTACCCATCAGTTGATCAACATCAACTCTCTGTTGATGTGCTATCTCACACTTCTACCCCACCAATCTCCTCACCACTACCGGTGCACCCGTTTTCGTCCCCACCTCCTTCCCTTACCCCATCGTCTTCATCAGAAGACATATCAACGCCCCCTACGTCTCCTTCGTCTACTGCGAGTCCACCCTCGGCGGTCTCGTCGGTTCCTACCCTACCATCCCTACCATCTCATCCGATGATTACTCGGGCCAAATCCGGCATCTTTAAACCTCGCCATTTTACCGACTTCTCCCATTTGGTTAATCAGCCTCTCCATCATGCCTTGCATGCGGCCAGTGACCCTAAAACTCATAAATCTGCCATTAAAGACCCTAAATGGTTGGATGCTATGCATAAAGAGCTCGATGCTCTTCATAGAAATCAAACCTGGTCCCTCGTTCCTCGTCCTAATAATCGCCACATAGTTGCCTCCAAGTGGCTCTTTCAGACAAAATATCTCTCTGATGGCACGAGTGATCGTCATAAAGCCCGCCTCGTTGCTCAAGGTTTTTCTCAATACCCGGGACTTGATTACTCTCACACTTTTAGTCCAGTTGTCAAAGCATCTACAGTTCGCATTATTATTACCATTGTTGTCTTGAATAATTGGAAGTTACATTAACTTGATGTTAACAATGCTTTTCTCCATGGGAACTTAAGTGAATCCATGTATATGGAACAACCACCGGGATTTCTTGACCCGCGGTTTCCTGATCATGTGTGTAAACTGAACAAAGATCTCTATTGGTTTAAACAAGCCCCACGGGCCTAGTTTTGTAGACTAAGTGACTTTCTCATTCGTAGTGGATTTACCTGCTCTCGGGTAGACCCATCTTTGTTTATTTTTAACAAGGGCACATGTGTTATGTATGTTCTTGTATACGTTGATGATGTTATTGTGACAGGTAATCAAGGACACAAACTACATGCATTTATTAAAGCTCTTAACACTTAGTTTGCACTTAAAGATTTGGGTGAACTTAGTTACTTTCTTGGCCTTGAGGTTGTTCACATGCATCAAGGTCTGTTTCTACATCAAGCGAAATATGCTACCGAAGTGCTTGAACGAGCTCGTATGATGGATGCTAAACCGACGGCTACACCTCTCTCATCCACAGTCTCATTTACCTCAACGGGTGACCCGTACCCTGATCCGACTTTTTATCGTTCCATAGTTGGTGCACTACAATATTTAACTATCACTCGTCCTGACCTTTCGTATGCTGTAAATCAAGTGAGTCAATTTTTACATGCTCCAACAACACAACATTTTCAAGAAGTTAAATGCATTCTTAGATATGTTAAAGGCACAATATCGTATGGGCTCAATTTTACCAAACCAACTAATGTGAACATACTTGGGTTCTCTGATGCGGATTGGGCTAAGTGTCTAGAAACAAGGAGGTCCACCTATGGTTATTCTATCTTCTTTGGAGGCAATCTTGTGTCTTGGAGTTCAAAGAAACAACCAACTGTGTCCTGCTCCAGTTGTGAATCCGAGTATCGGGCCATAGCTAATACGGCGGCATAAATTATTGGTATAACTCATCTTCTAAGTGAACTTGGGGTCCTACCTACAAAGAGCCCAACGCTTCTATGTGACAACCAGAGTGCACTTTTTATAACTCAGAATCCGATTGCTCATAAGCGGGTTAAACACTTGGAACTTGACTATCACTTCATTAGAGAGCTCGTTGCTTCGGGTAAATTACTCACCAAGTTCATTCCATCCAAGCTTCAGGTGGCAGACATTTTTACGAAGAGCTTGCCTAGACCACAATTCGAAAGCTTTGGCTCAATGCTCTGGCTGAGTCTACCACCGTCTCGCTTGAGGGGGGATAACAACCTATCACATTCCTCCTAACACTCAAGAGTCTCCATAATTGTTCATTTATTCTCATTGATGTTTGTTATTAATTTCACATTCATTCTTTGCCTATATGTATGATCCTCTCGTAACTTGTTTAGTAATCAGCGAGAGTTATCATTTCCTACAAACTCTAGTGACACTATTATAAATGTGACCAACTCTCAAAGTTTTAAGCATACCCGATTGTTTTTGTGATTGATCCACCTTCAATTTGCACTGCATGTGCCACAAGTTTAACAAAGAAAGTAATTGGTTTACAAAATCTAAATGCTTAGGAGAGTGGGGGCGCCTCCGTGATGGCACGTGGTGATTGGTGACCACGCGTGGAACTCCGCCGCCACCCGTGGCCATCATGCGTGGTGGGGAAACGCATCAAACGTATCACGCGTGATGATGAAGTTGAGAGTGGAGCATGATGGGTGTGGTGAGTGATGGACACCCTCACTAAAATCCATTACTAGTGATGAAATTTGACTCGATGGCGTGGCATTTGATGATTGGGTGTGATGAGTGATGGCTAGTGGAACATCCCCATCTCCCTTAGTCATTAAACAACACAATAACCAATCTATTAAAGACGATAAAAATTCCTTGATAGGAAGAAGATTGCATTTGGATGCATTCATACACCATGTATTCAACAAAATAATTGATATAGCCATTTAATTATTATTGACCTAGATTGGTAGATTTATTCAAAATGTATCATTGTTGACCTGAATCGATTCCAAAGCATTAATATTAATGCCTAATTCTTTTCTATATAAAATCTAATTATAAAATAAAACGTTCATATGTTAGTTGTATTCACCCTAACATATATAATCTTGTCATGCTTTATATAAATATAATCAACAGATATTTACATGCAAAACAATACTTACATCATGAAATAACAGAACCAAAAAAAGGATATTAGACAAAATCATTTTGTTTACTTTCACTATACACATAACGCAAACACTCACCTTATTTTCATCATATTCATTTTTCATTTATTGTGTATGCGTCCTCCTTATCATCCAAAGAAACAGATGAGCGTTTTATAAACTCTAAACAATCTGCAATGGCTTCGGAGTAAAAGAAGAATTTGTTCTTGTGAACGACTTTAGCCTACAAACATCAAGCCGATAAGCATTTGTCTTAGATACCAAGTCTCCACGGCTACTGCCATCACTTGATTTGCTGGTAGTCATTACTGTCCTCATCGCGTACAAACGTGACTTCCAAGTTCTACTAACTATCCTGAAGAAGTTGAAGATCTTTGCACGTAGTCGTTGGACGCAAAATCTTTTGGAGTTTAGCCGGAATCCTTTGGTTCCATAACTTCTCCGGCGAACCCTGATGTAACTCAGGCGATCCATTTGATTTTTCTCAAAGTAGAGGCAGAATAAATAGTCGTATATTGTTTGTGAACATTTATAACTTTATATAATGGAGAAAAATATGACAAAGAATAGTACAAGTTTGACGTTTTGGGGATGTTGGTGTGTGGGGATAGGCGAAAGAAATATCATTATTAATATTTTTAATTAAGCTTTTATGGTCGGTGTGTATTTTCCTTTTCTTTTGAATGCAACTATTGGGATTGGAAATTATGTATTCATATTTTATTAGTTAATAGGAGATCTGTATGTTGTATAAATGTATTTGTATATAAAGTTGAAATTGAATGAATGCGACATTTGTCTGTGTTTATTTATTTAATTAATTAGACGTAGTTTTTTTTTTAATGTTCATTCATTTAGTAAACAAATAAACGTAAACGAATTTTCGGTTAAACAGTTCCCAAACGGTTTGTTGCACGTTCAGTTCATTTATGCTTCTAATAACAAATTAATGATAAATAGGATTGCCATTGATAAACATAACATGAGCTATCTACAACTCTCCAAATTTCAAACAGTTGACAAAATCTTTGAGAAAAATAAAGTCTTACGTACTTTGGTAGCCAAATCAAAGAATTAGTTGCATGTAGTTTAGTGAACGTTGCCCCTCCACGTATTATCGCATGCATGTGGTTAAAGTTTGCCCACGTTCGTAGTATCTCAAGAATTTTATCATACAATCACTATCACTGCTTTTAGACTTTAAATCATATGTTACATTTAAAGGAAACAGAAATATTTAAGGGTAAACTTTTAGACTTGGTTTACAATTATGTACGCCGTTATCTAGCCCAGCTCCCCCTTTCTCATTCCATCCTATAACTTTTAATATACGTTTTCTTAGAATTTATGGTTTCCATTACGTGAATAAAGATATTTTTTATTTTTTTGTTATGGATTTGTTATTTGACCGTTGGTTATTGTTGATGTTTATGGTTGTGATTTGTTTGAATGGGGAAAGCACCTTATATGGCTAACATGAAGAGCCTGGAAAAGTACAAGAAAACGAGATCACAAGAATACTCATAGTCATTTGTTATATATCATATCATGCCATATCAGTTTTTAAAAAAACGACAAAGCCCCACCGAGGTATTTACACTCATAATTATCCATACAACCCGGTCTAGTTTTATGTTTTTTGTTTTGACTTTTTGTGACAGTTCGTTCGCTATTATCATTTTAAAAACATCATAGAACTCGTATATTGTCCGCATGAGTGCATAGAAGATCTTCTGTGATACCGACTAGCCGTCACAACGAGCCAGATCGAGTCCAATTTGTATAACTTTATTCACCGCCAATATCAACATCTAGGACTTGAGTTTTAGTAGCCTCGACATCAATTTGTAGACATGTTTGTTGATTTTGTATGGAAGTCTATTGTAAAATTGGAACTAAATATCAGACAAGGCATGTTTGTTGATTATTGATTATTTATGGAAATCTATTGTAAAATTGGAACAAAATATCGAAATAGTAATAAAAGAACTGAACTTGGAAAACTTAAGTGATATGAACCGTATTTTGTTAATTGACTATGGTGAATCAGTTAGTATATAAAAGAATATTGAAAGAATATGTGATTAGAACCGCATTAAACATCGTGAAAATTATGATGAATCTTGTGTAATCACTAGGTTAATAACGTTTTATAAATTATTGGTTGAGCTATAGTACAAAGAGGTTTAAAAAGAAAAAAAAAATATAAGAAACTAATATAAAGTGACAAGTGTTCAAGAAGGAATTAAGTGGATACACATGCAAGTAACATGTTATTCCCCCCCACCCCCCCCCCCCCCCCATTTTTAAACTTTTGTAAGTATTTTATATATCATTTGTTTTTTTAAATGATACCATTTAATTAAGCATCTTTTTATCTTTAATATGATTACCCTATTGTTAAACTTAAAAATTTTTGAAAACCTAGTTGCGTATTACACAATGGACATAATGTAAAACACGATAGAAAACTCAGTTGCGAATTACACAATGAACATAACATAAAACACAATAAGCATCAAACATAAAACACAACGTTCCTAACGGATCCTTGCCTTATATAAACTCAGTTGTTTTATGTTACTTTTAAGTTGATGTTAGTTCTGAGATTTTGAGAATGGAGAATGGTTATGCACTTAGATTTGTTCTGCTGCTGGTGCTTTTCCGGCTGTAGGTATGTGTATTTTGTTGTTTATTTGTAATTACTTGTGTGTTCACTGTGTTGTTTGTTCTGTATGGTTAACAAATTTTTAATCCAGTTTGAAAAAAAAAAAATAATGTACCAAGAACACTGTATACCTTGTGGTTATTATATTGTCTTCATTCTTGTAGTTGCTCTGTAATAACTTGTGTTTATTTAATATCATTAACCAAATTTTAATCCAGTTTGAAAAGGCTAATGTACCAAGAACCAGTGTTGTCATAAGCCCAAGTCACACTCGCGGCGGTAAAATATCATTTTTACGGGTATTAGACATGTTTTTAGGCTTCTTTAAGGCTCGTTTAGGGTTATTAGTTGATTCTACGCTTATTTAGGTTGGTTCTAGCCTATGCAGGTAATGTAGTAAAAAATCGGATATCAGTCAAAGACCGATATTTGAGATATAGGTTACTGTGGTGAGATTAAAATTTGCAACCGCGGTGTAAAAAAGGTTTATTTTTTTTAACAGGGGCGTAAAAAATTTACAACCGGTGTGGGTAAAAAAAGTTTACAACTGTGGTTTAAAAAAGTTTTCAACCGTGATGTAAACAAGGTTTAACTTTTTTTTAAGTTGTCCGTAAAAAAACTTCGTAAAAAACGGGGTGTAAAAAAACGACATGTAAATACGGAGCGTAAAAATCAGGCCGTAAAAAACAACGCGTAAAAAAGCGGGGCGTAAAAAACGGCGCGTAAAAAAACCGGGCGAAAAAACGGGCGTAAAAACGGAGCGTATAAAAACGGCGCGTAAAAAAACGGGCGTAAAAAACAACGCGTAAAAAACTGGACGTAAAAAACGGCGCGTAAAAAAACGGGGGCGTAAAACGCCGAGTAAAAAATAAGACAGAAGGGATGAGTAAACTGGTGCACACCTAATGGCAGACCAGCCAAGTTAAGGTTAGGAGCGCATTGCCGACAGTAACAAAAAGTTTTTTTGTAAAAAAATATTGCTTCGTAAAAAACGTTATTTTCGTAAAAAGGTTTTCGTTATAAAAAGTCTTTCACAAAAAAAAGTTTTTCGGAAAAAAAGTTTTTCGGAAAAAAAGTTTTTCGTAAAAAAAAAACTTGTCCGTAAAAAAAAACTTCGTAAAAAACGGGGTGTAAAAAACGGCGCGTAAATACGGAGCGTAAAAAACGGGGCGTAAAAAACAACGCGTAAAAAGTGGGGCATAAAAAACGGCGCGTAAATACGGGGCGTAAAAAACTTGTAAAAAAACGGCATGTAAAAATGTTTTTTTGTAAAAAAAATGTTGAAAAAAAATTGGTTTTTGTTAAAAAATCAGATTTTTAAATGTTTTTAATAAAAAATCTGATTTTAATAAAAACAATTAATATAATAAGACAAAAAAGTAATAAAAAACAATAAATACAAAAAGAAAAAAAACAAATTTACTAAAGTACCATTTTAACATTAATATATTAGAAACATTATAAGACAAAAAGATTTAATATTAATTTTAATTACTTTTAATCTCATCCATTCATCTCCAAAGATCCCATGGTTAGAAAGTGGTTCTCACGGTTCTCTCAACTAGAGGTGGTTCTCATTTTACCCATCCCCTATATATATATAGATATAGGGATGAGTTGGACCAATTTTTTTTACACAAACGTAGATGAAAATATTATAAACACATCTGTTAAAAAAATACTGATGCAAGTTTTTTTTACGTCTGACGTAAAAAAACTTGCATCAGTCAAAACTAACGACTCGACAATTTTTAAATTTTTTTTACATATGTGTTTATAATATTTTCATTTACGTTTGTGCAAATAATTTTTGGCCCAACTCGCATCGGATCAAAAAGTTCTTGCAGTTTTCGCAACTCGTGCTGGTTATTATTTGAACCGAATTCTATATATATATTAAAAAAAACTTTATGTTTAAACTCAAAGTAGGCCAAATTTTAAACAACTAAACACTATCTATTTAAACATAAAGTAAACCCAATCTGTTTTTACCAAATTCCCAAGCTAAACTCAATATGTTTAAACCCAAACTGTAGGCCCAAATTTTAATAAAACATTCAAACCCAAATAAAATAAAAACTCAATAACAATCTTCGTTTAAGGTGGAGGGCAGTAAAGCAATAGGAAGAACACCGCACTGCAGTGTGACGACTGGACTCGTGCTGACGCAACAACAGCAACCTCCTCTTGACGAATCTGAATCGTATAACGTGATTAACTAATTGAGATCAACCTAGGGTTCCCATGAATCACTAATCAGGTATGGATCGTTGTTTTACAAATTTATATGTTTAAAACTTAATTGTTATTGTGTGATTTGCTGATTTTGAATGTTTAAAAGTTGGATAATTGAAACTATATTTGTTTAGGTTTTATAGTTATTAGCTTTTTTTTGAATGGGTAAGTTTTTTCTGCCTAAATCATATATTAAATTGCACCTCTCGATGATTGAATCTTGTTTTCTCCACAAAAGGTAATTCCTTTTGACCACTAGGGCAAAACTTAAGTGGCAGTTATTAGTTTTATTGTATATATAAGCAAGATGAAACTTTGTATGATATTGATTAACCATTAATGATTATTGAATAACTGAAACTTTGAACATTAGTGATGTGTTTTCGGTAGTTTTGGAGTAGTTTTTATTTGTTTTTAAGTATATTTTATTATATTGTGTACTTGTAGGTCCTGGTGCGAAAAAGAAATAAAAACGAGCTAACACGATAAGTTTATTAAAATCTTGTTGTCCTTCCCCCAGACGTTACCAAATGCAATCAACCTTGGCCTCTCTGTCATCCCAACGTTAAGTTTACCGTTACCAGCAGGGGTATTTTGGTAATTTCGCCTCAAAGCCATACTTACATCCTTGGTTTCACAAGAATTCTTCATATCCCATTAAATCCAAATCCAATTAAAATCAAATCTCATTCAAAAGAATTCTACAAATCTAGTTAGATCAAACAAACTCTTCAAATCCAAATCCAAACCCCAACTGTCATCTTCCTCACCATCATCTTCCTCCCTATTATTCACTCTTCAACTTCAATGCATCCCTAAATATGATAAAACCCATATCCATAACCCATATTCAACGGTTAAATTCCATTTTTATTCAAATCAATCGCGAGAACACACATTCCGATCCGGTTCTTCGACGGTGGCGGTTATTCTTCGACGGAGGACGGTGGTGGTTGTTCTTCAATGGATTGATTTGTAAAAAAATATGAATTTTGGGGATAATTTTGTTGGATATAAAGTGAGTTGTTAAAATTGTGGGTTTCTGATTTGGTGATAAATTTGTTGGATGGAAAATGGGGTTTTTGGGCTAATTAGATGATGTGTTCTTGAAGATTATGAAGATGTGTTCTTGAAGATTTATGAAGATTATGAAGATCTGGGTTTGAAGATGTGTTCTTGATGATGATGTGTAGTTTATGAAGATATGGGTTTGAAGATGTGTTCTTGAAGATTTATGAATATCTAGGTTTGAAGATGGCTTTGAGGTGAAATTACCGAAATACCCTTGCTGGTAACGTAAACTTAACGTTGGGATGACAAAGGGGCCAAGGTTGATTATATTTGGAAACGTCTAGGGCTAGGACGACAAGATTTTCATTTTAGAGGGTAAGAGTGTCAGCGGGTAAAACTCCAAGGGGTAAAATTGCACTTTACTCTAAAATAAAAGGAAGAGAGCAACATTAATTGGAGTTGAAGGAGGAAATTAAAAGGCAATAAAATTGGACGGTGGAAATTGATTTGTGTTGGGGATCGTTATTATTATATAAATAAAAGAGAACAACACAATACAGGAGATAAGCAAGACCACCCAAAATGCCACTACTCTTTATTCCTTCACTATTGGGCCGATTAGAGTAGATGGTGATCTTTGGGCCTGTTGTTACATGTTGTGCTGGATGAGCCCAAGCTGGGATTCATTGTTGCACTGTTTTTCTTTTCTCATTTTTCACTATCGATTTAGTTAATTACGGTATTGATACGGTACATCCAAACTTTATGAAAGTTTGTAAGATGTAAAAAAACAGAGCAAAACAGGAAAACAAGATTCGAACCCGAGTCTTGAGAGTTAAAGCAGTTGTCTTATCCACCACACCACCTCCTCTATTTGTTTAATAATCCGTTTCCATATGTATATATAGGCAAATTGTGGTCGGATAAAACAAAAAAAAAACTTACTTTGGCGATTGAGCCGTCGCCCTTCTCCAGCAATTATAAGTTGTTACTATTCCCACCCATTGTTTTTGTTAATATAGGTAATACCTATTGTTTATACATACGCTTACAGGAGGACGACATCAGACGTATGCAAGAGGATTCAACAATGTAGGATCGAGTTCCTTCGATAGCAAAGGTACCTAACTTGTATCTAGTCCATATATGCGGAAACTATATGAATTAGTGACATTTTACACAAGATATATGTTTAAAGTCAGTTTATTGATCAATTCAAAGTTACATTCAAGATCCTAAACCGACAGAGCTTCGCCGTCACTTCTGCAAAAACTGTTACAATGAGAAACCAAGACAGCTATTTATAGAGAAACAAGTTCGCACCAAAAGGGTATTGGACCAAGTTCGTACGAAGTGTTACTTCGTGCGAACTTGTCCTCTACATTACAAGTTCATGCAAACTTGCCCTGTACACACATAAATAACTTCAAGTTCTAACATTTTAATCTTATTTCATACAGACTCGATCTAAGACTTAGACAATAGACATCGTGTACCAACAGACTCCCCACTTGGATAGTGTCGTAGTCTTGATCAGTCTTCAAAAACTTCAATCTTCAAAATCTGACTTTAACAACCAAAGAAGTTCTTATAAGGCTTCTTTCTTCGTTCCTGTTTCGGTATTGGCGTTTGATCAGTAGGCGGTGCCCATTTCATAAACTGAAATCTTCTAAGTCTCGCCTCTCTCCCCCTTTCATGTATCTGTTCAAAACGCCTTTCTTCTTTTAAGAATTCTTCCCTTTCAAGTTCTCGCCACTTCGATTCTCACATATGCCCGAATTAATTCCATGTGCATAACACACATTCATTACACCTTGGAATTGTTTGGCTTGAACTTCTTCTCGTTTGTCGAAACATATCTTGTTAAAGAACAAGCATTTAATATCATGCTTTGAGCAGTTTACTAGTCACATCGGGTCTAGTACTCTAATTGTTCTCCACAAACCCCAAATCCTTCGTCTTTCGATCATTTCAGGAGTTTCTTCTTTAGTGATATCCCAGTTACCATCAGCCCTTAGAACAATTACAGCTTCACAAGTTTCAGGGTCTGTATGCCACCATAGAAAGTATGGATGAAAATCTTGCTCAATCGGTTTCAGTGGCATGTTCTTCATAACTCTAGGCCTTTTCATCACCAACGTAACATCTTTTTCTTTTGTCTCTTTATCAATCTTCACTCTACGCTTTGGAATGAACAGTTTCCAGAGTTCAAAACCACGCGATGCTTCAAACTTTATAACTTTCCATAACCGTTGATCATTAAATTTCATCTGGTAGCTTATGTTTTTCGTCTGTACCAATTCTTCAACATCCCAGAAGGGTAAACACTTTATGTCATTCAGATGTCTGAAGTATTGTACGCCAAATTCTCTCTTTATTGCATAAACATCAAGCTCATTGATCCATCCCCAACTTAGAATGTCTCCGAGCGATTTGTCTTTATCTCGAGTGAAAATGCAAGTGGACGTTGAACCATGTTTTCTTTGCTTCGGCAATCTGTTTTTTTATAACCGTTTAAGAATACTACCATCCTTGACCACTTCATTGATCTTTTGTTTCAGTAGATTCACGTCTATCTGACTCATATTCTCTTCAATTGTTGGAAAACTACACCAGTATTCACTCCAGAATATTTCTCAACCTCGTCATTAGAAGCATCTTCAACAATAACACGATCATAATCGTCAGCTTCTGGTACTTTCTTGTAAACATAATCTTTTGGCTCGAAAGTACTTATGTTCACTAGTCCTCTTCGAAATCAAATTCAAATGAATTAGCATCAATTTCAAAAAATTTTGCTAACTCTTCTTTTGTGTAATCATGCAAAACTCTCCTTCCTCAACGTTATGTTCTAGCATCAACTTTAGGGGCTGATAATCAGGGACAACTATAAACGGTAAAACTGTGAAGATCCCTGATTCTTCGATATTACTAGGACCTGTCTGCTCCCCCTTACTTGGTGCATCCTCAACATTTACCTCATCGTTTAGTATAGAATCATAATCAAAATCTTCATGTACTTTTGTAGACTCAACAGTTATACCAACACCACCCTCACCATCATCACCATCATCACCGTGATCAGAATCCTCATCTTTATCATCAGTAGGATCATCATCTTTGTCATCAACGTTCATTTCATCATCTTCATCCTTCTTTTCTTCAGTTACAGCTTTTTCAGTTCGTAAACGTCTTAATTCTGCAATTCTTTGAAGGATAGAATTGTCGACGATATCAACAACTTCACATGCTACAACCAAGCTTCTCTCAGAACTTTCTTCAACAACAGGCTCTTCAGCAGACTTTAATCCTTCAGAAACAATCGTTTCCTTTTCAATCCCTTTGCCTTTTCCTTGCGTAGCTATTTCTTTCTCAGCTCGCTCTTTCTCATATTGAACTTCCAAGCGGTTGTATTCAGCGATGAAATCAATTCCCAGATTGTTGGTAAGAACACGTTGAAGCATGCTGAATCTTTTGTTGTTCAAAACTTTTTCAGCTTCAAGCTCATCAATCATTTTTCTGAGTCTATTGTTATCAGAACCTAAGCTTTCAACCATAACTTGCAAATAACCACGATCATCTTCGAGAAACTTCACTCTATTCTCCAAAATTTGTTTCTCGACTTCATTCTATTTAATCTGATCTCCAAGAGCTTTAATTCTCTTTTCAAATTCTTCGTTCTTTGATTCGTTAAACATATTTGCCAGAGACTCTGTCGAAATTCCTGTATCAAAACCTCGTGGTAGAAGAGGAATATTTCCAAAAGCATCATTGAATTCTCTTTCTCTTTCACGGTCAGAAGCTTGACTTTGAGGAGTTCTCGGAGTATTCTTTGGAGTAGTCTGCAATGGAGTTTTCTTTGGAGTTGACGTACTCGATTGAATAATCACTGGTGGTTCTTGAACTGAAGTAGTTGATTGCACTTGAATTGTTGCAGTTGGAGGTTCTTGAACTTGAGATTCATGTGGAGGTGTAACAACTTTCTTTCTCTGACTTCTATACTGTCTCTTAGGTAACTTTCTTCTTTTTCTTGCCGGAGAACCAGTAGCCTTTTTACCATCATCAGCTTTTGTCTTTACACGTTTTGATTTCTTCTTTGGCCTATCTTCATCAGATTCTTCGTCAGCAGATGGTACATATAAATCTTCACTAAGCTTTTTCAATTTTTCTTCCTCTTATTCTTTTTCAATCTGCTTCTGGCGAATGTCTGCAGAATCTTCAGATGATTCATCGTCTTTATCAGAGGTAGCAGAAATTACATCATCACGATCACCTCCAGCAGTATCAACATAAACTGTTTCAACATTCTCAGTCTCTACATGTACAGCTGTGCTCGCTTCTGGTTGTTGTTCAGCAATGACTAGTACCTCTTCAGGTTCGTCAATCAACATAGTTTCAACCTTCTTTGTAGCTCTTTTGCACTTCTTTTTCTCTGGTTCATCCTTGATATACCAATAGCTTCGTTTAGCCACAAAATCTTTCAACTGCTCCGCTTCAGCGCTTTCATCACCACTACCATCTTTCCTCCATTTACCATCTGGTGTCGATATGAAATCGGCTTTAACAATAGCACCAAACATCGGTTTAGCAGTTGGAGCAGACTCTTGTCGTTGATAAGTTTTTAACTTCTTCAAAGTATCTTTGTCCATATGATGTAAATAGAACATATCATTAGGATCCTTCAGTCCTTCACAATATCTTTGAACTTTTCGTCTATCAGCATCTGGACAAAGCGAGGATAGAGCAGAATTTTGTCTTTGCCCATATTCTTTGACATATGATCAAAAACAACGTGAGAATAATTGAAATTCTTGTTCAGGACCAACGCATTGGTCATGCATATCATATAATCTTGCATGTCGTCTAAACCAGTTCTTCGATGACTAAAAGCGTGTATCAATGCGTGCAAAAAGAACTTGTATGGTAGACCTAGACCACCCTTCTTGAACGATAATGCATTCACGTGACCACAATATCCCATTCTGTAGAAGCACCCTTTAACCATGAGCTCGTGAAAACCCTTGGGATCCGATGCGTTGTCGTTGAATTCCAATACTCTTTGAATGTTTGCTTCCATCACTGTGATCGCTTTATCTTCGTTTCCAACCCGAACAACAGATGTAATGACTTTGTTAGTTTCATTATACTCAGCAGAATTCCAGAAAAAATTCACATGAGGTCAGTATACAATATGCTTGTCTGTGATCGCCTTCGTAACCAGTATACGTCCCATATACTCCAAAACTTATGAAAACTGTGCAAGACTCGGATATAGCTTCTTATCCAATGAAATACACGTATTATGAAACTTCGAATACGGAAGCCGCACCACCTGTAACACATACAAAACAAACACTAAGAAAAATTTAACATTTTATCACACAAACTACAACTTCCCACAAACTGGGTTTTCAAATTATAACACACCCTAAATTCCATCTTCGCGCGAACTGGAAAATTATACTTAACAACTTTTGTAATTCAACAAATACCAACTTCGCGAGAACTGATTAACAACATTTTTATCACATTCAGTTGCAACTTCGCACGAAGTGGTGCAAATTTATTTTGAACATGTTCATGACAAGTTCGCACGAACTTGTCATCTTCCCCAACAAACATAAACATAACATGCAACACCATTTATGGTCCAATGTTTAAATTCTTGATTCGTTTAGTGATTATATGTGTTGATTAACATTTTTCATTAACCAATTTTAACATCTAAGCCCTAAATCTATCAGATTTGCACATATAAGACCAACATCACTGTTTATACATCAAATTCAAGGTTTTTGATCAAAGATTCTACCTCAGCCATTGAAATAGGTGTGCAAATCACCTAAGTCAAGTAGAAATTTGGGCAGAATAACAGTATTTTGATTGCAATTTAAATTTCACTCGAAATCGCCTTCAAGATCACACACACACAGATAATGACACAACTCCGTCCGAACTAGAGTATTTATACTCTTTATCCGGAACTTCGGACGAACTTGATTCAACAATTTATTCTCTTATATCAGCACTTCGGACGAACTTGTACAAGATAAATCATAAACCAATATATCAACTTCGTCCGAACTTGTCTTATTTTGTTTTTAATTTTCAAACTTTTTATGATTTTACAATTTTCACCCTGTATTTTAACATATTTACCAGTTTTGAAAATCCAATTAGTTGACCAAGTCCAAGTTAATGACCTTGGTTAACTGATTTGTCTACCGAGTCCAAGTTAATGACCTCGGTTTGACCCGTTATGAACAAACTGATGTTTTTTCAACTTTGTAAAGTTTCAAATTAATGAACTTTTACTCGTTTCGGCTCATTAATAATTTTATAGATTAGCTCCCAACCCGTTGTCATCAGGATTCCTAGTTCTTAGCACCTTTCCGAACTTCGAAGATCCGCTTTCCATCATTGGCTGTTGAAAACAAGATAGAAACAAAATCTTTTTTATTTTTAGAAACTAAAACACACTGAAAATCTTTTTGGGTTTATTTTGTAATGAAATGAAACTATGTACAAACATATTTACAGACATTTTTTGTGAATTTGTGTCTAAGGATCATATCAGTTGTTTGAGACATATCACCAGTACCGTTGACCTTTTAATGACTTTAAGATTTAAACACATTTACCTAGATTGTCGATATGTTTGTCCACTTAAACTTCGACACAGTTCTCCATTGTTCCAAGATGTTATATAGAATTAAGAAACTTGACTTAACTATGGTTCCTATCTCAGAATATACCCTCGTATCAAGATTCCCTAGATTTCAACTTACAGGTGAGTATAGCGTAATTGATATCTGTATCTTGGTTGTGCGAGGCCTTGAGAGCTCAGGTTAATACCACTGTGTCGACAGAGAGATGAAGGCTCGACTTTAAGGTGTTTGTTCCAATATGGAATCTTTTGACTGCAATTGATTAGATCTTACGATACTTTCAATTCGCTGCAGTTTAGGGGTTTTTAGCAAGAGCATTATAGAAGTTCTAGGCCATTGCTTACGCAAAATTAGAAAAACTTGTATAATACCCCAGATATCAATCATCTATAAAGACCTCGTATCTCAGAATCAGGCAATCTCTCAAACGAAATTTCGGAGTACTAAGTCCATATATCCGAGATATGTTAATCCACAAACTAAGCAGTTGTAAAATTTAGTTTTATCCCGGAAACAATCTACTGAACGTGTAAAGCCTATCGACACATCCATAGTAAGACTTGTTTGATCCTTTTAAACTTTACAAATCTTTAGCATACTGTAATAGTCCACTGATGTACTGTCATTTCCTTTTTGACACAAAAATTCTTTTTGTCTTTTTCATGTTTTTGTACATTTAGCTTTTTATATGTTTTTGTATTTTCTCGTTTCATTCCCCCCCCCCCCCTAAAATCAAAAACATATTTTTGAGTTCTAGTTTTAAAGAGATCTAATCCTAAAAAGTAACAAACCAATGAAGATCACGAGAACTCGTCGTCCGATCCATATTCAACTTCTGCATCCGCACCTGTCAAAAGATTATTTATACCGTTAAGCCTCATTAAGTATTTAAACTTTGTTAGACTAAATGGTTTGGTATAAAAATCAGCTTTTTGTTCATTGGTGTGGATTTTCTCAATTCGTACCAATCTTTTTTCGTAGCAATCACGAATAAAGTGATTTGAATCTCGATATGTTTAGTTCGAGAGTGATGAACTGGATTTTTCATTATGTCGATTGCTGCCTTATTGTCTACATATAATGGAGTGTCAAGAATTGCAATCCATAGTCTCTCATCTGCTGTTTGATCCACAAAAGTTGTGAACAATAGCTGGAAGCTGAGATATACTCAGCCTCACAGGTCGAGAGAGCGACTGTGGTTTGTTTCTTGCACTGCCAAGTTACAAGTCGTGTTCCGAAGAACTGGCAACCGGCAGTCGTAGACTTTGCGTTCAGTTTGTCAACACCGAAATCAGAGTCTGCATATCCCGTCAGATCGAAGTTGTCATTCTTTGGATACCACAAGCCGGTGCTCGGGCAACCCTTCAGATATTTGAAAATTCTCTTCACGATCTGCATATGAGATATTCTGGGACTAGACTAATATCGTGCACAAAGGCGGTAGGATACATGATATCCGTGCGCGATGTTGTCAGATACATCAATGATCCTATCATCGACTTATAGAGAGGCTCATCAACTTTGGTTCCAAGCTCATCAACGCAGATTCCATGGTTGAGTGACAGTGGTGTAGATAACGGCTTCGTGGTATCCATCTCAAAGTTTTTCAGAATATTATGAACGTACTTGGTTTGTAAATAAAGATACCATCCGGAAATTGATCAACCTGCAATCCCAGAAAGAATTTCATCTCGCCCATCGAGCTCATTTCGAACTTTTTCTTCATGATAGCTTCGAATTCTTTGCAAAGATCATCGTTCGTTGAACCAAATATGATGTCATCCATGTAGATTTGTACGATCAGCAAATGACTTCCAACTTCTCTCGCGAATAGTGTACTGTCCACTGTGCCTCTGATAAAACCATTTCCGACTAGGTGCTGAGATAACGTCTCGTACCAGGCTCTTCGGGCCTGATGCAACCCATACAAGGCTTTATCCAGGAGAAATGCTTTTTTCTTGTTCAGTGGATTGACAAACCCCGGTGGTTGGTCGACATACACTTGTTCCCTTAGTTTGCCATAGAGAAAAGCGGATTTAACATCTAGCTGGTACACTTTAAATCATTTCCATGACGCGAATGCCAGGAAAATGCGGATAGACTCTAATCTCGCAAGTGGTTCGTACACCTCCGTGTAATCAATACCTTCTTGTTGATGGAATCCCTTGACAACAAGTCGAGCTTTGTTTCATACAATTACTCCTCGATCGTCACTCTTGCACTTGAAGACCCATTTAGTATCAATCGCCTTTTGATTCGCCGGGAGGTCAACAAGCTTCCATACACCTAACTTCTCGAATTGTAATAACTCCTCTTGCTTCGCAATTACCCATTTTTCATCACCCAGTGCCTCAGAAACTGACTTTGGCTCAATTTGTGAAATAAAGCAGCGATAAGAGCAAAATTCTTGAATCAAAGCCACTTTTATGTAGAAACAACTAAGCGCTTTATTAATCTGGCTTCTTGTTCTGATTCCTGCTTGTAACTCACCAATATTATTATCAGATGGATTGTAAGAATAAGATCTCGGCATCACCTCATTAGAAACATCAATTATACTCTCTAGATTAGTAAGATTCAGATCTACCACCAATTCAACAGGAGAATTGCTAGAAGATGCTTCGTTTCTAGAACTTGGGCCAGCAGATTGATTTAACATGCTAGTTATCTGCTCAGATTCCTCACCAGAACTGGATTCTCCATCTTGATCAAAGTCGGAGCCTCATCAGAATCAGAATCATGTGTTGGTGAATGAATGGGTTCTTTAGGAATATTCACTGGTTCTGTAGTAGATGTCACTGGTTCATCTGGAACACTACTTTGACCTTCACCAGAAGAAGATGTACCAACAGGTGGTTGAGTAACCACTATCGGTCTAACAACTTGTTCTTGATTAGCTGACTGATGTAGATGTATAGAATAGAAACTTCTTCTGCAGTCGGCTCTTCTGGAAGATCGAAAGATTTCCATAAGCTGTCATAGTTGAACAACCAAGCATCTCCTGCCTTTTGTGTTGGCATTGTATATCTACGGCAGCCGACATGCTGTGCGAGAATCACTTGATTCATGCTAGGAAGATAAACTCGCCTGAGTGGACTTGTATAACTAACAAAAAACCCTTCTAATGATTTTGCACCAAAATTTTCCATCAGGATTAATGACTGTACAAGGAGATCCAAATGGTTCCAGATACTCCAAATTAGGTTTCCTTTGGTTTAGTAGTTCGAAACATGTCTTCTTGGTAGGTTTAACAGTTAGGACTATGTTCAACGTATAACAAGCTGATGGAACAGCTTCACTCTAGAAACTGACAGGAAGTTTAGAATCAGCAAGCATGGTCCTTGCTGTCCCAATGAGCGTTCGGTTCTTCCTCTCAGCTACCCCGTTTTGTTGTGGAGTATAAGGAGCGCTGAATTCATGTAGAATTCCTTTCTCGTTGCAAAATTCAGTCATGCGGTTATTCTTGAATTCTGTACCGTTGTCACTTCGAATTCTTCTAATTGGTAAGTGATACAGCTTCTCAAACTTTCGGAAAAGTATCATCAAATTCTGAAATGTTTCATCTTTTCTTTCTTGAAAGAATACCCATGAAAATCTCGAGTAGTCGTCTGTAACAACTAGACAATATAGATCTCCTGCAATGCTTTTGATATTTACCGGTCCAGAAAGATCCATATGCAATCGTTCTAGTGGAAGCTTTATGGAGTTCAGAAGCTTTTTCGGATGAGACTTTTTGATCCACTTTCCTTTCTTACAGCTTAAGCAATTGTCGTTCATGTGAAAGCTCTTCAGATTAACTCCTTCCACCAAATTGTTGTGAACCAGGAAATTCATCTTTCGCAAGTGAATGTGACCCATCTTTCTATGCCATAAGAGCGACTCTTTTTCTGTGGCCTTTGTGACAAATCATTGTGCCGACTTTGATGTAGTTGTGGCAATACCCATATCAAGCACGTACAAATCATTCTCTCGCGGGGCGCGCATAAGAATCCATTCTTCTAGAATCTTGAAACCCGGCTTCAATATCATGCATTCCTTGTCGTTAAAATGAGTAGTGAACTTCATGTCACAAATCTGGGAGATACTTAGAAGAATATTCTCCAATTCAGCATTGTAGTTGACCTTATCGAAAGATACCAAGCCATTAGATAATTTTCCTTCTCCAATGATTCTTCCACCTTGATTTCCACAAATCCAACGTAGCTTCCATTGATAGCTTTGATGTCATATAGTAAGGCTCGCATCCTCTTCATGTGCAGAGAAGCTCCACTGTCCATAACCCACTTTGATAAGATAGACCTTGGAAGCCCCTGCACATGTAAAAGTGATTACTTAAAAAGGGAAACCCAAGCCTTGTCGGTCTTGGGTGGATTTAGGATATCAAAAGTTGGAATTTTCACATCTTTCTTCGGAACCCACTAATCAGTCTTTGTTTGATTGTAATCTTTGGTTTTGACTGATCCAGTTGGTTTAAACCGTTTCAGATGATGATGAACTCTTTTTCGGAATCCAGGATTGAGATTTCATTCTTGCCTTTTTCACATAAAACTTTGAATCTTTGTATTCATTGGATTTCGAAGATTCTCCTTTCTCAAAGTTAGAAAACTTTTCAATTTTAGGTTTCTCTTCAGATTTAGATTCATTGTTTCTTTTCAAGATCTTTGTTGGAACAATCTCTGGCTTTTTTGATTTTTCATCATTTGAAATTGTTTTTCTTCAATGATCGGACTTTGATTTCGGACATTTCCTTGCAATGTGACCTACTTCATTGCATTTGAAACATGTCCGTGTGTCAACAGATTTTTCACTAGTAGATTTTAATCCACTTGTGGATTCAGTCTGTTCACGAAGCTCTTTTTCCTTTTTAAACTCATCATTCAATTGCTTTCCAACCGAATCAGTGTCAGTTCCAAATACGAACTTCATGTTTTTCTTTTTATATTCGTGTTGTGGTGACTTTTTCTTCTCATTTTCTTTGGTTTCAAAACCCAATCCCCCTCTCTGGCTTTCAGGAAAGTCCTCACCTTTTCTTCGGTAATTGTTGAACACTTTCTTGGATTTTGAATAATATTTCTTCTCATTTTTATCCAGATCTTCTGATGTAACTTCAACAAGTTTGAACAGTTTGTCAATGTGATCTTCTTTCACATTTTGAATCAGAAAACTTTCATCAAAGTATAGTCTATCAGAATCCTTAACCTTGTATAGTACAATGTTTGGATCATCACTTAGACTATTCTCCGAAAGATTACCTTCTTCATTTTTAGATTGTGAACTTTCTGAACTATTCAAACTTGAATCAGCGCTTTCAAAGCTGCCATCATCAGAATCACTTTCCAACACCATCTCGATCACGTTATTAATGAGTGCTTTACTTTCATCGTTAGATTTTGTGTAGATTACATCAATGTTATCAGGCAGCTCTTTTTTCATTTCAGTTTTAAGTTTTAAAATGAGCGCCTTCTCCATTCCTTCTACTTTCTTTCGACAATAGCTTTCACACAATGGAGGTGGAACATTTCCATAATCTGCACTTTTCTTACCTTTTATCTTTTTATCATCTTCTTCCGATGCAACTGTTGGAAGAATATGATCGATGACGTAAGCATTCATTGTATAACTGAGCAACAACTGATTTACTCTTTCAGTTTCAATTTTTATTTTTGCAGTTCATGTTTGAGCTCAGCAATGGTGTTAATGTAAATGTTAATAGAACCTTGTTTATCCAACAATGTTGCTTTTAACAATCTGATCGTTTTATCTTGTTCCAAATTGCTTGCTCAACCATGCTGTAAGTGCCTTTCATTTTAACTACGCTTCTTTCATTGTTTGATAATCAAATCTAAAATGTTCATTATGCGTGTTTAGATCACTTATGATTAATGTCTTTTCAGCACATTGTTCACATGGTTTAGTACATTTTGTGCAAGGTTTTTCAATCTCCACAACTTGCACTCTGATCACCTCTTTCTCAATTACCTTTACCTCAACCTCAGAACCTACCTCTCTCAGATTCGCTATCTGCGATCTTGGTAAGATTCTTCTCATTCATGTCTTGTGTCACATCGCTAATCTCCTCAACCTCAGCTTTCTTTGCTTCCACTGGTTGCTCCTGATATTTAGAATCAAAGCAATCTGCAAAATGAGATTGTAAGTTAGCTGGAATAATGCGCCTCATGCTTTCATGGTAGATCATTTCTTCTTCAGATCTCTGCATGTATTCCCCTATGATTGCTTCCTCCAGAGCTACTTTAGCAATCCCTGATTCTGGCTCTTCCACAATCTCAGCCATCAAAGCTACACTTGCATTTCTGGAAATGTACTTGTTCCAGTCGAATCCTTCATCTTCCTGAGTAACTACTAGAGCTTTTTCCTTTGAGTTTGACGAACCATCCTCAATTTGTACATTTCTTGTTTGTGGAGGAGGTGGTTTGTAATGAATAGCCCTTTTATAGTAGTCGTTGTTATTTCCGAACGGATTCTGATTGCCGCTTGTCACACCCCAACCGATGGCGGAATCATCGGGGCGCGGCACTAAGCGAACCAGATTGTATCACGAGAAATTCCATAACATTATTTCGACGACTATATTTTAAACGTCAAAATCGCATACTTTCAACATACAATCCTCAAATAACATTACAGAATAGCAAAATTCTCATAACACAATTTCTAGTTTAAAAATCTCTAGATTTATTACAAGTGTTTCTAAAGCAAAAACCTAAACTACGCGTCCAAAGTATAATCCTCAACCTGCCACATATGTTAAAATAAAACGTCAATACAATTAAGTAAATGTGAGCATACGAGTTTGGCATACAACATAGATATAAAAGCGTTTAGCATACACCGCATGACATACGTAAGAGATGTGAATTATGTAACTACTTAGATTCATGCAAACCAACAAACCGCGATTGATCGAGGCATGCAAACAAATGTCCACATCCTAAAGAGAAAAAAATAAATGCGAAATAAAAATGCGAGCCTTTACAACCCGGGGCCTCCGGGTGGCGGGTCAACCTCTAGTATACTATCATGTTAAGGGTGGCGTACAAGCAACCAAGCAATACATACAATTCAGCAGATTTCACGTATAATCATGTAACAGCGGGTTGCGAATAAGCGTTTGAGAGTTGTGTGATGTGATTTTGATATACGAACATATGTGACACCCAAAAGTGCGTTTAAGCGTAAAAGGGGTTCAAGTATACTCACTATTGGTGCGTTTTAGGAGAGCTGGGGATCTGAGGAGAGTTGCGGAGTGTGCCAGATCAGCCTTTAAGCAAACAAAAATGCATCAGTCTTCTGAATTGCTGAAACGGTTAAGTTTGGATTGGGCAGAGGACAAGTTCGGGCGAACTTGTGAAACCTGTTTGAGATTTTGAGACAAGTTCGGTCGAACTTGTGAAGTTTCTTAAGGAACTTGACAAGTTCGGGCGAACTTGTGTGCGTTGTTAACAGAAGAAGCGAGTTCGGTCAAACTTGTGAAGTTTCCTAAGAAACTTGACAAGTTTGGGCGAACTTGTTGGGTTTTGTGAAGATGTTGACACAAGTTCGGTCGAACTTGACCCATATGGTGCAAGTTCGAGCGAACTTGGTTCTTGAGCTCCACAAAATCAGTTAGATCTCGAGCGAACTTGGTCGTTTTGGCATCCAAACGTGCGTTTTTTGCGTCGTTTGCTGAGGAAATCGAGTGTCCATCCCTACAACCTTAAGCCACTGAGTAAAACTTAGGCTGGAGAGGTCTTTTGGAGCGAACTTAGCCATTTTACAAAAACTCGGGCTAATCCGGGCGAACTTGAAGGTTCGTACGGGTTAGTCCAGCTTGTGTAAAGTGACATTTTCATCCTTGTATTTCCGGATCTGAGATCTAGCTCGACAACGCCTTGTTCCACTTCAAAGTGAACAAAACATACGTCGTTTAGTCCGAATATTGTGTAAAAATCGATGTTTTAAAGGTTTTACTCAGATCTAAGAGTAGATCTGAGTGAAAAACAGAAGTTTTATAGAAAAAGATGAAGATTTTCATAAACAGAAGAGATTTGATGAAAACGAAGGCAAAGCCTTGTGCAAAATCGTTGTAAATCGTTGTTTGAACATCATAGTAGTTAAAATTGGGTTGAATCTTACTTAGAAAACAAAGGGTTTCGGGTTTTGAGGGCTCTGGGCGAACTTACAGCAAGTTCAAATGGGAGAATGGAGCTGAGTATTTATAGGTGAAGGCAAAATGTGAGCTGATGGGAGTCAAGTTCGGCCGAACTTGTACATATTTGTACAAGTTCGAGCGGACTTGTAAGATATTCAGGAGATTCCAGTCAAGTTCGGCCGAACTTGCTGATTCTGTGAGGAATCAAGGCAAGTTTAAGCGAACTTTGTGGGAAATGGAGGGTTTCATGTTTGGCCAGTCAAGTTCGGCCGAACTTGGTAACACCAAGTTCGAGCGAACTTGACCCAAATGTTGGGTTTTCTTCGTTTTTCGCTCATTTATCGATTGTCCAGCGATGCAATCGAGTTATAAAGTCACGTTAAGTGATCAAGCGATGCGTTAAGCGTCGTATTAGCAATTCAACGCGTGAGAGCAAGTTGCGTGAGTTTGTGAGTGATTAAATCATAATAAATAACATAAAACCACGTAATTAACTGCGTTCGCAATGCGATGAGGTAAGCGATGCGATGGCACAAGTGTTTATTAAACAATAACACACTCGGCTCATATAATAGCATATTTAGTTGTGATTGCGATTAGATTAGTGATGCGTTTAATAAGCGATTAGATGCGATATAACTGTAATTCAACATAATTTAATTAACATAACTTTCTTATAATTCGAATCTCGGGATTACAAAGGTAGATACAACGACAACAAAAGAAAAAGATAACAATGAAATTTCGAGTTGTTACACCGCTTGCTTCTCTCTTTGTGCATTCACACTTGAAATGCCCTTTTTCTCTACACTTGAAGCACGTCACCTTGGATTTATCAAATCCTAATTTGTTGCTAGAATCCCCAATATCTCTTCCAGTGAGCGCAACAATCTCGTAGCTCTTCGAATTATCGACGCCAAACACCACTTTATATCCATCAACTCTAACTCTTCATCATCGATTTGATCATAGTCTTCGGCCGTCATCTCTGGGTTTCCAATTCTACCCGCAATCAAACTCTCATACGACTCTAGAACAGTCACTAGTAAAGCCAAGTGTTGTTTGGCAGTCTGTTCAGAGAACACATTCTTTAAGTTGACCGCAATGTTGCACTGTAACACATTTGGATCGGAACTTGATTGATTTGACTGATTGGCTTGACTTTGAAATGGAGAATTTGAGTTTGAGCTTGAGCTTGAATGGGATGTATTCGGAGTATTATTTTGAAATGATTGAGCATTTGGTTTAATTTGAAAAGAGTTTCCAGAAGAATTAGTGTTTGCACTGAATGCATTTTGTATTTTAGGACTTGGAGTTTCAAGAATTCCATTCTTGTAGTACAACTCGACATCCTGCACAACTTGTGCACTCTTTGATCTAGCAATTTTCTGCAACTCCATCTCGTGTCCCTCAAGTTTCTCTATAAATTCCGATAAACTGTAGTTGTTGTAGTTACTCCCGTTCTTTAGCACCATCAAATAAGTAGACCACTCCCTCTCTGGTAGTGCGTCTGCTAACTTATCTATCTACTCTTCATTTGTCTTGTGAATCTCATGTCTTCTCAGTTGAACAACCAGATGACAGTAGCGTTCTATCAGTTGCTTCATCGACTCTCCTTTCATTATATTGAAGATGTCAAACTCCTTTTTGAGTAGAGCCTTTTTGCCTTTTCTCATTTCCGTGCTACCATGATACTTTGCTCGTAACGCATTCCACAAAGTTTGTGAATAGTTATCATGCTGTAGTAGCATCAGAATATCCTCTTTAATCGATTGCAACAAAAAGCTCATCATCTTCTTTTCGTACATATACAAATCTTTTTCTGCAGGAGAAAACTTCGACATAGGAATCTCCAAGCCATGCTTGTTTACTGGCCATTTGTACTTAGTTCCTATCGCAAGCCACCAATGGAAATGATTCGCTTGTACCCAGTTTTCAAACTTCTCTTTACATCTTTCATACTTATCAAGACTCAGCAACTTGGGCGGCTTTAGGGAAATACCCATCTCGTTTTCTAAGTTGATTTGAGCAACTGCATTTGCTGCTTGAATAGTCGTGGTAGCGAACCCATTGAAAAACTCTGGTTCCATCTCGACACGCTGAAAATTTAACCTGAAACACGCTTGAAAAACTTGAAAATTTAATCAGTCAAAGACAACTTCGTGCGAACTTGGTAGTATCCTAGTTCGTACAAACTTGTGAACAATTTTTCTTCAAAACTTTGAGCTACTTCGTGCGAAGTACCTCAAAAACAAATTCAGAGTTAACATTTTTTCAACTTCGTGCGAAGTGATGTAAAAACAGTTTTAACACCTTTATTACAACTTTGTGCGAAGTGCGACAAGATCAATTTTAACACTTTTGATACAACTTCGTGCGAAGTTGTTCAAACTACTTCGGACAAAGTGTCCCCCAAATCTTGGTTTTTTGCAATTTTCGACATGAATTCGGTTAATTTTAGATCTGAAAGTCTCAAGGGTTTATCATTAGGTGATTTAACATGACATATTCAAAATTTAGCCCATTTTGACCATGGATTAATTAAAAAGGTGAAAAATAAGAAGAAATTGGTAGAAATAGAATATATCTCGTGTAGATATCAACAAATCAGGCATCCATAACTCTGATAAGACTTGTAGGATCGCGTTCCTTCGATAGCAAAGGTACCTAACTTGTATCTAGTCCATATATGCGGAAACTATATGAATTAGTGACATTTTACACAAGATATACGTTTAAAGTCAGTTTATTGATCAATTCAAAGTTACATTCAAGATCCTAAACCGACAGAGCTTCGCCGTCACTTCTGTAAAAACTATTACAAATGAGAAACCAAGACAGCTATTTATAGAGAAACAAGTTCGCACCAAAAGGTATTGGACCAAGTTCATACGAAGTGTTACTTCGTGCGAACTTGTCCTCTACATTACAAGTTCGTGCGAACTTGCCCTTTACACACAAAAATAACTTCAATTACTAACATTTTAATCCTATTCATACAGACTCGATCTAAGACTTAGACAATAGACCTCGTGTACCAACAAACAAGCGATTATTAGAGAGGAGTATTGGATCAAGAACGAAAGCTGAAGATTCAACACGCGTTAGTCTTTATTTTTCGGTCGTTTTTCGTTTAAAATCGTTTGATCATGATACTTGCTACTGTTAATTTGAGTTTTGTTGAATCTGATACAATGTTTAGAGGCTGATTCACTAAAGCCGCTTAGATTTGGATGATCTATTGATGCGTGTTTGATTTTTTTATTTTTTATTTTTTACTATTTGACTTTCACAACGTTTTGGAGTAAATTGGTTATGAATTGTTGCTGAAATTGCTTGTGTATACTCCGGTTTGCTAAGATTATTGATGTGTTTGAAGAGTTTGATGCTTTTGATAGAAATAAATCACCACTAGTTATCTTAAACTCAGTTTTATGCTGTTTATTCGCGATTCTTAATCTAATTGTTTGAAATTGGATGCAATTCATGTCACAAATCAATTAGAAATCAGATAGACATTAGTGTGCAACCATCTTCTTTGATTTGAAAGATAATTAGAAGTTGCTCGGTAATTCTATAGTCTTAAGCACCTGATAACTTGGGGTTCTCTACTTATTCGAGTGTCAATCATTCCTAGGGTTTTGGTGTATCATCTTGTAGCTTGTTTCACATCTAGAGGGTTGGTTAAGGGTAATCTTCTCTAGTCCAAAATTTGTGGGATTTGGGACCTTTAGTTAAGCTTATTTCCTCATAGCACTCCATTGCATGTTTTGGTTGTTCTCCATTGCTCGGGTTTTAGGCTCTTGAGATTGTGGATCACCTTCCTTGTTACCTAATTGCTATAGGATTTGTTATCTTTCACAAGGGAGTAATCAGTTGGAAACCAAAACTTAAGTCATTTGTCAAACAGATTTCTTCACGTGTCATTAGTGATTCCTACCTAAGTGGTTTGTTCATCTCACCTGGTTGAGTTCATAGATCTTAGTTGCTTTCGTGTTCGTTAGAGCTAGAATTGCGGTTAGGATTAATTATTAGAGGTGCTATCTTAGAGTGCACGGTTCAATACTCAGTATTTGTAGTCATACTACTTTCACATCAGATTCACTTGCCGTTGTGTGTAGCTAGTAAGTCCAACTTTTAAAACTTGATCTTTTTAGTCATACTGTTTTGCATGTGGAGAGAGAAAATCAAAAAATAAGTTTTCCAAAAATGCCCATACACTCTTCTTTTTCCTATATTTTCATCTTAGTCATTGATTTAAAAAATATAGGTTAATTTCTTTTTATCTTACTTAAACAAAATAAACTTTTTATTTTATCCTACTCCAATGACAATGCATTATCTTATTTGGAATGTTTTCAAGTATAATATTATTCTATAAATAAAGGCAATACTATACAGTGTTAAGTAGCAAAATTGCCTATAGATTAAAACAATACTATACAGTGCTAGGTAGCAAGATTACCCTATAAATCTATTATTATAAACAAATATGATATACAATATGTAATCAGCAAAATTGGTTGTTTTTATTATATGAAAAGAAACAATATTGATTGTTTTTATTATATGAAAAGAAACATTGTATGCTATATAACAAGTATAATCATCTGGGACCATACTACTTGCACAATCGACCGAAAAACTGACATGAACCTATTATAAATAAAAATGATATACAATATGTAACTAGCAAACTTGGTTGTTTTTATTATATGAAAAGAACCATTGTTTGCTATATAAGAAGAATCAGTTTGTCAACCATTTGGGACCATTCTACTTGCACAATCGACCCAAATTTGCCTTTCATATAAATTGCCAAAATTCTTAGAATTGAAATGATTAAAATTTTGTGCATCTTTCATCCTTAATTCAACTAACAATCATGCATGAGAGTTAAGCATAATGACAATGAATAATAAATGGATTAATAAATAAGAACTTTTCAATGATCAAGGCATAGAATTATTGAATCTACAACTTATTAATTTCTAATCATATTTCACCCCTTTGCACCAAATATCTAATAGAAAAAACTTCTTTGATACGTCGATTTTTCCCGACATCTTGACATCGGAACAGCCTGTCCCGATGACAAGGCGCCGAGAAGAGTTTTGTTGCCATAGATGCGACATTGTAGGCCAGAAATGTCATCGGGAAAGAGTCGTCAGATAGGAGACCCTTTAGCGACAACATGTCGTCTTTAAAAAACTTCTCTGGGCGTTTTCAGGCGTTATTCGCCACCTTTTTCGTTTTGGTGTGTTTGAAATCACGCTGGAACAACTTAAGCCCACCAATCACATGTAACCTTCTTTTGGTTAGTTTTTTTATTTTAGTTAATTATTTACACCCTTTTAACATAATGTACACATCCCCACTACACACATATTTTAGAAAAACGCTCATTAATGCCTCTTGCTGACTGTACTGCCATATGGCGAAAAACGCCCAAAGGTGGAAGTATAACCACTACGCATGGTCTAAGTAGGTGAATCTTTCACAATTCCAATTCATTCTTTTACCAACCAGGTGAATCTTTCCCAATTCTAATTCATTCTCTTACCAACCAAACACATATTTGAAAGAAATATTTTCCAGTTCCAATTCTAATGCTCTAGAATTTCATGAACCAAATGGACCCTAACTATTTTGTCTTATTTATTTTTCAAATAATTATTCCTAGCTAATAAGCTTTTTATACTAACTTTGACTACATAATTTGTATCCACCCAAAGCATAATACCAGAGGACAAAAAAAGAACTCTAACATGATAATCAAAGATTGAGAAGTTAAGTAACCTAATAATTTTACTAAGTATTTTCTCCTACTTAAACTTGGATTCCATGATGATAAGTTCGTTTAATCGTCTGTATGTAAAAGCCGAGCTAGTGTAAGGTGGGTTGTGGGAAGCCTGCAAGGAGGTCGAATGAAGGTTGTTAAACACCGAATATCTACATTTGAGGAGATTGTATGAAAGGCTATGGATGGATTTTGACGATTTTGCTTTGCAAGGGAACCGGGGAGGGAAAAGAAAGGTTCTGGATAACTGAACGGGAGAAGAACTGATATCTACAGTAAATCTCATATTTACCAAACTCTTAAAATCAATTACATATTTCCCCTTTCTAAACCATGTGTATGACATATTTCCCCTTCCTACACTATATATATAGGATTCGGTTCTCTCTATCCCAGTTGCGAGAACCATGAGAACCCCTCTCATCCAATAGCATATTTACACATCAATCATACATCAAATTAAATCAAATGGGTATTTTAGTCTTTTACTTCTCATGTCACATCTTTTCTCTCCCTTCTATTTAAAAGACAACATGTCACATTTTTTATCTCTCTTCTATTTAAAAGTCAAGAGAAAATTACTTTTTGAGTCCCTGTGTTTTAGTGGTTTTAACCACTTGAGTCCAAAATCAAAATGTTTAACGCCCTGAGTCCCTACAATCACTTTTCTTAACCATTTGAGTTCAATTTTCTAACTCCATTACCAAGTCTGTTAGTTACAAGAGCAATTTAGTCATTTACACACAAAGTAAAACTTTTATATGCATAAAAGTATAATGAAGAAGTCTTTAATGCATAAGATTTTAATATTTATATATAAAACTAATTATACACACATTTCACAAACTTATGACTGCTCTCTCTCTCTCTATAGACATCCTACACCACTATCACCACCACCACCGCAACAACCACACCAACCCCACCACCGCATCAACCACATCACCGTAACACCATTATCACCACCGTACCTCTATCACCACACCGCACCAACCCACATGCACCGCGGCTGTGAGATCTGGAACGAGAGACGAAGACGAAGATCAGAGAAGAAAGTGGAACGAAGTAAGATCTGGAACGAGATCTGGATCCAGAACGTTGTCGGAGGAATCTTCGGGTGGTGTGTCCCAGCGGCTACGACGGCATCTCCGGCTATTGGTGTCGGTGTTAGAGGGATCTGAAAAGAAGAATTTCATGTTTTCAAGGCAAGTTCTTTAGCTTAAACTCTATTTTTTTTCTCAATGTTATTATCTCTTTTCTTTTAATCCCCCTGCTTCAGAATTAAATTATTAAAATTAGAATCTTCATCTATAAACTGTAAGTTAGGATGCATAGTTTATTTGCTATTCTTTCCTATACTTCCACAATTTGGCATATTCGTTTGTTAAATTATAGTCTTAGTAATCATGCTTATGTTTAATCTTTGAAACTTGTGTGAATAGACTCTAACCATGGATCACTTTTGATCAATTTTGCATAGGCTTATGAGTTATGGATTATAGTTATTATACAATAAGTGGTTTTTCAGTGACTTCAGTTCTTAATTGTAGAATTTGTGAACTGATTGGAGCAAAATGTCAAAATCATTTTGGGGAAAAGATCCATTTGATGACCCTTTCTTCACTGAGCCATTTCCAAGCAGTTTCGGGTCCAGATGGTGGTGGATCTACAGTGGGGATAATGGTGCGGTGGTGAGCCTGCAGTGGTGATGGCGATGATGGTGGTGGTGGTCTGGTTGAGAGAGATGACAGAGAGAGATATATGAGGAAGAGAGAGAGATAGAGAGATTAATCACTGGGTGTGTGTGATAATATATATTAATTATAATAATAACATTGATGATATAATAGGGGTAATTTGGTCATTTGACAATAGTTATCAGAATATTTCTAACATAGTTAGAAAATTAGACTCAAATGGTTAAGAAAAGTGGTTGTAGGGACTCAGGGCATTAAACATTTTGATTTTGGACTCAAGTGGTTAAAACCATTAAAACACAGGTACTAAAAAAGTAATTTTCCTCATATGTCACATCTTTTCTCTCCCTTCTATTTAAAATTCAACGTGGGACATCTATTGAGTAGTGATTTTTGGGTGAGTTCGTTTAGTAAAATCCTCAAATTTCGTAAACCCGAAATAGGGTCGGGGGCGTAAAAAGATATTTGGCATAAAAAAAATTTGTAAAAAAAATTGTAAAAAAGTTTTTGTAAAAATAATTTTTTTTTGTTTGGCGTAAAATATTTTTGTTTTTGTAAAACAGTTTAAACCCGTAAAAAATTGTTTTTTCTGTAAAAAACTTTGTTTTAAAGTTTAAAACCACGCGTAAAAAAAGTTTTTTTATACTAGCGCCTAAAAAAAGTTTAAACCTGCGCGTAAAAAAGTTTAAAATCGGCGCGTAAAAAAAGTTTAAAACCACGCGAAAAAAACTTTTGTACTGACGCGTAAAAAAATTTAAAACCACGCGTAAAAAATGTAGTGTAAAATAAGTTCTAAACTGCGCATAAAAAATGTTGAAAACCGTGCGTAAAAAAGTTTAAAACCGGCGCGTAAAAAAAGTTTAAAACCGATACGTAAAAAAAGTTTAAAAACAACGCGTAAAAAAGGTTAAAACCGCGCGAATAAAAAAACTTTTATACCGACGCGTAAAATTACTTTGAAACCGCGCGTAAAAAAAGTTTTACACTGGCGCGTAAAAAAACTTTTATACAAAAAACTTTAAAACCGCGCGTAAAAAAAGTTTAAAACCGTGCATAAAAAAAGTTTAAAACCGGCGCGTAAAAAAGTTTAAAACCGCGCGTAAAAAAGTTTAAAATCGGGGCGTAAAAAAAGTTTAAAAACCACGCGAAAAAACTTTTATAACGACGCGTAAAACACTTTGAAACCACATGTAAAAAAAGTTTTACACCTGCGCGCAAAAAAAGTTTTAAAGCCACGCGTAAAAAAACTGTAAAACCACGCGTAAAAAATGTTTTTACACCGGCCACGTAAAAAAACTTTAAAACCACGCGTAAATTTGCTTTACTGTAAATAACATTAATTAAATTATATTAATTTTTTTATTAATTAAATTTTACTGTAAAAATTAAATCAATTTTTTTATGAGTAAAAAAAATTCTGTAAATCAAATTAATTAAATTATATTAATTTTCTGGTTTATTAAATTTCATTTAAAAAGTTAAATCAAATTTTTTTAAAGAATTAATGTAAAAATTTTAATCAAATTATATTAAATTAATCACACTAAATAAATCATATTAATAACACTAATCATTAATATTAATGACACCAATCATTAATGGATAAAGTAAAAGACGTAATTGTCCTTTTCTCACTAAAAAACAAAATCTTATTAATTAAAACACAATTATTATTTTACTTTATTATCTTTTAATTGCATCCATACAAACAGCTTTGACCAATGGTTAATATTGTTTTCTACGGTTCCCATAACTCAAGATGATTTTCATTTTACCCATCCCCTATATATATATATATATATCCATTTCATCAAAATTACTCATGTAGTTACCATTTTACCTCTAATGAACATAAATCTCTATTTATATATTTTCCTCTTTTACTGTTAAATGGTTTTATTTTTCTTAGTACTTTTATATTGGAATTCATATATACTTATATGATAATAAAATATAGAAATCTGTATCTTCTAAAACAAGTTCCGAAGTCCAAACCAAAATTAAGTTTTGTTAATACACCACTACCATCGGTCCATCACCTTGATGAAACTAGCTAACCCCTGTTTAAACCCCACCGGAAACCCTCACTCTCGGCCACCTCCACCATCACACCAACACACACTCTTAACCACCACACACATATTCAGTAATGTTTTATAATCCAATAAAATTACGGTTTCTTGTTCCTCAGATTATCTCCAAATCAATCATTTTTCCGGCGACCAAATCCACCCTACTAGACATCAAACTCTCCAACTCCGACCTCCCTATTTGCCTATTTCCCCTCCGTGAAGTTCTCTCCGACGTCCTCACTCAATTCCCCCTCTCTTCGGCCGTTTCGCAAACAACTAAAACGGCTACGTCGACATCATATCCTACCATCTTGGCGTTAATTATTCATGCCGATGCAATGAACGTCACTGTGAACGACATTGTTTCGCCGATTCACATTCTCGATTTCATCAAAGTGTTTCCTATTTGACGGAATGGCTTACCACAGTGATTTTACCCACAGTTGGCGGTTCAGGTGACTAGGTTTAGCGATGATGCGTGTATCGTATTTTTCGTTATTCACGTTGTGGTTGACAGAATTTTATCACAAGATATGTTTATTGAGGAGTGGAATTCATCAAGACACAATTTTGTTTACAAAAAGGGTAACAAGATAATATCAAAGGAAAAGGCGAAATATGTAATTGATTTTGAAGGTTTGGTAAATATGTAATTAATGGTTTTAGAAAGAGGATATATGTAAAAGTTCTTCTTTTTAGCAGTTAAGGGTTTATTTGTATTCATTTATATTTATTTGGCTAAATTGCACTTTACGTCTTTTATGTTTAAACGTTTTTTTAGACGGTGTTCTTTAACTACCAAAATTACATAGATGTCCTTTAATTTAACACATATCATCAGGCGGTGACCTTGCCTTCTAACCCAGATAGATTTTTTGGTTAAATTCTCCCACGTGCGAAACACGTGAGGGTATTATTGTCAATTCATTTATAATTTAAAGACTAAATTGCACTTTATACCCTTTATGTTTCAAGAGGTGTTATTTAACTACTAAAATTACACTGGTTGTCCTTTAAGTTACAAATATCATCGGGCAGTGTCCTTTAACTACCAAAATTTCACATTTCAGTTAAACATCATTACAAAAGTTGGAACACAAAACCCATGACTAGGGATGGCAATGAGGCGGGTTTGGGACAGAGTTGAGGTCAACAATTAATCGGCATGGGATCGTGTTTAAGATTAGTTTTTTTCTTTGGCAGGTTAAGGATGAGTTTGGGATTTGGTGATATACCCGTTTACCTGACCTCATTAGCCGATAAAGTGTACCTGTTTATCTAGTTGTATACCCGATATAAAATCTTTTATTTTTTAATTATGTATATGTATGATATATATCGGAGAAGGAACCGTTAGGAACCACCCTTTATTGCGAGAACCGCGAGAACCAATGTGAACACAGCCAAAAATACCTAAAAATCTATAAAACATACGATTTTTTAATATTTTTTATAAAAAAAATCGTTGGTTTTCGTCATAAAAAAATATAATTTTTAAAACCCCAAGTGCGTAAAAAACCTAACCCTCACAAAGATAACCTTACCAAACTCACAATTAAAAACCGAACCTACTGGGATCAAGAACCGAGCATACGCGATAAGTATCAGCACGAAAATCGAGAAAAACGCATGCTTGTACGAAAAAAGCAGCGGAAGACGCGTGTCATGAGGTGGTGACACGTGGCAGACTTACTTGGACACGTGGCAGCCTAAGCCAGACTGACCTCCCTGGCGCCACGCGGGAGATACCCCGTCTCCTCCCGCGACGCGCGTGAGAGGTCCACCTGTTCTATATAAAGGCCGGGTCTGGGACAATTTCATTCGCACACTTTCGACTTCTGAAATCAATCTATGATATCTCGTAACCTTGTTTCTTTGTATTCTCGTGTATTAAACCCTAATCGCTGAAACGATACCTTATCCGATTGATCCAAAACTAACTAACGGATGCCAAAGTGCTGCCTGAATAAGGCTACGTTGAGGTTTTGATCTCGTTATTATCATTAAAGTTTGATCCGGTTTTTACACGAATAACTAGATGAATTAGTGATTAGAAGGCTTAGAACCAAGAGGCCTGTTAAAATCGGAACAACAGACTTACAAGAAGCTTAAGGCTCGAGAACTACAAGACAGCAAGGTGAGTCTCTCTGAACCGTTTCTAAAACAGGATATGATGTTCTGTCTGATTGGTAATAATTATAGAATCGACTATGTATAGCATCTGTGATATGTGGCAATGATTGATAGGATGATTGAGGGTTGATTGTATGTATGTGATTTAGCCAGTAGAGTTTGTATACATAGACCAGTTATTTGAACATTTTGCGCTTACTCTGTTGTTATCTGTTTGCCATGATTATATCTGATTGATGTTATAGTCGATCAATGTATGTTTTGAATAAAATCATTTATGTTCATGAACCCACGAGTTTATGCTGAGTCCCAAATATTTTCGGGCACACATCCTAGGTGCCATGCGATTGCAGGAATTGCAGACATTGAGAATAGCATATAAAGAGATAGAGGTCTAGAGGACTGCTGAAGATTTAGATCTCTAGTATAGTTAAACTGGTGTAATATTATTATGTAATATGATAGATGCATAATACTCTTTAAATAAAGTTTGAAACTTCCATATGCTCTGGTTACTATGTGTTCTATATATCCGACGCGTAACACTCGCAGAGCTTATCATGGGATGCAGGTGTTACATACACACACATATATGTATATATATATATATAGATATATATGTATATACATTAGTGATGTATTATGCAAAATAATACGGTTTTCTATCCATTTTGCATCCAAGTTCTCAAGTCCTACGACATCCCGTTTACTCGTTCGTGTTCCCTTAAACTCTATTCCGAATCCTACTTCAAATTTTAATGCAAATATTGTTACATTGAGGTTAAAAAACCTAGGTTTTGTTCACTCAAATAACGAGAGGAGCAATCAACATTTTAAACATTATCGAATATATCAAACAATCCTATGTTTTCGTAGAAACCTAATATAATAATTCTTAAGTGGTCGCAATACTTAAGGTATGAACTTTATGTATTAGTACATGTATTATAAAATTGTCATGTAATTGTTGGTTGGATATGTATGTTTTCAAGTTATGCCTAATATCATCTCTCAATGAAACCATGTATTAAACATCACGGCGCAATGCGTGGGAAGCATCTCCTCATTTATTCTTTAATTTATAAACGAATTGACAATAATATCCTTACGAAATTTGCACGTGAGGATATTAACCAGAAAACTAACCGGGTTAGAAGGCAAGGAGACCGTCTAATAACATATGTTAACTTTAAGGACATCGAGTATAATTTTGATAGTTAAAGGACACCACATTTAAACGGGAAGCACATATATTGCTATTTAGCCTATTTACTTTTTATATGAACTTTTATGTCTCCCACATTTAAATCACGCTTGGGTGATGTCATATTTCTATAAAGGAATGTTTTATGCAATAGTAATAATTTTTTTCAAAGTTTCATTATGTCTCCCACATTTAAATCAGGCTTGGGTGATGTCATATTTCTATAAAGGAATCTTTTACGCAATAGTAATCATATTTATTTTTTTTTTCAAAGTTTTATTATGTCTCCCGTAATTAAATCAGGCTTGGGTGATGCCATATTTCTATAAAGGAATGTTTTACGCAATAGTAGTCATATTTTTTCTCGAAGTTTCATTATGTCTCCCACCTTTAAATCAGGCTTGGTGATGTCGTATTTCTATAAAGTAATGTTTTACACAACAGTAATCATATTTTTTCTAAGTTTCATTAAAGTTGCTAAAAAAGCTCATACTACAAAAACCCCCAAGTGTCGTTATTGTTCTATTGATATGAAAATTTTATAATTTTTCTAATTAAGTGGCCTAAATTAGACAAATGAAACTTGTTTACTATTTTATAATTATATTTTCTATTTTGTAATTACATTTTCTTGTGTAATTGTGAAGGAAAAAAAGTCATCAAATCATAACCAACCTTCATAATTGTTCCATTTAAGTTCATTTCTAAAAATAACTATGAAAAATTTCAATACGAATATATACAGACGTCCCTAAGAACTCTTAAAAAAATTTAGGCTTCCGGCCCCAAAAAGAATTGGGCCCAAAATTGTGCTTAAGAGTAGAGATGGGCATGATAACTAGTTCCAAACCCGACCCGGTAGAACTGACTTGGAACCGGTTCCAGTTCCTACCCGTCCTATCGAAGAACCGGGCCCGGGTTCAAAACACCCACATGTTCTTACCCGGTTCCACATTTTATAAATAAAATCGGTCCGTACCCGGTTCCTACCCAGATCGGTTCCTTCGTAACCAATTCAGACCCGGTGCATTAAAGTCCTGGTTATGTTACCGTTGGAACTGGTTCCTGGCCGTTGCAAACGATGCATTTAATGATTTGTTATCGTTGGAATCGATTCCTAGCCGTTGGAATCGATTCCTGACTGTTGGAGTCAATTGTAGGTCCACTTGGAGGATCAAGATAACCAACTTTCTTGTCTACTAACACACAAATGAGTTCGGAATCCACGTAAGTATGCAAACCAAAGAAAAGTATAACAAACACAAGGTAACCAAAGATTTACTATATTGATTAATGAAGAGAACAATACAAACAAATACACACAGCGTTCATACAAAACTCACAAAGCTCTCTTACCCAACTTGTGAAATGAATGTCTGTTTATATAGGCAGGACAACCGAGCACATTACGAAGGATTGGCATGGGCCACGAAAGATGTTCATGTCCACGAAGGATAGGTCCTTCGTGGACCAGAACCCATGAACAATGAGAACTCACGAAGAAGGGTTCTTCGTGAATATACAGGGGCGAAGTATGTCTTTCGTGTAGATGGTAACTCCCACGAAGAACTCACTTCTTCGTGGGAAGCCTGCAAAAATACAGATAACACAATTATAGTAAGATACAAAACATCAAACTACTAACAGACTACACACTTGCAGCTGTTTTACATCACTAACAAAGTAAACGTCGTACCGAGTCAAGATAGGAGGATATCTTGACTTGGTCGACCCGACGAAAACTATAAAGACTCGTAAATAAAGATCGTACAATTACAGACGCAACTAAGAACATGCGACAGACACAAAAGTGCACCAACATCGATTCTTAACAATATAAATAGTTAACCACATTCATTTGATCATCACACAATCTTCTTCTTCTTCTTGATTCGTTTTCTACTCAATAAGCTCTACTATGAAATCCAAGAATTCCAAAACAACAAATTCTCCATCTGTCAACAACGGTCCTCAATCCCCTCCATATATTGTTGGGACACTATCACATAATCGCAATATGGATGTATGGAGCAATTGGATTTGGTGGAAATGAGTGACGGTTCTCAAAAGGCTCAATGCAAACATTGTCGATCTTTGCTAAGCAAGGAATCGAATTTAACATTGACGAAGCATATTAAGAAGTATTGTAAAGATTTGAACGAAGTAACACCCGGTTAAGTTCAACTATCTAAAGATGGTTCGATATTCCGTTATGATCATGTGTTAGCTCGGGTTAGGATGACTAAGTTGGTGATTCAACAAGCATTGCCGTTTGGACAGTTCGACAATCCTTTTTTAACTAAGGTTATTCGGGAGATGCTTCAACCACGCTAAAAACGTGTAAGTCGTCGTACTTTAAAACGCCATTGTTTAAATTTATGGGAAAATGCAAGAAAAAGCTTAATTGTTTTTTCTCAAATTTAAAAACTAGTGATAACTTAACTAGTGATGTGTGGTCGGCTCCACACGGTTTACCGGAATCGTACATTTGTGTCACCGCTCATTGGGTTTATCCAGATACGTAGCAAATGATGAAGCGTACGATTACGCTTGACGAATTTCCTTCTCCTCATACTGGAGAAAATATTTATAAAATCATATATGCCACAATCATTAAATCATTCCTCTTTAAGTTAAGAGGAAATGATTTAAAACAATAAAACATTAATGGTGGAACCAAGACTTGAACCGGAGACCTTTACATTGTCTTGAGATGGTTTTTTTGACTCCACCACCAACAATTTTTCGGATAACAATTAGATGCATTACTATATATATATATATATATATATATAAAAGCTTATGAAATCCTTTCGGACCCTTTAAAATTTGGGCCTCGAGTGACCTGACGGCACGGGTTTGCCGGCCCTGTGAATATACTTAGTTGATTTTATAGTTAAGAAAAAGTATAGCTGACTTTATTAAAATTTAGTTATTATTTCACAATTTTATCCCTTTTCCCAAATTCTTATTTGTTGCACTTGGAACAAATATCGGTTCTTCTGGATAGTCAAGTTTATTCCCTATTGATCATGGCTTATGATTTCTAAAGGTATCCAATGGCCCTATCGAGTTCACCACCTTTTCCCTATTGATCATGGCATATGATTTCTAAAGGTATCCAATGGCGAATTCACCACCTTTTTTCTTCTTTTGGCACAGTTACTCATGCATAAGTATTAAATTTGCTTTGAGACCCCTTTAGGTTTAAAACACATAATATTAAGTTATTGAAAAAATATAACTACCACAAAAAAAACATAGAAGTACTATAAATAAATCTCTTCATTTTATTAACATTCAGAGATACAGATAGACACTTACTACACTGAAATTGTTTCATATACACCCTAGACTAGTAGTATTCATCGATGTCCCCTTTTGATGGAATGGGATCATGTGCCAGCTTCATTGGTGCCCATATACGAGGAACTATGAGAGTGACCTTGAATATATACTAGATTAGTTTGCAAATGGGTATGTGTGGATTAAACTTAAATTGAATACTCCAAAGGATTACCGATAGAAAAATAACTGGAATACTAATCAAACTGACGCAACAATGATAGATAAGCAGCGCGGAAATCTTATTAGAAAAGGTTGGCGGGAATCTTACCTTTAGTTTGAATATGGGTATGTGCTAAAGAGTGTTGCAGGAGTGTCGCAAGACTGTCACTAGCAATAGTGCTAGTTGAGCTTGCATTTAGAAGAGTGTCACGAAAGTGTCCCAAAGAGTGTCGCAAAGGCCTGTCACCACGGTGTCGCCAAATCTGGTGAGTGACAAAATGAAGGTTTTCAGTGTCGCAAAGACCAGATCCACGAAAATCAAGGTCTAGAAATTAATTTTTGGATGGGAAATTGATCTAGATGCAAAAATCAATCTAATAGAAAGCTTTGTAATGATTTGGAGATCGATTTGTGACGATCTAGGTTGAATTCAACACAATCTCCGATGTCTCCAGAGTGTGGTGACTAGCGGTGACGGTGATACCAAGCTATAACACATTTGTATGTGTAATTGTAAATAGATTATATATTGATTGTAATTAGGGTTACAATTAGGACGTTGTTATATACTAGACACATTTACACAATACTCTCTCTAACTATATTTACATAATATCACCTCTAACCGATCACTATAATTAGATTGTGTCTAATATTTGAATCTACCCTCTGTTAGAATTAATCTTGACGTATGGTTTTTATTATTTGGTTTAATTAATTAGTATGTTAGGTTGTTTTTATTAGTGGTCAAATAAATGGTAGAAAGTCATGAGGTTGATTGAGTTTAAGGTGACCGTTGGAGAGTGGCATTACTTTAGGGGAATGTGTTCTAATTTGTAGGGGTTATTTGTTTATTTCCTTTGGATATTTAGGCTATTTATAGCCTTGTTTTTATTGAATGAAAGGGTGATTTTTCCTTTTACAAAAGGTCTCGATCATATCTATACCTCTGCATATTTTGTTCATTTCTTTTACCTTCTGTTCATCGCAAACACACACATAGAACCAAATTCATTTTCACAATTGAGTCAGTAGGGACCTGGTACCAACACCCTCATGGTTGTCTCTCACTAATCCGTCAATGATAGTCTGAACTTCCTTATTAAGCTATATGGCACGGGAACCATTTTTAATAAAACTTATCGCAATTAAAAAAAAGATAAACATAATTGCAGAGTTAGATTTATTTAAGAAGTTAATGAACACAAGTTTGGAAACCCATCATTGTAAGGCCCGTCACCTTCCCGTTTATTTTTCTTGGCTTTTCGGTTGGGGCAAATATAAAGAGGGTAAAGTTTTGGAAACCCATCATGGATAAATTTAATTCTAAGTTATCCGGTTGGAAAGCTAGAAATCTCTCTTTAGCAGGAAGGGTGACTATAGCCAAAGCGGTACTTGGAGCTCTCCTAACTATTACCTTCTTTTTTTAAAGCCCCGGTTAGCATTGTTAATTCCTTGGAAAAATTAGAAAGATTTTTTTTTGGAAACAAAGGCGGTGGGAGAAAAGTCAAATGGGTCGCGTGGGTAAAGATGGTTGGTCCTAAACGTTATGGAGGCTTGGGTATTGGGGGTATTAGAAGCTTGAATCTCGCCCTATTTGCTAAATGGTGGTGGAAATTCAAACTCGGTAACCCGACTCTTTGGGTGGAAGTTATTCGAGCGCTTCACACTAAAAACAATAATTTCCAATCCATTCCTTTTAACAAACGTTTTCCTGGGATTTGGAAGGATATTGGTATGGTGGAGAAAGACTTTTCAAGGAGCAACTTGTCGTTGGAAGCCAACCTTAAAAGTGTAACTGGCAACGGATTCTCTACTCGGTTCTGGGGCGACTTCTGGATTGGTACCGAACCGCTTAAAGATTGTTTTAAAGACCTTTTTAGGCTGGCAAACAACAAAAATGCAACAGTAAGTGATTATTTTCAGCAGGGCAGCCCAGGTCAGTGGGTTTTGCAGTGGGTTCGCGAGCCTGTAACGGCTTAGGAGCTGCAGCAAGTTTGTGATCTGCAGCAGCTTTTGTCGGGGGTTATATGCACTAATAAAATGGACGGTTGGGTGTGGAAAGGGTCCAAGAACACTCATCTTTCAGTAGCTGCTGTTCAGACAAAAATTCAAGCTGTGGATTACCAAAATGAGGTCAAAATGCCCCTTTGGAACAAATGGATAACTTCCAAAATTAATATATTTTGTCAGAGGGCTTCGATGGACCGTATCGCTTCAAAAGAAAGTCTTACGCATTGGGGAATCTTGGTAGGGGATACCCTCTGTCCTAGATGCGGCATGTGCGAAGAGTCCACTATCTGTCTTCTTTGGGATTTTTTTCGCTAAGTTGGTTTGGTGGGAGATATTCATACGGTTAAAGATTCCCTTTCTGGTTCAAGTCTCTTCGTTTCAACAAATTCTTGGCGTGGCTTTGGGGATGAACGAGTCGAATCGCTGGAAAAAATAATAGGGCAATTATGCAAGTGGCCGCTTGGGAGATATGGAAAATGAGAAACGAGAAAATATTCAAGGAACGGAATGTTCATTTTTGTTCGAACGATCGACGTCAATAAAGAAGAGTCCTTTCTTTTGGTGTCTAGTAGATCGAATTTATGTAATATTGTATGGAATAGGTGGGCGAAGAATATAGGGCGAAGAAGCGGGATCTACATATGGTGTTCATTGATCTGGAAAACGCATACCACAATGTTCCTCGTCAATTGATTTGGGATAGCTTGGAGGGTCGAGGGATTCCTGGGAAGTATATAGACATAATTACGGATATGTATGATAGAACGGAAACTAGTGTCCGTGCGCCTGTAGGGGATACAAACTCCTTTCCGGTGCAAGTAGGACTCCAACAAGGGTCTGCATTAAGCCCGTTTCTTTTTGCGGTTGTCTTGGATGAGTTATCAAAGTCAATTCAGGAGACAGTTCTGTGGTGCATGCTTTTTGCAGACGATATTGTGTTAATTGTAGAGGAGTGGCAAGCAGCTTTAGAGGGCAAGGGCCTAAGGATCAGTCGATCTACGACTGAGTATCTAAACTATGATTTTAGTGGTGTTGCCAAGGACGATGACACTCAGATTTCCATTGAGGATCAATTAGTTCCGCAAGTAACTAATATCAAGTATTTGGGGTCGTTTGTACAAAGAATGTTGAGATAGATAGTGACATAACCCATCGCATACAGGTTGGCTGGTGTAGATGGAGGGCAGCCAATGGGGTATTATGTGACATGAGGTTCCCAGCTAAACTAAAGGGAAAATTCTATAGTGTGACAGTTAGGCCAGCTATGCTATATGGAACAGACTGTTGGGCCACCAAGAAAGCACAAGTCCGCAAGATGGAGGTAGCAGAGATGAGGATGCTGAGTTGGATGTGTGGCTAAACGAGGTTAGATCGGATAAGAAATGAGGTTTTTAGGGGAAGGCTAAGGGTGGCTAGTATATCAGATAAGATTAAAAAGGGGAGATTGAGATGGTTTGGGCATGTGAAGAGCGCCTGTTAGAGCAGTGGAAACCCATACTGTGAAGTGGAGGAGAGGTAGAGGTAGACCCAAACTGACATGGGATGAGCGGATTTAGAAGGATTTACTAGAGTTGCACCTTTCTGAGGACATGATCTAAGATAGGACTTCGTGGAGGCGTAGGATTATGGTTAAGGACTTATAGGGATGGTACAGTAAGGCCTTAGTTGGGCCTTAAGGGCTTAGATTTTATTTTAATATATATTTTTTTATTTTTTCCTTAGGTGGACCTTACAAGCGATTGCCTTCTTGTACATATGCCTAAATGTTGTTGTATGGTGTTGTACATGTTTATTAGATGTTTAATGTTACTACATGGACACTTCCTTGGTGTTGGTAACCTCCTATCTATGTATTTCTTGATTTTGTTTGTTGGTCTACTGTTTATTTTGGAGCTAAGGGTCTCTCTGGAAGCAGTCACTTTATCCTTATGGATGGAGGCTAGATTTGCCTACATCCCACCCCTTGACCCTACGGGTGACTTTGCTATTTGTGGGATTTATATGGTATGGTTGTTGTTATTGTTGTCGTATGGAATAGGTGGAAAGTGTTTAACATTCGTGATGTAATGTTGTAATTTCGGGTTCACCTTCTTGGTGGTCCGATTTCTATATTTTATATAGAACTTTTGCAGTTAAAAAAAGATGACAAAGAATAAGAAAAATAATTTAGTGAAGAGTTAATTATTCAGAGTTATCAAACATCGTATCAACATCATCATGTTACTGAGAATAAAAGAGAAAAAATCACGTGTTCCAAATCTCACCACATAATTATTTGATAATGTTACTATTAAATGAGAAATTTTTTGAAAAACTATTGACCAATAGTTAGCACTGGTCACTCAAGCAAAAACATTGCACAAAAAGGAGCAGGTTTGATAACCTACCTGTTCAGCTAAAGTTAATTTTCCTAGTTCTCATCATTATCACAAGAAGGAAAAGTACATTAAGAACAGGATAAAAATGCTCCTTGCTAGCAAACATTATTTCATTACGAAACCTCTAAATAGTCCATCAAGCAGTAACAATAATACCATGCACCAAAAGCTTCCTCCGTTTAGAAAACGTTATCGAATCCAACCAAGTAATAAGCTCCGTCGGTTTAAACAATTAGGGGCCGGAAACTGAATCCACCTAAAAGTTAATGTCCACACTCAAATGGCTACGTCACAACTCCCAAATAAATGATCCAAAGTCTCCCACGTCGGATCACAAACACAAGACATTTGAGATGTCAATACCCCTTCCCACCAAATTTGATTGGCTTGGAAAACGATTCAATATATATAACCCGCAAACCCATGATATTAGGAACCCTTATTCCACCTTGTCTCCATAGTGTCACGCCCCACAAAAATTCAGCATTCCAGAAGTTTCCGAAACACGAAGGAAGCGTCTAGGGTTGCCTGGAAGTCTCCGGAACAACCTAGACAATACCGGAATGTTTTGGCACTCTTAGAAGGCCCTAGACCAGCCTTGAAAGAACTCGGAAGGGTCTAGAATGGGCTACATAATTCTGCCCAAAGTATCAGCCAAGAAGACTCTAGAACAATCATGAAAACACTTAGAATTGTTATATTTTGGGAGAAATCTCTAGAATTCAACCAAGATATTTTGATGTAAGGAATTCTCTAGACCTAGAATGATCTAGAGAATTTAGAGTAGCATAAATAGGGATGGTAACCCTCATTTGTAATCATCCCCCTCATAACCTACTCATAACCCAACTTCTTATAAACTCTTCTACTTGTAACCTTGTTCAAGTAATCAAAACAACATCTATCTTTCTTGTAGTATTACACTACAAACTCATTCTTGTGTTCACACAAAAGACTTCCGTTGCGTAAACACAATCCAACACAACCAAAAGGCTTAACTTAGATCAAGTCTAAGTGTCGCACGAGAGTTCAAGAATTAACTCCGTGACAATAGGCTCATTAGGTAAGGACGTACTATTAATGAGCCTAGGTAAGAACGTACTATTAATGAGCCTGCCGATACTTTCAACCGAGAATGTATCTTCCACATAGAAGTCCCAAACCCACGTATCCCCAACAAATCAAAACTCAAATCATCCAATAATTACATCAAATCATCCAGTTACTTTGATTCTTGACCTCCTCTAATTGGCCGCCGCAAGGACCACCTCCACCCTCCCCCTAGAGCTAATCGAACACCAGGGGCGGATCTACTTCAAGTCAAGGGGGAACGCCCGCACCGCTTGGCGCTCCGGTGGTAGTGTAAAATTAGTGTAAATTTTGGAAAAATTTGACGTTTTTTCGATTTCGTTACTGTTTTTTTATAAAACGTTACCGCTTGGCGGATTTTCTAGATCCGCCACTGTCGAACACTCATTATGAGAATCCAACCGATAGTCTTTGATAATGTTTTGCATCCAACTATATGTTTCTTTCCCTCAAATCATGTTTAGAGAAAATTGTGTTACCATGCAAGAGCCTACCTGAACTTAAAGTATCAATTGTAGACACAAATTCACATGGTATGAAATGAGAATAATCAGGTTTTGGATCATTATGCCTAGCTCGTTTAACATATTTAGCGTGTTTATATTGACATGTTTAACCTATTTACAGGTCATAGATAGATTGAGATATTTTAATTTATTTACTTACATAAGTTGATGTGTTAAAACCTAAAAAAATAGAACAAAAAAAAAAGAGTTATAGGATTAATCTGCCAACCTGCATAAAATTGTTTAACCTATGTTACTAAACTGTAAATCAGTTTATAACTCGTTTACAAATTGATTACAATGAACTTACAACCAGTTAATAAATTAGCACGTTTATAACCTTCTGACTCATTTAGATAAATTTGTTGCACGGGTCAAGATTGGGATTCACAATTTTAAGTGTTTTTATCCTAGGATAGATATCTTTGACGTTAATACCCATATGCGTTGTACTGTTCAGATTAGTTCATTACCATTGATCCATCGTAGTCACCTTTATTAGACGGTGCCTTGTTAATGAGGTATAGGTGTCTTGTGGGTCTACAAGAAATCACTTGTGTATCGTACTAAATCACTTCATTCATATGCAATAGCTCCATAAAATTGATATTAATCAACTGTTAACGTGTTTTTTTTTTCTACATTTGTCATGTGCGTGAGCCAATTATGTGCCTGGTTACTACACCACAAGAAAACAAATTATATGACATACTACACCAACAATATAGTATGATTAGTCAAGCCTTGGGCTCACCGGTCATATTTGGACCCCACAAGTTATTGTAAGATTTTTAGGTGTCAATGGTCATGTCTAGGCTTACTGGCAGTGACGAAGCTTGATGTTTTCGACCGAGTGGGGGTAGGGGGTCGAGAACGTATATATCCAAAAAAATTTATAGAACCGGGGGTTGAAGACGTGTATATTCAAAAAATTTATACGAAAACTACATATATAACACTATTGAGCGAAAAGTCGCCCCCCACCCACCCCCCCCCCTCCCGCGGCCCCTCTTAAGCTGCGCCCCTGCTCACCGGTTTTCCGTATTAGAATACAATCAAACAAAGTTTTGCGACTTCCAAATTGAGATTTCTAACTTTCTAAGGAGTGGCGTGCATGGTTCTACCTTGTGGAGATCTCAAAGACCACGTACACCTATCAAACATTGTGTTTTATCTAGACATGTTCACAGTACGGTTTGACAAGTTTTAACATATTTTATGTGCCAATCTAGTAAATACTGGATAAACTTGTTGGATATTTATGTCCAATTCGATAAGTCAACGCTGCCGACCGGGTCTTGACCCGTAAGAGTTACACCGTGGGCAACGAACTAAAAATCAACTTAACTAATTTAACTGGTAATTACGAACGATACGCGGGCATTAAATTGAGAGACGGGTACATGGACCGGGTGAGACAAGAACACTCCTCTACGCCACTTGTCGCTCATGCACTCTTGCATCGCCACTTGTCGCGCACCGAGAATCTTGGCCGATGGCATCGCATGCATTTTGCATGGTCCCCACTTGGCAGACATGTAAAGATGTCCATGCCCTATAAAATGGAGTGTTGGGGTCTTGTTGTTGTGGTTGTTGCAAGAACAAAAATTACTCTCAACACACACACACCCACAACAGGCCAGCACCGCCGCCGCCAGCCAGCCCGCCGCCGCCACCAGCCGTCGGGCCACCCTGCCGCGACCGCTGTTCCCGGTCCCCGTCGCCGCTGCCACGTGCACCGCCGGCCAACACCTCCGCTACTCGACCCGTTCCTGTGTTTCGCTAGTTCGTTAACTAGCACTTGTTCGTTGAACCTCGGTGTCTCAACCGGTTTATTACTAACCGAAGGTATATCTAAACCCCCTATGGTTTGCGTTTTTATTTCGTGTTTGCATGTCGGTGACCTTGTTCCATTACGGATGTTCCTTTGGTATAAAATGTTCATGTCATTTTGTTACATACGCTTCCATTGTTTAAATGTGTACATATACGTATTGTTCACTAGTTAAAGATTTATTTTAACTAACATAAATATATATATACATACTTGTCAAAAGTGTTTTGACTATTCTTGTAACAAAATAAATATGAGCCTATATGAACCGGGTTCATAATATTAAAAGTAAAATTATACCTCGGATATCCTTCAAAACTAAACCAAAGGCTAGGGTGGTTGATTTGGCCAGACCGGCCAAACCAATTCGATTTTGGAGGTTTGGTTGTTTCTTTTAGCTATAAGAGGCAGTACCATTTTCGATGGTACCATATAAAAAGATACGAGGTTTTACCTGTTAAGTACGGTCAAAAGAGGAATTATCTCTTGAGTGAAGACCAAGTTTCAATCATTAAAAAATGTAAGCATTTAAGGGGGAAAATTAGCCGTTAAAAAAATTACATAATGGATTTAGAAAAGAGGGAAGAAACAGAAAACTTAAAAGCGTGAGATCAGTTAGATTAATAATTTACACATATTATAACTAATAATTATTACTACGTATTATAATTGTAAGATTCATACACTTGACATAAATATACTTTTTTTAACATTATATGGTTTTAAATATATTTTCTAATTTTTTATCAAATATTTCGGTCTGCCCAAGTTTACTTGAATAGTTCTATACAGTAAGTCAACCATATTATTTTCAACCCGACCGATTTAGCTAGGTTTGAATAATTTGGTCGGTTTCAATGATTTTGAACATCAATAGTATAACCTGGTACAGTTTTTCCAATTCTCATAGTTGTAATTATTCAATGTTTTTAGATTTATATATTCATATTTCACATTCTATCCCTTCTTAATTTTATCTCACTTAAAATAAATAAAGTTTATGTCGCCATATCATCTATTGTGTACTTGAGTTTTTGTTATTAGGTTTTGTATTTTCTTTTACCTCACCTCATTCAACTTTTAGCATTGAACTCTCTCTGTTTTATTTTTTTTAATTTTTAAAATGTTATTTTGACTCATTCGTGTTTTATTTTATATAAATATCGGTATAAATTTAAGTTTTTCTTCATATTTTGATGTATTTTTTTTATTGGTTTACTTTTTGATGTAAACTTTTTTTCTAGATGAGTCGGGTGCTTATTTTATGTACTTTTCAGTTTGTCTACATTTTGATATTTAACTATTCTATTTCTTTTTCTTTTTCTTTAACAAGTTTAAGTGGTTTTGTTTTACGCTTTTTTCACAATTTTGGTCATCATTCGGTTAACACGATTTTACCCCCACCCCTCCCGCCCTGCAACTTGGGAAACTTAACACTAGTGTATAATAAAATGGTAATAGAAGTAATAATAACACCTTACTTTTAATAGTAAATAGTAAATAATACTTAGAGAACCAAATGTAATTACTTTCTTAAATTTTTCACTTCGCTCATAATATATATATATATATATATATATATATATATATATATATATATATATATATATATATATATATATATTTCGTTCATAGAAAGTATTACGTACCACTAAATAGTCGGATGTGGATGATGTACAATACATATGCAGCTCAACTTAGTTATTTGGTCTGTTAAAAGTTGTGTATTTAATGATTTTATAAAACATGCATCGTATTTTAACTACATTTTCGATGGAAAAGACTATAGGATATAGTTTCCCTTCTCCATGTTATCCTCATCTGTTAACTCAATGCCACATTATCATCGCCTTTCACCATTCTTCTACATCACCGTTTAGGGGTATGGTTCCCTTTCATCTCCTTTCCCTTCTATTTTTTTTTTTACCACAATTCATTTCTTTATGAAAGGGATGAGAGGGGAAAAAGGATGTGGATGGCAGTTGAACCGGCGTCGCTTGTGCATTGAACATGTGTGGCAATGTGATTTTATTTTGTTCTCCAATTAATTTAATATAATCTTTTTTAAATAAATAAATAAAATTAAACTTTTCATTAATATTAAAAAATACATATTAAAAGAAAAAAAAATCATAATTTAACAAAAAAAACTACATAAATTAAAATTTAATTTAATAACTTTTGGGTAAAATCTTATTGAAAACAAATCATATAACTATAATTTGTATAGTTTTTAAGCATAGGGAGAAGTGAACACTGAAATAAAATTGCAAAGCATACATCAACCCCATCTTATTTTTTTCTACCCAACAATTACCAATCCGTCTTAGACGGAGCTCGAACCCTTAACCTTAAGCAAACCAACACTTTAACTTTAATGGCTTTACCATTTGGACCCTACCCCCACCCCATCATTCACATCTAAACGTGCAAATTTCAAAACCCCTTTGCCCACCACCATAACCCACCGCCATCTTCACTCAGGTGTTGTTTGTTTTTTCAGAGGTAAAACGTTTGTAGTTTGCAGACCACATCTGCAGATATTTGTAGCGGAACATGTGGACCGAACCTCTGTAGTCTGCAAGAAGAAAACTGTTTGTTTTTTAACTTCTGCAACAAACCACCAAATTTATGAAATTTAAAAATTCAGCCAACTACAAACAAAGTTATGAATATTAATAACTACCATCAAATTTATGAGATTTAACATCAAAATTCAGCAACAAACCACCAAATTTTTGAAATTTAACACGCAAAACAAAGAAATTTAACATATAACACATACCTTAGGGAGGAGAGGAGTGGTGTAACAGTTGCTGCTGCTTGTCGTTGAGGGAGGAAAGGGTGGCCAACGGTGGTTGGGGAGGTGATGGCAATGGTGGCTGGGGGAGGTGATGGCTACGGTGGCTATGGAGAAGAGTGGTGTAATAGTTGCTGCTGCTTTGTAACACCTCGCAAAAACGTGTCCAATAAGGTGAAGACACGTGTCCTAAACCCTAACCGTTGAAAGGTTGACTTAAAGGGGTAACAGTGTCAACGAGCGAAACTTGTGCTTCCGGGTGGTTTATCGATGAACCGGGAGATTTAGAATAATTATTTTATACTCTCAAATATCCAAATATCATTTTTGATGGCATAATAACATATACGAGTCCCAAGATACGTATAAAATTTAAATTTTGGTTCGCTGATAGACAGCTTACGGACCGTAGGGGTCCTATGCTTACGGTCCATAAGGCCTGCACCTGGGCAGATTTTGGCGTGACCTCCAACATATGCTTCCAAACCGCCTCATTTAGAAACTAGGGGCTGTATTCTTGCTCCTTACTCGTTCTAGGACACTTGGAGGCATCATAAAACACCCTGAATACACCTGGAATGATCCTAGCATGGCTCATTTCACTATAAATGGGTGCCTTGTAATGGCATTTGGTCTTGCACCTTTTATTATTTCACTCCTCTCATTCTCTGGAGCTTTTGGGTCATCAAAGAAGCTCTCTTAAGTTTATAATTCGTGCTAGGACCAGTGGTTAGTGTTCTTAGCCACTCTAGTTCAGTTTTCATATGTTAAAGACCGAACAAAGTTGCCGCAAAACGGCTTTGACCTTCGGCTTAGACCTAAACGGTCCAGCCATTGTTCTATGGCACTTCCTAATTCTCACGTTTACCTAATTAATTGTCGGGTCAAATGAATTAATAATAAAAGTCAAACTAGTTAGATTTTAAATAAAATCAAATCTGATAATGTAGAGGTTATAAAACATGTTTTATCACTATAATAACTTGGTAACTATTATTAGGACATGTCTAAACATGTTCCACCCGATAATTCTGAGTTTAGGTCCGGTTCGCAACCGAAAGTCGCAAAAGCTTGACTTTTGCTTTGACTTTCAGTTCTGACCCGAATTAGCTTATTTTCCTTATGCATTAGGGTTCCTTTAGGACCATATTATGTTGTAGCATAACCCTCTAAGGTTATATTACCTGGTCCTTTAGTAATATAAGATTATATGCTTGTTTCCGCTATTATGCTTTATGTTGACTAGTATGCCCTTTTGTCAAAAATGAGACTTTTAAGGTAGTTGGTTATGCAAACGAATTAGGTACTGATTGGTAAACATATTTAGAGTATTTTTTATGCTCCAAACCTGGTCATAAACTGAAGTTATATAGAAAAGCGAAATTCATGCCTTTATAAGGACTATAATGCCATTTAGCATGAACATCATGTTTAAAACATAATTTTGACACAAAAATCTTTACCTATTGTTATGATATCATATTTAGGAATTATTAGGATGTCGGGTCTGATTTATTTCTGACCTTAACCTTGGGTTCTTGCATAAAGCTCATAAATTACGATAATACCCTTTTTTGCAAATAAAATGAGTTTTACATATAATTAACATGCAAAACCTTTTGCTACTGATATATTATGAAAAATAAAATATTTTAACACTTTAAAGCTGGTCAAATTCTCAGAATCACTTTAACTTCGAAATTGTCGTCATCTGTCAACTTTTACGCTAAATAAGCACATAGTTTGACTTTAAACTATGTTTGGCACCTAAGACTTGTTACCTACTGAATTTATAAATGATTTTTAATGATTTTACAGTAGGGATAAGTCATGAACTCAGAATCCCAATTTAGTCCCTAAAACAATGTGTGAAATGACCAAAATGCCCTTCCGGGGCATAGTTTGGCCATAAACCTTAACACACGCATAGGTATGATATCCTACCATCTTAATATCATAAATTAAAATGTTTTCACAGAGTATTTATGACCAGAACCTCAGTTTACATAAAAACCTCTTTTATGAACTTTTAAAATGACCAAAACGCCCTTATCGGGCTTAGTTCGACTTTAAAACCTTTACGGGCATACTTGTTGACATCTTACTGATGTTATAACATATCTTGAGCATAATAATTTAGGAAACTTGTATATGTCTTATCGGTTACCCATATATGCTCATACGCGTTCGGTTCGGCTTATGTGACTAGTTTTCACGAACGGACCGAAACGGGTCTAACCTTGGCATCTTTACTTCAAAATCCAGAATGTGTTTAGTTTACTCATATTATACAAGACTTCATACTTGTTGGGTCTAAATTAAATTCCTTTCTGGTCACTGCTTACTCTAGCGCTTTGTACCGCAAGCCATCTTTTAAACTAACCGGTCGAAGTCCTTGACTTAAATAAAGACCGTTAGTATCCTAATAGGTTATATAAAACCTTCCTTCCAGATTAGGTAGCCCAGTAGAAGATACCTTCATAAAGTCTTAGTGAGATATGGCTGAGTAGAATCTTGCAATTAAAACTCAGGTAAACACATTTAACTTATTTTCCCTTATACGGGCTTGGGATACGGTAAATTATTGCCGCTTGGTCGGGTATGGGATCATTTACTCGAATTGTGATTAATAAATCCGCATAACCCGTTTTAATCTATTTTGTTTGATAACATAAACTATGGGGGTTAACAACCATGTCCTGGATATCCTCGGCTCATCTAAGTTATTGATGGCCACGACCTAAGCACGTGGTGTAGGCATACACCTGACAGATGCGAATGCTAAAATACAACTACCCACAAGTTGGGGATAACTCCTTTGTGGGTTTTATATGTGGTGAGTTAGTTAATCATGTTCGGTTTTTAAACCGACCCTAATAGTTTGACAAACATGTAAAACTGTATAAAAGATTATAAACATAATTGTCCCAAGTTATAAAGGATCTTTGTGCCTTGTGCACCTGAAATAACACTTTCAAATGTTTACAAAATGTGTCAGTTATTTGTATTTACCAGTGTAAACTGACGTATTTTCCAAAGACTAAGTGATAGGTACCTCACGAAATAGGCTGGAGCTAGTTGGCATAATAAGAGGACTTTGCAAATCCCTAGATGCCTTAAGTCCGTGGAACTCAGTTTATGTATTCATTTATAGATCCGCCTGTGGATTCTTTTTACAACCGTCTGTATATTATTTTATTTGTACTTTAAAGCTTTCGGGTAGTAATAGTAATTTCCTTCCAAGCCTTCTGCTGTGCTATATCTGTGTATAATTGTCTATGATGATATCAACTACGTCACGATACTCCCCACCGGGCCCACCAGGTTATACGTGGAAATTGGGGTGTGACATGCTTGTTGTTGAGGGGAAAGGGGTGGTCGACGGTGGCTAGGGGAGGTGACGACGATAGTGGCTGATGGAGGTGACAACGACGGTGGGTGGGGGAGGGTGAAGAGGTGGCAGCGATTACAGAGGTGGGTGGCGGACAATGGGAGGGTGACGAGGTGGTGGCGGACGGTGGGAGGGTGCCGCCGATGGGAGGGTGGGTGACGGCGGTTGAGAAGATGGGGTGGAGAGGTTGTATGATCCTTAATTCATTTATAAGATTTTCATATTGATTTCGAGTGTAAAGGTGTATTTACGATTACACATGTATTCGAAAATGCGGGTTTGTTAAAACATTTCAACATTTTATTTATAAGTTCGTCGTTTAAAATGATGACGAATCATCGTGCGGAAGCTTGAAACTTTTTACGAAGTAAGACACTTCAACATATCATAAAATATATTCGTCGTTTAAGACATGACGAAAAAACGGAAAGCGGAAGCTTGAATCTTGATCGTGTTCATTATCGAGCTTGATCGTCATCCGATAATTCTAGGCAACCTACATTTCATAAAACATGAAATGTTTTAGTTACATGACGTTTATAACATGTCTATATAAGCCCGTAAGTCAAAACTAACAACAAACAACATTTATAAACTTTTTTTGGTCCGTCGCGCGACGCCAAGGTCCAATTTCGGCATAAAGTTTTTGAAATGGAGCTGCATATTCCCAGCAACCCATTTTTAACTTAAACGGTCATAACTTGCTCATTTCTTATCCGTTTTAGGATCCGTTTCTTCCTACGTAATCGTAATTTAGTTCTTCATCACATGGAGTTAAAATCCGACATCCAGATTAACAAAATTTGAGATTTTTAAGCCTTCGGCTTAATATATATTTACTAAATTTTGACCCGTTCATGTATTTATCAAACAAACATGTTTGTTTGATCCCAATTTCTCATTAACCTCATAATTTCTATGTTATCTATCATACCAGGTTCGATTCACAAGTTCATATACCTTCCTAAACCCGTTTTTACGTAGATGCTTATTTTGACCCGTTAAGGGTATCTGAGCATTTTTCCGCATAATTCACTTTCATTCACTTCTAGCATTATATTACCACATTTCTTATCAAATAATCTTCCACCACAACTATATTTGTGGTGGATTTTAATTTGATGACTATTTACTTCGAGTTTTATCCCTCGGATTACTAATTTACGACAAGACGCATTTTAAGGCATTTGACTCACACGAATCATACCTTTCGCTTTTATATTTACCCTAAGTATTTACTTGATCAAATGATTTATTTCTAAACAACCCTTAGGGGTCGTTTGCCCGGTTTATCGATCAAGGGCATTTTGGTCACTTTAGTCCCTCCTTTTAAGACGAAGGACTTTCATTGACACGTTTGACCAAAATTGCACCATCTAGTTATGATCTAATTTACACGTACCTGGCTCGGCTCAAAGTATTGACCCGTTTAATACCTTGCCTTGATAATATGCTAATTATTAGCAACATAATTTCCATATGTCGTTTTACCCTGTGAGCATAAGACTCGACAAGCACTTACTAGTTGTTATTGGCAAATGGTGTCAACATCACCATTTGGCCCGTTTGGTCCAAATGACCGAACATTTTATATTCATAAACCACATGGTATTTATTTACCAAAACACACGTTTGACCCATTATGGATTTTTACCATAAGGTCATATCTCTTAAATCTTTTTTCTTAAATTTTTAACCCATCTCAGCTTACGCCATAGGGTATCTTTTAAGTTTCAATTTATACTCGTCGACACGTGACTAATTTACCAATTTACCCTTTTTCTCGATATAAGTTACACCATAAGGTAACATTTCAAAAACTCATTGTATGTTCGTCATTTCATGACCAAATTATCGTTTTACCATTTTTACCATAATTTATGGTTTCTCACCATTTTCACTTGTTCCGACCCCTATTATTTCAGGTCGCAACATCATATTTCAATTACGAAACTTACTTTATTCGTATTCAATACACACAAGCAAGTATTCTATAAAAAAGGGCGTAAGTTTTACTTACCTTGCATCCAAATTACGCTTTTTCCTTCATACTTAATTCGTTTGACCCGCTTCCTTCCCAAGCTTCCACCTAGTTTGTCAAGCGTCAAACTATCATATAATATTCACAAGGTGATTAGATTAGTCATTGTAGATCATGACCTTCACACCTTATGAACCTTTATGCCAGTTTTACTTATTGAACTCTATCATAGGTCGGTTTGACCTTTTAAAAGTCAATCGCCTATTTACTTATATTTATGCACAATTAGGTTCAATCAACATCATGTTTAGAACTCGTATTATTCCATATCACACGTAATTAGTAAAATTAACCAATTACTTGTTTCTTTCGTAATTTCTACATATCAACATTTGTTTAGGCATTTTAACAAACACCTTGCGTGCAAGATTTTTATACTACTCTTTTCTAGTTCATTACTAATTTTTAACCAAGTTTATATTATCAAAATCAAGCCCTTGGTCTAGTATTCATGATCAAAATCACTATCTCGCATCTTAACTTCAGTTTTCTCATAACTAAACATACAAAATCATGTGTTCATCACAATGACATAAAAACCCACTTAGCACATATATGGGTGTTCATCAATTTCATAGTTTTCAACACTAAATCATCAAACTTTCAACTAGGGTTTACTCTTAGACATGGTTTCAACATAACAACACTCATATATTCAACATTCAAGCATGAATTTCAATTATGAGTGTTTATAAAGATTTCATGATATCACCAAATTACAAAATTTGACATACCTTTTGATCTCCTAGCTTAGGTGATCATAAATTTAGTTAAATCCCCAATTCTTGGCTTGATTTCTCTTTGATTTTGAGCAATTTAGTGAGTTTTAGGGTTTGAAGGGAAGAACCATTTTTCTCCTGTGCAAATGTTGACCAGAACACACACTTAAGTGTGTGTTTTGGTGTTTTGATTTTTATTGATTAAAACCATTTCCTCATTTAACAATTTTAGTCCCTCAAGCTTTCTAGAGTTATCAAAAGGATTATTAACCAAATTTTCTTTATTGTTTTTAAACAATTAACTAACTAGGTTAATTATTCCTAGTTAACTTTCTGGGTTCAGGGAGTTATAACCCGTTTTATTTCAAGTCCTGTTAACTCAGGCCTTTTATAAACTTTGTCTTCTCAAAGCGTCTATTCTTCTTTTTAATTAATACTAGGATTTTTTTATTTAAATCCTAATATTTACAGGGTTAATCTTTTTTTACCACTAATGGTATTTCACCCGTTCATTATTATTAACGTGGTTTGACTACCAAACCCGTTTTCGGGGTGTTACAGAAGTGCTAGGGCTTTGTGGAGGAGAAGAGAGTCTGCAGACCCAAGAAGACATTGATCCATGTCTGCACTAAAAAGAGGTCACGCAAACCTTTTTTTATTGAAAGGTGTTGAAAAAAACAAACAAACTGCAAACTCAAATGTCTACGCATGGTCTGCGTGGGGTAGACATAAGACACACTGAAGAGTTTTTAAAAAAAAACAAGCACTGCCTAAAATATACTTTCAAATTCCACCTAATACTCCCTCTGTAAGAATTGAAACAAAATCACCTCATGCCACTTGACTACCAATAGTATTAGCTAGTTATTGTGTTTAGAATAACACACAAAGAAATAATAAGAAAAATGACATTTATAATACAACGATGCTTGAGTAGCATGGCTTATCAATACTGTACTAGTTAAAACATACATGTTCAGGCCTTTTAACGATTTCGAAAAATTAAATAATTACGCTTGGCACTGAACATAAACTTAACTGGTATTCTTGAACATGAAAACAAAGTTTCATTCTGTCAAAGGATTTTTTGGCTTGTCTTTTTGTAAGTTTCGTCGGATGCTCATATTGGCAAAAAAGCGGTGGTCCAAGAGAGTCACTATACCCTTTAAAGGACTTGTTGCAATATCTGATATCTATTTCAGTATTTCTAGTTAATTACAACCTTTGCAACAGACAAATAGTTGGCAGCGACACTTTTGAAACTTTCATCGCTAATAAATGTTATTTGAAATATGCAATGGCTGCGACAATTCTATAACTAATTGTCGCTAACTTGCGTCACTAAATGTGAACCATGGGAGAGCTGGTTCGAATCATGCACCTCCTTCCATCTATATCAACAAACGTTTAAATTAATAAAATATCTTCTATGAAGCATATAACTCTGGTTCTGATTATGTTGGAGTGATAAACCTGAGTTTGTTTCCCTTGACAACTATATATTTGACTTACGTTAAACGAACACCCCTAGTTCATGTCTTTCCAAAAGAACCCATTCTATCTCATCTATTTTCTTTTGTTTAATCCGTTTAAAAGTCATGTGAGAAATTTATTGGGGAGAAAATGTCACAGTAACCAAGTTTTAAAAGTGTTTTAATTAGGTTATCGTACATTTTGTCCTAATTAGATAACTTAACATTCAAATCGAGTCATGTCTTTTTTTCCATGTGTCGAAAAAAATAGAGCATAAGATGATCGGTCGGATTATTTTGATATATGAAATTATACTTATATACTAAAAATAAAAACACTTTAATTACATTAAAAAATAAAAAAAAAAGTTAAAATCCACGTCATCACTCGCCGTTAGCATCAAATCAAATAAAAGGGAAAAAAGAAACAAAAATCCATATCACCATGGTTACCTATAAAATGTATAAAAAACCTTAATTTTAATGAAAAATGAATGTTGAGTGACCCGATTGGAACACTCTTGAAACTTAAGTGACCTAATTGGATCACTTTTAAAACTTTGTTACTATTCTACAAAGTTGCCCCTAAATTTCTTATGAATTAAGTAATTTTCCATATATAACATGTACCTTCCATAATTTAAGTGATGGACTTCAAACTCGTCCATCTTCATCGCTTCCATGTTTCCATCATTATTCTTGTAAATGGAACTCGAAAGCTTTGATACCAATTAGTTGATGTTATGTTCACTCCAATGAATCTATGATCAGTGATGGATTCTTGATTTTTTTAAGTGTGTGTGAAGATGAATATCACTAATATTTGGTGTCCAAATGTTATCACTCATTCATATATTTTTCAGGTTAGGTCCGGTTGATAATAGAAATATAACTAGTTGAGTACCCTTCCGTAGTCAGGGTACTTTACCGGCATAATTACATAAATATACGTGATACATGATAAAGAAAACAATAAGTATTTATAACGATACTAAAGAGATAACCAAACATTAAAAATGAATAGCATAGTTAATGGAAATAAATATTTAGTGAAGCAAAAGTCTCGATATATACCGCTCCTTATAACCCGTGAAACCAAAGCTACAGTGTACTGTTCATTCAGTTTCTATAAAATAGTTAAATTTACCATAAAATATGTAATAATATGTCTAATAATAATTTTAATATTGCAAAGTAAAACAACAAAATTTTATCATTTATATATCCTTAAAGACAAATCGTTAGGGTTTTCCCACAGACAAAATAGCCCTTAAACTTTTCAGATATAACGCTATAAGTCCCTCCCAAATAGATTCTGCCTTCTTCTCTTCTATATACGTTTAAAGTCCAGCGACATCTATTCTTTTAGATCCGTCACATCTCAACCGATCAGATTATAGAAAATCAAAATTACTTCAAAAATTTAACTAATTTGATAGATTTCATCACCTAACCTGCTATAATCGAAACATTTGTCACCGTTTTCTAATGTGCGGTACCGATTTGGTTTGCGGTGATGCTCAGAGTGGTGAGTGGATGGGCCTGGACGCCGCGGTGGACCAGGATCCTGTTCCTATGGTTCTGGTTGAAGTTATGAGGGTTTGTTTGGACCGCTGGGATTTGGTGCTTGACAGTTGTGGCTAGCGTTTACGGCTCTAGCTGGATACCCGTCCGTAGGCCGGGTATTTTAACAGCTTAATAACATATATATCTATTACATTTACATCACACTTGTGTAATCACGATTTCAATATTTGTAATTGTCTACTTAAAACGTTTATAAGTTTAATGCCTAGGAAACTAAGTATACGTTGGTAAATTCGCCCATTTGATGTTTTTCAATTACCTTGCATAATTTGGTTTCTGAACAATGATCCCGTTTAGTAAGAGTTTTGCACTGTAAATTGTCGAACCTGCAAGTATTCACACATTGCCGATTCATCTTCAATAAACTCTTTAACCCAATTAAGTACCAAAACATCTACCCAATAATCATATGTAGCAAGCAAAACATACAGAATCCTGGTCACAGTAAGCTGTAAATTGTTCACACAGATCCAGTTCGTTTGACTTAACATGTCAAATATGAAGTGTTCAGTCTTACCTATGAGTAGAAACCATGTGCGAAACCAACCACAAAAGCGAACTGAGCTGCCACATAAACCCATGCAGACTGTCTCTTCACTGAAATAAGATAAGATCTATTATATATATCAAATATGATCAAATCTATAACTTGTAGAATGACCCAATTGGACCCAATAACATAGTAGATACATGAATTATGTGGCTATCCAAATTGGGATGAAAACAGGACATTGTTGTTGATGTCATTGACACAAGGAAACCCAATAAGCAAGAATAAGGCAGAGAAATATCAATTTCACCAGAACTCATTTTATTTATATTTTACACACACACACTCAACATAACAAAAACATCTTCATCCGCCATACTCTGATTAAAAAAAAAAGATAATATGATGTATAAACATGTTACATGTATCTAGTGACTTCTAACTGATGCATAGCCCCATTTCCCTATGATTTCGGCTTTGAGACAAGTAACATGCAACTTCTTGACTTCTTACTTGCAAACTTCACAAGTTTTCTTTCCCTTAAAGATATACCACGTTATGGCACATTCTTGATGTGCTATTCTAGATATTTTTTGCAATCACACTCCATTTGAAAGGTATCATCAACACCTTCCTTCAGTTCAACCATACACATTCTACACATAGCTTATTCTTTTGCAATGTCCTCAACCCTCTTCTTTATGATTATTTCCAACTAAAAGTGTAAATCATTGGTTATTAAAATCAAGAAAATGTTCAAGCACATTGTCAACAGCAACCTAGGAGCAAAACACATTGTCTACTATGTACTTCCTTATAAAGTCAAAGGCTACTCGTTTTGTTCCATCGTCAACTATTATCAGATGCTCAAGAATAAATCATTTGATAATCAAGTTTTTAAGGTGGATCAAACATTGATTTTATTAAAAACATATAGAAGATACCTCATATGTAAATGTATGGCCCTTTCCCCCTTTTCAGCACATCATGGTTGTTTATCTCGTGATGCCTATGTGGTAAACCAAAATGGCCAGACATCAACAAAGTGTTCGAAGTTTCAACTTCATATTTGTTAGACACTTCACCCTTTTCTTAATTTTTAACCTCCGGAATACTCCCACCAGGTGAAGCAGCATATGTTCATGCAATGAGTGATACCACTTCCCATCCAGCTCCTATAGAGGTGGTTACCAGTACTTTATCTTTTTCTGCCATGTGGTGAAATAATCTCATGAATTCCAGCATCCAAGATTCCATCAATGCAAAATTGCAAGAATTAAAGTAATATTAATCAATTTTTTTTCCCGTATAAACATGATTACATAACAAAATCATAGAGTATTAAGACATTATATAATGATTATTCTGAAACATAATGAAAATAACAATGGGATTAATTGGGGTCAATCTCTTCAATGCTAAACCTTAAAACCTACTCAACATAAACAATTGTAAAAAGATATGATACCTGCAGCTTCAAGTGGTAGATTAAGATCCATGTCTGAAGTGAAATCACTTTCTACACAAAAAGACATCAATATTATCAAACAATACCCGATATGCCATCAGAAAACATAAATAATCAACAAAAGATATTAACCATTTTGAGACGAACATGCCAAAGGGGCAGAGTTAATGCAATACCTTGGCTTCATTAGCTTTGATTTCATTGCTACCAGCCATGAACAACACAAACCTGTGATACACCATCAGTTTACTGTTGTTGTCTTTGAGTTGATCCAATGACACCAAGAAGTTGAATGATGGCACATAAAATCAATCCAACTTGATTAGGAAATTGCAAGTCCACCAAACTTTGGTCTATGCATATAAAAAAATCATGTTAAAAACATGGAGAAATATAAAAAGTCATTAGATTCCTTTTTCATTTTTTGTTTAATTGTACAAACATAAAGGTTGGGAGTTCAAGGGCATTTAACCAACCATCCCACATAAAGCATTAACAACGAAAAGTTCTTCAAACAAAAGCATGACCAAATAACACTTACTTTGAACAAATGACTTCAAAGTATGAGCATCCACAACACTAAACATATCATCAAAAACATACATATAAAATATCAGCATCAATTTTAGCCATGAAATCGAAATCCAACATAAGAGCTATAATCATTTAGTAATTATACCTATTGAGTAGTGGATCGTGAAAACAAACCAAATGTTTGATAACAATCCTTCCATGAAGCTTAATTTTTCAGATGGTGAAGGAACCAAAGGTAGCAGAAGTTGTACATGATATATAGACTGAATTCCTCAACAATACTCTCACTGAGGGAATTTATCAAACACCTGGTGGGCAATGTTAAAAAAAACTGAAAACCCCAAATGATAGATACCAATACACAAGCCATAAAATTGCAACATATTTAATGAAGTCTTGAACGAATCTAACTTCATGGTAGAGAAACGAATAAGATGAACACAAGCAGTTTGTATGTATGCGTTTAATGCGCATAAAGAAATTTACCATGATTCGTGTGACACAAATTGGATTCATGAGCTCCTTTAGAAACTGGAAATTGTGATCATTTTTCGAACTAACTGGTTGGATTCTGAAACTGGAAATCAACAATATTAACAGAATTAGGGTAGAAACAAATTAGAGCAAAATAAGGAAAACATGATTAGAAACAATCAAAATCAGGAAAAAAATCATTCGATACCTGAATGCTTGAACATAGCGAAGAATTGTGAAGTCCCTTCATTCATGAGAACAAAATTAAAAAACAAAATCGATTAGAAATTAAATTTAGAAAAACAAAACCCATTAGAAACACCTTGAAAATTGGATTCATAATTGAAATTGAAAAACAATGAGAATGGAAGTCTACGCGATAGAAGAAATAGAAGTCAAAAGTATGAATAAAAACTTACCATTCATCAAGTTTTAGGGAGGCTGTCGAGGCTGCTCGATGATTCCGATCGGACATGGTGAAGGCATCCAACTTTACCTCTTCAAACTTCAAAGCCTAAAAGAACAGATTGAGTGAGCGAATGGGATAGGGGGAGATTGTGCAGGTGATATATAGGGGGAGGAGAACGGGAATTACGGGGAATTGTGGCGACGTGGGGGAGGGAGAACGGGAATTTAGGGGGGAAAGCCAGAAGTGTCGCTAACTGCAGGTTCATGGGATGGGAGAGAGAGTGTGGAACTGTCATGAACTGCTGCTTCTATAAGGATTTTAAGTAATTTAAACAGCTGAGATCAAAAGTTTACGACTTTATACGGCTGAGATCATCTAAAAAGTCGGTTAACGGGTCGTTAGAAAATACATAGTAATAATACAATGCCGCATGCAATTATTTTTTATGGGTTTCATCAATCAGAAACGATCTAATATGTCTCAAGACAACATTTCTATTCAGTTTTCTTTATATTACAACTGTTTATCAAATATTCATAACTAATCCGATTTACACGAATTAGACTTCACAAACTTCATTATAGAAAGACATCTCTCAGTAGTTGGTAGTTGTTGTGACCGTAAAAAATGATAAGTTAAACAAACGATACAACAACATAAATATGAGATGTTTAGTTGTTTATATCATCAATCTTACAAGAGTAGATAGACCATTCATATTGTCTAATATTTTTTCCGCTTTCAAGCTATCATTGACAATGTAGTTAAAGAATTAAGAATTCATACTTAAGTCTTTTTTAATAATCATCAAAATCATATGGAAACATCTCCGCATCAATAACCTTAATTATTTTTAAATTTGTTTCCATATACTCTAAAATCGAAAAACAAATTTAAATCAAACTAACATTCAAAGTTCTAACACATAATCGAACTAACATCCTAACTTTTTAGACAAATAATCAAATTCAAATAACAATCAAATTAATTTTTTACAGTCAAACTAAAATTATAAAATTTTAAGCATGGGCCTGCTTAGAGGTCTCTTGGGGTTGAAAGGGGATGTTGGGACTCTTTTAAAGGGCTAGAAATAGGTACCCAGTGATGGGGACAGTGGCTTAGAATGGGTGGGGGTTGAAATTGGTTGATCGGTAGTAGACAGGTCATAACCATTGTGTGTGTGGCGGTGGAGGTGAGGATTAGGTTTAAAATCGTGGGCTTTAGATAATTTGGTTAGGGTTTAGGGAGTTTAAGGGGTTTAAACGGGTAATAAGTTTGATTTTTCTTATAGGCTTAACTAGTTAGGTTAGGTGGGTTTAGTGAGTTTATTTATTTTTGAGTAAACTGCCAAAATGGTCTATGAGTGTAGGTCAATTTTGTTATTTTACACTACAAGAATGATAGCCCTTTAGCGGCGACAGGCAATAGCGGCGAAAGGCCATTTGTCGCCGCTAATAGTCGATCCGGAACCCAGTGTATAACAACATATCCTAGCCGTTGATCTTTAACATCATCCAACGGTTGGGGTTAATTAGGGTAATAGCGGCGACAAAAGTAGGGCAATAGCGGCGACACATGACGCCGCTAAAAGTCCGGATCTGACAACAAACCCTCGCCACTTATATCTTATCTTGATCTAACTGTTGAGATTTGATCAAGGTGTAAGTGCACTTTTGGATGATAAATGCTGGTTTCTGCTACTTGAAGATTCTTCAGGGTCTATTGTGTAAAGTCCATCAAGAATAAGTTCTGACTAGTTAAATTTGGATATGCTCATGTTGCCTTGTCCGAATTTATGATAGAATTCCTTAGTGAACTTATTCTTGCTTTCTATTAGTTGAACTTAATCTAGTTTTTTATTGGTTGAACTTAATTGTAAGGACTTATGTGTGCAATCTTATTTGTATATAAATTCTAGGTGAATGAAATGATACAGAGAACTTTTGGAGAATTATCTTTCTTTGTGTGCAAACCCTATTCTACTGTGTGTTTCACTGTGTGTGTGGATAATCTGTGAAGACTAAGTGGATTCACAGATTGTCGATCATCATCTATCGTTCTCTACTCCTTCTTCGTAGCGTCCTTGCATCGGTTAGCGTCACGTGGTGGATTTCGCACACCGCGTGACTTGGTGTTTTTTCGGTTGTTCAAGATCCATAGGTGGGCTTACAAGTGGTATCAGAGCAGGCTCTTTATTGAGAGGCTCTTACCGCTGTGAGTTTCGATTGAAGGTTAGATCTTTGTTCGGTTTTTGATAGATCAAGTGGGTTTTCATACTTCTTTCTCATGTTTTTCATGGCTTCCTCATCTATTTCTTGATTTCTCATGATGGATATAGATTAGGTTTCTACTCTTGAGTGATTGTTCTTGATTTGATTGCTTAGATTAGGAGTCAGATCTAAAAATTCTCTGTTGTTTTCTGAAAAAGGTGTTAAGGCGGCTGAGTATCTTTCTATTTTAGGGTTTTGTGTTTGTCAGAACTTAATTCTCTGTCCGTATTTGTTCTTTCAAATTTATTGATGATCAAGTGTGAAGTCACGCTTGGGAAATAAACTTGTGAGAGTGTCAGAACTTAAAACAGAACTTAAAATCCAAACTTGTGAGTGTCCAAACTTAATTTCCAAACTTATTTTCCAAACTTAATTTCCAAACTTATTTTCCAAACTTATTTTCCAAACTTAATTTCCAAACTTATTTTCCAAACTTAATTTCCAAACTTGTGAGTGTCAGAACTTAATTTTCAACATCTGAATTTGTGAGATCATCTCTGTCCGAACTTGTTGTTCATATCCGAATTTAATCCTCAAATCAGAACTTGTTAAGTTCACACTCCCTTGTCTGAATTTAAGTCTTTTATATCATCAGAACTTGTGGTTTATCGGTATATTGGCTACTGTTAACAGTTTCTGATCTCAAAACCTTCTGTTACTAAATTCTGTAATCATGGCAAGCAATCTGACCACCGTGGTTCAGAATATAAAACATAACAATTAGATCGGTAGTAGTGATAAACCTCCAGTGCTTTCAAATGAACTTGATTATCCAGAATGGAAAGTACGATTCGAGAGGTACATCAAGGCCAAAGATTTAAGAATATGGATTTGCATAACAGCGGGTCATGGAGAAAGACCTTTCCAAATGTTAACGATGCAAGGATATTTGGCTTTAACCGATGATCAAAGGAAGTATTACGAATGTGAAGAAAAGGCAATGTCTTTGATCACAATGTCACTACCACAATCAATATTCATACTTTCAGTAACAAAAGGTCTTCAAAGGAGTTGTGGGATAGTTTGAGTGAAAGGTATGAAGGTAACGAGCTGTTTAAGAAGAGAAGGTTAGATCGACTGAAGACACAGTTTGTTGTGTTTAAGGCAATGAAAAATGAATCTTTAGATGATCTTGTCAACAGATTTTATCATCTTTTGAGTGAGTTGGACAGAAGTCAGTTGGGATTATACACAGAATTTGAAAAGGTTGAAATGTTTTTGAACTCTTTGCCTAAGCAGTGGAACATGTTTACGACTTTAATCAAAGAAAGTCCGACGTATGATGAGATTACACTGGATCAGGCAATTCAAAAGATTAAAGGTTATGCTTGGTCTATGGAAGATCAAGATTCTGAATTTGAGAAGCTTCAAGATCCTACATTGTATCGAGCGAAACAAGTTGAAAAGGGTAATAGTGTAGGTGCAGCTTTTCTTTCTGAAAATACTTCTCAAGGAGAACCCGTGAATCAAAGTGCGTTTGTGTGCAATAATAGTGGAGATGTTACAAGTGGAACTCATAAAGTGCCAATGCTAGACCTAGCGTTCAAAACATAAATGTGCCTCAGCTTGATCCTAAATGTATAAAACTCATTGAAGATAATATGAGTCTTCTGGCATCATTTATGACTGCTTACAAAAATTTTGCAATGGGAAAGCTTGTTGAACCTTTAAGTCTAGACGAAGATTTTGACCAAATTGACCAGGAAGAAATAGACGAGTTGGATTTGCAATTGAATATGGCATTGCTAGTTCGAAGAGCCAAGAAATTTCTTCAACAAACTGGAAAGAGTTTCATTGGGGGTAACACTAAAACTCGTATGGGCGTAGATATGACCAAAGTAAAGTGTTATAAATGTGGTATTTATGGTCATTAAGCAAGAGAATGTCGCAAACCGAAACGAGAAAGACAGGATAACATGGTCAAGGAAGTTCATCAAGATCCAATAATCAAAGTCCAGCTTCATCAAATGCAACTCATGTTCCTCCTACACCAACTTCATCGGATAACCTTACTCCTACTCCACAAAATGCTTTGGTTGTTCAACCGCTTCAATCCGTCAGTGAGCCACAAAATTGGGGAATCATTATGGAAGATTTAGCCACTGCAATAGTTTCACAAGCATTCATTGCAGAGATTGTTGAAGAGGGGTTTGGAGATATGTTCCAAGAAGAAAATGTGGAAGAATTAAATGTCGTTGCAGAAGTTCTAAGTAAGAATCTGGAATTGAATAAAATCAATGAAGCTGAAGAGTGCATGAGAAAAGAGAATTAAGAAGAGGAATGCAGAAAGAAAGAAGAAAAGAAAGAAGAGGATGATCGGTTTGAATTCAAGATCATGAATGAAGAAATGCAACGTTTTGCTGATGAAGAAATGGTAAAGCAGGATGCAGGAAATGCAGGTAGCTCAGATCAAGCTTTCATGGCCAACATCGAGGTACAATCTAAACCTGCTGATAAAAGGTGTCCTAGATGCATTGAGTTTGCTGCTAAATGCGACATATATGCACTCCATAACAGTAATCTGATTACTGATTTGGAGAAATCTAGAGAGTTAGTTGTTGCACTTTCTAGTGCAGACAAGGAACATAGAAGTAGGGTGATTGCCTTGAAAAAGGACATCTCTGAGTTTGAAAGACGTTTGGCACAAGCAACAGTGAAAAATCAAGAGATAAATATGAACTTGAAACTTGTCAAAATTTAATTTTGGATAAAAACAAAACAATTTTATACAAAGATTTGAGAATTCATCAGAAGTGATGAATTTTTGCGTAAACAGTCAACAACTCAAAAACTCAGAAGATGAGATGTATGGAGTTGGGTATAGAAAAGTTCCACCACCTTTTAACAACAACTATACCACAACACCATCAATCGATCCCGAAATTGCAAACTTTGTTCTAGTTGCACCTTTGACTGTAGAACCTGTTAGTGAGGAAGAGTTTGAATCTGAAACTGAATCGGATTCAGAACAAACGATGCTGTGTGATGCTAGAGCTAATGAAGTTAATCTGAACAATCTTGAAGATTTAATTAACTCAAAAATTTTAGAAGTTCTAAGTCAAGTTCAAAATGCTCAACAAACTTCAAAATCCAACAAAAAGGGTAAAAAGAATCATAAAAACATCAAGAAAACAAATTTTGTAAAAGGTGAGTCCTTTAACAATGAACTTGAAAAGATCGAAAAGAGTTCAAATTCTGATTTTGTGAAACATAGCGTAAAAGGCTCAAGCGAAGCATCCTCATCCTCTAACAGTCAAGATGAGCAACAAGAAAAGCTTGAGAAAGCCGATAAGCGTCGATGCTATAAATGTCGATTGAAAGGACATTTAGCTGCAGATTGTCCGAATGACAACGAAAGGAAAAAGGGACGTGTCAATCCTGATCAAGATAAACCTTTTGTCACTAAACCACAAAATGAAACTAAAAAGAATGAAAAGAAAAGTGGTAATACTCAAAAGGTAGAAAAACCTAAGGTTCAAAAACAAGAAAGTAAACCAGTTGTTAAACCAAAGGTTAAAAATCAACAAACAAAGGATCAGGAAAACGACCGTTCGGACAATTGCAGTGATCGTGGTTCAGATCGTGGTTCGGAAAGTTCTTCCGCAAAATGTGAGGGTCGTACGAAAAATCCTGCTCGACGACCAACTCAAGTTAATTTCCGAACACAAGAGCAAGAGAATCAAACGGGAGGTTCATACAATCACTATGTTCGACCTCTTGCTCAAAACCGTTATGTTGAAAATCGAAATGTATCACCAAACAGATTCCATGGTCAAAGACAACATTCGGGATTCCAACAACGAAATGTTTTTCATAATAACGAACAACCAAGGTTTGATAGAAGTTTTAGACCACAGAATAATCAGAACTTCGGATATCAAAACTCTGGTAATCGTTTTGGTGGAAATTCCGGATTTAATAACCGTCCTCAAACTCCGTATAATCCTCGATTTTCGGATGGACATTCTAACAATTTTCGAGCTTAAAATGTTAGAACCACCAACAATGGACGACCCAAGGAATTTTCATTTATTGATGAATCTGGACGACCCAAGACCATCACGGCTTGGGTCCCCCACTCTAACTAATTTCCTGTTTCGCAATGCAGGAACATCTGAAGAGGGCTATCTATATTTGGTATATTGATAGTGGCTGTTCTAGGCATATGACGGGAAATAAGGAACAAATGTAAAGTCTATTCGAGGTGGTTATGTTAATTTCGCGGGTGAAAAGGGTGGTTACATCACGGGTGAAGGTTCTGTGACAAACGGCAAGATCACCTTGCACAAGGTGAACTATGTTGAAGAACTGAAGCACAACTTGCTGTCAGTATCTCAGATCTGTGATAACAAGTATACAAGGCATTTCACGGATAAGGCTTGCTTCGTTCTTAAGCCGGGGTTTGTAGTTCCAGAAGACTGGATCGTGATGAGGGCACCAAGAGTGAACAACACTTATGTAATGGATATGCGTCTAGTTGTGAACTCTTCGGGACCAGAGACGTGTCTGCTTTCTAGGGCAACAGAAGATCAATCTTTCCTTTGGCATCGAAGAATGGGCCACGTGCATCTACGCAAAATGAATCACTTGATAAAGAACAACTTGGTGTTGGGTGTTCCTTTACGTAGTTTCAATATGCACAGTAAATGTGAATTTTGTGAGAAAGGGAAAATTAAACGAAAACCTCATAAGCCTAAACGCATAAACTCAATCCAACAGCAACTAGAGCTGCTTCACATGGATTTGTTTGGACCGATCCATGTAACTAGCATTGGTGGCATGTCTTACTGTTTAGTTGTCACTGACGATTTTTCACGATATTCGTGGGTGTTTTTCTTAAAATCTAAAGATCAAACTTTCGGCATTCTGAAAGATTTATTCAAACAATTAGAGAAAAATTACTCACTTCCACTCAAACGAATTCCCAGTGATAACGGAACTAAATTTAAAAATCAACTTATGGATGAGTTATGTCGTGATATGGGTATTATTCATCAGTTTATCGCTCCTTACGTTCCTCAACAGAACAGAGTTGCTGAAAGGAAGAATAGGACCCTTATCGAGGCTGCACGTACCCTTCTCTCAAAATTTAAATTGCCTATATTCTTTTGGGCCGAAGCTGTAAACACCGCATGCTATGTGCTAAATCGTGTGCTTACAGTTAAACGGGAAGATAAAACATGTTATGAACTTCTTGAGAGAAAGAAACCAAATTTGAAAGGTTTTCAGCCTTTTGGGATTAAGTGTGTTATTAAACGAACAAGAGATACTCCGAAGTTTGGAGAGGTTGGAGAAATTGGTTTCTTCCTAGGTTACGATCTAGGCTCTCCGAACAAACGAGTATACAATGTCAAGAAAGGATGGTGGAAGTAGTCTTTGATATAACTCCTTTGAGTTATGATCCACCACAATCTGAGTTCGGTCCCAAAACTGGTTATGATTATGAAAAATTGTTTGATTCTTTTGCTTTACCTGATTTAACAGATGAGGAGACAGAATTAGTGTATACACACTTAATCGACAAAGATGAAGTGGATGCAGGTTGGCGTACTAGCATTCCAACAAATGTCTCTTCAAATGATGATTCAGGAGTTAATGTTGCCAGCACGTCAAATGTTAATGAGGTTGTTGCCACTCAAAACCTCAACGATGCAGATTCAAGCGATTTTGATGCTGATATTGAAGTCGCTCAAACTACAAATGCCGATACTTCCTCAGGAATATTAAAGCATCTGGTAGTACATCTGCTGAGGGGGAGATCCAGTCTAATTTGGGTTCTAATCTACAAGTTCCAGGCGTTCCTTTCACTCGGACATCGAGGAATCATCCTCTCCATAGAGTTATCGGAGATCCGCGTGCAGGAATGTTGCTTAGAAATCAAAGAAGTCTTGATGATATGCGTTGTTTGTTCACAGAAATCAAAGAGCAAGAGATCTACAGCTTAAGCCTATACGAATGCTTTATTTCGCAAATCGAGCCGAAGAATTACCACATGGCGCTGAAAGATAACTCGTGGTGTGAGGCGATGCAGGAAGAGTTGGCTCAGTTTGACAAACTGAAGGTTTGGAACCTGGTAGATCTTCCGAAAGGCTAGCACGCAATCAATACTAAATGGGTCTTTAAATGCAAAAAGGACGATAAAGGAGTTATCGTCAGGAATAAAGCTCGTTTGGTGGTGCAAGGGTTCAATCAGAAAGAAGGGATAGATTACACGGAAGTATATTCGCCTGTAGCTCGGCTTGAAGCAATTCGTCTGTTTCTAACCTTTGCAGCTCATATGCGCATCGTCTATCAGTTAGACGTAAAAAGTGCGTTCCTTTATGGAAAGTTGAAAGAAACTGTGTATGTATCCCCGCCGCCGGGTTTTGAAGCTCCAGAAGCGTCGAACGAAGTTTACTTGCAGGACAAAGCTTTATATGGTCTCCATCAGGCTCCACATGCTTGGTATGAGACGCTCTCAAAGCATTTGTTGTCACACGGTTTCACTCGTGGTGCAATTGATTCCACTCTATTCATCTTGAAGAAAGGGGGAGATTTCTTGATCGTGCAGATATATGACGATGACATTATTTTTGGTTCTTCAAATGAAGAGCTGTGTCGGGAATTCGAAGAAGTTATGAAATCGAAGTTCGAGATGAGCGCAATGGTGAGCTGAAGTTTTTCCTCGGGTTGCAAGTGGATCAAGAAAAGAATGGCACGCATATTCATTAGACGAAGTACGTCCACGAGATCCTGAAGCGATTCAATATGGAAGACAGTCTGCCTTATGAAACTCCATTGCCTACCAATCACAAGCTTTCAGAGGATAAGGAGAAAGATCCTGAAGTGGATCCATCGGCTTATCGTGAAATGATTGGTTCGTTAATATATCTTACAGCATCTCGTCCCGATATAATGTTTTATGTCTGTTTATGTGCCAGGTACCAAGCTACTCCGAAAGAATCGCATTTGAAAGCCGTTAAGCGGATTTTCCGTTATTAAAGAGGCAAACCAAGGCTTGGATTGTGGTAACCAGTCGAGGGAGGCCTAGACTTGATAGCGTATGCGGATGCGGATTTTGGCGGGTGCCCAATTAACAGGAAATCAACCTCTGGTAGTGCTCAACTGCTTGGAAGCCGTCTGATATCCTGGCAATGCAAAAAGCAGCTTGCTGTGTCGTTGTCCACTTGCGAAGCAGAATACATCTCAGCTTCGAGCTGCTGTGCTCAAGTCTTGTGGATAGAACAACAATTGCGGGATTGCGGTTTGAATTATACACAAACTCCCATCATGGTAGACAGTAACTCAGCTATATCAATCACAAATAACCTAGTACATCACTCACGCACAAAGCATATAGATGTTAGGCATCATTTCATTCGTGACTGTGCTGAAAAGGGTCTGATAGATGTAGTTCGAGTCGACACATTAGACAACTATGCGGACCTTTTTACTAAGACATTTGATCGGACAAGATTTAAGGATCTAGTCCGAATGATCGGCATGATAAACCCCGAGTAGGATGGTTTTGAAAGGCCCTCATGGAAACTCTGTTTTTCTTTTAGTCTGTACAGTTTACTGCTTTTTCTTAAACTCAAAAATCCAAAAAGATTTTACTTAGTTGTAGGATATTTTTATAAAAATTCAAAAACATCAGAAAATGGAAAATCGAAAGCGCGTTGATTGTAAGAGGAAATGATAGTACATCGGCAGTCGAATCGTTTTCAGGGTATCTTACAAAATTAAAACCTAAACTGCTTAGCAACTTCATTACATGTTGTAACGATAGGTTTTACGCGTAAATAAGAACCAGTTTTTGGTATATAAAGATAACGAACTGTGTAACTTGTGTGTAACATCTCTCGTATATATGGTCTTGGTACTGTAATTTCGTTTGAGAGATTACCAAAATTCTAAGATACTAGGTCTTTGTGTTTGGCTATTATCTGGGGTATTATACTTGATCTTCTGATTTTGCGTCGGCAATGGCCTAGACCTCGTATAATACTTTGCTTAGCGCTTCGTTTGTGCGCAAATCCCTCCAGGTGGATTTCTTTTCTGCCTAACAATCATCACCGGGTGATCTGTTGAAAGCTTGTCACCCACCGGGTGAACAATTGAATGTATATGTTACCCCTGGTACATAATATCAAAAAAAAATGCAGAAAAAGATACCAAACGTTGGTACACCACCTTAAAGTCGAGCCTTCATCTCTTTGTCTGTGCGGTGACACTAACCTGAGCTCTCAAGGTTTCGCAATTTTAGCCGGATACAGATAATAGTTGGATATTCTCTCCTGTAAGATGTAATTTTGGTAGTTTTGATACGGGAGTATATTCTGAGGTGGGGAACACAGTTACATCAGTTATTAATACACCTAAATGCATATATCGAAAACAGTGTTCGAACACGTGCTAAAGCTTAAGTGGACAAGTATATCGTTAAACATCTTGAACTGTCATTATCATTCTAAGTGCTTAAACGTTAAATAGATACTAAACTGTGATCGATTGTGACAGATAAGCCGATATGATCTTCTTGTCCGTGTTTTTCACAAAAAGATGTATGCTTGTAAATATTTACTTTCGCAATTCTGTAAGTATTCGTTCCGTTTCATATATTGAAAAATACAAAAAGATTGTCAGCTTGTTTTAATATAAATTTTGAAAAACACAAAAAGATTTTATTTCTTGTTTCCATGAGTGGGCCTTATATTTTTAAAGATACTCGAATTGGGGTTTTACAATTTTGACAACGGGTTAAAATAAATCATGTGAGATAATTTAAAATAAGTCTTTCTAATAACAAAACGGTCTCGCTAGCTTATCAAAGTGTGAGTTTTTTCGTGCGGGAACGTGTTTAGTCTGTCCATGTTGTGCAAAATTTCTCCGGGTATGGGTTACTTGGTTAATATTTGCATTTTAACTATTTTGGGCTTAATCTTGTTTAAAGAAAATTTTATGGGCTTTTAAATAGTTTGGAATTAGTTGTTTCTGGTCTTTGCCTAACATCTTTAATACGTTTAAAGATAATCCTTGTGCTAAATCAACATGTTTTGGGCATATTTTGGGCTTTGGGCCACTTATAACGAAAACTTACTCTGTTTTGGGGATCCAAGTGAGGAGTCCGATTATAATCTTGATCGGATTTAGGATTACTTTTGAATCAGAGTTTATTTAGGTTATAAAAGAATTTCTGTTGTCCGTTTTTAAATAAGCTGCGGGAGAGGGAATCCGAACTTAATTGGGGATTTTGAGTCCGAGTTTAATTTATCAGCACATAAAGTTATTCGAACATAAGGTTTTTGAATTTAGGTCTTCTTCATCTGTGATTCTCGCCTCTTCTCTCTCCTAAACCTCTGGTTCGAGTTCTTTGTCTGCATCGTAAAATCTCTTCTTGTTTTTGTCTAAATCCTCTTTCAGGTATGTGTTCCATCCCTATCTCTTTTTTGATCTTTGGTGAGAATGGTACAGGTTAGGGTTTAGTTTCATTAATTTGGGGGTTTGTGCTTAAAACCTCAAGAACTCTGTGTTCTTGATGGTAAGTTTGATTGGCGGTGTTTAAGTGATTAACAGTAAAGATTCGATTTGATCTGGTTTAGGTTTGGGTTCAAGATTTATTTGGGGCTTTTTGATTAGAATGATATATCTTGTGATCTTTATTATCGGGTGTTCTTGGTGGTTTTTGGCACTGTTGAAGATGAAAGAATTTTGAAAATTTCACCTTTCTGATCTAAAACCTATGTTGAAACATGTTTTTGTTCGGATCTCTCTCTGTAGTTCGGATGAGGTTTCAATGAAGATTTCTGGTACATATTTTTTTATGTTCGGATGATTTATCTTCAAATCTTGAACATATATTGTCCGTATCATTTTTTTTATGTGTTCGGACCTGCTCATATTCGTTCAAAACATATATGTTCGGTTGTGTTTGGTTTATCCGAGTTTAATACATCAAGTTTGTGTCCGGAATTGTTTGATCTCATCAGAATTTAATCATGATTCGGACCTGCTGTGTTCCGAATTGACAGGACGTTTAAAAACTTTCATGTATCCGACTTTAAACAAGACTTTATGTGCCCAGAATTAAATCAAAATTTCTTGTAGTCTGGATTTAAACAGGATGTTCGGATACATTCAGTCCGAACTTAATTTTGTTCAGACCCACTATGTTTCGGATTATTGATAGGTCTTAACAAGTTTCAGTTAAGTGGTTTAGTGTGTCCGACTTTATTTATCCGATTTGTTCTGATTTTACTTTGTCCGGATTTATTCTAGACACTATACTCATATTATGTATATCAGCTTGTGTTTTTCTGATATAAGTCAAGTTGTCCGACCGTATTTGTTTAGGAATCCGGATTTAATTGTTTTCTGATATACATTCGAATATAATCCAAACTTAATTGCTGATCCAACCTTATTTATTCAGGTTTCCTGATTTAACTGTTTTAACAAATGTCAACTGTCCAAGTTCAATAACTTCTCAACTCTGATGGTTTTGAATGTATCAAGCTTGTCAAAAATGTTTTTAACTGTTATTTGTTTACAGTTGGTGCTTGTCCTTCTTTATGAATGCTATATGTTTAACATCTCATCCGGACTTTCTTGAAATCTCTAGACTTATATGTTGAGTTTATGTAGCTTAACAGATTGTTTCGTCCAAAATTATACTAAGTGTTTCTATATGTGCAAATTTGTTTTGTTAAGACTCACTTGTTTACTTTGTTTCAGTTATGGCTGATCCTCCAAACCAATCGCAAGTTCCTATTCGCGCCTTTATTTCGAAACATAACCAAGTAGCGCTCTTGAATGAGAATCTAAGCGGCATTGGAGATTATATTCAAATTATTCGGTTTCTAAGGAGATCTCGGATTTTTTATGCAATCTCTACCGAGATTCACATTGTTGCCTCTTATGTGCAAGATTTCTGGTCTTCCGCTCGTGTGCTAGATAATACGATTGAAGCAACGATTAATGGTCATTCGTTGGTCATTATGGAGGAAGTTATTCGAAATGCATTACAATTCGGGGCATTAGATGACTGAGATTTTTGCTATAAGGCTCAAATTCTTGATAGAGCACTTGTTAGTTTAGGATATGCCGGAGATTTGCCAACACGTCAAGTAAACAAAGGAATGCTTCTTGGTCAATGGCGTTTCTTCTTCCATGTGTTGATGCAATGTTTTGCTTCGAGAAAGGCAGGTTTAGATGGAATGGGATATAATATCTTGTCGGCAATGATTAGTCTTAAGTTTAATCAGCCGTACAACTTTGCTCGCATGATTTTTCGAGCACTTCAGTCTCATGTCAGATTTCCTGCAAATGATTTCCGTTTATTGATGCTTTATCCACGATTTCTTATGACTATCTTTCGGTATCTTGTCCCGGATCTTCCTATTCATAATGGCTTGGGGTTGCATGTTCTTAAAAAGATGGGTAAGCGGATTTTCAGCGATTGCCGTAAAGCGAATCCATCCGTTCGATCTTCTCGCATACCAGTACTTCATCCTTTGCTCGGTGCTATTCTTGATGAAAATTATATCTCAGAAAATGATGCTACTTGGAGAAATATTTCTGAGGGTGTTAATCAATTATTTGGCGCGGGTGAAGATGAAGACGGTGCAGCTCCTGTTATTCTTCAACAGCCGGTAGTTGTTCAACCTCAGGTTGATCTTCAACAACCGCTGGTGGTTATTGAAGAACATGTTGTTCATGAGCCCGATGTGGTTGAACCAGCAGTTGCGGTGCAGGTTGTTGAACCGATTGGTGAACCGGTAAATGAGGTTGTTAATGAACCGGTACATGATGAAGTGATGGAAGATGTCTTCCAACATACTTCTTTCATCCAACCGGTTCCAATTGTGAAGATCTTCTTTTCGACTGAGCATCCGATGCACCATCGTCTAGTGCATCTAAAGGAAAAGGTACTCTAGTTGAAACCGAAGATAATGTTGATATGTTGACAGAAAGAAAGTATTTGGCTTTAGTTCGCAAAGATTTTCGGGGAATACTTACACCAAAAGGACTACAAAAGCTTCAAGCTTTTCGTGAAAAGGTCATGTCACTTGATCCCTCTTCCGAGTGGGCCTCACGTTTGTCTCTTTGGAATGAAAAGACTTCAGACCTAGATAATCTTCCAGATGATTCTTCTGACAGCGACAATGGTGATGATCCAGATAGTCGACCGAGTGATGTTTCGGTTTCTGTTTCTCGCCATTCGTTACATATAAAAGAAGAAGATTAGGAGTTCGTTCGAGTGCAGCTCCTAGGCCTTCTGGTGTAGAGGCAGTTTCTTCAGTTTCAGTTCCAGCTGTTGCAGTTTCTTCAGTTTTTGGTGTATCAGCTGCTTTGGATATTCCTGTTTCGTTGCCATCAGTTTCAGTTGCTTTATCTCCTCCTAGCTCAACAGTTGCAGTATCTGTTGCTAGTATGTCTTCTCATGGGCAGTCTTCAAGTTCATGTTTTCCGGTTTTCACGTCTGGTGTATCTACAGCTCCACTATTTTCATCTCTCTCGGGTTCAAGTAATCCGTTTACTTCGTTAGTGGGAGTCAGTTCTTCTTCAGTGCCTCCGGTTCGTCCCAATAGGATTCGCCATGCAAGTCCTCGAACGAAGAAACCCTCTGCTCCGGCATCTATAGGGACTCGTCCGAGATTTGCTTTTGGTCCTAGACCTCCTTGTCCTGTTCCCTCAAAGCCTTCCGTTCCATCTACAGCTTCACGTCCTCGGGTTGAATCAAGTAGTAGTGCAACGCAAAAATTTCCTGAGTTTATTCAATTTCTAAGTTTCAGGATGTTGGAACGGTATTGGAAGATCATGACGCACAAATTCAACACCAAAGGAGAGAGCTCGGGTATTGGAAAAAGGTTGAAGCAAGGAGGGAAAAGCAGATGACCTATTTGTTTTGTCAGTCAAAGCGTCAAGGGATTCAAATAGGAGATCTAATTGAAAGAGGTGCTTCTTTGACTGTCAGACATGATGGACTGGTTAAAGCTACTGATCAGATTAGTCGAATCGTCACAGATTTTGTAGAGCTACTTGCTGCTCAGGGGGAGAGTTCTACGCTGCAAGTACAGTTTCAATGCAAGAAGGATGAACTTAAAAAGATTCGTGATGATTTGGATAAAGACAATGATCCCGAAAACGCTTCGCAGAGGGAGCAGCCAAGTAGCTCACAAGCTATGGAAGCTGCAACCAATGCTACAGTTGAGGGGGAGTCTGATTTGGGTGTAAGAGGTAGTAGAAATAACGGTCCAGTTGATGATGAACTTGCTGCTTTGTATGATGTCTCAGATGAAGGAGAGTTAACTGAAGAGCATTCGCTTCTAATGACGACCTAGAGAAAGATGATGAAGTCGTTGGAACTGTTGAAGTACTTAGACCAGATAAAAGCGTTGATCGAGTGGAAATGAGAAAATGAGCAAATGTGTCATACACGATGAATGTGCCTCATTCCGAAAGTGCGAAAGTGGATTTTGAAGCTTTGTTGAGTATTGCGTATAATGAAACATCTGTAGAGCCGAATCCCAACCCTGAGCCGATTAATGAAGAAGTTCGAAGGGTTTTATGGCTAAGAGCACCTCCACCAGATTTAACTCAGAAAAAGCGTTTTGGACGTATTAGTGGAGAATACTCGGGCCAAATTAGAAGCTGGGATTTCGATGGGCAAAACAACTTAGTGTTGATTAAGCGAACAGATGGTGTTCAATACTTCAGGCCTCGTTTCCACACTCTTAGCCCTCTTCCGGCACATGATCTTCATCATATTGCTCAGATTGATTTGAACACTCCAACTTCAAATGGTCTTATTGGAGCATTGCAGAAGGCCTTAGAAGAAGAAAGCAGATTTAGCCAGTGGAACCGTTTCAAACCAGCTGTTGGTCGTCGAGTCAAATCATTGAATAAGTTCATTGGAAAAACTGAGTACAAAGTTGTGTACCGACCTGCTTTATGTTTGAGAACTATTCCTTCGAGGCAGTTTGATCTTGACAAAATGGAAGGAATCGGTTCTTGGTACATTGATGGTAAAACAGGAGAAGCTGTAATCACAAAGGAGAAACTGACTGATGTGATTGTTAAAGTTTTAGATCCTATGTGGTTGGTGAACTTCAAACTCTCTGAGTTGAAGAAACTAAGACGTAAGTCTCTTCTCTACTTGAAAGAAGACCGAGAGCTCGCACTTCCGTTCATCCGCGTTGTTCAGTTCTGTGTGAAGAACAAGGTTGGAGCTGGAAGTGATTTTTCAAAGGTTTGAAGAAGATCTTCTCAAGGCTTGCAGATCCCGCAGGGGAGTCTGTAAGTGCACTTTTGGATGATAAATGCTGGTTTCTGCTAGGGTCTATTGTGTAAAAGTCCATCAAGAATAAGTTCTGACTAGTTAAATTTGGATATGCTCATGTTGCCTTGTCCGAATTTATGATAGAATTCCTTATTGAAGTTATTCTTGCTTTCTATTAGTTGAACTTATTCTAGTTTTTTTTTGGTTGAACTTAATTGTAAGGACTTATGTGTCCAATCTTATTTGTATATAATTCTAGGTGAATGAAATGATATAGAGAACTTTTGGAGAATTATATTTCTTTGTGTGCAAACCCTATTCTACTATGTGTTTCACTGTGTATGTGTGGATAATCTGTGAAGACTAAGTGGATTCACAGATTGTCGATCATCATCTATTGTTCTCTACTCCTTCGTAGCGTCCTCGTAGCTGTTAGCGTCACGTGGTGGATTCCGCACACCGCGTGACTTGGTGTTTTTTCGGTTGTTCAAGATCCGTAGGTGGGCTTGCACAAGGCAATAGCGGGGACAGGCTGTCGCCGCTAAAACTCTAAAACCCATCAGCAGCTATACAGCCGCGAACATTCCCTCCAAACCCCACTTTTCCCCAATTTTCTTCTCCTACCCGATGGCAATAGCGAATTTTTGGGCTAAATCGGTTAGTTAACTTTGTTTTTGTGAAATTTCTTTTATGATTTGTTACATATATGTTATACTCTTTAATATTTGTGTATTGTTGGTGTTTTTGGTGAAGAAATCGGTCACCACCATCACTCCTCCGGTCACCACTATAACTTTTCCGGTCACCACCTCGTCTCCGGTCACCATCTACTTGAAACTTCAAACCAAGGTTAGTTTTATATGTATTTTTTTTCAAAGTTTGGAAATTGTTTATTTTATGGTTTATGTAGGTATGTAAATGTGTATGTAAGGTTGTTTGTTTGTATGTAAATGTGTATATGTTAGTGAATGTATGTGAAAATGCATAACTTAGGTGTATTTGGTAAAATGGGTGTATGAAAATCTATGTATTTGTGTATGTAGTTGTATGTAAGGATGTAAATGTGTATGTAAGGATCTTTGTTTGTATGTAAATGTGTATATGTTAGTGAATGTATGTGAAAATGTATAATGTAGGTGTATTTGGTGAAAATAAGTGTATGAAGATCTATGTATTTATGTATGTAGGTGTATGTAAGTATGTAAATGTGTATGTAAGGATGTATGTTTGTATGCAAATGTGTATATGTTAGTGAATGTATGTGAAAATGTATAATGTAGGTGTATTTGATGAAAATGTGTGTATGAAGATCTATGTATTTATGTATGTAGGTGTATGTAAGTATGTAAATCTGTATGTAAGGATGTATGTTTGTGATGAGGAGGATCCCGATTATATCGAGTCTGACTAAAAGAAAAGTTAATATAATTTAAAAGTAATTTGTATTTGATAAACACTTGTTGAAATATTTATTTGAATATGAGTTACACTTTTTGTACTTTCCCTTAATTTCTATTAGATACACATGTTGTAACATTTTTAACTTTTTAGGGATAATGATTTTCCGCAATATTTATATTTACTTATCTTATGGCTGACGTGGCCCATGGAGACATGGGGGTGACGGCGCTGGTGATCCACCCAATCGAATAATTTTTGGAGAGGGACACACGAGAGCGACGGAAGTCTTTTAATAATTATTTTTTAGTCCTTATATTTGATATATTATAAATGTTGTTACTAATGTTTTTTGTTTTAACTGAGCGGTTCCCCGAAGAAGGTTAGGGGGAAAGCGAAAAACGAAAAACTTCGTCGCATGGTTAAAGCGGGGGGCCCGTATCCTTTACATTTGATAGGGAGGTCACGTTTACCCCCGTTGGTATACCTAGAGATTTATTTTCTAGGGAGGTGGGTATGTATATGTGGCGGACCACCCGTTCGATAAAATAGGATGGTAACGTTGAAGAACCATACAAGGAAGCCCTCATGAACCACCTAAGGGTAAATTTATGGCTGCGATTTTGCTTCCTTTTGACTGGTCGTTAAACTTAATTTATATAGTATTTTAACTTTTTCATTTAATTCGTAGGAAAATTTCAACTTTGATGAAGTTGAAAGTGATTTAGCAGCGAAAAACTTGAAGGTTGGAATAATGAGTTTGATTATCAAGCGGTATTCTGACCGCAAGCACGACGCTAAAAAACTATTTGTTCAAAAGGCAGGTTACGATGATATTAAGAGTGCTAGGGAATACCGTCCCGTTGATATGCCCTATGAAAACTGGTTGAGGGCCATCGACGGTTTCTTTGACGAAAAATATACTAAACGATGCGAGGTCAACAAAAAAGTCCGCCAGAAACAAGAATTTACATTCCGCGGGGGGACGGCGTCATACGGTAGCACCGCCTATAAAAATGTAATGTTTTGTATATGTGTGCGTATGTGTGTAAGCTTTTGTTTTTTTAATGACTAATTTAAGTTAATGTTAAACAGGAAATAGATTGGGTACCGGCGTACGCTAAAACCCACAAGGAGGTTGACCGCTGCTGAACAAAACTACGTAAGTATTTCTTTTAAGTATATTTTTCGATAACACACATATATATATATGTATATGTATATATATATATATATATATATATATATATATATATATATATATATTTAATCATCTTCGTAATATACAGCGGAATTTACAACATGCAACAAGCGAATGGCACGTGATGGTCCTCCAATCGCCCCATTTCAGGAAGTGTTGGGAGAACGGCGAGGATGGTACCGGGGGATGGGGCCTAAACCTTCTTCAAACACGCCCCCGAACTTGTCGGGTTCGCAACATGAGACTCAAGGACCGTTTTCTGAGGTAAACTACACAATTTATAAAATGAAACAAACGCATGTTTCCTTGTTAAATATATGTTGGTAGCGTTAATTAATATGCTAATATACGTTTTGATATTTATTATTGTAGGGATTTGTTAACAACTTGTTCCAATCCCCGGCCTTTCTGAATCAGCTCGACAACTATCTTGGTTCAAAAGGTAAACAACCGGCAAATAACGTTGATTTCAATAATTGTTATCAACCTTATTTTTTCGATAACGAAGAAGAACATGATGGCGAAGACGAAGAAGAACATGATGACGATGATTAGGATGATTTCGAAGTATAAGTTGTTATTTTTAACGTTTTTACGACTTTAGGATGATTATGTAGGACGTAAATGTTGTTTGTAAATTTATTACGTTTCGCATTTGTTTTATATCGTTTGGTTGCGTTGCGGAAATTAGAAAATTGGCAGGTTTTGTTTTAACTTTGTATTTCGGCAGGTTCGGCCATTAATTAGCTGTTATATTTAAAAAAGACTTTTAGCGGCGACAGGTGTCGCCGCTATTGATGCTCGCAAAAAGACAAAATAAGTCAAGTGCGGCGACACTATCAACAACGCGACAAACTGACCAATAGCGGCCGAGCAATAGCGGCGTACCAAATAGCGGCGACAATATTGATCAATAGCGGCGATGCGTGTCTCCGCTAAAGGTGGTCAGTTCTTGCAATGTTAATACAAAACTAAACCTTTTGAATCTGGCTTCCTATGGTTAGTTACGGACCCATGATTTTTTTTCGAATTAGATCCAATTTTTTGGTATTCAAAATTTTCATAACAAAACGTTAAAATTTTCGGGTCGGTTCTCGTTCAGGCTTGGTTAGAGCGAGGTTTGAATTAGATTTAGAAAAAAAACATAAGAACGGATTATATAAGGATTGAACCCATGTACTCTTATTGGTAAAGAGAGTTTTTACCACTACACTAGCTTTCTTTTCTTTTTATGGTGTACACCTAATTATATTTATGGGGTCCTTATAAAATTTAGAGTAAATTGCCATTTTAGTCCCTGAGGTTTGTCCTAAATTGTCATTTTAGTCCAAATATTTTTTTTCTCCTCTGCCAGAGTTTTTTCATTTTTTTGCCATTTTGATCACATTGGCTAACTCCATCCAAGAAATTCAGTTAACTCACAAAAATAATTTATTACTTGCCATTTTAATCCAAAACCCATTTTACATTTATATTAAATATATATTTACAACACTACTAATAATTATTACATATATATTTATATTATAAAACCCACCACACCCACCCATTCTCTTTCTCTCTAACCTCCCTTTAAACTTGTCTTCCCTTCTTCCCCTGCAAGTTCCACCAAAACCAGAGCCACCACTAGTTACCCACCTCCACCACTGTCACTCGTCTCCGCCACCCACAACAACTACTCCGTCACAGAAACACCACACCTCTACTTCTCTCTCCGTAATCCCTACCACAATCACCACCGGTAACCACCTAATGTCACCCACCTGAGTCACCATATCTAAGTCCTCTCCACTACTAGTCACCATCTGACTCCACACCACCCCGCCGCTAGGAGATCATCCCCATCAGTCACCATCCCAACCGACATGACCACCATCAACCACCATCCATATCGGAGATCAGAGAACCACCACCAACACCAGCCATCACTAACCGCCATCAACACCAACCGCCAACAAAACAAACCACTGTCTATCTCTCTAAACCACAATCATCATCATCAGATCTGAACACTACCACCATGTTCTTGTTGTTCCGATGACGCGAACCACTGGTCGGTGATGTGTGACCACTGCAGTTGTCGGGCGACTGTGTCGTTGCGAAAACCATGTAAATCGGAACCACCAGATCCACCATGGTGCAGCGACTCCCATTCGGAGGTTGGTGGTGGTGGTAAGGTGGGTGGCGGCGGTGGGGTGGGGTGGGGTGGGTGGAGGCGATGGTGAACGGTGGTGTTTGCCGGTGGCGATGGTGGTGGGGTGGGTGGTAATGGTGGTGGGATCTGATATACACAATATATATATATATATATATATATATATATATATATATATTGTGTTATAAATATTTTTGTTATATTATTTATATGTATAATTAAGGAGAAAATGTTTTTGGATGAAAATGGCAAGTAATAAATTATTTTATGTGAGTTAACTGAATTTCTTGGATGGAGTTAGCGAATTTGATCAAAATGGCAAAAAAATGAAAAACTTAGGGACCTAGAGGAGAAAAAAAACCTATTTGGACTAAAATGGCAATTTGGGACAAAACTGAAGGACTTAATTGGCAATTTACTCTAAAATTTAATATACCGGATATACTAATTTTTTAAAAACATTGGGGTCCGGAGACCACGACTTCCTCTATGTGGGTCCGCCCTTGCCCGTGGTTTCAATTTTATTGTCATTTTTGTCACACCCCGACCCGCAGCGGAATAAAAGTCGGAGCATAATTGGGTTATCACCAAAGCTCATGATATTTACTAAGAATTTTCATATTTATTAAATTCAAATTACAAACTTAAATATCCAATAAACAAAATTCATACAATTACAAAGGAAAATAAAACTAAATGTTTATTCCAAAGCAATAACTTGTTTATTCTTCTAGGCCATCCTAAGTGTTTCTTTCCCCAACTGATCACCTGTATCATGTGTAAAACAGGGGAGATTTTGGGTTAACAAAAGTTGGCGAGTGAACCTTGATAAAACATTTTTCATAATTTCATGTTTTATTTATTAAGGAAAATTCGTGCATAAATCACATGTGAGCAAATATATAAATGTAAACAATCACAAATCACGTTGAATGAATATATGACATGAATGATGATGTATTTGAGATCAAGGCTCAATGAAACGGAGCCGATCTAATGAGGCACCTGATGCTCAACCTCGCATACTCTTTTCCGTGTTCCACCAGGTAAGGGCTACCCCAAACGTCTTCCAGTCGCGTACGTACCTTACGGTCCTCGGGACAGTCGCAATTGAAGAAAATGTTTTCCATCTCCTCAAACAGTGAAAGGAGAGCGGTGACACCTTCAGTCCCTTCATATTTTGGGGGATCGCAGGATTTGAAGTGTTTGTAGGTGCACTTGGGGGTTTTGGGAGGAAGGTTGGCGACGCTTTGGTCTTCTTGGTTGGGAGGGTTGATGGGATTAGCGGTGAGGGCTTGTTGAACTTGTAGCATAGGAAGCACTGCGGCCATTTGTTTAGCAATTTGTGTGGCCAAGCGTTCGTTTGACTTTCCTGACTTTCTACCTCCACGTGTATGCAGAGTCGAACCCGGGACCTCACGTTCACGTGCACGCAGCTCTTCCAACTGAGCTACGTGTCTAACCCGTCATATTCTGGATTTTAATTAATCTTATAATCTTGTTAGCTTCATTCAGAATTTGGTAATCACATAATTTTAAAAAGTTATCTCAACCGGGGCGACAACAGGGATTCGAACCAGTGACTCTGCGATTGGTTTGCACCCGGCCCAACCAGTTGGGCTGGGTGCTTAACCCGTATTTTATAGAAGTTGTATTATATTTAACAACTCAATGGATTTCAGCATGATTTGGTTTTTAGAAAAAAAAAGAACAGTTTAACGAAAACGGTGCCAATTCCAAGTATCGATCTCGGATCGTGTGCGTTTAGTGTGCACACAGTTCACCTCTGGACTGTGTGTCTAACCCAGTTTATATCTCGAATTTTATTATATACATACACATTCTGCAACTCATCTTCTTCATTTGAATACCCAGAAACATTTACCCGCCCGATTAACCATAAATTCAGAAGTGTGATTTCTTATTCTTATTCGATAAGGAATCTAGACACGAATTAAGACAGTTAGGTGGAGGATTATTACCAACGATGGCGTTTCCTTCTGTTCTCCGGTGAGGAGCGGCGGTTTCCGGTGAAACAGTGGGGAAAGGTTTGAGCAGAGTAAGCTTATGGTTTGAAGGGAAAGAATTGAGCGAGTTGGATAGTGGGATTGGGTCAGTATTTATAGATTGAACAAGGGGGGGGGGGGGGCTCGATTTCAGTTTTAGAAACCGAATTGGGTGATTGCAATCTAGAATGGATTGAATCAAATTCGGAAATGATTAACGCGGATTGACAGCTGGTGCTTACCAGATTTCAGAAACAGGGACGAATTCGGCGGTTTATTCTTGCTGATTTGAATTCGCAGGAAACCTTCGTTTTCGTATATTTATAGAAGATGATTTCCAAAACTTACCAAATGATGCGTGTGTCCCGGTGGTGTTTGTGTTGTGCGGTTACTCGGGTGACCCGGGTTCGATTCCCGGTTTACCCCTTTTTTGTGCTTTTAATTTATTTACTTAATTTGCTAAATCTGATTAATCATATGATATTATTAATTATAAATTGATTAATTTTTTTATTATATCATTAGATGCATAAATTTACCATTTTAAACCAAATAATTTTTTTTGAAATAATACACTTGATTAATGGAGATGGTACGGCTTTTTGAGGCCCGTTTTACACAGATGTTACAGTATCCCCTACTTTTAGGAATTTCGTCCCGAAATTTAAGTAGCAGTTGTAACTGGAAAAAGATGCGGGTACTCTTCGCGCATTGAGTCTTTACGTTCCCAAGTAAACTCGGGTCCTCGTTTTGACTCCCAACGTACCCTGACAATTGGAATACGACTTCGCCTTAAACGCTTCTCACCGAAATCCATGATTTCCACTGGTCTTTCAACGAAGTGCATCGATTCATCGACTTGAATGTCTTCTAGAGGAATATGGAGGTTTTCATCGGCGAGGCACTTTTTCAAGTTTGATACGTGGAATGTGGGATGAATTCTGTTAAGCTCTTCTGGTAGGTCAAGCTTGTATGCTACAGGACCTACTCTTTCGAGTATCTTGAAAGGTCCTATGTAGCGTGGTGCTAGCTTGCCCTTCTGGCCAAAACGAACCACTCCCTTCCACGGTGATACTTTTAAAAGTACTTGATCACCAATGTCAAACTCCAAGGGCTTTCGTCGTTTGTCGGCATAACTCTTTTGACGACTTTGAGCCGCTAGAAGATTGTTTCGAATTTGAAGGATTTTGTCGGTTGTTTCTTGAATCAATTCAGGTCCGGTGATTTGCGCTTCACCGATTTCGTGCCAACATACTGGAGATCGGCACTTACGACCATACAAAGCTTCGAAAGGGGCCATGCCGATACTTGAATGATAGCTATTGTTGTACGAAAACTCAACTAACAGTAGGTGAGCGTCCCAGTTCCCTTTGAAGTCTATGACACATGCTCGTAGCATGTCTTCAAGGGTTTGGATGGTGTGTTCAGATTGACCATCAGTTTGAGGGTGAAAGGCAGTACTGAGGTCTAACCGTGTCCCCAAAGCGGTTTGTACGGCTCGCCATGTTCGTGAAGTGAAACGACCATCACGGTCTGAAATGATGCTTAATGGTACTCCACGACGACTTACGATCTCGCTGATGTAGATACGAGCTAACTTCTCGTTCTTGAAGTCCTCGTGAATCGGAATGAAGTGAGATGACTTTGTAAGACGATCGATTATTACCCATATGGTGTCATACCCACTGGAGGTGCGAGGTAACCCGGTAATGAAGTCCATGGTTATGTTTTCCCACTTCCATACAGGTATTTCGGGTTGGACTAGAAGTCCTGAAGGTCTTTGATGTTCAGCTTTTACTTTGGAATAGGTAAGGCACTTGGAAACAAAAACAGCGATATCCTTTTTCATGCCAGGCCACCAGTAGGTGTATCGTAGGTCTTGATACATCTTATCGGCTCCTGGGTGTATAGAGTATCATGTTTTGTGTGCCTCATTCATGAGGAAATCACGAAGGTTATCTCGATCAGGAATCCATATGCGGTTTAAATAGTATAGAATACCGTCGGATTTGGTTTTAATTTTGAATTCAGCTCCACATGACAGTTCATCGCGTACGTCATTTTCTGTTACAGAAACATGTTGAGCCGCCCGGATTCGTTCTTTGATGTCGGTTATGATTTGCGAACGTAGAAGACGAGTGCATCGGCCACCACGTTTGCCTTGCCAGGATGGTACCGAATTTCACAGTCGTAGTCATTGAGAAGTTCGACCCATCTTCGTTGCCTCATATTCAACTCTTTCTGGTTGAAGATATGTTGGAGACTCTTGTGGTCAGTGTATATTTCACACTTGGTACCGTAGAGGTAATGCCTCCATATCTTAAGAGCGAACACAACGGCTCCAAGTCTAGGTCGTGGGTAGTGTAATTCTTCTCATGAACCTTGAGTTGCCTAGAGGCATAGGCTATCACTTTTCCTCTTTGCATTAATACACAGCCTAGTCCTTGCCCTGATGCGTCGCAATAAACCACGAAGTCATCGCAACCCTCAGGGAGTGTAAGGATAGGTGCGTCACAAAGCCTTTGCTTTAAAGTTTGGAAGTCCTCTTCTTGCTTAGGTCCCCAAATGAAGGGTTTTCCTTTGTGAGTCAAGACCGTGAGTGGTACGGCGATACGGGAGAAATTGGCAATGAAGCGTCGGTAGTAACCAGCCAAACCAAGAAATGACCTAACTTCGGTAGGGGTACGTGCGCTTGCCATTCCTATACTGCTTTGATTTTTGAAGGATCGACATGAATCCCTTTGTCATTGACGACATGACCAAGGAATTGTACTTCTCCTAACCAGAATTCGCATTTTGAGAACTTAGCGTGAAGCTTTTCAGTCCTTAAGAGTGTAAGAATGAGTCGAAGGTGTCGCTCATGATCGGATTTGGACTTGGAGTAGATAAGGATGTCGTCGATGAAGACTATAACGAAGCGGTCGAGGTAGGGTTTGCATACTCTATTCATTAAATCCATGAAGACAGCGGGGGCGGTGGTTAAACCGAAGGGCATAACCATGAACTCGTAATGACCATAACGAGTTCGGAAAGCGGTTTTTGGTATATCTTCCTCGCGCACTCTAAGCTGATGATAACCAGATCGAAGGTCGATCTTGGAAAAACAGGTGGCGCCTTGAAGTTGGTCCAGGAGGTCATCAATGCGAGGCAGTGGATACCGATTCTTAACCGTCAACTTGTTGAGTTCTCTATAATCAATGCACATGCGAAACGTTCTATCTTTCTTCTTTACAAAAAGAACAGGCGCACCCCAAGGCGATGAGCTAGGACGTATGAATCCTTTGTCAGTCAACTCTTGCAGTTGACTGGCCAATTCTTGCATCTCGGATAGGGCTAACCTATAAGGAGATTTGGCGACCGGTGTAGCGCCAGGCACAAGATCGATGCGGAATTCGACTTCTCTCACAGGAGGAAGTCCTGACACGTCGTCGGGAAAAACTTGTGGGAATTCCTTCACAATTGGAATATCTTCGAGCTTCCTCTCCTTGCCTCCCTACTTGACGACGTGAGTTAGAAATGCGACGTAGTTCTTGTGGAGATAACTTCGGGCTTGAAGGCAGGACATCAATTTGAGTCCCTTCGAAGGGGTTTCCCCAAAAATACGTAGTGTCTGACCGTCTGCAAGAGGAATACGAATGAATTTTTCGTGGCACACTACTTCGGCGTGATGCTGGCTGAGCCAGTCCATCCCGATTATAACATCGAAACTTCCCAACTTCATAGGAATGAGGTCAATTGGTAAATCGTGATCGTTCAGGGTGAGAGTACAATCGCGTATAATAGAATTTAATGAAGTGGGTTTTCCGTCAGCAACTTCTACCGTTAGAGATTCAATGAGATTAACACGAGGTTGGTCGAGGATAGATTCGAATTCTAAGGACACAAAGCTCTTATCCGCACCAGTATAGAATAATATGGATGCATAACTACCATTGATGAGAAACGTATCATTGACCACATTGTTGTCAGCCCTGGCTTGGTTGGCATTGATATTGAAAGCTCTTCCTCTGGCAGGTGGAGGAGCTTGGTTGGCTTGGTTTACCGGGTTAGCTTGAGCTTGGGCGTGGATGATGTTCACTAGGCGTGGACAAGTGTTCCTGAAATTGTTTGGGTCCCCACAATTGAAACAGGCTCGTATGGGTTGCATCATGGGGTAGTTAGGTTGGTAGTAAGGTTGGGCTGCGTGTTGTGCAAGTGGTAGAAGAAAGGGTTGTTGGGCTTGGCCCACCATTTGATTTTGGGTTTGGGTTTGAGGTTGACTGCGGTTCATTCGCTGAAGGGTACGGCAGGTTTGGATGGTGTGACCCGCACGGCCACAACTTATGCAATGTTGGCAGGGGTTTTCGGGAGGATGATGGTATTGACAACGGTTGCACTTTGGGTGTGGGCCAGTGTATGGCTTTTTGAATGGTGCAGCTGGAGGAGCAACTTGGGTGATTGGTGCAGCAGTGATGGGAGGGTTGGTTTGAGTGACAGCAAAATTCTTGCCATTTCGCTTCCTCTTACCAGCAAACTTCGAGGATGAGACTGGGTGGTTTGGAGTTGGGGTCTCAATGGGTGCTTTCTTCTTCTCATCTTTGAACTTGCCGTTTCGAATGCGATTTTCAGTGAGTTCTGTAGCTAACTCCATTGCGGCTTCAAGCGTTGCAGGCGAAGTGCTTAAAACCGAATGTTGGATTTTCGAGGGGAGGCCTCGAATGTAGTGTTCGACTAAGCGGTATAAAGGGGTGAACAAATTGGGGATCATCTGGTTCAATTCGAGAAATCTCTTATTGTATGAAGTGTGGTCTCCTTCCTTTTGTTTCAACGCGTGAAACTCATCTTCTAGATTTTTTATTTCGCTTCTTGGACAGAAACGTCTTGTCATGATTTCCCTTAACTCTTCCCATGTTAAGGCCATGGCATCTTCAACACCTCGCTTACTCTTTTCCGTGTTCCACCAGGTAAGGGCTACCCCAAACAGTCTTCCAGTCACGTAACGTACCTTACGGTCCTCGGGACAGTCGCAATTGAGGAAAGTGTTTTCCATCTCCTCAAACCAGTGAAGGAGAGCGGTGACACCTTCAGTCCCTTCATATTTTGGGGGATCGCAGGATTTGAAGTGTTTGTAGGTGCACTTGGGGGTTTTGGGAGGAAGGTTGGCGACGCTTTGGTCTTCTTGGTTGGGAGGGTTGATGGGATTAGCGGTGAGGGCTTGTTGAACTTGTAGCACAGGAAGCACTTCAGCCATTTGTTTAGCAATTTGTGTGGCCAAGCGTTCGTTTGACTTTCCTGACTTTCTACCTCCACGTAATTGCCTAACCGACATCTACAGGAACATATGTAGGAAGATTGTGAGTTTAAGAATTTTCTAGGTGTCATGTGTCGTAAAAAGAATGAAAACAACATAACTGAAAATAATTTAACTACATCCATAGGATGTCTTGGGTTTGCTCATGTTTGGGCCTCCAAATGTCCCCCATACCATTGCCTGTGTAGTCATGTGGGCCCCCATGACTATTGGGCTTGGTAGGGTTCACATTGGTGTCGGCGGATTAACACTCGCACCACCCGAATGAAAATCGTTAAAACATGATTGCGAGATGTATGGTCGGAGGGTGTCCAGGTGTAGACACAATGATAACTCAAAGTGGGGTTAGCTCACACGACGTTTGGTATAGCATGCTTTGGCCTAATAGGTCCTTCGTACTCTCATCGTTAGTCCCCAGGTAGGCAAACTGGTCCCTTATTTTGGATTTATACGAATGCCAAGCCTAGACAGGACGTTCCGACTACCGGTACTCGTACCCTTCCAGTTACTACATGCCCGTCGTGAAAACTCACTTTGATGTGATTTGAAAAATACAAAATCATTGCAAAAATCATGGAAATCATAAGGTGTGTGCTTTCATAGATATGACATGTTATGAGGATATGAATTATGATGAGCATTGCATATTAACATGTACTTGTGAAGGTGCTTGCATAATATTGGGTGTGAAAATAAACGTGAAACATGTAAACATCATGAATTTTGCATGTAACACATAAACAATTAAAATTTAATGAACTATAGTATAGGCTCTAAGGGTCTAATAACCTATCCTATATCCCTATAGCCACAAGCTCTGATACCAATCTGTCACACCCCGACCCGCAGCGGAATAAAAGTCGGAGCATAATTGGGTTATCACCAAAGCTCGTGGTATTTACTAAGAAGTTTCATATTTATTAAATTCAAATTACAAACTTAAATATCCAATAAACAAAATTCATACAATTACAAAGGAAAATAAAACTAAATGTTTATTCGAAAGCAATAACTTGTTTATTCTTCTAGGCCATCCTAAGTGTTTCTTTCCTCAACTGGATCACATGTATCATGTGTAAAACAGGGGAGATTTTGGGTCAACAAAAGTTGGCGAGTGAACCTTGATAAAACATTTTTCATAATTTCATGTTTTATTTATTAAGGAAATTCGTGCATAAATCACATGTGAGCAAATATATAAATGTAAACAATCACAAATCACGTTGAATGAATATATGACATGAATGATGATGTATTTGAGATCAAGGCTCAATCAAACGGAGCCGATCTAATGAGGCACCTGATGCTCAACCCGTATCCCACGGGGAACTGATGGGCCTAATGAAATGCGTGCACTGAAATGATAAACTTAATCCACATATACATCACACAACAACCAATACACTTTTGATCACAAAATGATATAAGCACAAGTGTTTAGATAAAATAAAGGATTAGTACGACACATGATACACCCCAAAACGTGATTAAAACGGGGAATTTGTAGAGATTCACTCACCTTGGATGCGTATTCTTGAGTGGTAAAGAGAGCGCACGACTTGGGAATTTATCCGATGAAGGAGTACTAACCTAGAAATGGCAACGTGGTAATTCAGTAAATAAATAAATTGTTATTTAGGTTAAAATCCTTTGTTTAGGTTTTTTGGTTATTTTTGTGACTTGTGTTGATATTCTAGACCATTGAAAATATATATTCTTAAAACTTTTATTTGATTTTTCTTTTAATAAAACCTTAGAATTAAAATAAAAATAAAAATAAAAAAAATATAAAATAATAAAAAAAATCTTGTCAGTCTGACAAGCCTGTCAGACCGGTTCGATGGGAACATGTTCGCGCGTATGCAGAGTCGAACCCGGGACCTCACGTTCACGTGCACGCAGCTCTTCCAACTGAGCTACGTGTCTAACCCGTCATATTCTGGATTTTAATTAATCTTATAATCTTGTTAGCTTCATTCAGCATTTGGTAATTACATAATTTTAAAAAGTTATCTCAACCGGGGCGACAACAGGGATTCGAACCAGTGACTCTGCGATTGGTTTGCACCCGGCCCAACCAGTTGGGCGGGGTGCTTAACCCGTATTTTATAGAAATTGTATTATATTTAACAACTCAATATATTTCAGCATGATTTGGTTTTTAGAAGAAAAAAAGAACAGTTTAACGAAAACGTTGCCAATTGCAAGTATCGAACTCGGATCGTGTGCGTTTAGTGTGCACACAGTTCACCGCTGGACTGTGTGTCTAACCCAGTTCATATCTCGAATTTTATTATATACATACACATTCTGCAACTCATCTTCTTCATTTGAATACCCAGAAACATTTACCCGCCCGATTAACCATAAATTCAAAAGTGTGATTTCTTATTCTTATTCGATAAGGAATCTAGACACGAATTAAGACAGTTAGGTGGAGGATTATTACCAACGATGGCGTTTCCTTCTGTTCTCCGGCGAGGAGCGGCGGTTTCCGGTGAAACAGCGGGGAAAGGTTTGAGCAGAGTAAGCTTATGGTTTGAAGGGAAAGAATTGAGCGAGTTGGATAGCGGGATTGGGTCAGTATTTATAGATTGAACAAGGGGGGGGGCTCGATTTCAGTTTTAGAAACCGAATTGGGTGATTGCAATCTAGAATGGATTGAATCAAATTCGGAAATGATTAACGCGGATTGACAGCTGGTGCTTACCAGATTTCAGAAACAGGGACGAATTCGGCGGTTTATTCTTGCTGATTTGAATTCGCAGGAAACCTTCTGTCACACCCCGACCCGCAGCGGAATAAGAGTCGGGGCATAATTGGGTTATCACCAAAGCTCATGATGTTTACTAATATGTTTCATATTTATTAAACTCAAATTACATCTCAAAGTTCCAAGTCAAATTCATACAATACAAGGAAAGGAAAAATTAACTAAAACAATCCAAAATCTAAACTGGTGTATTCTTCTAGGCCGCCCTATATGTTTCTTGCTTCAACTTGATCATCTGTATCATGTGTAAAAATGGGGAATTTTGGGTCAGCAAAAGTTAGCGAGTGAATCTATTTAAAAACATTTGTTATTGGTTCCTTATTGTAAATATTATGGAAAATTGTGCAATAATCATACATGAGCAAACGAATGTAAACAAACAATCACAAACAACTTGCATGAGTATATGATATAAATGACAATATGTTGGCAACGTCCCGTTCGCGCTCATAGGTAATGGGGAACGGACGGCCTATGATGATGTATGTGAGATCAAGGCTCAATCAAACGGAGCCGATCTTATGTTGGCAACGCCTCGTTCACGCTCATAGGTAATGGGGGACAGCTCACGCTCATAGATAATGGGGAGCGGCGGCCTATGATAATGTATGTACTGAAATGATAACTTTAATCTAAACATTTACCACACAAACAATTGATATATATATTGGCAACACATTTGATCATGAATATAATAAATGCACAAGTGTTTAATTTAAATAAATAATAACGACACAATGATACACCCCAAAATGCGATTAAAACGGGGAATTTGTAGAGATTCACTCACCTTGGGTGCGTTCGGTAAATGATGTTGATTGCGCACGAATTTAGAGGATTGATCGACGAGGAATAACTAACCTAGTTAATAACGAAAAGGTACGGTAAGTAAGTGGATTTTAATAACAATTTTAATAGGATCTTTGGGTATATTTTTGTGAGTTTAAGGCTATTTTCTAACTTTAAAAATGTTATTTTTAAGTATTTTTAATTGATTTTTAAATTAAATAAATAAATAAAAATAATAAAAAAATGTTGACTTTTGACCGTTGACCATGACCGTTGACCGTTGACTGGTCCGGTCGCTTATATATGTGCGCTGGGTGAGACTCGAACCCGTGACCTCCCGTACGCGTGCACGCAGCTCTACCAACTGAGCTACGTGTCTAACCCGAAATATTTCTGTTTTTAATTATATTTATATACTATTTAACTTAATCCGGAAATCATTTATTTTTAAAAAGGATTTTAATTGCATTGAACCGGTGCAGTTAACCAGTCTCGAACCCGGGACGTGCGAGTTAGTGTTGCACACAGTCCACCGCTGGACTGTGTGTCTAACCTGGTTAATATTCCGGTTTTTATTATACTTAACATGATTCTGTGAGTTATCCCGGTTCGGTTAAAAAGAGCATTTTTGTTTAAAGGAGTGAGGTTGGTGCAGGGATCGAACTCGAGACGTGTTCTTATTATTTGCACACAGTCCACCGCTGGACTGTGTGTCTAACCCGTTTATTAATCTGATTTTAATTAATCTTATAATACACAGTCGACTTCGTCTTCTTCGCTCAAAGACTCAGTCAACGATTTTTCAACTGTTCTTGATTGGGTCGTTCATCGAGCATATTACTGGTTGAAATGTGATGAATAAAATGAACTCAGGAAATGAATGTACCGATCAATTGTATTTCTTCAGAATTCAGGCAATGAACGTCGGCTCTGATTTGTGTATTCTTTCTGCTTGAATCAATTATCAGTTTTGTTTGATTAGTTATGAAAGTGGGGTACTAAACAAGGATTAACAGAAGTTCGAATGATTATACCGATTCACATCGTGAGATTAGAAATTCCAGAGGTTTTCCGGCGAGAGCTGAATATTCCGGCTACGTCGTCTGGGATTGATTCTGATTGTTGGATTGAAGTTAGTAACAGTCTAACAACGGATTGAAACAGAAAGAGTCGAGGTATTTACCGTGTTGAGGTGAGTCTCGGTTTTCCGGCGAAAGTCCGGTGATGGCAGGATATTTCCGGCGAGTGAAATTGCTTCGAGAAAAGGTGTGATTTTGAGCGAAAAGGCTACCAGAGACTTGTGGGTGTATTTATAGGGAAGAATCGAGACGCATTGGGTCTGATTTCAGTCTCGATTCATGGTCAGCTGTTCTCCGGCGGTTACGACTGATGTCGCGGGTTCAGACATCGGTTATAACCGATGTTAGGATTAATTCTTCCATTAAATCGATAGAAACCGTCAGTTATTGGCGAAGTCGTCGGGATTTCCGGCGACTGCGAAATGGGCGCGTCAATGACTGAATTTGATTTCTGTGTTTTGTTATTTGAATTAATTGTTTCAATATGTTATCAAATAACACAAGTGGCGGAGTGGTTGGATTAGTGGGAGTTAAGTCATTGGCTGACCCGGCTGACCCGGGTTCGAATCCCGGCAGCCTTGTTTTATTTTTAATTCTCTTATTTTCACTTTTAACAATTTTTGCTTTTAAATCCTAATTTGTTTATTAATTATGTATTGTTTAAATTTAAAATTAATCATAAATAAACAACAAAAATTTAAAACTGATTGTTCGATTAATAAACGAAGCGGGTTGTGAAAACCCGTTTTTCGACGGATGTTACACCTTCGTTTTCGTTTATTTATAGAAGATGATTTCCAAAACTTACCAAATGATGCGTGTGTCCCGATGGTGTTTGTGTTGTGCGGTTACTCGGGTGACCCGGGTTCGATTCCCGGTTTACCCCTTTTTTGTGCTTTTAATTTATTTACTTAATTTGCTAAATTTGATTAATCATATGATATTATTAATTATAAATTGATTAATTTTTTTATTATATCATTAGATGCATAAATTTACCATTTTAAACCAAATAATTTTTTTTGAAATAATACACTTGATTAATGGAGATGGTGCGGGTTTTTGAGGCCCGTTTTACACAGATGTTGCAATTTTCATCCAAAATCAAAATCTGGTTAGATTTTTCAGTTAACATCCAGTTTTTTTTGTTCTTCCCCTAAGGTAGATCCGCCCCTGACAGCAGTCTATTGCGACACTAATGATCCGACTCAACTCTCATCCAGCAAGCCTCTTAAACAAAAATTAAATCAAAGTGTTGTTTTATTTTGGTGAAATATAAAAGCTAATGTTTATCCTTAAAATGGTCATTCATGGGTATGTTTAGCAAAAGTAGCTGGTGGCTGAAAGCTGTAGCTGATAGTTGTAGCTTTTTAGAATATTCAGGTGTTTGGCAGATTAGCTGGAACTTTTAATAAAATGTATAAAATGACCAAAATAGACATTAAAAAGTTGGTATATTAAAATTTTTATTATCTTTACAGGTTGAAATAGTCATTTTCCCTAAAAGCTTGTAGCGTGTTCTAAACGCTACTAGTAAGACTGTTTAACTAAAAGTTTCAAGCTTTTAACCTAAAAGCTTTAAACTCTTTCAACCAAACAAGACTTTTTTATCAAATATCCATTAGTTTAAAGCTAAAAGCTTCTAAAAAGCTTTTAAATAATTTATATCAAAGATACCCCATATGTGTCTTTGCGTACTCAATTTTATTTGTCATTTTTTCCTATATCAATTTGTATGTACGCGGAATAAATATCCATTATTTCGTTTGTACACGAATCTTAATTTATATAATAGGGAGTCTTGTGGCATTTGGCCATGTGAGCATTTAAGGCATTTAAAACGATTAAATAATAAAACAGTAACCAGGTTTAAATACTTTTTTTCCCAACCATAGAATCACTCAAATTTAAATGTTGTTGCATTCTTTCGAAGTTTTTATAATTGTTATATATATAACTGCATGACCAAATCAAACTATTAAGAAACTTAGATTAGTGATTTTTTATTTATAGTTACCTCTTACTATTGTTAAAAACTTAAAAAAGATAATCCCTAAAAGGAAATCAAGTTATATATATATATATATATATATATATGTGTGTGTGTTATTTGTGTTAGTTCATTTTAATATTATAAAAAGTATTACAAAAACTTATGAGTAAATTGCCATTTTGGTCCGGTCCCTGAGGTTTGGGAAGTTTGTCACTTTAGGCTAAATCTCAAACCTTTTGTATTTTGGTCCCTTTGATTTCAGTTTTATTGTCATTTTGGTCCAAAAGTAAAATCTGTTCAAATTTCTCAAACTAAATCCTGATGTTTTGTCTTTTTCCTCAGGTGTAGTTTAGTCAGATTACATATATTTTATTTATTCTAATTTTAATAACCTCTTTTTTGTTCTTTTTTAACCTTAAACGGCTACCACTTCATCTTCAACCTTAAACCACCATAACCAAACTGCCACAACCCTCACCCTCTTCCCCCACCATCCCTTTATCTTCAATCTTCAACCACCATAACCAAACCACCACAGCCTTCACTAACGTCGCCCCACCACCATTGTTACTCTGAAAGAGAATCAGAAAGAGAGAGAGAAACGAGTTACACAGAGAATCCGAAAGAGAGAGAAGGAGAGTGAGGTTCACCGCTCTTGATCGGAGGTTCACCAGCCACCACTATCACCTTCTACTTTGCTTTACCAGTGGTTCACAGGCCGTAACTGGAACCTCAGGTCGAAGTCGCAGCTACGACTTCGACCGTCGTCGTCTGTTCACTGTTGAACTCTCTTCTCCGTCATTTAAACCCCCTACATTGCTGCCGAGTGCCTGAACCGTAACTCGCAATCAACATCCTCTTCGAAACCCTAGCCGTCACGACCTTTAAATTCCTTAACCATGCCGTCGCCATGGGCCATGGTAACCACATTCTAACACGGTTACAAACTACCGAACTTGTGGTTGTCTGAATAGGAACCATCTTGATCTTCGGTTTTTGGATGCAGTAAATGGTAGTGGTGTTACAGAGATAGGGAAAGAGAGAGAGAGAGTGTTGTTATGGTGGTAGGGGCAGTGTGGTGGGGGTGGGGGTGGGGTGGTGATGATGGTGATGGTGGTGGGGCGACGATAGTGAAGGTTGTTGTAACATCCGTCAAAAACCGGATTTACCAAACCTGCTTCGTTTATTAACCGAACAATCAGTTAAAAATTTCGTTGCAAATTTAATGCTCAAATTAATTCTAAGCGATACATAATTAATAAGTATATTGGAATATAAAATTTATATTTGAAAATTTATTAAAAATAATGAAATAAAAATAAAACAAGGCTGCCAAGATTCGAACCCGGGTCAGCCGGGTCAGCCGAGTCAACCAAGTCTTAACTCCCACACGCTCAACCACTCCGCTACTTGTGTTGTTTGTGTACATATTGAAACAATTAATACCTAACATAAATCTCGAATTCAAACTGACGCGCCCAAATCGCAGTCGTCGGAAATCCCGACGATTTCGCCGAGATTGGACGGTTTCTTCTGATTTAACCGAAGCATTAACCTTAACATCGGTTATAACCGATGTCCAGTCCGCGACTTTGGTCATAACCGCCGGAAAATTTTGACCAACGAATCAAGACGGTAATCAGACCAAATTCGTCGATGTTCTTCCCTATAAATGCACCCTCTAACCTCTGATAGCCTTTTCGCTCACAATCACACCCATTCTCGACGAAATTTCACTCGCCGTAAACTTTCTGCAACTCGCCGGAAAACCGAACCCCTTCACCTCTGTGCCTTACTCTAAAAATAGAACACCTAGAGCTCATACCGAAGTCACCCACACTCACCTCAAGCTTCCTGAAGACCTTCTGCCGCAAGATAAACGTCACCGGAATAACCTGCTGTCATCGGAATTTCGCCGGCGAAACAGAGGATCTCTGTTCGGTATATCTTGCACCTAATCTCTCTCGTTTTTATTAATCTCACATGTAGCTAATCACAACTTACTAAAGAAATTGATTAAACTGATGAAACAGTCGGACATTGGTTCTGGGATTAAGCTTAACGAAGAAGATGAAGTTTTTCAGTTATATATATATATAATTTAAATCAAGTTATATCTCGGGTTAGACACACAGTCCAGCGGTGGACTGTGTGCAAATAAACACGCATACGTCCCGAGTTCGATTCTTGTCACACGCACACTCGCTTTAATAAAAATGTTCCTTTTTTTAAACTGAACCGGATTCACTCGCAAATAGATTTTAGTTAAATGAAAACCGGAATAATAACCAAGATAGACACACAGTCCAGTGGTGGACTGTGTGCGCGTTTAAATCATACGTCGCGGGTTCGAATCCAGGCTACCGCACCGGTTCTGGCAATTATCAAACTTTTTATATAAGGACAGAAATGAATTTATCTAGTTTGTATATAAGTATAATAAAAACCAGATTATTTACCAAGTTAGACACACGGTCCAGCGGTTGACTGTGTGTCAAACTAAACCACAGGTCCCGGGTTCGAGACCTGTGGCGAGCACCGAGTCGATACATTAAATCCTTTTTAGAATAAATGATTTTCGGATTAATTTAATAAGTATATAAATATAATTAAAAACAGAAATATTTCGGGTTAGACACGTAGCTCAGTTGGTAGAGCTGCGTGCACGCGTACGGGAGGTCACCGGTTCGAGTCTTACCCAGCGCATATCATATACACGACCAAACCGGTCAACAAGTCAATGGTCAAACAAGTCAATGGTCAACAGTCAAAAATCAACATTTTTTTTACTTTTATTTATTTATTTAAATTAAAAATACTTTAAAATAACATTTTTAAAGTTAGAAAATAGCCTTAAACTCACAAAAATATATCCAATAATCCTACTAAAATTGATTAATAAAATCCGCCTATTTACCGAACCATTATGTTATTATCTAGGTTAGTTTCACTCGTGGTTAAATCCAACTTCGTGCGCATTCAACATCATCAACCGAACGCACCCAATGTGAGTGAATCTTACAACTCCCCTTTTTAATTACACGTTTTGGGGTGTATCATGTGTCACTTAAACTAATTTGTTTATTCAAACTCGTCCCATACCATATCATGATTTAAACTTAGAATGTAAATATTGTTTGTAGCTATGTATTACCTATTGTCTAGTTGTATGCAAATAATTCATTAGGCCCATCAGTTCGTAGAACAACGCGTGCCTCAAAACTCATTCATTAGGCCTATCAGTTCCTCGTGGGAGACGAGTTGAACAACGCGTGCATCAAAACAATCTATTATTGTATGTGTATGCATTATTTAATATTAAGTGTTTCGTGAATAAGTTTACATCTACATTTACTCATATGTGGTTATGCACTTTATTTTATCAATTCAATAAACTTGTTTAAATGTTTTTCATAGGATTCACTCACCAACTTTTTGTTGATCCAAAAACCATTTTTACACATGATACAGGTGAACAGGATGAAGCAAAGAAAACATAGGAAATGCCTTAGAAGAAAATAATGAAGTCTAGAATGATGTGTAGAACATGATGTAATTATGATTATATGTTTCCCTTTAAACTGTAATAATAAATATGAAACGTTATAATAAATGTCATGAGCTTTGATGATAACCCAATCATGCCCCGATCACCTTTTCCGCTGCGGGTCGGGGTGTGACAGTTGTGGTGGTTTGGTTGTGGTGGTTTGGTTATGGTGGTTGAAGATTGAAGATAAAGGGGGTGGTGGGGTGAAGAGGGTGAGGGTTGTGGCAGTTTGGTTATGGTGGTTTAAGGTTGAAGATGAAGTGGTGGCCGTTTACGGTTAAAAAAGAACAAAAAGGAGGTTATTAAAATTAGAATAAATAAAATATATTTAATCTGATCAAATTACACCTGAGGAAAAACACAAAACATCAGGATTTAATTTGAGGAATTTAAGCTGATTTTACCTTTAGAGCAAAATGGCAACAAAACTGAAACCACAGGGACCAAAATAGCAGTTTACTCAAAACTTATTTTCTTTCTTACAAATTAACACACACAAAACAAATAAATAAATAACTAAAAAATAACCCCCTTATCTTGGCCTAGTGGTTAAGGGGGAGGTGGGAAGTTTTGTTTCTCTTGGAGGTCCTGTGTTCAAATCCAGGCAAGAGGAATTTTAATACTAACTACTAACCCGATTCACGACATCTTAGCCATACCCTATTAAAAAAATAACTACGTTTTTTCTCACCTAATTCTTATACTAAATTACACCTACCAAGTATTAAAGCTTGGTCTTCTTATTCCTCTTGACCACCAAAGCCTAAGTGGCAAAAAAAATCCCGATTTAAAATGAATGGATGTTAATCGACACATCCCACACATATCATTTGTGACGCAAGAGGAATCTTCCTCCCTTTTTCCTTCCTGCATCTTCTTTCTTCTTCTTCTCGGTTCACTTATTTAAATTCACTTTTTCATAGAATATTCTATATTATTTTTAAACTTATCCCGGAAATTGGGAGTTGCTTGATCCGATCATAGTTTATTAATTTCATTCATTACTATTTATTCCAATCATCACATATTAAATTATTTTTAAACAAAACAGTTGTAGTACACCGGTGCAATCAATCCATGGCATTTCTTGATTTGTTTGTTGTATCACTTATTCCGGTTCTGAAGACGCTTCTGATCACCGTGGTCGGGTTACTCCTCGCAGTACCGCGTGTTGATATCTTGGGCGATGCCGCTCGTCACCATCTCAACAACGTAAGTTAAACTTAAAACACACGAATGTTACCTTAAAATCAGTCACTAACTAGCCTCAGATGTTTTTGGAACAGGTTGTGTTTTATGTGTTCACACCAGCACTTATAGGTGGTAGCCTTGCTGATACTGTCACAGCCAGCTCAATAGTTTCTCTGTGAGTCCAACTCATGTAACTTAAAAAAAAAAAAAAAAAAAAACTAAACAAGCATATCATTATTTTGTTTTTAACAAGGTTGTTTTGGGACAGGAAGGTAGCATAATAATTGAAGTAACTTGTCGTCTTACGTTTTATTAAATTTTAGTTTACTTACAAAGTTTTTTGGGTAGACAATTTGCTTCGGTTTTTATTTTATTACGTTGAAATACTTAGACAACGGACGGGTATAAAACTAGTTGTAGTTTGAAAGATTAGTTTTATAATTAATTAATTAATTAATTGATTTACTGATTATATGCAGATGGTTCATGCCAGTGAACATCCTTCTCACATTTATACTCGGATCAGGGCTTGGATGGGCGCTTGTTAAAATCACCAGAACCCCAGAAGACTTGCATGGTCTAGTCATCAGTTCATGCGCTGCGGGTGCTCTGTTTCTCACATCTGTTTATAACGAATTGATTCGTTTATGATTATTTATAAAGGAACTGAAATGGAGAACAAAACAATATTGTTTAATTGTTTTTTTTTTCTGTGTGTTGAATAACTGAAAACAGTTCTCTATTTATTGAAACATACGAATAAACAAGCTGATAAATCGAATAATAAAACGTATAATAGATAATAAACTCAGCTAACAATTTATGATGCTGCTCCTTCAGGAAACCTTGGAAACTTGCTTCTGATCATTGTTCCTGCGGTTTGTGAAGAGGATAACAGCCCATTTGGGGACAAATTGACTTGTTCGGCTAACGGGCAGGGTCTGGTTTCACTATCCATGGCGGTAAATGTCTAGAAATTGATGGTATGATTATTTAATTTGATGTGAATGATTCACTTCCATGGGGTTTCAGATTGGTGCGATTTATATCTGGACGTATGTTTACAACATCATATGGAAATATGGGAATTTGAGCGGCAAAGACATTGCGAAAGCGTCCACTATTAGCATTGATTGTTCAGGTAGAACTTTGGATATGTTCAGGGAAAACTACACCGAGGCGTTGCTTCAATCTCGGGAGTCAAGTTTCAATGATTGTGAAGCTCCTGATGATGAATATACGGAAGTGCAGGAAGATAATATAGCAGATGTCCCAGACAAAAAGGTAGTAACATTTTTATTAAAACTGTTAAGAATTTATGTTTTTACATCATGTTTGTTGTTGATGATATGATGAATTCAAGCAGGAGACCTTGTTAACGAAGATTAAAGCGTATCTTGATGCCTTATCGGACAAGATCAACCTTAAAATGTGGTTTACACCTACCACCATTGCCACGGTATATATGATCTTGTAACGGTTTTTCTAGATGTAAGATTTGTTTACATATACGCACTTTTTTCGATCAGATCGTTGGGCTTCTGATAGGAGTGATCTCTCCAATTAGAAAACTAATGATCGGCAATCATGCCCCCCTTCGTGTTTTCGACGGTTCTGCAAGTCTTCTTGGGTACACAACTACACACATCACTTATGTTTATATGGTTATATAAGTCCAATTTTCGGTTTTGTGTATTTAATTTTCTTTCTCCTATGTTTGAGGAAACAGTCAGGCAACAGTTCCAGCCATGACATTGATTGTGGGAGCCAATCTTCTTAAGGGTATGTTTAATTATGATTCCTTCTTTCTTTCATAACTGCTTAGCAACAAACATTTTTGTTAATCATTTTAACTTCAATTAGGTATAAAGAAATCGGGTGTAGGTGTGTGGCTGATGATAGGAATTCTAGCAGTTCGCTACGTCGCTTTGCCAATTGTGGGCATTGCTGTTGTCAAAGCGGCACAACATGTTGGATTCGTGGGATCTGATTCCCTATACGTGTTTATTCTTTTGATCCAATATTCTGTTCCACCCGCGATGGCCATTGGTATGATTATATTTATATATCTATGTTACAAAAAAATACATAATAAAGAAAACCTTCATATAAAAATACAACCAGAGGTAGCAAAATAAGCGGGTCAGACAAGTTGGATATTAGAGGATGGGTTGGATTGACCTGCCCGTTTCCCTATTCAAGTTTTTAGATCTTTTAAATAAATAACGCGCTAAATATGTTTTCTAGAATCATATATAGCGTTAAAGTTTCGATTAATTTGGCAGGTACTATAACACAGTTGTTTGAGGTGGGTGAAAGTGAGTGTTCTGTCATTATGCTATGGACTTATGGCATGGCTGCAATAGCTCTCACTCTGTGGTCCACCTTTTTCATGTGGCTTGTTTCTTGATGAACAACCCGACGTCACAACAGAAAGAAGTACGAATTTATTAATGAATTAATACTATTATTTGTTAGCAAAATTGTTTATCATGTAAAACCATAAAGCTCTACGACTTGTGATTGTTGTAGTTTTGTATGATATGATGCTCAGCGAACCATGTGGTTCCGGTTCTACCTATCAAAAGAATTATTGGTGTTTTTCTTAATGACTATAGAAAAAAAATATTTAAATATTATATCTACAAGTAAAGTAGTACACATAGTTTTCATGTTTCAACCAACATGAAACTTATAAGTATTTTGAATGGGAGAAGGATTATGTGGTCATTTTATCTCTTTAGGAATAAATTAATAATTAGAAACCCTATTCACATCCACATCCACATCCCCATCCACATCCACATCCACAACCCCATCCTCATCCCCATCCCTATCCTCTAGTCTTGTTCTGAAACCATCTACACTCTTCCTCTTTGTACACAATAATGGACTCATATTTAAATCTTCATGAAAAAATGCATTAATGGTAAGCAAATGATTCCAGCCCAGCTGGTTGATGCATTGGAAATGATGGGAAAGAACTCTGGTTCGATCCTTGATCCACTAGTACAAAACCAATTTTTTGGTGGTGTTAATTTTATTTTTTTGTTGCTCTCTCATAATACAAAGCATCAAATAACAACATTACCCCACTATTAAATAAACATACCATCAAAAAATAGATTACACACCACCATTAAATACTTACAAGTTATACATCATCATAAAATTGATTTTTTGAGGCTGAAAGTTGCTAATAGCACTAAAAGACACCAAAGAATTGATTTTTTGAGGCTAAAAGTGGTAAATAGCACCAAAATAATTAAAATTTTATAAACTAATGAAGTGAAAATAACTATTTATGTTTTATTTCATCCCTCCCAAATAACCAGTTCCCCATTTCCCAAAAAAATTCAAATGAAATTCCTAAAATTTCATTCTCCCAAAAACTAATTCATACTCCCGCTCAAACCCTACAACCCCAGACTGCCTTCTCCTCTTTTTGTTACTTCCCCTATGCAATTTCATTTTCCTTTCTCTCCTAGTATGGATTCTAACCCACTCGTGTCCAACATCTTAAACATCATAGATCAATGAGTGCGTGCAAGGGCGATAGTGGGTGGCGATTCACTACGCTGCTCCAACATTAGAAGCCGACCCAACATTGCTTCGATCGTCGATCTAACATGTTAAGTCCTCTCTCCCCAATTTCCTCCTTTGAAGGTATTTTTATGCCATTAAGCATCTAGATTTTTTTATTTCTTGTTTTATATTTAATATGTGTTGGTTGAATTTTTTTTGTAAATATATTATAGTTTTGGCTTGAAAAGATCAGGGATTGAGATTTATGATTCTGGTGGTGTTGTTGAAATCTGAAAGGTTGAAGATGCACACCAACTGCTCGATGAAATGCTTGAACTAATTTTATTGTTATTTATGCATTAATTAGTGATTATATGTTTTTGAGTTAATTATTGTTTTCGTCCCTGTGGTTTGTCAAAAATAACTATTTTAGTCTATTAGTTTAAAAATTGCGATTTCAATCCCTGTGGTTTCACTTTCGTAACCATTTTAGTCCCTGTGGTTTCACTTTCGTAACCACTTCAATCCATTTATTCTGTAAGTACAAGGACTGAAATGGTTGCGAGGTGGACTGAAATGGTTACGAAAGTGAAACCACAGGGACTAAAATCGCAATTTTTAAACTAATGGACTGAAATAGTGATTTTTGACAAACTACAGGGACGAAAACAATAATTAACTCTATGTTCTTTATATGGAGATAGGAACTATATACTAAATTTATATAACCAAGGATGCTCAAATGAGAAGGTTTATGATATCAATGCTAAGGTAAAACATCTTACATTTTGTACTTTTAGTATATATGGATTTAATTTTCTAACAACATGGATGTAATGGAAGGAAAACTTGAATTTTAAGATCTGAGTTTGGATTGATTGTATTGTTTTAACCAAAATGATAACAAACTGATAAAACATGAAGAACTTTGCAGCAGAAGAACAGTTAAAACTTTATAACACAATCAACGAGAGAATAGTTTTTATCATAACATGTTTTTCATTAATCCAAAGGTTGAAATGATTACGAGATAACTTACATGTATGAATCACTAAACTCCCCCTTAGACCGAGCTTACACACAGAAAGAATGTACAATAAAGTGAAAGTGTGAAAAGCTGAATAGAACAGTACAGGCACTGTCTATTTATAGTACTAATCTAACCACTGTTAGTTTATGCTGACATCATCTTGACAATGACATCTAACAATACTAACAAACTCTAACCATGGTCTAACCTAAACACTGTTTGTAAAGCACTGATGACCCTAACCGCTGATAGACATAAACTCTGATGAAAGTATTGGCAGATGTTCTTCAAAGGATGATCAGACCTTTGACTTCCAGCAGACCTTTGACTTAAGAGCAGACCTAGTGGTTTGGTGAATCAACAGACTTTATAACTAGCAGAGCTTTGGCATAGGGCAGTTGTTAGAACTATCAGTGGTTTGGAAGCTGGTCTTTGGAAGGAGTGAATCTAAACTCTGTTTATTCTGGATCATATAGAGCAGATCTGTTTTTGGCTTTCTATCATCTGTTCTTTTGTAGGGTTCAATCCCAACAATCTCCCCCTAGAACAGATGATGCCAAAACTCTTCTTTATTCATGATCTTTATGTCTCATCAGTTTTTCCTTGATTTGTTCTTTGAATTATGTTTCAAAGTTCAAGGAATCTTCATCATCCTCATCCCTGCACAGTTTTCGTTCCAAAAGATCTTGAAGGTCAGCTACACTCAGGCTTAGTGCATCCTTCCTTGGCATACTAACAACTTTCCCATTGGATATGAGCAGAGTCAATACATGAGTCTTTTTATCAGAGAGCCACTTTAGTATTTTTGAGTTCAATGGGTTTTTTGGGAGAGGAGTTATTTGAGATGAGAATTGAAAAGGTGAACTTTTTGAAAGTCTTTGAAAAAGATCTTCAGCATTTGTAAAGGCTTCAATGGTTCTTTATTCAAGTCAGGCAAAGGTTCCTCAGTGATAGTCTGCTTACTTTTGTTAGCATCCCTTTGCTGATCTTGCATATCCTCTGCAACTGCCTCTTCTTTTGGTTGAGGGCTTGAATGGTTGTTTCTAAGACTAGATCTGCACTTAGGTTCTTAACATTTTTCCAATCTGGTGCATTCTGTCTTATTTGATGGTCTTTCTTCATCCTATCAATTCTTTCTGCTTCTTGTTTAAGAGCTTGGATGGACCATTCTTTAAACTGGTTCTCCTCAGCTTGATAGGGTTTTTCTTTCATGATGAATCTGATAAGGTTTACCATTTGCTTCTGTTTAGGATCATCTTTTGGAGAGTCCAGAATCATTTTCTCATTTACCTTTCTTACATACTCTTCTAATTTCTTTACCTTGTTAAGCTCAAGTTGTTCCCTTCTTGATAAGTAATCATTACCCTTTCCTTCACTCTCTTCTTTTGCTATGATTTTGGCTTGCCTAGTCTTTAGTTTTAGATAATCCTCAATGGTTTTGGGATTTCTAAAGCCAAGAAGAGATGGGAAAGTTCTTTTGGATGGGTCAGCTTCTGTATAGAATTGTAGCATTTCTCCTCTTACTACAGCCAGCTCTAAAGGATATGATGTTTCCATAGGAATATTTCTTTTTGGATTTTGACCTTTGAGTGACTCAGCAAAGCTAATTTGTAGTGATGATGATTGAGTGATAGCTGGTTTTGGTATTGGATTTGTTTGGACAACAGTTGTAGATGGTATATCATTATTTTCCACTGTAGCCATTCTTCTTCTTTTCCTAGCATAAACCAGTTTTGCTGCAGGAGCATTTGTGCAAACCACTGCTGTCATAACATCTGCTGTATCAACATCTGTTATGTTGACAGGTGCTTGATGAGATGAGGAAGGCAATATGATTGAACTGTCAGTGGTTTGCCTTTTTGTACCAACAGTGGTTTTGGAACTAGCAGTGGCATCCTTCATCTCCTTCTCTTTTATCCTGACATGACTCTGATCAATCCTCATTTTTGTATCTTCTCCATCTGCTTGAATTCTCAGGGTTTCATCACCTCTCTTTTCTTTTTCTTTGACAGATGTTTCAGCAGAAGTTACTGAAAGATTTTCTTCAGCGTCATTTTTCTCCCCCTTTTTGGCATCATCAACTCTTTCGAAGATAGGTGCAGGGGTAGTGCCAGGAATGAGAATTTTCTTGATCTCTTTAAGCTCTTCATGTGTCTTTATACCTTGCTTTAACTTCTTCTTTGAATGTTTGCACTTTTGAGTCATATAACTGATTAGCATGCTGAATGTGTTGTTGGAGCAGATGATACACTTGTGTTGCAATTTTGGTGGCTTGAGCAGAGGATTGAGCAGTGTTTTGAGATTTTGCAGAGTGTAACATCTGTTGCAGCATATTTTTGATATCTCCCACTGATGCCTCAATCTTTGTGACTTTATCCGTCAATTTCTTGTGTTTTAGCTCATCTCCTAAATTAATAGGATCATCTGAGCTCCTACCCAAGGTGGTAGTTTTATCTAGAGTATCATGAGCATGTGATTTATCACTTTCTTCAACTTTAGATGCCCCTTTTTCTTGGTACTAGGGTCTTCCCACTGAAGCAGAGGTTACCTGGGTATCCTCAACAGTGGTTGCCTTCAAAAGAGACTTACATATGAAACTACTGTCCAGATGTAAATCAGTGGATTTAACATCTGTAGTAGCTGCTCCTATTGAACTATCAACAAGTATTTCAGGAAATCCAAGTGATGTAGCCTCCTCAACTGTTTGTGGGATAACCAATTGATTTTTGTTAGACACAACCATTGTGGAGGTTTTGCTCTCAGTAATGTGTTGGTGAGAGTGGCCTTTTTGTGACTGACTATCAAAGGTTTCAAACAGTGATGTGGTGGTTGTTGTAAGTTGAAGTGAGGAGAGTGGTGTGGAAAGCAGATTTGTCCTTGGAGATGAACATTTTAACATACTCTCAAATGAGGGTGATGTTATCAGTTGTGGGTTCCCTGTGTTTACAACATATTCCTTTTGTGAGAAATCATGAGGAGTAATGGTTTTGGGTGGAGATCTTTTTACTATCTGCTGTGAGGAAGTAGCAGCAGTGGTTTCATGTGACTTTTGTGTTGTCACTGGATTAACTTCTGGGATCATATCTTCCAGAAGGTCCTTTTTGATAGGTTTGGTGGGTTTTGATGGTTTCTTTTTGGTCTTTTTAGGAGTTTTTGGTGTGGGTTGCACAGCAGTGGTTTTGCTGCTGTGGTCACCAAGAGTAGTGGGCTCAACAGCTGGAATCTGAGGAACAGATGTGGACTCATCTAAATTTTGCTCAGACTCCCCTGCTTGTGTTTTTGAAACTTGACTCTTTAGCCATAAGGCGAGTATATGTTTCAGATGATAGACTATTTATTTGGAAAGGCACACCTTGAACAAGAACATGTGTACTTTCTTTTCGGATTTTCTGTTTTAAATAATAACTTAGAAATCTAGGGAATAGCAGAAAAGCATTTTCCCTTTTGTTTTTCATATTTTCTAGGTTTGTTATCAAATCATTAAATAATACTTGGGAGTAATTGTAATCATATTTAGACAAAATGGCATACCCTAAGTATTGAATTTTCAATGGTATTTCATCAAACCCAGTTGTCTTATTTGAAACACACGTGAGCAGGGTATGAAACAAAAATTTCATAGGAGGTGGGAATTTTCCTTTATTCATGGTTAATTTTGATAAGTCTCCTGTATACCTTTTGTTTTTCAAAACAATTTGATACTCACTTTTGGGGAAGGAAGTTTTACCTTCTAGGTCGTTTATCTGAAAAACCTCTTAGATGGTTTATGGGGTTATTGGAACCAGGATTCCTCCCACTTTTGACGTGATTGCCCAAGGTTTTTGATTCAGACTTTCAATTTCAGCATTCTCCCAGAAATCTCGAAGGGCGTTTTGATAGATCGGTGCGTTACATGTTAACAGAGTCTTGTACTTTGAGGAAGACAATATATCAATAATTTCATGAAATTCTGTATTCTTCTTTGTTTTCTCAAATGTACAGAGATAGTTGTGTGGATTTTTGATGTTTAAGAGTGTGTTTCGGAGGTTCTTGTGTTGATTTTGCTTTAGTTGCCATGATTTTCAAAGGAAATATTTTTCAGAGTTTTTGAAATGGCACAGTAAAAGTGAAAACTCTGTTTGTGAATGACATAGGGTTTTATAGAGTTTTCAAAAAGTGATGATGACGTGGCATCTGATGCAACAACCGTCGAATAATATTTGTCCACATGTAACATCTGATTGACAATGGAAGACAGTTGTTTGGCTAACCACTGTTAGAGTAACTTATCAGTGGTTGTGACCAAAAGTTAATACTATCAGAGGTTCCACATCAGTGGATAGGCTTTTCTATTTAACAGTGTTTTTAGTCTATCAGAGCTTTGAACAGATTTTAAGGATTTATTGAGAAATTCAATTTTAACTATTTTTAAGGATGAATTTCTGATTTTCTAAAAACATTTTATTGCTATTTACGCATGGATCACAAGAAAAATTTGTTTTTAATCCATGTTTAGCATTTCCAAGCCTAGAAATTAAACTGTCAAATGTGGAAGCATCAAATGCTTTTGTCAACACATCTGCTAGTTAATCCTTGGTATGGACATGTTGTAAAGAAATCAGACCCTTTTCATAGCAACCCCTCACAAAGTGTTGTCAGATGTTGATAAGTTTTAAAGAAATATTTGATAATTTGCAAGGTTAATTCTGACAAACTATTTTCAAATGTTTCTCAAAAAAAATTTTAATGGCTTAACTTTTGAAACCTTTTCAATCAAAACTTCATTTACATGCTCGTCCTTGTGTTCAGACACTTCACAGAAATTCGACAGAGGTTATATATCTCTTATGATACAAGCTATTTTGTCTGTAAGAACTAGTTTTCTAGGACACTTAAAGCTGAATTTTGACTGATCATCAACCAGAATTCTCTTGATTCTCTTATTAGAAAAAGTAACTCCCCTCTCTAAAATTAGGGTACTACTTCAGACAGGTACTTAAGTTTTGCCTAACAAAAACGAGCAAAACCTCAAGAAGTATTATCTCCAAACTAAAAACCGAGGAGAAATACATGACCTAATATAAACAAGAGATTTCTACTATAAAAACTCATAGAAAGATCCTTGATACGAGAATCAATTAGATCTGATAAATTTCCAGCAATTCTTCTGAGAACTTTATGAATTAAGAGTTCATCTCAGTCATTGTTATGGAACTGATATGGATCCTCTTTGTCAATTGATCTCGAAAACAACGTAGATTCCAACACAATAAACTAAAAACAACGTAGACTTCAACACAATAAAAACCACATGAAACATGAATTTCTACACAATCTCGAATCTATTTTTGACAATTAAGAATAGCACAATATCATGAAATCGAGCTGATCTTTTTAGGTCAAATTGACGATTAGATCAATTTGACTGACCAAGCTCTGATACCAATTGTTAAGATCTGAGTTTGGATTGATTGTATTGTTTTAACCAAAATGATAACAAACTGATAAAACATGAAGAACTTTGCAGCGGAAGAACAGTTAAAACTTTATAAATCAACGAGAGAATAGTTTTCATCATAACATGTTTTTCATTAATCAAAAGGTTGAAATGATTACGAGATAACTTACATGTATGATTCACTAAACTCCCCCTCAGACCGAGCTTACACACAGAAAGAATGTACAATAAAGTGAAAGTGTGAAAAGCTGAATAGAACAGTACAGGCACTGTCTATTTATAGTACTAATCTAACCACTGTTAGTTTATGCTGACATCATCTTGACAATGACATCTAACAATACTAACAAACTCTAACCATTGTCTAACCTAAACACTGTTTGTAAAGCACTGATGACCCTAACCGCTGATAGACATAAACTCTGATGAAGGTATTGGCAGATGTTCTTCAAAGGATGATCAGACCTTTGACTTCCAGCAGACCTAGTGGTTTGGTTAATCAACAGACTTTATAACTAGCAGAGCTTTGGCATAGGGCAGTTGTTAGAACTATCAGTGGTTTGGAAGCTGGTCTTTGGAAGGAGTGAATCTAAACTCTGTTTATTTTGGGTCATATAGAGCAGATCTGTTTTTGGCTTTCTATCATCTGTTCTTTTGTAGGGTTCAATCCCAACAATCTCCCCCTAGAACAGATGATGCCAAAACTCTTCTTTATTCATGATATTCATGATCTGAGTTTGGATTGGTTGTATTGTTTTAACCAAAATGATAACAAACTGATAAAACATTAAGAACTTTGCAGCAGAAGAATAGTTAAAACTTTATAACACAATCAACGAGAGAATAGTTTTTATCATAACATGTTTTTCATTAATCCAAAGGTTGAAATGATTACGAGATAACTAACATGTATGAATCACTAAACTTCCCCTCAGACCGAGCTTACACACAGAAAGAATGTACAATAAAGTGAAAGTGTGAAAAGCTGAATAGAACAGTACAGGCACTGTCTATTTATAGTACTAATCTAACCACTGTTAGTTTATGCTGACATCATCTTGACAGTGACATCTAACAATACTAACAAACTCTAACCATTGTCTAACCTAAACACTGTTTGTAAAGCACTGATGACCCTAACCGCTGATAGACATAAACTCTGATGAAAGTATTGGCAGACGTTCTTCAAAGGATGATCAGACCTTTGACTTCTAGCAGACCTTTGACTTAAGAGCAGACCTTTGACCCATCAGTGGTTTGGTGAATTAACAGACTTTATAACTAGCAGAGCTTTGGCATAGGGTAGTTGTTAGAACTATCAGTGGTTTGGAAGCTGGTCTTTGGAAGGAGTGGATCTAAACTCTGTTTATTCTGGATCATATAGAGCAGACCTGTTTTTGGCTTTCTATCATCTGTTTTTTTGTAGGGTTCAATCCCAACATTCTTTTTGCAATAACTTTCTTTGATAATGTTATGTTATCTATATTATGAAGAATACTGTTTTGTGTTCCTTTTTTGTAGATTCGCTAGCCCTCTTGGTATGGCACTTGTTGTTGGATTGGTTGGTTCAGGCCGATTTCAACGCAGATTTCCTATGGTACGTTATGGCAAATCTTGAATTTCTTTTTAAGTAGAAAGTTGACATTTTTTAGATACAAGACTATTGCACTTCCTTTCTTCTCTATGCTAGAAATTAATTGAAAGCTGTATATTATTGGAGTTAATTTTTGACTCACAAAAAAGGGCTATTGTTTAAATATGACCAGATTCTAGACTCGTATGCCCACCACTGAGTACTATTGACTTCGATTGTTGAGCTGTCAAAGGCCTTAGATCCAGGTTTGAACTCTTATTCAGTTATTGCTTTCTATTTAATGTTTTCACTTCTTAAAAGTCATTGTTGAAATAGAAATAAGAACAAGGTTTATGTAATCATTATAGCGCACACATAGTGAATAGCAAGTTTTGTTTACCCTTCAGGTGAACGCTTTAATTATTGTGTTTAAAATAATTCATTGTGAATATAATGTTGTGCAAACAACAATTTGGAACGTAGGTATATGGTAATCAAACATATGCAAGAGTTTGTTGACTATACTCAAGAAGATTTGGTTAACCGAGTAAGCTTATGCAAGTATTCATGAACTTTGTCTATTGCATTACATTGTATATATTTGCAATCTAACTTTTGTATTTATTTGTTTATAGCTTTCGAATCAAGAAGGGTGTATTTGACAACAATCTCAAACTGAGGATTTAGTCATAGATTTAATGTTTGGATTTATTAAGGTGTTTTGAAGTTGTAAGCATTAGTTTGTGTTTTGTACTTTTGTAATTCGATATACTTGAACGGGTTGTTTAATACTAGTTAACTTTTGTCGTGAGCATGTGTATTTGTGTGTAATTGGAATTATATTAGGAAATATTATTGAAAATTCTGGAATTTTGAAAAAATATTAAAGTTTTATATTTTTTTTCTTGTCTTATTTTTTGGTGCTATGGAGATTCGTTTTTTTGGTGTTATTTGACACGTATTAGTTTCTATATTGATTTTTTGGTGGTGTGTTTAAAGATTTAATGGTGCTTTGATTTGTGTTTTCATCATTCATTTTTTGGTGGTGTTTTTGGAGGTTTAATGGTGTTGAGGCTTGAACAGCACTAACAAATCCTATTATTTGGTGGTATATTTGTTGGTGCTCTATCACAAAACATAAAATAAGGCATAAAATATAGCACCAAAAAAGTTATTTTGTACTAGTGATCTCACCCGAGTTTTCTACTACAGTGCATTTACTTCAGAGGGTCGGCTTTTGTGGAGGGTGCAACTCCTGTCATGTGGCAGGGGGCTGGAAGTTTCTCGGGAACAGCGTAACGCCCTGTCGACCAGGCGTGGGCCCGGCTAAGACAACATAGTCCTGGTAATAAGTGGTGGTGGGCCTGCGTCTTGCGGGTGTAAATTAGCCGTCTGTTGTGAAGTTCACCTTTAAAAAAATATAATAAAATACTTTTTAGTGGATGCATGATTAGATCCTGTCAATTCTTATCTTGATAGTTATCAAAGTAATAAATATGATATAAATATTTGAGATAATTAAATGTGAGTTTGAAATCATTACAAAGTATGTCCAAAAAATAAGGCAAGCAAAGTTGATATTAATACAGGAATTGGATTACAGGTGCACGTTCGTGTCAAAACAATTCAACACAAAGATCGGTCGCACCAATAGCTAAACAGTTTTAAAGAATACACATAACGCATGATCAACAATAGATCAATTAAGTGCACCAATGGCTAAACGATTTTAAAGAACCAAGCAATGGAACAACGGTCGATGACGCAGTTCAACCGTTGATTCACTGTAGCATGTTTGGCCAATTTAAACAAGTTGATATTTAACATATGAAGTCAACAAGGAGAATATACACCCTTAGGTAGTAATGACGTATCTCTATTTCAGGGCTGTTCCTACGTTTTTGGAGACCCTAAGCAAATTACGAAGTGAAGGGCTTTTTGCGAAATTAAAAATTTTATTTAAGAGTTTACCAATGAGCCTCAGTGTTCGTTTTAAAATTGTGAAACCATCCCAACGGTTCAACGGCTTGGTTTCACGGTCGTTTTTTTAACTTTCGATCGGTCTATTTAAAACATTCCAAACCGTAACGAACGGTTTCATTTACGGTTTATATCAATACCGACAGTATAAAACCGGACCGGACCGTAAGTTTTAATACTTTTTTAACTTTAAACTATGTTAAAGTAAATGTATTTAGTTGTTTGTATTACTTAATTAAAACAAAATTTGTGCTTAACTATTAAATAAGTGAAGTAAAATGGATAATTAAGTTAACAGGTCATGCATTGTCCAATCTCATTTCTTATTTCTCAACCCATCTGAGTTCTACGCATGTTTAGTTGCTTTTTTCCTAACCCTCTTTAACAAACTCAAAAGATTTCAAACCTCACCCCTGGACTTAGTCGCTAAGGGCGTAGCTTAGTAGGGGACCGAGGGACGCCCGACCCCCCGAACTTTTTGCTCAGTAGTGCCCGGTATGTAGTTTTTGTATAGATTTTTTAGGTATATACGTTTTTGACCCCCAGTTTTATAATTTTTAAGGTATAATTTTAGGTCCAGTGACTTCCGACCCCTGGTCGGAAATCTCAAGCTTCGCCACTGTACAGTCGCCTAGCACTGACCCACATCCCCTTATTGTTCTGAAATTAATCATTAATTGTGTAATCCTTTTCTCTTAAGCTTTATGTGACTAATGCTATGTTAAGTTTTATTTCGTCTATTTTTTCTGTTAAGTTTTAACATCTATGTGACAACAATGGTGTACGCTTTCATCAATTATGTGCAGTCTTTGTTTTATTAAGTGTTATGTTTTATGCCTGCTTTTCCTCAGAATTGTCTAGGCTTATTGCTAAGTTTTATGTCTTGGCTGAATTCCAGACAACAACTAATATGGGGAGTGAATAAAACAAATTAAAATAAGCAAATAATCCCTAAACAGCAACCTGAAATCAGCAAATATGGGGATATCTAACCTGGGTTCCAAGCCATCAATGCAGCAAATTGCATCTCCAAGATTGAAATTCGTCTATACTCTAACTGAACTGCAATACCAATCACAAAACTGAAAGAATCAATGTATTATACCGAAATACTGAGGTTAACCAAAACTGAAATATTGAATGTATTATACCGAAATACTGAATCACTGAATGTGTTATACACAAAACACAAACTAACCGTTTGTAAGATTAAAGATTTAATCTTCAATTGAAACATTAGAATTACCCTAAATCCCTAATTTGCAAAGATTACCCATATCGTTTACTAAACCGAACGCGCCAATCATCAAATCTTGAAACTTCAAATCGTTGCGTTGCGTTGCGTGGCGTGCATTCTGGAATTGATTTACCCGGCCATATCACGTTTCCAACTTTCAACGTGATTCATATAGGTATTGGACCCTAGACTTTTTTATTGGGCTAAAAATATTAAAAAATTTATACAGTTTTCTCTCTCTGGATTTTTTTCCCATATATTTACAAATGAACAGTAACTTTCCCATATATTTTCTCTCTCCTCCACTCACAGCCACTCAAAACCATTCCTTATAATATAACTACACTCCCTTACATATTTTTAAGGATTTCATTATGAATGCTCTTATAAAGTCATATCCGGAGTGTTCTTTTATCTTTTATAAAGAGAGATAACATACTAGAAAAGGAAAAAGCGTCGAATGTTTTCACGCAATATTTTTTCTAACACTTAGGTTGTAATTCATAAATGGTCACCCATAACAGCATGGTGAAATTTGGAAGTGGTAAGAGTATCATTATTTAGTGAGACGAGAACAGGTAAATACTATCTAGCTTGTTAGTAAGAAGGTATAAAGATAGTCTGTGCCACCTTAGAGGGACGCTCTTCGTGAAGTCAAAACTATTGATGAAGACCAAGGAATAAATACAGCTAGATTAATTAACACATACTAAAACCATCATAAACATTCGAGCGATGATATATTTTCTACTTAAACCCTTGTCAATATCATCTTTCAACCAATAAGATCTCTACCAAAGATATCTTTAAACCCTCCCAGCTAGCTCCCAACATGCCAACTCAACGTCACATCAGCATGTCTTTCCATCCCAAATATTATTCTGGGACGTGGAAGGCCAACATGGTATGTCCCATCATCTCACGATATTAGATGACTCCCAAGACTCTCCATCTGATCCTATAGGTATACCACATGGTCTAAAGCAAAAAGGTTTATATATGTAAAGCAACATCTTGTCATAGCCTTATCATTTCTTGCATGCAATTAAAAAGCTAGGAACCTATTTATTAAGAGGGATAATTCATCAAAACCTTGTTCATTGTGTTCTGGTACATCAAAACCTATTTATTGGTGTTTTTTTAATGACTAGAGAAAAAAAATATTTAAATATTATATCTACAAGTAAAGTAGTACACATAGTTTTCATGTTTCAACCAACATGAAACCTATAAGTATTTTGAATGGGAGAAGGATTATGTGGTCATTTTATCTCTTTAGCAATAAATCAATAATTAGAAACCATCCCCATCCCCATCCACATCCCTATCCCCATCCACATCCCCATCCCCATCCACATCCACATCCCTATCCTCTAGTTTTGTTCTAAAACCATCTTACACTCTTCCTTTTTCTACACAATAATGGACTCACATTTAAATCTTCATGAAGAAATGCATTAATGGTAAGAGCCTAAGAGGAGAAGTCTTTTGTTTCTAAAAATGACATTGATACTTTTTTGTGGATGCATGATTAGATAATGTCAAAGTGTCAGTTCTTATCTTGATAGTTTTAAAAGGAAATAAATATGATATAAATACTTGATATAATTATATTTGAGTTTGTATTCTATCTTATTAAATCATTACAAAGTATGTTTAAAAAATAAGGCAAGCAAAGTTGATAAATCCAGGAATTGGATTACAGGTGCACGTTAATCGTGTCAAAACAATTCAAGACAAAGATCGGCCGCACCAATAGCTAAACGGTTTTAAAGAATACACATGGTTAACGCATGATCAACAATAGATCAAGTGCACCAATATCTAAACGATTTTAAAGAACCAAGCAATCGACGAACAACAATCGGTGACGAAGTTCAACCGTTGATTCACTGTAGCATGTTTGGGCAATTTAAACGAGTTGATATTTAATATATGAAGTCAACAAGGAGAATATACACCCTAAGTAGTAATGACATATCTCTATTTAAATTTAGCTTAAATCACTTAAAAATATGGTGTAGGATTAAATATACGTAACATATTTATATGTTTATTATATGTATGTATTTAATCAATTATGTGCCCTTATAATCATTTATATAATATGATCAATTACTAATATACCGTAAGTTATATAACTTGTAAATCCTTGATGGACGGAATTACCCTTAGTGACTTCTAATGGGTTTCCCCTGGGTGTATATATATGGGCTTATAAAGAGAGAATTAGGTTAACACAAACACCACCCTCATAACAATCTCTCTGCCTCTCAAGGTTAATTTTCGTAACCCTAATACCATCCTCACGTATACACCCAAAGGGAACCCGACAACACTCGGAAGATGTCGATGAACGCGGTGACTGCTTCGGTTTCGGGACTGACCAACTTATCAGGTATACAATCTCTAACACTTATCGGTTTGTTTCTGTGACATACGTAGAATCTGATCAACATGTGGTATCAGAGTAATGTTGATAAAAATCGGATTTTTACGTGTTTTTCCTTTTATTTTGGAATAAAAACTGGAAAAACCGTATCTGTTTTGTATAAGACCTGATAAACGATCATTAATTTTGTATTATTAACCAACGAAATTCGTATAATAATCTGATTGTTTTGAGCTAAAATTCGTTCATAACAGCAAGTTAGGGTTTTTTATGTTCTTCGTGTTCTTGATGTTTTTCTGCAATTAACCCTTATTTTGGTTGAGAATCTGCATAAAAACTTGTTATCATGATTTACGAAGTAAATTCTAACCTAAAATCCCTACAATTTTGGATCTTAACTTAAATATCGGATCTGACCTTCTCTGCAAGTTAATCCGACTTAATTAAGGGCTCACCATAACTTTTGTTCACTCACTATACTCATGAACAGTAACCATAAATATTTTTTTTGAATTAGAAGTCTTTCTATCATATTCAAAACCTTAAAATTACTTCTAAAACACTTTTTTTGAATTAAAAGATTTTATATCATATTCAAAACCTTAAACTTCAAAAACCTTGCTTAACTTGAATAACCTTTTATGTTTCACATCTGCCCAAAGGTGATGTGTTACACTTATACATGTTACTTTAACAAGTTAAGCATTGTAACTTAGTTCACCTTATTTTCATAAATGTTTCACATCTGCCCAAAGGTGTTGTGTTACATACATGTCATGTGAACTTGTCTAAAACTTGGATGTATCATTTTCTGCCCAAAGGTGATATGCTACATTCATGTTGCATACTTATGCTTAAATGAATAACACATAGCCAAAGCGAAAGTTATTTATTCAAGTAACTTAATATTGGTGTTATAATTATTTATCACAGCTTCCTCAGTATAATGGTCCTTAGAATAACTTATGCCTGCCTTAGATTTAACTGCCCTTTGTTCACTCTAAGTCCTTCTATGCTTTACTGTCTCATTCTAATTTTTTTCTCCTTACTATCTTATTTTTTTTATTTCTCAACTTATCAGCTCCTAATTGTGGGATTGAAACCTTGACTGGTGCTAACTTTCATGCATGGAAAGATTCTCTTAGCATGACTCTCGCTTTGCTCGATTTTGATTATGTACTTCGAGAGAAAACCCCTCCTGAGCTCACTGAAAAAAGTACTCCTACTGAAAGGATTGTACATGAGAAACGAGAGAGATGTAACCGAATGTCTCTCATGTTTATCAAAAACTCTATCAGCATTGACATTCGAGGGTCTATTCCTGATTCCAACATTGCTTCTACTTATCTGGCTTCTGTGGAGGAACAACTCAAGGGAACCTCAAAAGCACATGCTAGCACTCTCATTCTGAAGTTGGTAACTACAAAGTATGATGGGAGAAGCGGCCTCCGGGCCCACATCATGATGATGAACGACATGGCCCAGAAGCTCAAGGGATTAGACATGGCGATAAGTGATGGTTTCCTGGTTCACTTCATCATGACCTCTCTTCCTGCTGCTTATGACACCTTTAAGGTCAACTACAATGTGCAGAATGAAAAATGGACAATGAATCAGTTGATTGCCATATGTGTTCAAGAGGAAGAGCGTCAGAAGATCGAGAAACCTGATGTTGCTTACATGGTGACCGCTAATCCAAAGAAGAGGAAAGGAAAGAACAATAATAACAAATTAGCTACTAAGTTCCAGAAGAATGATGCGGGTACTTCCCCCAGCTCTCAGAACTCCAAATCTAATGGTAAGTCTTACTGCAAGTTCCGCCGAAAGGAAGGACATAAGCAGAAAGAATGTCCTGACTTTAAGGAGTGGCTGGCTAAGCGAGGTAATAATCTCTTCATGATACTTGAGTCCTTTAATTTAAATGTTCCATCTAACAGTTGGTGGTTTGATTCTGGTTCTATGGTTCATGTGACCAATTCTTTACAGGGATTCCTTACAACCCGGAAGCTGGAAAGAAACCAAAGAACACTTAAGCTTGGGATGGAAAAGCATTAGTAGTCGAGGCTGTGGGAACTTTAGAATTAATAATGAAAACTAGTTTATGTATTAAACTTTATGATACATTATATGTTCCTGAGATTACTCGGAATCTTGTATCAGGACCAAAGTTAGACATGGACGGGTTTTGAATATTCCCATGGTCATGGCAAACTTACTATTACTTATGATTCTCAAGTGTTTGGTTATGGTTTTATGGTTGATGGTCTCTATAGATTAGAACTTGATGATGTTTTCTCTAAATCTTTGTTATCATATAATATTAATGAAACATTAACAAAGAAGAAACGAAAAAGAGACTTAGAAACTTCATCCATGTTATGGCATCAATGTTTAGGCCATATTTCACGAGAAAGGTTATCCAGACTCGTGAAGGATGGAGTTTTACCATCTCTGGATTTCAATGACTTTGGAACATGTGTCAAATGCCTTAAAGGTAAAATGACATCAACAACTAAGAAAGGTGTCACTAGAAGCTCTAATTTATTAGAACTCATTCACACTGACATCAGTGGTCCTTACAATATTGTTGGCATAACTGGACATACTTCATTTATCACTTTTATTGATGATTATTCTCGTTATATGTACTTGTATCTCATTAAAGAAAAATCTGAATCACAAAGAACTTTTAAAGATTATAAAACTGAAGTTGAAAAACAATTAGATCGTCAAATAAAAGTTGTGAGATCAGATAGAGGAGGTGAATATTATGGTCGACATACTGATGTGGGTCAAGCCCCTGGCCCATTTTATGAGTTTTGTAAGAGCCAGGGGATTATCAACCAGTACACTATGCCAGGTACTTCTCAGCAGAACGGTGTCGCTGAGAGAAGAAATAGAACCCTTATGGACATGGTATGCAGTATGTTAGCTAATTCTCAGTTACCTTTATTCCTCTGGACTGAGGCCTTAAAAGCAGCTGTTCATATACTCAATAGAGTTCCTTCCAAGTCTGTCCCTAGAACTCCTTATGAACTTTGGACAGGAAGGAAACCGAGTCTTAGATATATGAAAGTATGGGGTTGCATTGCCGAGGCTAAGCTTTATAATCCTTTCTTAAAGAAACTTGATGTCACACCCCGACCCGCAGCGGATAAGGTGATCGGGGCATGATTGGGTTATCATCAAAGCTCATGACATTTATTAACGTTTCATATTCATTAATACAATTTAAATGGAAATTTACAATGATTGCTACACAACATGATCTAACTACAATCTAAACTTCTTTGTTCTTTTCTAAGGCATATCCTATGTTTTCCTTGCTTCAACCTGTTCACCTGTATCATGTGTAAAAAGGTTTTTGGATCAACATAATGTTGGCGAGTGAATCCTATGGAAAACATTTGAACAATTTATTTAAATTAATTATGAAATATGTGCACAACCAAACATGAATAAAATTAGATGTAACTTGATCAACAATCATAAGATGTTAAATGAAACACTCATGAATAATAATGGAAACAATTAAAGGCACGCGATGCTCAACTCGTCTCTCACGAGGAACTGAGGGGCCTGATGAATGAATTGCATAATCATGATAATATGAATAACACAACTACAAACAATATAAACTCAATGAAAACACACATGAACGATAATGAATTTGAATTGAAGCACGCGATGTTCTACTCGTTTCCCACGAGGAACTGATGGGCTTAATGTATGAGTTTCATGTAATTTGACAAACGGAATATAAATAAATCACAACAATAAATCAATCTAAGTTTAAGTCATGATGTGGTATGGCACAAGTTTAAATAAATAAATTAATTAATTCATAACACATAACACACCCCAAAACGTGTAATTTAAAAGGGGGAATTGTAAGATTCACTCACAGTGGGTGCGTTCGGTTGATGACGTTGAATGCACGCGAAGTGGTTTTAACCACGAGTGAGATTTAAAACCTAGATAAATCGCATTATGGTTTGGTAAGTAAACGGATTTTATTAAACTATTTTAGTAGGATTGTTGGGTGCATTTTTGTGAGTTTGAGGCTATTTTCTAATCTTAAAAATGTTATTTTTAAGTATTTATAATTGATTTTTAATTAAAATAATTAAATAAAAATAATAAAAATATTTTATTTTTTTCTGCTACAGTGACATTGACCAGTTGACTTTGACCGGCGTTGACCGGTTCGAGGCGTATTGTTGTGCGCTGGGTGAGGCTCGAACCCGAGACCTCCCGTACGCGTGCACGCAGCTCTACCAACTGAGCTACGTGTCTAACCCGTTATATATCCGATTTTAATTCATATATACATTAATTAACATTAACAGAAAATCATTTTTATTTTAAAAACAATTTAAGCGGCTCGGCGGTGCGCTCCACAGGTCTCGAACCCGGGACCTGTGGGTTAATATAACACACAGTCCACCGCTGGACTGTGTGTTCAACATGTTATATAACTTGATTTTTATTTTACTTAAATACAATTTAGTTATTTCCTTTTTCTGCCTTATTTAAAAAAAATAGATAATTGTCCGAGTCGGTGCTGATGACCGGACTCGAACTCGTGACCAGCGATATAAACAAACACACAGTCCACCGCTGGACTGTGTGTCTAACTTGGTTATTATTCCGGTTATTAATATACTTAACATATAACTAAGGTGACTCTGGTTCAGTAAACAAAAAATGGATTTTATTAAGGCAGCGTGTGTGAGACGGGATTCGAACTTGAGACCTTTGCATGTTTAACGTTTTATGTGCACACAGTCCACCGCTGGACTGTGTGTCTAACCCGAGTAAAATCCTGATTTATAATATACTTATATGATATGGAAGTGCGTCGTCTTCTTCGTCAAAGTTGAACCAGAAATCGGGTCTGACTGGTTCGAGTTTTTATTCAAGTTTCAATAGTGTTTTAGGTTAATTACTGGTAAGATAGAAGTGAAAAGGAAAAGAAACTGAGCGGAGAATATACCGACTGAACTCTCTGTTTTCCGGCAGAAACTCCGGCGACTGAATTCAACTCCGGCGACGTGTTCCTTGTAGCAGCTAGTCTCCGAAAAGTTTGGAAAAGGTAAGGGTATCACCGGTATAAGCTTCAGAGGTTCAGAAAAGCTCGGCAATGGGGAAACCGGTTTTCCGGCGACGAACAGGTTTATTCCGGCGAGTGAAATTTCGCCGTGAAAAGATGTAATTTTTAGCGAAAAGGTTTGCAGACGATTGTGGTTGAATTTATAGGGAATAATCGAAATGTATTTGGTCTGATTTTTGACTGTGTTCGTTATTTAAATTTTTCCGGCGGTTTTGAAAAGTGTCGCGACTTCAAACATCGGTTATAACCGATATGTGATTAAAGGTTTACGTTATAACGTAAATTGGTGTTAAAACTCGCGAATATTCCGGGATTCCGACGACTGAATCGTTGGGCGCCGGTTTTGAATTTGTAAAGTCACTATATCAATTAAATGATTCTATTATTCATCAAACATAACAAGCGGCGCAGTGGTTTGTGTTTGTGAGATAAAACACTGAATGACTCGGTACAGACCCGGGTTCGAAACCCGGCAGAAACATTTCCTTTTTATTTTGCGATTTTTGACAGTTTTTCAAAAACTAAATATATATTCCCGTATAATAATTGATTACGGATCGTTTAAAATTATTTTGGGCATTTAATTCGAAACGAAAATTTTGACTGACTGTTCGGTTGATAAACGGAGCGGGTTTGGTAAATCCGTTTTTGACGGATGTTACAATATCCCCTGCTTTTTAGAAATTTCGTCCCGAAATTTAAATAATGATATATTTTGACTATAAGAATGATGATGTTTTGTTTGACAGTTGTATGCTTAGCAAAAAATGAGGGTTTAAGTTTTTTGTTCGAGGCGGTAACGTTCCTTGTAAAGGTTAAGTACCCTATTCAGGAATCGCTTTTTGTTGCCTACTGTATGAATATTGATAAACAGGAATGATTCGCTAAAAATGATATCATGCATAAGAGTTTAGATACGTTTGGGAAAAATATGGTTATATCCTAAGGCAAAACTTCTAACACTACAATCTACATGGAACATAAATAAAAACACAACAGCTGACATCCAAACATGAATGAACACATCAGCAAATATTTGAACATGAATAAACATAACAGCAAATATTCGAACATGAATGAACACATCAGCAAATATTTGAACATGAATAAACACAACAGCAAAGATTCGAACATGAATAGACACATCAGCGAATATTTGAACATGAATAAACACAACAGCAAATATTTGAATTCACATTCTGATAACATATATGTTTGAATGATGGAAGTTCCTCTCTCGTTTGTTATGATGGAGAGGTTAATTTATGTAGAAATGGAACACAATCCAATCTCTTTAAATAACATGATGATATAAATGTATCACAAATTCCAACCAAGGCAATAATAAATCCTACATGGAACTTCTCATAACCGCCTGATAATGCCTCTGATCCTTTGGCAAGAATACTTATATATAGGAAGTACCAGCGGCGTATCCACCATATTCTTGCCAAATTTTCATTAGTTTTATCCACAAGTTATGATTGGTTACCAAGAAACCAATAAATCCTACATAGAACTTCTCATAACCGTCCGATAAGGCCTCTGATCCTTTGACAAGAATACTTATATATAGGAAGTACCAGCGGCGTATCCACCATATTCTTGTCAAATTTTCATTGGTTTTATCAGTGAATTATGATTAGTCCTATATCTCTACAATCAATACAACAAACATAAAATACTGAAATGAAATATATCTGTGCGATCAAGGCTCAATCGAACGGAGCCGATCGTTTTGCATGTACTGAAAATGAAATTGTGTGCTCAAGGCTCAATCAAACGGAGCCGAACATATTGAATGTACTGAAATTGAAATTGTGTGCTCAAGGCTCAATCAAACGGAGCCGAACATATTGAATGTACTGAATATGAATAACTTAACCACACAAACAGCCTATGCATGGAACCTCTCATAACCGCCTGATAATGCCTCCGATTATTTGACGAGAATACTTATATATAGGAAGTACCATCGGCGTATCCACCATATCCTTGTCAAATTTTCATTGACTTTATCCGCAAGTTATGGTTAGTTCGATGCGACTCTACTACAAACACCACAACCACATGATACTGATAATGAAATTGTCTGTGCGCTCAAGGCTCAATCAAACGGAGCCGAACGTATTGAATGAAATTGTATGTGCGCTCAAGGCTCAATCAAACGGAGCCGAACGTATTGAATGTACTGAAATTGAACAACTTAATTTAAACAACCATCACACAATCAGCCTATGCATGGAACCTCTCATAACCGCCTGATAATGCCTCCGATCATTTGACAAGAATACTTATATATAGGAAGTACCATCGGCGTATCCACCATACCCTTGTCAAATTTTCGTTGACTTTATCCGAAAGTTATGGTTAGTTCGATGCGACTCTACTACAAACACCACAACCACAAGATACTGATAATGAAATTGTATGTGCGCTCAAGGCTCAATCAAACGGAGCCGAACGTATTGCATGAACTGGAAATGTGAATAAATCTTTGCACTCAAGGCTCAATCAAACGGAGCCGAGCGTATTGCATGAACTGGAAATGTGAATAAATCTGTGCACTCAAGGCTCAATCAAACGGAGCCGAGCGTATTGCATGTATTGAAATGTAAAATTACGTAACCGATCAAGGCTCAAACAAACGGAGCCGATCGTGCGGGCACGCCAAGATCAACCACATAATAAAATGGGGATCCAACTCAACCTCGATGGATGGGGAGCCACGGCCTCGGCAAAAGCATATACCGAAAACAATATATAATATATAATATCCAATAATTTCTCTAACAGTCTACACATGTGATAAAGAAAAACATAAGACTAAACAATAGAAGTTGAATCTGGATCTTCGGCGAAAAGGACTAGCTGAGTATCTTCATCAGGGCCGTCATTATCTTCGACAGGGTTGGCGTTGATATTGAAGACTCTTCCTCTTGCTGGTGGCATAGTGGTTGGGTTTTCTTGGTTTACTTGGTTAACTGGGTTTGATTGGGCTTGAGTGTTGATAACATTAACTAATTGAGGGCATGTGTTTCTAAGGTGGGTAGGGTCGCCACAATTGAAGCAAGCTCGAGCATATGGGAACATGGGGTGTTGGGGTTGATGATAAGTTTGGGCCATGTTTTGTGTAGGGGAAAAGGTTTGGTTTTGAAAGGTGCGACAAACGTTGCTCAAATGACCATAACGTCCACAAGTTGTACATAGCCGGCAAGGTAAAGTAAGGGAATGGTGATAAAAACAGTTGTTGCATCGAGGGTGAGGTCCGAGATACGGTTTCTTATTTGGGTAAGCTGAGTTGGGTGCCACTTGGGTGATTGGGACAGCTCGGATGGGTATAGCGTGAAAAACGGGTTGATTTCGTTGGGTAGCAGCGAAAAGTCGCCCGACTCTTTTTCTCTTAGGGTTGGGTTGAGAAGGGGATTCGGTTTGGGTGGAGTCGGAGGTTTCAGTCGATTCTTTATCCTTCTTCTTCTCCTCCTCGAAGTCTTTGTTTCGGATTCGGTTCTCGGTGAGCTCTATTGCTAGCTCCATTGCTGCTTCCAAAGTTGCAGGCTTGGTACTTATCACAGGGTCTTGAATCTTTGACGGAAGACCACGAATGTAGTGCTCGATCAAACGGTAGAGGGGAGTAAACATGTTGGGAACCATTTGATGTAATTCGAGGAACCTTTTGTTGTAGGTGGTGTGATCTCCTTCCACTTGCTTCAATGAGTAAAATTCATCTTCTAGCTTCTTGATTTCGCTCCTTGGACAAAATCGTCTGGTCATGATTTCCTTCAATTCGTTCCAAGTTAAGGACATAGCATCTTCCACACCTCGTTTGGCCTTCTCTGTGTTCCACCAAGTAAGTGCTATCCCATATAGTCGACCGGTAGCATAACGCACTTTGCGATCATCAGGGCAATCGCAATTTAGAAAAGTATTCTCCATTTCTTCAAACCAATGGAGGAGTGCGGTGACACCTTCAGTCCCTTTATATTTCGGAGGGTCGCATGATTTGAAATGCTTGTAGGTGCATTTAGTGGTGTTTGGGGAAGAGTTGAAAATGTTTTGGTTTGCTTGATTGACAGGATTATTGGTAAGTGCTTGTTGAACTTGGATTACAATGTTGGGTATTACGGCAGCCATTTGTTGAGCGATTAAGGCAGCCATGCGATCGCGGGCTTTTCTTGCTCTCGTCTTCCTACGGGTGAGGTTAGAAGACATCTACAATGAATACATGACAAGAGTATGAGTTGGATGCTTTTGGGATCATGGGTCGCATTCAAGAATGATCATTTATAAAATAATTATACAAAAATACTACATCCATAGGATGTCTTGGGCTTTGCTCGCTGTTAGGCCCGTCATGCCGCCATACTTTACCTTATGTAATCATGTGGGCCCCCATGAATACCGGTTTTTCATATGGTTGCACGGTTTCTGCCTGGTTGCGTACACAAAACCCGGGAAAATCGAGAAATATGTATACAACGTGTGATGTTCGGAATGTGTCCAGGTGTAGACACGATGACACCTCAAAGTAGGGTTAGTTCGAACGACGTTTGGTGTGGCATGCTTTGGCCTAATAGGTCCTTCGTACTCTCATCGTTGGTCCCCAGGTAGGCAAACTGGTCCGTTATATTGGATTTATACGAATGCCAGCCTAGACAGGACGTTCCGACTACCGGTACTTGTACCCTTCCAGTTACTACATGCCCGTCGCAGAACTTACTTTGATGAGAATTGAAAATTGCATAAAATCTTTGGATAATGAGAATATGAAAATAAATTGAATACATGAACATCGATATATGTATAATGAATATGTATATATGTATAATGAACATGTATATGAGCATGTATGTTTGACTGAAATGTAAACAAATATGAAACAAATAAATATCACAAGTTTATATGTAACCACCTAATCAATTTAAAATTTAGGCAGACTATAGTATAGGCTCTAAGGGTCTAATAACCTATCCTATATCCCTATAGTCATGGCTCTGATACCAATCTGTCACACCCCGACCCGCAGCGGATAAGGTGATCGGGGCATGATTGGGTTATCATCAAAGCTCATGACATTTATTAAACGTTTCATATTCATTAATACAATTTAAATGGAAATTTACAATGATTGCTACAACATGATCTAACTACAATCTAAACTTCTTTGTTCTCTTCTAAGGCATATCCTATGTTTTCCTTGCTTCAACCTGTTCACCTGTATCATGTGTAAAAAGGTTTTTGGATCAACATAATGTTGGCGAGTGAATCCTATGGAAAACATTTGAACAATTTATTTAAATTGATTATGAAATATGTGCACAACCAAACATGAATAAAATTAGATGTAACTTGATCAACAATCATAAGATGTTAAATGAAACACTCATGAATAATAATGGAAACAATTAAAGGCACGCGATGCTCAACTCGTCTCTCACGAGGAACTGAGGGGCCTGATGAATGAATTGCATAATCATGATAATATGAATAACACAACTACAAACAATATAAACTCAATGAAAACACACATGAACGATAATGAATTTGAATTGAAGCACGCGATGTTCTACTCGTTTCCCACGAGGAACTGATGGGCTTAATGTATGAGTTTCATGTAATTTGACAAACGGAATATAAATAAATCACAACAATAAATCAATCTAAGTTTAAGTCATGATGTGGTATGGCACAAGTTTAAATAAATAAATTAATTAATTCATAACACATGACACACCCCAAAACGTGTAATTTAAAAGGGGGAATTGTAAGATTCACTCACAGTGGGTGCGTTCGGTTGATGACGTTGAATGCACGCGAAGTGGTTTTAACCACGAGTGAGATTTAAAACCTAGATAAATCGCATTATGGTTTGGTAAGTAAACGGATTTTATTAAACTATTTTAGTAGGATTGTTGGGTGCATTTTTGTGAGTTTGAGGCTATTTTCTAATCTTAAAAATGTTATTTTTAAGTATTTATAATTGATTTTTAATTAAAATAATTAAATAAAAATAATAAAAATATTTTATTTTTTTCTGCTACAGTGACATTGACCAGTTGACTTTGACCGGCGTTGACCGGTTCGAGGCGTATTGTTGTGCGCTGGGTGAGGCTCGAACCCGAGACCTCCCGTACGCGTGCACGCAGCTCTACCAACTGAGCTACGTGTCTAACCCGTTATATATCCGATTTTAATTTCATATATACATTAATTAACATTAACAGAAAATCATTTTTATTTTAAAAACAATTTAAGCGGCTCGGCGGTGCGCTCCACAGGTCTCGAACCCGGGACCTGTGGGTTAATATAACACACAGTCCACCGCTGGACTGTGTGTTCAACATGTTATATAACTTGATTTTTATTTTACTTAAATACAATTTAGTTATTTCCTTTTTCTGCCTTATTTAAAAAAAATAGATAATTGTCCGAGTCGGTGCTGATGACCGGACTCGAACTCGTGACCAGCGATATAAACAAACACACAGTCCACCGCTGGACTGTGTGTCTAACTTGGTTATTATTCCGGTTATTAATATACTTAACATATAACTAAGGTGACTCTGGTTCAGTAAACAAAAAATGGATTTTATTAAGGCAGCGTGTGTGAGACGGGATTCGAACTTGAGACCTTTGCATGTTTAACGTTTTATGTGCACACAGTCCACCGCTGGACTGTGTGTCTAACCCGAGTAAAATCCTGATTTATAATATACTTATATGATATGGAAGTGCGTCGTCTTCTTCGTCAAAGTTGAACCAGAAATCGGGTCTGACTGGTTCGAGTTTTTATTCAAGTTTCAATAGTGTTTTAGGTTAATTACTGGTAAGATAGAAGTGAAAAGGAAAAGAAACTGAGCGGAGAATATACCGACTGAACTCTCTGTTTTCCGGCAGAAACTCCGGCGACTGAATTCAACTCCGGCGACGTGTTCCTTGTAGCAGCTAGTCTCCGAAAAGTTTGGAAAAGGTAAGGGTATCACCGGTATAAGCTTCAGAGGTTCAGAAAAGCTCGGCAATGGGGAAACCGGTTTTCCGGCGACGAACAGGTTTATTCCGGCGAGTGAAATTTCGCCGTGAAAAGATGTGATTTTTAGCGAAAAGGTTTGCAGACGATTGTGGTTGAATTTATAGGGAATAATCGAAATGTATTTGGTCTGATTTTTGACTGTGTTCGTTATTTAAATTTTTCCGGCGGTTTTGAAAAGTGTCGCGGACTTCAAACATCGGTTATAACCGATATGTGATTAAAGGTTTACGTTATAACGTAAATTGGTGTTAAAACTCGCGAATATTCCGGGATTCCGACGACTGAATCGTTGGGCGCCGGTTTTGAATTTGTAAAGTCACTATATCAATTAAATGATTCTATTATTCATCAAACATAACAAGCGGCGCAGTGGTTTGTGTTTGTGAGATAAAACACTGAATGACTCGGTACAGACCCGGGTTCGAAACCCGGCAGAAACATTTCCTTTTTATTTTGCGATTTTTGACAGTTTTTCAAAAACTAAATATATATTCCCGTATAATAATTGATTACGGATCGTTTAAAATTATTTTGGGCATTTAATTCGAAACGAAAATTTTGACTGACTGTTCGGTTGATAAACGGAGCGGGTTTGGTAAATCTGTTTTTGACGGATGTTACACTTGACATGAAAACCGTTAGTTGTTTCTTCATCGGATATCCCGAGCACTCAAAGGGTTATAGATTCTATTGTCCTTCCCATGTTACTCGGGTTGTAGAAACCAAGCGTGCTGTGTTCCTAGAAGATTTCAAGGTCGGTGGGAGCAATGAAAATCCATTTGAAGAGTTGCAAGAAGTACAAGACGCGGGGGGGAGACACTCGTTTCTTATTGTCACTCCGGTTACTCCTCTTGTACACGATGTTGCACCTCAAATCACTGGACCAACTATCACACAGCCAGATCTTAACACACCAGTAAATGAAAACACATCAAACGCGCAACCTCAAGACAATGCTGAACCCGCTAATCAACCCAGGAGGTCATCTAGGCCCAAAAGGCCTACTAACTTGATGATTTCGTTACCTTCCTGGATGAAAATGAAATGGATTCTGGAAAGCTTACTGATCCCAACTCTTACAATGAAGCCATTACCAGTGACCAGTCTTCTGAATGGAAGAAAACTATGACTGATGAGCTTGAATCCATGAAGAAAAATGACTTTTGGGATTTAGTTGAATTACCCAATGGTGCTAAACCCGTAGGATGTAAATGGGTCTTCAAAACTAAACTGGATCCAAATGGGAACGTTGAGCGCTACAAAGCGCGATTGGTTGCAAATGGCTACACTCAGAAAGAGGGAATTGATTATCAAGAGACTTTTTCACCTGTCTCTCGGAAAGATTCCTTAAGGATTGTTATGGCCCTCGTAGCTCATTTTGATTTAGAGTTACATCAGATGGACGTTAAAACCACTTTCCTCAATGGTAACTTGGATGAAGAAGTGTTCATGAAACAACCTAAAGGCTTTAAACCTGGAGGTCAAGAACATTTAGTTTGCAAGTTAAAGAAATCCATATATGGGTTAAAACAAGCCTTGCGTCAATGGTACTTAAAGTTTGATGAAGTCATGAAGAAACAAGGTTTCCTAAAGAATCAAGTGGATCAATGTACCTACCTCAAAATGAGTGGGAGTAACTTCACTATACTTGTCCTTTATGTTGATGACATCTTATTGGCAAGTAATAGTTTGGATATGCTGCATGAATCGAAGCGCTTGCTCTCGTGTAATTTCGACATGAAGGATCTCGGAGAGGCTTCTTATGTTATTAGCATTGAAATACACCGAGACAGACCTAATGGAATTCTAGGATTATCTCAGAAAGCCTACATTGAGCGTGTCCTCACACGTTTTAACATGCATAATTGCAATCCTAATCCTGTTCCTGTAGTCAAACGAGATGTATTCGGCTTATTCCAATGTCCGAAAATAGAAGTTGAGAAAGAACAAATGAGAATGATACCTTACGCATCTATAGTCGGTAGTCTTGCATATGCTCAAGTCTGTACTCATCCAGATATCGCTTACGTCACTGGAATGTTAAGCCGTTATCAAACTAATCCTGGCCCTGATCATTGGAAAGCAGCTAAGAAAGTTCTACGATATCTGCAGGGGACGAAAGACTACAAATTGACTTATAGAAGGAGTGATAATTTGGAAGTGGTGGCTTATTCTGATTCTGACTTTGCTAAATGAAAATATGACCACAAATCCACTTCGGGGTATATCTTTATGTTAGCAGGCGGACCTATTTCGTGGAGAAGTCATAAGCAACGTTTGACTGCAACATCCACAATGATGGCAGAATACATTGCGGTGTACAACGCAACATGTCATGGAATGTTGATTAGGAATCTTATTGCTGGACTCAAAGTAGTCAATTCCATTTCTAGACCATTGAAGCTTTACCGTGATAATTCAGCTGCCGTCAGTTTCTCGAACAGTAACAGTTCGACTGGAGCTGGTCTATTTCTTGATACAAAGTATTTATTCGTATGTGAACAAATTGAGGGGAAGAATCTTTGTGTTGAGTGTCACACCCCGACCCGCAGCGGAATAAAAGTCGGGGCATAATTGGGTTATCACCAAAGCTCATGATGTTTACTAAGATGTTTCATATTTATTAAATTCAAATTACAACTTAAATATCCAAAACAAAATTCGTACAATTAATGAAACTATATAATTATTCCAAAGCTTAAACTTGTTTATTCTTCTAGGCCTTCCTATGTGTTTCTTGAGCTGGATCACCTGTATCATGTGTAAAACGGGGGATATTTTGGGTCAACAAAAGTTGGCGAGTGAACCTTGATAAAACATTGTTACTAATTTCATGTTTTATTTAATAAGGAAAATTTGTGCAATAATCACATGTGAGCAAACATATATAGATAAACAAACACAAACCACTTTGGATGAGTATATGATATGAATAATGATGTATGTGAGATCAAGGCTCAATCAAACGGAGCCGATCTAATGAGGCACCTGATGCTCAACCCGTCTCCCACGGGGAACTGATGGGCCTAATGAAATGCGTGCACTGAAAATGATAAATCCAATCTACATATAATTCACACAACAATTGATACACATTTGATCACGGATATGATGTATGCACAAGTGTTTAAATAAAATAAGAGGATTATACGACACATGATAACCCCAAAACATGATTAAAACGGGGAATTGGTAGAGATTCACTCACAATGGGTGCGTTCTTTGATGACGTTGAATGCGCACGAATTTAGGATTTAATCGACGAGGGAAAAACTAACCTAGATAATAACAAAATGATTCGATAAATAAATAAATTTTATCTGAGATTAATGTTTTTAATTAGTGCTCTTAAATGGGATTTTTAGATTTATTTTGTGAGTTTAAGGAAATTTTCTAATTTTGATAATCTTATTTTTAAGTATTTTTTAAATAATTTTCCAATTAAATAATAAATAAAAAGAAATAAAAAAAGTTGACTTTTTGACCGTTGACCGGGTCTTGACCGGTCAGACTGTGTTTTCTATGCGCTGAGTGAGGTTCGAACTCGGGACCTCTCGTATACGTGCACGCAGCTCTACCAACTGAGCTACGTGTCTAACCCGAAATATTCTCTGTTTTAATTATATATATATATATACTAATTAACTTTAAACTTATTTGGTTTTTATTAAAAATGATTTATATGGCCGAACCGGTTACAGAGACCCGGAGTCGAACTCGGGTCCTTTGGTTCGAGTGCGCACAGCCCAACCAGTTGGGCTGTGTGTCTAACCTGCTTAACTACTGAATTATATTCCTCTTATAAACATTCTGTGACTTGATCTGATTAAGTTCTAAAAATGTTGGTTTTATTTCTGAAAGTCGGTAACGTGTGCGATTCGAACTCGGGACGTGCATATTGTATTTGCACACAGTCCACCATTGGACTGTGTGTCTAACCCGTTTGAATATCCAGTTTTAATTATATTTATACATATACTCGACTTCATCTTCTTCGTTTACAAGAACACAGAACAGTAAAATCCGACTGTTCTGTTTAATCGGTCGACAACACTTATAATTTATTGAATTGGAATAGAGAAGGAAGATTAAGGAATAAGATGTACCAACACAGAGTGTTTTCTTCATATTTTCCTACAAGATTTCGTCGGCTATGATTTGCGGATTCCGGCTGAGTGAACTGTTTAACAGTTTCGATTATTGGTTTGAACAATTAAATTATAAATCAAGAGATAGCAGAGAGGTTTAGACAGTTATACCGTCTGATGAACGAATACGGTTTTCTGATCAACGATTCCGGCGATATTCCGACGAGTGCAGAGGAACTCCGGCGACGTGCTCCGGAAGGATTAAAGCTTCAAAAGAGTGTGTGGTTCTTAGCGAAAGGGTTACCAGATGTTTGAGTGAGTATTTACAGGGATGAACAACTGAATTAGGTTTGAATTGAGGTCAAGGTTCGCGATTAAAGATTTCCGTCGGTTATGACTAAAATTGATTGCCGACAACGGTTATAACCGACGTCGAAATCAATTTGTGCGGTTCAGTCAAAAGGAATATAGCCAAAATCGCGGAGTGCCGTTTTCTCCGGTGATTGCGAGTTCTGGCGCGTTGATTACCGGATTTGACTTTCGGTTTTATTATAAATGTTATTTGTTTTAATATTATACACAAACGAAGTGTGTGGCGGAGCGGTGTGTTGTGTGTTTGTGCTTGCGGGTGACTCGGGTCGAAACCCGGCTGCTCTATTTATTTTTTTATTTACTTATTTTTATTATTTATTAATTATGGTTTAAAATTCTAAAAATGTTTATTAGTTATGTATTGTTTGAAATTAATATGAACCATAAATACGCAACGAAACTTATAACTGAATATTTGATTGATAAACGAAGCGGGTTTTGAAACCCGTTTTTCGACGAATGTTACAGTATCCCCTACTTTTAGAAATTTCGTCCCGAAATTTACGTAGTAGTGGTAACAGGAAAAACATGCGGGTATTTTTCGCGCATTGAGTCTTCACGTTCCCAAGTAAACTCGGGTGGTAACAGGAAAAAGATGCGGGTATTTTTCGCGCATTGAGTCTTCACGTTCCCAAGTAAACTCGGGTCCTCGTTTCGACTCCCAACGTACCCTGACAATTGGAATACGACTTCGTTTTAAACGCTTCTCTCCGAAGTCCATGATTTCTACCGGTCTTTCAACGAAGTGCATAGATTCATCGACTTGAATGTCTTCTAGAGGAATATGGAGGTTTTCATCGGCGAGGCACTTCTTCAAGTTTGATACGTGGAATGTGGGATGAATTCTATTGAGCTCTTCTGGTAGGTCAAGCTTGTATGCTAGAGGACTTACTCTTTCGAGTATCTTGAAAGGTCCTACGTAGCGTGGTGCTAGCTTGCCCTTTTGGCCAAAACGAATCACTCCCTTCCCCGGTGATACTTTTAAAAGTACTTGATCACCAATGTCAAACTCCAAGGGCTTTCTTCGTTTGTCTGCATAACTCTTTTGACGACTTTGAGCCGCTAGAAGATTGTTTCGAATTTGAATGACCTTGTCGGTTGTTTCTTGAATTAATTCTGGACCGGCGATTTGTGATTCCCCAATTTCATGCCAACATACTAGAGATCGGCACTTACGACCATATAAAGCTTCGAAAGGAGCCATGCCGATACTTGAATGATAGCTATTGTTGTACGAAAATTCAACTAATGGTAGATGCACGTCCCAGTTCCCTTTGAAATCTATGACGCATGCTCGCAACATGTCTTCAAGGGTTTGGATGGTGCGTTCAGATTGACCATCAGTTTGAGGATGAAAAGCGGTACTGAGGTCTAATCGTGTACCCAAAGCGGTTTGTACGGCTTGCCATGTTCGTGAAATGAAACGACCATCACAGTCTGAAATGATGCTTAATGGTACACCATGACGGCTTACGATCTCGATGATGTAGATACGAGCTAACTTCTCGTTCTTGAAGTCCTCGCGAATCGGGATGAAGTGAGATGACTTTGTAAGACGATCGATTATTACCCATATGGTGTCATACCCACTGGAGGTGCGAGGTAACCCGGTAATGAAATCCATGGTTATGTTTTCCCACTTCCATACAGGTATTTCGGGTTGGAATAGAAGTCCTGAAGGTCTTTGATGTTCAGCTTTTACTTTGGAACATGTAAGGCACTTGGAAACAAAAACAGCGATATCCTTTTTCATGCCAGGCCACCAGTAGGTGTATCGTAGGTCTTGATACATCTTGTCGGCTCCTGGGTGTACAGAGTACCGTGTTTTGTGCGCCTCATTCATGAGGAAATCACGAAGGTTATCGCGATCAGGAATCCATATGCGATTTAAATAGTATAGAATACCGTCGGATTTGGTTTCGATTTTTAGTTCGGCTCCACACGACAGCTCATCGCGTACGTCATTTTCTGTTACAGAAACATGTTGAGCTGCTCGGATTCGATCTTTGATGTCGGTTATGATTTGCGAACATAGAAGACGAATGGAGTTCGCATAACCTTTTCGACTGAGTGCATCAGCCACCACGTTTGCCTTGCCAGGATGATACCGAATTTCACAGTCGTAATCGTTGAGAAGTTCGACCCATCTTCGTTGCCTCATATTCAACTCCTTTTGGTTGAAGATATGTTGGAGACTTTTGTGGTCAGTGTATATTTCACAGTTGGTACCGTAGAGGTAATGTCTCCATATCTTGAGAGCGAACACAACGGCTCCAAGTTCCAGGTCGTGGGTGGTGTAATTCTTCTCATGAACCTTGAGTTGCCTAGAAGCATAGGCTATCACTTTTCCTCTTTGCATTAATACACAGCCTAGCCCTTGCCCTGATGCGTCGCAATATACTACAAAGTCATCGCAACCTTCAGGGAGTGTGAGGATAGGTGCGTCACAAAGTTTTTGCTTTAGAGTTTGGAAGGCCTCTTCTTGCTTAGGTCCCCATATGAAGGGTTTTCCTTTATGAGTCAAGGCCGTGAGTGGGACAGCAATACGAGAAAAATTGGCAATGAAGCGTCGATAGTAGCCAGCCAAACCAAGAAATGACCTTACTTCGGTAGGGGTACGTGGCGTTTGCCATTCTTGCACTGCCTAAATTTTTGAAGGATCAACATGAATTCCCTTGTCATTGACGACATGTCCAAGGAATTGTACTTCTCCTAACCAGAATTCGCATTTTGAGAACTTAGCGTAGAGCTTTTCAGTCCTTAAAAGTGTAAGGATGAGTCGAAGGTGTCGCTCATGATCGGATTTAGACTTGGAGTAGATAAGAATATCGTCGATGAAGACTATGACGAAATGGTCGAGGTAGGGTTTGCATACCCTATTCATTAGATCCATGAATACAGCGGGGGCGTTGGTTAAACCGAATGGCATGACCATGAATTCGTAATGAACATAACGAGTCCGGAAGGCGGTCTTTGGGATATCTTCTTCATGTACTCTGAGCTGATGATAACCAGAACGAAGGTCGATTTTTGAAAAGCAGGTGGCGCCTTGAAGTTGGTCTAGGAGGTCATCAATGCGAGGTAGTGGATAGCGATTCTTAACCGTTAACTTGTTGAGTTCTCTATAATCAATGCACATGCGAAACGTTCCATCTTTCTTCTTCACAAAGAGAACAGGTGCACCCCAAGGCGAGGAGCTAGGACGTATGAACCCTTTGTCAGTCAGTTCTTGCAGTTGACTGGCCAGCTCTTGCATTTCGGATGGGGCTAACCTATAAGGAGATTTTGCGACTGGTGTAGCGCCAGGTACAAGATCGATGCGGAATTTGACTTCTCTCACAGGAGGAAGTCCTGAAATGTCATCGGGAAAGACTTGTGGGAATTCTTTCACAACTGGGATGTCTTCGAGTTTCTTCTCCTTGTTTCCCTTTTTGACGACGTGAGTTAGGAATGCGACATAGTTCTTGCGGAGATATCTTCGGGCTTGAAGGCAGGACATTAATTTGAGTCCTTTCGAAGGGGTTTCCCCAAAAATTCGTAGGGTCTGATTGTCTGCAAGAGGAATGCGAATGAATTTTTCGTGGTACACTACTTCAGCGTGATGCTGGCTGAGCTAGTCCATACCAATTATAACATCAAAACTTCCCAACTTCATAGGAATGAGGTCAACTGGAAACTCGTGATCGTTTAGAGTGAGGGTACAATCGCGTATAATAGATTTTAATGAAACGGGTTTTCCGTCAGCAACTTCCACCGTTAGAGATTCCGTGAGATTAACACGAGTTTGGTTGAGGATAGGTTCAAACTCTAAGGACACAAAGCTCTTATCTGCACCAGTATCGAATAATATGGATGCATAACTACCATTGATGAGAAACGTACCGTTGACCACGTTGTTGTCAGCCCTAGCTTGGTTGGCATTGATGTTGAAAGCTCTTCCTCTGGCAGGTGGAGGAGCTTGGTTAGCTTGGTTTACCGGGTTTGCTTGAGCTTGGGCATGGATGATGTTCACCAAGCGTGGACAAGTGTTCCTAAAGTGGTTTGGGTCCCCACAGTTGTAACAAGCTCGCATGGGTTGCATCATGGGGTAGTTGGGTTGGTAGTAAGTTTGGGCTGCGTGTGGTGCATGTGGTAGAAGTAAGGGTTGTTGGGCTTGACCCATTATCTGATGGTGGGTTTGGGTTGGGGGTTGATTGCGGTTCATTCGTTGAAGAGTACGACAAGTTTGGATGGTGTGACCCACACGGCCACAGCTGGTGCAACGTTGGCAAAGAGTTTCGGGAGGGTGATGGTATTGACAACGGTTGCATTTTGGGTGTGGGCCGGTGTATGGCTTTTTAAATGGTGCAGCTGAGGGAGCGATTTGGGTGATTGGTGCAGCAGTGATAGGAGGGTTGGTTTGAGTGACAGCAAAATTCTTGCTATTTCGTTTCCTCTTACCAGCAAACTTTGAGGGTGAGTCTGGGTGGATTGTAGTTGAGGTTTCTATGGGCGCTTTCTTCTTCTCATCTTTAAATTTGCCGTTTCGGATGCGATTCTCAGTGAGTTCTGTAGCTAATTCCATTGCGGCTTCAAGTGTTGCAGGCGAAGTACTTAAAACCGAATCTTGGATTTTCGAGGGGAGGCCTCGAATGTAGTGTTCGACTAAGCGGTACAAGGGGGTGAACAAATTAGGGATCATTTGGTTCAGCTCGAGAAACCGCTTATTAAAGGAGGTGTGATCTCCTTCCTTTTGTTTCAGCGCGTGGAATTCATCTTCCAACTTTTTGATTTCGCTTCTTGGACAGAAGCGTCTTGTCATGAGTTCCCTTAACTCTTCCCATGTTAAGGCCATGGCGTCTTCAACTCCTCGTTTACCCTTTTCCGTGTTCCACCAGGTAAGGGCTACCCCAAATAGTCTTCCAGTTGCATAACGTACCTTACGGTCCTCGGGACAATCGCAATTGAGGAAAGTGTTCTCCATTTCTTCAAATCAGTGAAGGAGGGCGGTAACACCTTCGGTCCCTTCATACTTTGGGGGATCGCAAGATTTGAAGTGTTTGTAGGAGCACTTTTTGGAAGGAGGGTTGGCGACGCTCTGGTCTTCTTGATTGGGAGGGTTGATGGGGTTTGCGGTGAGAGCTTGTTGAACTTGAATCACGATGTCAAGAAGCACTGCGGCCATTTGTTTAGCAATTTGTGTGGCCAAGCGTTCATTTGATCTTCCTGACTTTCTACCTCAACGTAGTTGCCTAGCCGACATCTACAGGAATATACATAGGAAGATTGTGAGTTTAAGAATTTTCTAGGTGTCATGTGTCGTAAAAAGAATGAAAAACAACATAATTGGCAATAATTTAACTACATCCACAGGATATCTTGGGTTTGCTCATGTTTGGGCCTCCAATGTCCCCCATACCATCGCCTGTGTAGTCATGTGGCCCCCCTTGACTATTGGGCTTGGTAGGATTCACATTGGTGTCGGCGGATTAACACTTGCATCACCCGAATGAAAATCGTAAAATATGATTGCGAGATGTATGGTAGGAGGGTGTCCAGGTGTAGACACAATGACAACTCAAAGTGGGGTTAGCTCACACGATGTTTGGTATAGCATGCTTTGGCCTAATAGGTCCTTCGTACTCTCATCGTTAGTCCCCAGGTAGGCAAACTGGTCCTTTATTTTGGATTTATACGAATGCCATGCTTAGACAGGACGTTCCGACTACCTGTACTCGTACCCTTCCAGTTACTACATGCCCATCATGAGAACTCACTTTGATGTGATTTGAAAAATACAAAAAAAATCATTGCAAAATCATGGGAATCGTGAGGTGTGTGCTCTCATGGATATGATATATGATTCATGATGAGCATTGTATAATAACATGTATTTGTGAGCATGCTTGCATAACATTGAGTGTAAAAATAAACATAAAGCATATAAACATCATGAATTTTGTATGTAACGCATAAACAATTTAAATTTTAATCAACTATAGTATAGGCTCTAAGGGTCTGATAACCTTTCCTATATCCCTATAGTCATAAGCTCTGATACCAATGTGTCACACCCCGACCCGCAGCGGAATAAAAGTCGGGGCATAATTGGGTTATCACCAAAGCTCATGATGTTTACTAAGATGTTTCATATTTATTAAATTCAAATTACAACTTAAATATCCAAAACAAAATTCGTACAATTAATGAAACTATATAATTATTCCAAAGCTTAAACTTGTTTATTCTTCTAGGCCTTCCTATGTGTTTCTTGTCTCAGCTGGATCACCTGTATCATGTGTAAAACGGGGGATATTTTGGGTCAACAAAAGTTGGCGAGTGAACCTTGATAAAACATTGTTACTAATTTCTTGTTTTATTTAATAAGGAAAATTTGTGCAATAATCACATGTGAGCAAACATATATAGATAAACAAACACAAACCACTTTGGATGAGTATATGATATGAATGATGATGTATGTGACATCAAGGCTCAATCAAACGGAGCCGATCTAATGAGGCACCTGATGCTCAACCCGTCTCCCACTGGGAACTGATGGGCCTAATGAAATGCGTGCACTGAAAATGATAAATCCAATCTACATATAATTCACACAACAATTGATACACATTTGATCACGGATATGATGTATGCACAAGTGTTTAAATAAAATAAGAGGATTATACGACACATGATACACCCCAAAACATGATTAAAACGGGGAATTGGTAGAGATTCACTCACAATGGGTGCGTTCTTTGATGACGTTGAATGCGCACGAATTTAGGATTCAATCGACGAGAGAAAAACTAACCTAGATAATAACAAAATGATTCGATAAATAAATAAATTTTATCTGAGATTAATGTTTTTAATTAGTGCTCTTAAATGAGATTTTTAGATTTATTTTGTGAGTTTAAGGAAATTTTCTAACTTTAATATATCTTATTTTTAAGTATTTTTTAAATAATTTTCCAATTAAATAATAAATAAAAAGAAATAAAAAAAGTTGACTTTTTGACCGTTGACCGGGTCTTGACCGGTCAGACTGTGTTTTCTATGCGCTGAGTGAGGTTCGAACTCGGGACCTCTCGTATACGTGCACGCAGCTCTACCAACTGAGCTACGTGTCTAACCCGAAATATTCTCTGTTTTAATTATATATATATATACTAATTAACTTTAAACTTATTTGGTTTTTATTAAAAATGATTTATATGGCCGAACCGATTGCAGAGACCCGGAGTCGAACTCGGGTCCTTTGGTTCGAGTGCGCACAGCTCAACCAGTTGGGCTGTGTGTCTAACCTGCTTAACTACTGAATTATATTCCTCTTATAAACATTCTGTGACTTGATCTGATTAAGTTCTAAAAATGTTGGTCTTATTTCTGAAAGTCGGTAACGTGTGCGATTCGAACTCGGGACGTGCATATTGTATTTGCACACAGTCCACCATTGGACTGTGTGTCTAACCCGTTTGAATATCCAGTTTTAATTATATTTATACATATACTCGACTTCATCTTCTTCGTTTACAAGAACACAGAACAGTAAAATCCGACTGTTCTGTTTAATCGATCGACAACACTTATAAATTTATTGAATTGGAATAGAGAAGGAAGATTAAGGACAATATTTTCTCTCTCCTCTAATCAGATTGACCATCAGTTTCATATTCTAAGCAATACAATGAAAAAGGAGAGGATAGTTATCCATACCATGGGCCAAAAAGTTGACTCCGGTGATTCTCCATCTTCTTCTTACTTCTTTTGATGTAAGAACATTTTTGATTCTTTGTCTTTTATAAGTCATTAAACATTTAAACTTATAAAATACATCACATTTTTAATTTGTTAACATATAAAAGCAGTAACAGTCACACATTTGTTGTGGTAGTAGTCGTTAGTAGAATTCGTATTGGTGTTGGTGTTTGTGGTTGGTAGTTATTACTATTAAAAAAATATTCAACAAGGATGGTTTTGTCCTAAATGATTGGGGCAAAACCATTAAAACGACCAGATCACAGATTACCAAGGATCCACGGCGGTAGTGTACATTGCAACTCGAAACTCGAAGCTCTATCTGTGCACTATTATGTGGTATGTCTTCGGAAATAGGCTATTATTCTTTCATAGTGTAAGCTCCCCCATTCTGTCTACAACTCGTTGGATGATATATTTGTTGTCCCATACCAACTCTCGGTTGCATATTCACAAAACTCAACAATTTGATATGTGCAATTGTGTTGGTCACAAGTTGGCACATTTTAAAGAAAAGGTATTCAACAACCACATCATTTCTACCGCTTGAAATTGTGAAGAAACAAAGGCAAAGGGTTTTCATTGGGCAAAAATCAAGCGGATATTTCCTATCTAGAGTGGACAAACATTACATAACATTACTATATAAGGGTTAGGATACAATAGGAAGTTTCTTTGGTTAGAAAGACTAGGAAGTAATCTTGACCATCAATTGATTTAATCAAGTGCTAAGATTAAATGAGTGAAATTGAAGAGAAGAAAAGAGGCGCATGAGTTTGTGTAAAGGTATCTAGTCAATCCAGGACAATATTTTCTCTCTCCTCTAATTTCTCCCCATTGTTTAAACGTTAATAACTTTTTCATACGACATTTTTTTTATAAAATTGCACCAAAAAAACGAACGTTTTTTTATCTTTAAAACGAGTATGCTATTGCTATATTTCGAAAAAATAATTTCGGAAACCCAGTTGCGTAAAACGCAATGAAAAAAGCTGAACCTGAACCAACAGTATACAAACAAAACGCAACCACAGCGAAGCAGATCTGCAGTTAAAAAAACGCAACAACAGCGAAGCAGATCGCAGTCTGCAGAACGCAACGGTGACCTGCAGTTGAAAATGCAAATGCAGTCAGCAGTGAACCTGACCTGCAGCAGACAATAAAAAAAACGCAGTATTTTCTTTTATGTAAAACGCAACAGCAGAAAAAAAACGTAGTGAACTGTAAAAACCAGCAACACCCGAGCCAGGGTTTTCGGAACGCATTCATGTCTGCAGGACGCGCGGGTGCACACGAGTTCGACTAAATTCCGGTTCCAATTTGCACCCCTGCGAACCCGCGTGTAGGACTTATGGTAAAATATGCCATAAAGTTACGTTGGTTAGGCAAATGTTTCACCTTATAAATAACCTTATACTTTGTCTCCACACTAACATGGGACAAGTGGTTTACCATTTTGGAACATCTATTCAAACACACTTAATTTCCAACATTATTATCATTTCATTTCAAGTTCAAAAAAGTATCATAAAACACAATGGACTAAAAAACATAAAAAAATATTTTTTTCTAAAAGGCAATGGACAAAAAACATAAAAGACAATGTTTTTTTATCTAAAAAGCAAAGAAATAAAACATAAAAAAAAGTCTATTTCTAAAACGCAATTGACAAAAAATATAAAAGAAAGTGTACTTTCTAAAACGCAATAGACTAAAATCACAAAAGAAAAGTGTTTTTTGTAAAACGTAATAGACAAAAAACTGTGTTTTTCATTATTTTGTAAAACGCAATGGACAAAAAAACCAAAAAAGTGTATTTTTTCATTCTTTTGTAAAACGCAATGGATAAAAAACAGTTTTTCATTATTTTGTAAAACGCAATGGATAAAAAACACCACAAAGTGTGTTTTTCATTCTTTCGTAAAACGCAATGGATAAAAAACAGTTTTTTCATTATTTTGTAAAACGCAATGGACAAAAAACACCCAAAAAGTGTGTTTTTCATTCTTTTGTAAAACGCAATGGATGAAAACATGTGTTTTTTCATTATTTTGTAAAACGCAATGGACCAAAAAACACAAAAAAATGTGTTTTTTCATTCTTTTGTAAAACACAATTTTAAATGAAAGTCTAAACTGAAAGGTATTTTGTAATTTTTCTTTGAGACATTTTGTCAAACACCTGGTGTGCAACTTTTTATTAATGATTTCTCAATGAAATTGGAACTAATGATGTTGCCCAAACGCATGAATACATCAAGAGAAAGAGTAGAATCAGAGATATCTTTACTTTGAATTCAAAATTGTTTGAGCAATTTGAGAAGAGGAGTATCTGTTTTAACAGAAATCTCATGTTCAATCGCATCATGTTAAATTGAAAAAAAAACGAGAAATTATAGAAACATAAACTGGGTTTACTTCAAAGAAATCAAAGAACACGTTGATTGAGTGTTCGAACCATTTTCCATTCATTGATGAAGAAAAATTGCACCGTGATGTAGTAATTCTAGAGAGAGAAAATGAATGAAATGTTGAAGATGGTGGGTTTTGAACATGCAGAGGAGGGAAATAGAAAGAATAGATAAAAGAAGATTGACTAAAATACCATTTCCACTTGTATTTCTACTTTTCCAGATGAACGGCTAAAATTACTTCCTATCATTCCTACCCAAAACATACTTCCTATTTGATCCTCTCCCTACTATATAATATTCCCTTTAGAATGTTTCCATTTAATTATTATTATATATTCATATTATCATAATGATGATAACGTTAGTTTCAATTCACGTTTTATTAATATTGCTATTATTATTGTTCAAGTCAGTAACACACATACATTTTACATCTTTTTAACACCTCAAAAATTAATTAATGGAAAAGCCCATATAAATGGAAGTGACATTTTGAATGTGAGATAAGACTTAGAGACCATTAGGTCGTGGGTTCGATTCTCACAAGTGGGTTTTTCCTAGATTTACTGGGTTTGCTCCTGAATTGTTGTATAGGCATTATAGCCTAATGAAGATGGATATAATCAGGTGGTTTCGCTGGTGGCATGATCCGTCAATGATCCAAATTTGCCGTTAAAAAAGAGAGAAAGCCCATAAGGGTAACTAATGGGGTATTTTAGCATGGAGTATAAGGGTGTATGGGGCGCCTTGTGAGGAAGGCGAGCGGTTAGTGTTCACCACGCGGTAACACCGCCGCCAACCCCGGCGAGGAGATACTAAAGTGATTCAAACGGGATGCTTTACCGCGGCATTGTTCTCCTTTTTTACCGTTGGAACATGTGCAACGTTTGATTTATAAAAACAAAAAAAAAAACAAAAAGAACGCCTTTAAATGGTGGGAAACCACGACTCCGGGCTTGCCGGAAAATCCTCAGGAATCAGCAGGATTGTCGGAGAAGACGACCCATTGGTGAGATGTGTGGAAGTATGTTTTAAAAATTTTGTTATTGTGCTTAGTGATCCCTGCAATATATAGATTTGTTTAAATGAAAACAATAAATAATAACCACTTTAAAATGTATAAGTGGTCCCTTTGAATTATTATTCTTTTATATCTTCTTTTATTTATTCATTTATATATTTTAAATAAAAAAATTAAATGGCTACTCCTTTCAAGATGAGCACCCATTACATTTGAGGTAAAATGGTTGACTAGGATGAAGAGGTGACTACTCTCCATGAGGAGAGCACTCCTTACACCCTAAAAGGGCTTAGGCAACTGTAATCCTTTATTATCACCCCATTTCTTGTAAACTAGAGGGTGAAAGGGAATTGGTTCCATGTCAGGTTCCAGGTTTAGTTTACTCACATAGATTAATAAAAAAATAATTGTGGATCATTTTCAAAACTTAAAATATGTTTCAGTTTTGTAGGCAAAAACAAATAAATCTTGATATTTTCGGGTTGCATGGAATAGTAACTTTATTCATTTAAAGGATCAAAATCGTAGCCATCATCAATGGACAAGATCTTGGGTTTCAACAAGGAATACAATCTAGTAAGTTTGCGCTTGGATGCAAGTATGCGCTTGGACTAAAGATTGTTATATAGTGTTATGTTTGATATGTACAGTAACGTTATGTGCTTTAAATGCTTAATCAGTGCCATCCTGTGAAATCGAGGGCCTTTGTGGTCCCGGTGGAAGCAGAAAAAATGAACCCCTAAATGTAAGATGTACGAGAGTTCATCAATTAAAACTATGATAAAACTAAAACTATTATATTTATTTTTCCAAATTGCTAATCAAAGTCAAAAATTAGTATTCATAGTTGATTTCATATTAAATTATTTTATATAATGATATGGTAAGTATCCATAACTAAATAATAAATCTCAATAATTAATTTTATATTAAATATCTAAAAGGATATTACTTTAATATTTTTATTATTTAATAGGAGAAAGAGGCGAGAAAACACAAGTCTAGGAGATCTAAAATCATGGTATGTGTCCGTTAGGAAAACACAAGTGCAAGTTGATTTGACGGTAAATGTTTTTAAAAAAGATAAACGTGTGACTATTTTCATTTATATATTTTTTTTAAAATTAAACATAGCACACGTTATTTAGTTATTGTGATGATATATATAATTATTATATTAAATAGAAGTTATTATGTTATGTAAATCATTGGTTCGTTTGTTAAGTCTGGTAGATTAGGGCTTGAGCCCGTTTATCAAATAACTCTCAGTTTATATTTCATTCTTGACTCGAGCTTTAATAAGCAAGAAGTACAATTTCAAAGAGTTTGGTTTGTTTTCACCCTACCGTAATCAACTCATGTATCAAACAAAAATTAATAAATCAATCTATTTTCTAAAGAAAATGTACGTGACGATTCCGGGTCTTGTTATAACCGAATTTAAATCAAACTATTAGTTAGCTGGTGGCATTAAAACAAAAGGTTAATTTCTTACTTTAGTGTAGGGATGGCAATCAAATCCGAACCCGATGGGTAAACCCGAAACCCGACATATTTGGGACGGATTTGGGGTCGGATAATCGGGTTTGGGACGGGTTTGGGATTAATTTTTATTTTTTTTCGCGGGTTTGGGATTTGGTGATATACCCGTTTACCCGATAAAGTGTACCCGTTTACCCGATTTTATACCCGACATAATTTCTTTTATATTTTTAAATATGTATATATATGATACACCCATTTTTTTATATATATATAGGTATTTTATTTCGTACACATTGTAAGTATTTCATACATTTTTTGGTGATAATATTTAATGTAACTAATTAATAGTAACCCGACGGATAGCCGATGGGCTTTGGGTCAGGTATACCCAATGGGTAATGTTTTTAAATTAATGGGTTTACCTGAAACCCGCGGGTATACCTGATGGGTATTTACCGCTAAAAATCCGACGGGTTTTGGGACAGGTTTAGGACAAGCGTATCTAACCGGGTTTGGGTTTAGAATTACCTAAACCCGTCCCAAACCCGACCCATTGCCATCCCTACTTTAGTGGGTGGCTTTGTATCTTCTGTGGTAATTAAATAGGTTTGCTTATGCATGTGTATATATATGTTGTCCTCTCTGGAATAATATCTCGGTTGATGTACTCATGAACCGGCCGAGCGTGCGATTATGCATATGTCCATGTCCATTAACCATCCAATCATTTAAAATAGAGTAAACTGCCATTTAGGTCCTTGAGGTTTGGGCAGTTTTGTTACTTTAGTCCAATCTCAAACTTTTTACATATGGGTCCCTGTGGTTTCAGTTTTATTGCCATTTTGGTCCAAAAGTGATTTTTGTCTTCTAAAATCCTGCTATTTTGTTCTTTTTCTCAGGGGCAAAATGGTTTAAAATGACCATTTTGCCCCTGAGAAAAAGAACAAAATAGCAGGATTTTAGAAGACAAAAATCACTTTTGGACCAAAATGGCAATAAAACTGAAATCACAGGGACCCATATGTAAAAAGTTTGAGATTTGGACTAAAATGACAAAACTGCCCAAACCTTATGGACTAAAATGACAGTTTACTCTTTAAAATATAATGTAACTCATAGTTCTTAACTAAAATAATCGAGCCTACCCCGTCATCTTAGCAAATCGAACCGTTTATAACCTATTTTTTGAGTGCAACCAACCCAATCAACCTAAACGGTTAGGTTTGTATTTGAAACCATAGTTATCGGTTTCATCAAGAAATACTATCTGGAACTTGAACTTAATACCTTTTAGACCATCCACAATGGTGTTCCCGAGTTTCATTTAACGAAGAAAAAAAGGATTTAGAGGGATGTAAAAAAAAGTCTTTAACACATTCGTTTATTAAACTCAAAACTCAGGAGAGTGGAGTGAAAAACGACACCTTTTAAACCATCAACAATAAGGATGAAGTGTGATAAAACGGCATCACTCTCTTTTTCTTGCCCAAACACTACCTCACTTGCACCACTTGCATCTTAGTTTTCCTCACAATAAACCGCAAACACATCCTCTCTCCTCCTCCTCCCCACGACACTCTTTTTCTTGCCCAAACACTACCTCACTTGCACCACTTGCATCTTAGTTTTCCTCACAATAAACCGCAAACACATCCTCTCTCCTCCCTCCCCACGACACCACTTAGTTTTAGCCGTTCCTATGAACGAAAGATTTCCTCATCTCTCACCTCCACCTCACCCTCTCTCTCCTAAAAAAAACCTTAATTACGCACCATTTTAATGGGGTGCTCTTAGTCTTAATAGATAGCCTTAGAATGGACTAGTACAAGCATCTTTTTTAAGAGGACTATGATAATTCCAAGATTGTTCCCACATGCATATTCCTCTTCTTGTTGGCTTTCCTATACATAACACTACTTTGACTAATATCAGATTTTATGTGTTTTCTGGGATTTAAGAAACAGTTTGTACTTTGTTTTATATATGGGGTTTGTAGATCTGTTTTCAGCCGCTTCTATGCCTGTTCTCAAAGTGCTCATCATTACTGCACTTGGGTCTTTTCTAGCCCTGGATTCTGTTGATATCCTTGGACAACGTCCTAGGAAGCAAGTCAATGATGTAAGTTCTTGATTTTCCTTTGATTAATCAAGAAAGTGCAAGCAACATATTGCACTCTAGGACTAGCCCATGGTGCATTTCCATGGGCTCTAACCTCAAAGCTTGTTATGCAACCTTCAAGTTCTTACCTTGAATCCCAGTTTGCCTGTTAAGTGGTTACAAATTTTGATTCTTGGGTTCAAAATCATCATTTCTGAATTCCGATTAAAAAATCTTTCAGAGTTGTAAAATGGTGTCCCACACTAAAAGGTCGAGCGTTCAAGTCGCACAATGGACGATATCGTAGAATTAGAAGTAGATTAGATGGCTATTAAACAAAAAGGAAAAAATATTCAAGTTTTCTAAATAATATTTCTTCCTATGTGATCAGATTGTGTTCTTTGTGTTCTCTCCATCCCTAGTGGGAAGCAATCTTGCTAAAACAATCACTCTTGAAAGCATCATTTCTATGTGAGTTTACATTCTTTTGTTGTAAACTTGGTGTCATTTTTTGAAGCTTAACTGTTGAGACTTGCAGGTGGTTTATGCCTGTCAATATTCTTCTTACATACATTATTGGGTCGGCACTTGGGTGGATGCTTTTGATCATTACTAGACCACCTCAACATCTAAAGGGCCTCATCCTCGGTACCTGTGCAGCAGGTAAATTACCTGTACCTGTAAGGCCATGTGTAGTTATAAAGCGCTTTGTGGGGCGTTATAGGACAAGTGGCAAAACGCGTAAGAGAAGGGCTTTATGGGCCCTTATATAACTTGAGTGTGTAGTGGGGATATATATATATATATATATATATATATATATATGTTTGTGAGTGGAGAAGAAATGGTCACACCGTGATATTCATCGCGGGAGGGCAAAAAAATTACCCCATAGCGCCGGTCGTAAAGGTGTAGCCGGGCGCTATGGGGTGTTATGGTGATTTCTGGCGTGATATGTAGCCCCACTACGGAGGGTCTAAAGCATAAAAAAGAAATTGTCAAACCCCTTATTATTGATAAAGGGTTTTTTTTATTGTATTTGTGATTAAGGCTGTGTGTAGTCATAAAGCCCTTTAGTGGGCGTTATGCGACAAGTGGCGAAAATTGTAAGAGGTGAGCTTTATGGGCTTTATTTCACAAGAGGGTGTAGCGGTAAGGGTTATATGACCCATTCAATTATACATACATATGTATGTATATATATATGTGTGTGTGTGTGTGCGCGCGAGTGAGTGGGAAGGAAGGGGCATGTCATGATGTTTTTCACAGGGATTGAAATTTTCACACACATAGTGCCGGCCGTAGTGGTGTGGCCGTGTGCTATGGGGCGCCATGGCCTGGTTTCGCGTGACATACCGCCCCACTACGGGTGGTCTAAGAGATTTTTTTCTTCGTTTCTAGGAGGTCTTGATTTTTTTTCTTGCTACTCCGCTAGTCAAATTAGCAAACTCACTTTTTTAGTTTTGGCATGTCAGCGAATTTGCCAAGTTCGCTTAGGACATGAACACTTCGAAAAGCTTCCCAGACACACACTTATCATATTGCGAAAATACCTAGAAATCTAAATATAAAAATCTATTTATTATTATCAAGAAACCTTGGAAGCTTGCCATTGATCATAATACCGGCTGTATGCAAAGAGAAAGGCAGTCCCTTTGGTGATCCGAATGTTTGCCATGGTATGGCATGGCTTATGCTTCACTATCTATGGCAGTATGCATATTTACTTACAAAATTTATAATAACTTTTGTTATCAACGGCCATATCCATCAGTCTTAATGACAAAATCATCAGATTGGAGCTATATTTTTGTGGACATACATTTACAACCTAGTACGGGTTTTCTCGGTTGTTTCCCAAGATTCGAGTAACAATGTTGTGGGGGCTGTCACAGTAACCGGAACCATGGGAAACCACTTGACTGAAAATTTGCTTCCATCGTCTTCATCTACTATTAACATGAACGGAAAATGGAAGGTCTTTTTTTCGCTTTCGATGTTTTTACTTCTCCTCTAATGTACTTGTACTATTTTGATCTCAAAAGTAATTGTGTATTATTAGTGAACTATCAGGCTAGGGTCGGATCATAAATTTGGGGCTTTTTTAGTTAAAAAAAATTGTTTCTGTCCTATAATTCCTATATCCTTCTATGTGTATGAATAATTACATTTCAATCTTATAGTCCAAATTAGCTACCTAAAACTTTTTTCTAGAATTTGGGGTGTTACTATAGTGTGGACCCAAAGTCCTTGCTTTATTTGACTCTCGCTTAAGGTGTTATAAAGGATAAATAATCAAATCATATATTTTAATTTTAGTAGAGCTAATTATAATAAACCTTAACTAATATCTCCTAACAATGTGCATCAGGTGACGCCAGAAATGCTGAAGCAACACTTTGGGAACTTTTCTCGATCGGTTAACTTGAAGGCTGTGTTTGCACCATCAACCACCGGAGCGGTACGCTGTATAATGTTTCCAAACCTCTGTTTGTATAATTACTTATCGGCAAAGCATAACAGGTGTTTTATGATAAAGATTGTGGGCTTCATGATTGGAACGATCACACCAGTGCGCAAGCTACTAATAGGCACCACAGCTCCCCTTAGAGTGATCCAAGATTCTGCATCTTTAGTAGGGTATGATCTGTACTTTCCATTTTATTGATCACAAGAAGCCTACATCTTTTCTTTATAATGTGTCCTATTGATCATCATGTTGTATTAGGGACGCATCAATCCCAACCATGACATTGATTGTAGGTGGCAACCTCTTAAGAGGTAAACGTAGAACATAAATTGACATCCATCATACTTCAACAAGGGGTGGAACACGGGGGGTCAACAAGGTCCGCCAACCTTCTGATGACTAGATTTTGTTGGATTATTATAACAAAAGTATTGTGTTTTATTAACAAAATATGTGTTGGACCCCTGGTTCTACCAAGTAGAGAAGCGAACCATATGATGACCCCTGACTAAAAAGTTTCGCTTTCATGAGATATATATAGATGCAAATTGCAGGTCTCAAAGGATCTGGCGTCTCATCGTCACTTATCATGGGAATAGTATTAGTGCGGCTTTTCGTGTTGCCATTTTTTGGAATTTTAATCGTCAAAGGAGCGATTTATTTTAGCTTAGTGCATGTAGATCCTCTTTATCTTTTTGTTCTTCTACTACAGTATGCACTTCCACCGGCCATGAACATTGGTACGTGTTGTGGTGGCTGATTTGACTATCTTTTTTTTTCTTGGATTTTTGGCACAGTTTGTGAGATTTGTACGTTTAAATGATAGGTACGATTACACAGTTGTTTGGAGCTGGTGAGACTGAGTGTTCGGTGATTATGTTGTGGACTTATGGTTTGGCATCGTTCTCACTTACCTTTTGGTCGATGTTCTTCATGTGGTTCGTGACGTAACTTTTGAACCATTGGTGCTTAAGTTGTTTGATCATATCGTGTATCTAAGAATCTTTCGTTGACAAATATTTGTAATGTGTTGGTTTGATGTTATTTGCCATTTTGAACTCTTTTTGTGTGTGTACTTGCTCTTTTAACTTTAATTTAACTATAGAATTAGCTGCTTATTCCTACTGCCATAATAATGATATAGAGTTAATTGTATACGTAAATATAGTTTTTTTTTAACTGTAACTTTCTTTATCCAAAAAGAAGACCGACCCATAACAGGCCGGCCAAAACAAAACAAAACAATCACATAATCACAAATTTACACCATTTATCCCGAGACAAATCACGAGCTTTCGATCTATTTGTGAACCAAAGGAAACCCAACGCTTTAACTTGACTAATAATGTTTTCATTTTTGATCGGTTTGGCACCAAACTTGAACTCGTTCCGCGATTTCCAAAGGCTCCAACAACCCACAGTAATAATAATCCCATGCAACGCTTCGTTAGCCTGACCGGAAAGACCCACCGACTCATGAAGCGTAAGGTCTTTGAACTAGAACACAAAAAAGTTAGGGAACCTACACCAATCACTAATATGCTGCCACAGAACAGTCGCACAAAGCATGACGTGAACACATGCTCCACTACTGTTTCTTTCACCTCAAAACGGACAGAAAGCGTCACTAACCTGAATATTTCTTTTCCTTATAGTTAGAGGTTTCGTGTAACTATGGGTTCTATATAAACCCTCCTCATTGTTAACCTTAATTACAACATTTAATACCACAAATACAATCACACACATTACGCTATTTTACTTAGAATCAAGGCCAAGACACCATCACCCAGTGGCATGGAAAGGTTAGGGAGGATGGGCACAGACCCACCATCCAACATGCCTAAATGGCATTAAGTAGCCCAAGCTCCAAACGAAGTGCCTAGATTGCCCATCGTCCAATCTATTTATTTAAATGTTTACTGTTTGTTTTTTGAGTTAATTACGTTTTTCGTCCTTTGGCAAAAATCATTATTTTAGTCCATTAGTTTTAAAGTTGTCATTTCAGTCCATGTGGTTTCATTTTCGTAACTATTTCAATCTACCTTCGTTAACCCCATCCAAATTTTCTGTTAGTTTTATATTAAATGACCATAAAACTCCTATTACTTAAGTTAAAATATAATAAATAAAGGGCTAAATTGTCAAACCAAAAAAGTAAGGGGCTAAATTGTTAAAATGTATTTTAATCACCATACTCTCTCTCTCTCTCTGTAAAACCACACAACAAACCACCATTACACTACCAAACTACACCACCACCACACCATTACCACCAGACCATACAACCCCCACCACCACCACCACACCACAGCCACCTCCACCATACACCACCACCATCCCCGTCACACACCACCACACCAAGTTTTTATGATCATCTTCTTCGGTGACCCCAAGTTTTTCCGGTCATCTTCTCCGGCAATTGAAAAATGGTCAATCTAGAATTATGTGTTGTTGACACGGGGGTCGGTTTATTCAAAACTTCGCACCCTTAGTTCGTTAATCACAATACCACCAGTCTTCTTGGTTATCGGTCCAGATCAGAGTTCGATGACGGTAGAGCTTCTTCTTCCATGGGCCTCTTACCCTTTGCTTTTTCCCTCGTGTTCAGGAGTTTCATAACGTTCAGGAGTCTCAAAATGTAATGTGCTGAGTGAAATCAAACACAATGAATATGAGTCAATAGCATTTTTCAAGACCCTAAACTTTTGGTTGTTGCATAATTTAACAAGTTGATGTTTAGGGAATGAGGTTTTAAATAATTGTTGCAGGTTTGCTTTTATGGTATGGTGGTGGGTGACAGAGATGATGGGTCAGGGTTGAGTTTATTGGTAATCAGAGATGAGGATTGGAGGTGACAAAGATGAATCATGGGTTGGATTTAATGGTAATGCATCCCAACATTGATTCGTAATAATTATATATTATGTTTTAATAATAGAATTTACATAAGAAGTCCCTAAAGTATAGTTAATTACATAAATGATTCTTAAGTAACAAGGGTATTTTAGTCATTTTATCGCAACTTAACAGAATAAATAAACAATGTTAAGTGAGTGGACCGAAATAGTTACGAAAGTGAAACCACAAGGACTGAAATGACAATTTTTAAGTGATGGACTGAAATAGTAATTTTTGACAAACCACATGGACGAGAAACGTAATTAACTCTTGTTTTTTTAGTGAACATACATTTAAGAACTATATTTTGAATAAGATTTATGGAACTTCGAGAATTGTTTTTGAACGCATAAATTCGGATTGAGAGAATAATTTTTGAGCATGCATTTGGGAACAGAAAATATATTTTGAACACAAATGACAACTTATTTCTCTCTCTCTCCCTCTCGTATAGGGTTCCATCTCATCTTATCACAATTATCACATGTTTTTAATTTGAATTTTAAGGTCTATCTAAATTATTTTGCTTTGGTTACACCTATATGCCTTTTTTCAGATTTGCGAATAACAGATTTCGGCGATGAAATGTATAAAGTCAAGTTTGCGTAATTGTATTGATGATGATTTCTCGAACGCTTGCGTAATTTGTGTTGTAGAAGTAGATGAACTTCTAAATGTTACTAATGAACATGTAATCGAGCAATTCCATTAGATGAAAACATGCAGAGGAAATTTTCATGGTTAATTGTTAATAATAAAAGGAAATAGGATTTATTAGTTGAGTAATTTTAAATAAATTTAATAAATTTAGTTATTGATAATCATAAATTAAGTAAATTTTAAAAATGAATAAATATGATTTTGATATTATAAGTTGTAAGTGAATTCTTATCAAATTAGTATTTGGATATTAAGTATAAAAATCTAATTAGTGGTAATATGAATTATATTGATTATTGTATAAGAATTAATAATGATAGAATATGTGTATTATGAGTACCATATGATTTTATAACAGAAGAAAATTAGATTAAATTATGTAGATTAGATATAAAAACAGTGGTTCATAAGTGTAACTATATTATTTATAAAGAAATAATCTAATAAATCTAGGCATTATGTGTAATTTGAGATTAATAACATTGCAATTAATATATTAGTGTATAAAAATTTTAATTAAATAGGCAATATGTGTAATTGCTAAAGTTATATCTTAAACAATTTTTTAAAATTTTATAATAGAATGCATTATCTCTATCAATTTCATATCTATTGCTTTTATGTTAAGTTGTAATTGTTTTGTCCTCTTGCTTTCATCAGACACCATATATTAGAACCGTCCTTATACACACGTGTATCATTAATTAGGCACTACGCACTTGTGTATTGCTAAAAAATTCACACTTTTTAGTGAGGTGTAAAAAAACATATGTGTATAAGTAACTTTTTGTCAATTATTATTTTTATGTAAAAGCATTTGGTGGAACATGACAAATGTAAAGTATGTATACACATATGTATTAGAACACGTGAAATTATACGTCGGTGTATTGTTCAACATCATATATTAGAACCCGTGTTATACATTTGTGTATGGTTCAATTATACATATGTGTATTGATATCTGGATATATGGTATAGAAGTGGTTAAGCAAATTATAAAATAACTAGATGTGTAAAGATATTGTAAAACTAATATGATGCTTGTCCAGTCATTGAAAGAAAAAGGAAATTGCGATCTTTATTTTTGTTTGAATATTGTATTTGAATTATTAATTATTGGATCAATAAAGTGAATCACAAAGAATAGGGATCAGTTACCATGTTGGTATGATAAATCTCAATTAAAATTATTTTATAATTAAATAAAAAAATTAAGCTTATATGGTTAATGACAATCCTATCCTTATAATCTTCAAAATAAATCAAGGGCTAAGATAAGTTCATTAAGTTCACAAATAAGGAGGAGGTTCACAAATGAACCTAACCCTATATTACGATATGTAAATATGGGCATAAGTATTATTATGCTTAATATTGATTTAATTACTGTTTTCGTCCCAGTGGTTTGTAAAAAATCACTATTTCAGTCAATTAGTTTAAAACTTGTGAATTCAGTCCCTGTGGTTTCACATTCGTAACCATTTCAGTCCCTGTGGTTTCACTTTCGTAACCACTTTAATCTATTTATTTTGTAAGTACAGGGACTGCAATGGTTGCGAGGTGGACTGAAATAGTTACGAAAGTGAATCACAGAGATTGAAATCGTAATTTTTAAACTAATGGACTGAAATAGTGATTTTTGACAAACCAAGGGACAAAAACAGTAATTAACTCCTTAAAATTATAAATATTCCACAATAGTTAATAAGTCATTAGTAATAATTTGGTGATGGGTTAGAATTGCTAAAATAATTATTTATACCAAAGCCCAAAATCATAGAATTATTTTATAGTTTATTTTATTATTGGTTGTTTAGTAATTTTTTTTTATGTTAATTCTATTTTTAGGATAACACTTTGTTCGTGGAGTTTTTCCTTCCCAACATTTGTACCGTTAATCAGTATCATATAAACGTAACCCGTGAGTAATTCTATCATGTTTCCCCTATTTACATTTAAAGCCTTTGGGGTGTATGATATTACATATATTCGTGTTTTATTCATTTTATTATTAACATGCAAATCTCAATGTGTTATCATATAGATGTGTAATTGTGGTTTATTCATCTGGTATGTAATGTCACACTCTGTTGTCTTCTATCACGTCATTGTGGATCCACTGGCTAAGGTTCCCCATGGCAATGAGTTGTAGCCTAGTATCACCACCATCGTTAGATTCGCTCTTCGGGGCTCGAGTCTCGCATAGTCATTTATTCGCTTAGGTCGTATGTTCGCTTGTTTGTATTTTGTCGTTGGTATATATAGTTTCATTGTTTCTGTTGTTGATAAATTGTGATCTCTATATTAACCTTTGAAAACCATGTTAAAACTTTCTTAAAAATAATATAAAATATTATTTTATAAAATAAGGATTATTCATCAACTTTTGTTGACCCAAAACCAGTTTCTAACATGATACAGGAAATCAGGTATGAGGATTGGAAGATAAAGACACATAGGACGGGTTTTAGAAAAATAAATTGGAAAACGGATTTGCTTTGTAGATTAAAACTATTACTAGTTGTCATAAGCTATGGACAATCATCATACTCCATACCAATTTGTTGTGGATTGGGGTGTGACAGTTTGGGTAAAGACAAGCCGAGGGGGCCATCAAGAAAGGTATGGATTTATGAGTTGAAGGATTTCCAAATAGAAAAACGCTATTTTTAAAACTTGCATGACGAGAGAGGTATGCGCGTCCAGTTTGCGGGTCGTAACACCGACAGCCCGTTATTGGGGATAAACAAGGAAAATGCACCGGGCGGATCTATGGTGTAACCTTTGCAGTTGAGTGGACGATAATTTTGGATGAGATGCGCACCAAAAAACATGTAAATGACAATACGTCGGTAGCCGATTAGTAATGCATATGTTGGGTGTAAATGTTAATTCATTTGGTGGGAAGAATATTGTGGAGATAGTGTAGTCCCAAAACTTGAGCGGATAATGAGTTCGCATAAAGATGGCTCGAAATGAATTCATTTAAGTGATTGGTCACTCACTTGGCCTTGCCATTTTGGGAAGCAGTTTACGGGCACAGGAAATCGTAAAGAAGCCCGATGGTTTGAGCAAATGGCTTATATCATTGTCGTCAAATTCCACGCCTAAGTTGTATTGAAAAGGCTCAATATTTAAAAAAAAATTGTGGTAAATGTTTCGGATTTGAATTTTAAAGTGTAAACCTAAACGTATGGGTGAAGTTATCAAGAGTACCATGTAGTACTTATAACCCTATTTGTTCATATAGGTGAGGTCCAAAGACCTCGAATGATGTCAAATGATGCAAACGTAAGACACTAAATAAAAAAAGGAAGCCTTTTACTATTTAATAAACATGAATGACCGTCATGTTGGTCCATATCTAAAAACAAAATATGAAGTTTTTACTAGAAAATAAATCTATAATTTGATGTCCATGATGACCAAGTCATCGATGCGAGGTGGAGGATGATGTGCCACAAGCGATCTCTAGGTGATTAGACGGAGTGAACGATTAGAGTTCCCATTGCTATTATGGTGGGAAAGGTATTTCAAGGCTTGAGGCCTTTAAGGAATTCCAAGAGGGTCAAATTCAATAAGGGTGAAGGGAGTGGTTACCTATTCCAATCAGGTAAATTCTCAATTCACCTAATCAAGCATTGCCATGTCAAGTCACCTATATAAGTTACCTAATGCTCAAAAACATTGGCGGTAGTTTACCTATCTTGGATTAGGTAAACTATTTTTTTTTGTTTTTTTTTATTTTTTAAATTATGTAACTTAAAAAAAAGCCTAGTTGTGGTTGAAACGGCGCACTTGAACCACTCGAACCACCATGTTTATTTTGTGCCCTTGCCCTCGAACTGGAGCTAGAATATTTTTTCTTTCATTCACGCTGTTTGAGCCTTCCATTGTAATTGTTTGCCAAGATTTGAGATGAGAATGGTGTATAAGAATTGTGTATAAAAAATGAGAGGTGAAATGCTTTATCTAAATAGGAAATTTAGTTTTTTTCTCTATTAAATAAACGGCTATATAGCCGTTACAATCAAACACAACGGTCCAAAATTGCTTCTTTCCAATCGGTAAAGCTTCACCGATTTCAAAAAATACCGATTGGTAAACACCTTAGGCGGCAGTGTTACCTATCAGTAAACACATTCCCCGCTCCAGTTTATCGCCCACTCCGTTCACCCTAACAACTTGCTTATCTCATGGATATATCGTACGGAATTAATATTTTTTATGACATTAGGTGCAAGTAGGATTTGGTTTATATGTAAAGCATTACCAAATACAATTAGAGGCCACGTATTGTCGATGACAACAATAATGTTACTTATTCGAGAAGATGCAATGGGTTGTGAATCATATATGGTTCCGCAACAAAGTGATTAGACTTTGTTCAACAACTTTTTGATGAAGAAGATATTTTCGGTAATGTCTTGAAAATTTTGTAAAATGTAATATGACATACCTTTCTACAACTATTAATTTATCTATTCTTATTAAAAATATTATTTATATACTGTAGCTTGAGGAGCTGGCTGAAAAGGACCTGAATGGCAGCTGACAGTAAAGTGACCGTAAATGTTTCAGTTGGTGCAGAAGCGGCAATTGCCTCCAACTGCATGGTGATAAGTGCATTTCGAGCACAATGGATGAGGACCAGTATACGCACGCTTTGCCGGCGGTGCATTTGGTGAAGCAGACTGAGGGTTATGAGGTGCAATAGCTGCACAGTTCCTGTTTGGGTTCTCTCTCTCGCGACCTCGACGACTGGACTTTGACTCTCGAGACTGATTGGTAGGAGCACTCGGCTCAGTGATAGCTTGGTTCACGACCCTGCTGTGACTCTTGAAGTAACCAGCTTGAATTTGTTTGTCGTTGATCTCTACGGCGAGCTGATAAGTTTCCTCAATGGTGACAGGGCGCGCTGCTTGAACAAAATCAGCGACACAATCTTGTAAAGCACGCAGGTATTTCTTGATTGCTTTCTCAGTAGTGTCCACCTGACCGGGACAGATAATGCTCAACTACTTGAAACGAGTTGTTAGACCAACGTTGTCGAGACCGTCTTGTTTGATATCCCAAAATTCGTTCTCGAGCTTTTGAACTTCATGTGGAGGACACAACTCATTCACCATGATTTCCTTGAGTTCCTCCCAAGTGGGCCCGTAAGCTTCGTCGTTCCCGCGCTTGTTGCGCTCCGCTGTCCACCAATCAAGTGCCCTCGATTGGAACACGCCGGTAGTGTTGATGGTGTGCAGGGCTTCGGGACATCCACTCTGGTGGAATGTGACCTCGATAGAATCGAACCAGTGGAACATAGCACTTGGTCTGTCCGTGCCGGTGAAAGTAAGTCGTCCACATGCCTTGAATTGCTTAAAGCTGAAGGAGGGCTTGGGTGCGTCGGCCTTTGAATCCACCGACGTGTTGCTACTGGCAGCCTGAATTTCGCTGACGATTTGAGGAATGACTTTAGCCATTTGCTTGGCTACCGTTGAAGCGATGCGCTTATCAGTGTTGTTGCGCTGGATGTTCCTCTGCGTGTGTGATCCCATGGAAGACATCTACATGAAGGATTTGATTGGATGAGATTTGATTATAATAGGTTTAAGTTCAAAAGTTTATTATTATTATTATTCAACTAAGGCACAAAACACATAGGCATGTATCCACATAAGCACGTAAGCACATGAGCACATAAACACGTAATCACATAGGCACATAATTACATAAGCATATATTTTGAACGCATTCATCTTCAATCTAAATCATGTGTAGCACGTACGAGATGTGATATAATAGCGTAATAAGCGAGTAAAGCTGCGTATGAGGACATTCGCGTAGGAGATTTGAGCGTTTTAGTTTGGTTGGTGAATTAATTAGCGTTTTAGATTGCGAGGGCTGTGCGTGCATATATCGATGGAGCGTAAAAGCGATAAATCGAGAATTCGATGAAGCGAGAAATCGAATAAGCGAAAAAATCCATAAATTCAAACACATAAATAATAAATAAACTCGATGATGCGTAAAATCGACGATTGCAGGCTTAAATCAATTGGGAGTGTCCTGGGTTTGAGATAGCGACTACCCAAAGTGATTCGAAGATTCTCTGAGTTCGGACACACGATTTGGCCTAATAGACAAATGCTCTCGCCGTACAACGGTTAACGGCACTTATCCTTCCAGTTACATTGTGTTCCGAGTCATTGAAATAATCGAGACTTTGGTGAGATTGAAAATCGAGGAGTGGAACTAGTTATTAAGATGCGGGTTTCACCCCTAACTTAACAACTTCATTCCTAGTTGTGGTTATGCTCACCGATCAAATCGGGAGTTCCACTAGATAGAAATGGAGATTTCCGTCGAGGTTCGGATATAACTCCTAACTCAACGAAGGCATCTCGTGCGAGAGAATGCGTGGAGTGAGTGATCTTATCGAGAGTTCTTGGTTTTCACACCTATTCTCGACTTGATCACTCGTTTTGTGTGATACGAGCGTTCTTCACGTGTATTGTGGTAGCTTTAGGAAAAGCATACGTAGTTTAAAAGTCCGTTTCTAAGGTGAGTGATCAAGTTCGGGCGAAGTTGACTATCTTCGGGCGAACTTGATCTTTCAAGCGAACTTGTTTTGAGTTTGAGAGGGGGGCAGACAACTTCGGGCGAACTTGTCTGTTCGTATTAGTTCCGGCATTAATCGATGCGTAACGGTCTGATTTGGTGTGTCCTAACTATAGACTAGGTCAAACATGGTAGTTCTACCTAATTTTCCCTCTAGTTATGGCTCTGATACCAATCTGTCACACCCCAACCGATGGCGGAAACATCGGGGCGTGGCACTAGGCGAACCAGATTACTCAAGAGACATCATAACAATTATTAAGCGATATTATTTAAGTGTTCAACATCCCATACTATTAAACAATAAAATCCCAAATAATTATTACAATTTCAACAATCTCTTAAACATATCAAGTTCGATCTTCCCTAGATTTATTACATGATTTTTCTAAAGGCAATCCTAAATCGAGGCATCCATAGCAAATATCCTCAACCTGCCACATATGTTAAAATAAAACGTCAATACAATTAAGTAAAGGTGAGCATACATGTTTGCATACATAATAGTTATAAAAGCGTTAGCATACACCGCATGACATACGTAAGAGTTGTGAACTATGTATCTACTAGATTCAAGTAAATAAATGAGAAATGAAAATACGAGCCTTAACAACCCCGGGCCTCCGGGTGGCGGGCCAACCTCTAGCTAGCTATCATGTTAAGGGCGTACTAGCAATCAAGTAACACATGCAATTCAGCAGATTTCACGTATAGTCATGTATAGCGGATTGCAAATAAGAGTTGAGCTGTGTGATATGATTTGATATAAGAACATATGTGACACCCAAAAGTGCGTTTAAGCGTAAAGGGGTTCAAGTATACTCACAGTTGGTGCGAATTAGGAGAGATACAGGATCGGAGGTAGGTTGAGGAGAGCGCCGGATCAGCCACTATGTGAACAGAAGTGCATCAGTCTTCTGAATTGCTGAAATGGTCAAAACGTGAAGGAGCAAAGTACAAGTTCAGGCGAAGTTGTACCAATTCCCTGGAATTGGTACAAGTTCGGGTGAACTTAACTGTTTGGACTTACTGGAGGCACAAGTTCGAGCGAACTTGTCTGGTTTCCTTAGAAACAGGACAAGTTCTGGCGACTTGCCCTGTTTGTTGAGGGGTAATACGAATCCGGGCGAACTTGTCCTGGTTCCTTGGAATCAGTACAAGTTCGGGCGAACTTGTGTGCTTCCTGTCAAGAGTTGATCAAGTTTGGGCGAACTTGGTCACCAATCTGGTGACAAGTTCGAGCGAACTTGATGCTTTCCGAGCGAACTTAACTGTTTTGGCATCCAAATCGTACGTTTTCGCGTCGTTTGCTGAGGAAATCGAGTTTCCATCCCTCCAACCTTAAGCTACTGAGCAAAACCTAGGCTGCAGAGGTCTTTTGGAGCAGGTTTTAGCCATTTTACAGAAACTCGGACTAATCCGGGCAAACTTGATGGTTCGTACGGGTTAGCCCAGTTTGTGCAAAGTGACGATTTCGTCCTTGTTCTTCCGGATCTGAGATCTTGTTTGACAATGCCTTGTTCCACTTCAAAGTGAATGAAACATACGTCATTTAGTCCGAATTTGAGTGAAAATCGATGTTTAAAAAGGGTTTTTCTTAGATCTAAGTATAGATCTAAGTGAAAAATAGAACTTTTATATAAAAAGATGAAGATTTTCGTAAACATAAGAGTTTTGATGAAATCGAAGGTAAAAACTTGTGCAAAATTGTTGTAAAACGTTGTTGTAGCTTGAAAACGGGTTGATTCTTACTTAGGAAACGAAAGTATTCGATAGGAAGAGCTCTGAGCGAACTTGGTCAGCAAGGGGAGCATGAATGAGGAGCTGGGTATTTATAGGAGGAGAAGAAAAGGAGCTAGAAATGATCAAGTTCGGGCGAACTTGATGATTTTCCTTGATTTAGAAGCCAGTTCGGGCGAACTTGGCTTATGAGCTGAGTTCTGATAGCCTAATCAAGTTCGAGCGAACTTGTGATGCATAAGTTCGGCCGAACATGGCCTATTGGCTAAGTTTTGTTTGTTACTTCCGCATTAAGCGTTCGTTTGGTGATTCGGTTCGTATTAGATAGTTATATTAAGTGTTTTAGCGATGCGTTAAGCGTTATATTACCATTGAATTGAGAGAGAGCGAGTTACGTGAGCGTGCGAGCATTTTAGTGATAATAAACCATAAACAAACATAACACATATAAAACATAATTCCACATAATTAATTGCGTTTGCGATGCAATGAGATAAGCGATGCGATGGCACAAGTGTTTATTGTATAACAACACACTTGGCTATAAAAGTAGCATAACTACTTGTGATTGCGTTGAATTAGCGATTAATAAGCGATTAGATGCGACATAGTTGTGACAAAATAAAATTAACAAACATAACCCTTTTATATTAATCAAATCTCGGATTTACAACGAAAGGTACAAACGGGATAAACGGAAAAGATAACAAATTTACGAGTTGTTACACTCGATGTCATTGTAAGCATGGACTTTCTCCGTGAGAACCATGTTGAAGTTGTTTGTTACGATAAATGATTCGCTTCCCACTTTCTAACGGTGATCAACTACATATTTACGACGAAAACCCTCAAAGAAGTTGATGCTTATGTCGTGTGTTCAAGCGAACAAGTACTTATGCAAGGAGTACGTTGCTTTCCTAGCCCATATCGTGAAACCAGAAAAGGAGAAGAAAACCTTGAAAGACGTACCCGTTGTTTGTGATTTTCCTAAAGTTTTTCCGGATGATTTACCTGGTTTACCCCCTACTCGTGATGTCGAGTTTCGTCTTGATCTAGTCTCGGTGCTACACCTGTCGCTAAAGCACCCTATCGCCTTGCACCATCCGAAATGCGTGAGTTATCTAGCCAACTTCAAGAAGAAGGTTGGATCGTTCCGAATGTGCATCGATTATAGGGAACTTAACAAGCTTACCATTAAGAACCGCTACCCTCTTCTTCGAATCGATGATTTGTTTGACCAACTCCAATGTGCAACTTGTTTTTCAAAGATTGTTTTATGTTCCGAATATCACCAGCTACGTGTACATGAGCAAGACATCCCGAAAACCGCCTTTCGTATTCATTATGGCCATTATGAATTCGTGGTCATGCCTTTTGGACTCACAAACGCACCCGCGGTCTTCATGGATTTGATGAACCGTGTGTGCAAAGCGTTCTTGGATCATTTCGTCATTGTTTTCATCGATGATATTCTTATCTAGTCGAAGTCAAGAGCCGAACACGTGCGACATATCTGTTTAGTTCTCGAACTTCTCCAAGGAAACCGTCTTTACGTCAAATTTTCCAAGTGTGAATTTTTGGCTTAAGGAAGTCCAATCCCGCAAAGATAGAGACTGTTAAAAGTTGGAATACACCAAAGAATCCGTCCGAACTCTGTTCTTTTCTCGGATTGGTCGGTTACTACCGTCGATTCATCGCCACCTTTTTAAAGATCGTTTTACCTCTTACCTCCTTAACCCACAAGGAAAAACCTTTTGTTTGGGGATCCAAACAAGAGGAAGCCTTTTAGACACTCAAGCATATGCTTTGCGACGCTCCCGTCCTCGCACTCCCCAACGGAAATGACGATTTCGTTGTTTATTGCGATGCCTCAAATCTAGGTCTCGGTTGTGTCCTCATGCAACGAGAAAAGGTTATCGCGTATGCGTCTCGACAACTCAAAATCCACGAGAAGAACTACACTGCCCACGATCTCGAACTCGGTGCAGTTGTTTTTGTGTTAAAGATATGGCAAACTAGCTTTATGGTACAAAGTGTAAGGTCTTCACCAACCATAAGAGCTTATAACATATCTTTAGCCAAAAAGAGTTGAACACGCGCCAGCGCAAATGGGTTGAACTTCTCAACGATTATGATTTTGAAATACGCTACCATCCCGGCAAAGTAAACGTCGCACTTGATGCTCTCAGTCGACGCAGCTATGTGTATATCATACATGACGTTCAAGCCCAGAATGAACTCGAACCCTGATTCGTGAAACCCAGCACGCATGTTTCATGGAGGATACCTTGTATGAGGAAATGAAATGTGGTGCCGAAGCCCAGCTGGAGAGTAAATATGACAGTATCTACTACTTTCTAAATCGCGTTTGGATCCCTAGCCGCAACAACCTCCAAGAGTTATTGATGACCGAAGCCCATAAATCCCGATATTCCATTCACCCCGGTGCCGACAAGATGTACTAGGACCTCCGTTCTAAGTATTGGTGGCCGGGCCTGAAAAAGGATATCGCTCTGTATGTTTCGAAATGCTTAACTTGTGCGAAAGTTAAAGCCGAACATCAACGACCACCTGGCTTACTCGAACAACCCGACATCCCAATGTGGAAATGGGAGAGTATAGCCATGGATTTCATTACGAAACTCCCATGCACCAATTCTGGTCACGATAGCATTTGGGTTAGATCGTCTTACGAAATCTGCTTTCTTCTTTCCAATACGATAAGACTATAAGGTTAAAAAATTAGCACAAATCTATACTGACGAAGTTATTTGTCGACACAGGACGCCTTGTGACATCATCTCTGACCTCGATGGTCGCTTTACTTCACGTCTCTGGGAGACATTCCAATCCACGCTCGGTATTACTCTTAATCTCAGTACCGCATTCCATCCTCAGACCGACGGTCGGACTGAACGCACGATCCGCACCCTCGAAGACATGCTTCGATTGTGTGTCAAAGATTTTGGTGTATTTGGGATACGCATTTACCTTTAATAGAATTCTCGTACAATAACAGTTATCATACTAGTATTCAAATGGCACATTTTGAGGCAACATACGGTAGAAAATGTCGATCACCTAATGTATGGCACGAGATCGGAGAAGCACAGATCACCGGTCTCGAGTTAATACAAGAAACAACCGACAAGATCATCCAGATTAGAGACAATCTCCTGAAAACTCGCAGTCGTCAAAAGAGTTACGCCAATAAACGCCGCAAACCCCTGCAGTTCGAAGTTGGAGATCACGTTCTCTTAAGGGTTTCACCTTGGAAAGGAGTGATCCGATTTGGAAAGAAAGGGAAACTGGCGCCACGATACATAGGTCCCTTTAAAATTCTGGAAAGAATTGGCAAAGTGGCCTATCGACTCGAATTACCGACGGAACTCAGCAACATACATCCGACTTTCCACGTCTCAAACCTCAAAAAGTGCCTAGCCGAAGAAAATCTTCATGTACCTCCCGAAGATTTGCAAATAAACGAGACTCTGCACTTCATGGAAAAGCCAGTAGAAATCATGGATCGAGAGACCAAGAAACTTCAACGCAGTCGCATTCATATTTAAAAAAATATTTACCATCAATCTAATCTTCCGACACGTCGAGCCATGCTGGTGACAACGCAAGTACTTCCCCAGGCGCCCATTTTTCGATAGTCTTAGGAGAATGTATTTCGCCCTCACCCTTCTTATGATGCTTTCTCGATCATCCACTTGTGACAACGCAAGTTCTTCCCTAGGCTGTAAAGATTTTAGAAAAAGAGTAGAGAAAAAAGAGATGAAAAATATAGAAAAGGGTAGCGTATTTATAGGTAAATTATAAAGTTTATTTTTTTTAAGTTACCGTTTGTCAACGGTAATGTTGACAACTCACCTCGATTCTTTCAAAATTCTCTTGTCAGCACGCTGGCGGAAGGCCTTTGGCGCCCCCTTTTCGCGACGACGGTGTGGCTTTTGGCCCCCCGTCGCGCTATAATTGGTGAGGTGACGGGGTGACGCTATGCCACATCGTCTAGCCTTATTGTTCAAGTGTTTAGTGGGTTAGGTATTTGGGATTGTATATTGGGCTAGTTTAACAGTATAAATAATAAGACAATAGGCCAGTTTTGAAAACAATTCATGCCATACAAGTGAGCAACAAGCAAGCGTACCTTTGCTCGTGTTTGGCAGCTTGTTTACAACCCGAGCCGATCAACTTGTTTCCATTTGAGACGAAATTGAACAAGCGTGTTTTGGAGCATTTTTCAATCGATCGTCGAGCGAGTTTCAAACATCAAGCAATTTGGATAGCCCTACATATCGCTGCCAAAAAGAAATCAGTATTATATTTTTAGTTTAATAAATACAATTCGGTAAATAGTGGATAATGTATTGCTAGTTAATCATTTATATATCTAATTAGTGAGACTCCCTCGCGTGATGCGGCGAAAATTTGGTGTATATACAAAACTTAAAATAATGTTTAATTTAGTATCAACCTAGTAAATAAAAGTTACAAACTACAGATAGTTAAAAAATATTGGAAATATTGAAACTGACTTATATTGAAATATCGTAACACAATAAATAAAGTCCTGATATACCTAAAATGATATTGACACGAATCTTATGATGGTCGAAAACCATAAAATCTAGTAGCAGTTGTTGGTTTTGGATTGGTTTGGTACGTTAGCGGTGCATTTTACTTCGATCGATAACCATAAAAACATATACCAATATCATTTTTCTAATAATACTGAAACTGATACTAATGTTGTTTGTTCGGGTATCGTCCAGGTGTTCGCTATATTTGTACACTACTAGTATCAACAACTGATCTGCTTTTAACAAAATTCATATGAAGATATAGATAAAATTAACCACGTGATAATGGTATATTTGAATTTTGTAAAAGATTATGCAAATGTTTAAACTTATTTATAATAATTAAATACATGATAGCATAGGGTGTTGCTAAATGCACTCTTTTTTTTCTATTTTTACTGGTTACACACCCCTTCCCCTTTTAAAGTTTTTAAATATATACAATCAAACCTTCTACTTTGTTTTTTTAATTGCATCTACTTAAATTTTTAAATAATTCAAAAATATAATTTAATTATATAACAAAAACTTGTCTAAAAATTTACACGGATTAATGGAAAATATATATGCATTGTACCGGTGTTATTTTCATACATCGATATCACTCATACATAAAAAAAAACAAAGAAACGAATAAATTCTTATTCCAAGGTCAATTCTATGCAATGCGTTAGCCTTTGTATGTCGGTTGAATTATTACCGATTGAAACTCATTTAACACTAACAAAAAAAATATCCAAACATGGGCAGTAAACACAAATAACCAGATTCAATGGTCATATACACACAAACAACGAAAACTCATGTTATTTTCCAAATTTTGAACTCTTTTTACACTAAGAACAACATCCAAATTACTAAACCCTAACTACACTATCTCCATGAACAATAATATTCAAAAACAATAAACCTTAACTAAGCAGCACTATATACAAATAGATATGATCCAGTAAAATAACAATTGATCCGAAACCGGCACCGAGGATCAAGAGCGGTAGGATCATGGACACTCTGAAGTATGAGTGGGTGGCGGGTACCGGAGAAATCCTTCGATGAAGATGAATAAGAAGAAATGATGAACGAGAAAGCTAGAAGAACAATGGCGAATCCAGCTATGGCAATCGGCCGATTCACGTTTTCCAAATCGTTGCTGCAAAATGGTTATATGACTGCGGCATCCTCTTCCTCGTAACCACCACCACCGTTATCGCCATTGTTGTTAGGGTTACAGGAAGTGGATGTGATGTTATAGCATGTTCATGGTGGTTAGATGCAGATTTGAGATGTGAGATCGTTGCATGTTGAGTGGTTTGTTGACATCGGAGAAAAGGATTTAGAGAGAGATAATTAATAATGAGGATTTCTGTGGGTATAATTTGACAAATTGAAAACTATTTATTTTTTGAAAGGGATGTGAAAAGTAAAAGAGAGGGTGCATTTAGCCTATCCATTTGAATTTTATAAAAGATTATGTTTTAAACGTTTAAACTTTAGTTATAATAATACAAGATTAGTTACTTTCATACGATCACGAAATATTTCAAAAACATGTTTAATAAAAGATTAGTTACTTTCATACGATCACGAAATATTTCAAAAATATGTTTATCATGATGATTTTGTCTTTTTAACATATTTTTAATTTTATTTCTTTTGGATGTGTCTTTATTTGTAAGATCGTAAAGTTCTTTAATTATTTTCACATATGTTCCTATTATGTTTTAGTCTTAGTTTCTATGTTTTCTTAAGTCTTAACGTGGATGATGATAATAAGGATGGTTATGCGTTAGGATCAGGTTGGATATTAATAATATTGGGCCTTATACCCGGTTATAAATCATGTCGCACTTGGTCTAATTCTCATCGGGTATTTGTCGGGTAAATACCCAACGGGTATTGAGTATACCAATTAGTATCGGTTATATCGAGAATACACACGGGTATCGTATATATTCTATAGTTTGCTACAAAAATACCTGTTAGGATTTGCACGTACATTTCTCCCTTTTTTTACTACTTCTATTATTATTGTATAGCTTTTATTCATATAAGTATTACGAATTGGAATATGATATATTAGATGCATATAGCTTTTATCACAAGTGATTAAGATCATTACAATTTTATATAATTTTATGTATATAAATATAAAAAAAGTATAAATAATATTATTAAATATATATTCTAAAAGAAAATTTAATTTTTCACATAATAATAGACAAGGGTTAAGCAAAAAACAAAAATAAGAATAAAATGTTTTTCAGGTATATAATTCGAGTAAACATGTATGTAGTTTCGTGTACTTGGGTCGGGTATCACCAAATCTCATACCTACAAAATTTTAGAAAACTAAACTCATACCCGTCGAATTTCAAGTATACACTTCTCAGATGTTTTGGATTTCGAGTACTCAGGATGTTTTTTTGCCATTCCTAGATGACAACAACAGCTACGGCAGGAGCAACAACAATAACAAAAGTAAGCTCAAATTAGGTCCTTTTTTATTGTTTTATTAGTAGTTAATATGTTAGTTTTTTATATATCATATTTTAGAGTAAACTATTAAAATGGTCCTTGAGGTTTGATAAAACGTTAAAAGATCATTTTGTCCTTCATTAAAAGGGGGAAAAGACTAAGGAACTGGATATTAACTGAAAAATCTGATCATATTTTAATTTTGAATGAAAATTGCAACAAAATTGAAACCACATGGACCCAGATTCAAAAGGTTTGAGTTTTGGACTAAAGTGACAAAAGTGACCAAACCTCAGAGACCATTTTGGCAGTTTACTCCATATTTTATTATAATTAATGTAAACTTCGTTTTTTACGTCCGATTAAATTCCGACAAGTGTCCCGGTAATTCTCGTGTGCCGTATGGTGAAACAGGTGGGACTAAAGTCGTTGAAATAATAAATAATAACCTCATATTGTGATTAATAAAGTGAAGGACTTAAGTAAAAATTTGAATTTTTCAAGTTCTGGAAGCTCCTTGCGGACCGCAAGGCTCAAGCCATACGGTCCGCAAGGCAATCAAATCCTGTGGGCGCCTAAGGTCCTTACAGACTGTAAGGCATAACCCATATGGTCTACAAGGACCTGCCAGCGAGCAGAAACATGGCAGAGCCATGTTCTGCTACCTCTTGTCACCTTGCCACCCTTTCTTGCATGCTTGACATGACCAAGGACACTTGTTAGCACCTACCAACACCTGGCAATCCTTCTGGAATCCTCCGTAGCTTTTAAGATGGATTTTTGATGAGTTGCAACAAACTTACATGCATTCTAAACTCACCAAGTTAATCTATAGGAGTTCCTGGACATCTTCAAGCATTCCTATCTGCTCTTAGCATCATCTGGACCTTGTGTAAGTGTTCAAATTCATGCTAAGTCTTTTTCATTAAGATTTAAGTCTATGTCAAAGTCCCGTCGTAAAAACGCCTTGACTTTGATCTAGGACCATGATGGTCCATCCATTGGTCTTATCGAAAGTGGCTACGTGATCGTAATAATGTAGGTGTTAATCCCTCAAGAGGGCACCTCCTGATTACCATGAATTCATGATCAATTGACGAGTCAATGTAAAAGTTAAAAAAAAGTCAAAATGGCCAGATTTCATAAAAATGCATAACTATGTTATATGAATATTATAAAAAATATGTTTTCATGCATAAACAACCTAAAAATAAGTATTAGAACTTATATAAACTGATTTGACTCGTCAAGTCTCGGTCTAGAGTCGGTTCGCAACCGAAAGTCGTAAAGTTTGATTCTGCTTTGACTTTCAGTTCTGATCCGATTTAGATGCTTAGACTACTGACCTTAGGTTGTTTTTAGGACCATATTATAGTGTAGAATAACCTCTTAAAAGTTATACTACATTGTCCCTTTATAATCTGCGTTTTATACAAGTTCCGCTTAATTTGCCTAAACTTTGCAAAAAGGTCCTTTACGGGATAAATCAAGGTTTTAAACACTAAACACCATACAAATGAGTAATGGGCTGATTTGTAAAATTTATAAAGTTATTTTGATGTCTAGAATCTGACCATAAATTGCATTTTTACCAAATATGATTTTTAAAGCGTGAAAAGGACTAAAATGCCCTTTTTGGTATTTTAGGAAGTTTAAACATAATTTCTTCCACAAGATATTTTATATAATATCATAAGTAGGTTATATTGGGATATTAAATCAGTTTATAACCTGAGTTGATGCTATAAATTCGTAAAATGCTGTTAAATGACCAAACTACCCTTTTTACGACAAATTGGTTTTAATTAGACTTTTGAACACAAAATCTTATACCTACTGTTATAGCATTTTAAATATATTTTGGTAATTTAAAACTAATCATAACTTCAGTTTTCATCAAACATTGAATCAAACGGCATTTATCGACTTTATCGCACTTTCGGCACATAGTATTGTTTAAAACCATAACTATGAGCTAAGACTTGATACCTACTGAATTATAAACTCATTTCAATATTTTTACAATAAGTACAAGTCCCAAACTCAGAATCTCAATTATGACTTCAAAGCTAAGTGTGAAATTTCCAAAATGCCCATTCGGGACATAGTTTGATTTAAAATTATCAAAAACACATAGACTTGATATCCTACTGATATAACATTACAAAATATATGTTTTTACTGAATAATTATGATCTTGACATCAACAATGTTTTAAAACCCTTTATAAGCTTTAAAATGACCAAAATGCCCTTATGTGGCAGAATTCGGATTTAAAATCCTTTCGGACCAATTTATTGATATCCTACTGATATCATAACATATTTTAAACATAAAGGCATATGAAACTTGTATATGACTCTCTTGGTTACCCGGTTTCGCTTATACGCTTACGGTTAAGCATCTGTAACTAGTTTACGTAAAATAACTGGAACGGATGTAACTTTGTCACTTTCTTTCAAAATCCAGAATGTTATTGGTATACCCATATTATACAAGTCTTAATACTTGTCGGGTCCAATTAACCTTCTATTCCGGTCACTGTAACACCTCTAAAATTTCGTCAAATAAAAATCCGACACGTGTCCTGAAAATTTTGGTTGCCACGTGTAGCCGAGAGGGACTAAAAGACGTCGTCATGTTATTTTAAATAACCTTTGAACGAGCATCGGAAAAGTCGGAGGGCCAAAGTGGTAAAATTCCAAAATTTCATCTTTTGGAAGGTCCTTACGGACCGTAACCATCAATGGTTACGGACCGTAAGGCAATCAAATTATGGTTTCAGTAAGGCGTTACAAACCGCAAGCACTTATGGTTACGGTCCGTAACCAATTCAAATCTGTGGGCGCCAGAGGTCCTTACGGACCGCAAGGCTTTACCCTTACGGTCCGTAAGGGACTGCCATTGGCAGTTTGCTTGGCAGCTTCCTACCCTGCTGTAACAACTCTCCAAAACACCCCGAATTCAGCTGAAACGTAAAACCGGACACGCAAATCGAGACGCGGCACGCAAAACGAGACAGGTCCACCTGGACAGTCCAGGCGCCACGCGCCAGAGACACCTGTCTCTGTCGAGATGCGCGGGAGATGTCAAGGTGACGTGTCAATGTTTCGCGCCATCTGGCAAACCTACACTTGTGACCAGGCTGACCTATCCTAGCTAGGCACCTCAGGCGCCACGTGAGAGAGAACCCAAATCCCCGCGCGACGTGCGGGGCATGTCAAAATTGGGTATAAATAGAGCAGCATGGGACTGAAGTCTCTGATCATTTGCGATTGAAAATATCGTTCGTATACTCTCTGAATCTCTGTTTCTTCGTGCAACACCCCCTAAAACCCTAAACCCCTAAACCTGCGAAGCGCTTCCCGCTGTAAGTAACTTAACCCCCGATCACTAATTCACTATCCTACCCGAGATTAGGACTAACGCATGTCAAGGCCCTGCCCGACTACGCTCGTTGAAATCCTATCTCGTGTTGTATGGACACCCTACCCAATCGATCTAGAATCGCCAACGCATGTCTAGGCTCTGCCCGACTACCTTCGTTGGAGTTCTGTCGTGTTGTATGGTTAAAGTGACTTGGGTTAAGTTACTACACATGTGCATTGTATGTTTTAATAGAAATCGCAGGAAGTAATCAAGAACTATCACCAGGAACTCCGTAGGAATACTTAAGTGTTCAAGGCGCGTACATTCTTTTTTGTAAATCTTTTTGTGAGTCAAAATGTGTTACAAAACCTCATATATTTTAATTATGCTTAACAGTGATTGAGTATATGTATTCTACAATTACTGCCGGTATGTTGGGGTTTTGTATATATTGCTAGTCCAAAGTCACGGGAACATGACATGAACCGTTACTGTTGGGTGACAGGGCCCAAAGTAATATGACCCACAAGTCAGGATTGACAGTTTGATTGAGTAATTATGTAGATATAAACATTGTAAATGCGGATTCTCCTCAATAACTGTAAAGTATAATCACTTGTTTTGATAAAACTGAAATGGAATCGCCAGTATTTCTTGCTGATAAAATATTTTTAAAACGCGTTTCAAGTAACTTAATTTGAAGCTAACAGAAGCCAGCTGGAGAGCACTGAAGGCTTAGAAAAGTGGCTATAAAAGTTACCTAAATAAAAAGAAGTTTCTGTTTTCCATAAATTAGGGTATGTCCCTAAAAATATGTATTGTAATGGAAACATGGTTTTTACCCCATTTGTTTAATATAAAAGTTTGGTGTTTTGAAACTCTTATATTTATTTTCTAACTACGATCCTGATGTCGTAATTCTGCTGCAAAATTAATAAACACCGGTACCACCAGCTCTGTGTCTCGTGGCCCCCGCTCCCGGGTGGGGTCGAGGGTTGCGACACAAGTTGGTATCAGAGCTATGGTACTGGTTTAAGCCATTTAGGTGTTCTTTTGAAATACCTAAATTTTAAACGAATTTGTTAGAAAATATCCGCGACTTTACATGTATATATTATTTGGTATTATTTTACTAACTTATTTAGTTTATAGAATGAGTGATCAAGGTACTTATGACGCTTATCGTCACCTACCTCATTCTCTGATGGATGAAGGAACATCCCAGCCAACCACATACTACACCGCTGATTCCGAAGATGTTTTTGTTTTCAAAGCCAAATCTGTAGAACCTTTTCCCCCTAAAAAGAGAAATTGGTTTAGTAGAGCCAAAGTAGAGAAAATGAAAAGACTGAGACAAGTACAACATCAAGCCATAGCAGCTAGAACTGAGAGAAACACCCGAAACCTAGAAATTAGACCCTTGTGGAGGAAGAATTAGATAGGCAGCTAGCAAATTTTCACATGTTTGGAAATGCAGAAGGAGAACCTAATTTCAATCAAGTAGCAAATCCAGAACCCCCGTTGCTTCCCTTATTTCCTAACCAACCCATAAACCTAGAACAGAACCAGGAAAATCAATTTCCAATACCAGCCTTTGACCCCAATGAGATACCTAGAATTCCAACACCAAACCCTTTAGATCCATGGTAGGCTAATAACTGGGCTATTCAGAACCTGCTAGAAAACCCAATCCCATATGAAGAACCACTTCCACCTTACCCTGAACCAGTGCCAGCCCCAATACTACCCAGGGAACATGTGGAAGAACTCCACCAACTTGGAGATGAATTGGTGGAGGAAGGAAACCGAATTCGCCACATCGGAGAGAAGCTCGTCTGGAAGTATAACGAGCGAGAAATGCAGTTTTAAGGAAGCCATAGCTTAATATATAATATATATATGTGTGTGTATTTTGTAACGTTAAAAAAAAGTAATATCACTTATATAAATATATCGATGCATAAGCTAGTAATATTTGAATTCCAATTATGCTTGTACTAGATGCATATGTATGAAAACAGTAAAAGTCGCAATGCTCGACGATTTTGGTTCACTGTGTTGGTGTAATTGTTATTTAATTTATTCTGTGATATTAATACCTGCTAAAGTTTATAATTCAGATGTCAGACAAAGTAAATCAGGAAATCCAGAATAATGATAATAAAATGAATAAAAGTGCTATCAAACACATAGTGGCCCAAGGAATCATAGATGCTATGCCCTATATTATCGACACCATTAAAAAGGCAGGAAATAATGATTCCGTAAACGGGAATAAATGTGTACCCCCTGAATCTAATCACAGCGTGAATGGAAATCCCGAACTGTTAATCCAAACTCCAATTCCAAAAAGAAGAACCATCTCATATGGTTGTTCTTACAAAGAATTCTTATCATGCAAACCGATAGAATTCTCAGGTAATGAAGAAGCTATTTCAGCCTTGCGCTGGATAGACAAGACAGAAGCTGTCCTCAAGATAAGTAAATGTGCAAATGAAGATAAAGTCATGTATGCTTCTAATCTTTTTAAAGATGCAGCTTTAGAGTGGTGGAATACCATTCTTCAGTCCAAAGGAAATGGCAGAGTTTACAGTATGGAATGGAACAACTTTAAGGAAATAGTTGAAAGGAAATTCTGCCCTCCTAATGAAAAGGAGCAGATTCCTAATAAATTCCTAAATCATAAAATGACTGGGGTAAATTGCAGAGAATATACTACCACATTCTTTGAATATGCAAGGATTATACCAACCCTGGCCTCACCAGAACCAATATTAATCTCCCGTTAAATCTGGGGATTAATCGGTGAGATCTGACATGTAGTCAAACCAGCTAGACCACAAACCATAGAAGAAGCAGTAGAGCTAGCAAACACTTTGACAGATGAATTGATACGTACGCAAGAAGAAAACCAGAAAAGGAACCTAGCTCAAAAGATCACACAGGTGCTACGTTATGGAAATTCCAACCGTGGGAAAGGAGCAAGTTCTTCTTCACCCCCATGTAAGTACTGCAAAAGGAGACATTCAGGAAAATGCTCTACATACTGCAATTTTTGCAAATTTCCAGGGCATAAGGAAAAAGACTGCAGAAAGAAAGTTAGCAATGGGCTATGCTACCATTGCGGGGAAGCCGGTCATATTAGAACTAACTGTCCGAAACTAGCTCTAGCGGCAAACAATAAAGCAAGGATGACAGAAGGACCCAAGAAGACTGCCAGAGCATTCTTGCTGACTGGAAGAAGAAGCCAAGATGATTCCGGATGTGATTGTCGGTACGTTTTTAGTTAATGATGTTTATGCAAAAGTATTGTTTGACTCTGGTGCAAACCAAAGTTTCATAAATACTTCCTTTTGCAATTTTATTAATCAACCATTAACTAAACTTCACCAAAACTGTCTGGTGGTGACGGCAAATGGATCTTCTATCCAAATAAGCAAAATCCTGCGAGGAGCTAAGATAGGAATTTTAAATCATAATTTTTCTGCTAACCTTTTTTCCAATGGATCTTGTCGGATTTTATGTCGTGTTAGGAATGGATTGGTTGGTAGCCAATCAGGCACGAATAATATGTGATCAAAAGTCTATAGAAGTAAATGTGCCATCTGGTGAAAGGATCACAATTAAAGGAGATAAGTCGACAAAATCAACAAAGTTCATCTCTGTGATGAAAACTGCAAGCTATGCATGGAAAGGAGAAATAGTGTATATGATTTCCGTAATCATTAACACTAAAAGAAAAGAATTTAAAGTTATTCCTGTAATATCTAATTTCTCAGATGTCTTTTCGGAAGAGTTGCCTGGATTACCACCAGATCGAGAGGTTGAATTTAGAATTCACCTAATACCAGGAACGACACCGATTGCCAAAGCACCCTATCGTCTAGCACCGACGGAGATGCAAGAATTGAAGAAACAACTGGAAGAATTACTAGAGAAAGGTTTCATACAACCCAGCTCATCACCATGGGGAGCACCAGTGTTATTTGTCATGAAGAAAGACGGATCAATGCGTATGTGCATTGACTACCGAGAATTGAATAAGGTTACAATTAAAAATCGGTACCCGTTACCAAGAATTGACGATTTGTTCGACCAACTCCAAGGAGCCTGATTCTTTTCTAAGATCGACTTACGCTCAGGATATCATCAGTTGAAAGTACAGGAAGAGGACATTCCTAAAACAGCTTTCCGAACAAGGTACGACCATTATGAATTTACTGTCATGCTATATGGTTTAACCAATGCCCCAGCTGCATTTATGGACATGATGAACAGGATATGTAAACCATACCAGGATAAATTCGTAATTGTCTTTATAGATGATATTCTAAGTTACTCTAAAAGTAAGGAAGATCACGCAGAGCATTTGCATATACTCCTATCATTGCTAAGGAAGGAAAAGCTTTACGCAAAATTCTCAAAATGTGAATTCTGGTTACAAGAAGTGCAATCCTTGGACATTTGGTAAACCACGAAGGAATTCATGTGGATCCCACAAAAATCGAAGCAATTACCAAATGGAAGGTCCTAGAATCACCAACGGAAGTAAGAAGTTTTCTAGGATTGGCAGGATATTATAGACGTTTTATTCAAGATTTTTCTAGAATAGCCATCCCGTTAACCAAGCTAACTTGCAAATCGGTTAAGTTTGAATGGGGACCAAAACAGGAAGAAGCATTCAGGATTTTGAAGCAAAAGTTAACCAACGCACCAATACTCGCATTGCCAGAAGGAACTGAAGACTTCGTAGTTTATTGTGATGCGTCTAAGTTAGGTTATGGATATGTGCCGATGCAACGTCAAAAGGTTATTGCTTATGCCTCTAGACAACTTAAGAAGCATGAAGAGAATTATACAACCCATGATCTAGAGTTAGGAGCAATAATTTTTGCCCTTAATATTTGGAGACACTATCTTTACGGTAGTAAGTTTGTAGTATTCACAGATCATAAGAGTTTAAGATATGTCTTTGGACAAAGGGAATTAAACATGTGACAGAGGCGATGGATGGAAATCCTTAGTGATTATGATTGTGATATCCAGTATCATGTAGGAAAAGCTAACATAGTAGCTGATGCTTTAAGTCGAAAGTATCACGAGAAGCCAAAAAGAGTACTCTCTCTTAGAATAAACCTGCAGATAGATTTAAATGAGCAAATTAAACAAACATAGGAAACAACAATCAAGGACGATGCTAAAGGATTAAAAGGAATGATTAAAGAATTATAGAAAGGAACAGATGGAATTTGGAGATTCCATAAAAACAGAATTTGGATCCCTATCCAAGGAGATCTACGAAAGTGAATACTAGAGGAAGCCCATAAGACTAAGTTTACAATGCATCCTGGAAGTGATAAGATGTATAAAGACTTGAGAAAGAATTTTTGGTGGATAGGAATGAAAAAGGATGTAGCAAGCTACGTTGCCAAATGCCTAACATGTTCACAGGTTAAAGCTGAACATCATAAACCTTCAGGCCTGTTGCAACAATTGGAAATACCTATTTGGAAATGGGAAATGATAACCATGGACTTTGTTACCAAACTACCCAGGACACGAAAAGGTAATGATACTATCTGGGTGATTGTAGACCGGTTAACCAAATTTGCTCATTTCTTACCGATGAAGGAAACGTTCAGTATGGAACAATTAGCTAAATTATATGTAAATGAAATAGTTTCATTGCATGAAATTCCTTTATCTATTGTATCTGACAGGGACAGCCGTTACAAGTTTCCAAAAAGCAATGGGAACAAGACTAAATCTGAGTACGGCATATCATCCTCAAACAGACGGTCAAAGTGAAAGAAGAATTCAAACAATGGAAGACATGCTTAGAGCTTGTGTACTTGATTTCAGAGGAAACTGGGATGAACATTTGCCTTTGATAGAATTTTCCTACAACAATAGCTATCATACCAGCATAAATGCTGCACCATTTGAAGCCCTCTATGGGCGGAAATGTCGAACTCCAGTATGCTAGGCAGAGATTGGAGAAAAGCAACTATCAGGTCCTGAAATTGTGCAAGAAACAACTGACAAGATCATTCAAGTCAAGGAAAGACTGAAAGCGGCTCAAGATCGCCAAAAGAGTTATGCAGATAATAGACGTAAACCCTTGGAATTTCAAGATGGAGATAAAGTGCTGTTAAAAGTCTCACCCTGGAAAGGAGTTGTAAGATTCGGCAAGAAAGGAAAACTAAGCCCAAGGTATGTTGGACCTTTTAAGATTGTCAAACGAATAGGGCTAGTAGCCTTCAGCTACAATTGCCAGAGGAAATGGCAGGAATACATGATGTATTTCATATATGCAATCTCAAGAAATTTCTAGCAGATGAATCATTGGTGATACCTCTTCAAGATGTAGAGGTAAATGAGAAACTAAAGTTCATTGAGAAACCCATTCAGATTAATGATCGAAAGATCAAGAATCTCAAGCGCAAGAGATTAGTTCTGGTAAAAGTAAAATGGGATTCAAGGAGATGATCAGAATATACATGGGAGCTTGAGTCAGAAATGCTAAGAAAGTATCCACACCTATTTAAGTGAATCTCGAGGACGAGATTTAAAACAAGGTGGGGAGGATGTAACAACTCTCCAAAACACCCCTAATTCAGCCGAAACATAAAACCGGACACGTAAATCGAGCCACGACATGCAAAACGAGACAGGTCCACCTGAATAGTCCAGGCGCCACGCGCCAGAGACACCTGTCTCTGTCGCGACGCGCGGGAGGTGTCAAGGTGACGTGTCACCGTTTCGCGCCATCTGGCAACCCTACACTTGTGACCAGGCTGACCTAGCCTAGCTAGGCGCCACGCGAGAGGGAACCCAGATCCCCGCGCGACGTGCAGGGGAGGTCAAAATCGGGTATAAAGAGAGCACTGTGGGACTGAAGTCTCTGCTCATTTGCGATCGAAAATATCGTTCGTATACTCTCTGAATCTCTGTTTCTTCGTGCAACACCCCCTAAAACCCTAAACCCCTAAACCTGCGAAGCGCTGCCCGCTGTAAGTAACTTAACCCCCAATCACTAATTCACTATCCTACCCGAGATTAGGACTAACGCATGTCAAGGCCCTGCCCGACTACGCTCGTTGATCTCGTGTTGTATGGACACCCTACCCAATCGATCTAGAATCGCCAACGCATGTTTAGGCTCTGCCCGGCTACGTTCGTTGGAGTTCTGTCGAGTGTTGTATGGTTAAAGTGACTTGGGTTAACTTACTAACACATGGCATTGTACGTTTTAATAGAAATCCCAGGAAGTAATCAAGAACTATCACTAGGAACTCCGTAGGAATACTTACGTGTTCAAGGCGAGTACATTCTTTTTTTGTAGATCTTTTTGTGAGTCAAAATGTGTTACCAAAACCTCAAATATTTTAATTATTCTTAACAGTGATTGAGTATATGTATTCTACAATTACTGCCGGTATGTTGGGGTTTTGTATACATTGCTAGTCCAAAGTCACGGGAATGTGACAGGAACCATTACTGTTGGGTGACAGGGCCCAAAGTAATATGACCCATAAGTCAGGATTGACAGTACTGATTGAGTAATTATGTAGATATAAACATTGTAAATGCGGATGCTCCTCAACAACTGTAAAGTATAATCACTTGTTTTGATAAAACTGAGGATTCGCCAGTATTTCTTGCTGATAAAATATTTTTAAAATGCGTTTCAGGTAACTTAATGTGAAGCTAACAGAAGTCAGCTGAAGAGCACTAAAGGCTTAGAAAAGTGGCTATAAAAGTTACCTAAATAAAAAGGAGTTTCTATTTTCCATAAATTAGGGTCTGTCCCTAAAAATATGTATTGTAATGGAAACATGGGTTTTACCCCATTTGTTTAATATAAAAGTTGGGTGTTTTGAAACTTTGATATTTATTTTCTAACTACGACCCTGATGTCAAAATTCCGCTGCCAAATTAATAAACACCTGTACCACCAGCTCTGTGTCTCGCGGCCCCCGCTCCCGGGGTGGGGTCGGGGGTTGCGACACCTGCCACCTACTCGCGAATGCCACCCTCTTGGCTGATTGTGACACGTCCAAAAACACCTGGAGACTCCTAGTAGCACCCCTGGACAGTTGTCATGGCCTCATGCTCCATCCCTTGCTATAAATAGCACCTTTGAGTGAGCTTAAAACTTGCTCATCCTCAATTTCATCTCTATCTTGCTCACTTGGAGGTTCCTGAGCTTATTGAGGACTTCCTCTGAGTTTCTTAGTCATCTTTGGTTCACTTGTAAGTGTTCCAATCTTCTCTTTTCAGTTTTATTAAGTTTTAAGCCAATGTCAAAGCGTTGACGTAAAAACGCTTTAACTTTGGCTAAGACCATTATGGTCCAGCCAATGTTCGTAACGAACATGGCTACGTGATCGTAATAAGGTAGGTGATAATCCCTCAAGAGGGCACCTCCTGATTACCACGTTTGCTTGGTCAATTGACGGGTCAAAGTTATGTTAATAAAAAGTCAAACGAGTCAGTTTTGAAATAAGATCATAACTAGTAATGTAGGTGTTATAAAATCCGTTTTGACACACTAATAACTTGGTAATAATTATAAGAACATGTAGGAACATGTTCGGCTCGTCAATTCCAGGTCTAAGGTTGGTTCGCAACCGAAAGTTGCAAAAGTTAACTTCTGCTTTGACTTTCGGTTCTGACCCGATTTAGCAACCTTAGCTACTGTCCCTAAGTTGCATTATGACCATGTTATAGTATACTATAACCCTATGGAGTTATAGGATATGGTCATGTGGTAATCTGAGCTTTTACACAAGTATCCGATAAATATGCCTAAAATGCCCTTTTGTCATAAGCTAAGGTTTTGATCACTAACAAGCATATAAACGAGTTGTAAACTGAATTATTATATTAATGAACTTATTTTGATATTAGTAACCTGGTCATAAACTATTTTTAACTATTTAACGTAATTAACACGTTTAAAGTGACCAAATCACCCTTTTGGCGTATAAAATGGTTTAAACATAAACTTGACACCAAAACTCAATACTACTGATGTAATATTATTATTAGGATTATTTGGGATGTTCATTCAGGTTGCAAACTAAGTTAAGCTATAGTTTGCATATTATGTTTCTTAAATGACAATATTGCCCTTTCAGCACTTTAAATGGGTTTTAAACATTTAAATGAACCAATACTTTATACCCACCGATGTAATATATATATATATATATATATATATATATATATATATATATTAACATATTTTGGTCATACAAACCTGGTCACAACAACAGTTTCACTTAAATACCATTTAAATCGTCATTTAGCAACTTAATTGCCGTTTCGACGCATAATATGGTTTAAAACCATATTAGAGCATCAAGGCTTGATACCTACTGATTTCAAAACATAATTTCAACTTATTGACAGTAAGTACATGTCCCAAGCTCAGACTCCCAAATAAGTTATCGAATGATATGTGAAATGACCATAATGCCCTTTCAGGACATAATTTGGTCTTAAACTATAAACCACACATATAATTGATATCCTATTGATATAACATCATAAAATAAGTTTTTATATAATGTTTATGACCTTAACACCAGTTTACATGTAAACCCGTTTATTATGTTGTAAAATGACCAAATTACCATTTTAAGGCATAGTTTGATTAAAACCATAACGGGCCAACATATTGATAACTTACTAATATTTTAACATATTTTAAACATAATGGCATATGGAACTTGTGTAGGTCTCACCCGGTTACCCGGTTTCGCTTATATGCGTACGGTTCGGCCCACGTAAGTAGTTTATGTAATATATAACCGAAACGGGTTTAACCATATCAAAATATTCTTATATTCCAGAATGTAAAATGGTAACCCATATTATACAAGTCCTAGTACTTGTCGGGTCCAAAATACATTCTTTTCTGGTTATCGCTTAATCTAGCGTTTCGTACCGTTATCTTTATTTTAAAGTTAGCCGGTATAAGTAAATGACTAAATAAAGACCCACTAGCTAACTAATCGGTTAATAATACCATCCATTCCAGACTAGAGACTTCCAGTAGATTGTTTCCTGGCTAGTTATTTTGATTACGACTGTGCTTTGCTTATTTTCTTATTATTAAAGATTTTGCAAGCCAGGTAAATACTTTAACTTATTTTCCCTTATACGGGCTTGGGATACGGTATAATAATACCGCATGGTTGGATATAGGATCAACAACCAATGAGTCGGGAATTCAAATAATCCATTTTAATTCGTATTGCTTAATATTAAACATTTGGGGGTTAAAACGACCGTTTCATGGATATCCACAACTCATTTAATTATATATATATATATTAAGCCTATTAAGTCTAACCGCTGGTGAAATCGATATCCACCGTTAGATCTTGTTGAGATGAAATCTGAGCCGTTTAAACTCACAAAAATAAACGCTTCCATGACGGTTCAGGACAGTTGTTTGCAGTTATGTAGCTAGTGGTTTTGCTCCAGTTTTTTCTGCTGCCCATGATCTCCACTTCTCTGTAATTCCAGGCCACCTTCTAAAATTCCAGGCCACGTTCTGGTGGTTTATGGTTTCTAATTCCCACACGTTCTTCAACCACCACAACCCCCTTTAATAAACACCATTACAATCCGCAATTCATCTTATCGTGGCTTACTTATCCAAAGAAAGTTTCAAACAGATTATCATCAACCTTCGTCGACGAAAGGGAGCGGTGACCACACTATCATCAACTAGGTTCAATGTGTTCCATGTACATCGGTTATATTTAAATCCAAATGCTGATTACCAGGTTTGTGATTTGCTGCTTTGGTATCTCTTCAAATGTATTAAATTGTCGTTTTTTGCTCTATATTTATTATGTTCTTTTGCTTAGAATTTGCTTGGAACACCAAACTAGGGTTTTCAGGGACTTGTATTGTTGATATTATTTGAGATTTGTGGCGTAATATTTGGTGAATGATATGATTGACGTCAGGTAGTGGAAATGGAAAATTTGGATAAGACCAACTCAATTCTCCCGAATTCAAACACTAACTTCAAATTGGTGAAACAAGAGCCATTTGGTTCCGGTAATTTGTTACATCCGATAATTCGATATTGACGAAGCGGAAGGAGCTAGAGAAGAATGTCTGTATCACTTTGTCACTTTATTCGCTATTTTCTACTTACATGTTGCTCCAATTTCTATTTAATTTCTAATTTCATCACTCTTGAAAAAAAAAACAGGTTAAATCAAGAAGAGTAAAAACATCTTAAACGGAACCAACAACGACAAGCTTCTGTACGTTCATGTTCATGCTCCGCGGGTCAAGCAACAGATAGCCATCGCTTACCGGAACCAGTAATCATCTTAATCATCTAAAAAGTAGTACAATTAATTAAACTTAACTTAATTACTGGTTGTTTTTTTAATCCCATTTTTGGCAGGCAATTAGAGAGAAGATAAATGCTTGACTGAAGCTTCATACAAAGTATTACACTTTTGTTGAACATTAACTTTAAGTTTGATTAAATGAAACTACTGATATTGAATTAAAAATATCTACAGGGAGTGCAATACTCAATCTTGCAAAAAGGTTCTACAGGAAGTGCTAAGTTTGTACTCTGTACCAAAAACTTCATTTGCCAAAGCTTGGATCATCATACAGAAGGTCAGGGATACCTATGTGTCAGCACGTAAATGCAAAATTGGATCCACTTTGTGTGTTTTTGTTTTCAAATGATTTATTTTAATTGAAAAAAGGTGGAGATCAAGAAAGAGATAAGTTGGTTGATTTATCAAATGAAACTATTGAGGATCTACTTCAAGTTCTTTCCATGAAGTCTTTAGTGGAGTTGGAAGGTACTTTTTGTTACTGATTGACAAGTAGGGGTGAGCAAATAATCAAATTAACCAAATCGTAACTGACTTAACCCAATCGTAACGATTAACTGAAAGTTATGGTTCGGTTATGGTTTTGGTGTGTGGCATAGCCGCATAGCTGAATTAACCGAACTGGACCAATGGTTATTATTTATATGATTTTTATTCACAACTAATAATCGGAAGGGACAGGTAATAGTGAGGAGGAAAGCCCAAGAAGAAGAGGAGACGAAAAAGGCAAAGAATGCTGATTCTAGGATTATGAGCAGTGATGCTGATGTTGTTACTCCTCGGATTTTGAATCGAAATCTCTGTCAAAGTAAGTTGGTCTCTTCAATTCAATTGGCCATCTATAGTTTTTCGATCACATATAATTCAATATACCCAATGAATCGAAGTAATCGGATGTATTTACAGGGAACAAGTGATATGATGACCGTCGGCGGTGGATTGGTAACATTATATATCACGTGCGGTGGTGCTATTAAAACACTCATCGGCGAATAGAGATGGTGCAGTGATAATTATCACATGTTAAGGGTTCGTTTTGTTTTTAACGCTTATCTATCAATTTCTCATATTGTTTGTTATATTAGCAAGTTTTGATTTATGTGTTTTTGTGTCCTTTTTAAAAAGATGGGTCTTAAATTAAGTTTCTAAAAACAAGGACCCGAATAAAGTGGAGTATCTGTTTAAGTTCATTTACACCAATGGTCTGTTGGCAATTTTATTATCATTTGCTCTTTTATACACTGTACTAAAATGTAGGAAAGCTAGATCATGGTGGTGTGAAACACTCAGTAACTACTTTTCATTCTCTTTGATTTCATAACAGGACCATATATTACAGAAATACCCCTAATGTTATTGTTGCATGATGTGCATGCAACTTTAGCATAGTTTGCAGCAAGTAAAACTTTAGGAATTCTTGACAATTTTGGTTTTACTCAAACATTTGTTACAGGAATACCCCTAAAAAGAACGGTTAGTAAATCTCTTTTACCCTTACGATCAATTCGCTTATCATGATCAGCAGAGATGGAAAATAGACGGGTTGGTATCAGGTTAAACAAGCCATTTTTAGTATATGTGTTTATTTTGGTCAAGTACAGACGGGAATATGGTCGCGTTGGGTAACGGGTCAAATGGGTGACTTTCAATGTGTATTATACTGGTCAAGTAGCGATAGGAAAATGGACGTGTTTTAAGCAATAAACTCCGAAAAGAGGTTTCTAATTTTTTTATAAAACCAAAACTATTCGGTCAAAATGGGTACGGCTCACGGCGGGTCAAAATATAAATATTATATATATATATAGTCATTATACCCAAAAGAGAATAAACTCAGAAAAGAGGTTTCTAATTTTTTTATAAAACCAAAACTATTCGGTCAAAATGGGTACGGCTTACGGCGGGTCAAAATATAAATTATATATATATATATATATATATATATATATATATATAGTCGTTATACCCAGTGGCGGACCCATGATTTCATTCTAATGGGGTCCAATTTTTTCGTTTCTAATATTTTTCACAACCAAGCATTAGAATTTTCGGATCGGTCACCATCCGGGTCGGGTCATGGCGATGAACATAATAAAATACAATATAATAATCAAAATATATGATCATTAATCATTAGATATACACAATAAGTTGGAATATACAGAATAGGATGAGCACGGTACCCGTTCGGTATCGAAAAACGGGAAAAAGTGGTAACAGTACGGTGTACCGGTATTTACCGGTGTTTTACCCGTAAATACCGGTACCGTACCGGTACCGAAGAACGGGAAAAGGGGGAACTGGTATCGGTACCGAATATACCCGGTACGGTTCGGTACCAAATGCTCATCTCTAATATAGAACCACAGTAGTGAAAAAGCATCCGCTAAAGTATTTCTTTATCTAACTGCAACTCAAAAAATATCTTTGGTTCACTTCATGAAATAGAAAAGAGAAAAAAAAATGCTTCAGCATTTGATGCATGGCTTCAACAGAAGAGAAGACAAAAAATCTTTCATTATCTAACCTTAATTCATCTATAGATTTGAAAAGTTATCAATTAGCACAGAGCTAATCACTCTGCTAAGGGACTACCATATGCTGTTGCTGAGAAGAAGGAAGTCTAGAAGATGGCCTTTCACTTGTACTTGGTATACAAAACACAAAAAACTAAGAAAATGATTCACCACTGTAACACCTCGTAAAAACCCGCCCTATAAAATTCCGTCACGTGTCCCGCTAATCCTCCTAGGCCACGTGCTAAAACGAGAGGGACCAAATGCCTCATTATGTTATTTTATAACATCTGAACGACAATTAATAGTTGAGGGATTAAAAGTGTCAACATGTTTAATATACCTCTGAGTGACCTTTTAAACAAACGCGGAGCTTATCGATAATCGGATATACTTCCAAGATTTCCTAAAACTAACATGAAAGGCCAAAAGTGCTTGATATGAAAGTTATATTGAGATTATAAGGTTGAGGACTGATCTTGCCAAGAATAAAACATGTTTTGCTGAATCGTGAGCTGCTCGCAGGCCGCGACCCGGTCCTCTGTGCTTCTCGCGCCCCACGAGAGAACCTGCAGATCATAAATATGCTTGTTCACCAAGCATAAGCTCACAACTTGACACCTATCTCGTTTTGCCACAATTTCACCTGGTTTTGACACCTATTATAACACTTGTTATGATCTTAAAAACCCTCAAACACTTGGCAATCATCTAATCAGTTCTCAGACACTATAAATAGAGGTGTTAGTTCACCATTTTCCTTTGCACCTTTCCATTCTTCCTTCTATCTCTCATAATTGGAAGTTCCTGAGTATGGGAACATCCTCTGAGTTTTCTTCAGCCCCTAGGACCACTTGTAAGTGGTCTATTCATGGCCAATTCAGTTTTATAGGCTTTTAAGCCAAAAGTCAAGCGTTATCGTAATAACGCTTTGACTTTCAGTTTTGGCCATTTTGGTCCAGCCATTGTTTGAGACGAACATGGCTACGTGATCGTAATTAGGTAGGTGTTAATCCCTCAAAAGGGCACCTCCTAAGAATCACGTTTGCTTGGTCAATTGACAAGTCAACATATTAATGTTTTAAAAAGTCAATGGGTCAGTTTTTGAAATAATTACGATATGAGTTTAGAAGTGTTCTAAAATATATTTTATCAGTTAAACAACCTAGTAATAATTATTAGAACATGTGTAAACATGTTCGGCTCGTCAATTCCAGTTTTAGGGTCGGTTCGCAACCGAAAGTCGCGAGGTTTGACTTCTGCGTTGATTTTCGATTATGAACCGAGTTAGACTAGTATGCTACTGATTTAAGGTCCCGTTATGATCATATTATGATGTAGCATAACCCTCCGAGGTTAAATTACATGACCATAATAGTAATCCGAGTTTTATGCAAGTTTTCGCAAATATGCCATACTTTGACTATTTTGCCGTTTTAATTAAAAATTAAGTTTTAAACACCAATGAACTTGTAAATGATTTAGGTACTGATCTGTTAACATGTTTAACATATTTTGATGTTACAAATCTGACCATAAACCGAGTTTTCATATAATATCGTAACATACGCTTTAAAGTGACCGAAAAGCCCTTTTTTCGCATAGAATGATTTTAAATATAATCTATCATACCAAACTCATTACCTACTAATATAATATCATTATTGGAATATTGGGATATCATTTCAATTTATAAACTGAGTTTACGCACAAGATCTTGTATTACGCTCTTAAATGACGATAACGCCCTTACGACACCTAAAATGGTTTTTAATCATGATTTTCATACAAAACCTTTTATATACTGATGTATTATACTAAATAACATATTTTAACTATATAAACCTGTTCATAACATATGTTTTCACAAAACATCACAAATATCGTCATTTAACGACTTTAACGCCTTTCCGGCGCGTAGTATGGTTTTAAACCATATTTACCAACCAAGACTTGTTACCCACTGATTATATAACTCATTTAAAATATTGTTACAGCGGGTACATGTTATAACCTCAGAATCCCAAATACGCTTTCGAAACTATGTGTGAAATTACCAAAATGCCCCTTCAGAGCATAGTTTGGTCTTAAACTATAAAACACACATATATTTGATATCCTACTGATATTATATCATAAATAAAGCATTTTCACAGAAATTTTTATGGTCGAAACATCAGATTATACGCAAGTTCCTTTTATACGTCGTTAAATGACCAAAACGCCCTTATAAGGCATTGTTTGATTTTAAAACCTTAACGGGCACACAAGTTGATATCCTAATAATATTATAACTTGTTTAAAGTATATTGGCATCTGGAACTTGTTCATGACTCATCCGGTTACCCGGTTTCGCTTATATGCGTACAGTTAAGCTTATGTAACTAGTTTACGTAATTTAACCGAAACGGGTTTAACCTTATCATTTTTATCTCAAATTCCAGAATGTTAATAGTTTACCCATATTATACAAGTCCTCGTACTTGTCGGGTTTAAACTACATTCTATTCCGTTCATCGCTTAATCAAGCGTATTGTACCATTTTTGATACTTTAAGCTAGCCGATCTAAGTCCATGACTTAAATAAGATCCGTTAGCATTCTAATTGGTTATTTATACCATCATTCCAGACTAGAGCCTTCCGGTAAATTGTACCTACGCTTACTTAATTGGATACGGCTGTGCTTATTATATTTCTTATTTTAAAAGGATTGCTAAGCTCAGGTAAATACTATTAACTTATTTTTCCTATACGGGCTTGGGACACGGTATAATAATACCGCTTGGTCGGGTATGGGATCATGTTATCGGATTATGATTTACTAAATCCTTATAACCCGTTTTATTCTGTATTGTTGATAACTAAAACATTGGGGATTAATTCGACCATGTCTGGGATATCCTTGGCTCATTTAAGTTACTAATGGCCACGACCTTAAGCGCGGGGTGTAGGCATACACCTGACAGATGCTAATGCTAATAAAATATTAAATCCCACTGGTGGATTATTTAAAGTGGCGTGTCGGTTAATCAGGTTATTCGGTTTCTGCACCGAACCCCATATGTATTGACAAACATGTAAAACTGTAAACAAGGTCATTTTGAACTATCCCAAGTTATTTATAAAATGTGCCAAGTGCACCAAAAATCATTTTAATAAATGTTTCAAAATGTGTCGGTTGATTGTATTTACCAATGTAAACTGACGTATTTTCAAAATAATTAAGTACAGGTTTAAATACGTAAATAGGCTGGAAGCTGCTCAGTAGCAACATAAGAGGATCTTGCAAGTCCTTAGATGTGCCCAAAGTTTGTTGAACATCTTTTGTGTATATTTTCGATCCGCCTGTGGATCTTTATTACGAGCCATTGTATTTGATCTTTGAACCTTTCAGCTTGTAATAATATTTTCAAATTCTAGTCTTCCGCTGTGCTATTCTGTGTTACTTGTATTGTATGGTAATAATGATATTAACATATGTCACGATACTCCCCATCCGGACCCACCGGGTTATACGTGGAAATCGGGGTGTGACAACCACTAAACCATACTTATTGTTATTGCTATGGGTTCCATCTAATTATTCTTATGGGGTTCCTAGAAATATTAACATACCGCCTCTACTTTTTTTTTTCAAAAAATTTGTCCCGGAACCCCGACCCACATAGTGTGGGTCCGCCCTTGATTATACCATTAATAGACCCTTCCACCAGACAGGTATACAGATAGGCACGGGGCATAAAGTCAGCAGGTCGAAAAGAGGCCCCCTTTGAGGTCAAAGAGGACGATCCAAAAGCCTAAAAAAATGAGGGAGTAAACCATGTTTGAATGTTATTACACTTTCCACCTATGTTGTTGTACGTTACCATGTATATGTTTTGCCTACCGTTTACTTTTGCATTAAACTGACACCAAGTCATGTTTTACTACTCTATTGGTTTTATTTTCTATCGTTTTGTGGTTGTAAACTGTTACGTTGGTTTTCCATTTATAAATTAAAGAATGATGCTTTTGTTTGTAATGTTGTTTAAAATTGTGTACACTTAATATTGATTAACTTTGTTTGTTACGTTGTTTAACAAAACCCGTCCATCGGACGGGTATTAAACTAGTTGTACATGGACACGACCTAAGCACGGGGTGTAGGCATACACCCGACATATGCTAAAATAAATTATAACCCATTAGGGGTTGGTGTGTCAATTAATCATGTTCCCGACGTAGTTTTCGGGCTCTAAATGTATTATTGGCATGTAAAACTGATAACATGAAAATAATTTAGACCAAGTTATTTATTAAACAAAGTACATTTGAGTACACTAAATGTTTTCAAAATGAGTGGGTAAAATGTATTTACCAGTGAAAACTGACGTATTTTTCAAAAGACTAAGCGCATGTGACAAGTATACGTAATTAGGCTGGAAGTGCTCGACGAAGCTTAAGAGGAATTGCAACCCTTTGCTTAGAAAGCCTTAGTCTTTTAAATTTCCTTTTGTAATCACATTTCGATCCGCCTGTGGATCTAATTACAAGCGTTGTATTTATATTTTGAACTTTGAACATTCAAACGTTTGTAATAGTAATTATCCAGTCTTCCGATGTGTTTTATTGTATTGTTTGGTAATGATGACATCAACTTGCGTCACGATATTCCCCAACCGGCCCACCGGGTTACACGTGGAAATTAGGGGTGTGACAGGTTGGTATGAGAGCCAACTCTCGAGTGAATTAAACACTAGCCTTTTGTGTTTAATATCGGGAATGCATACTAACACACATATCTCTTAGACTTTCGAGTCTGGACTTTAACCTAGGCTTAATCATTTCCATCTCATTATTCTAGCCTTGTGTTTTTGTCTAACTTGATTTTGAAGCAGGAATAATGCCGCCTAAATTTAGACGCGGAGGAAAGGGCAAAGGTCCCATGAGGGGTGGACCCTCTATGACAGGGCCATCCTTCAGGCCACCTTTTCGACCCTCACTAGCCGGAGCAGCTGATTTGCCCGATCACAATCCATTTGAAGGATCCAGAGACTCTTCGTCTCCATTAGAACCCTATAGACATTCTATATCACATGAATACTCCCCGCCTCAATCACACTCTCAACATTCCTACCATTCTCACCATTCCCATCAATCTCACCATTCTCATTCCCATTCACATCAAGAATTCTTCAACTTTAACTTCGTTAACCCAGTCAACCAACCCTCACCAGAAACCCCTCCAGTCGACTCGCCAACTCATATGGAGGAGGATTCTGATCCGGAAGAATTTCCCCAAACCGGATCCTATGGCCACCCCCATTGAGCTGTCTAGTGGCTCGAACTCTTTGGCAGGGTCTCCGTATCGAGGTCCTAATGAATATGAGCAAAGATGGGCACAGTATGTGTTCGTCAACACGCCCTCATACCACAGCACTCCCCAACATCAAGCCCCATCACCCCATCCTCACCAAGAGGATGTAGATATGCAACAGGTAGATCAACCTCAGCCACCACCTGAATCATCATCACAACCACGCCGAAGGCGTGGTGCACGCATGTCGGTGCATGCTGGTCAAAGGTCGGGTTCACTACCACCTTTACCACCATCATACCTTGTCATCCCCGAGGACCCGCAAATGGGTGGGCCCTCGAACACATTGCCAGTGGTGGAACCCCCACGCTGTTGAGCCTCTGCCTCAACCACCTTTACCACCGCCAGATTTTGCAAACCCAATACCTGCATATACAGGACCATCAGGGTTTAACACTATCGACCCTCCTGGCTTGTATAACTACATCCACCATGGTCTAGAGCTAGATCCTTATTGTGATGCAATTATTCATAATAACCTTTATCATTCCTCTTAGCCTTCTTACCCACCTCCTTATGCCGCTACCCGGTATCCACCTTATGGATATCCGTATCCAATTGCGCCTCAGCCGCAACCACCTCCACCTCAGCCTCAACCCCAACCACAAGTACAACTTGAGGCCATTAATGAAGCCTTAGATCAAGTAAGGGAAATGCGGCAACAAGTCAAAAAATCGGAGAAGAAAACAATGAAATTTATCAAGAAACTTTATAAAGCCGTGAAGGGGAGAAATGATGAGTAGATTTTGTATTTTATCTATGTAATTTAAATTTCCAAGAAGTCCCTGCGAGGACATTGTTGTTTTTCTTTAATATTCCCTGCGAGGACATTGTTATTTCTGTAAAGTTCCTGCGTGAACTACTTTTGTAATTTCAAGTCCTATGTATTAGGCAATTTTGTAACGTTCCTTCTAGTAAAATTTCCTTATTATTTATTCCATCCAATCAATCGTCATGATCTTATTCAAATTTTAGTGATCCGCTATATTATCCCAAAATCCATCAGCCAATGACTATGATCAAATAGATTGGCAAATGAAAATTTTGGAAGTAACCTTCTGTCTAGCAAAGGTGAACAATGTTCAACTTCCAAATTTATCATTTCTCCGTAACTCACAATGGGAGTTAACTCTTAAATTCTCGTGATAAATATTGCCACAATTAATCAATTAGGGTAAATGACAAATGTCCACACCCTATCGCCTAAGTGATCAAGTTAGATCCTGGCTAAAATATTCAAGCACTCGATAGTAGTGTAAAGCCAATGAGCAATAATAACAGTAGTGACGCTTGATGCACAATCTGATAAATTCTGGACTATGTCCAATCTATAAATGCCTATGATGGTCCTTTGAGACCTAGGTTATGTATAAATATACCACATCTGATATCTAAATTTTGTATGGTCATAGAACCATATCGTGAAAAAAAAGGGTACACCATAGCAACTGACCCAAATTTATCTCGATATTTAGAAGTAAGTAGCAATAATGGCAGATTCTAATGAAGTCAACAGTAAGCGCAATGATGACGACGCCAATGAGAATATCATTATTAGTAAGAATGACTTGAGAGACCTTATTGCCGCAGAAGTTGGCAAAGCTTTAAAGGATAGGTCTGAACGACAACATGAGTCAGTGCTTCTTGCTCCAAGCCTGTTTCTAAACCCAAATCTCAGCCTAGCCACTCAAAACCAAAGAAGAGTGAGGCACACTCTTCGAATGTGAAGAGTGATGAGCATCCTAGGAAACCAAACGTCGATGGTGATGGTTGCTCCTACAAGTACTTCGTGTCTTGTAGACCCCCGTGATTTTAAGGGGAAAAGGGAGCCGTAGAATGTTTATGATTGCTCGATGAAATGGAGACGGTGGTGGATATCAGCGGATGCGCTGATAAGAACGTTGTTAAATATGTATCTCAATCGCTGCCCTTATCTGGTGGAAAGCCTTAGTCCAGTCTACGGGCAAGGTTCATCTCTACAACCTGAATTGGTCCAAGTTTGTAGATTTGGTAAAAGATACCTACTGCCCACCTCATGAAGTAGAGCTCACTGATGGAACCATAGAAACCGCTTCTTCCATTCTTGACGAATGCTTCATATCCAACAAGAACCACCCTATCACTGTATCTCTTTTACCCATGAAACTAGCGGGATTCGATGTAGTCTTAGGCATGGATTGGTTATCGCATAACCAAGCTCGCATTGCCTGTGATAAGAAACTCATTGAAATCAAATCCTCGTCGGGTAAAATCCTTACCATTCATGGAGACAAACACTTTGGATTGCCTGATAAAGCAGTTTAGCTTAAGGCATCGAGATGTATGACGAAGGGTTGTGTCATCTACATGGCACAAGTCACCGTTGATGAACCCAAACCAAAGATTGAAGATATACCTATCATTTCTGAATACCCAGACGTGTTCCCAGAAGAATTACCTAGCCTACCTCCTAATAGGCAGATAGAGTTCCGAATTGACATCATACCTGGAGCAGCTCCCATAGCCAGAGCTCCATACCGTTTAGCACCCACTGAGATGAAAGAATTAAGAACCCAATTGGATGAGCTCTTAGAAAAAGGTTTTATTCAACCTAGCTCTTCGCCTTGGGGAGCTCCTATCCTGTTCGTTAAAAAGAAGCACGGCTCAATGCGGATGTGCATTGATTACTGTGAACTCAATAAGATAACAATCAAGAATCGATATCCTTTGCCCAGGATTGATGATTTGTTTGATCAATTACAAGGTGCAGGTCACTTCTCAAAGATCGATTTAAGGTCAGGTTACCACCAACTTAAGGTTAGAAATGAAGATGTTTCAAAAACTACATTCAGAACGAGATATGGACATTACAAATTCTTAGTGATGCCTTTTGGGCTCACTAATGCACCCGCAGCATTCATGGACCTCATGAATAGAGTCTGCAAGCCATACTTAGATAAATTTATCATTGTCTTCATAGACGACATACTTATCTACTCTCGTAATCAAGCTGATCACGAAAAACATTTAAGGTGCATACTTGATATACTACGTCAGGACAAGCTGTATCCAAAGTTTTCCAAATGTGAATTTTGGCTCTGTGAAGTTTGTAACATTTGTAAAAATCGGGTTTTCAAAACCCGCTCCGTTTTGTAATCAAGTATCAAGTTATAAAAGTTACATTAAATATTTATGATTATTTTGAGTTAAAACGATACATAATTAATAAATAAACTAAACTATAAAAATTATATTTGATAAAAAGTTAAAATAAAATAAATAAAAAAATTATGAAGCTGCCGGGACTCGAACCCGGGTCAGCCAAGACACTTCAGCGATTTATCACCCAATCACAAGACCACTCCGCCACTTGTTTGTTTTCTGTTATCTTTAGGAAACAAATAAGTTTTATGGACTAAGGTAAATCAACCGATTTTACAAATTGTAACTGAAATCGGTTATCAAACACCCAAAGTCGATTTGGATACTCGCGATTCAGCGAGTATAACCGATAAACGGACGATTCCAATCAATGCTGCCATGAGTGTAACTTGAATTCGGAAGTAGATCGGTTTAATAACCGAAAGTTGTCAATTCTCGAACTACTTCAATCCTAGACCTTTCCTGCGACTCAAAACACTCCGCAAAGCTTTCAATTTGTATTTCCGCAACCTTACAGTCCACCGGAGAAGCTTGAATCAGACCGCCGGAAAAATTCTGCAAGTCGCCGGAAAACCGGGACTCACATCCACACGGTATTTCCTCCGACTCTTTCTGTTTCAATCATGTGATTAATCAGTCACTAACACAACTCCACCATCAGAATCGATCCTAGTCAACGTTTGTCGAAAATCTTATCTTCGCCGGAAAACTTCTGAAACTGCCGGAAACACACCGTGAACGGGTATGATCTCCCAAACTTCTGTTAAACCTTGTTTAAGTGACTCAACTTCTTAAATAATCGAATAAAGCTGTTAATTGGTTTCAACAGCCGGAGTTCACCTTCAGTACCGACGAACCTCTGCCGGAATTCTATGAACAACCTCAATCGGTACATCTTTTTCCCCAAACTCTCTCCATTCTTTACTTTTAAATTACTGGTAATGTCTGAAAAGCGTATAAGTCATGAATCGGTCATAACAGTCGGAATATGTTATCTGTGTAAAATCAACGAAGAAGATGAAGACGCAACATAACATAAGATTAATTAAAATCGGAATTATAAACGGGTTAGACACACAGTCCAGCGGTGGACTGTGTGCAAAATACAAACGCACGTCCCGAGTTCGATTCCTGCTATACGCACACACTTGTGTAATAAAATACCTTTTTGATCAAAAACTAAACCGGGTTAACTCAGTTAGTTGTTAAGTATAATAAAAACCGAGATAATAACCGGGTTAGACACACAGTCCAGCGGTGGATTGTGTGCAACATGAACCATACGTCGCGCGTTCGAAACCCGTCACTTGCACCGGTCCGTTGAATTAAAATATTTTTGAAATTAAAGAGAATTTCGGATTAACTGAATAAGTGTATAAGTATAAATAAAAACAAGATTATTTCGGGTTAGACACGTAGCTCAGTTGGTAGAGCTGCGTGCACGCGTACGGGAGGTCGCCGGTTCGAGCCTCACCCGGCGCAAACTAATATGCTGACCGACCGGTCAACGGTCAACGCTAAATAAACAATTTTTTTTATATTTTTATTTATTTAATTTAATTTAAAAATCAATTAAAAATACTTAAAAATAACATTTTTAAAGATAGAAAATAGCCATAAACTCACAAAAATATATCTAAAAATTTCATTAAAATCCTTAATAAAATCCACCCATTTAATATATTTTTTCGTTATTATTTAGGTTAGTAATCCCCGTTGTTCCGCTCATCTAATTCGTGCGCATATCACCATCTCCAATCCAACGCACCCAAGGTGAGTGAATCTTACAAATTCCTCGTTTTAATCACGTTTTGGGGTGTATCATGTGTCTTTGTATACATATATTATAACTAAACCATTGTGCATACATCATATCATGAACATGTGTATTCAGTTTGTTGCTGTTAAGTAGTTATTATTGGATGCAATTTATTATTCAGTACATGCAATTTCATAGGCCGCCGCTCCCCATTACATTATGAGCGTTGAGCATGTTCCCCATTTTATTATGCGGTTGAACCTGGCGTGCCCACATACGATCGGCTCCGTTTGATTGAGCCTTGATCACACAGACATTTTCATTTTCAGTACATGCAATACGATCGGCTCCGTTTGATTGAGCCTTGATCGCACAGTTTCATTTATGTTATTTACAGTATGATGTTGGTATGTTCATGTATGCTGTCATGTGTTATTGTATGTTATAGTTGTGACTGCTATTTGCCATTGCTTGATTATTTACATTTGCTCATCTATGATTATGCACTAATTTCCATTGATAAACTAACAATTTATTTATTAATAAATGTTTATCTAATAAGATTCACTCGCCAACTTATGTTGACCCAAAAACTCCCATTTTACACATGATACAGGTGAACCAGCAGCAGCTAGGAACACATAGGACTTGGACTAGAAGAATAAAACATTTTAGAGTTGGGATTGTTATGTTTGGTTTATTTCCTTTGTATTGAATGAACATGTTTGGATATTTGAAAATGTAACTTTGACTTTATTAAATATGAAACATAATAGTAAATGTCATGAGCTTTGGTGATAACCCAATTATGCCCCGACTCTTATTCCGCTGCGGGTCGGGGTGTGACAAAGTTCAGTTCCTCGGTCATGTAGTAACTGAACACGGTATCCAAGTGGATCCTGCAAAGATAGAAGCAATTATGAATTGGGAAGCAGCAAAGACACCTTCTGAGATACGTAGTTTCTTAGGACTGGCTGGTTATTATCGAAGGTTCATCGAGAACTTATCACGAATAGCCATTCCTTTGAAAATTTTAACTCGTAAGGATGCTAAGTTCAACTGGGGCCCAAAGCAACAAGAATCCTTTGAGACGTTAAAGCATAAGTTAAGCAATGCCCCAGTATTAACTCTACCAGAAGGTGTTGAAGAGTTTGTGGTTTACTGTGATGCTTCGCACACTGATATGGGATGTGTGCTTATGCAGAGAGGCAAAGTGATTGCCTACGTATCACGACAACTAAAAGTGCACGAGAGAAATTACACCACCCATGATTTATAGATGGGTGCGGTAGTGTTTGCACTTAAACTTTGGAGACACTATTTGTACGGAACAAAGTGTATCATCTACACTGACCATAAAAGTCTTCAACATTTTTTCAATCAGAAGGATTTGAACATGAGGCAACGTCGTTGGATGGAAACACTCAACGACTACGACTGTGAGATTCGATATCATCCAGGAAAGGCGAATTTGTCGCAAGGAAAGAATTAAACCTCTAAGAATCAATGCCAAGAGCATTGAGTTGAAGAATAGCTTGAATGAGAAGCTACTAAATGCACAAAAACAAGCCATGTCAGAGGACAACATTGCCAAAGAAGGATTAGGTGCAACCATTGATCAGTTAGCATTTGGAAAGGATGGAAGGTTCAGACTTAATAATCAGATCTGGGTTCCGATCCTTGGAGGACTTAGAGATGTAATCCTCCAAGAAGCACATAGTTCTAAATATTTAGTTCACCCAGGAAGCGACAAGATGTATCAAGACCTAAAGCCCAATTATTGGTGGATGGGTATGAAGAAAGATATAGCTAATCAAGTGGCAAAGTGCTTGACGTGTTCTCAAATTAAGGCAGAACACCAGAAACCACCAGGACTTCTACATCAACTTGAAATCCCAGTATGGAAATGGGAAATGGTAACTATGGACTTCATCACTAAGTTACCTCAGACCAAGCGTGGCAATGACACAATTTGGGTTATCGTGGATAGATTAACCAAATCCGCTCATTTCTTACCAATCAAGGAAACATATGATTCTGATAAGCTGGCTAAGCTCTATGTCAATGAGAATGTATCTTTGCACAGCGTGCCAATATCCATTGTATCTGATAGAGATACGAGATACATGTCTCACTTCTGGAAAAGCTTCCAACAATCTCTAGGCACGAGATTAAATTTCAGTACGGCTTACCATCCGCAGACGGAAGGACAAAGTGAGCGTCCATTCAAACCTTAGAGGACATGCTGGGAGCATGTGTGATCGACTTAGATGGAAGTTGGGACGATCACTTACACCTAATCGAATTCTCTTATAACAATAGTTACCACACAAGTATTAAGGCCGCTCTAGGACGCCTGTGTGTTGGGCTGAAGTTGGAGAAGCCCAACTATCTGGACCCGAAATTGTTCTTGAAACCACAAAAAAGATTGTGCAAATCTGTGATCGACTTAAGGCAGCTCGTGATAGACAAAAGAGCTATGCCGACCAAAGGCGTAAACCTTTACAGTTCCAAGTTGGGGACAAGGTTATGTTAAAAGTGTCACCTTGGAAAGGTGTAATGCGCTTTGGGAAAAAGGGCAAGTTAAGCCCTAGATATATCAGACCTTTCGAGATAACCGAATGCGTCGGATCTGTAGCTTATAGGCTTAAGCTACCTGAGAAGCTCAGTAGAATCCATGATGTTTTCTACGTCAGCAACTTGAAGAAATATCTAGTAGATGAGTCGCTAGCAATGCCTCATGAAGATATTCAAATTGATGAAACTTGCGTTTCATGGAGAAACCAATTGCGATCGAGGATCGACAAGTTAAGAAGCTTCGTAGGAAGCATGTACCTATTGTAAAGGTTAAATGGGATGCCCGTCGAGGTCCCGAATATACTTCGGAGGTCGAGTCCACTATGCGACAGAAGAACCCTTATCTATTTGAATAAATCTCGAGGTCGAGATTTTTATTAAAGGGGTGAAGATGTAACACCTCTAAAATTTCGTCAAATAAAAATCCGACACGTGTCCCGGTTGCCATGTGTAGCCAAGAGGGACTAAAAGACGCCGTCATGTTATTTTAAATAACCTCTGAACGAGCATTGGAAAAGTCGGAGGGCCAAAGTGGTAAAATTCCAAAATTTCATCTTTTGGAAGGTCCTTAGGGACTGTAACCATCAATGGTTACGGACCGTAAGGCAATCAAATTATGGTTTCAGTAAGGCGGTTACGGACCGCAAGCCCTTATGGTTACGGTTCATAACCAATTCAAATCTGTGGGCGCCAGAGGTCCTTACGGACCGCAAGGCTTTACCCTTACGGTCCGTAAGGGACTGCCAGTGGCAGTTTGCTTGGCATCTTCCTGCCCTGCCACCTAGTCGCGAATGCCACCCTCTTGGCTGGTTGTGACACGTCCAAAAACACCTGGAGACTTCTTGTAGCACCCCTAGACAGTTGTCATGGCCTCATGCTCCATCCCTTGATATAAATAGCACCTTTGAGTGAGCTTAGAACTTGCTCATCCTCAATTTCATCTCTATCTTGCTCACTTGGAGGTTCCTGAGCTTATTGGGGACTTCCTCTGAGTTTCTTAGTCATCTTTGGTTCACTTGTAAGTGTTCCAATCTTCTCTTTTCAGTTTTATTTAGTTTTAAGCCAATGTCATAGCGTTGACGTAAAAACGCTTTGACTTTGAGCTAAGACCATTATGGTCTAGCCAATGTTTGTAACGAACATGGCTACGTGATCGTAATAAGGTAGGTGATAATCCCTCAAGAGGGCACCTCCTGATTACCACGTTTGCTTGGTCAATTGACGGTCAAAGTTATGTTAATAAAAAGTCAAACGGGTCAGTTTTTAAATAAGATCATAACTAGTAATGTAGGTGTTTTAAAATCCCTTTTGACACACTAATAACTTGGTAATAATTATAAGAACTTGTAGGAACATGTTCGGCTCGTCAATTCCAGGTCTAAGGTCGGTTCGCAACCGAAAGTTGCAAAAGTTAACTTCTGCTTTGAGTTTCGGTTCTGACCCGATTTAGCAACCTTAGCTATTGTCCCTAAGTTGCATTATGACCATGTTATAGTATACTATAACCCTCTGGAGTTATAGGACATGGTCATGTAGTAATTCGAGCTTTTACACAAGTATCCGATAAATATGCCTAAAATGCCCTTTGTCATAAACTAAGGTTTTGATCACTAACAAGCATATAAACGAGTTATAAACTGAATTATTATATTAATGAACTTATTTTGATATTAGTAACCTAGTCATAAACTATGTTTAACTGTTTAACGTAATTAACACGTTTAAAGTGACCAAATCGCGCTTTTGGCGTATAAAATGGTTTAAACATAAACTTGACACCAAAACTCAATACCTACTGATGTAATATCATTATTAGGATTATTTGGGATGTTCATACAGGTTGCAAACTAAGTTAAGCTATAGTTGGCATATAATGTTCTTAAATGACGATATTGCCCTTTCGGCACTTTAAATGGGTTTTAAACATTTAAATGAACCAAAACTTTATACCCACCGATGTAATATATATATATTAACATATTTTGGTCATACAAACCTGGTCACAACAACGGTTTTGCTTAAATACCATTTAAATCGTCATTTAGCGACTTAATCGCCGTTTCGGCACATAATATGGTTTAAAACCATAATAGAGCATCAAGGATTGATACCTACTGATTTCAAAACACATTTTCAACTTATTAACAGTAGGTACATGTCCCAAACTCAGACTCCCAAATAAGTTATCGAATGATATGTGAAATGACCAAATTGCCATTTCAGGACATAATTTGGTCTTAAACTATAAACCACACATATAATTGATATCCTATTGATATAACATCATAAAATAATGGTTTTTACAGAATTTGTATGACCTTAACATTAGTTTACTTGTAAACACGTTTATTATGTTGTAAACTGACCAAATTACCCTTTTAAGGCATAGTTTGATTTAAAACCATAACGGGCTAACATATTGATAACTTACTGATATTTTAACATATTTTAAACATAATGGTGTATGGAACTTGTGTAGGACTCACCCGGTTACCTGGTTTCGCTTATATGCGTACGGTTCGGCGCATGTAACTAGTTTACGTAATATATAACCGAAACGGGTTTAACCATATCAAAATATTCTCATATTCCAGAATGTAATGGTAACCCATATTATACAAATCCTAGTACTTGTCGGGTCGAAAATACATTCTTTTCCGGTTATCGCCTAATCTAGCGTTTCTTACCGTTATCTTTATTTTAAAGTTAGCCAGTCTAAGTCAATGACTAAATAAAGACCCGCTAGCTAACTAATCGGTTAATAATACCATCCATCCATTCCAGACTAGAGACTTCCAGTAGATTGTTTTCGGGCTAGTTATTTTGATTACGGTTGTGCTTTGCTTATTTTCTTATTATTAAAGATTTTGCAAGCCAGGTAAATACTTTAACTTATTTTCCCTTTTGGGATACGGTATAAAAATACTTCATGGTTAGATATGGGATCAAAGACCAATGAGTCGGGAATTCAAATAATCCATTTTAATTTGTATTGCTTAATATTAAACATTTGGGGGGTTAAAATGACCGTGTCCTGGATATCCACGGCTCATTTAATTGTACATGGCCACGACCTAAGCACGGGGTATAGGCATACACCCGACAGATGCTAAAATAAATTATAACCCATTAGGGGTGTACCTATTAAAGGTATTAAAGTGGTGTGTCGATTAATCATGTTCCCGACGTAGTTTTCGGGCTCAAAATGTATTATTGGCATGTAAAACTGATAACATGAAAATAATTTATCCCAAGTTATTTATTAAACAAAGTACCTTTGAGTAAACTAAATGTTTTCGAAATGTTTTCAAAACGAGTGGGTTAAATGTATTTACCAGTGAAAACAACGTATTTTTCAAAAGACTAAGCACCGGTGACAAGTATACGTAATTAGGCTGGAAGTGCTCGGCGAAGCTTAAGAGGAATTGCAACCCTTTGTTTAGAAAGCCTTAGCCTGTTAAATTTCCTTTTGTAATCACATTTCGATCCGCCTGTGGATCTAATTACAAGCGTTGTATTTATATTTTGATCTTTGAACATTCAAACGTTTGTAATAGTAATTATCCAGTCTTCCGTTGTGTTTTATTGTATTGTTTGGTAATGATGATATCAACTTGCGTCATGATTTTCCCAACCGGGCCCACCGGGTTACACGTGGAAATTAGGGGTGTGACAGTCACCGCTTAATCTAGTGTATCATAAAGTATTTATTTTAATGTAAGACTAGTCGGTTCAAGTCTAAGACTTAATTAAGAACCCGTTAGCATTCTAAAGTGGTAAATATTACCATCACTCCAGACTAAACGCCTCCGCGGTAGATTGTACCTGTACTTGCTATCTTGATTTGCGGCTGAGTTGTGACTTCTAAAGACTTAGCTCAGGTAAATACATTTAACTTATTTTCCCTATACGGGCTTGGGATACGGTAAACTATTACCGCTTGGCCGGGTATGGAAATCATGTTTTATCCAGTTGTGGTAATTAACTAAAATACATAACCCGTTTTCAATCTGTTTTGTCTGAAACTAAAACATTGGGGGTGGGATTGACCGTGTCTGGGATATCCTTGGCTCACTAAAGTGTTAGTGGCCACAACTTAAGCATTGGTGTAAGCATACATCGGTAACTGCTATTTTTATTATTATCTGCTTTCTGTGTGAAAGTTCAGAAGTGGTGTGTCAGTAGATCATATCTCGGTTTCTGTACTGGGCCCCATACGTAAAAGACAGAGATGTAAATCTATATACGAGGTCAATAGTACTGTCCCAAGTTATTTATAAAAATGTGCCTTGTGCACCTAAAACCATTTTGAAAGGATTATCAAAATGTGTCGGTTGATTGTATTACCAGTGTAAACTTACATATTTTCAAAGATCAAGTTACCGGTACAAGTACGTAATAGGCCAAGGAGCTGCTTGGCAATTATACTAAGGAGTTGCGACCTTGTAGAAGTGCCTGTAGAGTCTGTTTTCATTTTTGTATGTTATTTGATCCGCCTGTGGATTTTATTACAAGTCATGTATATGTTTGTATATTTGTGTTTCGAACTCCGGACACCCTATGGTTTGTAATAGTTTATATTTTACTCCAAGCCTTCCGCTGTGTTGCTCTGTGTTGTAATTGGTTATGATGATGTCAACTATACGTCACGATACTCCCCATCAGGCCCACCATAATACACGTGGAAATCTGGGGTGTGACATGTTGGTATCAGAGCCAACGTTTGAGGGAATTCAACACTAGTCTTTAGTGTTTGATCTCAAATAAAACATCAACACATTCCTTAGACTCCCGAGTCTAGGCTATGACCTAGGACTGTTCATTACCTTATCTCGATAATATTTTCTGCCTTGTTTGTGTTTTAACTTATTTTTGAAGCAGGACAATGCCGCCTAAGTTTACGCGAGGAACAAAAGGAAAGGGATTAATGAGGAGTGGATCCTCAAAGCATGGGCCTTCCAACGCCCCCATTTACAACCCTTATGAAGGATCGGATGACTCTTCGTCACCATGGGAACCCTACCCTCACTTACCTCATGAGTACTCACCACCTTCTGACTCACACCATACCTAGCAACCCCAACACACCAATCACTCTCACCATAGCCACCACTCCCATAACTCTTGCTCCCATTCCTTTCAAGGATAATATAACACTCATTACTGATTTACTGCCTATAGGTCATATTCTTGTCCATTAGTGACAATGACAGATGTAGTCTACGACTCTCTGTCTCGAGGTAATCGAATTTGTTCAAATCTCGAAGCCGTTTGTGCTATTCTTGTTTTTGTCCTTTGTAACAGACCTTTTGTGCTATAAATAATCACCCCATAAACTTTATCAAGATTACATGGTTACTTGCACCATTTTATTCAAGTCATCAAGTGTGTATGACTAATTAAAACTCATACTAATATTATAGTTTCATCGAGAAAGATGGTGGATTCTAATGAAGGGAATAGCCAAAGGAAGGATGATGACGCGAATGAGAAAATCGTTATAACCAAGGGAGATCTTCAAGCACTTATCACCACAGAAGTCGATAAAGCAATAAAGAATCACGCTGAAAAGCAGTTGGAGTCGAATGCTTCGCACTCTGACATTCGTCAAGGCACACCTCCAAGAAAACCACCAAGAAATTCTCAAAACCTTCTTCAGAAAAGAAGGAACACTCAGAGCACTCCTCGAATGTGAGGAGAGAGAGGGAGGAATACCAGAAAAAGACTAAATTCTCGAAGGATGGTTGCTCGTATAAGTACTTTATGTCTTGCAAACCACAAGACTTTACTGGAGAGAAAGGAGCAGTAGAAACTCTGAGATGGTTGGATGAGATTGAGACAGTTGTAGAAATTAGTGGATGCGCTGAGAAGGATGTAGTGAAGTGCGTTGCACAGTCATTCAAAGGTGATGCTCTTATATGGTAGAAGTCAATGATTCAATCATCTAGGAAAGTTTATTTGTATAATTTGAGTTTGGAGAAATTTGTAGATTTGATAAAGGAAACCTACTGTCCACCTCACGAGGTGGAAAAGATTGAAGCAGATTTCCTGGGGTTACAGATGAAGAATTTAGATTGTAGGAAGTATTTGTCTGACTACAATTCCATGTCAAGATTGGTACCTTACCTGATCACCCCTGAATCTAAACGAATCGCGCGTTTCATTGGTGGATTGGAACCATAAATTAAAGGGAATGTCAGGGCTTCAAGGCCAGAGACTTTCAGATCTATAACAGAATTGGCCTTGACACTTACTCAGGACCTAAAAAGGCATCGGTCCATAAAGTCTGAAGCAGAGGGGAAGAGAAAGAGAAAGGATGATCGAAATCATCGGTCGAACAAGAATCGGAGGTTTGGATCCAACAGGAATCGTCAGAGGTCTGATGATAGACCCAAGTGTAAGAAATGCAACAGACGACACTTTGGATCGTGTCGGGATGAATCTCAATCCAAACCCTGTTCTATTTGTAAGAAGATGGGGGCACAAGGCCCTAGATTGCAAGGATCTGAAGGAAGCCACGTTTACAACTGTGGTGAAAAAGGGCACATCAAACCCAACTGCCCAATGTATAAGAAAGACGATGCTGCTAAGGACGAGGGAACAAAGAAAGGAAGAGCTCGTGCTTTTCAAATGGGTGCAAAGGAAGCTGTTAAGGATGACAACGTGATAACGGGTACGTTTCTTATAAATGATGTTTATGCTAGAGTTCTTTTTTATTCAGGGGCCGATAAATCTTTTGTAGATCATAAGTTTAGTGCCTTACTAAATCTGCCCATAAGAACTCTAGACATAACTTATGATGTAGAACTCGCTAATGGAACAATAGAAACTGCTTCTACGATTCTTGTTGGATGTTTTATATCCATTAAGAATCATTCCATTCCTGTTTCGCTTTTACCAATGAAATTGGCCGGATTTGATGTGGTTCTTGGTATGGATTAGTTGTCTAGTAACCAAGCCCATGTAGCCTGCAACAAGAAACTCATTGAAATCAAATCCCCAACTGGTGATGTGCTTACTATACAAGAAGATTCACACTACGGATTACCAGAGAAGACTTCATTACTTAAAACATCGAAGTGTGTAAAGAAGAATTGTATCATCTACATGGCACAAGTAACTATTGACGCGCCGAAGCCGAAAATCGAAGAATTGCCCATCATTTCTGAGTTTTCAGACGTTTTTCCCAAAGACTTACATGGTTTACCCCCGGACAGGCAAGTGGAATTTAGAATTGATATTATACCCGTAGCAGCTCCTGTCGCTAGAGCACCGTATCGTTTAGCACCAACAGAAATGAAGGAGTTGAAAATGCAACTTGAAGAACTTCTAGAAAAGGGTTTTATTCAACCAAGCTCTTCACCTTGGGGAGCTCCAATTTTGTTTGTAAAGAAGAAGGATGGATCAATGTGGATGTGCATTGATTACCGTGAACTGAACAAGTTAACCATCAAGAATCGCTACCCATAACCTAGGATCGATGATCTATTCTATCAACTCCAAGGAGCGAGCTACTTCTCAAAGATTGATTTAAGGTCTGGATATCATCCACTCAAGGTTCGAATAGAAGATGTTCCGAAGACGGCCTTTAGAACAAGGTATGGTCACTACGAGTTTTTAGTGATGCCTTTTGGGCTCACGAATGCACCTGCAGCCTTTATGGATTAATGAATATGGTTTGCAAACCGTACTTGGATAAGTTTGTCATTGTATTCATAGACGACATACTTATCTATTCTCATAGTCAATCTGACCATGAGAAACATTTGAGGTGCATACTGAAATTTTTGAGACATGAGAAACTCTACGCAAAGTTTTCAAAGTGTAAGTTCTGGTTACGTGAAGTTCAGTTCTTAGGACACGTTGTCAGTGAACAAGGAATCCAAGTGGATCCTGCTAAGATTGAAGCCATTATGAACTGGAAAGCTCCTAAGACTCCATCAGAGATACGTAGCTTTTTGGGATTGGCTGGTTACTATTGGAGATTTATAGAAAACTTCTCAAGGATCGCTACACCATTGACTAGTTTGACCCGCAAGGATGTTAAGTTCAATTGGGTCCAAAACAGCAGGAAGCTTTTGAAGTTTTGAAGCAAAGGATGAGCAACGCTCCTGTACTAGCTTTACCTGAAGGAATTGAAGACTTTGTGGTCTATTGTGATGCATCGCACACAGGCATGGGATGTGTGCTCATGCAAAGAGGAAAAGTGATCGCTTATGCTTCAAGACAACTGAAGGTGCATGAAAGAAATTACACTACACATGATTTGGAATTAGGCGTCATGTTGTTTGCACTCAAATTATGGAGACACTATTTGTACGGAACAAAGTGTATTATATACACGGATCATAAAAGTCTCTCCAACACTTATTCAACCAGAAAGATTTGAATATGCGACAGCGTCGGTGGATGGAGACGCTCAATGATTATGATTGCGAGATCCGTTATCATCCAGGTAAGGCAAATGTGGTTGCTGATGCCTTAAGTCGCAAGGAAAAGGTTAAACCCATTCGGGTTAACGCCAAAAGAATGGAGGTAAGGAATAACTTGAACGAGAAGATCTTGTATGCGCAGAAGCAAGCCTTATTAGAGGCAAATCTTCCAAAAGAAGAGTTGGGCAAAACTGTTGAACAATTAACAACTGGAAGTGATGGAACCCGTAGACTTAATGGACGAGTATGGATTCCAGTTTTTGGAGGACTTAGAGATTTGATCCTCCAAGAGGCACATAGTTCAAAATACTTTGTTCACCCGGGTGGTGAAAAAATGTATAAGGATCTAAAACTCAACTATTGGTGGATGGGTTTAAAGAAAGATATAGCTACTTATGTAGCTAAGTGCCTGACATGTTCACAAGTTAAGGCTGAACACCAAAAGCTGTCAGGACTACTGCAACAATTGGAAATTCCTACTTGGAAGTGGGAATGTGTAACTATGAATTTTATCACCAAGTTACTCAAAACCAATCGTGACAACAATACCATTTGGGTTATCGTGGACAGGTTGACTAAGTCTGCTCACTTTCTACCTATCAAGGAAACTTTCAGCTCTGACAAGCTGGCAAAGCTGTACGTGGATGACATTGTATCTTTACATGGTGTGCCGGTGTCCATTGTGTTGGATAGAGACACAAGGTACACCTCTCACTTTTGGAAAAGCTTTCAGCAAGCTTTGGGCACGCGATTGAACTTCAGTACGGCCTATCATCCGCAAACAGATGGACAGAGCGAACGCATAATACAGACATTGGAGGATATGTTACGTGCATGCGTAATTGATTTAGGTGGTAGCTGGGATAGTCACTTACCTTTGATAGAATTCTCCTACAATAACAGCTACCACACGAGTATAAAAGCTGCACCGTTCAAAGCATTATACAGAAGGAAATGTAGGACGCCCGTTTTTTGGGCAGAAGTTGGCGAAGCTCAACTAACAGGACCAGAGATTGTCCTAGAGACGACTGATAAAATTCTGCGGATTCGAGATCGTCTCAAGGCTGCCAGGGATCGGCAGAAAAGCTACGCAGATAAGAGGCGTAAACCTCTTCAGTTCTAGGAAGGGGACAAGGTATTATTAAAAGTGTCGACTTGGAAAGGCGTTATGCGTTTTGGAAGAAAAGGGAAAATTAAGTCCAAGGTATATCAGACCGTTTGAGATTATCGAACGTATTGGGTCTGTAGCATATAAGCTCAAGCTACCTAAAAGATTCAGCGGAATTCATGATGTGTTTATCATTTCAAATCTGAAGAAATGTTTGGTTGATGAATCACTGGTTATGCCACACGATGACGTGAAGATTGATGAGAACCTACGGTTCATCGAGAAGCCTGTGGAAATTGAAGATCGACAGGTTAAGAAGCTTCGTAAGAAACACGTGCCGATTGCAAAAGTTAGATGGGACGCTCGTCGAGGTCCCGGATATACAAGGGAAGTCGAGTCATGCGGCAAAAGTACCCATATTTGTTTAATTAAAAATCTCGAGGTCGAGATTTACTTTAAGGGGGTGAGGATGTAACACTTCGTGTTTTTACGTCCAATTAAATTCCAACACGTGTCTCGGTAACCCTCGTGTGCCGTATGGTGAAACAGGAGGGACCAAAGTCGTTGAAATAATAAATAATAACTTCATACTGTGATTAATAAAGTGAAGGACTTAAATTTTTTTTTTTGAATTTTTCAAGTTCTGGAAGCCCCTTGCGGACCGCAAGGCTCAAGCCATATGGTCCGCAAGGCAATCAAATCCTGTGGGCGCCTAAGGTCCTTACGGACCGTAAGGCATAACCCCTCCGGTCCGCAACGACCTACCAGCGAGCAGAAACATGGCAGAGCCATGTTCTGCCACCTCTTGTCACCTTGCCACCCTTTCTTGCATGCTTGACACGACCAAGGACACTTGTTAGCACCTACCAACACCTGGCAATCCTCCTGGAATCCTCCATAGCTTTTAAGATGGCTTTTTAATGAGTTGCAACAAACATACATTCTAAACTCACCAAGTTCATCTAGAGGAGTTCTTGGCCATCTTCAAGCATTCCTATATGCTCTTAGCATCATCTGGACCTTGTGTAAGTGTTCAAATTCGTGCTAAGTCTTTTTCATTAAGATTTAAGTCTATGTCAAGTCCCGTCGTAAAAACGCCTTGACTTTGATCTAGGACCATGATGGTCCAGCCATTGGTCTTATCGAAAGTGGCTACGTGATCGTAATAATGTAGGTGTTAATCCCTCAAGAGGGCACCTCCTGATTACCACGAATTCATGATCAATTGACGAGTCAATATAAAAGTTAACAAAAGTCAAACTAGCCAGATTTCATAAAAATGCATAACTAGTTATATGAATGTTATAAAAAATTATGTTTTGATGCATAAACAACCTAAAAATAAGTATTAGAACTTATATAAACTGATTTGACTCGTCAAGTCTCGGTCTAGAGTCGGTTCGCAACCGAAAGTCGTAAAGTTTGACCTCTGCTTTGACTTTCAGTTCTGACCCGATTTAGATGCTTAGACTACTGACCGTAGGTTGCCTAAACTTTATAAACTGAGAAGTTATACTACATGGTCCCTTTATAATCTGCGTTTTATACAAGTTCCGCTTAATTTGCCTAAACTTTGCAAAAAGGTCATTTTCGGGATAAATCAAGGTTTTAAACACTAAATACGGTAAAAATGAGTTATTGACTGATTTGTAAAATCTATTAAGTTATTTTGATGTCAAGAATCTGACCATAAACTGCATTTTTACCAAATATGATTTTAAAGCGTCAAAAGGACTAAAATGCCCTTTTCAGCATTTTAGGAAGTTTAAACATAATTTCTTCCACAAAATCTTTTATATAATATCACAAGTAGGTTATATTGGGATATTAAATCAGTTTATAACATGAGTTGATGCTATAGATTCGTAAAATGTTGTTAAATGACCAAACTACCCTTTTTACGACAAATTGGTTTTAACTAGACTTTTGAACACAAAATCTTATACCTACTGTTATAAAATATTAAATAATATATTTTGGTAATTTGAAACTGATCATAACTTCAGTTTTCATCAAACATCGAATCAAACGACATTTATCGACTTTATCGCACTTTCGGCACATAGTATGGTTTAAAACCATAACTATGAGCTAAGACTTGATACCTACTGAATTATATGTTTATACCGAATAATTATGATCTTGACATCAATAATGTTTTAAAACCCTTTATAAGCTTTAAAATGACCAAAATGCCCTTATGTGGCAGAATTCGGATTTAAAATCCTTTCGGACCAATTTATTGATATCCTACTGATATCATAACATATTTTAAACATAAAGGCATGTGAAACTTGCATATTACTCTCTCGGTTACCCGGTTTTGATTATACGCTTAAGGTTAAGCATATGTAACTAGTTTACGTAAAATAACTTGAACGGATGTAACTTTGTCACTTTCTTATCAAAATCCAGAATGTTATTGGTATACCCATATTATACAAGTCTTAATACTTGTCGGGTCCAGTTAACCTTCTATTCCGATCACCGCTTAATCTAGCGTATCATACCGTATTTATTTTAACGTAAGACTAGTTGGTTCAAGTCTAAGACTTAATTAAGAACCCATTAGCATTCTAAATTGGTAAATATTACCATCACTCCAGACTAAACGCCTCCGCGGTAGATTGCACATGTACTTGCTATCTTGATTTGCGGCTGAACTGTGACTTCTGAAGACTTAGCTCAGGTAAATATATTTAACTTATTTTCCCTATACGGGCTTGGGATACGGTAAACTATTACCGCTTGGCCGGGTATGGAAATCATGTTTTATCCAGTTGTGGTAATTAACTAAAATACATAACCCGGCTTCAATCTGTTTTGTCTGAAACTAAAACATTGGGGGTGAGCTTGACCGTGTCTGTGATATCCTTAGCTCACTAAAGTGTTAGTGGCCACAACTAAAGCATTGGTGTAGGCATACATCGATAACTGCAGTTATTATTATTATCTGCTTTCTGTGTGAAAGTTCAGAAGTGGTGTGTCAGTCGATCATGTCTCGGTTTCTGTACTGGGCCCCATATGTAAAAGACAGACATGTAAATTTGTATACAAGGTCAATTGTACTGTCCCAAGTTATTTATAAAAATGTGCCTTGTGCACCTAAAACCATTTCGAAAGGATTTTCAAAATGTGTCAGTTGATTGTATTTACCAGTGTAAACTGACGTATTTTCAAAGATTAAGTTACAGGTACAAGTACGTAATAGGCCAAGGAGCTGCAGGGCAATTATACTAATGAGTTGTGACCTTGTAGAAGTGCCTGTAGAGTCTGTTTTCATTTTTGTATGTAATTTGATCCGCCTGTAGATTTTATTACAAGCCATGTATATGTTTGTATATTTGTGTTTCGAACTCTGAACACCCTATGGTTTGTAATATTATATTTTACTTCAAGCCTTCCGCTGTGTTGCTCTGTGTTGTAATTGGTTAGATGATATCAACTGTACGTCACGATACTCCCTACCAGGCCCACCGGAATACACATGGAAATCTGGGGTGTGATAATTAATTTGAACATATTTTTTCTGTTATAGTTTTCAAAACATGGTGTATTATAAGATTTTTAGTATGCGTTGCAAGGTGTCTATTTTTAAATACGTCTGGATATAATTTTTTTCTAAGTCGAGTTGTGAACAATAATGTACAAATAATAGAGGCATTGAGTAGCAATACATAAGAAATCGAATCACAAATTTACATGTCAACAAAACTACCTCATGGTTTAGTATATTTTTTCATTTTTGTATTGTTTTATTAGTAGTCAATATATTAGTTTAATTATTATTACTATATTATTATTATAATAAATTTTGAACCTCTTTTCTGTTATAACTTGTAAGTCACAGTGTTTTATAAAATTCCAAGTATATGTTGCGACGTCTTACGTATTTATATATGTTTATATCCAAAACAGAGTTGTGATGAGATATATATAATACAAGTAACCGAAACACAAACTTATATGTTATCAAATCCACCTCACAGTTTAGTTTTTTTTGTATAAAATGACGTCAATTACCCTTTCGTTACTCTAATAATACAATGTAATATTTTATAAAATTCCATATATACTGTTGCAATATGCTTATTATTATATACATTCGATAATAGTTTTGCTCAAAGAGAACGAGTCAAACAAAATTGATTCTTTACCGTGCTTATTTTACCTACTGTTCTTCAACTCACCTAAAACATCTTAACCATACACCTTAAACGGGAACTCGATAAATTAAAAACATGTCAATTCCATCTCCATGGTTTCTAGATTATTAGGTACACACGTTCTATATTCTTGTTTCTATTTTGTTTTTAAAGAATTGCTTAATGGTATTGATTAATCAATTCTTTTCCGTTTAACTGAACTGAAATTAAAATCTAAAACAAGAAGTTTTGATTAAACCCTAATGATAAAAATCGGTTTATATATATAATCTTTGGTTGGTATGGTATAATATATATTCATGGATGTTTAGATTTGATAAACCTGTTTTAATCTTACCAAATCAGATATATTATAGAAATCACTAAAGTATTACGTTTTAGATTGCGCTTCCGGTATTAATCTAAATAATTTTTTTCTTGATGTTCTTCACAAAGTTTATTCTAAAAAACAGATGAACAAATCACATAATTTAGTGATGCTTCTGGATTATAATTTGTTTTCCTTATTTTTTTGTCTTTATAATCCAAAGTTTCTTTAAACAAATAGGTTAAGTAACTTTTCGAAATCTAAAAAAACTTGTATATACTTAAAAACCCCAAAATTTGAATTCAAAATTCCTTTAATTTTAGGTAATTACTTTATGTGAAAACTTGCAAAACTGGCGACACTAAACCTGAAAGTCCTAACACATATTTAGGCAATGTCAGCCGACACTTAAGTTGATGACCTCAGTTGTCGGGCGACACTGATTTTCGATGACACTAATGTCAGCATGCACTAAAAGCCAGCGGCATTAATTTCAGCCTATATCTCTAAAGAATGCGACAGTAACGTCAGCCGACGACATTGTAGTTAATGACACGGTAGTTCGATCTGTGCTAACAAGTGGTGTGCTATTAATTTGTTTAGTTTTGTTACACCTTAAATACTATGTTTTTACAAAACTAAATTTGTTTAACTTGAATAACACTTTAATGTTATTTTACCCTTACTAGATTGTAACACCCCAAAAATAATAAATTTGACTATCTTGTTAAAACGAGGATTTATACGATATTATATAACTAGGAATGATTTAACCTAGTTAAACTATTCGTTATTTACTAGTTGTGTTATGCGGGTTTTAACCACACAAATAACTAGTAAAAACTACAACGACTGAAATCAAACATATGACAAACTTGATTGATTATAACAACAAAAAGAAGATAATGTATGTGTGTGCGTTGATATACAAAGTGAGAAAGAGGGGGAGAACAGACCAAAACCTAGTTCATCAAATTTCTATAAATTCAAGGGTGATTTGGGGCTAAATCTTGTGCATGAACTTAGATTATTGATCACCCATACTTGGTAATCCTAGGGTATGTTGTAATTTACTTTTTGGTAAAGTGTAGTATGAATATGAACTTGATTTGTTGCAATTCTTGAACGGGTTGTTGATTGTACAACATAATTTATGATATCTGAATGCTTAGGGTTATCATACTTGTTGAAATTTTGAAGTACTTGATTAGATAAGATGTTTGGATCATTACCCATGTATGTGAAGAAGCGGGTTTTGATATCAGAGTTGAACCCATGAAATAGGATGATCAAATTAAGTATTCACTCATTATAAACCGAAATTTATATGTAATTTGATTGTAATGAAAGTATGAACTTGTTGAGTTGAATAATATGGTAAGTGATTGTCAAATTTAGCTAATAGAATGGCACAAATACAATGCCCACTAGGTGTTTGATAGAATGCCTAAGTGAAGACTTAATTTGTTACTTAGCTTTAAAAGTTGGTGATAATGATATGAATGAATTTTAATGCATCCTTCATTGAAAAAAAACATGAATGATACGTATGCTAATGATCACTTGGGTTAAATCTATAGGCAACTCAAGTGAGGCTTCGGGAAGCCAAGCCGGGAAGAAAACTCGTTTAAAGGGAAAACTTTGAACTATGTAGCTATATCATTACATTGTTATTATACTTATTCATTGTTGAAAATACTAAATGGCACCTTAGTGGAAAAATTGAATTAAGGGTCCCTTTTAGGATTAAATGGAAGAAAAGTGATGTTTTAAAAAAAATAATAAAATGAGTGTGTATCAAGTGTCTTTTAAATTCGAAGTATAAATGACACGCGGGGTTATATAAGCGGAGGTATTGCTTAATGGGATTAAACATGGTCATGCGACATGGTGAAAATGAATATAAAGGATGGTCGTCACTCGTGGTTGGCAAGACCCACGAGTGGCGGACCAATAGGGGGCATTGTTGTCTATATGGCCATAAACTAAACGCGGACATGGAAAACCATGGTATAAGCAACCCGTGGGGTCGTAGAAGCCAAGGTATTGTCCAAAATCACCAACCATGATTTTGATTGTGGTTGGGGAAAAATAACGGAGAACCTTGTTAAGGGTGTAGAAGACTAGAGCTTAAATGCTCAAATCCTTATAATGGGTCGAATTGGAGAAAACCCCAAATCGACAGGAATAAAGGGATGTTAAGGTTCGGCCTAAGTTAAGCAACCATAGTGGAGATTGTGGTTGGTAGAAATGAAGGGAAACTTAACAAGAAAATGGGAGGCGCGAGTTAAGAAACGTAACGTCCCCTAATGGGTCAGTTTGGATAATAAACACCATACCGAACAAAGAAAATAAAAACTTAAAAGAGTCGGGTCAAGGTAGTGTACTTGGACTTTTAAGTATAACGGAATAGTGTTAAAACGAGAAAAGCTGAATCTGGGCCGAGTTTGGATGGAAAGTGGTGAAAATTGTGGCAAAATTTGGCTAAGGGTAAAATCTGCCAGTCTAGCAAGCTTTTGGAAAAGTGTCTCCCCCGCGCCACGCGGGGGAGAAGGCTTGCTCCTCTGCAATGTGTGGAGGAGCCAGTCAACATTTTGGCTCCCCCGCGCCACGCGAGAGAGCTGGGTTGCCGATGGGCAGGGGCAACCCGTTTAGAATTTTTTTCTTGTGTTTAACATTTTCATTCATATGTTATTGATTGCTAATTGTTGTATAAAATCAAATGATAGGTAACTACGAAGTAAAGATCCAGGATGAAGATCAAGCACGTCAAGAACCGAACAACTTCTAAATGCTCATAAACTTCCCTTTTTGTTAATATGTTATTGGTACGTAAAATATGTGGACTTGTATTTTGAATTGGATCATTGCTACCTTGTGTAACTTATGTTTTAAAGATAATGTCATCTTTAGGTTGAATTAAATCATGAATGTAATTTTTATACTTATATTTGAGACGAGTCTTACATAGATAAAATAGGTTTACACTCAGGTGTATATATATAGATCATTAGAGAGGATTAAAGACTAATCATAATGCACCAACACGCCAATTCCGTCCCCCCCTTCAAATCCGTGGGTTCTTCAACTCACCTAAAGACATCCTAATCGTACACCCCTAAACGGGAACTCAATCAACCAAGAACATGTCTACTTCTATCTCTATTATTTCAAGATTATCAGGTATACACAATCTACATTCTTGTTTCTATTATGTTGTTAAAATTTGATCTAACATTTTATTCAACAAGGATTCATTAAACTAAATTATTATTCTCCTATAAATAACTTTTTGTTCCACATGGCACAACCGAATTAATGTGTATCAACGACGATGGCTCAGTTAACCCGAATAACACCAGACATTTTGATGTTCTTTTTTGCTTGTATAAAAAGAAGCATGTGTGATATTGAGGAACAATTTCGTTCTCAATTTACATATTCCGTTATACTAAATCGATTATAGATTGCCAAGATTTACATATCTATCAACATACATTTCACAATAGTAAACACTAAGGGTGGATGGACACTCCTTTCATCTACCCTAACCTCCTCCAATCTTGTATTGCCACATAATTTTTACCTTAAATTACCCTAACATCACAAAATCACTCGCAACACTCCTTTTTAACTACCCTAATACTTTTTTAGTTTTTAATAAAATATATTATGAACATTTAAAATAACGAAACTTTCATATAAATAAATAAAACTATATAACTTAGATAAAAACCTATATTTAATTAAAAATACATAATTAGAAAAATTACATAAACAAAGTCTTTCCATTAGGGATGAGATTTCAAATTTCCAAGCTTCAATGTGATCACATTGTTTGGGTTCGTATCCTCTTTTGTACCTATAAAGGACTGCCTTAATCGCTTCATCCTCATTTTGCACCACTTCCTTGATTGTCACCTTATTGAACAGTGGGTCAAAGGTTATGCCTTGCCATTGGATTATCCGCCACCTCAAATGAATCTCATATATATTGCGTTTTGAGTCACCCATATTTTGATAAAATAGTCCAAGGACTTCAAGCCATGTCTCAAACAAGCCTCGAGTCATGTTCTCGGAAAGACTTAGCAAGCCCTCGCCAATGTTATTTCCTCTTTTTCGGTCAGTTCCGCCATTTCAAAGAAACAAGATTGTGTAGTAATGTGCTGCAAAACACATATTTTTTCCTTCTGATTTGTATTGTTTTAATTTGTTTATTAGTCTTTTTTAGTTTTTTGTTACCTTGTACTTAGTTGTGCATGTTTTAAGGGTGTTCGTTGTACAAAAGGTGTAGGAATCCGTTCGCATAAAATAAATAAAAACTTTTATAAATTTGAATTACAATACGGAAATAAATAAAGTTGTAAATTACAATACTTTTACAACTGAAATAATCAAAATACAAGAACAAAATTCAAACAGAAAAGTAAGTTCTTGGCTGAGGATCGTGTTAGACACGAGTCCCTTAAAACAAATTTCAAGTCTCCCAGGAGAACTCGTTTGTTTCCAGGATACAGCAGCCCAAGCAGTTGCACTGCCGGAGATGACAACAACCCGAAGGTGTACCTTGCTGCAAGAAAGGAGAAGAAGATGAATTTTCTGTAGAGAATTCGTTGGTGTTTCGGTGTGTCTTCTGGTGTTGAGGTGATGCTGTATTTATACTGCATCTCGGTTGAAACAGTCAAAAGGAATTAACTTAACGAATTAAATTGCATTAAACGTCTTTAATGCACTTTAATTCGTCAGTTACATTCCTGGTCAAGACCCTTGACTCGTCTGTTTCAACTGCTGAAGTGTAACTGATCTGTCATTAACTCTGGAAGCAGCAGGTCGCGAGCGCGTGCACCTCCATACGCCAGCTTGCTGGTACGCGCGCCAGTGTGTCTCACAACCCTGCGCGAGCTTACTGGTGCGCAACCCCTTGCGCGAGCATCCGTGCGCAAGTATGGCTCACATCCTTGCGCGAGCCTACTGGTGCGCCAGCCCTTGCGCGCGCATCCTTGCTCCACAGTCCTATTGCGCGTGCGCCAATATGGCTCACATCCTTGCGCGAGCCTACTGATGCGCAAGCCCTTGCGCGTGCATCCTTGCTCCACATCCTTGCGCAAGGCTACTGATGCGCAAGCCCTTGCGCGCGCATCCTTGCTCCACTTCCTTGCGCGAGCCTACTGGTGCGCCAGCCCTTGCGCGCGCATGCCATGTCACCAAGGAACCCATCTAGTCATGCCACACAGTCGTGCCATACTGGTTCACTTTGGTGCGCTGCGCGCGCGCACGTCAGGCATCTGTTGCGCAACCTGGACTGCCTGCACCATGCGCCACTATCTGTGTACCTGCGCGCCCCTTGCCACGTTTCCTTCTAGGGTCAGTGCCACCTGGTCCTTGCAGCCTTTGCTGAGCCACGCGCGCGGTAAGAAATACAAAGGCGGCTCTGCGAGCGTGCGAAGTGCAAAGTGCGCCATCAAAGCGCCACATTGCGCCCATCGCCCACGCCACGCGCGCGCGTGTGTGAGTGCGAGTTAGGGTGCTCCGCACCCTTCGCGAGTACACTTAGTGTGTGCTTCCATGAAACAATATGGAAGGAATGTTCCCACTTAAATACCCATTTAAGTTTCATCACTCCTCCTATGTGGGACAAGATGCTACTTTCCCATTTATTTCAGCATTTAATGTTTCAAACATCAAACTTTGAGCATCGATATCTCATTCATCTTAGCTCCGTTTTGCACGTGGTTTAGTTTGTTGTTAAGCTCTTCCAACATAGAACACAAACCTGGAAATATCTATATAAACCTCAGTTTATATATTTATTTATCGTCCAAAATTAGGAAATACCCATTTCCTATATTTGTGAAAAATGCTATTTTCACTAAATTTCCAACAATCCCCCACATGAATGGAAATCGATCTTTCCCCTTTCAAGTTTCAAGGATACAAATTCAACAGTCAAGTATTGCAAGATAGGTAGGCGTAACCTTTGAACCCTCTTTTGTGAAGCATACTTAGCCTCCTAGGGTCTTGTAGACGCGGTGTCTTTGAACAATCCCCCATTTATGTAGGCGACATTATACATTCACACAATACTCTCTCTAGTTTTGTCATCTCCTCATGGTTGTGTCCGTTCATGGTCATGGAACACTTTCCTGGTTCTGCGAGAGCTCTAGGATTTGCGCTCCTCACAAATCCATTCGAAGCGACCCCACTTCTCTCTAACATAGGTGATTCGTCGAATCATTAAAAGCATCATGGTTAATTTGATTTCCTTAAATCCTTAACCTCAACATGCTTAACCTTACTTCATGTCACTGATTGGAATGGACTAGGAAGTATATAACTCCCTTTATGAATCTTTTGGGGCACCCCCCACAGTGACTCCCTTTGGGTTTATGATTAAGTTTGCCTATTGAACCTAGATCTTGGGATCTCCAGTCAACTAGGTTAGGTTTCCCTCATATTCCTTTCATCCATGGACTTTAGTCCCATTCCTCTTGACGTCGTATAAACTAAATCTTTGCTTAAGCCTTTCGTTAACAGGTCTGCAATATTCTCTTTTGACTTCACATAGTCAACCGAGATAATACCCGTTGAGATTAGTTGACGTTCTATGTTGTGCCTACGTCGAATGTACCCTGATCTGCCATTATACATAGAGCTTTGTGCTCTCACAAGCGCTGATGTATTGTCACAATGTATGCAAATCGCCGTCAACGGCTTTGGCCATCATGGAATATCTTCCACAAATTGACGTAGCCACTCCGCCTCTTCACCGCTTTTATCTAAAGCGACCAATTCGGATTCCATCGTGGATCTAGCTATAACTGTTTGCTTGGACGACTTCCAAGCTATAGCTGCTCCCGCAAGTGTAAACACATATCCACTTGTCGATCTATGATCCTTTATATCCGAAATCCAGTTCGCATCAGTGTATCCTACAATCACTGCTGGATGACGGGTATAATGTAATCCGTAATCTCTCGTGTATCTTATGTATCTTAGCACCCGTGTGATAGCTTTCCAATGATCATCATTTGGATTACTAGTGTATCTACTTAGCCTGCTTACTGCATATGCTAAGTCGGGTCTAGTACATGTCATTAGATACATGAGACTACCAATGATCCTTGAGTACTCTAACTGAGCAACTCCTTTGCCTCTATTTTTCCTTAGACGTTGAGTATTATCAATCGGAGTTCGAGCTATACTCGTATCTTCCGAATTGAATTTCCCAAGGATCTTGTCCACATAGTAAGTTTGACTTAAGATAAGACCATCTTGCGTTCTAGTGATTTTTACACCAAGAATCACATCCGCTAACCCCATGTCTTTCATGTCAAACCTCGCTTTCAACATGTCTTTAGTTGAGCTGATCATATGATCGTTACTCCCAATGATAAACATATCATCTACATAAAGACATAAAATCACATAACCTCTTGGTGTGTCTTTATAGTAAACACATTTGTCGCACTCATTTATTTTGAAACCATTGTCAATCATGACATGATCAAACTTTTGGTGCCATTGTTTTGGAGCTTGCTTCAAGCCGTACAAAGACTTGACCAATTTACATACTTTGTCCTATTTTCCTGGGGCGGAAAAACCCTCGGGTTGTTCCATGTAAATCTTCTTCTAAATCGCCGTTTAGAAATGCGGTTTTTACATCCATTTGGTGAACTTCCAAATTTCTTAAGGCCGCAATTGCAAGAACCAATCTTATAGAGGTTGTTCGTGTCACAGGTGAGTAAGTATCAAAATAATCTAGACCTTGTTTTTGTCTAAACCCTTTTATTACTAGCCTCACCTTGTATTTATCAATACTTCCATCAGCTTTCATCTTCCTTTTGAATATCCAACGATATCCAAGTGGTTTACAACCAGGTGGAAGATCTACTAACTCGCAAGTATGATTTTGCAATATAGAATCAATTTCATTCTTAATTGCTTCTTTCCATTGTGGTCCTTCCGCGGAAGAAACCCCTTCGCGATAGGTATTGGGCTCACCCTCAACCATATAGCTCATGAAGTCTGGCCCAAATGATTTTGCAATCCTTGGCCGTTTACTTTGTCTAAGGTCACCTTGGTCGACCTCTGGTCGATCATGTGTTTCATCTAACCACGTAGATGAACTTGGACCTGTTTCATCAACCATTATTGGTGAGGTTTCATGTGGTTCTCCTAGCATAGGAAACACATTTTCAAAGTATGAGACGATGTTAGGATTTGCCTCCATGATATTGTTTACGTGGACAACGGGATTCTTGGACTCATGTACAAGAAAACGATGTGCACTACTTTGATGTGCATATCCTATGAATACACAATCAACAGTTTTGGGTCCTATCCTAAGAGTCTTAGGAGGTGGTACAATCACCTTTGCTAGGCACCCCCACACTTTCAAGTATTTGTATGAAGGCTTCCTTTTTCTCCGTAACTCATATGGAGTTTCGTCCCTATTTTTAAGTGGTATCTTGTTCAAAAGATAATTCGCTGAAAGAATCGCGTCCCCCACATTTCTCGGTTCACACCCGAACTGATCAACATGGCATTCATCATTTCTTTTAATGAACGGTTCTTACGTTCCGCATCGCCATTTGATTGTGGAGAATAAGGAGGTGTACACTCATGTACAATGCCACTTTTTGCGCATAAATCCGCAAAAGGTGCGACATATTCACCTCCTCGGTCGCTTCTAACCGCTTTTATCTTTTTTTTTAAGTTGATTCTCAACTTCGTTTTTGTACAAGATAAACTTTTCTATTGCTTCATCTTTACTTTTAAGTAAACATACATAGCAATATTTAGTACAATCATCAATAAACGTGATAAAGTACTTATTTCCGCCACGTGTGGGAACCGCTTTTAAATCACACACATCAGTATGAATTAAATCAAGGGGTTCGATTATTATTTCAACCGATTTAAATGATGATCTTGTAAGTTTGGATTCTACACATGTTTCACATTTGTAATCGGAATCAATATGGAATGTTGGTATCATATTTAATTTAATTAAACGTCGTAATGAATTAAAATTTACATGTCCTAGTCTACCATTCCAAAAATTTGAAGACTCAATCATGTAAGTAGAAGTAGAAATTTCATTCATGTTTTTCTTGGTGTTAACCACCGTTACATTCATTTTGAACATACCATTAAGGGCATAGCCCTTTCCAACATACATTCCACGTCTAGATAAAACAAATTTGTCCGATTCAAACAGTAGACGAAAACCAAACTTGTTGAGCATCCAACCCGATACGAGATTCTTCCGTATATCCGGGACATAGAGGACTTTGCTCAACGTGAGCTCCTTGCCAGAAGTCATCTTCAAGATCACTGTGCCTTCACCCTTGATGTCGGCGGTAGCTTTATTTCCCATATAAAGCTTTTCTTCACCCGTTGCTTCCTTGAATGTTGAGAAAAGAGCCTTATCTCCACAAATATGGCGGGTTGCACCTGTGTTAACGAACCATCCTGGTGGGTTGGCGCCCACCACGTTGACTTCTTCAATCATAGCCGCTTCCTCGGTTATCATTGCAATTAGAGGCATACCATCCTCATCAACCATATGCGCACGCTCACGCTTGGGTTTCTTGCATTCGTTAGCACGATGCCCTGTCTCGTTACAATTGTAACAAGTACCTTGGAAAGGCGCAGACTTCTTTTTCATAGCCCCCTTTCTTGGTCCAAGGTTGTTAACTTTTGCTTTACCCTTGTCCTTTTTCATTGGTTAACCCTTTTGCCTTTGGAGGAATCCCCAACTTCCACCATGTTTGCTTTAGCCGCAGCTTGCGCAATGGTGCGTTTTTTGGGCTACCCTGTTGTCCTCTTCTATTCGAAGGCAGACCACAAGTTCCTCCACCGTCATTTCCTTTCGCTTATGCTTTAGGTAGTTTTTGAATTCTACCCACGAAGGAGGCAAATTTTCAATTATTGCTGCCACTTGAAATGTCTCGCTAAGAACCATGCCCTCAGCGTGGATGTCATGAAGTATAATCTACAACTCTTGGACTTGGTTCAAACAGTCTTATTATCGACCATTTTATAGTCCAAGAAACGGGCGACAACAAATTTCTTTGTTCCCGCATCCTCCGTTTTGTACTTTTTCTCCAAGAGATACCATAATTCTTTGGAAGTCTTGACATTGTAGTACACATTATACAATGCATCCGAAAGGCCATTAAGCACATAGCCTCGGCATATGAAATCCGTATGCTTCCAAGCATCAACCGTGCACTGAGCTTGAGCGTCGGTCTCCCCTTCCGCAGGTTGGGGAGCGGTTTTAGTCAAGAACCTCGCAAGGTTCATGGTGGTCAAGTAGAAGAATATCTTCTGTTGCCACCTCTTGAAGTGGAGACCCGATAACTTCTCAGGTTGTTCAGCATGGTTTGCCACTGTGGTCGCTCCCACAGTGTTGGCAGGTGTTCCAACGACAAGGTTGTTAACATTCGTGTTCACGTTGGTATTGTTTTCAGTCGACATTGTGGAAATTAAAAAAAAAATAAAATTTTAGCCCGAAATTATGTTTTAACCAACTAAAACCAGAAGTAAACTCCAATTTTTTAATTACCACGAATTTAATGTTTGGCTTCTAAGTCCAACTTTGAAGACCAAAAACATAAAATTCTTATAATTTTTAGCGCACACTTACTGTTTGGCTTCTAAGTCCAACTTTGAAGACCAAAACAGAAAGTTTTTAAAGTAATTTTTAAGAACGAAACGAAGTAATCCGAAATCGTTTTCAACCAAAGTCGCTCCTTTGAAGATGAAAACGAAAAAAAAATATGTTTTTAAAAACACAAACTACCAAAACAGAATGGTTTTGATTCTACACGAACGGTGTTTTTTTTTAAAATTTATTTTAAGATTGTAGGAATCCGTTCGCATAAAAAAATAAAACTTTTATAAATTCGAATTACAGTACGGAAATAAATAAAGCTGTAAATTACAATACTTTTACAACTGAAATAATCAAAATACAAGAACAAAATTCAAACAGAAAAGTAAGTTCTTGGCTGAGGATCGTGTTAGACACGGGTCCCTTAAAACAAATTTCGAGTCTCCCAGGAGAACTCGTTTGTTTCCAGGATACAACAGCCCAAGCAGTTGCACTGCCGGAGATGACAACAACCCGAAGGTGTACCTTGCTGCAAGAAAGGAAAAGAAGATGAATTTTCTGTAGAGAATTCGTTGGTGTTTCGGTGTGTCTTCTAGTGTTGAGGTGATGCTGTATTTATACTGCATCTGGGTTGAAACAGTCAAAAGGAATTAACTTAACGAATTAAATTGCATTAAACGTCTATAATGCACTTTAATTCGTCAGTTACATTCCTGGTCAAAACCCTTGACTCGTCTGTTTCAACTGCTGAAGTGTAACTGATCTGTCATTAACTCTGGAAGCAGCAGGTTGCGTGCGCGTGCACCTCCATACGCCAGCCTGCTGGTGCGCGTGCCAGTGTGTCTCACAACCCTGCGCGAGCTTACTGGTGCGCAACCCCTTACGCGAGCATCCGTGCGCAAGTATGGATCACATCCTTGCGCGAGCCTATTGGTGCGCCAGCCCTTGCGCGCGCATCCTTGCTCCACAGTCCTATTGCGCGTGCGCCAGTATGGCTTACATCCTTGCGCGAGCCTACTGATGCGCAAGCCCTTGCGCGAACCTACTGATGCGCAAGCCCTTGCGCGCGCATCCTTGCGCGAGCCTACTGGTGCGCCAGCCCTTGCGCACACACGCCACGTCACCAAGGAACCCATCTGGTCACGCCACATAGTCGCGCCATACTGGTTCACTTTGGTGCGCTGCGCGCACGCACGTCAGGCGTCTGTTGTGCAACCTAGACTGCCTGCACCATGCGCCACTATCTGTGTACCTGCGAGCCCTTTGCCACGTTTCCTTCTAGGGTCTGCGCCACCTGGTCCTTACAGCCTTTGCTAAGCCACGCGCGCGCAGTAAGAAATACAAAGGCGGCTCTGCGAGTGTGCGAAGTGCAAAGTGCGCCATCAAAGCGCCACATTGCACCCATCGCCCATCGCCCATGCCACGCGCGCGCGCGTGTGCGAGTGCAAGTTAGGGTGCTCCGCACCGTTCACGAGTACACTTAGTGTGTGCTTCCATGAAACAATATGGAAGGAGTGTTCCCACTTAAATACCCATTTAAGTTTCATCACTCCTCCTATGTGGGACAAGATGCTACTTTCCCATTTATTTCAGCATTTAATGTTTCAAACACCAAACTTTGAGCATCGATATCTCATTCATCTTAGCTCCGTTTTGGACGTGGTTTAGTTTGTTGTGAAGCTCTTCCAACATAGAACCCAAACCCGGAAATAAATATCTATATAAACCTCAGTTTATAATATTTATTTATCGTCCAAAATTAGAAAATACCCATTTCCTATATTTGTGAAAAATGTTATTTTCACTAAATTTCCAACAAAAGGAACATAAATAATGGCTAAATCGTGAGGTTACGAGTACGCGAGAAAAGTAATGGAAAAGACATCTTGAATCTTGGTTCCATGCGCCACGCGAAGAACCATTGGGATGCTTTAGCGACACGCAAAGAAGGCCAATTCTAGAAATCTGGGTCGCGACTATATTGACCTCAGACTCTTAGAGACGTGTGAAAATCCAAGAGAAAGCCCTCGCGAAGCGTGAAGGCCCTGATAATCAAGAAAAAACCTAATTAAATGTATATTATCACTTTTGCCCAATCTCTTTGACATAGCCTACTTCGAGATAAAGTTGAGAGCTTTGGGTCGTTTTTAGAGTGGAGAAGCTGAATGTAATCAAGAAGTGAAGCAAGGAGTCAAAAATCGAGTCAGTCACACTTATTCAATTTATGTCTTGTAATTCTTTTTATTTAATCAGATTTTTAGATATCATAATGATGATTTTTATGACTTTTTACTGCTTTCAAAGGTGGTTATTGGCTTAAATTCTGTAACTACCTAGGTTTTGGTTGAATGGTTGTTGAATTTTGGTGATTCCTCAGGGTTTTTTGGTTATTATTGATGGTCTACCGTTAATGTAAATAACCTATTTGCAACTGATCTGATGTGTATGCACATTTAGATCTGATTTATGATTAATCTTTGTTCCGTATGCTTCTTACCGAATGTCTTTCATCTATAGTTGCATATTTAGGTCACTTACTGTGTGCCTGTGATTAGTTTATGGTTTTACTAAACGTAGTAATCCATTGGAACATTGATTGATGGTTTATTGGGACTTTGTATCCTACCTATCTAGATCGTTGAGTGATGATAAATAGTTGGTTAGTCTATGTTATTAGGTGTTAAGGCTTTGAGAGGAGGTTTCCCTAGATTTCTTAGTATCTTTGCTAGTCCGTGTCTTATTGATTGTTTTTAGGTTACCCATTGGATCTTAGGATGTATTGAGATAGTGAGACTAAGAGCTAATCTATCTTTCGGGTACATTGACTGAGAGGTAATTCGACCAATTGGTGAGTTTCATACGACCCTTAAGGTTTCCTTTTAGGTCACACCCAGAGAATGGTCAAAGATCCAGATCCACTAGGTTGTCTAAGCTGTCGTATTCTAAGATGCCGGTTCCATCCTAGTTTCTGTAGCCGAGAGAAATCCAAGATTCACAGTCAGGATTCCTGACCTAGGTAGTGCTTTTCCTGTGTCATTTTCAAAAACCAAATAAATATTTTAAACCTTTTATAGATTTTTTTTTCAGAGCCTAGTTTAGTTATTTTGAGTGTCTTGTGGGTTCTATATCTGGACTTTCACTAAGCTTTACTACATTCGATAGGTACACTTGCCTGATATCGTGGTTTAGTTTAGGGTTTTTTTTATAGATTAACTAGATTGTCTAGGTTAGTTTAGTAGACCGTATTTAGTGTTTGTGATATTTATTTGTAAAAGTAGTGTGGTGAAGTGTGAAAATGGTTTGCAGTGTCAAGTGTGAAAATGGTTTTTATTTATAGTTTATCATTTAAAAGATTTTTTATTTATATGTAACTGTCATTACGGTAAAAAAGAAAAGGTTAAACACACGACTTCCTCTACTCTCAAACCCAACCCACCCAACCTACCAGAAGGGGTGGTGACGGTGTACCAGTTTAGGGTATCAACCCGTCCAACCTACTCCCCTGCTCCACCCTAAGTAGATTGTCGATTTGTCAGGATGCAATTTATTTTCTTTGGTATATATATATAGGGTTAGGATCATGTGAGAAGCTCTAGGCTATATGAGAAACTTAAGAAGCATTCTGAACCACACATTTTCCCTAAGCTTTTTGTAATATACACATATATGTAATTTAAAATTGACTAAATACATATGTATAAAATTAAATAGGGGAGGGTTATCTTGAGAATGCTAAATATTGCGAGAACCGTGAAAACGAATGAGAAAAGCAATCAAAATCATTTTTTAATACAAATTGTAATTAAAATACAATATCAAAATAAGAATTTACAACATCAAATAATTCATTTCTTCCCTCAAAATTACTCTTATTAGATTTTTTACACATGTGTAAATATAAAAAATTTACATATGTGTAAATGACAAACTTACACATGTGTAAAAAATTATTTACGAATTCACGTAAATTTAAACGTGTAAATTAAACTTCTAACATTGTATTCGAATAATAGGATAAGTGTAAAAAGAAATTTTAAATTTGAATTGTTTTTGACCAAGTTTTCGTGGTTTTTTCATTCATTCTCACGGTTCACGCGATATTTAGCGTTCTCATTTAAACCCTCCCTTAATTCAATATACATATATGTATATAGTCAATTTTAAAGTATACATATGTGTATATAACAAAAAGCTAAGGGAAAGTGTGTGATCCAGAATAAGTCTCAAGTATCTTAAATTGTGTGTACTTCTGTTGGAATCCCTACCATACTACATAAACATACTCAAAACGATAAATTTATAAAAAAAAATCTTACAACTACAATAATCAAATTCAAAATTTTCCATTCTCTAATTTTTTTCCTAATCATTCCTCATCATTATCTTTGTTTTTCCCAAATTAATATTCACTTGAACTTATTTGCAATTCCTTTGTAAATTTATTTGTTGCTTTCATACCAAAGAAAATATATAACATTATTTTTTATTAAGAATTCGCATATTTTATATGAGAATTAGGTATGATAATTTTATTGGCTCAACTTTTCACGAGCCGTGCGTGGTAGGTAGCCTTTAGCCATTTATTTTTTTTTTCTTTTTGACCAATTAGCCATTTTAGTAACACTCTGTACTCTCGCTCTGTATAGTCATATATGTATGTGAACTTAGAGCGTCATGTGCAGAAGATGTTTTTCTGAACGACTAAGGGGGAAGGGTGTGGTGTTCGGCAAACATCGGTAAACATGTTTACCGATTCGGTTAACCGCCGCCATCAATTTGCCACTTTCATATTTACTGATTCTTGGCCAAAATCGGTGAAGGTTCACCGCTTCAGGGAAGAGGGAGAGAGATAGTATGGTGTGGTCCATTCCTTCTCAACCAATCACACGTTTTCCCTACCATATTACATAAACATGCTCAAAAAGATAAATTTATAAAAAAAAATCTTACAACTACAATAATCAAATTCAAAATTTTCCATTCTCTAATTTTTTTCCTAATCATTCCTCATCATTATCTTTGTTTTTCCCAAATTAATATTCACTTGAACTTATTTGCAATTCCTTTGTAAATTTATTTGTTGCTTTCATACCAAAGAAAATATATAACATTATTTTTTATTAAGAATTCGCATATTTTATATGAGAATTAGGTATGATAATTTTATTGGCTCAACTTTTCACGAGCCGTTCGTGGTAGGTAGCCTTTAGCCATTTATTATTTTTTTTTCTTTTTGACCAATTAGCCATTTTAGTAACATTCTGTACTCTCGCTCTGTACAGTCATATATGTATGTGAACTTAGAGCGTCATGTGCAGAAGATGTTTTTCTGAACGACTAAGGGGGAAGGGTGTGGTGTTCGGCAAACATCGGTAAACATGTTTACCGATTCGGTTAACCGCCGCCATCAATTTGCCACTTTCATATTTACTGATTCTTGGCCAAAATCGGTGAAGGTTCACCGCTTCAGGGAAGAGGGAGAGAGATAGTATGGTGTGGTCCATTCCTTCTCAACCAATCACACGTTTTCCCTTTTTTTAGGTTTATCAATTAATAAAGTGTCTAACTATTGCCAACACTTTTCAGCATAGTTTAAACTCTTAAGATTGAATGACATGACACACTCTCATTGGTTGATTTTGAAGTTTACCACTTTCAAATGTTTAACCACTCCTTTCATCCTAACAAAACAAATCTTTTATTACCTCAAAAACCATAAAGAAACTGACATATTACAACCCGAAAAAAAAAACCGAGACAAACAAGAACTATAAAAAACCAACTAGTCCAGCCCGTCTAACTTAAACAACCCGAAAAAAAACCAAGACAAACAAGAACTATAAAAAACCAACTAGTCCAGCCTGTCTAACTTAAACTTCTTTCAGTCCTCCCATGAAATCGATCCCCTTTTAGCTCGATTTGTGACCCATAAGAAACTCATTGCTTTGGATTCCTCGATAACCCTTGTGACCGGAAGATTTTTGTAGCGAAAAACGACTTCATTTCGGACTAGTGGCTTGAACCGAGAGGTGGGCATGACAAATCAATTAAATACATTACAATAATAATAAAAATTTGCAAATTATATTGTTTCCGTATTATATTTCACTCTCAATGTATTCACAATTTTTTACGAAATATCGATTTAAGACAAACAATCATTAAGTAACCAAATAACTGAAAATAAACTTAAATATGACATATATAAGATAAGTTTGTACATCCATAACAAAATATAAACTAAAATTGAATAATGTATACCAAAATATGAACATGCAGTTGGTGTATGCCTTCGGGTCGGAATCTGGATCTGGTTGTTGAGGCTGCTACTGATGATGTGGTGCTCGAGGTGGTGGGAGTGGTATGACATGTAACCCCTCTCTCTATCTAGTCTATCTTGCGCCTCCCGAACCAACCAACCCGTCAAATCCATAAGCCTGTCAATGTCGGCTCGTAAATGCGGCTCTACTGCAGATCCCGGGGCATGACCTGGAATAACGTGCCATGGAAACTGTCACACCCCGACCCGCAGCGGATAAGGTGATCGGGGCATGATTGGGTTATCATCAAAGCTCATGACATTTATTAAACGTTTCATATTCATTGATACAATTTAAATGGAAATTTACAATGATTGCTACAACATGATCTAACTACAATCTAAACTTCTTTGTTCTCTTCTAAGGCATATCCTATGTTATCCTTGCTTCAACCTGTTCACCTGTATCATGTGTAAAAAGGTTTTTGGATCAACATAATGTTGGTGAGTGAATCCTATGGAAAACATTTGAACAATTCATTTAAATTGATTATGAAATATGTGCACAACCAAACATGAGTAAAATTAGATGTAACTTGATCAACAATCATAATATGTTAAATGAAAACACTCATGAATAATAATGGAACGATTAAAGGCACGCGTTGCTCAACTCGTCTCTCACGAGGAACTGAGGGGCCTGATGAATGAATTGCATAAACATGATAATATGAATAACACAACTACAACAATATAAACTCAATGAAAACACACATGAACAATAATGAATTGAATTGAAGCACGTGATGTTCTACTCGTTTCCCACGAGGAACTGATGGGCTTAATGTATGAGTTTCATGTAATTTGACAAACGGAATTTAAGTAAATCACAACAATAAATCAATCTAAGTTTAAGTCATGATGTGGTATGGCACAAGTTTAAATAAATAACTTAATTATTTCATAACACATGACACACCCCAAAACGTGTAATTTAAAAGGGGGAATTGTAAGATTCACTCACAGTGGGTGCGTTCGGTTGATGACGTTGAATGCACGCGAAGTGGTTTTAACCACGAGTGAGATTTAACCTAGATAAATCGCATTATGGTTTGGTAAGTAAACGGATTTTATTTAACTATTTTAGTAGGATTGTTGGGTGTATTTTTGTGAGTTTGAGGCTATTTTCTAATCTTAAAAAAATGTTATTTTTAAGTATTTATAATTGGTTTTTAATTAAAATAATAAAATAAAAATGATAAAAAAAATATTTTATTTTTGCTACAGTTGACTTTGACCAGTTGACTTTGACCTGACCGTTGACCGGTTCAATGGAATATTATTGTGCGCTGAGTGAGGCTCGAACCCGAGACCTCCCGTACGCGTGCACGCAGCTCTACCAACTGAGCTACGTGTCTAACCCGTTATATATCCGATTTTAATTATATATATACATTAATTAGAATTAACAGAAAATCATTTTTATTTTAAAAATAGTTTAAGCGGTTCGGCGGTGCGCTCCACAGGTCTCGAACCCGGGACCTGTGGGTTAATCTAACACACAGTCCACCGCTGGACTGTGTGTTTAACATGTTATATACTTTGATTTTTATTATACTTAAATACAATTTAGTTACTTCATTTTTCTGCCTTATTTAAAAAGAATAGATAATCGTCCGAGTCGGTGCTGAAGACCGGACTCGAACTCGTGACCAGCGATATAAACAAACACACAGTCCACCGCTGGACTGTGTGTCTAACTTGGTTATTATTCCGGTTATTAATATACTTAACATATATCTAAGGCGATCCGGTTCAGTAAAAAAAATGGATTTTATTAAGGCAGCGTGTGTGAGACGGGATTCGAACTCGAGACCTTTGCATGATTAACGTTTTATGTGCACACAGTCCACCGCTGGACTGTGTGTCTAACCCGAGTAAAATCCTGATTTATAATATACTTATATGATATAGAAAACGTCGTCTTCCTCGTCAAGTTTGAACCAGAAATCGGAAATCGACTAGTTCAAGTTTTTTATCAGTTTGTTAGTGTTTTACAGTTTATTACGGTAAGATAAAAGTGAAAAGGAAAAGAAACTGGGCGGAGAAAGATACCGACTGAACTTTCTGTTTTCCGGCAGAAACTCCGGCGATTGAATTCACCTCCGGCGACGTGTTCCGTATAGCAGCTAGTCTCCGGAAAGCTTGGAAAAGGTAAGGGTGACTTCGTTAAAGGTTTAGGGGATTCAGTGAAGCTCAGGGATTAAAGTTCGGTTTTCCGGCGAAAAACAGGAAAGTTCCGCCGAGTGGAATTACGCCGAGAAAAGGTGTAATTTTTGAGCGAAAGTGTTTGTCGTCGGTTGTGGGTCAATTTATAGGACAAATCGTCAATGCACTTGGTCTGAATTCCGACTGTGTTCGTTATTTAAATTTTCCGGCGGTTTTGAAAAGTGTCGCGGACTTCAAACATCGGTTATAACCGATATGTGGTTAATGGTTTACGTTATAACGTAAATTGGTGTTAAAACTCGCGAGAATTCCGGGATTCCGACGACTGAATCGTTTGGGCGCCGGTTTTGAATTCGTAAAGACACTTTATCAATTAAATGATTCTATTATATCACAAACAAAGTCCGCGGCGCAGTGGTTTGTGTGTGTGAAGATAAGTTGCATCTGATTCGGTACAGACCCGGGTTCGAAACCCGGCAGATGTATTTCATTTTTATTTTGCGATTTTTGACAGTTTTTCAAAAACTAAATATATATTCGCGTATAATAATTGATTACGGATCGTTTAAAAATGTTTTGGACATTTAATTCGCAACGAAAATTTTGACTGACTGTTCGGTTGATAAACGGAGCGGGTTTGGTAAATCCGTTTTTGACGGATGTTACAGTATCCCCTGCTTTTTGGAAATTTCGTCCCGAAATTTAAATAATGATATATTTTGACTAAAAGGGTGATGATGTTTTGTTTGACAGTTGTATGCTTAGCAAAATAAAGACTTAAGTTTTTGTTCGAGGCGGTAACGTTCCTTGTAAGGGTTAAGTACCCTATTCAGGAATCGCTTTTTGTTGCCTACTGTATAAGTATTGATAAGCAGAAATGATTTGCTAAAATGATATCATGCATAAGAGTTTAGATACGTTTGGGAAAAATATGGTTATATCCTAAGGCAAAACTTCTAACACTACAATCTACATGGAACATAAATAAAAACACAACAGCTAATATCCAAACATGAATGAACACGTCAACAAATATTTGAACATGAATAAACATAACAGCAAATATTCGAACATGAATGAACACATCAGCAAATATTTGAACATGAATAAACACAACAGCAAATATTCGAACATGAATAGACACATCAGCGAATATTTGAACATGAATAAACACAACAGCAAATATTCGAACATGAATAGACACATCAGCGAATATTTGAACATGAATAAACACAACAGCAAATATTTGAATCCACATTCTGATAACATATATGTTTGAATGATGGAAGTTCCTCTCTCGTTTGTTATGATGGAGAGGTTAATTTATGTAGAAATGGAACACAATCCAATCTCTTTAAATAACATGATGATATAAATGTAACACAAATTCCAACCAAGGCAATACTAAATCCTACATGGAACTTCTCATAACCGCCTGATAATGCCTCTGATCCTTTGGCAAGAATACTTATATATAGGAAGTACCAGCGGCGTATCCACCATATTCTTGCCAAATTTTCATTAGTTTTATCCACAAGTTATGATTGGTTACCAAGAAACTAATAAATCCTACATAGAACTTCCCATAACCATCCGTTAATGCCTCTGATCCTTTGACAAGAATACTTATATATAGGAAGTACCAGCGGCGTATCCACCATATTCTTGTCAAATTTTCATTGGTTTTAACAGTGAATTATGATTAGTCCTATAACTCTACAATCAATACAACAAACATAAATTACTGAAATGAAATATATCTGTGCGATCAAGGCTCAATCGAACGGAGCCGATCGTTTTGCATGTACTGAAAATGAAATTGTGTGCTCAAGGCTCAATCAAACGGAGCCGAACATATTGGATGTACTGAAATTGAAATTGTGTGCTCAAGGCTCAATCAAACGGAGCCGTGCGTATTGCATGTACTGAATATGAATAACTTAACCACACAAACAGCCTATGCATGGAACCTCTCATAACCGCCTGATAATGCCTCCGATTATTTGACAAGAATACTTATATATAGGAAGTACCATCGGTGTATCCACCATATCCTTGTCAAATTTTCATTGACTTTATCCGCAAGTTATGGTTAGTTCGATGCGACTCTACTACAAACACCACAACCACATGATACTGATAATGAAATTGTCTGTGCGCTCAAGGCTCAATCAAACGGAGCCAAACGTATTGAATGAAATTGTATGTGCGCTCAAGGCTCAATCAAACGGAGCCGAACGTATTGAATGTACTGAAATTGAACAACTTAATTTAAACAACCATCACACAATCAGCCTATGCATGGAACCTCTCATAACCGCCTGATAATGCCTCCGATCATTTGACAAGAATACTTATATATAGGAAGTACCATCGGCGTATCCACCATACCCTTGTCAAATTTTCGTTGACTTTATCCGAAAGTTATGGTTAGTTCGATGCGACTCTACTACAAACACCACAACCACAAGATACTGATAATGAAATTGTATGTGCGCTCAAGGCTCAATCAAACGGAGCCGAACGTATTGCATGAACTGGAAATGTGAATAAATCTTTGCACTCAAGGCTCAATCAAACGGAGCCGAGCGTATTGCATGAACTGGAAATGTGAATAAATCTTTGCACTCAAGGCTCAATCAAACGGAGCCGAGCGTATTGCATGAACTGGAAATGTGAATAAATCTTTGCACTCAAGGCTCAATCAAACGGAGCCGAGCGTATTGCATGTATTGAAATGTAAAATTACGTAACCGATCAAGGCTCTAACAAACGGAGCCGATCGTGCGGGCACGCCAAGATCAACCACATAATAAAATGGGGATCCAACTCAACCTCGATGGATGGGGAGCCACGGCCTCGGCAAAAGCATATACCGAAAACAATATATAATATATAAGATCCAATAATTTCTCTAACAGTCTACACATGTGATAAAGAAAAACATAAGGCTAAACAATAGAAGTTGAATCTGGATCTTCGGCGAAGAGGACCAGCTGAGTATCTTCATCAGGGCCGTCATTATCTTCGACAGGGTTGGCGTTGATATTGAAGACTCTTCCTCTTGCTGGTGGCATAGTGGTTGGGTTTTCTTGGTTTACTTGGTTAACTGGGTTTGATTGGGCTTGAGTGTTGATAACGTTTACCAATTGAGGGCATGTGTTTCTAAAGTGGGTAGGGTCGCCACAATTGAAGCAAGCTCGAGCATATGGGAACATGGGGTGTTGGGGTTGGTGATAAGTTTGGGCCATGTTTTGAGTAGGGGAAAAGGTTTGGTCTTGAAAGGTGCGACAAACATTGCTCAAATGACCATATCGTCCACAAGTTGTACATAGCCGGCAAGGTAAAGTAAGGGGATGGTGATAAAAACAGTTGTTGCATCGAGGGTGAGGTCCGAGATATGGTTTCTTATTTGGGTAAGCTGAGTTGGGTGCCACTTGGGTGATTGGGACAGCTCGGATGGGTATAGCGTGAAAAACGGGTTGATTTCGTTGGGTAGCAGCGAAAAGTCGCCCGACTCTTCTTCTCTTAGGGTTGGGTTGAGAAGGGGATTCGGTTTGGGTGGAGTCGGAGGTTTCAGTCGATTCTTTATCCTTCTTCTTTTCCTCCTTGAAGTCTTTGTTTCGAATTCGGTTCTCGGTGAGCTCTGTTGCTAGCTCCATTGCTGCTTCCAAAGTTGCAGGCTTGGTACTTATCACAGGGTCTTGAATCTTTGACGGAAGACCACGAATGTAGTGCTCGATCAAACGGTAGAGGGGAGTAAACATGTTGGGAACCATTTGATGTAATTCGAGGAACCTTTTGTTGTAGGTGATGTGGTCTCCTTCCATTTGCTTCAATGAATAAAATTCATCTTCAAGCTTCTTGATTTCGCTCCTTGGGCAAAATCGTCTGGTCATGATTTCCTTTAATTCGTTCCAAGTTAGGGTCATAGCATCTTCAACACCTCGTTTTGCCTTCTCTGTATTCCACCAAGTAAGTGCTATCCCATATAGTCGACCGGTAGCATAACGCACTTTGCGATCATCAGGGCAATCACAATTTAGAAAAGTATTCTCCATTTCTTCAAACCAATGGAGGAGTGCGGTGACACCTTCAGTCCCTTTATATTTCGGAGGGTCGCATGATTTGAAATGCTTGTAGGTGCATTTAGTGGTGTTTGGGGAAGAGTTGAAAATGTTTTGGTTTGCTTGATTGACAGGATTATTGGTAAGTGCTTGTTGAACTTGGATTACAATGTTGGGTATTACGGCAGCCATTTGTTGAGCGATTAAGGCAGCCATGCGATCGCGGGCTTTTCTTGCTCTCGTCTTCCTACGGGCGAGGTTAGAAGACATCTACAATGAATACATGACAAGAGTATGAGTTGGATGCTTTTGGGATCATGGGTCGCATTCAAGAATGATCATTTATAAAATAATTATACAAAAATACTACATCCATAGGATGTCTTGGGCTTTGCTCGCTGTTAGGCCCGTCATGCCGCCATACTTTACCTTGTGTAATCATGTGGGCCCCCATGAATACCGGTTTTTCATATGGTTCGCACGGTTTCTGCCTGGTTGCGTACACAAAAACCCGGGAAAATCGAGAAATATGTATACAACGTGTGATGTTCGGAATGTGTCCAGGTGTAGACACGATGACACCTCAAAGTAGGGTTAGTTCGAACGACGTTTGGTGTGGCATGCTTTGGCCTAATAGGTCCTTCGTACTCTCATCGTTGGTCCCCAGGTAGGCAAACTGGTCCGTTATATTGGATTTATACGAATGCCAGCCTAGACAGGACGTTCCGACTACCGGTACTTGTACCCTTCCAGTTACTACATGCCCGTCGCAGAACTTACTTTGATGAGAATTGAAAATTGCATAAAATCTTTGGATAACGAGAGTATGAAAATAAATTGAACACATGAACATCGATATATGTATAATGAATATGTATATATGTATAATTAATATGTATATGAGCATGTATGTTTGACTGAAATGTAAACAAATATGAAACAAATAAATATCACAAGTTTGTATGTAACCACCTAATCAATTTAAAATTTAGGCAGACTATAGTATAGGCTCTAAGGGTCTAATAACCTATCCTATATCCCTATAATCATGGCTCTGATACCAATCTGTCACACCCCGACCCGCAGCGGATAAGGTGATCGGGGCATGATTGGGTTATCATCAAAGCTCATGACATTTATTAAACGTTTCATATTCATTGATACAATTTAAATGGAAATTTACAATGATTGCTACAACATGATCTAACTACAATCTAAACTTCTTTGTTCTCTTCTAAGGCATATCCTATGTTATCCTTGCTTCAACCTGTTCACCTGTATCATGTGTAAAAAGGTTTTTGGATCAACATAATGTTGGCGAGTGAATCCTATGGAAAACATTTGAACAATTCATTTAAATTGATTATGAAATATGTGCACAACCAAACATGAGTAAAATTAGATGTAACTTGATCAACAATCATAATATGTTAAATGAAAACACTCATGAATAATAATGGAACGATTAAAGGCACGCGTTGCTCAACTCGTCTCTCACGAGGAACTGAGGGGCCTGATGAATGAATTGCATAAACATGATAATATGAATAACACAACTACAACAATATAAACTCAATGAAAACACACATGAACAATAATGAATTGAATTGAAGCACGTGATGTTCTACTCGTTTCCCACGAGGAACTGATGGGCTTAATGTATGAGTTTCATGTAATTTGACAAACGGAATTTAAGTAAATCACAACAATAAATCAATCTAAGTTTAAGTCATGATGTGGTATGGCACAAGTTTAAATAAATAACTTAATTATTTCATAACACATGACACACCCCAAAACGTGTAATTTAAAAGGGGGAATTGTAAGATTCACTCACAGTGGGTGCGTTCGGTTGATGACGTTGAATGCACGCGAAGTGGTTTTAACCACGAGTGAGATTTAACCTAGATAAATCGCATTATGGTTTGGTAAGTAAACGGATTTTATTTAACTATTTTAGTAGGATTGTTGGGTGTATTTTTGTGAGTTTGAGGCTATTTTCTAATCTTAAAAAAATGTTATTTTTAAGTATTTATAATTGGTTTTTAATTAAAATAATAAAATAAAAATGATAAAAAAAATATTTTATTTTTGCTACAGTTGACTTTGACCAGTTGACTTTGACCTGACCGTTGACCGGTTCAATGGAATATTATTGTGCGCTGAGTGAGGCTCGAACCCGAGACCTCCCGTACGCGTGCACGCAGCTCTACCAACTGAGCTACGTGTCTAACCCGTTATATATCCGATTTTAATTATATATATACATTAATTAGAATTAACAGAAAATCATTTTTATTTTAAAAATAGTTTAAGCGGTTCGGCGGTGCGCTCCACAGGTCTCGAACCCGGGACCTGTGGGTTAATCTAACACACAGTCCACCGCTGGACTGTGTGTTTAACATGTTATATACTTTGATTTTTATTATACTTAAATACAATTTAGTTACTTCATTTTTCTGCCTTATTTAAAAAGAATAGATAATCGTCCGAGTCGGTGCTGAAGACCGGACTCGAACTCGTGACCAGCGATATAAACAAACACACAGTCCACCGCTGGACTGTGTGTCTAACTTGGTTATTATTCCGGTTATTAATATACTTAACATATATCTAAGGCGATCCGGTTCAGTAAAAAAAATGGATTTTATTAAGGCAGCGTGTGTGAGACGGGATTCGAACTCGAGACCTTTGCATGATTAACGTTTTATGTGCACACAGTCCACCGCTGGACTGTGTGTCTAACCCGAGTAAAATCCTGATTTATAATATACTTATATGATATAGAAAACGTCGTCTTCCTCGTCAAGTTTGAACCAGAAATCGGAAATCGACTAGTTCAAGTTTTTTATCAGTTTGTTAGTGTTTTACAGTTTATTACGGTAAGATAAAAGTGAAAAGGAAAAGAAACTGGGCGGAGAAAGATACCGACTGAACTTTCTGTTTTCCGGCAGAAACTCCGGCGATTGAATTCACCTCCGGCGACGTGTTCCGTATAGCAGCTAGTCTCCGGAAAGCTTGGAAAAGGTAAGGGTGACTTCGTTAAAGGTTTAGGGGATTCAGTGAAGCTCAGGGATTAAAGTTCGGTTTTCCGGCGAAAAACAGGAAAGTTCCGCCGAGTGGAATTACGCCGAGAAAAGGTGTAATTTTTGAGCGAAAGTGTTTGTCGTCGGTTGTGGGTCAATTTATAGGACAAATCGTCAATGCACTTGGTCTGAATTCCGACTGTGTTCGTTATTTAAATTTTCCGGCGGTTTTGAAAAGTGTCGCGGACTTCAAACATCGGTTATAACCGATATGTGGTTAATGGTTTACGTTATAACGTAAATTGGTGTTAAAACTCGCGAGAATTCCGGGATTCCGACGACTGAATCGTTTGGGCGCCGGTTTTGAATTCGTAAAGACACTTTATCAATTAAATGATTCTATTATATCACAAACAAAGTCCGCGGCGCAGTGGTTTGTGTGTGTGAAGATAAGTTGCATCTGATTCGGTACAGACCCGGGTTCGAAACCCGGCAGATGTATTTCATTTTTATTTTGCGATTTTTGACAGTTTTTCAAAAACTAAATATATATTCGCGTATAATAATTGATTACGGATCGTTTAAAAATGTTTTGGACATTTAATTCGCAACGAAAATTTTGACTGACTGTTCGGTTGATAAACGGAGCGGGTTTGGTAAATCCGTTTTTGACGGATGTTACAGAAACTGGGGCGCCCCGGGAGGTGGTGGTGGGCGTGGCATCGCTGCACCGTTTAAATCCACCGAGAGGTCCTACACGACCTCCGCCTCATCTTCCGGAGGATAGACTGGATCAAAATGCTCCGGTAGGTCCTCCGGAACCCATACATGACCTTCGCGGGTTTTAAACCGCTCGTCGAGGAGGTCGAACCTCTTAATGAGCTTCATCCCCTGCAACGTCGAAAAACCCATTCGTGTCGGCGCTATGGTCGTGAGTGTGGGTCCGCCTCCGGTAAATGACCCAATGAACGGGCAATAACGGTCACGTACGCTCCGCCATACAAACATCCACGCTCCTGCCGGTGGTGAGAGGAGGCGAAGTATTGGGCTAGACCGTGTGCAAGTGCGCACGACCTCCTGTACAACAAAAAAATAAAAGGAAAGGAGCTCGGTGCTCGTATACCACTCACGGCTGTGGCCGTGAGCCGTAATAGAAGTAGAGATCGCATCCTATGTAAATACCTGCACATAGTGTTAGCGAATACAAAAATTAACAAATAATAATAATCACAATAATTACTGTAATAAATGCACGTACCTATACAATGGGTAATCAACATGTGAAATCATCCCCTTCGCCCTCACGTACTCCCAAGTATCTGCCCGCAACCACCTTCCAAAATCCTAAAAGAGGGCGTTTATCAACCACTACTAGCCCCCATGTATAAACATCTGTAGCGATCTCCTCCTGCAAGTATAAACCACTATGAACCGCAAATTCTACAAGCGTCATCAAACGCCAAACGCTGGCAAGCCTGAAAGAAACCTCAGGCGGAGGGGGAGGAGTCTGTGGCTTTGTAGGCGGTTGGTCGGCCCGAGGAGGGTGAAATGTGAACGGCAATAAAAACTTGATCAGCTGCTCCCTATAGCTCGGCGTGTGCGCTAACTCAAATAGAAAATGCCACGACCATTCCACGGGAATGAAATAACAGAGTCTAGGCGTCTCACCAATGGCATCTAGTGCATCCCAGCCGACCGCGGTATGCGATCCAACGTACATCCTCCTAAACTTCCCGCAAAAGCGGGCGGCGTCTAAACTCCAGGTATGGGTGACTGCGTAGTGGATTTGCCGGCAGTTGCGGAGCCCGCCGCGAACTCTGCGGATGCACAACCTCGTCCATAATCAATCTGCAAAAAAATACTGTATACGTATAATAATACTAAGAATAATAATATTTATTATTTTTATAATTTTAATAATAATAACAATTAATAATGACTAGTATTTAGCACACCGCGTTGCGGCGGAGGCGTAAAACCGTGTCAAATAGTATCAATGTCACACCACCGTGAGTGACCACTAACACTGAATTTGCGACGTGTTAATACGAAAAAATTAGATGGAAACGTAAATATAGAAAATAATAACAACTAAGTCCATCTAGGACCCACATGTTATGAAGAACTTGTCAAAAGGAAAAAATAGACGACATAAAAACGTCGACCCACACGCATACGTTGCGTCGTATTAACTCGCAAAACTTATAACAAAATGTTGAACCCCACACACACTTTACGCCTACAAAATGGAGCACAACCCCTTATTCCTACAAATGTTAATTTGTATGTGCTAAAAAGTGATTTATGGTTAAAAGAAAAAAAATTAAAGATAAAAGAACCCAAATATGAGTACAACCCACTAAACATATGGGTACAATCCTTCATGCCTACAAATGTTACAAATTGATATTATATAAATAATAACAATTAACAATAATAACAATTAATAATAACATATAATAACAATAATAAAAACAATTTAAAGAAAAATGGGTCGTCTATCCCTCGTCTAGGGGTAGATGCCCCGTCCTCTTCTATCCAAAACCCACCATCTTCAACAGAGTCGTCCTCGAAAACTCTTGAGAAAATTTAGGCCTCGGGCATAAAAAAGAATTGGGCCCAAAATTGTTGTTAAGGGAAAATGAATTAAAAAAATATAACTTTAGTGGTGGAGCCAAGAGTTGAACTTGTGACCTTTAACATCATCTTGGGATGTTTTTACCACTACACTACCAACACTATTTTGCATTATAAGGGATAAATATACTAAATATGTCATTTTAATAAATATATAAATGCTTATAAAGACTTTTCGGGCCCTTTGAAAATTTGGGCCTCGGGTGTCGGCATGGGTTGGCCGGCCCAAGAGCCGGCCCTGATCTTCAACATAACCCACCCAAAACCCTCAAAATTCTCAATATCAGAAACAACCTACGGTCTAAATGTATAATAAATTGTAGAATAACAAAGTATAAGATAAAATACGTACCTGAGAAGCTTGTATTCAATAAAATACGGTCCAAATACGGTTGAAATGGTTGTTATACGTATGTGTGTGTATATTTGGGGGCATATGCAGTGGTCGTCTCGGTTTTCCCCTCATAGGCATGGACGCCTCGTCTAGATCTAGACGACACGTCTATTTAAAATGATAAATTACCATTTTACCCTCGAGACACCCCATTGTAGGCCTAATTCAATGGTGAAATGGTAATTAACCATTTGAGCAGAATCTTTCTCAAATGGTTAATTACCATTTTACCCCTGAATTAGCCCTAGGCTGGGGTGTCTTAGGGGTAAAATGGTAATTCACCAAGGTGGGGCGTCTAGGACTAGACTGCCAATCTATATAAAAAGGTGAATTACCATTTTACCCCTGAAACACCCCCCCTCTAAGCCTATTTCAGGGTTAAATTGGTAATAAACCATCTGAGAAAGATTCTGCTCAAATGGTTAATTACCATTTTACTTCTGAATTAGGCCTAGGTTGGGGTTGTCTCAGGGTAGAATAGTAATTCACCATTTCCCTTTTAAATATTAAAAATTTAAACAATTGAAATTTGTCGCTAAAAGTATATGCTGCGTATAGCCTTATACGAGGTGTCTGGCCTTTGAAAATTACAATTATACCCCTGATTTTCTACTAGACTGGGCAACACAGGGCTATAATGGTCTTTTGGACAACCATAGACGTCTGGTCTAGGCTTATACGAGGCATATATGTATATATTATTTTTATCTATTTGTTTTATGTAATTATAATTTTAAAAAATTCCTATTAATTACATTAAAACTAATTATAATCATACAAAAAATCATATTAATTATACAAAAATCATTCTTCCGATTCACTATCGATGAAAATAATACTCGGGTTTGGATTTGGTGGTCGATTCATTATGGATGCATACCATTCTATACAGGGCATGTACATATAATGCTATTATTCTGCAGCGGGTCTTCGGTGCGTCAACCATACCCGTTTATTATCGGCATGGGATAGTGGCTTTCAAGCTTAACATGTATGAAGTGGTTATCTGTTAGGTCAAATTGGAGAATGATGTTATCAATTAAGGCAACTTTAATTTGGGATGTTATTATTCTTTTGATGTAGCGAGTATAATTGTTATTATTGTATGTTTTAGTGAGATTTAGTGAGTTTAGTAGGTTTTCCAAGCAAGAGGCGGCTGCTTGGAGGACAAGGCTCAAGGATCTATAAATAGTGGATTACACCTCACATGTATGGTGTGCATTTTGTGAGCCACCACCCCGGAGGAGCTCAACCGGGGTGGATTATCTTGTATGTACTTATCCGATCAATGAAAGTTATCTTTATTGTATATTATTTGTTTATTCATTGTTCACAAATCACCCGTCTCATATTTTATATCAAACCGAGCTTGAAACTAGATCGTTCGGACCTACAATTTGGTATCAGAGCTTTGGTACTCGAATGTGAGATTTAACAAGCTTCAAATTCACCCTAAAAATCTGATTTTTTTTAAATTTTGAAGTTTTTTATTTTGGGTTTTTGATTTTTCATTTTAGTCACTTTTTCTTCAAATCTGGATCTAAATGAAATGATTTAGTTGTTTGTTTGTTTAGAATTAATCATAGTTTGATTAGGAAGATTTAGAGTGATCATTCATATCATTTAGAGGTGCTTATAAGCATATCAGAAGGTATTTAGAGTGTTTTTGAAGTTCTGGGTGTATATATTGGAGATTCCGCTTTTTTTTTATTTCCGACAAACTTTTTGGACGGTATTTTCCGGCGATCTTAAATCTTGAATGAGAGTTCAAGTTGCCCGGCGTATTTGGTAAATACCGGCAAGAGAATGTTTAACTGGGGTCGTTATTCTCACGATTTTATTTCGGGCCATCATATTTGATACTTAAAGAAATGAGTAAATTACAAGTTTTGTCCTTTACGTTTACACCAAAATGCAGGCGCTACCCTTTTTTTCCAAAAGTTTACAGGTGGTGTCCTTAACCTTCCAAAATCTTGCACGTTATGTCCTTTAGGCCAAACTCAGTTAGATTTTTTGGTTAAATCTAGTCATGTGCCTTGCACATGAGGGCATTCTTGTCATTTAATCTCTACAGGGACTATTGTGTAAAATAAAAGAAATATGATATGTTTCTCTGTATCTCTCTACTGCCAACAACCACCACAAGCCACAACCCTCCACCATTTTCACATCACCATCACACCACGACTGAAATCTTCGACGACCTACCTAACCCTCATAAACCCACACCCAATCCTCTCACTTCCCCCTCACCCCTCTAGTCTGCAACACCAATTCATGCCCAAACTCATCATAAATTCAGACCTATACATGTGTAATAATAACCTGATACTCTTAAATGGTCATTTCGGTGACATTACACTCGGAATGCGACGTAATCGCACGCATCGGACCACCAACACTGCAACCATCTGTTCAGAATTATGGTCGATTCAAGGTTCGATTTGCCATCTGTTCAGATATATGATGCGGGATTTGAAAGTGTAAAGACCAGGCAGTGGTGGTGGTGAAGATGACGGTGGTTTCAGGGTAAAGACGGTGGTTGGATGGTGAAGACAGCGGTGGTTGCAGGGGACAAGACGGTGGTTGGTTGGTGAAGACGGTGGTGGTGGCGACAACATATGGTGGTGGCAGTATATGGTGGTGTACATGAAGACGGTGGTGGTGACGACGACATATGGTGGTGGTGCCGGCATATGTGTTGACAGGTGCAGAAAGATAAGAGTGAGGAAATAGATAAATGGGTATTTTATATAAATGGTTTTTACACATTATTTCGTTAATATAATTTTTTTACACAATAGTCCCTGGAGAAGTAAAATGACAACAATGCCCTCATGTACATGGCACATGACCAAATTTAACCAAAAAATCTAACTGGGTTTGGCCTAAAGGACATAACGTGCAAGATTTTGAAAGGTTACGGACACCGCCTGTAAACTTTTGGAAAAAAAGATAGCGCCTGCGATTTGGTGTAAACAAAAAGGACAAAACTAGTAATTTACTCTAAAGAAAAAGTAGAAACATATTTTTAGCGTTTTTAACTATTGTTATCTTCAACTCTTACATCCGGTCAACCTCTGTCTAAGCCGAGGACCACCACATCCCTAGCGCAACTAACTACCGCACATACATCACCATACCACCTCCGTTCTCCATCGTTGATGTATTGTAAAATACATCGTTTATTCGTGTCTAGTTTGTACAATCTTTATTAGTTTTAGTTTCGTTTTCCGTTGAATAGTTAGTCTTTTGATCCAATTGCGTTTTGCAGGTCATATGAGCTTAAAGTAGCTGAAAAGCGTGAATATTGAGTAGAAATACGATTTGGTTAAGTCCTGGAACGAGTTGGAGAATTTAGGAGCTGAAATAAATGAAATTATGATGAAAATGCCTCCTGGTGGGCCGCGACTGGCCAGACCATTGCTTCTCGCGGCCAGCGAGAAGCCCATTATTGCTGACATAACAAAGACGGTCGCGGGCCGCGACCCGGTTGCTTAAACCCTCTCGCGGCCCACGAGAGGGTGTTATCTGCAGACAAGTTTGATTTTCGGGTGAGATTTGGGGGGTATTTAATGAATTTTATCATAATGACACCCTAGTTACGAATCTTGGGAGTCTTGGCAGCTGTTTTGGAGTCGTAATAGCCAAGTTTGAAGATTGCGAAGCTCTGGAATCATTGGATCAAGCGAAGATTGAAGATTAGAGACTTTCTCGGATTTACACGATCCTTGTTTGTCTTGTTTTCTCTTTTCTGAACTTGTAATAATGAATTCTAGTTTTATTACTTTTGTTTTGTTTTCGTTATTGACTATGCTAGGCTAAACGCATTTACTACCTAGACTTTGATGAATGGATTGATATAAAGTTTATACCTTTTTCGTTAATTACATGTTTGTTATGGATTAATTGTGCTCTGTAAGCATTTTGTTTATCTGGCTTGGTGTGTATGCATGCTTTGATTTTGTTTTCTGTTTTCCATTACTTCATATGATTCTTGGTGACTGTCTATATCACGGAATAGAGTCGTATTAGGTTGTGAATTTTGGTGAGTGTCTATATCACAGAATAAGTTCATAATCTTTAGGGTTAAGTGGCCATTCAACCTTAGAAGTGATCGTTAACAGGTTACTAGATTATAGTGTTCTACTAGTCCTAATACCTAGAAAGTGAGGGGCTATTGAAAGGTCTTACCCGGCGAATTGCTAGTGTCGGTCTTTGGAAAAAGTCCATGCCTTGTTGACCCATCGGTTTTATTAGTCTATCAAGTCAAGTTTAGATATTCAAACTACCCTAGATCTATAATTGGAAAAGAGTAGGTCAACATTAGGGTACTCACACAATATTAGACAACCGGAAAGACGTCTAATCAACCGGTAGGATTAACGGCCTAGGTAACGCCATAAGTTTCACCTCGAGAAAGGTTGAGGGGCTTAGCTGGTATTTAATAAGTTTAGTATCATAAGATCCCGGTTCCAGAAAACGAGTAATTAACTTAATCGGTAAACGCTTAAAATCAATCCAGGATTCTAGTCTAGGTAGTGTTCATCACCGCTTGAGAACAACTTCCATCCTTCATTCGTGTTAGTTAATTTAGTCTTTAATTAGTTTTAATATAGATTTCCATAGATTTTCCGTAACCCTCCCCAAAACAATTAAAACAGTTTGAGTCGTGTCTATCTTAGTCTTTCAGAGTCTAGTAGCGTAATTCATAGAGTCATGTGGGTTCGATATCCGGACTTACTTAGGTTATACTACATTGATCGGTACACTTGCCGATTGTGTGGTTTAGGTTTAAGTCGAGTATAGTTTTTAAAGCTTTTTAGTGTCTAGCTTAAAGAGTCATAGTTAGTTCATTTTTATAGTCTGTTTAGCACACATCAAGTTTTTGGCGCCGTTGCCGGGGACTCTTGGCAATTGCGTTTATTAGATTTGATTGACTGCATTGACATATACGTGCTCAGTATTTTATCTTGTTTTCGTCTTTTCTTTCTTTCTTGAGTCTTAGTAACTATTGTATGTTTCTCTTTGGTAGATGTTCTTTGCTTGCAGTGGATGCCACATCTGCGCTCACAGGGACCTCCACCGAAGCCACCGACAGACAAATCAACTTCATCTTCCCAGGTAAGTACACCACTTCCTTCATCTTCCACCCATTCTGACTCTACCCCCCTAGATCTAAACTACCAAACTTTAACTTCACTCCGAAGTCTTCACCCCATATTTCCCCACCACCTTCCCGTCCCCAAAGCCCACCCATCGTCCCAATGGCCGAACGTAGACAAACCCTTCACCAACAAGCCACCCAAAATTTCATTGGTCTCGCCTCACCCATCACTGTCCCACCCATAGTGAACCAAAACTCATGGCAAATTCCCTCATACGCCATGACAACCATCACCAATACCATTCAGTTCCATGGTCGCGATGACGAGGATGCACCCGCTCATAAAAATCGTTTCTCTCGCATGCTCGCCACCTTTAGTCTCCATGGAGCACCCGAAGATGCCACCTATCTTCATCTTTTCCCATTTTCACTCGCGGGCCGTGCAGCTACATGGTTGGACTCTCAGCCAACCGGTACCTTCAATACTTGGGCGGCCCTTCGTCAAGCCTTTCTGAATAAGTATTTCCCGTCCGCTAAAGCTTCACGTCTTCGCGATCAAATTCACTCATTCCACATGGAGCCTGACGAGCCGTATTACCTTGCTTGGGAGCGATTTCAAAACTTAGTTGCTCATTGCTCTCAACACGGTCTTTCTGATTGGGCTCTTTGTGAGAAATTCTACAACGGTCTCACCCAAGAGACTCGTGATCGTTTTGACACCAATGCGGGAGGTCACATGATGGGAATACTTACTGTCACCGAGTGTTTAGAGCGTTTCGAAAGCTTTGCCCAATCTCAAGCTCAGTCGCAATCTGACCGACGGTATTCAAGTGGTAATTCCAATACCACTACTAGTGCACCCACTCGAGGTGTGAACAAGGTCAACCTGGATCCTAGTGTAGCCGTTGTAACATCCGTCGAAAAACGGGTTTCCAAAACCCGCTTCGTTTATTAATCGAATATCCCGTTATAATTTTTCGTTGCATATTTATTGCTCAAACTAATTTTAAACGATACATAATTAATAACTATATTGGAATTTAAAAACTATAATTTATAAATAATCTTAAATTGGGAGAAAAAATAAAATGGGGACGCCGGGTTTCGAACCCGGGTCGCCCACAAACTCAAACACACAACACACCGCTCCGCCACATGACTCCTTTGTGAAATTACTGAAACAAATAATACTTAAATTAAAACTCGAATTCAAAACCGGACCTCAGTGCGGCAGAACTCGCAATCACCGGAAAATCCGGCAATCCGCGAGTTTAGCCATTTTCCTTTTGACTAAAACACTATAACCGACTTCGACATCGGTTATAACCGACGTCTAACAGTCAATTTCGGTCGTAACCGCCGGAAAAACTTTGACCGCGAATCAAGACCAAAATTCGGACTCAATACATCCTGTTCTTCCCTATAAATACCCACCCAAACCTCTGGTAACCTTTTCGCTCAAAATCGCACAATCTCTCGAAGCTTTAGCACGTCTCCGGAGATATTCTGCATTCGCCGGACTCTTACCGGAAAACCGAGACTTACTTCAAATCGGTAAAATTCTCGACTCTTTTGTTTGCAATCTATTATTAGGCAAGTATTAACATAAATCGTTCAACCAGAATCTGTCTCAGACAACGTTGCCGGGAATTCCTGCACTCGCCGGAAAATCACTGGAAATTCCGAAGTCTCACTGTCAATCGGTACAATCATCTAAACCCCCTGATATCCCTTGTTTAGTAACTTAATTGCACAACTTATTGATCAAAACTGTTAATTGATTTACTCAGACGGAAGTCACCAATCAGAGCCGACGACTCTTGCCGGAAATCTGAGAAAAACATTCTGTTCGGTACATTTTACTCCGTAACCCTCTTTATCCATTTCATTCCAATCAATTATATGTTCGATGACTGATTTAAACAAGAACAGTCGGACATCGTTGTTCTGTGTCTTTGTAAACGAAGAAGACAAAGTTGAATATGTGTATAAGTATAATTAAAAACGGATATTTGAACGGGTTAGACACACAGTCCAGCGGTGGACTGTGTGCACAGACAATGCACACGTCCCGGGTTCGAATCACACACGTTACCGAATTTCAGAAATAAAACCAACATTTTTACAACTGAATCGGATCAGGTCACCGAATGTTAATAAGTATAATTTAATCCATAAGTTAAACAGATACGACACACAGCCCAACTGGTTGGGCTGTGCGCACTCGAACCGAAGGACCCGAGTTCGACTCCGGGTCCCTGCAACCGGTTCGGCCATATAAATCGTTTTAATAAAAACCCAAATAAGTTAAAAGTTAATTAGTGTATAAATATAATTAAAACAGATAATATTTCAGGTTAGACACGTAGCTCAGTTGGTAGAGCTGCGTGCACGTATACGAGAGGTCCCGAGTTCAAACCTCACTCAGCGCATATAATTAACACAATCCGACCGGTCAACGGTCAACAGTCAAAAAGTCAACATTTTTTTATTTATTTATTTTTATTTATTTAATCAGAAAATTATTAAAAATACTTAAAAATAATATTTTTAAAGTTAGAAAATGTCCTTAAATTCACAAAAATAAATCTAAAAATCCTATTAAGATTATGAATTAAAAGTATTAATTTACCGAATCATTTCGTTATTATTTTAGGTTAGTTTTCCTCGTCGATCAAACCCTAAAATTCGTGCGCATCCAACGTCATCAAAGAACGCACCCAATGTGAGTGAATCTCTACCAATTCCCTGTTTTAATCACATTTTGGGGTGTATCATGTGTCGTTTAATTCCTTATTATATTTAAACACTTGTGCATCCATCATATCCGTGATCAAATGTGTATCAAATGTGTATCAATTGTTGTGTGAATTATGTTTAGATTGAAGTTATCATTTTCAGTGCATGCATTTCATTAGGCCCATCAGCTCCCCGTGGGATACGGGTTGAGTATCAGGTGCCTCATTCGATCGGCTCCGTTTGATTGAGCCTTGATCTCACATACATCATCATTCATGTCACTCGATCGGCTCCGTTTGATTGAGCCTTGATCTCATATACATCATCATTCATGTCATTTACTCATCCAATGTGGTTTGTGTTTTGTTATATATATGTTTGCTCACATGTGATTATTGCACAACTTTTCAATATTAAACACAACAAGAAATTAATAACAATGTTTTATCAAGGTTCACTCGCCAACTTTTGTTGACCCAAAATATCCCCCGTTTTACACATGATACAGGTGATCCAGTTGAGGCAAGAAACACATAGGAAGGCCTAGAAGAATAAATCAGTTTAAGCTTTGGATTGTTTTACTTAGTTTCATTTCCTTGTAATTGTATGGATTTGATTTGAATATTTAAGTTGTAATTTGAATTTAATAAATATGAAACATTTTAGTAAACATCATGAGCTTTGGTGATAACCCAATTATGCCCCGACTCTTATTCCGCTGCGGGGGTGTGACAGCCGTTGTGTTAGAAAACCTCACTCGATAGCTTAAAGAGATCAAGGAAAAAGTTGATAAGTGTGAGTATTGTCGAGGGGGTCATGATACTAGTGCGTGCCCAATGTTGATTGGTGAGGAACCGGTCGATTTCGTAGGAGGAGGTCTAGGTAGAGGTCAGGGTAGTGGTTTTGGTAGCAATTTTAAATCGGGGTGACGTAATAATAATAATAATTTCTATAATAATAATAACTTTCGTTCCACCGGTAACCCCCTGGTTTCCATGTAGCTCAAAATCCAAACAGGGGGCAGGGTTCATTCTATGGTGGGGTCAAATAGTGATGTAGGGGGTCATCTTCAGCGTCTAGAAGCCATGATGAGTCAAATATTCGTCAAAGACCAAGCCACTCAAAAGGTCCTCTCCGAACATGACCTTTTACTTAAGAATCACCAATCTTCACTCCACAACATTGAAAGGGTCATGGGTGATATGTCTAGGAAACTCGAGGAGAGATCACCCGGTCAGTTCTCAGGTACGACCCAACAGAATCCTAATGCTCAAGCCAAAGCCATTACCACCTATAGCGGCAAGACCATAGAGAACCCGAGAGTGGAGGAGAGAGTTGAGAGTGAGGATGAGGAGTTAGTTGATGAGGAGATTGAGATGGAGGCGCCGGGCAAAGTGCAATCTAGGCTAGTCCCAGCAAGTACCGCACCGCCTGATGAGCCTGTAGGAGAGAAGAGAGTAGAGAGACCACCCGTTGACGTTAGACTGTCTCCGCTCGTAGATCACTCACGTGTCCCGTTTCCTTCACTTCTTAGGAATCAAAAGTACTCTAAGAAATACGGGCACTTCTTAGATATCTTCAAGTAGTTGAAGATCAATCTACCCTTCATAGAGGCACTCCAGTCCATGCCTAAGTACGCCAAGTTCTTAAAGAACCTTCTTAGAAATAAGGAGAAATTAGGGGAGTTGTCGAATGTCCCGTTGAATAGAGGGTGTTCCACCGTCGTTTTGAACAAGCTTCCCGAGAAGCTCACCGATCCCGGTATCTTCACCATCCCATGTCTATTCGGTAGTAACAACAAGACACGAGCCTTAGCCGACCTAGGTGCTAGCATCAACTTGATGCCCTTTTCTCTTTACGAGAAGCTAGACTTAGGCGAGCTTTCACCTACCCGTATGACATTATCCTTAGGCGATTGGTCCGTGAAGTACCCAAGAGGTGTTATCGAGAATTTTCTAGTCAAGGTCGACCAATCGTTTTTCCCGCCGATTTCGTTATTCTTGATATGGAAGCTGATGAGCGAGTTCTTATCATTCTAGGTCGTCCTTTCTTGCGTACCGCTAAAGCTCTCATAGATGTCTATGATGGGCAAATTAATCTTAGAGTTGGAGAGGAGAGAGTTACCTACGAGATTGATCGTTCCATGAGCCACCCGAGTGGTTCCGATGATTATAGCGGCCCATGTCATTCCGTCTATTTCTTGAATTCGTTCATCTCGTGTGTAGACCATTGTATAGAGTTCATTAGTGGTGCGGACTTGGTAGGAGGAGAGGTAGTCGAGGAGAAAGTGTTACAGGTAGTCGAGGAGATAGGATATGAGGGGATTTCTATAATTCTCGAAGTGTTAGAGGTTAGTGATAACACCACCCAACCACCACCCTTAGAGCTTAAGGTCCTTCCGTCTCACCTAGAGTATGGCTATTTAGGAGAGGGATCCGAGCTTCCCGTTATCATATCATCGAAATTAGAGGAGGGTGAGAAGTTGAGGTTGTTAGATGTGTTGAGGGCCAACAAAGAGGCCATTGCATGGAGGTTGTCCGACATTAAGGGTATAAGCCCTTCTTAGTGCACCCACCGGATTCTCATGGAGGACAATTTTAAACCGGTGGTACAACCTCAGCGACGCCTCAATCCTAACATGCAAGATGTGGTCAAGAAGGAGATGATGAAACTCTTAGATGTCGGGATGATTTATCCCATTTCCGATTCACCATGGGTGAGTCCCAATCAGGTTGTCCCTAAGAAGGGAGGGATGACCATTGTCATGAATTCGAAGAATGAGCTTATCCCTTCTCGCACGGTCACGGGTTGGCGCGTATGTATCGATTATCGCAAATTGAACGATGCCACCCGAAAAGACCACTTCCCGTTGCCCTTTATCGATCAGATGTTGGAGCGTCTTGCGGGTCAGCAGTTTTACTGTTTTCTCGATGGCTTTTCCGGTTATTTCCAGATCCCTATCGCACCAGAGGATCAGGATTAAACCACATTCACATGCCCCTATGGCACCTTCGCGTACCGATGCATGCCATTTGGGTTGTGTAACGCTCCAGCTACCTTTCAGCGGTGCATGGTCGCCATTTTTCAGGATATGATAAAGAGTTCCATGGAAGTTTTCATGGACAATTTTTCAGTGTACGGCGATTCGTTCGAGCAATGTTTAGTGAACCTCGAGAGGATGTTGAAGAGGTGTGTTGAAACAAAGTTGATGCTTAATTGGGAAAAGTGTCACTTCATGGTGACCGAGGGGATTGTTTTAGGTCACAAAATTTCGAGAGATGGTATAGAGGTAGATAGGGCGAAGATTGATACTATTAGTAGGTTGACCCCACCCACGAGCGTGAAGTCGATCCGTAGTTTCTTAGGTCATGCAGGTTCTATAGACGTTTTATTAGGGATTAAACCACATTCACATGCCCCTATGGCACCTTCGCGTACCGACGCATGCCATTTGGGCTGTGTAACGCTCCAGCTACCTTTCAGCGGTGCATGGTCGCCATTTTTCAGGATATGACAGAGAGTTCCATGGAAGTTTTCATGGACGATTTTTCAGTGTACGGCGATTCGTTCGAGCAGTGTTTAGTGAACCTCGAGAGGATGTTGAAGAGGTGTGTTGAAACAAAGTTGATGCTTAATTGGGAAAAGTGTCACTTCATGGTGACCGAGGGGATTGTTTTAGGTCACAAAATTTCGAGAGATGGTATAGAGGTAGATAGGGCGAAGATTGATACTATTAGTAGGTTGCCCCCACCCACGAGCATGAAGTCGATCCGTAGTTTCTTAGGTCATGCAGGTTCTATAGACGTTTTATTAGGGATTTCTCTAAGATCACACGACCCATGACCCGTTTGCTAGAGAAGGATGTTCCTTTCATCTTTGACGAGGAGTGTCTCAAAGCCTTCAACTTTTTGACGGAGCAGCTTGTTAGTGCACCCATTCTTATCCCGCCCGACTACAGCTTGCCGTTTGAGCTCATGTGCGATGCGAGTGACTATGTCGTAGGAGCGGTTTTAGGACAAAGAAGGGATAAGCACTTCCACTCGATCTACTACGCGAGTAAGACATTGAATGACGCTCAAGAGAATTACACCACGACATAAAAGGAGCTCTTAGCCGTGGTTTTCGCTTTCGACAAATTCCGCTCATACCTCGTTCTCTCTAAAACAATAGTCTTCCCGATCACTCAGCGTTGTGTTTTCTATTCAAAAAGAAAGACGCGAAACCTAGACTTATCCGTTGGATCCTCTTACTTTCCGAATTCGATATCGAAATTAGAGATAAGAGCGGGGCCGAGAATGTGGCCGCCGACCACCTTTCACGTCTAGAGGATCCCAAGAGAGAGGAGATTCATGAGGAGGAGATAGGGGACACATTCCCTCACGAGTCGATAGAGTTTGTTGATGCCAAGGAAGAAGGGTTGCCGTGGTTTTGTGACTTAGCGAATTATTTATCTAGTGGCAATATTGTTAAGGGAATGAATACGCAACAACGTAGGAAGTTCCTTAGTGAGGCTAGGAAGTATTTGTGGGATGACCCTTTCCTTTATAGGATAGGAGGAGATAGGATCCTTAGGCGCTGTGTGTCTAGAGAAGAGGGTATGAACATCCTTAAACATGTGCATGAGGGTCTAACGGGAGGCCACCATGGAGCTCATACGACCGCACAAAAGGTGTTCGTTTGTGGTTTTTATTGGCCCACCGTACTTCGTGATGCTGAGGGGTTTGTGAAAGCATGTGATGCTTGTCAACGAACCGGCAACATTTCGGCCAAGGATGAGATGCCCAAAACCCATTCCAAGTGGTAGAAGTATTTGATGTTTGGGGAATAGACTTCATGGGACCGTTCCCTACCTCGAAAGAGAATCGGTATATTCTCATGGCGATTGACTATGTGTCAAAGTGGGTTGAGGCTCAAGCTCTTCCCACAAATGAAGCCCGAGTAGTGTTGAATTTCCTCAAGAAACTCTTTTGTCGATTTGGTACACCTAAGGCCCTAATTAGTGACCGTGGCACTCACTTTTGCAATGCTTTGATGGAGAAGTTGCTTGCACGCTACGGGGTCACTCATCGTTTGTCCACCACGTACCATCCACAAACGAGTCGACAAGTGGAGAATGCAATCGGGGTGTCAAACGCATTTTAGAGAAAACCGTGGGGAAGAATAGGAAGGATTGGTCCGACAAGCTCGACGATGCATTGTGGGCATTTAGAACCGCCTACAAAACACCTTTAGGTACCACTCCATTCATGATCGTCTATGGAAAAGCTTGTCATCTCCCCGTCGAGTTAGAACATCGTGCCCTTTGGGCGTTGAAAACCGTGAACCTTGACATGACCGAGGCCGCTAGGAAACGTTTCTTTCAAATCCATGAGCTAGAGGAGCTTAGGGATGCGGATTATGCTTGATCGTGGAGTATTAAGGAGAAAACCAAAGCCCTTCATGATCGCAAGTTGAGGAAGATCAAAGAGTTTAGTAAGGGCGATAGAGTGCTACTTTACAATTCTAGGTTGAAGTTGTTTGCAGGGAAGTTAAAGTCGAAGTGGTCGGGTCCCTACATGGTGAATGATGTGTCTCCATATGGAGCGGTTGAGATTGTGGACGAGTCCGATGGCAGAAGTTGGAAGGTGAATGGCCATCGTTTGAAGCACTACATTGGCAGACCACTTGATAGGAATGAGAGGGAGGACACTCCTCTCAAAATTTCCACCGAACACCACCACTTAGTGTTTTGGGTGCGAACCCAAGTGTACCGATTGTACCTTTTGTATACGAGTCGTATTTATTTAATTTTCATAGCTAACGGTTTTCTTGGATAGTTTGTGGGTCTTTGTTAGCGTTTTGAGTCATTTTGCAGGAATTCTATACCAATGATGTGTAGGGAATGAGGAGAAAAACGAATCCAGGTAAGTTCCAGAGTTAGAAAATTTTGGGTTGTGTTTTGGGGGTTTGGTTAAGTGCTGAAAATTTTTCTAAGGCATGAACTCTTGAAAATTTTGAAACTTTCTGTGAAAAATGCCTCCTGGCAGCCCGCGAGCGTTTTCCATTATTCTTTTCGCGGCCCGCGAGCGGCCAATTAATCCTGACGTCACTTTTGCGGTGGCGGGGCGCGAGCAATTGTCTTATGGGGCTCGCAGCCCGCGAGAAGCCTTACCTGCAGCCCCACTACGTGAAAACCCTAAATTTCACCCATTTTTGCTCTATCCTTCTTCCCCACAACCGCATACAACCACACTTCATCACCATAAATCACCGAAATTCACCATCTAATCACCAAATCTGTTACCCCACTTTGTTTACACACATTATCCCACCAATTTTAACCATCATCCTTCATCCTTTCACCACAAACACGGGGTTTTCATGAGGGTTTCAAGTTACAACCGGATTTTTCTTAGTTTCTCTTGTCTAACTCAACTCCAAGGTATGTTTCTTGTAATCTTTGTACTATGAGTTGATTATTTTAGTTTTTATTTCATTTAGGTTTCGATTTAATGTTCGGTCTTGTTCTAGTCTTGTGTTTGGGTTTGTTTAGTGCTTGTTTAAGGTTGCGAGTGGTTCGGTATGGGTAGTTTAGCATTATGAAGGTTGCGGAACGGTTGGTTTGGGTTGATTGCTTTGCGTTTTGTGACTGTCATAGTTTTGGGATGAAGTAACATTGAGTGTGGGGATTCGGGTTGGTCATTTCTTTAAGCTAAATTTGTGTTTATAACTTCACTTTTGACCCGTTTCGTTGTTTATGACGTTCAAGCTTTCAACTTTCACTCTCAATGTTTGTTTGTTTTGGCACTTGAGTTTTAATTGCGGACAATTAAAGTGCCGGAAGGGGGTAATGTACATTGAATCATGTATTTTGAGTTTAGTAGCTTTAGTGTTAGTCGGTCACGGGTTTACTTATATGCACGAACAGGTACAAAACACCTCGCCCGTACTCAATCTCCATTCGGGCAAGGTTGTTTATGACTTATGCTTTTGTAAATGGTAACCCAATTTTTTTATCTGTTTAGTGTCAATATCAATCGCGAAAGAAATGTTATACGGTTGATATATATATAAAATAAATAATAGAAAAAAATTACCAAAAATAGTTCGTGATTTCTGATGATTTGCTTTGCTTTGTTTTGTCAATTATAATTGTGTTGCAGATGTCAGGTGAAGGCTCGTCAAGCAAGAGGAAGGAAAAGAGGCCCACCGGCTCGTCCTCAAGGTGTTCCGGAGGCACCGGTGGTGTCGGTATCAATCGCGAAAGAAATGTTATACGGTTGATATATATAAAAAATAAATAATAGAAAAAAATTACCAAAAATAGTTCGTGATTTCTGATGATTTGCTTTGCTTTGTTTTGTCAATTATAATTGTGTTGCAGATGTCAGGTGAAGGCTCATCAAGCAAGAGGGGAAGGAAAAGAGGCCCACCGGCTCGTCCTCAAGGTGTTCCGGAGGCACCGGTGCAACAAGACGAGTATGTCCACTATAGGGAAGTGGATTATAAGGGCCCGGGAGTCCCTCATGGTCAAAGCACAAGGATTGTGGACAGCCCGTTGTTGCAATTCGAGTTGGGTTCAGGAATGTATGATAGATTGGGCTCTTTGATTCAAGTTGATCTGTTGAAATTTAGGAGGATAGATTGGGGCATGTTGGATCGTTTAGGGGCAAGGGCCCGGGTTGAGAGATTGTTGGGACCGAGATTCCAGAGAGTTTGGAATTGTGATGCTCGTTAATATAAGGAGATCACCCTTGAGTTTCATTCGACATTCGACTATAAACAAGGGAATTTCTTTGAGAAAGACGCGGTGCTTTTTGCTTTGGGTCGCCAATCTAACGAGATGACCATTCCCTAGTTTGCTGTAGCATTGCAGTTTTACAAGAGGAAGAAGTGCAGTCACTTGACTTTATCACAAGCCTTCAGGGGGTTTTTAAGAAGGATCATGACTATAGTGTTCGTACAAGTGAGTTGGTGAGATTTTGGGGTACGATTTCAAGGGTGCCCTATTCAAATAACATGGTAGCTAGTGATATCACCGACCCGGTGTTGAGGTTTGTACACAAAATTCTAGCAGCTACTTTGGTAGGAAGAGGTCAAGGTGATAACTCAATCAGGTGAGTTTGTTTTGTTTGATGTGCATGGTTGAGAAGCGGCCCGCTAATCTTGCTACATTTTTGCTTGGTCGATGAGGAGAACATGGAGAGGTGGTTCTGGGGCTAGAATTTATTTGGGCCCGTACAATACATGGTTAGCGGAGAGTGTGGATGTGTTTGCTAGGTACCCGGCTGATAAGATGAGAGAGGGGCCGACGTCGGGGTTTATGAGATTACAGGATCTTCAGGCTGCTGGTATTCTGACTTATTCTGACCCACCCGAGTGGGATTATTCGACCCAGCAGTCATAGAGTAGACCGGTTTCAGGGTCTGGTACATCTACACGTTATCAGCAGAGGACCAGACAGCGGATGCCTCAGCCTCAGCCTCAGTCTCCACCCAGGGAGCCAGTTATTGATCCACCTACTTTTCAGCCTCCACCTATACCGCCACGTCCTAACCCGCTTACTTTGGACTTTTTCTATGACCGGATGGAGATTGGTTTTGGCGATTTGCGGGGTTATGTGGATACTCAGTTTGTAGGTGTTAGGCAGGTGATGATGGAGAGTCGTCGGATGCACGAGCAGGGTCAGCAGAGGTTAGAGGATGGTATGAGATACATGATGGAGGGTATGCATCTCACGGTTCCCCCTTTCTTTAGGCAGCCACATGCAGGACCGAGTGATTTGGCAGGGGTTGAGTCGTATCATGTTTCCCAGCAGGGATCGGAGGAGTCAGATGATGAGTGATTGGAGGCAACAACAGTGGTGGTTTATCTAGTATCTTTTATTTTTCTTTTATGCTGTTTTTAATCTAACTCGTTCTGTATCCCTAATTTTGAATACTTTGGTATTTTGATGGGTTGGTTTGGGGGTAGGATGTTTGGATGTTTGTTGGATGTGTTAAACACTTTTATTTTTGTGATGCTATGTTAGTAGTTGGTTTGATTATAGGTATGGTATTTATTTTTGCCGCTTCCGCTCGCGTGTCCGAGAGTTAGGAATTGTTTGATGAGCGTGTTCGGATTGGAGGGCGTATGTGGAATTGACTGGCACATTGACAGTCTCGCATATTTACAGCTAAGTTGTTTCACTTGTATGTTGTGTATATATTTATTTCGTTATTTAGTATTTTATTTTCTAGGTAATTTGAGTCGTGTCTCGTCTTTGCATTAGAGACAATGCAATCTTTAAGTGTGGGGATGGGATACATGATGTAAATAGGAGTCGTAGTCGTAGAGTTATACCTTTTTCGTTAAAAAAATTGAAAAATTTAGAAAATGTCTTTTGAAATAAGAAGTTTGAAAAAATATAGCGGAAAATGATAGAAAAGATGGGTTTCTACTCGGGTTCAAATAATAATAATATGAGTTAAAGATAGTCGAGCTTGTGTCTAGTTTGGGATATGTGAATAGGCCCGGGATCTTAATGTACCTAATTGCCGGTTTGCTAGTGGGTGCTCATCTACGAAAAATGGGAAATTGAAACCGCCAAAAATAGTATAAAGAATGCCGTTATAAGTTAAAATCGTCAGAATTTTTAATCATGAGAAAAAAAGAAAAAAATAAATTGAGCTAGAAACTAAGAAAAGTAGCGCAAGCCTACGTAATCTTCATTGGGGATGGTGACTCTGACGTAGAATGCCTCTGGGATGTGTGAAATTAAGTAGCATAGGAAAGAAAAATTACAGAAGCCTATTGTAATCCGTGTTGGGGATAGCGACTCTATAGCTGGAATGCCTCTGGGTTAGGTAAAGCATTGTCTAAGGTCAATGAGAAAAGTGAAAAAAAAAGAGTAATAAAGAGAAGAAAAAAAATTGGTTTTAAATTCTTTTGATTTTGATATAAAACAGTTAGGAATTGGTCCAGTGGTCGTTCCTTTTGTTCAATAAGCTTGAGGCGGGATTAGATGGACTGTGGCTTTTAGTGTGAGACCCTAGGTAAACTGGTTGCACTTGAACTAAATTTGTATGATAAGGGCTTGGAACCGGGTTTTGGGTTTAAGAGGACAAACATATTTGCAATCGCGGCTAACACAAGTTTTGATTTTAATAAGTATGGATAACTTTTGTCTTGAGTAGTTGCTTGTCTCTGATTCCGTTTGCATATATTCTTTTTCGAGGACGGAAAAAGAGTAAGTGTGGGGATATTTGATGTATTGTAAAATACATCGTTTATTCGTGTCTAGTTTGTACAATCTTTATTAGTTTTAGTTTCGTTTTCCGTTGAATAGTTAGTATTTTGATCCAATTGCGTTTTGCAGGTCGTGTGAGCTTAAAGAAGCTGAAAAACGTGAATATTGAGTAGAAATACGATTTGGTTAAGTCCTGGAATGAGTTGGAGAATTAAGGAGCTGAAATAAATGAAATTCTAATGAAAATGCCTCCTGGCGGGCCGCGACTGGCCATACCATTGATTCTCGCGGCCAGCTAGAAGCCCATTTATTGCTAACGTCACAAAGACGGTCGCGGGCCGCGACCCGGTAGCCTAAACCCTCTCGCGCCCCGCGAGAGGGTGTTATCTGCAGACGAGTTTGATTTTCAGGTGAGATTTGGGGGTATTTAATGAATTTTATCATAATGAAACCCTAGTTACGAATCTTGGGAGTCTTGGCAGCTGTTTTGGAGTCGTAATAGCCAAGTTTGAAGATTGCAAAGCTCTGGAATCATTGGATCAAGCGAAGATTGAAGATTAGAGACTTTCTCGGGTTTACACGGTCCTTGTTTGTCTTGTTTTCTCTTTTCTGAACTTGTAATAATGAATTCTAGTTTTATTACTTTTGTTTTGTTTTCGTTATTGACTATGCTAGGCTAAACGCATTTACTACCTAGACTTTGATGAATGGATTGATATAAAGTTTATACCTTTTTTGTTCATTACATTTTTTTATGGATTAGTTATGCTCTGTAAGCAGTTTGTTTATCTGGTTTGGTGTGTATGCATGCTTTGATTTGGTTTTCTGTTTTCCATTTCTTCATATGATTCTTGGTGACCGTCTATATCACGGAATAGAGTCGTATTAGGTTGTGAATTTTGGTGAGTGTCTATATCACAGAATAAGTTCATAATCTTTAGGGTTAAGTGGCCATTCAACCTTAGAAGTGATCGTTAACAGGTTACTAGATTCTAGTGTTCTACTAGTCCTAATACCTGGAAAGTGAGGGGCTATTGATAGGTCTTACTCGGCGAATTGCTATTGTCGGTCTTTGGAAAAAGTCCATGCCTTTGTTGACCCGTCGGTTTTATTAGTCTATCAAGTCAAATTTAGATATTCAAACTACCCTAGATCTATAATTGGAAAAGAGTAGGTCAACATTAGGGTACTCACACAATATTAGACAACCGGAAAGACGTCTAATCAACCGGTAGGATTGACGGCCTAGGTAACGCCATAAGTTTCACCTCGAGAAGGGTTGAGGGGCTTAGCTGGTATTTAATAGGTTTAGAATCATAAGATCCCGGTTCCAGAAAACGAGTAATTAACTTAATCGGTAAACGCTTAAAATCAATCCAGGATTCTAGTCTAGGTAGTCTTCATCACCGCTTGAGAACAACTTCCATCCTTCATTCGTGTTAGTTAATTTAGTCTTTAATTAGTTTTAATATAGATTTCTGTAGATTTACGTAACCCCCCCCCCCCAAAACAATTAAAACAGTTTGAGTCGTGTCTATCTTATTCTTTCAGAGTCTAGTAGCGTAATTCATAGAGTCCTGTGGGTTCGATATCCGGACTTACTTAGGTTATACTACATTGATCGGTACACTTGCCGATTGTGTGGTTTAGGTTTAAGTCGAGTCTAGCTTTTAAAGCTTTTTAGTGTCTAGCTTAAAGAGTCCTAGTTAGTTCATTTTTATAGTCTGTTTAGCACACATCAATCGTCAACCACTAAACAACACCGTTAGCACCACATCCGACCACCACCATCATCTTCAACTAACCACAATACCACCAGCCACTTCTACTAAATCCACGACCACCACTTCCCTATTGCCTCGTACTTTGAACATCACCGTTCCATACCACACACTGCCGCAACTCAACACCACTTGAACCACCTTCGTTCTCCACCACCCACTGTTCACCATCATCCTTACCTAACCCCACCGCAGACCGTCACAAACGGACCACCAGCCACCACAACTTTCAACCGCCATCAATCCCTCAACACCACCATGAAACCATTTTGTCACACTAAATTTCAGTTTCATCGTCACTCGACCAAAACTAGTTTTAAGTTTATTTCTAGTGTTGGTATTAGTAAGAAAAAAGGAGTAGAAAGAGATCGATAATCCTGGTGGAAATGGTGTTTGATACATAGAAAGAGTGTTATGTGGGTGGCTACTATTGAAAAAGTTTGAAATTTAGGGTTTGGAATTAACAGATTTGGGCCGTGAGTTGTTGATATTTTTTATGGGACGGGATTTAGTATCCATTAATTTTGGGCCGCGAACAAGACTGGGCTGGTGACTTTATGATATATCTTTTTGAGCCTTCGATTTTATGGTATGTAGCGACTTTAGCGGTGGATAAGGAGCTAAATGCAATTTGACATAATTGATGATCCTCACAATGAGGCTAACTATTTAATTTTTATCAATGGAGTTTCGAATCCTATCATATGCATATTATAATTGTATCTTCAAAAAGAAGATAAGGAGCTTTGATCGACAAGATATAGGAGGGTCTACATTTGCGGAGGGGGGGGGGGCGACAATGAAGATTTTGGGTATTTAGCCGATTTGTGAAGATTCTTAGATGATGTCAGATTTATTTTGAAGATCATTTGAAGAATTGATAGCATCATTCTCGGGGGAATATTGTTGGGTCAAATTGGAGAATGATGTTATCAATTAAGGCGGCTTTAATTGGGGATTATTGTTCGTTTGATGTAGCGAGTATAATTGTTATTATTGTATGTTTTAGTGTGATTTAATGAGTTCAGTAGGTTTTCCAAGCAAGAGACTGCTTGCTTGGAGGACAAGGCTCAAGGATCTATAAATAGTGTGTAACATCCGTCAAAAACGGATTTACCAAACCCGCTCCGTTTATCAACCGAACAGTCAGTCAAAATTTTCATTGCAAATTAAATGCCCGAAATAATTTTAAACGTTATGTAATCAATTATTATACAGGACTATATATTTAGTTTTTGAAAAACTGTTGAAAATCGGAAAACAAAAATGAAATGATCCAGCCGGGTTTCGAACCCGGGTCACTCGCCGAGTCACTCAGCGACTTATCACCTCACACACAAACCACTGCGCCACGGATGCTTTTTGTGAAATAATAGAATCATTTAATTGATATAAATAACGTTACGAATTCAAAACCGGCGCCCAAACAGTTCAGTCGTCGGAATCCCGGAAATCTCGCGAGTCTTAACTACAAATTACGTTATAACGTAAACCATTAACCAGACATCGGTTATAACCGATGTTTGAAGTCCGCGACCAAAATTATAACCGCCAAAAAATTTAAATCAATGAACCCAGTCGGGAATCACAAGACCAAGTGCTTCGACGTTTTCCCCTATAAATTCACCCTCAACCGACTGCAAACCTTTTCGCTCAAAACCACACCCTTTCTCGGCGAAAACTCTCTCGCCGGAATTTCTCTGCTCATCGCCGGAAAACCGTTTTTCCCGTTTCTGAACCTCACTGAGCCTCTGAGCTTATACCGGAGATACTCACACCCTTTGTAAGCTTCCTGGAGACTCGCTGCTACAAGGAACACGTCGCCGGAGGTGAATTCTGTCGCCGGAGCTTCTGCCGGAAAACAGAGAGTCCAGTCGGTATACTTCTCCGCCCAATTTCTTTTCTTTTCTCATTTATTTCACCGTAACGATCTGTAAGACACTAATAAACCGATAAAAACTTTGAACCAGTCGATTTCCGAACTCTGGTTATATTTCAGTGAAGAAGACGATGTATTTCCGTAACATATAAGTATAAAATAAATCTGGATATTAATCGGGTTAGACACACAGTCCAGCGGTGGACTGTGTGCACATATAAAGCAAAGGTCTCGAGTTCGAATCCCGTCCCACACACGCTGCCTTAATAAAAATCATTTTTTTTGTTAAACCGAACCGGGTCACCACAGTAATATGTTAAGTATATTAATAATCGGAATAATAACCAAGTTAAACACACAGTCCAGCGGTGGACTGTGTGTATGTTTAATCGCACGTCACAAGTTCGAGTCCAGTCTCCTACATCGACCCGGACAATTATTAACTTTTTAAATAGAGTCAGAAATAAAAGCAGATAATTTGTATTTAAGTATAATAAAAGTGGAAATATATAACATGTTAAACACACAGTCCAGCGGTGGACTGTGTGTTAGATTAAACCACAGGTCCCGGGTTCGAGACCTGTGGAGTGCATGTCCGAGTCGCTTAAACTGTTTCTAAAATAAAAATGATTTTCGGTTTAAACTAATTAATATATATATATAATTAAAATCAGATTTATAACGGGTTAGACACGTAGCTCAGTTGGTAGAGCTGCGTGCACGCGTACGGGAGGTCTCGGGTTCGAGCCTCACTCAGCGCACTTGTATTCTGAATTGAACCGGTCAACAGTCAGTCAAACGGTCAACGGTCAGAAAAAAATCAATTTTTTTATTATTTTTTATTTAATTATTTTAATTAAAAATCAATTAAAAATACTTAAAAATAACATTTTTAAGGTTAGAAAATAGCCTCAAACTCACAAAAATACACCCAACAATCCTACTAAAGTAGATTAATAAAATCCGTTTACTTACCAAACCATAATGCGATTATTCTAGGTTAAACTCACTCGTGGTTAAAACCACTTCGCGTACATTCAACATCATCAACCGAACGCACCCACGGTGAGTGAATCTTACAACTCCCCTTTTAAATTACACGTTTTGGGGTGTGTCATGTGTTATGAAAATAATCAATTTATTTATTTAAACTCGTGCCATACCACATCATGACTTAAACTTAGATTGTTTTATTGTTGTGATTTACTTATTTCCATTTGTCATATTATATGAAACTCATACATTAAGCCCATCAGTTCCTCGTGGAAGACGAGTTGAACAACGCGTGCTACAAATCAAATTCATTATTGTTTATGTGTATATCATTGAGTTTGTATTGTTTGTAGTTGTGTCATTCATATTATCATGGTTATGCAATTCATTCATTAGGCCCCTCAGTTCCTCGTGAGAGACGAGTTGAGCATCGCGTGCCTTTAATTGTTCCATTATTATTCACGAGTGTTTCATTCAATATCTTATGATTGTTGATTAAGTTACATCTATTTTTACTCATGTTTGGTTGTGCACATATTTCATAATCAATTTAAATAAATTTGTTCAAATGTTTTCCATAGGATTCACTCGCCAACATTATGTTGATCCAAAAACCCTTTTACACATGATACAGGTGAACAGGTTGAAGCAAGGAAAACATAGGATATGCCTTAGAAGAGAACAAAGAAGTTTAGATTGTTAGTTAGATCATGTTGTAACATTTATTGTAAAATTTCATTTAATTTGTATTAATGAATATGAAACGCTTAATAAATGTCATGAGCTTTGATGATAACCCAATCATGCCCCGATCACCTTTTCCGCTGCGGGTCGGGGTGTGACAGATTGGTATCAGAGCCATGACTATAGGGATATAGGATAGGTTATTAGACCCTTAGAGCCTATACTATAGTCTGCCTAAATTTTAATTGATTAGGTGGTTACATACAAACTTGTGATATTTATTTGTTTCATATTTGTTTACATTTCAGTCAAACATACATGCTCATATACATATTCATTATACATATATACATATTCATTATACATATATCGATGTTCATGTATTCAATTTATTTTCATATTCTCATTATCCAAAGATTTTGTGCAATTTTCAAATCTCATCAAAGTAAATTCTGCGACGGGCATGTAGTAACTGGAAGGGTACAAGTACCGGTAGTCGGAACGTCCTGTCTAGGCTGGCATTCGTATAAATCCAATATAACGGACCAGTTTGCCTACCTGGGGACCAACGATGAGAGTACGAAGGACCTATTAGGCCAAAGCATGCCACACCAAACGTCGTTCGAACTAACCTACTTTGAGGTGTCACTGTGTCTACACCTGGACACATTCCGAATATCACACGTTGTATACATATTTCTCGATTTTCTCCGGGTTTTTGTGTACGCAACCTGGCAGAAACCGTGCGAACCATATGAAAAACCGGTATTCATGGGGGCCCACATGATTACACAGGTAAAGTATGGCCGCATGAAGGGCCTAACAGCGAGCAAAACCCAAGACATCCAATGGATGTAGTAATTTATTTATCTATAATTATTTTATGAATGTTCATTCCTAATGCGACCCATGAACCCAAAAGCATCCAACTCATACTCTTGTTATGTATTCCTTGTAGATGTCTTCTAACCTCGCCCGTAGGAAGACGAGAGCAAGAAAAGCCCGCGAAGGCATGGCTGCCTTAATCGCTCAACAAATGGCAGCCGTAATACCCAATATTGTAATCCAAGTTCAGCAAGCACTTACTGTTAATCCTGTCAATCAAGCAAACCAAAACATTTTCAACTCTTCCCCAAATACCACTAAATGCACCTACAAGCACTTCAAATCATGCGACCCTCCGAAATACAAAGGGACTGAAGGTGTCACCGCTCTCCTCCATTGGTTTGAAGAAATGGAGAACACATTTCTAAATTGCGACTGCCCTGACGATCGCAAAGTGCGATATGCTACCGGTCGATTATATGGGGTAGCACTTACTTGGTGGAACACAGAGAAGGCCAAACGAGGTGTTGAAGATGCTATGTCCTTAACTTGGAACGAATTGAAGGAAATCATGACCAGACGATTTTGCCCAAGGAGCGAAATCAAGAAGTTAGAAGATGAATTCTACTCATTGAAGCAAGTGGAAGGAGACCACATCACCTACAACAAAAGATTCCTCGAGTTACATCAAATGGTTCCCAACATGTGCACTCCCCTTTACCGTTTGATCGAGCACTACATTCTTGGTCTTCCGTCAAAGATTCAAGACCCTGTGATAAGTACCAAGCCTGCAACTTTGGAAGCAGCAATGGAGCTAGCAACAGAGCTCACCGAGAACCGAATCCGAAACAAAGACTTCAAGGAGGAGAAGAAGAAGGATAAAGAATCGACTGAAACCTCCGACTCCACTCAAACCGAATCCCCTTCTCAACCCAATCCTAAGAGAAGAAGAGTCGGGCGACTTTTCGCTGCTACTCAACGAAATCAACCAGTTTTACACGCCATACCCATCTGAGCTATCCCAATCACCCAAGTGGCACCCAACTCAGCTTACCCAGATAAGAAACCATATCTTGGACCTCACCCTCGATGCAACAACTGTTTTTATCACCACCCCCATACCCTACCTTGTCGTCTATGTGCAACTTGTGGACGCTATGGTCATTTGAGCAATGTTTGTCGCACCTTTCAAAACCAAACCTTTTTCCCTACTCAAAACATGGCCCAAACTTATCACCAACCCCAATACCCCATGTTCCCACATGCTCGAGCTTGTTTCAATTGTGGCGACCCTACCCACTTTAGAAACACATGCCCTCAATTGGGTAAAGTTATCAACACTCAAGCCCAATCAAACCCAGTTAACCAAGTAAACCAAGAAAACCCAAACACTATGCCACCAGCAAGAGGAAGAGTCTTCAATATCAACGCCAATCATGTCGAAGATAATGACGGCCCAAACGAAGATACTCAGCTAGTCCTCTTCACCGAAGATCCAGATTCAACCCCTATCGTTTAGTTTGATGTTTTTCCATGTGTAGACTGTTAGAGAAATTATTGGATATTATATATTATATATTGTTTTCAGTATATGCTTTTGCCGAGGCCGTGGCTCCCCATCCATCGAGGTTGAGTTGGATCCCCATTTTATTATATGGTTGATCTTGGCGTGCCCGCACGATCGGCTCCGTTTGTTTGAGCCTTGATCGGTCATTTCATTTTACATTTCAATACATGCAATACGCTCGGCTCCGTTTGATTGAGCCTTGAGCGCACATTTCAATTTACATTTCCAGTTCATGCAATACGTTCGGCTCCGTTTGATTGAGCCTTGAGCGCACATACAATTTCATTATCAGTATCTTGTGGTTGTGGTGTTTGTAGTAGAGTCGCATCGAACCAACCATAATTTGCGAATAAAGTCAATGAAAATTTGACAAGGATATGGTGGATACGCCGATGGTACTTCCTATATATAAGTATTCTTGTCAAATGATCGGAGGCAACATCAGGCGGTTATGAGAGGTTCCATGCATAGACTGTTTGTGTGGTTAAGATATTCATTTTCAGTACATGCAATACGCTCGGCTCCGTTTGATTGAGCCTTGAGCACACAATTTCAATTTCAGTACATTCAATACGTTCGGCTCCGTTTGATTGAGCCTTGTGCGCACATCCATTTCATTTTCAGTACATGCAATACGATCGGCTCCGTTCGATTGAGCCTTGATCGCACAGATATATTTCATTTCAGTATTTTATGTTTGTTGTATTGGTTGTAGAGTTATAGGACTAATCATAATTCACTGATAAAACCAATGAAAATTTGACAAGAATATGGTGGATACGCCGCTGGTATTTCCTATATATAAGTATTCTTGTCAAAGGATCAGAGGCATTATCGGACGGTTATGAGAAGTTCTATGTAGGATTTATTAGTTTCTTGGTAACCAATCATAACTTGTGGATAAAACTAATGAAAATTTGGCAAGAATATGGTGGATACGCCGCTGGTACTTCCTATATATAAGTATTCTTGCCAAAGGATCAGAGGCATTATCAGGCGGTTATGAGAAGTTCCATGTAGGATTTAGTATTGTCTTGGTTGGAATTTGTGTTACATTTATATCATCATGTTATTTAAAGAGATTGGATTGTGATCCATTTCTACATAAACTAACCTCTCCATCATAACAAACTAGAGAGGAACTTCCATCATTCAAACATATATGCTATCAGAATGTGGATTCAAATATTTGCTGTTGTGTTTATTCATGTTCAAATATTTGCTGATGTGTTTATTCATGTTCAAATATTTGCTGATGTGTTTATTCATGTTCGAATATTAGCTGTTGTGTTTACTTATGTTCAAATATCAGTTGTTGTGTTTTTATTTATGTTCCATATAGGTTGTAGTGTTAGAAGTTTCGCCTTAGGATATAACCATACTTTCCCAAACGTATCTAAATTCTTATGCATGATATCATTTTTAGCAAATCATTTCTGCTTATCAATACTTATACAGTAGGCAACAAAAAGCGATTCCTGAATAGGGTACTTAACCCTTACAAGGATACGTTACCGCCTCGAACAAAAACTTAAACCCTCATTTTTCTGAGCATACAACTGTCAAACAAAACATCACCATCCTTTTTAGTCAAAATATATCATTATTTAAATTTCGGGACGAAATTTCTAAAAAGCAGGGGATACTGTAACATCCGTCAAAAACGGATTTACCAAACCCGCTCCGTTTATCAACCGAACAGTCAGTCAAAATTTTCATTGCAAATTAAATGCCCGAAATAATTTTAAACGTTACGTAATCAATTATTATACGGGACTATATATTTAGTTTTTGAAAAACTGTTGAAAATCGGAAAACAAAAATGAAATGATCCAGCCGGGTTTCGAACCCGGGTCACTCGCCGAGTCACTCAGCGACTTATCACCTCACACACAAACCACTGCGCCACGGATGCTTTTTGTGAAATAATAGAATCATTTAATTGATATAATAACGTTACGAATTCAAAACCGGCGCCCAAACAGTTCAGTCGTCGGAATCCCGGAAATCTCGCGAGTCTTAACTACAAATTACGTTATAACGTAAACCATTAACCAGACATCGGTTATAACCGATGTTTGAAGTCCGCGACCAAAATTATAACCGCCGGAAAATTTAAATCAATGAACCCAGTCGGGAATCAGACCAAGTGCTTCGACGTTTTCCCCTATAAATTCACCCTCAACCGACTGCAAACATTTTCACTCAAAACCACACCCTTTCTCGGCGAAAACTCTCTCGCCGGAATTTCTCTGCTCATTGCCGGAAAACCGTTTTTCCCGTTTCTGAACCTCACTGAGCCTCTGAGCTTATACCGGAGATACTCACACCCTTTGTAAGCTTCCTGGAGACTCGCTGCTACAAGGAACACGTCGCCGGAGGTGAATTCTGTCGCCGGAGCTTCTGCCGGAAAACAGAGAGTCCAGTCGGTATACTTCTCCGCCCAATTTCTTTTCTTTTCTCATTTATTTCACCGTAACGATCTGTAAGACACTAATAAACCGATAAAAACTTTGAACCAGTCGATTTCCGAACTCTGGTTATATTTCAGTGAAGAAGACGATGTATTTCCGTAACATATAAGTATAAAATAAATCTGGATATTAATCGGGTTAGACACACAGTCCACCTGGACTGTGTGCACATATAAAGCAAAGGTCTCGAGTTCGAATCCCGTCCCACACACGCTGCCTAAATAAAAATCATTTTTTTTTGTTAAACCGAACCGGGTCACCACAGTAATATGTTAAGTATATTAATAATCGGAATAATAACCAAGTTAAACACACAGTCCAGCGGTGGACTGTGTGTATGTTTAATCGCACGTCACAAGTTCGAGTCCAGTCTCCTACATCGACCCGGACAATTATTAACTTTTTAAATAGAGTCAGAAATGAAAGCAGATAATTTGTATTTAAGTATAATAAAAGTGGAAATATATAACATGTTAAACACACAGTCCAGCGGTGGACTGTGTGTTAGATTAAACCACAGGTCCCGGGTTCGAGACCTGTGGAGTGCATGTCCGAGTCGCTTAAACTGTTTTTAAAATAAAAATGATTTTCGGTTTAAACTAATTAATATATATATATATAATTAAAATCAGATTTATAACGGGTTAGACACGTAGCTCAGTTGGTAGAGCTGCGTGCACGCGTACGGGAGGTCTCGGGTTCGAGCCTCACTCAGCGCACTTGTATTCTGAATTGAACCGGTCAACGGTCAGTCAAACGGTCAACGGTCAGAAAAAAATCAATTTTTTTATTATTTTTTATTTAATTATTTTAATTAAAAATCAATTAAAAATACTTAAAAATAACATTTTTAAGGTTAGAAAATAGCCTCAAACTCACAAAAATACACCCAACAATCCTACTAAAGTAGATTAATAAAATCCGTTTACTTAACAAACCATAATGCGATTATTCTAGGTTAAACTCACTCGTGGTTAAAACCACTTCGCGTACATTCAACATCATCAACCGAACGCACCCACGGTGAGTGAATCTTACAACTCCCCCTTTTAAATTACACGTTTTGGGGTGTGTCATGTGTTATGAAAATAATCAATTTATTTATTTAAACTCGTGCCATACCACATCATGACTTAAACTTAGATTGTTTTTATTGTTGTGATTTACTTATTTCCATTTGTCATATTATATGAAACTCATACATTAAGCCCATCAGTTCCTCGTGGAAGACGAGTTGAACAACGTGTGCTACAAATCAAATTCATTATTGTTTATGTGTATATCATTGAGTTTGTATTGTTTGTAGTTGTGTCATTCATATTATCATGGTTATGCAATTCATTCATTAGGCCCCTCAGTTCCTCGTGAGAGACGAGTTGAGCATCGCGTGCCTTTAATTGTTCCATTATTATTCACGAGTGTTTCATTCAATATCTTATGATTGTTGATTAAGTTACATCTATTTTTACTCATGTTTGGTTGTGCACATATTTCATAATCAATTTAAATAAATTTGTTCAAATGTTTTCCATAGGATTCACACGCCAACATTATGTTGATCCAAAAACCCTTTTACACATGATACAGGTGAACAGGTTGAAGCAAGGAAAACATAGGATATGCCTTAGAAGAGAACAAAGAAGTTTAGATTGTTAGTTAGATCATGTTGTAACATTTATTGTAAAATTTCATTTAATTTGTATTAATGAATATGAAACGCTTAATAAATGTCATGAGCTTTGATGATAACCCAATCATGCCCCAATCACCTTTTCCGCTGCGGGTCGGGGTGTGACATAGTGGACTACACCTCACTTGTAGGGTGTGCGTTTTGTGAGCCACCACCCCGAAGGAGCTCACCCATGGTGGGTTATCTTGTATGTTCTTATCCGATCAATGAAAGTTTATCTTTATTGTTTATTATTTATTTATTCATGGTTCACAAATCATCCGTCTCATATTTATTGTACTGAGACTAAAACTGGATCGTTCGGATCTACATTATCGTTAACATGTGTAAGGGTTATTAGTTGTAACAACTCGCAACTTCAGGTTACTACTTTAACCTAACCACAGTTAATTTATATATACATTCACGGCACTGCGTTTAACCAGGGTTGGTTAAATGAGTCTACGTTGGTAATTCGGGGAATTACCGGAACACATACATGTTGATTCTTTAGCATGGCAAATAACACGGAGAAACATTACAAACTAGTGGTTTATACGAAACTTATGTGTTGCATGACAAATAAGTGAATTATATGTTTTAATTGTAAATTACATGTTATTATGTGCTTTATGTGGAAGATGCATAGTTAGGGGTGTATTATGGATAGATTAGAAACCTTAAATAACCCTAAACCCTCCTCTCAAATCAATCATACGGCAGTTTCCATACCTCTCAAATCATCTTCTCTAATCATTCCCCTAACCTTTTGGCTACACAAAGTTCTCCAATCTTTGATCTTCAATCCATCTAGATTTAATCAAAGGTAAGTGTTTACGAATATATGATTCGTTGCTATTCTAATTCTTTTGATTTCATGCAAACCCTAGCGATCCAACCAATTGTTATGTGAATAAAGTTAATCATGTTTGATGAATAAGAAACCATGCCTGATGCACGTATGATTGTTTGTCTGGTTTTGGAATGCTATTGACATACTAAACTACAATTTTTTGTTGTTAAATTTGTGGCACTGTGATGTTGATTATTGGGATTAGGGTATGGCTGATCGTCTGAAACTGATCCTTTGAAAACCACGAATCGGTTTTGAAATTACGTATGTTTGTTAGTCCGGGGATAAATGTCAGGGCTTTGTGAAGTCAAAAAGTCCGAGTTTATGTTAAGAAACACAAGGTCCGAGTTTATTAATTGTTTCAAGTCCGAGTTTTATAAATTTAAGAGGTGTCCGAGTTTAACAAGTTAAGTGTGTCCGGGTTTGCTATGAAATCAAGAGTCCAAGTTTTATCCTCCACACAAGAGTCCAAGTTTTATCCTCCACACATGAGTCCAAGTTTTATCCTCCACACATGAGTCCAAGTTTTATCCTCCACACATGGGTCCAAGTTTTATGGATTTTGTTGGGTTCGAGTTTGTAAGGGGATGCCTTGTCCGAGTTTAATAGGTGGGGGTTTGGTTCGAGTTTGTTAAATGTTGCATGAAAAACACCTAACGTGCCACTGTGTGCTACTGCATGTATGCTCAGTCTTGTATGATGAAATCTGTAAACGATAATCACAAAGGACCCTGTTGTTTGGACACTTAGGGTATTGCAAACCCTACTTGAAAATATATACTTACATGTAACTTAAACTAGGTCGCGTGTAATGGACCTAACACTGATTTAACGCATAAAGACACGATATCATTTACCGAGCAAACTGAGGTGAGTTCACTGCTCTTTTACAAGCATGCGTCCAGTGGGGACAACAAACAAACTTTTATCCCTGGAGGGGATGACTACTATTCCTTGGAGGAATACTTTGTTATATCTATTTTCTTTAATTTCGATGTTAGTTGATAAACTCAAACTCTATCACGGAAAGTCCCTACTTACATACCGAGCTAGTTGCCTGGAGGGCAACGGGGTATTAGTTGATAGCGCTATTAGGCCTGACAATCCTCACACCGTGCCTTGGAGGACGGGCGTGAACTAATGACCTTAAACACGTTGATCAATGATGATAGACATTGATGAGGGCACCAAAAACAGAACAGTCAATCGGTACAAAGTTTATTAGTCGTAACATGTCTTTAAACTAAACACCAAACTTGTTTTCGTCAAACAAAACTGTGAACTCGCCGGCTTAATTGCTGATACACTTTTTCTGCATGCTTGCAGGTTGTTAGATGATTCATGCATGGAAACTTGCAGTCTGGGGAGCTTGAAGTGTCATGGGGCGTATACTAGATTGCAAACGTTAATACTTTACGTTTTAAAACATTTTGTCTACAATTGTTTAAATTGCTTCCGCTGACCATGTACTATGTTGAAACGTTTAATTTGGAAATCACTATTCATGTTGGATATGATGTTTTGTTTTATATTATTTATTACTATTAGTTCGACATGATTAGTGGCTGGATCCTGGTACGTCACACGCCTCGCGGTAAAACTCCGTGTGTGGAAATTTGGGGGTGTGACAATTTGGTATCAGAGCCACTGGTTATAGTGAACTAGGTTTTAAAAAGTTTTCTTAAAACTAGACTATAACCGAATCAGTTTCGACAACGACCATGACACTATGCTCCAGATTGCAAGGTTCGTCTTTATTTGTCGTAAACATTACACATCTAGCATATACATATGCATTGCATTGCATATAGTCACACACACAGAATTACAATACGAATTTATGTGTTATCTATTTATACTATGACTTATCATTAATATGATTTTACTATTAGACCTTTTATGATCTTGATCGTTTTGACCACACTCTCCCTTGACATTCAAATCTGAGAATCTTTTGACACAAGTTAGGAGGAATTGGGGTAACCATGCAAATCGAATTATCATTACGGGTGCACACGTAATAATAATTTGGGGTGCATGTGAGTCCCAGTGAGACCAAGCGTGTGTAAAGGGGTTCTGACCCATTGTCTGGCATAATTGGGGACTCAACTATCCATAGGAGCCATAACGATAATGGACTCATACTCGATCTTTATCAATACTCTTTATACTTTTCTAGACTACTTGTACTGAATACGGAAGTCGCATGCACGGAGGACGTGGTAACCTTGTCGAGACTCAGGCGGAGTTGACGGTTCTCAATAACACGCGAGTGACAGAAGCTTTAATCGAACAGCAAGCTAGTACAACACTTACAACAAGGTGATTCTTGTTCTCATTTCGTGTATTCGCACTCACATTCGCGCGTCGTACATTCCTATCTTTACCACAACGTCAACCCGGTCTTCTTCTACTAATCAGAATCAAGGCTTTAATCAGAATCAGGGCTCGTACGTTGGTTAAACTACTAAAGTGTAACAAGTGTAACTACCATCACCATGGACAGTGTGCTAGAACAAGTCAAAGATGCAAGAAGTTAGGCCATCTGCAGAACTCCGTTCCCAAAGCAGCAATAACAACGGAAACAACAACAACGCAGAAGACTATTATAACAATAACAACAACGAGAATGGTGCTCGCGGGAGGGCATTTACTATTGGCGCGGGTGGCGTCAGGAACGATGACAATTTAATGACCCGTATGTTCTTTGTGAACAATCTTCTCGTTTAAGTTTTATTCGATTCTGGTGCCGATTGGAGTTTTGTGTCTTTGAAATTTAGTATACTGTTAGGATCGACACCGACACCTCTCAAAATCAAGCATATTGTAGGATTGGCTGACAGTTAGCCGATTGAAGCATTCCATATTTACGGTGGCTGTAAACTCTATATTCTAGGTCAAGTGTTTGACATTGACCTCCTTCCCATTGCTCTTGGTAGCTTCGACGTAGTCATCGGTACGGACTGGTTGTCTACCGAGCTGAATTTTTTTTTACCTTAAAGAGGAAATCGTACGTATTCCTCTCCCTAGTAGAGATCTTCTGCCTGTTCAAGGTCATTTGAGTGACGCTATGATTGGCATCACTTCAGTTATGAAAGCCCTGAAGTCTGTACGGAAGGGCCATCCTGTCACACCCCGACCCGCAGCGGAATAAGAGTCGGGGCATAATTGGGTTATCACCAAAGCTCATGATATTTACTAATATGTTTCATATTTATTAAATTCAAAATTACATCCTCAATATTCCAAACATGTTCATACAATTACAAAGAAAGATAATCAACTAAACAATCCAAAGTCTAAACCGGTTTATTCTTCTAAGCCATCCTATATGTTTCTTGCTGCAGCTGAATCACCTGTATCATGTGTAAAAATGGGGGTTTTTGGGTCAACATAAGTTGGCGAGTGAACCTTGTTAGAAAACATTTATTATTGATTTCTTATTATATTTATTATGGAAATTGTGCAATAATCATATGTGAGCAAACGTGAATAATCATACAATAAAAATAACAATAACAAACAATAAAATACAATAACAAACCAACTTGCATGAATATATAACATGAATGATACTGTATATGTTGGCAACGTCACGTTCACGCTCATAGGTAATGGGGAACGGACGGCCTATGATAAATGTCTGTGCGATCAAGGCTCAATCAAACGGAGCCTATCGTATGTTGGCAACGCCTCGTTCACGCTCATATGTAATGGGGAACAGCTCAACGCTCATATGTAATGGGGAGCGGCGGCCTATGATAATGTATGTACTGAAAATGATAAATTTAATCTAAACATTAACCACACAAACAGTTGATACATATTGAATACACATTTGATCATGAATATGATGGATGCACAATAGTTTAATTGTAATAAATAATAAGACACATGATACACCCCAAAAACGTGATTGAAACGGGAATTTATAGAGATTCACTCACATTGGGTGCGTTCGGTTGAGGATGATGAATGCGCACGAGTTTAGAGGATTGATCGGCGAGGATTAACTAACCTAAATAATAACGAAAGGTATGGTAAATGAGTGGATTTTATTAATAATTTTAATAGGATTTTTAGATATATTTTTGTGAGTTCAAGGCTATTTTCTAACTTTAAAATCATTATTTTTAAGTATTTTTAATTGATTTTTGAATTAAATAAATAAATAAAAACATAAAAAAAATGTTGACTTTTTTGACTTTGACCGTTGACCATGACTGTTGACTTGTTGATCGGTTCGGTCGTTTATATTGTTGCACTGAGTGAGGTTCGAACTTGTGACCTCCCGTACGCGTGCACGCAGCTCTACCAACTGAGCTACGTGTCTAACCCGAAATATTTATGTTTTTAATTATATTTATATACTGTTTTAATTTATTCAAAATTCATTTATTTTTAAAAGGATTTTAATCATCGAACCGGCGTGCGTAACAGGTCTCGAACCCGGGACCTGTGGTTTAGTGTTGCACACAGTCCACCGCTGGACTGTGTGTCTAACCTGGTTAATATACTGATTTTTATTATACTTAACATCTTCAGTGAGTTAACCCGGTTCGGTTCTTAAAAAAAAACATTTTTATTTCCGAGAATAGGGTCGTGATAGGGATCGAACTCGGGACGTATGTTTATTGTTTGCACACAGTCCACCGCTGGACTGTGTGTCTAACCCGTTTATTATACTGATTTTAATTAATCTTATAATCATAATCGACTTCGTCTTCTTCGCTCAAGAACACAGACAACGATTAATCAACTGTTTCTTGCTTAATTCGATTAACAGACGTATGAATGATTAAAATGTAACGGATAGGAAAGGTTTGGGAATGAACATACCGGAATGATGACTTTTCTCAGAACTCCAGCAATGTCATCGGCTCTGTTTTTATGAACTTCGTCTGAGCGGACCAATTAACAGTTTTGATTAGCTAGTTGTGGAATTGAAGTACTAAACAAGAGTTATCAGAAGGTTTAAAAGATTATATCGTTTCACAGCGAAATCTAGAAATTTTCAGAAGTTTTCTGGCGAGTGTTGATTATCCGATATCGTCGCCTGGAACTGATTCTGATTGAAGGGTTTGAGTTAGCAAAAGCCTAACAACTGATAGAAGATGGAAGAATTGAGAAACTTACCGTTTTGATGGAAGACACGGTTTTCCGATGAAAGTCCGGCGAGTTCAAAAAACGATTCCGACGATCAGAAATTAGAGTAAAAGTGAAATTAGAAGTTCTGTGAATGTTAATGAGTCGCGAGATGATGATTTTGTTGAAGTAATTCAGGAAGTGAATGTTTTCGGTTATAAAAACCGAACATCACATGAATTCAAGTTCATTCAAGACTGAAATGATTAAGAGTGTCGGTTATCGGTTATTTTCAAAAATCCGCGATCACTCAAACGTCTTGGACGGTTGGAAGCCGATATCGGTTTCAGTTTGACGCAACCAGGTTGATTCACGGTTGAACTTATGTTTTAATTGATTCCTAGAATTCACAAAGACATCAAGTGGCGGAGTGGTAGAATGTGTGTGAGTTAAGTCTTGAAGGATTTTACCCGGCTGACCCGGGTTCGAAACCCGGCAGCCGGTTTCTTTTTTTATTTATTTTATTTTCACTTTTTATCAAATATAGTTTATAAATTCTAAATTGTTTATTAATTATGTATCGTTTAAAATTAAAATAAGTCATAAATACGCAACGAAATTTTTATATTTTGATATTCGATTACAAACGAAGCGGGTTTGGAAACCCGTTTTTCGACGAATGTTACTGTCACACCCCGACCCGCAGCGGAATAAGAGTCGGGGCATAATTGGGTTATCACCAACGCTCATGATGTTTACTAATATGTTTCATATTTATTAAATCCAACTTACATTTCAATGTTCCAAGTCAAATTCATACAATACAAGGAAAGGAAAAATTAACTAAAATAAATCCATAATCTAAACTGGTTTATTCTTTTAAGCCGCCCTATGTGTTTCTTGCTTCAACTTGATCACCTGTATCATGTGTAAAAATGGGAAATTTTGGGTCAACAAAAGTTGGCGAGTGAACCTTGTTAAAAACATTTGTTATCAATTTATTATTGTAATTTATTTAGGAAAAACTGTGCAATAATCATATATGAACAAATGTATGTAAACATAACGATCACAAACCACCTTGCTTAAACATGAAATAAGAATGACAACGTATATGTTGGCAACGTCCCTTTCACGCTCATAGGTAATGGGGAACGTACGGCCTATGCTAATGTATGTGAGATCAAGGCTCAATCAAACGGAGCCGATCTTATGTTGGCAACGCCTGGTTCACGCTCATAGGTAATGGGGAACAGCTCACGCTCATAGGTAATGGGGAGCGGCGGCCTATGAAATGTATGTACTGAAATGATAAAATTAATCTAAACTTCAAACACACAAACAATGGATACACATTGAATACACATTTGATCATGAACATGATGGATGCACAAATGTTTAATTATAATAAATAAATACGACACATGATACACCCCAAAATGTGATTAAAACGGGGAATTGGTAGAGATTCACTCACATTGGGTGCGTTTGTTTGAAGATGTTGAATGCGCACGAGTTTAGGGGATTGATCAACGAGAGATAACTAACCAAATAAATAACGAAAAGGTACGGTAAGTATGTGGATTTTATTAACTATTTTAATAAGATTTTTGGGTATAATTTTATGAGTTTAAGGCTACTTTCTAACTTTAAAAACGTCATTTTTAAGTATTTTTAATTGATTTTTAAATTAAATAAATAAACAAAAATAAATAAAAAAATGTTGACTTTGACCGTTGACCGTGACCGTTGACCGTTGACCGTTGACCGGTTCGGTCGGTTATATGGTTGCACTGAGCGAGGTTCGAACCGGTGACCTCCCGTACGCGTGCACGCAGCTCTACCAACTGAGCTACGTGTCTAACCCGAAATAATTCTGTTTTTAATTATACTTATATACTATTTAACTTAATCCGAAAATTATCTATTTTTAAAAAGCTTTTAAACGTATCGGACCGGTGCTGACCACAGGTCTCGAACCCGGGACCTGTGGGTTAGCGTACACACAGTCCACCGCTGGACTGTGTGTCTCACTTGGTTATTAACTCGGTTTTTATTATACTTAACATAGACTGTGAGTCAACCCGGTTCAGTTAAAAAGGCAGATTTTTATTTCAAGTGAGTAAAGCTGGGACAGGATTCGAACTCGCGTTGCATGTGTGTTTGTTGCACACAGTCCACCGCTGGACTGTGTGTCTAACCCGTTCATTAAACCGATTTTAATTATTCTTATATTATACAACACTTCATCTTCTTCGTTCAAAACACAGACATCGACCAATTGTCTGTTATTTGTTAAATTAGCTCAATGAATGTTATGAGCCATCGTAAAGAAAATGAATGGAAAGAGATTGGAGGGTTGATAGTACCAAATGTTCGTTTTTCTTCAGATGTCCGGCAAGGTCGTCGGCTCCGTCTTGGTGAGCTGCGGCTAATAGGATCTACCAACAATTTGGAGGGATTAGATGTGAAATGGAACTACTGGGTAACGACTATCAGTAAATTAGAAGAATCATACCGACTAACAGCAGTTTCCTTGAAAGCTCATAATTTCTCCGGCGAAAACAGATAATCCGGCAACGTCGACTGGAAAGGATTCTGGGTGAGGGATTGATATTAGAATTTTGTCTAATAAAGGAATGAGCCAGAAAAATCAAAGTAATTACCGTGTAGGTGGAAGTCTCGGTTTTCCGGCGACTTGCAGATGTTTTCCGGCGAGTAAATTTTCGTCGAGAAAAGGTGCGATTTGAGAGCGAAAAGGTTTCTGGTGAATTGTGGGTGAATTTATAGGGTAGTATCGAGATGTATGGGGTCTGAATTCGGTCTCAATTCGAAGTCAGCCGTTCTCCGGCGGTTACGAATGATGTCGCGGGTTCAGACGTCGGTTATAACCGTCGTTAGAGTTATTTCTTCGGTTATCTTGAACGGAAACGTAAATTATCGGCGAAGTCGTCGGGATTTCCGACGACTGCTATTTGGGCGCAATTGACTGAATTTGACTTCCGCACTTTATTATTTGAATTAATTGATTCATTATATTATCAGAAAATCAAAGTGGCGGAGTGGTTGATGGCGTGAAAGTTAAGTCTTTGGGGAATATCCTGCTGACCCGGGTTTGACTCCCGGCAGCCGGTTTTCCTTTTTAATTAATTTATTTTTATATTTTTACCATTATAATTTATATCTTCTAATTCGTTGATTAATTATGAATCGTTTAAAATTAAAATAAGCCATAAATGACAACAAAAATTTAAAACTAATTGTTTGGCTATTAAACGAAGCGGGTTTCGAAAACCCGTTTTTCGACAAACGTTACAGTATCCCCTACTTTTAGAAATTTCGTCCCGAAATTTAAGTAGTAGTGGTAACAGAAAAAGATGTGGGTATTTCTCGCGCATTGAGTCTTCACGTTCCCAAGTAAAACTCAGGTCCTCGTTTCGACTCCCAGCGTACCCTGACGATTGGAATACGGCTTCGTATTAAACGTTTCTCTCCGAAGGCCATAATTTCTACTGGTCTTTCAATGAAATGCATAGATTCATCGACTTGAATGTCTTCTAACGGAATATGGAGATTTTCATCGGCGAGGCACTTCTTCAAGTTCGATACGTGGAATGTGGGATGAATTCTGTTGCGTTCTTCCGGTAGGTCAAGCTTGTATGCTACAGGTCCTACTCTTTCGAGTATATTGAAAGGTCCTACGTAGCGTGGTGCTAGCTTGCCTTTTTGGCCGAAACGAACTGCTCCCTTCCACGGCGATACTTTTAAAAGTACTTGATCGCCAACGTTAAACTCCAAGGGCTTTCGTCGTTTGTCAGCATAGCTCTTTTGACGACTTTGTGTCGCTAAAAGGTTGTTTCGGATTTGATGAATCTTGTCAGTTGTTTCTTGTATTAATTCTGGACCGGTGATTTGAGCTTCTCCAATTTCATGCCAACATATTGGTGATCGGCACTTATGACCATATAATTCTTCGAAAGGTGCCATGCCGATACTTGAATGAAAACTGTTGTTGTATGAAAATTCAACTAATGGTAAGTGAGCGTCCCAATTCCCTTTGAAGTCTATGATATATGCCCGAAGCATGTCTTCAAGAGTTTGAATGGTGCGTTCAGATTGACCATCAGTTTGGGGATGATAAGCGGTGCTGAGATCTAATTGTGTACCCAAAGCGGCTTGTACAGCTTGCCATGTTCGTGAAGTGAAACGACCATCACGATCTGATATAATGCTTAATGGCACACCATGACGGCTTACGATTTCACTGATGTAGATGCGAGCTAGTTTCTCATTTTTGAAGTCTTCGCGAATCGGAATGAAGTGAGCTGATTTTGTAAGACGATCAATGATTACCCATATTGTGTCGTACCCACCAGGAGTGCGAGGTAACCCGGTAATGAAGTCCATGGTTATATTTTCCCACTTCCATACGGGTATTTCAGGTTGGACCAGAAGTCCTGAGGGTCTTTGGTGTTCAGCATTCACTTTTGAACAGGTAAGGCACTTGGAAACAAAAACAGCAATATCCTTCTTCATGCCAGGCCACCAGTAGGTGTATCGAAGGTCCTGATACATCTTGTCGGCTCCTGGATTACGGAGTATCGTGTCTTGTGAGCCTCTTTCATAAGAGTATCGCGAAGGTTGTTGTGATCAGGAATCCATATGCGATCTAGATAATACAGAATGCCATAAGATTTCGTTTCGAGTTTAAGTTCTGCTCCACAAGATAACTCATTGCGTATGTCGTATTCTGTTATGGAAACATGTTGAGCTTCTCAGATTTGGTCTTTGATGTTGGTCATGATTTGCGAACATAGAAGGCGAATGGAGTTCGCATAACCCTTTCGACTGAGTGCATCGGCCACCACATTTGCTTTGCCAGGATGATACCGGATTTCACAGTCGTAGTCATTAAGAAGTTCGACCCATCTTCGTTGCCTCATATTCAACTCCTTTTAGTTAAAGATATGTTGGAGGCTCTTGTGGTCAGTGTAAATCTCACACTTGGTACCATAGAGGTAATGTCTCCATATCTTAAGAGCGAACACAACGGCTCCAAGTTCTAGGTCGTGAGTAGTGTAGTTCTTCTCATGAGTTTTGAGCTGCCTAGAAGCATAGGCTATCACTTTTCCCCTTTGCATTAAGACACAGCCTAATCCCTGTCCTGATGCGTCGCAATACACTACAAGGTCATCGCAACCTTCGGGGAGTGTGAGGATAGGAGCGTCACAAAGCTTTTGCTTAAGGGTTTGGAAGGCTTCTTCTTGCTTAGGTCCCCATGCTAAGGGTTTTCCTTTATGTGTCAAAGCCGTGAGTGGTACAGTGATACGAGAGAAATTCGATATGAAACGACGATAGTAACCAGCCAACCCAAGGAAAGATCGTACTTCGGTTGGGGTACGTGGCGCTTGCCATTCTTGTACTGCTTTGATCTTTGCGGGGTCGACATGAATTCCCTTGTCATTGACGACATGACCAAGGAACTGTACTTCTTTTAACCAAAATTCGCACTTGGAGAATTTAGCGTAAAGCTTTTCGGTCTTCAAGAGTGTGAGGATGAGTCGAAGGTGTCGTTCATGATCAGTCTTAGACTTTGAGTAAATGAGAATATCGTCGATGAAGACTATAACAAAGCGATCAAGATAGGGTTTACAAACTCTGTTCATTAAGTCCATGAAGACGGCTGGAGCGTTGGTTAGACCAAATGGCATAACCATGAATTCATAGTGACCATATCGAGTTCGGAAGGCGGTCTTTGGAACGTCTTCTTCATGTACTCTGAGTTGGTGATAGCCGGAACGAAGGTCGATCTTTGAAAAACAAGTGGCACCCTGGAGTTGGTCTAGAAGATCATCGATGCGAGGTAACGGATAGCGATTTTTTACCGTCAATTTGTTGAGTTCCCTGTAATCGATACACATGCGAAAGGTCCCATCTTTCTTCTTTACAAACAGAACAGGTGCACCCCAAGGCGATGAGCTAGGACGTATGAATCCCTTGTCGGTCAGTTCTTGCAATTGACTGGCCAGCTCTTGCATCTCGGATGGGGCTAACCTATAAGGAGATTTCGCGACGGGTGTAGCGCCAGGTATAAGGTCGATGCGGAATTCGACTTCTCTCTTGGGAGGAAGTCCGGCGATGTCGTCGGGAAAAACTTGCGGGAATTCCTTCACTACGGGTATATCTTCGAGTTTCTTCTCTTTGCCTCCCTTCTTGACAACGTGGGTTAGAAATGCTACATAATTCTTGCGGAGATATCTTCGGGCTTGAAGACAGGTCATCAGCTTGAGTCCTATCGAAGGGGTTTCTCCAAAGATTCGTAGAGTTTGACCGTCTGCAAGAGGAATGCGAATGAACTTCTCACGGCATACCACTTCAGCCTGATGTTGGCTGAGCCAGTCCATGCCGATTATAAACGTCAAAACTTCCCAACTTAAAGGAATGAGGTCAATAGAAAAATCGTGATCGTTTAGAGTAAAGGTGCAGTTTCGGATAATGGAGTTTAATGAGACCGGTTTTCCGTCAGCAACTTCTACAGTTATGGATTTCATAAGTTCGTCACGAGTTTGATTGAGGATGGGTTCGAATTCTAAGGACACAAAACTCTTATCCGCGCCAGTATCAAATAACACGGATGCATAACTACCATTGACGAGAAACGTACCGTTAACCACGTTGTTGTCGGCCCTAGCTTGGTTGGCGTTGATGTTAAATGCTCTTCCTCTAGCAGGTGGAGGAGCTTGGTTAGCTTGGTTCACCAGATTCGCTTGAGCTTGAGCATGTATGATGTTCACCAAGCGTGGACACGTGTTTCTAAAGTGGTTTGGGTCACCACAATTGTAGCAAGCCCGCATGGGTTGCATCATGGGGTAGTTGGGTTGATAGTAGGTTTGGGTTGTATGTTGTATAGGTGGTGGTAGTAGGGGTTGTTGGGTTTGACCCATTATTTGATGGTGGGTTTAAGTTGTGGGTTGGTTGCGGTTCATTCGTTGCAGTGAGCGGCAGGCTTGGATGGTGTGACCTGCACGGCCACAGCCGGTGCAGTATTGACAGGGGTATTCGGGGGAGTGATGGTATTGGCAACGGGTGCACTTTGGGTAAGGGCCAGAGTATTGCCTTTTATATGGTGCGGTTGAAGGAGTAACTTGTGTGATGGGTGCAGCAGGGATAGGGAAAGTTGTTTGAGTGACGGCAAAATTTCTGGTATTTCGTTTCCTCTTGTTTGAAAATTTTGAGGATGAGGTGGGGTGGTTGGAAGTTTGGCCCTCAACGGGGGCTTTCTTTTTCTCCTCTTTGAACTTACCGTTTCTGATGCGGTTCTCGGTAAGTTCGGTGGCTAATTCCATGGCGGCTTCGAGAGTTGCAGGCGAAGCGCTGAGGACTAAGTCCTGAATCTTCGAGGGAAGGCCTCGAATATAGTGTTCCACCAAACGGTACACGGGGGTGAACAAGTTAGGAACCATCTGGTTCAGCTCAAGAAATCTTTTGTTGTAGGAAGTGTGATCCCCTTCCTTTTGCTTCAGCGAGTGGAATTCGTCTTCCAACTTCTTGAGTTCACTTCTCGGGCAGAAGCGTTTTGTCATTACTTCTCTTAACTCTTCCCAAGTTAAGGCCATCGCGTCTTCTACTCCTCTCTTACCCTTCTCGGTGTTCCACCAGGTCAGGGCTACCCCAAATAATCTCCCGGTTGCGTAACGTACCTTGCGATCCTCGGGACAATCGCAATTTAGGAAAGTGTTTTCCATTTCCTCAAACCAGTGGAGGAGAGCGGTGACACCTTCGATCCCTTCGAACTTTGGGGGATCGCAAGACTTGAAGTGCTTGTAGGAGTACTTCTTGGAGGAGGGGTTGTTGATGTTTTGATCCTCTTGATTTGGTGGGTTGACAGGATTTGCAGTGAGAGCTTGCTGAACTTGAACTACAATATCAGGAAGTACTGCGGCCATTTGTTTTGCTATTTGAGTGGCCAAGCGTTCGTTTGACCTTCCTGACTTTCGTCCTCCACGTAGCTGCCTACCCGACATCTACAGGAATATACATAGGAAGATGGTGAGTTTATGGAGTGTTTAGGGGTCATGTGTCTAAAAAAAATGAAATTAACATAAATATCAATAATGCAACCACATCCATAGGATGTCTTGGGTTAGCTCATGTTGGGCCTCAAATGTCCCCCATACCTTCACCTGTATAGTCATGTGGGCCCCCATGACTATTGGCTTGGTAGGATTCACATTAGTATTGGCGATTTAACACTCGCATGACCCGAATGAAAACCACAAAATATGTTTACAAGATGTATGGTCGGAATGTGTCCAGGTGTAGACACAATGACAACTCAAAGTGGGGTTAGCTCACACGACGTTTGGTATAGCATGCTTTGGCCTAATAGGTACTTCGACCTCTCATCGTTAGTCCCCAGGTAGGCAAACTGGTCCTTTATTTTGGATTTATACGAATGCCAAGCCTAGACAGGACGTTCCGACTACCGGTACTGGTACCCTTCCAGTTACTACATGCCCGTCATGAGAACTCACTTTGATGAGATTTGAAAGTACAAAAATCATTGTAAAGCAATCATGAAAATGATGTGGTGTGTGCTTTCATGGATATGATATGTTATAAGAATATGGTTCATGATAAGCATTATATGATAATATATACTTATGAACATGCTTGCATAACATTGAATGTAACAATAAACATAAAGCATATAAACATCATGAATTTTGCATGTAACACACAAAAATTTAAAATTTCTAAGCAACTATAGTATAGGCTCTAAGGGTCTAATAACCTATCCTATATCCCTATAGTCATGGCTCTGATACCAATCTGTCACACCCCGACCCGCAGCGGAACAAGAGTCGGGGCATAATTGGGTTATCACCAAAGCTCATGATGTTTACTAATATGTTTCATATTTATTAAATCCAACTTACATTTCAATGTTCCAAGTCAAATTCATACAATGCAAGGAAAGGAAAAATTAACTAAAATAAATCCATAATCTAAACTGGTTTATTCTTCTAAGCCGCCCTATGTGTTTCTTGCTTCAACTTGATCACCTGTATCATGTGTAAAAATGGGAAATTTTGGGTCAACAAAAGTTGGCGAGTAAACCTTGTTAAAAACATTTGTTATCAATTTATTATTGTAATTTATTTAGGAAAATCTGTGCAATAATCATATATGAACAAATGTATGTAAACATAACGATCACAAACCACCTTGCTTAAACATGAAATAAGAATGACAATGTATATGTTAGCAACGTCCCGTTCACGCTCATAGGTAATGGGGAACGGACGGCCTATGCTCATGTATGTGAGATCAAGGCTCAATCAAACGGAGCCGATCTTATGTTGGCAACGCCTGGTTCACGCTCATAGGTAATGGGGAACAGCTCACGCTCATAGGTAATGGGGAGCGGCGGCCTATGAAATGTATGTACTGAAATGATAAAATTAATCTAAACTTCAAACACACAAACAATGGATACACATTGAATACACATTTGATCATGAACATGATGGATGCACAAATGTTTAATTATAATAAATAAATACGACACATGATACACCCCAAAATGTGATTAAAACAGGGAATTGGTAGAGATTCACTCACATTGGATGCGTTTGTTTGAAGATGTTGAATGCGCACGAGTTTAGGGGATTGATCGACGAGAGATAACTAACCAAATAAATAACGAAAAGGTAAGGTAAGTATGTGGATTTTATTAACTATTTTAATAAGATTTTTGGGTATAATTTTATGAGTTTAAGGCTACTTTCTAACTTTAAAAACGTCATTTTTAAGTATTTTTAATTGATTTTTAAATTAAATAAATAAACAAAAATAAATAAAAAAATGTTGACTTTGACCGTTGACCGTGACCGTTGACCGGTTCGGTCGGTTATATGGTTGCACTGAGCGAGGTTCGAACCGGTGACCTCCCGTACGCGTGCACGCAGCTCTACCAACTGAGCTACGTGGCTAACCCGAAATAATTCTGTTTTTAATTATACTTATATACTATTTAACTTAATCCGAAAATTATCTATTTTTAAAAAGCTTTTAAACGTATCGGACCGGTGCTGACCACAGGTCTCGAACCCGGGACCTGTGGGTTAGCGTACACACAGTCCACCGCTGGACTGTGTGTCTCACTTGGTTATTAACTCGGTTTTTATTATACTTAACATAGACTGTGAGTCAACCCGGTTCAGTTAAAAAGGCAGATTTTTATTTCAAGTGAGTAAAGCTGGGACAGGATTCGAACTCGCGTTGCATGTGTGTTTGTTGCACACAGTCCACCGCTGGACTGTGTGTCTAACCCGTTCATTAAACCGATTTTAATTATTCTTATATTATACAACACTTCATCTTCTTCGTTCAAAACACAGACATCGACCAATTGACTGTTATTTGTTAAATTAGCTCAATGAATGTTATTAGCCATCGTAAAGAAAATGAACGGAAAGAGATTGGAGGGTTGATTGTACCAAATGTTCGTTTTTCTTCAGATGTCCGACAAGGTCGTCGGCTCCGTCTTGGTGAGCTGCGGCTAATAGGATCTACCAACAATTTGGAGGGATTAGATGTGAAATGGAACTACTGGGTAACGACTATCAGTAAATTAGAAGAATCATACCGACTAACAGCAGTTTCCTTGAAAGCTCATAATTTCTCCGGCGAAAACAGATAATCCGGCAACGTCGACTGGAAAGGATTCTGGGTGAGGGATTGATATTAGAATTTTATCTAATAAAGGAATGAGCCAGAAAAATCAAAGTAATTACCGTGTAGGTGGAAGTCTCGGTTTTCCGGCGACTTGCAGATGTTTTCTGGCGAGTAAATTTTCGTCGAGAAAAGGTGCGATTTGAGAGCGAAAAGGTTTCTGGTGAATTGTGGGTGAATTTATAGGGTAGTATCGAGATGTATGGGGTCTGAATTCGGTCTCAATTCGAAGTCAGCCGTTCTCCGGCGGTTACAACTGATGTCGCGGGTTCAGACGTCGGTTATAACCGTCGTTAGAGTTATTTCTTTGGTTATCTTGAACGGAAACGTAAATTATCGGCGAAGTCGTCGGGATTTCCGACGACTGCTATTTGGGTGCAATTTGACTGAATTTGACTTCCGCACTTTATTATTTGAATTAATTGATTCATTATATTATCAGAAAATCAAAGTGGCGGAGCGGTTGATGGCGTGAAAGTTAAGTCTTTGGGGAATATCCTGCTGACCCGGGTTCGACTCCCGGCAGCCGGTTTTCCTTTTTAATTAATTTATTTTTTTATTTTTACCATTATAATTTATATCTTCTAATTCGTTGATTAATTATGAATCGTTTAAAATTAAAATAAGCCATAAATGACAACAAAAATTTAAAACTAATTGTTTGGCTATTAAACGAAGCGGGTTTCGAAAACCCGTTTTTCGACAAACGTTACAGTATCCCCTACTTTTAGAAATTTCGTCCCGAAATTTAAGTAGTAGTGGTAACAGAAAAAGATGTGGGTATTTCTCGCGCATTGAGTCTTCACGTTCCCAAGTAAAACTCAGGTCCTCGTTTCGACTCCCAGCGTACCCTGACGATTGGAATACGGCTTCGTATTAAACGTTTCTCTCCGAAGGCCATAATTTCTACTGGTCTTTCAATGAAATGCATAGATTCATCGACTTGAATGTCTTCTAACGGAATATGGAGATTTTCATCGGCGAGGCACTTCTTCAAGTTCGATACGTGGAATGTGGGATGAATTCTGTTGAGTTCTTCCGGTAGGTCAAGCTTGTATGCTACAGGTCCTACTCTTTCGAGTATATTGAAAGGTCCTACGTAGCGTGGTGCTAGCTTGCCTTTTTGGCCGAAACGAACTGCTCCCTTCCACGGCGATACTTTTAAAAGTACTTGATCGCCAACGTTAAACTCCAAGGGCTTTCGTCGTTTTTCAGCATAGCTCTTTTGACGACTTTGTGCCGCTAAAAGGTTGTTTCGGATTTGATGAATCTTGTCAGTTGTTTCTTGTATTAATTCTGGACCGGTGATTTGAGCTTCTCCAATTTCATGCCAACATACTGGAGATCGGCACTTACGACCATATAATGCTTCGAAAGGTGCCATGCCGATACTTGAATGAAAACTGTTGTTGTACGAAAATTCAACTAATGGTAAGTGAGCGTCCCAATTCCCTTTGAAGTCTATGATACATGCCCGAAGCATGTCTTCAAGAGTTTGAATGGTGCGTTCAGATTGACCATCTGTTTGGGGATGATACATGCCCAATTCCCTTTTTCATTCCAGGCCACCAGTAGGTGTATCGAAGGTCTTGATACATCTTGTCGGCCTTGGGTGTATAGAGTATCGTGTTTTGTGTGCCTCATTCATAAGGAATTCACGAAGGTTGTTGTGGACAGGAATCCATATGCGATCTAGATAGTACAGAATACCGTCGGATTTAGTTTCGATTTTTTAGTTCAGCTCCACAAGACAGCTCCTTGCGTACGTCGTTTTCCGTTACTGAAACACGTTGGGCTCTCGAATTTGATCTTTGATGTCGGTTATGATTTTATGCATAATAGTTTTGAGGGAATTGATACGTTTGACATGATAAGGTATGTATCATAAAACAAAAACTTCAACCATGACGATATTTAAACCTACATGGAACTTCTCATAATCTCCTGGTAATGCTTTTGATCCTTTGCCAAGAATACTTATATATAGGAAGTACCAGCGGCGTATCCACCATATTCTTGTCAAATTTTCATTGGCTTTATCAGTAAATCATGATCAGTTCTATGTGACTCTAAAACATAAACAAACACAACAACCAAAGCTTGAGTCTCAATTCTGAAAGGATACATGACTGAATGATGACAGTACCTCTCTCATTTGTTATGATGAAGGGGTCAGTTTATGTAAAAGTGTGACACAACCCAACTTCTTTAAATGATGAGATTGAGATATGTCGAGATGTAAGGTGATATGAATGTTAAATCAATGAGTATAAAACAAAACTGTAATATCAATTCGCATTAAAATTCTTGTATACATAAATTCCCAATTTTACAACTGAAATACGGAAAGATTGAGATAACATAAAGAAAACATTAAAACTAGACGATCGGAGTTGAGTCTTGATTCTTGGTGAGGAAAACTAGTTGGGTGATTCGTTTGAGCCGTTATTATTTTCAACAGGATTGGCGTTTATGTTGTAAGCTCTTCCTCTTGCAGGTGGTGGAGCTTGGTTAGCTTGATTCACCGGATTTGCTTGAGCTTGGGTATGAATGATGTTCACTAAGCGTGGACAAGTGTTTCTAAAGTGGTTTGGGTCTCCACAATTGTAACAAGCCCGCACAGGTTGTATCATGGGATAGTTGGGTTGGTAGTAGGATTGGGCTACATGTTGGGCAGGTGGTAGTAGTAAAGGTTGTTGGGCTTGACCCACTATCTGATGGTGGGCTTGGGTTGAGGGCTGATGGCGGTTCGTTCGCTGAGGTATGCGACAGGTTTGAATGGTGTGACCTGCGCGACCACAGCCGGTACAATGTTGGCAGGGATGATCAGGAAAGTGATGGTATTGGCAACGGTTGCATTTTGGGTATGGGCCGGAGTATGGCCTTTTATGTGGTGCAGGTGAGGGGGCAACTTGAGTGATGGGTGCAGCAGGGATAGGGAAATTTGTTTGTGTGACAGCAAAGTTTCTGGTGTTTCGATTCCTTTTACCAGTAAACTTCGAAGAGGAACCAGAATGGTTTGAAGTTTGAGCCTCAATGGGGGCTTTCTTTTTCTCCTCTTTGAATATACCGTTTCAAATGCGATTTTCGGTGAGTTCGGTAGCTAGTTCCATCGCGGCTTCAAGTGTAGCAGGCGAAGTGCTTAGAACTGAGTCTTGAATTTTCAAGGGGAGGCCTCGAATATAGTGTTCAACCAAGCGGTACGCTGGGGTGAACAAGTTGGGGATCATTTGATTCAACTCTAGAAACCTTTTGTTGTAGGAAGTATGATCTCCTTCCTTTTGTTTTAACGAGTGGAATTCATCTTCCAACTTCTTGATTTCACTTCTTGGACAAAAGCGTCTTGTCATTATTTCCCTTAACTCTTCCCATGTTAAGGCCATAGCATCTTCGACTCCTCTCTTACCCTTCTCTGTGTTCCACCAGGTCAGGGCTACTCCAAATAGTCTCCCGGTTGAGTAACGTACCTTGCGATCCTCGGGACAATCGCAATTGAGGAAGGTGTTTTCCATTTCCTCAAACTAGTGGAGGAGAGCAGTGACACCTTCGGGGGATCACAAGACTTGAAGTGTTTATAAGAGCACTTTTTGGGGGGAGGGTTGTCGACGTTCTGGTCCTCTTGATGGGGAGGATTGTTGGGATTTGCGGCGAGAGCTTGTTGGACTTGAATTACGATGTCAGGAAGCACCGCGGCCATTTGTTTTGCGATTTGAGTGGCCAAGCGTTCGTTTGACCTTCCTGACCTTCTACCTCCACGTAGTTGCCTAGTCGACATCTACAGGAATATACATAAGAAGATTGTGAGTTTATGGAGTCTTTTTAGGTGTCATGTGTCTTAAAAAAAATAAAAATAACATAAACATCGATAATGCAACTACATCCATAGGATGTCTTGGGTTTGCTCATGTTGAGCCTCAAATGTCCCCCATACCTTCACCTGTATAGTCATGTGGGCCCCCATGACTATTGGCTTAGTAGGGTTCACATTAGTATTGGCGGTTTAACACTTGCATCACCCGAATGAAAACCATGAAATATGTTTACGAGATGTATGATCGGAAGGTGTCCAGGTGTAGACACAATGACAACTCAAAGTGGGGTTAGCTCACACGATGTTTGGTATAGCATGCTTTGGCCTAATAGGTCCTTCGTACTCTCATCGTTAGTCCCCAGGTAGGCAAACTGGTCCTTTATTTTGGATTTATACGAATGCCAAGCCTAGACAGGACGTTCCGACTACCGGTACTTGTACCCTTCCAGTTACTACATGCCCGTCATGAGAACTCACTTTGATGTGATTTGAAAATACAAAAATCATTGCAAAAAAAATCATGGAAATGATGTGGTGTGTGCTCTCATGGATATGATGTGTTATGAGAATATGATTCATGATAGGCATTATATAATAATATGTACTTATGAACATGCTTGCATAACATTGAATGTAACATTAAACATAAAACATATAAACATCATGAATTTTGCATGTAACACACAAAAATTTTTAAAAATTCTAATCAACTATAGTATAGGCTCTAAAGGTCTAATAACCTATCCTATATCCCTATAGTCATGGCTCTGATACCAATCTGTCACATCCGACCCGCAGCGGAATAAGAGTCGGGGCATAATTGGGTTATCACCAAAGCTCATGATATTTACTAATATGTTTCATATTTATTAAATTCAAAATTACATCCTCAATATTCCAAACATGTTCATACAATTACAAAGAAAGATAATCAACTAAACAATCCAAAGTCTAAACCGGTTTATTCTTCTAAGCCATCCTATATGTTTCTTGCTGCAGCTGAATCACCTGTATCATGTGTAAAAATGGGGGTTTTTGGGTCAACATAAGTTGGCGAGTGAACCTTGTTAGAAAACATTTATTATTGATATCTTATTATATTTATTATGGAAATTGTGCAATAATCATATGTGAGCAAACGTGAATAATCATACAATAACAATAACAATAACAAACAATAACATACAATAACAAACCAACTTGCATGAATGTATAACATGAATGATACTGTATATGTTGGCAACGTCACGTTCACGCTCATAGGTAATGGGGAACGGACGGCCTATGATAAATGTCTGTGCGATCAAGGCTCAATCAAACGGAGCCGATCGTATGTTGGCAACGCCTCGTTCACGCTCATATGTAATGGGGAACAGCTCAACGCTCATATGCAATGGGGAGCGGCGGCCTATGATAATGTATGTACTGAAAATGATAAATTTAATCTAAACATTAACCACACAAACAGTTGATACATATTGAATACACATTTGATCATGAATATGATGGATGCACAATAGTTTAAATGTAATAAATAATAAGACACATGATACACCCCAAAAACGTGATTAAAACGGGGAATTTGTAGAGATTCACTCACATTGGGTGCGTTCGGTTGAGGATGATGAATGCGCACGAGTTTAGAGGATTGATCGGCAAGGATTAACTAACCTAAATAATAACGAAAGGTATGGTAAATGAGTGGATTTTATTAATAATTTTAATAGGATTTTTAGATATATTTTTGTGAGTTTAAGGCTATTTTCTAACTTTAAAATCATTATTTTTAAGTATTTTTAATTGATTTTTGAATTAAATAAATAAATAAAAACATAAAAAAATGTTGACTTTTTTTTACTTTGACCGTTGACCATGACTGTTGACTTGTTGACCGGTTCGGTCGTTTATATTGTTGCACTGAGTGAGGTTCGAACTTGTGACCTCCCGTACGCGTGCACGCAACTCTACCAACTGAGCTACGTGTCTAACCCGAAATATTTCTGTTTTTAATTATATTTATATACTGTTTTAATTTATTCAAAATTCATTTATTTTTAAAAAGGATTTTAATCATCGAACCGGCGTGCGTAACAGGTCTCGAACCCGGGACCTGTGGTTTAGTGTTGCACACAGTCCACCGCTGGACTGTGTGTCTAACCTGGTTAATATACTGATTTTTATTATACTTAACATCTTCAGTGAGTTAACCCGGTTCGGTTCTTAAAAAAAACATTTTTATTTCCGAGAATAGGGTCGTGATAGGGATCGAACTCGGGACGTATATTTATTGTTTGCACACAGTCCACCGCTGGACTGTGTGTCTAACCCGTTTATTATACTGATTTTAATTAATCTTATAATCATAATCGACTTCGTCTTCTTCGCTCAAGAACACAGACAACGATTAATCAACTGTTTCTTGCTTAATTCGATTAACAGACGTATGAATGATTAAAATGTAACGGATAGGAAAGGTTTTGGGAATGAACATACCGGAATGATGACTTTTCTCAGAACTCCGGCAATGTCGTCGGCTCTGTTTTTATGAACTTCGTCTGAGCGGACCAATTAACAGTTTTGATTAGCTAGTTGTGGAATTGAAGTACTAAACAAGAGTTATCAGAAGGTTTAAAAGATTATACCGTTTCACAGCGAAATCTAGAAATTTTCATAAGTTTTCCGGCGAGTGTTGATTATCCGATATCGTCGCCTAGAACTGATTCTGATTGAAGGGTTTGAGTTAGCAAAAGCCTAACAACTGATAGAAGATGGAAGAATTGAGAAACTTACCGTTTTGATGGAAGACACGGTTTTCCGGTGAAAGTCCGGCGAGTTCAAAAAGCGATTCCGACGATCAGAAATTAGAGTAAAAGTGAAATTAGAAGTTCTGTGAATGTTAATGAGTCGCGAGATGATGATTTTGTTGAAGTAATTCAGGAAGTGAATGTTTTCGGTTATAAAAACCGAACATCACATGAATTCAAGTTCATTCAAGACTGAAATGATCAAGAGTGCCGGTTATCGGTTATTTTCAGAAATCCGCGATCACTCAAACGTCTTGGACGGTTGGAAGCCGATATCGGTTTCAGTTTGACGCAACTAGGTTGATTCATGGTTGAACTTATGTTTTAATTGATTCCTAGAATTCACAAAGACATCAAGTGGCGGAGTGGTAGAATGTTAAGTCTTGAAGGATTTTACCCGGCTGACCCGGGTTCGAAACCCGGCAGCCGGTTTCTTTTTTTATTTATTTTATTTTCACTTTTTATCAAATATAGTTTATAAATTCTAAATTGTTTATTAATTATGTATCGTTTAAAATTAAAATAAGTCATAAATACGCAACGAAATTTTTATATTTTGATATTCGATTACAAACGAAGCGGGTTTGGAAACCCGTTTTTCGACGAATGTTACAGTATCCCCTACTTTTAGAAATTTCGTCCCGAAATTTAAGTAGCAGTGGTAACAGAAAAAGATGTGGGTATTTCTCGCGCATTGAGTCTTCACGTTCCCAAGTAAAACTCAGGTCCTCGTTTCGACTCCCAGCGTACCCTGACGATTGGAATACGGCTTCGTCTTAAACGTTTCTCTCCGAAGGCCATAATTTCTACTGGTCTTTCAATGAAATGCATAGATTCATCGACTTGAATGTCTTCTAGCGGAATATGGAGATTTTCATCGGCGAGCACTTCTTCAAGTTCGATACGTGGAATGTGGGATGAATTCTGTTGAGTTCTTCCGGTAGGTCAAGCTTGTATGCTACAGGTCCTACTCTTTCGAGTATATTGAAAGGTCCTACGTAGCGTGGTGCTAGCTTGCCCTTCTGGCCAAAACGAACTACTCCCTTCCACGGTGATACTTTTAAAAGTACATGATCACCAATGTTAAACTCCAAAGGCTTTCGTCGTTTATCTGCATAACTCTTTTGACGACTTTGTGCCGCTAGAAGATTGTTTCGAATTTGATGGATCTTGTCTGTGGTTTCTTGAATTAGTTCTGGACCGGTGATTTGAGCTTCCCCAATTTCGTGCCAACATACTGGAGATCGGCACTTACGACCATATAAGGCTTCGAAAGGTGCCATGCCGATACTTGAATGATAGCTGTTGTTGTACGAAAATTCAACTAATGGTGGATGAGCGTCCCAATTTCCCTTGAAGTCTGTGTCACATGCTCGAAGCATATCTTCAAGAGTTTGAATGGTGCGTTCAGATTGTCCATCAGTTTGAGGATGATTAGCGGTACTGAGGTCTAATCGTGTACCCAAAGCGGCTTGTACGGCTTGCCATGTTCGTGAAGTGAAACGACCATTACGATCTGAAATAATGCTTAACGGTACACCCTGACGGCTTACGATTTCGCTGATGTAGATACGAGCTAGCTTCTCGTTCTTGAAATATTCGCGGATCGGAATAAAGTGAGCTGATTTTGTAAGACGATCAATGATTACCCATATAGTGTCATACCCACCAGAAGTGCGAGGTAACCCGGTAATGAAGTCCATGGTTATGTTTTCCCACTTCCATACAGGTATTTCAGGTTGGACCAGAAGTCCTGAGGGTCTTTGACGTTCAGCTTTTACCTTGGAACATGTAAGGCACCTGGAAACAAAAACAGCAATACCCTTTTTCATTCCAGGCCACCAGTAGGTGTATCGAAGGTCTTGATACATCTTGTCGGCCTTGGGTGTATAGAGTATCGTGTTTTGTGTGCCTCATTCATAAGGAATTCACGAAGGTTGTTGTGGACAGGAATCCATATGCGATCTAGATAGTACAGAATACCGTCGGATTTAGTTTCGATTTCTTAGTTCAGCTCCACAAGACAGCTCCTTGCGTACGTCCTTTTCCGTTACTGAAACACGTTGGGCTCTCGAATTTGATCTTTGATGTCGGTTATGATTTTATGCATAATAGTTTTGAGGGAATTGATACGTTTGACATGATAAGGTATGTATCATAAAACAAAAACTTCAACCATGACGATATTTAAACCTACATGGAACTTCTCATAATCTCCTGGTAATGCTTTTGATCCTTTGCCAAGAATACTTATATATAGGAAGTACCAGCGGCGTATCCACCATATTCTTGTCAAATTTTCATTGGCTTTATCAGTAAATCATGATCAGTTCTATGTGACTCTAAAACATAAACAAACACAACAACCAAAGCTTGAGTCTCAATTCTGAAAGGATACATGACTGAATGATGACAGTACCTCTCTCATTTGTTATGATGAAGGGGTCAGTTTATGTAAAAGTGTGACACAACCCAACTTCTTTAAATGATGAGATTGAGATACGTCGAGATGTATGGTGATATGAATGTTAAATCAATGAGTATAAAACAAAACTGTAATATCAATTCGCATTAAAATTCTTGTATACATAAATTCCCAATTTTACAACTGAAATACAGAAAGATTGAGATAACATAAAGAAAACATTAAAACTAGACGATCGGAGTTGAGTCTTGATTCTTGGTGAGGAAAACTAGTTGGGTGATTCGTTTGAGCCGTTATTATTTTCAACAGGATTGGCGTTGATGTTGTAAGCTCTTCCTCTTGCAGGTGGTGGAGCTTGGTTAGTTTGATTCACCGGATTTGCTTGAGCTTGGGTATGAATGATGTTCACTAAGCGTGGAAAAGTGTTTCTAAAGTGGTTTGGGTCTCCACAGTTGTAACAAGCCCGCACAGGTTGTATCATGGGATAGTTGGGTTGGTAGTAGGATTGGGCTACATGTTGGGCAGGTGATAGTAGTAAAGGTTGTTGGGCTTGACCCACTATCTGATGGTGGGCTTGGGTTGAGGGCTGATGGCGGTTCGTTCGCTGAGGTGTATTATATGCTTTATGTGGAAGATGCATAGTTAGGGTGTATTATGGATAGATTAGAAACCTTAAATAACCCTAAATCCTCCTCTCAAATCAATCATACGGCAGTTTCCATCACCTCTCAAATCATCTTCTCTAATAATTCCTCTAACCTTTTGGCTACACCAAGTTCTCCAATCTTTGATCTTCAATCCATCTAGATTTAATCAAAGGTAAGTGTTTACGATTATATGATTCGTTGCTATTCTAATTCTTTTGATTTCATGTAAACCCTAGTGATCCAACCAACTGTTTTGTGAATAAAGTTAATCATGTTTGATGAATAAGAAACCATGCCTGATGCACGTATGATTGTTTGTCTGGTTTTGGAATGCTATTGACATACTAAACTACAATTTGTTGTTGTTAAATTTGTGGCATTGTGATGTTGATTATTGGGATTAGGGTGTGGCTGATCGTCTGAAACTGTTCCATTGAAAACCACGAATCGGTTTTGAAATTACGTATGTTTGTTAGTTCGGGGATAAATGTTAGGGCTTTGTGAAGTCACAAAGTCCGAGTTTATGTTAAGAAACACAAGGTCCGAGTTTATTAATTGTTTCAAGTCCGAGTTTTATAAATTTAAGTGGTGTCAGTTAAGTGTGTCCGGGTTTGCTATGAAATCAAGAGTCCAAGTTTTATCCTCCACGCAAGAGTCCAAGTTTTATCCTCCACACAAGAGTCCAAGTTTTATCCTCCACACATGAGTCCAAGTTTTATCCTCCACACATGGGTCCAAGTTTTATGGATTTTGTTGGGTCCGAGTTTGTAAGGGGATGCCTTGTCCGAGTTTAATAGGTGGGGGTTTGGTTCGAGTTTGTTAAATGTTGCATGAAAAACACCTAACGTGCCACTGTGTGCTACTGTATGTATGCTTAGTCTTGTATGATGAAATCTGTAAACGATAATCATAAAGGACCCTGTTGTTTGGACACTTTGTGTATTGCAAACCCTACTTGAAAATATATACTTACATGTCACGTAAACTAGGTCGCGTGTAACGGACCTAACATTAATTTAACGCATAAAGACACGATATCATTTACCGAGCAAATTGAGGTGAGTTCACTGCTCTTTTACAAGCATGCGTCCAGTGGGGACAAACAAACAAACTTTTATCCCTGGAGGGGATGACTACTATTCCTTGGAGGGATACTTTGTTATATTTGTTTTGTTTAATTTCGATGTTAGTTGATAAACTCAAACTCTATCATGGAAAGTCCCTACTTACATACCGAACTAGTTGCATGGAGGGCAACGGGGTATTAATTGATAGCGCTATTAGGCCTGACAAACCTCACACCGTGCCTTGGAGGATGGGCTTGAACTAATGACCTTAAACACGTTGATCAATGATGATAGACATTGATGAGGGCACCAAAAACAGAACAGTCAATCGGTACAGAGTTTATTAGTCGTAACATGTCTTTAAACTAAACACCAAACTTGTTTTCGTCAAACAAAACTGTGAACTCGCCGGCTTAATCGTTGATACACTTTTTCTGCATGCTTGCAGGTTGTTAGATGATTCATGCATGGAAACTTGCAGTCTGGGGAGCTTGAAGTGTCATGGGGCGTACTACTAGATTGCAAATGTTATACTTTACGTTTTAAAACATTTTGTCTACAACTGTTTGAATTGCTTCCGCTGACCATGTACTATGTTGAAACGTTTAATTTGGAAATCACTATTCATGTTGGACATGATGTTTTGTTTTATATTATTTATTACTATTAGTTCGACATGATTAGTGGCTGGATCCTGGTACGTCACACGCCTCGCGGTAAAACTCCGTGTGTGGAAATTTTGGGGTGTGACATTAAACGTGGATGTCGATCAGTTGGAGGACTCAATATCGGGAAGAAAGTGGAACTATCAATGCTTAACAAGTGCACCACGATACCGTACCTTTGTGCAATAAGAAGCCTTGCATGGGGGAATTCCATCCAGTGACAACGTTGCACTGAATCCCAAATTAGGCCCTCACGATGCGTGTTAAAATATCCTTCGTCCCATGATTCAAATATTGGCAACCAGGTCGATGCGTTCTGATCCATCTCTTGTACAAGGTCTTTTCGAATGTGACCTTATAAACGTTCTCCCATACCTAAGCCCACAACCACAGACTGAAACCCACAATGACCGTCTGGCCACACATCTTGTATGCACGAGATGTGCAGGTGAAACGCTGTCGGAAGGACAGACTTAAACTGTTTAATGATTGACACGTTCTCGTCCCCCACTATTAACGGAAAATCATTATCATCTCGTATCTCTTTCTTTTTTAAAAATTCGTTGAATGGCTTCAGCTCGCTTTGGGTTTTTGAGACTTTATGACCGACTGTTGAGAGGCCTGTGACCGAACGTACAAGCTGTGGCGGGGGGCATCGTATGTACTTTGTTGGGAACTTTCAAAGCACGTGTTTGCATAACCGAAGGAGCTTCTCCTCAATTCTTCGTCTCTACGGCAGGCTCGTCAAACCTTTGTTGTACTTGCTTTGTTGTTGTCCATCCACGAGTATTTTGTTGGACAACCGGTAGTTTCTTAGTAGATTTGGTTGGAGTCAACACCACTTGAATCTTTGACAACAAGCTTTTTTTCTAAGCAGGGGGTGTCACTCTAATTGTTGTCTAACAATATTGAGCTCTTCAAACACGTCAACGTCATCATCTATCAATTTACATGGTTGAAAGTTAAGCTTCCGCCAGAAGACGTCTACGTCTTCGAGTTGAATCGGACGCTCTGCACGGTTAAAACACTACACTATTTAAGCCACACGATTAATGGACATATATCACACAAATGTTGTATGTTTAACAATTGTTACCTACATGTACGTACTTTTTTCAGCCGACAAGCACACGAAAACTCACAGTTGTACCACATCTGGCAACCACATGATGAATGAAAACGATGCAAAACCTCTAGTTTCCTTAGTAGCTCTCCACTCAACAAGTCAAGTGCTGTATGGGAAACTTTTCCACGTAGGTGGCAAACAAAGGGTTTCTGTGGTGGTTCATTCTTTTTTCGATGCTTTCTCGAAAACTCCTCCTTATTTCACCGTATTGTGTTTCAACTATATCCTTGAAATAACCAACTATACGGTCCAACGAGCTCTTATAATGGACATATCTCTTTAAATTGGCGTGTTGGATCTCAACTCTGTTTGTGGTACGCTAACCGAAGTTGCGACTCTGATCAGTCCATGCAAAGACGAACATTTCCTTGTAATCTTTCAGCTAGTTATCATACACGTACTTAAGGAATCCCTAACAAGTAAAAGTAATTTATTAAATGTACATAGGTGAGTCATATGTTATTAAAAAAAACTTACTTGAACGTTTGCACTCCACAAGTTGCATTTGTAGGTTGCGCAAGTGGTACTCGTATATGAGTACTGATGGAGACTCACACAATATCCCCTAGAATGACATAAATTTTTACCAATGTTCTTCTGTAAAGGCGCTCTTGCAGTGCTTACAAATATTCCGTTGCATGTGAAACCTACAAAGATACCGAGAGGCGTTTGGAAATACTTTATCACACACGTTCATTAGGGCCAGGTCTCTATCCGTTACAATCACACGTGGCTCCATACATTCATCCAACATTGACTTGATCCTCTCAAACACCCATACAAAGTTATCACTCCATTCTTTATAGATAACGGCATGGACGATACAAAACGAATGGCTGGTAGGCGTCATACCAACAATCTGGACAAATGGCATGTTGTATATGTTTGTTTTGTACATGGAATCGATCACCAAAATTTGCGGGAATGAACGCCACATATCACTCGAGTAGGGATGAACAAAGAAGATCTCTGTTAAAACCTTTGTTCCAGGTTCCTTTCGTTTCTCGTAAATAAATTCGTTTTTAATCAGGATGTTTTCTAGTGACTGCATGGGAGTCGATCCTTCTCTTTGTTCGGCTCTAATCTTCTGTACAACGTTTTGTACGTCTTTCTGAACATGGAACCTGTCAGGGTACTGCTTCTTTAACGTTTGAAAAATTTTGGGTGGCTCCATGTTTTGAGCTGTCAGATGCTAGATTAGTCTGTATTCGTTGAGACTAAACCTTCACACAAATGCGTGGGCCGCCAGGTCCTCATAAAGTTCGTGGTTATGTTCTGTCTTCCCCGTTTTATCCCCCAGGTTTCATACGGATGGTCTCGCATCGCCACCAGGTAAAACGGGCAACCGGTTTTTTTTTCTCCCGGCTTTTCTAACTGTTTCTATAGTATGGTGCTCACCACAACGGTCACATTCAAGCCATACCCTCCTGGTCCTTCCCCAAATTTTCTTTGATCGACGGGTCACAATAACGAAACCATCCGTCTTTGCCATTTCTTGTGCCCATTTCTTTAGTTCATCTAGAGAGTTGAAAACCTATAACATCGATAGGGTTGGTTAAGATTATATATTTATTAATCTGTCTAACATAACTAAATAAATTTGATACCTGCTTTGTGAAGTACGGATTGCCTGGGCTGGGGGGTGCCTCACCACCATATCTTCCACCGTCCGGATAGTTTTGTTGAACGTACAAAGACTGTGATGCATGTAACTTTCGTAAGGATTGCTCAAGGAAATGAATTGCTGATGACCACCGTCTCCTTCATTTCCGTCCGGATAGTGTTGTTGCACGTAAGAATATTCACACCGTATCCATAATTCGGATACCCTTGTTGCGCCGGATAACATGGTTCATCAACATGGTATGAGTCATCTACAAGGGATGTTTCATCAACAGAGGGATACGTGTTCAAATCTAGAAACAGCCTGTTTTGATTTCCTTTTACACTAGACACAACCTCTTCTTGCTCGTTAGAATTGGGAACGCCAGTCTCCTCCTAAAAACGGTATCATCATCAGTACATAATTAAAACATCAAGTAATTTAGGCTAATAACTGTTACTGGAACGGCTTCGGGCACCCATGACTAGTAGGAATACTGCCCAAAGAAATAGTTGTTTTCCCTATGATGACATTTCAGCACCTTTGAATGATGTCCAATAGAAGGCAAAGAAGAAGCACAAAAGTTCGATGTTTTTTCGATGCTTAAAAAATGCCCTGCATGCTCCTATTTCAACTATTTGAATTCCAATATATATATATATAGCTCGTACAGCTCTATACCCGTCGTATTACTTTATTCATGTGCCAGACACATAGTCAAATCAGTATTAGGGACGCTCTGTCTAGGCCTAGACTAGGCGTCTTCCTCTGTCGTATACGGCTATCGTCTTGGCCTAGACGCCCCGTCTGATGTGACTGATTTGACCTGGTACGAGGTTAGGAATCTGGTCAGAGACAAAAACCCTAGACGCCCCGTCTAGACCTATACGAGGCGTCTCAGAAGGTGTGGAAATATGCCTTTGGGTGTGAGAATATGTAGACTCATAATAAATACTTAATGAACTTGAAATATAGTTTTTGATACATTTTTCTTAAAACAACCAACTTAAATTTACTCTAAATCCACTTATTTTATTCACAATACGATTTAAACCCTTAACTTTATACGAATAGATATATTTCCATTACACGTTGTGACATAGATACCAACAGGCTACAAGCACTTTAAGTATTTTTTCTCCATCTAGTATATATCTACATATAGAGATATAGATTGAATATCTAGCGAATGATCCATGTTTTAATATAATATAACTGAATCTTTTGTATCGACATTTCTTATTAAGTTATTTGAGTAATTACTGTCTGAAACAGAAATATTTGATTTGATAAAATCGCACCAATTATAATATAATAAATCTGGTCAACTGTAGTTAATAATCATACTACTAATTATATATTCAATCTTCCACCAGCCGAGCGTGGTAGGTAGCAATTTCACACCTTCAGTATTCTTTATATATAAAATCATGCACCAGTGCTATGAATTTTATAAACTTATAATTTGTTTTCTACTTTCCGGAAACAATTTGATCCAAAGATGGGGTTTCTTGATCTGTTTTCTGCTGCTTCTATGCCTGTTCTCAAAGTGCTTATAGTCACTGCAATTGGCTCATTTCTTGCTCTTGACTCCATTAACATTCTTGGACAAAGCTCAAGAAAACATGTCAATGAAGTAAGTTTGATTAACATTAAGGGTTTTTTTTTAGTTTTGGGTATTAAAAACTATAGTTTGTGATATGATCAGCTTGTGTTATGTTTAAGTTTGATAAAAATCTGTTTTAAGGTTTTTTTTGGGTATTAATTTAAAAAAAACTAATGTTTGTGACATGATCAGCTTGTGTTCTTCGTATTCAATCCAGCACTTGTTGGAAGCAATCTAGCTAAAACAATCACCTATGAAAGCCTAATATCACTGTAAGTTTTTTTCCGGTGAGTTCAGAATCGTGTTATAATTTCACATAGCAATTTACATCGAGATAGATGGTAAATGGGCAACAAGTTGTGCTGCTACCACTTTTTGAATAGTAAAACTAAGTTTTTTAAAAAGTATGTCCATAGATCTTGGGTCATAACATTAAAATAAAATAAAATAAGAGATCATACGGTTGAAAAGAAAACGATCTTTTGTTAAAGATCAAATGGTTGATATTTGCAGGTGGTTTATGCCGGTTAATATTCTCCTAACATTTATAATCGGATCGGTTCTCGGATGGCTGCTCATACTCATTGCTAAGCCGGCTAAACATCTAAAGGGACTCGTACTTGGTACCTGTTCAGCCGGTAATAATTTACTTGTACTGTACAACTGTTAGTCTGTTACGCGTTAAAAATTAAAATAACGGATTTAACGGATCTAAATAGGGAACCTCGGAAACATGCTTTTGATTATCATACCAGCTGTATGCAAAGAGAAAGGCACTCCCTTTGGAGACTCCGATGTTTGCTCAGACTATGGCATGGCATATGCTTCATTATCCATGGCTGTATGTATTATTACAATTTCCAATTCCGATATTTTAGTCAAACCTATGGGCGGAACCAAGGGGTATGTTAGATTTTTATAATATAAAGAGTTAATTACTGTTTTCGTTCTTGTGTTTTGTCAAAAATCACTATTTCAGTCCATTAGTTTAAAAATTAGGATTTTAGTCCCTGTGGTTTCACTTTCGTAACCATTTCAATCCACATCGCAACCATTTCAGTCCCTGTACTTACAGAATTAATAGATTGAAGTGGTTAGGAAAGTGAAACCACAGGGAATGAAATGGTTACGAAAGTGAAACCACAGGGACTGAAATCACAATTTTTAAACTAGTGGACTGAAATAGTGATTTTTGACAAACCACAGGGACGAAAACAGTAATTAACTCTAATATAAAATATTGGTTGTTTGGTCACTTCTGAATGTTTTTAAACTATTAATTGTTGAATCAGTAAGATGTCTGAACCATTAATTGCTGAATCAATAAGAGGTTTGAACCATTAAAAGTCAGTAAAATGCTTAACCGTTCAGAGACAAATGTCCGACCAATTGATTAGAGGTCTTAACCATTCAAACTTAGTATAATGCTTAACCATTCAGAGACAAACATCTGAACCATTCAGATACATGCTCGCGAAATAAACAGTCTGAACCATTAAGTGCTGAACTAGTAAGAGATCTGAACCATTAAGAGACTCATTAAAAAACTAAACAAACAGCCCTTTAGTTTTTTTTTCTTTCTAAAAGACTATGGGCTTTTGGCTTAGCGGCATTTGGTGTTTATTGTGTGGTGTGAGTTCGAGTTCAACAAAAGGGAAACGAGTGAACTTTAAGGATAGATTTTAGGGGGGCGTTGGTGTTCGATTTTAAAGAAATGAGTTAAGAAAAAACGTAAGTTGGACCATTTTGTTATAGCATGTAGATAAAAGAATCTAATGATAATCTCTGGCAAAAAAAGTTATGGTTTCGCCGCTGTGTAAAATTTTATTAAACAACAATGTATGTAACTGCCGACCAACTAATTGTTGTGTACTTGTATGACAACAAATTCTTCAGATTGGAGCTGTGTTTTTGTGGTCGTATGTTTTCAATCTAGTACGTGTTTTCTCCGAAGATTCCGGTAACAACAAGACAGAGACCGTAAAAGAAGATCTAACCGTACCTTTGCTTCCTTCGACTGAGGCTGAGTCTTCCACTACAACCGAGGGAAAGATGAAGGTTGGTTCTTGAATTTAACATCCGTTTAAGTTGACTTACATGTATGTTTGACTTTAAAAGTCAAAATGTTGTTTGCATTAGGTGATGTTGAAAGCTATGAAGCGATACTGGCGGAAATTTTCAAAACGGGTTAACTTGTCGGCAATATTCGCACCATCGACTAGCGGAGCGGTACACTGCTTTTCCTAGCTCTTGATTTAGCTATACAAATTAGATTGTACAAATTAAAACTGTTGGCGATTGATGATAATTAATAGCGGCAATGCTACGGATGTGAGTCACATCGCCATAATGAATTATTATTGGTTGATAAATGATAAGTTTGAATTACTAAAATCCAATTCACCATTTAATAATATATCGATGATATTATGTCCTTTTATTGCAATAGATTGTGGGGTTCCTTATCGGAACAATAGCGCCAATTCGCCGCTTACTGATCGGCGACACAGCTCCGCTTCGAGCGATCCAAGATTCTGCATCTTTAATAGGGTAAAATCTTTTAAACCTTTTTCTTAACCATACGTTAATGAAACAACGAAAACATGGTAAACTAATGGACCCTGATCTCTCAGGGACGCAGCGGTTCCGGTTGTAACATTGATTGTGGGTGGCAACCTTGTTAGAGGTAGGTTTGGCGAATAAGTTCATATTCGTACATTCGGTTTTGGTTTCTTAATCTTACTAGATAACATACGGATTTCAGGTCTGAAAGGGTCTGGTGTCTCGATACCACTTGTGTTGGGGATCGCATCGGTTCGCTATATTTTCTTGCCACTTTGCGGCATTCTAATAGTTAAAGGAGCTCTATATTTCGGACTAGTACATGGAGACCCTCTCTACCTTTTTGTTCTTCTGCTTCAATTCGCTCTTCCACCCGCCATGAATATCGGTATGAGCTCTCAATGTACATTCAGATTTTTTTTTCTCAATTTTCTAGAATAAATACACTAATACCTACATCCTGTATGATTTACAGTATTTAAACTCTCAACCTTTTGGTTGCATAGCATACTACTTAACCACCATAATAGTTTTTTTTTTTTTTTTCACATACTCTATTTAAAAAAAAATTGTATAGATTTGTGAAGCTTGTTAATATGTTACAGGTACAATAACCCAAATATTTGGGGCTGGTGAGAGTGATTGTTCGGTAATCATGCTATGGACTTATGGTTTGGCGTCAATTTCACTAACCCTTTGGTCAACCTTCTTCATGTGGCTCGTTGCTTGATTAATTCCTTCATTTGACTGACCTCGAGATTGGTTATGTTAGGTTGCAAACCATCGTTTTGTTAGTCTTGATAGAATAGGGAATATTACAAAAAAAAAAAAATAATAATATCATATTCAATTTGTAAAACAACAAAAAAAAATTGTAGAGTGATCATGGGAAAGTGATTTGTACCTCATTAAAATTTGAAACTTTATCACTGTGGTTGAAGTGACATTTGTAGTGCACAACCAACCAACCAGAGTAGAAATTTATGGGACGGACTTTATGGTTGAATTTGGTATTATTTTTTTTAAAGGTGTGAATTACTCGTAAATATTGGGAGGTCTAGTCAGACTCATCATAGATGAAACTTAAATATCTGTTGTTATCATTAGAGCACTAGTGATGGTTGAGTTTAGTATTTAGTAATGAACATAAATTGAAGATTGTGTAGTTATTGGAATAAAATAAATCTTATTTAAAAATAGGACTGTATTGCTTAAAATGTTACCATAAACTAAAATAAAAAGTAAAGGTAATATTAAGTGTTGTTTTGGTTTTATTCATATTTTAGGAACGACAAAATTACACAGAAAACACCTAATGCCCCTTTTTTATGGATTTACACCTACACCATTTCAATGGAGATAAGCACCAGATGTCTCTACCGTACTACTAACAATTTGTGTCCTATATCTCAATAGGACATGTTTATTCACACACCCATTTTGTTTATTCACACAATCCCTAGTGTCGAGCTGTGGCCAAAGCGCGGCGTTTTGGTCCGACCAACCAGACAAAGAGTGACGGGTCTGTTGACCGGACCAAAACGCCGAGCTTTGGCCGCGTTTTTGGTCCTGTCAACCAGACAAAAGACTGACACCCCGGTCAGTCTTTTGTCTGGTTGACAGGACCAAAAACGCGGCCAAAGCTCGGCGTTTTGGTCCGGTCAACAGACCCGTCAGTCTTTGTCTGGTTGACCGAACCAAAACGCCGTGCTTTGGCTACAGCTCGATATAGGGGGGTGTGTGAATAGACAAAGTGGATAGGTGGAGTGTGTGAATAGCAAGGTCCATCTCAATAATATATACAAACAAATAATGGGCCACTTTGTGTATTTTTCTCTTAATGCAACAACTAGTTCACTGGTTCAAAATCAGCTATAGCCAACTGATCGTTATATAAGTTGTCAAACCGAGTACTGATCGTTATATAAGTTGTCAAACCGAGTTTTTAACATTAACGTACCGTTTTTTCTCTAGAGGATCCGGGTGTCCTTTTTTTGAGAATGAAAGTATAAGCATTTTATTTATTTAGTAATTTTAAAAGTTTATTAGTTTGGACCACTTAATAGAAGTATATGTCTCTTAACTTTAGTAATTTTTAAAGTTTATTAGTTTGGACCACTTAATAGAAGCATATGTCTTTTAACGAGAATGTCATAAGTTCAAACCGGGTAAAATGAATAGTTTAGGATATTCGTATAAAGAAGTAAAATTAGCTGTTAGAAAAAAACATTTAAGCTTTTATTTTGTTTCGTATTTTCTAGATTACTTATTTCTTAGTTAAATTATTTATTTGATTGAATGTGTATGACGTTATCATTTTTATTTGTTTCAATTTCAATCATTTTTCTTAAGTATATGAGAGCATCTTTCATCCTTTAAAGATATCTTAAAAAGATAAAAATAATACTATAAAAGGTCAATTATAACGGTTTTAAGATATGAGATATCGAATTTATAGTTACGCGTCAATTGGTTAGAAAAAGTAATAATTTATATAGACTCAAGTGTAAAAAATCTATTATAACCCTTCACTAAATTTTCCATCACTAGTTTTGAATCATGAGTTTGTTTGTTGCTTGCTCGAGAAAAATATCAATTTGAGAAAACCTTGTCAATAGAACCCAAAAATATAGAGCCCATATAAATAAGCAAAGATGACATGATTGGGCCCCTTTAATTTTGTTACCAACCCCAAAATAGCTCCCTGAACTCAATCTTTAAATCCTTTCAACTAAGTCTGTCTTCCCCGAAATGAAATTTGGTGCAAATGCTTACTTCGAGTGACCTCTCTATCCTTTGTGTTGTTACCCTTGACGAGCCTTGTTTAACCAAAAGCTACCATTTATCCATCAAATCTAAGATATTGTAACGGTATATAGGTTGGGTTTACGGGTTTTTTTCTTTCTTTCGTTTTATTATTTGTAAGGTCTATTCGTTACTTTAAATTTGAGGATCACTATCATCTTTCTAGGGTCAAGAAAGTAGTTTGTTTTTGAAAAAAGTTTAGGCCACTTGTCTCCTTGTTATACGTATTTTTGCCACGTGGCCTGTTCTAACACCAATTGCTTAATCCTTTTTTCCTTTCATACGCCTCCTTTTAGTTGTTTAATCTTTTTACTCCAAAACCCTAAACAAAACTTTACCATCTCTCAACAGCGGCTCCGTCAACATCGGTGATTTCATCTTCAAGCTACTCATTCCATACCCTAAACATATTATTATGCGATTATTGTGTTTACTCTTCTTTTTCTGTATATTTGGAAGTTTCCATATTCAAATCATCTATAATTTTGCTTTCCATATAATGAATAGTCTTAAAATTGTTCATCATTATCAAAAGAGTCAAGCGATTTAGGCCTGATTAATTTATTTTTATGCTTGATTGCGGAAAAAGTTAGGGTCGATGTTAAAAGATGACAAGTTTGAAAAGGTTGATTTACTTACTGACTTCAGCTAGACATTATCTTCCATTTGTTTGTTGTGTCAATACTGAAATTGTTGCTAAAAGCTTCATATTTTTTTTGTATACTTGAATTTTTTAAATATTTCGCTCTGTTTTTTCTTGTGTAATTATCACTTACAGGTAGTATGGCGTGTTGTTGGCCAGGGTTCTTTTGGAATTGTGTTTCAAGTCTAATTTATGCACATGCTTTAAATTGTCAACTTTCCGTAGAAGTGACATTTAACTCATCTATACTTATGAGATAGTCATAGTCGATTTGGATTATGGTTTGTCTCTTCAAGTCAATGGGTTAAAATAAAAAAAAAATAATAATAATTAGCCAAAAGGATATTACAATCAATTATAATCAATGACGGCCTCTAGAATGGAATATTTTACCACCTAAACTACCATCCTTTTATTTTACAAGCGAATAATTTTGGGTTGGGTTTTACCCGGTTGCATAACATGCAGACCCTTCACTTAGCGGACTCTTCAACATAGACACTCAGAACACACGATCGCTCCAACGTAAGTTCATCATCCTCACCGTCTCGATTTAATCACTGATTCTGTTCATTTCGTCTCTTAAAAATGGTAATATTATCTACACCAATGGTTTTGGAGCAATTTGTGTAGTTTTACATGGTGACCCATTTCATTTAATTTCAAACAGGGCTATGGTTGCCTGAAAGCAAAAGAGAATAGATCAGCTTAATTTGGCATGTTAATTTTAAAAAAAAAGGTATTACTGTAACCTACGTCAATGGTTTCAGAGTAGTTTGTATAGTTTAGATGTTGATCCGTTTTGTTATAATTTAGTTATTTTGACCTTTTTTTTTTGTTTTCTTCTTATAGATGCCCCATTCACACTGATGGTCCCCAATGTTCACATTTGTAACTAGGATGGTCCTTACAATGGATGGGCATTATATTTCTCTCTAAAGTGAGTGTCAAATGTCTAATTTACCCTTGCTAAAAGACAAAATAATAAAAAAAGAGTTATTATAATAATTAGGTCTTTTGGCAGTCGATGGTGGCCGGAACAATGTGGATGGACCTATTTAGAGATAAGAGAGATGCAGTGGAGGTGGTGGTGATGATGGGTTGTGATAGATGTTAGGTTAATTAGTGGTGGTGGTTTAGTGGGTAAAGAGTGAAGGTGAAGCTGAAGGTAGAAAGAGAGAAAGAGAGATTGTGGGAAGAAGATGAAGTAGGGTATCTCAGATATTTTAATAATTATACAAAATATAAATTTGTTTTATATGTTTTATTTATTTTACTTTTATAATAGTAAAGGTATGTTAGGTATTTTACAGTGACTTAACTAGAAAACTTAACGCCATCAATTGTCAAGGATCATCAAAGTAATAAAATGCATACCACTAGGAGCATCCATGTAATTTCGAAACCACGAGCATGTTTTTGCAATAAATGAAAATCTTAGGGGCCATCCCTGTAATTAACTCTTAATTAACTAAAAACATTACCTTGTATCATCAGGGCTAATAATTCAGTTGACTTTCAAAAAACTTCCCTTTTATTGACTTTCATACTTCAACATTCGTTCTATACTTTACCAAGTATCCACATTCCTTAGAATTGTCTAAGAAGGGGGTTTAGAAACTCACCTGTATAACCTGCTCTAAATCTCTGCAAACTAAAGGATCTATCCTGAGTCAAAACTGGTTAACATACAAGTGCAACGTTAGCATTGCGCTCCAGTTTCTATACACAAACTAGGTTTATGCACAGACTATGCCACGCATAAAGTCGAGTGACTCGCGAAGTATAGATTTGCCTAGGGTTGAGCTCAAACTACTACTAACAAGCATAAACTAAATCTAGCCCGAAATGTCATGCACAAAGGACATTGCGTGCGTAAAGTCCTTCACACGCACAAGGTGTCATACAACATACATGTCATCTTCGAAGAAAGCCTAGATCTGAACTTGATGGTGGCCATGGATTCCAAATCTGAAAACAAACCAAGATGCTAACTTTATGCATCCATATACTTCGAAATCAACTAAAAACTAGTTCCATGCATAACTATCCAAGAATACATAAGTTTGAAAGCTTTTTTATTACCTTTGAACTAAATAAAGTACTTGAGCTGAAAAACTTTAAGTTTACCGCTAAAACAAATCCAAACCTCCATTAAACCTCTTGATTATGGAACGAGAATTAACCACCATTGCCCTCTATGGATCCACACACGGATCCCACTCAAAAAATCCCCCCCAAAGAGATGTTTCTCTCACTTGAATTGGTATGATACCCCATTATGCTTCTCTTTCTCTAGATCTAAAAGTGGTAAGGTGAAGAATAAGAGGTGTTATGATATGATACCCCATTTAGGGTTTTTGCCAAATTATCTAAAATACCCTTTTTAGGGCTTATCGAACATTGCCCGTATGTAGCATTTTCTTTATTACTTTTAATTACTATTTTACGTCTCTAACTTTATTTTAAATTTGGGGTGTTGTATGATGTCCATCAAATCCACAATGGATAACCGCAAATCCAAAATAATCAGAACTAGTTGAACCAATTCGAACGAGCAAACACAACCCCGACAAACTCTATCATAATTTAACTCACAACTTCCACAATTCCTACGGTACACAAATACTCCACCCCAGATACACCTACTTACACAACACTATGCAAAACAATTTTCCCCTTGGGATGGAAATACAACTTTTAATATTGTTATTTTAAGTTTTTTTTAATTATTTTGTGTTGGTATTTTCTTTTATTAAGTACCATGGGTTTGTTGAAATCAATGAAATGTTATCTTGTTAGTTAAAAAATTTAAGTTTAATTTTTATTATTTGTTAAGTTAATAATTTATTAACTATTCTATATTGAATTTACACAAAATTTGTTTTAGTAAGTTGGTGAATTGACGTATGTGCACCTTCATTTGTAGTAAGAAAAGTATGAAATTACTAGAAAGTTAGCATTAAGGTGAGCGAGAGAGATGATGCAATAAAAAAATTTACTAGAAAGTAATATGGCATTAAGGTGAACGAGAAAGTTGATGCAATAAACAAAGTATGGATGCTATATATACCCTCCACACTTATAGATACTTGACTATATTATACCTAATGTATGAAAATGTCAATATAGGACCACACATGTATAACATGTTTTGAAAATACTATTAATATAATTCACTAAATGCTATGTTTGTTGTTGTCATTTTGAGTTTTTTTTTATTCTCACCCTTATACTTTAAATAAAGAGTAAAGTTCTATTTTGCTTCGTATGGTTTAGTCAAAATATCCATTTTGTTCAAATAGTTCTAATTTGATTTTTTTGCTCTTTGTGGTTACCTAATTGGTTTAATCTTTTCCATTACACTCACACCCTCCAAATTGATTTTTTTTGTATCAAGGGCAAGCAAGACTTTTTGCGTAGGGGCAGTTTTGTGTTTTGCTTTTCAAGTTCATAAACCCCAAAACCCTTCAAATTCCATATCGACCAAACCATCAAGTGACTTTCAGGCTATGGAGATTTTTAGGGTTCCTAAGAATTAAAGTATAGATATAATTGAAGCGTGGTCGAACAATTATTTCTTTTTTCTACAACAGGTTCGGATTCTTTCTGTGTTCTTCTCATTCGATTTTTCCTATGTTCTTTCTCGTCCCATATCATAGTTAGTTTGATCGTGTTTCGACTTATATACGTTCAGAGTTGTTAAAATCTTATATATGCATTGATTTTGTATACAATATTGAGATTTTAAACTTCATGTCAAAATCAGATTGTTTTAACCATAACTTCATATATGGATAAATAAAATCATATTCACCAAAAAACACAATAGTCATTGTATGTTAGTGTATAATATTAATTGTTATTTGTTATTAACTTTTATAATGTGAAAAATCAATTTTCTTGCGTACATATCGTCTTTCAACTAGTACCAAGTACTAACTACACATTATCATGATTTTGTGTCATATAAAAAGATTTACATATTTAAATTTGCATATGTTAAAAGGAAATTAAATAAAGGTAAATGGGTACTCATTTACCATAAAAATCTATTTAATAGAATACTTTGCGCTAAATATGTATATAAAAAGATTTACTTATTTAATTGTATACAAATTGGGTGTATCCCATCCTTACGTATAAAGGCAAATGGGTGTATCCCATCCTTATGTATACAAATTGTATATGTAATTAAAGTTTATGAAAAATTAACTAATATAACTAAGGAATTTAAACCTACACCATACACCCTACGCAAAAAGACTTGTTTGCCCTTATAAAAAACCAATTTTAAGGATGTGAGTGTAAGTTAGGGAAGAGATTGAACCAATTGAGTAACCACAAGGAGTAAAAAAAATCAAATTGAAACTACTAGAGCAAAGTTGATAACTGAACCAAACCACAAGGAGCAAAATAGAACTTTACTCTTAAATAAAATAGGTCTTTAACCCATTTAAGTTTCTTATATTTTTTAGATGTGCTTATTTATATCTACGTTTTGATAAAAGTTTTGTTGAAATCGAGCGGATCAATATAATTAATTAAAATTTTATTCTTTATTGTAAGAAACCGAACCGACACCATCCAAACAATGTCGGTAGCGGGATAGAGTAATCTAATTATACACCTCTTCAACCCGTTTAATTTTTAATAATTTGTTTTTTCTGACATGCTTATTTTTATCTACATTTCGGTTAAGTTTTTTTTTTAACATCGAACATGTTAAATATAATTGATTTTTTGTTATTTATCATTACAAACCAAACCGACAACATACAAACAACTTCGGTAGCAGTTTAGAGTATTTGAAATGCCCCAACTGGATTTAGGAATAATGGATTTAAATAATCCCAACTATTTTTAATTGGCCGGCACTGCTCCCAACTAAAAAAAACCGCAGTCTTAACTATTAACATATTTGTGTACCGGGTTCGAGACCTGTTGTGTGCACCGGTCCGATGTAATTAAATCCTTTTTAAAATAAATGATTCTGATTAAATTAAATAGTGTATAAATATAATTAAAAACATAAATATTTCGGGTTAGACACGTAGCTCAGTTGGTAGAGCTGCGTGCACGCGTACAGGAGGTCTCGGGTTCGAGCCTTACCCGGCGCATACTTACACACGAACGAACCGGTCAAACAGTCAACAGTCACAGTCAACAGTCAACGGTCAAACAGTCAATGGTCAAACCCAAAAGGTCAACATTTTTTTATATTTTTATTTATTTATTTAATTTAAAAATCAATTAAAAATACTTAAAAATAATGTTTTTTTAAAGTTAGAAAATAACCTTAAACTCACAAAAATAAATCTAAAAACCCTATTAAAATTGTTAATAAAATCCACTTACTTACCGTACATTTCCGTTATTATTTAGGTTAGTTATTCCTCGTCGATCAACACTCTAAACTCGTGCGCATTCAACATCATCAAACGAACGCACCCAATGTGAGTGAATCTCTACCAATTCCCCGTTTTAATCACATTTTGGGGTGTATCATGTGTCGCTTAATATTTATTACATTTAAACACTTGTGCATTCATCATATCCATGATCAAATGTGTATCCAACATGTATCAATTGTTTGTGTGGTTAATGTTTAGATTAAATTTATCATTTTCAGTACATACATCATCATAGGCCGCCGCTCCCCATTACCTATGAGCGTGAGCCGTTCCCCATTACCTATGAGCGTGAACGAGGCGTTACCAACATACGATCGGCTCCGTTTGATTGAGCCTTGATCGCACATACATCATCATAGGCCGTCCGTTCCCCGTTACCTATGAGCGTGAACGTGACGTTGCCAACATATACATTATCATTCATGTTATTGTTTGTTATTGTTTGTAATGTATGCTTATTTACATTTGCTCACATATGATTATTGCACAGTTTTTCCATATCAAATACAACAAGAAATCTATAATAAATGTTTTCTAACAAGGTTCACTCGCCAACTTTTGTTGACCCAAAATCCCTCATTTTTACACATAATACAGGTGATCAAGTTGAAGCAAGAAACATATAGGACGGCCTAGAAGAATAAACCAGTTTAGAATTTGGATTGTTTTAGTTAATTTTTCCTTTCCTTGTATTGTATGAATTTGACTTGAACATTTGAGATGTCATTTGAATTTAATAAATATGAAACATATTAGTAAACATCATGAGCTTTGGTGATAACCAAATTATGCCTCGACTCTTATTCCGCTGCGGGTCGGGGTGTGACACATTGTTAGTCACATAGTGCCCCACATCTTTTATAAATATAACGATAATATATTCAAATTCTTGAAATCAAATATCAGAAGTTAATAAACATATAAAAGGGCAGCCTTTTTCTCCCAGTTACTTTCTTAAAGTTTACTTTTGATGTGCTTGCTATCTTTAACAATAAATTAAACGTGCTGCTTTAGTAAGATTACTTTTATAATAATGCTTCCAAGAAGTAAGATTATTTTTATAATAACTAGGTGGATTTGCCCGCACGACGCGACGGGAACTCGGCCGGTATCGGTTTGGATCGTTATAAAAGGGAATTCGATGGGAAGGGATTCGATTCACTACGGTATCGACACTTAATTTAAATTTATGATATGTCCAACAGAATGTGTTTTATATTGAAAACCATCAAAACGAATACCGTAACTATATTGGTACCGATGTCGGTATTGGCTTGCTTTGTCTCGGTACTAATAAGAAAAAAAAAATTTTGAACAAAGTTAATAAAGGAAGATGGGAAAAAATATTAAACGAATTCGCGTATTCAACTTTCAGAAAAAGCTAAGGAGGGAACGTGAGTTATCGGGGAAAATCAAATTATATACAAACTAAATGGATTAAAAGCATACCTATTTTTATGCATATATTGATACCGTCGTGGACGTTGTTGGTCAGTATTCGGTTTGTTCACCACGACTAATACCAGTATCGATGTTGTTCGGTCGGTATTCATTTTGTTTGTCATGACACTGCTATGACATTGGCACTTGATCTAGCCTGCTAAATAAAAAAGACTTTAATTCGAACACAACTCCATTTTCAATAAATTTATATATGAACGTCAAGAAATTAAATCAAACACAACTACTTATTTAGTTTTTTTTTAACCAAGAAACGCAAGTCCTTAAGAGAAAATATAGATTAGTAAAAAGAATTTATCAGTTAGAAGCATATATTGTATAAGATGAAAAATTAATTATAACTTTAATGGTGTAATGAAATAATAAATTATATTTAAATATATATTAACTATTGATCAGCACTTGTAACCATGGGATATCAACACTTCATAATAATATGTATAATTATTAATATATTGTTTTAGGGAATAAAAAAATATTTGAAACATTGTTCATCAACACTTCATAATCATATGTATATTAAATATAGATTAGTAAAAAGAATTTATTTGATAGAAGCATATATTGTATAAGATGAAAAAATTAATAATAACTTTAATGGTGTAATGAAATAATAAATTATATTTAAATATATTAACTATTGATCAGCACTTGTAACCATGGGATATCAACACTTCATAATCATATGTATAATTATTAATAGAGTTAAATGATTGGTTGGTCCCTGTGGTTTGCAAATCTTGCAGACTTGGTTCCAGTGGTTCACTAATTACACACTTGGTCTCAGTAGTTTCAAATTTTGCACTCGGGGGTCCTTACCACTAACCTTTGTTAGATTTCTCAGTTAAGTATACATAAAATGTCTATTATACCCCTCGTCTTCTTCATCATTTCTATCTCTCTGAATAAAAAGCCCTGTCGACCCTACCCGACCCAGATTGGGGGACCACGTGTCATCCTCCACGTGTCCCAGATCACTATCATCCACCGTTACTTTAATTCAGCATCCTATTAACCCTTCTCTCTCATAATCTTTACCAACTCTAAACCCAAATCAAAGAATCTAATCCATATGGCTTCATCACACGATAAGCATCTCGTATCAACCCTTTAAATCTTATTCAATTTCATCTCACAACTTTTACCAGATCTAACAGATGGCAGCATTGGCCGCCGCCACCGGATTTCCATCCATCCGCCGGAAAACCCTACGGATGTTGGTAGGAAGCGATGGTGATTGTACGGAAGATGACAAGGACCATAATGGCGGAGGCCGGAAGTTGAAGGACTTGTTTGTGACGTCGGTTGAAGAGACTGGAGGTGACGGTGGAAACGTGGTGGAGTGGTGGTTCCAGAGGATTCAGGCGGTTTCAGGGGACGTTGTGGCAGCGGTTGAGTAACGAGTGTGGAGGCCTGAATTGGTGACGATTCCAGAGTGAATATGGATGGATATTTCATTTGTTTTCTTATGTAAAATTGTGTTGATTTGGATACTAGATCCACTTCATGTTTGTATTTATATGTTATTATGTAGTGATGTATGGATCAATCAATCCTGGTTTAGGTCTCTTATATGACTGCCGCCACCATGGGGAAGGATAGAAAGGATGAAGAAGACGAGGGGTATAATAGACATTTTATGTATACTTAACTGAGAAATCTAACAAAGGTTAGTGGTAAGGACCACCGGAGTGCAAAATTTGAAATTATTGGGACCAAGTGTGTAATTAGTGAACCACTGGGACCAAGTCTGCAAGATTTGCAAACCACAGGGACCAACCAAGCATTTAACTCTTATTAATATATTGTTTTTTCAATTTAGGAATAAAAAAATATTTGAAACGCTGTTCATCAACACTTCATAATCATATGTATAATGCGGCGGTACAGTATCGCATACATACAATTGGTACCGGTTTAATTCGTTACAATACATGTACGATACATGTACTCGGTGTTTTATATCAACCGAAAACGATGAAAGCGAATACCGGTAACGACTCGGTGTTGTTCGAACGGTATCGATCAATTTAGTTCGTCATAGTATTTGTATCTATATTCATTTATCGTCACAAACAAAGTTGTATAAATAGAGAATTATCGAAATCAATAACCATAAAAACAAATACAGTAACGGTGTCGAAGTTGTTCAGTACAATAAGACAGCGATATGGTGTAAGTTTATCGAATGCAAAACAACAAAATAAATACAGTGTCTATACCAATGTTGTTTTGTCGGTTTCAATCGGTTCACTACGGTAGAAATATGTTATTCATTATCAAACAGAAAACCATAAAATGAATATAGGTAACGGTACTGATGTTGTCTGGTTTGGGTCCGTATGATAGTGATACGGTGTCAGTTTACCGAAGGCAAAAACAATAAAAATAAATACCGGACCGATATAGATTTTGTTTGTACGGTTTCAATTCGGTTTGGTACGATAGCGACACATTATCCATTTTCATAAAACTTATATCGTAACATTGGAAAAAAAAATAAACGCACAGTGCAAGTTATTAGAAAAAAATAAGTTAAATTATGGATAAAATATCAATTAAAGATAAATGAATAGTTAAAAATAATAAGTTACTATTCATCATTGGTTTTGGTTCGGTTTGGTATGATAGCGGTACGATATTCATTTTCGATAAAAGTTATATCGTAATGTTGAAAAAAACATAGTTGTGGAGTTATATTTCTTTGAAAATTAACATACACAAGTTATTAGAAAAAAATCAAATCAAATATAAAATATCTTATTATAAAAGAAACTAAAACAAATACATAAAAAACTAAAATCATTATTAATGGGCATCATCAATTCAAAGAAAATTAGATATCGGATACATTATTACAAAAAAAAATAAACAAATACATAATAAGGTAATATTACTGTTGATGAGCACTATCAATTGGTATGTATAAAATACTTCCAAGAATGCATTTTATAATAATAAGTAAGATTATTTTTATATAATACCTCCAAGAAGTAAGATTAATTTTATAATAATACTTCCAAAATTGCATTTTTGTAATAATACTTCCAAGTATGCCAGTTCACATAACAAAGCTAATCCCTTTGATGAATTGTTAACTGTTCTTTAAGCACCACTAGGTTGGCTTTAGAGATCTTTATTAGAGTTCATTTTATTTTCAAATTTTCTGAAAACAATTTGATTTAGAGATGGGGTTTCTTGATCTGTTTTCTGCTGCTTCTATGCCTGTTCTCAAAGTGCTCATTGTCACTGCACTTGGCTCATTTCTTGCATTGGATTCCATTAATATTTTAGGACAAAGCTCAAGGAAGCATGTTAATGAAGTAAGTTCAATTACATATATCCGTTTTTTTCGTTACCCGTTTTACAAATATTTCTCCTTTGAATTGTGAACAGCTTGTGTTCTTTGTGCTAAATCCGGCACTAGTTGGTAGCAATCTGGCTAGTACCATCACTTACAAAAGCATGATCTCAATGTAAATATTCTTATCTGAGCTATGATCTATGTGATTAGTCGGTTTAGTTTACATTTCTAATCATCAAGTGTAATTATATGAACTGCAGGTGGTTTATGCCTGTTAATATTCTTCTAACGTTCATAACTGGATCCACGCTTGGATGGCTGCTTTTGATCATTACTAGACCGCCTCAACATTTAAAGGGCCTCATCATAGGCAGTTGTGCAGCAGGTAACTCGTACCATACAAATCCGAAGCATAAAAGAACATAAACCCGTGTTGATCTGTGGTTAATTAAGTTTTGATTTTGATCATGAGTTATGGTTGACAGGAAACTTGGGAAATATGCTTTTGATAATATTACCAGCTGTATGCAAAGAGAAAGCTAGCCCATTTGGAGATCCTGATGTTTGCTATGAGTATAGCATAGCTTATGCTTCACTATCTTTGGCGGTATTTATATTTACTTGTAATGTTGTAATATTGTTTTTTTTTGTCTTGGGCTAAGCTATACAAACACCACTTACACACTATCCTAACTGCAGACACCACTGACGTGTCATATGGGCCATATGAATGGGCGAAAAGTAGTCAAACGGGTAGTATGTTAGGACAAAAAAGAGATCATATGATCGTCATATGAGAGCCAAATCATACGGCCCTTTTGAGGTTTTGACTGAGGGAGAAATGACTAATTTGACCATTGACAAAGTGATACAACCCTTATGACCTTTTTTGCCCTATCATATAGCCTGTTGACTTGATTTGACCTCATACGGCCGGTATGACATCATACGACCTGTGTGATGTGACATGCAAGGTGGTGTATACTATTGAGGTGGTGTTTGTATAACAAAATCCTTTCTATTGAACCCTAATGACATATTCATCAGATTGGAGCTGTATACTTATGGCTATATGTGTACAACCTCGTACGGGTTTTTGCGGGTCCTCCCATAGATTCTGGTAACAAAGATGTTGCATCTACAGATGAAACAGTTACTGTGCAAGAGGATTTGACCCGCACTTTGCTTCCTTCATCTTTGTCTTCCACCAACGTCAATGGAAAATCAAAGGTTGTTCTTTTTACTTTTGGAACTTAAAGTCTTACTTGTATGTTTCACCTTAAAAGTCAAAATGTGGGTTGCATTAGGTGATGCTAAATGTGATGAAAAAGCAACTGGGAAACTTTTCAAGACATATTAACTTGAAGGCAGTGTTTGCACCATCTACTATCGCAGCGGTATGTTAATCCATCTTTTTTCCTACTCTTATGTTACAAAACCAGGTTCAAGTAGAGAACTCTACATAACAGTATGTATCACGGTTGAAACAAAAGATATAAGTGTTTATATGGTTTTAATAAATCTTTATTGAAATGAGTTTTGTGTCAGTATGTGCACACAATAATACGTTGCTTTTTATTAAATTTTGTTTTAAAGATTGTCGGGTTCGTGATTGGAATAGTCGCACCAATGCGCAGGCTACTAATTGGCACTACAGCTCCGCTTCGAGTGATTCAAGATTCCGCATCTTTAGTAGGGTATAATCTTTTTTTATTTTTCCTACAATATCTGTTCATGGAATAGAGGAAGCTAACTAAACCTGATCTCGGTTTTGTCAAAGGGACGCAGCGATTCCGATTGTGACATTGATCGTTGGTGGAAACCTATTACGAGGTAGTCTTAACCATAAATTCACACCCATACTTTAAGTTTCATGGTGTTACTAGTTATCGTATGTTTTGCAGGTCTTAAAGGGTCTGGTATCTCATTACCAATTGTATTTGGGATCGTATCAGTTAAGTATGTTTTCTTGCCACTTTGTGGCATTTTAATGGTGAAAGGAGCGATTTATCTTGGCTTTGTAGATGCAGATCCTCTCTATGTTTTCGTTCTTCTGTTACAGTTTGCGGTTCCACCAGCCATGAACACTGGTATAAGCTTTCGACGGTAAAATTAGTATCTACTCATTTAAACGATGTACAGATTTGTGAAACATGTTAATATGCAGGTACAATAATGCAGTTATTTGGTGTTGGTGAAAGTGAATGTTCGGTGATTATGCTGTGGACTTATGTTTTGGCATCAATAGCGCTTAGCCTATGGTCAACCATCTTCATGTGGCTTGTTTCATGACTTTGTTTCATCTGACTAAGAGAGTGTTTAGGATTGGCCTTTGAAATGTATACCATCTGATTATGATTGTTTTAATAAGTTGGGCAAAACAGGAAGGTCAGGTAATGGGTCAAACTGGGTTTGGATCCAAATGGGTCATTAAATAATAAATTGTAAACTAATACCATCCTACAATATCTGAATTATACATCATATCCATTCCAACCAATATACTAACATATATCATTATGACTTTTAAAATATAACCATCTCCTCAAACTTGGTGTGGCGTGAAACAAAGAAGTTCTCCTTCTCCCTTATAAAATCACAACATCTACCAGGGAGGTACAGACGATCTCAAGGGGCGGTCTAGAGGAGATCTGAAGTCAAAAGACTAAACGAGTAAAATACTAATTAAAGTTATTTAATTATCATTTGGATTATCTTAGTATTAGATTTGATTAGTGTTTGATTGTTTAGAGATAAGTACAAGTAAGAATAGGAGTCCTAGTAGAATTAGATTGTTTCTAGTATTTATATTGTTCCCGATATTTGGTAGCTTTGTGGGAGGTAATACGGGGCTGATCAGTGCTCAATTAGTCCCAAGAAGCACTAGTATTAGGCTACCAAAACTGAGTAGCAAATCGGAATGTTTGGAAGCTGCGTAGGTGGTATTATGGGACCTAAAACGGTGGCAAAATAACACCGGATGGTGGTGATACTAGCCGCCACAACAGAACTACAAATGTAGTACTTGGTTCGAGTGTTTCGAACTAAGTTAAGGGTTCAGTTCAAAGTTGATTTTTCGGGTGTTTCGCAAGTCGATCAATAGCTGGTTTCCAAGGAATAACGTGATTCAAACCGTACTCATCAACCAGAAAATTCAACAGGTGTGTTGCGGAAGAAACGAAAGAGCAAACAGCTAAGGAATTCGTTTGGCGACCGAAAGACGAATCGACATGTTTTGTTGGTGGTTGAAAAGCAAAGGGTTGCATTTAGGTTGTGTGTCAACTTAGTTTTGGTGTTCATCGAGTTGAAGGCAATTTGTATTGTTTACCCTTCTCTCGGTTAAAAGTTCTATCGGTTAAAAGCTCTCCTGGTTATCGAGATCATCCAAATTGAACTTTGAACAAATTAAAAACTAGAGTTTTATGTTAATTGTTTCAATGATGATGTGTCGTCATCGTGTGTCGGTGTAATCTCCGTGTGTCGGGGTAGTATGCTGAATAAAGGAGAAGACTCGTTCAAAGGCAGTGTTAAAAGATCTCAATCAGATCTTGGTAAACCCTTTGATTCAATTCGGTTGAAGGCAGTTAGCAAGTTATCCCTTCCTCGAGTTGATTGAGTTATGCCCTTGGTCAAGTTCAATGGTTCGTTCCAAGTGAGTTTGAAGGATAGTCTGAGGGCTACTTGAAAGGCGTTCGAGGGTCTCTTGAAGTCCTGTCAAAGAGTCACATAGTTCGTGACTACCAATCGAATCCAGATGAAGAGGCATTTTTCGTCAAAGGTGAAGCATGTGTCGCTCAAGTTCTTCAAGATGAGTGACATTGTAACGACCGGAAGACGTGGTGTTAGTACCGGGAATGATGTTGTAATCAGTGACGATAATGGTGGTGTGCTTACTAAAGATGTCAATGGAGGTCATGTGTTTACCGAAAATGATGCGGTAGATCGAGACAGAATGAAAGAGGGAGACTTATTGAAGTTGATGTTGAGAGGGAGGGATAAAATTACAATATCAACCAGGGAGGTACTGACGATCACAAGGGTCGGTCTAGAGGAGATCTAAAGTCAAAGGACTAAACGAGTAAAATACTAATTAAAGTTATTTAATTATTATTTGAATTATCTTAGTATTAGATTTGATTAGTGTTTAATTGTTTAGAGATAAGTATAAGTAAGAATAGGAGACTTAGTAGAATTAGATTGTTTCTAATATTTATATTCCTTGAGTCTTGTAGTTTTATTAATCCATAAAAATTAATAGAAGGAATTTGTGGATCTCGTGATCTCTCTGATCATGTACCAAGATTCAACACTCCCTTGCTAGGTTTACGGAAGGACGATAGTTCTTAAAATAAGACCTATTACTAGTCGCATGAGTAGTTGATTCAGACAAATAAACCTAACATGAGCCACCCTTGGGAAGCAACATAAAGTGCACATATTCGAAAAGTGTGGAATTGAAAAACCACCCTTGGGAAGCAAGAATAATAACTTGAGTACCTCTTCCATGGTGGGTGCAGAATTCTTCTTGAAATGTATTGGTTTACCAACCACCACAAGAATTGGTCGCTGTAAGGGTATAGTAGACCTGCAAATTTGAAGTTAAACAGTCACTTAAGTGTATTGATGATAATGTGATTTGTGTGGAATGCAGAATCATATGAATTTAACATTGAAACATACCATAAAGTACCCCAAAAGACAATAGGCGTGAACATAATAGCTCGACAAAGCTTGAGGAAGAACCTTCCTCGCGGTTTCCACAAGTTATAAACATAGGACTGCAGCATTTAAACATGTTCTTAACATTTCATGAAAATTATCTGAACACATGTTTATAAATTAAGAATGTAAAGAGAATTTATACTTGGCCAAAGGCGAAAACGGGAACTAAAGGAGAATTGGTCTCCATTGCAACTCTTATGAATCCTTTCCTTGCCTTTAAAAAAGCAACCTATAGAGAATATATAACACTGAATCATATAAATCCATTATATTTGCAGCAATTAGTAATAAAACAACAGAATTAAGTATATTTCTGTGCAAAAATGAAAAAAAACCTCGAATCATGTTCCATATAAAACACTTCCTGTACTCCACCCGGGATCACTATGCAGCTACACCCGACTTTTAAGAGAGATGAAAAAATTTCCCTTGTTGCTGGTCACAGTCCCATCCATGTCCATAAATGCCTCACGAACGGTATGTAGAACACCTAATTAACGCCAATATTACATTTAGGCCAGGTTCAGTTGACCCGGAACACTGTCCAATATTTTTATTATTTTTTTTAGCAATTAATTAGCACATGAAATATACTTACAAAGTTATATGTACTATCTCAATATAACAGGATTTGTTTTATTAAAAGACAAGTTTGGACAACTTTGTTGGTTTCCCTTTAAGCTAATTTAAAACATAACCCACATCAACCCATTATGAATCGAAATTGCCACCTCTACAAAAGAAAATCACACCATTTAGAAGTTTAAAAGATTAAAGGGTAACAAGTATTACAGCTGTACTTGCAAGTACTTGAACTTTGCCATTAGGCATAAAATCTGTATGAGCGGATAGCGTTCCAGCACCAATTGGCCAAACAGAATGGGGCTCGTATCCAAAAACTGCATTAACAAGGGCGGTTATCTAGTGACAAGATTTTTTATTTATATGAACTTCTGTAAAGTCATCAAAAATTGAATATGAAGGTCACTAGATCATATGAACTATAGTTATGAATTTATCTCTATTATTATCATTTAAATTCTAGTTATGTTTAGCCAACCATAAAGAGAAAATACATAGGTTGTTTGAATAAATTTCAAACTGTAATCCAATTTCTTTTGAATAGTACCAGATCAAGAACATAAGGCAAAATTTACCGTAAGCCTGATCATGAATGAAATCTTTAATGTCCTCAACATATAGAGTAGCAGGAAAATAACCAGGCACATGCTTACGTATGTACCTGAAAATGATGGAATGTATTTTGTTTTAAGCTACTTCGTCCAAGGTTATGATAACGCTACAACAGAAATTAAGTTATCAACAAAAACTAGCTCAAATTGTCAAGCTAACACCATAAACTTGGGTTCTATGAACCGCAGTTGTATAAAACCATCATACTTCACAAAAGTGAAGACAATGATATATTATTAAATGGCAAAAACTAGTATATTATGGTCTCTTTTATCAGTAAATTTCTAGCAATTGTCAACATGACAAAGTAGTATGTTTTGACATATGCTAAAGTGCAAATTACAAGAGAATCAAAGACACACATCACTTGCGTATTCGAGACCCACTACAACAGCGAAGTTAGTCGCACATCGTATTATAAGACACATCGTTGTAACATGTTTGGACGCACAAGTGTAGTAATTAACAAATAAACATTATCAAAAAACTATAGCAATAATATACTTATAATAAAACTCAAATTAATAGGGAATAATATTCTTCGGGCCATCTTTATTCCACTGATGATCCTCAAATTTCAGTTTATCTGACGAGCAAGTCCCACGCAACCACTTTTTCGTATCTTGAAGCACTCAACGTAAAGTTTTGATTTAGAAAGTTCGGATTTGAAAAAAAAAGTAGGACAAAGGGAGTGAACCTGGCTAAAGCGAGGCCCCATTTACTGTTCTCGTCAATTGGAATGAACATAAGCACCACAAGCATTCCGAATACCCTGAAATTACAATTTACAAAATAACGATCAAAACTAGAAAACAAGATTCGAGGTAAGTAAACAATTACTAACATAAAGTATATGTGAAGAGGGAGCAATAAGACGGAAGCCACAATGAGAAATATAAGATGAACATAGCCCAGCCATATTATCATTGCAAAGAATGTATGAATTGGTGAAACATGTTCACTTGTAAACACCGCCGGTATTGGATCCTGTAGTGATGGAAGGATTCCATTCGTCTCATCTGTCTTCGACATGAGGAAAGTAGCCACAAAAGCTTTCAGAGTTGTAAACCTGTTATAATGTGAAGTCAGGTCAAGGTGTGTATTAAGAGAGTTGATCAGTTTGGAATATGAGTTAACAATTTAATCATATAAAACAAAGCTATTAGCTATTATGGAGTTATTATAATCGACCAAATGGATGTGGTGATGGATGGAATTCTAATCACGCATGATGATTAATAAAAAGAAACTAGAACCATTAAACTATTATAATCGACGAATTGGATGTAGTGAAGGATGTTTCTTTCTAGCTTCTTGCTAGATAATAGATATTAGGTATTGTTCAACAATTTTTTTCTCTGCCATTAAAATAAACCAGTGGGTTACACCCGCGTTTTGCTGCGGAGCGACCCAATTTTTAATGGAAACATAGACGCAATAGTAAAAATAACGTTAATGGCAGGAATTCGTTTAATATTGGTTCGGTTCATTAAGATACCAACACTCACCGGAAGAGAAACAAAAAAAAGTCTGATACGACAAAAAAAATACCGAGATGTATTTACATCGATGGATACAATAAAAATGAATATCCATTCCGGTATTGACGTTGTTTGGTCAGTATTAGACCGTTCGTTTTATTACATGTACAACACTAGGTTCGATTGAAACTTAAAAAAGAAAATCAAAAACCAAAATATAGAAAAAACAGAAAGATGAAAAAAAAATTAACAAAAGGACAAAAATCACTGTAGCTAAAAAGTTCATAAATTATATATACTAGTGGGTTACACCCACGCTCCGTGACGGGGCGACCCAATTTTTAATGGAAACGTAGACGTAATAGTAAAAATAACGTTAGTGGCAGGAATTCATTTGATATTGGTTCGGTTCATTAGACACTTACCAAAAGAGAAACAAAAAAGTCATTATACAACCAAAAAATGCCAGTATGTGTTTACATCAATCGAAACAATAAAAACGAATATCAATTCTGACACTGGCGTTGTTCGATTAATATTAAACCATTTGTTTTGTTACATATACAAAATCAGGTTCGATTGAAACTTAAAAAAGAAAACAAAAATCAAACAATAGAAAAAAAAAGATTGGTTGAAAGAGAATGGGGACCACCATTACCCCCTCTCCCTCTTCTTCTCGCTTGTGGTAACAAGTTGCCGAATTCTGAGTTCACCGCATGGACTTAGAGTGTTGGCGGAGCATTCCACTTGCTGCAACTCCACTCCCCGCTCACCTCCCCCATACACCATTATAAATCGTTCATCACAAGAATTCCGTGATTAAAATTGAGGAAGTAATATAATTTTAATAAGAAGCAAACTATAGCTAGACAATTAATTCAGAAATGTATATTTCACTTTAACTTTTGTTCTTATTATAAAATATAGCTTCAATATTTTGTTTAAATCACATTTTTTTATTATTTCATTGTTTTTTTAAAACAGTTATAGCATAAAATATAAAAAATTTGTAAGGTTGAAATAGAATAAATATTGTGATTTCGAAAGGTCAATTCAAATTTGTTAGAATAGTGACATCTAATCTTGTAAGGTTGAAACTGAATAAATTATGCGATTACAACAGTACATTCAACCGATTACAATGTGTGTCTAAAACCATTTATAACTAATATTTTATCCGTCCGGTAAACGAGTTTTTTTTAAGTTGTAATGATGAAAGTTTTTATCTATAATTATATATGTATGAACAAGTCAATGAAGCCACAGCCCAGTGGTGGAGGTGGGAGGGTTTAACACGCTTGTGTGGGTTTCTGCCCGGGTGGTCGTGAGTTCGAGTCCACTCTGGTACCAATATTGGATAATTCCAGTGCGGCTGGACCTTAGGGGGCCTGGGATTCGAACTAGTGTGGGGTTCAATTATTGAGGGGTGTGCACCGTTGAGCCATTCAAAAAATAATTATACATGTATAATATGAACTCATCAAATGAGTTCACACTAACATGTATAATATGCCTAAAAGCAAAAAAGAAACATTGAAGATAATTTCAATAACTAAGATTGCAATGAGTTAATAAGTGACCGGTGACTACTAAAACATAAAAACACAAATAGTAGCTGAAATAAGAACCAAGTAATAATGTACGGTAAAAAAAAAGCGAAAACGTGTGGAATGATTCATGAAACATGATTTTCATTTGTTTCACGTTGGGCATTTGATGTGGTAGGAATTGTATCACCATCGGCGGTCACCTCTTTGGTAGAAATAAGACCCTCGGTCTCTTCATTCTCAACAAATGGCTGAGTTGTTAAAAACATTATAATTAGAAAGTAATTGTTTTCTAATAGAACTTGTAGACAATATTTAACAAAAACATACCGATGTTGTCATAGTAGTTGAGACAACTGGAATGCGTGTTCCCCATAACGCTTGCCTCTTCTGCCATTTCCCATTCATCTGTTGTGATCCTTGTAAGAAATTCAGCACCCTCATCTTCATAAGAATCTTGTATGGCATGCGTACTTGTACCAATGGTAGATGTAATATTGTCATTTGATATGGATTTCACACTATCACCAATGTATTTTGACATCGTAAAACGTGTAGAATAATTTGGAACCACATTATAGTTGTTAATCTTAATCTTAAAAATGACACTTGTAGCACAAAAATCGTCAAGCGAATACTTATGAACTCACTTTGGATCATTAACACCTTGTAAAAAAAATAACAATATTAGCACGCACAAACACCCATGTTAGTAAGTAAACACATAAACAGATAAGAAAACACAACAATAAACTGAAAAAGTGTATATGTGTACGCATACACATACACACAGAAATATAGCACACCAAGGACAATATACATATGTATAATATTAAAAAAAAGTTTACCTTCGATAGACTCTTAATGAGCAACACATCTGCTATTATTCCAAGAAGGGAAATGACAACATTGTCAAAAAGAACACACGTCATTGCATCATCTTTCTCAATCACGCGGACAGTTAATTTGTAACTCACAAACATAATTGTTACTAGTAAAATAATAATAATCATAATAATAATAATAATAATAATAATAATAATAATAATAATAATAATAATAATAAAAACACCTAGAAACCAACGATCCTAAACGCTCAACGGTACCTACCTCATAACCTTCCACAAAGGTGGACAAAGCAAAAGCTAATGAAGAAAAGAAACAAATGCATGCTTCCTGGCTCAAATAGATGCTTGTTCCTCCAATTGTAAAAACTTCTTACGTAAATAGTATTAGTAAATATGTGGCAAATATGCTTCCAAAGGAAATTTGTGGAGGTTTTAAGCAAATCAAGCATGCTGAGCGGAGGATGATTGTTGACAAGACACGAGTGCATTCACTAATAAAGAAACCATGGGTTAAGCTTATGTATCCTCGTGTGAAGGTCATGAAGAAGATTCCTTTGCGTAAGATTACTCAAGACTTTTTGTTCGGAAGTTTTCCATCGTTGGTACTACGATGGGATTATGGGCAAAACAGTATTTGAAGTGAAACAGAAAGGGGAAGTGAAATAGAAAGGGGAAGTGCTTCGTATCCTTGACTAGATGAATATGATTTATTTTTTAGAGAAAGATTTGAAGCTGCTAACCAAGAATCACATTTAGTCTGTAATACCCTAAAAATAAATATTAATTATGGTACTAAAATAAACATTCTATGGAATGCGGACAAGTGCCAAACAAAAACATCCATTATTGTGTGGTAATAAATTTTTAACATGCAACTTGCTAGAGATTTTGTTTACAATTTGGTGAATAACTTTCACAAGAATATGTAAGTTAGATTAATGTCACGGAGTTAGTCCTTCAACTCGCGAGCGGCTCTTAGTTACTGTGTTAATATCAGCCTTGACACCAAACTTGCAACTCGATTCAATAACTCGAACAAAGGAACAAAGAGTGTAAACAAAGAGAACACTTGTATTGCTTTAGAGAACTCTTACAATGGGAAATTTGATACAACTTTGGAGGTGATTTGCAAATGAGCATTGATCACCTATTTATACTTGTGTCTAAGTATCTAGATTATTCCTAATCTAGAGATTTCTATGTATAGAATATAGAAATATCTTGAAAATATACATAAGACTAATCTAGAAGCTTAGGAGAAATATCTTAGATATTTTCCTAATAATTCTCTAGGCTTTGATGATATTTTTGGCCCTTGAATTCAGATTTTTCCTTAAAAAAATCTGCTGTGGAAGTCCACTGCTAGAAAATTCTGGATTTATGTTGGTTGCGATCTAAATTTTGACGGGCTGTGACATTTATCTATATACACAATTGTATGGCTAAGATTTAAACAGATATAAAATATTACCTTTATCTGCTAGAAAATTCTGGATTTATGTTGGTTGCGTCTAAACCCCTTCTAAAGTCTTCGAACCCCATCTCTAAACCCCCTTATGAAATTGTTGAACCCACTCAGAAAAACTCTCTCTAACCTTCTGAGCCCCAGAACCATTTCAACGTCTCGCTTTTTCATACTTTCCATATTTAGAAAGCTAGTCGTTGTATTTCTATTTTCGGAAACCATTGTATCTCGCATTCGTATATTCGTTGTAATCCTTGTAATCGAGATTTGAATCATAATGGAACATACTTTTATCTCAATACTTGTTATACTTAATCATACATACTTATACATGATACTCATACTAAAAAACGTGACATACTTGTGAATACGCGACGTTTGTACTTTATGCATACATTATACACGATGTTGATACTCAATCTCGATCTTTTTATACAAACATATACATTGTGATACAATACTTATGCTTATAATACTTTAATCATTCATAAAACACCTTAATATAACATATAAACCCGTAACCTTGTGACAAAATAACAAAAATCAAACTTTTTGCCCGGACAGGTCCCTTACGGACCGCAAGGGGAAGCCCTTACGGTCCGCAAGAGGTCCTGAGCTGGCAGAATGTGTTTTGGCTCGCGGGTTTAGCACGAATCCACACAAACAAGGCTTCCCAATGGCCTTAAACCTCCATTAAAACACTCCTAACCACCCCACACTCATCCCCTATAAATACAACACTCCTCCACGCCATTTTACACTTTCATGACCTTCTAATCACTCCCAAAACACTCTCTAATCATCTCAAAATCCTTGCAACATCAGAATTTTCGGGCAGATTCATACCATCTTACTAAAGTGAGCATAACTTGCTCAAATCTTGCTTGTGTTACTTGATTCTTCTTCCTATAAACTTGGGTAAACCTTAGGTTTGATTCTAAGGATTCTCCATGGAGAACCCAGACTTGGATATTCACCTATAAGGCTCCAAAGTTTTTGTTTTACACAAATCTTTACAAAACTTATGTTTCCTTCAAACCAAACTTGTGTTCTTGTGCTTCTAGTCAAGCTTATGAGTAGTAAAGCCCAACCAAGCTTGTTAACATGAACTAAGGGTTGTTCTAACACCCTAAACTTTATGTTTTCAAAGAGCTTTTAGCTCACAAGTGTTGCCAAGTCTTGAACTTGATGTTAGTGAGACTACAAGGTTAGCTTGGGCTATCCTACATAAAAGTTCATACAACACTTGATGATTTCGTATACCTCTAAGGCCTATTCGACCTTCATAGAGTAACAAGGCTACGCCACGTCCCCGACAAAGGATGTACGGGATGCATGACCCTAGTTTGCTTACTCGGTTGATATGAAGCTTTAGTGAAGAATCCTTTATTTTATGTAGTTTATGTAATTCTATGTTCATGACCCTCCTTGTGTCTATGACACTTGTGTAGTGATGAATCCAATCGAGGTTCCAAAGTGGATGGTTAATCCTCCCACCTCCTACTTGACTTACATAACACCAAGAGGTTCCAAAGTGGATGGTTCATCCTCCCACCTCCTACATGACTATATAACTATGTATAAATCTATGGACTATATAATATATCAAACCAAAACCTTGATAATGAACACATAATCACCTATCAAGTTAATAAGTTTATTCACTAAAGTTGTAGTTCCTTGTCACGATTCTAATAGGTCTAGAACCTATGAAATCATATCAAACCCATTCGGGTTATCATAGTGTCAAGAACAAGTGCTATACCTTAGTGATCATTTTCATCCTATGATACTTTATTCTTATTTCCGTAATCATGCTCGATAATCCAAATCTTCCGTTAAAACTCATACTCATACCTAGGTTCTTCTTGTAGAAGGACAAGGTGCCAAACCCTAATCATAACAAGCTCGCGGGATTTCTCTAAGTGGAACACTTTAGCAAAACCGTGAGTACAGTCGACCCATTTACCGCTTTCTCACATTTGGGTTGTAACATGTTTATTTATCAAAATATACTTATCACAAATTCATGCTTTTACATACTCAATCCTTAATACATGATGCTTGTTATGCTTAGATGCATGCTAGAATTATACATGCTCGATCATTAACTTAGCTAGCCTAACTTGACATATATAGCGCTATAGGAGTAGCACACCACCCTTTGGGATTATGTTAAGATTATCATACTCATTTTAGTATCGTCGCTTTTATGACGAGGGAAGCTCGATCTCGTAAACTTTTGTGGAAACTCGGGGTTTGATCTAGAATTTCATGATTAGTATACACTTTGCTTACAATTACCATGTGGATTCGAGTTATACATTTTCTACCTATGCTACGTATTCACCAAACTTGTGTACTCGCCTTTGCTTTTGCATTGAACTATATTTTAAAACATGTTACAGGTTGATGAAGATGATGCCATGAAATTGGAGTAGTGTTGATGACTAGATACACACATAGACGTTAGGTTTATAATTGATGTATCAAATTTTCCTTGATTATTGTTGTATTTGAATTTCCATGTATTGTACTCAAATATTTTACTTATGAAATGAAATCCGGTTTAATTAAATATTGTCGCAATTAGCATTATGAGCAATGAGCAATCTCTTTCATCTCGCCTCGATGTTTCCGCCATCGGTTGGGGTGTGACAGATTGGTATCAGAGCCATAACTATAGGGAATTAGGTAGAATTGTCATGTTCGACCTAGTCTATAGTTTAAGTGTCCACTTTTTACTATTCTTGTCTAACGCTTAAAACTTTATTCTTCCTTAATTGCTTCTTCCTTTCTTTTGGTCTTAAAACTTACATAACGTCTTTCCTTAGACGTTTACACAATACACTTGAAGAGTTGAAGACACTCATGATGCAAACGAGGCGATTTGCACCAAGATAGTTCCAATGACTTACAATTTTTGGTGAAATCCCTCATTCCGCGTATTCGATTTTTCACAAAGTTACACCATCAAGTTAGGAGTGGTATCCACATCTTGATGGAAAACTTCCATATCATACTCTAGCGGAATATGCTCCTCGTTTAGTAAGAAACAACCACACTTAGGGTACGAAATCGTTAAGTTAGGGGTGAAACCTGCACCTTGTCGATTAAGTCCCATTCCTCGATTTTTCAATCTCGCCAAAGTCTCGAATTATGATCGACTAGGGACATGTAGTAACTGGAAGGGTAAAATGTCGTTAATCGCTTCTCGATGAGAGCGTTTTACCTATTAGGCCAAAGCATGTTCCCTAACTCGAAAGATCTTACGAATCACTTTGGAATAGTCGACGTTTTCTACCCGGAACAATCCCATGTTTTATTGAGCCAATTTTTTTATGTTATCTCAATTTAATGTGATTTTATACTTGTTACCTTATTCGTTTCGAACCGTTACATGATTCGCACGTCTCTCGCAATCAAAAACAATAATAATCCTCGTGAACAAACTAAATTTATACTCTTTATACGCATTCATACGTGATTATACTTGTTGAATACTCATCAAATACATGCAACATACGTGAATTATCCATGTTTATACATGCAAACTTATTTTCTTACATGATGATTAAGTCTCATCCTTTTCCTTTCTATTTCACCCTAGATGTCTTCTCCAAGTTTTTCCAAGAAATCCAAGGGTTCCAAGAGGGTTTCAAACAACCAAGGAGACTCTATCTCCAAGCAGGATTGGTAGGATTAGTCGCTGAGCAGATGGCCAAACAGATGGCTAAGATTATCCTAAACATCGTAAGCCAAATCCAAACCATCCATGAAATCCCCAAGTCCTCCGTTGACTCAAAGGTGGACCCTCCCAAAGCAACATTCCAATTCAAATAGTTCATGGCTTGATGAACTGGTTCGACGCGATCGAACTCACCTTTTTGCAAAGCGGATGCCCTGATGAGCTCCGAACCTTGAACGCCACTGGGGTCTTTCGTGAGAGAGCCCTCGAGTGGTGGACCACCGAAAGAAACAAGCGTGGCAATGAAGCAGCTCACGCGTTACCTTGGGAAGAGCTAAAGCAGCTCATGAAGGACCAATTATGTCCTCCTCACAAGACCCAGAAACTCGAAAACAAATTCTGGAATCTCACCCAACAGGGGAGCGACGCTGAAGGATTGATCACGCCCTTCAAACAGTTAAGTATCCTTTGCCTAGGGAAGGTGGATACCGTTCCCAAGGCAATGGCCAAACTCATTCGTTGCCTCTCGTCTGTACCAACGAACCATGTCGTCGTCGCTAGCCCCAAAACCCTCGAAGATGCTTCTAGCATCACGATTGAAATGAACCACAACTGCATTCGTCATGAAGCCTATGACAAGATCTCCACGAAGCATGCACACCAAGCCACCGCTGATACCACCACCACTACCGACTCACCTCCCTCCCAAGCCAAGAAACAAAACAACAACAGGAACAAGAAGCGGAAGGCTTCTGTTCAGAATAACGCGGTTGTTACTCCGTTTGCCCCTACACCACTAAGTGTCGTCTCCTCTACCCAAAACACCGAGGCACTCAAATGAAACTACACCGGCTCTTGGACTAAATGTGAACGGTGCACCTACCACCATCTCCCATCCACCTCGTGTCGAAAATGCGCCAATTGTAACAGGATGGGGCATTTTGCTAGCCATTATCGCCAACCCCAAAACAATCAAGCCATCATGCCTAACCTTAACCCAAACCAGCCTCAACCCCAACGTCAGAATGCTCCTGTGCGAGCATGTTACAAATGTGGCGATCTCAATCATCTCGCCAATGTTTGTCCTCAACTCAACCAGCAGCCTCAACTTCAATAGCAGCAACAGCCTCAGCCTACTAAAGGATGAGTTTTCATGCTCACTTCTGCTCGGGCTCAAAACTCCAATGATGTCATCGCTGGTACGTTCCTTGTCAACTATATTTATGCTTCATGTCTGTTTGATACCGGTGCTGATAAAAGTTTTGTGTCTGTCGAATTTGAACCTTTACTTAAGTATGAACGTTCCAAATTGCCTAATCCCTTCTCTGCCGAAGTCGCTAATGGTAAATCCATCACTGTTGATTTCGTCCTTTCTAATTGCCCCTTGAATCTTAATGATCATACGTTTTTGATTGACCTCATTCCCATGCAATTGGGAAGCTTCGATATCATAGTAGGCATAGATTGGTTTAGGCGAGTTCGTGCTGAAGTTGTTTGTTCCGAAAAGTTCATTCATCTTCCCCTTCCTAACAACGATTCGTTACACATCTATGGCGAGAAACCTTCTAAAGGTCTTAAACTTATCTCGTGTATTCAAGCAAACAAATACTTACGCAAGGGATACTTCGCCTTTCTGGCCCACGTGGTGGAAAAGAAAGACAAGGGTCCGAGTGTAAGTGACGTTCCTGTCGTTTGCGATTTCCCCGATGTCTTTCCTGATGATCTTCCTGGTCCTCCGCCTCCTCGATCCGTTGACTTTCGTATTGACCTCATCCCTGGCGCAACCCATGTTGCGAAAGCTCCCTATCGTTTAGCACCCTCGGAAATGCAAGAACTATCGAGCCAACTTCAAGAGCTTCTTGATAAAGGCTTTATACGCCCTAGTACGTCTCCTTGGGGCGCTCCTGTTTTATTCGTCAAGAAGAAATATGGATCCTTTCGGATGTGTATTGACTATCACGAACTCAACAAACTTACAGTCAAAAACCGATATCCTCTTCCCCGCATTGATGACCTCTTTGATCAACTTCAAGGTGCGACTTTATTCTCGAAAATCGATCTCCGTTCTGGCTATCATCAACTTCGGGTTTCCGAGGAAGATGTACCTAAAACTGCTTTCTGCACACGTTATGGACACTACGAGTTCGTTGTCATGCCTTTTGGTTTGACCAATGCGCCTGCAGTGTTCATCGACCTCATGAACCACGTGTGTAAACCTTTCCTCGAGCAATTCGTAATCGTATTCATTGACGATATTCTCATCCACTCCAAGACGAAAGAAGAACATGGGCGACATTTGCAACTTATCCTTCAGCTTTTGCGAACCGAAAGTCTTTATGCCAAATTCTCCAAGTGTGAATTTTGGCTAAAAGAGGTTCAATTCCTTGGTCACACCATCAATGAACTCGGTATTCATGTTGACCCTGCAAAGATAGAAGCTGTGAAGAATTGGATTGCACCTAAATCGCCTTCTGAAGTTCGTTCGTTCCTTGGCCTAGCTGGTTACTATCGTCGCTTCATCTCGAACTTTTCTAAAATCGTTGTTCCCTTAACGTCTTTGACCCAGAAAGATAAACCTTTTGTTTGGGGTCCCGAACAAGAAGAGTCTTTTCAAACCCTCATGGACATGCTTTGTAATACTCCTATCCTTACACTCCCCGATGGAAACGAAGATTTCATCGTGTATTGCGATGCTTCAAACCAAGGTCTTGGTTGCATTCTTATGCAACGGGACAAGGTCATTGCCTACGCGTCGAGACAACTCAAAATACATGAAAGAAACTATACTACGCACAACCTTGAACTTGGTGCAGTTGTTTTTGCATTAAAGATTTGGCGACACTACCTTTATGGAACAAAGTGTACGTCTTCACCGACCACAAGAACCGCCAACATATCTTTGATCAAAAGGAACTCAACATGCGTCAACATCGTTGGGTAGAATTGCTAAATGACTACGACTGTGATATTCGCTACCACTCTGGTAAGGCGAATGTTGTGGCCGATGCACTCAGTCGTAAGACTCATGTTAAGAGTGTTCGTTGCTACCAAATCATGGGAAAAATTAATGAGTTGATCCGTCAAGCATAATTTGTTGTTATCAACGAGGGTAACCTCGCTAACGAGTTGAATTGTGGAGTCGAAAGCCCACTCGAAGCTAAGCCCAATGGTATCCTTTACTACCATGGTCGCAATTGGATTCCCGATCATCTCAACCTTCGAAACACCTTGATGGACGAAGCCCACAAATTCCGATACTCCATTCATCTTGGCGCCGACAAGATGTATCATGATCTTCGAGCATCTTATTGGTGGCCTGGAATGAAGAAAGATATCCCCCTTTACGTCTCAAAGTGTCTTACATGTTCCAAAGTCATGGCCGAACATCAACGTCCCTCTGGTTTGCTTGAGTAACCAGAAGTCCCTGTCTGGAAATGGGAGAGCATTGCCATGGATTTTATCACCAAATTGCCTCGTACTTCGTCTGGTCATGACAGCATCTGGGTTATCATTGACCGATTGACCAAATCAACTCATTTCCTCGCCATTGGTGAAGATTACAAAGTTGAAAAATTGGCTCGTATCTACACGGATGAAGTCATCAGTCGTCATGGTACTCCTCTCGATGTTATCTCTGATCGCGACGCTCGTTTCACCTTTCGCCTTTGGCAAACGTTTCAATCCGCCCTTGGCACTCGTCTTAACCTTAGCACCACTTTTCATCCTTAGTCTGATGGTCAAACCGAGCGTACAATCCAAACTTTGGAAGATATGCTTCGTTCTTGCGTAATCGATTTTGGTGGCAATTGGGATTCGCACTTGCCATTGGTAGAATTCTCATACAATAATAGTTATCATGCCAGTATTCAAATGGCTCCATTTGAAGCATTGTATGGTCGTAACTGTCGTTCGCCTATTTGTTGGCACGAGATTGGAGATGTTCAGATCACCGGTCCCGAATTAATACAAGAGACGACGGACAAGATCTTACAAATCCGTGATAACCTCCTCAAAGCTCGAAGTCGTCAAAAGAGTTACGCAGACAAGAGACGCAAAGCTTTGGAATTTAATGTTGGTGATCAAGTACTTCTCAAGATATCCCCTTGGAAGGGTGTTGTTCGTTTCGGTAAGAAAGGCAAACTCGTTCCTCGCTACGTAGGTCCATTCAAGATTCTCGAAAGGATTGGCAAGGTAGCATATCGGCTGGACCTACCTCAAGTGCTCAACAATGTTCATCATGTGTTTCATGTTTCCAACCTAAAGAAATATTTAGCTGAAGAAGGACTTCAAGTTCCACTCGAAGATCTTCAAATCAATGATACATTGCACTTCGTGGAGAAACCAGTCGAAATCATGGACCGAGGAATCAAGCAACTAAGGCGCAGTCGAATCCCTATCATTAAGGTTCAATGGGAAGGAAAATGTGGCGCTGAGTTTACTTGGGAACTCGAGAGTGATATGAAGGCTAAGTATTCGCATCTCTTCATTGCCTCTTCCTAAATTTCGGGACGAAATTTCCTAAAGGGGGGGAGACTGTAACGCCTCGCTTTTTCATACTTTCCATATTTAGAAAGCTAGTCATTGTATTTCTATTTTCATAAACCATTGTATCTCACATTCATATCTTCGTTGTAATCCTTGTAATCGAGACTTGAATCATAACAGAACATACTTTTATCTCAATACTTGTTATACTTAATCATACATACTTATACATGATACTCATACTAAAAAACGTGACATACTTGTGAATACGCGATGTTTGTACTTTATACATACGTTATACACGATGTTGATACTCAATCTCGATCTTTTTATACATACATATACATTGTGATACAATACTTATGGTTATAATACTTTAATCATCCATAAAACACCTTAATATAACATATAAACCCGTAACCTTGTGACAAAATAACAAAAATCAAACTTTTTGCCCGGACAGGTCCCTTACGGACCTCAAAGGGAAACCCTTACGGTTCCACAAGAGGTCCTGGGCGGGCAGAATGTGTTTTGGCTCGCAGGTTTAGCAAGAATCCACACAAACAAGGCTTCCCCAATGGCCTTAAACCTCAATTAAAACACTCCTAACCACCCCACACTCATCCCCTATAAATACAACGCCTCCAAGCCATTTTACACTTTCATCACCTTCTAATCACTCCCAAAACACTCTCTAATCATCTCAAAATCCTTGCAACATCATAATTTTTGTGTCAGATTCATACCATCTTACTAAAGTGAGCATACTTGCTCAAATCTTGCTTGTTTTACTTGATTCTTCTTCCTATAAACTTGGGTAAACCTTAGGTTTGATTCTAACGTCCCCGACGAAGGATGTACGGGATGCGTGACCCTAGTTTGCTTACTCGGTTGATATGAAGCTTTAGTGAAGAATCCCTTATTTTATGTAGTTTATGTAATTCTATATTCATGACCCACCTTGTGTCTATGACACTTGTGTAGTGGTGAATCCAATCGAGGTTCCAAAGTGGATGGTTAATCCTCCCACCTCCTACTTGACTTACATGACACCAAGAGGTTCCAAAGTGGATGGTTCATCCTCCCACCTCCTACATGACTATATAACTATATATAAATCTATGCAGGGGCAGACATATGTGGGACTAAGGGGTAGCCTCCGCTACCACTTACTCGCCCGTCCGTAGTGTAAAAAAACGTCGTTTTTTCGATTTTGTTACCCCTTGAATAAAATTACGTTACCGCTTGTTACAAGCCCACAAGTTATAGAAAATAATACCCACCCCTGTTTTGAAACCCATCTAATAATTAAGCCCAATTTGTTAAAGCCCAAAAACTTGTTTTAAGGGGTTTTGTTTAGTCTGTGAAAAAAGAAACAAATGAACTAACATCAAACCTGCAACCAGAAGTCCAGAACCACGGCCGCACGCACAGAGCAGCCCTCGCACCGCCGTTGGCCGCCCTCCTGCTCCGCCACAGGCCGCCCTCCTGCTCAAGTGCTCAGCCACCAATTTCATCTCTAATCTAGGGCTCTTTAGGTATTTTTCTATTCTAGTTTTCATTCTTCTATCTTAATTATTTGAACAAATTGATTTTATTTGGAATGGTTATGCGTCATTGAGGATTTAGAGCTTATGTAGTTGTGTGTAATTGGTATTATTTGCAATTGGAATTATGTACAATTGATTTAGGTCTTATGTATAATTTTGTTTCTTTAAAATTAGGGTATTTGGAAGATGAAAAAACAAAGCCTTATTAGTAATATTTTTAAACGAAAATTCCAAGAAAACTATGATTTGGATCCAACTCCAAGTTCAAATATTGTTGATGATATGCAAGTAAATGAAGAAAATGAAGATGTCGGTCCTAGTTCAAATAATGATAATGGTCCAAGTTCAAATGAAGATATCAGTCCTAGTCCAAATATTACTTTGGCTTCAACATGAAACAAAATCGATTTGAATGATCTTCCTTCGGATCCCTCCGATAGACCACCTATTACTAGTTATCATCCTAATCAAATAGACGACATAAGAATAGCGTATCTTGTTAAAAGGATTTTCAACCACGAGGTCATGACTTTAAATGGACAAACTATGCTAGTGGCCGGAGACGTTTTAATGTTAAATGGTTTGATAAATATCAGTGGTTGGAGTATAGCACTAAAGAAGAAAATGCATATTGTTTATGTTGTTACTTGTTTAATGAAAGTGTTGGAAATAAAGGTGGAAGAGATACTTTTGTTAGTGGAGGCTTTTGTAATTGGAGTAAACCGGGTTACTTAAAACAACATGTTGGGTTAGTTAATAGTTTACAAAATAATGCGGCGCATAAATGTGAAATCTCTTGGACCAAAAGCGATCATATGATGCGAATGAAAAAAGGCGTAACAAGGAAGAAAAGATTGGAAATCGGTATAGATTAATGGGTTCTGTTCGTAGTGCTGGATTTTGTTTAGAAAATAGTTTGCCGTTTTGTGGTCACGACGAATCTGAAAAAGTCTCTTAATAAGGGCATCTTTCTTTCGGTTTTAAAGTTGATAAGTGAGAACAACCCGGATATTGGTAAATATACTTTAGGGAAGGCCAAAAAGAATAATAAGCTGACGACTCATCAATTCAGAAAGAGATTATCGATTGCTATGCGAAAGAAGTAACCAAAATGATTTGTGAAGAAATTAAAGACAATGTGTTTGGGTTGTTAGTTAATGAGTCTAGCGACGTGTCTTTAAAGGAACAAATGGCTGTAGTGGTGAGATATGTCGATAGACTTGGAGTTGTTAAAGAGAGTTTAATTGGAGTTGCTCATGTGAGGAATACATATTCTTTAACTCGTAAAGAAGCCATTGTTTCTTTGTTAGCAGATAACCAGTTGAGCATAGATCAAGTAAGTTATTTGTTTCATAATTTCATTACATAAACTTTAATAAAGATTGTATGACGTATCATTGTATTTTATTGTTTGTTTTTTTAAACAGGTCAGGGGTCAAGGTTATGATGGTGCAAGCAACATGCGGGGAGAGTTTAATGGATTAAAAGCTTTAATTCCGAAAGACAATCCATCAGCACATTATATACACTGCTTCGCTCATCAACTTCAGTTAGTAATTGTGGCTGTAGCAAAAAAGCATGATGGTGTTAAAGAATTTTATGAAACTCTTGGAATGGTTGTTAATACGGTGGATGCTTCTTGCAAAAGAAAAGATATGATGATGGAGGCAAAAAAGAAAGAGTGGAAAACGAAATTCTAGCGGGTGAAATTAACACGGGAAAAGGATTAAACCAGGAGGTTTCCCTTGCCCGACCCGGAGACACACGATGGGGTTCACACCATAGAACGATCATAAGTTTGTTGAAATTATTTCCGGAAGTTGTTGAGGTACTTACTTTTATTAAACAAGATGGAGAGACCTTTCAACAACGATCTAATGCATCAGGTATTCATCATATTTTGAGAGTCTTGAATTTGTGTTTTACATACACTTGTTGAACGATATATTAGGCCTCACAAATTCTCTATCAAAACATCTTCAAAAAAAGAGTCAAGACTTGTTAGAAGCGTCTCATTTGATAAACGGGACAAAACGAGCTTTGAATTATCTAAGACAAAATGGGTTTGAAAAGATGTTGGCAAAAGTGACATCTTTTTGTGAAAAAAACAACATCCTCATGTTAGATATGGCGGATCATTATGGTAATCAAAGAAACCGAAAGTATGTCATTACTAATAGACATCACTTTGAAGTTGAAGTTTTTAATACGGTTTTGGATATGCAAATTCAAGAACTTGGAAACCGATTTAGTGAGGTCTCAACTAGTTTGATAGAAAATATGTCGGGTTTAAATCCTTGTGATTCCTTTGCTAAGTTTGACATACCTAAGATAGTGGCGTTTTCTGAGATGTATCCGAATGACTTTAATAAAGAAGAAAGAGGGTGTCTTACGGGTGATCTTTCAACCTTTTATCACACTTTAAAGGAAGATGATAAAATTGAAAAACTGACTGGATTGAGTGATCTTGCTCGTGTAATGGTGGAAACCGGAAAAATGAAACTTTTCCTTTGGTTTATCGAACATTGAAGCTAGCATTGGTTTTACCGGTTGCAACCGCAACCATTGAAAGATGTTTTTCTAGAATGAAGCTTATCCAGACAGATTTGCGCAATCAAATGGGTGAGGAGTATTTGAACAATGCTCTAATTTGTGCGGTCGAGAAAGAAACTTTTTATAAAGTAAAAGAAGAGGATGTCATGAGCCGATTTCAAGCTTTCAAAAACCAGAGAGGAGATATTATTTAAGTACATGTTTAAATTTATTTATTAGCGTGCTATTATTTTTGTTTCATTACATTGTATGAACTTTAAACTACGTCAAATTGTATTTGTATCACATGCGCTATTTTTTTTGAACGCTACCGCTTGAACTATTTTCTAGATCTGCCACTGAATCTATGGACTATATAATATATCAAACCAAAACCTTGATAATGAATACATAATCACCTATCAAGTTAATAAGTTTTATCACTAAAGTGTGTAGTTCCTTGTCACGATTCTAATAGGTCTCGAACCTATGAAATCACATCAAACCCATTCGGGTTATCATAGTGTCAAGAACAAGTGCTATACCTTAGTGATTATTTTCATACTATGATACTTTATTCTTATTTCCGTAATCATTCTCGATAATCCAAATCTTCCATTAAAACTCATACTCATACCTATGTTCTTCTTGTAGAAGGACAAGGTGCCAAACCCTAATCACAACAAGCTCGCGGGATTTCTCTAAGTGGAACACTTTAGCAAAACCGTGAGTACACTCGACCAATTTACCGCTTTCTCACTTTTGGTTTGTAACATGTTTACTTATCAAAATACACTTATCACAAATTCATGTTTTTACATACTCAATCCTTAATACATGATGCTTGTTATGCTTAGATACATGCTAGAATTGTACATGCTCGATCATTAACTTAGCTAGCCCAACTTGACTTATATAGCGCTATAGGAGTAGCACACCATCCATAGGGGTTATGTTAAGATTTTCATACTCATTTTAGTCTTGTCGCTTTTGTGACGAGGGAAGCTCGATCTCGTAAACTTTTGTGGAAACTCAGGGCTTGATCTAGTATTGCATGATTAGTATACACTTTGCTTACAATTACCATGTGGATTCGAGTTATACATTTTCTACTTATGCTATGTATTCACCAAACTTGTGTACTCGCCTTTGCTTTTGCATTGAACTCTATTTTAAAACATGTTACAGGTTGATGAAGATGATGCCATGAAATTGGAGTAGTGTTGATGACTAGATACACACATAGACGTTAGGTTTATAATTGTTTTGCCTTGATTATTGTTGTATTTGAATTTCCATGTATTGTACTTAAATATTTTACTTATGAAACGAAATCCGGTTTAATTAAATATTGTCGCAATTAGCATTATGAGCAATGAGCAATCTCTTTCGTCCCGCGTCGATGTTTCCACCATCGGTTGGGGTCAAAAAATTTTAAACACATCTGTAAAAAAAAGTAAAAAAAATTGCCGAGTCGATAGTTTGGACTGATGCAAGTTTTTTTTTTACAGCAGACGTACATTTTGGAATAAGATAGATATTTTTTACGCCTCATGTAAATGTGGGTATGCGACATTTTTTTCGGTTTTTTTTTTTGCTGAAACAAGTGACTTTTTACGACTTTTGAGAAAAAAAATTCGAAAAAACCTTTTGCATGGCATAGTTCTCGCGGTTCTCGCAACTCATGGTGGTTCTCATTTGAACCGAATCCTATGTATATATATACTTATATGGTTTTAGTAAATACTGATTATGATACACTGAAGTACTAATTGTAACGAACTAAAAAATGAATGTGAACTATTGAATGTGATTATATGATGCACTAAAGGTGGATAACTGAATATGTGTTATATGTTATATATATATATATATATATATATATATATATATATATATATATTATATAGGATTCGGTTCAAATGAAAACCCCCATGAGTTCCGAGAACCTTGAGAACTTTTTGATCCGGGGCGAGTTGGGCTAAATTTGTTTTGCACAAACATAGATGAAAAATATTATAAACACATCTATAAAAAAATTTAAAACTTGTCGAGTCGGTAGTTTTGACCACCATATGTTTTTTTACGTCAGGCGTAAATTTTAAATTTAAGTTTTACGACAGGTGTAAAAAAACTTGCATCAGTCAAAACTACCGACTCGACAATTTATTTTTTATTTTTTTAAGGATGCGTTTATAATATATTTCTACGTTTGTGCAAAAAACTTTTGGCCCAACTCGCATCGGTTCAAAAAGTTCTCGCGGTTCTCGCAACTAATGGTGGTTTTCATTTTAACCCATCCCTATATATATATATATATATATATATATATGTATATTATTGTTGTCCAACTCAGACATATATTTTCCTTCTTGTATGTTAGGTTTTCAATGATGGTCGGGAAGACTTGGATGGATGGCTCCAGGGATAAAAGACTCACAAGGATTTTTAAAAAATAAATAAAATGTTTTGTACAATATTTTTGACTTATTTGAAATAATGCAAGTTTTACAATTTATGAAATGATGTTTTGTCTTCTGATATATGTATAAGTGACACATCAGTCCTAGCTAGGTTGAGGTGTTACATAGTCACGCAAGGATCACAAGTACGAAGCTTCTCAATTTCACAAGGTTGTCAGTCTTTATGTCAAGAAAGGAGTACACACAAGGAGCTAGAAACCTGTGAAGTAGGTTGACACTTAAAGACACACTAGCTAATTTCAAGGGGGAGTTTGTAGATACATGTTTTGTGAGAGTTGGCTAGATATTTAATTTTTTGTTTAATCTAATTACCTTGTAAATAACCTTGGGCTCGGAATTCTAAAGAGGGCCCTAATGATGAGTTAAACCCATTAGGGGCCTAAATCCTTAGGCCCAAAGGTATATATACCTACCTAGTTCTTCAAAGTTTTAGGGGTTGGTTTTTCAAGGGCTCTCTTAGAGAAAGAATCAAGTGGTTTAAGAAGTTAAATCCAAAACATTTTGAAAGTGATTTTACATTTCTGTTTTCTCGATTTGTGTGCTCACGAGAAGTTTACAAGCGATTTTCGCTTACTTGTTCACCTTAGATCTGAAATCCCTTGTTAGATACCTGATTCAAGGGACTTACATAGATATATAAACACATTCAATTCTTTAAAGAACTCAACTATATACAAGAAAAGGCAAGGAGATATAATAAAGGTTTCATGAAAGAGACCTAGTTGATATGTGAAGAGTGAATTAGAGGCCTAAAGAGAAGCACACGAGAGAAAGTGAATACGTGAATAATGCCATGTAAATTATTATTGACATGGTTATAGATGTATATCACTATCAAAATAAGGCTAGTTTCACGACTTTCTTTAACTTATGTCATTCCATTGGTTCAGTAAACTTCAATGCTTTTTCATCAATGACTAGACGTTATAATATAATCCCATCCCCCGTGTAAAGCCAAAAATAGGGAATGGCTAGCCATGCGATGGCAAAGAGGTATAATGATGGTTTAACAGCATCGTAGAAAGCTTGTTTTGGTGTAAGAGCATCTACAATGGGAGTGGGATGGACATATGTGGGTTGAAGTGGTAGCAAAGAGCAGTTTACTTGGAGGATAGTAGCTAAGGATGATGCTTTGTCCCAAAGAAAAAAATCAGTCCATACAGACAAACCTAGGATGAGAAAGGCAACAAATTGAAAGATGGTGGAGAGAGGGAGAGAGAAGTGGGAGGTGTATGGAGATGCTCGTGGAGAAGAGAGAGGGTTGTTTACATGATGGTTCTTGGCCCTCTCTAGTGTGGATGGTCTAAATCATCCATTTCAAAACCCTTACTATCATCATACAGTGGTTAAAATTTAACTGCCAAATTTGATTTTCGAAAACCTTGAGACGCGAAGAAACTATCCAACAAATCTTATTTTTTTTTCGAAGGAAAAGAAATGATGGTGAACAACTCATCAATTCTATTTTTTCCACATACAATGATCTTTTTCAAAACATGTTCCCAAACATCACCATGTTATTTCATTTGTTCTAAAACAGTAAGGTTTTCTCCTAAGCCTATTGATGAATCGATGATCCAAACCCAACCATCATACTTAGATCCTAAATGCAAAATATAAACTATGGTGTCCCAAAACCATTTCCACAAACTTAGTTCCTTCATAGAGGTTGTTGATTTTAGTGTGACCTAGTTATTTTATGCAATTGGATTTACTTAGTGACCAAATGAAAATTTTAGTCAAAGATCAAACAAGTTGGAAAGTGTGGAATGCACACAAAGAAACTAGCGGACTTATCACTAAATAGTTACAAATAGGTGCAAATTCTCACATCACTACATCTCACTTTGTTTTCTAGCTCCTTGCTTGCAGTGCAGCATACCGAAAAGAGGATCTTATGATTTTAATCCTGCGGAACAATAGGGGTCCAGGGTACCGCCCTAGTAGGGTCAAGGCCAAGGGGCAACGCCCTTGGCTGAGGTGAAGTTGCTGAAAGAGGAGTAAAATTGATCTACAGTAGTACATAAAGATCGGTAGTGAATTTGGTATTGGGTAACAAGACTAGTTCCTAATATCAAAATTTTGCTACAATAGCAAATTCGTTCTTCAGCACCGAAGTTTTTCTTTAGTAGTGAACATGTTGCCAATATTAAACATGTCTATTAGTAGAAAATATACTCTGCATTACCAAATTTGTTCTTCAGTACTAAAAACGGAGCAAAGATTATAAAACCAAAAGTAACTGCCAACTGTCATAGCGGTTTACCCCTGAATTTGAACATTCTTATAGTCATTTTTGGGGTAGACTATTTTCGCAACAGATTCCATACTCGTTATTGATATCTCCCTGAGAATTATCCGACTAAATATTCATGACTACTGGCCAAATAAATCACTCGTTTACACAATCTTTAGAGATATCCAAGCTATCACAAAATTAACAATAGACATCTATTTAAGAATTTATTTCTTTCACCTGCTGCTATGCTACTAGACGTAAACTTAAATCTGTTTATTTGCAGAATCTTGTCACATAATTCGTAACTCGAGCTCAGGATAACCTGCCCGCGCTTTATGCCTATCGAACAGACCTTGAAGTGCCTCCACAAACTGACCATGCACTTCAGAAATCTACAAAAGATGGTAAACCAAATTATTAGATCATAGATATGCTGAAAATACGATCACAGCCAACTTAACATGCACATATTGATAAAGTGCCAATTACAAAACCACCCTTTAAAGTTAGATTTATAACTTGAATACCTCTTCTATGGTGGGTGTAGAATTCTTCTTGAAATGTATTGGTTTGCCAACCACCACAAGAATTGGTCGCCGAAAGGGGATAGGAGACCTGCAAAATTTTAACAACCAAACACTCACTAATATATAATGATGAAAAGGAGATTTGTGTGAAATGTAGAATCAAACTAATAAAACAATAAACATACCATAAAGTACCCCAAAAGGCAATAGGCGTGAACTTGATAGCTCTAGAGAGTTTTAGGAAGAACTTCCCCCGCGGTTTCCACCAGTTATAAACATAGGACTGTAGCATTTAATCATGAATGTTTACTATAATTATCATATCAACAGAGTACAAGTAAAAAGAACGTGAAAGGTGAATCTAAACTTGGCCAAAGGCAAAAACAGGGACTATAGGAGAATTGGTCTCCATTGCAAGGTGTATGAATCCTTTCCTTGCTTTTAGAAACGCAACCTGAATTAGTGTGTATAATTTTGAATCATATAAATCCGTTATATGAGTAAACTAATAACAGGATTGAGTATTTGTATGTGAAAAATATACCTCGGAATCATGCTCCATATAAAACGCCTCCTGTGTTCCACCTGGGATCACTAAGCAACTACACCCAGCTTTTAAGAGAGATGAAAAATTTTCCCTTGTTACTGCTGACAGTCCCATCCATGTGCATATATGCCTCAGGAATGGTGTGTAGAACACCTAATTTATGTCAATATTCAACGTCTATTGTACATTGTAGAAAGAAAGAAATAAACGGGGCAAATGGGCGGGTTGGACAATTTGTTACTGATCAATTAAAACAAGAGGTTTTTTTTTTTAAAGAGTCAGTACATGTCTCGCCATTTTGCCGTCCCAAAAAAAAAAAGATTACATGTCTGGCGAGGTTGGGTTGACTTAAAACACTTTATGTCCAATACTTTTACCAGTTTCCTTTTAATCTATGTCTTTTACTCTTGTTGAAAAATATAACCTATTGGGCCTTTATGTGTAGAAATTGCCACCTCTACTAAGTAGCATCACACCATTTAAAACATGAAAAGAAGTCTTACAGCTGTACTAACAAGGATTTTGACTTTTCTCGTTGGCATAAAACCGGTAAGATCTGATAGTACTCCAGATCCAATTGGCCAAACTGAATGTGGCTCGTATCCAAAAACTGCACTAACAAGGACAATTGTCTAGTAACAAGATTTTAGTTGTAGAATCATCATAATTTGAATATATATGGAGGTGACTAGATCATTTAAACTTTATGAAGCTTATGACAGTGTAATGATTAATCTCCATCATCATTTAGATACATGTTAACTTTAACCATCCCTAAAAAGAAACTTTATATTATCTCAATAAATTTCAATTTGTCGACTAGGAATTTAATTTCTTCCAAGATAGTGCCAGATCAAAAATGAACAATTTACCGTAAGCCTGATCAGGATTGAAATCTTTAATATCCTCAACATATAGAGTAGCAGGAAAATAACCATTACCATGCTTATATATGTACCTGAAATTGATGTAACATTGTAATGTGTTCATTATTACATGCTACTTAGTCCATGGCTAGTGTTACAAGTGAATCAAGTTATGAACAAATACTAGTTCAAATTATCAAGATAAAAAGAATTCTCTATGGGAACATAGCGTTTGAAAGGGTAGCGGCACAGCTTGTTGCCCGTTTACCTTCTATCTCGATGTAATTTTTATTGAACAAAGCGTTAGATTCCCGACAGAACATGAATATATGTAATAGAAAACACATTTATAGTGAAGCATAGAAAAAACTATTAACAATCATTCAACGGATTGGGCAAGTTTCTGTAACAAATGAGAAGTGAAAAAGAACCGGAAAAAACGTCTTTTTTTTCTTTTTTTAAAGGGGGGCTCGCCAAACTAGAGGTGCCAATTACTTGACCGAATCGAACACAACACAAAAGTAATCAGATTTAAGTTGTTATATTTAACCCGTTAAATAAACAAATCATATTTGCTTTGACCTTTTTTATTAAGCATGGTGATCCATTAAACTGTTTAAAATTACAATAAGAAAAGAAAAATATATGTAGTATATGTCGGTCAACCCATTTACACTTAGTTTAACCCATTTATTACAACCGACCAACACGTTTACTATGTTTTCAACTTCGCTACAAAACATTAACAACCGCCAGCCCCGTTTGATTTGTTTAGATATACGGATTACACTAGTCGTGTTTGGGTTATAAAATCTTAAATGTTGTATGGGTTATCTTTGACACCAATATATATAGGGTCATCCTTGAAAATCCTAGGGCTAGGGCATCTAGAGAAAATAGGTCCCTAAAATATAATTGTTTATATATATATATATATACACACACACATATATGGATGTAGAGAAAACCTTGGTAAGTTAAGAAAATCAATTACATCTCCACCATCCATCCATTTAATCGATGGTGGAGATTAATCAGGTACAAAAAAAATGTTTTTTAGAACTTGTAAACAAAAGGTACAGTACATTCTCTCTCCTTGTCTGACACAAAAGTGTAAATGTTTGTAATTATTACATAAAAAACTTCCTATAAAAAATGTAACATATTGCTACGTGCACTGCAAATTACTAAAAACCAAAAATTATAATAGGTGAAATTCAAAAATATATGAAAAATTGCTATCAAAACCTATAAAAATGTAACAGGTGAAATTCAAATCTAACGATGAAAATTATAACACATTCTCTCTTCTCTCTCCTCTAACACAAAAAAATGTAACAATGTCAGAAAAAAAAAGGTGAAAAGGTGACTACCAAAAAAATGTAACACGTGTCATGCTTTGTGTCCACCCATTTGTGTTTCCTTGGTTTTCTTAACTCACCAAATATTTCTCTTTTTGATTCACCTCTATATATATAGTGTATTGTACAATCGGGCTTAACGTATGTTGTGAATATATAACATGCGAATTTTGTACTTACAACATGCGTTTTTTGGATAGGGGGTAAATTCGCATGTTGATTAAAAAAACAAAATCGCATGTTGGGAAAAATAAAAATCGCATGTTGAAAAAAAAACAAAATCGCATGTTATATATTCACAGCGTACGCATCATACGTTAAGCCCAATTGTACGTGAACCAAACCCTATATATATTGTTCATGTTTGCGATATATTGTTTGTGTTTGGGAAGCCGCTTTTTTACTTCTAAAAGCACTTTAACTAAATTATATATCTAAATGTTAATAAAAGACTACAATTAATGCCACGTGTCATTTTTTACTTCAACCTAATTTTTTTTATTTTTATTTTATTTTAAATTTTTAATAATTAATTAATACATGGTTATCCTTATCTATATCTATTTATCTATATCCTGATTATTAAAATTATAATAAATGGTTATATCCTAACCATAAATTCATGTATTAAAAAAATAAACTTAGTGAATATGATAAATAGTTAATAAATTAGGTATGATAAATCAAGAATTTCATATGTTTTATCCTTTATTAAACTCCAATTTTGTTTCTACATGACAATATGTCGTCATTATGTTCCTATATAACCATAGGTTTTTTATTATTATTATTATTATTATTATTATTATTATTATAAAAAAAAATTAAATTCTACAAGCTACTAAGATTCAGATACATAAAAAATATGATTTAATTAATATTTATTTCTTCTTCCACGAATGCACTACAAAATGTAGGAAGATCTTTAGAACGAATGGGATCAAGATGAAATTTTTTAAGCATATACCCTTTGTTAACAATATTATAAAGCATATTATACATAAATGATCGATGGTAGCCAAAATATAAAATGGGTGCTTTATATAGGGCCTTGGTATTTGTAGCGGCTAACATCTATAGTTGTGGTTAATGATCGTTGGATGTCACTCTTTTCAATCGAAGAAATAAAATACCTAAGTTTGGATAGTTTATTAGAGTCAGTGTATCTTCATGACAATTCTGATGCAAGTCTATACTAACTAAATATCCGAATGTGTATAATCCGGATATTTTAATATTCATGAATTTATTCGCATTTTATGCCCTATGAGATTATATAGAATTAAATTTTAATTTGAATATAAATGTCAAAGTCTAATTAAAAATATTGTTTTGAAACACAAACTTATATTTTTAAATACTTTGATCATATTTTTTTAAACTTATATTTTATTTAAGGCATGTTTTTTTAATTTATAATATTTACTAGATTAGGATTAAATTTGTATTTCATCTTATTATCTTTTTTGTTTTTTTTTCAAAAGTAGTGTCTATCATATCATTAGTATATATGTTAGATTAATTACAATTCATTTGCCATAAACTTATACCTTACAGTTTATTTTTAAAAATACTTACAGCCTTATCATCGTTATTTTTATATTTAGTGTTTCTGTTTTATAAATGTAAAAAATAAGATGGTGTATAATGACTTAAGGAGAGAGGTAAACCTTAGAAAATTATATGTGGATACCAAAAAAATATAATTTTTCATTATGTTTTATTATTTTATATAACAAATCATTTCACTTATAAATATTATATACAAATTAATGATTTATATTTTTTTCGATATCAACCCGTGTTATATACGGGTTTATAAACTAGTATATATATAAACACACACATCCGATTACCAACTTGAGGTTTGTATCCATTCGTTTAAAAGTCATGTCCGTAAAGGGTTTGGATGCCATTTACTTTAAATCGAAATGACACAACGATTTGGATAAAGGGTAATTTGGTTATATGAAAGGTGGAGTCACCATCGAACCCATCATGTAGATTCATTTGAATATGATTCAAAACGTGACTTTTTAAGGAATGGTTAAACGATTTTTGTAAAAAGTTGTGTTGATATCCATCGGAAATCGCTACCGAACCATCACGTCACTTCATTTCATTTCAATTTGATTCCGAATGTGACTTTTCAAGAATAGAATACAGAGAGACGATCAAATAGAAAGTTTAGTTTCGATAGGAAGTGTAGGAAGCAATAATAGGAGGACATGTGACAAATAACAAAAAATATAAGGAGGGGCATTTTAGTCAACCACAAATTACTATTATGAAACCCTAGATCTAAAAACCAAGTTCTAGAAAAACCATTGCGTCGTTATCTTTTACAGTTCATCTCACCCCACACCACCACCACCCCCACCCCCACCCATCGCCGCCACTCTATCGCCGACCGCCACCACAATCATGTGTGACGTCGATGCGTGCTCAGGCTTTGGCAACAAGGAGATTTGCAGTCGATTGAAGTGGATTGGAGCGCTTTTGTAGACGGTGCATGGATGGTAGCTTGATGTAAAGAAGTGTTGCAGGTATAGCTTAGAAGTTGATCTTGAGAACTGTGAGAAAGAAAATGACCTACATTCAACTTGCAAATTGCTTTACATATTTGCTCGAGAACTGTGACAAAGAAAATGATATACTTTGAAACTTCCAAGGTACAATTTGATTTACCATTTACATATTTTCATTTATTTTGGCCTTTTATCTAAACTTTACTTTGACTTATCGGTTTTAAGAATATTGCAATTTATAAGTATTTAGATTTTTACATAGATTTTTACGTTGCGTTTTAAGAACTGTTTGATTTTTACATAGATTGTTGTTATTTAAGCCATCACATAGTTTCTAATATTTACTTGTGTTCATATTTGGATAATTGTAATTCATTGCGTTTTATAACACACTGATATAACATATTTCATTGTGTTTTAGGAAAAAAAAAACATATTTTTTGGTGTTTCTAGTCCATTGCGTTTTATAAATAACACATTTATTTGTGTTTTTAGGCCATTGCGTTTTAAAAAAAAAACATATTTTTTGTGTTTTTAGTCCATTGCATTAACACATCTTTTTGTGTGTTTTTAGTACATTGCGTTTAAAAAAACACATTTCTTTGTGTTTTTAGCCCATTATGTTTTAAAAAATGGGTTTTTTTTTGCCCATTGCGTTTAAAAAAACACTTTCTTTTGTGTTTTTAGGCTATTGCGTTTTAGAAAGAACACTTTGTTTTATGTTTTTTATCCATTGCGTTTTAGAAAAAAAACACTTTTTATTGTGTTTGTTGTCCATTGCGTTTTAGAAAGAACACATTTATTTGTGTTTTTAGGTCATTGCGTTTTAGAAGAAAAAACATATTTTTTGTGTTTTTAGTCCATTCCGTTTTAGAAAAACATATTTTTTGTGTGTTTTAGTACATTGCGTTTAAAAAAAACACATTTCTTTGTGTTTTTAGCCCATTATGTATTAAAAAAATGTTTTTTTTTGCGCGTTGCGTTTAAAAAAACACTTTCTTTTGTGTTTTTATGTTATTGCGTTTTAGAAAGAATACTTTGTTTTATGTTTTTATCCATTGCGTTTTAGAAAAAAAAAAACACTTTTTATTGTGTTTTTTGTCCATTGCGTTTTAGAAAGAACACTTTATTTTGTGTTTTAGTATATTGCGTTTTAGATAAAAATCATTTTTTTTGTGTTTGTGTCCATTGCGTTTTACGCATCTGGGTTATCGAAAACTTTTTTTTCAATAGCAATAGTGTGCTCGTTTTAAAGATAAAAAAACGCCCGTTTTTATGGTGCAATTTTTATAAAAAAATAATGTCGTATGAAAGAGTTATTAACGTTTAAAAAACGGGGGAATTGGAAGAGAGAGAAACTATTGGCTTGAATTGACTAGAATGCCCCTAAAAACTCATGCGCCTCCTTTTCTTCTCCATTTCTTTCTTCAATTTCAATCATTTAATCTTAGCCCTTGATTAATAAAATAGATGGTCAAGATCACTTCCTAGTTTTCTTAGACTGTGGGGTATGGGGCGTGGGTTGGCGGGCAACGCCCAAGTCACCACCCCGGAGGGGCTTGGCTTATGGTGTGGCCCGTTGGGCGGTACCCTGGCACCCGGCGTTGGGCGGGGCTAGGTGGGTGAGGTGGTGGATGGCGATTGGCGGGTCAACCTAGCCATTTTAAAATTTAAAAACAAACCGTTTGGCTTGGTCAAACGGCTAACCCGAGCGGTTATAAATAACCCCCCGCTAATAATATTATACTAATGTTTTAGGAATGTTTAATAATATTTTTAGGTTTTCTTAATTAATATTGTGTGCATTTAAAAAAAATCCACGTGGCCTAGCCAACGCCCCAAACCTCCACCCCACCATACCCACTGCTGGGCTGCTTCATGGGCGGTGCCCCTCCTTTTCCACGTGTCAACCAACGCTCCAAATCCCCACCCCATCATACCCCATAGCCTTACCCAAATAAACTTCCTAGTATATCCTGACTCATAGAATATATATTTGATCACAATTTCCTATATCACAAAGGGATAAAACCTCCCAATTTTCTATGCAAATATTTTTCTTGAATTTGTTTCCTTTGGCTGTTGAACCAAAACAATTAATTTGTTGAAAGATAAAAAAGTAAAATAAAAAACGAAAAACTATTTGAGCGTGAAGGGAAAGTGGTGGTTATGTTTGTTTACCCTAACAGTAACACACCGTTTGCCGCTTCAAAACGGGCGTCACATACTCTCATTACATCATATGAGAAACAAAATAACCCTTCTATTTCTTTTAAAAATCGATTAAATTTATTATTATTATTATTATTATTATTATAAATTTACAAGTTTTTGTTGCATAGAGTGTTGTAACCTAACCTTGGAGAGTTTTTCAAAAAAAGAACTTTGATTTTCAATTTTAACTCAAATATTTTCTTAATTTGTATTTTAACCCCTTTTAATTTTTTTTCTTTTAACCTAAAGTTGTTCATCTTTTATAATTTAACCCAACACTTTAGTATTTTCAACTTTGGTCCCCTATACTTTTTATCTTTCGAAGTTTTTCGGTTTACGTTTCGTTCTAAATTTTGCGAGTTAACACGTCGTAGCGTGCATGTGAGGTTCAACGTTTTTTGCTCTATTTTTTCACATTTAACAGGCCTGTTGCAACGTGTCCATTTTTCCCCTTTTGACAAGTTCGCTACAACGGGCGGGTCCTAGATCGACTAAGTTATTGTTTTCTATGTTTTACGTTTCTGTTTAATTTCTTCGCATTAATACACTGTAACGGGTGTGCGTGGTTCACGATTTTAAGTCTGTTTTACGTTCGGTATAATTTTTCCATTTTATCTCTTTTATTTTTACAAGTTTTTCCGATGTTGAGGGTCGATGCCGGTGTGGCATTGGTGCTACTTTGCACAGTTTTACGAACGTTTATAACCTATTTAATTTTTTACTAATAGTTTGTTTCGATTTACCCCTATACTTCCTTTACTTAAAAACTATTTTTTTACATGCATATTTTATATACGGGTAGGTATAAATATGATCTGTTCTACAGTTTGACGTAAACTTTTTTATAAACGACTCGGGTAAAGTATAACATGTTTTTGTTTAAAGAAACCGTTTTTACGTGCATGTTTTTATGTACGTTTTGGTATAATATATTTTCGTGTTTATTTTATGTATGTTTCGTAAAGTTTGTTTTGAACCGAGTGAAGTCAAATTATGGTTTCTTTTTCCCCTTTTTTTGAAAGCTCTAATTAATTCCCTTCGATTACATGTGTCAGATTTTCCTTCATACCCGTTATGTTTTCTATGTATGAGTTGGGTCACATATAACATGTTATGATTGTTCTATATAAATTTGCTTTACTTTACGTTTGATCGAATCACAATGCTTATACAAGTTACATTGAGTTCATCTGGTTACGTCGAAATGCGTGTTTTCATATGGTTAATGCATCATATAACGTTTGGACTAATCCATTCAATGTTTACGATGTACCCGCGCCGCAACGCGGGCGGGTCTCAATCCTAGTTATTATTATTAAGACAACTTTGAGCAACCCTACTTTTATTATAAATTTTTTTAATTTTCATTTTAATCCCTATAATAGACATGATATAATCGGTTATAATATTAATATATTTTCGAAGAAATAAAATACAAAACGTGGATTTTATTTGGGAATGACTCCGTTGCAATTGGTATTTGGGTTGACGGATTGATAATTTTTAGAAACAAACATATAGCTTTGTGTTAAAGATATCAACATAATTAAACACATATTAAGAATCATGTAACTCGATCAAGACCCGTGTAACACATTTATTTATTCTACTTACAAAATATAAAAACTTTAACACTGGTCAAAACATGTTGGTTCAAATTTACGCCGACAAAGTTGAGTCATTCCTCAAAACATTTATGTCTTCTTAAAGTAAAATGCTTTAGTATAGTATCGTAGACCTACTTACAAAAGGGAACATTATTGGTGCGGATCAAAACATGTTCGCTTCATTTTTTGCTAGCGAAGTTGGGTCATTCCTCAAAACATTTATGTACTTTTAAACCAAAAATGTTTTAGTGTGGTGTTGTAGACCGAAAATAAAACAAAATGAAAAGAATGTTTTTGCATAAACTTAAAAAATTCCGCATCTCATTTAGTAATACTATAAACATTCGTAATCAACATACAGCCGCAACGCACGGATTAGCGTCAGCTCGTTTTAGTTAAAAATGTTCTACTTTACATTTAAAAAATAACTTTAGAATGAACCTGGCTAATGCAAGGCCCCATTTACTATTCTCATCAATGGGGATGAACATGAGCACCACAAGCATCCCCAATGCCCTGAAAAACAAATCACAAATAAATGATCATAATTCATAACTATTTAAATACATCACTGTGAAAAAACAAAAACAAAAAATCAAAATTAGAGGTAAATAAACAATTACTTACCCTAAGTATTTGTGAAGAGGGAGCAATAAAAAAGACACCACTATGAGAAGAACTATAAGATGAGCAGAGCCCAGCCATAATATCATTGCAAAGAATGTATGAATTGGTGAAACAAGTTTACTAGTAAACACCGCAGGCGGTGACGAAAGGTTTCCATTCGTCTCGTCCGTCTTAGACATGAGGGAAATCGCGGGTGAATGTCCCTAACTTTGAGACAGTAAGGAAAAACAAAGAGATCATATAGAATATTGACTCTGTATTGTAAGAGAAGATGGTTATTTGTGCAGTTGGAGGATATGCATTTTATGTGTCAGTCAAGATTTAATGGTACAGTTATTAGCATTTATGTTGGAACCAATGAAGAACGTAAGCCTAATGAAAAGAATCTGGAGTAGTTATGATATTCATTCATGCTGCTATAGCTGTACTTCCAAATATAGTTTGGTTTGTTACTTTTATTATTTGTTTTAATTATTTTATTATGTGCAGTAAATTACACCAACAGTCCCTCAACTATGAAATTATCTTGGTAAGTTACATAAGTAGTCCCTTAGAAGAAAAATGATATTTTATATCTTTCTATCTAAACACTAAAATATAAGATATTTGCGGTTGGATTTTTCTGTTTGATTGATAGTCTAATTTGTTCAAAGACTAAAGATCAAATACAAATAAAATTAACATACAAAACGTACAAAGTGAAAGAAAAGCCAAAAAAACGCGATGGTATTTTCGTTAATATTTGGTCTCTAAAATTACTCTACAGGATCATTTGTAGAGTGATTTTGGTCTTGTAGAGTAATTTTGTAAAATGTACTTGTAGAGTAATTTTGATCTTTTGTAGAGTAATTTTGTAAATTGTTCTTGTAGAGTAATTTTGTAAAATGATCCTCTAGAGTAATTTTGTTAGCATTTAGTTATGGGGTTTAGCTTTATGGTTTAGTTTTCAGCTTTTAGTTTTAGGGGAGGGGGGGGTTAGGATTTTTTTTATCAAAATTACTCTACAAGAATATTTTACTTTATCAAAATTACTCTACAAGAATATTTTACAAAATTACTACAAGAACATTTTACAAAATTACTCTACAAGACCAAAATCACTCTATAAATGATCATGTAGAGTAATTTTGATAATTATCCTACGACCCAATATTTACGAAAATGTCACCGCGTTTTTTTTGTCTTTTCCTTCAGTTTGTACGTTTTGATGTTAAGTTTATTTGTACATGAACTTTAGTCATGAACAAATACTTGACATTGCTCAATCAAAATGTTAGATTTGTTCAAACAAATTTGAAAAGCGTAGTCCCGCTGCAGTTGGATTGCCCATTGCAATCGGCGATCCAATTTCTTCAAATACGGGTAAACTTTAAAAGGTGCCCTATCACGCATGAGATCGCATCAGATATGCGCATCATGGAATTGTGTAGTCTGGTACAATATCATCACCACATCATGTAATGTGCGCATTATACGCTCCAGATGCACACATTTTAAAACCAAGCTTACAACCATCTCATTACTTAATACGCCTACGGTGTTGTCAGCATCAGATGAAAGACCGCGCAGAGAGTCGATGAACTGGAGCAAGCAAATGGGCGAGATGAAAGGGAACAACCATCGGTTCGGGGCCGATTAGATTATTGATCTTTCTTCCAATAAGGTTAAACACAAATGTTTTTAAAGTAAACACTAAAAATATATATAATAAAGATCATGCACAAAGCTTATAACTAATCCAACTTAAAAACAACTTTGGACAACAATATTTATTTTCTCATCTACCATTCCATAAATTATAAATCAATTTATTGTTAACTATTGTTTCAAATTATAAAACCTTCCTTCATAGACATCTAATTAACTTTATTCTTGTAAGCTTTCACCTACCGCTACGGGTATTCTGGACATGAACTTAAATCTGTAAATTTGCACAATCTCGTCACATAAGTCGTAATTTAAGATCAGGATAACCTGCCCGCGCTTTATGCCTCTCGAATAGACTTTGAAGTGCCTCCACAAACTGACCATGCACTTCTGAAACCTACAAAAGATGTAAACACCAAATCATTAGATCATAGATCCAATGAAAGTACAATCACATATTTTGAAAAGTAGGTAATTACAAAACCACCCTTCAAAGTAACAATAGTAACTTGTGTACCTCTTCCATGGTAGGTTTAGAATTCTTCTTGAAATGTATTGGTTTACCAACCACCACAAGAATTGGTCGCCGAAATGGTATTGGAGACCTGCACAATTAAGTTTAACAGGCAAAAACGTCACTAATTGTAATGACGATAATATGATTCGTGTAAAATGTAGAATCATATGAATTGAATATTGAAGGTTGAAACACACCATAAAGTACCCCAGAAGACAATGGGCGTGAACTTAATAGCTCGAGAGAGTTTTAGGAAGAAATCTCCCTGTGGTTTCCACCAGTTATAAACATAGGACTGCAGCATTTAAACATGTTCATAACATATTACCATTTAACTAATATTATCTGAATATATACAGTTATAAATAATGTAAAAATAGAATTTATACCTGGCCAAAGGCAAAAACGGGAACTAAAGGAGAATTGGTCTCCATTGCAAGTTTTATGAATCCTTTCCTTGACTTTAAAAACACAACCTATACAAAATATATAATATTGAATCATATAAATTTATTATATGAGCAAATTAATAGCAGAGTTGAGCATTTGAAATGTGAAAATAACGAAAAACAAACCTCGGAATCATGCTCCATATAAAACGCCTCTTGTACTCCACCTGGGATCACTGTACAGCTACACCCGGTTTTTAAGAGACGCAAAAACTTTTCCCTTGTAGCCAATGACAGTCCCATCCATGTCCATAGATGCCACAGAACGGTGTGTAGAACACCTGATTGATGCCAATATTCAGCATTAATTTATTGGAAAATAACAAAAGAAATAAAGGTCGCAAATGAGTATGTTGGACATTTTAGTAACATATCAAAACAGGTACTTTTCTGCACGAGTTAATACATGTCGGGTCAGATTAGATTGATACGAAACACTTTGCGTCTAAGGTATTTGTACTATCTCGATATAACTTTATTTGTTTAATAAAAGGTCTTGTGAGGTTTTATGCATAAAAAACCACTTTGGGCAACTTTCACCTGTTTCCTTTTAATCTTTTACCCGTTAAGGCTATTTAGAGATACAACATAACCTGAATCGACCCATTAGATCATCACGAGTTGAAATTTTATAACGTTAAAAGATGGAAGTCTTACAGCTGTACTTGCAAGAATTTTGACTTTTCCGGTAGGCATAAAACCAGTAAGCTCCGATAGAATTCCAGCTCCAATTGGCCAAACGGAATGGGGCTCGTATCCAGAGACTGCACTAACCACATTTTAGTGTAAAAGCATCAAAATTTGAGTATGGTCACTAAATCATATAAACTTTAACAAACTTGTGATAGTGATTAATTGGCCACTTATCATCATTTAAATTTCAACTTGTGTCAACCACGAATTTAATTTTTTCCGAGACATATAGTGCTGGATCAAGAAGATAAAATTTACCGTAAGCCTGATCAGGATTGAAAGCTTTAATATCCTCAACATATAGAGTAGCAGGAAAATAGTCACGCCCGTACTTATATATGTACCTGAAATTGATGGAACGCGTTCAATACATGCTACATTTAGTTTATGGATATTACGGCAACTGAATTAAGTTATCAACTGTAGTGGACTGCAGGTGTATGATACCATGATCATATCTCACTTAAGGGAGGTTTATGATTAAATGATTCAGAAATGTGTCCGCTTGAAAATCTAGAAGCAACTCTGATTGATTTGGATTAAAAAAAAACTACTTTCAGTGGATTTAAAAAAGAACACAAAACGATAGTGACAATCGTGATGATACCTACATCAATATATATATATACACACACACACATTGCGTGAAAGCTTAAGGATTTTATACCTGTTAATGACTGATTTTGAACTAAAGTCTACGCTAAATTTAATATTCAGAGTTGAGCGAGCACTAAAAGAAGTACAAAAGAATGAGAAAAAATCATCTTTCTGGAGGGGGACTTTGAAAGTAGAGGTGACTATTTCTTGACACAACCGAACACGACACAGAAATGAATCTCAGGTTTTGAGTGGTCATGTCTAAACCACTTGATAGACATGTCCTATTTGGGTACGAGTTAATTAAACGGGACCTGTTTAAACCATTTGAAGAAACAGGCAGACCCCTTTAACCCGTTTAATGAAACAAGCTGACCTGTTTAAGCAGTTTGATGAGACAGGGTCACCACTTTAAACCCTTTAATGCTGACCCCTTAAATCGTTTGATGAAACAGGCTGAACCGTTTAAACTGTTTGATGAAACAGGCTGACCCGTTTAAACCGTCTGACGAAACAGGCTGACCATTTAAACCGTTCAATCAACCAGTTGACCCACTTAAACCGTCTGATAAAACAGGCTGACTCGTTTAACGCGTTTGAAGAACAGGTTTAAACCGTTTGATGAAACAGGCTGACCCATTTAAACCGTTCGATGAAAAACAGGCTGGCCCACTTAAACTGTTTGAAGAACAGGTTGATGAAACAGGCTCACCCCATTTAAACCGTTTGATGAAAAACAGGCTGACCCATTTAAACCGTTTGATGAAGCAAGCTGACCCGTTTAAACCGTTTAATGAAACAGGCTACCCCATTTAAACTGTTCAATCAACCAGGCTGGCCCATTTAAACCATTCAATCAACCAGGTCGACCCTTTTAAACCGTTTGATGATACAAGCTGACCGCCATTTAAACCGTTTGATGAAATAAACTGACCCGTTTAAACCATTCAATCAACCAGACTGGCATATTTAAACCGTTCAATCAACTAGGCAGACACTTTTAATCCGTTTGATCAGCCAGGCCGACCCCTTTAAACCGTTTGATGAAGCAGGCCCGACCTGTTTAAACCGTAAGATGAAACAGGCTGGCCCGTTCAAGCTGTAAAATGAAACAGGCCCTACCTGTTTAAACCGTAAGATGAAACAGGATGGCCCGTTCAAGCTGTAAAATGAAACAGGCCCTACCCGTTTAAACCGTAAGATGAAACATGCTGACCCGTTCAAGCTGTAAAATGAAACAGACTGACCCGTTTAATCTAACAAGCTGAATCATTTAGCCCGTTTAATCAAACAGGTTTACCCGTCAACTCATTTAAAACCAGATCATAAAATAAAAAATATTGCATATGTTCAATCTGTTTACGACCCATTTATTATGGCTCGTTTACACCCTGTCAGCCCGTTTGATCCGTTCACCTAAACAGGTTACGCTAGTCGGGCTCAGGTACATCAATTCAAACAGCCAACCCATCACGACTGACACATCCGTATTCCACTACCAGCTTTATACAAGTAAATCAAATGCATCAGCTTTTTTACATCTAAAACCGCTTAACTAAAGTTTTGATTAAAACTTCCACTTTAAATCTGGAATATCACTTTATTAAGACAAAGAGAATCAACCTGGCTATAGCAAGGCCCCATTTACTGTTCTCATCAATTGGAATAAACATAAGCACCACAAGCATCCCCAACACCCTGAAAAAAAAAACAAATTACAAAATAATGATCAAAACTGTTATAAGTTTAGAAAACAAAACTATAGAAAAGTAAACAACTACTTACAGAAAATATTGGTAAAAAGGGAGCAACAAGAAGGAAGCCACAATGAGAAGAAGTATAAGATGAACAGAGCCCAGCCATATGATCATGGCAAAGAATGTATGAATTGGTGAAACAAGTTTACTAGTGAAAATCGCCGGTGATGGTTCATCGGATGATGACGGAAAGATTCCATTCATCTCCTCCGTCTTAGACATGGCTGGTGAAGAGTTCCAAAAGCTCTGAGATTTGTTAACCTGGTTACAGTACGTGTAGTTTCTTCTTTAGGTTTCAAACTTTCTAACTGTCTAGATTACAACTTATAAGAGAAGATGGATATTTAAAGCCCATTGTATGTTTAATAGTCAAGATTTGATGGTATAACTATAAGCCTTTGAATATTATGACCTACGTCAAATCATAAAAAATAAATAAGCTTTATGGATCCCTTTTATATAAGTGTAAACTAAGAGCGCGGGGTGTGGGGCTTTGCACGACACGTGGTAGAGGTTGGCTTCAGCAGGCTAACTAAAAAAGGTGGGGTGTGGAGCGACGTGGTGTGGTGTGGCCAGTCTAAAATAGCCAACCAAAGCCAGTCATATTGGACCAGCCAGCCAGCTCACCCTACCCCGCCCCACGCCAGAGGCAACGTCCAGCCCAACGCCAAGCCGGGGTGGGAAAGCTGCCGTTGAAGGGCAACCAACGCCCAACACAAGCCCACACCCCGATGCCTAAGGGTGTCAAATGTAATTTTTGTAACTTTTCTTTGTTTTTTCTGCAACTGGTAAAATACTAAAAGGTAGTGAGAATGATTGGTGGGTTAACTTATATGCTTTTTTCCGTCCGTACAATAATATTCCATGCTTTTCGTCAACGTTAGCCACGCATCGACACCACCAATTCCGGCACCGTAGCGTCTCCGCCAGTGCCGCGGTGGTGCAGTGGTGGTGAAACAACCAACCACCCTAGAAGCTGAATTTAGTGTAAAACATCACGTCACATTCAAAATAAAGAGTGGGTTACCTGCCGAAATTAATGTCCAAAAACCTTGAATTGCTGCCGAGAAACTATCCAGCAGATCTTAACTTTGTTCTAAAATTGATTTGTTGAAAGAAATGTTGAAAGAAATGGGGGTGATGGGTGAAGTTAATTATTTAGCAATGAAGGAGCTCCATATGTTGGATTCATGTCTGGAATTTTGGCTCCTTCCCGCCGTTAAAAGACGCGTGGCGACCTTGCGTTGAAAATGTGCCCTAATAAGGTCCTAATATATTCACACCCTACGTATAACACTAATACCCCGAAATTACAAATATCGGGCCGCATAATGTTATGCACCTCGTACAGATGGAGAAGTATAATATTTTATACGGGTCGTATAACATTATATAAGGTTTGGATCGTATAATATTATATGCGGGCCGTAAAATGTTATATGGCCCGTATATATAGAGACAAAAGAAAACATTCTATGACATTCTTTTTGTGTGCAAAAATCAGTTATACGGCCTTCATAACTCTATGTAGGAAAATAAGATTTTAACGGTGTACGAAAACGAGAACCTTTAGAAAAATCAAAAGAGGTTTATAAACTATATGTTATACAGAATAACAATTATGTTATAGACGGTAGTTTAAGTAACTAAAAAGAAAAAGAAGTGGTTATTTGTTTTGCGTTTAACTAAAACAAATCTATCTATCTAATCTAACTTGTAATAAAAGACTTCATATAATGCTACATGGCATTCTCTCCTTTTCAACTTCATAAATTTTATTTATATTTGTTTAATTAATATACTAGGTTGGAACTCCGTGTATTACACGGGTTGTATATATGTAATTTTATATAATAAATAATAAAAAAGCTATATTTTTAAAAAACTCGTATATTGCACGTGTTGAATAATATATAATGTCATATGAGTCGTCAAAATTTATCTTTTAAAACTGATCGTTCCAAATCACTATCGCGATGCGTCTAAAAACACTTACAATTTGATAGAAGCATATGTCCGACCTAGAATAATTATTTATTCTAGTGAAAAAAGACAATAATATTTATAAATTATTAAGTATATATCAAACGGTAGAAAAACAAATATTTATTCTTATCTAATATTTAATATTATTATTATTATTTAATATGATCATAATAAAAACAAACGTTTGTCCTTACCTTAATTATTTAAAGAAAAACAAATATTTATTCTTATCTAATATTTTGTTTAAAATTATTATTATTATTTAATATGAGAGATAAGATTTTCATTTATTAAAAACAAATACTTATTCTTATCTAATATTTTGTTTAAAATTATTATTATTATTATTTAATCTGAGATGAGAGATAAATAGGAAAATAAGGTGAGAAAGCACCAGAACATGACACGTATCCAAAAACGATTTTCATTTATTAGTGTAGGAAGATTTCTTTTAAATTTATTATTATTATTATTATTATTATTATTATTATTATTATTATTATTATTAACCAACATATAGATATCACTTATCTTTATCTTAATCCTTATATTTATATTTTTATTTAACTTTAACCTTTTTAATAATTAATATAGAAATATCACTAATTCTTATCTTTATTCTAACTAGTTTTTAGGACCCCACGTTGTGACGGGACACCATTAAACCGGACAAAAAATAGAAGTAAAAACAATGAATTGTGCACGCGCGTTGTAGTCTGTTAATTCGCTAAAGTTAGACCGAAACGTAAAATATTATAAGAGAAAATAATAACTAAGTCGAAACAGTATAGAAATCATGTAAAAAAGGAAATAATAATAATAATAATAAGAAGAAGAAGAAGAAGTAGTAGTTTATAAATTATAGAATTTATTAAAATAAGAAGTAAATCATAAGAATTGTTTTATGTTCATGCTAATACTCTAAAGAACAAAAACAGTAAAATGTATTATAAAAGCCATAGAGTCAACAACAAAAGCCATATAGGCATTTGTGATAATTATTCATAAGAATGTAGAATGTAAAATGTATTAGAGAAAGGGAGTATGTGCTAGTCAATTAAAAGGAAGAGAGATGGAGTGGACCAATTAAAAGAAAGAAAGTGGAGTGGTATCTAATGAGAAGCAAGAAGAAATAGAACAGTAAAATTGGAGGAGCCAAGAAATTTGCAAATTAATAATGGGGAAATAAACTATTAAATAGGATTAAATATTATTATTAATTTATCCTTTTTAATAGTTATTGAATATATAATAAACAATTAAATATCATTATTAATTTATAGTTCTTTAATAGTTATTTTTTTTAATAATTATTGAATATATAATATTAACTGATTAAATACGATACAATGTTCATTGTTTGAGAAATTTAAATTTATTATTATTTTTAATCTCATAAATTTTATTTATATTTGTTTAATATATTTGTTTTAATATTATTATTATTATTATTAACTAATATATACATATCACTTATCTTTATCTTTATCCTTATAATTGTATTTATATTTAATTTAACTTTAACTTTTTTAATCTCTTTTCTCTATACTAATAAATGAAATTTTTTTAGACACATGTCACTTTCTGATACTTTCTCATCTTATTTTTCTATTTATATATCATATTAAATAATAATAATAATAATAATTTTAAACAAAAATCAGATAACAATAAATATTTGTTTTCCTATAAATAATTTCAAACAAAAATTAAAAATTATACGGTTTATCAATAATAATATAAATAACAATATCATTAATAATATAAATAAATAAATACACAACAATAAATAATAATATTCACAGTAGTAGAGATAAAGATAAATATTATATGTTAATAATATTTGTTAGATATAATTAATCTAATATCGATCTCAACCTTTTTGCACCATAAACTCTCTTGAATACAAATTTAAGACGAGTATTCTATGAATGATATAAAAAAATAAGCATAAAAGTGTATAAAGCTAACAAAAATTATTGTATCTCATAATTTGAATGTATTACAAATACGAGATTCAACCCTATGTAATATATGTGTTTTTTTACCTAATAATAAATAAAAAAACAAACTAAAATGTTATAATAATAAATAGTACATGAAAGTTTATTTTTTTAAAGATAAATCTTGACAACTGTATGTGTTAACATATCATATTTTATTCAATATATGTAATACATGAGTTTTTTTTAAAGATACATCTTTTATTTATTATATAGAATTACATTTATGCAGCTCGTGTAACACACGGGAGGTTCAAAGCTAGTTAAATAAATAAAAGAAAAGTGAGTGATGTGATTTAATATCTTTGGCTCAAAAAATAAATAAAAATGATATTGCAATCTTTCTCCGTTGGCCCTCGTTACAAGCTTAACGAAGAATAGGCTCACACTCTCCATTGGTGTCCATTTGGATTGGATTGGTTTGGTGGGCGTTAATGAGCACACTTATCTAGGCGCCCATCTACTTGGCGTTCACTATGTTAGCCTAACTAGTTTATGTACCGCTTGCGTTGCGGGTGCTAGGCCAAATATTTTCCTATCAATTAAAACAAAACACTGTCATAGTTTTCTTAGGAAAAAAACAAAAACAATGAAAAGACTGTAATTTTAAACTGGGAGCAAAACTGTAATTTTTCAAGACCAATGAGCGAGCGCTAACGAATAAAAATTACATCGCGTCAACCAATTAAACAAACAATACCATAGGTTTGCAAAAAAAAACGAAAACGATGGCAAGATTGTAATTGTGAGCTGGGAGAAATCGTAAGTTTGACTGGGGTAAAATCGTAATTTGTCAAAAGCTACAATGATGGAAACATTGTAATTTTGAACTTGGAGCAAAATCGTAAATTTTCCTAGGGGAAATCATAATTCTAAGTTATGGTAAAATCGTAATTTGTTCAAACTAATGGGAAAGTATTTTCCTCCAAAGATTTTGTATATATAAAATAACAATAGAATATATATTAATAAAAGATAAATAATTCAAACCATGAACTTCAACATCAAAGTAGTTTTCATCTTTTAACTTGTTTTAAAAAGTCTTCTTTAAATAAAACTAGTAATATTTACCCGCGCTTCGCGCGGGAACACGGTTCTAAACAAACATAGTGGCACGATAAATATTAATGCGAATGCTTGTAGTTCAGAATATTTAAAAGCTAGTAAATATATATGATTAATTGTATGATAGTTTCAAACAAAAGGTACAATCAACTACAATAACATTAATATAGTTTTTCAATTTCTTGTTGAGGTTTATAACACGGGTAAAGCGTGTCAATTGCTATTTGTAGCTCCAACTGAGTCTAGTTCTTTGATTTCTTGTTAAGCTTCATAATGCCCGCAAAACGCACGAATTGCTACTTGTAGCTCCAAATGAGTCTGGCGGATATTCGCAATTTTCTTTGTTAATTGATACATTAATTATGATTAGTTATTTCATAACAAATAAAGATTCCAAAAAATACAAATGCACTAATACAACTTTCAAATATTTCTTGTAACATTTGTCAAAAACGGGTTTTTCAAACCCGCTTCGTTTGTAATCGAATATCAAGTTATAAATGTTTCGTTGCGTATTTATGTCAATTTTAATTTTAAACGATGCATAATTAATAAACAAATTAGAATTTAAAAATTATAATTAATAAAAAGTGAAAATAAAATAAATAAAAAAGAAAACCGGCTGCCGGGATTCGAACCCGGGTCAGCCGGGTGAGTCTAAAGACTTAACACGCGCACTTATAACCACTCCGCCACTTGACGTTTTCTGTTAGTTCTATGAATCAATTAAATCTTATGTTCAACCATGAATCAACCGGTTTACGCCAACTGTAACCGAAATCGGTCTCCAAACGTCCAAAAACGTTTGAGTGTTCGCGGTTTTCTGACAATAACCGATACACCGACACCTTCAATCAATTTGGTCTTGAATGGACTTGAATTCATGAGTTGATCGGTTTTAATAACTGAAAATCTGCACATCCTGAATTACTCCAACCATAGTCCCCTCTCGCGACTCAAACTCATCTGCAGACCTTCAATTTCCCTTCCGCTTTACTTTCAGTTCGTCGGAGCAGCTTTTTGAACTCGATGGACTTTCGCCGGAAAACCGTGTCTGCCATCAAATCAGTAAGTCTCTCAATTCTTTCATCGTCAATCAGTTGTTAAGCTTTTGCTAACTCAAACTCATCAATCAGAATCAGTTTTCAGACGACGATATCGGATAATTAACTCTCGCCGGAAAACTTCTGAAAGTTCTCAATTCTCGCTGTGAAACGGTATAGCCTTCTAAACCTTCTGGTAATTCTTGTTCAGTGCTTCAATTCCGCATCTAGCTAATCAAAATTGTTAATCTGTCCGCTCAGACGAAATCCGTAAAAACAGAGCCGACGACTTCGCCGGAATTCTGAGATAGATCATTTCTCCGGTATGTTTACTTCCGAAATCTTCTCTGCCATTTCATTTTAGTCATTTGAATGTTTGTCAATCGAATTAATCAAGAATCAGTAGAGTAATCGTAGTCTGTGATATTGTAACGAAGAAGATGAAGTTAGGTTATTTATAAGTTTAATATAATTTGGATATCATCTCGGGTTAGACACGCAGTCCAGCGGTGGACTGTGTGCACACATATATCACACGCCGCGAGTTCGATCCTTGACACACACGTATGCTCTGTAATAAAGATGTTTTATTTTTCTAACTGAACCGGATTAACTCACGGTAGATGTTAAGTATAATAAAAATCGGTATATTAACCAGGTTAGACACACAGTCCAGCGGTGGACTGTGTGCAATACCAACCCACAGGTCCCGGGTTCGAGACCTGTTGCACACTCCGGTTCGATGATTAAAAACCCTTTTTGAAAATAAAAGAATTTTGATTAAACTAAAACAGTATATAAATATAATTAAAAACAAAATTATTTCGGGTTAGACACGTAGCTCAGTTGGTAGAGCTGCGTGCACGCGTACGGGAGGTCTCGGGTTCGAGCCTCACCCGGCACACACTTATACGCTAACAAACCGGTCAAACAGTCAACAGTCCCGGTCAACGGTCAATGGTCAACGCAAAAGTCAACATTTTTTTATATTTTTATTTATTTATTTAACTTAAAAATCAATTAAAAATACTTAAAAATAATGTTTTTAAAGATAGAAAATAGTCTTAAACTCACAAAAATATATCTAAAAATCCTATTAAAATTATTAATAAAAATCCACTCATTTACCATACTTCCCGTTATTATTTAGGTTAGTTAAGTCTCGTCGACCAATCCTCCAAACTCGTGCGCATTTCATCATCTTCAACCGAACGCACCCAATATGAGTGAATCTCTACAAATTCCCCGTTTTAATCACGTTTTTTGGGTGTATCATGTGTCTTACCATTTATTATATTTAAATCATTGTGCATACATCATATCCATGAACAAATGTGCATTCAGCTTGTATCAACTGTTTGTGTGGGTATTGTTTAGATTTAATTTATTATTTTCAGTACATGCAATATCATAGGCCGCCGCTCCCCATTACATTATGAGCGTTGAGCTGTTCCCCATTACATTATGAGCGTGAACCGGGCGTTGCCAACATACGACCGGCTCCGTTTGATTGAGCCTTGATCGCACAGACATTCATCATAGGCCGTCCGTTCCCCATTACATTATGAGCGTGAACGTGACGTTGCCAACATATACAGTTTCATTCATGTTATATATTCATGCAAGTTCATATGTTATTGTATGTTATTGTTTGTGGTTGTTATTGTTATTGTTTGATTATTTACATTTTCTCACATATGACTATTGTACAATTTTTCCATGATAAAGATAACAAGAAATCAATAATAAATTATTATCTAACACGGTTCACTCGCCAACTTATGTTGACCCAAAAAGCCCCATTTTTACACATGATACAGGTGATCCAGCTGCAGCAAGAAACACATAGGATTGGCTTAGAAGAATAAACTGGTTTAGAGCTTAGATTGTTTAGTTGATTATTTTTCTTTGTATTTGTATGAACATGTTTGGATTATTGAGAATGTAATTTTGACTTAAATGAATATGAAACATATTAGTAAATATCACGAGCTTTGGTGATAACCCAATTATGCCCCGACTCTTATTCCGCTGCGGGTCGGGGTGTGACATTTTTGATGATCAAAAACAGTTTAAAGTACTCATCGTTAATGTTTTTCTCTCGTTTGGATTCTTTAATCTACGTAATGAGTTTCTTTTTATTTTCCAAAATGTATTCAAAGAGAATTTTATTCGATAGTTGTTTATTCATTCCTTTCTCTGCAACAACCACGACAACCACCGCCACCAACACAACACAACACAACCACCACATGGAAACAATAAACCGCCGCCGGTACACGTGTGATCTTAATGGCTGAAGCTGGTTTCCGGCTGTTAAGTTTATGGTTCCGGCAAGGTCAAAACAACCAGTCTCGCTCATCCTACATGTAAACATTAACCTTCCCAAAGCTCCAGCCTCCAAAAGTCTTAATCCTCTGTTTGCGGAGTGCGAACTCAAATATTACAAAGCTTTAAACAAACCAAGCCTTTGACTTAAACAACTTATCATATCTGTGTGTTGCATCAAAGCATAATATTTGCTTCTAGGGCTTATATGATTGTACGTCCTACATAAAAACTTGTACATATGGTAATCAACCTCATTATATCCAAAAACAACTTTACAACATAAACTCCTTGCTTTTGTATCTTCTCTTGTCATCATTGTATTCAAGATCAAACCTAGTTGTATGTGTGTGAGAGACTCGTATTTAGAAAGAAAAAGAAAAGGGTTAATTGAGAGTAGAAATGAATGATGAAGAAACAAAAAGTGGTTTTTATCATCGGGGAAAGACACGTGTTAGAAAAAGGTTATACAACAAAGCAACATGTGGAGGGAGAAGAGAAAGATACATGGCAACATTTCAACCACAAAAATAGCTACAGTAAATTTGTCTCACTAAAACAAAATTACTATTTAATATATATATTAATAACTTATCAAAAGTAGCTTGTTGAAAATTTGACATTTTATTTCTTTTCAAATGAATTTATATATCAATCAAATGTTATAAAAAGTAGTTTATACATAAAATATAGTATATCTATATATATTAACTTATAATAAAAAACTATAAAAAATGCCACATGTCATTCTCTCCTTTAATCTCATAAATTTAATTAATATTTATTTAATATTAATAACTAATATATATATATATATATATATATATCACTTATTTTTATCCTTATTTTTATCTAATATTAATAAATAACTTCAATTTTGCAATCTAGACCCTTTGTTTTTTTACTTTTAACCCAAAGTTTTTTATCTTTTACAATTTAATCCCAACTCTTTTTTATTTTCAGTTTTGGTCCGCTATACTTTTCATCTTTCTCAAGTTTTTCGTTTCGTTCTAAATTTTGTGAGTTAACGCACCGCAACGTGCGTGTGGAGTTTAACATATTTTCGTATATTTTTTTCCCGTTTGGCTGGCCCGTCGCAACACATTTATTTTTCTCCGTTTGACAAGTTCGTCCAACGCGCGGGTCCTGGATTGACTTAGTTATTTTTTTCTATGTTTTACATTTCGGTTTAATTTCTTTTCAACGAGCGTTCGTGATTCAAAGATTTTACGTCTGCTTTTCGCTCTGTGTTATTTTTTTCGTTTTTTATTTATTTTGTTTTTACGAGCTTTTCCAGTGTTGGTGGTTAGTGGTATAGCATTGATACTAGGTCATGTTTTATGGATAATTATTATTTTAGTTTAATTTCTTCTAAGAAAATCCTCCTACTAAATATTATTTAGTTTAATATCTTATGAATAATTATTATTTAGTTTAATCTCTTTTTTAATTAATTATAGATAACTCTTCTACTAAATATTATTTTGTTTAATCTCTTCTACTTATCTATAGATAATTATTATTTATTTTAAATTTAATGTATATTTCTCATTTATAACTCTAATAAACTTTAAACTTTTACCATAATATATATAATGCTAGACATAAAATCGAAAAACATTTTGGATGACATCAATAACTTAAGACATAATATAATTATATGTATAATATGCACTTTATATAAAATAATACCAAACAAAATTACAAATATAAATTCATTGATTTTACTAATAATAACAAAGTTTTAGTTTTTTTTAAATTAGATTTATTACGGGTTTTTAAATATAATTTATATTTTATCAATCAAATGGCTGCTTATTTGCTTCTTGAATAACATATTTGACCACTGTATCTTCTTTTCAACAACCATCTCTGCAATCGCCATATCTATCGCATACCCAGTATATCCATTAATTTTTTTGTAAATATAATTTTCTTATTATTTGGTAAATAAAATCAATTTTATTCAGGTCGTGTAACACACGAGGGTTTTTAAAGATATCGTTTTTTATTATTTGGTAAACAATACTACATTTATTCACCCCGTGTAATACACGTGGTTTTAAAGATATAAAATTACATTTATACAACTCGTGCAATAAAGGAGGTTTTTAAAGATATATTATTTTATTGAGAGGGGTTATTCTATAAGAGGAAAAAATTGTACAAAGTGTAGAAGACAAGTTTGACCCTTGATTTGCAAGATCAATGATTGAGATTAAGTGGTCCCCAAATATAGAATTCACATAATAAAAAACAAGTGGGGAAAATGGGAAAATAGGAAAATCCAATATTGTTAACTCATAAACTCACTTCCCCCTTGGTTTCAAATGGCTATAACTTTTTCATACGTTAATACTTTTTTATAAAAATTACACCGTATTAACGAGCAATTAACTCTCTTTAATTCGAGCAGCCTATTGCTATATTTTAACATTAAATTTTTTTTGAAGGATTTTAAAACCCTATTACGTGATTACGTGATTTTGAATACCCAGTAAGTGACTACGTAGTTTTGAATACCCATTACGTGATTACTTGATTTCATTGTAGTATTTTATGTGAAACCACGCTAAGTGATTACGTAATTACGTAACAATAGTTGACTATGTAAATTACATGACTACGTGATTTTAGATACGCATTTCGTGATTACATGACTTCATTATAGTATTTATGTGAAACTATACTGGGTGATTAGGTAACGTAATACATAATATTTCATATGGAATACCTAATATTTAAGGTATAATCACGTATTAAGGATAAATTATATACAAAACATTAGCCAAACCAACCTATAATAGCGACATAATGTCATATATTAGAGATTTAACCACGTAATAAAGCATAAACAATCAAGTTTTTATTATTGAATGTGTAATCACGTAATAAACATAACTGTATTAACATTAGTTATAACAAATCATATTAAATGTGTAATCACGTAATGAGTTTACAATGAATGCGTAATGATTTATGTTGAATGTGTAATCACGTAATGGGTATTCAAAAATAACGTAATGGGTACTAGGTATTCAAAATCACGTAATGGGTATTTAAAGTCCTATAAATTATTTTTAAGAATACTATAGCAATAGGCTGCTCGAATTAAAGAGAATGAAATGCTCGTTAAAACGGTGTAATTTTTTGTAAAAAATATTAATGTATGAAAAAGTTATAGCCTTTTAAAAATCAAGGTGGAAACTAGTTAAAGGGAGAAAAGACCATCATACCCTTCCCTTTCTTAAATTAAGAAAAACAAATGTGTGGTCATGATTATCTCGTACACTTCGTACAAAATTCTTTTCTTGTACAAGATCTCTTACCATATTTTATTATTTAGTATTTAAAATTCATGTATTCAACCCGTGTAATACACGGGTTATAACCTAGTAAAACATATAAAATATTCTTTATAAAAAGGACCGAACTTCTTTTCTAAATAAAAGTGTAGAATGTAGAATTTCAGCCTTTTGGGCTTTAGACTCTATTGGGTTTTTGGGGCTTCATTAGCCCGACCTTGTATGGGTCAAATCGGATATGACCGATGAACGTTTTTCTCATAGGACATTCAGGTAAACTAGATCCTTTTAGCCTAGGCTATGACGATCATTGGTTTTTTTAGAACGACGACTTTCTTGTATTAGGCTACCGTACTTTTCAAATTGGAAAGTCCGGTTGGCCCACTCTGACCAGACTATGTTGTCTTAACCGTGCTCACGCTGGTTCAGAGTTTGGCTTGAGCGTTCCCCCAGGTAACCATACCGACGGCTGCCATTTGACAGCCATTGTGCAACCACAAGAGCAGAACTCTCTGGCGTAACACACGGTGGGACGAAAACACGAGTAGGCTCAAGATAGAGCATGGCACCTCTGCAAGGAAGCTATGCTCTATCTATTATTGCCTAATCCCCCAAAGTGACACAAGTGCGAATTGAACTTGAGTCTCCATTAAAGAACCCAAGCCTCTCAACCACTAGGCCACAAATGATGGATTTTTATGACGATCTTTGGTGTTAGCCTGTTTGTGTACCTTTAACTCTAGACATGCACAATACTAGTTTTTAAAACCGGGCCACTTGTAAAAGCCATATTCAGAAAGCAAAAGCCTAATACTCCAATATAAAAGCCTTCCAGATTATTTTCAGACCCAAGTACCCAATCACATATCTCATGTTTATATTTCAGTCCAAATCATATGTGAAACTCAAATACCCAACTGTGTGTTAGATTTTCACTTGAAAATCACATATGGAACTTTTAAAATGGAGTTAATTACTGTTTTCGTCCCTATGGTTTGTCAAAAATCACTATTTCAGTCCATTAGTTTAAAAATTACGGTTTCAGTCCCTATGGTTTCACTTTCGTAACCATTTCAGTCCATCTCGCAACCATTTCAGTCTCTGTACTTACAGAATAAATGGATTGAAGTGGTTATTAAAGTGAAACCACAGGGATTGAAATGGTTACGAAAGTGAAACCACAGGAACTAAAATCGCAATTTTTAAACTAATGGACTGAAATAGTAATTTTTGACAAACCACATGGACGAAAACAGTAATTAACTCTTTAAAATCGCATTGTCAACAATTTCTAAGATGAAATAACAAACAGAACCAATGTAATTTGTATTTTACTGACATTTATTGTTTAGAACTTGAATGTTTACTTTTGCATATTTTATTATTTTATGTGTGCCCCGTAAGTAAAAATCATAGGTAAGCCACTGGTAATAACATTCGTGTTACACGACTTATCTATAATTTCAATGTATTCACCAAATACTAATCAAGTTTTTTTTTGTTATTATGCTAAGTGTATTCACCAAATACTAATCAAGTTTTTTTTTGGTATTATGCTAAACTCGTTTGTATATATTTTTTTTTCTAACTATAAAAACCATTCAATATTCCATTATTTTAAACATTTTATGAATGATAACTTTTTAAAATTTAAGACAACTCACACGTATGAATTTTAGTTACCAGTTAATGATTATTATTTTAAAATTTAACTTGAAATATGAGGCAACTATAAAAAAACTTAGTCAACTTGAAAAAAAAATTACTAAGTCAACTTGGAAAAAAAACCACTAAATAGTAGTATTAGTTGCATATACATTCCATTTAAGTTGATTAATTTAAAAAAAACATTTATAAAAAAAAAGCACAATGATGAAACTTTGAGTGATTTTTATAGTTAGTATAAAGTATTAATGAGTTCAGCAAAACACCTAACAAACTTAGTTATTACTTCATGAGTTTATCCTTGTTATATTTAAAATTGAGTGCTGATTAAGTTCATTTCTTGGATTCAACTATTAAGATACTAGTATTATTTTTTTTATAGATGACATAAAATTACTCAGCCACCTTATTTTTACATCTCAAGACTCAAGAACACAGTTCTTTCTGCCGTAAACAAGTATTTTCTTATATAAACAAAAATAAGTGTCCAAACTTTGATTATTACAACTTACCCTAGAATAATTATATATCAACTAAAGCATATTCAATAATAAAAAAAAATTATATAAAATATAAACAAAGACCCAAAAATCTTAATTATAAAAATATATTCTGAATTTTAGAAGGAATATGTTGCTTGAAAACAGATTTGAATATATTACGGATGATGAATTAATTTTCAACTAATAGAGGCCCGAGGGACTCACCACTTAGGCAACCAGCAACACTACCACAAGTCCACAACATACAAGGGCTTTCGCCATTTCAATATTTAGTGAAACTATTTCGACTCTTGGCTTTAGTGTACATACATGTCAAGTCTAAACAAGTGTGTTCCCTAATTATAATTTATAAATTAGTACTTTACATCACAAACACTCGTATTTTCTATTGTATATTGACATTTTACCCTTTGACGTCCCAGTAATTATTTATATCATCTTTATTTTTTTTAAATGTTATATCAAAGATTATAAATTTAAGGGATATTTGATTTAAATAATTCTAACTTTTCCCTAACTGACTGAACCCCAACCCAGTTAGTTTTTGTTGATGTGACCATTTTTGCTTACGTAGCATATGACATGACAGCTGATGTGGCAGCTGACATGTCATTTTTGATGACGTGGCAGCTGACATCAGCTAACTGGGTTAGGGTTCAGTCGGTTAGGGAGTGCTATCGGCCAATAAGTGGAAAATTAGGAGTGCTGGTGTACAAATTGAAAGTTGGGAGTATTGTCAGCCAATTGGTAAAAATTAAGATTATTTAAATTATCTAATTATCCTGATAGTAATTACATCAAGATTTAACCGTTGCCTTCGTGTGCATTGAACATGATGAAACTTACATTATTATTATTATTATAAAAATACGAATCTAGTCCAGGTTTCTCCATCATCATGTTGAACCTTTTCCATCACCATCATCATATTCATATGCTTTTTAATGAACCACTAACAGCCACCACCACTTCTATCGTCCAACACCATTTATCACCCAACACACCATATGACACTCACAAAAAACTAAAAACACACGTATCTATATCAATAAAAATTTAAACAAAGATCCAAAACATCACCAATTACATCATTTCAAGCACATCTTGTAACAAACGCAAAATAAAGGTTAATTTACCAAAATGCCCATCAAGCAAGTGATGCTTTTTAACGGCTGAATGCAAAAAAAATAATTAATAAAAATTAAACTTTTATATAGTAAAGTTATAACATAGTTGGTGTCTTTGGTTTGATTTTATATGGATAAAGGTAAAATGCTAATTTTACATGTATTTAATAGAAAATATTAAACACATTAGTGATTTGGACTAAGGGTGTAAACAAAAACAAACCACTAGAAACCGCCAATGCAAAAAAAAAGGCTAAGTACTAAGGTCATAATTTGGACCAAACCACACGGATCATTTATGTAATTTAGTCTTTTTAAATTTTGAGTTTTATTAAGAAAAAACATGAATTTGAACCTCTAGTTGTATATTATGAAGAAGAGAACTTCATTATAATTTGTGACCAAGTTTAAGTTCCATCACTAATTGCGTTACGAGAATAACTTGAATACCTCTTCCATGGAGGGTTTAGAATTTTCCTTGAAATGTATCGGTTTCCCGACCATCATAAGAATTGGTCACCTAAAAAATATAAAGACCTTGAAAGTTAAACACACAAAAACGTTCACTAGTGTAAGACCCTAACACGTTTTAACCATAAAGACGCAGCGGAAATATGAGCCTTAAAATTTCTTTCTTTATAAACGTCTTGACATACTTAAAAGTTCATTTTAAAATAACTCCTTTACAATAAATACATTCTTCGTTCTCATTTATGAAATAAAACATAACTTATGTTTACTAAATTTCCTAATCACATATTCCCGTACAATCTATCTTTTGACTCGATCTTCGACAGCTTACACCTCGTGATGATGATCTGTGATTCTATACAACTTGCATCCACCACATACATTCAGATCATTAGTACTTGGTGACATTATATATAATCTAAGATTCATAATTATAGGATCACGTCGCATTCTATCCTCATATACATTCCATTCGGTCATCTTTCTGAATCCAAACATTTTATCTCGTTGTTTAACCTTGAATAAGTCGACGATAATGTGCCTGCATTTCATTACATTCTCGAAGGCAACCCAGTTAGCATCGTTAATACTCATGTATATTTACACCATACATACATACATACATACATACATACAAGTCTCACTCATTCGAATACATATGGTTCAATAACACGCATAAATATATCTAATCCAACTCTTTCGAGTATGATAAATCCTACTTCATACACCTACCCCTCTATCCAAACTCTTACATACAACATACATTCTCACATATTCGTACTAACAATTCTTAGTAGCAAACTACTATACATATAAGTCTTGTACACACCAACCTACGTGTATACTCATTTCTATTCGTGTTTACTAATGGGTTCCATCTACTAACATACAATTAATCTATTCATACATTCCACATATTTATCTCGTTCTAACACATACTTGCATACACACCCCATTCTTAACCGTGCCTCATAAACACTCTTTCATGAGTTTGGGGTACACTCTTTAGTTAATATCATATAACTATAGAATTCAAACCTTTCATCAAACATGATACTAATAATCCACTTAGTATGGTCAAGTTCTATAATATTTCCGAGGCATAACCCAGACGAGTTACTTGGTCATCTGGGTTACCAGTCAATATCTGAGGCATAACCCAGACGAGTTAGGTTATCAGTCAATTTCTGAGGCATAACCCAAACGAGTTATCTGGTTATCTGGGTTATCAGTCATGACTCAACTGAGACATAACCAGATGAATTAGGGCATCCCAGACGTTCATCTTACCCTGTCGATATGCCAGCCATAGGCTACGGCAGTCATTAACAAAGAATTCCAAACCTTTACGTACAAATCAAACTTCCATGTACTTTCATTTAACACAATACAAATTTATAAACTTAACTTAAACATTGTAAACTACTATTATTTGTAAGTATAAGAACTTACTTTCGTTCTACCATTACTTACCCATCCTTTCATAATTCCCATCTTTTTTTTGCAATCAAAACTCATTCATAATAATAAATTTAGTTCGGAAATCACTTACCTTAAGCGTCCGTATTCGTGCTTTTCTCCTTGCTTCCTCTTGACCCGTTAGCCATCAATTCTTGAGTCAATTAACAAGATTTCCGTCCACATGTTTCTTAGGGCTAGATCATCAAGAAAATGAGTTCATGCATTAGATTAGGCTGAAATCCTTCTTCAATTTGTACTAATTGCATCAATTTGAGTCTTCCTTTTTCTCCTTCTAGTGTGTGTTGACACACACACACTTCACACATTATGAAAATGCAGAATTTTGACAACTATTTTTCCTTTTGTTGACCACTTTCACCAATTTTCCAAAGATGTCTCGATTGGACCTTATACTTTCCCTCATTGTTTTTATTTAACCATTCATGTTAACTAGGTAAATCAAACTAGTTAAGTTATTTCACACCATGAATCTAGTAAATGCCATGTTTGTTAAAACACTGGATTTTGGGGTGTTACAACTAGTTATAATTAATAGTTAGTTTTCAAATGTAGAATCATAACTTATAGCCATTGACTCATTGAGCATACAAGAAGGTGCCCCGATAGATGATAGGGTAAACTTCATAACCCCTAGACGGTTTTAGAAGAACTTCCCTCGTAGCTACCATCATTTGTATAAGGGGAATGGCCTGTAATAATCATAACTAGACGTCATTAGCCATTGTCAGTCCCACCTTTGAATATTCCCATGCCAGTCCCACCTTTCACCTATTTTTCCTCCACCGATCCTCAGTTAAAAAACTTAATGGAGTTAAGTTTTTTTTTTCTGAATTACAAACTTACGCATTAGGGCTTTTGATCAGAACGAGGATATGAGTCTATTGATGTAAAACTTACCTTGAAACGGTGCTCCAAACGACTTGATTTTTGTTAATGAGAAGTTTCAACACCCGAACTGAAGCACCATTTTCTCGTTTGGAGCACAATTTCAATGTAAGTTTTACATCATTCGACTCATATCCTCGTTCTGATCAAAAGCTGTAACACCTCGTAAAAACCCGTCCTGTAAAATTCCGACAGGTGTCCCGCTGATCCTCGTATGCCACGTGTTAAACGAGAGGGACCAAATACGTCGTTATGTTATTTTATGACCTCTAAACGACAAATTTATAGTTAAGGGACTAAAAGTGTCAACATGCTAAAATTAAGCATCTGAGTGACCTTTTAACGAACCGGGAGTCTTATGATGTTAGTCATACTCTTGTGTGTGCCTAATATGGGCCAAAGATAGCTTTATGCGCTAATTATAACTTGTTACACAAGTTTGGAAGTTCAGGGACTATTCCTGACAAACTGCAGAAACTTGCCGATACACGTATTTTGAATACAGGCTCTGTATATAAATTCAAATATGTATATTCAATAAAATCTTGCGTCTAATTGATAAGAATACAAGGATGTCCATCGTTGCGAAATTTCGATCGTTTTCGTGTTCGTTTAAGCGTTTTACGCATTTTTGCGAAACGCGCGACCGTACAACCGAATGAACCGACATCCGGAATATTTCCAAACATAATCCAAGTCACATATACCTTAACACTCTTATTGAGCCTAGAAATCAGGTTAAAATGGGTTACGGGTGACAAAACGCGACGAAACAAAGTCTAGGGCCAAACATGTCAAAATGTGAAAGTTTGGTTGCTGAACTGGGTCCATACAGACCGTATGGCTGGACCCTTGCGGTCCGTAAGCCCATCTGCAGCTCAGCATTTCTTGTTCATCAAGCATAGCTTCACCATTTGACACCTAGCTTGTTTTTACCACTCTTCACCTGGTCTTGACACCTCCAAAACACTTGTAATCATCTCCTAAGCCCTCTAAACAGATCTTATGATCCCTGAAATACTATAAATAGGTGTTGAACTCATGAGTTTAAACTTGCACCTATCTCCTTTCTTTCCTCTATACTCATATCTTGAGGTTCTTGATTATTTGGGAGCTTCCTTTGAGTTTTCTTCAGTCATTAGGACCACAAGTAAGTGTTCCTTTCATGGCTTGTTCTTTTAGTAGGCTTTTAAAGCCAAAAGTCAAGCGTTTTCGATAAACTCTTTGACTTTCGGAGACCTTAATGGTCCAGCCATTTTTCGCAACGAACGTGGCTACGTGATCGTAATTAGGTAGGTGTTAATCTCTCAAAAGGGCACCTCCTGATTACCATGTTTGCTTGGTCAATTGACGGGTCAAAGTTTTATTCATAAAAAGTCAAACGGGTCAGTTTGAAATAAATTCATATCTAGTAATATAAATGTTATAAAATATGTTTTAACACTTGAATAACTTAGTAATAACTGTTTGAACATGTACAAACATGTTCGGCCCGTCAAGCCCAGGTCTAGGGTCGGTTCGCAACCGAAAGTCATGAAGTTTGACTTCTGCATTGACTTTCAGTTCTGATCCGATTTAGCAACTTAGACTACTGACTTTAAGTCATTTTAGAACCATGTTATAGTATAGTATAATCTCCCAAAGTTATACTACATGGTTCATTAGAAATCTGAGTTTATATCTAAGTTCCGTTATTATGCTTAAACTTTGACTAAAATGCAATGTTTTAATAACCGGACCGGATACTAAACTAGATGCCTTACCGGTTTAGTGGTCGAACCGGTCGGACCGGTCAAACCGGATTTTAGAACCGGATAATTAATTATTATTTTTAATATATAAAACATAGTTTATATTACTTTATTCATATTTTGTAGGAATATTATATTTGGATCCCACTTTCATTTACATATAAGCTTTACAAAAAAGCCCAAAACATATCTCATCTCAATCTCAACGAGCCCAACATTCATTTCTATATTAGGGTTGTTGACTTTTAGTATCCTCTGCAACATCTCATCTCATGCACCTGCACAATCGGTGCTGCAAACTAAAGTCTCCTAGTGTAAAAAGAAGGCTGAATCGGTGCTGCATCTGTTAGATCTCTTATTAATCTCGTGATATCTGGGTCGCGATTGAAGTATTATGTTAGATCTGGACTGCTGGTCATGTTTGGATATGGTCTCCGTTGCCGGTTTTTCAACGATTTTCCAACTATAAGGAAAGAAATTACCATCGGCCCGACCTAATTCTCAGCGATTTCCTGGTTCGGCCCCCGACCATCGGTACGGGCGGCCGGCCTGCTGCAGAACGATCCAAACATAGTGAACCAGACCGTCTTCGTTGCCGAACGCCGGCCCGACGGTTGGTCCGGTCCGGCCTTGAAAACACTGCTAAAATGCCCTTTTTGTCTAAAACATGATTTTAAATATGGATAACCATATAAATGAGTTACCTACTAATATGGTAACTAGATTAACTTAAATTGATGTCAAGAATCTGGTCATGAACTGAATTTCGAGGAAATGACATAAGCTATGCTTCTAAATGACCAAATTGCCCTTTCCGGCACTTTTAGTGGCTTAAACATAATTTCTTCACTCAAACTTCATGCCTACTGATGTAATATCATATGAAGGGCATATTGGGATACTAAAACAGTATGTAAATTGAGTTGAGGCATAAGATTCGTAAAATGTCGATAAAGGACCAAATTACCCTTTTCGCATTAAAATGGTTTTAACTAAACCTTCCAAGACCAAATCTTTTACCTACTATTATAATATGATAAATAAATTATTTTAGTATTATAAAAATGGCCACGACTTCAGTTTACCTTAAACATCAAAGTAATCAGCATTTATCGACTTTATCGCCTTTTCGGCGCATAGTATGGTTTAAAACCATAACTATGAGCCAAGACTTGTTACCTACTGATTTGTAAACTTATTTTCAATATTTTTACCGTAAGTACAAGTCCCGAATTAAGAATCCCAATTATGACTTCAAAGCTATGTGTGAAATTACCAAAATGCCCCTACGGGACATAGTTTGATTTAAAACTATCAAAAACACATAGGCTTGATATCCTACTGATATAACATCATAAAAATACATGGTTTTACTGAATAATTATGACCTTGACATCAGTTATGTTTAAACCTCTTTATAAGTCATAAAATAACCAAAACGCCATTTTAAGGCGTAACTTGATTTTAAAATCATAGCAGGCATTCATTTTGATATCCTACTGATATCCTAACATGTTTAAAACACATTGGCATATGGAACTTGTATATGAATCTTTAAGTTACCCGGTTTCACTTATACGCTTACGGTTAAGCATACGTGACTGGTTTACGTAATCTAACCGAAACTGGTTTAACTTTGTAATTTCCTTATCGAAATCCAGAATGTATGGGTATGCTCATATTATACAAGTCTAGATACTTGTTGAGTCCCCATTTACATTCTCTTCCGGTCATCGCTTAATATAGCGCTTTATGCCATACTTGTTTAACGTAAGACTAACTAGTTCAAGTCTAAGATTTAACTAAGGACCCGTTATCATTCTAATTGGTTAATAATACCATCATTCCAGACTAGACGCCTTCAGGTAGATTGTGCATGTACTTGTCTATTGATTTGCGGCTGAGTTGTGATTTTCTCGAAGATTTAGCTCAGGTAAATACTTTTAACCTATTTTCCCTATACGGGCTTCGGATACGGTAAATTATTACCGCTTGGTCGGGTATGAGATCATGTTTTGTCCAGTTGTGATAATTAACTAAATCACATAACCCGTTTTAATCTGTTTTGCCTGATAACTTAAACATTAGGGGTGGGCTTGATCGTGTCTGGGATATCCTTGGCTCACTAAAGTGCTTGTGACCACGACTTATAGCATGGGGTGTAGGCATACACCGGTCAATTGCATTATTATTATTATTATCTGCTTTCTGTGTGAAAATTCAGAAGTGGTGTGTCAGTCGATCATGTCTCGATTTTCATACTGGGCCCCATGTGTATTGACATGCTTATAAATCTGTATACAATGTCACTTGTACTGTCCCAAGTTATTTATGATAATGTGCTTAGTGCACCTCAAATAATTTTCCAAAAGATTTTCAAAATGAGTCGGTTGATTGTATTTATCAGTGAAAAATGACGTATTTTCAAAAGATTAAGTTACAGGTACAACACGAAATAGACCGGAAGCTGCGTGGCATTGATACTGAGGATTTGCAACCCTTTAAGTTGTGCCTTTAGAGTCTGTTATCATTTTGTACATTTCCGATCCGTCTGTGGATCTTATTACAAGCCTTGTATGTAAATTTGTGTTGAACTTTGGACACTTATGGTTTGTAATAGTTTAATTTTGCTCCAAGACTTTCGCTGTGTTTCTCTGTGTTTATTTGTTATGATGATATCAACTGTACCTCACAATACTCCCCACCGGGCCCACCGGGAATCATACGTGGAAATAGGGGTGTGACAAAAGCCCTAAAACATCTGCTTGTAATTCAGAAAAAACTTAACTCCGTTAAGTTTTTTTAAATGAGGACCAGTGGAGGAATAATAAGTGAAAAGTGAGACTGGCATGGGGAATATTCAAAGTGTGACTGGCAATGGTCAATGACGTCTAGTGGAATTATTACAGGCCAATTTCTCTTTGCATAAAAAAAGACTGCAACATTATTTAAGGACACATTTTGTTAATTTTACTTATCGTCTCATCATCTTATTTTCATTCGTAGTATATAATAGGGGTATGCATAAATCATATAACAACAAGGATTAAGATAACCAAAAAAACCAAACGTAATAACCGAACCAATTGGAAAACCAATAGTTTGGTAATGATTTTTTCTGTGCCCTTTATAATTGCTAATATGGTTCATTTGTGTTTATATGCGTATAAATAATTGAATTCAAATAACCAAATCGACATCAAAGTAAATTTTATATTTTTTTTATAAAATTATATATACTATGTTTTATTATATTTTTTTTTTATAAATACCATATTAATTGTCATTTATTCTTCTTTATTTTATAAAAAGGGGTGTCACGCTCCCAAGGCGGAAACACAGCGACGAGACAATCGTATATCACCACACAATATGTTTTAAGAGAAATACGAAATGCATTCAAATTATAAAGTGCCGCGACATAAGTTGAAAACACATATCCCATTTATCCCTTTCTATATCAAATAATGCAGGAAACTTTGAAGCTAATGTCTGTTAGTTGCCTAAAAGTCAAGCCAGAACCTTATACTCACACCGCAACCCACAACCCTTTTAAGTTTTAATACATCGATCAATACCACCTTCCGCATGTCACCGACCGATTTATCCACTTGCTTCCATGGATCCCGCAATCAACATCTTCATGGGAATATAGTTCCACGACCTAGAACTGTGACAGATTGCCCAAACTACCCTTCTTCATAGGCTCGCCTCGTCTTCCTTAAATCGCCACACCATTTGGACAACCTCGCCGAGTTTATTTCTTTTTAGTTTTCTATATTATTTCTAAGTATTTCAGTTCACTATTTTTATAACAAAGTTACTATTAAGAGGTTAAACTTCTTTTTATTTATTTTGATAGCAACTTTTTACATTTACATATCGCCACACTTTGCATTTGTAAGAATTTAAACGACACACATGATTTTTGTGGGGGACGAACATCATACCACTATACTAGATCACACGTTAAACTTAATTTTCTTTATTATGCCCACTACCAGTTTTACATATATAGAATTTAAATCAATCCATGCTATCATATTGAGAATACCAATATGTCCACTAGTTTTACATATACAGAATCTAGAAAATCTCGAGGTTGTTCGAAATCAGGCCCTTGATCGAATAAATAAACACAAGATATGAACAAACTTGTTCGACTCTTTTTATTATTTGACAATGAGAGCACCCAAATTACAATAGACCTAACCATCTATTTATACTAAACTAAACCCAGACCTATTATGACTCAAACACCAATTAAATAATTATTAAACCCTAACTAGATATATATATATCTGATAAAGTAATAATTATCTTCAACCTTTTAAATTTATCTTGAACCCAATTCAACTTCGATTAGGGTTAACCCAACAATTCAGAATTATCTCTTCAGAGTTTAAAGCACTAGCTTTTAACACCTTTCCCCTTGAGCTACCCATGATTTGAAATGATTCTGGTTTTTCTTTTTGACATACAAATTAGTAAGAAACGTAAACTTCATCGGTCAAATTGGACTTAAAATAAATGACGGTAGTTTCAAATGGGAAGTCACAAGGCTATTCCAATTTAGCTCTACGTATGAAATGGGGTCCATCGTAAAAAAGTGAATCAAGAGCAATATCTTTGGTTCTTTTCGCCTCTGGGTTTTTTACAACTTCTCATAGTTTTCAAACTTAATAAGAAATTTTTACAACTTCTCATAATTTTTATATACTAAATGTAAGTGGATGGATTTCCCACTTCAAGCTTAATAAGAAAATTTTTATGCATGACTTTCATAATTTTTATAAACTAAGTGGATGGATTTCTCACTTTTTTTTTTAACTTTACCTAAAAGTGTTAATTGGATCTTTTATTATTAAATTTGTTGGCACTTTTTTCTTTTTTTATATGTTGACTTATGTAAGGTCATGATATGCATGATATAGTGTTTCGTAATTAAAAAAAATCAAAATGAATATGATGTTGTCATCATAGTGTATCTTAAGAAAATATGTATTATATTAACATATATATGATGGTCGAAATCTAGAAACCAATCACCACAATTGGTTAATGGACTATAAACGTCTTATAAAATGAAATTATAGTTACTATTTGCACCATATCGTTATCAATTTCACACTTTCATTGAGGAGCATCCATGACTAAAGTTCTCATGTGGGCCACGTAAATAATTTTTTTTGAACAGTGGAATCGAACCGATAACTTAATGGTCCCTAAGTCTTATCCTACCCTCAAGATGTCACTAGGCTATAATCTTTATAGTTAATATCCCGATATATCACTGATATATTAGTGATATATCGGTTATCGGTATCGGTCCCCTACCAAAATATCGGTCAGAATATCGATACCGTTAATATCAGATATTTGCCAATATATGACCAATATATCACCGATTTTCCCGATATCAGTACCTTTATTCTTATTTCTACCATTCATCTTTTTTTCTTTTCTTATTGCTTGCTATTAGTGTTTTAAGTTTTAATTGTTAGTTGTTACTCTTAAATGTTGGTGTTTTAAGTTTTAGTCATTTCTACTTACTACAATTGTTAATGTTTTACAAATTACAAAATGTTAATTTATTAATTAATGGTATGAGAATATACTAAATTGTTAGTATTAAATTACAATATATAGAAATTTAGCATGATATTAAAATTACCGATATCTCAAATATCGGTCCTTGATCGATATACAATATTTTACCCCATAACTACTTAGGCCATAATGCCAACCTTTTCCAACAATTACACTTTTTTTTTTATTATTATTGTTGTTAATCTCGTTTCTTAAGTCAATCCATGCTATCTATTGAAAATATCATATGTACGTCCACTGCTTGTTTTACATAGCTTTAGCATCTTCATCCTTGAGCCATTTGAGTGATTCTAAATTGGTGTTTTTTTTCCTTAACTCTTTTACATACAAATTGGTAATAAACGTAAACGTCATCGGACAAATTGGAAGAATGTGATTGAAAATAAATGAATGGTTATTTTTAAATGGGAATTCACAAAGCTACCAACTTAGCTCTCCTTTTGATTTTTTATTTTTTTTGGAACGGCAAACGGAACTTTATAAACTACAGAAAACAAACGCCCCCATAGCAAGACGCTATAGAGAACAAGGAACAGAACATAGTTTTTGAGAAACTTACAAAAAAAAAATAAGAATGGCAACCGTACTGGATGCACTAGCTACACCAACAAAAATATATCCACTCCTCCCAAGAGAATAGTTGCACCTTAGTTCTCTGTTTCATCCATTGGAATGATTTTTCCTTGATTTCTTCGATCAACTTGTAAGCCACTCCGTTTATTGATCTAAAAATTTTTGCGTTCCGATTTTGCCAAATGCTCCAAGCTGTTAACGTAAAAATTGCGTGTACTGCCTTCTTTTTAACCTTTTGCCATTGCTGGTCGCTGAGCCAGTTAAACATACCTTTAAGTGTTGTCGTTTCGATGTTGTTGACATTTTCACCCAGTTACATATTTGAGACCATACCAGATCCGCTATATCTCAATTTACCAGAATATGGTAATGTTACTCCTCTTGCCCTCAGTTGCGTTGCTATAGGAATCTTCCCATCCAAAGCTCTCCATACGAACATACAACACTTCTGCGCAGCCTAGTTATTCCAAAAGAAATCATCTGTTGGTACATTTAGATTTATTTGGTTCGACAGTAGATTTCTAACACTCTTCACCAAGAATCCTTGTTCTCCTTCACTTTTCCATGACCATCTATGTCACACCCCAACCTTTGCAAAGCTTTCGTTGGTATGCTCGTGACGAGCTGAAGAGTTTGAGAACGATATGCCGAGGCTGTCAACATGAGTAAACGAATTATTTAAATATTAGAAGTTGTCAAAATGATATTAAAATAAATATACGCTTGTTTTCATTTTATAAGTTCATTAGGGTCTTGTTACTTTCCTTAGCGTAGCGCTAATTTGTGATATATATATATATATATATATATATATACACACACATATGTTTTGAAGTCTATTATATATATATATATATATTTTGACGGAGAGTATAATAGTCATATGTATGTTTATATTTTGTCAAAAAGGTAAATTTAGATGCATATATTTATATATACATTTTTTTACGAAAAACGGGCAGAGTTTCCCCTGTTTTAGGGCGAACCCGACAACACGAGTTGTCGCTATAAGTTTCCAAAATTCATCAATTACTTCCATTCGTTATATATATATATATATGTGTGTGTTTTCATACCATTTATCTAAATTTTGGTTCCACTATTAAAACATATTTAAGTTGAAAATGATAATAATAATGATAATAATAAGAAAAACATGACTCGTGTAAAAGGTTAGGCCGTATCCCCTGTTGACTAAGTTGACCTCAGTTGACCGGGTTCGACCGAACTTGGACCAGGAACACTCAACCCAAAACTTAGTCGACTAGATCCGAACCAAGACTGACCGGCCCGAGGGTCTGTCCGAGGCATAACCGAACCAAATCAAGCAAAATCTGACTGAAACTTGAAATTCTTACCGAGGCGTGATTCAAACCGAGTTGAAACTGAGCGGACCAGGTTTGACTGAAGGTGGACTGTTTGACCAGATTTGACCTTAACAGAGATTGAACTGAGACATGAACCAAGACCCGAGTATCGAACGAACATTAAACCCGCGTGGTCTCGCACCTTGTTTCTGACCCGTACTATGACTCGAGCCAAAAGAACACCAAATCACCGGGAACGAGTTTAAACGGAATAAAACCAACCTAGCCGCCGCCGTCGATGCCCGCCACCGCTCTGCGGCTTTTCTGGGTTTGCCGGAAACCGGCCTCGTCCTCTCCGCAGTCTCTTTTCTTCTACTCTGACGCCACCACCACAGCGCTGCCGTCTGTGGTGGCGGTTCTGCTTGGCTCCACCGGTCGTTGCTCTATCGCCATTGTTGTATGCCGCCATCACTTGTGGTGGTTGGCCGGTTGCTTGACCGAGAGGGGAAAAGGAACGAGAATAGTGAGAGAGAGGGTGACGGGTTAGTGTGAAGGAGGGTGAGGGTGGTTATGGTGTTGCGGTTTCGGGTATCCCTGGTCGGAGTCCCGGCGCCGGAGTATCGCCGGAGGCTGGCCCCGGTGGCCAGAGATGAGGGAGAACGGGATGTGTGTGGGAGGGTGACTGAAGTGTGTGTGAGTTTAGTGGGTGTGTAGTGTTTATAGTTGGATTAGGGTTTAGTTATTAGGTGGGCTTTGGTAGGTTGGGCCTAAAGCCCACAACTCGGTTTTGCGTTCTAGAGTGGCCCGTTTATATTTTCCATCTTCGTTTTCACACGCAGACTTTTAAAACTCCGTGTAATATGTATATATATTTAAGATTAAGGGTGTGTCGAAATAGGGTCGTTGATTATATATACCTATATATATATTTACATCATGGTTAACGCCTCGACTCATGATAAATTTTCAAAATAAGGATATTAAAATGCGAGGCGTTACAGTCTCCCATACTTTAAGAAATTTCATCCCGAAATTTATTTAAGAGGAAGACTTTAGAAAGGATGGCATTTCGTAGTATGCGTGGGTATAATCGAGAAATATGTGGTGAGTGATTAAAGTTTGTCTTTAAATATAGCAGTGAAACACCGAATTTCTCATGGCACGTTTTACGAAACCTTAGCAATATGGTATTAACACTTATATATAGGAAGTACCAGCGGCGTATCCACCATGTTTATACCATATTACGTCCGTTTCGCTAATCGATGCCATGTTACGTTCTGTGCCAATATCATGACTTATTAGCGTATTACGAGTGAGAATGATAGCTATAGAAATCATAGCATATAAGTATGATTATATTTAAGTATGAACTCACATAGAGTATAAGTATGAGTATAAGTGTGCGTATATGCACATTCGTGTACATATGATATATTTTTGTTAACTAAGATTAACGCATTACTGGCATGTGAATAAACAAGTCGAACCATCGTGTACCGAAATGTAGACTACCCATCGTCATCAAAACGAAAAGGGTGCAAAATAGTTTACTTAAGATGACCTCAAGAATACGGGCGGGCGTCACTCCTACAACGCTACGCAAGCGCTATACATGTTAAGGGGTGGCTTGATCAGAGTTAATGACGAGTTTATCACATAAACATGTGAATAAACAAGTCAAACCATCGTGTACGCATTGTTGACTAGTCAATATTGTTGTAACATAGAGTGTGTAAAATAATTTACTTAGTATGAAATAGTTTACTTAACATGACCTCAAGAATACGGGCGGGCGCTACTCCTATAGCGCTACACAAGCGCTATACATGTTAAGGTGTGGCTTCTTACGAAGTTAATGACAAGTGATGTATTGTAAAATACATCATTTATTCGTGTATAGTTTGTACGATCTTTATTAGTTTTAGTTTCGTTTTCCGTAGAATAGCTAGTCTTTTGATCCAATTGCGTTTTGCAGGTCGTATGAGTTTAAAGTAGCTGAAAAGCATGAAAATTGAGTAGAAATACAAATTGGTAAAAGTCCAGGAACGAATTGGAGAGCTTGGAGGCTAAAATGAATTAAATTCTGGAAAAATTGCCTTCTGGCAGGCCGCGACTAGCTGGACCATTGCTTCCCGCCACCCGCGAGAAGCTCATGTGATGCCGACGTCATTAACACGGTGGCGGGCCGCGACCGGATGGCTAAAACCCTCTTGCGGCCAGCGAGAGGGTGTTATCTGCAGATGGTTTCGAGTGCAGCTGAGATTTGGGGGCTTTTAATCAATTTTATCATAATGAAACCCTAGTTACGAATTTTGGGAGTTCTTGCAGCCGTTTTGGAGTCGTATTAGCAAAGTTTGAAAGTTTCCAAGCTCTGGAATTATTGGATCAAGCGAAGATTAAGATTAGAGACTTTCTCGGGTTTACACGATCCTTGTTTGTCTTGTTTTCTCTTTTCTGAACTTGTAATGATGAATTCTAGTTTTATTACTTTTGTTTTGTTTTCATTGTTGATTATTGGCTAAAACGCTTAAACTACCTAGACTTTGATGAATGGATTGATAAAGTTTGAACCTTTTTAGTTGATTGCATGTTTTAATGGATTAATTGTGTTTTTTAAAGAGTTTGTCTATCTTGCTTGGTGTATATGCGTACTTTAATTTGGTTTATTGTTTTCTAGTGCTTCGTATGATTCTTGGTGATTGTCTATATCATGGAATAGATTCAAACTTGGTTGTGAATTTTGGTGAGTGTCTATATCACAGGATAAATTCATAATCTTTAGGGTAAATCGGCCAATAAACTTTAGAAGCGTTAGTTAATGGTTTGCTAGATTTTAGTGTTCTACTAGTAATACCTGGAAAGTGAGGGGCTATTGGTAGGTCTTACCCGACGAATTGCTGTAGACAGGCTTTGGAAAAAGTTATGAATTAGTTAACCCGTCGGTCTATTAGTCTATCAAGTCAAGTTAGGATATTCAAACTACCCTAGATCTATAATTGGAAAAGAGTAGGTCGACATTGGGTACTTACACAATCATTAGACAACTGGAAAGACGTCTAATCAACCGGTGGGATTAACGGCCTAGGTAACGCCATAAGTTTCACCTCGAGAAGGGTTGAGGGGCTTAGCTGGTATTTAATAGGTTTAGCATCGTAAGATCCCGGTTACATAAAACGTGTAATTGATTTAATTGCTAAATTCTTAAAATCAATCCAGGATTCTACTCTAGGTAGTTTCCCATCATCTCTTGAGAATAACCTCCACTTTAGTTTGTATTCACATTACTTTAATTCATAATTAGTTTAAAATAGATTTCCTTAGATTTTCCGTAACCCCCCCCCCCAAAAAAAAAACAATTAAAACAGTTTGAGTCGTGTCTGTCCAAGTCTTTCAGAGTCTAATTAGCGTAATTAGTAGAGTCATGTGGGTTCGATATTCGAACTTACTTAGGTTATACTACATTGATCGGTACACTTGCTGATTGTGTGGTTAGGTTTAAGTCGAGTCTAGAATTTAAAGCTTTTTAGTGTCGAGTTAATTTTTACAGTCTGTTTAGCACACATCAAGTTTTTGGCGCCGTTGCCGGGGACTCTTGGCAATTGCGTTATTAGCTTTGATAGACTTTCTTGACACATACGTGCTACGTGTTTTGTTCGTTTTGAGTCTTTGTTTTTTTCTCTTGTTTTATTTGAGTCTTAGTAACTAGTGTCTGTTTTCTCTTTGTAGGTTCTCTTTGTTTGCAGTGGATGCCACATCTGCGCTCGCAGGGACCTCCACCGAAGCCACCTACAGTCAAGTCAACTTTCTCGTCTTCATCTTTCCAAGTAAGCACACCACTTCCTTCATCTTCCACCCATTCTGACTTTACCCTCCAATCTAAACTACCAAACTTTGACTTCACACCGAAGTCTTCACCCCATAATTCCCCACCACCTTCCCATCCCCAAAGCTCACCAATCGTCCAAATGGCCGACCGTAGACAAACCGTCCATCAACAAGCCACCCAAGGTTTCACTGGTCTCGCTTCACCCATCACTGTCCCACCCATCGTGAACCAAAACTCATGGCAAATTCCTTCATATGCCATGACAGCCATCAACGATACCATTCAGTTCCATGGTCGCGATGACGAGGATGCACCCGCTCACATAAATCGTTTCTCTCACATATTCGCCACCTTTAGCCTCCATGGAGCACCTGAAGATGCCACCTATCTTCAGGTTTTCCCATTTTCACTTGCGGGCCGTGCAGCTACATGGTTGGACTCTCAGCCAAGTGGTACCTTCACAACTTGGGTGGCCCTTCGTCAAGCCTTTTTAAATAAGTATGACCCGCCCGCTAAAGCTTCACGTCTTCACGATCAAATTCACTCATTCCGCATGGAGCCCGACGAGCCCTATTACCTTGCTTGGGAGCGTTTTCAAAACTTAGTTGCTCATTGCTCTCAACACGGTCTTTCTGATTGGGCTCTTTGTGAGAAATTCTACAACGGTCTCATCCAAGAGACTTGTGATCGTTTTGACACTAATGCGGGAGGTCACATGATGGGAATACTTACTGTCGCCGAGTGTTTAGAGCGTTTCGAAAGCTTTGCCCAGTCTCAAGCTCAGTCGCAATCTGACCGACGGTATTCAAGTGGTAATTCCAATACCACTACTAGTGCACCCACTCGAGGGTTGAACCAGGTAAACCTGGATCCTAGTGTAGCCGTTGTGTTAGAAAACCTCACTCGACAGCTTAAAGATATCAAGGAAAAAGTTGATAAGTGTGAGTATTGTCGAGGGGGTCATGATACTAGTGCGTGCCCATCGTTGATCGGTGAGGAACAGGTCGATTTCGTAGGAAGAGGTCTAGGTAGAGGCCAGGGTAGTGATTTTGGTAGCAATTTTAACTCAGGGTGGCGTAATAATAATAATAACTTCTATAATAATAATAACATTCGTTCCACCGGTAACCCCCCTGGTTACCAAGTAGCTCAAAATCCAAGCAGGGGGCAGGGTTCATTCTATGGTGGGGGGTCAAATGGGCAGTTCAGTAAGGGGTTCAATAGTCAGACTGGGGGTGAGGGTTCAAGTAGTCTAGTTCAACCAAATCAGGGGTCAAATAGTGATGTTGGGGGTCATCTTCAGCGTTTAGAAGCCATGATGAGTCAAATACTCATCAAAGACCAAACCACCCAAAAGGTTCTCTCCGAACATGACCTTCTACTTAAGAACCACCAATCTTCACTCCACAACATTGAAAGGGTCATGGGTGATATGTCTAGGAAACTTGAGGAGCGATCACCCGGACAGTTCTCAGGTACGACCCAACAGAACCCTAATGCCCAAGCCAAGGCCATTACCACCCGTAGTGGCAAGACCGTAGGGAATCCGAGAGTAGAGGAGAGAGTTGAGAGTGAGGATGAGGAGATAGTGGATGGGGAAATTGAGATGGAGGCGCTAGGCAAGGTGCAATCTAGGCTAGTCCCAGAAAGTACCGCACAGCCCGGTAAGCCTGCAGGAGAGAAGAGAGTAGAGAGACCACCCGTTGACGTTAGGCCGTCTCCGCTTGTAGATCACTCACGTGTCCGTTTTCGTCACGTCTTAGGAATCAAAAGTACTCTAAGGAATACGGGCACTTCCTAGATATCTTCAAGCATTTGAAGATCAAGTTACCCTTCATAAAGGCACTCCAGTCCATGCCTAAGTACGCCAAGTGCTTAAAGGACCTTCTTAGAAATAAGGAGAAATTAGGGGAGTTGTCTAATGTCCTGTTGAATGGAGGGTGTTCTGTTGTCATTTTGAACAAGCTTTCCGAAAAGCTCACCGATCCCGGTATCTTTACCATCCCATGTCTATTCGGTAGTAACAACGAGACGCGAGCATTAGCCGACCTAGGTGCTAGCATCAACTTGATGCCCTTTTCTCTTTATGAGAAGCTAGACTTAGGCGAGCTTTCACCTACCCATATGACATTATCCTTAGCCGATCGGTCTGTGAAGTACCCAAGGGGTGTTGTCGAGAACTTGCTAGTCAAGGTCGACAAATTCGTTTTTCCCGCCAATTTTGTTATTCTTGATATGGAAGCTGATGAGCGAGTTCCTATCATCTTAGGTCGTCCTTTCTTGCGTACCGCCATAGCTCTCATAGATGTCTATGATGGGCAAATTACTCTTAGGGTTGGTGAGGAGAGAGTTACTTTCGAGATTGATCGTTCTATGAGCCACTCGAGTGGTTCCGATGATCATAGTGGTCCATGTCATTCCGTCTATTTCTTGAATTCGTTCATCTCGTGTGTCGACCATTGTCTATAGTTCGTTAGTGGTGCCGACTTGGTAGGAGGAGAGGTAGTTGAGGAGAAAGTGCTAGAGGTAGAGGAGATAGGAGATGAAGGGATTTCGATAATACCCGAAGTGTTAGAGGTTAGTGATGACACCACCCAACCACCACCCTTAGAGCTTAAGGTCCTTCCATCTCACTTAGAGTATGCCTATTTAGGAGAGGGATCCGAGCTCCCGTTATCATATCATCAAAATTAGGGGATGGTGAGAAGTTGAAGTTGTTAGATGTGTTGAGGGCCAACAAAGAGGCCATTGCATGGAGGTTGTCCGACATTAAGGGTATAAGCCCTTCTTATTGCACCCACCGGATTCTTATGGAGGACAATTTTAAACCGGTGGTGCAACCTCAGCGATGCCTCAATCCTAACATGCAAGACGTAGTGAAGAAGGAGGTGATGAAACTCTTAGATGCCGGGATGATTTATCCAATTTCCGATTCACCATAGGTGAGTCCCACGCAGGTCGTCCCTAAGAAGGGAGGGATGACCGTTGTCATGAATTTGAAGAATGAGCTTATCCCTTCTCGCACGGTCACGGGTTGGCGTGTATGCATCGATTATCGCAAATTGAATGATGCCACCCGAAAAGACCACTTCCCATTGCCATTTATCGATCAGATGTTGGAGCATCTCGCGGGTCAGCAGTTTTACTATTTTCTCGATGGTTTTTCCGGTTATTTCCATATCCCTATCGCACCAGAGGATCAGGATAAAACCACATTCACATGCCCTTATGGCATTTACGCGTACCGACGCATGCAATTTGGGCTATGTAAAGCTCCAACTACCTTTCAGCGATGCATGGTCGCCATTTTTCAGGATATGATAGAGAGTTCCATGGATGATTTTTCAGTGTACGACGATTCGTTCGAGCAGTGTTTGGTGAACCTCGAGAGGATGTTGAAGAGGTGTGTTGAAACGAAGTTGATGCTTAATTGGGAAAAGTGTCACTTCATGGTGACCGAGGGGATTGTTCTAGGTCACAAGATTTCGAGGGATGGTATAGAGGTAGATAGGGCAAATATTGATACTATTAGTAGGTTGCCCCCACCCACGAGCGTGAAGTCGATCCGTAGTTTCTTAGGTCATGCGGGGTTCTATAGACGTTTCATTAGGGATTTCTCCAAGATCACATGACCCATGACCCGTTGCTAAAGAAGGATGTTCCGTTCGTCTTTGACGAGGAGTGTCTCAAAGCCTTCAACTTTTTGAAGGAACAGCTTGTTAGTGCACCCATTCTTATCTCGCCCGACTGGTGCTTGCCGTTTGAGCTCATGTGCGATGCGAGTGACTATGCCGTAGGAGCGGTTTTAGGACAAAGAAGGGAAAAGCACTTCTACCCGATCGACTACGCGAGCAAAACATTGAATGACGCTCAAGAGAACTACACCACGACGGAAAAGGAGCTCTTAGCCATGGTTTTCGATTTCGACAAATTCCGCTCATACCTCGTTCTCTCTAAAACCATAGTCTTCACCAATCATTCAGCGTTGTGTTTTCTGTTCCAAAAGAAAGACACTAAACCTTGACTTATCCGCTGGATCCTCTTACTTTCCGAATTCGACATCGAAATTAGAGATAAGAGCGGGGCCGAGAACGTGGCCGTCGACCACCTTTCACGTCTAGAGGATCCCAAGAGAGAGGAGATTCGTGAGGAGGAGATAGGGGACACATTCCCTCACGAGTCTATAGAGTTTGTTAATGCCGAGGAAGATGGATTGCCGTGGTTTTGTGACTTAACGAATTATTTATCTAGTGGAAATATTGTTAAAGGAATGAACACACAACATTATAGGAGGTTTCTTAGTGAGGCTCATCAAGTATTTATGGGATGACCCTTTCCTTTATATGATAGGAGGAGATAGTCTACTTAGGCGTTGTGTGTCTAGAGAAGAGGGTATGAACATCCTTAAACATGTGCATGAGGGTCTAATAGGAGGCCATCATGGAGCTCATACGACCGCACAAAAGGTGTTCGATTATGGTTTTTATTGGCCCACCATTCTTCGTGATGCCGAGGGGTTTGTGAAAGCTTGCGATGCTTGTCAACGCACCGGCAACATTTCGGCCAAGGATGAGATGCCTCAAAACCCAATCCAAGTGGTAGAAGTATTTGATGTTTGGGGAATAGACTTAATAGGACCATTCCCCACCTCGAAAGGGAACCGGTATATTCTCGTGGCGATTGACTATGTGTCAAAGTGGGTTGAGGCTCAAGCTCTTCCCACAAATGAAGCCCGAGTAGTGTTGAATTTCCTCAAGAAACTCTTTTGTCGTTTTGGTACACCTAAAGCTCTAATTAGTGACCGTGGCACTCACTTTTGCAACGCATTGATGGAGAAGTTCCTTGCACGCTATGGGGTCACTCATCGTTTGTCCACCGCCTACCATCCACAAGCGAGTGGACAAGTGGAGAACGCAAATCGGGGTGTCAAACGCATTTTAGAGAAAACCGTGGGGAAGAATAGGAAGGATTGGTACGATAAGCTCGACGATGCATTGTGGGCATTTAGAACCGCCTACAAAACACCTCTAGGTACCACGCCATTGATGATCGTCTACGGAAAAGCGTGTCATCTCCCCGTCGAGTTAGAACATCGTGCCCTTTGGGCTTTGAAAACCGTTAACGTCGACATGACCGAAGCCTGAAGAAACCCAAGATCAACTAGACCGGAATCAAAGTAGATCTATGGAATGGGCTCTGCATGAAAGGGTTAACCATCCGTTTGGTTTCACGATAGATGATGAATTAAACCAATATTCCGGCAGATCCTGCAAAACAGAACACCGTTAGCTTGCCACCGGGAGAAGGGGTGTTCTCTCCGTGACCACCCTCCGGCGTGAGAATAAGTACAGGTAGTCGGAAGTAAGTATTGTAAGAGAGAGAGAGTAGTTGAGAGTGAATACCTTTCCTTGAACTCCAAGTTACTTATTTATAGCCGGTGTTTGGCGCCAAAAAGAGAGATTGTTAACTTTAACGGAATCTTTTGCTATTCCGTTAACGTTTGTTGGCAATCCATTAGTGCACACGGATCGTGAGCTCATTAGCGGTTAGGGAGGTGCCACGTGTCAACATGAGATCATTACATCTTATAAATGTGAGCATGCCATCACCGTGATCTTCCTCAGCCGTCCAGATGCTGCCATGTGGCAATTGGCTATAACCGAAAAGGTGCTTGCACAATTGGGTGTTAATGGCTTCTAGAGGGTTTCACAACTGTTACCCATCTATTATTAGCCACGTGTACATTCTGTTACAACAGAAAAGATTCCCTTTTCTTCTGCACCAAGTCAAGGATTTTGCTAAGGAAAAGTTTCTCAGGATTTATTGTTTCCTTGCGCGAGAAGCGCAAGTTGGTTAACTGATCTTCCTTCTTCCCCTTGCTGCTTAGCGCAACGTTTGGTGGATGCTTGCTTTGATATAAATATCTGCGCAAGGTTTGTGCATGAAGCATTATCCAACGAGAATGTTCAAGGTTAACTTTGAACCATGCGCGAGCCCGTGCAAGGTAGTTAAATGAAGCATTATCAAACGAGAATGTTCAAGGTTAACTTTGAACCTTGCGCGAGCCCGCGCAAGGTAGTTAAATGAAGCATTTATCCAAAGAGAGTGTTCAAGGTTAACTTTAAACCTTGCGCGAGCCCGCGCAAGGTAGTTAAATGAAGCATTCATCCAAAGAGAGTGTTCAAAGTTAACTTTCAACTATTTGTCCGTCGACCTGAGGTCCGACAACAACGCGTCGAATTCCAGATCGAGGACCTTCAAAAAAGATGATCCGTCAGCCATGATGCTGCAGATCTAAATGAAACGAAACGAAAGGTGAGAAAGAATCGAGATCGGTGGGCGCAATGAAGAAACCCTAGATCAACTAGACCAGAATTAAAGTAGATCTATGGAATAGGCTCTGCATAAAAGGGTTAACCCTCCGTTTGGTTTCACAATAGATGATGAATAGAACAATATTCCGGCTGATCCTGCAAAACAGAACACCGTTAGCTCGCCACGGGGAGAAGGGGTGTTCTCTCCGTGACCACCCTCCGGCGTGAGAATAAGTACAGGTAGTCGGAAGTAAGTATTGTAAGAGAGAGAGTAGTTGAGAGTGAATACCTTTCCTTGAACTCCAAGTTACTTATATATAGCCGGTGTTTGGCCCCAAAAAGAGAGATTGTTAACTTTAACGAAATCTTTTTCTGTTCCGTTAACGTTTGTTGGCAATCCGTTAGTGCACACGGATCGTGAGCTCATTAGCGGTTAGGGAGGTGCCACGTGTCAACATGAGATCACTGAATCTTATAAATGTGAGCATGCCATCATCGTGATCTTCCTCAGTCGTCCAATGCTGCCATGTGGCAATTGGTTATAACCGAAAAGGTGCTTGCACGATTGGGTGTAAATGGCTTCTAGAAGGTTTCTCAGCTGTTACCCATCTATTATTCGCCACGTGTACATTCTGTTACAACAGAAAAGATTCCCTTTGCTTCTGCACCAAGTCAAGGATTTTGCTAAGGGAAAGTTTCTCAGGCTTTACTGTTTCCTTGCGCGAGAAGCGCAAGTTAGTTAACTGATCTTCCTTCTTCTCCTTGCTGCTTAGCGCAATGTTTGGTGGATGCTTGCTTTGATATAACTATCTGCGCAAGGTTTGTGCATGAAGCATTATCCAACGAGAATGTTCAAGGTTAACTTTGAACCTTGCGCGAGCCCGCGCAAGGTAGTTAAATGAAGCATTATCAAACGAGAATGTTCAAGGTTAACTTTGAATCTTGCGCGAGCCCGCGTAAGGTAGTTAAATGAAGCAAAATCAAACGAGAGTGTTCAAGGTTAACTTTGAACCTTGCGCGAGCCCGCGCAAGGTAGTTAAATGACGCTTTCCTCTCTTGGATATTTGGCGCGGAGTTTTAATAAATCTTATTTTGGCAAAGAAGTCTGCACGCAGTTTTCTTAGAAGTTATTAATGGGTATGGTTTCCTTGATTGGCAAGGTTTTTGGAACCATACCCCTTCAAGTCCCCCCAGTCCAGTGTTGCTCCTATGTAAGAATAAAAAGTAGGTGGAGCACTGGACTTAAGATAAATGTGATGCGCTAGGTAAGGACTAGCTTTTTATTTCTTTATGCATCTTGATGACGTGTCGCAAGTGAATTTTGAAAAAGTATTTGAATTTCAAATATACTTAGACACGTGTCACTTATCTGGATGGTGTAGTTGGTGACGACGGGCGTTCTTGAGATGTGGTGGTACTGTTGACAGGTTGTCAACAGTACATGTCTTACCGTATTTAATGCTTTTCGGCGACACTCGCGCGCGTGGGGCGGTTACTGTTCCCTACTCGCCCCTGCGGTTACTTGGGGATACGTGACAGTCGTAAAAGTCGTTGCAGTCAAATCGTGCATTAATTGCGGTTAGTATATAAGGGGATTAACGATCCATTTGATTCCACACCAAACTACAACTTGAGAGAAATTTATGTTCATATCTTCCGACGATCTTCAAAATTTTCGAAGTATTCTTCAAAGTTTTTGTTATGGCCACCGGTGCAAGTTCTGCTGAGATGTCGTCGTCAAGTTTGCCACCGCTAAAGTGGTCGAAGAAAGATTTCGATAATCTTGCCACCAACTTTCTTTTCGCTCCGTCCTGGAAAGCGTTTTCCGGTGGCGAATGCCACAATGGCTGATGCGTCGGCCGGCTACATTACATTATTTTACGATTATTTTGCCGAAAGGGAACTTCCGGCTACCGGTGACCCATTTCTTGCTGGAAATTCTTGGTTTTTACAAGATTCACATTTCTCAGTTGAGCCCGATGGGAATGGTGAGGATCCGGCATTTTGAGTTCGTTTGCCGATCGAAGCAGATCGTGCCGTCGGTCGAGAAGTTTAGAGTTTTCTACCAGCTGCACTGCTCGTTAGGTTTTTATTCGTTCCAACAGCGTGTGCAAGCCAAACGATTGTTATTGGTGCCGCCGAAGTCCTACCACGACTGGAAGCAGAAGTTCTTCTTTATCAAAGCGGCGGTGATCCCGATGAAGATGACATTCCAGGCCGGTGATGAGATCGAGCTGGAGACCCTTCCCATACCTGCCGACGAGGTGTGGTATCAAGATATTAAAGATGTGCCCTATATCGTTTTGCCGGAGAGGGCCCTCATCGCCGCAGGGATGAGTATTTTTTGGAAGAAAGAACGCCGGAAAAAACCGGTGTATACCGAAGATGGAACTGGTATGTAACCTTTTAACTTCCTAGCAATATCTTTCAATAGATATGTACTGATACAAAAATATTTGTTATGTAGCTACGCCTCTCTACTTGGTCTCTTTCAAGAGAGAGAAAGGGAAAATGGCCGTCGTGCCTCTTGCTGATGGTGAGGAAACTTGGTTCTCACAAATCTTGGGGAACTTTGAGTTGCCCAAGAAGGAGGATCTGGAGGCGTGACCATCTTCGAAAACTGGTAACTAAGTTCTTACAAAGCCTAAGTTGATATTGCAATATTACTCTTGAACATTTTTTCTAAGTAATATTGCAATATAACTAATGGCGCAACCTTTGCTCAATATGATTGATTTTGTAGGTGATTTGCTAAACTTGGGCGTAGGCCCTGATTCGAAGAAGAAGAAGAAGAAACCAACTGCTGCTGCAGCTGCTGCGCCTCCCCCTTCCAACCCAGAGCAAAAAACCAAGCCATCAGCTGCTGCGAAAGCTGAGGGCAAGAAAGGTACGCGTCTCGCATCTGACTCTTGGTGCAATTATGTGGTGGTGTCAGACTCACTGGAGGGTCTTGCGCATGTAGGTTTGAAGAAACCGAAGCCTCGAACCCGTTGACACCTCCTCTCTCCTGCTGCGAACCCAGATGATCCTTTGGAAGTACCTTCTAGCCCGGAAGAGGCGTTGAAGCGCACTTATAAGAAAAGGAAGGAGGCGGAGACTAAAACTCCTGCGCCAACCAAAGTTGCGCGCCTGCGCATTGGCAAGAAGGGCAATCTGGATGCCTTTGCAAAGAAGTTCTCACCTGGTACGTTTAGTTTTGTTGCGCATTTCTGTCAAAAAGTTGCATAGAATCTTATACTTGGTATTTGTTAACTTGCTTTGCAGAGAAAATGGTGAAGGCTGCGCCGGCCACCTAATCTGCTATACCATCACCGCGCAGGCCTGAGAACGTTGAAGAGGGAGATGCGGGGCAAGAAACTCCTGTTCTTGATGTCGACCCCATCGTCCCGGAAAATATTGAGAAAGTGGCTCCGGAAGAAGAGCCCAAAAATTTTGATGCTGAGAATCCTGCTGGCGAGCAGGTTAAAGATACGGCTGCAGATGTTGGGAACCATCAAAGTTGATATCCAAGGGAGCCGGACCTGCAACACAAAGCGAAGGCTTTGTGTTTGTTGAGGATTCGGAGGAGGAGTCGCCTATTCGCCCAGAGGAGACGCCTGGGGACTATTGTTATCGCTCTTATTATGAGAGGCGGGCCTCTGCGATTTATCAGCCCGTGTGGAAAGTTAAGCAGGGTGATGTTTTCACTGATTGGCACTCCTGTAGGGAGTGGTATAAGGGCATCTTCCCGCCGGTGGAGGTGAAGCGCCAAGAAGAAAAAGACCATGAGGCTACTTACGAGTCATATTTGCAAGAGTCTGCCCTAGCCTCTTCCACCATAAACAGGATTGTCCATGAATGGCATAGCATGAACAAAGAGTGGGATGAGGTTGAGCTTGAGAAGGCAAAGGCCAAACTTGAGAAGGAGAAGACGTTGAAAATGCTCATTGATTTTGAGGCGGAAAAGGCCCAGTTTGAGGAAGAGAAGAAGTCTGAAGAATGGGTTGCGCTGTCGTGGAAGCAAAGTGTGAGGCCTCTGCTGTGCAATATGCGGACGAGCGCAAGCGCTTTGTGGAGGCTTGCGATCGTGACAACAAAGAAAAAATTTCTCTGCGCAACGAAATTGAGAAACTCAAAAAAGAGAAAGCTGATGCAGTTGCGGCAGCAGAAGAGGCGTGCTCACACAGAGAAAGGAGCGAGCAGAATGAGGTATCAACCAAAATAACTCTCCTTCTTAAGAATAAAGAAATTGATGATCTAACTGCTATGCTCTTTGACCAGGCGCGGCTGCAAGCTGAGGTTGATAGTTTGAAAAAAGATATCAACCTTCACCGAACAGAGAAAGCCGAGTTGATCCGCCGTTTAACTGAAGGCGAACAAAAACTTAACGACATGGAGGTCGCTCGGGCTACCGCAGAAAGCTTGGCCGAATCCCTCATGAACCAGCTTACCTGGTTGCGGGAGTATGGGATTGTGGAGGTAATATTCCCTTTTCTTTATATATCTGGTTTGATTGTCGCAACATATACTGATTGTATTTGTGTACGGATCGCAAATGCCATCCTTAACTCTACGGAGTTGGATGAGAGAGTGGCAGAATTGATGATGGCGGCGCGCAATGACGGGCATGCCGAGGGCTACAGAGAATGCACTTTGCACGTGGCCCATGCGCGACCGAATGGGATACCAGCCGTGCTGCCACGCATGGGCTAAATACTGCCGCCATTTATTCTGCTGCCAAAGAAAAATATGATCAATTGCAAATTCCGATTATGGACCTTGTGGACGCCGCGCTGCAGCAAGACGACTTTGTTGATAAGCTAAAGGAGATCTTTTCTTCAACAGAGAAACAGGCGGGAACCAAATCCATAGAATAGGAAATTTGTAATTTTTTTACTTTATGATAACTTGTAACGTTGCGCTGCTGCGCAAGTATTGTGGATGTGAATATAATATATTTCAGCTTTACAATGTTTGCCTGGGACAAATCACTTGTGTAGGATAGACAAATGAACAATTTCTTTTCTCATGTGTGAGCGTAAGTATTAAGTTAGCTTGTGGCTCATAAGTTTGTGTTTTTGTTTATCCAAAGGAATTGCATGCATTTGTAAATGAACATATACAAGACTGTAAGTAGTGGCAAAGTATTTTATTCATACTGATAAAGCGCATAGCTATGGCTGCCACTAAGATTACATAACAAAATAAAGTAAGCAGTCTCGTTACGCAACGCTCAGAAGTTGCTTAGAGGACTGAGATTACATATAACATCGGCGTAGTTGTTGGGCGTTCCAGGTTCGAGGAACGCTGGATCCGTCCATACGCTTCAGAGTGTACGCGCCTTTTCCCAATACTTCATTTATCATGTACGGACCTTCCCATCGCGGGGCTAACTTCCCCGGTTTTTCAGCATTCGACGCTTCATTATCGCGAAGAACAAAGTCACCAGGCAAAAAGGAACAGATGCGCACCCTTTTGTTGTAATATTTTTCAAGCTGGGACTTGTATTTAGCTTCGCGAATCGATGCATTTTCTCGTCGTTCTTCCAATAAGTCTAGGTCGATGCGCCTTTGTTCTTCGTTATCTTGTTTTTCCAAAGCTAGCATTCTTGGAGATGGATTTCGGCAGGAATCACAGCTTCCGTGCCGTACACAAGGCTAAAAGGAGTTTCTCCAGTACTAGTCTTGGGCATAGTTCGGTGTGCCCACAAGATGCTAGGCAATTCATCAACCCACCCCCGCCGTGCTGTGCCAAGGCGGGCCTTGATACCGTCGACCAACTGTTTGTTTATGCTTTCAACTTGACCATTTGCTTGTGGGTGCGCAACAGAAGTAAAAACATGCTGGATTCCCATGTCGGTCATCCATGTTTGCAACTCTTCTGCCGTTAAATTTGGACCGTTGTCTGTAATAATGCGCATGGGCAGACCAAAACGGCAAATAATATATTCCCAGATGAATTTACAAATTACCATCGCTGTATTAGAAGCTAAAGGTTTGGCTTCAACCCATTTGGTGAAGTAATCGACCGCAACAATGATAAACTTTACTGCGTCGGGCGCATCCGGGAATGGTTCACTAAATCAATGGCCCATTGTTGAAATGGCCAACCTGTTGTGACAGGTACCAATGGATTCTTTGGATGCAATGTTTTAGTGGCATGCCTTTGGCAGACATGCATTTGCGCAATATCTCTACCGCGTCAACGTACATTCCGGGCCAATAATACCCTGCGCTTTTCACTTTGGCTTCGACCATGCACGGCCCAGAATGTATGCCACATAGCCCCTCATGGACCTCCCTGATTAGGTATTGCGCGTCATGTTTGTCAACACAGCGGAGCGAAGGACCCATGTAAGAGCGTCGGTACCGAATACCGTCAATCATTTCATAATTGAGGGCTTTGCATTGTAACTTACGTGCTTGCGCTTTATCTTCAGGTAAAGAACCATGTAACAAATACATCATTATTGGAGACATCCATGATGGATCTCCTACTTCGACCATTGGCACTTGTCTGAGAGGGACTGATGGATTACTTAAAACCTCGATGCGAACCTCTTTTGCCAAATGCTTGAAACTAGTTGCATCGAGTTTGCTTAGAGCGTCAGCATGTTTGTTTTTGCTTCTCTTGACGTGTGTGATTTTAAATTGTTGGAACTATGCTATAAGAGCCTTGGCTTCCGCCAAGTATAGAGCCATGATATCTCCCTTTGCATCGTACGTTCCAACTACTTGCTCAGCAACTAGTAATGAATCAACATGGGCTTCCAAATTTGTTGCACCCATTTTTATAGCGAAGCGTAAGCCTGCTAGGAAAGCTTCATATTCGGCCGCGTTGTTGGTGCTTTTAAAATCCAACCGAATTGCATATGTGAATTCTGCTCCCTTTGGACTCATTAATCGAAGACCTGCTCCAGCCCCATCACTGTTTGATGCGCCATATGTAAACAATGTCCAGGCTCTATTGTCGATGACTGGGACTGGGTTTTGGATTGCTTGGCATTCTTCAAGTTTATCGGCGGGAATTTCAGCGATGAAATCTGCCAAAACTTGGCCTTTGATAGCTGGTCTAGGTTTATAACAGATGTTATAACCTCCCAATTCTATTGCCCATTTCGCAAGTCGTCCAGAAACATCTGGTTTGGCCAGGATTTGGCCTATGTGAAAATTTATGAAAATTGTAATAACATGTCCAGAAAAGTATCTTCGTAGCCTGCGTGAAGCATGGACCAATGCTAAAACTAATTTCTCCATGATTGAATACCTTGTCTCTGGATCGTTCAACATCTTGCTGATATAATAAATTGGAGACTGGACCCCTTCGCGCTCTACCAACAAGACAGCACCTACTGCTACCTTAGATGCAGCAAGATATAAGACCATGGGTTCTTTTTCACGAGGAGTAGTAAGTGTGGGAAGTTGAACTAAACAATCTTTCATCTGCTGGAAAGCTTGATCAGCTTCAGGAGTCCATGCGAACTCTTTGCTCTTCGTACAATTGCTCAAGGTTCGAATAAATGGATAAGACTTTGCAGCGTGATTGGCGAGGAAGCGGTTTAGCGCAGCTAACCTTCCAGCCAAATGTTGCATCTCTTTGATGGTAGTAGGAGAAGACATTTTTTGTATTGCCTCGACCTTCTCGGGATTAACTTTGAAACCGTCTTTGGTGACGATGAAACCCAAAAATTTGCCCTCCTCCATGCCGAAGGAGCATTTGCTGGGATTTAACTTTAGATTTACCTCGCACAGAGAATCAAAAGTTCGTTGGATGTTGTCTAGCATAGTGTCTTATGAATTACTCATAATGACCAAATTATCAATGTAGACTTCCACAGTTTTCCCGATGTCATCTCCAAACACTGTATCCATCAATCTTTGATAAGTAGCTCCCGCATTGCGGAGACAAAAAGGCATCTTGGTATAACAAAAAATGCCCTTCTCCGTGCGAGAAGCGGTTTTATCTTCATCCTCTTTTTTTCATCAAGACTTGATGATAACCTTTATAACAATCTAGAAAACATTTCCAGCGAAAGGAAGCTAATGAGTCAACCTTTTTGTCAATCTCAGGAAGAGAATAACAATCTTTCGGACACGCCTTGTTTAGAGCTTTAAAATCTACGCACATCCGCCATCCGCCGTTATGTTTCTTTACCATGACTGGGTTTGCCACCCAGGTCTGGTATTTGACTTCACGCAGAATATCATCATTTAATAACTCGGTGACTTGTTCATTCATTGCCTCTGTCTTTTCTGACCCTAGGCTGCGCTTTTTCTGCACAACTGGTTCTGCTGATGGAAATACATTCAGGCAATGTTCCGCAACGTCGCGCGGGACACCAACCATGTCAGCAGGTGTCCAGGCGAAAATGTCTTTGTTGCGAAACAACAGTAGTTTAAGCTTTGCGCGAATTTCAATACTGACTGCAGGCCCTAATAAGATTGTCTGCTCAAGGTACTTATTGTTGAGTACCCACTTTTCTGGTTCGTTGCTTGGCAATGTCTTGCCAGCCTTCATAACTGGTTCCTCAATTGACATGATTTCTCTCCGCGCATAAAGTATAGCTATACCATTTGGTGTCGGATAACCACAAGCAGCATGCGGAGCGGAGGTAATCATACTAAATTCACCTTGCGTGCGGCGCCCCAATTGTACATCATGACGGGAATTTGCCGGCATCACCATGAAGTTGACGTTTCTCGTTCGAGAACACCTCCCATCAGATAAAGTAACAGGAAAAAGGATTTGTCCTAGAGGAAAGACAGCCTCATTGCAGAACCTAGTTAATGGAAAATCAACTGATTCCAAGTGTGCCTTATCCTCAGGATCTAGTTGCTTGAAGCACTTCTCATAAATGATATCCATGGAACTAACCGGATCTATAAACATATAGTCTGTTTGGTAGTGCCCAAAGATACCGGTGATAACTAGTGCCCGGTCTACTTGAGGACCTCCTGGAACGATAGGAAAAATGACTTGCTGTTCGCGCCAAGTGTTGTTTTGAAAATGTTGAAGGCTACGCTTGCGCGATGATCCACCTTGAATCATGGAAACGTGCTGTTTCATTTTCTTTTTGCTAGGACCTTCGTTCTCGCGCGTAATCTGTTTAATCTCTTTGCACACATTTTTGACTAGATGTGTAAGCTTCCCACTCTTTAATGCTTTCTTAATCTCCGTGCACAGACTGATGCAGTTATCTGTTGTGTGGCCTGTGTCTCTATGATAGTCACAGAACAAATTTGGGTCTTGCCCTTTTTTGTTTTTCGTTGGTTGCAGCTGTTTAATCTGATAATTCTCAGTGCTGAGAACCTCATCCGGCGATTTCTTTAAGGGAGTCCACTGACGTTCCCTATTCTCTTGTTTAATCGCTTTTTGAGTTGTTATCTTGTTGATTGTTGCTCGCGCATCAATTGGTGAATAAGGAGAATACGAATTCTGACTTGATTCTTTCCAATTTCTCTTATACTTGCGACTACCTCTACTCAGGTCTTGCGGACGATTCTGAGGTAGAGGTGGCTTGTTAGAACTTAAGTTGTGCTCAGTCTGGGCGTAGACTTTGGCTTCCGCCATGTGTTTATCCCAGTTTTTTGGAAGGCCAGTTGTACCGGACAACACTTTAATCATTTCGTCGCACCTTACCGCATACTTGAACTGTGCGCGTATAAGGTCTTCATGGACATCTCCAATCTCCAACACCTCTTTATTGTAGCGTTTTATAAAATCTTCAAGGCTTTCATCGTCCCTCCGCCAGATGTTCATTACATCTAAGGAGTCATGCACGTATCGCCGTTGCTGACTAAAGTGTGTAAGAAAATTTTCTTTTAAGTCATTCCAAGAGGAAAGTTTACCTGCCGGCAAATTATCAAACCAAAGGCACGCAGCGCCAGTAAGGGTTTGTACAAATAAGTGACACCACATTGGCAATGTCTAGCACCCAAGTAACCTTGCACCGGTAAAGAGGCGCATGTGATCATCAGGGTTGGTCAAACCGTTAAACTTTGCAACATTGGATGGCAATTTCGCTCGCTCCAACGGAGCCAGTGCTATCTCTCTGGTAAACTTTGATTGCTCAGCTGCTTTGGTTGGGCGATACACCAAATTGTAATGATGCTCAGCTTCTGGCTTGTATACTGCACGTACTTTTGGCCTGTAACTGGCATGATCTGCAGATATGCAATTGAAAATACTTGCACTATCCCCTTCGTCATAGGTTCTATCGAGCTCATCGTGTTGGGTATCCCGTTTCTGGAAGACCGCGGGCCCAAACGAGAGTGGACAGATGCGCGACGTTGAATGTTGTCTTCTTGCCTTCTATTACCAGAATGAACAGGATCATTCCTGATTTTAGAATACATTTCTGTTCCATCTTCAGGCATGCACGAAGGGGAACGAGCATGACTTTGAGTATTATAACTCAAAACTCGAGGTGCCAGCGAAGCAAGGACCTGAGGAGCGTTAACCGGAGCTTGAAAAGCTGGAGTTATGGTTTGGGCACATAACTGAGCATACATAGCATTTAGAGTCGCTTGAGATTTGATTAACCACGATCATGGAGTCTCTCCAGGTGGTAAAATCGACGTAACATCGACCTGAGGAGCCGCCGGCGTTACAGGAATACTCGCATGATTAGGATCATGCTGAGCATTAGCTTCGCCGGAAGAATCCTCAACTATTTGTCCGTCGACCTGAGGTCCAACAACAACGCGTCGAATCCCAGATCGAGGACCTTGAAAAGATGATCCATCAGCCATGATGTTGCAGATCTAAATGAAACGAAACGAAAGGGGAGAAAGAATCGAGATCGGTGGGCGCCAATGAAGAAACCCTAGATTAACTAGACCGGAATCAAAGTAGATCTATGGAATGGGCTCTGCATAAAAGGGTTAACCCTCCGTTTGGTTTCACAATAGATGTTGAATAGAACAATATTCCGGCTGATCCTGCAAAACAGAACACCGTTAGCTCGCCATGGGGAGAAGGGGTGTTCTCTCTGTGACCACCCTCCGGCGTGAGAATAAGTACAGGTAGTCGGAAGTAAGTATTGTAAGAGAGAGAGAGTAGTTGAGAGTGAATACCTTTCCTTGAACTCCAAGTTACTTATTTATAGCCGGTGTTTGGCGCCAAAAAGAGAGATTGTTAACTTTAACAAAATCTTTTGCTATTCCGTTAACGTTTGTTGGCAATCCGTTAGTGCACACAGATCGTGAGCTCATTAGCGGTTAGGGAGGTGCCACGTGTCAACATGAGATCATTACATCTTATAAATGTGAGCATGCCATCACCGTGATCTTCCTCAGCCGTCCAGATGTTGCCATGTGGCAATTGGCTATAACCGAAAAGGTGCTTGCACGATTGGGTGTTAATGGCTTCTAGAGGGTTTCACAGCTGTTACCCATCTATTATTCGCCACGTGTACATTCTGTTACAACAGAAAAGATTCCCTTTTCTTCTGCACCTAGTTAAGGATTTTGCTAAGGAAAAGTTTCTCAGGATTTATTGTTTCCTTGCGCGAGAAGCGCAAATTAGTTAACTGATCTTCCTTCTTCCCCTTGCTGCTTAGCGCAACGTTTGGTGGATGCTTGCTTTGATATAAATATCTGCGCAAGGTTTGTGCATGAAGCATTATCCAACGAGAATGTTCAAGGTTAACTTTGAACCATGCGCGAGCCCGTGCAAGGTAGTTAAATGAAGCATTATCAAACGAGAATCTTCAAGGTTAACTTTGAACCTTGCGCGAGCCCGTGCAAGGTAGTTAAATGAAGCATTATCAAACGAGAGTGTTCAAGATTAACTTTAAACCTTGCGCGAGCCCGCGCAAGGTAGTTAAATGAAGCATTTATCCAAAGAGAGTGTTCAAGGTTAACTTTAAACCTTGCGCGAGCCCGCGCAAGGTAGTTAAATGAAGCATTCATCCAAAGAGAGTGTTCAAAGTTAACTTTGAACCTTGCGCGAGCCCGCTTAAGGTAGTTAAATGACGCTTCCTCTCTTGGATATTTGGTGCAAAGTTCTAATAAATCTTATTTTGGCAAAGAAGTCTGCGCGCAGTTTTCTTAGAAGTTATTAATGGGTATGGTTTCCTTGATTGGCGCAAGGTTTTTGGGACCATACCCCTTCAAAGCCGCTAGGAAACGTTTCTTTCAATTTCATGAGCTAGAGGAGCTTAGGGATGCGGCTTATGTTCGATCGTGGAGTATTAAGGAGAAAACCAAAGCCCTACACGATCGCAAGTTGAAAAAGATTAAGGAGTTTAGCAAGGGTGATAGAGTGCAACTTTACAATTCTAGGTTGAAGTTGTTTGCAGGGAAGTTTAAGTCGAAGTGGTCGGGTCCTTACATGGTGCATGATGTGTTTCTGTATGGAGCGGTTGAGATTATGGACGAGTCTGATGGCCGAAGTTGGAAGGTGAATGGCCATCGTTTGAAGCACTACATTGGCGGACCACTAGATAGGAATGAGAGGGAGGACACTCCTCTCGAAATTCCACCGAACACCATCACTTAGTGTTTTGGGTGAGAACCCAAGTGTACCGTTTGTACCTTTTTTATACGATTCGTAGTTTTTTATTTTTTGTAGCTAACAGTTTTCTTGGGTAGTTTGTCGGTCTTTGTTTGTGTTTTTGAGTCATTTTGCAGGAATTCTATACCAAGGATGTGTAGGGAATGAGGAGAAAAACGAGCCCAGGTAAGCTCCAGAGTTAGAAAAATTTTGGGTTGTGTTTTGGGGGGGTTTGATTAAGTTTTGAAAATTTTTCTAAGGCATGAACTGGTGAAAATTTCAAAACTTTCTGTTAAAAATGCCTTTTGGCGGGGCGCGAGAGGTTTTTCCTCTCCTACTCGCGGCCCGCGAGAAGCTAATAAATCATGACGTCATCAATGCGGTCGCGGGGCGCGACCAGTTTCCTTAAAGGCCTCGCGGCCCGCGAGTTAGCCTACCTACAGCCCCACTTCGTAAAAACCCTAAATTTCATCCGTTTTGCCTATCTTTCTTCTCTACAACCGCCAAACCCACTTCTCACCACCATCAACCACTGAGATTCGCCCTCTACTCACCAAATCTGCAAACCCCACATCGTTTATACACATTATCCCACCGATTTTAACCATCATACGTTTTCTTTTCACCACAAACACGGGATTTTCACGAGGGTTTCAAGTTACAACCAAAATTATCTTACTTTCTCTTGTCTAACTCATATCCAAGGTATGTTTCTTGTAATCTTTGTACTATGTATCGATTATTTCAGTTTTTATTTAATTTAGGTTTCGATTTAGTGTCGGGTCTTGTTCTAGTCTTGTGTTTGTGTATGTTTAGGGCTTGTTGAGGTTGCGGGTGGTTCAGTATGGGTAGTTTAGCATAATGCAGGTTGCGGAACGGTTGGTTTTTGGTTGATTGGTTTAAGTTTTGTGGCTGCCATAGGTTTGAAGTGTAATAACATTGAGTGTGGGGATTCGGGTTGGTCATTTCGTTAAGCTAAACTTGTGGTTATAACTTCACTTTTGACCCGGTTCGCTAATTATGACGTTAAAGCTTTTAACTTTAGCACTCAATGTTAGTTTATTTTGGCACTTGAGTTTTAATTGAGGACAATTAAAGTGCCGGAAGGGGTAGTGTACATTGAGTCATGTATTTTGAGTTTAGTAGTCTTAGTGTTAGTCGGTCATGGGTTTATTTATATGCACGTACAGGTACAAAACAACTCGACCGTACTCAATCTCCATTCGGGCGAGGTTGTTTATTACTTATGCTTTTGTAAACGGTAACCCAGTTTTTATTATTTGTTTAGTATCGGTATCAACCGCGAAGGAAATGCTATACGGTTGATATATAAAAAATAAATAAAAAAAGCTCAAAAATAGTTTGTGACTTCTAATGATCTGCTTTGCTTTGTTTTTCAAATATAATTGTTTTGCAGAAGGGGCAGGAAATGGGGCCCCACGGCTGGTCCTCAAGGTGCTCCGGAGGAGTCAGTACCACAGAAAGAGTATGTCCACTATAGGGAAGTGGATTATAGGGGTCCGGGAGTCCCTCATGGCCAGAGCACAAGGCTGGTGGACAGCCCGTTGTTGCAATTCGAGTTGAATTCAGGGGAGTACGGTAGGTTGGGTTCTTTGATTCAAGTTGACTTGTTGAAGTTTAGAAGGATAGATTAGGGCCTTTTGGATCGGTTAGGGGCGAGGGCCCAGGTTGAGCAATTGTTAGGAACAAGGTTCAGGAGAGTTTTGGATTGTGATGCTCGGCAATACAAGGAAATTATCCTTGAGTTTCATTCGACATTCGACTACAAACAAGGGAATTTCTTTGAGAAAGATGCGGTGTTCTTTGCTTTAGGTCGACAATCTTACGAGATGACCATTCCCCAATTTGTTGTGGCTTTGCAATTTTACACGGAGGAAGAAGTGCAATCACATGATTTTATCATGAGTCTTCAGGGGGTTTTTAAGAAGGATCATGATTACAGTGTTAAGTCAACTGAGTTAGCCAGGTTTTGGAGAACTATCTCGAGGGTTGCGTATTCGAACAACATGGTAGCAAGTGATATTACCGACCCAGTTCTTCGTTTCATCCACAAGATTTTGGCAGCTACACTGGTGGGGAGAGGTAAAGGTGACAATTAGGTGAATCAGGTTAGTTTTTTTTTGCTTGATGTGTATGGTGGAGCAGAGGCCCGCAAATTTGGCTACTATCTTTGCATGGTCGATGAGGAGACCGTGGAGGGGCGGTTCTGGAGCTAGGATATATTGTGGTCCGTACATTACCAGGTTGGCGGAGAGTTTAGGGGTGTTTGGTAGGTACCCGACTGATAAGATGAGAGAGGGGCCGACGCCGGGGTTTATGAGGATTAAGAATCTGCAGGCTACGGGTATTTTGACTTATTCTGACCCGCCCGAGTGGGACTATACGAGTCAGGGAACACAAGTTCAACCACCCCCAGGGTCCGCGGTAGCCGAAACACTTCAGCGAGCTATTCCGCCACGTTATCAGCAGAGGACCCGATAGCAGATACCAGCGCCTCAGTATCCTATTAGACCACCATGTCCGGACCCACTCACTTTGGATTCTCTGTATGACCGGATGAGACCGGTTTTGGCGATTTGCGGGGTTATGTGGATACTCAGTTTGGAGATGTTAGGCAGGTGATGATGGAGAGTCGTCGGATGCACGAGCAGGGTCAGCAGAGGCTAGAGGATGGTATGAGATACATGATGGAGGGTATGCATCTCGCGGTTCCACCGTTCTTTGGCAGCCATAGGCAGGACCGAGTGATTTGGCAGGGTTTGAGCCGTATCATGTTTACCAGCAGGGATCAGAGGAGTCAGATAATGATGAGTGATTGGAGGCAGCAGCAGTGGTGTTTTATTTAGTATCTTTTATTTTTATTTTATGTTGTTTTTAATCTAACTCGGTCTGTATCCCTAATTTTGAATACTTTGGTACTTGGTTTGGTTGGTTTGGGGGTAGGATGTTTGTGATAGTTGTTGGATGTGTTAAACACTGTTACTTTTATTATGCTATGTAGTAGGTGGTTTTATTATAGGTATGGTGTTTATTTTTGCCGCTTCCGTTCGCGTGTCCGAGAGTTAGGAATTGTTTGCTGAGCGTGTTCGGAGTGGATGGCGTATGTGAAATTGACTGGCACATTGACAGTCTCGCATATTTAAAGCTAAGTCGTTTCACTTGTATATTGTGTATATATTTATTTCGTTATTTAGTATTTTATTTTCTAGGTAATCTGAGTTGTGTCTCGTCTTTGCATTAGGGACAATGCAATCTTTAAGTGTGGGGATGGGATACATGGTGTAAATAGAGTCGTAGTCATAGAGTTTTTCTTTATAAAAATTGAAAAAAGAAAAAAATGGAAAAAATTGAGAAAATTGAGAAAATGTCCTTTGAAATAAGAAGTTTGCAAAAATATAACGGAAAATGATAAAAAAGATGGGTTTCTACTCGGGTTCAAATAATAATAATATGAGTTACAAAATAGTCGAGATTGTGTCTAGTTTGGGATATGTGAATAGGCCCGGGTTTGATTTTAGGTTCCTTTCATCTTAATATACCTAATTGCCGGTTTGCTAGTGGGTGCTCATATAGGAAAAATGGGAAGTTGAAACCGCCAATAATAGTATAAGGAATGTCGTTATAAGTTAAAATTGTCAGAATTTTTAATCATGAAAAAAATAGAAAAAAATTTTGAGCTAGAACTAAGAAAAGTAGCGCAGGCCTATGTAATCTTCGTTGGGGATGGTGACTCTGACTTAGAATGCCTCTGGGATGTGTGAAATTAAGTTGCAGAGGAAAGAAAAATTTACCGAAGCCTATTGTAATCCGAGTTGGGGATAGCGACTCTACAGCCAGAATGCCTCTTGGTTAGGTAAAACATTGTCTAAGCTCAATGAGAAAGAAGAAAAAAAAAGAGTAATAAAGAGAAAAGAAAAAAAATCTGGTTTTAAATTCTTTTGATTTTGATATAAAACAGTTAGGAATTGGTCCAGTGATCGTTCCTTTTGTTCTATAAGCTTGAGGCGGGATTAGATGGACTGTGGCTTTTAGTGTGGGACCCTAGGTAAACTGGTTGCACTTGAACTAACTCTGTATGATAAGGGCTTGGAACCGGGTTTTGGCTTTAAGAGGACAAACATATTTGCAATCGCGGCTAACACAAGTTTTGATTCTAATAAGTATGAATAACTTTTGTCTCGAGTAGTTGCTTGTCTCTGATTCCGTTTGCATAGATTCTTTTTCGAGGACGAAAAAAGAGTAAATGTGGGGATATTTGATGTATTGTAAATTACATCGTTTATTCGTGTATAGTTTGTACGATCTTTATTGGTTTTAGTTTCGTTTTCCGTAGAATAGCTAGTCTTTTGATCCAATTGCGTTTTGCAGGTCGTATGAGTTTAAAGTAGCTGAAAAGCGTGAAAATTGAGTAGAAATACTAATTGGTAAAAGTCCTGGAACAAATTGGAGAGCTTGGAGGCTGAAATGAATTAAAATTTTGGAAAAATTGCCTTCTGGCGGGCCGCGACTAGCTGGACCATTGCTTCTCGCTACCCGCGAGAAGCTCATGTGATGCTGACGTCATTAACACGGTGGCGGGCCGCGATCGGATGGCTAAAACCCTCTTCGGCCAGCGAGAGGGTGTTATCTGCAGATGGTTTCGAGTGCAGCTGAGATTTGGGGGTATTTAATCAATTTTATCATAATGAAACCCTAGTTACGAATTTTGGGAGTTCTTGCAGCCGTTTTGGAGTCGTATTAGCAAAGTTTGAAGGTTTCGAAGCTCTGGAATTATTGGATCAAGCGAAGATTGAAGATTAGAGACTTTCTCGGGTTTACACGATGTTTGTCTTGTTTTCTCTTTTCTGAACTTGTAATGATGAATTCTTGTTTTATTACTTTTGTTTTGTTTTCGTTGTTGATTATTGGCTAAAACGCTTAAACTACCTAGACTTTGATGAATGGATTGATAAAGTTTGAACCTTTTTAGTTGATTGCATGTTTTAATGGATTAATTGTGTTTTGTAAAGAGTTTGTCTATCTTGCTTGGTGTGTATGCGTACTTTAATTTGGTTTATTGTTTTCTAGTGCTTCGTATGATTCTTGGTGACTGTCTATATCATGGAATAGATTCATACTAGGTTGTGAATTTTGGTGAGTGTCTATATCACAGGATAAATTCGTAATCTTTAGGGTAAATCGGCCAATAAACTTTAGAAGCGTTAGTTAATGGTTTGCTAGATTTTAGTGTTCTACTAGTCCTAATACCTGGAAAGTGAGGGGCTATTGGTAGGTCTTACCCGATGAATTGCTGTAGACAGGCTTTGGAAAAAGTTATGAATTAGTTAACCTGTCGGTCTATTAGTCTATCAAGTTAAGTTAGGATATTCAAACTACCCTAGATCTATAATTGGAAAAGAGTAGGTCGACATTAGGGTACTTACACAATCATTAGACAACTGGAAAGACGTCTAATCAACCAGTGGGATTAACGGCCTAGGTAACGCCATAAGTTTCACCTCGAGAAGGGTTGAGGGGCTTAGCTGGTATTTAATAGGTTTAGCATCGTAAGATCCCGGTTACATAAAACGTGTAATTGATTTAATTGGTAAATTCTTAAAATCAATCCAGGATGCTAGTCTAGGTAGTTTCTCATCATCTCTTGAGAACAACCTCCACTTTAGTTCGTATTCGCATTACTTTAATTCATAATTAGTTTAAATAGATTTCCTTAGATTTTCTGTAACCCCCCCCCCCCCAAAAAAAAAACAATTAAAACAGTTTGAGTCGTGTCTGTCCAAGTCTTTCAGAGTCTAATTAGCGTAATTAGTAGGGTCGTGTGGGTTCGATATCCGAACTTACTTAGGTTATACTACATTGATCGGTACACTTGCCGATTGTGTGGTTAGGTTTAAGTCGAGTCTAGAATTTAAAGCTTTTTAGTGTCGAGTCTAGAGTGTCTTAGTTAGTTAATTTTTACAGTCTGTTTAGCACACATCAACAAGTTTATCACATGCGAATGTTCCAGTAATCCCAAATCAAATATAATGTTTAGTATGCACCTATTGGATCGTTGTGTAATAGATTTTGCATAAATAAGAAGTTTTTGTGTATAAATTCGATTCTAGTGTAATGTGACATTAAAATGAATGAGGGAATAACAATTATATTGCATAAAATTTAAGATAGCGTAAATGAGAGGCTTGATAAAATGCTGGAGTGTTTGAGTTAAGAAACTTTGACTATGCCAAGGTGAATCGTAAGGCTTTTCGAGTTAGGGAGACATGCCTTCGCCTAATAGATATAATACTCTCGTCACCAGGCATTAACGGTATTTACCCTTCCAGTTAATACATGTCCCTAATTTGATTGAAATTACGAAACTTTGGCGAGATTGAAAAATCGAGTGGAACCAGTCATCAAGGTGTGGATATCAATCCTAGCTTGACAATTTCGTCCCCAAAAACGTGGTTTATTGAACAAAACAAGATCAAATCTCGAGTTGTCAATAAGAATCCACCAGATTATGAAATGTAAATTCCCATCAAGATACAGATACCACTCCTGGCTTGATGGTGAAATTTGTGAAAAAAGTATCATGTAAGATGGATTGAAATTCGTCACCAAAGACGGGAATCACCCCTGCTTGATGAGTCACTTCGATTGTGGAACAAGAGTATTTTTAAGAGTGTGTATTGCGTTTTGTGTCTTAGGGAAGACATATTGTAAGTTTTAAGACCAAAGGAAAGAGAGAAGCAAGGTAGGAAGGATAACAATTTAAATAAGTATAAAAAATGGTCAAAAGTATGGTACTTAAACTATAGAATAGGTCGAACATGGCAATTCTACCTAATTCCCTGTAGTTATGGCTCTAATACCAATCTGTCACACCCCAACCGATGGCGGAAACGTCCGAGTGAGACGAAAACGAGATTGCAAGAGGCTTCATAGCGCTATTTGTGACAAGTATTAAATAATTACCCTTTTTCATCGTTTACATCAGTTAATACGAATTTTTGAATCACGTCACGTATTAAAGAAGTAATGTTTCATTTCATTAATAACATGTTAATACAAGGTTTTGAAACCGAATACAACACAAGATACGATACAACAAGTATTTAGGGTTTTAAATGTGTTTCTAGGTAATCCTACTAAATTCCTTGCATCATCAGTATTCCTGCAACATGTATTAAAAGCATAGATCAATACAAAAGTATTGGCGAGCATACAAGTTTGAATTTAAGTATATGTATAAAAGTTGTTTCAAGTCACATGGCATTTCATATTCCAGTAAAACGAGCATACATAATCAACCGGTGAATAGCGAATAATATATAGTTAAAATCTCCAACTAGCACGCATAATAACCTAAGCATAATGAAATAGCATGGACATACAGATTGAAACTAGCACGTATAACTAACATAAGCGCAACAAATAGCATGTATATACAAGTTGGATACGTTTTATTTCGTATAGTATGAATTTTTGTTATTTGATACATGTTGCACCCAAAACGTGTTAAAGAGTAAAAATGGGTCGAGTATGCTCACCCTTTGAAAAGCTTCCATTGGTATGCTTGAGACGAGCTGAAGAGTTTGAGAACGATATGCCGAGGCCGTCAACATGAGTAAACGAAGTACTTAAATATTAGAAGTTGTAATGATCTTAAAATAAATATACGCTTGTTTTCATTTTATAAGTCCATTAGGGTCTTGATACTTTCCTTAGCGTAGCGCTAATTTGTGATATATATATATATTTATCTATTTAGTTCGACGAACCATAGTAAACATATATACATGTTTTGACAAATAGCATAATATATATATATGTATATATATATACACATATGTTTTGAAGTCTATTATATATATATATATATATATATATATATATATATATAATATATATATATATATATATATTGACGGAGAGTATAATAGTCATATGTATGTTTATATTTTGTCAAAAAGGTAAATTTAGATGCATATATTTATATATACATTTTTTGACGAAAAACGGACAGAGTTTCCCCTGTTTTAGGGCGAACCCAACAACACGAGCTGTCGCTAAAGTTTCCAAAATTCATCAATTACTTCCATTTGTTATATATATACATATATATATATATATATACATATATATATATATATACATATACGCGTTTTCATACCATTTATCTAAATTTTGGTTCCACTATTAAAACATATTTAAGTTGAAAACGATAATAATAATGATTATAGTAATAAGAAAACCATGACTCGCGTAAAAGGTTAGGCCGTATCCCCTGTTGACTAAGTTGACCGGGTTCTACCGAACTTGGACCGAGAGCACTCAACCCAAAACTTAGTCGACTAGATCCGAACCAAGACTGACCGGCCCAAGGGTCTGTCCGAGGCATAACCAAACCAAATCAAGCAAAATCTGACTGAAACTTGAAATTCTTACCAAGGCGTGATTCGAACCGAGTTGAAACTGAGTGGACCAGCTTTGACTGAAGGTGGACTGTTTGACCAGATTTGACCTTAACAGAGATTGAACCGAGACATGAGCCAAGACCCGAGTATCGAATGAACATTAAACCCGCGTGGTCTCGCACCTTGTTTCTGACCCGTACTATGACTCGAGCCAAAAGAACACCAAATCACCGGGGACGAGTTTAAACGGAATAAAACCAACCTAGCCGCATTCGCCGATGCCCGCCACCGCTCTGCGGCTTTTCTGGGTTTGCCGAAAACCGGCCTCGTCCTCTCCGCCGTCTCTTTTCTTCTGCTCCGACGCCACCACCACAGCGCCGCCGTCTGTGGGAGCGGTTCTGCTTGGCTCCGCCAGTTGTTGCTCTGTTGCCACTGTTGCATGCTGCCATCACTGGTGGTGGTTGGCCGGTTGCTTGACCGAGAGGGGAAAAGGAGCGAGAGTAGTGAGAGAGAGGGTGACGGGTTAGTGTGAAGGAGGGTGTGGGTGGTTATAGTGTTGCGGTTTCGGGTATCCCTGGTCGGAGTCCCGGCGCCGGAGTATCACCGGAGGCCGGCTCCGGTGGCCAGAGATGAGGGAGAACGGGATGTGTGTGGGAGGGTGACTGAAGTGTGTGTGAGTTTAGTGGGTGTGTAGTGTTTATAGTTGGATTAGGGTTTAGTTATTAGGTAGGGTTTGATAGTTTGGGCCTAAAGCCCACAACTCGGTTTCGCGTTCTAGAGTGACCCATTTATATTTTCCATCTCCGTTTTCACACGCGGACTTTTAAAACTCCGTGTAATCTGTATATATATTTAAGACTAACGGTGTGCCGAAATAGGGTCGTTGATTATATATACCTATATAGATATTTACATCATGGTTAACGCCTCAAAATAAGGATATTAAAATGCGAGGCGTTACAATCTATCTCTTTCCTTTGATAGCCGAGTTTGAAATAATAAGCCCATAAGCTCTACCGTTGTTTTTCCAGATCAGTATTAGGCGTTCTTATCCAGACCCAATCCCAAAAGATTCCTCCATTGTGCAAACTATAACAATTTTGTACTTTTACTCTTTTATATTTTGCTAGCTGATAAACCAAAGGGAATTTTACCCGTAATGGTTTGTCGCCTAACCAAACGTCCACCCAAAACAATGTTTTGTCGCCCACTCCTACTTTACTTATCAGATTTTTAGAATATCGACACCCGTTTTATTCAAATCTTTTTCCACTTCGACGATCGTCTTCCAAATACCGGTGTGATTTTTCTTTACGGGAACCATCGATATCCTTCTCCTGTTCTTGTGAATTGCTTCTACGACTTGCACCCATAATTGGTGTGGCTCCATTTTTAGACGCCACCACCATTTCACGAGCAAAGCTAAGTTTAGATCCCTTATACTCCCTACCCCAACTCCACCGAACTTTTTTAATGCTACGATTTTTTCCCACTTGATCCATCTCATCTTCTTATTTGAATTACTCCCTGCCCATAAAAATTTCCTCCGAATTCCTTCTAACACTTTAATGACGGCAATTGGGCACTTATACAAAGATAAGTAATAGTTCGGTAGGCTTCCTAAAACGGATTTTACAAGAACTACACGCTCCGCAAAGGATAAAAGTCTTGCTTTCCAGTTCGATAACCTCCTATTAAATGTGTCTACTACTTCCTTCCAATTGATTATACGGTTCATGTTTGCACCGACCTTTAGCCCCAAATATGTGAAAGGGAAATTCCCGGGTTTGAAGTTAAAGGTCGTTGCCATAGTGATTACCTCGTTCTCCTCGACCCCTACGCCAAAGAGTTGACTTTTCCTTTGGTTCACTTTTAAACCGGACACTAGATAAAAGCATCTAAGGATTCTTTTTAAATTTTTAACGTTGTTACTTTCCCACTTCCCAACAAAGATCGAGTCATCCGCAAATAACATATGCGTTATCGTCAAACCCCCCCTGGTAGTTTCACACCTATGAATATACCCGCTAATTTAGCCCTTGACATCATAACATGTAAGGCTTCCATCGCGACCATAAAGAGGAATGGGGACAGTGGGTCTCCTTGTTGCAATCCTCTTTTATATTGGAATTCCCCCGTTGGTGCCCAATTTACAAGTACCGATCCTCGCCCCACAAAAAGGATCCCCATTACCCAATTTCTCCATTTGGATGGAAATCCCATGTGTGTTAAAATAGAAATAAGGAATTTCCAATTTAACGTATCATAAGCCTTTTCTATGTCTGCCTTAAATACAAATATTTTCCTCTTGACTTTTTTTGCCCATCCGACTATCTCATTTATAACCAAAGGCCCATCAATTATATTCCTCCCCGAAACAAAAGCCGACTGGGAACCAGATATCACACTATTTAAGACTTTTTTCATCCGGTTTGCAAGTACTTTTGAAATGATTTTATTAACTACCCCGATTAAAGAGATAGGTCTAAAATCAGAGAAAGTCATGGGATCCGTTATCTTGGGTATGAGCGATATGAAAGACGAGCTACATGAGTGGTGTATGGACCCATGGATGAAAAATTGTTGCATCATTTCCATTACCCATGGTTTCAGTTCCTCCGAGTAGTTTTTCACCAACGAGAAAGTTATCCCGTCTGGCCCTGGTGCTTTGTTACTCCCACATTCCCATATCACAGCTCTAACTTCCTCTTCCTTGAACTGATCTATAAGGTCTGCCTGCCAGTTTTTTTAAACCCTCCGCCTCCATTCTAGGTCTTGAGTGAACAGGTTCCTTGAATTTTTCTTGGAAAGCCAACATAAATCTTTCTTATATAGTATTGGCGTCCGATATCCAGTTTCCGTCTATCCACAAGCCGTTAACCCGGTTCCGGATTTTATGACTGTTCACAACGGCATGAAAAAACGAAGTGTTCTCATCCTCAAATTCGATCCATTTTAGCCGGGATTTTTGCTTTAAATCCATTGCTCTCGCCTTATGCCACTCGCTTATTGTCCTTTTGTAACCTTGCCATATGTTTATTTCTTGTTCGGTCAGACTTCTAACTTCCGCTTCGGTTTCTAATTTCACCACATTTTCTATGGCATCGGCTAACAACTCCTCTTCCTTCCTTTTTTCTTTGAGACGCCATGTTTTTAATTCCTCCTTAATCGCTTTTACCTTTGTTGCCACGCATTCATCTTTGAATCTTGATCCGCAAATTTTCCCGAGACCCTTCCTAACCGCGTCATCATAACCCGGGAGATCCGACCAACTATGGAATACCCGAAACGGAGGCCGTCCAAAGCTATTAACCGTCGTTGTTAATATTATTGGACTGTGGTCCGATACATCTCTATTCGGTGCCGTTAGTGTCGCATCAGGCCATTTTAGCATGAACTCTCCACACACTAATATTCGATCAATTTTACTAAGGTTTCTCCCGTCGCTTGACTTGACATAAAAGTGTACCGTTTACCTCCCATATTGTACTCTTGAAACCCCCCCCCATTCATTATGAAATTATTGAAGCACATAGCTCCCGCGGCGTCGAACTGGGAGTTGAACCTATCTTCAGGAACCCGTAACTCGTTAAAATCACCTAATAATATCCATATACCTTGGAATGTTTGTTTTAATGCTAACAACTCGTTCCATAGTTGTCTCCTATTGCTTGGAATTGTCGATGCATAGACATTCACAATTATCGTATCTTCCTGCTCTCCTATAATCTTCCCTTTGAGTAAAATATAATTCTGATTTTAACTTGATGATTTCTTTTAAATACACCCGGACTCCACAACGATAATAACCCCCCCGATCTTCCATCTACATCAACTTTCGAATATTCAACTACAGAATCATCCCAAAATCTCCTAATTATTCTCTTCGGCAAATCTCTAAACTGAGTTTCCTGAATCGCTACAAAAGCCAAACCATACTTTGACAACAAACCTCGGACTGCCGTCGCTTTGCCCGCACCCCCTGCACCTCCTAATATACATAATAAGCATAAACATAGTTACTCTAAAAAATGTTTAAAAGATCTAAGTTCAAATGAATTTTTTTAATGAAATACAAGCTTCAAATGATTAGGGCTTATAGTTTGTTAGAGTAACAGACTAAACATTAGAAATATAAAATATAATGACTGTACATAAACTAAACAAATGGCCATGAGCGGAAATAAACGAACATACACATTTATTTATGTTCGTTCATTTAACTAATCGAATGAAATTACTTGTGCATGTTGTTCATTTATTAAATGAAGGGACGTAAACGAGTTTCATGCGTAACGGTTTCTGAACTTGGGGTTTGTTAACAACCCATGTTCGTTGGAGATGTATCTTTAGTTGTTTTGGCCTATGGGCATTCACTTACACATGCCACCACCATATATTTTCTATAACGTTTTCTTTGTTGGGTTACGTCTAACCTTCAGCCCTAGTTGCCTTAACCAATTGAGTTCTTTGATTCAACATGTTCCGTCAACCCTATTTTAGCATATGACGAAGATGGTAATGGCGGATCGAGTGAGAGGTAGTAGAAACACGTCAACGAGAAAAACAAAGAAGTTGAGGATGGGTATTATAATTTTGCTGTACTTGATATTGGTTTTATAATTACAGCCATCAGATTGTAAACCTAATCAAATGTTTTTTTTGTCAACTTTTTATGTTTATTTTAATAAAAGGGCATGAAATGTGACAAAATGGATTTCTCACTATTTTTTAATATACCTAAAAGTGAGAAACATGATATTTTAAATTATATTTATTGACACTTTCCGTTTTCTATATGTTGACTTATGTAAGGTCATAATTTGTATGATATGGTGTTTTGTACTGTTCAAAATATCAATATGATGTTATCATCATGGTGTATCTAAAAAGAAATGTATATTATTAACATATATGATGATCGAAGTCTAGAAACCAATCACTATATATGGTTAATGGACTATATATGATCGATTTGTAAATTGCAATTATACTTTCTAATTTTGCACCATATCCTTATCAATTGCATACTTTCATTGAGGAGCATCCACGACTAAAGTTCTCATATGGCCATATGGGCCGCGTAATTATTTTACCTTTTTTCCGTTAGTTTCTTAAACATTTTATTTAAATTTTCATCAATTTCTCAAAGGGTCGGAATGAAATAAACCATTTTAAAAAAACATGTTCTCAACAAAATGGGTTCGATTGATACATACTGATTAATAAAAATATAGTATCTAATGAGTATAAAAAGAGAAAGTACAACATATCATCGTTATTGTTTTCTAAATACATTATTTAAACATCATAATTTTAAATAGAAAAAAGAATAGAATAACTAATACGTGTGAAATATATATATATATATATATATATATATATATATATATATATATATATATATATATATATATATATATATATAGAGGTTTAGGATCCTGTAAAAATGACATTTTTCGTGAGAAGTGTGAGAAGGCATATGAATTGACATGTAGGCATCATGTTTTGGGTTGTTTTGGCAAGAATAACATCAAACATAACAATTTAAGACACAACGCAATGAATTTTAGGCTTAAAACTTAAAACACAGTATGTTTTAAGTTGTTAAATAGTGTTTTTTAAATTGCACGCCTATAATACATTGCATTGTGTTTTAAATTGTTATGTTTAGTGTTTTTGTTGTCAAAACAACCCAAAATATCATGGCTAAGTTCAAAACATGATGTCTACATGTTAATTCCTATGCCTTCTCACACTTCTCACGAAAATGGTCCTTTTTACAGGAACCTCACCATATATATATATATATGATGAACCAAGTTTTAAAAGTAAACTACACACGAACGGCAAATGTACTGGTCGCTAGGTAGTAAACAGGTAAGACCAGATATCTTTGAACCCTCAGACACTATGGAAAACTCTCAATACTAGATCTCTAACGAATACTAGCCTAAAGTAATTTGGGGTTTTTGATTAGTTAAGTAATAAAAATAACAAAAACTAACAAATTAAGATGAGTGAACAGGACGACTAGAAAGTTGGAAACACGAGGTTTTTAAACAATCAAGATAAAAAACCACCTAGGTAATGAATCCCTAAGAACATGCAATGACTCTTGAATCTGACAATTGATCAAGTTCTGACTTCGGACCTGACTACCCTTAATCTGACAATCGACCAAGTTCTGACTTCAGACCTGACTACCCTTAATCTGACAATCGACCAAGTTCTGACTTCAGACCTGACTACCCTTAATCTGACAATCGACCAAGTTCTGACTTCAGACCTAACTACCCTTAATCTGACAATTGACCAAGTTCTGACTTCAGACCCAACTAACCTCGCTTTTAAAATGTTAAATCCTATAGTAATTAAAACTAGGAATGTGACCTACACTAAAATAGCCTAAGAACCGATCTATGGACTGTAACCAGAACGATGTGGATGAAGTGCTGAGATAGAATCATATTTCCCTAGAAATCTCGAATCCACAACTATCCGAGTTGGAAGAGTAACACCCTAACAATTTACTAATCGTGAAGCTAGTTCTAAGATGATACACCAAGAACCTAAGAATCACTAGGCGCGAATAAACAAAAAAGCCACGTGCTAACAAGTGTTCAAAACTATAAAACAACGCACACATCAAGCTAGCAATATCGAATTCTCTTTCGAATCATCAAGATTGGATGCACATTATAGTCTAGTTGATTCAATAACTTATGTTATTTCTAATGATAAGTTATATACTGAAAACCTACATCAAAATTAACAACAAATCACACCCAACACACAAGCATACATAATCATAACTAGCAACAAATCAAAAATATTTCAACTTCAAACATAATACTTAGTCAAAAGTCAAACTGAAAAGTCAAAACAAAGGTTCAAAGATCATCAAAACCTAGGTGGCTTAAACAATTAGCATGTAAACATATTTAAAGTATCAAAACAATAGCTAAGATTCGAAAAATCATGATCGTTCAATAGTTAAATGTAAGGAAATCAATAACGAAGACTAATAAGTTGCAAAGCTTTAAACTTTCGGTCTTCTAGCCTCATATCTAGATTCGCGTGGAAGTGGGGGAATGCGGCCTAGGGTTGAAAAACGAGTTTAAATAGGTATCCAAAGTTTTTTTCCGACTTAACACCCTCTCGCACGTCGCTATAAAGCTTGAATAAGTACTAGTGACACTCCAACAATCCATATGGCGACAAAATAGTGGTGGTGGTATTTGTAATTTTTCTGAACTTTCTAATTCTTCGCCGTCACTAGGAAAACTCCTCAAAATTGGCGATGCGCCAACTTCATGTTGATTCAAATTTTTCATGTTTTTCTTCCAAATTCTCCCATGCACTCGTTTCTTCTCCATTTTAGCTCGTTTTCCAAATGAACACCTACAAAATGCATACCAACTAAATAAAGGAAAAAAAGTAACTAGTTAAAAACGAAAAAAAAAACTACCAAAAAAATGTACCAAATTATAAAGGAAAATAGTTGTGTTTTGCAACACATCAATAACAAGGAAGTTGCAAATAACCTTTATACCCTAATAGAAAAAAGTGTAAAATGTCATTTTAGTCTATGAGGTTGAGCCATAAATGTTACTTCAGTCCATCACACGACCAAGATTGACAGCCACATCAACACCTTCATAAACACCAATCTCTCTCTTGAATAATAGTGTTGTATGCCACCACATCCAACTTAATACCCTTCTTTTGTATCTCTTTTTACAACTTCATAGCCTTCCATGGCTTCCCACTCTTGCTTTGAACATTCACATATATCGAATACGAATCTTTACGATTAACCCCATCTTTATCCGTCCATTCCTAAAACTCTCTACACTCCGCCCACCACCTCATCTTAAACCATCCACAAAAAGTCATATTATAAACTTTAGTACCCATTTCAAAACTCACAACATTATCTTCAAATCTCTTATCTTTTCCTAAACACAACTCTTCTGCTTCAATCACATGCTTATACTCACACAATGCATCAACAGGATTCATAAAAGACTTATCATCCTTCAAATTAAACTCACCCAACTTACTATAGCAATCAATTGCTTCATGAACAAGGTGTGCGAAGCATACCGTTTGAACATTACACGAAATGTGGTGCTATCTCTCTCAGTCATTTTCATTGAGCAGTTGGCGTGTGTAACACCCCAAAAACGGATTTGGTAATCAAACCACGTTAATATTAATGAACGGGCAAAATACCGTTAGTGGTAAAAATCGACCCGGTAAATATTAGGAGTTAAATAAATAAACCTAATATTAAATAAAAAAAAAGAGAATAAAAGCTTTTGAGGAAAGAAAGTTTATAAGCGACCCGAGTTAACGGGACTTAAAATAAAACGGGTTATAACTCCCGGAACCCACTAAGTTAACTAGGAATAATTAACCTAGTTAATAATGTTTAGTAAAACAAGGAAGGAACTTGTAGTAATTGACCCATTTATAAAACCTTTAAACTTAGAGGGACTAAAAGGGACAATATGTGAATGAAGTTTTTAATTAAAACAAATCAAAAACCAAAACACACACACAAGGTGTTTTGGTCGATGTTCACAGGAGAAGAGAAGGGGTTCTCTTCAAGAACCCTAAACACTAAAAAATTCAACAAAATCAAAGAGAAATCGAGCCGGGAAATTGGGGCTTTTAATAAAATCGTGATCACCAAGCTTAGGGGATCACAAGGTATGTTAAATTTTCATGTTTAGTGAAGTTAAGATTCTATGATGAACAATCATAATCGAAATTCAGGAATGCATGTTGAATCTATGAGTGTTATTGTGATGAAATCCATGTTTAGGAACAACCCTAGTTAATAATTTGATAAACTAGTGTTGAAAAATAGAAATTTGATAATTACCCATACATATGTTAAATGGGTATTATAACTAGGTGATGAACACATGAATTTCCAATGTTGAAATAGTGTAGAATTGATGTTATGATACAAGTCTTGATATCGTTTATGAATGCTAGCCATAAGGACTTGAAGTTTGATGATTTAAAACTTGGTTAAAAGTTAAATATGAACTACTAGAAGATGTATAAAATCATGCTCGCAAGGTGTTTGTTAAAATGCCTAAACAAATGTTGATATGTTGAAATTAAGAAAGAAACGCGTAATTGGCTAATTTGACTAATTACGTGTGATATGAAATAGTACTGGTTCTAAACATGATGTTGATTTAAACCTAATTGTGGATATTATACGATAAAAGGTAGTTGACTTTTGAAAGTCAAACTAACCAATGATGAAGTCGAATAGTAGTTTCGACCTAAAATCCGTAAGATGGAATAGTCGCAAGTAAGGATGACTAATCTAACCGTCTTACGAATTATGATGATAGTTTGACGGTTGACAAGCTAGGTGGAAGCTTGGGAATAAAGCGGGCCAAACGAATCAAGTATGAAGAAAAAACCTAATTTGGATGCAAGGTAAGTTTAGCTTACACTATTCTTAATTCGTAAAATATCTCTCATCATACTAATTAAGAATAAATAAATAAGCAATTGAATTATAATGTTCTGACGTGTAGTTGTACGGGACGAGATAAGCGAAAGGACACGGAACCATATCGATGGTTAAATAAAAAAAGAGTAAAGCGGTAATTCGGACATACTATGACGAATAGAAAATGAACTTTTAATGGTTACCTTATATGGTAAACCAAAACGAATGATAAGGGCAAAACAGTAAATTGGTCACACGTTGACAATAACGGTTAGTTTTGAAAAAAAAAACTTTACGGCGTAAGCCATAATGAGGCAAAAGAGTTAAGAAATAGTTTATAAGTAAAATGACCGTATGGCATAGACCGGAGCGAGTCATATAGATGAGATGGTAATAAATGTCATCTCGCAAAGATAAACGGTCACATAGACTAAACGGGTCAAAAGGGGAAGGTATCACCCTTTGACAATATCGACTAATGATTATCTGTCGAGCTATATGTTTACAGGAATAAACATCTAATGGATATCCGCTGTGATAGTAATTGGCGGTTACTAAAGCAAGGTATTAACGGGTCAGTATATTGATCCGAGCCAGGTATGTGTAATAGTTTAATTACTCATTTAGAACTTAAGGTTCAATGAGAGTTAAATAAGGTCAAAATGGACATTTGGTTATCTTTTAGGTAACCGAATGATTTACATTATAGTTATTGTGTTTTGAAAACATAATGATTACTCAAACAATATTATAGTCTAATATGTGATATTTTGGGTCAATATACCTTTCGAAATCATTCATTGTAAATGAAAGGCTTAAATGGACCAAAATGCCCTTGTTGTCAAATCAAGCAAATGACCCTTATGGGTTGTTTAGAAATAAGTCATTTGATAAAGTAAATACTTAGGATAAGTATAAAAGCGAAAGGTATGATTCTTGTGAGTCAAATGCCTTAAAATGCGTCTTGTCGTAAAATAGTAATTCGATGGATAAAACTCGAAACAAATAGTTACCACATTAAAAATCCACCAAATTATAGTTGTGGTGGAAGATTATTGATATGAAACGTGGTAATATAATACTAGAAGTAAATGAAAGTGAATTATGCGAAAAAGTGTTCAAATACCCTTAACGGGTCAAAATAAGCATCTAAGTAGAAACGGATTTATAGCAAACCATGTGATGGGAGTGAAACGCTAATGTTTGATAAGCCCGTGATGGGTAAAAATGTTTAGAAACGATTTTTGATAACAATCATGTAGTGTATCTTAAAACTAAATGGGTCGAATAATTGTAAAAAGGGATTTATAAGCCAATTGCTTATAAACCGGATCTCGATACGAGTAAGAATGATAAACGGTTCCGTAATATAATTACGGGCGTATAGGAAAAAGAATCGTGTAAATCGGATAAGTAGATTGAAAGTTATGCAAGTTTATGCATCACACTTGTGAAGGTTTAATAGCTGGGAGTCTGCAGCACCAGTTCAAAAACTTTCTGTCAAAAAGGGGGCGTGGCGTAGCGCGACGCACCGTAGCGTACGACAACGCCTCTAAAACATGCAAAAATTAAAAAAAATTTGTTTTCTTGTTCGTTTTAGTCTCCGGACTTGATTTAAACACCTATAAGCTAAATATGACTAACTCATTTCATGTTGTATGAAATGTAGGTATATTGTAAGGTACCGAAAGACGATCAAGCTCAAAGAAGAACCGAACACGATCAAGATACAAGCTTCCGCACTTTGCATCGTCGTCATCTTTAAATGACGAATTACTTATGTTGTTTTGTATTGTTTTAAATCTAGAAATGTTTTAATAAACCCGCATTTTTCAGATGTATGTGTAATCTTAAATACACATTTATACTCGAAACCAATATGAAAATTGTTAAATAGAAGTATGGGTCTTACAGCGTGCGAGATCACATTCGAAAAATTTACACAATATATTTATTATGTGATTGTAGGTTTCTATGGTGTGTCTGAACCCGTGCTTAGATTCGACCCGGTTGAAGAACTCCATTGTGTGTTTCTAGTCGTTGTTTTAACATGCTAGAGTTTCGAGGATCGTTGATCGGTTGATTATGAGTTATTTATGATATGGGTTTGGTGTTTTGGGGGTTTGATGATTGGGAAATAAGATGGGTGATGCCGGTTTTGTAGTGGTTTTGGATTGTAAAGTGTGAATTTGATGATGTGTGATGGTTGGATCTACGATTAGAAGATGAAATTGGATCTACGAAATTGGATCTTTACTGTTTGTTCACGGATTCTTATGGAGTTAAGGTTTTTCAGGGAGAAATTGAGGATAGGGTTATGGATGGTTTGGGTGTGACATTACTATTTTGCCCTTGAAGAAAATGGTCAAATCAACTTTTGACTTATGGAGGCAAGGTGTGATGAAATGAAATGCATCCACAGGAACCCATATTGCAAAAAGTGGAAGATAACTAGGTTAAGTGCAATATGGGGCAAACCACATGGTGACAAATTGCATTTTACTTTTAAAATAATAATTTTTTTTCAAAACAACTAACAATATTATATGAAAATTGCTAATGAACTTTTTTTTCCTGCCCAAAAAGTTCACATGTACATACAATGATACAATCACATTATGTTTACTTTTTCAAAACTCGAATGAAAAAGAAGAAAAAAAGTAGATAACCCCTTACCACTTCCCATATCTTTCACCGCCCCCGTCGATGTTTCTCTAGTGCGTTGTCTAACTCGGCAAAACTTTTTTAGAACAACCGATTCACAATCCACTAAATGTACACCTAAATCTACATTTATGTCCATCATAAGACTATAACTCTCATCCACTTAGATGAAACACCTTTATTACATACCTTACTATTAAGTTACAAACCCTTTGGTCTAACTTGAAAGATGACATATAACTATATAAGGGTGTGTCAAAAAGTGAGAAGTCCCGAAGGTTTACTTTTAGATGTTTGCTTAGTTATTAATACCTTAAATTATATATTACATGTACTAAAAAGAGAGAATACACTTTATAAGTATATTATACCAACCCTATGACTTATATATTTATTTATAACAAGTGCTAATATTCACAGTCACGAGTGAAGTTGATGCGAGTAATCTTTTGGGGTTTAGTGACAAACATGTGGCACAGATTCTAATTAGCACAAAAGAACACAAATTTTAGGAATGTTAAAAGAATGTCTGCCATTAAAAATTGTGTTTTTCCCGTTGTTGCATGCTTGTCATCATTCCCCCCAACGGTCATTTTCCAACTTTAACTGCAATAATATACAAACCGCACCATCGAAATAGTGACCTTAAAACGGTCAAAATAAAAAAAAATGTTGAAAAGTTAGAAAAAGTTAAATTAATAAAGTTGGAGAAAAAGCTGCATAATTAAAAATCAATTATGGGGTGATGGCGCCATGGCGGTATGGATGAAATTATTGATGAAAGGAACACTTGTTACATTTTTTTAATTTTGGTTGTATCATAAAAAGACAATATTGCAGACCTTTTGTTGCACAGTTTTATGTAACATTATGATATTGATAGATACTTATTATCTATAGTAATATATCCAAAATAAAAAAGAAATAATATTTTCTTCTTCTTCTGATATATGTGTAATAATGTTTAGTTATTTTTCTAATAGTCTTTTGATGATACATGAAAGATAGAATTAATAGATGAAAAGAAAGAAAAAATGAATGAACATTTTACCGTTACTTTAAGTGGAATATAAGGTAAAAACCACTTGAAATAATTTTAGATTTGATTATTATTTTAGTAGCATGAATTTTGAAGTTTACAAAAAGAACACTTTATAATTTGATGTAAAATTTAAAACCGACAAGATATCAAGTATTTCAAATAGATATATACGTCTGTTGTTTACCTTCCATATACGCAGTGTTGTAAAAATCGCGACTAGGCGACGATTAGTCGCCGATTCATCGCTAGTCGTCGATTTTTCTTAAATCGGTCCATTAATCGACTAGGCACGACTAGGTCTGACTAGGCCAGCGAAAAGTCGACGATTCCAGCAAAAAAACATGTATATTCCGGCCAAACCCTCTAAATTCCGGTAAGTTTCCAACCAAATCATATGAATTTCAACAATTAATCATGCATACTTAAATAAATGAGTTGAGTAAGTTTTAAAACATAGCTACTTAAAATAATTACCTATAAAAATGTATATATTTATACATAAAACTGAAAATTACATACAAAAAACCCTATCCGATTAATCCTGATTAATCCTGAGTAATCCCGAATAGTCGCTAGTCCCCACTTCACCGGCCGACTAGCGACTAGCGAGTTCTCCAACCTTGCATATACGTGAAAACTTACTATAACCCTATATGGATATATGTAGTGACGAATCCATAAATTTTATCAAGGGGGTTTCTTTTAATAGAATCTTACGAATTTTTCCCAAATTATACAAGGTTTTCACTATATTTTTCTATTTTCTTTCAAACCAACGGGTTACTAGAACCCAGGAATCCCTAGATCCGCCATTGGATATATGAATGATCTTTGAACCTTAATATTAATCCAACATCTTAACTAAGACTAACATAATCAACTATTCTATTAAGTTAAATCAAATGGCTCTAACCTAAATTGTGTTGGTACATAATATAGCATTTAGAAATGCATATACTTTGGATCAGTGGATAAACTAGCCCAAAAGTAGATATTCTAATTTTTTTTTGGATTAAGGGTATCCTTTTAATAACAAAGACGGAGTTGAGGGTATTTTTACACGACAAAGACGGAATTGAGGGGTATTTTTATACTATGAAGACGGGTTGAGTCATAGCCCGTGCTATCCTGCTAACACATTAGCTCCACCCCTGCTTTGAATATAGAGGTCAATTGGGCAACAAGAACCATCTTTTAATATAATTGAATTTACAAACCTTGTATTTTCTAAAAGTAAATATATATATAAAAACATCATTTATCTTACAATACACCAGGGTATATACACTTGCTAGACGTATGAGTGTGCAATTATAATATGACACAAAATTTACGACGTGGTTTAGTCTAAACAGGTTCAGGATAATTGCAGAACGGAACTACAAACATATTTAGCTAAATGGGTCAGGTTCTAGTTAACCTGGCAAGTTTGTGGGTTAACGTACATATTTTATATTTTAAAAATATGTTTTATATAGTAATAGGATAAAGCTAGTTGAACATATTATGTTTTATACATCTTAGGGGGGGTGTGCACAGTTCGGTTATTAGCATTATCCGTAATCGTAACCGAAGTCATCGGTTAATCGGTTCGGTTAATTCGGTTAATTTGTCGGTTTCGGTTCGGTTCGGTTAATTTTCAGTTAATAACCAATTCAAAAAAGGGCTAAATTTTTTTCTTAGAAATACATGTAATGGAGGTATAAATACATAAAATAGATGTATAATTACATGAAATGAATGTATAAATAAATGAAATGAAGGTATAAATGCATGAAATAAATGTTTAAATACATGATATGGATGTATAAATAAATGAAATGAAGGTATAAATAAATGAAATGAAGGTTTAATACGCGAATTACATGAAATAGAGGTATAAAAGCTAGAATATAAAAAAAAAGAATGGTTCGGTTCGGTTCGATTCGATTAATTTCGGTTAACCGATGGTAAAAAATATCCGTTAACCGACTTTTGGTTAATTCGGTTTCGGTTAATTTCGGTTCGGTTTTATTGGCTTTCAGTTCGGTTTCGGTTAACGGTTCGGTTATTACACACCTCTAATACATCTTTTGTTTAAATTTTGATTGTAAGTTCATACTTTTATAGTACCGGTATTAAAAAATAAATAAATAAATAAATAAATAAAAACTTCTATGTAAATTTGATTGTGCTTATGACAATCCACAAATATATATTTAGTATTCATGTTCCCATGTTGGGTTTAAGGCTTCCAGCTAGGGCTAGAGCTATCGTTTCTCCTTAAAACATTGCTTCAATGAAATGCTTTGCGTTATACTATATATTAAATTTAAATCATGTATTTAATTTTAAAACATGTACAACATGTACTAATATTAATTTTAAAACATGTATAGAAATTCCTTCATTAAATGTGGATGCCTCTGTCTGACATTTGAGATCTCATCTCCTTAGTTGACCGGTCAAGTGGAGGACAGCCACGGCTTGCTTGTTTTTGGGATCCGCAACCTCGACTTGTTTTTACATTTTTTTTATTTAATCTAATTTATGAATTTATTTTATTAGAAATAGAAAACACTAATATACTTTTAGCATTATGTACGTCCTACAACTTCAAACGTGGTTAAAAATCACCATAAATTTAGAGTTGCGTTATAAAATCATTCCATAATTTCGGTAACGTGTTTTCATGTTTTTCAGATTTTGTTGCATGAATCTTGTGAAAAAATATCTTTTTTCTCACCAAAATGAATTAATAACGAAATACAAATATAATACACGGACGGGATTTATATAAAAACAATTATTATTATTACAATATAGTATACGTATAATAGACTTGAATTTAGCAGGGGTGTTACAAAAGTGTTGAAACTACTGAATCTTCTAAATCAAGCTAGAGCTAAATCGGCTAGTTTGTTTGAGTTAGAAATAACACGGTTCGATTTATGGTTTGAACAAATTGGTTTATGATTTGGAACCAGTCCGATAAATCAAACCTATCAAGATATTAATTAAAACATAAGATATTTTTTTCCGCAGCTCTACAATTGATAAAAATTCATGTATATAAATTTAACACTTATAATACGTATAAAATATTACTCTAAATAATTTCATGCTCTTAAGTTCCTTTCCTTCACTTTTTTTTCGTAAACCCTCTTGATACTTAAAAGATATAATGTTAGATCTTTTCCTTTTATGACTACCACTTTGCTAAACTTCCGAGTATCTTAAAAACATTGAAAATGATGTTAACGAAAAGAAAGGCCCAAACCTTCAAACCGAATCATTTTGGCCACTCCAGTCGACCAACCAACCAACCCAACTAGTTTGGTTTAGTTTGTCCAAAACCCATAGCTACCCAAAATTTCTGTCAAAAGCCAGATTGTAAACATCCTAATAGACAATTTAAAAATAATGTCACATTATGTATCGGCATAGTTAAAGCAAAATATACAAGTAGTTATTACAATTATTACACTACTCTGCTTAAAATTAGTTTAATATTGATTACCTATTAAACAATTATCCTATGGAATTTCCCCAATAACTTAATTTATGGACTTTATCATATATCAAGCCCTTATTTAATAATAGTTTAGCATCTTCCTTGGTGTGGCATGACCCTATCACTCCCACTCGCATTGTTCCCCACCGTTTCCATTATACATACATATATACATTATACATACATACACTGCAACTGTACCCTCCCACCTTCACAGTATACATGTGACCAATCTCCCTCTTCCCCCCTCCCTCTCTCTCATAAATTCTTCCTTCCCCTTCAAAACCCACCTGCAGAAATGGCCTCTTCTCACTTCCTCTTTTTGGGTCTTCTCTTATCCCTCTTTCTTTCACATCTTATGCTCTTCACTTCGTCTAATAAGGTCAGTCAGTCAGTCTCAATGCCTTCATTGCTTCATTCTTCTGGTTATTTGATGTTAATGGGGTGTTTATTTGGTTGAAGGTTTATGTAGTCTATATGGGTAGCACTGACAGTCAAGACCCTAATGAGATTGTCTTGCATAACCATAGAATTCTTTCCTCTGTTCATAGTGGAAGGTAGTTAATACTTAAATCCCATAAAAATTTATAGTATTTCCCTCGTCTAATTTTTTTTTAGTGTACAAAATTATAGAAATACAGATTGAACAACGGATATAGTGACAAAATGGTGACGCAAAATCTTTATTAGTTAACCAACCAAAAAACACTCAACCAAACCCTAGATCTTACAACTGTAAGATCTGTGATATACAACAAGCTAGCTCAACAGATGAACAATCTGTTGAGATCAATAAGAACGATACAGAAAATACAACACCTAAGATCAACACGATCTCAGACAAACAACGATCTCTACAGGATGAGATCAACAATACAACGCAACGAACAAGAGAAAAGGATACAGGAAACCCTAGAAAAATATCTAGCACACACTGAGCTCTGCATCTCTCTCTTCTTTATATATCAACGAAGAAGACATGTTACACTTTAACCCATTGAAACTTTCGATCCAGTCCTCAAAGCTTTCTCATGTTCCAAGATAGCCCCTCAACAATATAAACTGCACACTTAAACACTTGTAACACATTATCAAAAGATAACAACCATTATAACAATATATCACCTATTACAACAATAAGCCCAACAAGATGTTACTTGTAACAACTAGCCCAACAACATGTTTGGATATAATGAATTACCAGAACTTATTTTTAACATCTCCCCATAATTCATATATCAAACATATCTGTTAGACCAAGTTTGTCACATAAAAGATCATGTTGAACACTGCTTAGACCTTTTGTAAACAGGTCTGCTACTTGATTTTCAGTGGCAATTTTTTCTGGAACAACAACACCATCAGAAATTTTTTCTCGCAAAAAATGAAGATCAACTTCAAAATGTTTAGTCCTCTCATGGAAGACTGGATTTAAAGCAATGGAAATAGCAGACTGACTATCACAAAACAATTTAACAGGCAACTGACACTCAACCTTTAACTCTTTTAAAATGTTTAGAATCCACATAACTTCACATGCAGCCGAACACATAGCCCTGTATTCGGTCTCAGCCGTAGATCTAGAAACAACACTTTGTTTCTTACTTTTCCAGGAAACCAGTAAGTTTCCTAGAAAGATTCCAAACCCAGTGACAGACTTTCTAGTGGCCAAACATTTGGCCCCAATCTAAGTCAACATACCCAATAAGACTGCTCTCATTACCTTTTTTAAACATCACACCCTTTTCAGGTGACAACTTTAAGTATTCTAGTAATCTTAAAGCAATCTTCAAATGACAAATAGTAAGGGCATGCATAAACTGACTCAAAACCTGCACAGCATAGCTTATATCTGGACTAGTTATAAACAAGTAAATGAGTTTCCCAATTAGTTTTTGAAAGTTTGTAACATCTTTAACCATTTCTTTATCTTGTGTTAGTTTATTTACTAAAACATGACTTGGTTCAATAGGTGTGTTCACAGGCTTAACTCCTAGGTACCCAAACTCACTAAGTAATTCAAGACAATACTTTCATTGAGTTAAACATATACCAGCATCAGAATACAAAACTTCAATACCTAGAAAGTATTTCAGAATCCCTAAGTCTTTAATCTGAAAATTATCACTTAGAATAGTTTTAACATTAACTATCTCAGACTGAGAATTACCAGTCACAATTATATCATCTACATAAACTAACAGCACTACAAAAATAGAACCTTTAGACAAGGTGTACATAGAGTGGTCACACACACTTTGAATAAAACCCATACCAACCAAAACATGTGTTAGTTTTTCGTTCCACTTCCTAGGGGCCTGTTTAAGCCCATACAGGGACTTAACCAGTTTACACACCCTAGTTTCATTACTTGGAAAATACCCAGGTGGTAAGGTCATGTATACATCTTCAGAAATAGAACCATACAAGAATGCGTTATTAATATCGAGTTGAAAAACAGGCCAATTATTCTCAACAGCTAAAGACAATACACAACGTATAGTAATCATATTTATCACAGGAGAAAAAGTTTCCCCATAGTCAACTCCCTCTCGTTGACTATACCCTTTTGCAACAAGTCTAGCTTTGAACCTTTCCACTAGATTTGTATTTTACTTTAAACACCCACTTACAACCTATAGCCTTTCTATCTTTAGGTAAGTCAACAAGAACCTAGATTTTATAACGATACAATGCTTCCATCTCTTTATTCATTGCTTCAACCTACCTAGGGTCTTTAGCAGCCTCAAAATAACTAGTTGGTTCTACTGTTTTATTAAGACTCGAAATAAAACACATGTTTTCAACAGGCAAATTTGAATAATTCACAGACTTCTTAATACCATACTTGACTTTTCCATCAACAATATAATCACTAAACTTTCCAGGAAATACATTTACCCTAGATGACCTCCTAACTTCAATCCTATTTCCCTCAGATAGGTTGGTCTCATCAGGTGAGAATTCAGTGTCCTCTGCCCTGCCAAGATTCTCACCTCTACTACTTCACAATTACCAGTAGTTGTAGTCGATGCATCTCTAACTATTGGACCACTATAGTCAACTACACTAGTAGGGCCAGCCGTGGTAGAGTCACTTGGCTGCTGATCCTCACTAAAACTCCCATGAGAACCATTTTCCCCTCCTTCATCATTGGGAGTTAATAACACATTTTCAGAGTTAATGGATGTAGATGACTCAACCAGATCAAAAAAGTTTATATGAGTTAAACTTTGACCATGAATAACATCAGAATTATACTTTTCAAGAGTTTTAAAAGGAAATACATGTTCATAAAATTTAACATCTCTTGAATATAGTTCTTTTTTAATGTCTAGACTCCATAATTTGTAACCCTTTTTTGAATTTGAATATCCTATTAAAACACATTTCTCTGCACGTGTAGACAATTTATCAGACTCATTTAAAACAGTACTAAAGCACAAACATCCAAAAACTGTTAAATGCTCAAGAGAGGGCTCAAAACCATACACTAATTCATACGGACTCTTACCTAACAACACAGAAGAGGGAATCCTGTTAATTAAATAAACTGCAGTTAGAATACAATCTGCCCAAAACCTTAAAGGTAATCCTCCCTGATACAACAATGCCCTAGTCATGTTTAGAAGGTGTCGATGCTTCCTTTCCACCACACCATTCTGTTGTGGTGTATAGGAGCAAGATGTCTGATGCATAATTCCCTTTTGTTTACAAAAACTTGACATTTGTTGATTAACAAATTCAGTGTCGTTATCACTTCTAAACACTTTTATTTTCCTTTCAAACTGAGTTTGTAATAATTCATAGAAGTTTACAAGATTTTCAAAAACTTCAAACTTGTTTTTTAAAAGAAAACACCAAACAGTTCGGGAAAAATCATCAACAACAGTCAAAAAATACCTATACCCTTCCCTACTTGTGATCCTATAAGGACCCCACAAGTCTAAATGAATTAACTTACCCACACTTTTAGACTTATGATCACTTAAGGGAAAAGGAACTCTAACTTGCTTAGCCTTATGACATATTTCACAGGGATTTTTTTCACCAGACCTAAATTCAGACTACCCTTAAGCACAGAAAGGACTTGGTCAGAGGGATGACCTAACCTATTATGTCAAATATCAGACTTAATCATACTATTAAAGCATACATTATTACCATTTTTACTAACAAAATACAATCCATTCTCTTGTCTACCAGTCACCAGGACTCTCCTTGACTTCGAATCCTGAATAGCACACGTAGTCTCATAAAAAATAACAGACAATTTATTATCTTTGGCAAGTTTGTGGACAGACACAAGATTTACACTATAATCAGGAACATAAAAAAATCATTTAACACAACACCAGAAGCTAACTTAATGTCTCCAATTTTAGTGACTTTTGCATTTGTTCCATTTGGATGACAAACTTTTAGATCAAATTCTGATACATCCACACAATTATACATATGCTTATCATTCATATCCATGTGTATGTTAGCTCCTGAATCTATGACCCAATTGTAATCAGTTGCATGACTAACAAAGCTAGAACAACTAATAAAACTACCACAAACACCTGAAACATTAACATTACTATTCAGACCAAGAGACTGACCTCCCATATTGGAACTCTGCTGACCAGTCCCAGACTTTTCATTCACAAGACTCGGAAGCTTTGAAATCTGCTCATTTGTAAAAGGCATAGAAGGGCTAGACGCTACATTAGCCTTATTCACATTTGCATTATTACTACTATTAGTTTTACCCATTGAAACATTAGATTTTCTTTTAAAACCAGGTGGATAACCAACTAACTCAAAACATCTATCCATTGTATGACCAATCATACTACAGTGAGAACATTTCAAATTTGGATTAGGACCTCTAAATGATTTCTTTTTTGATCAAAAACAGGATTAGGCTTGGTTAAAAAAGACACATTTGACCCATTCTTTTGACCACCACTAGCAGACCTATGTGATTCTTCCCTAGAAATGATAGAGAAAGCAACCTTAACAGATGGTAGTGGTTCTCTTGTGAGTAAACTAGTTCTCACTGGTTGATAAATGTCATCCAACCCCATGAGAAATTGCATTAGCTTTATCAAAGTACCAAAATCATTATAATCTTTAGCAGCATCACAAGAACAGGAAGGCAATTGCAACATTGCATCAAATTGCTTCCACATAGTATTTAACTTGTGATAGTATTCAGAAACAGAAGTACCATTTTGGGAAATACAGTTAATCTTTTTATACAAGTCATACACAACAGAACCATCTACCTTGTCATAGGTCTCTTTCAAATCATTCCACACTTCTGAGGCAAGTTTTGAAAAAACTTGTCCCAAATACAATTCCTCAGACACAGAGTTTAATAACCATGTTAATACTACAGAGTTGCACCTATCCCATTGATTACTTAGAATATCATCATCTTCAGACTTAGCAACCTTACCATCAACAAATCTAAATTTATTTTTAGCCTCAAGAGCTAATTTCATTGCACTAGACCATACCCTATAGTTCTCTGTTCCTTTTAGTTTGATACTAACAATAGTTAAACTACTAGAGTCACTTGGATGTAAGTACAATGGGTCTCCTATGTCCAATTTACTGATCAAGGTTTGTGAAGTGCCTTCACCGTCCCCCATGATCACAAGACACACAATCAATCAACAACAGGAAATAAACCACAAGTTAACAAAGACAATCAACAATCAATAACCAAAATTAATAAGATCAACCTAAGGCGAACTGAGTCAGGGACCAGATTCCAGGTTCATCACTCTTTGGTGCCTGGACAAGCCTTTACTCAGAAGCCATAACTAAACAATTTTATTCTTACCAATAAAAAAGAAACAAACAGGCAATACACAATCAAAGCAATACCACAGATAAACCTGTCCTTTCTACCCCGACATCAACTAAACAACAACAACCAACATAAACTAGAAATAAACAGAGGCAAAAGAGGACAGATCTTACAGCGAGTGCGTATAACTCCAAACAGGATCAGAACTATAGTTTTCAAGAACTACAAGATATAATCAAGCCACACACTCTACACACTGGTTAGTTTGCCCTGAACCTTCTAGGGTTTCAGAGACCAACACAGAGTATAGAGATTGCCAGACGATGAGAAATTCTCCACCAGATAGACACAAACCCTAGCTAGGGTTTCAACTGCACCAAATCGGAGCGACACACTTCCCAAGATCAAGATGATCTAACTCAACAACAACCAGATCCGCAACTTTTGAACTTCAGAAGCGAACCTAAACCACAGATCAACGAGAAATCAGAATACAACAGCGGAAAAGAACAACAATTAGGAGCGATTTCGCTCTGATACCATGTACAAAATTATAGAAATACAGATTGAACAACGGATATAGTGGCAAAATGGTGACGCAAAATCTTTATTAGTTAACCAACCCAAAAACACCCAACCAACCCTAGATCTCACAACTGTGAGATCTGTGATATACAACAAGCTATCTCAACATATGAACAATCTGTTGAGATCAATAAGAACGATACAAAAAATACAACACCGGAGATCAACACGATCTCAGACAAACAACGATCTCAACAGGATGAGATCAACAATACAACGCAACGAACAAGAGAAAAGGATACAGGAAACCCTATAAAAATATCTAACACACACTATGCTCTGCATCTCTCTCTTCTTTATATATCAACGAAGAAGACATGTTACACTTTAACCCCTTGAAACTTTTGATCCAGCCCTCAAAGCTTTCTCATGTTCCAAGATAGCCTTTCAACAATATAAACTGCACACTTAAACACTTGTAACACATTATCAAAAGATAACAACCATTATAACAATATATCATCTGTTACAACAATAAGCCCAACAAGATGTTACTTGTAACAACTAGCCCAACAACATGTTTGGATATAATGAATTACCATAACTTATTTTTAACATTTAGTGTGGAAGAAGCACAGGCTGCTCACTTGTATAGCTATAAACATGGGTTTAAAGGGTTTGCAGCAAAGTTAACAGAGGATCAAGCCCTTCAAATTGCCAGTAAGTATCTACACATACTGATTTACATACAGATATATATCATAGTTGTCAATAGCGAGCGTAGCGATCGCTATAGCGCGCTATGTAGCGTATAGGTCTAGGCTCGCTATTAGGGTGTTAGCCGATAATAGCGACAATTTTTTTTAACTTTTTTTAATATAAATAGCAATTAAATTTGTTAAATATACATGTAAAATAGCATATATATATATACACACACACACGAGGGTATTTTGATATAATATACATAAAAAAATTGAGTATATTGCTATTTATAAAATAGCCGCTCACTATTTATTGCTATTCGCTATGTAGCATATAGGTACTTTATTGCTATTTGTCGCTATTCGCCATTAAGAACTATGATATATATACACATATGTGTACAAAGACTAAAGAGTTGCTTATGTTGTGACTGCAGAGATGGATGGGGTGGTTTCGGTGTTCGAAAACACGAAACGAAGACTTCACACGACACATTCATGGGACTTCATTGGTCTGGCTGAGGAAGAAACCATGGAAATCCCAGGTTTCTCCACTAAGAATCAAGTCAATGTCATCATTGGTTTCATTGATACAGGTATCATTTCAATTCATTTGATTATCTTTGTGGGGTCTGTTAGAATGAATGAATGAAGTGGAAGTCTTTCAAGTTTTCAATCAGATATTGCATTAAGATTTGTAATAAATACCACTTTTAACACAGTAAAAAGTTACTAACGTCATAAATGATTTGGTTCAATGTATTATATTGTAATTAAGATTGAGGGATTTATGATAAGTTGATAACACCAATGTTTAACATAGGAATTTGGCCGGAATCGCCGAGTTTTAGCGATGCGGGCATGCCTCCGGTGCCAGCTGGATGGAAAGGGATATGCCAGTCAGGGGAAGCATTCAACTCTTCAAATTGCAACAGGTTTTATTCAATTGTTTCCATAATTGATTTAAAAATGAGTGATTAGTGTAACTTATGTTCGGACCGTTTGATTTTCTTACAGGAAAGTGATAGGAGCAAGATATTATCACAGCGGATACGCAGCTGAAGAGCATAATAATCTCGAAAAGCAACAAGAAAATGAATACGACGATGATCCAAAGAAGAAAGTATCCTACCGGTCACCAAGAGACAGCAGCGGTCACGGAAGCCACACAGCATCCACAGCCGCGGGTCGCTACGTGCAGAACGTGAGTTATAACGGGCTGGCAAGTGGTGGAGCAAGAGGCGGTGCACCCATGGCTAGGATTGCAGTATACAAAACATGTTGGGATTCGGGATGTTATGATGCTGATATACTAGCTGCATTTGACGATGCTGTCCGAGATGGGGTCCACATCATGTCGTTATCTCTCGGACCTGATGCTCCTCAGGGTGACTACTTTAGTGATGCCATTTCCATCGGCTCGTTTCACGCGGTTAGCCATGGGATAACCGTTGTTTCGTCAGTTGGTAACGAAGGAACTAAAGGGTCCGCTACGAATCTTGCTCCGTGGCTTATTACAGTTGCAGCTAGTTCAACGGATAGAGAGTTTACTTCTAAAGTTTCAATGGGAAATGGTGTTAAAATAAAGGTAACCCGCTAGTCATTTTTGTTATTTTAATTAGAGTTAATTTTCATTTTTGTCCATGTGGTTCGTCCGATTATGCGAGTCCAGGCGAAATTTCAAATTTGTATCATTTATGTTTATGACATTCTTGAAACATGCGAGTTCCGTCCAAGAACTTAATGTCTGTTAAAACCTGCTGTTTAATGAAGGGTAAAAACGTCATTTTCCTTGTTTTCTATTTTCTTTTTAAACACCATTTTTCTTTAATGAGGGTTTAAAATAAGGGAAAACAAAGAAAAGGAAAATGACGGTTTACCCTTCATTAAACGGCAGGTTTTAACAGACGTTAAGTTTTTGGACGGAACTGACATGTTTTAAGAATGTTAGGGACGGAATTTGTTCAAATTTGAAATTTGACTTGTACCGGTATAATTGAACAAACCAAAGGGACGAAAATGACATTTAATTAAGAAAAATGTCACAGTAGATACATTATTATATCCATACTTATTAATTTTTTTCATATTTTTATGATTTAACAGGGAGAAAGCCTTAGTATGCATCAAATGCAGGCCCCAGCAAGAATCATATCAGCTTCAATAGCAAATAGGGGTTACTTCACCCCTTATCAATCCAGGTGAAGAAACAGGTACTTTTGTTAATGGTCTACAAAACAGACACTTTTCTTGTGTAAAAGAAGTGTTAAAATCTTCTTTTTTATATAGTTACTGCTTAGAAAGCTCATTAAACTACACAAAGACTAGAGGTAAGGTGTTGCTTTGCCGCCACGCGGAGCGGTCAACAGAGTCAAAGCTTGCTAAGAGTGAGGTGGTCAAAGCCGCCGGCGGAGTTGGAATGATATTAATCGATGAAACCGACAAGGATGTGGCAATCCCGTTTGTGATCCCCGCTGCAATTGTTGGAAAACGAATGGGAAACAGGATCCTATCCTACATTAATAATAAAACGCGGTATGTGCCTTGAATCGTGTTCAAATAACTTCTTTTTTTTTTACTAAATATTAATGCGGGTTTCCATCTCAAAACAGCAATGCGTCATTAAGGATTTTCGCGTCGAATGCCAAATTAGGAGCACAACCTGCCCCGCGAGTAGCATCATTCTCGTCCAAAGGTCCTAATGCTTTAACCCCGGAGATTTTGAAGGTAAACGATTAGTTGACGTTTTTGTTGCGCATTTTACCACATACATATTTTTAATATAATTATATAACTAAACTATATATAATCTTTTTTTATAGCCCGATATTGCAGCTCCAGGATTGAATATCCTTGCAGCATGGTCACCTGCGGTCGGAAAAATGAACTTCAACGTTCTTTCCGGGACTTCGATGGCTTGCCCACATGTAACCGGGATTGTAGCCTTGATCAAAGCCGTTCATCCCACATGGTCTCCATCTGCGATCAAATCTGCAATCATGACAACGGGTAAAGTTTATTAGTTATTACCGTCGGTATGAAATGAATTTGATATAAATATTAATAATGCAGCTACGGTTTTTGACAAGAATGGAAAACCAATGAGAGTTGACCCTGATGGAAGAAGGGGAAACGCCTTTGACTACGGCTCCGGCTTTATTGACCCTACAACGGTGCTTGCCCCTGGTCTTGTATACGACGCGGAGCCCACAGACTACAAATCGTTTCTTTGCTCGATAGGTTATACGGAGAAAATGCTTCGCCCGATAACCAGAGACAACAGCACTTGTAACGACCGAACATTTTCGATGCCTTCCAGCCTCAATTATCCTGCGATTTTAGTACCGAACCTCAAGTCAACTTTCTCGGTTTCTAGAACTTTGACTAATGTTAAAAAGCAGAAACAAATAACTGTTTACAGAGCAGTGGTGACAACTCCGCACGGGATTGAAGTTAACGTACACCCTCGCAAAATAGCCTTCACGCGTTATGGTCAAAAAGTCAACTTTACCGTAACTTTTAAGATTTCTAAACCATCTCAAGGTTATGTGTTTGGTTACTTACAATGGAAACACAGAAACTCGCGTGTTACTACACCTTTAGTTGTGTGAGTCGCGTCTTCTAACTTGGGTGCAGCGGTATAATGAAGAGCGAAAGGGGGTATACCTTGTGGTTAGCAAATATACACATGTTTTTGTTTATTCTCTTTTGTGCACTTTTCTTGAACATGGTATATATATTTATGAACATTAAAACAATGTATATTTAGCATCTCGCATTTTCTATTTTTTTTACAGTGTCAGCGTCCGTGTCCGTGTCCATGTCCGTGTCAATCTAATCATAAAAAATAATTTAGAAAACATTAAGGATCTAACCAACTCTAGAAGTCCTGAAAGCTGAGGCCCCAAAGGAACTAAACCACTTGAACAAAAATATATGAATCAAAGGAAAAATAATCCATAATCCAATTATTATGCTTCTTTATGGAAAGTCAAACAATGCACTCAATAAAGTCAAATACGCCAATTTGGAAAATCTATTCCTTTAAGCATAATCAATTATAGAGCGCGGGCCCGGTTAAGACAACGTAGTCTGGGTAGATCTTGGCTAGGGCCGCCGTTTAGACGGTGTGACATTGGGTCACTCAAAAAGAAAATCACCATTCAAAAAAAAAAAAAAAAACAGGTACCACTAGCTGGACTACATGAAAAGAGATCTTCTAACTAGAAAAAGGGACTTAAAATTATTATGTATATACAAATTTAAGTTATTGATAGTGAGGAAACAACAGCTTACATCTCATCTGTAATGGTTAATCTTACTGTACTACAATCGCAAGCTTAGTTAACCAATATGCATGCCGCTTGTTTTTAGAAAAAAAGCTGTTTAATATGATTGATCCATGCTAATCAACCTGGGGAGGTTTAAGCATCCACAATTAAGGTGACAGAAACAGTGTGCACTTTCACTTTTGCCCCCCGAGCGCCCACACATATATACGTTATATGCTTATACCGCAAGCGGGGCGTGATGGCCATTAACCACCACCTTCCACGTCACCAGTATTGCACCGCTAAACCATTACTAACCCATTTGAGAGCGGCACCAAGGGCCTCATGGCCCCCTTCTTCGCTATCCCCTAAACGAAGATTAAGGGCTTGAGGTGTGGGGACAAGTCACAATCTAACCAATCAAACCATGTTACTACTCCATTTTTAATAAAAACAAATAAAAAACTAATTGTGTTTTAGTTAAACCACTACACACTTGTGAATGTGTAGTTTAGTTAAAGCCCCCCACCGTCTACGTGGCAATGACGTGGCAAGAACTTTTGCACTTTTTAGATAAACCACTACACATAGTCTTAAATATCAAGAAAGCCTATGCTCGCTAATGTAGTCACTCAGTTTTATGGACTGAAACCATTGCAATGTTGATGTGGATGAAAATTTTATCATTCAATTTTACTTTGCACTTAAAAAGATGATCAATCACAGACTTTATTTAACAATCACTCAAAATCCTAAACAAAATAAACCTTTTGGCATCCAATCAAGGTTCAGATATAATCTGATCGGACTAATTATTTTTAACTATTAACTATTATTCACCATAAACAAAAAGTATAATAAACCCTTAACTAAATTTCAGAATGAATTCTGTTACAGAAACGAAATCACAAAAGAAAACCTCCTTGCCTACTTGTAATTTTTTTTTCAGCAGCAAGTTAGGATCACTAACGGACCACTGGAGACCTAATGGTCCATAAGCCTTATCTCACCCACAATATGCCACTAGACTATAATGCCATGGACTTTAACTAACTAACATAATAAGAATGGTGTTTTTGGGCTTTAAACCATTAAGAGGTATCTGGGCCCTAGGCCTTTTTAAATAATAGTTCATTGGTCTTTGAATCACTAAAAACATGATATCAGATTGAGTTATTAAGCTAAACTAGAGGTAAACACAAAACCGGTTAACCGAATCGGTTTGGGAAAACCGATCCAAACCTGGTTCAAAACCAAAATCGTACAAATTAGTTCGGTTTGGTATACAAACTGTAGGTTTGGGATCGGTTCTCGTTGTCCACACCAAAAACCGAACCAAATTGGTTTTCGCCAAATCGATTTGGAACCGGTTCGGAAAAAAATTATTTGGAGCCGGTAAAAAACCAGTCCATTTATTTCGTAAAATGTTATTTTGTTGGTTTTTTTTTAAATTATAATAAACTGGTTATTTCTATCCTAAAATAGTTCAAAAACTATAAAAATAATAAAATTCGTATTTTATGTTTTTTTAAACTGATTTGTTGTAAAACGGTTAAAAAAAGTGCGCAAGAACTGGTTTGGAACCAAACCGAAACCAGTGTTAAAAACCGGCCAAACCGGAGCCGAACCGAAACTGGTTTGGCCAACAACCAGCCAAAAAACCGGTTTGGGTTCCTAAAAAACCGAAATGTTTCATCTATAAGTGAAACTGACGTTGTTTAAATTATACTTTAGCATATTCCTTCATCGGTCTAGTTATGTTAAGTCGACACATTCGGATTCCTGATTCTTTTAAACCCTAATATGAATATGAATAAAGTTATGTCTATGTAACTTTCCAACTTGGTAATTAAATTAGGTTATACATTATGTTTCTAAACTTGAAACCTGGGTGTGATCATCTTCTAATTATTTGCAAACCAACTTATTGGTTTTAGTTTTCTTTAGTTAGTAATCAATCAATTCAACCAATCTACAAGTTTAGTTTTAATTACGTTTAGTATAAATAATCAGCTTGAGATTGACATCATCCACGAAATCCTTCTGTATCAACATCTTACTTGCCCTAACTAGTTACGGTGATTAGGAACACACATATTCGTCTTATTTTTTGTTGGTACTTCGACACGGATCACCTTGTTCCCAACGATTTCTTATACAGTTGTAAGAAGAAACTTATTTTCGGATTTCCTTGTACTTAAATTGGAATCGGACCCAACAAGCCAGTGGGAGCCGAACATAGAGCCGGCCATATTCGGTATGGTTCGACTGCTTTAATATGGACGAGCTGGTTTTTAGAAAGTGACCAAAGTGCTTGTGAAATGATTTTCTAATGTTTATTAGTTAATACCATAAGAGATAGACATCATCAACGTCACATCTATTTGTTAGAAAATTAAACGTATGAGTAAATTGCAGTTTGCATCCCGTGGTTTGCACCAATTCAAAGTTTTGTTCTCGATTACATCTCTCATCTCTGACATTTGATCTTTTCACACTTTACATTCCTGGACCTTAACACTGTTAACTTTTCCGTTAGCTTATGTGTGAAATTACTAATATACCCTCCAACTTCTTCTCCAACCAGCCCCACCATCCAACCACCATCCCCACCTACTTATCATATTTTTAAATCGGTGGTGGTTATGGTGTGATGTTGGTGGTTGTGATTTCATGGCGATAGGTTGGATGCGGTGGTGATCGGCTAGCGGTGGTGGCAGGTTGGAGGGTAGATAAGTAATTTTACACAATTAACTTACAGGAAAATTTAACGGTGTTAAGGTTCAGGGACATAAAGTGTGAAAAGATTAGCCGTCAGGGGATTAGAGGTGTTAATTGTGGACGAAACGAGTGACTTGTTGCAACCACATGGATGAAAACTGCAATTTACATTAAACTTATACTATGTATTTTATTATTATAACTTATACTATATATGTGTGGGCTCCGCTTGAGGTATGTGTATATATATGTGTGGGTCCTGGGGGGAGTGAAAGGGCACTAATTTTAACGTTATTTTACTAATTTCGTGAAAATAACGTTAAAAGAAGGGGACGGTTAATCATGCATCATGTGGTGGCGTTGATAGCTGAAAGACAAGGGGGTGCATGCACTAATCAGCCTTTGTCTCAATTGCTGAGTGTTATGAGCCTTATGTCTAAGGCTTGATGCAAAACTACTATCGAGTTGGGGGTCTCACTGGAAGCAGCCTCTCTATTCCAACAGGGTAGAGGTAAGGTTGTCTACATCTTATCCTCCTCAGACCCTACCTTAGCTTTGCTATTGGTGGGATTTACTGAGTCTGATTATAATGATGAACTTATACTATGTATTTTATTATTAAGTAATTATGTAACATTGTTGACAGAACATAAATTTAGGTATTTATTAGTTGGTTTGGCCGGTAAATTATTACTTCATACTAATTTGTATATGTTTGGATTGACAATTGTATGTTTACAATCTAAAAAAACTTATTCTAAAATGACCAGGTGAACCAACCATGGTTCATTTCTTCTCTGAGCTAGGTGTGTACAAGAGTTGTTCAAGAGCTTCACCTGCATGCAACTTTGTCGCGAACCTCAGATTCCTGTAATCTTCAAAACTAGTAGGGATGTATTTGCGCGGATGCTCATCATCCACAAGTTCTGGTAAGGGTTCCACTATCCCTCTTGGTCCTAAAAGGAATGATACAATTGACACTCGTATCTTCGTTTCTTTGCATAGCACCCTATGCTTCACATTGCGAAATCTTCCATTGCTCCATACCTTCAATCATGATTAAACACCACCATTATCTAAAAAACAACCACCCTTTGTGCTTTTATGTTAAAAAATCTAACAAACTTTAGTGAGCGGACCCTCTTAACCCCCCTTTGGTGAGCGAGTGAAATTTAAAAGGTGGTTTGAGACGTACAGTTGCCATGTCACCAATGTTAACAAGAAGGGTGTCTGGCCATGGGTCAATGGAAATGAAGTCGCCAGACTTGTTCATGACTTCTAAACCGCAAACTGCTTCATCGTCTTGGAGGATTGTAAGGAAACCAGAGTCTGTGTGTGTTTTGATACCTGGGAATCCAACACTTTCATGGGTGAAGTGGTATTTGTTCATCTTGAATAGATATGACCAATTCTCAATTCCTATATTATCAGTTTTTACCCCTAAACCTTGAGCTAATTTCTTTCCGATCCCCACAAAAAGCTCATGTACTGCTTCGGTGTATCTTATTATTGTCTCTCTGTTATATTACATGAAAAATAGTTGAAGTAAAAAACTTTGTACTAACATCTGACATAATTTCGTGAAAAAATGAAAAATACCGATAAACTTTTCATGGACGGATAAATTTACCCCCCCCCCCCCCCCAAAAAAAAAAAAAAAAAAAACTTTTGTTAATCCGTTCGTGACACCCGTTTTCCTATGAAGCTTTAGTGAGAAGGGGAAATATTTTAGAATATTTGGTGTAAATTTAAGGGGCTAACATTTATTGTTAAAAAAACAAGGGGTATTGGATTTAAATAATCTGAACTTTCACATGTTGAACGATAACACTCTGAACTTTTAGTTTGGACAACAGCACTCCCAACTTTCAACTTATTGGCCAATAGCACTCCCAAATGCTGACGTGGCACTGGTTTTGGAGCGTTATCGGCCAATAAGTTTAAAGTTGGGAGTGCTGCTGTCCAAACTGAAAGTTCAGAGTGTTATCAGCCAATATGTTAAAGTTCGGATTATTTAAATCCGATATTTTTTCAGTTGATAAAAATCCTTTAATAGTAATTTACTAAAATATGAGAATCCAATTCTCATTTCCAATAAATTGATATAAGATATGCATCAACAAATAAATAATCCATTTTAGTTGAATTATGCGAGACACGTTAGAAAACCAAAACGACTTTTTGGATTGCGTGTGTTGTTTTGTTTTATTCCCTCTTTCTTATAAAAAAGGTAAATTAAATAAAAGTAAATTACAAAAATATCCTTTGTGTTTACACTATATTGCAAATTATGTCTTTTGTCTTCAATATATACAAGAATCGTACTCGATGTTTGCAAACCATTGCAAGCTATGTCCTTTAGCGTTAACTCAGTTATTTTTTATAGTTAAATCTAACCTAATAGACCTCATATAAAAGTATTTTAGTCATTTTACCCTATATACTCTAATAAATAAACATAAATAAAACAACAAACTGTCTCTCTCCAAGTTGTGTGTGTGTCTCTCTCTCTCTCTACAATCAGGCTGTGCACACCTCCATTGAATCACCACCAACATCACACCACTACTGCCATCGCTGCACCACCGACATCGCACCACCACCGCCATTGCTACACCACCATCGTCATCACACCACCACTGCCTCAAAGACGAAAGATGACAAGAAAGACAAAGATCTAGTAAGTATTCAGAGCTAAATCTCTCAAATGGGATCGGAAATCAGATCTAGATATCTCATTAAACTACATACAGATTCAAAATCAGATCTGAATATTTGACAACACGCAGACTCATTGATGGCAGGGTGGCCTCTGCGCTGTTCGATCTCGACATCAGAAATTCCATAGTTGTGGTATTGCAGTGGTGGTAAGAGGACTTTGAGGCCATATCCTCTGTTGAAGCTTATTGCACATTCTAGTAATTAGTTATAATAATGTGAACAATTTCTTCTGAATCTAGAACATAGACAAATATGAAGGAATAAAGTGATTGAGATGCATAACAATTAACCAACAAACCACAGAATTAGTAACAAGTTTGCTCGTAGAAACAAGCACATACTTTGGAGCAGAAGTTACTTGGGTGCTTAGGTCAGGTGATTATGGGGGTGTTTGATGGTGGCAGGTGGTGGTTATGGGTGGCGAGAGAGAGGGGAAGAGGGAGACAGATAAGAGAGAACTGGAAATGGGGTGAATTTTTCATATAAATAAATAAATAGGTAGAAAGTCTAATTTGCCAATAAATGAGGTGCACTTATTCAGATTTAACTATAAAAAATAACTGAGTTAAGACTAAAGGTCATAACCTGCAAGGATTTTCAAACATTGAGTATGTTTCTTGTATATATTGAAGACAAATGACATAGTTTGCACTATAGTGTAAACATAAAGGACGATTTTTGTAATTTACTCATTAATAAACAATATCAATGAAAGACCGGGCAAGCTTAGAGCATTCCCAATCAATTCTTTTTTTTTATTTATATAATTACACTGAAAATCACTATTTTTTCTCTTTCTTTTTAATTAAATAATATTTTTTATATCTTTATCATTACATTTTCTCTCTTATCCACTCACAAACATTTTCAAAAATATTAAAAATTTATAAATGATGAATTGTATTCCCGTTTATTTACAGATGAACTGTAACATTTTCTATATCCTTCACTCACAACCACTCATAACAATTCCTTATAACATAACTAACCCACTCACACAAATATAAGAAATCCATTGTGAATGCTCTAACCAATTAAACCGCCCTTGTTTCTCGATATATTATATCAAAAAATAAAGGCCATTTGGTTGTGCTTTGCCGTTCCAGCTATAGCAGGTGGTAGAGGCTCTTATCTCTTGGAAAAAAAAAAACAAGGGTTTAAAAATATAACCTTTGCCATTCCAAAAAAAAATAAAATTGGTGTGCTTTAAAGTGAATAGTCGGTATTATCAATACCGTATCAGTATCATTCTTAGTGAAATCTACCTTTGATGAGGTGACGCATTCAGTTGAGAGCAAAACTTGTCGAGGTCACGACGGGAGGTCGTGTCATAAAAGCCAAGTGTTTCGTGGAACGGATTTGTGGTCGTCGGAGCCGGCATATATCCACTTCCAGGGATTATGTCAACATTCTTGCGCTTGATCTCGACCGGTGAATCAAAGAGAGATCTAACAACGGCCTTCATCTCGGACATCAGCATCGCTGGAAGGACTTCATGGTGGTTGAGCAGCCTAAAACAGCCCCACTCTTCACAGGCTGCGATCAATTTGGATAATTGGTTGGGAAAATCATGTAGATCTATCACAGGGATGCTGCATTCCGTGGCCATTTCGTGTTGCTAAACCTGTGAAGAAAATTAGTAATTTATAAAAGTGGGTGGCTGCTTCTGCTTGTTTCTACTTTGCACAAAATAAAATATACGTCACAATATCTCATTCTTTATTCCCAATAGCTCCATTTATATTAGAAAAAGCTATACTTTTTCGTCCTACAATATAATTCTTAACTATATAAGATATTTCATATTTCGTACTTAACCTTGACTAGTATTTAGGATTCGCACTTTGAGGCGGAACTGTTAAGCCGAACAAAAGGTAACCGTAAAAATGATCAATCATACACACGTTAGAGTGTGTTAACTCGCAAAAATTTGACCGATAAAATAGAAAAGAATAACTAAGTCGGCTTATTAGGACGTGCGAGGTTTGGGTCGGAATGGGTTTGGGTTGAAATGGGTTTCACGTTAGTGTAAAAAATGTATTTTTTTTAGCTTTTATAAATTGCTATAAAATAAATCAAAACATTTCATTGCCGGTAGTGTACACACAAATATATATTATTTACCCGACGTATTTTCAATTTCCCAGACATCAAGTTTTTATTCTCTAGAACTGTTTTAATTATTAACATAGAAAAAGTATAACGTATAAGAGGCTTTATCATACGATCGTATGCGACTGGAAAATCGCATGTTATAAAAAAAGGCACATGCGTATAATCCGCAAAATTGCATGTTTGGTTTTTTTGTTGAAATCGCATGGTGTATGCAAACAATTTCGCATGTTGCTTGTGTATAACAAAATCGTATGTTGAGGCTGAGTCGCGTACACTTCGTACGTTAAGGCTTCTTGTACGTTAATCGGCCTCTATTAATATAATATAATAAATATGGAAAAACATGATCATGTTTAGTACTTTTCAGAGTCGGCCATGAGAATTCAGGTGCCCTGTCCGAGCCTGAAGAAACGTGTCATTTAGGCTTTAACGAAATAGATAATGTAAAGTATTTTTTTACCACTCATTGTTTTCACTTTTTTTTTGTTGTTGAAACTAAAATGGGTATTGAACAAATACCTAATAGGCTTATGTTATAAATTTTGAGATTTTTAGTTTTAAATGAGTTTAAGATATAAGTTTATGTTTTATATGAGTTAGTGACGAAACTAAAACTTTACTACTGGGTCAGTATATATTTTTCTATCGGTGTTCTTTAATTACTAATGATAAAATCAGACAATTTATACATTACTAATTCTCAAATTAAATATAGTTATAAATTAATTAAAGGTTTATTATTATAGTATTAAGATATTATTATTGACTTATTGTCATTATGACTTGTTGGAACTTGGAAAGAAAAAAAAACAAACGTTTGGGTTTAACTGTTTAAGTAGAAAAGTAAAATCAATATAAAGAAAAGTAATCTAAAAGAGTTTAAATAGTAAATATAAAAAAGAATTGTCCTTCAAAATAAATAGTATCATACTTTTAACTTTTTCAAGAGTACTCTTCTTCTCCACTTTTCCGATGCCTTCGCTGCAACCAAAAAACCCCACCATTGATCGCTGTTTGCTTTTGTTTCTCAATGTCACCCTTCCAAAAACTCAACTGGATTAACACTTTCTTCATCCTTCTCTTCACTTATTAACTATTTACGTAATATGTAGGATTTTTGTTTTTTAAAATAATGTGCCCTCGGATAAAAACGTACCCTGGCCGGTGGTCCTTCCCGCACACCCTCAGGGCCGGCTCTGGTACTTTTACAGCTTGTCAAATAATTAGATAAACATGTGTTTTTAACATTATATAAGCTAGGTTATTTACCGTGTAAAACATGAAGGTGCAGATTTACATGCAAAGGTGGGGTGACGACTGACACGCACCACCCCACCGACCCCCCCCCTAAAAAATGGTAGTGTTATTTGTAATAAGAAAAAATGTTAATTGCTCCCTTTAAAAATGTTGTTAAGTTCTCCAAATGCCCTCATGAAAAAGAAATTCAGTTGGTATAGTTGGAGTAAAAGAGAAAAGGTGAAAAAATGGTTCATCGGCATTTTATTTTTGATAGTACAAGGGGCCTAATAATAACACATGGTAAAAACTTATTTTCACATGGTGTATACGGACCGTATAACGTTATACGTCCCGTATAGAATTAAATAAACTGACAAAGTCTGCCGGAACAACTTTTGTCAGTTTAATATATTCTATACGCCGTATAACGTTATACAACCCGTATACACCGTGTGAAAATAAGTTGCTTGGTCGTATACAATGTATATGACACTCTTATACGAGCCGTATAACATTATACGACTCGTATAACATTATATCACCCTTGGTGGTTTTTGTACCTATCCCCCGCCGATGAAGTTCTGAATCGATAAATAACCAACAAGAAGAACTCTGTGATCGCTAAGGTTTCCATCACGGACTGATCGGTAACGTTACTCTCCTTGTGCTCCGATTTAAGTGGCGTGTTCCTATTAACGTTTATCGACATTGTTACAAGTGATGAAGAGTTTAGTCCCATGCATTTAATTCACATCATTACAAAGTGAAAAACCTCCTTGGTGGTTTCTGTACCCATGCATTTAATTCACATCATTACTGGAAGTGGATGCCCATATGCTAACACAAACGACCTACCACAATGTCATATTGTAATATGATAGTTTAAAGAAGCGCTTTTATCATGTGTCATATGTAGATTTGATTCTTAAGTTGTCTTTGATCAAACAGTCTTGAAATTAGTCAGCAGACATTACTTCTTAATGAACTCAATACATGACAAAGGATTGTTCTAATAGATTAAAGAGAAAAGGCACTAAGAGATGGTTTACAGTCATATGACACATGATAAAAGCGCTTCTTTAGACTATCATATTATTTTCTAACTAAACCCTTGAATCCCAATACTTCCCTCAAAAACATTTGTTTCTTTCCTTTTCATGACGTAAAACCGGTTTTACCACATGAAAAGGAATCTCAAAAGTGAACATTGTTTATCACCCTGTGTGAGCATCGGAAGCCCGACAAACAGTCTTACATAGTTAATCTTTCTTAAATTGCTACAACCTTCCTAGCTGCAAACAACCCAACAAACTCTGGATACTAAAAACATCACCTATCATACTCTCAGAACTTTCACTATTTTCTTTCCACCGACTGCTTCCTTATACAGTCTCACGATCCTTGTCTGATGACAATTAGTTCTTGGAAGCCATTACATCAATCGGAATCCAACTATTAGAACACGGAATACAACTATTAGAACAATGGGTATTACAGGTGGGTTGTGAGAGTTCGGAAAGTATGAAATAGACGAACAATCTCCTACTATGAACCCACGTTAGTTCATCATTGTTCTTGAAGATGAATAAACGAGGGTTTAACAACAACAACAAAAACCCACAAATCACCGATCAACAAAAAACGAGGGTTGACCTTGCTACATCATCACAACGGTGTTCTTGACAAATTGTAAGAAAAACAGATGCAGTCGGTATATATTCCGAGCAAAACTACCACCTAATGATGTTGGTAATTAAACGCATGTACGTGACAAAACAAGAGGGTTTTCTATTCATGGGTACAGAAACCACCAAGGGGTTTTCTATTCAGATTCATGAAGCAGGTGTGGGTTTTCTATTCAGATTCAGGAAGCAGATGTGAGTATTCTATTCAGATTCAGGAAGCAGATGTGGGTTTTCTATTCAGATTCAGGAAGCAGATGTGGGTTTACACGCCAAACTTTGAGTAACACGTCTTCTGTGATGATTCGAAACATTCCGAATAACTAACAGAAGAACCCGACACGTCCTCTGTGGTGATTCGAAACATTCCGAATAACTAACAGAAGAACCCGACACGTCTTCTGTGATGAACTATGAACTGATGATGATGTTTTTTTCGTATAAGCTGTTGGTATATGTGTTTTATTTATTTCGAAAACTTATTTGTCTAAATAATTATATTAATTGTATAAAAATATATCCGACCAGAATGCCACGACGTCAGTTCATCATTGTTCTTGAAGATGAAGAAACGAGGGTTTACAACAACAACAACAAAAAAACCATCTCTTAACTTTGATATACCGAAATCAGCAATCTTTTAGCTTTGAAACAAAAAGTTGCAAACGTTGCCTATACTCGCAATCATACTCTATTGTCTCGAAGAACCCGAAACGTCTTTAGTTGGTGTTTGTAAGATTTGATTACCTTGTGTAAATTGTAATGGATGTGAGAGTTCTGAGAGTATGATTCCAAACATTCCGCGTAACTACACGTATGGAGAACAATCATAGAAAACAATGATCGTTCTAATAGATTTGAATAAACTTTGCCATATAAGGAACTACACATCTGCTTCCTGAATCTAAATTTTATTTGTCATGTACATTGTAATGATATATTGATATGATTGATCTAAAGCATATCTGGGTTGTTTGGGGAATTAAACGCATGTACGGGACAAATAAAAAATCAGATTCACGAAGCAGATGTGTAACATTGTAGTCGGAAGACATGTCGGGTCCTGTACCCATTCCCGCAATCATACTTTATGAACTCTCCTATTAAAGAGGTAAAAAATTAACATTTATATACGGCGCGTATGATGTTATACGACCCGTATACTATGTGGTAAAACCAGTAATACTGGTCGTATAACGTTATACGGCCTGTATACAATGTGGTAAAACCAGTAAAACCACACAAGTCTTTTGTAATGATTCGAAACATTCCGAATAACTAGCAGAAGAACCCAACAAGTCTTCTGTGATGATTCAAAACATTCCGAACAACTAGCAGAAGAACCCGACACGTCTTCTGTGATGTCGAAACATTCCGAATAACTAGCAGAAGAACCCGACGGTGGGTTGTGAGAGTTCAGATAGTATGATTGCGTTTAATTCAGAAACATCATTACAAAATTATGAAAAGCGTCAGCAATCATACTCTCTGAACTCTCACAACCCACCGTCGTTGATTTTGGTTTAACACGCGTTATAATAAAACTTCAAGCATTCTGAACCCTAGCTACAAACAACCCAACAAGAGTTACACCTAATTTAGTAAGACGTGTAGGGTTCTTATGCTTTCCTGAATTTAAGTTCATTAAGAAGAAATGACTGCTGACTAATTGCAAGAATGTTTGATCAAAGACAACTTAAGAACCAGATCTACATAAACCTCTATCGTCTCGAAGAATCATTTGTTGGATTGATTTCCGGTAAATCTGAATCTGAAAGTTAACTTTGACATATTGACGCCAACAATCTTTTTACTTGAGAACTTCAAGATTCATTCGAACATCTAAAGAAACGCTTTTATCATGTGTCATATGATTGTAAAATAACCGGGAGCTATCATCTGCTTCCTAAATCTGAATCTGAAAGTTAACTTTGACATATTAACGTCATCAATCTTTTTACTTGAGAACTTCAAGATTCATTCGAACATCTAAAGAAGCGCTTTAGAGATTTCTTGGTTACAAATGGACTAATGGAAGGTAATGCGTACAAGTAATGTGAAAACATCTTTTTACTTTGAAAAAAAATCCCATTTTTTTCTCTTCGTATTTGAATACCAACATTGTTGAAAGAAAGAAAACCCCTCATTACTAAAACCATGTTATGACAATTTATAATGATGTTGAATTAAATGCATGTATGGACATATTTATCTTAACTTTCTCCAATTTCGGGGAACATTTGATCAAAAACAGCAAGAAAAGTCAACATTTGATCGGAAACCATTACATCAATGTTAAGTGAGAATGTTCTGGAAATTAAAGGAAAAGGAAGGTTGTGGCAATTTAATTAAGAAGTAATTTGCAAGATTGTTTGTCTGTACCCATCCTCGCATTGATAGCTTCCGTTTTATTACAGTCACATGACACATGATAAAAGTATTTCTTTAGATAATCTGGGGATTATTTTCTAACTAAACCCTTGAATCTCAATGCTTCTCTAAAAAATATTTGCTTCTTTCCATTTCATGATGTAAAACCGGTTTCAACATCAAGCATTCTTCTAACTAAACCCTTCGTATTTGAATACCAACATGTTCGAAACATTCCTAACAAATATAAAAAAACCATTTTACGGGCCGTATAAAAATATACGGCCTGTATATATCTTTCCGTTTCATGAGGTAAAACCGGTTTCAACATCAAGCATTCTTCTAACTAAACCTTCGTATTTAAATACCAACATGTTCGCAACATTCCCAACAAATATAAAAAAAGCATTTATACGGGTCGTATAAAAATATACGGCTCGTATACATGTGTTAAAACCAGAACGTTGGTACAAACTCACAAAATAAATCCATTCGGCCGTATAAGTTTTATTGATCGTATACGTGTGTATACGGGTCGTATAACTATATACGGCCCGTATAAAGGATCTTAGAGTGTCTAGGGTTGGGCCAGGAGGGTCTCTTAACGCCTTCTTTTTTCTTCTCATCGGAGTTCTTTCACAAAGACTTGCCATGGTAAGGAAGAAGGGGGGAACAGGCACACTTGGAGAGCGCAGTACAACGGAGAGTTGTATGCTGCGTTCGGGAAGGATGAATCCGATTCGGCAGTTCGATCTATGTTTATCATTCATGGACGTTGATAAGATCCATCCATTTAGCAGCACCTTAGGATGGCATGAACAGCTTGATGCACTATCTCCCTTCAACCCTACGCTAAATTAGGAGCAGAACCTGCCCCTCGAGTAGCATCGTCCTCTTTTTAAGGTCCTAATGCATTGACCTAAGAAAATTGAAGGTAAAAGATTGGTTGACGTTTATTTTGCGCATTTTACCACATACATATCTTTAATATAGTTATATAACTAAACCTGTATAATCTTTTATACGACGTGGAGCCCACAGACTACAACTCGTTTCTTTGCTCGATAGGTTACACTGAGAAGATGCTTCGCCCGATAACCAGAGACAACAACACTTGTAACGACCAATCGTTTTCGATGCCTTCCAGCCTCAACTATCCCGCTATTTTAGTACCAAACCTCAAGTCAACTTTCTCAGTTTCTAGAACTTTGACTAATGTCAGAAAGCAGAGACAGGGGACTATTTATGCCCTCGCAAAATAGCTTTCACGCGTTATGTTCAAAAAATCAACTATTTGTTTTTTTTACTTATAACCCCAAAACTTTCATCTTTGCAATTAAACCTCACACCTTTGTACTTTCAACTTTGGTCCCTTAAGTTTTCATCTTACGCAAATTTTTCATTTTACGTCCCGTTCTAAATTTAGCGAGTTAACAAGGCGCAACGTGTGTGAGGTTCAACGTTTTTTACGTCGTCTATTTTTTCCATGTGTGTAGTTCAACGTGTGTGAGGTTCAACGTGTGTGTGGTCTTAGATCAACTTAGTTATTCTTTTCTATGTTTTACATTTTGGTCTAGGTTATTCTCATTAGCACGCCGTAAGTTCAGTGTTTGTGGTCTCGTCGCAACGCGAGGGTGCTTAATACTAGTTATATCTCTTTTTAAGTATTGACCAGTTTAATTCTTTATATGTTTTAAGTTTTAACGATCGGTTCATATTCATAGGGTTAAGTTATTCTACAAAGACTCCTAATTATAAGAAGTGTAAGAAGCCATCAAATAGTGACAAGTGTCATATGAGGATTCAAGTGAGAATGGTAATTTTGTGTACAAGAGGAGAGAGAATATGCACATGCAAGTCACATGCTACTTCCCCTTCAATTTTTAAACGTCCGTAACTTTTTTATACATCATTTGTTTTAAAAAAAAATATACCATAAAATCAAGCGTTTTTTTATCTTTAATATGAGTACCATATTGTTATATTTTTCAAAAAAAAAATTCAAAAACCTAGTTGTGTATGACAATGGACATGGCGTAAAGTAGAGTAAAAACACAATCATTGACAACAGATAAAGACACAATAGACAACAGATTAAAACACAATGACCATGACCTTGACGTATAACACAATGGCCATAATGTATAACACAATAAGTATCAAACTAAATAAAATCACAATTGATGACAACAGATAAAGACACAGTTAATAACAGATAAAAGACACAATGGAAAACAAACTAAAAACACAATATACAAAAAACTAAAACATAATTAACAAGAAACTAAAACACAATAACCTGAACAAATAATGCAATTTATAGAAAACCCAGATATAACATCATCTTCATTGTGTTATATGTTTTTATAAAACATACACATGCAAAAACCCAAAAACCTAAAAACCTCCCCACCCCACCCCCCCCCCCCCAAAAAAAAGCCTAACACCCCCTACCTCCCAAAAACCTAACACTCCCCCCCTCCCCCCCCAAAAAAAAAACCTAACACCTCCTCCCAAGACCCAGTTAAAAGACACAATGACGTGAACCTTTAACACAATGCAAAAAAAACCGAGTAAAAATAAAAAATTTTATTATATTTTTATATGACAATATGGTGCTCATATTAAAGATAAAAAACATTCGTTAGTATGGTGAAGTTTATCTTTTTAAAAAATTGTCGTATGAAAAAAGTTATTGACGTTTTAAATCGATAGGGGGAATTAATAAATGTATGATTACTTTTATGTCATTTTATTATCTTCTTTTTCCTACAATTAATCTCAACCCTCCAAATCTAAGATCAATGGACTAAAATCCTTCCTACCTTTCTTACAATAAGAGTCATTTGTATCTGATAGTTTCTCTATATTCATAAAATTAAATTATGAAACTGAAAAATTATAAGTTAGGTAAAGAAAAAGTTATACGCAATCTTGACTCCGCGGATTTTATTGATTTGTTTTATTTTGATTAAACCATAAATTTGCTATTTGCATATAAAATCATTTAGTTTTACATAATTCATTAATAATTTTCAAGGTACGATCTTTTCTATCCAAGATGAAAGGTTCAAATTTTATAAAATGAAACATAAATCTTTTAGTTTTAAACCTCAAATATATATTAGATATTTATGTTTCATTTATACATATGTCGGTGTTGGCATCATGTGGTGGCGTTGATAGCCGAAAGACAAGGGGGTACATGCACTAATCGGCTTTTGTCCGGATTGCTGAGTGTTATGTGCCTTATGTCCAACGCTTGATGCAAAACTACTATCGAGCCGTGGGTCTCATTGGAAGCAGCTTCTTTATTCATGTGGGGGAAATGGTAAGGTTGTCTACATCTTACCCTCCTCAGACCCTACCTTGGTTGTGCTATTGGTGGAATTTACTGGGGCACTGAGTCACATGTTTTGTACCTCTACCTCTTCTACTTGTACCCGCTATTTGGTCTAGTGGTGGTGGCAAATGGTTGCAAAAGTCAAGTTGAATTTGTGTTCGAAGAAGTGATCTTGAAAGGGAACCATCGTCTTAATCTATCGTTTTTTATATAAGAAGCAAAAGCCAAATTGAATTTGTGTTCGAGAAAGAGATCTTTTAAGGGAAACATTACCTAAAAAGTCAAAACATCACCCAATAGAGGTCGAATGGCCTTTCTAGTTTCAAAGCAAAGGTGCACACAAAAAAGGTTATTGAAGTCCATTCCTTAGTTAGACTGTGCGTTGTGGCACCCGTTAGCACCGGGTGAGCCATGTCGGCGGCCAGGTGGCTCCTGAGCACCGCAACAGGGTGCCGCGAGCGGTCACACGTGAGGGATCAGGTGAGCGTGGTAGCCTGGGCGAGTGGGTGTTTTGGGGGTGTGGTAACTTTGGCAAGCGAAGGTTAACCATAACTGGTTCAAGTGAGGGGAGACGCGAGTGGGGAAGGTGTTTAGTAGGCGTCTATTCAGCGCCATATGTCGTGATATTAGAGGATAAATCAGGGTTGTGGCTTGAGCCACAACGGGTAGTCTTATATGTGTACCCAACTCCACCGTGATCAGGCTTGAAAGGCTCTCACCTCCAACAATGGTTAACGAAGGAATGTATGACAATTTCATGCTCACACTAAAGAATAATACTAGGTCACACATTTGAGATATAATGACAAATCCATGCCTTAGCAAAAGAATTATAGCCAAATTCACAAAAAACTCCATGGTCAAATCCATAGCAAAAATGAATTTGTAGCGAATACGATTAGCGACCAAATTATTAGCTACATACCAAATCTGTAGTAAAATGGGTATTTGCAATTAATTTTGTCATAACAAATATCTGTTTTTTTGGCTTCCATTCAGATCTGGAAACGTGTTAAGGCAAAATACACGATGGATACGTCTTTGTGTGATGGCTTCTGAAGGAGTATTAACGGAATCTGGGGATATTTAAGGATTGAATGATTTTGTGTCTGTTGAAGCCGTTAATAACAAAAGAAAATGTATTGTATGTAATGTGAAATCCGGATGATTCTTGTGTGAAAATCCGATATTTGAAACAAATATAGCAGTGTGTTTAAATTGTTTTATCACAGAATTCATTGTTTTGAAACACGGCGTTGTTATCAGAAATCAGCGTTCGAAACACATATGCATTAAAACAAAACTAAAACATAATTGAAGCACCAACAATTCGTTCTTCTAGCCGGTGGCGAAGCTTGAGATTTCCGACCTAGGGTTCGGAAGTCACCGCACCTAAAAATTTATATAAAACCGGGGGGTCGAAAACATATATACCCAAAAATTCTATACGAAAACTAAATACTCTCCATTACGGGGGCGGGCACGGAAACGCCAAACTAAAAAATTCAAGAAGCGGGGACGGGACGGGTACGTGAATAAAAACATATAAAAAATAAATATATATCAAAGATAATGTAACACAAAACCCCAAAATAGTTATATATTGATGTAAAGCTCAAAATGCTCGTATCTTCCTAATATAATCAAACGTTAACAAGCAAATCGCTTTCAAGTTCCGGTCATCTAATGAAAGATCAACAAACTCCAAAAATCCTACACCTTCCATCGAGTCAAAAGCATCTCCACCACATCCCACATATTTACACCATCGTTAGGGGCCATAGACAAAAGCCGAAGATTGTTGTGGACTTAAACCAAGTCTTGAGCACGACTTGTAGTCAATCTGTTCCAGGGCTGTAGGGTTGGAAAGGTGATCGTCGATTGGTATAACTGATTAGGATCAGGCGCTATTTTAGAATAGGATCAAAAAATCTTTTTTTTTTAAAACCAAAAATAAATAAACCGAAACTTCAGGGAAACGTTTCCTGCACGTCCCCAAACCCCGTCCCTTCCGCAGCGCGTTTCCAGGCCGTCTCCAACAAGCAGGGGACGTTTCCCGGGCGTCCCCGTGCCGTTTCCGTCCCCTAGCAGTCCCCGGGACGGGAGACGGCACCTCATAGGCGTTTCCGTGCTTCCGAGGTGGCCGCCCCCTCCCGCCCCTTAAAAGCTTCACCCAAGCTTCTAACGGGTACGCCATTTTTGTGATGAGCCGCAACCTTTGTCCATTTATAACTAACGATGGGGCCTTTGCTTTTAATTGTTATATATAAACTTGGTAATAGAGCATAGTTGCTAATTGTACATACAATACACATAACGCAGTTGTGTGTTTACAATCTAAAAAACTTCTTCTAAATTAACCGAGTGAGCCAAACATGGTTTATACCTTGTCTGAGATAGGTGTGTACAAGAGTTGTTCAAGAGCTTCACCCGCATGCAACTTTGTTGCGAACCTCAGTTTCCTGTAATCTTCAAAACTGGTTGGGATGTACTTGCGCGGATGCTCATCATCCACAAGTTCTGGTAAAGGTTCCATCGTCCCTCTTGGTCCTAAAAGGAATGATGCAATCGACACTCGTATCTTCGTTTCTTTGCATAGCACCCTATGCTTCACATTGTGAAATCTTCCATTGCTCCACACCTTCAATCATAATCAAACACCATTATCCAAAAAGTAAAAATAATCACCCTTTGTACTTTATTAGCCGTAGAGCAACAGATGGCGGAACCAGAACTTTATATGGTTCTTTTTTTCTACTGGTTAAAAATATTGGGTCCGACTTATGTTTTGGTTAAAAAAACTCATATTTTAGATTAAAAAAAATCCAGTGACTAAGGGATAAGTGGACCCTATTGAGCCCCCTTAGATGAGTGATTGAAATTTAAAAGGTGGTTTGAGACATACATTTGCCATGTCACCGATGTTAACAAGAAGGGTGTATGGCCATGGGTCGACGGGAATGAAGTCCCCAGACTTGTTCATAACTTCTAGACCGCCAATGCCTTCATCATCTTGGAGGATTGTAAGGAAACCAGAGTCTGTGTGTGTTTTGATACCTGGGAGTCCAACACTTTCAGGTGTGAAGTGGTATTTGTTCATCTTAAACAAATATGACCAATTCTCAATTCCGATATTTTCAGTTTTCGCCCCTAAACCTTCAGCTAATTGCTTTCCGATCCTCACAAAAAGCTCATGTATTGCTTCGGTGTATCTTATTATTGTCTCTCTGTCATATTACAAGAAAAAATATTAAAGGAAAAAACTTTGTACTAATATTTGACATAATTTTGTTCGGTACTAGAAAAATGAATTTTCACCGACGAGCAAACTGTCAGAATGGTGTCTGAAGTTTGGTCACTTTTGTCATTTTAGTCCAAAACTCAAACCCTTTGAATTTGTGTCCCTGTAGTTTCAATTTTGTTGTCATTTTCATCCAAAATCAAAATCTAGTCTGATTTTTGAGTTCACATCCAGCTTTTTTGTCTTTTCTTCACTTTTAATGAAGGGCAAAATGGTGTTTTAACGTTTTATTATAACAAATTAAAAAAATCTGACAATTTTGCATTTCATTAAAATGGAGGAAAAAGGACAAAAAAACTGGATGTTAACCGACAAATCTAACCAGATTTTTACTTTTAGATGAAAATGACAACAAAATTGAAACCGCAGGACTCAGATTCAAAAGTTTTGAGTTTTGGACTAAAGTAACAATAGTGACCAAACCTCAGGGAACATTTTGAAAGTTTACTCTTCACCGACGGATAAATTAAAATCCCAAAAGAAAAACTAAAAATGAGAGCAAAACTTGTCGAGGTGTTATATCCAAAACTAAAGGCCGTTGGATATTTTCAGTAACGGTACCGATCTCATCCATAAAATCTACCTTTGATGAGGTGACACATCCAGTTGAGAGCAAAACTCGTCGAGGTCACGGCGGGAGGTCATCTCGTAAACACCAAGTGCTTCGAGCAGGTGAGTTTTGGTCGTGGGAGCCATATATCCACTTCCAGGGATGACGTCGACATTCCTGCGCTTGATCTCCGCCGGTGAGTCAAAGAGTGACTTAACAACGGCCTTCATCTCGGGCATCAACGTCACCGGAAGGACTTCATGGTGGTTGAGCAGCCTAAAGCATCCCCACTCTTCACACGCAGCGATCAATTTGGATGATTGGTTGGGAAAATCATGTAGATCTATCACAGGGATGCTGCATGCCGTAGCCATTTCGTGTTGCTAAATGTGTGAAGAAATTAGTAACTTATAAATGTGTCGAACTTGCTTGGTTTATAATCGAACAACTTGGTTTTGCTCGTTTTCGCTCAGTTACAATTATCTAATAAAATTTAATACGAAGTTTTCAATTTTAAATGTCATTTTAAAAATTTATATAAATAACAGATGCTTGTGAGAGTATGAGACTTGTTTGAATTGAGTGTTTACCTGTGATCAACTGGTTAACTTCAGATTGGGGTTGTGAAGTGTGAAACGAGCGTTTACGGTCGCTTAGGGTATGAAAGAATGAGTGTGTGCCAAATCCAGTTCATTTTTTCTATGGACCAAATGTATCTATATGTACAGAGAAAAAATGTCTACAAAGTCTATGTGGTTTTAATGTGTTCACATTGGAACCTTCGTATCAATACTTTTTTACGAGTAAACTTCCGAATGTCTACAAAGTCTATGTGGTTATAATGTGTTCACATTGAAACCTTTGTATCAATACTTTTTTACGAGTAAACTTCCGTTTTGCTCTCTGTGGTTTGATCATTTTAATGGTTTTGTCACATTCCTTTAAAAGTAGCCATTTTACTCCCTGATCTATGAAGTTCATCTCTGTTTCACTCCTCGTCCCTAACGCCATCCAATTCCTCTGTTAAATCCTGGTCATGTGCCCCTCACATGAGGGACATTTTAGTCTTTCTTATCCTCTCTAAAAAAGATATTTTATATCGTATAATAAATTAATTATTTTCATTATTTCCTTAAATATGTATATATCAGATTTATTTATGTTCATATCAGAAACCCTCAAATCTCTCTCTCTCTCTCTCTTCAAACCACCCAACACCGGACACCACACGCCGACCACCACCATCTCCAAAATTGAAGCCCTAATCAACTCATCACCTCATTTTTTTCTTCTATTTTCACTTCACCTTTCTTTTCCTCTTTATCTTCTCAAGAAACCTTGAGATAAACCCTCAAAAACATTTTAACATATATCACCGAAGTCTTACACAAAATCTTACCCAACATCAACCAAAATCCGCCGCCTTTTCGCCGGAGCTGCAACTCAACACTGTGGATATGGCGGTTCAGATCTGCAAGTCAACTCCCTGGAGATGGCCTCTTCGCCGGAGCCGACAGTTTAGATAGAGAGAGAGAAAGGGAACGTTGCGATGTGGGGATGCTGGCGGTTCAGATCTGCAATGATGTTGGTGGGGGTTTAGAGAGAGAGAGAGACGATTCAGAACTCTTATTATGGGGGTTTAGAGAAAGACCTTGTTCAAATCTTCAAGCTTGCGACGGTGGTGAGGTTCGTTGGCGGTGGCGGCGCTTGCTGCCGGTGTGGGGTTGGTGCAGGATGGTAATGTACGTGGTGATTTTATGGTGATTATGGAGAGAGAGCAAAGAGATAAGTGTGTATATTATGTATGGGTGTTAATAATAATAATAATAATAAAATATTTTTTAGGGAGAAGAGGAAAAGACTAAAATACCCCTCATGTGAGGGGCACGTGACCAGGATTTAACAAAGGAATTAGATGGTGTTAGGGGTGGGGAGTGAAATAGAGATGAGCTTCATAGATCAGGGAGTAAAGTGGCTATTTTTAAAGGATTAGGGCAAAACCATTAAAACGATCAAACCTCAGGGAGGAAAACGAAAATTTACTATTTTTTTTAAATATAGATGAAAAATCGAGAACAGAGCTAAAACGCTGTTACATTGGATTTAGTGATTTACTGTAATACATAATACTTTAGATAAAACTAAAGTACACCTATATATTTAAAGACTTATATAGTATAACTTTATATTTTGTTGTGAGTTTATAAGAAAGAGAAAAAATAAATAAAATAAGTGTTTGTGAGTATGGTAGAGATAGAGATAGAGATAAAGAGTTGGATATGGAAGGTTTTTAAAAAATAAACAAAATTTAAAGAAAAAATGTGTTCTTTAGTTTAATTATATAGATAGAGACAGAGGTTCAAATGTGAATACTCTTAGCATATTTTACTTTTAGGCTCCAATGTTTTAAAATTAAACTCTTGTTTCTTGTGGTTTAATAAGTCTAAAGCAGATGGATGTAATATGACTAAATTACCCTTAATGATAAAAAAAACTAATAATCAAGTATTAAATAAATCATATATATATAGGGAAATGGTAAAATGAAAACCAACTTGAGTTGTGAGAACCATGAGAACTACGCCTTCTAAAGGGTTTTTCAAAAAAAATTCTCAAAAATGTTTAAAAAATCACTTGTTGAGGCGAAAAAGTAAAAAATGAAAAAATGTCGTATTTAAAAATTTACATGAGGTGTAAAAAAAAATTATTGGTGATGTAAAAGAATTTACATCGCCGTAAGCAAAATTTACATCAGACGTAACTACCGACTCGACACTTTTTCTAGTTTATTTTTTATTTTTTGCAGATGTGTTTATAACAATTTCTTCTACCTTTGTGCAAAAAAAGGTGGCCCAACTCACGCGGGAAGTAGGAGTTTTCATGGTTCTCACAACTCGTGGTGGTTCTTAATTGAACCGAATCATATATATATATATATATATATGTGTGTGTGTGTGTGGTGTGTGTGTGTGTGTGTGTGTGTGTGTGTGTGGAGCTCACACGCTACCTTACTCGTTTAAGATACATACACGCATTCTACACACATTATATATCCTCCTCCCTTCAACGTCCCATCGCCACCATCCATCGTCACCGTCCTCCACCTTGTCTGCCACCGCAATTCACCGACCATTGCCGCCACCTCGTCGTCTTGCAAAACCTTCTACTCCATCACGGTTGGTTCCAGAATGGCGACAGGTTCTCAGGAACGTGATCACAACGGTTTTCTCATCCTTCTACTCACCGGAGAACGTGGTTGCATGAGAAGTTTAGTAGTGTCTCCGATTTGATACTTGATCCTGAATTGATTGTCGGTTGTGGTCAGATATGTTTTTTAGGTGATCTGTTCAAAATTTTATTTAATTATGTTGTAGAAATATTGTATTGTTTTGTTAGATCTTTTATTTTTTGATTGAGGAATGTTTTTTTTTCATTTTTGTGTGATTGTTGAGGTGTGGTGGTGGAATCGGGTTGCAAACGGTGAACGGTGGTGGGGGTTCACTTTTTGTGTAGAGATTAGGCGGGAATGATGGTGGTGATTGTCACAACCCGACCCGCAGCGGACTAAGAGTCGGGGCATAATTGGGTTATCACCAAAGCTCATGATGTTTACTAAAATGTTTCATATTTATTAAATTCAAATTACAACTTAAATATCCAAATCAAAATTCATACAATTACAAGGAAATGAAACTATGTAAATAATCCAAGGCTTAAACTTGTTTATTCTTCTAGGCCTTCCTATGTGTTTCTTGCCTCAGCTGGATCACCTGTATCATGTGTAAAACGGGGGATATTTTGGGTCAACAAAAGTTGGCGAGTGAACCTTGATAAAACATTGTTATTAATTTCTTGTTTTATTTAATATGGAAAATTTGTGCAATAATCACATGTGAGCAAACATATATATATAAACAACACAAACCACTTTGAATTAGTATATGATATGAATGATGATGAATGTGAGATCAAGGCTCAATCAAACGGAGCCGATCTTATGAGGCACCTGATGCTCAACCCGTCTCCCACGGGGAACTGATGGGCCTAATGAAATGTGTGCACTGAAAATGATAAATCCAAACCACATATAATCCACACAACAATTGATACACATTTGATCACGGATATGATGTATGCACAAGTGTTTAAATATAATAAAGAATTAAACGACACATGATACACCCCAAAACATGATTAAAACGGGGAATTGATAGAGATTCACTCACATTGGGTGCGTTCTTTGATGACGTTGGATGCGCACGAATTTTAGGATTTGATCGACGAGGGAAAAACTAACCTAAAATAATAACGAAATGATTCGGTAAATAAATGGATTTTATTTGAGATTAATACTTTTAATTCATACTCTTAATGAGATTTTTAGATTTATTTTTGTGAGTTTAAGGAAATTTTCTAACTTTAAAAATCTTATTTTTAAGTATTTTTAAATAATTTTCTAATTAAATAAATAAATAAAAAGAAATAAAAAATTTGACTTTTTTGAGCGTTGACCGTTGACCGTTGACCGTTGACCGATCGGACTGTGTTTTTATATGCGCTGAGTGAGGTTCGAACTCGGGACCTCCCGTATACGTGCACGCAGCTCTACCAACTGAGCTACTTGTCTAACCTGAAATATTCTTTGTTTTAATTATATTTATATACTAATTAATTTTAAACTTATTTGATTTTTTATTAAAAATGATTTATATGGCCGAACCGGTTGCAGGGACCCGGAGTCGAACTCGGGTCCTTTGGTTCGAGTGCGCACAGCCCAACCAGTTGGGCTGTGTGTCTAATCTGTTTAACTTATGGATTATATTACTCTTATAAACATTCTGTGACTTGATCTGATTAAGTTTTAAAAATGTTGGTTTTATTTCTGAAAGTCGGTAACGTGTGCGATTCGAACCCGGGACGTGTGTATTGTTTGTGCACACAGTCCACCGCTGGACTGTGTGTCTAACCCGTTCGAATATCCAGTTTTAATTATATTTATACCTATACTCGACTTCATCTTCTTCGTTTACAAAAACACAGAACAGTGAAGTCCGACTGTTCTGTTTAAATCGATCATCAAGACTTATAATTGGTTGGAATGAAATAGATAAAGAAGATTATGGAATAAAATGTACCAAAACAGAATGTTTTCTCAGATTTCCGGCAAGAGTCGTCGGCTCTGATTGGTGACTTCCGGCTGAGTGAATTGATTAACAGTTTTGATCAATGTGTTGTGCAATAAGTTACTAAACAAGAGATATCAAGAGGGTTTAGATGATTATACCGATCGACAGTGAGACTTCGGATTTTCAGTGATATTCCGGTGAGTGTGGGTTTTTCCGGCGGCGTAGTCTGAGACAGATTCTGGTTGAATGATTAAAGTTAGGACATGCCGAATAATGGATTACAAACAAAAGAGTCGAGAATTTTACCGAATTGAAGTAAGTCTCGGTTTTCCGGTGAAAGTCCGGCGAATGCAGAATATCTCCGGCGACGTGTTTAGGGATGAATAAAGCTTCGGAAACGATCGTGGTTCTGAGCGAAAGGATTTCCAGAGTGTTCAAGTGGGTATTTATAGTGGAAACAGGCTGAATTGGATTTGAATTGGGTCAAGGTTCGCGATTGGAGATTTCCGTCGGTTATGACGGAAATTGATTGCCGGCAACGGTTATAACCGACGTCGACGTCAATTTGTGCGGTTCAGTCAAAAGGAATATGGCCAAAATCACGGATTGCCGGGTTTTCCGGTGATTGCGAGTTCTGGCGCGTTGATTACCGGATTTGACTTTCAGTTTTATTATATATGTTATTCGGGTTAGTGTTTATCACAAAAACAGTGTGTGGCAGAGCGGTGTGTTGTGTGTTTGAGTTTGTGGGTGACCCGGGTTCGAAACCCGGCGTCTCCATATTTTTTTTATTTCATTATTTTTTTGTTATTTAATAATTATGTTTTAAAATTCTAATATATATATTAATTATGTATTGTTCAAAATTCATCTTAGCAATAAATACGCAACGAAAAAAATTATAACTGAGTATTTGATTTATAAACGAAGCGGGTTTGGAAACCCGTTTTTCAACGAATGTTACAGTATCCCCTACTTTTATAAATTTCGTCCCGAAATTTAAGTAGTGGTAGCAGGAAAAAGATGCGGATATTTTTCGCAAATTGAGTCTTCACGTTCCCAAGTAAACTCAGGTCCTCGTTTCGACTCCCAACGTACCCTGACAATTGGAATACGACTTCGTCTTAAACGCTTCTCTCCGAAGTCCATGATTTCTACTGGTCTTTCAATGAAGTGCATAGATTCATCGATCTAAATGTCTTCTAGAGGAATATGGAGGTTTTCATCGGCGAAGCACTTCTTCAAGTTTGATACGTGGAATGTGGGATGAATTCTGTTGAGCTCTTCTGGTAGGTCAAGCTTGTATGCTACAGGACATACTCTTTCGAGTATCTTGAAAGGTCCTACGTAGCGTGGTGCTAGCTTGCCCTTCTGGCCAAAACGAACCACTCCCTTCCACGGTGATACTTTTAAAAGTACTTGATCCCCAATGTCAAACTCCAAGGGCTTTCGTCGTTTGTCTGCATAACTCTTTTGACGACTTTGAGCCGCTAGAAGATTGTTTCGAATTTGAATGACCTTGTCGGTTGTTTCCTGAATTAACTCTGGACCGGTGATTTGTGATTCCCCAATTCCGTGCCAACATACTGGAGATCGGCACTTACGACCATATAAAGCTTCGAAAGGAGCCATGCCGATACTTGAATGATAGCTATTGTTGTACGAAAATTCAACTAATGGTAGATGAGTGTGCCAATTCCCTTTGAAGTCTATGACACATGCTCGAAGCATGTCTTCAAGAGTTTGGATGGTGCGTTCAGATTGTCCATCAGTTTGAGGATGAAAAGCGGTACTGAGGTCTAATCGTGTACCCAAGGCGGTTTGTACGGCTCGCCATGTTCGTGAAGTGAAACGACCATCACGGTCTGAAATGATGCTTAAAGGTACACCATGACGGCTTACGATCTCGCTGATGTAGATACGAGCTAACTTCTCGTTTTTTAAGTCCTCGCGAATCGGTATGAAGTGAGCTGATTTTGTAAGACGATCAATGATTACCCATATGGTGTCATACCCACTGGAGGTGCGAGGTATCCCGGTAATGAAATCCATGGTTATGTTTTCCCACTTCCATACGGGTATTTCGGGTTGGACTAGGAGTCCTGAAGGTCTTTGATGTTCAGCTTTTACTTTGGAACATGTAAGGCACTTGGAAACAAAAACAGCGATATCCTTTTTCATGCCAGGCCACCATTAGGTGTATCGTAGGTTTTGATACATCTTGTCGGCTCCTGGGTGTACAGAGTATCGTGTTTTGTGCGCCTCATTCATGAGGAAATCACGAAGGTTATCGCGATCAGGAATCCATATGCGATTTAAATAGTATAGTATACCTTCGGATTTGGTTTCGATTTTGAGTTCAGCTCCACATGACAGCTCATCGCGTACGTCATTTTCTGTTACAGAAACATGTTGAGCTGCTCGGATTCGATCTTTGATGTCGGTTATGATTTGCGAACATAGAAGACGAATGGAGTTCGCATAACCTTTTCGACTGAGCGCATCAGCCACCACGTTTGCCTTGCCAGGATGATACCGAATTTCACAGTCGTAGTCATTGAGAAGTTCGACCCACCTTCGTTGCCTCATATTCAACTCCCTTTGGTTGAAGATATGTTGGAGACTTTTGTGGTCAGTGTATATTTCACACTTGGTACCGTAGAGGTAATGTCTCCATATCTTGAGAGCGAACACAACGGCTCCAAGTTCCAGGTCGTGGGTGGTGTAATTCTTCTCATGAACCTTGAGTTGCCTAGAAGCATAGGCTATCACTTTTCCTCTTTGCATTAATACACAGCCTAGCCCTTGCCCTGATGCGTCGCAATATACTACAAAGTCATCGCAACCTTCAGGGAGTGTGAGGATAGGTGCGTCACAAAGTTTTTGCTTTAGAGTTTGGAAGGCTTCTTCTTGTCTAGGTCCCCATATGAAGGGTTTTCCTTTATGAGTCAAAGCCGTGAGTGGTACAGCAATACGGGAAAAATTGGCAATGAAACGGCGATAGTAACCAGCCAAACCAAGAAATGACCTTACTTCGGTAGGGGTACGTGGCGCTTGACATTCCTGTACTGCCTTGATTTTTGAAGGATCGACATGTATTCCCTTGTCATTGACGACATGTCCAAGGAATTGTACTTCTCTTAACCAGAATTCGCATTTTGAGAACTTAGCGTAGAGCTTTTCAGTCCTTAAGAGTGTAAGGATGAGTCGAAGGTGTCGTTCATGATCGGATTTAGACTTGGAGTAGATAAGGATATCGTCGATGAAGACTATGACGAAACGGTCAAGGTAGGGTTTGCATACCCTATTCATTAGATCCATGAATACATCGGGGGCGTTGGTTAAACCGAATGGCATGACCATGAATTCGTAATGACCATAACGAGTCCGGAAGGCGGTCTTTGGGACGTCTTCTTCATGTACTCTGAGCTGATGATAACCAGAACGAAGGTCGATTTTTGAAAAGCAGGTGGCGCCTTGAAGTTGGTCTAGGAGGTCATCGATGCGAGGTAGTGGATAGCGATTTTTAACCGTTAGCTTGTTGAGTTCTCTGTAGTCGATACACATGCTAAACGTTCCATCTTTCTTCTTCACAAAAAGAACAGGTGCACCCCAAGGCGAGGAGCTAGGACGTATGAGTCCTTTGTCAGTCAGCTCTTGCAGTTGACTGGCCAGCTCTTGCATTTCGGATGGGGCTAACCTATAAGGAGATTTTGCGACTGGTGTAGCGCCAGGTACAAGATCGATGCGGAATTCGACTTCTCTCACAGGAGGGAGTCCTGAGATGTCGTCGGGAAAGAATTGTGGGAATTCTTTCACAACTGGTATATCTTCGAGTTTCTTCTCCTTGTTTCCCTTTTTGACGATGTGAGTTAGGAATGCGACATAGTTCTTGCGGAGATATTTTCGGGCTTGAAGGCAGGACATTAATTTGAGTCCTTTCGAAGGGGTTTCTCTAAAAATACGTAGGGTCTGACCGTCTCAAGAGGAATGCGAATGAACTTTTCGCGGCATACTACTTCAGCGTGATGCTGGCTGAGCCAGTCCATACCGATTATAACATCGAAACTTCCCAACTTCATAGGAATGAGGTCAACTGGAAAATCGTGATCGTTTAGAGTGAGGGTACAATTTCGAATAATAGAATTTAATGAAACGGGTTTTCTGTCAGCAACTTCCACCGTTAGAGATTCCATGAGATTAACACGAGTTTGGTTGAGGATAGGTTCGAATTCTAAGGACACAAAACTCTTATCCGCGCCAGTATCGAATAACATGGATGCATAACTACCATTGATGAGAAACGTACCGTTGACCACGTTGTTGTCAGCCCTAGCTTGGTTGGCATTGATGTTGAAAGCTCTTCCTCTGGCAGGTGGAGGAGCTTGGTTAGCTTGGTTTACCGGGTTTGCTTGAGCTTGGGCATGGATGATGTTCACCAAGCGTGGACAAGTGTTCCTGAAGTGGTTTGGGTCCCCACAGTTGTAACAAGCTCGCATGGGTTGCATCATGGGGTAGTTGGGTTGATAGTAAGTTTGGGCTGCGTGTGGTACAGGTGGTAGAAGTAAGGGTTGTTGGGCTTGACCCACTATCTGATTTTGGGTTTGGGTTTGTGGTTGACTGCGGTTCATTCGTTGAAGAATACGGCAGGTTTGGATGGTGTGACCTGCACGGCCACAGCTTGTGCAATGTTGGCAAAGAGTTTCGGGAGGGTGATGGTATTGACAACGGTTGCATTTTGGGTGTGGGCCGGTGTATGGCTTTTTAAATGGTGCAGTCGAAGGAGCAATTTGGGTGATCGGTGCAGCAGTGATAGGAGGGTTGGTTTGAGTGACAGCAAAATTCTTGCTGTTTCGTTTCCTCTTACCAGCAAACCTTGAGGAGGAGACCGAGTGGTTTGTAGTTGGGGTCTCTGTGGGTGCTTTCTTCTTTTCATCCTTGAATTTGCCGTTTCGGATGCGATTCTCAGTAAGTTCTGTAGCTAACTCCATCGCGGCTTCAAGTGTTGCAGGCGAAGTGCTTAAAACTGAGTCTTGAATTTTCGAGGGAAGACCTCGAATGTAATGTTCAACCAAGCGGTACACGGGGGTGAACAGATTAGGGATCATCTGGTTTAGTTCGAGAAATCTCTTGTTATAGGAAGTGTGATCTCCTTCCTTTTGTTTTAGCGCGTGGAATTCATCTTCCAACTTTTTGATTTCGCTTCTTGGACAGAAGCGTCTGGTCATGAGTTCCCTTAACTCTTCCCATGTTAAGACCATGGCATCTTCAACTCCTCGTTTACCCTTTTCCGTGTTCCACCAGGTAAGGGCTACCCCAAACAGTCTTCCTGTTGCATAACGTACCTTGCGATCCTCCGGACAATCGCAATTGAGGAAAGTGTTCTCCATTTCTTCAAACCAGTGAAGGAGAGCAGTAACACCTTTGGTCCCTTCATACTTTGGGGGATCGCAAGATTTGAAGTGTTTGTAGGAGCACTTTTTGGAGGGAGGGTTGACGACGCTCTGGTCTTCTTGATTGGGTGGGTTGATGGGATTCGCGGTGAGAGCTTGTTGAACTTGAATTACGATGTCAGGAAGCACTGCAGCCATTTGTTTAGCAATTTGTGTGGCCAAGCGTTCATTGGATCTTCCTGACTTTCTACCTCCACGTAGTTGCCTGGCCGACATCTATAGGAACATACATAGGAAGATTGTGAGTTTAAGAAGTTTCTAGGTGTCATGTGTCGTTAAAAGAATAAAAATAACATAACTAACAATAATGCAACTACATCCATAGGATGTCTTGGGTTTGCTCATGTTTGGGCCTCCAATGTCCCCCATACCATCGCCTGTGTAGTCATGTGGGCCCCCACGACTATTGGGCTTGGTAGGATTCACATTGGTGTTGGCGGATTAACACTCGCATCACCCGAATGAAAACCGTGAAATATGATTGCGAGATGTATGGTAGGAGGGTGTCCAGGTGTAGACACAATGACAACTCAAAATGGGGTTAGCTCACACGACGTTTGGTATAGCATGCTTTGGCCTAATAGGTCCTTCGTACTCTCATCGTTAGTCCCCAGGTAGGCAAACTGGTCCTTTATTTTGGATTTATACGAATGCCAAGCCTAGACAGGACGTTCCAACTACCGGTACTCGTACCCTTCCAGTTACTACATGCCCGTCATGAGAACTCACTTTGATGTGATTTGAAAACACAAAAATCATTGCAAAAATCATGGGAATTGTGAGGTGTGTGCTCTCATGGATATGATATGTTATGAGGATATGATTTATGATGAGCATTGTATAATAACATGTATTTGTGAGCATGCTTGCATAACATTGAGTGTAAAAATAAACATAAAGCATATAAACATCATGAATTTTGTATGTAACGCATAAACAATTTAAAATTTTAATCAACTATAGTATAGGCTCTAAGGGTCTAATAACCTATCCTATATCCCTATAGTCATGGCTCTGATACCAATCTGTCACACCCCGACCCGCAGCGGAATAAGAGTCGGGGCATAATTGGGTTATCACCAAAGCTCATGATGTTTACTAAAATGTTTCATATTTATTAAATTCAAATTACAACTTAAATATCCAAATCAAATTTCATACAATTACAAGGAAATGAAACTATGTAAATAATCCAAGGCTTAAACTGGTTTATTCTTCTAGGCCTTCCTATGTGTTTCTTGCCTCAGCTTGATCACCTGTATCATGTGTAAAACGGGGGATATTTTGGGTCAACAAAAGTTGGCGAGTGAACCTTGATAAAACATTGTTATTAATTTCTTGTTTTATTTAATATGGAAAATTTGTGCAATAATCACATGTGAGCAAACATATATATATAAACAACACAAACCACTTTGAATTAGTATATGATATGAATGATGATGAATGTGAGATCAAGGCTCAATCAAACGGAGCCGATCTTATGAGGCACCTGATGCTCAACCCGTCTCCCACGGGGAACTGATGGGCCTAATGAAATGTGTGCACTGAAAATGATAAATCCAAACCACATATAATCCACACAACAATTGATACACATTTGATCACGGATATGATGTATGCACAAGTGTTTAAATATAATAAAGAATTAAACGACACATGATACACCCCAAAACATGATTAAAACGGGGAATTGATAGAGATTCACTCACATTGGGTGCGTTCTTTGATGACGTTGGATGCGCACGAATTTTAGGATTTGATCAACGAGGGAAAAACTAACCTAAAATAATAACGAAATGATTCGGTAAATAAATGGATTTTATTTGAGATTAATACTTTTAATTCATACTCTTAATGAGATTTTTAGATTTATTTTTGTGAGTTTAAGGAAATTTTCTAACTTTAAAAATCTTATTTTTAAGTATTTTTAAATAATTTTCTAATTAAATAAATAAATAAAAAGAAATAAAAAATTTGACTTTTTTGAGCGTTGACCGTTGACTGTTGACCGTTAACCGGTCGGACTGTGTTTTTATATGCGCTGAGTGAGGTTCGAACTCGGGACCTCCCGTATACGTGCACGCAGCTCTACCAACTGAGCTACGTGTCTAACCCGAAATATTCTCTGTTTTAATTATATTTATATACTAATTAATTTTAAACTTATTTGATTTTTTATTAAAAATGATTTATATGGCCGAACCGGTTGCAGGGACCCGGAGTCGAACTCGGGTCCTTTGGTTCGAGTGCGCACAGCCCAACCAGTTGGGCTGTGTGTCTAATCTGTTTAACTTATGGATTATATTACTCTTATAAACATTCTGTGACTTGATCTGATTAAGTTTTAAAAATGTTGGTTTTATTTCTGAAAGTCGGTAACGTGTGCGATTCGAACCCGGGACGTGTGTATTGTTTGTGCACACAGTCCACCGCTGGATTGTGTGTCTAACCCGTTCGAATATCCAGTTTTAATTATATTTATACCTATACTCGACTTCATCTTCTTCGTTTACAAAAACACAGAACAGTGAAGTCCGACTGTTCTGTTTAAATCGATCATCAAGACTTATAATTGGTTGGAATTAAATAGATAAAGAAGATTATGGAATAAAATGTACCAAAACAGAATGTTTTCTCAGATTTCCGGCAAGAGTCGTCGGCTCTGATTGGTGACTTCCGGCTGAGTGAATTGATTAACAGTTTTGATCAATGTGTTGTGCAATAAGTTACTAAACAAGAGATATCAAGAGGGTTTAGATGATTATACCGATCGACAGTGAGACTTCGGATTTTCAGTGATATTCCGGTGAGTGTGGGTTTTTCCGGCGGCGTAGTCTGAGACAGATTCTGGTTGAATGATTAAAGTTAGGACATGCCGGATAATGGATTACAAACAAAAGAGTCGAGAATTTTACCGAATTGAAGTAAGTCTCGGTTTTCCGGTGAAAGTCCGGCGAATGCAGAATATCTCCGGCGACGTGTTTAGGGATGAATAAAGCTTCAGAAACGATCGTGGTTCTGAGCGAAAGGATTTCCAGAGTGTTCAAGTGGGTATTTATAGTGGAAACAAGCTGAATTGGGTTTGAATTGGGTCAAGGTTCGCGATTGGAGATTTCCGTCGGTTATGACGGAAATTGATTGCTGGCAACGGTTATAACCGACGTCGACGTCAATTTGTGCGGTTCAGTCAAAAGGAATATGGCCAAAATCACGGATTGCCGGGTTTTCCGGTGATTGCGAGTTCTGGCGCGTTGATTACCGGATTTGACTTTCAGTTTATTATATATGTTATTCGGGTTAGTGTTTATCACAAAAACAGTGTGTGGCGGAGCGGTGTGTTGTGTGTTTGAGTTTGTGGGTGACCCGGGTTCGAAACCCGGCGTCTCCATATTTTTTTTATTTCATTATTTTTTTGTTATTTAATAATTATGTTTTAAAATTCTAATATATATATTAATTATGTATTGTTTAAAATTCATCTGAGCAATAAATACGCAACGAAAAAAAATTATAACTGAGTATTTGATTTATAAACGAAGCGGGTTTGGAAACCCGTTTTTCAACGAATGTTATAGTGACATGGTTAATAGTGGTGGTGGGGTGAAAGGATTAGAGTTTGTTCATGGGTAGTTGGTTACTTGTTTAGTTTACAAAGTGGGGTCCCTAGCGTTCTGTTATCTGTACTTTGGCTAAATTTACCAGACTTTGATGCACCGACTCAATCTTTAAAACCCGAACCAGATATGATGTTTAGGTGGTTTGTGGTTTGGGTATGGATGACGACATTCAGGTGATTGCGGTTTGGGTGTGAGTAGTGATCGAAGATGTTGCACATGGGGGAGATGGTAATGGTACCCAACGATGCGAGTTGTGGTGGTCAAGGATGTTACAACTGGGGGTGATGGTTGTAGGTGGAGGTTGAGGATGAAATTGGTGACGGGTGGGACCTAGAAATAAAATAAAGTACATTTTAACTTTTTGATGAGCCCCCTCCTTTTTAGATATTTTTTTAAATACAAAGATATTTAGGTTATTTTATATACACTTAACCAAAAAACAAATGATCATCCAGTCAGGGGACTATCTGAGTAGCAACTGATCAAACCACGGAGAATAAGTATGTAATTTCAAAACGTTGGGGACTTAAGGAGAAATATTGGCAGGTGAATGGGCAACAAGCTACACCATTGAAATGCAAAACCAATCCTATTGAAAACAAGGTTATGATTCTTCAACATCGAGATTGTTGTGCACAACCCGCTGCACTTTTTTTCAAAAAAACCGACAGCTTTGGAGGCAAGGACCCAAATGTTAGCAATTGCACGTTTCGTACTTAATCATTCTTAGATATACGGATTTATCATTCATACTTTAGTTTATGATGAATTTTGTCGGACCAAGTTGAATTTGAATGTTAAAACTTAAAAGGGCAAACTTACACATGAGCAGGCATCATCGTCGTTTTTAGTTTTTACCCTACCCACTTAAACAAAAAAGGTAAATAAAAAGAAAATTAAATCACGAGGGACCCACAAAATACAATTCCAACAAATGAGATCCAAACCTCACGGTTGCTGGTATATAATAGTATTAAGTTAGAAATTTGTGTATTACATGAGTTAAATGAGTAAATTTAGCATGTTTAGACCTGCTGAGATATCTAAAATTATACGACACACAAAATACAATTAAAATACATGAAATTATGCTTTTGCTTTGCTTATTTCTCTTGATCGAAAGAGTCAACAACATAAAGCTGGATACAATAATGTATTACTTGCAAAGAATTGTAGAATTGTAGGGCTGCTGATTTTTCATGATATTATATTGTGTTGTTCACTTAGTTTAATTTCACGTAAATGTTATTAGTGACTCTTGTGGGTATACTATTTGTAAGTTTTATTAGTGACTTTAGGTACACTCTGTTATATGTTAATTGAAGCAAAAAAAATTAGTCGATATTAGTACATAATAGTACATACTATATGGGTAAGGTTATTATAAAAAAGACCAAAAGTGTGAGAAAGGTAAGAAAGAATCTCAGTCATTAGATCTAAATTAATTGAAAAGGGTAATCAAGTAATTTTATCATTAATTAATTAATTCAAAACCTTCCATAAACCGCCACCCTAATTTATAGGAATACCGAATAACACTGCAAACACCATTCAGCATGTATATAACGCCATTCAATAATTATATAACACCATCCAATAAGTATATAACACCATTCAATAAGTATATAACACCATTTTAAAGATCTCTATAAAAACACTACGAATAACACTGCAACAACCATTCAGCGCATATATAACACCATTCAATAATTATATAACACCATTCAACACATATATAACACCATTCAATAATTATATAACACCATGAACTGAAACAAAAAACCATTAACTGAAACATTCGATTGAACGTAATTTTTTGTCTGTATATAAGTATAGTAATATGGTACTCATATTAAAGATTAAAAAACACTCGTTATTGTGATGTAATTTAAAAAAAAAAGAGTTACGTGTAAAAAGTTATTGCCGTTTAAAAATAAAAGGGGAACTTGCATGTGATTTTCTAAAATTAAAAATGTTATTTTACCTTTATACCCTTAATCTAGAAAATTAATTATTTTAATTGTTATACTATTTACAAGATTGCATCTTAACCATTAGATTAAAGATCTAATGGTTTAGATTCTTTTTTTACTTTTCTCACACTTTGGGCCTTTTACAGGATCCTTTACCCATACTACATAATACATTAATATTTTAGTTTGAAGTTTTTTTTATAGTTTGTAGGTTTTTCGATTTAATGGGTTTAAAGGATGTAATAAATAGATAAATAAATGAGTTATTTGGAACAAATAATCAATCAGACCTAAATAGAGTAAAATAAATTGGAATTAAATGTGGTACCTAAATAGAGTAAAATAAATTGGAATTAAATGTGTTTTATAGGGTATTGTCATGACCCTTCATGTCAGCGTCATATCACTCACCTTTAATCCATCATCCAAAACCACTATTTTAAGGGTGTGGTCATGACTCAAACCATTATCCACTTATTTATTTTAATTTATCTTTGTCTAAAGAAAAAAGAGAAGGATTTCTTAGAAAATGGAAAGAAGGATCATGGTTGTCATGGTTTAATCCATGCAAACCATAGTGTATCAAAAAAGGGGTAGTATAGCCTTCCATTTATGTTCCTACGTGACGAATCATGTCTCAACGATGACTCCCACCCCCTTTAGACTTATTGTATTTATCCAATTTAATATGTTTTGTCTTAGCACCAAATGAAGAAACAATTAGATGATGGGCCATCAACTTCATTATATTTGTGGGCTTCATTAAAATAAATCTTGGCTGCTGACGACGAGGAAGCAAAAGGAATGAAAAATGTTCGTGACTAAGTGTGAAGATATAACACAAGAACCGAGACAAGGAAAATAAACGATGTATGGCTAGTTCAACCACGATATCCCGGGTTCAATCTGTTCTTACATACTTTTGGATTTATAGTCAAATCTTTATGTTTGTTTAGATTGATTAAATAGTTTTGAATTATTAAACTTTAATTTATTTTCATGAGTACTTAACTTTTAATCATCAACAATTGAGATTGAGTTTTAAATTGTCATTGGTTCGTTTATCATTATTCGTTGAAACTATTGATTTCTTAAAACCTAGAACCGGTAATTTGTTAGGTTAATATTCAATTGCATTAGTCATTTGATTTCACATTGTTGATTATTGCAATCAAATAACTTCTCTTTTGATTTCAAAACAAGTATTCCAACGAATCATGTGCATATGATTTGCAATTGTGATAAACGAGGTTACACGATCGGATTCACAACCCAAAATTCCACGATTGATCCTTTCCTCAATATTGTTTTAAGTGAATTCAAAATAAGACATTAATCTTGAAGTAAGAAGATAAAGATCAAGACGGGTTATAGACAATTCTTAGTCAATTATTATTGAATGTTATATATTTAAATTAGAGATAACTGTTAGTTTGAAAAGGTTTATCTAAGAGTTTATTATTATTATTATTATTATTATTAATTTTGAATGGCAACGTTTACTTCTACTCTATTACATCAATAATTCTAATTTAATCTCCTTTGCCAAGGTTTGAATCTGGGACCTCACATCTAAGGGGCATAAGCCTCTATCAAGTAGGCTAACCCCACATTAGCATCTAGGAGTTTATTTAGTTATTTATTTAATAGAGTTTGAATTGGTTTAGGATTAAATTAAGCATACCGTAAGTAGGTGGTTATGGGTAGGGGTGCAAACGAGCCGAGCCCCGATTAACTTATGAGAGCTCGAGCTCGAGCTCGACTCGTTGGTATTTTCTCAAGTTCGGGCTGGGCTCGTTTATCATCTATTAATTAATATATTAAATAAAATGGACTTTTTCGGCTCGCGAGCTCGATAAGTGAAGCCCAGGCTCGTTTACAAAGTAAGCTTTATTTTTAGGTTCGAGGTCGGCTTGTAAACAAGTTTAAATAAGCTCGGCTCGACTCGGCTCGACTCGGCTCGTTTACACTAAGGCCCTATAAGGCTCGACGAGCCTAACAAGCTTCACATGCGAGGCTCGAGCTCGGGCTCGATAAACAAACGAGTTTTATTTTAGGCTCAAGCTCGGCTCGGGCCCGATAAGGATCGGCTTGTTTCGAGCTTTTTCTCGAGCCGATCTCGAGTAGCACGCGAGCCGCTCGGCTTGTTTGCACCCCTAGTTATGGGTATGTAATTTGTTTGCTTTCATGATAAATTATAAAATAATCGAATGAGTTCGTTCAATTTCCTATTTGTGTGTTTGATCAAGGGCCTAATTCCCAATGGAACCTAACCACATTTTTTTCCGAAAATCGCCATTGCAAGTGGCAATTGTAAACCTCGTACTGACACCCTCCCCGATGGGGAACACCGCCCCTCCCATTCAATCTTCAGGGCCAACAGGAAACCTTCCCCGATCTCCCCGATGACTCTATCTCTCTCTCTCTCTCTCTCTCTCTTAATTTTATTGGAGACGGGGAAACCATTTCTTGTTGATGGGAGAAGATGAAGGGGAAAAAGAAGGTGGTGAGGTGAAGGTGATATGAAGGTAGGGGAAGAGGAACCACACCTCACAGTCTTACATCCGCCGACAAATTCTAGTTCCCAAACTTCAATTGCCACCAGTAATGGAGACAACCCCATTTGTGTAACAAGTTCCAACCCAGCCCCCTTGTGACTAAGCCTTCAAAATCAACATCATTCATGCAAAAAGTTCTATGAACAATTAGCATGTATTTTATCAATTCCGATTTCCACATTCTCTAAAACTTTCATCATAAAATCACACCTTTCTACACACAATCGCAATATTCAGCAATTTACACACACAATCTTTCATCAATATCAATCAAATTTACTTTAGATCTAACACTATTTACAATTTATTACTTCATACTAATTTGTATACGTTTGGATTGGCAATTGTATGTTTCCTTTATACCTTGTCTGAGATAGGTGTGTACAAGAGTTGTTCAAGAGCTTCACCCGCATGCAACTTTGTCGCGAACCTCAGTTTTCTGTAATCTTCAAAACTGGTAGCGACGTACTTGCGCGGATGCTCATCGTCCACAAGTTCTGGTAAGGGTTCCATCGTCCCTCTTGGTCCTAAAAGGAATGATGCAATCGACACTCGTATCTTGGTTTCTTTGCATAGCACCCTATGCTTCACATTGTGAAATCTTCCGTTGCTCCACACCTTCAATCATATCATGATTAAACACCATTTTCTAAAAACACTCATCCTTTGTGCTTCTATGGCAATAGAGCAACCAATGACGGAACCAGATCTCTTTATTCGAGGGGTCATCATAAGGTTTTATTTTTCTAGTGGTTATATGTACTTTTTCTTCTTGTGTTTACAGTTATTGGGTCCAACTTATGTTTTTATTTACAAAACTCATATTTTATATAAAAAAAATCCAATAAATTTCGGTGACTTAGGCGGTCAGCGGGCCCTTCTTGAGGCCCCTCTGGTTCCGCCTCTTAGAGGAATTGAAATTTAAAAGGTGGTTTGAAGACGTACAGTTGCCATGTCACCGACGTTAACAAGAAGGGTGCCTGGCCATGGGTCGATGGGAATGAAGTCGCCAGACTTGTTCATGACTTCTAAACCGCAAACTGCTTCATCGTCTTGAGGGATTGTAAGGAAACCAGAGTCTGTGTGTGTTTTGATACCTGGGAGTCCAACACTTTCATGGGTGAAGTGGTATTTGTTCATCTTGAATAGATATGACCAATTCTCAATTCCTATATTATCAGTTTTTACCCCTAAACCTTGAGCTAATTTCTTTCCGATCCCCACAAAAAGCTCATGTACTGCTTCGGTGTATCTTATTATTGTCTCTCTGTTATATTACATGTAAAAAATTGAAGTAAAAGTCTAATTAATTAATATTTGACATGAATTCCTTTGGTACTAAAAAAAAATGAGAATTCATCGATGGATAAATTTAAATACAAAACAATAGAAAATTAAAATCTAAAATCTGAATATAACACTGATGTAATACTTGACCATACGAAAAACTTATGGGTTTCTAAACTTGTTGAAAAACCAAAACGAATTTTGGATTTTTGTATTTGCATCTTTGTGTGTGTTGTTTTGTTTTACTCGTTTTTTTTATTTTGCAAAAATAAATTATTAAACAATATCCATGAAATATTGTGCATCCAAATTGCTAAATAATCAAACGGCACCAGTTTCTCGATATGTTATATCGAAAAATAAAGGCCGTTCGAGTACTATTCTTTAGTGTAAAGAATAGGTATTAAAGTACCAGTACCGATCTCAGCCCAATTAAAATCTACCTTTGATGAGATGACGCATCCAGTCCAGAGCAAAAATTGTCGACGTCATGACGGGAGGCCATGTCGTAAAAGTCAAGCGTTTCATCACTGGATTTTTGGTCGAGGGAGCCAAATATCCAACTACGGAGATGACGTCGACATTCCTTGGCTTGATCTCCACCGGTAAATCAAAGAGTGATCTAACAACGGTCTTCATCTCGGACATCAGCGTCGCGGGAAGGATTTCATGGTGGTTGAGCAGCTTAAAACAGCCCCACTCTTCACAGGCTGCGATCAATTTGGATGATTGGTTGGGAAAATCATGTAGATCTATCACAGGGATGCTGCACTCAGTGGCCATGTCGTGTTGCTGAACCTGTGAAAAAAATTAGTAATTTATAAAAGTGGGTTGGTGACTTCTTTCTGCCTTGCCCAAAAACATATTACATGTTTCATGCTCACAAAATAACATTCTTTATTCCCACATGTCTTTTAAAAAATTATGGAATTTACCAACATTTATATTATCTATAGAATATAAGCCATTGCAGATTCAGTCCTTCTTCTTTTCTTTTTGGCAAAATGAAAATAAATAATTCCACTTAACTCAATTTGAATGATAATAATCCCAAGTCAGTTATTGGCCGATAATAATCTGAATTTGTCAATTTTTTTTGTAAAATATTCTGCCGTTAAAATAGCTTAATGGAGTTACATTTTTTTTACGAATTACAAACCGATGTTTTAGGGCTTTTGATCAGAACGAGAATATGAGTCGATTGATGTAAAACTTTCAATAGTGTAAAGAACAAGTGTTATGTGTACAAGATGATTAGTTTCATATAACTACTTTTCATATTATTTAATTCCGAATCTATAAATCTCCCATCACCATTCCAATACTTACACACCTTTGTTTACCCCATGTAGGGTATGTTCCATTTTCAACTCTTCAACCTTCAGGGAATAACAAAGGAAAGCTTTGCAAAACCGTGAGTATACTCGATCCCATTTTCTATTTTAAACACTTTGGGTGCAACATGTACATTATACAAATCACAATACACAATGAAACTTGTTTATACACTCTATCCGTTAAACAACATAATACTTGTTATTATACTTTATTATCGCATGCTATGTTAGACTTGTGTTATATGCTCATTAACTTTGCTAGCCTACCTTAACAAATTTAGCGTTATAGGAGTAACGCCCGTACACTTGTGGTATTGTTAAGAAAACTATATTTCACCCTCTTCGTTTCGACGATGTTGGGTAAACATGATTGCGTTAAACTTTGGATTGACATATAAGGACACTTGTTTAGTATGTTTATATCAATTATACACAATGTTACCATGTTGGATATGAGTCAAATTTTACCACTATTATGCTAAGTACAAAACTTGTATGCTCGCCAACTTTTTATTGATGTATATTATTTTAATACATACTCAAATATTTAATCATACTGGGTCATTAGAGGAGTATTTAATCTTAAATGGTCAAAACATCTATACTATAGGCCATTTTTGAAACTCTTACACCTATTATTGTCACGTGGGCATAGTATTAGTCCACGTTGATTGCATTTGGGACGAAAAACACAAGGCCTTTGTTCCGCTTCTTTTTATCTTATTTCCCCTTTCCTTTTCGATTTGTAACCTGAATCATGTAAGTTTTTTATGATGATTCGTTTAGGGTTTTCAAAAATGGACATTCAAACAAACCATGAAATATCTTGGCCGATTGTTTTGCTTTCAAAGATTTCCAGGTAATATGTGATTTTGATTTGTGATTTGTTTTTATTATGATTTTAGATGTTGATTGGTGGTGTTTTAAAAGAAGACGAATTAACTAGGGTTCCGACGTGAAACCTCCGCGGCGGTGATGCTTGTGTTTCATTGTCGTGTTTAGTTTTTGTTGAAACATTACTGACTCTTTCTTCCCTTTGGGCGATAATCTCCAGGTTTGCAGTGTTTGAAGATTTTGATCTTACATCACTTTCATTTTTTCTGCATTATTCATCAGTCAGTTACTTTTCCTCTTTTGTGTTTACTTTTGTTAAACTTAACTGGCTCTTATCTCTTACTTTTGTTTGGTCAGAACAGGAATCACACGAACACTATAGCAAACACACAACAAGCTCACACACACTAAATCACAAGAATAAGAACACGAGATTTATAGTGGTCCCATCAATCTTGATCTACATCCACTCTTCATAACTAGTTTTCTCTTTGTATTAGGTGCTCAAAGTATACAGGTACAGTAATAAGACATTATATGGTTCAATTAGGTTACTAATTTTAATAATATTAAAACAAGAAGAACCCCTGCTCTGGTTTTCATCATACTGAGGAATAATCCTCTGCTCGAGTCAAATCCTCCATAATCCAACAATCTCCAACTTAGAGGCTTTGACAACTTCAAACTGCTCTTATAAAAAAAAACTTTATCTTCATAAGTACCTCTTTAAACACTTCACCTTCACTAGTTGTGGGCGGTCTTCTCATCAATTAACATGAAGGCCAGTTGAAGCCAAAGTTTCAACTTCTCTAAGGTGATAACCTTAGTCAACATATCAGTTGGATTTTCAGTTCCTTTGATCTTCTTTAACTTCAGAGTGTCATCACTAACTTGATCTCTCATAAAGTGATATCTCAACTCTATATGTGTCGTCTTCGAACAGAAGACAAGGTTCTTTGCAAGGTGTATTTCACTTTGATTATCACAAAACAATGCACAATCAACGTTCCTTGTCAAGCTCTTTGAGAAAATTCTTCAACCAAATAAGGGTAACATAGTAGGAAAATAAATTGAACGGGCATACCATATGCCCTTAAGAAATATATGTTTAATGCCACTAGAGTGGTGTCCACGTTATACGGCGGGAAACACAGACACTGGTAATCACGTAACATGTTAGTTTAAAAAAAACTCTAACAATAATATACTCAAATATTTAAAGCGAATTAAATGCTTGTTTTTATGATGTAATTTTGAAATATAAACATATGAATACGTTATGCATATTTAAAAGTCGTGGTGAGGAGTAGTTGGCTTAAAGGTCAACAAAGGGAAGTGTGTTATTGAGATGTGTATCATAATTTTAAAAAGTTGACACGAGTTGACCCAAATGTAAAGTTAAATAAAAAAAAAACACTTGTAATAGAATGACAAATGTTTTTAAACAATGTCTTATAAAAGCTGAAAGTTTTCAGATAGAAATAATTACGTAGGCTTTATTTGTATGCTAGGTCCTCATGGACAGACGTTAACATTTTAATGTATGTTAACGTAAATAGGGTTGTGTAAAGACTCTGTTGAGCCAAATGTGGTGCCTTTGTGGCTGCCGAAGGATAATTGGATTGTACAATCTGTGACCGAATGATGCCACGGTGACCAGTGGCGGATCCAGGATTTTTTTCAAGGGGTTCACTTTTTTTAATGTTCCAATTTTATATGTCCGAATGGTAAAAAATTCGGGTCGGGTCGAGTAAGATTCACCACATAACAAAAATACAATACAATAATGAAAAAGAATATCGCCATGATAAATTTGAAAACACATAATAACGTACCCTGTTCATTTGGTTTACTTATTGTAATCCCTCTAAACTTTTAAATTCGTTACTTTTTTACTTTAAAATATTTTATTTAACATATCACCACCTCCAACCTTTTTTCACTTAAACTAACAATGGTACTAGACAAATCTGATAACACTCTAAGTGAAATTCAATAAATCTAAGTGAAGTTCAATAAATTAGTTGCAGGACCATCTTCTTTTAAATTTACCCATTTTCAAAAGGTGTTGCTCGTTTTATTTCCCAAACGAAGAACCTTATCAAAACAACCCAATAATAAAATGTAATCGGGCCTTTGTAAGCAGGGTGATGTTTTAACGGAAAAAAAGTTAAAAAAAGCTCCTAAAACTGGAGTCGAACTCGGTACATCATCAACCTATAGAAAATGCTTTACCACTGTGCCAGAGCACACACTTGCTTACAGGTTCCTCTAAAAAATATTTAAAGGTTTCTTCAATATTTTTTTAGGACTTTACATTATAAATTACAAACCGAACAGGTTCCTAGGAACCTCCCCGAGGACTATAGATCCGCCCCTGATGGTGACGACTGTGGTAGGTGACGACGGTCATCAAATGGTCTTTTCTGAGACAAGAGTTCAGGTTAATACTGATATGTAACGACCTGTAAGAAAGACTAATTTTATTATTAAAAGTTAACTAATTTAAGGCTATTGTTTTAGTGTACATGTGTGTTGAGGTCAAGGTATGTTTCATTCAAACGTTTTAACTTTTATAATAAAAACTAGAACTTACTCAACGTAACTGACTTTAATATGCACATTAGACTAGTGTGGGTACAATAAGGATGATTGGATGCTTGTTGAGACTAAAGGGCACTTGGCTAAGGATTGGCATCCATGTTAAACTATATTTACTTTATTTGTGCCTAGGGATGCAAACGACCCGAGCCGAGCTAGCTCAACCTCGTTTAACCTATGAAAGCTCAGCTTGCAGGTAGTTCTTCGAGCTCTAGCTCGGCTCGCGCTCGACTCATTAATTAAAATAATTATTAGTAATTTTTTCATAAATTTTATGTATGATAGTTCTTATTTAAATATATATTAAATACATTAACTATAAATTGTATAACTAGCGAGATCAATTAGAATCGCAGGCCAGCTTGAGCTCGATAAGTCAAGCTCGGGCATGATCGCTCGTTTGCTAAATAAGCTTAACTTTAGGCTCGGGATCGAGCTCGTTTAAGCTTGGCTTATTCGAGCCGAACTATTTGTGATGAGGTATTAAGACATATTATGTAATTTGGATGTTCTAAATTTCTGTTGCGTATTTAAATGGTTAAGTTTGAAGTTTAATAACTGCATCTTCATGAGTAAATCCAATAACCGGGGCCTTACACGGCAGAGGCTAGTCTGATGTTTAATGTCCGGGGGCCCACATATTTCTTTTTCATATCTGTTTAAGAGTTAGAGACAATGTTTCACCTGAAAAGACGAAATTACCGCTCACATAGGAGAAACTTAACAGAAGAGTTAACCCCGGTTAGATGTAGGGACATAACATTTTAACTCTAGAAACTTTAGGCACCAAGAGTGTTAAAGGTGTATGAAAACCGAAGTTTGAATCAAACCTTAAGGACGAAAACTGCAGTTTGTTCTATATCATATAATATAGACAGCTTATGGGCTTATTGTATTATCGAAACATAAGTTTGATATCAGCAAGGAGATTTTGATATCACCAAACACTTATGGGTTATAATGATGGGGCTCTGCTAATAGTTATAATACAATATATGCTGATATAGGAGTTAGGACTACGTACAAATGTTTATAAAATTCTCACAGTAATTGTTAAAATAAATGCAGCTGATTTAATTCATGTTGCAACATGTTCACTTGACATTATAACGTGTTATAGTAATTTGTTATCAGTTTGTTAAAGTTGTTATATAATCAGGGTTTTAAGTGTGCAGGGCATAAAAGATAAAGGTGTTTGTGATATGTGCTAAGGGCTTATGTGTGAAAGCTAGGCACATGAGGGGCTTATATGAAAGTATCTTTTCAGCTGGATATAAAAGCAAAGACTTAGGGTTTTTTTATTATTATTCACCTTCCAGAGTGTTCTGTTGTCTCTTTCGTTAAGCGATTAGGGTTTGTCTTTGTAATTGTTGCAGATCATCTGTGATCTGATTGATCTCGTGTGAGATCTTTGTGGTTCTGGTTTGTATAGATCAACTGATAATCATCAGTTGATCATCTTTCTCTTGTATTGTTACAGATCTCATGTTTTGTGAGATCTAGGGTTTCTGGGGGGGTGTTTTCTGGTTTAGGTAAACCTAATAAAGTTTTGGCCACTGTTTTGTCGCTTCTCTGTTGTTTGTGTTGTTCTTTATACCATTTTGACATGGTACCAGAGCTATAATGGCTCTTTGTTACTGATCTTGGTTATTCCGTTGTGTATATTAGGTAATCTTACAGGTTGAGTTCTTCAATCTTGAAGAACTACTTGGATCTGTGCCTTGGAGAACGTGCCGGTGTGGATCTGGAGTGTCAGAAAACCCTAGTTAGGGTTTGGTGTCTTGAAGGAAGGTTACTCATCTTCTTGTGGTGTTTTTGTCCTGTGTTGGTCTCTGAAACACATACTCAGTTTCAGGGCAAACTAACCAGGACAGATCTTGTGTCTTTGATTTGTGTTTGTAACCCTAGAAGGTTACAAGCTCAGATTCACTTGGAGGGAGTTAAACGCTTTTGTAAGACATTCTTCTCTCATTCTTGTTCTTTACTTTGTTGATGTAGTTGATGCCGGGGTAGTGAGGACCGGTTTGTCACTTGTGATTGATTTAGTTGATGCCGGGGTAGAAAGGACCGGTTATTTTTGTGTGTATTCTCTGTGGGTCTATTTTTTATGTTGATATCTTGTATGTCTATCATTTTTTATCTAGTATAAGCACCTGTGTTATGCTTGTCCTGGCACCTATAAAGTGATGAACCAGGAATCTGGCCACTTTCATAGTGTGCTGGTTGTGTCATTGTTTGTTATAATCTTGATATCATTGTCTGTTTCTTGATTGTGTGTTTTGTTTGTTGTTTACTTAAAAATGGGTGATTCTGGTAGTACTTCACAAACCTTGATTAGCAAATTAGACATAGGGGACCCATTGTATCTTCATCCGAGTGATTCAAGTGCCTTAACCATAGTGAGTGTTAAATTAAAAGGTACATACTTTGTCTGGTCTAGTGCTATGAAGCTAGATTTAGAGGCAAAAAACAAGTATGGTTCCATAGATGGTAAGTGTGTTAAATCTGAGGATGATCCTGTGTTAGCTAGTCAGTGGGACAGGTGTAACTCAGTTATACTGACATGGTTATTAAACTCTATTTCTGAGGAATTGTTCCTTGGTCAAGTATTTTCTAAGTTGGCCTATGAGGTTTGGACTGATCTTAAAGAATCTTTTTATAAAGTTGATGGTTTAGTTGTGTATGATTTATATAAGAAAATTAATTGCATTTCACAAAATGGTAGTACTGTTGCAAAGTACTACAACAGGTTGACAACTATGTGGAAGCAATTTGATGCAATGCTTCATTTGCCAACCTGTTCTTGTCAAGCTGCAAAAGATTTTAATGACTTTTCAACTCTTATAAAACTGATGCAATTCCTTGTAGGTTTAGATGATATATATCAGCCTGTGAGGACAAATATCTTGACCAGGGAACCTTTTCCTTCTGTTAAAGTTGCCTTTTCTATTATTTCTAGGGAAGAATCGCATAGGTTATCTAGTAGTGGGTCAAAAACACAGAGTGTGTCTTTTATGTCTAAAACTAATCAGGGTTTTGAGTCTAAAAGAAGAGTAACCAGAGGACCTAATCCTAATATGAAATGTACACACTGTAACATGTTAGGTCATACTGTTGATAGGTGTTTTGAGATTATAGGGTATCCCCCTTGGTTTAAAAAGAGGTCTAATACTAGTAATAGTCAATCTAATAGAAGTAATCTTGCTAGTAATAATAACAAGTCAAATGCTGTTATTGGGTCTTCTATTGCTACTACTACTGGTATACCTGGATTACCTTTTACCTCATAACAGATTAGCAAACTGTTGAGTTTAGTTTGAGAAAAAAGTGGAAGTGATGTTCAAAACTCAAGTATGGGAGGTGAGTGTTTTAATGTCTCAAACTTTGTTAGTTGTTCTGGTTCTGTTATGTTTAACAATAATTATGGGTGGATTGTTGACTCAAGTGCAAGTCAACATATGGTTAAATCTGATAAACATTTAATAAATGCTATAGATGCGTCTGAGTTTGGTATTATTGTAGGTCACCCTGAGGGAACTAGTGTCAAGGTGTTAAAGATTTGTAATCTAAAATTGACAAATGATATTGTTCTACAGGATGTGTTTTGTGCCTGACTATTGTGTTAATCTGATGTCTGTCTATAAGCTAGCTAAAGACAATAATGTCTCTGTAGTGTTTAATGAAAATAGTTGTGCGTTACAGGATTCCATTACAAGGAGAGTCCTAATGAATGGTAGTCAGGATAGTGGGTTGTATTTTGTAGGAATCAATGTTTATATTGTAAATGCATGTTTTAATAGTTCTGTAAAATCTTTGAATTGGCATAGTAGATTAGGACACCCTTCTGATCCGGTTCTAGTTGTGTTAAAGGAGTCTCTCAATATAGGTTCAAGTGATCATGGTCCATGTGAGATATGTCATAGGGCTAAGCAAGTGAGGGTTCCATTTCCTTTGAGTGAACACAAAACAAAGTCAGATGGTGACTTAGTACATTTAGATTTGTGGGGTCCATACAAAGTCACAAGTTATGAGGGTTTTAAATATTTTTTACTATTGTAGATGATTTTTCAAGAACTGTTTGGTGTTATTTTTTAACAAATAAAACTGAAGTTTTTTAGAATTTAAAGGGATTTTATGAACTTGTGTTCACTCAGTTTAAGAAAATGATTAAAGTTTTTAGAAGTGATAATGGAACTGAGTTTGTGAATAATAAAATGAGTATGTTTTGTAAAGCTAAAGGAATTTTGCATCAAACTTCTTGCTCTCATACACCACAACAGAATGGTGTAGTTGAGAGAAAACATAGACATCTTCTTAACACAGCTAGGGCCCTGATGTTTCAGGGTGGTTTGCCTTTGAGGTTTTGGTCAGACTGTGTTCTAACTGCTGTATATCTAATAAACAGGTTACCCTCTAGTGTGTTGAATGGTAGGAGTCCTTTTGAAGTTATGTTTGGATCTAGACCCTTTTTATCTCATTTAAGGAACTTTGGATGTTTGTGTTTTAGTACACTCTTAACTGAGAATGATAAGTTTGCATATCATGCTGACAAATGTGTGTTTCTTGGTTATTCAAATGTAAAAAAGGGGTATAAACTGTGGAGTTTAGATAGTAAAAAGATCTTTTTTTTTTCAAGAGATGTAAAGTTTTATGAACATGTGTATCCCTTTAAAATTAAAGCATTTAATGATCAAGAAACTGATAGTGTTGAAAATTATATCATACTAATTTTTGTTTGAAAATCATACATCTGAAGTTCCTAACATTCCCAATGATGAAGAGGGTATAGATGGTGCTCATGATCCAAGTAGTGATGATCAGCAGCCATTGTTACCCTCTACATCCGCCCCTGTTTCAGGTGTTGATATAGGTCAAACTTTAGAACAGGTAGGCAGTAGTGGGGGTAACAATGAGGGGGCAGAGGACACTACTTTAGGATCAAATGTTGAGACCAACCAATCTGAGGGAAATCAAAATGTTAGGAGATCTTCTACAAATGTTTCTATGCCTAAAAGATTTGATGAATATGTTGTTGAATGCAAAGTTAGGTATGATCTAGAAAAGGTTGTTAGTTATTCTCATTTATCTTATGATAATATGTGCCTGGTTACCTCTTTAAATAAAACAGTTGAATCTACTACTTATAATGAGGCAATTAAAGATGATAGGTGGGTAGAGGCTATGAGTAGTGAAATGGAGGCCTTGTATAGGAATAATACATGGGTTCTTGTTGACCTTCCTAAGGGAAGGAAACCTATAGGTTGTAAATGGGTCTATAAAATTAAGTATAAAGCAAATGGTGAAGTTGAAAGGTATAAGGCCAGACTGTGGCCAAAGGGTTTAACCAAAGGGAAGGTATTGATTTTGGGGAAACTTTTTCACCAGTTGTGAAAATGGTTACTGTTAGGACTATTCTGAAGTTGGCTGTTAATAATAGTTGGCATTTATTTCAAATGGACATAAATAATGCCTTTTTATATGGAACATTAAATGTGGATGTGTATATGACCTTACCTCAAGGTTATTTTTCAAAAGAGAACAATAAGGTGTGTAAGTTAGTAAAATATTTGTATGGGTTGAAGCAAGCCCCAAGACAGTGGAATGAAAAGTTGACCACTGTCCTTATATCTATGGGTTTTATCCAAAGTGTTTGTGAGCATTCATTATTTGTTTTGTCTAAAGAGAATCAATTCATTGTGTTACTAGTTTATGTTGATGATATAGTAATCACAAGAAATAATAAAGATGAAATAGGGAAAATTAAGAAAAGTCTAAGTGATTATTTCAGATAAAAGATCTGGGAATACTTAGATATTTTCTAGGAATCGAAGTCTTGTATACTGAAAATTGTATCTGTTTATCACAAGTTAAATATTGGCTTGAACTTTTAAATGAATTCGGTTACTTAGGATGTAAGCCTGTTGCTACACCTATTGAACAAAGTTTTCTTGTAACTAATAAATGTGTGAAAGAACAAAAGGTTTTAGATAATATTAATGGTTTTCAAAGATTAATTGGTAAGTTGATTTATTTATCACTTACCAGACCTGATATAAGTTATGATGTGCAATTCTTGAGTCAATATATGCATAGTCCTAGTGAAGCTCATCTTAACATAGCATTAAGACTGTTGAGAATCTTGAAACTCTCACCTGGTAATGGTATTAGTTTTAAGAAGTCAGAGAACATGGAATTGTCAGGGTTTGTAGACTCTGACTGGGCAAAGTGTGTAAAAACCAGAAGGTCAGTGACTGGTTATGGAATATTTTTAGGGGGCACTCTTGTTTCTTGGAAAAGCAAGAAACAAAGTGTTACCTCGAGATGAGCTATGTGCTGAGCTACTTGTGAGATCATGTGGATCTTAAATTTATTGTCTGAGTTGAAAGTTGAACATCAGTTGCCAATAAGGTTGTTTTATGACAGTAAGTCTGCAATTTCTATATCTCAAAATCCTGCTTTTCATGAAAGAACCAAACATTTCGAGATTGATTTACATTTTTTGAGGGAAAAAACTGCTGCTGGTATTGTGAGACCTGAGAAAATTCATACTGATGTTCAAATTGCTGATATTTTTACCAAGGGTTTGAATGTGACTCAACATCGGACCTTGTGTAAAGACCTTGGCATGTATAACATGTTTGCCACATGAATGAAGGGGGCATGTTAAAATGAATGCAGCTGATTTAGTTCATGTTGCAACATGTTCACTTGACATTATAATGTGTTATATTAATTTGTTATCAGTTTGTTAAAGTTGTTATATAATCAGGGTTCTAAGTGTGCAGGACATAAAAGATGAAGGTGTTTTGTGATATGTGCTAAGGGCTTATGTGTGAAAGCTGGGAACATGAGGGGCTTATATGAAAGTATCTTTTCAGCTGGATATAAAAGTGAAGACTTAGGGTTTTTTATTATTATTCACCTTCCAGAGTGTTCTGTTGTCTCTTTCGTTAAGCAATTAGGGTTTGTCTTTGTAGTTGTTGCAGATCATCTGTGATCTGATTGATCTCGTGTGAGATTTTTGAGGTTCTGGTTTGTATAGATAACTGATAATCATCAGCTGATCATCTTTCTCTTGTATTGTTACAGATCTCATGTTTTGTGAGATCTAGGGTTTCTGGGGTGTGTTTTCTGGTTTGGGTAAACCTAATAAAGTTTTGGTCACCGTTTTGTCGCTTCTCTGTTGTTTGTGTTGTTTTTTATACCATTTTGACAGTAATCTAGTTAAATGTAATTTTGTGATGAAAACAAAAGGAAAAATTAAGGGAAATGGTCAATTGAGATAAATATCTTGATATCAAATTAGATCATAAGATTGGAGAAGAGTGTATCAAGAAAATTGACTTGTAGTTGTGCTCAAGAAATTGGGGCATAAACCGTTAAGGTGGCTTTAATCCCCTTGAAAGAAGTACCGTTCGACCATAAACAATTTGTTAGTAAGGTATTGGTAGGGTCCCGTGAGCTTTCCAAAAAGAAGTTCTCACAATTAAGAAAACGTCGTAGGCATAATTAATACGATTGTATAGATTGCTAAATGTCACACAAGAGATAAACATGTAAAATCCATTGCATCCAATGCCCCATTGTTCTCACCTATCAGAGCTAGGCGGGTCGCGGGTGCAAGAGTGCCAAAGCTTCACCTGCATGCAACTTTGTTGAAAACCTGAGTTTCCTGTAATCTTCATAAGTGGTAGGGACGAAGACGCATGGATGGTCATCATCCACAAGTTCTGGTAGCGGTTCAAGTATCTCTTCTGGTCCTAAAAGAAACGATGCAATAGACACTCGTGTATTTGCATCTTTGCATTGCACCCTATGCTTCACATTGCAAAATCTACCACTGCTCCACACCTTTAATCATAATCAAAAAAACCATTAATTCAAAGCAGAAAAAAATACAAGACACCAAAAAAGTTGCCAAAAAAGTGGTTTTAGACGCACTGTTGCCATGTCACCGAGGTTAACAAGAAGGGTGCCTGGCCATGGATCCACGGGGATGAAGTCCCCAGACTTGTTCATAACTTCTAGACCGCCAACGCCTTCATCGTCTTGGAGGATAGTGAGGAAACCGGAGTCCGTGTGCATCGGGCCACCGGTGGTTCCAACACTTTGAGGGGTGAAATGGTATTTGTTTATCCTAGCTCGACATGTCCAATTCTCAAATCCAATATTTTCACTTTTAACCCCTAAAGATTCAGCTAATTTCTTTCCGATATCCACAATAAGCCCATGAACAGCTTCAGCATATCTCGTAATCGTATCTCTGTTAGGAGAAAAAACGAAAACAACTAATCCAACGGCTGAAAATGGAGGGTGTTGTACTGTAGGTTAGGGTTGTTTAAAAAGTTCTCTGCTTGCTCCAAATTGGCTCGACTTGATTTGTAAACGAGCCGAGCCCGAGCCAAGAAAAGCTCGGCTTGTGGCTCGCTCTTTAGCTGGCTTGTTGGCTCCCTCGTTTAGCTCTTATAAAGCTAAGCCCAAATATATCTATAAACACATTATAACTGAAAATTATTTTAACGTATTTTTCAAATCATAGTTTTCAAAAAGTATTTAGTCATTTTTGATAAGTAAAATAAATCCGATGTTGCATATAATTCAATTTTATTGGAGATAAAATAAAGAACAAAAAAATCCCAAGCGTTTCGTTGCAGGAATAATACACGAGCTGGCCCGACGAGCCACGAGCCTCGAACGATCCAAGCCTGTCAGTCCAAGCCCAAAATTTCAAATCGTTAAGAAAAATGAGCCGGCTTGACTCGATCAGTTTTTCAATGAGCCGAGCCAAGCCCACGCTGCCTTGGCTCGGCCCGTTTATAACCCACTAATGGTCTGTCAGAAATCAAACTACTCAGACCCATATATATATATATATACACACACACGTGTAACTATTTGTTTAGTAGATACTTATTTGTTCAGATACCTTTGATGAGGTGAGGCGTCCAATTGCGCACAAAAACCGTCAACGCCACTACGTGACGTCATGTCGTGTAACCCAAGCGCCTCATACAGCGAAATGTTAGGCGAGGGAGCTACATATCCACCACCCGTGATGACATCGATGTTTCTCTGCTTGATCTCGACGGGTAGATCAAGGAGTGCTATGACCACTGCCTTCATCTCTATCATTAGAGTCTCTGGAAAGACTTGTTGGTAATTGAGCAGCCTAAAACAGCCCCAGTCTTCACAAGCAGCGATCAGTTTGGATGATTGATTTGGGAAATCTTGTAGATCGATCACCGGGATATTGCATTTGGTAGACATTTTATGTCGGTAAGTTTTTGTTTGCCTGTTGCCGAGAAGCAAAATAAGTTTTTTTTGGGTTTCAAATAAAACAAAGAGAAAAACAACAAAACATCTATCTGTTTTTTTGTGAGGGATGTACAATATATGTTAAAAACAAAATATTTGTATTAAGAAACTAGACCCAGCTCAACTGCCACACTTTAATGGTTGATTTTTTGGATGAAGACAAACAAATAAGCATGGAGATAAAGCTAGAAAAATGTTTTAAAATGGTTGTGCTCAAGATTTAGAAAGCCTCCAAATTATTCATGAAGGCTTGAAGCAGCAAGAACCCATCCTGACCCGCTCTATGATTTCGTGATACCCATCTTGACCCAAAATTTGTTAACGGGGATGTTTTGCCTGGCCTAGTCATAATCTAAAAGAGAAATGTTTGTGTTATGTTAAACTATAGACTCATGGTGTTATATGACCTCTAGTAGCGAGGGAAAAGAGAAAAGGCGTAAGAGCCATTAACTGGTTGTAATAATGAGCAAAATTTTGGCGTTTTCGATTACTTATTTGTGAACTCTGACTTGCTTTTAGTAGAGTTTCGAACTTATTTTAGTTTACTGGTAGAATTCTATTTATATGTCAAGAATTGTGTGAATCCAACTAGGATGTAACGAAAAACTCACCCTACAAACTACTAGTCGTTTTAACCAAGTTTGTCTATTAAAATAACTCTTTTGATTAAGTAGTTAACATTACAACATCTAAAATCTTGAAGATAATACAACATTGATTAAGTATTTGAGCAACTCCCACAAAACATCAACACCCGCTTCTTAAAAGATATTTAATAAAATGAGGCGAATAGGATACATGTTACGTTATTTTTCCTTCATTAGGTATTGATTGGGTTATCGTAGTAAGGTTTTTAATGAGATGATATTATTGACCCAGAAGTATTATGTGAGAAAATACTCGTTGCACTTTTTTCTATGGTTTTAGCTCACTCGCTTTTCCAGACAATGTTTTAACAAGCCAACAACTCCAGTCTCAACACATATTAAGTTGATAAACAAAGGGGGGTGTTATATATATATAAATGTGGTTATCAATATTGTTTTGTAATTTCCGAGTGATTACTTATATCTCGTTAACGTTATATTCATTATATTGACTACTAAAGATATGGGTGTTATGTATAAACACAACTACTCAATAATTAAAATGAGTTTTCCTTTTTCTCTCATTATCTATTAATTCACTCTGTAATTACAGATTTACTAAATTTTGTTCTTAGGGGTTGTTTCCAAAACACACTTTAATGTATCTTTAATTTCTTTGTGTGCTTTATAATTTATATTAACCTATAAAGAAGTAACATCTCACTATCTCAAATTATCTATGTAATAAGTTATCAAGATTGATTGTAAATAAAGAAACGATTTATTTAATTTATTTTTCTAATGTGGCGAATTTAATAAATAATATAAAGATAATGACTAAAAACTCAACAAAACTAAATGTCGTGGTCATAATTGTTATAACAAATTTTTGTGCATACAGGATGACAAACCAACTTGAATGGTTTAATGTGTAAATTTCAAAACTTAAAAATCTTAAATATCTCAATTGGGAGTGTTTGGATCGCATAGAGTGAAAGAAAAACATAGAGTTCTGATGATAATAAGTCAAGATCAAGGTCAAACATAAAGTCAACATGGTACAAATACTTCTCAGTAAAGTTCAGGGGGTATTTGGTCATTCACGAAAGTTAGTACAGTTTTATAAGCTTTTAATAGAGAAAAGTCCCCGGATAGTCCCTGTGGTTTACCCCGTTTTCACCCTTAGTCCCTACACTTTCAAAATTACAGCTATAGTCTCCAACTTTGGCAATTTCGTTCTCGGATAGTCCCTGGCATGAATGAAGGTTAGTTTTTGGTGTTAAGTAGATGTGAAATGACGAAAATACCCTTACTAATAAAAAAATAATAAAATGTTATCAATTATCTATTTAGTTATTATATATAACAAATGAGGTAGGTTCTTAGGAACACTATCTCATTTGTCTTGTAGTGATTTTAATTTTTTTTAGTAATTTTGGACTTTTCTGGTAATTTTATTTATTGCTTTTTATTATTATTTTTGTCTTGTATTAAAGTGATTTATATTCTGTCCCTCAAAATTTTAATATTTTACTTTTAGCCTTTTAATATCTTTTATAAGATAAAGCGTTTTTGTAATAAATTAAAGTTTGTTTACGTTTTACACTAGCTCACGATATAAATTTTTGTTTGTTTTTACCTACGTTTTACGTTATGTAACGATATAAATTGACGTTTTTGTTTTATGATTTTTTTTGGCTTTGATAGTCGCTTACTTACGCTACTTAGCACGGTTCTACGACCCCGCACCCGCAACGCGGGATTTACACACTAGTTGTATAATAAAAGATAAATGTCATCTCTCTCTCTCATTGTCTGTAACTACCTACACACCATAACTCCTCCACCACCATAACTCCACCACTTTCTCTCTCTACTGCATCTTTCTGTCTCTCTGTACAACTTCCACCACCACCACTCTTCCTCTCTCTACACTGCCCTCACAACCACCATCACATCCCCTCAACCACCACACGCCTACCAGCCACCACCTCAGCCCCCATGCGCCACCACCTCAGCCCCCAAATTTAAACCGGAAATATCAAAGTCAACCTAAGCATTTTAATTGCAAACCATCTGTAACCCCAAACCATCGCAGATCAAAAAAACCATCGCAGATTTGCTCATATCCAAAGACCCTTATCGCAGACGGAAAGAATTAATGGTGAAGTTAATGGCGGCAGACGGAATAAATGACGGATGACGGAGGTTGTACCTGGAAGGATCGTCGCCGTTTCTTCGATTTGTTCAGGGTGGATGATGGTAGATTTAATAACAAAGCTATTCATTTGATTGTAGTTAAATTGGATAACTTTGTTGTAATATCAAGTCTTCCAAAATTTCTAGCTCCAATACAGACGAAAGTGTCATGTTGAAGCAGATGAACATAAGTTTTATAATTTTTATTTCGTTTGGGGTTGAAGCAGCAAAAGTCAATGGTGGTTCGTACCTTGATCTGGGGTTCATAAACTTGATTTGGGTTTGTAGAGAAAGGTGGGGATGGGGTGGTTTGCATGGTGGTGAAAGGCTGTGGTGTTTGGTCGTTCATGTTGGTTTGTAGAGAAAGGTGGGGATGGGTTGGGGTAGGGGTTGTTATTTGTTTTATTACAAGTGGGTCCACAAATATATATTTTATAATCCTTAATTAACTTATTATGTTTTATATTAAGGGTAATTTAGTAATTTCATACCCACTTAACTGAGAAAACTAACCTCCATCCGCACCAGGGACTATCTGAGAACGAAATTGCCAAAGTTTGGGACTATAGCTGTAATTTTGAAAATGTATGGAATAAAGGTGAAAACAGGGTAAACCACAGAGACTATCTGGGCACTTTTCTCGTTTTAATAAGTAGTCAAAAGAACAAGGACCACATGTGTCAAATTAGATTCTTAGTTTGTTGAAATTTGTTAATAGCCATTACACATGTGTCAAATGATTCTTAGTTTATTAAAATTTGTAAGAACAAAGAAGTTGCTTCCAGTGAAACCTCAGTTCGATGGTAGTTTTGTATCAAACTTTGAACATCAGATACATAACAATTCGACAATTCGGACAAAGGCTGATTAGACTATGCACTAAATAAGTAGTTTAAAATATTTTCACCATATGTTTTGTAACTATTAGTTTGGTGTGGAAGTCCATTACCATATTATAAATTAGGGAAATTTTTGTGCTTCATGGCTTGTACTTCAAGCATTGGGAGTCTTTCAAAAAATATTGATTTTTCATCTCTAGCCCAAAGGTTTACAACTTTTTGCATTTTAAGTTTTTTGTTTCTTTTTTTCTTTCAACCTAAAACTTTTCATCTTTTGCAATTTAACCCCAAAACATCTTTATTTTCAATTTTGATCCATGTATTTTTCATCTTTTGCAAATTTTTGTTTTACGTTCCGTTCCAATTTTGCAAGTAAACACGTCGTAACGCATATGTGGGTTTCAAAGTTTTTTCGAATATTTTTTCCCGTTTGACAGAACCGTCACGACGCATCTATTTTTCTCTGTTTACAGTTTGTCGCAACGCGCATAGCTTTAGATCGACTTAGTTACTCTTCTCTATTTTTACATTTGAGTCTAATTTATTCACATTAACATGTCGCAACAGGCATACGTGGTTCAACGATTTTACGTATGCTTTTCGTTTGGGATTATTTTTTCCTTTTTATTTGTTTTGTTTTTATGAGCTTTTCCAATGTTGTTGGTCGCTGATAGTTGTGTAGCATTAGTACTACTTGGCACGATCTATGCCCCCGCCGCAACGTGCGGGCCATTAATACTAGTTAAACTCATTTTGGTTTTGTTGCCAAACAAACTGCCTAGATTGAGAATTTTGAAATCTGTAAGTAAATCAGAAAGAAAAAGACATAAATAAACTTGAATAAACATGTTGCATTCATTAATACAAAATATAAATTTCATAACCAAGATACTTACTATACACATCAATTTACCATACAACATTACCATTGTATTGTAGCCCCACCTAGACCACTTCTAACCACTCCCACCATCAACCAAAATTTCAAACAAATACAACTCCACTATGGGTCCAAGCCATACTTGACCAACACCCCGAACCACGGTGCGCCAATGGCCATGACTACGAACTAAACAAAGCAGTTGTGACACTAGAACCCTACATCTTTCAGTGTTTTGCATGTTAGTAAGATTAGTAGCAAGCTTAAAATGTATTTGTTTACTTCAAGTCCAGAAGATGATACAAAATCTACATGGAATGCCGGTTATCGGATTTATCTTTTGGCGTGCGTTCATCCTGGATCTCCATGAGTTCTTCGTCATCGCCTTTTTTGCCAGCCTGCTCCTTCCAGTATGCAATTAGCTTCTTTAACCTTGCAACTTCCTTTGATGAAACATTCTTGCTTGGATCATTCACAATTGAACGCACCCGCGACGCATACCTGATTTTTTTATTATAAACAAAGATTTAAAGAAATAACTTAAAAAAAAGAGTTATCGATGATTGGTTAAGGACTTACGTAAGAGAGTTATAAGTCTCTTCCAAGTTTGACTCCGCAGGAGAGATGTTAACGAACATCAACGTCTTCGCATTTCCACCGAGCGAATCACTCATCAACATTGTGAGTTTGTGATTTCTGTAAGGAATGTGTTGGTTGCCCGAAGATAATGCACTTATGACATCACCGAGCGCCGATAAAGATTTATTAATGCTTTGAGCTTCCTTTAGTTGATTACCAACCGAACCTGACTTTTTCACTCTCTCGGAGCCAGCAAGATCGACAAAACTTAGCTGAATCACAAGAGTTTATTAGATAAAGAAGTTAAACAATTACAAAATATTAGAAAATGCCAATTCGATAACGTCTGACATACCTTTCCGCGAGCAATTGATTGAGTTTGAAGGTTTGTACTCTCGATGATAACTGACAAAATCAAATGAGACCGCGAGCTTGCCTCATTCATTAGAGTCTCAGTTGTGTGGCGTTGATCAATGCCTCTTTGAATAACGTTTCTCAAGTCTTCATACGTGGATATGGGTAAAATCGTCGCGTTTTCTACCGTTACCATTCCCTATATAAATCAAGCATTAAGTCGTTTTAAAATAAATATACAACCTATTTAACTTGTAAGGAAAATAAAACTTCATGAAATCATGGTATGATATTAATACACCATTCACACAACTTTATAAGTAAAATGTTACCTTGGAATCTTTTTTTATTTCTAATTTTGCACGTTTTGCTTGCTTTGGAAGTAAAAGATCCACCAAAGTGTCTTGATACAACTCCAACATATACGCCTACATATATAAAAAAAAGGGAATCAATGTCGACACATTACTTATGAATCATTTATGTTATATCTTTAACAGGTCAACGTTTACGTCACCCAAATTATGTTATTAATAATACGTAAGACCTCCTTAAATCATTTTATTGAAGACAAGTACACTGTTATTGAAATAATAAAATATTTGTAATCAAATATGATACACTTGGCTATTTTTATAAAATAAAGTTACAAGATCATTGTTACCTTCAAGGAAAAGTTGAACTTGTTGCCGTCACGTTTCAGAATTTTGAACAACTCGGAAGTAGCTAGAGGAGTGAGACCGGGGTTACTTTCAGAGCCGTATATAGTAAAAGTCTTCCCCGAACCCGTTTGACCATATGCAAATATACACACATTATATCCATCCACAGCTGACTGAACCAAATACTGCAAAAAACACATTAAAAAAGAATAACGTTAACATGTTAGCAAAATGAAGACACCAAAAATCAAATAAAATCAGTGTTTTTATTCAAACTTACCCGTGTATCGGTAAAAACATCTTCTTGACTTGCATTTCCATCAAACACATGATCATAACAATGTTGTTTGATTTTGTCATCTCGTCCTAAATGTTGAACCGTGAATTCATCAACAGTATTAAGAACGTTTCTTTCGTTATCGGACATTTCTTTCGGAGTCAGAGGTCTTAATCTACAGTACACTCTGATTTTGCCTTTCATATCTGGAATGACAGTAAAAAGAAAGTATTAAACACAAAAATACTATGAAACTACAATGTAACATTTACGAAATTAGTGTTCATATATACCTTCAATGATGTTGAAGTAACGTTTTCTCAAAACCAGTTCTTCCTTATAAAGTGCTTGATACTCAGCCAACTGTGCGGCTTGCATCTTCAATATTGTAGCGGTTTGCTCATTCTTCCTGTCAATATCCTAAACAAAAAACGAGACGTTAATATTTTTAACATATAACAGAAATAAAGAAAGAGATTGGAATGTAAATCACCTCTTTCATTTCTCGTAGATCCGCTAATTCTTTAAGATTTATATGCAACATGGACAACTCGGTATCTTTTATTGCCAGGCTGGACTCTGCAGCCGCTAATTTCTGGGTAAGTTCTTCAACCTTTCTTTCAAGTTCGGAAATTCGAGGCTTTGTTGCCTTTCTTTCTTGTTCCAAGTCTTTCTCGAGCAAACGAATCTGTATATTCAATTATTTAAAATATATTAGAAGGGAAAGACAAATATTAATACAAATATTAAAAAAAAAAACAGAACACAAATCATTAGTTATCACCTCATCAGCTTTCTTCTTTTCAAGCCTTGAAATCTTCTCTTCTAACAATAGTTTTTCATTAAACAGTTTTTTCTTCATTTCTTCGGCTGCATGCAGCTCTAAGCTACGCGTCCTTAGTTCGTCTTGGATCTTTTGTAAAACCTATTAACAAAATGGTGATGTGATTAACTTAAGAAACGTAACAGATGATTAACATATATCATTTACACACCTGATTAGTTGCTTCAACTAATTCCTTTTTGGTATTGTTCTCCAATTCTCCTTTACTAAGTTGTGAAAGTCGAGCTTCCATGTCTCGTTTATCGATCAATGCAGCCTAAAAGATGAATGAAAAATTAAAAAATATGATAATTCTCCTCAAAATGCTAGTTTTAAGGTAAAAATGGGATTACCTGAAGACTAGATTCTTTCTCGTCACATAAAGTTCTAAGTTCATTATATTTGGATGATAATTCTTCCAAGTTTTGTTTTTCTGATCTTAACATGTCTTTTAACGTCTCCACTTCTTCTTGCATACTCGTTTCTTTTCTCTGTTTCTCACGTAATTCTTCTGACAACTGCATTAGCATAGTAAATATAAGAGAAAATTTCTTAATCACAAGATTCAAGATTCAGACGCCACGTGTGTCTATCTTCAACATATATACTTACAAAGAGTTTGATTATGTTATTTTCCATCTCTAACTAGTTGAACATGTAAAAATGACAAAATTACTCACTTGCTTTGCAGTTTTTGGGGATTCTTCAAGAGCTTTCGACAAATCTTGTGCTCGTTTCTCACCACCATCCACATTGGGAGGTTTTGAATTACCAGAAATATCACCATTGATAGGACCCGAAGTAGTGGCAGAACGCGCTTTAGAGTACCGCCGCAACATGACATCATTTATATGTGTTTGAAGGGCAACACATATTTCTTCACCCTGTATTAAAAATAAAAATAAACTATAGTCACTAGGATGCACAAATAGCAGACAAAGAAATACAAAGAAAAAAATATATACGTATTTCTAACCTGCTTGGTTTCAAATTGGAATATATGCAAGACGCCCGCAACTCTCATTTTAAAAAACACTGCAGTATTGCTGCTACCAAACTGCATTATATCTCTTAACTCAGCTGAGTGCAAATACTCTTTAGGGACTGGACGAAAAAAGTGAACCTATACAGAAACAACAAGAAATACATAAATTAGAAATTTAAGTTATACATATAAATATACATAAAATACATATCTTGATTAAAATGACATTTGAAACTCACCCCACGTTTGTTAATACCCAATATGATTCTTCCGGGTAGAAGTCCAATAGGGTCATCAATTTTGCGAACACTAAAAAAAACTGAATATCCATATGGAAGCATCCTTAAAATTCTCAAAAATTGTTGTCTTGCATCTTCTTTTGTTAGATTTTCCTACACAAGTAGCATTATAAGTTTTTTTCAGTATCAAGAATGAAGCCATATCAATCAATCAAATAGAAGAAAATAGTAAAGTTACAAAAATACAATAATACTTGAATCTTACCATAGAACGATAACGGTTAAGTATATCCGATTCCCAGTCTCTTTTGGCACGAGTTATAGCAATTTGTCTAGGCAGAAATCGCTCAAGAAGTAAAGTCCAGTCACTACAAACAAAAACACAAGATTCTTAATTAATTCTATATGAATGTATGAATCAAAAGGCATAGCAAAGTAAGCATGATTTCTTGAATAAAATACAAACTAAAGTTTGAAGGATAGATGGATAACTAACGTGCAAGTTTCAGGTTTAACAACATATCCTATTTCAACCAATATTTGTAATGCCGACAACTGTGCAGCATCATCCTTCCCAACTGGATAGTTTCCCAAAATATAATCATGTTGTAGCTACAAAATAAGTATATGACCCATCAGGTGTGTGTAAAAGAAATGCTTGTAGAATACACAAAATAAAAAATAAAAAAATGCATACTTGAACATATGATAGTTGAACAAACATCGGGTCTGCAATAGCTTCATCCGACTCACGAAATAACTTATTTTTAAACGTTAACTTGCATTGTGAAATTTCGCCTTTACTTCGATCCTTTGCTGACTTAAATTCAGCTAAGAGATCTCCAATGTACTTGTTATCATCTAACCCAATATACTCCTCTGTTACAGCAATTCATGTTGTTAAATAACTGTGCCATAATATAAAGATTGTATAAGAACGAAAAAAGAAACTTAAATGGATACCATTTCCAGGTTCAGGTGACTTAGATGTGGTAACAACTTTACGACACTCGAACAAACCATAGCTTGCATATGCTGACAATTTGATTATACCAGCAAGTTCCTGATTTAGGAATGATCAAAGAGTTATTATCAGGCGTACAAAGAGCTGAAGAGATCTTATTTGGCTTACCATTTAACCAAATTACACTGGTTTAGGAATGATCAATATACTTATATATACACACACACACACAAACACACTAATATAACATGATACCTCAACAGCATTGGAAACGGTTGTTGCCATGTCATATGATATTTCTTCAAAAGTTTCATCCAAGAAAAACACGATGGTGGTAAGCTTTTTACCGATCAAAAGAGCTTCAATCTCTTCACGACACGGAATCGTATGACGTGGGCCCGCCTTCACTGAACATTTCAGTGCATTTAGAGTGTTCATTGCAAAGACTTGAACATCAGGATCTGTATTTGCGTTGTGTACAACATCATGAATGTACTCTGATAAATATCCACCAATATCCTTACTAGGTGGCATGCATGATGCACACATATACATAAGTTCCCATGCTCTTATTAAATATTGCCTGTATAAAAACAACATAAATCAATTAACAACACATACTCATATAAATATACGATAAATTTTTGAATATCCAATGTTCATACCTATCAGGACAATTCCTGGTTTGCTTTGAAATTTGTGCAAAAATTTCATCTCGTAGCTCAGATCGTTTCAACGCTTGTTTATACAGCTTACTAACAAGTTCAATTCTTTCTTCTAGACCAATTTGATTCCCTTTCTCGGATGAATCTATTCCCATATATTTCAAAATCGTTTGGAATAGCTTTACTGCTCGGCTCACAAAATCACCGTTTATTTTCAATAGCGATGTTGGAATAGGATCCTGAGACAAGTATATTATCAAAAAAAAATGATAAAACACACAAATTAATTGATCATAGTGCCAATAAGCTTAAAAGGATAAGGTGACTAATTACCTTTTGAAAACACAACATATCTTCAAATGTGAACTTATCACGATCTTGAGGTCCTACGGATCTTTTTGAAAAAAAACCGCGTTTTCCAGCTGAATTTATCTGTTTTTGCATGGCCCGTAGAAATCCCTCAACCTTAAAAAGATGAATGAAGCGTAAGGAATACTTTGAGTTCATTGTTAGCAAAGTTTATTTTGTATTAAACACGATTAAATTCAACCTGAAATTTATCAATCAAGGGTATGGCACAAGCAAGCTCTGCTGGAACTGAACTAGAGAGGGTCATTGGTGTACTGCAAGACAAGACTACTGAATTTAACACTCAGAAGATATGATACGTAAAAGCATTCTAGTTTTTCTTACAGTTAGGCAACAACAGTATTTGACACCTGAAACATAATTGTACGTTTCTCTAAATACTATCATGGATTAAAAGGGAATAAACACTTACGCTGGAGCAAAATTGGAACCATCACTATCATAATCATCTCCATTGGTGGCCGAATAATGAGATTGGGTTTCGTATCCATTGCTTGAGCTTAAGGAATATCTCCCACTTTGACCGGTCATACCTCCCGGTAGTAATGTTTGAGGCATCGTAGCCGATTGTACACTATGAGACGACGAAACCGATGAAAAATCCATTTCCTCTACAATATAAACCTAATTTCCAATAATTCCTAACTTCTCATAAGCTTTTCCCCTTTCCAATAAAAACCAAATCAACCACTTATTCAGTCATTTGTCCCTATGAAACCTGCAACTTTTAAAAATTAGAACCATAGTAAAAAACTAAAAAAAAATAATTAAATTGTTAAAATTAACACAAGTAAAAGAACATCTAATATAAATTCTAAATTCCTAAGCAAAATTTTGAAATTTGACTACAGCCTACCAAAGCCCCAAATTTCAAAGATCTACAATATCCACATAAAAAAAATAAAAAAAATAGCAATTAGATCAAAAAATTCACACATTATGACCTATTGAACTAGCTAAAACAAATTAGGTAATGAAGAATCTAGAAAAATAGATCTCAAACTGAAAGTAAACACTAGTTGTAGCATGTACTACAAAATCAATTACATCTACACAAAGGATCCACATACAACAAGTAGAAAAAAAAAACGATTCAAAGCGTACTAACAGTAATTGGAAGTTGAAGAAACAATTTGAAGTCAGATGTGTGAATTGGCAGCAGAAACTTGTTACTGAAATAGATACAAAAATGTACCTGTGTGGTGAGATTGGAGAATGATGCACGAGTGACGAGGAAGATAGGTATAATATCGGTGCCGTAGAGATGAAGAAGATCTGTACCAGTCGTTTGTTGCCGGCACTGATGAGAGAGAGAGGGAGAGGGAGGTAAGGGGTTACTGAGGGTCACGAGTATGTTTTTAAAATAATTAAGCTCCTTTTTTCGGACAATCAAAAACGTCTATAAAATTATTATTGAAATTGTTTATTTCAAATGTATTTGTGTTTATATTTATATATTAAATATCATATAGAGTATAATGTGAAATGGTCTCTTACTCTAGACCATCTTTGTTACTTCAGTATAGGGCATGTTTGACAAAGCTTATTTACATCTTCTTATGATTTATTGTTTTTTAAAAAAAGCTAATAAGAAGATAAGCTTCTAAAAAAGTCACAAAATCCTGACTTATCAAACACCTTATCTCCTTATTACCTTTTTCTAAAAGTCAATAAATCATAAGGAGGTGTAAATAAGCTTCGCCAAACATGCCCTAAATATGAAACTTTTTTATCCGGATCTCTGAGGTTTATTTTTGTTGTCATTTTTATCCAATTAACAAACTGGGTTAAAATTTTCTGTTAACCTCACCCCTTTTTGTCAGTTTTTTCATTTGAATGAAGGGTATAATCATTATTTTATGTCTTTACATATTTTAATTAAAGGAAAAACACGACAAAAAAACAAGAAGTTAATAGAAAATTCTAACCCGATTTGCTAATTGAATAAAAATGACAACAAAAATAAAACATTGGGGAGCCAGATACAAAAAAAGATGATTTTTGAACCAAAGTGGGAAAAATAGTCTAAATTCAATGACCATTTTGGCATTTTAAAGATATTATATATATCTTGTGTTTATATTGATATATTAAATATATATCATATTAAATTAATAATATTATATATATTTAAGTTGAGAATTTATTTTATGCGATGGAATATAAGCGTGTGTGTTGTATAGACGTGCCATTTGTGTAGGCACGTAATATATAAACATTTTAAATATGTACATTTACCGACTGGAAAGAAATTATTTGATATTGTTAGAATTTGGAATTGACTTGCTTAATGGTGTTATGTTGATTATACATCAAATCAACTATCTTTAATTAATTTGGTATGATTTCAAGTCGGTGAGGTTCACGTTTGAAAATAAGTCGGTGAGGTTCACGTTTGAAAATTTCAAATCTAATGTGTTCTTTTAATTATCTACTTATGGAAACTGTGGTGAAATATCTAATTACATAATTTACTGGAAAAAAATCGATTTATTTAACACTTAAGAAATAGATTTCTTATTTCATACATTTTAAAGTTCTTGGTATGGATTTCTTATGTCATACATTTGAAAGTTCTTGGGTTTTTTTAAAAATGTAAAAAAAACATTAAAACAAAAGGAATGGTATGGATTTCTCATGTCATACATTTGAAAGTTCTTGGGTTTTTTAAAAAATGTAAAAAAAAAACATTAAAACAAAAGGAAAGAAAAGAAAATTTTCTTATTCGTTTTTTATTCTCGAGCTAAACAAAATTAAAGTGGAGAATTAAAAAAAGTAAATGTTTGTGTGTTGGAGAGATAAAATATATATTCTGTATATTATAAAGCTATATATGGTCAAATTGGATAACTAAGGGGCTGTTTGACAACTTCTGAATGGTTAAGTGCTGAACCAGTAAGAGGTCTGAACAATTAAGTGTTGAACCAGTAAGATGTCTGAACCATTAAGAGCCAGTATAATGCTTAACCGTTCAAAGGCAACAATTATGATTAGAGATCTTAACCATTCAGACTCAGTATAATGCTTAACCATTCAGAGGCAAATGTCTGAACCATTCAGACATTTGTTTGCGAAACAAACAGTCTGAATCATTAAGTGCTGAACCAGTAAGAAGTCTAAACCATTCAGAGCCTCATTAAAAGGTAAACAAACAGCCCTAACCCGTATTGTCTTTTAGTGTTTGGTAAGTTCATTTATTATTTGGTAAGTTCTTTTAATGGATTTTACTTACAATACCAACTGCGTTGTACTTAGAATAGTTAAAAAGTAAATAATTCATATATTATAAAAACAAAGTTGATGAACTACATATATAATTTAACAAATACATATTATAATTATTTTGAAGAAAATACAACAGAGGTGAGAAATATTCTCCAATATTATTACAAATGGACAAGCTCGCATAATGCAAAAAGGCAAGAAGGGGGGCCTTTTTGCTGAAGGAAGCTGTCAACAACAATAGCATAGTGTTTTTCATTTATATGAAATCGTACTGCATTAATGTAGTTATATGTGTATATAAATCCGAAGTTCGAATGATACCAAATATCTATATTGTCACATGATTATGCCTATATTTTAGTGATAGTCCAAAAGAAATAAAAAGATGTTGTTGAAGTTATTTTAGACTTTACTAAACAAATTATATCCGATTACTAGCATATGTATTTCTATTTAAATTGTACTTTTTACTAACAACAGAATAAAAATAGTCTACGATGATACACATTTTTAACGGCAAATTTGGATCATTAACGGACTACTGGAGTATCATTGTGTCACCAGCGGAGCCACCCGATCATATTCATCTCCAATAGGCATTAATGTTTATACACTAATTCAAGAGAAACCCAATAAATTTAGAAAAACCCTTATTGTAGGAATCGAACCCATGACCTAATGTCTACGCCGATAGACATTTGTGCACACAAGTATGTGTCTAAGGTTTAATTTATTAGAAATTTGGAAAGGGTTAATTAGAGTAATTAAGATTAGTCAAAATACTAAAACATATACATCAAATGCTTCAATGGCTAGGGAAATTGTATGTTTGTAAATGCAGGCCCATGCCGGCGATTCCTTTGACACAAAAGAGGGGCGCACATCATCATTTTGTTATTTTCTTATAAGAGTTAATTACTGTTTTCGTCCCTGTGGTTTGTCAAAAATCACTATTTCAGTCCATTAGTTTAACAATTGTGATTTCAGTCCCTGTGGTTTCACTTTCGTAACCATTTCAGTCCACCTCGCAACCATTTCAGTCCCTGTACTTACAGAATAAATGGATTGAAGTGGTTACGAAAGTAAAACCACAGGGACTGAAATGGTTACGAAAGTGAAACCACAGGGACCGAAATCGCAATTTTTAAACTAATTGACTAAAATAGTGATTTTTGACAAACCACGGGGACGAAAACAGTAATTAACTCTTCTTATAAAAAACATTGTTCTTTTTTTATGAAAAGGTTTATATATCTTAATTCTTAAATATAGGTATATAGGGGAAGGTTCATTGGGAAACACTAAAAAAAAGTGAGGAACAGTGTGGAACCGACTCAAACGAACTCCGATTGGACTCATTTCAGCGGCGTTGGAACCAGCTAGTCGAACCCAACTAGGATCTCTTAACCCTAAACCCTAAATCCTAAACCCTAAACCCTAAAGCTAAAAAATAAGGCTAAAACCTAAGCTAAATCGTAAAATCTAAGCTATAAACCCTAAAGCTAAACCCTAAAACCCTAAAGCTAAACCCTAAATACTAATGATTAACCCTAAAACTAAACCCTAAATACTAATGATTAACCATAAAACTAAACCCTAAGGCTAAACCCTAATATAAGACCCTAAATCCAAACCCTAATATATTTATAGTTTAGGGGTTAGGATTTAGAGTTTAGGGTTAAAAGCATTCACCTCCTTTCCACCAAAATATGTGAGCGAGGTCTTTATAATATAAAGAGTATAAAAAGTGGTTGTGAGTGGAGAAGAGAGAAAATGTTATTGTTCATCTGTATATTTTGGGAGGCACTGTTCACCCCCCTATACTTTTTTAATATATATTGAAAGTGGTTGTGAGTGAAGGAGAGAGAAAATATAATGATGAAAGCATAAAAATATTTTTAATTGAAAATGAGAGAGAAAAAGTATTTGTTTTTAGTGGAAATATATTGATATAGGGGTTGTTTTTTAGTGGAATGTATGTATATTTTTAGGGGGTTGGATGTGAATGCTCTAAGAGATCCTAGTTAGGGTTCGACTAGCCGGTTCCAACGCCGCTGAAATGAGTCCAATCGGAGTTCGTTTGAGTCGGTTCCCCACTGTTCCTTACTTTTTTAGTGTTCCCCAATGAACCTCACACTAGGTATATATATCTTAATTCTTAAATATGATCGTGGAAGCTTTATTATGTTTCAGTATATTATTTTATTACAGTGTATTTTTATTTAAATAACAACAATAATAATAACAATCTGCATGCTAGCAGAATTATATACGATATAAGAGTTGTTATGTATTATTATACTGTATGGTGATATGTGGAGTAATTTAGATTTGGGAGGAAAAATCAACCTTTTAAAGGGATAGATAGATGGGTATGTAATGAATGATATGAGTTATGAGTAGTAGGCTACTACTAGTTACATTTCCATTTAATTTTCTCACGGGAAATGGTCCTCACGAGTTTGATCGATATCCAAACTATTTTATTATGATTTATATATCATATATTTACTTTATTTATCGATATATTACACCTCCCTTATCATTTGTACCGTATTGATTATGATGTAATTTTTTTATTCAGTAAAACTATTATTGTTATAGTTGTTGACTTATTATTATTACCGTTGGCCCAGCTCAAACAAAAGGCGAGGTAGACGACCGTCCAGACTCCAGGGTCCTGTATGTGTATATATATAGAGAGAGAGTTTTAATATAATGCATCTAGTATATACATCAAAATCTTCTTAGTGAAGTTGCGAAAACCATTCTGGAAGTTTCAAGTTCAAGACTTGGCAGTAGCATCTCTTCTTTTCTTGAAAAAACAATCTTTCATATTCTCTATAGGTCTTAGTTTCAAGTTGAAATTCATAGGCTCCTAGGGGTGAGCATATTTCGGATCAACCCGAGATTACCCGAAAATAGAACCCATAAAAACGAAACCGAACCCGATATAATACATAGGGGTGAATTTCGGTTCCTAGTTATTTGTAATTTCGGTTTCGGGTGGTTCTCGAGCCAGAACCAAAGATAACTGATAAACTAAAACCCGATCTGAAAATAACTAAATGTGAGGAAAATCCACAAGGCCCATTGATATTTATTCAACCTTAGACCAAAGGTTATTAAACAGGGCAACAACATCAATACAAAATATCATCTAGGGTTTAACTTCGTGAATAACATTCTAATTCATCAACAGGGCTGCTAACTTATTGCTTTAATCTTTCACCAGGTACATATTCTTCAAAAGTTATAAATTAGAATTCTTTTGTACAAGTTATATTATCTGATCAATACACACCAAATTGGGTATAGATAATCGTCTCATTGAACCTTAATAAATAGGTTTGCTTCACATACCTTCGAATGAATCAAATCCAGAAAAAAATGGAACGGATTTGGTGTAGTCTGGAACGAAATGGGTCAATTTGGTTGTAACGCCTTGCTCTTCGTACTTTCCCTTATTAGAAAGCTTGCTCTGTAATTCTATTTTCGAAGAAACTCAAATTCAGTTGAAATCAGTAGCAAAGTCAGATTCACTGCAACTCACAAAAGTAAGCATAACTTCCTCATTTCTTAATATTTTTCATTGATTCTTCTTTCTAGTCACTTGAAACAACCTTAGGTATGATTCCACGGGTTTTCCATGGAAAATCCATACCTGGAACTTCACCAAAAAGGCTCCAAAGTGGATTGAACTTTCTCTTTTGATTAAAACATTTCCAAACTTGCTTGAACTTGAGGTATCTCATACACATTCCTATGTCCTTATGCTCATAATCAATTGTATGGTTAGTTGGGCTTAAAACAAGGTTGTGACATCTAAAATCAGAGGTTAAAATCTCATAAACATTCTGTTTTGTTTGGGTTTTAACCCACAAGTAATGAACAAGCTTAAAGCTTGATGTTTGTGTGATTAAAGTTAGCTTGGGCTATCCTACTTGGAAAATCCACACATTACTTGATGTTTTCTTAGATTAGTTGTAAATATTTCATTCATTATTGCATATTCATGACCCTCCTTGTTGTCCATGACAACATGTGTAGTGGTGAATCATATAAAGAGGTTAAATGGATGTTCATCATCCTACCTCCATGCTTGACTTACAGGAATCCAAAAGAGGTCTTAAATTGATGGTTTAATCCTCCTACCTCATGCTTGACTTATATAAATACATATACAATATACTATCTAAGTAACTAAACATTAATGATAGCCTAATGGCTATTTGTCAAAGTGTGAAGTTACATCATCTATGACCATGATGCTTGTTAGGATTCTAATGGGCATTGTGACTCTTTTGAGTTTCATAGTGTCAAGAACAAGTGTTATGTGTGCTAGATGATTACTTTTCATATGATTATTTTCTTGTACTTTACATTCCAAATTCTAAATCCTCCGTTAAACATCCAATACCCACACCTATGTTTCCTCGTGTAGAAGGACAAGATGCTCCATCCTAATCAACCAACAACTCTCACGGACTAACTAAGTGGAAAGCTTGCAAAACCGTGAGTACACTTGACCCATTTTACTTTTAAAACTCTTTGGGTGTAACATATTAATATATCAAATTCACAACACACACTTAATCATGCTTTGAAATCTCAATCCTTATACATGCTATTGTTTACTTAGGTCCATGATAGAATCATACATGCTATTAACTTTGTTAGCCCGAACTTGACATATATAGCGCTATAGGAGTAGCACACCACCTGTCAGAGTCTTGTTAAGTTTTCATTCTAAAACAGTCTTGTCACATGTGTGGCAAGGGATGCTAAATACTAGTGGACACTAGGGTTTGACATATTGTTATGCATGCTAGTTACCTTGTTTACAATTTTCCATGTGGAGTCGAGGAAATGCTTTTATACTTATGCTATACTTATACGAAACTTGTGTACTCGCCTTTGCTTTTGCATTGACTTTATTTTAAACATGTTACAAGTTGATGATGATGCACGTATGAATCTAGTAGGCTTGACTAGAAACACGCTCAAGAAATTACTAGATTTAATTTATTATGTTATGTTGAACTCGTCGTATTGTCCCTTGTTGGTTGTAATTTGAATTTCATGTAATGTAATGGACAATTGAAGTTATGCAATGAAAACGGTTTTGATTTAAATGTTGTCATGATTAGTGTTATGAGTGATGAGCAATCTATTTCGTCTCGCTCCGATGTTTCCGCCATCGGTTGGGGTGTGACATTGGTGTTATGAAAATCAGGTTCGATTATTTTGGTGAAAACGACCTACCCAAATGATGTTGGAACCGATGTCCGAGTTCTTATAGGGTCGGTCTTTTGTTCTTTAATTTTATTACCCTCGGTTTACAGGTCGGGTTGGTTAATCGCCAAGTCGAGTCGGTTCCTGGACTTTGATCACCCCTAGAGGCTCCCTTTAATGAAAGAATTCGAGCCACATCGACCCAAGCTTGAGATGCTCAGTTGTAATTTAGGAGCCGTTTTTTTTTTTTCACCCCGAACCCATATAGTTTTAAGGATTATCGAGGACAGCGCTATTACTAACAATATTATTATTATTTCATATTTAAAACACATCCTACCCCAAAATCTTTCTAATATCATGGCGACCACCACCCACCACTTGGGTTCTGGACTTTTGGGACCACCATCTTTTACGACTATTTCCCATATTCGTGTGCATGTATTGTATTTTTGTGTGTTTGAGCATATATTTAAAAAAATGCTTTGAAATATTGTATTTTTATTTTGAACGGCTTTACATGTGCTTATAATTTCATAGATAATCCTTTTGGTTTAACAAAATTAACACTTCTGAGTACTAAGGTTTTTTTTAACATGTTAAGGTTTCATGTTTCGATTTGAAACTCATTAGGGTACTAAGACAAACAACAATTAACTTTTCTTTTTATTTAAGTAAAATGACCAAAATACCCATGACCAACTAGAGGGACTACTTTGGTAATTCTTGAAAAATTTAACTAGAGGGACTATATGTGTAATTACATTAAAAAATAATATAACAATTAATCAAAACCTACTCCATCGTCGGCTGCCGGAAAACACAACAACCACCGTCCAAATTGGGACAACAATTGGCTACCATCGCCTCCACCACCAATGTCGTCGTATTCCGTATATACCATGCCATATGGCGGTTTTGTACAAGCAGTATTGGATGCTCGTGTAATGGAGCAGGTTTCGTATCATGAGAACAGTTTGCTTCTGTCACACCCCGACCCGCAGCAGAAAAGGTGATCGGGGCATGATTGGGTTATCATCAAAGCTCATGACATTTATTATAATGTTTCATATTTATTATTTCAATTTAAAAGAGATCATACAATCATACCAAACAATACAACATGTTCTATTCATCCTTCTAAACTTCATTATTTTTCTTCTAAGGCAATTTCCTATGTTTTCCTTGCTTCATCCTGTTCACCTGTATCATATGTAAAAATGGCTTTTGGATCAACAAAAAGTTGGCGAGTGAACCTTGTTAGGAAACATTTATTATTTATTTCTGGTTGTATTTAATATGGAAAAATTGTGCAATATTCATATATGAACAAACGTAAATAAACATACAATAACAACAATTAGCTTACAATAACAAACAATAACATACATTAACAAACCAACAGCATACAATCACAACCCATTAGTATACGATATCAAACAACAACAAACAATAACATACATTAACAACCAACAGCATACAATAACATATCAACTTGCATAAATATATAACATAAATGAAACTGTGCGATCAAGGCTCAATCAAACGGAGCCGATCGTATTGCATGTACTGAAAATGAAAATGTCTGTGCGATCAAGGCTCAATCAAATGGAGTCGATCGTATGTTGGCACGCCAGGTTCACGCTCATAATGTAATGGGGAACATGCTCAACGCTCATAATGTAATGGGGAGCGGCGGCCTATGAAATTGCATGTACTGAAAATAATAAATTAAATCTACACAATAATCACACAAACAGTTTACACAGGCAGGATACACATTTATTCATGATATGATGTATGCACAATGATTTAAACATAATAAATAGTAAGACACATGATACCCCCCAAAAACGTGATTTAAACGGGGAATTTGTAGAGATTCACTCACAGTGGGTGCGTTCGGTGAATGATGATGAATGCGCACGAGTTTAGAGGATTGATCGTCGAGGAATAACTAACCTAATTAATAAAGAAAAGTAAGGTAAATAAATGGATTTTATTAACAACTTTAATAGGATTTTTGGATATATTTTTGTGAGTTTTAGGCTAGTTTCTAACCTTAAAAATGTTATTTTTAAGTATTTTTAATTGATTTTTAAATAAAATAAATAAATAAAAATAATAAAAAATGTTGACTTTTTGACCGTTGACTTGTTGACCGGTTTATTGTGTGTATGTATGCGCCGGGCAGGACTCGAACCCGAGACCTCCCGTACGTGTGCACGCAGCTCTACCAACTAAGCTACGTGTCTAACCAGAAATATTTCTGTTTTTAATTATATTTATATACTAATTAAATTATTTCGAAAATTATTTATTTTTAAAAAGGGTTTTAAATGTATCGGACCGGTGTTGTCAACAGGTCTCGAACCCGGGACCTGTGACTTAATGTTACACACAGTCCACCGCTGGACTGTGTGTCTAACTTGGTTTAAATACAGATTTTTATTATACTTAACATCTAACGGAGTTAACCCGGTTCAGTTTTAAAAAAAAAAAAAAGCATTTTATTACAGCGCATGAGGTTGGGACAGGAATCGAACTGGCGACGTGTATGTGTTTATTTGCACACAGTCCACCGCTGGACTGTGTGTCTAAGCCGTTTATAAAACTGTTTTTAATTAATCTTATATCATATCTGAACTCGTCTTCTTCGTTCAAAACACAGACATCGGTCAAAGCAACTGATACTTGATTAATTCGGTTAAAGAACAAAATGAACAATTGGAAAGTATTGAATCGAAGAGTTTGGGGAGAGAAAATACCGAACAGATCGTCTTCTTCAGAAAATCCGGCGAAGCTCGCCGGCTCTGTTCTGGTGACCTTCGGCTGTTAGAGTCAATTAGCAGTTTGGAGGGATTAGATGTGCGATTGAACTAATGAGTAATGATTATCAGTAGATTACATGATCATACCGGTTATCAGCGTGATTCTGAAACTTTTAGAAACTTTCCGGCGAAAACAGAAAAATCCGGCAACGTCGTCTGTGGTTGATTCTGAGCGATGAAATGGTGTTAGAATTTGTCTTATAATGGAATGAAACAGAAACATTGAGGTAATTACCGTGTATATGAAAGTCCCGGTTTTCCGGCGACTAGCAGAGAATTCCGGAGAGTGAATTTTCTTGCGACAGAGATTTTTCAGAGGTTTAAGGTGAGTGGGAGTGATGTCAGTATGAGTCCTATGATCTTATTTTTAGGTAAAAAGAAAAGGTGGATTGAATTCGGTTTTCCGGCGAAACTTTCCGGTAATTTTTCAGAGAATTCCGGTGACTTCCGGCGAAGTTTTCTGAGCGAAATGATGAGTGTGTTTGATAGAATTCGCGAGCTCACTGAATGAAGAAAGTATAACTCCCGGATTTGAGTTGTATTTTTCGGTTTTGAATTGAAATGAATGAAATTGATGGATTCCTTCGGTTATAACCGATCTTAGTGTTAATGCATACGTTATGACTAAAAAGGAACGGCCAAATTTGACGAAATTGTCGGGATTTCTGACGTGAAGGATTTGGGCGCGTTTGAGTAACTGGGTTTTGATTTCCAGATTGATTTATGTATTAATTGTTTCAATATGTTAACAAACAACACAAGTGGCGGAGCGGTTGAGCGAGTGTGAGTTAAGTCTTTGTGTAACCTTTGGCTGACCCGGGTTCGAAACCCGGCAGCAGTATTTTATTTTTATTTCATTATTTTTAACAGATTTTCAATTATAAATTTTATATTCTAATGTACTTATTAATTATGTATCGTTTAAAATTAATTTGGGCATTAAATACGCAACGAAATTTTTAACTGGTTGTTCGGTTAATAAACGAAGCGGGTTTGGTAAATCCGGTTTTTGGCGGATGTTACAGCTTCCAATGAATCTCGTGGCTCATATTTGTTTATATGCCACCACCTATCATCCCTCATGCAGTGCCATGTACGAATATACCATTGTTGTTGTCTAATATGATACTTCATCAAACTAAATATTATTTTAAACATAGTAAATTTGTTAACAGGTAATTTGTCGTCTTTAACAATTTAGTTTAACATATTTTTGCAAACAGTGATTGTCGTCTTTAACAATTTAGTAAACCTGTAGATTCAATCCTGTAGATTCAATCCAATCGCCATCACAATCGCAATCACAGTGGCGCCATCAATCGATTCATCCATCCATCCATCCATCCATCCATCCATCCATCTGATAATCCACTAATTATCTCCACAATTTCATAACCGTCGATCATGGAGGTTCGACAGGAAGCAACAATGGATAATCTATCGCCTGAACAACAACCGCATCCCTCACCTTCAAAGCACCCCAAACCTTCTCCCCTTCCCGTCGATACCAATTCCGTCACTCAGAGGCTTCAGAAAGAACTTATGGCTCTTATGGTATGTATTACTGTATTTTCTTCAATAAGTTAGTTATTGAACATATTTAAATAAATATGTTTATGCATCAATGGCCACTCAACTTCCAAAACAGACTAACCAACCCACGAATCTTTCAATTCATTCTTCAACACATCATTTCCCCAATTCAAACTGTTAAATCCAACCTTTAACCACAAATCATCCGTCACAAATATTATCTATCTTCTTCAATTCAATAATCAGAAAACCTGCAACTACTTGAAAAACTCTCAAACACAACTCTAATCAACTCAAGAAGCAAATCGAAATACTAAACAGAAGCAAAGTTTCTCCAACGACAAACCACCACCTCAGATGATGTTATCAAATGATCACATTGTTCCAGACTAACATTAAGATATTTAAACAGAAGCAAAGAACGACAATTTGTTTCCAACCAGGCAATTGAGATTTCAGTATTGGTTTATGAAGCTCGTTATTAAAAGTTGCACGCCAGGTGTTCGATAAAATGTCTAGAAGAAAAACCATTTATTTTAAGGCTGGATATCAGTTGTTTACTACAACTGGTTGAATAACGAGTTGTTTCAAATAGTTTCCGTTGGATTTGGAACACCGAAAAATAGATTAATATTTATTTTCTTTTTCGTTTTGGAAGCCCACAATGGATTGAGTGTGGTGTGCTTTAAAGGGGGGTGGGGCAACTTGTAGTTGCCCACGCTAACCCATTAGTTTTCGCCATTTATTTTCCAAGCTTAGCGCCAGTTATCCTTAAACTTCGTTTGTATTTTGAATAGTTGATGCCCGGGTCTAAAGTGGGGGGGTTTGTCTGGGGCTTTAACTGTTTGTGGGGCTCCATCCGAGGAGGGGGGTGTTGGTTCCTCAAGGGGTGTCTGGTTTTGTCCTTTTAAGGGCTTTCATTGTTGCCCCGATGGACAGGCAGGGGCCAAGGGGTTCCTGAGGTTGGTGGCCCATATCAAGCGGCTTCATTTGTCTTCAGATGACAAAAAGTGGGCCATGCGCGATGCTGTATCCGCGGATTTGGATTTATTTGTTTCGGTTGGTGAGGCTCTTAAGGTTTTATGCCAATGGTTATGTGGGGAGTGTATGTGTTTACATGCTCTCAGTCGGGGGTGCCATCATGCAGATGGGGTGACACGATTCAAGTTGGTTACGGGAAATGCGGAGGAGTTTATTGTTGGGATTCCTACGCCGAATGTTGGAAAGGAGATTGTTTCTTTTGGAGGTATGGGGTGGACGTGGGTCTGCTTGATCGTGTCTTCTCCCTTCCTATCAAAACAGTTAAGAGCATCCCCATAGTTGTCGCATGGCCTTTTCGCAGGCTTTAACGACATCTCTATGCAAGGTGGTGGCTGCGCCAGAGTCTGTTAGTGGCGTGGGTGAGACTGTTGTTGTTGCCATGTTGCACGTTGCGGGTTTTCAGGCTTTCTAATCGTCAGGAGCGCAGGTCGGGGAACAGGAAGTCCTTACAATGTCTTAGTATTCAACGGGCCCTGGCAGTGTGGGGTAATGAGGATGGTTTTGCTGAACTCATTCTATCACTTTTTGCCCAACCATCAGAAGTTGTTTCGCGCCCTGATGAGCATCCCCATGGGTCTGATAATTCTAGGGTGAGCACCAACGTTAAACAATGTTTACGGAAAGTTGCAGATGGCCATTTCGCTGCGGCGGTTAAAGTTTTATGTTCTTCGGGGGTTGCACCGTTTGGTGAGGATACTATGAAAGCATTGGTGGCTAAACATCATGTCCTACCTCCTCTGGCTATGCCTAAGTCCTTACTATCGGAGCCACCCCTTACTGTGGATTTTGATAACGACCTTGGGTGCATTAAATCTTTCCCCAAAGGGACCTCTTGTGGGAGGGATGGGTTGAGGGCTCAACACATTTTGGATGCTCTTTGTGGGGAGGGGTCGGTGATCGCATGCGGGGTGGTTAGGGCCATTTCTGAGGTAGTCAACTTGTGCTTGGGGGGAGGTGCCCTAGCGTCTTGTCAGAGTTTGTTGCTTCTGCACCCCTCACGCCTTTACTTAAACCGGACAACGGGATTAGGCCTATTGCCGTGGGCGCAATTTGGAGGAGGTTAGTTTCTAAGGCGGCTATGAGGGGGTCGGGAAAGAGATGGCTAAATATCTCGGTGATTTTCAATTTGGGGTGGATATTCCTAGCGGGGCGGAGGCTGTGCTCCATAGTGCGAACAGGTTTTTAAATGTGTTCTACTCGGATGGGTCGTTAGCCATGATTAATGTTGATTTCTGTAATTCTTTCAACTTAGTGGATAGAACCGCCCTTTTGTCAGAAGTTCGAACCCGATGCCCCTCCATTTCCTTATGGGTAGATTTTCTATATGGACAGCCGGCTAGATTATATGTCGGAAACGATCATATTTGGTCCACCACTGGGGTTCAGCAGGGAGACCCCTTGGGGCCTCTTCTCTTTGCCTTAGTTTTGCATCCCCTCATTCATCAGATACGAGATAGATGCAAGCTACTTTTCCATGCTTGGTACTTGGATGATGGTACAATTATAGGTGATGCTAAAGAGGTGGCTAAAGCTTTAGAAATCATCAGGTCTTTGGGGCCATGTTTGGGGCTTCAACTTAACGTTAAGAAAACAGAAGTTTTTTGGCCATCGTGCAATGGAGTTAAGAAGGAAATGGGTTTGTTTCCTAGTGGGATTGGGAGGCCGGTGTCGGGTGTCAAACTCCTCGGGGGCGCTGTTAGTCGCGATGCGGGTTTAATCAGTAGGTTGGCCATGAAAAGGGCATCTTGTGCAGTGGATCTGATGAGCTATCTTCCACATCTGCGGGACCCTCAATGCGAGCTTCTCTTGCTGCACTCTTGCATGGGTGTTGCTAAGTTGTTGTTTGGCCTCAGAACGTGCCAACCCACATTTGTTGGGGAGGCTATTTCGGTTTTTGACAAAGGCTTTCGGAGAGCTATCGAGGATATCGTGGTTTGTGGGGGTCCGTTTTTTGGGGATCTTCAATGGAGGCTTGCATCCCTCCCGACCCGTTTTGGGAGTTTGGGTTTATGTTCGGCTGAGGATGTATCCACGTATGCTTTTGTGGCCTCGAGGGCGCAATCTTGGAGTTTACAGGACCACATTCTTCGAGACTGTGGTATTGTTGGGTTAGATTCTGATTATGTATGCGTGTTGGATTGCATGCACATGTCCCTTCCGGATTTTGATCTTGGTGGTTTCTCTAATAAGGACACCGCCCCCTCTAAAGCCCAGAATGCTTTGGCGAGTGCCCTGTTTAGTAGAACTGTCCAGTGTTTGGGAGAGAAGTTTAGTCTATCCCCTCGTCAGAAAGCTGTGTTTGATTGTCTCCGGGTACCTCATTCTCAGGATTTTCTGACAGTTATCCCCATTGAAGGACTAGGCCAACACATGTCAGCAGTGGAATACCGGGCAATTCTTAAGTACCGGCTGATGATCCCTCTGTTTCCGGTTGATGAGCCCTGCCCAGTTTGTCGCAAGGCTTGTTTAGATACTTTCGGCGAACATGCGGTCCATTGTAAGGAGTTACCTTGTTTTAAATACCGACATGATTTGGTAAGGGATATTCTCTATGATGTTCTAAAGCGGGCAGGGATTTCGGCGAAAAAGGAGGCTCCGGTGAACTTTCTGACGGATCCGCTCGACGGGAGGTCTACTCTTCGGCCAGCTGATATTCTTGTGTTTGGGTGGCTAGGGGAAAACACGCTTGTGTGGACCTTACAAGAGTGTCCCCTCTTGTTGGACTCAGGGATAATGGGTTTGTTGCTGGCCAGGCTGCGTTAAAGGCGGAATCAGGTAAGGTCGCTAAACACGAGAAGGCTTGTTTAGAGAATCAACACGTGTTTATCCCATTCGCTTTTGATACATTTGGGTCCCTAGCCCCAGAGGCTGTGGAATTTCTAAACAGGGTCCAACAGGTTGTGAATAGTAATCTTTCAACCTTTAAAGGCCGTTTCATCTTTAGTAGGATTGGTTTTGCAATTCAAAAGGGGGTTGCGGCGCAGCTTGTTGCCCGTTTACCTGCCACTTGTTTGTAATTTGTTACTTTGGTATATAATTGACAATTTAGTTTAACATATTTTTGCAAATAGTGATGTTAATTTGGTAAAGACCATTATTCGAGGTTAAACATGAATGAAGAGGGTAGGGTGCCTCTCATTCTAATAGATGGATTTCACAAAGTAAGTTTTTTTTATTCTTAAGAAAATTGCATTTTTCGTTCTTTACGTTTTATTGTTTTGCAGGCGGTGTCCTTTAATTTTACAAAATACATTGGATGTCCTTTACGTTTGCATATGATTACAGTCGGTGTCCTTTGTTCCAAACGCAATTAAGTTTTCTTGTTAAATGCAGTCATCTGCCACTCGTCGACAGTTTAGGAACCAATGTACAATATTTTCAAAAACCCTAAAATACACGTGTTATGTGTTATGTTTCATAATTACATACCATTTCAAAATTATAACGGTGGTATGTGATTATATAAATCATGCGTAAAGTTATATAATCACATATCACCGTTATAATTGTTTAAAATTATGTATTATGTTTCATAATTACATACCATTTTAAAATTTTAGAAAAAAAACTATAACATACTATATTCAAATTAAAGATAATATAATTATCTATTTCATATTTTTTCTAAATAATAATGCATATAAAATTATTTGATTTAATAATTTTGTAGGAACTAAATTTAAAGAAAAAGTAATAAAAAATGGTGGTGGTTACTTTTTTTTTTTTCCTTCCATGCCTAATTTACGTAAGAATTGATTTGAATAGTTTTACCATTTAATCCTAATCATTGAATTAGTGATCAAATGTTCTTAAATTGTTCCTGCATTTCTTCTTGAAAAGAAAACCTTTCATCTATAAATTATAATAAATTAAAACCAACTTTGGTCACATGTCCTTCTCTTAGAATATTAAATGACACGTGACAATTATAAACTTCATCCTTTTTTCGTTTGAGCGGCAAAACCAAATACTAAAGACACAGTTTTCTTCTTCATTGTTATTTATGATATAAATATGCAATATTCGTTTTCCTCACACACAACTTTCTCTCACAATATTCATTCCAAAATATGAAACCCTTCTTTTCTACATTATTAATATATATAAAAAATTACTTGCAGAATATACTAGGGATGTGTCTTCTTTTTTAAAAATATATGCACTTTCGTTTGTTATCTTTTGGAACAGTATTTTCTTAATTAAAAAATTGCTTGCAGAAGCTTGCATATGATTTGTTATTTACACTTATTTTTAACTAGGTATTGTTGATCCGTCAAATTTTTCAATATTTAATTACTTAACATTTCAAATGAACACTTCGATGCTATTTTAAAGGTTCAAATATATTTATAATTATATCCTTTGATTTATTGACATTTAATAATATACTTTCAATTAAGCATGGAATTTTCAATAGTTTATTCAAGATTGCATACGTATTTTGTTAATTATTAAATTAATATGCTTTTGACTGTTTTGATGTATAAATGCTTTTTAGTAACATTTTTTTAAGACAAATCAACTCTTTTTTATATTTATGAGATTTTTTTACTTTAATTTCAAGATAGTGTTCTCCTTTATATAAAGTTGTTTATGTAACTAAATTGTAAATTTAATTTCGTTATAACTGGATTAATTTTTAGTTTCCTTCTTTGAGTCGTCATTCTTAAAACACTTAATAAATACAATGACCTTTTAAAATATAATCTATAATTGTAACTGATATAAATTCTAACTGGCTTCTAAAAAATATAATATATATTTCACTCATTTAGATTATAAAAGAATTTAAGTTTTTAAGTATGTTCAATAATGGTAACTAAGTATTTTTGACATCTCGCGTTGCGGCGAAATGAAGTAAATAATAATATAAAACAAACGTTATTTGAAAATGAAACATGTTGTGTAGAAAACTAAACCGTTAGAATCGATTCAGTTTATCATCGTATCACTTTACGCTACTAAATAAATACTTTATTTTGAATACAACTTCGTTTTTAATAAAACTTATACCGATCGAGGGTAAAAATTAAGCACAACTACGTACTTAAGTTTTTTTTAAAAAAATACGAACGTAAATTATTAAAGAAATATGAAAGTAATTAATAAAGTAAAAGATGATTTAAGAAAAGAAATTTTATTTAAAACAAAAAATAAATGAGAATGAAAATATGATTTTAGAAAAGAAAAGAAAATGAAAATATGTGTAAAAGTAAATATAACAATAAAAGAAAAAAAGAAAATATGTTAAAAATAAATATAACAATAAAAAAACTATAATATATTAAAATAATAAAATATTAAAAAGCAATATATTAAAAAAATTAAATAACTATATATATTATTATAAAAATAAAGTTACTATTCATCATACTTATAATTATAATATATATATATAGTTTAAATTGCCTTCTTTTTTATTGAAATAAATCAATATAATAATTACTAATGAAATCTTGAATGATAACTGAAAATCATTTTCATATTTAAAATGTTTGCGTAACTCATAAATAAACAACAATTTGATGTTTAGCAAATGAATATTAATAAAGTCAAACACACAATCACTGTCAAAGGTTGGCTTGTACTTAAAAGAATTGGTTTTTTCCTCATGAACAATTATATGTGACACCATTAAAAATAAAAAGAAGAAATAAAGTTAAGTTACTAATATTAGACAAAGATGAAAAATGTTACAGATAAGACGATAAATGTGATGTACAAAGACATATTTAGAGATTTATAGATCGCTTATATGTTTGTTACTTATATATTGTAATTACCAATGTGGTTGGTGACCCGTTGGCAAAAACAAAAACCTTTATATACACTTAGATTTGAAGGTCTTAGGTTCAACATTTCAAGTCTCACATACAACAGAAGTAAAGAACCAAAAAACTTGTATATTGTAAATTTGTAATTTAACCTTTTTTTCCATATTTGATGCATTTCATATTATTATAAAATGAGTTTTATTATATATTATATAAAGTAGAATACATTATATAAAAGATCCTGTGATTTTTTTCGTACTTATTTGTTAATGGGTCACTTTGTGTTAAAGAGTAGTGTGTGTTAAACTATGTTAATAATCATAACACATGAACCAATTGTGAGTATAATAGAATATATAACTATGTATAATTTATTAAATTAATAGATTTATAAAAAATATTTTCTTTGTACAGCACGACAGCACACGAGATCTTAAAGTAGTAGTTTACTAAATAAAGGTATTAATATTTTAGAAAATATAAAGATAAAATTACTATTTTATTCTGTACAACATGTTTTGTTAAGTCAAAGAAGATACCTTTCTTAGATTCGTTCCATATGGGTTCCGAGATTTGAAGTTTATGGAAATCTACTTCTTGTCCTCAAACATTAAACAAATACTCCTTTTCTTATTTTCTTAGGTTAGATCTTTTAAAACATGTAAGTCTAATACAATTTATGGGAATGGATGTACGAGACATATGGTAGGTTAAAGCTTCTTCTCAAATGAACCTAAGACTTAGATGGGGCGTATAATACACTACCTGGGCGTATTATACGCTGGGTTATGAGGCATACGTCCAAGCCTACTATGGTACGCCACCAAGACATACAAGAGGGGTGTATAATATGCCTGAGTTGTCGAATTATATAATTATACGATGACCTTGTTTTCTTGGGGTGGTGTTCTTGAGTCTTGGGTCTATTATATACTTTGAGCTTAATGTGTGTTCTCTCACCAACTGTATACTAATCTTTTGTGTATCCACTTTCAAGTAAAACTCATGTGGACGGTTGATTGAAGTTTAAGACTCTATTAGAAGTGGACATTCATATTTTGAATTGTCAGTCTTTTGTAAATGTGCTATTGTATATTTTCTTACATACCTTAAAAGTATATTTATGGGATAAGTTTATAATATAAATGGATTTTAGTGACATTTTCAAATGAAAAAGTTGGTACTAAATTAAGTTATAAACGAGTTAACCAAATTCATTAAATTTAGGGGGTTATAGTTGATTTATTAAGCACATGTAACAATAAGAGTTAACTAACTGTTATTTTCGTTCTTGTGTTTTGTTCACTTTTACCATTTCACTCTAATTTAAAAAATTCACCAGTTTCCTCTCTGACATACTGGAATCGTGTCACTTCAGTCCAAAAATTAAAACTCAGTTAAGTCAAACATGTTTAATGAAGGGTATTATTATCAATTTATATATCTTTTATTTTCACCTTATTTTATATCTGACAAATGAAAAGCCAATAATACCATTCATTAAAGCTGTCTAACTTAACTGGGTTTCAATTGTTGGACTGAAGTGACACGTTTCCAGTATGTTAGGGAGGAAACTAATGCAATTTTTAAAATTGGGCTGAAATGACAAAAGTGAACAAATCACAGTAGCATTTAACTCTAAAAGTAATATTCATACCCGACATATTCAATTTGTCTCGTTAACTTAATTTCATTATAAAGTACAAATCTCAAGTTTAAGATGCACTTGTATTAAAATGAATTAATTTGTGTGATATTGCATTGAAACCACGTACGAATGTCAAGCTTAAGATATATACTTGTATTAAAATGAATAAATTTGTGTGATATTGCATTGAACCCACGTACCACATGAAAAATCAAAAGGTGGTCCTAAAGAAAAGAAGTCGGGCATCCCATTAAATATATTTAAATGCTTGAAATTTTGGTATTGATTTTAATTCCAATAATTAAATTATTGCTTTAATATATTTCTTACATAAAAGTGGGACATAAAAAAATATACATAATCCTCTCATTGTAGAAGTGAATAGAAAGTAAGCAAAAAAAGGTTGCATGTTCTTTAATCAAAAGACATAAAATCAACCTTTTTGATGATCAACATTTGATTGATGGTGTGCGGATCTTGCATTACTTTTGCCCCAATTATGTACCACAGGCACCCATTGCTTTGTTTTCAATATACGTTGGCTCGTAACTGGTCTCTTTTCAAATAAATTTGGGTCATCATTTACTGCCACGTCATCATTATCAAGAAAACTTGCATGATTATGAATTATTGATAAAAATATTACTTTGTACTCACGTACTTTAATATCTGTTTATTGTGTTTGAACAGTGTAACTTGTTGAGTGTGTTTTGAGTAAAAGTAATTTTTTATTTTCCAAATAATATTCAGATTTATGTATTGCAAATTAGAATTTGAGATGTCATGTAGTATATAATTAGTAAATGAGATTGAAATGTAATATATTAATTCATGCGTTTGTATAATTTTTACATATGTTTCCCTTTTAAAACATTATATATTTTAAAAGCTACTCGTTAAGTTCATCTCTGCCTTGTTAGTTAAGTAATGTTATGATTTGATTTTTAGTGTTAGACGATTGCTTATACGTAAATGAGTGTCACAAACTATTTGGAAAAATGGTTATCTTATAGTAAATCAATATATAAGCACTTTCGAAATTACAAGCACAATTCCCTGATAAAAACAAGATTATAACTTCAACATAAGTGCCATTTGGGATTAGAGATGAGCTCGGTACCGATATCGTATGTATTGGTACCACCAATCCTGAAAATTGACAAAATTGGGTACCAGTACTGGTACCGAAAATGCTTGGTACGGTATTTGAAGGTAAAAATCAGTAAAATACCAGTATTGTACCGAATCGAAAGTACCGACCCCAAAAACGCCAAAAAGTGCCATCATGAGATTACGAAAGGCAATTTCATGTTTTCCATCATGAGATTACCATGAAATGTCGTCATTTATAAACAGGTGAACATACGGGTCGGGTCCAATAATGTGTTACTAGTTAACATCGACAAAGACTAAGATGCTAGAAAGATTTAGCCAAGATAAAGATAGTCCCCTTCAGAGAACATCGAGACGGTGTTAGTGTGTCGCACACTAAAATACCATGGCATGTGAGCACCCATTCTTTTTATGCATTGACACGGAAATTTTGAAACTAGACTTGTCAACTAGAAGAGAAGCAATTTATACATAAACATTATCAAACCTTACATTTGCAAAGATTTAAACTCAAAGGTTATGAGAAACAGATAACGTACCACTAGACCAATAGCGAATAATATGCATTTTGGGCTTTACTTCAGTATTATGAAACATGAACTATGGTATAGGGCCTACTAGAGTACTAGAACATATAACAGGGCCTAGTCCATTATAAAACCTTTTTTTAACATTCCTAGGGCTAGAACATGTAGCATTTCTTTATGTTTTTTACAATAGCTGCATAGCATATGATAACAGAATATGACAAACTCATAAAGTCATAATGCTTACCCACTAAAATCTGGTGTAATTAGTACCTAATCACTTTATATTATTTTAAAATTGAGAACAAAACATGGATCCATGTGAAACCTCGGTTAGCTTGAATGAAGTCAAATAGATTGGTTGTAATCACCTTCTATAGTTAATTATTTTTACTAGATATTGTAATTATATCTGTTATTATTATATAATAATGTATGAATTTCCACTCCTTTTTTAAATAAACCAATATGTTGAATGTGTTTTAGTTTAGTTTGAATCTCACCTTCTGTAGTTAATTCTTTTTAGTAGTTATTTTAATAATATTTGTATTATATAAGATGTTTAAACTTCCATACGTATTTATTTAAATAAACTAATACGTTGAATGTGTTTTAGATTATTTTGAGTGCTTAATCACTACTATCCACATCATCTAATACGTTATATGACCAGGGAGTATCTGTGTAAAAAAAAAAACATATGCGAAAACTTTAGTTCCCAACTGTATACTAAAAGTATTATTTATAGTTTTATGGACTGAAAATATATTAATTATTATAAGGATAAAAGTAGATAGAATAAAAATAGTGTATATGAGAATAATAAAAAAACTTAATTCAAGAGATCACATTCAAACCAGCCTTATCATTGATAACTTTAAAGGTGTATACACAATAAACTTCAAAATATTTTAAATAAAAACCTTAAAGAATATTGAAAAAAAAACCACACGCATCATCCGTGTGGAAAGTGTAAACGTAATTTTAATAATACAAATAGAATAACCTGAAATTATATAAAAAAAACAATTCATACAGGAATATCTAACGATGCTACTAGAATAAGTTATAAGGTATATAACTATGACTAAATTAAAAAAAAATGATTCATGTCGTTGATATAATGTCATGAATACTGTCTCTACGTGTTCAAAATTACAAAAATCGCAAACCATCACTCACCTCCCTTTTCTCTTCCACTTTGACGACCACTGCTTAATTACCTCATTCCGAACTGATCTCTGACGCCATTTGTGTTTTTGTTCATGTGTCTGAGATCTTGTGTTTATTCACAAATTCCTAAAACCCGTTAACCGAACATACGACCACACCTCGCACACGCGGATTTAAACCAACGGAAACACCCTGATCAGGTCTAGTTATGCTATGGGCTTGCCCGATCAATCAAATTTGTGATTTAACTATTTAAGTGTTTGAAATCAGCATGAGAGTATTGTAATAAATCAGCGTGTATGTAAATGATAAATATGAAATTTAAATATACAAACAACATGTGGCTGTAGTTTAGTGGTAAGAATTCCACGTTGTGGCCGTGGAGACCTGGGCTCGAATCCCAGCAGCCACACATTTCTTTTTTTCAGTATTGTTTTGTTTTTCTATTTTTATTGATAATTAAATGAAAATAATTTTTATATCAAACAAAAACGACCTCTCTCTTTTGTAGCAGAAACAAAAAGAAAACGCTATGTTCTTAAATTTCAAGTTAATATGCGAATGGTTTTATTTATTTATTTTTCAATATTTGATATAGAGATGAAAAAATTTTATACTTGCAGGACAAACTTGCAAAAATCAAAATGTAGCGGTGTAAATGAGTGAATTCACGGGTGAGTTACTCGAGATCAACTCACAAAAAACTTGAATCGAATCGAGCTTGAACATACTTAAACCTAAAAACATGTTCATTTACTAAACGGGAGCTCGACCGTCACATACCTAACTTGACAAGACTAGCAAGCCTAAAACGAGTCTTACTATTTATATTAATAATATGAATATATTGCTGAACTTAAAATATATATATATATAACTATGAAAAAGTACCTAAATAATAAATACATAACAAAAATATAATATGTATAATTGTTAAATAATAAGAAAAAAAATAATATACGAGCAGAGACAGATCCGAGCCTATATTTGAAACTTTTTTAACGAGTAAATATCAAGCCTCGAAGGTAGAGATTGAGTCGAGCTAAATCCAAGCTCTAAATGTATAGATTGAACTATTGAAGCGAAGCTAACCCAAGCTTGGTTTAACTATTTAAACCAACTTCGAGCTTTGCCATCGTTGACACCCATACAGTAACAACAATCACAAGGCTTTCGGAATCAGTTAAGCCAGTATAGAGTTTTCATCTACAAATAGAAAATTGAAGAATGTAAACATTCTACTCCAAAAAAAGAATAACATGTTAATTAACCATGATTGACCTTAAATCAGACATAGTATAACAAAACATAACTAAACATAGTACAACAAAACACAACAGTGAAGCATGTTTGCCAGAATTATGAACACCCTGGCACAAAATGTCATCTACTAAAATAAAATAATTCAGAGGTAGAATCATCATTGGCTCCAAATATGTTCTAAAGTTTTCAATCTTGTCTAACATTTACTAAACAAATTACCACAATACAGCTAAATGTGATCATAGACGACGACTCATATACGATACAAAGTAGCACGGCATAAAGACCGGTCAAAACTGACCAAAAGCAACAACGACAACAACAAAAAAAGGACCCACAAATAGAACTCTTGGTTACAAGTCCTCACAAAGAGTTGATTATTCTCAAAAATCGAGTGAACCCATTGACGGATGAAGTCCCGATAAGTGGTCTCTACCATCGTTTCCGATTCTTTCACCCAAGTTTTGGCTAAAGCTTTCCAACTCTTGCTTCCCGAGTTTTTGCACGTCTTCGGGAGAAAGTATCTTGATATACCAGACACTATTTACAAATGCCCTGCACACACAACATATAACACTAGTTTTAAGTACATTATATCAAATATTCATATAACATTAAAAGGCTAAGTTGCCACGTCAAGACAACTTTCGCCCCACAACTTTGATCAAGGCAACTTTAGCCCCTCAACTTTAGTAACAACATGTTTAGTCCCTCGACTTTAATAACGTTTCTCTTTCCTTTATAGGGTCACCCCTTAGTTTTGATAATCACATGTTTAGTTCTTCAACTTTGATAAGGTTTTTCTTCGCCTTACACTTTATCATAATTACCATTTAAACCCCAAACTATATTTTTTTTCTTTTCTTTCCCTTATACTTTATGATAATTACTAATTAGAACCTCAACTTTAGTTTTTTCCTTTAAACTTTATAGCAATTACTAATTAGACCCTAAACTTTTAGTTTTTTTTCCTTTATGCTTATTTTTGGTTGTTTCTTAAGTTTTTTTAACGTAATGTTTTCCTAAATTTTGCATCTACCGTCGTATGTAAGTTATTGTAACTACATTCCGAACCCGCCCGGGTATTCGCTTTTGCCGATATCATAACGAACTGAACCGATAAATTTTCCGTGACTTTCAAATATACCACCGTGATGTCGTTTTTTCATCGTCACATAGAATCTCCTGTCGCAATTTGCCTCTTTTTATCTATGTTTAAAACCCGCTAGACTTAATTAAAAAACAGTAAATTTGACTTACTCCCAGGGTCCATCTCCAAGGAGAAGTACGTCATTCTCCCTGTCGACGAATACAAGCTGCCAGCCTGATCTTTGAGGGTCTTCAAGCAACCCTTCAATATTAAACATCTGACCCAGTTCTTCTTTCAGCTCAGGGTAGCTGTTGAACCGTGTGATGTCTAACGATCTCCCTACCGAACCTGATTTGTAAACCTGCATTCACACAAACACGCCCACAACAATGTTTAAGCGTTTAACATCCTCTAAGAAAGATTCAACAGTAGATAATATCGGGTTTCAGTTGTTGCACCTTGACGAATGTACGGTTAGGGTTCGGTGGGTCAATTTGTCCCGTATGCTGCAACAACTCAGAAGAGTCTTGCATGTAGCCAAAATAATTAGCATTCTGAAATCCCGAAGCTCCTGACGGCATGGTGGTGGTTAAGTCGGTTTCCGGTAATGAAGTACCAATGTTTTGAACAGTAGCCGGAAGTAGAAGCCCGGTTGAATCCAGATTGATCCCACCAAACAAACCCTGGTTTGGTGGATCCAAATTTGAAGTTTCGTGTTCCGCACCAGTGGTTTTCTTGGGGTACGGTAAAACCGATGGTGCGCCTGTAGACACATTGGCTTGTGGTTGAGCAAACCGTGACACCCATGATTGCTCGTTCGGTTGATGTTCGGTTCTCGAGAAACTCAAAAGGTTGCTACTTCCTTCAGCATTCAACGAACCTAACATGTTCTGCATGGCTGAAGGGGTTATACCAGAAGTAAATTTTGCACTTGGGTCCATGAATTCCGTTTTTTGAAAAGCGTGCGACGGGACACTCGGTTGTGGCCTTGTTTGAAGTTGTTCATGTTGGATTAGGTACGAATCTGGGAACAAATTCCGCGGCTGTTGACTGTTGACTTGCTGCTGTTGTTGTTCTTCCGTTTGACTGTTGACTTGCTGTGGTATTTGACTTTGACCATGCATGAACTGTTGCGGAATGAGCTGCTGAATCGGCTGTTGCGCGTGTTGGAAAAGCTGGTTCGATGTGCTTGAAACCGAATGCTGCTGAGAGTATTGAATCGGCTGCTGCTGTTGCTGCAGTTGAAACTGCATTAATTGCTGTTTTAACGCATCGCCGCTTCCTAAATTCGCAGCTAACGCAGCTTGATACTGTTGATTAAGATTACTTTGAAGAAACGACGGGTCCATTCTTTGTTGCATCCACGGAAACATTCCAACAGATTGAAAATTCATATTATGAAGTCCCGGTTCCCCCGTTTCGCCTCTCATCCACGCCATCCCGTTAACCGCATCGTCCCTGCTGTCTGTTTAATTCGTAACAAAATCGTAAAAAACAAAACGATAAAATAATTAAAAAGAAAAAAAATAAATGATTATGTATCTTATAAGTGATACCTTGAAAAGAAGACGCACCGGGATACCAAGGGCGTTTTAGGCGAAGGGGAAATAGTGACGGATACATGGGAAATGTTGTTAACGGTTCGATTTCCCATAATGATACGCGTGGTTGTCTCTCGCCGGCTGTTGATTCGTCCCAACCGACCTACCGAAAGGAAGTTATGCATATATGAAGTTTATGTAAAACAAATCATACTTTAACAACTGAATAACGTTCATCGGATCTACCTTGACGGATCGCCAATGAGAATTGGGCCAGCGAACGGGATCCAAGTCACCGATGCCCGTTATTGTACCCATGTACCTAGACAATAACAAACTCCTAACTTAAGATGTAGCATTTACAAGATAAAGATTACACGAACCGATAATTATAGAAAGTGAATATATAGTTTACGTTGTATGAATGAAATTTCAAAAAGAGTAAAATGCCATTTGAGTCCTAGAGGTTTGGCCAGTTTTGCGACTTCATCCAAAAGTTTGTCTTTCCGCATATGGATTCAAAAGCTTTGAAATCTTGCTATTTTCATCCAGTTCGTTAACTCTTGGGGTATTTCGTCTTTAATGTTAACTTAAAGGGCAATTCGCTTTCTTTCAAGGGTGGTCTTTTTACATAAAGTGAAAAGGACCGAATTGCCCTTTAAGTTAACAATAAAGACGGATATACCCCTAACTTAACGGAGAAAAATGGTGGCAAGATTTCGAACTTTTTGGACCCAGATGCGAAAAAACAAACCTTTGGACGAAAGTCGCAAAACTGACCAAACATCAAGGATGAAAATGGCATTTTACTCTTTCAAAACTTATAAACATATTAGACTAATTCCAGGTCAGCTACTTACCTCCGGACACTTGATTCTTCAGTTTCAAAAAGCATCCGGAAACGCATCCCGACAGAAACACGAGTATGATACACCGCTTTTACATATTTCGATAAAGGAATTACAAATTCACATGGACTTGCGCTGTGTACAATTAGATTTCGATAAAGAAACAGAAGATATAAGTATATAACTAAAAGACTATAGTATATAGTATAATAATTAGTAACTTTAAAATATGTTTGTTACCTTGGATTATAGAATATCGTGAAACAACTATTTGTAGCAGCTGCGTGAGCAGCAGCAGCAAGAAGACCGATGTGCATGCTATCGCTCGAAAGAACGGACGACGGCATCACGGTTTGCGGGCGGGTCGCGCGACGGATCCCCAAAAGGAGTTGATTTTTTTCATTCCTAATATTATTCAACACCCACAACATATATCAGATACTTGTAAGAAAGAGTTAGTAAATTCTATATCAATAGATAAATACAGAGTAATATGTAACAGTATTAAATTAATCAAATAAATACCAAATAAAAAGCACGGAATCTCCGGCAACAAGTCTCTTTGCACTAACAAAAACGCTCCATCCTGTAGTGAGAAGATGACGTTTGGGCTGCCCTGCATAAAAAAAACATGTAATATGAATATTTTATGGTCATAGCAGTGACCTAAATGGAATGATCTTGTATGAGAACTTAAATGACGATAATACCCACCGCGAAAAATATGTCTGAACTTCCATTCGACGTCATGGAGGTCCCGTGCAATAAGTTCCTGTGCGGGCGGCTGCTGCGTAAAATCCTGTAGAACAGAAAACAGGGTATAAACTGTAATTATCCGTTTCTAACATTAAAACCGAAAGGTGGGGTAGAAAAGTAATGACCAATGGAGGGAAAACTTTTTCGGCTGCACGGCGAGGAACGGAAAATCCTCCGTGAGTACTCGTGTCACTAGCGGTTAACGTCTTGCAGAAGTAATTAGTTGGCTGTCTGCTTGGAGTACCCAGCTCAACAGGAAGAAATGTATCCTTTTGTTCTTGCTAAAAGAATATTACATCAAAATTATTAAAAATTCAGTAAATATTATAACAAACAAACTGCATTAACATTTAAGACATTTATGTGAGATTACAGGGGTCAACGGGAAGAAATGTATCCTTTTGTTCTTGCTAAAAGAATATTACATCAAAATTATTAAAAATTCAGTAAATATTATAACAAACAAACTGCATTAACATTTAAGACATTTATGTGAGATTACAGGGGTCAACGGCTGCAACGTCATTTGGGCATACACCTCGTCCGTTTCAACATCTGCCTGAAATAACACAATCAAGCAATCTTACTTATGAGTTTAGTTTATATATTAACCGAAATCTAATAAATAAAAATAAAAAAAAGGTAACACTTACATGCATTGTGACATTGTGCAGCTGGCAGATCAATTGGGGAGGCAAGCTTGGATAATTGGGTATGTGAGCATCCACTTCTTTATTAGTAGTGGCAGCAACCTGGCTTCCATTTTCAATTCAGATCACTTAATAGGTAATCATACACCGATTGCAACGCAAACAGAACATCTATATCTATAATATTAACTATAAATCAACAATTGTGAAGTGAGATGAAGGGTCAAAAACCTGCTCACTATGTCCCTGAGGGAAGTAAACGACTCGACTGCCGACGGTCGGTAGCGAAACAAGCGGGCCAGCACAGGCATGCCACAGCTCTGAATTCAAGCATTTATTTTCTTCTTTCACAACCAACAAACAAAAAGCAAATCAATTGACAAGATCAACCACACCAAGATACTAAACTAATAAATTAAATTAATTAATCAACAAAGATTCAAACACACAACACAAAGGCAAAAATAATGACATATAGAATGTAACAAAGATATAGAATGTGTAGAATACAACCAACCAAGAAGAATAATTGAAAAGGATACACACATGTAAAGTCATACTAAAAAATAAATTCAAAAAAAAAAGCTAAAATCAAGAACAACAAAAGATTTGATCATTAGAAACAGATACCTTCAGTAGGCTGCTGCTGCTGACCCAACCCTGATGTTGAAAGCTTCATATTTTATACAAAACCCTTAACTTATCCTATGTAATTATCTCCAAAAATTTATAATAATATTATTATTATTCTAAGCATCACCTACACCAAACCTCACACTATATAACCACCACCTTCGTCATAATCTCCAAAACCCTAACCCTAATTTCCCCCAAATTTCAACTCTTAACATAATCTTCCAAATTTAACATGCGTTATCTCCCAACAAAACCCTACCCAGCTCAGCATACCAAAACATCGTCATGAAAAATAAACAAAGAATGAACAAACAATTGAACAAAAACCCCTTTTTTCCACAATCGCTATCGGTAATAAAATAATATTGTGGAAAAAGAAAAGATTAAATGAAGGTGACGCAATAAGCTTTTATACGGGGCACCCGACCCGACCGTAGTCGACCTGAGGAGCAGTAGAGAGAGAAATGATGAGAGAGAGAGAGAAATGGGTATGAAGCGAGCGATTTGAGTGTATCTAAGTATAGGAGAGAGAAAAGAAGATCGTGACCGTCGAGAAAACCGTACCTGGAGATCGGAACCGTTGATTTTGGAGTGACATGACAGTAGGCATGTGCGACCATCCTTTCAGTGGTCATTGTCCGAGTACGAACCTTTGAATTATATAAACTACAAAATTAGAATGATGACCTTCATATATCTATGCATGTATATATATATAACGTCATTAGAGCGGGAATCAAAATCTGAGTGTGAGATTTTTAAAATATAAAAAGTAGTTGTAAGTGGAGGAAAGAAAAAATGTTACTATTTATCTGTATATTTAGAGGAGGGGGACACTGTTCACCCCCTATATTTTTTTAATATATATTAAAAATAGTTGTGAGTGAAGGAAAAAGAAAATGTAATGATAAAAGTATAAAAGTATTATTTAATTGAAAAAAGAGAGAAAAAGTATTTGTTTTTAGTGAAAATATATTGATATAGGAGTTGTTTTTTAGTGGAATGTATGTATATTATTAAGGAGCTGGATGTGAATGCTCTTACAGCCTCGTATGTCAGGCTATGTTATCTTAACCAAATCACGTTAGTTTCAAAGTTTGGCTTTTTTTGCGGTGGGACGAAAAGCCGGGTGAGCTCGGGAATCGAACTGACAACCTCTACAAGGCCTAGTTCAAATCTATCATTGCTTATATTTTACCCATGTAACACAAATAAGAATTAAACATGAGTCTCTATTGAAAAACTCAAACATTCTACCAGTAGACGACATGCGCAAATATATAACCTAAAAAATAAAATGCTATTTTTTAAGCTAGCAAGTGTATCTATGTAATGTAAGAGAGATAAAGTAAGAGAAAGCGTGTAATCAATGGAGAGAGAGAGAGAGAGCGTGAAGATCGAAGTGAGAGAGAGATATTTTTGTTTAATAATTGGATTTGAATTTTTGCTTTTGGGGCCATACCGCAAAACTCTTAACTTTTACCGGAAATTATTAAATTTTTATAAGGTTTTGTGTTCCCGTCTCCACTGCCATCACCCCGGCAATTTTGGAAACCGGTCGGACCGGTTTACCGGTCAAATCGGTTATCAACTTAATGAGTTTATCATTCTCTTCAGCCATACTGTAGATATATTCAAATCAATATGATTTGTGTCGCTTTCCTAATGATTAACTTGTTTGAATTTAATGGTTTTGGTTTGTTTCATACACTAGGGAAATAAAGGATTGTGTTTAATGTTTATGAAACATGTAGCGTATTTTATTATATGAGATATTATTAATAATGGGTTAGTTAATTATTATATTTTTAGAAGCATAATGACCTCTCCATGCTGTGGTATTCGGGATTTTGTTGATCATTGTTATTTGGTGGCCTTATTAAATTCGTCATAATTGTTTATTGCTTCTTTTTATTGATCACATAAAACTGGTTGTGACAATACTTACATAATTAATAGAAGAAATACATAGATACTAAATGCGGTAGGGTTGTATTTTTGGTTTCAGTTTTTATATCTATTATTTAGTGTTTACTCGCAAGCAGGTTCTTACCATTATTCACATGTAAGGGCAAATTTGTTGATATTTACTCTTTAAATGAAAAGTGTTATATATCCAAGCATCAACATAAGATGGTATTGTCAATCAGGGGCGTCACCACTATTGTATTAGCCGTAACACGGGCTACGGCTCAATTTTGTCTGCGTAGTGTAAACTTTTTTATTTTATTTTTTCAGTTTAATACAAAGAATACCTCTAAAACAATTCTAAAATACCTTCAATCAAAAAATATGATACTTTATTTTAGTAAAATTCAATTCACTTTATAAGATTTAAAAGTTATTTTTGAATTCATTAGTTTCTGTTTAGAAAACTAGAACTAGCTTATGCTAATGCTTGGGTAATTAATAAACCTAGCCAATTAGCCCAAACCCAAAACAATAATAAAACTGAAACAGACCCATGGATTTGCTCGTCTTAGGGGGAAGGGAGTGGGCGGCAAACTAGTTTGCCGAGCGGTAACACCACCGCCTACATGTTTTACCGATCGGTTACATTGTCGATTGGTACAGGTTCACCGACGCGGCAAAAGGCAAATGGTGTTTGTTTTTGGCTGTCATTTAATCAAAAAAAAATAAATCTGCTGCTGCTATTTAATCAAAAAAAATTAAATCCCAGCTATTTAATAGAAACGAATGGCAAGAGGGCTCGGTTTTTCGAAGCGGCATTTGTGTCCACAGGACGCGCCGGCATGTACGAGCCTAGCCAAATTCGGGTTGGTTTGCACCCCCTGCGCGCGGGTAGGACTTGTGGTAAAACATGGCACAAACAATTCAATGAGTGTTAGATTTTAATCTTATAAACAACTCCTTAGTTTGTTCTCATACCAATGTGGGACAAAGTAATTTTTTTGAATTAATTTTAATGTTTTAGTTGTTTTATTTTAACACATAATTTTAAAAATATTAAAACAAAAAAAAAGTTTGCCACTTTCAAGTGTTTAACCATTGTCAACACTTTTGACCAAAAGTTTAAACACTTTAGGTGGATTGACGGGGCACGCTCTCATTGGTTGATTTTGAAGTTTAAACACTTTAGGTGTTTAACCACTCCCTTCCCCCTTATAGTTGAAACGGAAACACATAGTTCTTGTCCTTTGGTTTATCGGGTAGTGAATCTAGCTTAGGTTTTACCGGTTGCAACCAGTCAACCACTTGCAACCAGTCAACCACAACTGTTGAAAGATGTTTTTCGAAATTGAAGCTTGTCAAGATGGATTTTCACAATCGAATGGACCCAAAATTTTTTAACAATGCCATGGTTGGTGTGGTCGAAAAGAATTTTTGATAAAGTAAAAGACGTCGATTTAATAGAACAATTTCAAACTATGAAAAAAAGAAGATGACAAACTATTAGATATTTATTTTACTTTATTTATTTATTATTATTTTTTTAATATTATATTATTGCACGATAATTTGTTCAGGATAACCCTGATTTAATTGACTAGTTACGTCACTCTTCTCAATAGTATTGATCCTAAGAGGTCACACATAGCTTTGAGTGAAAAACAATTGATGTTATAATCTTAGAACATTTAATATTATTGACATTTAGAGAAATTATGATAATTAATTGTTTAAAATCAAAGATAATTCAACTATTGTTTGAAATAAATGGTTATTCTATTAAACAATTATTTAAGTAACTGCTATATTAACTAACTAAACGGGCTTGATTATATAAGTCATTTAAAACTCAGGGAGTCCATGGCTTTATAGCCTAGTTGTATCTTTAGAGTTGGATAATAATTTGAGACCAATAAATTATAGGTTTGATTCTCACAAGAGGTTTTTTTCAATATTTATTGGGTTTCTTCTTAAATTGGTGTATAGGCATTATACCTAATGGAGATAGATATGATCGGGTGGTTTCGCTGGTGGCACGATGATACTCTAGTGGTCCGTCAGTGATCCAGATTTGTCGTTCAAAAAAAAAACCCCAGTGGGTTAAGTTGACTTTTTATGTATATATTATTTAACTTGGTGTGTTGGTATGTTGTTTGTTTTGAAGCCGATAGTCTCTTTTGGAGCAGCCTCTCTATCCCTAGGGATAAAGGGAAGGCCTGTCTACATCACCCTATTCCTAGGCCTACAAGTAGCTTTGTTGTTTTGCTATTTGTGAGATTTACTGTGTATGATTGTTATTGTTATTTAAAACCCAATGAATTTATGAGCTAAGTCCCACCCTATAAACTATTTTTCCTTACCGGACCTCCGTTAAAAAACTTAACGTCATTAGTTTTTATGACGTGGATGATGATTGATTATGACATGGCAAATTTGTAACCCTTTTAAGCCTATTTAATCCTTTTACCCTTTTAACACGCTCCATGACTCTAATTCCTGAAAAAAAAACTAATAAAAAAACACCGTCACTTCTCTTATTCATTATTTTCATCTGAATCAAAGCAAAATGTCTCAAATTAACATATTTGAAGTATGATTCAAGTTCAAGTTCAAGTTTTGTGAATATTGATTGATGACAATAGATGGTGGTGACATAGTGGTTGATTTGGATAGGATCAGGATGGTGGGTTTTTGTACGTGGGTGGCTCGAAGGTTTCAATTGGTGCATGAGTGGTGATGGGTATGCAATGGGGGTGATTTAGAGGCGAAGTAACAAGGGTGGCGGTTCATGGCGGTTTGAAGGTCACGAGGGGCAATGGTTCGTGGTGGTTTGAAGGTCACAAGGGGAGAGGACAAGGATGGTGTGTGATGATTGGGATTATGCTCCAAATGCTCTAATGTATATCGAATGGCCTAAGAAGGAAGTCTCACAACCAAAAGGTTCTGGTTTCAAACCTTACCAATGACAAACAAAAGATAAGGAAAAACAGCTTCGTTAAAAAAAATTTACTTGAGCCCAAAGAAATTTGATAAGGTTTTTTGTTAGAAGTATTACAACTAATAAATAGGTTCATTAATGAGACTAAAAAAGATCACAAGATAATTAAGTTTGCCTAACAAAAATAATACCAATAATAACGTCGTCTCCTCCTCATGCCAGTTTTGGTGGTCACACACAAGGAGGAAACCGATACCACTAGGTCTTAGTTTAGCGTCTGATTGCAAGATATAAACGAGAGATCGCTTGTGATCATGTTTTGTTCGTGAGTTTGGCTAACGCGTGTTTGATGTTCGTTGGTACGATGTGTGAGTTTTTAATGGTGACCTTCATCATAACGTATAAAGACAAAAATCCCTAACGTCATATGGTTGTGAACGGGTATTTGCTTTCGTAGCTGACTGGTAGGACGCTAATCAGATTATGGATAATTATTATGTCATTAGAATGTTTTTTCCACTTTTATCAACTCTGCTATTTTATACAACTAGACTAACTAATAGTTTCTGTTTTTATCTACAAACTTTTTAGTTCAAAATTATATTTTTATCAACTAAATTGTCCAGTCATACTTTTTTATTATTTTACAAATTGAAATACAATTTTATAGTCATTTAAGATCCATTTAAAAAACATTCAGTTGTATATATATATACACACAGATATTTAAAGATATTACATTTGTTATGATTTTCTAAATGACAATGTTTCTTTGTGATATTATTGTAGCCGAAAGTCTTGAAGTAAATATTTTTTCTTTTATTCGTATTTCGATGTATATCATGACTTATTTTAGCTCCCTACATATTGTCACACCCCAATCGATGGTGGAAACATCAGGGTAATGGCACTAGGCGAATCAGATTGTCTCATTAGAAATTCCATAACACTATTTAAGCGACATTATTTAAACGTTAATATCCCATACTACTAACATAAAATCCTTAAACATATTACAAAATTCAAACATTCTCATAATACAAATCAAGTTCGATATCCCCTACATTTCTATTACAATGCGTTTCTAGAAGACAAATCCTAATCTGTTTGCAAGTAGACAAAATCCCAAACCTGTCACATATGTTAAAATAAAACGTCAATACAATTAAGTAAAGGTGTGCATACAGGCCTTGCGTACATAATTGATATAAAATCGTTTTAGCATACACCGCATGACATACGTAAGAGATGTGAACTATGTAGCTACTTAGATTCAAGTAAACCAACAAACCGCGATTGATCGAGGCATGCGAACAAGCGTCCACATCCTAAAAGAGAAAATAAATAAGAAATGTAAAATGCGAGCCTTAACAACCCGGGCCTCGGGGTGGCGGGTCAACCTCTAGTATACTATCATGTTAAGGGTGGCGTACAAGCAATCAAACAATACATACAATTTAGCAGATTTCACGTATAGCCATGTAATTCAGCGGGTTGTGAATAAGTGTTTGAGAGTTGTGTGATGTCTTTTGATATACGAACATATGTGACACCCAAAAGTGCGTTTAAGCGTAAAAGGGATTCAAGTATACTCACTGTGGGTGCGTATTGAGAGAGAGACGGGATCTGAGATGAGTTGAGGAGAGCGCCGGATCAGCCTGTAAGCGAACAGAAGTGCATCAGTCTTCCGATATGCTGAAACGGTTAACGGGTGAGAGAACAGTAGACAAGTTCGGGCGAACTTGTACTGTTACCCTTGGGAGAGTACAAGTTCGGGGTACAAGTTCGCCCGAACTTGTCTGGTTTCCTGGGAAACCGGACAAGTTCGGGCGAACTTGACTCATGTGCTTGAGGTTAATATAGGTTCGGGCGAACTTGTCTGGTTCCCTTGGAAACCATGCAAGTTCGAGCAAACTTGGTTAGAATCTTGGAAATTTGTCAATTGTGGATCAAGTTCGGGTGAACTTGTCACCAATCTGGTGATAAGTTCGAGCGAACTTGACTGTTTAGGCATCTAAATCGTGCGTTTTCGCGTCGTTTGCTGAGGAAATCGAGTGTCCATCCCTCCACCCTTAAGCAATTGAGTAAAACTTAGGCTGGAGAGGTCTTTTGGAGCGAGTTTAGCCATTTTACAGAAACTCGGGCTAATCCGGCCGAACTTGAAGGTTCGTATGGGTTTTTCCAGCTTGTGTAAAGTGACGATTTCGTCCTTGTGCTTCCGGATCTGAGATCTTGCTTGACAACGCCTCGTTCCACTTCAAAGTGAACGAAACATACGTCATTTAGTCTGAATATTGTGTAAAAATCGATGGTTAAAGGTTTTACTCAGATCTAAGCATAAATCCGAGTGAAAAACATAAGTTTTGCATAAAAAGATGAAGATTTTCATAAACAGAAGAGATTTAATTAAAACGAAGGCAAAGCTTTATGCAAAATCGTTGTAGAACGTTATTGTAGTTGAAAACGGGTTGAATCTTACTTAGAAAACAAAGGGTTTCAGTTTTGGGGAGCTCCGGACGAACTTGCAGCAAGTTCAAATGAGAAGATGAGCTAGGTATTTATAGGTGATGTAACACCTCGTGTTTTTACGTCCAACATTTTTCCGACACGTGTCCCGGTAATCCTCGTATACCATAGGAGGGACCAAGTCATTAAAACCATAATAATATTCGCATATTATTTTATGAAAAGAAGTTGTGGGACTTAAACGAAAATTTGAAATTTTCAAGATCTGAAGAACCCTTGCGGACCGCAAGGCTCTTGCCATACGGTCCGCAAGCCTACCTGAATCTATGGGCGCCTAAGGTCCTTACGGACCGCAAGGCTTGACCCATACGGTCCGTAAGAACCTGCCAGCGAACAGAAATGTGGCAGCAGCCTGTTCTGCCACCTTTGTCGAGTTTTAGCTCTTTCCCTGCATGCTTGCCACGTCTTGGAACCTTAATACTCGTCCATTAACATCTGGTATCACTCCCAAGCACTTCCACAACCATTTATAAAAGCATTCTTGGTGTTGCAACTTGTTCTTCATCACCATTAAAGCTCACCAAGACTAATCAGAGGGTTCCAGGCATCTTTCAAGCATTCCTCATTGATCTTAATAATCTTTGGACCTTGTGTAAGTGTTCCAATCTCATACTAAGTCATTTCTTATAACTTATAGCCTAGAACAAAGTCTCGTCGTAATTACGCCTTGACCTTGTTCTAAATCCGTGAATACTCCGTCATTGTGAGTAACGAAAGTTTCTGTACGTTCATAATAATGGAGGTGTTAATCCCTAAAAAGGGCATCTCCAGATTTTCACGGATTCATGACCAATTGACAAGTCAACCGAAAAGTCAAACTGTCCAGTTTTTATAAAAATCATAACTAATGATCTAAATGTTATAAAATATGTTTCGATACACTAACAACCTAAAAATAAGTATTTGAACATATGTCAACGGATTCGGCTCGTCAAGTTTTGGTCCACGCTCGGTTTGTAGCCAAAAGTCGCAACAATTGACTTTTGTTGAATTTTGATTATGGCCCGTTTCGAGCCACCTTTGCTACTGACTTTTGACCATTTGAGACATGATTATATTAAGAATGACCATCTAAAAGGTTCGTCACTCGATTCCTTAGAAATCTGAGTTTATTACAAAGTTCCATAAAATTCTTTAAACTTTTGCAAAAATAACCTTTTTGTGCGAATCATGATTTTAAACACACATGCATGTAAAAATAAGCTATAAACTGATTCATAAACATTATTTGATTATGTTGGTGTCAAAGAATCTGATCATAATATAAGTTTTCGCAAAGGACGTATTCATAGCATTTAAATGGCTAAAACACCCTTGTCGGCACATTAGAAATCATAAACATGGTTTAGTCATCAAGATGATATATTCACTGATGTAATATGATAAGTAGGACCATTTGGGATGTTCATTCAGATTATAACCTGAATGAGGGCTTAAGATTCGTTAATTGCCGATAAATGACTAAACTACCCTTTTCGCGTAACATGACTTTAACCAAACTTTTTATAACCAAATCTTTTACCTACTGATTAAACAAAATAAATAACTTACTTTGGTTATATAAAACAGGTCCTAATCTCAGTTTATCTTAAACAATCGAATATAATGGCATTTAACGACTTTTACGTCTTTTTGGCGCATAGTATGGTTTAAAACCATAACTATGAGCCAAGACTTACTGATTTATAAACTTATTTTCAAACATCTTAACAGTAAGTACAAGTCCCGAACTCAGAATCCCAATGTTGACTTCAAAGCTATGTGTGAATTTACCAAAATGCCCTTACGGGACATAGATTATTTTAAAATCATCAAGCACACATATATTGATATCCTACTATTATAACATCATATAAAAAGTATTTCAACTGGATATTAAAGGTCTTAACATTAGATTCCTAATTTACATCTTTTATAAACCTTAAAATGACCAAAATGCCCTTGTAAGGCATAATTCGGTTTTAAATACACCTCGGGCCTATCTTTTGCAAAGCTACTAATTTTATAACCTGTTTTAAACATATATCTATATGGAACTTGTATATGACTCTCCCGGTTAACCAGTTTTGCCTATGTGTGTTTGGTTAAGCATACGTAGCTAGTTTACGTATTTTAACCAAAAAGGGTTCACCCTTGTCCATTCCTTATAAAAATCCAGAATGTTATTGGGTTGCCCATACTATATAAGTTATATACTTGTCGGGCTCAACTAACATTCTATTCCGGTGACCGCTTAATCTAGCGTATCGCACCGTATCATATTTTAGCGTAAGACTAACCGGTTCAAGTCTAAGACTTAATTAAGGACCCGTTAGCATTCTAATATTGGTTAATAATTACCATCACTCCAGACTGAACGCCTCCCGATAAATTGTCTTGTACTTGCTTTGGAACTACGACTGAGTTTGGAGCTTCTACACATAAACAACTCAGGTAAATACTCTTAACCTATTTTCCCTATACGGGCTTGGGATACGGTAGATTACTACCGCTTGGTCGGGTATGGGAACATGTCTTATCCAATTGTGGTAATTAACTAGATTCTTACATTACCCGTTTTGATCTGTCTTGTTTGAAACTAAAACATTGGGGGTGGGCTTGACCGTGTCTGGGATATCTTTGGCTCACTAAATTGCTAGTGGCCACGACAATATAGCATGGCGTGTAGGCATACACTGGGAAATTGCTATCCTGCTTTCTTTGTGGAAGTTCAGAGTGATGTGTTAGTCGATCATGTCTCGGTTTCTGTACCGGGCCCTATATGTAAAAGCCAACATGTAAATCTGTATACAAGGTCATTTGCACTATCCCAAGTTATTTACTAAATTGCGCCATGTGCGCCTAAAACCATTTTCGAAAAGGTTTTCAAAATGAGTCGGTCGAGCGTATTTACCAGTGTAAACTGACGTATTTTCAAAAGTTTAAGTTACAGGTGCAAGTACGTAATAGGCCGGGAGCTGCGGGGCGAATACTGAGGAGTTGCGCCCTCAGGACTTGCCTGTTTATAGTCTGTTATCATTTGTATGTTTTTGCGATCCGCCTGTGGATCCAATTACAAGCTAGTCTGTGTATATTTATTTTGAACTTTGGACACTTATCGGTTTGTAATAGTTTATGAATCCAATGCCTTCCGCTGTGTTATCGTATAATTGGTTATGATGATATAAACTTTACGTCACGGTATTCCCCACCGGGCCCACCGGTAGACACGTGGATGTCGGGGTGTGACAGGTGAGGTGAGAAAGAGAGCTGAAACATCAAGTTCGGGCGAACTTGTTACAAGTTCGGGCGAACTTGCTTGTTTCTTGCGCCTTAGAGCAAGTCCGAGCGGACTTGCTGTGTTCTGAGGAGATTTGTTGGCCTGGACAAGTTCGGGCGAACTTGTTATATACAAGTTCGGCCGAACCTGACCTAATGGTCAAGTTTTGTTTGTTAATTTCGCGTTAGGAGTTCGTTTGGTGATTTGGTTCGTTTTAGATAGTTATATTAAGCATTATAATTGATATAATAGTGCGATTTAGCGATTCGTGCGTGTGAGAGCGTTGCGATAGCGATTATAACCATAACAACATAAATAAATATAACACACCTAAAACATAATTCCACATAATTAACTGCGATTTGCGATGCGATGGCACAAGTGGTTATTGTACAACAACACACTCGGCTATTTGAGTAACATAGTCACTTGTGATTGCGTTTTGATTTAGCGATGCGTTTAATAAGCGATTAGATGCGATAACCATTGTAAACAAACATAATTAATTAACATAACTTTCTTATAAATCGAGTCTCAGGATTACAAGGAGAGATACAACGGAAATAAAAGAAAAGATAACAACGAATTTTTGAGTTGTTTTTATATATGTTTTGTAGATGTGGCAACTTCAACCGATTTCTCATGAACATGTCGATTTGGGTTATGTTTTATCTCTAGTGTCACAAACAGTTACAAATTAAACAAAAAGAGTGTAAAACGAGAAGACGCGGTCGATTGAAACTCGTCCAATATTCAAATTTAATGCAAATAAATATATTTAGATTTTCATATTATAATCATAATAGTATAAAGTTTTACTTGTATTTGACATTAAGCTATAACTAATAAATAAGTAATTGGTTGCGTTACTGTCACAATTCCATGTACCCAAGATTCTTATAACCGTTTGAATTTTTTCCCGCTTTCTTTTTTGAAAGCAAGCTATTCCTAATAGACAAGTAACTTAACTGAATAAAATTTGTCTGTTTATTGTTTGTCAACTATTTGTTATTTTCTTTATTAATATTTTATTTCTCAACTAATTCCTTTATTTTTTCGTTGATTAATAGCTATTTAATTATTCATTAATTAAACATTGTGTAATACACATGTTTCTAACCTGCTATACTAGTAATTTAGGTGTCACATGATCAATTCCTAGTGTATGCACATAGTATTTTTTTTCATTTGTTGTCGCCACATTCATTATAAATCTTTCATTTTAAATATAATCTTAACTTTCATCTAACAAATATAATTATGTAAAAGTTTCAAATTGTCTATACATACTAATTCATAACATATGGAGGAATAGGAATAGTATTCTTTTTTTTACGTTTATGAGTTTTTTTTTACATAGTGAATTTTAAGATTTTTTTATCTTTGTAATAAAACTTTGGTTTTCTATAATTTTGCACCAAAGTTAAATGAGTTTGGTTTTGTTTTACGTTTTTTTTCATGGATTTGATCGTTGTCGAGTTGTTACTTAGCACGGTGTTTGGTAATACACCCCGTCTCTCATTTTTTTACCCCGTCGACTTTCTAATATTTGTTAGAATAAATTCCACTTCGCCTACGTTTTATGTCACACAACTCATTTGGTGTTAGAATTTCATATTTTTATTGTGTTTTCTCAGTTTTGGTTGTTGTTTGCATGTTAAACACGTAAAGCTAGTATCATATCAAACTTTTCATTTTTGATAAAGAATTTCTCAATTCAATATTTTCAAATCTAGTTTATATCATACAAATAAATAGTGGCTCTTCATGATTGTGCGGTTTTTTTTACATAGTAAACTTTAAGATTTTTCCTTTTTGTAATATAACTTCGATTTTCAGTAACTTTGTACAAAACTTAAATGAGTTTAGTTTACGTTTATTTTCCGGATTCGATCGTCGTTCATTTGCTACTTAGCACGGTGTTTGGTGGTAACACTCGGTCGTCACGTTTTTTTAGCCCATCGGCTTTCTAATACATGTTGGTATAAATTCGACTTTGGCTACGTTTTACATCACATGAGTCACCCGGTGTTAGAAATTCGTGTTTTTTATGACTTTTCTCATTTTTTTTGTTGTCGTTCGCTTTTTAAACAACCTTAATCGAGTGGGATTGTACTTGATAACCAAAGAAAAAGTTATGATTGCCATTAATTAAATTGGTAGTACAAAGCATAATCAATCAATAGTTCATAATGTATCGTAATCTTCCCCTCATTTAGCGTGTTCGTCTCAAGGGTATAAACTTGCTCATTGATAGAAATGCTTCATTAGTTCTCAGTTGCTCGTCAACCTGACATTCGTCACGGAATGAATTGATTTTTGTCAACAAATACTTATTAAGTAATTTTTCATCTACGTATTCTATACCAAGAAAAAGATAAACTCATAAACAATTAATTCTATACCACCCACTTTTTAAGAGACATATTAGTAGAGATCTATGCCCACTTTGCCACCGTTAGTATTACTTCTCTAACTTAAAAGACAAATATAAATGGGGTGAAATATGTTTTAAATGGATCATGTGTTACACGACACCTCAACAAAATGTGATTCTTAAGCCACACCATATATTTTGGTTTATAATGTTGACCTTTTTATTATTTGCATTTTAAACATGGTAGTGCAATAATCTGTATAAACGAAATTATAACGTTTTATAACTTAACAAGAAATATAGGTTATTTTTATTGGAAATTTGGGTGTGTGAATGAAGTCTCAAATTGGTAAAACCACCTTGTCCGACATAGGTGTTGGAACAAAAGAAATTTTTATTTATAAGGTAAAGCATTTACCTAGTTAATATAACTTTGAACATGTTTTACCATAAGTTCTACGCGCGTGCACGCAGGGGGGTGCAAAATTGGAACCGGAATTTAGTGTGGCAGTTTCAAAACAGTTTTTATTTGGGTCATGATTATCAGTTTCAAATATCTCCCTCAAACTTCTGCAATCAGGTCCCGCCCCGCACTGCTGCTTCGAACGCTTCGAACCGGCGTACCCTGGGAACAGACGACGAATCTATATATTCAATTCATTTGATTAAGATATTATACATAAGTACATGACGATTATTGGCTTTGTTGATAGTTATTTTCATAGTTCTCCGTTTGAAAATCTATTTGTTAGCTAAATACAAAATAGGTTACAAATTCGTTAAGATATATATATATATATATATATGGTTGTTATAGCTAATGTAAGATTCTTTTCATTAGTGTCACTTGAATTTTGGATACGTAAATAACACATGAAAACAAGTATTGAATATTATAGAACAAAGATGGATATGTAAATAACACATAAAACAAGTATCGAATAATATGGAACAAGTAAATTATTTTTATCTGTGTCAAAAGGGTCGTGTATCATTGCGGCTTTGTGTTTTGAGTGGGCAAGAAGAAAACCACGCGGCGACATTGCTAGCTCCACCACTTATTCAATAGTACCAAACAAATGATATTTGATGCTGATCAATATCTATAATTCCACCTAAATTGTGCCACCGTGGCAATATATATATTAACAAACTTTAACTACCAACTATAAAGTCTTCTCACAAAATACTGTTTGAGTGATGGATGAATGTCATATAGCATTCACTAACTTTTTTTTCTTCACAAACTTTGTATACAAGCGTTAGCGTTGTGTTCCCGAGTTTCCTTAAGAGAAAAAGAGAAGAAAAATTATATTTTTCCTTTCCTTTCTCTCCCTTTATTTCATTCCCATTGGAAAGATGAAATTTAGCGTAAAGTTCTCTTCTTTTCTTTCCACTTCTTCTAAAAAACACTTTGGAATAAATAGAAGTTTTTCTTTCTTTCCATTTCCCGTATTTATTTTCGTTAAACGAAACTTGGAAACACAACGTAATTGCATATGATATATTTTAATTTTTCTGTTAAGTGTTAGTAAGAATACAAAATTACACTTATGTTTAGTTTGAAGTTTAATAAACCTATTTATATATTTATTAGAGTAAATTGCACAAAACGTCCTTTATGTTTTCTCAAACTTACAGGTTCCAGCCTTAATGTTTAAAACTTGCCAAAAACAACATGTACATTTATTTTTGTTGCCGGTTCAGTCCTTTATTACTAACCAAGTTAATTATCTCAGTTTATTTCCCTCACATGCCTAACATGTGAGGGTATATTCGTCATTTTGTTTCCTCTTCTTATAAAACCCTAAAAAAACACAAAATCATCAAAACTAAAAACCCGTTGTTCAAAACCCTTCCGAGGATCAACCACCATCAATATTCTGGCTACAACCACCACCATCAATTTTCCATCTACAACCACCACCATCGATTTTCAAGCATATCGAACACCACCCTACCCAGATCTGAAAGTTGCATCTATCATTGTCTCCCCACTACAACCACAACCTCTTCAAACCTCTTCTCCTCTTCTCCCTCCCGCTGACATCACCTCCTCTGCCACCACCTCCACCTCCGACACAACCTCCTCTGCCACCACCTCTGACAAAACCCCCAAAACCCCCAAATAACTCCGCCACCATCATCTTCAACTGCCACCACCACCGCCACCTGATACATCACCACCGTAGAAAGGAGAGAGAGAAAGAAGAGAGGGATCGGTGAGAGAGAGAGACTGTAGAGAGAGAGAGAGAGGGAGCGGCAGGAGACGACGGCGGTGGTGTGATGGCGGTGGTGATATGGCGGAGGTGGTGCGGTGGTGGGTTTGCGGTGGTGCTTGGCTTCGCGGCAGGAGACAGGGGGCGGTGGTGCTTGACGGTGGTTGTTGGTTGTGGTGGTGGCAGGTGGACGGTGGTAGATGTGGTGATGGCGGTGTGTGGTGGTGGTGGTAGATGAAGGCAGAGAGAGATGAATGGTCTGTGTGTGTTTGTGTGTGAGTAGAGAAAAGAATGGTTTTTGTAGAAAAAAAACAAACCTAAATTGACAAATATACCCTCACATGTTAGGCATGTGAGGGAATTAAACTAGGATAATTACTTGGTTAGTCAGAAAAGACTGAACCGGCAACAAAATTAAATGTAAAGGTTGTTTTTGACAAGTTTTAAACATTAAGACTGGAACCTGCAAGTTTGAGGAAACATAAATGATGTTTTGTGCAATTTACTCTATTTATTATTATATACTATATTAATTGAGACCAACTTAACTAATAGTTGCTTTTGACTGGTCCAATTTTCACTATTTATATTTTTTAAAGTACGTACACTATTCTTAAAGTGTAGGAAATTTTATTTTTGAGATTTTTAAACACGTATTATATTCTGATATCATAAAAAGTGGATATTATCTCGTTACTTTGGTCTTTGTGGTTTTACCTAAATTACGTTTACACTTACAAGTTTTGTCACAGCTCACAAATCCTCAATACTAGTTCAAATTAAATTTGATTACTTTGTTTTGTATTATAGCAACATTTTATTTTCCAATTGTTTAAGACGTGTGGTCCATACTATCTAGGGCTCCATAACTTCTAGGGACCATTATTTGTCAAAATCTTTTAGGTGGAAAAACAATGTACTATGTCACGACTTTTTTATATCACTTTTTAAATCATTGCAATTACCTTTTGTGTTAGAGTTAATGATTATTTTATAATTTGATGAAGCGTGAAGGAATATTTCAAATCACATATGGATACGAATAACGACTTTGTTCTAATATCAAATTTGAACTCAAGAAAACAACTACAAAATTAATAATATTTAAATGGTTTTTATTAGAATAATTATAAATTATTATTTTACTAGTTAATAGCCATCGAAAAGTATTTGTTTTTATTAATTTTATTTTATGATCTAATATTCTGAATTTGGCCGCACAATGCACATGGACTTTGGGTACAAGTGGCAAAGTGTATCGAAGGAAGGCAGGTCCTCTTGACGAAAATTTTGCATTATTTCGACCTTATTTGTCTTTTTTCTTTAAAGAGATATAAATAAATTATAAATATATGACCGAATTATTATTATATATGTAATTTATTAATTTATGAATTTTATCTTTTTGTGATTTATGGGATTCGATTTAATATTTCTTTTCATCTTTCTTTTTTCTTTTTTATTTTTTGGTTATTCTTTTTTAAGTTTCAATCGAACCTGGTGTTGTACATGTAATAAAACAAATGGTCTAATACTGACAGTACAACGTCAATATCGAAAGTGATATTGTTTCAATCGATGTAAACATATTTTGGTATTTTTTTGGTCGTATCATGACTTTTTTTGTTTCTCTTTCGGTAAGTGTCGGTATCTTATTGAACCGAAGAAATATCAAACCAATTCCTGCAATTAACGTTATTTTTACTATTGCGTCTACGCTTCCATTAAAAATTGGGACGTCCTGCCGCATAGCGCGGGTGTAACCCATTAGTTATGATTAATAGAACAAATAGTTGAATACCGGTAAAACACAAATAATATGTAATATAATATTCTATTCTATAACGTTATTTTTTGTAAATTATTGTTTATTTTAGATTTTAACTTTTAACATTTGGTTTTTATATTTATAACCCCTACAACTTTCTAAAATCTATATAATTTTTTTACGTGCTTATATTTATGTATATGTCGATATAAATTCATGTTGATAACGTTTTTTCTTTCTTTCCTTTTAGTATGTTTTTTTAGCCTTCACCCTTTAACGTTTAGTATTTGCATTTAAAACCCTTTAACTTTCTAAAAACTTTCTAATTATTTTTTACGTGTTTATATTTATGTATGTGTCAGTATAAATTCAGGTGATTATGTTTCTTTAAAAATGGGTAGGCTCAGACACAATATGTTTTCCGCTTTTTTTGTACGTTTTAAGTTAATTTATGTTTTGGCATAAATTTTGTTTTAAAACAACTCGGGTCAAATATAATATGTTTTTTCGCCTTTTTTGTATGTTTTCAGTTAATCCATGTTTTGCTATAAATTTAGTTTTAAAACAAGTCAGCTGAAATATAATATGTTTCCATTAGACTTTAGAAATTTAGCTTACTTTACGTTTCAGTCCCACCGCAACGTGCGGTACCGATTTTAATTTTAAAAGACTAAATCTTTTACTTACTTTTAGAGTCGACGTAAATTTCTTTCGCAAAAGAGTCGAGCCATGTATAATACGTTTCCGTGCTTATTTTTATGCACATATTCAGTTTGTCTACGTTTTGACGTAACTTTTGTTAACGGTTCAGGTTTTTACTCCACAAGATCCAAGTTACTTTACATTTGAACCCGCCATATCGCACGGGAAGATTTACTAGTTAGAAACAAGAATAACAATTTTATATAGTGAAAATGTAACAAAACTATAATAATTAAGTGTGAATTACTAAATTGCAATGGGGGTTTCTTTCACGCAAATAACAGCAAGTTATTTAATATTAATAAAGTGTCACACACTCAAGCCGTAGGTAATCAAGAAATAATAAATTTACGGAGAATACAAAACATCATTAGTCGACGAAAAAGATGAGCTTTTATAAATGAAGTGCGTATATGTTTACCAGATAAATTGATTATTTCAAACATAAAAAGTTCCATACATTCCAACTATTATGATTTCTAGGTCATACTCCAAACTGACCACCCAACATGAAGCATGTATAAATTGATAATAATAAAAAAATTGCTACAAACCATCATTTTATAAACTAAATCTTTATTTTATGAATAAACTATACTTTTATAAATACTCCCCGTTTAAAAAATATTATTCATAAGACCTTCTGTAGTCGTCCAGTATATCGCGCCAAAGCCACACATGGCGCTCCATAGCGCCACCCCCACACCGCTCTAGGTGTTATCCGACCCAAATCCGGATTCTCACGAAAATGATGACGGCTCGAAGAAAAACGACCGTTGTCAAACGGTCAAAAAGAATAAAAAATAATAATTTCCTAACTTCTCTCTCTTAATATATATAGAAAAAGTGCAACGTACAATAGGACTTATCGTATGAGCGTACGCGATTGTAAAATCGCATGTTATAAAAAGCGTTTTTGTAACGTAGATGAATCGCATGTTGGTTTTTTGTATAATTTCGCATGTTGTTGTTTTCAGCACAAATCACATGTTAAAAAGTAAAGTCGCAAGTTGAAAAACCAATTGCTTACGCTCGTACGATAAGCCCTATTGTATAATAACCAACCTCTATATATAGACCCTTTACCCTTTACCTTTTTAAATAAACAAACCCCACACAAAACCCATTCTACATCCAATAAACTCATCAAAATACTCTTTACGATATCTTCGCCTCCATCGGAAGATTCTTCATCAGTCTATACCAAAGATTTTTTTCTTACGAATAAGCTGGGGAGGAGGAAGAAGCGGTTTGGATGACGAAGATCATGAAGAAGAACAAGACGACAACGGCGATGAAGACGAGTAGTATTAAATATATTTTATTATAATAATGTTTTATTTATTGTAATGTTATTTTAATTTAATGAAATGTTATTTGTTTTATAAATTTATAGATTAAATTAAAAATTTAATAAAAATAATAATTGAGTAATGATTAGTAGAGAGGTTACGAGCCATCATCCACTACACACAACCTTCATATTCCATTTTTTGTCATTTGTCATGTAACAATGAAGAAAAAAAGGATTATGTGATGCACATACACAATCACTAACAATTTGTTAGGCTAGGCAATGATAAACTTCCTTAACAGTGCAACATTTTTTAATGAATCCATTTATCATTATTAATGTTTAATCCTACTTTCATCTTTTAGGTAAGTAATTATCACCATGATAAACGCTTCTTAGCGTGCCACTTCATTAGCATAAGTAATTTGAGGCCCTTTTAATCCTCACGCTATCAAATTGGTCATAACAGTCACTAGCCACCTCTTTCTACGATTAACTAGTCCTCCATTGTTTAAAGTATACAAATTTAGGTCCCACGGTCCATAAAATAATATCACCAAACACGAGTGAGGTTATTTTTGTGTTAATTTTTTGATTTTAACCAAATAAACACACGAACACATAAACAAACAACGTTTTATTGTATGTGTTTATTCTTTAAGAAAAATGTAAGTATTGGTGTTCATTTATGGTCGTTGTTTGACATTCTAAACGATTATAGATGAATATAAATGGATGTATATATTCTAAACGATTATAGATGAATGTAAATGGATGCAAGTGAACACATAAAGACAATAACAAATTTCATATATAAATCCAACATTTTAACATTTTTAAATATGAGTAACAATATATAAATTAAAGTCGAAATAACATAAGATAATTCAAAAGTTATTAACTCAGATACAAGCTTAAAAGTTTTGATCCAGAACCATCAATTAAACTTTATAAAATGTCAAAACAACAAATTACAAACAAACGACAGGTAAATCACAACAGAATGCACCACAAACCTTCAAATCATGATAGTCAGTCTATGATATTGATCAACAAATCATAATCTATATTTATTCATGAAATTATAAGAAAAAAGGCTTTCACTTGAATAATGGTACAAATGTAAATTAAAAAAAGATAATAAAACAAAAGCATTTAAAAATACATAAGTGGATTAGTTTATTTTGAACCGACGTCCGCATATCAATTGTGATCTTCAAATGATCGACAATGTTTAACTAATTTTAATTATTTTTCTCTCCAACTATACAACTAATAATACAATCTTGCTTGATTGATGCACGTGAGTTTTTGTTAAATGACGGATTAGCTTCCTTCGTCATCGCATTAAACAAACCGTACTAGTCAAATTAAATAAACCCATCAACCATGATCACATTAGAAATAACCTCTCTATCTTTTATTGCTATTAACACCGTTTAATATCGGGCAACCATTTATAGTCTGGTGGTGTTTGTTTTTCTAAAAAAATATATGTGCGGGCTCTTCTGTCTGGGCCGCACAGACCACGTGCATACATTCTCATCTGCAGACTGTTTGTTTTTCCAAAGACGTTTCATTAAAAAACGTCTGCGCGAGCTCTTCTTGGTGCAGACTTGGCCCAATCACTTCTAATATCTTTTAAAGTCTGCAAAGAGTTTAATACCATCACCGTCCACCACCCACCCCCGTCCACCACCCATCACTGTCCACCACCCACCATCACCGTCCACCACCAATTTATTTTAAAAGTTTACATACGTTAAAAAACAAACAACCTCTTCTTGCAGACTGTAGAGGTTTGGTCCACCTCTTCTTCTACAGATGTGATCCGCGGAATGTAGACATTTTACCTCTTAAAAAACAAACTGCACCTATGTCTATGTGATGGTGTGGCGGTTTCAACTTTCAAGTTAAAGTTTTTTTTTCTTTTCCATGATGTAGACATTCATAGTTTTCTTTTCCACAATGTAGACATTCATACATATCAGTTCCATCATTCATAGTTAATGTACGAAAGTGTTTCCAAGAATTTAATGTCCTCTTTCGTTTCCTTTTAGTGTATGGAGCATGCTTTTCATTGTTCACTTGTGCACCATCAATTGCTTCATCTAACATGCGTTGGCTTCCCCATCATTAAGAACAATAACATCAATGGATGGGTATTTTCTTGTGTTGGAGGTTTTGCACTAGGTTCATATTATGTGGAATCAAATGACTAAGGTAAGTATATGTATCGACAATTGATCACTATTAGAAACATTAAGCATCTATAGAGGGATGACCTAACAACAACAATAATCAGTATTATAGTTTAATGACCAAAAACAGGGTAGACTCAAGTACGTTTTTATTTTTATTTTTATTTTTATATATTTTGACTATAGAGAGTGATGATGGTCGTGAGTTACAATTTAGATTTGGTTGGCAGTGACTAAGGGTGATGGGTTAGGTTAGAGACTCGCAACACTATGTTGTTAGCACTTGTACATATACGGGGAAAATGATGAAGTGTTGTTGTGTGTCAATTTTTTTCTAAAATAAATTTGGTTGATAGTTTTAGAATTTGATATGGATCGACAAGTGGATGGTTTAACAATCACAAATTGGGTGACGGGTCGAATGACTCTTATAATGGGTTGGGCTCTATCTGTTAGTATCAATAATAAAATTATTTGAGAGAATATGTAAACCAAGATAAAAAGAAAAGCATAAAACAAGCCTTAATGAACAAACTTAGATGGATGCTGATGAACAAACAAAACACGTTTGCATTTCGTTTATTTAGTTATATGAACACACTTTTTTGGTTTATTTTTGATCGTTTATAAACATCCGAGCCTCCCACTGAACAATTCATAAACAATTTACTGAAATCTTGATTCGTTTACAACCCTGTACAACTTAGGTGTTTCCCCACTTTTAACATCCAGTTAGCTACGAAAAAATAAGGGTTTTATATGATACGTCTCAGACCTTCGTATCTTTAATCTCTTAAATTCAAAAGTCTACAAAATGACGGGAATGATTTAGGACGTGTAACCACATGTCCCTCTTAGTAGATTGTTATGAGTAATATTCCATATTATCAAATGGTTTTACCTTCGTGCTCACTACCATTAAGGTCTCAAGACGTGATGAGAAAATGAAAAATCTAGGCATATTGAGTATTGTGTTATCTTGAGTTCGATTTATTGTTATTTTAGTAGTTGAACAAACGTAGTAATATTTACATGTTAAATTTACAAAAGTCAATATAATAAAAGTATACAAGTTCTAAGGTGCTACTAAATGTACCAATTTCTCTCATAAACATGCTACTAAATTTACGAAAGGCAATGTAAATACTCGTTAGTTCTCATACAAAGTTCTCACCGTACATCACAATACAACCTTATACCAAGTACTCACTCATAAATGATAAATTCACAACGTTGATCAAATGACACTATAGATCAAATGATAAATTCACAACAACATTGATAAATAGGGGTGAGCAGTAACCAAACCAACAATCAAAAACGAACTAAAAACTGATAAAACCGAACCAAAAAACCGAAGATCAGTTATTGGTTTTTTTGTACCATTAACCAAAACTAACCGAACCGGATCATTCACATTTTCATATAAATGTAACTTTTATACCTCTATTCCATGTATTATCTATTTTATACCTCCATTTCATATATTTATACATCCAATTTATGCATTCATATCTCAATTTTTATGTATTTATACTACCATTTATGTATTTATACCATCATTACATATATTTCTAAGTAAAATTTTTAGCCCAAGTTTGTTTGGTTATTAACCGAACCGAAACCAACAAACTACCGAATAAACCGAACTAATTAACCAAAAACCGAATGGTTAATAATATAGATTACCGATGACTTTGATTACGGCTTTAATTAAGGCTAATAACCGAAGTAAATCAAACCGTGCACAACCTTAGATTTATCATTCATGCAAATTCATACCACCACTATCATAAATCTTAACATACAATTTTAGGACCACTTTTAACAAATAACAACCATAGCCATCCTACCTCAATGATCCTTGGTTATGCTTTCTCACTTTTACAACCGAGTAATCTCAAAGTTTCCATTTAGATATCCTAGTTTTTTTTTGACACAACTCGGGAAAATTGAAAGTTTTCCACTCAAAATACAGTTTAAAGTACCATACGCACCTCAAAATCTGTAATACTATTCTACTTTATTAACTTATACATATAAGCGAATGAAATTATCATACTATCTAACCGTGTCGGGCCAATGAGATGGTGGTGGAGTGGTTGGGGAAAGAATTGGTGTTCCTCGTGACCCAGGTTCAATTCTCACTCTCTTCATTATTTTCTGCGACATCCAGGTGAAAAGCAAATACATGTGGCACCGGTTCGACTTGGATGAGAGGCGAGGTTTTACTGATTATTCCACTGCCGTGCCTTCAGGCGGGTGGAGGTCGGGTTTCCGCGCATATGGGGAGAGCCAAGGGGCTGGCAACGGTCGAGTAGTCAACCTTGGCCACAACACCTAGCGTGGTTGTCACGTCGTTCCTTGCAGTTCAAAAAAAAATCAAACATAGCTCACTGTCAGATTGTCGGAGGAGATTGCATAGCATGTTAAGCTTTAGAATGGGCCAAACCAGTTAGTTGGGCCAAAAATTTATAGAAACATTTCTGGGCCTTAAATAACAAAAACATAGCTCACTGTCAGATTGTCTTCTTCTCGTCTGAAGCTTTCCGATAATATGTTATGGCGGGAACTCACAGATATATCAAATCAACTCAAAAAATACTTTCTCTATTAAACCAACAATATCTTTCAATCTCCCAAATCAACCAAATTCACGCACATCTCATCGTCTCCGGCTCCATCTCCGATCCATTCGCCGCCGGAAAACTATTATTATCATCCGTAACATCCAACCCCACCAATCTCCAACACACTTACACTATATTCCAATCAATACGACACCGTTCAACTTACACATGGAACACCATGATTAAAGCATGCACCGAACAGGGTGAGTCGCAAAAAGCTTTAAATCTGTTCAAACAGATGTTCGGCTACGGTTTCTTGCCCACTAATTACACGTTCTCTTTTGTTCTTAGAGCTTGTGCTGATGTTGGTGAGATTAAATTGGGGTTAGAGTGTCATGATTTAGCGGTTAAGTTAGGGTGGGAAAGTTATGATTTTGTGCAAAATGGGTTGGTGCATTTGTACGCTGTTTGTGGGTGTTTGGATTGGTGTCGTAGGTTGTTTGATTCGAGTTTGAATAAGGATGTTGTTACGTGGACTGCGGTGGTTAATGGGTATGTGAGATTGGGGGAGATAGAGGTTGCACGCCAACTGTTTGATGAAATGCCTAAGAAGAATAATGTGTCTTGGAGTGTTATGATTAATGGGTATGTGCAAGTGGGGTTGTTTAAAGAGGCTCTTGATGTTTTTAACGATATGTTGTGTTGTGGGTTTCAGCCGAATCATTCGAGTATTGTGGTTACGTTATCCGCGTGTGGGTTTCTCGGTGCGTTGGATCAGGGTAGGTGGATTCACGCGTATGTGGATAAGAAGAAGATGGAGTTAGATGGAGTTTTGGGGACAGCACTTGTTGATATGTATGCGAAGTGTGGTTGTATTGAGTTAGCTTATCGTGTGTTTGAACAGATGCCGTATAGAGACGTCTTTGCATTTACATCGTTGATTTCGGGTATGGCTAATCATGGAGAAAGCGCACGAGCAATCGCGTTGCTTTCGAGGATGGAAACAGAACGGGTTAAACCGAACGAGATTACATTCATTTGCGTTCTAAATGCATGCAGTCGAATGGGGTTAGTTAAAGACGGTGTAAGGGTTTTCGAAAGCATGACGGATGTTCATGGGATTAAACCAACTGTCAAACACTACGGTTGTTTGGTGGATCTTCTTGGCGGTGCTGGAATGCTAGAACAAGCGAAGAAGGTGGTGACCGAAATGCCCATGGAGCCTGATTCGTATGTGTTGGGTGCGCTATTGAACGCTTGCAGGGTTCATGGCAATGTGGAGTTAGGTTTAGAAATGGTTGAAGGTTTGGTGGATAGGGGTCTTGATCGTAGCGGGGTTCATGTTCTTTTATCGAATATTTACGCGTCGGTTAACCAATGGGGTTATGTGGAAAATGTAAGGAAGAGGATGGAAGATAAGCAGGTGAAAAAGGATCCTGGGTGTAGTTTGATAGAGGTGGATGGTGTTGTGAGTGAATTTGTTGCTGGAAACAAGTTGATTACCGAGGAGTTTGAATCGTTGTTATTAGGAGTTGATAAGCACTTGAGATCCTATTGGATCGATGATTATATAGAGTGTGGATCATAAGGGTCGACGGTGTTCAACCCACAAAGCCAGCGGGAAAACCGTCCACCTTAGCAAAATCGGGGGACTCACAGGAAGAAGAACCCGGTGGTGAAGAAGGATATGCGAGAGGGGGGGGGGGTTTCGGGGGAACCCATGGGAACATCGTTCTCTAAAGCTCGGGGTCTCACTGGAAGAAGAAGCCAATGGTGGCTCCTGCTACCACTCTGTTCACTCTTAAGAGCACACTTGTTTACAATTTTTTTAATTATTTTTCTTAATTTTTTAAATAGCTTATATATCATCTGCTTTTAATCAATAGAGTTGAGATGGTTTAAAATTTTGAACTGTTAACAAACACGATTACAAAATACTTATAACAACGTATGAGATATTTTCAATCCAATTAAGTTCCATAAATAGTTATCATATCAATTAGTAGATTTGAAAAGGGATATTAAAAATTATTACAAAATACTTTTTAAGAAGGGGAAAGTGAATATGGAGAGGATAGTGCATCTAACTTGTATGCGAAACCCCTCAAAACGACGTCGTTTTGATTAAACCAAGGTTACTTTAAATATATCATTTTATAAGACCAACAACGCACTGTTTCTAAAAATCAGCTGATGTTCATCTTTTCTGGCATAAAAAACAATCCAAAAATATTAGGGTTCATATGTTAAATTTGAGCACATAGCAAACGATTAATCAAATCTTCGACTTATTCTGTAAACACATTCTTATTCTTCAAATGGGGCATGTGATTGTGATCCATATTCATTTTATGTGGGTAATTTAACTGGAAAGAAGAAGCTCCGTCAATTAAAGAAACATAGTCCGTTCACATACTAAAATGGAGTATCTAAGAGCTCCATCACCTCACCCCAACAATGAAACAATTAAATCGATTTGGATACATCTCTTAGATATTCTCCAAGTTTGCGTAAAATTCAAATTTCACATAACATCTAGCAACAAACAATATTATCGGTTAATCGGTTCGGTTAATTTGGTTAATTTGTTGGTTTGTTCGGTTAATAACCAATTCAAACAAGAGCTAAATTTCTTGCTTAGAAATACATGTAATGGAGGTTTAAATACATGAAATAGATGTATAAATACATGAAATGGATGGATAAATAAATGAAATGGAGGTATAAATGCATGAAATAGATGTTTAAGTACATGAAATGGAGGTATAAATAAATGAAATAGATGTATAAATAAATGAAATGGAGGTATAAATGCATGAAATTGATGTTTAAGTACATGAAATGGAGGTATAAATAAATGAAATAGATGTATAAATAAATGAAATGGAGGTATAAATGCAAGAAATTGATGTTTAAGTACATGAAATGGAGGTATAAATGCATGAAATGAATGTATAAATAAATGAAATAGAGGTATTATTACATGAAATGAAAGTATAAAACATGAAATACATGAAATGGAGGTATAAAAGCTAGAAATATATAAAAAATAAATGGTTCGGTTCGGCTCGGTTAATTTCGGTTAACCGATGGTAAAAAAATTATCCGTTAACCGACTCTCGGTCAATTCAGTTTCGGTTAATTTCGGTTCGCTTTTGTCGGTTTTCTGTTCGGTTATGGTTAACGGTTCGGTTATTGCACACCCTAGTAACAATTTTTATTATTGATTAATCTTTTAGTGGATGCATGTATGGATTCATGTGTTTGAACCATTTGATTATTTTTTTGGTGAAAGTAAATAAACTTTTGTATTTTTTTAATGAAACCATTTGATTATTTGATTTTTTTTGTTTGTTTGATCTTTATTTAAACCATGTGTTTTAGACTATGTTTGTTTATCTGTTTGAACAACATTTGACTTTGATTATTTTATTATGTGCTTGAATCGCACTCTTTTAGACGACTTTGTTTGATACATGTTTTCTTTAAGCAACTAATAAAAGATAAATCTTAATTGCACATATGTGACTGGTGTCATCATAATTCCATAGGCAACAACCAACAGTGATGGCATACAACCCACATAGGTACAAAGGATATCAAAATTCCAAACGGGAGGACGCGGGTTCGAGTCCAGCTCGGCCCGAATAATCCTGCTGGGTAGTAACCGCCAGGCAGCTATGGGGCTAAGCTAGCTTGGGGAGGGAGATCCCTCCCGCAGTCAGGGCACCGTGCAATTACCCTTTTTTTTAGTATCATGTAAATAATTAAATTAAAGGTTTGAACCATTTGTATGATTGATCTTTGTTTGGGAACTTGGTTAACAATTTTTATTATTGGTTAATATTCTCTCAGACTTTTAGTTGATGTATGTATGGATTATGTGTTTGAACCATTTGATTATTATTTTTTTGTGAAATTAAATAAACTTTTGTATTTTTTTGAACGGAACCATTTGATTATTTGATTTTTATTTAGACCATGTGTTTTAGACTTTGTTTGATTATGTGTTTGAACAATATTTGACTTTGATTATTTGATTATGTGTTTGAATCATACTCTTTTAGACGACTTTGTTTGATCCATGTATTCTTCGAGCACCTAATAAAAGATAAATCTCAATTGCACAGATATGACCAGTGTCATCAGAATTTCATAGGCAACAACCCACGACTCATGGCCCACATCCCACATAGGCAGGCACGATCGATATCGGAATTTCAGTTGAATTCAGTTGTGATCTCTGAGTATCACAATATCATGTAAATATTTAAATAAAAGGTTTGAACCATTTGATTATTTGTATGTTTGATCTTTGTTTTGGGAACTTGGGTAACAATTTTTATTATTGATTAATACGCTTCTCTTAGACTTTTAGTTGATGTATGTATGGATTCATGTGTTTGAACCATTTTTTTATTCTTTTTAGTGAAAGTAAATAAACTTTTGTCTTTTTTTAACGGAACTATTTGATTATTTGTTTTTTTGTTTGATCTTTATTTAAACCATGTGTTTTAGACTCTTTTTGAACAATATTTGACTTTGATTATTTGATTATGTGCTTTAACCATACTCTTTCAGACGACTTTGTTTGATCCATGTGTTTGAACCATTTGATTAATAGTCTTTTCGACTTATGTAGTAACTTCCCCCCCTAATTTTGATGTTCAAATTCCGCCACTGGGGGTAGGTAACCTTTATCGAACCAAGTAAATTCTCGTGTCTTCTTTAGTTGTTTTCATGTGTGAGATAGTGATTCCGCTACGTGATGCCCTGTTTATACCTAACATTTTTTAAAAATTGATATAAATGTAGAAAAATATAAAATAAAAATTATTCCTTCAGTTTTTCATATTCTACAATCTACAAATCTACAGGACACTCCAAAAGCTCTTTACTACAGTTTTTTTTAATACCATCTTAATTTATCTTTACAAAATACTCTAATTTAATCATATTAGTTTATAACAAAAACTTTTATACTAATTTAATTTATTTATTTATCTTTATACAATACTAATAGATTAAAACAGTGAAAAAAATAGGTTAGGAGTTAAACTATTAATTTTACTATTTTTTTATGAAAACTTAAAACAGCAAAAAAAATAGGTTAAGAGTTAAACTATTAATTTTACTATTTTTATGAAAACAAATGATGTTTCTCGCATTTAAAGAAAGCCGATCACAAGTGTATTTATAAGGAAATATATCATTTGCCAGTATAGTTGTGACATTGCTTTTCTTGATGATTTTAAAAGTAAGTTATCCTTACATCTCTAAAACTAAATTACATTTTCTAATAAGAAAAGATCTAATTTTCTAATAAGAAATTTCTAATAAGAAAAGATCTAATTTAATATATTATTATATATGTAATATTGTTTGAAGCATCTGTACTCGAGTAGAGGAACACCGAATTTGGGCTGCACAAAAGTGAGTTGAGGTATCGATTCCTGAGCATGTGTAGTGATAAATCTTTTTTAGGGCGTTATGCGACAAGTGGTGGATTGTGTAAGAAAGGGGTTTTAGAGACTTTATATAACTTGAGTGTGTAGTAGGGTTATACATGTATGTATGTATATGTGCGTGAGTGGGGAAGGAATGATCACGCCGTGATATTCATCGTGGGAGGACAAAAAAGTTACCCCATAACGCCCCCCGTAATGGTGTTCGGGGCGCCATGGGGCGCTATGTTAGGCGTGACATACCGCCACATTACAAATGCTCTGAGGGAAGAAATAGAGTAAACTTCCGTTTTGCTCCATGTGGTTTAGTCGCTTTAATAGTTTTGCCCAAATCCTTTAAAAATATATATTTTACTCCTTGATCTTTCTAACTTATAATCATTTTACTCCGCGCCTCAAACGCCATCCATTTCCACTGTTAATTCCTGGTCGCGTGCCCCTCACATGAGGGGCATTTCAGTCTTTTCCCACCCCCTCTCGTTAAAAAAAACCTGTCATCTTCTTCATTTTTAAAACCCTAACTTTCACAACCTTTAGGTTGTGGGGTATGGTGGGGTAGGGGTTTGGGGCATTGGGTGACACGTGGAAAAGGAGGGGCTCCACCCATGAACGGGCTCAGCGGTGGGTATGGTGGGGCGGGGGTTTGGGCGTTGGCTAGGCCACGTGGATTTTATTTATTTTTAATACACACAATATTTTAATTAAGAAAACCTAAAATATTATTAAACAATCCTAAAACATTACAAAAAAAATACTTATTAAACATTCCTAAAACATTACAAAAAAATACTTATTAAACATTACATATAAAAAAACCCTAAAGCGTTAAGTAGATCTCGAAGAGGGCGAGCTTGTCGAACACCCGCCTCTCCTTCGACCGGTACTTGATGTTGGCCACCTCGACCCGGTCGTCGTGGCTTATGTCCCCTCCCGGGACACTTTGGCAGTAGGCCTTGAACCGCTCGAGTTTCGGTCGTAGGTCGCGCCACTTGTGTTGGCAAGCGTTTAGTTGTGCCGATCGTTCCCGACGTTATGCCGAAAGCTTGCGAAAGCCTCCGGCCAGAAACGGGTTTCATCGGCTTGGCGAGCCTTCATCGCGTAGACGACGCACGAGACAAGTGCAAGCTCTTCTTCGTTCGTCCACGAGGCCATGATCAGCGGTTTGAAGTTGTCGGTTTCGGGTGGCGGTAGTGGGTAGCGAAGTTGAATAGCGGTGGTGGGATGTTTGGGTTAGCGGGGGGGTTATTTATAACCGCTCGGGTTAGCCGTTTGGCTGCCAAACGGTTTGTTTTTAAATTTAAAAATGGCTAGGTTGACCCGCCAATCACCACCCGCCACCTCACCCACCTAGCCCCGCCCAACACCGGGTGCCAGAGTACCGCCCAACGGGCCACACCATAAGCCAAGCCCCTCTGGGGTGGTGACTTGGGCGTTGCCCGCCAACCCACACCCAAACCCCCGCCCCATACCCCCATAGTCTTATCTTCTTATTCTAGACCCACTGAAGCTTACAACCTGGCATCTCATTCCACCATTTATCTATCTCTGTACCACCACCCACCACAACCAAAGCCACTAGCACCGGCGGCACCAATGGTGGTGGAGGTTTCAGATCTCGCCGGTGAGTGGATGTTTAAGATTTTTCCGACAACCAAAGCCACCATCACCACCACCATTGTCGAACCATCACCACTGCCATTGCCGCACCCTTCAAGATTTCCCAAAAGCAATAGCCATTAAAAACCTTGTCCGGATCTGGTTTTTCTTCGGGTCTGAGTCTCCGGTGGATAGGATTGGGGGGGGGGGTTAGGAAAGTGTGATGTTTTTCTTCGGATCTGGCCGGAAGTGGTGACGGAACAGATTTGGTGGTCTGATGGTTGGGCTCATGTGTGTGTGTGAGAGAGAAAGAGAGAGTGGGGGTGGTGGCGGCGTCGTCACATGTTGGTGGTGGTGGTTGCAGGTAGTTACAGGTGGTGGCAATGGCTGAATAACTGATGGTAGTTGAAGGTGATGGCGGTGGTAGATGTTGGTGGCAGACGGTGGTAGTCTACCTGTTTAGAAATGGTCCAACTGAGATTTGTTTATGATTTCTAATGCATAAAATAATTTTTGTATAAAGATTAAAGATAACAAGAGAAGAATGGGTTTAATGAATTAATAATAAATTTTGAAAATGATAAAAAATTTGAATTAGAAAAGACTGAAATGTCCCTCATGTGAGGGGCACGTGATCAGGAATTAACGCTGGAAATGAATGGCGTTTGAGGCGCGGAGTAAAATGGTGATAAGTTAGAAAGATCAAGGAGTAAAATGACTGTTTTTTAAAGGATTGGAGCAAAACCATTAAACCGACCAAACCATAAGGAGCAAAACAGAAGTTTACTCGAAGAAATATTAATGAAATAATGATCGAATTTTAACCCTATTTTACTGAAGTTACTTATTTTTCTTTGTCTAAATATAAAATTTTTAACGTTAGTAAAGTTATATCAACTTTTTGTATTCGGGATTGATTTGATTCTTGTAGTTATAAGCTTAGGAAGGCTGCCAACTAGCATAAGAGTAACCGGGTAACTTTAATCGAGTGTCTATATATGAGTGCTCTCATCCCCTCTCACAACCTCTCTCATCCGTAGCCATTAACAATTACTCTTGAATCTTGTCATCTTGTGTTGAGCCTTCCTCGTTACGAGAGAGCCACATAGTTTCCCTGTGGCTCTATGAGCTAACAAGCGCTAGGTTGTGTTGGATAATCATGCCCTTTAACGAACACGCACACACGATATTTGAACGAACTGTTTGACTCTTTTTAATATTATTTAACAATGAGAGCACACAAATATGATAACTCTAACCATCTATTTATATTAAACTTGTTCTAGTTCTAACGCGACTCAAACTCTATTTTAAATAATAAAATATTAACTAGATAAACCTATCTAATAAAATCAACAATTATCTCTAATTTAAATATACAAGACACAATAAATAATTCATCATAATTATCTATAACCCACCTTGATATTTCTCTCCTTAACGATTCAAGATTAATTTCTTCATTCTCAGTCTTAATCTTGAATTGGACACGTCTCTTTACATTTGCATCGTTATCGACAACTCCAATCCCTTGAAAAAGTTTGACATCCCTCTTCCTGGGTCACCAGAACAACTCCATTCTTGACCACTGATCAAAGAAGAAAAACAAGCTTTCTGCTTCTTCCATTTTCTTCTTTCCTTGCAAGACGCGACAAGATTTAAAGCCCCCTGCTTTGACGAATCTTCTTCCGTCAGTCTATTCGCAAATTCTGATCAGATACTTCTGCTAATAAGAACAACCTACACCGGTTTTTTTCGTTCTTATCATTAGCAGGAAGGACATGGTCTTGATATTAACCTGGATTAAAAATTGCTAATGCTATAAAGTTTACTACCACTGAATGGAACTAAACAGATCACCGTTGCGTTCCTAAACGGTACTCCCCGTGACATCGTTGACCCGAACCACCATTCGCTTTACTTTATGTAAATCAGATTGAACCCTTATTTGATCGTAGTCTTAATATCCTGTCAGACTCCTCCTTGATATGTCCCCGCTAATATCAACCACCAACAAAGACAACCACCACCTGTTGATTCATCCCTCGGTTGCCACACCAGGCCAACGTTGCCCATGGCGTTGCCCCGTTGCCCATGGGGGTGTCACACCTCGATTTCCACGTATAACCCGGTGGGCCCGGTTGGGAATATCATGACGTAGTTGATAACATCATAACCAAACAAACACAGTACAACGAAAGTCTTGGATTTTAAATAACTATTACAAACCGAGTGTCCCAAGTTCAAAAATAAATTACAAGGCTTGTAATGAAAAGATCCACAGGCGGATCGAAATAAATATACAAAGTAATTGTTCAACAGACTTTTAAGCAAACGAGGGACTTGCAAAATCCTCTATCGTCACTATAGCGCAGCTCCCGATCTATTGCGTGTCGCCACCTGTAACTTGATATTTTGAAAATACGTCAGTTTTCACTAATAAAAACTAATAACCGACTCATTTTGAAAATATTTATGGAAATGGTTTTAGGTGCACTTGGCACATTTTATAAATAACTTGGGATAGTTCAAAATGACCTTATTTACAGTTTTACATGTTTGTCAATACATATGGGGTCCGGTGCAGAAACCGAATAACCTGAATTCGCCTTTTTAAATAATCCACCAATGGGATTCAATATTTTATTAGCATTAGCATCTTTTAGGTGTATGCCTACACCCCGCGCTTATGGTCGTGGCCATTTGTAACTTAAACGAGCCAAGGATATCCCAGACATGGTCGAATTAACCCCCAATGTTTAAGTTATCAAACAATACAGAATAAAATGGGTTATGAAGATTTAGTAAATCACAATCCGATAACATGATTCCATACCCGACAAAGCGGTATTATTATACCGTATCCCAAGCCCGTATAGGGAAAATAAGTTAAAAGTATTTACATGAGCTAATTTCTTCAATAAAATAATACTTAGCCGATAATTCAAGAAGACAAGTAAGGTAACAATCTACCGGGAGGCTCTTACTCTAGAAATGATGGTGTTTATAACCAGTTAGAATGCTAACGGGTCCTATCTACTTTGTAGACTCGAACCGGGTAGCTTAGAGACAATAACGGTACTAAACGCGAGATTAAGCGATGACCGAAATAGAATGTAGTTTGAATCCGACAAGTATGGAAACTTGTTTAATATGGGTAAACATGTTACATTCTGGATTTTGATATAAAAATGATAAGATTAAACCCGTTTCGGTTAAACTACGTAAACTGGTCACGTAGGCTTAACCGTATGCATATAAGCGAAACCGGGTAACTGGATGAGCCGTATACAAGTTCCATATGCCAGTATATTTAAAACATGTTATAATATCAGTAAGATATCAACACATATGCCCGTTATGGTTTTAAATTCAAGTTATGCCTCAAAAGGGCAATTTGGTCATTTTACGATTTATAAAATGAGCTTGTAAGTAAACTGATGTCATGGTGACATACAATCTGTAAAATAGTTAAATTATGATGTTTAATCAGTAGGATATCAATTATATGTGTGGTTTATAGTTTAGGGCCAAACTATGGCCCGTAAGGGCATTTTGGTCATTTCACACATAGCTTTGATGATTTACTTGGGAATCTGAGTTTAGATAATGTATCTACTATAATTATATATAAAATGAGTTTTGAAATCAGTAGGTATCAAGTCTTGGTGTTTAGATATGGTTTTAAACCATACTATGCGCCTAAATGGCGATAAAGTTGCTAAATGACGATTTAATCGATTATTAAGGAAAACTGATGTTACGATCAGGTTTATATGACCAAAATAAGTTATTTAATATATTATAACAGTAGGTAAAAGTTTTGGTTATGAAAAGTATCTTTAAAACCATTTTATGCACCATAAGGGTAATATAGTCATTTATCGGCATTATGCAAAGACTTGTGTATAACTCAGTTTACAATCTGATTTAACATCCCAAGTAATCCTAATTATGATATTCCATCAGTAGGTAATGAGTTTTGTTGAAGAATTATGTTAAAAACCATTTTAGATGCCGAAAGGGCATTTTGGTCCTTTAAAAGCATGATTTGCGATAATTAAACAAAACTCATGTTATGACCAGATTATTGACATCAAAATAAGTTAATCATGTTTATATATTAGTTTACAAATCATAAGTATGCTCATTTGTATTTAAAACCTTATTTTTAAGCATGAAGGGCATTTTAGCAAAGTTGGCATAATTAATGGATACTTGCATAAAAGCTCGGATTACTATGTAACCATGTAATATAACTCCAGAGAGTTATACTATAACTAAACATGGTCACAATGTAACTTAGAATCAGTAACTAAGGTTGCTAATTCGGGTCAGAACCGAAAGTCAAAGTAAAAGTCAACTTTGTGACTTTCGGTTGCGAACCGACCTTAGACCTGGACCTGACGGGACGAACATGTTTATACATGTTCTAATACTTGTTACCAAGTTATTAAAAGGTTAAAACTGATTTTATAGCACCTACATTATCATATATGAATTTATTTCCAAATCTGACCCAATTTGACTTTTGTTAATATAACTTTGACCTGTCAATTGACCAAGCAAATTTGGTAATCAGGAGGTGCCCTTTTGAGGGATTAACACCTACCTAATTACAATCACGTAGCCATGTTCGTTTTGAACATTGGCTGGACCGAAATGGTCTTAGCTCAAAGTCAAAGCGTTTTTACGTAAAATCTTTGACTTTGGCTTAAAAGCCTACAAAACTGAAAAAGAGAGAGCTAAGAACACTTACACAAGCTCCTAGCACGAAAATAGAACTAATTGGAAGCTCCCTTCAGTTGGGAATCTCCAGAATGAGCAAGAAGAAAGGAAATGAGAAGAGGTGCAAGTTGAATGGCACCCCAAGGGCTCTATTTATACTAATTCATGATCTCTTAGTGGTTTTAAAATCCATCCAAGAATCCCTGGTTTCGAATTTTGAGCATGTATGGCGGTTGTATGGGCAACAAGGCTAGACATGCAAGCTGCCAGCACTTGTCTGTGCTGGGCACCCACTCGCGGGGCGCGAGTAGAAATAGGGGGCCGATCGCGGCCCGCGACCCCCTTAAATCTCAGCGAAACCAAGTTTTAACTTGGCACTATTAGTCCCTGAACTTCATAATTCAATATAACTTTCGATTTGAGCGCTCTTGGCCCCTCAAGTTTGGTTCTAAGCATACTTGAAAGTGGTCATCATTAAGCTCCGGTTTCGTTAGAAGGTCATTCAGATGTATAATTAAACATGTTGACACTTTTAACCCTTAAGCTTGTCGTATGTCGTTCAGAGGTTATTAAAATAACATGACGATTTACTCGGTCCCTTTCGCTTAGCACGTGGCATACGAGGATCAGCGAGACATGTGTCGAAATTTTACAGGACGGGTTTTTACTAAGTGTTACAGGGGGTGAGGTGAGATGGCTGGATTGATTGGCTGGTGCGATATGACCGTTGGGCTTGCTGTTGGCCAACGACTATTTAATAAAAAATTCTTTTAATTATTTTCTATATAAACCAAACATTTCTTACTCATTTTTACTATCCAAAAATTCAAAAACCACTATCAAACTCCAAAAAGTTATGAAGCTGAAGATGATTGATTCTTTTTTTGATGTAATGTTATTTAATATAAATAAAATGTGTTTTTAAAATTAGTTTACTAAATACTATGATTAATATAAAAATAAAAATAAATTTAGATGCCACATGGCACCCCAACGCCGCATAGCCATGCCCCTTCCACACCTCACTTTTTTGGGTGTGGATTGTTGGAGTCCACACCTGCCATGTGTGCCTAACTCAAGCTCCTCCACACGCCATAGTCTAAGTATAGGAAAGCAAGTCACTTTTTCATACAAAATATTCACAACAAATAATAATTGATAACGATGCTCTCGTTATCCGTATGAAAAATACGTAGTACTAACCATATACAAATCAAATTACAAATATTGAAAATAAACGTTACAAAAACCATTTGAGATCTCAAAATCTTCAACGGGTTGGGTTTTTCAACTTTCTTCTGGGCTGCAACAATTAATAAACAAATTCTTTGACAGTTGTGACCAACAGGGGTGTTCAACGGATCAGATAACGGATTACTCGGATTATTTGAATCGGATTATTCGGATTTGCAACTTTTAGAAACCTATCTGAAATCCGATCCAATCCGAATTGGATCTATTCCCATCCGATCCATAACAATTTGAATCGGATTCGGATAAATCCGAATAATCCAAACGGATATCCGAATATCCAAATTAAACCAAATAAAGTTTTCTTACAAATTTTTTTATTTTCCCCTAATTTTGGGTTTTAGCATTTTACTAATTTATTTTCAAAATAAGCATACACAACTGAAAGATAGAAACTAGTCTTAAGTCTTAAAACACAAATACAAAGTTTAAGGGATTTTGATTATGAAGTGTGATTTAGGTGTTTTATTATTGGGCTCATATGGGCTAGACTAATAATAATTATGTATTGGAACATTATTTTACTAAAAACATATTAAATGTTATTCGGTTTATTCAAATATCCAAATAACCTGAATAATCTAAACATTTTATATTGTAAGATCCGAATCCGATTCAAATATCCGAATATGCAAATTGGATTCGAATCGGATCCATCCGAATATCCAAATAAGAATTCGGATCGGCTTTTTTGTGTTCGGAGTTCGGTTCGGATTTCTGATTTTTTTGGGTTCGGACTTCGGTTTTTTTTCAGATTTCGGATTTTTTGAACACTCATAGTGACTAAGGTTTGTGTTCAATATGAGTCATTTAAAACTTATTTTGGTTCTCCCCATTAGAACTTGTTTGTCTTGTCCAAAGTAGAAGAATAGAATCGGGGAAACAGCGAAAATAGTCATTGACCGGTCAAAAATTTTAAAATAGCCAACGCAAACGTCTTAAAAAAGCCTTTTCACGGAAAAAACATGGTGTGGAAAACGTCTTAAAAAATCTTTTTCAACCCAACCAACTGCGTTCTGTCACGTGTCAATTTATTTTTTTATAAAGGCTTAAGACGTTTCAGCATTTTTTGTAGAGGCTTGAGACGTTTCATCCTTATTTATTAATTTTTTTTTCAACATTTGTATATTTTTTGTATTTTTAATATTTAAAACAAACATAATTTTATCTACAATAAAAGAAATTTAAAAAGAAACTTTTAAAAAGGTTTGAGCTTTCTAATAATATATTCTTAAATGAGAAGCAAATCCCATAACTTATTTTATAAAATATAATTATATAGTTATTTTTTATCAAACTGTTATTTCATATAATTTTATCTAATTAACATATTTATATATTAAGAATATATTATTAGAAAGCTCAAGTCTTTTTAAAAGTTTCTTTTTAAATTTCTTATTCAACTTTTACTGTAGATAAATTTATGTTTGTTTTAAATATTAAAAATACTAAGAATATACAAATGTTTATAAAAAATTAATAAATAAGGCTAAAACGTCTCAAGCCTCTACAAAAAAATGTTGAAACGTCTTATGCCTTTACAAAAATTTTTTTGACACGCGGCGGAACGTAGTTGGTTGGGTTGAAAAGACTTTTTAAGGCATTTCCACGCCATGTTTTTCCGTGAAAAGACTTTTTACGACGTTTCCGTTGGCTATTTTAAAAATTTTGACCTGTCAAAGACTGTTTTTGCTATTTTCCCAATAGAATTGGTGTCTAACAGAGATGTGACTCACACATCCAAAGTATCAATGAGTAAAAGTAGAGAGTATTCCTCTTTATTTTATACAAAAGTTGGCTTATAGTTTTCTATTAGATACCATTTATATAATATACACTTATATAATATACATAGAAACATAATTAGAGTAAATTGTTAAAATAGTTCATGAGCTACAAAAAAAAACATAATTAGACTAAACTGTTAAAATGGTCCTTATGGTTTGGCCGCTTTTACCACTTTATCCAAAACTTAAACCTTTTGAATCTGAATCCCCTGTGGTTTCAATTTTGTTGCCATTTTCATCCAAAAGCAAAATATGGTCAGATTTTTCAGTTAACATTCAGGTTTTTTGTATTTTTCCTCCCTTTTAATGAAGGGCAAAATTGTCAATTTTTTGATCTGTTATAATAAAACTTTAAAAAGACTATTTTGCCCTTAATTAAAAGGGAGAAAAAAAGACCAAAAAGCTGGATGTTAACTGAAAAATCTGACCAAATTTTGATTTTGGATGAAAATGACAACAAAACTGAAACCAAAGAGACTCAGATATAAAATGTTTGAGTATTGGGCTAAGGTGACAAAAGTGACTAAATATTAGAGACCATTTTGGCAGTTTACTTCTGCTAATTATTGGTTTACCAAAGCATTATTATCAAATTCATGGCTTTATAGCCTAGTGGCATCTTTGGGGTAAGATAAGGTTTTGGGACCAATAGGTCCTGAACTCGATTACACAAGGAGGTTTTCTCATATTTATTGGGTTTCCTTCTAAATTGTTGTATATGCATTATGCCTAGTGAAGATGGATATGATCAGCTGATTCTTCTGATATCACGTTGATACTCCAGTAGTCCGTCAGTGATAAAAATTTAGCTTTAAAAAAAACATTATTATCAAAAGCTAGCAAGAAATCATTATTTAATCCGACACCAAAAGCACCTCCACTCTTGACTCCCTTTTACTTTAAAACGTCTTCTTCTGGAATTCCTTCCTGATGCCCCCCACACTCTTGTCTCTTTCCTCTCACTCTCACTCCTCCCCATATTCCACACCACCATCATGCCTACTCTCCGGGAAGAAATGAAGCAAATACTGTCGAACAAAATCGATAAATCACAACTTAAACCAGGCGATCACATCTATTCATGGCGTACAGCTTGGCTCTACGCTCATCACGGTACATTTTCTTCACGCTTTCTCTTCATATATTTCATCTCAGTTATGATTATCATTCATTTGCTTATGGTTTTATTTTTTCGAATAGATGTGTCTTTGTCGCTTTTCTTTTAAAATATAAGTTTGCAACTCCCAAAATGTAGATTTTCTAATCTTTTATTTGATGGTGAAAAATCAAGATTTTGGGTAATTACATTACAAGTGAGGAACTTTATAATATTGTGTGATGATATATACATGAGGCGCTTCAATCACATAAAATAAAATATTCTGTGGGTTTTGTATTACTTGGGCAATGTTATGATATATATGTTAGTGTTCTAGTATAAATGATATATTGTAATGACATCAAATAAACCTATTGATTGTGCGGAATCCAATCAATAAGCGATTCAAGAACACAAAACGAATAAGAGGATGAAATCATTTTAAACACTTGCACACGATTCAGTTACTTTAAAAAGCAAAACCATCTAGTTGAAGAACTCCCACGAAATTGCAGCTTCTTCCCCTCTCTCTCGAATTTCTCTATTGGAAGTGCTAACCTAGTTATGACTAAAACAAAGCATTATATACTCACTAGGTTTGAGACTGGCCTACAGCCCAAATACACCCAAACCGTTAACCCATTCACGGTTTATATACACACCCACAACATCTAACCTATTGATACATAATCCTCACAATTTATGTCCTTACATATATGTTTCTTTCTATTATCAAAGACACAAAGGTGAGCCTTAGGGCTAGGCGTAAGGCGCTTAAAAAGCGATGTTTGGACATGTTTAGGCTTGTACCAAGCTATTTGTGGATATTTCCGACCATTTTGCCCATAATTTGCAGACTTTCCCAAGAATATTCAGGATCTCGCCCCGGAGTTCGCCATAGTGCCTGGATGGCAGCAAGGAGTTTTCCTTGTGCCTCACCCGCCTGCAAGCCTAGGCGTATGCCAGAAGGGCTTTTGACGACATAGGTTTGAAACAGAGAAGGAAAAAAAAGGACACCAAAGTTAAAAATCAAGCCTAGGCGCATGCCAGAAGGGCTTTTCAAAAGAAGTGCACCTCGCATACTGCGATATGTACGCCTTCACCTCTCGCCTTAGCTTCGGAGTCCCTATCATGTTGGAGCACCTCACACTTTTTATGGCATGAATTGCAATGCTTTCAATTCAATTGCCCAAACACACATTAGGGATAGATTCAACGCTCACGGTTTTCATCATTTTATACTAATGAGGCATGACTTATTTCACCTCAATAGTGTAAGACTGTAAGGGTCATGTTTTAGAACATAGTTCGTATTAATCTCTTTAGATGGTGAGCTAAGGATACTGTTTAAGTGGATATGTATAAAGCGGTGGACTTATTCGTCATGTATATGGTAACGAACCAATGATGGTTGACATGAACACGATGAAGAGATTAATCTTGAATTTAGGAGATAATTATTAAACGGGTATTAGATAATTCTTGGTGAATTATATAGTAGGTATTAAATATTTAGGGATAATTGTTGGTTTGATAAATTGGTTTATCTAGTTAGTTATTTTATTAATTAAGTAGAGTTTGAGTTTGGTTAGGATTAGAATGATTCTAGTATAAATAGATGGTTAGTTCTATTGTAATCTGGTGTGTTTTCATTGATAATAATATTATTATCGGCTATTAGGTCATAGTTTGGATTTTTATGTTAATCCATTTTGCCTAAAGTCACCTCCTAAGTTATCTTGTAACTAAATGTAACAAATATTTCGTCTTTCGTTTGCTGCAGGAATATACGTTGGCGATGATAAGGTGATCCATTTCACTCGGGGTAATGGTCAAGAAACCGGCACCGGAACAGTGTTAGACCGAATAAATCTAAGCTCAATGCCCGCAAAATCCGGCGACCCGTGCTTAAAATGTGGCGACCAGTCAAATGCCGATGGTGTCATCGCTTCATGCTTGAACTGTTTTCTCTCTGGCGGAAACCTTTATCTATTCAAATATTCAGTCTCTCATGCCATTTTTCTCGCCAAAGCTCGAGGCGGAACATGCACTCTTGCTCCTTCTGATCCTCCCAATGACGTCATTCATCGCGCTCAGTATCTTCTAGAAAACGGTTTCGGTGTCTACAACATTTTTAAGAACAACTGTGAGGATTTTGCAATCTACTGCAAGACGGGTCTTCTCGTGTACACACCCATCAGTGTGGGGAGAAGCGGGCAGGCTGCATCAGTTTTAGCAGCTACTAGTGCGGTCCTCTCATCACCATTACGTTGCCTCGCCACCGGTATTCCTGGTTTGGCGGTTGTGGGGTGTGGTATTTATTGTGCGAGTAGGTTTCTTGCTGACATTGGGTTTCGCCGTGATGTGGATAAAGTTTCGGTTGAGAGGCTCGTTGGCTGCACCCTCCAAGTTTTGGCTGAGACGGGCATGGACCCCCAAGCGTATGCCACGAACCGTGAAGAGACTCGGGCCTTGGTTGAGGAAGTCAAGGTGGCTCAAGCTCTTGTCGCAAATCGGTAAGGAAGAATGACTGTAAAGGGAACTTATTATTGCTGGTTAAAGATTTGACATGCTTATATAACAATAAACATATATGTTTGTAGTTGTATTACTTTATATTTTTAGATTGTCTAATTCTATTTACTTTTTGAAACAACAATATGAAAAACATACAAATTATGTATTGAGGATGTGCATTAAATTGCTTTGCTATGAAAAACCTACAAATCATGTTTAGGCAGAATTGGATATGCTATTAAAAAGGGGTTGCGGCGCAGCTTGTTGCCCGTTTACATGTCATTCTTATGTAATTTTCCTAATGTTTTATTTCGAATATTATTTTATTAAATTGATTATGATTGCACATGTTCTTGGAACTATGATGCACAAACCCTGTCACCATATATGCTTAAACCAACAATCAAATTATTTTGTTTGTTATAGGCATGACCTTAAGGTGGTGCACGACCGTGCGTGGACATGTGTCCAAACACGAGCTTCAGATGGTGCCAGCTTTATTGGATCTCAAAACTTCTGAGGTTTGTCTTCTTCCTCCATGGTTGTGCCTAAGTGGTGCACGGCCATGTCGTCGCATATCGTGGACTTTTTGTTGACCAAAATGGGTTGACTTGTTGACTTATTGCTGCTTGGCTGGTATGCACGGTCGTGCCCATAGCCTGGCACTTTGCTGATTTCTTTAGAATTCTGGTTTTTTTCTTGTTTTTGCTCGTTTTTCGCTTCTTTTCATTAAGAGCCCTTGGAAGCCTCCAATTATCAAATAGGAACTATTTAAATAGTATTTTTAATGAGTCATAACTTCTTAATAAGAGTAAATTGCAAAATTACACCCCGTGGTTTGGGGCGGTTGACAACTTTACATCCTATTTCAAAAGTTTTGCTATTTACACCCCGCGTATGTTAATTTGCCTCAATGTTGGACCCTGGGTCCCAACGCCGTTAGAGTCAACGACTTTAAAGTAATGGTCAATATCTTAGCAAGGTTTATGGAGGGGTAGTATGGTAAATTCACTTGTCATGACTTAGCAAGGTCAATAAAAGACCCTAGTTACATCCCATAGTTCCCACCTCCTCAAGCTTCCATTTCCGGTGAAACCAACTGCCGTCGGCGATACCTGCAAGCCCATATCCGAACCACAATAAAGAACCCATGCCGATCCCGACAGTGCTTCACACACTTTTACGATCTATTCACTGTAAATCACTTAGATTACATAAGTAGTTTGGCTAATGTATGTGTGTTTAATTATTGTGTTTGTTAGTCTTTAGGGGTTAACATAATGAACAACAAAATGTCGATCATTGGTCGATTATGAACATGATGCTTAAACTAAAGTAAGGGTTTAATGTTTATGCTTGAATTATTTAGTGAATTTCATGGATCTGTTAATCAAGATCATTTTTAAACAGAACTGATCATTGGGGTAAACAGAGGAGGTGGATGGGTAAACAGATCAATGTGAACTGATCTCTGAACTCTATTTAAGGTGATCAATGTGAACTGATTTCTGAACTCTGTTTAAGGTAATCATGTGAACTGGTCAAACTGATGTGTTAAATTGAACATTGTCACCTTAAACAAAACATTGTGAAGTAGTGAAGTAGTTAACCAGAACATTATTAACCATGATCATTTTTTAACAGAACTTTTAATCAAGATCATTGTTATAAACTATTAAACTGTTAAACCTTGTTTTGGTGTTAATCAGGAACATTGTAAACTGTTTAATTTAGGGAAAACTGAAAACTGTTAAACTGTTTAAGTGTAAACTGTTAATCAAGATCATTGTGAACTGTAATCAAGTTCTTTGTCAACTGTAAATGTGCATGCATTACCGGTTTTGACTTTGCCAAGTCAATGTATAACGGTTGTTTGACTTTCCAGGGTCAAACATTTAAGGCGGGAATGTTGGATAGATTCGCAGGGTGAAACGTATGGGTGTTACAAAGAAAAAGGTGTAATAAGAAAGGATATAACCGTCTTTTCGCCACAGGGGTAAAACAAAAGGATCTAAATGTCATTTAACATCACAACTAACACATTGGGGATGTTATTTTAATAGCAGTGTCCAACATTAAGGCAAATTAACATACGAGGGGTGTAAAATAGCAAAACTTTTGAATAAGAGGCAAAGTTGCCAACCGTCCCAAATAACATGGTGTAATATTGCAGTTTACTATGTTAATAATTTGGAATATTGGTTTGAATCATAACATGCCTGCTTAAATTTTGACCTGAGGGGTTCCTTGGGTTGGTGTGGTGTAAGCCAAAGGCTTAACTAGCTTCTTTGCCATTCAAAATAAATCACTTTTCTTTTTTATTCTTGGAGTCGAGGAAAGAAGACGCTTGCCACAATTTTCTAGGTGTGTTTTAAGTCCGTACATTGTCAATGTTCTCAAGACGACGTGAGTCTTCCAAGTCTACATGGTCCTCCCCATTAAAAGCATGTGGAATATTTAAATATATAGCGTATGGGGATGGTTCATTGGATAATACTAAGGTAGTGTTTGGTATGCAAGAATGAGAGGGGAATGAATGAATCATTACGAGGGAATGAAGAAAATGATGTTTGGTTGGTCAACGAGATTGAATCACTCATTCCATAAGTCATTCCATTCCTTCAAAATCATTCCATCCACACCTCATGTTTTTTTTTCATTCCATCCCCTCTTGCACAATTCATCACCAACACCACAACCCACCACCTTCGCCACCACCACCATCACCGACGACATCGTCACCTCCACCACCACCATCACCGACGGCATCGTCACCTCCACCCGCAATCCGTCACCGCCGCCACCCCGACAACCACCACTGCCGCCGCCACCAACCACCACCGTCGCCAACGCCACTAGACGCCGCCACCCACCGCCACAACCAACCACCACTGCCGCCACCTCCGCCACCGGCAACCACCACCGACGGTCGTCGCCGCTGCCGCACCCCCTCATCGCCACCCGTTGTCGCTGCCCCCACCGCCACTCGTTGTCGCCGCCGCCGCGACCACCACCCATCGCGGCCGCCTCCCACCACTGCCACCTATAACCACCCACAATCATTACCACCGACCACCACTACTCACCACTGATTTAATTTCTTTGTTTTTCTTGCGTACCAAACAATACATAATAATAATTCATTTCATTCTCACGTAATAACCAAACAAGACATAGAGTGGTAATGATCCATTGCATTCCCTCGTCAATTCCATTACCTAGTCCATTCCATTACCATAGGAACTAGAACCATGCATTTAATATGTTAAAATTTCAACTTAACACGTTAAAAATCATTTTTTTTAAAATTCGGCGCTTTTCCCTATAAATACATATAGAATCATTTTTAATAAAAAATTAAAATTTAAAAAACCGTTAAAAAGGGTCTTTTTTTACAAGTTGAATTTTTAAGATATATTTAACATGTTAAACGCACTATTCCCTGGTTCCCCACTTTTTTAGGGGTGTTCGTTTTTTCTTCAAAAAACATCTTTAAAGAAGCTGATGTCTACAGACGCGCATATATTACCTTTGAAAACTGTTTGTTTTTTTTTAAACTGATCTGAAAATGACTTTTTTCAGCTTATAAAAAAAGCTATGACATGCTGTCTTCAAACATCTTCACAAAAAACCCTCCCCCTCGTCTTCACAAAACCCTCCTCCCTCAAAACTGGACTACCACCACCATTGCTGTAAGGTCACCGACGCCGGCAGTCGCCTCAGTCGCCCACCACCACCGTCAATCGCCCACCATAACCGGCGCCGGCCGTCGCCTCAGTCGGCCACCACCACCGTCGCGGCTGCCAACAACCTTGTCGACTCCGTCGTGTTCTTGTACAACCTTCTTCTTCTGTTAATTTTCAGGATGGAAGGATAGATTATGGGGAATTTGTGGTGATGATGACAAAAGAAAATGCAGGAATCGGTAGAAGAACGATGAGGAATAGTGTGAATATTACCATGAGAGATTCGCCAAGGGCTGTCTAGTGATATTATGAATTAACTGTATCTTGTTGTTGTTGTTGTTAAATTAATTGTATGTTGTGGAATGATTTGTATTTTGTTTGGATGAAGTAGAAAACAGATATATGATCAAATTGCAGTTAAATATTTGTTGCTTATAAATACATATAATCTTTTTGCTCAGCAACATGGAGTCATGGTGTCGAGTGTTGATGTAGAAGATGAACATTCATTCATCCAATCCATTGATATTTTGATATCACATATCCAAAAAAACATGTGTTTGCTGTGATTTAAAAATATAACTAAATATTTAAAAAAATTCCGAATAAACAATACCTTCCCAACAATATCTGTACAAGTGCCAATATTCGTTTTTCTTTTTAGGTTACTATATTGAGTGACGCTATCGTATAGGTACTATAGCGAATTGACCTGATACTGATTGAAAGCCTGATGCAAACATGTTTATTTTTTCGTCGACATTCCAGCGTAAATTTTGTTGAAAACAAAGTTGTATCAAAAAAATTGGTAGTAAGCTATACGAGTGACGTTGTCGTACATGTACCATGAACAACCGAACCAATTTTGTTTCAAATAACATAGTTACCAGCCAGTGTTGTAGAGATCGCTAGGCGGTAGGGTTAGGGATGAATCGGGATTAACCAGAATTAATCGGGTCAGAATTTTTATATGTAATTTTTCAATTTATATATACACACATATTAATATCAATATAATACTTGAAAATAGTTTAAAATATAGCAAATCAAGTATATAAATATTTAATACACACACACATTAATATCAATATAATATTTAAAATAGTTCAAAATTCAAACAAGAAAGTTTAAAACATAGCAAATCATGTTTTTTTGCCAGATTGGAACTAAACTTGGGCCATGTATTTAATGGTCAAAAACATTTGTTTGGCCCAGATTTAAACTAAAAAAATGGGCTGACTAGAAACAATTTGGCCGCTTTGGGCTGCCTTGCACCGACTAGGGTCGGCTTGGACCGACTACCGACTAATGGTCCGACTAGCTCAAAATTAATCAGCTAATGCACGACTAGCGTCTAGGCTCCGATTAATACCGACTTTTAGAAGACTTTTAACGCTCCGCATTTTTTTACTTTCCACATTTAGAAAGTGTAATCGTATTTCTATATTTGGAAACTTTTATCGTACTTTGTATCTTTCATTTCAACCCTTGTAATCTGAGATCTTGATCATAATGAAAACTTTATTCAATACTTACACTTGATTCATACTTTGTAAACTTAAACACATGGTTATATGCAAGAAACTCATACTTGAATGCTCAAATACTTGGTTTTTATATGCATTTTACTTATACTTCACTCTATTATTCTTAACAATACTTAAAACCGGCTAAAATACGCGAAAACAGCATTAACCAGTCAACTTGTACGAAGTAATACTGGCTTCGCACAAGTTGAAGACACCTCGCATGAAGTGTAACCACCTCGTACGAAATGACCTCCAACTCGTACAAATTGAACCCGCAGCCTATAAAAACGCTCCACTCCACTCCTAAACCCTTTGCTCACTCTGAAAATCACCCTCAAGTTGTTGTTCTCTTCCCTACGAATCAAATTACGTCTGAAGGTTTCCAAGCCTTCTAAGTGAGTTCAAACTCACATTTCCTTACTTATTTTCTTATAATACTTCTAATGTTCCTTCTATTTCTTTTATTTTCAAGAACATACAGGTTCAAGGTGTTGAATACAACCAAGTCCCCAATCTTCAATATGGATGAACTTGTGTTAGTAGAAGTGTGAACGGTAGAAGCTTTGGCTTCCGAATTAGTTCCACCCCTCACTCGTCCATTCGTATGTCACCGAGTGATTTACTAGTACTAAAGTAACACGACCCCGTCTAGCCTCTGACACTTAATTAATTCTTTCCATGTCGGGACGGTTCACCCGGGTTGTAGATTACTTGGTCACTTGCCAAACTTGTTAATTAGTATTTTACATTTCGGTTATTCGTGACCAACCGGGTTGATAAAACCTTGTGCTTTGGTGAATCATACAATGAGGTGTTCGCACTCCCATGCTTGACTTCTATGACGTATTTGAAGGACTTTATATGTAACACCCTGCTTTTTCGTACTTTCCTTTATTGGAAAGCTTGTCCTGTAATTCTATTTTTTAGAAGTCTTGTGTTCTTGTAATCGTCTTTCATTGTAATCGTTGTAAAAATCCGAGACTTGGATCATAATAAAAAATTCGTATTTCTTACAATTCATAATTTATGTAACAACTCAGAAATTCATTGTTAATCTTTTCCTTTGTTAACGATTGTATCTATCCTTTGTAAATCCGAGATTCGCTGATTAATGAAGTTTATGTTAACTAATTATGATTATGTATGATATATCGCATCTAATCGCTTATGAAATCACATCGCTAATCTCATCGCATCGCAAATCGAAGTTAATTATGTGGTTTTATGTTATTTATGTGTTATGTGTTATGTGTGTTTGTGGTTATTGTTACGCTCGCTATCGCATCGTTCTCGCACACTCAAATCGCTATATCGCACTATTACATCAATTATAACGTTTAATATAACTAACTAATACGAACCGAATCGCCAAACGAATTCATAACGCGAAATAAACGAAGAAAATCCAATATTTGGACAAGTTCGCTCGAACTTGGGTGACCCCAAGTTCGGCCGAACTTGACTGGCCAAACTCAGGTCCTCTTTCTCTACTCAAGTTCGCTCGAACTTGCCTGAATCTTCAGGGATTCAGCAAGTTCGGCCGAACTTAACTCATTTCCGTCAATAACTCTCAAGTCCGCTCGAACTTGCATGAAATTCATGCAAGTTCGGCCGAACTTGACTCCACCAGCCCCACTTTTTGCCTTCACCTATAAATACCCAGCTCCATTCTTTCATTTGAACTTGTTGTAAGTTCGCCCTGAGCTCTCAAACCCACAACCCTCTGTTTTCTAAGTAAGAATCAACCCGATTTCAACTACAACAATGTTTATCAACGTTTCACAACGTTTTACAACGATTTTGCACAAGACATTGCCTTCGTTTTTATCAAATCTCTTCTATTTACGAAAATCTTCATCTTTTTCCATCAAAACTTCTGTTTTCACTCAGATCTATATTAGATCTGAGCAAAAGCTTTTAAAAACCTTGATTTTTACACCATTTTCGGACTAATGACGTATGTTTCGTTCACTTTTGAGTGGAACGAGGCGTTGTCGAAGCTCAGATCCGGAAGCACAAGGACGAAAACGTCACTTTACACAAGCTGGACTAACCCGTACGAACCTTCAAGTTCGCCCGGATTAGCCCGAGTTTCTGTGAAATGGCTAAGTTCGCTCCAAAAGACCTATCCGGCCTAAGCTTTACTTAGTGGCTTAAGGTTGGATGGATGGGCACTCGATTTCCTCGGCAACGATGCGAAATCGCAAGATTTTGGACCCGAAAACATCAAGTTCGTTCGAGATTGCACTGATTTTGACGTCACAGGAAGTCAAGTTGACTCGAACTTGCCCTCAAGGGGTCAAGTTCGGCCGAACTTGAGTGGAATTACTCAAAAGTTTACTTCAGAAACCCTCAAGTTCGCTCGAACTTGTAAAATTTCTCAGGAAACTTTCCTCTTACCAAAACCCCACCAGTTCGCCCGAACTTGACTCTCAGCTCAGCGGAACCTTACAAGTTCGCTCGAACTTGCTATGTTTACATACAAGTTCGCCCGAACTTGCCTACTGCCCAACCCAAATTTCACCGTTTCAGCTTTTCGGAGACTGATGCACTTCCGTTCGCGTATGCAGGCTGATCCAGCGCTCTTCACAACTCTTCTCAGAACTCTAATCCAACCTAAAACCACCCACAGTGAGTATACCTGACCCTTTTCCCTTTAATACACTTTTTGGGTGTTATATACGTTCCTAAATCGAAATCAACTCACAAATCAAACTGTTTATCACACGCAAATAATCTAATTATATATGCTCAATACGTGATACTATAAACATGTGACTAGAACTTATTTTCGTTAATTTGCCTCCTTAGTTAGTATGGTACTATAGTGTGGCTTACACCCGACGAGGTCTAGTTAGGATGGACGCGCAAGCCTTCTCACGGTAGTTAGCATGAGAAATAAGCCTACGTTAATCTGTGTGATGCGGAGTATCATGATATGTAATTAGACTCTTTCGCGTACGGTTTCTCTATTATGTTAGTATTACTAAAACCTGTATGCTCACCTTTACTTAATTGTATTGACTTGTATTTTAACGTATGTAACAGGTTGAGGATCTTTTGCTTGGATGCCTTGGATGTTGCGTGCTTAGATTAGTTTGTTTAGAACGGTTTGTAACAAAATCTAGGGGATATCGGATCAGATTATATGTTTAAGGGATTATTTGAAATTGTAATGGTTGTTTGAAGATTTTATGAGTTTAATAGTATGGGATATTAAATGTTGATTATTGTCTTTAAAATGATCGTTATGGAATCTCTTGATTGATCTGATTCGCCTAGTGCCACTACCCCGATGATTCCACCGTCGGTTGGGGTGTGACACTTTACATATTCATACATGTTCATATGTTTGAAACCACTACACATATGATGCTTAATTCGTGATTCTTGAAAACGTGCAATAAACTTGCAAATACGTGACATACATGCATTATAGGATACTTATCCACGATTCTTATACTTAATCATACTTTTTTATACTTATTCTCGTGATTTATTTACATGCAAACCCCTTAGGTTATGCCTTTTGTGCTTAAAACGCCCTAAAAAACTATCAAATATAACTCCAAGGACCAAAATTGCCAAAAAGCAAACAAATTTCCCCCTCTCGCCGGCCGCGACCGTCTCCACCTTTCCACTCGCCCCCCATCAGAAGCTTCAATCCGTAGAAAGTTGTTAGCAGCTCCTGGATTGGGCGAATTTGTGTTAGTTTAGTGTGTTTCTTACATTAAATGATCACCTAACTCAACCCTCATCACCTCCTATTTAACCCAACTCAATTCCACACTTCTTCCACTTTGCAAACACTACAATCTCACTCTCAAAGACTCAAGAACTCAGCTGGAAATCAGAATCAAGTCAGATTCTTTTGCAACTCACAAAAGTGAGCATAACATCCTCATTCTTCCATCTTTTTCAATGATTCTTCTTTATTAGCATTTGGAACAACCTTAGGTATGCTTCCATAGGGTTTCCATGGAAAACCAAGGCTGGAACATCATCATAAAAGGCTCTAAAGTGCAACAAACTTTCTGTTTTGATAATGCTTGTTAAAAACACTTTAAATTGAGTTTTCTCAACACATTCCTATGTCCTTATGCTCATAATCAAATCTATGGTTAGTTGGGCTTAAAAACAAGGTTGTGACATGTAAATCTAGAGGTTTAATCGTCATAAACTTCTGTTTTGATAATGTTTTAACCTACAAGTGATGAACAAGTCCTACACTTGAAGTTGTGTGATTATTTGGATAGCTTGGGCTATCCTACCTCCAAAATCCACACATCACTTGATGTTTTCTTAGTTAGATAATATGTATTTTCATTTTCTTATTGTATGTTCATGACCCTCCTTGTTGTCTATGGCAACATGTGTAATGGTGAATCCAAAAGAGCTCTTAAATGGATGGTTAATCCTCATACCTTATGCTTGACTTACATGAATCCAAAAGAGGCCTTAGATGGATGGTTAATTCTCTTACCTCACGCTTGACTTATATAATTGATATATAACCTATATAATATTTAAGTAACTAAACCTTGATGTTAGCCTAATGGTTATTTGTCGAGTTTTAAGGTACATCGTCTATGACCATGATACTTGTTACGATTCTAATGGGCATTGTGACCCACATTCAAACTCTTTTAAGTTTCATATTGTCAAGAACAAGTATTATGTGTGCTAGATGATTACTTTCCATATAATATTTTCTTGTACTTTAGACTCCTAAATCCACCGTTATCATTCCAATACTCATACACCTCCGTTTCCTCGTATAGGATAACTCGGTGTTTCAACTTCCAACCCAACCAACCCTTCACGGAATAACAAAGGAAAACTTTGCAAAACCGTGAGTATACTCGATCCCATTTTCCATTTATACACTTTGGGTGCAACATGTGCACTATTACAAATCATGAAATCACGTTTACACTTGTTTACACACATATTCTATCCATTTATAACCTGATACTTGTCTACTTCTTGTTATCGCATGCTATGTTAAACTTGTGTCATATGCTCATTAACTTTGCTAGCCTCCCTTAACAAATATAGCGCTATAGGATTAACGCACCGCCCGTACTCTTGTTTTATTGTTAAGTAAACTATTTTGGACCCTTTCGTTTCGACAATGTTGGGTAATCACGATTGCGTTAGACTTTGGATTGACATATATTGAGCACATGTTGGTATGTTAATAACAATTATATGCAATGTTACCATGTTGGATATGAGACAAACTCTTTTCACTATTATGCTATGTATAAAAACTTGTATACTCGCCAACTTTTGTTGATGCCGTCGAAGAATGTTATTTAGGGTGGATTAGATACACACCTAGATTTGAATTTATGTATTTCCCTTCATGTTATTTTGTCATTTGAAACCTGTTGTATTTTCTATTTCCAAACCATGTACTTGTTCTTTGAATATTAATGAGAATAAAATTTTGAATTATTAAATATTGTCACAAATAGTGTTATGAAGTCTCTTGCAATCTCATTTTCATCCCGCCCTGATGTTTCCGCCATCGGTTGGGGTGTGACAGATTGGTATCAGAGCCATAACTGTAGGGAATTAGCAAAATTGCCATGCTTTTGACCTAGTCTATAGTTTAAGTGGCCAACTTGACCATTCTTGATTCTTGCTTAATATGTTACTTATTCCTATTTTGCATCTATCTCTTCTTTTGTCTTAACATTACAATATGTCTTTCCTGAGACATCTTACACAATACACACTTGAAGACACTCATATTACATTAACGAGACGATTTGCACCAAGATAGGCCCAATGGCCCGCAATTTTTGGTGAAATCCCCCATTCCGCGTTTGCGATTTTACACGAAGTTACGCCATCAAGTTAGGAGTGATATCCACACCTGGATGGAAGACTTCCATTTCAAACTCTAGTGGACCCTTACCAACGAGTCGGAATTCGCTCCTCGTTTGGTAAGTATCAACCACGTTTAGGGTACGATGTTATCAAGTTAGGGGTGAAACCTGCACCTTGTTAACTAGTCTCATTCCTTGATTTTCAACCTCGCCAAAGTCTCGAATTTTCGATCGACTAGGGACATGTAGTAACTGGAAGGGTGAATACCGTTAGTCCTTCTCAATGAGAGTATTCTACCTATTAGGCCAAAGCATGTTTCCCTAACTCGAAAGGATCTTCGATTCACTTTGGAATAGTCGACGTTTCTTTACCGGAAGCATTCCAATAGTCGACGCCCCGATGTTTCCGCCATCGGTTGGGGTGTGGTATTATATATATATATATATATATGATTCGATTCAAATGAAAACCACCATGAGTTGCGAGAACCGTGAAAACTTTTTGATCCGGGGCTAGTTGGGCCAAATTTTTTTTGCACAAACGTAGATAAAAATATTATAAACATATTTGTAGAAAAAAGTTTTTAAAAATTGTCGAGTCAGTAGTTTTGACCACCACAAGTTTTTTTACGCCAGCCGTAAATTTTAAATTTAAATTTTACGCCATGCGTAAAAAAAACTTACATCAGTCAAAACTACCGACTAGATAATTTTTTTACAAATGTGTTTATAATATATTCATCTAAGTTTGCGCAAAATTTTTTTGGCCCAACTCGTCCCGGATCAAAAAGCTCTTGCGGTTCTCGCAACTCGTGGTGGTTTTCATTTTAACCCATCCCTATATATATATATATATATATCTTATTACGGACCAAATTCCTGATGCTAACCGAACAAATGGATAAACATTCTGGGCTCAGACTGTGAAACTGCCCGTTCGACAGAGACCAATGTCAAACGAGTTAAAAACGAGCTAAAACATTAGACTGCCTCATTTCCGACGAAGTGGACATCCACCTCGTATGAAGTGCCACAGTCTCATTACTTTCAACGTATTTTCATATGTACTTTCCTGCAATCTGCTATTCCGATACGACTCTACTCCAACTCAGAATACTTACACGCCTCCGTCTACCCTTTGTAGGGTAACCTTGGTGTTCCCAGCCTTCAGCTTTCACGGGATTCTAAAGGAAAGCTTTGCAAAACCGTGAGTATACTTGACCCCGTTTATCTTTTAACACTTTTAGGTGCAATATATGTACTTTATCAAAAACACACAAACATGCTATGCTTAAGTCACAAACAATCTTTATCCATGCTTACTGTGCTAAACTTGAATTCACACATGCTTATACTTGAAATACTTATACTTAATCATTAACTTTGATCAAGCCTTCCTTAACATGTATAGCGCTATAGGAGTAACGCACCGCCCTTAAACTTGAGGTCATGTTAAGTTATACACATACGGTCTTTTCATTGCTATGAATAGATTACGTTAGCGGAAACCTTTGGGTTGACTTGTATAATTGCATGCTAGTTTAATGTATGTTAGCCTCGAGTATAGACATTGATGCATGAAGATTTGTTTAAAACGTTCATATTTTGCTATTATTCAAACTTGTATGCTCGCCAATGCCTTGTGTGTTGAACTAAACTTTAACATGTATTGTAGGTTGAATGTTGATGATGATGACACTGGAAACGAGTAGGATGACTTAGATACTCATCTAGATTTGTATTAGTAAAATTGTTGTACTTGTAATTTGTTTCCATGATGTTGTATTTTGAATTTGAAATCTATGTACTTGTTGCTCTATCAATGAAATGAAATTTTGTTACTTAATTACTTGTCACAATTAGCGTTATGAAGTCTCGAGCAATCTCGTTCGTCCCGCCCTGATGTTTTCGCCATCGGTTGGGGTGTGACAACACTGGTAGTTGTTTTTTTGTATCATCTTTTAGTTGCTATAGTCAGTGCTCATAGCATAGCGAGCCAAAATCGATTGAGTTTCCGTCGCGTAGCGAGGCTAAACATCTAATGGCTGTACAATGCTATTAATGGAGTTGTATGTAAAATAAAATGTTTTTTTTATCGTAGGCTATAGCAAGTGCCGGTAATTACCGAACCCATTCCGACCAAACAACGGTATCGGTATTATTAGAAAGGTTACTGATATTTATGTTATGGTTTTCAATCGATATAAAACACGTATCAATATACAGTTTGGCATATTATGACTATTTTTTTTTGGTTTTGTCTTTCTGATTGTATACCGAATGCTAGTAATATACCAATAACGTAATGAATTGAACTGATACTAACTGAATTTTGCCATAGGTTGGAGAATTCCACTAATTAACTAAAAATACTTTATTCGTGCACTCACCATCAGTTTCTTGTGTGTAGGAGATGTATTTATACAATTTTAGGAAGTCTATTTAAGTATCAGTTTATCTCTAGAAAAAATAAGGTAAAATCAAACTAGGCATGAACATGTTTTTTTAAATGTTCAATAAAGCTTGGTCACCCGGGTACACCAATTCAAAGGCTACCCACTCATGCGATCATAGACAATGCTGGTGACTCGGGTCGTCACCAATTCCAGAGGAAGCCCACCGCCGAAGGTCCACCGCGATAAAACATCTGGCTCCCGCAAGACATCTTTTCACGAACGAGACTGCAACCGGCGACCTCCTATAGAGAAAGTTATGGTGTCACCTTCGATTTGGTTTTTTACGAGTCATCATATGCAATTAGTGATATGTTATATGTTAGGACAAGCGACGCGCGATACTAAAACAGAAGGAATGCGATTGTGACTTTGCCGCTCAAAACAAAAAAAACGCTCATGAAATAACTTGAAAAAAGTAAGTTTTAAATGACAATAATAAATCGTAACACAAAAACGTATTTGGGTTTATATAAAATCTTATATGTTAGAAATGATAAAAAAACACAATTATATATTAAAATGTCACATAAGGTGTACTTAATAGTTTTCTTGATAATTGGATTGTGGGAGGGTGACTGCTCTATCATCTTCAGCCCTTGGTCCCATTCTTTCCATCTTTTCTTTGTTGAGTGTTCCTCATTTTTCATTAAATGTTAACCAAATGTGACATTGATTCATCTTTAGGATTGGAAGCCAAACACAAGAGAGGTTCCCATCTCTCTCCCCCAGGACCACTGTGATTTTTCCTTTTGTGTTTCCATATAGAATGGTTAGGTATTAACAATCACAATGCCTTCACATACAATACCATTAATAGGAAATGAGTATGACCCTATACGTTTTTCTCTAGAAATAAAATCAATCAAAACGCTCGCTAGATATATTGTGTCGTCGAGATGTGACCCTAACCAGTAACCACTCATGCCCCGCACGTCATATGGTTTAGTAAATCATGGACCACCTCTTTAGCCAGTCAAGTTGTGACACGTGCACGCATCGTTACACATTTCTTTTTTTTTTTTAAATCACATTTTTGAATATTTTCTTTTGGTTGAATGAATATATACCCCTTTAAGTGCATATTTCTTTTTTTTTTTCATCTTCGTCACTATTCCACTCCCGTTTTTCGATGCTCCCTTAGTGGTTGGTGGTGGTTTTTTGTGGTGATCATTGGGGTGGTTTTGAACTTTTTATTAGTGAGCAACTGTATGAAAGAAATAGCAAATTTTAAAAGACCTCTTTTAAGTGTTTCTTTTTGCATTCTTAAAACCCCTTTTAACTTGTGTGAATAGTGATTTTTTTGTTCTTTTTGTATTTTGTAAACTTTTATCTCTCAAATTTTAGTATTAACACTTACAACTTCTTAATTTCTAAAAACTTTGTGATCGAGTTTTACGTCTTTATTTTTATATACGTGTGGGCATAAATTCAAGTTGATATGCATTTCGACGTAAATTTTTCCGAGAGTCAAGTCAAATGTACTACGTTTTCGTGCTTATTTTTATATATGTTTTCTGTTGGTCTACGTTTTAACCTAAAATTTTTACGGAACACCACGACAACGTGACGGACAATTTACCAGTTAGTTATAGTTTTAATATTTTTTTTGGTCTTTTAAAATTTGTGTCTTAAAATCTTGCTTTATGTACGGATATATTTATTTATATATGTACTAGTTAGCCTTATTCATCTTTGTGCTTGAAACGTTTTTCCATATTTTATCATATATTCAAAAGAAGTTTTTCTTGAATAAAACTTGTCACAAATGAATAAAAACATATCAACCAAATATACTTATTAATTCACTCGTTTACGACGTGCCAGTAGCAAATTCATACCTACACACTTATCTCTAAATGTTTAGTGCAAAAGAAATTGATACAATTTTGGCATGTCTAATTAGAGTTAAATGCTCGGTTACTCCCTGTAGTTTGGCCTTTTTCATCTTTAGTCCATAACTTTCTAAAATTCCTCTATAGTCTCCAACTTTTCAATTTCCGTTCCCAGATAGTCCCTGACGTGGATGGAAGTTAGTTTTTGGTGTTAAGTGAATGTGAAATTACCTAATTATCATTTATATTAAAAACTGATAAATAAAACATTTTTAAAGATGAATTTAAACTTAAATGGGTCCCACCTAAATCACCACCCACCTCTTCTTCATCCCGACACCACCTACAACCACCCATCTTCACCCTTTTGGGAGCAGACAAATGGTAAGATTAGTCAGATTAGAGCTTTGAAAATCTTGCCACAAATCCAAAGTCAACAACTTGTGTGACTAATGTCAAGATCTAACAACTACACAGAGTCATAGACACATTTTGAAAATTTCACTGGCAATCTTGTAGAAGAGGTGGGTGGTGATTAGGTAGGGCCTACTTAAGTTTACATTTATCTTTAAATGTTTTATTTATCAGTTTTTAATATAAAGGGTATTTAGGTAATTTCATACTCACTTAACACCAGAAACTAACTTCCATCCGTGCCAGGGACTATCTGGGAACGGAAATTGAAAAGTTGGAGACTATAGAGGTAATTTTAGAAAGTTAGGGACTAAGTGAAAAAAGACCAAACCAGATACTATCCAGGCATTTAACTTTTCTACCCTTTTACAAGAATTGATGCAAAATCAGGTAAAAACAAAATAGGCACAAACACGTTATTTATCTGTTGGTGGCACATGACTCATAAGTCATACGCCTTTTATTTCCAAATTAAACAAACAAGTTACAATTTACTCCAAACTCATTTATACCATAAACTTTAAGAAAAAAAATCATATAAAAGGTATCTCATCACTTTCCAATGAGGTTCTAATATTCCTTTGAGATTTTTTAGTTACCCTTATAATCAAAGTTGTTGTTTAATATTGTTGAGCTTGCTGAAGTCGCTTGACTGTTTTGGGTCTATCTGTTTCAAGTAAAAGTGTTGAAACAATAATAATAAAAAATTAATCATCTGATACGCAATCAATGTCCATATAATACATATGTGATAGTTTAGTTGGTTGATTAATTAGTAAGGAGCCGCTCTTTGTGGTATGTTTTGAGTCATGAGACGAGATGGGTTCGATCATGAGATCATAAACAGTGTGAATCTAGTGTTGTGAAATTAGAGGTATATATCAAATCCAAATTTGAAATCGATTCAAAAATTAATTCGAAATTGAACTGACGGGTAACTAATTTTTTTTTTTAAACGGATCCAATCCGATTTTCAAATTTTTTAACCCAGTAGACTTTAGTTCATATAAAAAACCAACGTTTGTATATGAGAATTTACTGTAGCTCAAAGTAGGGATGAGCAAAATGGACCCGGTACCGATACCGAATTTACTGAACCGGGTACGTTTTCGGTACCAATTCGGTACCGACTTTTGACATTTTCGGTACCGGTTCGGTACCGGTATTTACCGGTTTTTTACCCTCAAATACAGGTATCGAACCGGGTATATTCGTTACCGGTACCCACTTTTGAGGATTTTCGGTACCAGTACTTTCGGTTCCGGTACCGGTTCGATACCGGTCGGTACCGAGCTCATCCCTAGCTCAAAGTGCGAGTAACCCAGCCTCAAGAATCAACATTTAGTGCATGTTTTTTGATGTTACATAATAGCTTCTCTCAAAATTAAACATGGCCTCTATCACTTTAATTAAACTTGCTATATATGCCTTAAAACGTTTCTCATTTTTATTTTGCCGATTACAAGTTTACAAATGTTCCTCTCATAAGTTGTTTTTTTTTGGGTAACTTTGTAGAAATATAATGCAAACTATTTCAATTAAATTACTCAAACTCTTTTTGTCTCACTAAAGTCAATAAAGTTTCATTTGTTTTTCTAATACTATGTAATTATCAGATTACCAGGTTACTAATGATAACGTGTCAGGTTTCATTAATTTTTTTATTCTATAATATGATCTGGAAAATCTAAATAATGACATGGATTTTTAACTAAAATGCCAATTTTTTTATTTTCTATTTAGAAAAATGTTTTTTTTTTTTCTGTAGTCCTAAAATATAGTATTATTTTTTTATTAAACCTATTTTTAATTCAACGACACCCAACACATTAGTAACTTTCAACTCGTATTGTTAAAAACCTATTTTCAATTAATCAAATTCACAAACTCATTTCTTGATTTTACTCATTAGATCCCTATCCATTTTGACTTCATATGTTCTTATTAAGAACCCATTTTATGTTCACAAATCCCTAAACCCTTTTCTTCATTTTATTCATGAAACCCCAAACCCGTTTTTCAATCATCAACAAATCCAAACAATTGTTGGGTAGGAAGATTTGAAACAGATGATTAATCCAAATGAAAGACGCATGGATTTTTGGGAATCAGAGGATCGGGGACAAGTGGTTGATAAAAAAATAATTGATCTCTAAATGATTGAAATTGAAACGTCTAGGTTTTTTACGGTTTGAAATATTGTTTTCCTAATATGAATAGTATATAAATAAGCTTTAAGAAAAATAAAAAAAAATTGAAAGAGAAATAGTAACCAGGTGACCTGGTAATTACACATTATTAGAACACTAAACTAAAGTTTAATTACTTTAAAGTGACAAATAAAGTTTGGATGGCTTAATTGAAACAATAAGGAAACTTGGTTACATTTTTGTAGCATTTTCCCTTTTTTATAACTTTTAAAATAGTTAAATTAGATTTGAATAATCATATATTACTCAATTGGCTGATGATATTTCCAACTTAGGATATCATTTCCCCGATCCCAACTTTCTAACTATTTTCTTAACGGGCCCTGTTAAAAATACTTAGCCATTTTTTTTTCTAGCGTGGACATAAGAAATTACATAATTTTTTTTTGACGTGGATGATGATGTGGACATTGAATTTTTTTTTTCTGACGTGTATGATAATGTTAGCAAAAACTATCTGGGTTAAGTTTTTTTAATGGTGGACCATTGAAAAAAAATAATTTGAAAGTTGGGACCGGTGACAATGATGTTCTCAATTGAAATTATTATTGGCGAACTCAGGAAATGTGAGATTATTAAAATCCAATTTACCTTTAAAATATGATGTCCTATTAAATTTCGAATATATGGTTACGACATTCTTATTTTTATTTACATTTCAATGGAAATTTATTATAAAACGGAGTTTTACATGTTAATTTACAAGTCATCTAAGCACCTATCACCTATGTACATGTAGTTAAAGTTGTACACATATTTAACCTTAAATTTTCCACAGTTCAACGCCTTCGCTACAACGCGAGGTGTGGATCTATGTAAAAGTTTTAGCACACAATTTTTTTTGTGTAATTTTTGTACTGTTTTTTACTAACGATTTGATGTTTAGTGCACAAAGTTATTTTACTGTGTTTGTACTAACGATTCGGTGTTTAACACGTCGCAATAAGCTTTTGGATTTAAAAACGTTACTTGTTTCGCATTTTAACGTTATTTTCAACATTGCATTAGTTTTATATTTCAATAAAATAAACCGTCCCGTGAAGATGGGGTAACTTTACTTGTTATTTAAGTAAAGTATCCATTTGGTTTCACCATCATGAATATCCTTTCTTATCAACACTCTTCATGGATCATGTTCCAGTTTTCATTATTGGTTTCTTTTTAACACCTCACATTTTATTATTCTATTGCTTTTTAATATATTATAATTATAATTATAAATGTATAAAAAAATTATAAACAACAACGACCACAATTGACAATTCTCGTCTCTGCCACATGCACACATCACCACCTTACATTATTGTTATCCTCGTCATCAGTGACCAATCACCTAATTCACCACCATTGTTAACATCCACTCGACAAATAAACATATTTGTAATGTAATGTAATATTCTATTACAAAATGTTCGCTCGATTGAATGTCATTGTCTATGAAACTTAAAAGCAAAGACTTCCCTGTCACAACATGTTTAAAAGCTTTGCCTGTTAAATTTCAAACGGACCACATCTCATTGGTATTAACGTATAAGTAGAAGTAGAGTCTAACATTAACTTAAACTCGAGCCTGTAACAATTGTATGTGAGTGGACTTGATTAATCATATTGATGCCTAGCTGGAAGCTCAACTTGTAATAACTTCGGGAAAACTTATATACGCTATCTCTAACCAATTCGATCGATCGAGTTTTCAACATATTATACTAAATTAGTGATCAACAAAAAAAATACAATCAAATAATGACTTATTAGACCCTGGGGCGTGGGGGGGCTTGGGTTGGGGGCTTTGTAGGGGTGTGAATTTCTGACACGACCCGAAAACACGACACGAACCTAACACGAAATTCGCGGGTTTAGGTTTCGTCTAAACGGGTTCGGGTCAGTTTCGGGTTGAACCTGCGAACCCGTTTAGGTTAACGGGCCAGGTTCGGGTCAACCTGGTCGGGTTGGCGGGTTGACCCGTTTAACACATTTATACTATATTGTATTTTTTATAATATATTTTATGTCATAAACTAAATGGGGCGTGTATTTTATGTCATAATTATAACTTACAAAGAGAAATTAACATAGATTTTATAATTTAAATATGATAATATTATATACATTTGTGTTTTTTCAAATAATTTTTAATTTTAATATATTAATTTCAGAATAAAAATTAAAAAATTCAGGTTAAACGAGTCGTGTTTGGGTCAACCCACGAAACTTCGGGTCGTGTTCGGTTCATATATATGATATGATTTTCGGGTTCGGGTCGTGTTGAACCCGCCAACCCCGCGAACACGACCCGTTTAGCACCCCTAGGGCTTTGCACAACACGTGTTGGAAATTTTAGTGAAAATGGGTTTTTCACTAAAATATTTTGGACATCAATAATATTTATATATGTGTTGTATAAATAATTATTTATGGTTTTGTGTTCAAACTAAAATAGAGCTAAAATAAATGAGATATCGAAGCTTGAAGTTGAATGTTTGGAACAAATATGATAAGAAAATTGGATAGAGATTTGTCAACTTGTCCCACATAGGTGGGATGACAAAAGTTAAAGTGGTATAAGAGGAGGAGCACTCCTTGTAAATTGTTTCCTTAAAGGTAAACAATATGGGACCCTAAAGGGCGCGTAGCACCTTACATCGTACTTGCATCTGTGCGCGCGAGGCGTGGGCTATGGGCCCAATGCGGTGCACTTTGAACTTCACACATTGCCTTTGTATTTTTGTCCATGAGCGCGTGGTCGGACACATGGCGGGTGGCTGGTCTACCTATGGCGCACCTTGGGTGGTGTAGGCAGATGTCATGGCATGGCGCAAGCTCCTTAGGTGCGCGGCTAAGACGGAAGTGCAGATGGCGTGTGGGCCTGGAAAGCGCATGACCAGTAGGTATGCGTAGCGACTTCCAATTAGCGTGTGGCGCAAGAAGGCGTGTCTCCGCGGAAGCGGAGCGCAGGGTTAACTAAGGCGCACCTGCATGTGCGCTTAACCGGTCAACCCAATCTACTTACTAGAGAGTTAATGTTAGACGGTTTCCACTAGTGTCATAAGTTGAATGACAGTTTTTATTTCCACCACTTAATATCCATTAATTTAGAGTTTAAACCTTTTTTATTACAAGATTAATTATCTTATTAATTACAAGATTAATGATTTTGTTTATGACAAAAATTAAGAGGGCTGAATGAGTCTTGATGTATCTCATTATAAAATGAATATGATTTATTCATTTGGAGATATGAGAAGAAACATATACTCAAGAATAATCTCTACATTTTTATGAAACTTTAGAGAAGAGCATTCTCTAAATGATTCATAACTTCATCTTTTTCACCAACAGTTCTAAACACCATTATGGCCGATGCTATCTTGAGCGCGAGAGCCATCTCTGGCAGTACACATACTGTTCCGGTTGTTGTACCCTGGGAGACAGAACCGTCTGAGAGGAGACGCGGAATCTGTTTTAAGAGCCCCGTGTCAAACACGATCCTCAACCAAAACCATCAATGATTTTGCTTGTCTTGCAGTGGAGTTTCGATCTGGAAGGTGCAGTTGAAGTTTCAAAGGCATTGGATTTGAATAAAGATGGGTACAATTTAGTTGTATTTATATTCTTTTATTTAGTTTATGTAACCGGTATTGTACTAGTAGAATTTCTCATGAATAACGAGAGTCTCGTTATTATTTATTATATATTTTTGTAATATATTTTATTAAAAGGTGAACCTAATTCTTACAATCTTAAAACAGACTTTCGTGAAGATTGTTACGACGATCTTAAATCCCTTCTCTACGAGTATTTAGGTTCACGAAAGTTAAAATTTTATTGAGATTTAGCTAAAATCTAATAATATTCATTTAGTACAACGAGTCGGATTAATTTATGATTGGAGTACAATCTTTAATCTGAATACCGTGTTGCAAAACGAATGTTGTGATTCAAGTTTTCGTGTTCGTGTTTAGATAAACCGAACCATATACAAAATAATATGCATTTCAATATGTTTTGAAATACTATATTTTCTAATGAGCGTATTGGAAAATTTATTTTGTAAACCCATCTTAAATGTTTGTAACATTTAATTTTTTTTTTCTAACCAGCATGTTAGAAACTATAATTGGTATAATAATGTTGGTTTTAAAAGTCTTGATATATATATATATATTTTCTAATGAGCATATTAGAAAATAAATATTTTATAAAATAAAAAGTTTAAATATTTTCTAGCGAGCGTGTTAGAAACGTTGATGTTGAAAAAATAACAAGTTTAAAACTTTTATATTTCTAATGAGCGTGTTGGAAATAAATATTTTATAAAATAACAAGTTTTAATATTTTCTAACAAGCGTGTTAGAAACGTTGATGTTGAAAGAATAACAAGATTAAAACTTTTTATATCTCTAACAAGCATGTTAGAATATTTGTAGAAATAAGTTTTAATATCATCTATTATATCTAATGGGCGTGTTAGATGTTATGATTGTGGAAAACTAACTAGTTAAAAGAGCGGGTTAGAAACAGTTTAAATGTTCAAGTTCTAATGAGCACATTAGAATCGGTTCTCTTAGAAACTACTCATTTTAACGATTTGTAATTGTTACTTTCTAATGAGCGGGTTAGAAACGGTTTGAATGTGATAAACCATTTATTAAAACGATGTTTTGTTTTATTTTCAAACGAGAGAGTTTGAAACTGTTTATTTAATAAACTATTATAACGTTTATTGTCTTGATTTGTAATCAAAACATAAACATATATAGTTTAATTTTATAAAACACTTGCAAAAATGAAAAATGTTTTGAATGAATAAAACATGTCTTTGCTATTTATAAGTGATTCGATACTCCCATGAAAAGTATTTCGTCTTGAACCATATAATAGTCTCGGAAAGACTATTTGGTGAAAAACAACTCAATGTTGTTATGGATATAATAAGCTGATCAACTACTTGCGAGTAGTTAATTTTTCTTTTGGACAACTAGTAACCATTCAATTTTAGAGTTTCAATATGAAACAAGTTATATGTGTTTCATTGAGGGAGTACCTCAAAACATGACACATAACGATATAATTGCGTTTATTTCAGACAAAAGTGTTGAAGATAATAACATTTGGGAATTTGATGTTTAGATATCATTGGTGTATCCGTTTTATTTATGTTCGCTTTTATTTTATTTAAAATGGTGGACTACCGTTTGGGTTTATTTTACATAAACGAATGGATTAAAATATATAAAAGATAAATATTTATTTTGAAATGGTAATAATTTGTCAAAAGGATACACATTTTGATACAAATTGTAAAATGTAATTTACACGAACACAACGAGCAGGTTGTGATCGTGACTTATGTAATAAGTCACAAAATCAAACATTAAACATATTACGACTTCGTGAGAAACGTGGTGAATGGTTTGAGATGAAATACATGAAAACGAGATATATGATCTATGTTGAGAACATTAACATGGAAATGCACATGTAAGTTTTCAAAGATTATAACATATGAAAGAAATATATGTTATTATTGTAAATGACTTTAATAAATTTAGCAAATTTATTAAGAAAAATTTACAATAGTGATGGACATGTAGACGTTTTCTACATTTGTCAACGTTGTTTGAACTATGTGGAGGATTGGTCCCTCAATTTGGAACAGTATCCCAATACATGGTATTAATGAAACAACAACGTAAATATATATATATATATCACTATAGGCATACGGGAATGCTTTGGTGTTGAGAGTCAATCTAATTGACTATATCTCAAGACTCGAGTGATTTTATACAAAGATCGTTCATCAAAGTGACTTGGATTAAGATTTATGGTTAAGTCCTTAGGAAGTCAATGTGAGGCCTTGGAGATAAAAGGTAAACGAGTTATGATCCTAATGGATGGAGTTAACTATGTTTTGAGACCTTCCTAAAACCGAGGGTTTTGGAATGATAAAATTTCATTATTGTGTAAACTAAGAAACGAATGTTCGGAAGAGATAGTGCGTTATCTCTTTAAGGTTGTGAAGAATCAGAATGATGCATCTTTTCTTCACATGCTAGAGTATTGTGGTCTAAAGCATGCTAGACTAATACTTGTTAATTTATATGCTCGACGGAGATTAAAATTAACTTTAAACATTCAAAATATGTGGTGACATAAGAACGAATTTTGTGCTAAAACAAAACTATAAATATAACTTCATTTTGGTCCAAAGGGATAACTTGGGAGGACCGGCTAAATAGCTCATTTGTAATGATTCTATGCGGTTTCATATGTGAAGAACTCATATAGCTCAGAAGCTCTTATGAGCAATATTAATCTGAGTAGAGTAATATAATTGGATGACTACACTGACAAAAAGATATGGATAATTTTATCCTATCACACGTGTCTAAAAAGTCATCAAGAGTGATATTACTCAATCTTAATTAAAATGAAAGCATTGTGGGGGAGGAGCCATTTAAGAAACAAACCCTTTAGGGTATGTCGAAATGGTAGTTGAGAAGTTTTCTCAAACTCGAAATGAAAGGGACAACCTTTCATCACCCCATTTGGATGGTTATCCAATTACACTTAAATGTGGAGGGTGACTTGCATTTGAATGTGGAAGGTTTGGCAATAAGGATTTTAGCAATCCTAATACATATTGCAAACACATGACCAAGTGGAGTACACAATGGTGATATGGAGCCAATCGAGTAGATTGGACTCGAATGCCAATTGGTTAGATTCAAAATCTAGTAAGATGTCAGCCATGACATACCAAGGCATGATGGAAACGTGTTAAGCCATGAATTAGGTTTCATGTAATTCTAAAGACAAGGTACATAACTAGATCCAAGTTGAGATCACAAGTTGTAAGTCTTACGAATCAATTAAAAGGCATAACTGACTAGCGAGTCAAGAACACGTTAGGACAACTGATCTCAATCGTTGTTGACTTAGCGAAGTCAACAAATAATTTTGGATCCAACAACCAGTGGGTTGATAAGAGATCAAGTTGTGGAGGTGAGACTAAAGCCCATTAAAAAAGGGACATGAGGGAAACCTAACCTAGTTGACTGGAGATCCCAATATCTAGGTTCAATAGACAAACTTAATCATGAACCGAAGAGTAGTCACTGTGGGGGCAAAGCTAATATATATGTTTATATATGTGCTAGTATATATGTTTATATATCCCCCTAAAACTATAAAAAAGTGTTTAAAACGTCCTAGTACATTCCTATAATATTCAGTGATATTGCTGTGAGGCTAAGCATAATATATGGTTAATTGATTTGTGAAAATCATAGTAAGCCATAATGCTTTTAATGATTCACGGGAATCACCTATGTGAGAGAGAAGTAGGGTCGCTTCGAATGGATTTGTGGGGTGCGCAATCCTAGAGCTCTTGCAGAATCAGACTAGTGTTCCAGGACCATAATAGGACACGCTAATGGGGGATGGCCCGGCTAGGGAAAGTATTGTGTTAAGCATATTGTCGTTTACACAAACAGGGGTATGTTCAAAGATATCACGTCTACATATCGCTAGTAAGCTAAGTATGAGTCACAAAAGAAGGTTCAAAGGCTACACCTACCTATCCTGCAATACTCGACTGTTGAGTTTTCATCGGGGAATTTTGTGTGTTTTAATCGATCTCCATTCATGTGGGGGATTGTTGGAAATTTTAGTATGAGTTTTTCACTAAAATATTTTGGACATTAATAATATTTATATATGTGTTGTATAAATAATTATTTATGGTTTTGTGTTCAAACTATGTCCAAAATAGAGCTAAGATGAATGAGATATCGAAACTTGAAGTTGTATGTTTGGAACAAATATGTCATGGCATGGCACAAGCTCCTTAGGTGCGCGACTAAGACGGAAGTGCAGATGGCGCGTGGGCCTGGAAAGCGCATGACCAGTAGGTATGCGTAGCGACTTCCAATTAGCGTGTGGCGCAAGAAGGCGTGTCTCCGCGGAAGCGGAGCGCAGGTTCAACTAGGGCGCACCTGCATGCGCGCTTAACCGGTCAACCCAGTCTACTTACTAGAGAGTTAATGTTAGACGGTTTCCACTAGTATCATAAGTTGAATGACAGTTTTTATTACCACCACTTAATATCCATTAATTTAGAGTTTAAACCCTTTTTATTACAAGATTAATTATCTTGTTAATTACATGATTAATGATCTTGTTTATGACAAACATTAAGAGGGTTGAATGGGTCTTGATGTATCTCATTATAAAATGAATATGTTTTATTCATTTGTAGATATGAGAAGAAACATATACTCAATAATAATCTCTACATTTTTTATGAAACTTTAGAGAAGAGCATTCTCTAAATCATTCACAACTTCATCTTTTTCACCAACAGTTCTAAACACCATTATACCCGATGCTAGCTCGGGGGCGAGAGCCATCTCCGGCAGTACACATACTGTTCCGGTTGTTGTACCCTGGGAGACAGAACCGTTTGAGAGGAAACGCAGAATCTATTTTAAGGGTCCCGTGTCAAACACGATCTTCAATCAAAACGTTAATGATTTTGCTTGTCTTGCAGTGGAGTTTCGATCTGGAAGGTGCAGTTGAAGTTTCAAAGGCATTGGATTTGAATCAAGATGGGTACAATTTAGTTGTATTTATATTCTTTTATTTAGTTTATTTAACAGGTATTATACTAGTAGAATTTCCCATGAATAACGAGAGTCTCGTTATTATTTATTATATATTTTTGTAATATATTTTATTAAAAAGTGAACCTAATTCTTACAACACGTGGCGGAGGTGGACTCCACCAGGCCACAAAAAAAAGTGGGTTGTGGAGGTGACGTGGTGTGGCGTGGCTTAGCTTAGCGTAGCCAACCATGTGGATTTTTCTTTAATTTAAATGAGCCAATCAAAATCAACCAACTCACCTGCTCCCAACCCACGTCAGGATACCGAACGTCAACCCGGGTGGAAAAGCTGACGTTGAAGGGCTACTCACGTCCCAACCCAAGCGGCCAAACCCACACCCCATAATCTTAGACCGGCACCACCTCAAAAAAAAAAAATAACAAAGTCGCGATGTTTTTATAAAATTATTTTTTAATGGCGTCAGCCTGCACGATCAATATAAAAAATATGTCCTTGTCGGTTGGTAGTAGAGTTTTCCACATCTATCAAACCGAACAAAGAAATGTTTATCATCCAGAAGTGACAACTCGAGATATTATAAACCGAAAACAAGAATAAAGATGCATATTTGATATTTCAACATTTCTCAACATTTTGTTATTTAAAAGAAAAAAAAAAACTGGTCATTCTTTTTCTAAAAAACAAAATTGATTTTTAGATGAACACTATTTGAATTAGCATAGCACTACGCACTGAAAATACGTAAAAAGCGATTTATAAATCAATTTATTTTGATATGCTAATTTTTATAGTTAGCCGATTTACATTCGACTTTTTACAGTAGAACCCAACTTTTTAGCATAGTCTCGAAGTGCATACTTTTGAATCTTGCCGGTAGATGTCTTCGGAAGCTCATCCTTGAAAACAACAGACTTTGGAACCATGTAACCCGGTAGCTTACCTTTACAAAACTGCATTATCTCCTCGGCCGTCGGGTTTGGCTGCCCGTGGCCATCCTTCAGAGTTACAAACGCACACGGCGTCTCGCCCCAGAACTCATCAGGCCGTCCCACCACCGCAGCCTCATTCACCGTGGGATGCAAGTACAACACCGACTCCACTTCCACGCTGCTAATATTCTCTCCACCACTTATGATCACATCTTTTGATCTATCTTTGATCTCCAAATACCCGTCCGTGTGCATTACGCCCACGTCACCAGTGTAAAACCACCCGTTTTTTATGCATTTGGCCGTCGACTCAGGGTCCTTCAAGTAACCCAACATCAAACACCCACCACGCAACACTATCTCGCCCTGAGCCACCCCATCCCGAGCCACACTCGTTCCTGACTCGGGATCCACAACATCCACCTCGGTCATTCCGATGGTTCTAACCCCCTGCCTCGCTTTCAACCTCGCTTTCTCCATCACTGGCAACCGATTCCACTCTCGCTTCCACGAACATGCAACGACTAGCCCACCAGTTTCCGTCAACCCGTACGCATGTGTCACATCAAACCCTAAAGCCTCCGTCCGCAACAAAACCGCAGCAGGCGGCGGCGCCCCAGCCGTCATTATACGAACCGTGTGGCTTAACCGCTCCCCATTCGACAACATGTTAAGCACAACCGGCGCACCGCACATGTGCGTCACGTGATGAGTCCGAATCGCGGTGTAAATTGTCTCCGCATCGAACTTACGGAGACAAACGTTGGTGGCACCAACCGCAGCCATACCCCACACATAACTCCACCCATTAGCATGAAACATCGGTAGGGTCCACAAACATACCGGTTGTTTAGGTACCACCCACTCCAGGAGAGCATCTACTGCCACAATAAACGTGCCACGGTGGCAGTGTACTACCCCTTTTGGTGCTGATGTGGTCCCCGATGTATAATTTAACGTTATTGGATCCCAATCACTTTCGGGTCGGACCCACATGAATCCCGGATCCCCATCTTCCACCATAGCTTCATAAGTATTAATAAATTTACCTATAGGGTAACACTCGTATTAAAAAAAAGTTACCTATAGGTTAAAAAAATGAAGAAAAAAAAGTTACCTATAGGTAAAGATACTGGTCCGTCATCTGCGATTAGGACCAGTATCGGGTGAGGACAATGATCCGGAATCAAGGAAAGCGCGTCTTGGATAAGACGAGTGAGCTGGTAATCAACGAACACGAGTTTGCACTCGTTGTGTTGGATGATGACGGAGATGGTACGTGCGTCCAAACGGGTGTTGATTGTGTTTATGATTGCGCCGGTCATGGGGATGGCGAAATGAAGCTCGTATATAGCGGGGATGTTGGGAGCGAGGACCGAAACAATGTCGCCTTTGCCGATGGAGAGACGGGTGATGGATGAGGCTAGTTGGAGACATCTACGGTAGGTTTGGGTCCATGTGTAGGTGAGATGGTTGTATATGATTGACGGAGAGTTGGCGTATACGGTGGCTGCCCTCTCGATGAATCCGAGGGGAGTGAGAGGGCTTGAGTTTGCACAATTGGGCTTCTTCAATGCCTCCATTTTTGTTTCTTTTTTTTTGGAGGGGAGATGGAGAACAAGAAGATGCAAGTTTAGTTGGATTTCAACTTTTTATAATGAAGTCATACCATATAAATACTACCCACTACTAGTAAACAAAAATTAAATTTATTTTATTATAGGTAATAATCTAGGAAAATTAAAAAAAAAAGGAATATTTCACCAAGATTTTTTCAATATTTTTCAAAGTAGATTTCAAATGTAGGGCTCAGCCGTCTCAGCCGGGTTTTAAAACTCAGGCCTGAGCCGTCTTGATTGTCTCAGTCACCTAACAAAAAATATAGGCTAAGTTACAAGTGTCTCTCCCAATTTATTTTCATGTCTATGATGCCCACTACTAGTAAACAAAAATTAAATTTATTTTGTTATAGGTAATAATTTAGGAAAATTAAAAAAAAAAGGAATATTTCACCAAGATTTTTTCAATATTTTTCAAAGTAGATTTTAAATGTAGGGCTCAGCCGTCTCAACCGGGTTTTAAAACTCAGGCCTGAGCCGTCTTGATTGTCTCAGTCACCTAACAAAAAATATAGGCTAAATTACAAGTGTCTCTCCCAATTTATTTTCATGTCTATGATGCCCACTACTAGTAAACAAAAATTAAATTTATTTTGTTATAGGTAATAATTTAGGAAAATTAAAAAAAAAAGGAATATTTCACCAAGATTTTTTCAATATTTTTCAAAGTAGATTTTAAATGTAGGGCTCAGCCGTCTCAACCGGGTTTTAAAACTCAGGCCTGAGCCGTCTTGATTGTCTCAGTCACCTAACAAAAAATATAGGCTAAATTACAAGTGTGTCTCCCAATTTATTTTCATGTCTATGATGAAAGGTTTTGGGTGAAGCATGTCATTTTCCCATCTTAAGTATAGTCATTGTTTAAGAAAAAAGAACCTTATTGAATAAAGCTAATCATTATTTAAATATTTTCTATCTTAATTTGTTCAGTTAGTAATAATATATTATTTAAAAATTTTACCTAACTAAACAAATACTTGCACTATTTAAGATAAAAATAGGGTCCTTTTATTTTCACGCCCCTATTTTCTTAATTTCACATCCTTAAGTGTATATGGGTCGTATAATATTATACGACTCGTATAGAATGTTGTTGCACAGAAATAAATGAAGTGGAATGTTTTTTTTTTTGTTTTACATGTATACGAGCAATATAACATTATACGAGCAAAATAATGTTACACGACCAAATGTAGATATACGGGCCGTATAACATTATACGGGCATTATATACGACCACCGTAAAAACTTATCTCACATGGTGTATACGAGCAGTATAAGGTTATACGGCCCGTATACATTATGTGAAAATAAGCTTTTATCATATATGTGATTATTAGGACCCTAAAAATATTGTTTTGAGAAGTTAATTAAAAAACTAATTTAAAGAAAATGTAAGTTAGAAGGCTATTCATTGTTGTATATAGTTCCGATACACGTGGTCATGATCTGATACCTCTTATCGTCAACGCCCAATAAAGCAAAAAAGAAAATTAGACAACCAAAAAAAGGAAAAAAAGAAAAAGAAAAACAAGACCAAGTCTTGTATCTTTCATGGTCACACACGCGTAACACATGTAGATGAGGTATATGTGCCCCCTGTCTGTCTCATAGTGATGGTTTCCAGCTGAATAAAGAATAACTGATGGACCCTCGTGGCCTCGTCCCAACAGCTATCAAACAAAATCGTTGAAGAATCATTACATTACAATTTAATTAATTCGGTAATGAAGATATGTAGCCCAAAAGAGTTCCATAGTGAAGATTGATTATGCAACAAAGCAAATCAAACTGTATATTTGAATGTTTAAAAAAAAGTTAATCAACACAATGTGATCTCTTGGTCTAGCATCTTGCTAGTTTTTGTCTTAATAAATCAGCCGATAAAAAATAGAAAAAAAAGGTATACATAAATTTTGTTTAAAGTGATGCTAGAAGTAATGTAATTTAATGAGTTAGTCGCCCCCCCCCCCCCCCCCCCCCCGAGCCACAAGTTAATGAACATTGACAAAATTATGCCCCTTTAGCATCTACAAAAAATAGATATTTTTTCTAAAACTTGGATAAAATCTATGGCTCGGCCCACCCTACTTGTGCCTTGTATTCTCGCCTTTGGTTTGGTTGGTATTATTTAAGTTCGGTATGATACCGGTAATTGATATAGTTTATAATACAAAAATACCTTAGGGTATAAAGGATGTATGCGGGGTTGGTGTGCGGTGACGGTGCCGCCATCACCATATATGAGAGATGATCACTAATACCCGAGAGTTAAGTTCGAAGCGGTGGCTTCTCAAGATTTGTGGTGTGTGGATTTGACATGCTTTTGTGGTCTATCAAGTTCATAAAACGACATCAATGTGCTCTAACAATCTTCATTATTTCTTACTCAATGAAATGGCAAACGGCCACTTATACAAACGTGAATGTTATCTTTCCGACAGAATCTACTCTACCTGGTCTGTGTTTGTGAAAACACTTGCATATCCTCACGTTCTGAACGAAAGAAGTTCAAAAGGCAACACGAGGCGGCAAGAAAAGACGTGGAATGGGTTTTTGGTGTTTTAAAGTCAAAAGGGGTATACTTAATCGACCATTGCGTGCTAAGACTGTGAAAAAGATTAGGTGTGTCGTATATACATGCATTATTTTACATAACATGATTTTAAAAGACGACGGAAACACACTAGCACCGGTACACATTAGGGATCCTCCAGTCGAGCCCGTTTTCATGATATTGCTTTTAACGAGCTCATTGATGAAAATATGTATTGGAGACTAATACATGATCTCTTGGACCATCTTAGAGGACTAGATTTACCCCATCTTGAGGCGAATTCTGACGACGAGTAGGAAAATTAGTTTTAGTTTTATGGTTTATGTTTTTAAAACCCCGAGCCAAGCCTTCATCGAGATGGGAACAACCACTGCGCTGCAGTGAACGACCCTTTGATGGTTGTATTTAAAACATGGTTGAAATTTTTAGATTGTTACAAATTAGTATTGATATTTTATTGACTAGTTTGATTTTCATATCTAGAATGTTGTTTTCGGTTGCAATAAATTTTTGATGGTTGTGTTTAAAACATGGTTCAAATTTTTAGATTGTTACAAATTGGTGTGTCTAACTATATATATTGGGTGAGGTTCCTGTACATTAATCTAAAAGTGTGAGAAGTGTGAGAAGGCATAGAAATTAACATGTAGGCATGATGTTTTGAACTTAGCCATGATGTTTTGGGTTGTTTGGCAATGAAAACACCAAATAAAACAATTTAAAACACAATGCAACGAATTATAGGCGTGCAATTTAAAAAACACTATTTAACACTTAAAACACACTACTTAACGGTCTTGGCATGGTGTTTTAACTTTTAAGCCTAGAATTCATTGCACCATGTCTTAAATTGTTATGTTTAATGTTTTTCTTACCAAAACAACGCAAAACTACATGTCTAAGTCTAAAACATGATGCCTACAAGTCAATTCCTATGCCTTCTCACACTTTTAGATTAATGTACATGATCCTCTAAGATATATATATATATATATATATATATATATATAATATATATATATATATATATATATATGGGAAGGTTCTATGCAGAACACTAAATATTGCGAGAACACGCAGAACACAATGAATCACCCATTTTTTAAATCCGAAAAACCTAAAAAGTGAATGAAAATCTTACAAATGTAAGATTTATTGTTTCTCACACTAGAATTCAAAATAAAATATGGAACAAATCCTTATCATATATATATATATATAGGATTAGGATCATGTGAGAAGCACTAGGCTAATTGAGAAACTTGAGAAGTATTCGAGACCATACATTTTCTCTAAGCTTTTCGTAATATACACATATGTATAGTTTAAACTGACTATATACATATGTGTATAATTCAATATACATATATGTATATAGACAAATTTAAACTATACATATGTGTATATTACGAAAAGCTTAGGGAAATGTGTGGTCCAGAATGCTTCTCAAGTTTCTCAAATAGGGTGAACTTCTTTTGGGATCCCTACTGTAACGCCCCGCTTTTTCATACTTTCCATATTTAGAAAGCTCGTATTGTATTTCTATTTTTGGAAACCTTGTATCTTATATTCGTTCTTTTGTTGTAATCGTTGTAATCCGAGACTTGAATCATAATGAAACTCGTAATTTTATTCCTAATCATGTTATACATACTTATACATATTCATACGTATATTCGTGATACTCTTAAACGTTGATAAACTTGCAAATACGTGACATTCATGCTTCATACATAACGTAAACGTGATTCTCATACGTAATCATACTTGTTTATACTTATACTTATGCTTAGACTTCACAAAAGACCCATAAAATTCACCTTTGTTGCATAAAACACCCTAAAACACGTCAAACACAAACTACAGGCACTAAAAGTGCCAAATATCAACAAACTTTGGGATTTTACCCACTCGCGGGCCGCGAGCGTGTTTCCCATTTCTTCTCACCCCCTGCCAGAAGGCAAAATCCACAGAATGTATCTTCCAGCTCATGGATTGGTCAATTTTGTGTTAGTTAGGTGTGTTACTTGCATTAATACTTCACCTAACTTAACCATAATCACCTCCTGTAAAACCTAACCCACTCCCACTTATTTTCCACTTTACAAACACTATAAAATCTCTCTCAAACTCACTAAAATCAGTTTCTAATATCAGAATTTGAGCAGAAAGTTCAAGTCTCTCAAAGTGAGTTCTAGCTCACTTCTACTCCATTTTTCTCATTGTTTCTTCTTTCTTAGCACTTGGAACACCTTTAGGGTTGCTTCCTTAGGTTTTCCATGGAAAACCAAGATAGGAACTCCTCCATATTGGAGGATAAAGTGCAAGAAACTTTCTGTTTTGAACTAAAACTCTTTAAACTCATGTTTTACCTCAAACAACCTTGTGTTTTTGTGCTCCTATTCAAGTTTATGATTAGTGAAGCCTAACCAATCTTGTTTACATGTAATAATGGCTGTTTTAACACCCTAAACTTTCTGTTTTACATGAGCTTTAAGCTCACAAGTGTTGCCAAGTCTTGAACTTGAAGCTAGTGTGACTACAAGGTTAGCTTGGGATATCCTACATCCAAGTCCACACAACACTTGATGTTTTCTCATTCCATCCTAATTAGCTTGCTAGTTGAAAGTGACTCAACTCCGTCTAGCCTTCGACTTGTGTCAAAGTCGGTTCACCGGGTTGTAGATTACTTGGCTACTTAGTGCAGTGTCAATATGTAATTTCCATTCCTTTATTATACTTGTTCTTGAGCCTCCTTGTTGTCTATGACAACTTGTGTAGTGGTGAACTCACATGAGGTTCCTAAATGGATGGTTATACCACATACCTCCTACATAACTTCCATGATATTATTGTTAGTTAGACTTATGATAATTATATGGACTATATAGTATATACTTAAAACCAAAACCTTGATAATGACTATATAGTCATATGTCAAGTTACTAAGTTTAATCACCAAAGTGTTTAGTTCCTCGTTTCGATTCTAATAGGTGTTACAACCTATAAAATCACAATAAACCCTAATGGGTTCCCATAGTGTCAAAACGAGTGCTAGACCTTAGTGAATACTTTCGTATACACTATTTTGTTACGCTTATTTCCAAATTCCGAATCTTCCATCAACATCCAAATACTCACACCTACGTTTTCCTCTTGTAGGATAACTCGGTGTTACTTCCACCAACCAAACAATTCTTTACGGAATCGTCAAGTCGGAAAGCTTGCAAAACCGTGAGTACACTCGACCCATTTTCATTTTATCACTTTTGGGTGTAACATGTTTACCTTATACAAAATCACTAAACTTAAACTTTATGTACTGCACGAAACAATCCAATATTCATAAATACTTTGATACATTACTTGATAATTATATCTTGGACCGTTCTTATGTGATACCATAGTCATTAGCTTATCTTAAGCTTCCATTTGACATGTATAGCGCTATAGAAGTAACGCACCGCCCAATCGTGAATCTAGTGGTCATGTTAAATTATCGTTATTATGCGTAAGCAAGATGATTGACTAGAAATATTGCATGCCATGTATAATGCTCTAGTAATAAACTTAGTTGCCATGTGGATTCATTTTAAACCTTATTCGTATATGTATGCTTATGCTTAAACTTGTGTACTCGCTTTTGCTTTTGCTTTTGCATTGAACTCTATTTTAAAACATATTACTGGTTGGTGAAGATGATGCTATGAAATCGAAGTAGCGTTGAGACTAGATACACACATAGATGTTTAGGTTTTTTATTATTATTATTATGTCAAATTTTGTCATATTATTGTTGTTATTTGAAATTTCCTTGCATTGTAATGACTTTATGTATGAAATGAAATTCGGATTTAATTAAATATTGTCACCGTTAGCGTTGTGAGCAATGAGCAATCTATTTCGTCCCGCCTCGATGTTTCCGCCATCGGTTAGGGTGTGTCAGATTGGTATCAGAGCCATAACTATAGGGAATTAGGTAGAATTGTCATGTTCGACCTAGTCTATAGTTTAAGCCTTCCGTTTTGACCATTCCTATATCATGCTTAAGACTTTATTCTTCCTACATTACTTCTTCCCTTACTTTTGGTCTTAATACTTATATAACGTCTTTCCTAAGACGATTACACAATACACTTTGAAGACTTGAAGACACCCGTGATGCAAACGAAGCGATTTGCACCAAGATAGGCCCAATGGCTTACAATTTTTGGTGAAACCCCTCATTCCGCGTATTCGATTTTCACAAAGTTACACCATCAAGTTAGGAGTGACATCCACACCTTGATGGAAAACTTCCATTTCATACTCTAGTGGACCTTACTAACGAGTCGGAATATGCTCCTCGTTTAGTATGAAACAACCACACTTAGGGTACGAAATCATCAAGTTAGGGGTGAAACCCGCACCTTGTCGATTAAGTCATGTTCCTCGATTTCAATCTCGCCAAAGTCTCGAATTTTTGATCGACTAGGGACACGTAGTATCTGGAAGGGTAAAATACCGTTAATCACTTCTCGAAGTGAGTATTTTACCTATTAGGCCAAAGCATGTTCCCTAACTCGAAAGAACTTACGAATCACTTTGGAATAGTCGACGTTTCTCTACCCGAAACATTCAAATGTTTTATTGAGCCAATCTTTTATGTATTCTCAATTTTTATGTGATTTTATACTTGTTGCCTCATTCGTTTCGAAACCGTTACACAACTCGCATGTTACTCGTAATAAAAAACAATAATAATCCTCATGAACAAACTAAATTTATACTTTGTATGCGCATTTACACGTGATTATACATGCCAATACTTGATGAATACATGCAAACTGTGTGAATCATACGTGATCTTACCCATGCTTATACATGCAAAACTTATTTTTACATTATGATCAAGTCTCATCCTTTTCCTTTCTATTTCCAACCCTAGATGTCTTCTCCAAGCTCATCCAAGAAATCCAAGGGTTCCAAGAAGGGTTCCAACAACCATGGGGACTCTATTTCGAAGCAAGAACTCGTAGGGTTAGTCGTAGAACAGATGGCCGAGCAGATGGCTAAGATTATCCCAACATCGTTAGCCAAATTCAAACCATCCATGATACCCCCAAATCCTCTGTCGATTTCAAGGTGGAAACGCCTAAAGCGACGTTCCAATTCAAGCAGGGCCTGTAAGCCCATGGAGTTTACCGACAATGATGGTGCCACCGCCATGATGAATTGGTTCGACGCGATCGAGCTCACCTTCATGCAAAGTGGATGTCCTAACGACCTACGAACCCTGAACGCGATAGGGGTGTTCCGCTCGAGAGCCCTCGAGTGGTGGACCTCCGTGCGTAACAAGAGGGGAAACAAAGAAGCCCACGCCTTGCCTTGGGCGGAACTAAAGGAGCTGATGAAGGACGAGTTTTGTCCTCCACACTAACTTCAGAAACTCGATAACGAGTTTTGAAATCTGAAGCAAGTGGGGAGCAACACTACTGGTCTAGTTGCACGCTTCAAGCAACTCAGCATCCTTTGCCCCGGCCAAGTCGATACCACCCCCAAATCCATCGCCAAATTCATCTGTTGCTTACCTTCTGTCCTGATTAACCATGTAGCTTCAGCCAGCCCTAAAACCGTTGAAGAAGCTTACAGTATCGCCATTGAGCTTAATAACAACTGTATTCTTCATGGGGCACACGATAAGGTCTCTACGAAGAACGCATACCAAGTCACCGCCGATACCACCGCCACAGTTGAACCCTCACCAAAACCCCCAAGAAACAATAACCCCAAGAACAAGAAGCGGAAGGCTTCGATTCAAAATAGCGCGGTTGTTACTCCGCCAAACCCTCAACCCATCCAAACCCTAGCAGTCGTTACCCCTGCCAACTCTGAGCAACCCAAACGTGTCTACACTGGACCTCATCCCCAATGTGCTAATTGCTCCCACCACCACCCTACTAATACCCTGTGCCGCAAGTGCGCCCAATGTCAAAGAATGGGGCATTTTGATAACTGTTGCCGGAACTTCCCTCAACCCCAAAACCAGCAAAACCAAGCCATCGTACCAAACCCTGCTCCACCTCAAGCTCAAGCTGCTCCTGCACGAGCATGTTACACATGTGGCAACCCTAAACATTTCGCCAATGTTTGCCCCCAACGCGTCAACAACCAACAACAACAGCAGCCTCAACCAGCCTGAGGTAGAGCTTTCGCCCTCACCGTCGCTCAGGCGCAAAACACGAACGACGTTATAACCGGTACGTTTCTTGTAAACCATGTCTATGCTTCTTGTCTTTTTTGATACTGGCGCATATAGAAGTTTTGTGTCTAATGAATTTGAACCCTTGCTTAAGTGCGAACGATCTAAGTTTCCCTATCCATTCGCAGTCGAAGTCGCTAACGGAAAATCCGTCATTGTTGATTCCGTCCTTTCTAATTGTTCCTTGAATCTTAACGATCATACGTTCTCAATTGACCTCATACCCATGCAATTGGGAAGCTTCGATATCATAGTAGGCATGGATTGGCTTAGGCGAGTTTGTGCCGAAGTTGTTTATTCCGAAAAGTTCATTTGTCTTCCTCTTCTAAACGGTGATTCTTTGGACGTCTATGGCGAGAAACACTCTAAAGGTATCAAGCTTATGTCATGTATCCAAGCAAACAAATACTTACGTAAGGAGTGCTTTGCCTTTCTCGTCAATATTGTGGAAAAGAAAGACAAGGGCCCAAGCGTAAGTGACGTTCCTGTTGTTTGCAATTTTACCGACGTCTTCCCCGAGGATCTTCCTGGTCCTCCGCCTCCTCGTTCCATTATTTTCGTATTGATCTCATCCCTGGCGCAACTCCTGTTGCGAAAGCTCCTTATCGTTTAGCACCCTCGGAGATGCAAGAGCTATCTAGCCAACTTCAAGAGCTTCTTGATAAAGGCTTTATACGCCCTAGTACTTCCCCTTAGGGCGCTCCCATTTTGTTCGTTAAGAAGAAAGATGGGTCCTTTCGGATGTGCATTGACTACCATGAACTCAACAAACTTACAGTAAAAAACCGATACCCACTTCCTCGTATTAACGATCTCTTCGATCAACTTCAAGGCCCGACCTGTTTCTTGAAAATCGACCTTCATTCTGGCTATCATCAACTTCGATTTCTCGAGGAAGATGTACCAAAAACCGCATTTCGCACACGTTATGGACACTACAAGTTCGTGGTCAGGCGTTTTGGTTTGACTAACCTGCCTGCAGTGTTCATGGATTTAATGAACCGCGTGTGTAAGCCTTTTCTCGATCGCTTCGTAATCGTATTCATCGACGATATCCTCATCTACTCCAAGACGAAAGAAGAACATGGGCGACATTTGCAACTTATCCTTTAGCTTTTGCGTACCGAACGTCTTTACGCCAAAGTCTCCAAGTGTGAATTTTTGCTAAAAGAGGTTCAATTCCTTGGTCACACCGTCAATGAACTCGGTATTCATGTCAACCCACAACGATTGAAGCTGTGAAGAATTGGATTGCACCTAAATCGCCTTCTGAAATTCGTTCGTTTCTGGGTCTAGCTGGTTACTATCGTCGCTTCATCTCGACCTTTTCCAAGATCGCCGTTCCTTTAACGTCTTTGACCCAAAAAGATAAACCTTTTGTTTGGGGTCCCGAACAAGAGTCTTTCCAAACCCTCAAGGACATGCTTTGTAATGCTCCTATCCTTACGCTTCCCGATGGAAACGACGATTTTGTTGTGTATTACGATGCTTCAAACCAACGTCTTGGTTGCGTTCTTATGCAACGGGACAAGGTTATCGCTTACGCGTCAAGATAACTCAAGATTCATGAGAAAAGCTATACTACGTATGACCTTGAACTTGGTGCAGTGGTTTTTGCATTAAAGATTTGGCGACACTACCTTTATGGTACTAAGTGTACGGTTTTCACCGACCACAAGAGCCTACAACATATCTTTGATCAAAAGGAGCTCAACATGCGTCAACGTCGTCGGGTAGAATTGTTAAACGACTACGACTGTGATTTTCGCTACCACCCTGGCAAAGCGAATGTTGTAGCTGATGCACTTAGTCGTAAGACTCATGTCAAGAGTATTCGTAGTTGCCAAATCGTGGGAAAGCTTCATGATCTAATTCGCCGAGCACAATTTGCTGCCATTAACGAGGGTAACCTCGATAACAAGTTGAATTGTGGAGTCGAAAACCCACCCGCAGCTAAACCCGATGGTATTCTCTACTACCATGACCGCATTTGGATTCCCAACCATCTCAACCTTCGAAACACCTTGATGGATGAAGCCCACAAATCCCGATACTCCGTTCATCCTGGCGCTGACAAGATGTATCATGACCTGCGAGCATCTTATTGGTGGCCTGGAATGAAGACGGCTATCGCTCCTTACGTATCGAAGTGTCTTACTTTTCCCAAGGTGAAAGCTGAACATCAACCCCCCTGGCTTGCTCGAACAACCAGAAATTCCTGACTGGAAATGGGAGAGTACTGCTATGGAATTCATTACCAAGCTTCCTCGCACTTCGTCTGGTCATGACAACATCTAGGTCATCATTGATCAATTGAACAAATCCGCTCATTTCCTTGCCATTCGTGAAGATTACAAAGTCGAGAAATTGGCTCGTATCTACACGGATGAAGTCATCAGTCGTTATGGTACTCCCATTGACATCATTTCCGATCGCGATTTCCTTTTACCTCCCGTGTTTGGCAAACGTTTCAATCCGCCTTTGGCAAACGTTTCAATCCGCCCTTGGCACTCGTCTCAATCTTAGCACCGCTTTTCACCCTCAATCCGATGGTCAAACCGAGCGCACTATCCAAACCTTGGAGGATATGCTTCGTTCATGAATAATAGAGTTTGGCGGCAACTGGGATTCGCACTTACCATTGGTAGAATTCTCGTACAACAACAGTTATCACGCTAGTATTCAAATGGCACCATTTGAAGCATCGTATGGTCGTAAGTAACGTTCGCCTAATTTGTTGGCACGAGAGCGGAGACTCTCAAATCACCGATCCCGAACTAATACAAGAGACAACGAAAAAGATCCTACCAATTCGTGATAATCTTCTCAAAGCTCGAAGCCGACAAAAGAGTTATGCTGACAAAAGACACAAGACCCTGGAATTCAACGTAGGTGATAACGTACTTCTCAAGGTATCCCCTTGGAAGGGTGTTGTTCGATTTGGTAAGAAAGGCAAACTCGCTCCTCGCTATTTATGTCCTTTCAAAATTCTTGAAAGGATTGGCAAGGTAGCATATCGACTGAAGAAATGTCTAGCTGAAGAAGGACTTCAAGTTCCACTCGAAGATCTTCAAATCAACGAGACATTGCATTTCTTGGAAAAATCAGTCGAGATCATGGACCGAGGAATCAAACAATTGAGGAGCAGTCGAGTTCCTATCATCAAGGTTAGATAGGAAGGGAAATATGGCGCTGAATTTACTTGGGAACTCGAGAGTGGTATGAAGAATAAGTACCCACATCTCTTCGTTACATCTTCCTAAATTTCGGGATGAAATTTCCTAAAGGAGGGAGACTGTAACGCCACGCTTTTTCATACTTTCCATATTTAGAAAGCTCGTGTTGTATTTCTATTTTTGGAAACCTTGTATCTTATATTCGTTCTTTCGTTGTAATCGTTGTAATCCGAGACTTGGATCATAATGAAACTCATAATTTGATTCCTAATCATGTTATACATACTTATACATATTCGTACGTATATTCGTGATACTCTTAAACGTTGATAAACTTGCAAATACGTGACATTCATACTTCATACGTAATGTAAACGTGATTCTCATACGTAATCATACTTGTTTATACTTATACTTATGCTTAGAATTCACAAAAGACCCATAAAATACACCTTTTTTTTTGCATAAAACACCCTAAAACTAGTCAAACACAAACTACAGAGACTAAAAGTGCAAAAAATCAACAAACTTTGGGATTTTACCCAATCACGGGCCGCGAGCGTGTTTCCCATTTCTTCTCACACGCCAGAAGGCATAATCCGCAGAATGTATCTTCCAGCTCATGGATTGGTCAATTTTGTGTTAGTTAAGTGTGTTTCTTGCACTAATACTTCACCTAACTAAACCCTAATCACCTCCTGTAAAACCCAACTCACTCCTACTCATTTTCCACTTTACAAACACTATAAACTCTCTGTCAAACTCACTAAAATCAGTTTCTAATATCAGAATTTGAGTAGAAAGTTCAAGGCTCTCAAAGTGAGTTCTAGCTCACTTCTACTCCATTTTTCTCAATGTTTCTTCTTTCTTAGCACATGGAACACCTTTAGGGTTGCTTCCTTAGGTTTTTCATGGAAAACCAAGATAGGAACTCCTCCATATTAGAGGATAAAGTGCAAGAAACTTTCTATTTTGAACTAAAACTCTTTAAACTCATGTTTTACCTCAAACAACCTTGTGTTTTTGTGCTCCTAATCAAGTTTATGATTAGTGAAGCCTAACCAAGCTTGTTTACATGTAAAAAGGGCTGTTTTAACACCCTAAACTTTCTGTTTTACATGAGCTTTAAGCTCACAAGTGTTGCCAAGTCTTGAACTTGAAACTAGTGTGACTACAAGGTTAGCTTGGGCTATGCTACATCCAAGTCCACACAACACTTGATGTTTTCTCATTCCATCCTAAGTAGCTTGCTAGTTGAAAGTGACTCAACCCCGTCTTGCTTTCGACTTGTGTCGACGTCGGCTCACCTGGTTGTAGATTACTTGGCTACTTAGTGCAGTGTAAATATATTTCCATTCCTTTATTATACTTGTTCTTGACCCTCCTTGTTGTCTATTAGAACTTGTGTAGTGGTGAACTCACATGAGGTTCCTAAATGGATGGTTATACCACCTACCTCCTACATGACTTCCATGATATTATTGTTAGTTAGACTTATGATAATTATATGGACTATATAGTATATACTTAAAACCAAAACCTTGATAATGACTATATAATCATATGTCAAGTTACTAAGTTTAATTACCAAAGTCTTTAGTTCCTCGTTTCGATTCTAATAGGTGTTACAACCTATAAAATCACAATAAACCCTAATGGGTTCCCATAGTGTCAAAACAAGTGCTAGACCTTAGTGAATACTTTCGTATACACTATTTTGTTACGCTTATTTCCAAATTCCGAATCTTCCATCAATATCCAAATACTCACACCTACGTTTATCCTTGTAGGATAACTCGGTGTTCCTTCCACCAACCAAACAACTCTTCACGGAATTGTCAAGTCGGAAAGCTTGCAAAACCGTGAGTACACTCGACCCATTTTCATTTTATCACTTTTGGGTGTAACATGTTTACTTATACAAAATCACTAAACTTAAACTTTATGCAATGCACGAAACAATCCAATATTCATGAATACTTTGATACATTAGTTGATGATTATATCTTGGACCATTCTTATGTGATACCATAGTCATTAGCTTATCTTCGGCTTCCATTTGACATGTATAGCGGTATAGGAGTAACACACCGCCCAATCGTGAATCTAGTGGTCATGTTCAATTATCGTTATTATGCATAAGCAAGAGGATTAACTAGAAATATTACATGCCATGTATAATGCTCTAGCATTAAACTTAGTTGCCGTGTGGATTCGTTTTAAAACTTATTCGTATACGTATGATTATGCTTAAATTTGTGTACCCGCCTTTGCTTTTGCATTGAACTCTATTTTAAAACATGTTACAGGTTGGTGAAGATGATGCTATGAAATCGAAGTAGCATTGAGACTAGATACACACATAGATGTTTAGGTTTATTATTATCGTGTCAAATTTTGTCATATTATTGTTGTTATTTGAAATTTCCTTGTATTGTAATGACAATTTATGTATGAAATGAAATTCGTATTTAATTAAATAATGTCACCGTTAGCGTTTTGAGCAATGGGCAATCTATTCCGTCCCGTCTCGATGTTTCCACCATCGGTTGGGGTGTGACACCTACCATATATATATATATATATATTATAGTGGGGTTCTAAAGTAAACACTAGTGTATTTGCGAACTGAGTGAACAAATCCTGGATATTGATTTACACACGTGTATGGCTAGGATTTCATCATCAAATCGTAAAATACACTAGTGTATTTCATCATCAAATCCTGGCTATTGATTTACACACGTGTATGCCAGGATTTGTTCGCTCAGTTCACAAATACACTAGTGTCCACTCTTGAAACTAATCCTATATATATATATATATATATATAGTGAAAGTATATCGTACAATATGCCTTAACGTACATTGGTACGCTGGGTGAATTCGGACGTTATAATGATGAATTCGGATGGATAAAAAACGAATTCGCACCTATATTTCGCATGGGGGTGTTCAAAATGATGAATTCGCATGGATAAAAGACGAATTCGCATGTTGAAAAAAAACCAGCGTACGTAATGTACGTTAAGCACAATTGTACATTAACCAACCCTTTATATATATATATATATATATATATATATATATATATATAGTGATGTGTAATGTACAATATGCCTTATCGTACGAGCGTATGAGATTTGAAGTTCTCACGTTATAATCTTCACAACTAAAAACTCGCAAGTTGAAAAACAAAAAAACTCGCAAGTTGTATAAATGAGAAAATAACATGTTATAAAAAGATCGCATGATGAACATGTTGTTCGCATGTTGTAACACAATGTCGTACGCTGCGTATATTAACACAAATTGTACGTTAACCAACTCATATATATATATATGATCCAGTTCAAATGAAAACCACCACGAGTTGCGAGAACCGCGATAACTCTTATCATCCAATAAATTTTTAACATATCACCTATATTTAAATTAAATAAATAGGGTAATTTAGTCTTTTACTCTCTAAGTCATATCATTTCTCTCTCTTTCTTCTTTTCAAAAGTTAGATCCATGATTAATTAACCTAAATAATAATAATAATAATAATAATAATAGTAATAATAATAATATCTACAACAACGATCAAGATCATTAAAAAAGTTTTTTTAGAAAATTTTTTCATATGTGAAAATGTTCGAAAACGCGTGTTTAAAAAGGTAACGCGTAAATTAGTTTATTTATTTTTTATTTTTTCGTGTAAAAAAATTTACGGTTGATGTGAGTTTTTTAGAAGGGATGCACCTTTCACGCTGACGTAAAAAAACGTATTTACGCAATACACCACGTGTAAAAAAATAAACAAAAACATTTACGTTCAATAAAGACAACGCACGTAAAAAAAATTCGACAGCGTGCGTTAAAAAATGTAACGCGTAAAATAGTTTTATTTTTTATTTATTTTGTTGTGTAAAAAAAATTTATGGTTGGTGTGAGTTTTTTTAGATGGAGGCACCTTTCGCCCCAATGTAAAACATCAAACGTAAAAAAAACGTCTTTACGCAATCACCACTGTGTAAAAAAATAAACAAAAACATTTACGTTCGATAATCACAAATAAAAAACATTCGACAACGTGCGTTAAAAACATAACGCATAAAATAGTTTTTTTTTTTATTTTGTTGTGTAAAACAATTACGGTTGGTGTGAGTTTTTTAGAGGATGGAGGTGTAAATTATCATTTACTAACGACGATTTCGCTTTATTTATTTTAGTTTATTTTTTTCTGGTGATTTATTTGCAATATAAACATTTACCTCAATTTTTTTAATTTTTTTTTTATTAAAGAACAATTTTATTAATTAAAGCGCAATCATTAATGAGACCAATCATTAATGGTCATAGTAAAAAGACCAATTAGCCCTTATCTCACTAACAACAAAAATTTCATTAATTGAAACACACTCACTACTCTGCTTTATTGTCTTTTAATCTCATCCATCAAAACACATTTGACGTATGGTTAATATTAATTCATACGGCTCTCACAATTCAAGGTGATTCTCATTTTACCCAATCCTTATATATATATATATATATATATATATAAAAGAAAGAATCTAAACCATTAGATCTTTAATCTAATGGTTGAGATCTTGATGACAATCTTGTAAATAGTATAACAATTAAAATAATTAATTTTCTAGATTAAGGGTATAAAGGTAAAATCAACATTTTTAATTTTAGAAAGTCACATGCAATCCACATGCAAGTTCCCCTTTTATTTTTTAAACGCCAATAACTTTTTACACGTAACTCGTTTTTTTAAATTACACCATTATAACGAGTGTTTTTTAATCTTTAATATGAGTACCATATTACTATACTTATATACAGAAAAAAATTACGTTCAATTGAATGTTTCAGTTCATGGTTTTTTGTTTCAGTTCATGGTGTATTACGTTCAATCGAATGTTTCAGTTAATGGTTTTTTGTTTCAGTTCATGGTGTTATATAATTATTGAATAATAACGAGTGTTTTTTAATCTTTAATATGAGTACCATATTACTATACTTATATACAGAAAAAAATTACGTTCAATCGAATGCTTCAGTTAATGATTTTTTGTTTCAGTTTATGGTATTATATACTTATTGAATGGTGTTATATAATTATTGAATGGTGTTATGAATGGTTGCTGCAGTGTTATTCGTAGTGTTTTTATAGAGATCTTTAAAATGGTGTTATATACTTATTGAATGGTGTTATATACTTATTGAATTGAATGGTGTTATATACGTGCTGAATGGTGTTTGCAGTGTTATTCGGTATTCCTATAAATTAGGATGGCGGTTTATGGAAGGTTTTGAATTAATTAAATCAATGATAAAATTACTTGAACCCTTTTCAATTAATTTAGATCTAATGGCTGAGATTCTTTCTTACCTTTCTCACACTTTTAGTCTTTTTTACAATAACCTTACCCTATATACATATATATATATATATATATAGATATATAGATAAAAGAAAAGATTATAGTGGCCAAGCCCAACTAGGAGCTAGAACATACAAAAATTACAGACATAAGATTAAATGTTGAATGATGTCCATCTCCCCAGATCAAAATCTGATATGTTTAATCTCTTTTGCACTGATGACGTGGGTAGCTTAAAGCTTAATAAACTGATAAAGTACAAATCAACTTAAAAGGTTCAAAGCCAAAAGGGCTCGGAAATGAGCATATGTCGTGTACAACAAAAAGAATGAGACAGAGTCCGGTCACATCACATTTTACGTGTGGACTCTCCTACTCAGCCGCAACAAGAGCATGTGGGAGAGTACACTCTTTTACCTGCAGGTCCAAAGCCTTTAACCTACCAAAAATGGCAAACCCTCCACTGCATTCATGGATCACTAGTCAAAGGTTTCTCTTTATAGACAATCTTTTCCCTATAAATGACAACTCCTTGTCATTCAGCAAACACACTCCTGATCTCACTTCTCACCTTTAGAACTTGCTTCTTGCATGTTCTATTCTTCACTCACTACAATACAATCTCACTAAACACTAACTTTCTAGGTTTAATATTTTTCAATCCATAATTCTAAATAATAATAACAAAGTGATCCAACTCCACGTATTGCAAACGTGTGGGGACCCCACGACCTGCGTTAGGCTAACCGAAACCTTGAACCCTTTTACCCCAGAGATATCGTTACTATTCTCGGTCTTGTATTTGTTGTAGCAACAACACCCATAGAAATCCATGTGATTTAATCTCGTCCAACAGACTTGGAATCGATACTCGTGCACCTGAAAAGATCACTTTATTCGAAGTCGCCACAGTAGCCAGCATGATACATGATAACAGGATTACAGATTGGGTTGCCTTTTCTTTGTGGCGCTGCCTTGTATGAAACTCTGTGTAGTCAGGAGATCATTGGTGTTGAAAGCGAACAACGGTGGGATGGATGTCGCAGCATGACGACACACGCTGCCATAGGTAGCTGGATAGCCGAGATTCAAAAAATATATATTAATTCATAAAAAAGGGTTGTTAGACCGCGGGGTGTGGGGCGTGGGTTGGGTGGGGGGAAGCTAAGCAACGCCGGTTCAGCCACACGGGGCCAACGTGGGTTGCGGCGTTGCCCCGCTGGCGTGGGGCGGGGGAGAGGGGGAACGATGATGTGGATGGCTGGGATTGGCTGGACAAATCTGACCGTTTGGGCTAGCCATTGGCCATGGCGGTTTCCGCTAAGTAAATCAAATTTTATTTTTTTACCATTTTTTACCTATAAATACTCATCCCAAACATTAATATTTTTCACATATACATTCTTCAAACACAATCTTCATCCAAAACCAACAAAAAAAACGAAAATGGTCCATTGGACCAAGGAGGAGGAGACAGCTTTAGTGACGTCAATCGTTGACGCACAACGAACGCTACATCGTGGTTAAACCGCCTTTTGGACACAAGCGTTTCAACAATACCAACAACATGTCGGAAACGCGCGTCACAACTTGAACGCGTGTCAACATAAGTGGCATGAGCTAAAACCGAAGCTGGATCGGTTTAAAGCTTGCTTCAACCGTGTCCCGGCGGCTGCGGGCGACCAAAGCCACGACGATCGAGTGGAGATCGCCAAAATCGAGTATAGGCACGATGGGCATGCGGAATTTCGTTGGGTTCCTCGCTTTAATATTTACCGTAGTTTGTAATTTTTTTAGGATTTATTATGAATTTTTTTAGGATTTATTAAGTTGTTTTTTTTAATTTATTACGATTTAATAAGTAGATTTTCCTATATTTTTTAGGATTCTACGTAACTTTTTTAAAATTAATATAGTTGTGTGTTTTAATATATAAAAATATATACATATATTTCCACATTTCACCTACACCGGCTAGGCCATGCAGGTGTACAAAAAAACCGGTTTTAGAATCGAAACCCAAAAAAACCGAAATCGGTTTTTTTATAACCGGTTAGCAATCGAAACCGAACCGGCGGTTGTTGACCGGTTATGGATTTTTGCCTTGGAAACCGGTTTAAAACCGAAACTGGTTAAAAAAAACCGGTTTAAACTGGTAAAAAAAACCGGTTTTTTTGGATAAACCGGTTAAAAACCGACCCAAACCGGTTACACCGGTTACTGTTTTGGGCTTGAAAAACCGGTTAGTAACCGAAACCGGTTATTAAAAAAACCGGTTTTTGATTTGAATGAAAAAAACGGTTCGGTTAAAAACCAAAACCGGTTATTAAAAAAAAAACGATTTGTACACGCTAGGCCCCGCCGCTCCCACACCCCATTTTTTGGTAGCCTAGTGGAGTCCATCTCAGCCACTTGTCAACCACCCAAGCACCCCATACCCGGCGTTCAAATAAAGATCTTTATAGTTTTAAGTATTTTACACTTCATTTTTCATTTAGTGTTTTACAAGACATGTATAATGTGTAATTTCAAGTAGAAAAAATGAAAAAAAAATGAACAAACGCATTGGTTCGATGTAAGAGGCAGTAATACGACATTGCTTGTTTTGGTTTTGCTTTGATTCTATCAAGCAACATGGATGATGGCTATGAAACAATGTTGTATAAACAACTTTTGTAAATAAACTTACACTTTGATATTATTATATGAGAAAATGGCGAAACTAGCCATTGACTAATCAGTTTTTTCAAAATTTGCCACCTTCTAGGTTTTTGGAGAGACCTTTTACGAATCCACAAGCATAGGAGGCATCATTTTTAGAATAATGATTAACGTGTAGTGTCATCCAGTACAAACATGACACGTGATTGTTTTTATCTTGATCCCAAACATCAGAAAACAAGCGCCTCCCAAATGTCTCAATGAATGATGTGGCCCATATTCATTGCGTCTTCCAAACGTCTTCTTGTTGGAGACATTTTGGAACGTGTCATGTTTGTATTGGATGATACTACACGTTAATCATCATTTTGAAAATGACGTCTCTCATGCACGTGAATCCGTAAAACGTCTCTTCAAAGACCTGAGAGGTGGACATTTTTGAAAGAATGATTGGTGAATGACCGTTTTAGATATTTTCCCTGTTATATGTGAGAATTTGATTTTGTAACCTGACATGTACCGCAAATTTTGCAATATATATTTGTTTGAAGTCTTTTGAGTTTTGAATATGTAGACTGATGTTTGAAAGTAACAAGTTAGGGTGTTTTTTTTTAGAAATTTAATTTTTAATTGAACCAAAGGTTCAGATGATTGGATATTTTTTAAGTGTTTTAGAAAGTCAAATTTTAATATAAATAAAGGTTCAGATGATTAAATACGTTTTTAAAAAAAACTAGCGCATTTACATAAAATTCACTAAGCACGTGCTTTCTAGTTTCAGCTTGCAAAGACGGATGAGATCCAAAGACGGATGAAATCATAATAAGACAATAGTTTCAGGTTGTAAAGACGGATAAGATCATAATAAGACAACCCGTTCAGGGTGTAAAGCCGGATGAGATCATAATAAGACCACCCATAATGGTATGGGAATTGAGCTTTTTTTCTCGAAAATTTTTGGTTGGGCGTGGCCCAAAAAAGCCAGATTGTTGGACTTTGACCAATAACAAATTTCCAACTCATTTATTTTATTTTATACTAAAAAAATAAGTATAATGGATTTTAATAATCCAAACTTTTAGTCGTTGGCCGGCAACGGTTCCAACTTAAAAAATAACTGGTGGTGGTCCCAACTTTTCACATATTGTAAACAAATGGACTTTTACTAAAAAAACATTAATTTCTTTTTGTCTCTTTATCCTTTTCGGTTTAATAAAGGTCCATTGGTTTACATTATACGAAAAAGTTGCCGAAAAGGATAAGGAGATAAAAAGAAATTAAGGTTTTTTTAGTAAAAGTCCATTGGTTTACAATATACGAAAAGTTGTGACCACCACCGGTTATTTTTTAAGTTGGGACCATTTCCAGTCAATGACTAAAAGTTTGGATTATTAAAATCCATTATTCCAAAAAAATAATAATTGGGTAACCATTGTTGGGGCATTATGAGGCATTATGCCACTACACCTCTTTTTAACTTCAAGCCCCATAATGCCCATTTGTTTGAATAGGCGACCACATGTCGCTTCCAGTGGTGGACTCAAGAATTTTTTCAAGGGGGTGCAGATATTTTAAAGATTTTAGGCTCCTAGGTATATAAAAAAAATCGGTTCATATCGCGTCGTTTTGGGTTGGGTGTAAAACAAAAGAATATCAAGCTAAAATTTATATAATCATCAAAAACACGTCAAGTATCGTTACAAACATATTTAAAATGTGTTGCACTACAAGTTTTCATTTTTTGAAATTTATTCAAAACATCATTGCTACTTTTTTAAGTAAGTCTTTCTTTATATACATATATAACTAATTTTCAACACTAAAACTTATAATTTATCACCAAACTTCATCATTTTCAACTTTAAAATCTAGCTCTAGTTTTAATTGTTGATTCCCTGTAACTAACCATTTAAACAAACTAAACTTTAACTAAAACAACAAAATCAGCCAACTAACCTTTCAAAAACAATAAAACAACTAAAATTTCAAACTTTTTAACAATTTCATTTCTCCTAAAAATCCAAATAAAACAAGGAAAAAACAAAATAAACATACCCGGAAAGAGTGATAAAGATGTTGTTTTCATGAGTTTGACGGCCGGAATTTACTATTCTCCAGCGAAATCCGAAGCTGTTGCTTCTTGATAAAGACTTGTTGTGCGTTGTTGTTGGTGTCGTGGCTCTGGGATCACAAAAGTGCGGAACGAGAGAAGGGGGAAGGGCGGTGGGTTGGGTTATTATATTTTAGTTCAAATTAGATTATTAGATTGAGTTGGGCTTGGGTTATTGAGTGTTTATTAGGCTAAAGGTTACGAGAAAGTTAATTGGTTAAGTGAAATTTATTAGTTAAGTGGAAAGTTAATTAGGTTGTATTTTAGAAAAAAAATCAGTGTTAACGTATTTTTTTTATATATTCATAAGATTTTTTTCTTAAAGGGACGGTCAAAATTTTCAAGGGGTGCGGACAAAACTTTTGAAGGGGCATGATTGTGATTTTACAAAGAATTTAGCACTAAAATATTTTTTTTCAAGAGGTGCATCCGCACACCTTAGGCAATAGGTGGGTACGCCCCTGGTTGCTTCATGCCTAAGGGTAAAACATTTATTTCACTCACCAATACTTATGAAAGAGACACTAGATGACTAAAAAGTCTATATCATGATTGTTTTCATTTGTTTTTCATTCGTACAAGCAACATCAATATTGAACGGTGTACAAACAATGTTGTACACATCATGAATGCATATCTTATTGATCTATGTGAAAGAAACTAATTGTTAGATATGATAATTGAAGACTCAAGGCTTAGCTGCTGGAGCAAGACTCAAATAAATCTCAGAGTGATTACTTGTTACCAGCAACCTCTGGAAGATCACAGAAAGAAGAACAACCGTTAGCCTCGTCACAAGGAGGGAGACTTTTCTGAGACCAAGCTCGGGCGTTAGAATAAGTATGGGTATAATACAAGGTGAAGTCAGTGAGATAGTAAAAGAATCTAAAGAGAGAAAGTACAGATTAACCTTTTTTTAAAGTTTTAAATGGAGCATTTATACTTGTGAGAATGTTGACGTGGTCTGGGTAGTTATGGCCGGACCAGTCACTATCAGGCGGTTATGAGTGTGAGACTAGAGTTAGTTACAAAAGATTCTCCCGATCGGACGTAGCTTATGGAGTTGCATCATCAATAACGAACTTTGTATCTCATAAAACTAAGATTTGCTAGATTTGAAATGGAGTTGCATCTCCGCCTTCAAACTCACAAACGCATAGGGTGTTTCACCCCAAAATTCATCCGCCCTCACCACAACCGCGACCTCATTCACAGCCGGATGAGTATACAAAACCGACTCCACCTCCACACTGCTCAAATTCTCGCCACCACTTATAATCACGTCTTTTGAACGGTCCTTGATCTCCAAATACCCGTCTGGGTGCATTACCGCCACGTCACCAGTGTAAAACCACCCGTTTTCCCTCATGCTTTTTGAGGTATCATCCGGATCTTTAAAATAACCCAACATAACACACCCACCGCGTAACACCACTTCCCTAAAGTCGATCTGTCCCGAGTCACACTCAATCCTGACTCGGGGTCCACAACATCCATATCCGTAAAAACAACCGTTCTCACCCCATGTCACGATTTTAGTCTAGCTAGCTCCGTAGCTGGAAACTGGTCCCACTTCTGCTTCCACGCGCACGTCACTACTAACCCGCCCGTTTCCGTCAACCCATACCCATGACTAATAACGAACCCAATGGACTCCGCCCGGGCCAGCACTGCCGCGGGCGGAGGCGCCCCAGCCGTCATAATATTAACCGGATTTTTTAACCTCTTCACACCGGGAACATTCGATAGCATGTTAAGAACAACCGGAGCTCCACACATGTGCGTGACGCCGTGTTTATCAATCAAGTTGTAGATGATTGTGGCGTCGAATTTGCGCATGCATATGTTAGTCGCGCCAACGGCCGCCATGCCCCATGTGTAGCTCCATCCGTTGGCGTGAAACATAGGCAGAGTCCATAGGTAAACTGGCTGTTTCGGAACTGACCACTCGATAAGAGAGTCAACGGCGATGACGAACATGCCACGATGGCAGTGAACCACCCCCTTCGGAGATGATGTCGTGCCGGAAGTGTAATTCAATGTGATTGGATCCCATTCAGATACGGGTCTGATCCACTTGAAATCTGGATCACTTTTTTCCACCATATTCTCGCAAGTACATTCGAATCCTGCCATAGAATTATTATTTTAGTTGGGTTTATATTAGATTTTGTTCATAGTACGTTACTCCTAAGGTTTCCTAACAACTTATATTCAAGTCAATTACAAATAAATAAACTTTCATTTGAATAACAATTCTTTACATCTAAAGTCACTTTTGTACTTTTGTAGGGTAAACATCGTACCAATAGACTACTAATTCGTTTGTCTTATAGATCCACATATAAATAAATAAGGTGACTCTTGTAGTTTTGTAAATAATATTAGCAGGATTGCACGCGTGATGCGACATAAATTCGATTTTGGTCCGTATTGATTTGGTTCGTTATGAAACCAGTACAACAATGGAACTCGGTACAACAATCGAAAGAAGATGCCCAAAAAGATAAAGTCGCGAATCAATTGTAAACCATAAAATGCATACCGGTACCGATTTATAATACTGGTACTGGTATCGGTTCGGTTTATAACGGTGCCGACAATTACTATAACTTACAAAACAGAAAAATAGTATATTTTGAATACAACAAAGCTGATTTCGAAATGTTAAAGAAAAAAAATAGACACAGATGGATATATTTTCTTTTTAAGTAAGTAAAAATTAATTGAATGAAAACTAAATGGTTAAAACATATGTTATAATTATAAAAAGTTAAAGGTGAAAACAGAAAAAATATTATATTATTTAAATTACTACTCATTCTCCACTGAAATCAATGTGTATAAAAATGGATCTCATGGATCTACAATCTACAAATAAAAATAAATATTATAAATAAATAAGGAGGCTAGTAATTTTGTAATTAATTGAGCAAGTAAAAACATTTTCAAATTAACCTGTTGAGTCTTGAATCTTTACTCCAACATCAATAACGAGGACAAGCATCGGTTTGGGCTTATTGGGCGGAAACATAAAGAGCGCGTTACGAACAATAGAAACAGAATCATAATCCACAAACACAAGCTTTGATTCACTATGTGCGAGGATGACCGAAACAGTACGGGCATCAAGACGAGTATTAATCGAATTAATAACCGCTCCAGCGAAGGGTATAGCAAAGTAAAGCTCATACATAGCAGGAACATTTGGAGCAATAACAGATACCACCTCTTGTCTCTTTATTCCCAGTTTGGAGATCGAAGAAGCCACCCGAAGACACCTTTGTCGGGTTTCTGACCACGTGTAGTTGGTGCTACCGTATACGAGGGATGGACAGTCCCCGTAGACGGTAGCACATCGGTCAAGAAAGGTGAGGGGAGTAAGAGGGGTGGAGTTGGCTGGGCTTGGGTGGAACTGATCCATAGTTTATTTTTATCTACGAATATATTAATTTAGAAGAAGAAAGGTTGCATGTAAGTTGGGAGGAATTAAGGTTAAGAAGAGCAGAGTGAGATGAAGTTAATTAGTTTGAGAATTCAGACGGGAGATTCGTTTAAATAGAAAAATAAACTTGTGTTAGACTTTACATGTAGAGTACTCGACAGATCCGGATAAGGTCGGACCACGGTCCATTTGTCTACATGTTACATTTGTTTATGGTAGGATAAAACTTCTTCTATATGATTAATCACACTTGTGAAGACGAGCTTGAGAAAATGCTGCAATTTTGCACTATTAACATAAGGGAGTGGGCGGCAAACCCACTCGGCAAAGCGGTTTACCGAGCGGTAACACCACCGCCGGTGGGTTTTGCCGATCGGCAAAGTTGGATCAGCGGTGAGTGTTTGCCGCTTCGGTGATGTTGTTTGATGTTATTATTATTTTTTTTACTTTTTTTTAAACTCAAACCAAAAAGGACCTGTTTAAAAAATAAAAAAAATTACCAAAAAGGATGCTGTTAAAGTTTGCCATAATTTAAAAATGGTTTTTTGTAATGTAATGGTTTTTTATAATTAATTTTGATGTTTAGTTGTTTTATTTTAACACATAATTTAAAAAAAAAAGGTTACCAATTCATCAAGTGTCTAACCATTGCCAACACTTTTCAGCATAGTTTAAACTCTTTAGGTGGAATGACATGACACCCTCTGATTAGTTGATTTTAACGTTTGCCACTTTTAAGTGTTTAACCACTCCTTTCATTCTAAGCTATAGATATTTAAAAAATGGGTTGATTTGGGACACAAATAATATTTTATATAGGTGAATCAATGGGAATCGATAATTGTTATGTTATTTTCCTTTAATAGAGATATAATGTCAACTAACATGACATGTACAAATTACATTACACTAATGTATGAATCTGATTTTTATATCTTTGTATATAATATTAAACTCAATTTTGACGACATAATAATTTTACGTGTGTTTACAAAAGAGAGACGTTTCAAATGTATTTTGTACAATGATTTTAGAATAAAGCAACAACAGAAAATAAGTTTTATTATAATATATAATTTATTATATACAATGAGACAATTTACGATAGAGTATTAGTTAGACATCGTTACTTAGTTTAAAATCAAAACATTTTATTTATTTATTTTTAACGACAAATCTGGATTACTGATGGACCACTGGAGTTATATCGTGCCACCAGCGGAACCACCCGATCATATCCATCTTCACTAGGCGATAATGCCACCAAGAGAAAACCAAATAAATTTAGAAAAAAAACCCTCTCTTGTGAGAATCAAAACATTTATTTTAAAAGCTAAATATACCATTTGTTTTAGCACTAAAGTTAAAAATATACTACATTTTAAAATTACAAGGGTATAAATATAATAACAATGAGAGTACGTGATAATCATTTTCATTTTTCATCCTAAGGGCATACGGGGCGCCCCGTGAAAACCCATTTGGCGTATGCGATCCTTGTGAAAACACTGCCGCATTCCGTGATGGCCATTGCGGCCATGAAGAAGCATTTCAAAATTATTTTTTGGTTTTTTAAATCGTACCGATAAATGATGAAAAAGATAATATCAAAGATGAGAAGATAGTGTTTGAGTTAGAAGAACTCAGAATCAAGCGTATGATAACTCGCTAATCTACAAAGATCGTACGAAGAAGATTCATGAGCGTCACTTAATAGGTGATAAAAACTTCAACTGCGGTGATTGTGTTCTTTTTTACAACTCAAGGGTATGCATTTTTCCTAATAAACTGAAATTGAGATCGACTGGACCGTTCATTGTAAAAGAAGTATAGCGGTCAATCTTATAAATGAAGATGGAGAAACGTTTAAAGTAAATGGGCATAGAGTAAAACACTATATTAAAGGGCCCATTAACTTGAACGATGATGAGGAATTTGACCTCCATCCAATAGCCGGCGATTGAAATCGTAGGTTTACGTCCGACTGAATAAGCGTTAACTTAGTGCTTCCGGGAGGCAACCCGAGGGTCCGGCAACAATTACATTTTGAGAATTTGTAATCTTTTCATCAAATTTGAAGATTGTTGTCTTTTCAGGGCTTACGACCTGTAAGCACACCTTCACGGATCGTAACCTGTTAAGTGGGCCCCACCTCAAAACTGAGTCTGTTCATGGTCCGTGCGCTAAACCCAAGCTTACGGCTGTTAAACATTCAAACCGCCATATGTTGCCACAATCTATAAATTGAAAGTCTGAAACCCTAATTCTCTCATTCTGCACACTAGTGATTGAGAGAGTTCAGACATTCAACAAAAGATAGCGAGTATCGAAGACTTGAAGGTATACTCTTATTCTATTCGTGCATTTTTATGATTATTTCCTCTTGTCAATTGTGATATGTAAGTTTTCAAAAGAGTTTTTACCTCGTAAATACACTGTTTTAGCATAAAACTGGAAACTTTGAATCGAAATAATATAAACTGATCACATACAACTCGTAGTCTGTTTAAGGGTTTACGAATCGTAAACTAGTCAGTTCACTGGTGACTGACCTAATTTTCTTTCATAAGTAGTTTTTACTTTGAAAATTGACTGTTGTATACAAACCATAAACGCATACTGGCTTACGATCCATAAACAATTTCTCACCAAAATGTTCTGTCTGGTTTCCTGATTATAGAAGAATGCTCAGGGACTCTATAAGGTACCACAGAAATGTGGTAGGGGAAGGCCTCAGAAGAACTTTGTTGAACCGCACCCTGCTAATCCAAAAGTGCAAGTGTATGGTCATGATCTCACTCAAATGAGGAATGAACTGAGGAATATGCAAAGACAGCTTGGTGATTCTCATACGTATGTGATAAGGAGGATAATAGATGTTGAGAGAATTCTCAAGATTGACATCCAAGAGATATTAATTGGCATACCACTACCAGACCCTATTGAGCCACTAAAGCCTATGGCACCAGAGCCGACTTTTGTGCCTATAGGGTATCGGCATTCGCCTTATAAGCCTCACCCTGCTACACCGCCACCATTTGTACCCCCTAAGCCAGTCACACCACCTCATGATAGGTTTTCTAAGCCTTATAAAATATGCCTATTTATATGAAAACCACTTTAATTTGTGAAGTGGGAGAGCCGTCAAAGAACCCAGAGTCACCTATTAACCCTCTAATGCGTGGTAGAGCTTTCGGCCAGATGAAAGAGGTTATTGGTGTGGATGCTATTTCAGTGAAAACTGAAGAAGAAGAAGAAGAAGAAGAAGAAGAGGAAGATCCAGAGTGTGTCCCATGTTCTGATCAGGAGGAGGAAGACCCATGAGAGGGTTAAAATTACATTGAGTGACTAGTTGATGATTTGAATTCTTAAGTATTTTTTTGGGCATGGACCTTAGTACTTTTTATTTGGTTTTTCATTTCATGTTTGGTTTGGTTGTTTTGTTTGGATGATTCGTGATTGATTTGTTGAGGTCTATGAATAAATTGTTCTTTTGATAATCCTAATTTTCGAATCTTGTATACATACAAAGATATCTCTTAAATTTCGTTAGTAGGTTTGGTTGGTTGAGAAATCTAAGAAGTGGAATGTGCAAGATAGTACAAAATTTTCTACAATGTCGTTTCTCATTTCATGATAATAGAGAAGTTTCCAATTCCTTTTACCTTTTGCTTTTGTACACTACATTAAGGGAAATGTACATCTTAAGTGTAGGGATGGGGAATTGTCACTTAGTAATCCTAAATTTAAAATTTTAAACTTCTATTAGTTCTTTTACCATTGTAAGTCATAAAATGTAAAAACATGTGACAATGCGATGTTTTGAGTCATGAAGTTTCGAGTTTGATTTCGATTGTAAGTTTTAGGATAGAGTTCCCCAATACAAGTCGAGTTTCAAAAATGTGCAAAAGAAGTGTCATAGTTAGTGAAGAAATCTTAATAGGTATTTGCACTACTACATATCGGTAACCCTAATTCCTTCCATTTAGGTGAGTGTTTAAGCCTGTGTATATATTTGTTTGTTTGTTGAGAGATACTTGTATACTTATTCGTTGTAGAACTTGTGCATGTTATATGATTAGCTAGTTTATACAGTAATTACTATACAAATAGGGTTGTCCAAATTGCTCGGCGCTCGAAGATCGTTCGACGATCGTTCGAAAAAGCTTGGAAATTTGCTCGTTCGATGCCTTGCCGGTTAAAACCGAGCCGAGCAGCTCGGTTCGGTTTAAAAACGAACTGAGCACGAGCATAGGTACTCTCGCTCGTCGCTCGTTCGGTTTCGATTGAATTTATTTTTATTATTATTGTTTATATAATAAATATAATAAAAAGTATTAAAAAAGTTGAAATATGATATTCCCGTTATTGTTTTAGAGTTTAGTAAAGTAACCCTAATTTCCCTAATTCCTTAATTCCCTATTTCCCTCGTCGCTCCTTCTGATTTTCTCTCGTAGCATTTTAGATGCTCTTAAACATTAAACATTTGGATGAAATTTTGTGTTTATTTTTGTGGGACTTTTTTATGTCTGTATTTTGTTAAATTGTTAAGTGTGTGTGAGACATATAAGTTGGTGAATTTTGGTCAATGAATGGCTGTGTAGGAATGCCAAATAAAACTGAGCAAAAGCGAACCGAACCGAGCGGCTCGGTTCTAAACCGAACCGAGCACGAGCATAAGATTTCCGCTCGATTTCCTAAATCCGGACCAAACCGAGCGGCTCGGTTTCAAACCAAACCGAGCACGAGCATACCTCCGTTCGGTTCGGTTCGGCTCATGAACACCCCTATAAACAAATATGATTAAGGCAAAAGTAGGATATTGAAAACCCTTGTTTAACATGTTCGTTTCATTTTTCCTACCTTTGATAAATTTCCATTAGAAGCCTTATTGAGCCTAAATCTATTCATTTGTTTACCATATTGTTTGAGCCAATCTTACCCATTTTGTTAGCCTATTCATTTCATTACCCTGTAAGTATAATTCAACGAAGAAATATGAAGAAATGACAGTCAAGAAAGAAAAAAGAAAGATAAAAGAAAAAAAAATAAGTGTGGGGATCAAATATCCAAATGAAAATGAAAAAGAAAGATCCAATTCCATTGTAAAAATAAAGAAAAGATGAAAGAAACTTGAAGGTTGTCAGAAGAGCTGAAATGAAGTTGAATTGTAGTTTGTTTAACCCTTTTATTAACCTATTGCGTTTATTTATTTACTACATTTTTACCCTTAAGCCAAAAGCCTTAAAAATTCCTTATGACCTGTTAGTATTATTTGTGGATGTACGCAGTTGATTTCTGTACAATCCCATGATATAGATAGTTATAACTAGGTAGTGAGTTTAGTAGTTTATCTAGCATATTATATGCTAGCTTTTTTAGAAAGCTGATAGGAGTGAAAATTGTGAGGGGTATGTGTTATGTAAGTATTCTATAGAAAGTGGACTGATAAGAGCTTGGTATATTCTTGTTTTTAAAATGTATCATAAAAGTGACTTGTAGAGGATGTCAATCTCTTACCTTTGTTAGTCTTAGGAGTGTTGGAGGTTTATGATTTGGAAATAGCATTGGTCTTGGTTTTATTTTGTGCAAATGGAAGTTAAGTAAATATGTTAAGAAATGGATTGCTTAGGAACAAACAATGTTCAAGTGTGAGGATATTTAATGTGTCTGAAATACAACACGTTTTTATAGTGTTAAATCTTGCATTTTGATAGTTGTTTGTTGTAAATATTGCTTAGAATGAATTAAATGCTTGTTTCTAAGTGTTTTACAGGTTCTAAGTGAAAATACACTAGTGTATTTTACGATTTGATGATATAAGTTAATGGCCAAGATTTGTTCACTCGGTTCACAAATACACTAGTGTTCACTCTAGAACTCCACTGTAACAACTTGCAATTTCGTTGTTAATTTTGTTTTATTTTGTTTCCGTGTATTTCGTTTACATTCGTCAATGTACTCCGGGATTCGATTATGGAAAAGTTATGTTAAATAATTATGTTTTGTCACAATGATATCTCATCTAATCGCTTATTAAACGTAACGCTAACACAACGCAATCACCAGTAACTATGTTACTTCAAGAGCCGGGTGTGTTATTGTTTAATAAACACTTGTGCCTTCGCATCGCTTATCTTATCGCATCGCAAAACGCAATAATTATTTGGAAATTATGTTTTATGTGTGTTGTATTTGTTTATGTTATAGTTTGCTATCGCTAAAACGCTCACGCGCTCACGCAACTCTCTCTCTCTCAATACAATGGTTATATAACGCTTGACGCTCTGCTAAAACGCTTAATGTAACTATCAAATACGAACCGAATCGCCAAACGAACTCCTAACGCGAAAATAACAAACAAAATTTCGCCGATAGGACAAGTTCGGCCGAACTTGATCACACCAAGTTCGCTCGAACTTGACCAAGCCACCTTAATATCAAACATATCACAAGTTCGCTCGAACTTACACTTTTCAAGCAGAACTGGCCAAGTTCGCTTGAAAAGAAGTCAAGTTCGGCCGAACTTGATCTCAGTCAGCTCCATTTCTCCTTCACCTATAAATACTCATCTCATCTCCTCATTTGAACTTATTGCTAGTTCGCCCGAAACCGAAAACCTTTGATTTCCAAGTAAGAATCAACCCGTTTTCATGCAAACAACAACGTTTTACAACGATTTTGCACTAGGTTTAACATTCGTTTTCATCAGATCTCTTCTGTTTACGAAAATCTTCATCTTTTTCTACAAAACTTCTTCTTTTCACTTAGATCTACACTTAGATCTAAGTAAAAACCTTTTAAACATCGATTTTTACACAAATAACGGACAAATGACGAATGGTTCGTTCACTAGGAAATGGAACGAGGCATTGTCAAGCATAATCTCAGATCCGGAAGCACAAGGACGAAATCGTCACTTTACACAAGCTGGACTAACCCATACGAACCATCAAGTTCGCCCGGATTAGCCCGAGTTTCTGTAAAATGGCTAAACTCGCTCAAAAAGCCTCTCCAGCCTAAGTTTTACTCAGTGGCTTAAGGTTGGAGGGATGGACACTCGATTTCCTCAGCAAACGACGCGAAAACACACGACTTGGATGCCAAAACAGCCAAGTTCGCTCCAATTAGATCAAGTTCGCTCGAAGTTGTCACAGGATTGTGACAAACTTTGCCCGAACTTGTCTAAAAATCTGAGCAATTCAGGCAAGTTCGCCCAAACTTGTGCAATTCTTAAGAGAATCAGACAAGTTCGCCCGAACTTGCATCAAACCTCAACAAATAGGGCAAGTTCGCCCGAACTTGTCCAGTTTCTCAGGAAACCAGACAAGTTCGCCTGAACTTGTACCTCTAGTAAGTCCAACAGTCATGTTCGCCCGAACTTGTCTACTGTTTCTTCAACCGTTAACCGTTTCAGCATTTCGGAAGACTGATGCACTTCTGTTTGCTTACAGGCTTATCCGACGCTTTATTCCATCTACATCAGATCCCATATTTCTCTAAATGCCCCAACTGTGAGTATACTTGAACCCTTTTACGCTTAAACACACTTTTGGGTGTCACATATGTTCGTATATCAAATCACATCACACAACTCAAAACGCTTACACGCGACCTGCTATTACATGACTATACGTGAAATCTGCCGAATGGTATGTGTTACTTGATTGCTAGTACGCCACCCTTAACATGATAGCTTGCTAGAGGTTGACCCGCCACCCGGAGGCCCAGGGTTGTTTAGGCTCGCGTTTTATTTTCTCATTTATTTTCTCTTTAGGATGTGGACACTTGTTCGCAAGCCTCGATCAATTGCGGTTTGTTGGTTTACTTGAATCTAAGTAGATACATAGTTCACATCTCTTACGTAATGTCATGCGGTGTATGCTAAACGCTTTTATATTTATTATGTATGCAAACCTGTATGCTCACATTTACTTAATTGTATTGACGTTTTATTTTAACATATGTGGCAGGTTGATGACTTCTTACTGAAATGGATTTAGGACTGGTCTCTAGAAACTCATGTAATAGAAATATAGAGAAGATCGAACTTGAATTGTTTTATGAGATTGCTTGGTATTTTGTAACCTTATTTAAGAATTATATGTTAATAGTATGGGATGTTGACGTTTAAATATTGTTGCTTAAATAGTGTTATGGACTTAAATAGTGTTATGGAATTTCTCATGAGACAATCTGGTTCGCCTAGTGCCACTACCCCGATGTTTCCACCATTGGTATCATAGCCATAACTATAGGGAAAATTAGGTAGAACTGCCATGTTTGACCTAGTCTATAGTTAGGATACCAAATTAGACCGTTACGCATCGATTAAACGCTCGAAACTGATACGAACTGACAACTTTGCCCGAAGTTGGGGCAAGTTCGCTCGAACTAGACCAAGTTCGGCCGAACTTGATCAAGTCCGCCAGAACTTGACCGAGTTCGCCCGAAGCTGCCCAGTCCTCTCAAAACACATAAACAAGTTCGCTCGAAGGTCAAGTTCGCCTGAAGATGGACAACTTCGCCCGAACTTGATCATACGTCTTCGAAACAAACTTTTAAACTAAGTAAGCTTTTCTTAAAGCTACCACAATACACGTGGAGAATGCTCGTATCACACAAAACGAGTGATCAAGTCGAGATTAGGTGTGAAAACCAAGAACTCTCGATAAGATCATTCACTCCGCGCATCCTCTATCGCACGGGATACCTTCGTTGAGTTAGGAGTGATATCCAAACCTCGACGAAAATCTCCATTTCCTCGATTTTCAATCTCACCAAAGTCTCGATTATTTCGATGATTCGGAACACGACGTAACTGGAAGGATAAATGTCGTTAACCGTTGTACGGCGAGAGCATTTGTCTATTAGGCCAAATCATGTGTCCGAACTCAGAGAATTCTCGAACCACTTCAGGTAGTCGCGGTCTTAAAACCCAGGACACTCCAAATTGATTAAAGTCTGCAATCGCCGATTTTACACATCATCGAGTTTATTTATTATTTATGTGTTTGAATTTATGGATTTTACGCTTATTCGATTCCTCGTTTTATCGATTTATCGCTTTTACGCTCCACCGATATACGCACTACTCGCGCATCTTTCGTGATCTAAAATGCTAAATAATCACCAACCAAACTAAAACGCTCAACTCTCTTACGCGAATGTCCTCATACACGGCTTTACTCGCTCATCTCGCTTATACTACTCGCATCTCATATTGCGCTACGCATGATTTTGATTTAAGGTGAATACGTGAAAAAATATGTGCTTACGTGCTTATGTGCTTACGTGTTTATGTGCTTATGTGGATACGTGCTTACGTGTTTTGTGCCTTGTATGAATAATAATAATAATAATAATAATAATAATAAGTACAAATATTTTAAACATAAACCTATTATAATCGAATCTCATCTAATCTAAATCCTTCGTGTAGATGTCTTCCACGGGATCTCACACTAGGAGGAACATCCAGTGCAACAATGCTGACAAGCGTATCGCCTCGCTAGTATCCAAGCAGATGGCTGAAGTCATTCCCCAAATAGTCAGCGAATTCAGGCTGTCAGCAGCAACTCCTCGGTTGATTCTAAAACCGATGCGCCAAAGTCTTCGTTCAGTTTCAAGCAATTCAAGGCATGTGGACCTCTCACTTTCACCGGCACGGAAGGACCAAGTGCTATGTTCCATTGGTTCGATTCCATCGAGGTCACGTTCCGCCAAAGCGGATGTCCCGAAGCTCTGCGCACCATCAACGCTACCGGCGTGTTCCAATCGAGGGCACTTGATTGGTGGACCGTGGAGCGCAACAAGCGCGGAAACGATGAAGCTTATGGGCTCACTCGGGAGGAACTCAAGGCAGTCATGGTTAAGGAATTCTGTCCTCCCATGAAGTTCCAAAGTTAGAGAACGAATTTTGGGATATCAATCAAGATGGACCCGACAATGCAAGCCTCACAGCCCGATTCAAGCAGCTAAGTATCATCTATCCCAGTCAGGTGGACACTACTGAAAAAGCAATCAAGAAATACCTCCGTGCTTTACCTGACTGCGTGGCGGATTTTGTCCAAGCAGTGCGTCCTACCACCATTGAGGAAACCTATCAGCTTGCCGCAGAAATCCATGACAAGCGCGTTCAGGATGGTTACTTCAAGAACAACAAAGTCGCAAATCAGGCTATCACCGAATCAACCGCTCTCGCCGATCAATTTTAAGAATCAAAGTCAAGTCGCCGAGGTCACAAAAGAGGGAAACCGAGCAAGAGTTGTGCACTTGTTGCACCACTGAACCCTTAGCTGCTTCAGTCTGCTACACCAAACGCACCGCCTGCAAAGCGTGCGTACACTGGTCCCCATCCATTGTGCTCGAAATGCACTTATCACCATGCGGTTGGAAACAATTGCCGTTTCTACACCAACTGCAACATCTACGGCCATTTCACTGTCAGCTGCCGCAGTGGTCCTCGTCAGCCTGCTCCTCAAGCACCAGCAGCTCTACCAGCTCCACCTCGTGCTCCTCAGACCAACCAGCAGCAGCCCCAGCAGCAAGCCCCAGTCCCAAAAGCACGTGCTTGCTACACTTGTGGTGATCCGAACCACTTTAGCAATGCCTGCCCAAACAAAGCCGTGAAGCAAGAACCGCAGCAACAGCCTCAGCAGCAGCCACCACCACCGCAGCAGCAGCCACCACCACCGCAGCAGCAGCCTCAGCAGCAGCAACAACCACAGGCTATGCGCGGAAGAGCCTTCAATCTTAATCACCGCCAGGCTCAGAACGATAACAATGTTGTTAATGGTATGTTCCTTGTTAATGGTATTTATGCTTCTTGTTTATTTGATACTGGTGCCGATAACTGTTTTATGTCGTTATAATTCGAAAAACTTTTAAAATGTAAATGCGCTAAACTCCCAAAGACTTTCGATGTTGAAGTCGCCACCAGAAGAACTGTTACAGTTAACTCTGTCTTACGTGGTTGTACTCTCGATCTCAACCACATCTTCTCGATCCATCGCATACCTATGCAATTAGGTAGCTTTGATATCATAGTAGGCACGAATTTTCTTCGTGAAAATCGTGCTGAAGTTGTTTGTTTCAATAAAATGATTCATTTTCCCCTCTCAAACGGTGATCAACTCCATGTTTACGGTGAAACTCCCTCAAAGAAGTTGATGCTTATGTCATGTACCCAAGCGAACAAATGTCTGCGCAAGCAGTGCATCGCTTTCCTCGCCTACATCGTGAACCCGGAGAAAGAAAAGAAAACCTGGAAGGACGTACCCGTTGTATGTGAATTTCCTAAAGTTTTTCCTGACGATTTACCCGGTTTACCCCCTACCCGTGATGTCGAATTCCGTATTGATTTAATTTCCGGCGCTACTCCTGTTGCTAAAGCTCCCTATCGCCTTGCACCATCCGAAATGCACGAACTATCAAGCCAACTTCAAGAGTTACTTGATAAAGGTTTCATACGCCCGAGCACTTCACTATGGGGCGCACCCGTTCTTTTCGTGAACAAGAAAGATGGGACATTCCGAACGTACATCGATTATCATGAACTTAATAAACTTACGATAAAGAATCGCTACCCTCTTCCTCGTATCGACGATTTGTTTGATCAGCTTCAAGCTGCTACTTGTTTTTTCTAAGATCGATTTACGTTTCGGTTATCATCATCTACGCGTGTTCGAAGAAGACATTCCAAAAACCGCCTTTCGTACTCGTTATGGACATTTCGAATTCGTGGTCATGCCCTTTGTTCTTACCAATGCACCCGGTTTTCATGGATTTGATGAACCGTGTGTGCAAAGCCTTCTTGGATCCTTTCGTCATTGTTTTTATCGATGACATCCTTATCTACTCGAAGTCGAGAGCCGAACACGCGCGTCATCTTTGATTAGTTCTCGAACTTCTTCAAGGAAATCGCCTTTATGCCAAGTTCTCTAAGTGTGAATTCTGGCTCGAAGAAGTCCAATTCCTTGGTCATATCGTTAACAGTCAAGGAATTAACGTTGACCGTGCAAAGATAGAAGCTGTAAAGAGTTGGATTACGCCGAAGAATGAATCTAAAATCTGTTCCTTTCTTGGATTGGCGAGTTACTACCGTCGATTCATCGCCGACTTCTCTAAAATCGTCGTTCCGCTTACCGCTTTAACTCATAAGGACAAGTCTTTCGTTTGGGATTCCAAACAAGAGGAAGCCTTTCAAACTCTCAAGTGTATGCTATGCAACACGACTGTACTCGCTCTACCCGACGGAAACGACGATTTCGTTGTTTATTGCGATGCCTCTAATCTTGGTCTTGGTTGTGTTCTTATGCAACGATACAAGGTTATCGCGTATGCATCTCGACAACTCAAAATCCACGAGAAGAACTACACTACCCACGATCTCGAACTTGGTGCAGTTGTTTTTGTGTTAAAGATATGGCGACACTACCTTTATGTTACCAACTGTACGGTCTTCACCGACCATAAGAGCTTACAACATATCTTTAATCAAAAGGAACTGAACATGCGCCAATGCAGGTGGGTTGAACTTCTCAACGATTACGATTGTGAGATACACTACCATCCTGGCAAGGCAAACATCGTAGCCGATACTCTCAGCCAACGAAGCTATGTGTATAGTGTTCGTGACTCTCAAGCTTTGAATGATCTCGAAATTTTGATTCGCGCCGCTCAATTTGCTTGTTTTAATGAGAATACTCTGCAAGAAGAAATGAAATGTGGTGCCGAAACCCAACTCGTAGCTAAACCTAATGGTATTTATTACTCTCTCGATCGTATTTGGATTCCTAGCCGTGATAATCTTCGAGAGTTACTAATGACCGAAACTCATAAATCTCGATACTCCATTCACCCTGCAGCCGACAAGATGTACCAGGACCTTCGTCCTAAGTATTGGTGGCCGGGCATGAAAAAGGATATCGCTTTATACGTCTCAGAGTGCTTAACTTGCTCGAAATTTAAAGCCGAGCATCAAAGGCCCTCTGGTTTACTCGAACAACCCGAAATCCTGATGTGGAAGTGGGAGAGTATAGCCATGGATTTCGTTAAGAAATTCCCTCGCACTTCCTCTGGTCACGATAGCATTTGGGTTATCGTCGATCGACTTACTAAATCTGCTCACTTCTTTGCTATACGAGATGACTACAAGGTAGAACGATTAGCACGAATCTATACCGACGAAGTTATTTGTCGACACGGGACGCCTCGTGACATCATCTCTGACCACGATGGTCGCTTTACCTCACGTCTCTGGGAGACTTTCCAATCCGCTCTCGGTACTACGCTTAACCTCAGTACCGCTTTTCACCCTCAAACCGACGGTCAGACTGAGCGCACGATCCGCACCCTAGAAGATATGCTTCGTGCGTGCATTGTAGATTTCGGTGGTAATTGGGATACACATTTACCTTTAATAGAATTCTCGTACAATAATAGTTATCATACTAGTATTCAAATGGCTCCTTTTGAGGCACTATATGGTAGGAAATGTCGATCGCCTATCGCATGGCACGAGATCGGAGAAGCACAAATCACCGGTACCAAGTTAATTCAAGAAACGACAGACAAGATCCTCCAAATCAGAGACAATCTCTTGAAAACTTGGAGTCGTCAAAAGAGTTACGCCGATAAACGCCGCAAGCCCCTACAGTTCAAAGTGGGAGATCACGTTCTCTTAAAGGTTGCACATTGGAAAGGGGTGATCCGCTTCGAGAAGAAAAGGAAACTAGCGCCACGATACGTGGGTCCCTTTAAGATTCTGGAAAGAATTGGAAAAGTGGCCTAGATCCGACTTTCCATGTCTTAAACCTCATGAAATGCCTAGCTGAAGAGAATCTTCATGTGCCACTCAAGGATTTGCAAATAAACGAGACTCTTCACTTCGTGGAAAAGCCAGTAGAAATCATGGACCGAGAGACCAAGAAACTTCGACACTCTCGCATTTCTATTGTGAAAGTCCGATGGGAAGGCAAACGCGATGCCGAGTTCAGTTGTGAATTGGAAAGTGATATGAAAGCTAAATATCCTCATCTCTTTGTTACGGCAACTACTTAAATTTCGAGACGAAATTCCCTAAAGTAGGGGAGACTGTAACAACTCGCAGTTTCGTTGTTAATTTTGTTTTATTTTGTTTCCGTGTATTTCGTTTACATTCGTCATTGTACTCCGGGATTCGATTATGGAAAAGTTATGTTAAATAATTATGTTTTGTCACAATGATATCTCATCTAATCGCTTATTAAACGCAACGCTAACACAAAGCAATCACCAGTAACTATGTTACTTCAAGAGCCGGGTGTGTTATTGTTTAATAAACACTTGTGCCTTCGCATCGCTTATCTCATCGCATCGCAAAACGCAGTAATTAGGTGGAAATTATGTTTTATGTGTGTTGTATTTGTTTATGTTATCGTTTGCTATCGCTAAAACGCTCACGCGCTCACGCGACTCTCTCTCTCTCAATACACTGGTTATATAACGCTTGACGCTCTGCTAAAACGCTTAATGTAACTATCAAATACGAACCGAATCGCCAGACGAACTCCTAACGCGAAAATAACGAACAAAACTTCGCCGATAGGCCAAGTTCGGCCGAACTTGATCACACCAAGTTTGCCTGAACTTGACCGGGCCACCTTGACATCAAACATATCACAAGTTCGCTCGAACTTACACTTTTCAAGCAGAACTGGCCAAGTTCGCCCGAACTTGTGCCAAGTTCGCTTGAAAAGAAGTCAAGTTCAGCCGAACTTGATCTCAATCAGCTCCATTTCTCCTTCACTTATAAATCTCCTCTCCTTATTTGAACTTGCTGCTAGTTCGCCCGAAACCTCCCGAAACCGAAAACCTTTGATTTCAAAGTAAGAATCAACCCGTTTTAATGCAAACAACAACGTTTTACAATGATTTGCACAAGGTTTAACCTTCGTTTTCATCAAATACCTTCTGTTTACGAAAATATTCATCTTTTCCTACAAAACTTCTTCTTTTCACTTAGATCTACACTTAGATCTAAGTAAAAACCTTTTAAACATCGATTTTTACACAAATAACGGACAAATGACGTATGGTTCGTTCACTAGGAAATGGAACGAGGCATTGTCAAGCATAATCTCAGATCCGGAAGCACAAGGACGAAATCGTCACTTTACACAAGCTGGACTAACCCGTACGAACCATCAAGTTCGCCCGGATTAGCCCGAGTTTCTGTAAAATGGCTAAACTCGTTCCAAAAGACCTCTCCACCCTAAGTTTTACTCATTGGCTTAAGGTTCGAGGGATGGACACTCGATTTCCTCAGCAAACGACGCGAAAACGCATGACTTGGATGCCAAAACAGCCAAGTTCGCTCCAAATAGATCAAGTTCGCTCGAAGTTGTCACAGGATTGTGACTAACTTCGCCTGAACTTGTCTAAAACTCTGAGCAATTCAGGAAAGTTCGCCCGAACTTGTCCCATTCTCAAGAGAATCAGACAAGTTCGCCCGAACTTGCATCAAACCTCAACAAATAGGGAAAGTTTGCCCGACAACTTGTCCAGTTTCTCAGGAAACCAGACAAGTTCGCCCGAACTTGTACCTCCAGTAAGTCCAACAATCAAGTTCGCCCGAACTTGTACTAAATCCAAGAGATTTGGTACAACTTCGCCCGAACTTGTCTACTTTTCCTTCAACCGTTAACCGTTTCAGCATTTCGGAAGACCGATGCACTTCTGTTCGTTTACAGGCTGATCCGGCGCTCTATTCCATCTACATCAGATCCCGTATCTCTCTCTAAACGCACCAACTATGAGTATACTTGAACTCTTTTACGCTTAAACGCACTTTTGGGTGTTACATATGTTCGTATATCAAATCACATGACACAACCCAAAACGCTTACTCGCGACCCGCTATTACATGACTATACGTGAAATCTGCTGAATGGTATGTGTTACTTGATTGCTAGTACGCCACCCTTAACATAATAGCTTGCTAGAGGTTGACCCGCCACCCGGAGGCCCGGGGTTGTTAAGGCTCGCATTTTATTTTCTCATTTATTTTCTCTTTAGGATGTGGACACTTGTTCGGATGCCTCGATCAATCGCGGTTTGTTGGTTTACTTGAATCTAAGTAGATACATAGTTCACATCTCTTACGTAATGTCATGCGGTGTATGCTAAACGCTTTTATATCTATTATGTACGCAAACCTGTATGCTCACCTTTATTTAATTGTATGGACGTTTTATTTTAACATATGTGGCAGGTTGATGACTTCTTGCTGAAATGGATTTATGATTGGTCTCTAGAAACTCATGTAATAAAAATCTATAGAAGATTGAACTTGAATTCTTTTATGATATTGCTTGGTTTTTTGTAACCTTATTTAAGGATTATATGTTAATAGTAGGGGATGTTGACGTTTAAATATTGTCGCTTAAATAGTGTTATGGAATTTCTAATGAGACAATCTGGTTCGCCTAGTGCCACTACCCCGATATTTCCGCAATTAGTTAGGGTATGACATGCACCGTATATATATAGACTCTCTCCCTCTCCTTATATCTACACTCTTTCTACTATCTCTCAAACTCCCTCACCCTTGCCTTAAAACACCACCTAGGTTTGCATCATCTTCAACCACCCTCTCCATTGGATCTGTGATATCTCACCAGAACTCACCCCAATTCCTTTGATTGACCCCATAGTCGCTAATATCAACCTCAAAGTTTGCAGATCGGAGCCATGCACTAACGAATCTGTGGCTTTTAACCGTCGTCGGATTTGCCGGAACCCTATTTTCGTAGCCTCCTGAAGTGGTGATTCCACCTAATCAATCGTCTGACTCACCCAATCACAACCCGACCCTCTTTTATGTTAGGTTATTCAACCTGCAACCAACGATTTAGGAACCCACCGCCTAGGTGAACCGAATCGCTAGAAATCAGGCTTTAATGACTCTGATTTGGGTTGAAAACCCCTATTGTTTCAGTGTTGTCGTCGCCTGATTACTGTTGGATAAGGGGACTTGATGATGATAACCATAGTCTGCAAAAGCAATTTTGGATAAATTATGAAAATGACAAGGGAAAGGGAAATTGATTATTATCATCTTCTTTACTCTTAATGTGTTATCAGATCTATCATGGAGTTTTGTGCATATATTTGTTGAGACCCAACTTTTTCTTAATATTATTTAATAAAAGGATAATTTTTTTTTATATTTTTAAAGTCAAATAAGCATTATGCCCTCACATAAGTGGCAAATAGATGGATTTACATTTAAAAGATAAATAGGTGAGGGCAAACGAAATCGCATGTACAAAATCTGAAGCATAAAATAAATTTGTTGTAATTTCGTTAGTTAAAGGACACCGCCAACAATGCTGTTTAAAATTAAAGGATGTAAAATGCAATTTAATTAAGTATATGGTTTATTAAAATTTAAACTAAACTATAAGAATTATATTATATTTGTACTAATGCTTTAATGGAATTATATTATATTTGTACTAATGCTTTAATGGAAGAAAGTAAAAACTACTAATACGTTAATGGAAGAAAGAAAATTAAAGTTACAAAATGCTATAAGGGAATAGTATAAAATAGTGAAATATGGTACAAATAATAAAAACTCATGGTACAAATGAAATATGTACTAACCAATTCTATGGTATAACTATGTGAGACAAATGTTTTTTTTTCATAATTAAGATATGTATAATTTATTTTGATACACATTTTTACAAAATTAGTCGGCTGATTTAGATTCGACTTTTTACTAGAAATCCCATGTTTTTAGCATATTCTCGAAGTGCATATTTTTGAATCTTGCCGGTAGATGTCTTTGGAAGCTCCTCCTTGAAAACAACAGACTTTGGAACCATAAAACCTGGCAGCTTACCTTTACAAAACTGCATTATCTCCTCCGCGGTTGGCCGTGGTTGCCCGCAGTCATCCTTTAAAGTCACAAATGCGCACGGCGTCTCCCCCCAAAACTCATCAGGCCTTCCCACTACCGCAGCCTCATTCACGGCGGGATGCAAGTACAATGCCGACTCCACTTCCACGCTGCTAATATTCTCTCCACCACTAATGATGACGTCTTTTGACCTGTCCTTGATTTCGATATACCCATCCGCGTGCATCACTCCTACGTCGCCGGTGTAAAACCACCCGTTCTTAATGCATTTGGCCGTTGCCTCAGGGTCCTTCAAGTAACCCAGCATTAAACACGCACCTGTAGATGAGTGTGTGAGTTTTAATTCTAAATAATAATAATAATAATAATAATAATAATAATAATAATAATAATAATAATAATAACTAGTCTTAGGACCCTGCGTTGCGAGACGGGTCGCAAAATCGTGTTACCAGGAGAGTAAAATCGTGCTAAGTAGCAACTAAACGACAATCAAAACCGGAAAACGACGTAAACAAAAGCACATTGTTTTACACCAAGTGACTCATGTGACATAAAACATAGACAGTAAAATTTATATTAACACATATTAGAAAGGCGGGAGGATAAAAAAAACTTGAGGGACCAAATTTGATTATCAAAAACCATGCTAAAACGACCAAATCCAAAAAAAAAAAAAAAAACAAATTTGATAAAAAAGTTGAACTCTTTTAAGTTTATTATATAAAACAAAAAGAATATAAAGAGAAAAAAATCACAAAAAGACAAAAAAGGTACTATCCTTGAGATGTTATAAATTAATAAATAAAAAAGAAAAATTAAACACCCACCTCTCAACACTATCTCTCCCTGAGTCAACCCGTCATGAGGCACACTCACTCCCGACTCGGCATCCACAATATCCACCGCGGTCATCCCAATGGTTCTAACCCCTTGTCGCGCTTTTAATCGAGCTTTTTCGGTCGCTGGCAACTTCTTCCATTCGCTCTTCCACGAACACGAAAGGGCTAGCCCAGTCGTTTCCGTCAACCCGTACCCATGGGTCACATCAAACCCTAGAGACTCTGCCCGTAACAACACCGCAGCTGGCGGTGGCGCGCCTGCCGTCAATAGATGAACCGTGTGGCTTAACGGCTTACCATTAGATAACATATTGAGCACGACCGGTGCGCCACACATGTGTGTCACGTGATGAGCGTGAATTGCTTTGTATATGGTGGACGCATCGAATTTACGGAGACAAACGTTGGTGGCACCAAGCGCAGCCATACCCCAAACGTGACTCCACCCATTCGCGTGAAACATTGGTAGGGTCCACAAGTATACCGGCTGTTTAGGGACCCCCCACTCCAGGAGCGAATCCATAGCTACGATGAAAGTGCCACGATGGCAGTGGACCACACCTTTTGGTGCAGAAGTGGTCCCCGATGTGTAATTTAACACTAATGGGTCCCAATCACTTTCGGGTCGGACACAAATAAATCCCGGATCCCCAGCCTCCACCATAGCTTCATAAGTATTAATAAATTTACCTACAAAGTGGAAATTAGTATAATATTTAATTTTTTATAAGTAGATTTAGTGGGTGTACGTTCACCATTAAAATTCGTTTTACCTATAGGTAAAGTCGTGGGCCCGTCATCTGCGATCAGGACCATTTGCGGGGGAGAACAAACATCCGGTAGCAAAGAAAGCGCTTCTTGGATGACACGAGTGAGCTGGTAATCAACGAACAGGAGTTTACACTCGCTATGTTGGATGATGACGGAGATGGTACGTGCATCCAAACGGGTGTTGATCGTGTTGATTATTGCGCCGGTCATGGTGATACCATAATGAAGCTCGTATATAGCGGGGATGTTGGGAGCGAGGACAGAAACGACGTCTCCTTTTCCAATGGAGAGACGGGCGATGGATGAAGCTAGTTGGAGACATCTACGATAAGTTTGGGTCCATGTGTACGTGAGATTGTTGTATACTATTGACGGAGAGTTGCCGTATACGGTGGCCGCCCTCTCCATGAATCCGACAGGAGTGAGAGGGCTTGAGTTTGCACAGTTGGGCTTCTTCAATGTATCCATTTTTTTTTGTTGAAGAAGGAGATGAAGAAGAAGAAGAAGATATGAAGTGAGTTTAGTTTGATTACAACTTTTATATTGAAGTAAACGCAACATGTTTACTATTTTATTTGATAATATAATATAATTTTGATATGGACATATGGCCTGTACGTTTGAAATATTTGCTTAACAAACTAAAGTAAATGTAAACTAGAGAAGACTCTAGGATTGTCGTTTATATATGGCATAGTTTACCTTAAGGCGTTTCGACTAAAACTAATATATTTAAATATGTTTATGTTAACTTGTTCAACTAATAACTCCGATAAATTAATTAACTTAAAATATGAATGTCACGATAATGTTAGGTGGAAGACTATTCATTGTTGATATAGTCATGATATATGTAGTAATTAAAAATTAAAAATATAAAACATGAACGAGTCTTCCATCACCTACTCCTAATCTTTATTCTAAACAATAACGCACATCACCTGCACATAAATTAACACATAACTAAAACAAAATGTGCAATCATATTCATGTTCTTAGCATTTTTAATACATGCATGTGTTCAAAAAATAAGGTGTTTGGATCTTGAAATATTTTTAAAAGAATTAAGAGTTTTACTAGAATTTGATGAATTTCTTTCAAGTCACCCCAAGTTTCTATGGTGGTTTTCAACTCAAGGATGATTTTGATCCTCTCAAGTCTCAACTAGTTTATGTGAAGAATCATTTGATGTTTTTCAACCATTTTTTTTGTGTTTAATTAAGATGCGTAGAGGGGTAAATTGGGAAATCATAATTACTAATTTTGTAAATTGTCAATTTGAACGACAAATATTATTTCAACTCCAAACTAGTTTTTTGTCCAATGTTTAAATTTGGACCTCCCCTTTAAGATGTATATGCCTCTACCAAATAGTTTAACCACACGTTAACACTTATTTTATTTTTTGGTTGTTATTAGCGAGGACGTGAATGTAAGTTTTGAAAAGTAGTGATCGAAACCACATCAACCCTTCAATTCAATTCGTGTAAGTAATTCCTAAATTTACTTTGTCCAAATAATAGATCAAGCTATTTATAGGGATAAGTTAGGAATTAAAACTTTTACATGTATCTCCTTACTAAGGATACACGGTGTGGCCCCAGCATGGACCGGCGTCGGGCGGCACACCGTTTCCCCCTTGCCACGGCATGAACGGCACATATATGTCGAAGTTGCCGCACATTAAATGACAAAAATTCTAACCGTTGTACATTTAACTGTTTAAAAAAAATTAAATCCAAATTCAAATCCAATTTATTTATAAAATCTAACATTTTTACCCCAATTTCACACCCTCTACAACCCCATCTTTCTCTCTATTTTTATAAAATCTCTACAACTTTATAAAATATTCTTCTATTTATCTTCAATGGATAGGTTCAACCCGAACAACCCCAACAACCCGAATCCGAATGTTTTCTCGATGCCCGGTTATTATTCTCAAATGGAACCGAATCCTTTCGGGCAATTTACCGCTAACGCTTTCGTGGGTTTCCAGCAATCTCCGGACACCTTCAACACGCAACAAATGCAAGCCGTCCATAGTATGATGATGCGAAACCCGTTCAACACACAACCCTTTCAATCCTCTCAACCACATCAACCGGAACAATCTTCGCAACCAACACAACCCGATGAAGACGACGTTGAAGTCGTTCCGGAGACGCAACAACAATCTTCTAAACGTAAAAAGGGAAAGCAAGTGGTGGAAGACAAAAATAAAGCTTCGAAACCTAACAAACAACCATGGACTCCGATCAAGGAGGAGGCTTTAGCAAAGGCGTGGATTAGCTCATCTACAAACGTTGTTGTCGGTATGTATAGTTTAGTTTAAAAAAAAATACAATTTTTAATATAAACTTTTTAATTATTATATATATACTTTTCTTAAATATAGGTAATAACCAAACCGGTGAGAGTTTTTGGAAAAAGATGGTACCAAGGTTCCTTGCGATGATGGACCAAGGGAACTATCGTGATCTCAAATCGATTTTTCAAAGTGGAGAAAGATGCAAATCTTTATTAACCGTTTTCCGGAGATACATAATAGGATATTTACGAATAAACGTAGCAGGATGAACGACGAGGATGTTTTCAAAGCGGCGTTGAATAAATTTCAACTGACACATCATAAACCTTTTCCACGCATTCGGGCTAGGGGATTTGTAAAAAAGCACAAAAAGTGGGCGCCAGTTCCAAATGAGGTTGAGATGGCTAAACGTCAAAAAACATTGGAAACCGGTAGTTTTAGTGCCGGCGGCTCGGACGCAAGGTGTCAAATTAATTTAAATGACGAAGCCGAATTTGACGAAGAAGAGTACCCGGTACAAGAGGAGGAACGTCCCCTGGGTTGGGACACATCAAAAAAGGCAGCGGCAGCGAAGAAAAAAAGCGATAAGGATGCGAACAGGGAGGCCTTCTTGGCCCAATTCAAAGAGTACACGGAGATCACGTCCCAAAAGGCGAATGTGAAGGAACGCGTTGCGGAAGAAAAGGTTCGAGTGAACAGTGAAAAAAACTAACAAAAGAATGGGATATATTAACGGCCGACGTTGAATCTTATCCCGAAGAAAAAAGAGCCGCTTTAAGAAAAATGCAAGAAAAATCATGAAAAAGTAAAGTTAGGTTATTTTTTTTTGTTTTTTTTTAAGTTATGTAATGTTTGGTTTTTCAATATTTAATGAATTTAGTTTTATATCTTATTTAGATAAATAAAGTTAAAAAAAATTGTTAGTTAAAAATAAATAAATAAAAGTTGGTGGAGTAGGCTCATTATCCATTTCCACTAAAGAGGCATCATTCTAAGACTATGACGTGACGTCTACGTGAAGGATCATCCTCCAAGGTTGGCTCATCACCACACCCACTAGCCTAAGAGTCTTTATTTTTTATCGAACCATTAAAATTAGTTACATATTTCCTTTTTTCTTATGAATTATTCATTTACCTTATGTTTTTTTAGTAAAATGACTATAGTTATTACCATATTATAAATAAGCAAGATTTTATTGCATTATGTGTTGTACCATGTGCATAGGATGGCTTTCAAAAAGAATATTTTTTTCATTTTTCATTTTCATTTTCATTTTTCATCCAAAGTTTTTATCTTTTCATTTTAACTTTTTTGATTATTTTACTTTTAACCCAAAGACTTTCATGTTTTACAATTTAACTTCAACACTTTTTTTATTTTCAACTTTAGTCCTATATACTTTTCATCTATTGTAAGTTTTTCGCTCTACGTTTCATTCAAAATTTTGCGAGTGAACACGCCGCAACGTGCGTGTGGGTTTCAACATTTTTTCGTCTATTTTTCCCGTTTGACAAGACCGTCACAACGCGTCTATTTTTCCCTGTTTGACAGGTTTGTCGCAACCCGCGCGGTCTTAGATCGACTTAGTTATTCTTTTCTATTTTTATCTTTCAGTCTAATTTCTTCGTACTAAAATGCCGCAACAGGCATGCATGGTTCACCGATGTTACATATGCTTTTCGTTCTTTGTTTATTTTGTTTTTATGAGCTTTTCCGATTTTACTGGTCGGTGGTAGTTGTGTAGTATTAGTGCTACTTGGCAAGCTTTATGCCCCCGCTGCAACGCGGGGGACTTAATACGTAACAAAATAACAATAATTCTTTTTGATAAGTTTATATTTTAAATAGAAGATCGTGTACTCCTGCTGAAACCAAACAATTTGTCAATTTTTTCCATAACATAAAATAATGGTTGCTAACTAATCTTAGAAATATTGTCATCAAGAAATTAATCATTTGAATCAATATAAGATGATGATTGGACAGTTGACTAAAACCCCAAATCTGTTAATATGTTTAGTTTTTAAGTGGTTTTATCAACACCTTCTTCCCCATAAAACCCTAAAATACGAGTTTGCACAACAAACTATCGTCCATCGGTCTAGCCATGATACTCTTAAAGAAGATTTCGGATTTTATTACCTTGAATGAAGAATGATTCAATCAGAGGTGGCAGTTGATTTAAAAGGCCAAAGGTTTAGCAGCGATCGCGTAGATGTTGTGGTTGGTAGTGGCATTCGAGCGACGATACAGAGCTAACTGTCGTCAATAGAATGGTCGTAGGTTTTGAAGATAGTATAATGTTTTTTTTATAAATTAATTTCGTCTGTTATGATACCACAATTTGAAACTTTAATGATCAAGAACAAAAGGGCTACGAACATGAAAACTCACACCGGCAATAGAAGAACAAAAATTAGGGGGTGGCATGCGACACTACCCTAAAGTTCCCTATCCTTCTCCAAATCTCCAATCCTGTAATACCACATCACTAATCTAATCCACTATATTAAAACACTCAATTTAGTGATACATCTACCATAAAGCATGCATTATATCATTTTACATTATTCTCTCTTTCCTTACACACTACACTCTCTGCCTTAGTCCTACTCACAGGCACACCAATTCGGTAACAACCTAAACCCATTACCAGAGCCATTCCGAGTGCCCCAGCCTCACTTACAAAACGTGCAACTTTCTTTCTTTTAAGAGTGAATTACTGTTTTGGCCCCTGTGGTTTAGCTAGTTTAACTTTTTCAGCCCAAAAAGAAATCTTTTGACATATAAGACCCCGAGGTTGCATGTTATAACGATTTTCGCCCCTGACACTAATTTTGTTACTTTTTTGCAGTTAAGCGTAAGGCTAATTAAGTCATTATATATCTTAAGGGTTGCTTTTGATAATTACAAAGTTCTTTTAATATTAAGAGATTATTAATGCAATTATTCAAGTTTTTTTTACATTTCGTTATTTTCACGATTATTATTATTAAACAAAATGCGTGTCAAATATACAAATAATTATGTATTTCCATTAACCATTTGTTTTTATAAACGTTCTTTTTAAAATAATTTGTTTTTTAACCTTTTTTTAAACTATCAATCATTTTTAAAATTGTTCCTTTTTAAACCGTTTGTTATTGTTCCTTTTAAATTTGTTTGTCTTTTAAAGTATTTAAACAGTTCATTTTGTACCGTTCTTTTTTAAAATATTTTTTTTAAACAAATCGTTTTATAAGTCATTGATTTTGAAAAGCGTTTCTTTTTAAATTGTTACTTTTTAGACCCGTTTTTGAAATCGTTCATTTTTTAAACTTTATATTCATTTACCTATAGCCGGTAGGTATAAGAACTTAAAAAACGAACGATTTCCAAAATAGAAGAAATTTAAAAACGATTGATTTTAAACGAATGAGTGGTTTAAAAAAGAAGATTTTATAAAACGACATTTATAAAAAAACAAAACCTTAAAAAATAAGTTAACAAGTGTAAGGTTTTTAAAAAACACAGAAATTTAATAAACGAAAAGTTAAAAAATAATGAATTTTGAACAAACAAATGGTCTAAAGAAATGGAACATTTGAAAAAAGATAAACAATTCTAAAAAAGTTTGAAAAATGAACATTCTTTTCCAAACTTTTTATTAGAATGGTTCATCATTTTTTCAAAATTTCCATTTCTTTTATTTTTTTATACACCTCATTTTATAAAATTAAAAAAAATGAACGACTTAAAAAAGTTGAATTGCTTAAAAATGTTTAAAACACAAATGATTTTAAAAAGAATTGTATAAATGAAGTGTTTAAAAAAAACTTTAAAATATGAACGCTTTTAAATAACAAAGAGTTTAAATGGAACAATTTTAAAAATGGTAGATGGTTTAAAATAAGGTTAAAAAATTATTTTTAAACAACCTTTATAAAAACAAACTGTTAATGAAAATACATATTTATTTGTATATTTAAAACGTATTTTGTTAAATAATAATCGTGAAAATAATGAATTATTAATAATAAAAAAAGTTAAGTAATTTCATTAATAATCTCTTATATGTTAAGAACTTTTTAATTATCAAAAAACAGCCCCTAAGGTACATAATGACCTAATTACCTTTACACTTAACTGCAAAAAGGTAATAAAGTTAGTGTTATGGCAAAAACTGTTATAAAATGCAACATGGGAGGGGGAGGGGGAGGGGGTCTGTCAAAATATTCCTTTTTGGGATGACAGGGTTAAATTAACTGAACCACAAAGGCCAAAACAGTAATTTACTCTTCTTTTAATTTAAAGTTTCAAAACTCTCCCCTTAAGTATCTTGAGTGTACATATTTTCCTTTTTCTAAACAACTTATAATATTAATTTTAAGTTCATTAATGGTAGTATAGTAATTTAATAAGAGTAACATTAATGAAATAGATAAATATGTAATATATATGGTTTACGAAGGAGAAGTATGTAATTGGTTTTGAAAGGTGAATAAACATGTAATAAATGATCTTAGTAAGGCCAGGGATATACGTAAATGACCCAAAATATAATAGAACTATTAGGGGTGCTAAAGAAGTCGATCTACTACTAATTAGTCTAATTTTATATCAGCAATTAGAAACATGTTGTACATCTTGCATTGGGTCGTTTTTTTGGCTTTTTTGACTTGTACCTGTCCTTTAGTGGGTTGTACCCTTTGTGGGTATAAATATTGATCTTTTGTTTTGAGGGTGCGCAATTTGCACCCCACCGCTTTGTTTAACAGGTACCTTTCACTTCCCCATCCGCCGAGTATCTTCTCCGCCTACGCCACGTATCCCCATCAACGACGTGACTTTTTTGGTTGATCGTCATCTCTGGTCACAACTTTATCTAACAGAAATAAAGTGTTACGCCTTTTTCTAGTAGACCATTATTCATCAAGGGTTTTGAGCTTTTCTTGGCTTGTCGTTAACAAATTATTGTTATCTTGTTTAAACTTTCCAGTTGTGCATGGATTTGTGGTTGCATACGTCTGTTTTGGTTGCGAGGACTTAATGCCTTGATTTCCGGCCCGTTTTGGGTTTATGGTCGGCTTTACAATTTATCGTCGATATGTTTACTTTCCTTTTGACGCTTAACAATTATGACAATGGTTTTTAAAGCTATTTATATTGTTATTTTAGGATTTCTTGTCATTGTGTTATGCGGTTGATGACGATGAGACTTTGTGTTCATCTGAGAACATTTATGTAATGTAAATTTAGTATCTGTATTTCTGTTAATATGATGTTAAAGTTGTTAGTTGTTTTGGTTACGTTGATTGGATATTTTATGGTTGGATTCTGTTGTCCATGTTAATGACACTATGTGTTCATTAGACTATAAAGCTACTGCCGATGTGGTTTGTTTCTATGTGTTAATCTGAGATTTGTTGAAGTGTTTGATTCTTAACGAATGTTGTTGGAACTTTGGGTCTCTATGAGGATGGCCTCTGGCTAATATAAGAGTTATTGCAATGCGTTTTATGTTACTTGGCATTTGGTGTGGCATTATTACACGCATTCAAGCAAGAGCCTTTGCCTTTCTTCACTATGTAAATAGAGGGCTGGAGGGTATCCATGTCGAGCTTCTGAGCCTTTGAAGTTTCGATTTGTTTACATTTAAGTATTGAACACATGCGTTGTAATTTGTGTTGTTGGGTGGCTGTTGTGTCTATTTATTTATTTATATAATATCAATTAACAACATTTGTTGCTAATTGTTTTTTTGTAGATACGACAGTGGGTCTTTTTTCGCTTATGTAACTTGTACTTATTTTGTGGGTTGTACCATTTGCGGGTATATATTGGGTGTTTTGTTTTGGGGTTGCCTTATTTGCACACCAAAATTTAGTAGGTTGTGTTCTTTGTTATTGTTGTGCTTGGTTGTAATCCACTTCTAGTAGTGTTGTTGCCTACGGTTATGCCTTTGTGGTTGTGTATGTTTTTTATATTGAAATTGGGTCTAGATGATGATGGTTTTATAGCCATTTAAGAGTTATTAGAATGAATGTTTAGAACATGTATGATTTTAGTCATCATTTGCCTTGGCAATTAGTGTTACAACCGTGTGGACATGTTGCTAATTGATAATATATAATAAATATACACATTTGCAACATTTTCTTGGTTTAAATATCTTTATAGACGATGGTGTTTAAATATGGTTTTATAAGGCTGTGAAGGCTTGATACAAACCGGTTTATTCAAGATTTCCGAGTCTAAAAAGAATACTTTGCTGTTTTTTATAAGTATTTAACTAGGTTAATGCCCGCGTTAAACGCGGCTTCAACCAAAAACTTGATATTTTTAACTCTAATTTATACTATGTAAAAGGGCATACATTGGAAAAAAAGAACAAACTTATTCAAATCCCGGAAAAAACTTCCTTGTAGATGACATTAGTTGTTGTATTCGTTACATTCTCATCTTTATCTAGTATAAGCAACTTCACACCGGCTCTGCTTTTGACTCTTGATAATGCAACATAAAGTTGACCATGTGAAAAAATAGGATATTTCAAATATAATCCAACCCTTGATAGAGATTGTACTTGACTTTTGTTTATAGTCATTGCGAAACACACATTTAAGGGGAATTGGCGTCGTTGAAACTTGATTGGAATTCTTTTATCTGATGGTGTCAAACTTATTCGTGGAATAAAAGTTTTTGTCCCTATGTTTTCTCCAGATATAATCTCAGCTTCTAAAACACGTTTGTAAAGTTTTGTAATACGTAATCTCATACCGTTGCATAAACCATTTTGTTGATCAATATTACGAAGCAACATTACAGGTACACCGACTTTAAGGACTAATCTATGATTAGGAAAACCAGATATTTTAAGACCATTAAGAACATCGAGAGAATATAGTTTAGCATGTGACGGATTCTTTGCTTGATCAGTTTGACAAATGCTATCAGAACTCAAATACTCGACTTCTTCACCAGGAAACAAAGCAACCAATCTTTCGTTTATTTCTTGAACAACTTCATTTGTTGGAGCCAGTATAGCTCTTTCAACAAAATAATCTTTATCTTTGTAAATTTGAAGAAGTGAAAGGTATACAAAGTCGATCAAATCTTACATAGGATCCACAGAGCACTTGATTAAAAGATCTTCAGGAATATCTATAACGACCTCACAATCATTATTGTCACCAATCTTTCCCTCGCCCAACTCAAGCAACCAATTTGCAAAAGCTTTAATGTCTTCGATATCAGATGCGTTGGCTCCTACAGTTAACCTCATGTTTTTCGTTAACGTAAGTACCTTGCAAGTACTTTAAATATAGGACGAAATGACTGAAGCATTAACGATTTCTCGTCTACCACCATTTGGTACAACCGGAAGTATTTGTCTAAAATCACCACCCAACACCATAACTTTACCACCAAAACTCATCTCCGAATTTACTGAATCATCAAATTTGAAGACATCTTTCATTGTTCGATCAAGAGCTTCAAACGCATTTTTATGAATCATCGGTGCTTCATCCCAAATTATCAACTTTGTTTTTCTCAACAAATCAACAATTTCATCGCCTGGTTTAATAAAACACATCGACTGTTCAGTTAAATTTAAAGGTATATGAAACCTTGAATGTGCAGTCCGTCCACCAGATAACAGAAGAGAAGCAATTCCACTTGATGCAACGTTTAATACAATTTCTCCTTTACATCTGATCGATGCAGATAATGTCTTCCACAAAAACGTCTTACCATTCCCTCCGTAACCATAAACGAAGAACAGACCACCCTTATTAAAATCAACTGCTTGAATTATCTCATCAAAAACTAAACGCTGTTCATCGGTTAGACTGCTTAAGTGATTATCAAATTCAACGGCAGTAGCACTTATATCGTATGCAAGCTCATCAACAATTAAGCGATTGTCTGCTAAAAATATTGATTCACTGTCGGGGTAAGGCATAGACGGAAACCGAGTTAGACTTGAGTTATTACGTGATAAGTAACGCTCAATTTCAAGCAACGTCAAGTTCTTTATTTGTTCCTCTGGAAGAGACAAACCTATTAGAAATTTTTGAATAAATTATTTAACATAGTACACATATAAAATGAAATTAATAAATAGTATTATATAAGACATAATTGTCAAAACATTAAATAAGAATTGGTGTACGTTCAATCCCTAAAATCTTCTGACAATTGTATAAAATGCCATCAGCAAGGTACTCCCATATGTTTTCCCAAACATGCTCAGGCCTAGATAATGTATTAGACGCCAACATGGTAGCAAATAGATTGTGAATATAGTATCATGAACCTGTGTAGTACGCCTCTTCTATAGCTTCTATATACTCCTTGTCGTCCTCTAAAAGGCCTCTTGCGTAGCATGCATCTCTAAACGTTGGGAAGACTTGTCAATTCATAGTACGTATATCTTCAAAAGAATTAGGACCTACTACCTTATTAAGAAGGATTCTTAAAAATTAAGCCTCGCCCATAGAAGGATTAACACAATGAATACGACCAATGGTTTTGCCTATTATACGTTTATCCCATATCCTATTCTTTTGCTTCCAACAAATTTAGTTGGGTATTCAACGTATGTAAGGGTACGCGCCAAAGGATCTTTTTCGTTTTTTCCATCCACGCCAAAAACATCGTAGAAGAAACAGATGGTTTTTGAAGAACATTATCAAGTTCATCATCAGGACCAGGACCGTACACAACATTTTGTTGATCCGGTAGATGAAACAGAAGCCTAATTACAGATGGATATCGATAATGAACATCAAATGCATAGATGCGCCATGAAGCTTCACACGCCGAGAGATATCTGCAATCATAATAATTTTTTATTTCATCATTTCCATTTTCACGTTGAGATTCATCAGCATTATCTACAACAGCAACTTCTGCCCTATCAGGTCCTTTGTTAATGTATTTAAATAGATACTTTATTGAAGCAGCCTGGTTTCACCATTCGACATTAATGCGTGCTTGATAACGTCTCAGCAAGGTTTTGCTATATGGAACTACACTTCTGTTATCAAGCTGAATACCGGATTTCTCAACAAAAAATCCTGAATCTGCTCGTCTGTAGACGGGATAAGCTTTCGAATCTACCGTAGTCTGATCACAGAATTTCTTTGGAAATTTCTTCGAACACTTACCTTCAACAATACACGGACAATTTGGTTTTGCAACACCACAAGGTCCGTGAATCATATAGTCACTGACAAGAGTATAAAGATCTGGATCTAAATTTTTGTCAGTATCTCGGCAGAAATAAACTTGTCAACATGCTCAACAGAAGGAAGCTTACTTTCGTCATCTAAGAACAAAAAAATATGAGCGTGCGGTAGACCTCTTTTCTGAAATTCTATTTTATAAACAACTACGTTAGAATTAATAATATAAAAAAAGTTATATTTGAAGTTATGGTTATGAAGGTAGCATACCGCAAATATTATAATAAAGTAACTTGAATTAACTCGATAATTACTTGCCGAAGCCTTTCCGAATAAGGATTCCTTCGCAAGTCTTTCATGATTGAGTCAAGCTTAATTTTGAACAATCGGCATAAAATGTCTGGTCTATCCTCTGAATTAATGTTCTTGTCCTTATGAAATCTTTTAATCTCTGGCAATTTAGGATTACACGTGATTGTAATAAAAAAATCAGGATACCCAAACCATTTACAAATGGCCATCGCATCATAATAAGTTTCCCTTATATAACGTGATCCACCAGTAAACGAAGAGGGAAGTAATACACGTGTTCCAACTTATGCCATATCTGGATTACCATTTTGTTGAAGCTTATTAAGGTTCTCATATGTCTCAGATCTAAGATTATGTTGTTGTAAACGTATGAATAGTAAACATTCACTTTCAATCATAGTATAGACGTCAACCAAGAACTGTTGCAAAAGTCTTCGTGCATTTAGAATCAAAGAGAAATGATTGACTCTATCTTGAACATGGTAAGCAAAATATTCTCTCATTGAACATTTAGACTCTTTCTTCTTAGTTGATGCCCTTCCTTCTCTATGTAGAATATCACTTCGATAACCATCTTCACCAAAAGGGAAACGCAATGGATACCGAAGCACGAGATACGATGGACGAAGCTTGCTAATACGCTTAAGACCTTCTTTTTTATTCAACAACATCACGATTGTCAAGAGCATCTTCAATATCTCCAACTATAAGTGCAGCAACTTCAGACGATGTGGGTAGGTTGTATGTACGACCATCTTTAGACCTATTAGCCTTAAGCCGTAGTTTAATGTCTACATGAGGATTATCAACAAAACGGTCCCGTACACGCCTATAGGTTTTCACGAGAGGATTATTCGAGTCTAAAATAGACTTTAGGTATTCAATGATTACGGTGTCAAGCGAATCAGCACTTTGCGAAGCTGGTTTCTTTGAGTTACTATGATATAATTGTAACACAATATTAAACGAAGTAGATAGTCTTTATATAACATAAAAGAAATAATAATTCAATAAATAAAAATCAAAATGGTTTTGAAGGATACCGCTTTTTCGATTACAAACTTCATAATCCGTGTCGTATATGTAAAGCTGAGCAAATTTTGGTTCACCACCTTCTTTAGGTAGAAGACTTTTAAGTGTATGATAATTCTCACCACTTATTATGTATACGTATGGAGCATTTCCTCTATTAATCTTTGAATCAACTTTACCACCCATGGAAGTGAACGAAAACATAGAATTAAATCGACAAATATTCTTTAAGAAATGCTTGCTCTTATCGTCTATGCTCTTGAAAAGATTTTGATATTCCTGACACGTGTCTTTAAAATTTGAAAGATGTACTTTTCCATAACCACAACAAAACATGTAAGTAGTTCGTCCTGAATAAACCCTTCCTTTGCCTGCTTCAGATTTCCATAGCTTTGTGTTACATACTTCACATACAACTACTTGATCGCCATGATCCAAATAATCTATTATATGAAGAATTAAAATGTCAAACAATTTTCATAGTTAGCAATAATATTAAGAACTTAATCAAATTGAATTAAAAGTAATGAGTGTTAGAAGTATTTACTGTTAGAAACTCCTTTATATGGATCTTCAGTTAATTCTTGAGTAATAATAGGATCGTCTGAAGATAAATCAACCATTGGCACAGGATAAACGCAACGCCCATTCGTAGATAACCTATGTTTACCTCTTGGTATCCTATTCAATGTTGATCTTTCAGTTAATACCGAAGGAACATTTATTGAATCTGGACTTGATGAACTTCTCTTTATTTGGAAGGTAAAACATGGAGTGCTAACCAAATTAACATTGTCTTTTACACCTATATGTTGATAACAATAGTAAAAAAAACCAAAGTTATAATCATAATATACTAATTTAAAGTCTGAAATAAATAACACCAACCTGATGTAGATGCTTCACATGGACTTGTTAAAGGTGTGGTTGGGCAAATACGTTGATCAATAGTATTGATATAAGAAGATGAAGGAATTGGTGTTAACATACGACCACTATATGTATTGGATACAGAAACGTTCGATGACTTTATAACGTTTTCTGAAGCGGAAGATTTATTATTCACCTTACATCTTTTATTATCCAACTGTATTTTCCTAAATTTCTTTCGTTCATCAGATTGTTGATGATAAACATGATTAGGAGAAACTGATATAAAAAAATACATATTCAATAAACAAAAATTTATAAATAAAATATTAAATACATGTGTAAAAACTTGATAAATTTACCATTTGTAATGTTAGACAAAACTTGATAAATTTACCATTTGTAATGTTAGACAAGGGACTTCTTCCACTTTTTCCATAATGAGCTGCAACAATATAATTCAAAGTTACGGTATGTAAGATGTTTTTGTATTATATAATTTTTTAATTTCTTTTACATAGAATGAACAAAAAGAAATACGTACTACTCAAAGGTTGAAGAATGATAGGAAGTGGTGATGAAGGTATAGTTTGATCCTTTAACCGTTTAGGCATATCCGAATATTGAAGACATATAGAATATGTACATGCATTAAAATATGAATTACAATAAATAAATAGTATAAATACAAGAAAGAAAACACTTATGTATATGAGATGAAAGAAAACCTCAAACTTCAGTAACACATGAATGTGGTGTGAGATTGTTTAATGATTTAGAATTGTGAAAGTATTAGCCTAAAACATTGTGTGACGTATGAAATTAGATGAGAACTTATATAGTATTAGAATTATTGTAAAAAAGGAATAATAAAAGTAAATATAAATTTCGGTTGTGAATCTATAAAAGGAATGATATTAATAGCGAATTTTTAATGGTGCAAAACATACAATTTGGCGGAAAATTTAAATAATTTTAGAGGTTTCAAAAAAAATTCTTTGAAATTTTGAAAAAATGTTGATTAGTATCTATATAATAATTACCTGAACTCAATGAAAATTGTTACATAATGAAAATTCCAATATTTAATTGCAAATTAGAGATATTAAATAAATAAACTTTTGTTATTTATGAAAAATTGGGTAGGTAATTATGTAATTTAATGACTGATATATATTGTTTTTTAACATAAAATGTTAACAACTTAGTTGATAAAAAAAATTGACAAATTGTTATTTTTTACTTCACTACAAGCGTTGTTCGTTCGACAATTGAAATGGCGGTATTACTTGGCGCCCAAACAACGGCATTAGAAATGGAATTTTAAAATTGAGTATGACGTACTGCAGCGAACATTATAAAAATAATAAAGACTAAAACAAACATTTAGTAATCAAAGGATGAACATTAAAAGAATAAACGAACTGGTATTAATTCAAACACAAACATTTTATTGATAATCAAAGTTTCATAACAAACCACCATAATCAAATTACTTAAAAACAATCAAACATTCAAAGCAACCAAACACAAGAAAATCCAAAATGCCAACCAACTGTTTGTGTAACACATAATTCAAGATAAGACTATTTTTCGATCTTTGGAACCAAAAGGATGGCTTCCTCATCGTCAGTGGAGATGTTTGCGAAACCAGACTGTTTTATTTTAGTTGACGACAAAGAACTGGAATCGTCAACTTCATACACGCCCGACAGGTTACGCTTCAAATCCCCAGATGAACTCTTCGAACAGTCTTTAGAAGTGAATTCTCGTGTGAAACTATCTCCAACAGAAGAAACAGGCTCTTGTAAAATAAATTAAGTTTAAGAAACAATAAACTGTTATTGTAACAGTTTATAATTACAATTGTAAGTTGGGTGTTAATACCTTAACGACAAACATAATCTGGGTTGATAAATCGCTAAGTGAAACATCTACCGACGGCTCATCCGCACCCTACAATTGCTAAAATAATAATGCTCAAAACAACCAAGATAATAATTTTGTAAGACATGTATAACTAAAAAGTATGTAATCAACTAACCAGATCGACTAACTTATGAATAGCATAACCATCAATATGATTGTCAATATTGAACTGCCCACTTTGAATCTTGAAAGCATATTTTTTTCCAATCAAAAGTTTAAACTGATCGGGAGTGGTTTTCTCTTCTGAAGATTCCTAAAAAACGATAATAAAAAAATGTTTAGAAAGACTTCTTAAACTAACCTATACAAATATTACGTATATTATATAACATATTATTAATTGTTGGTAAAAAATGCCTTACATTTTCCCGTTTTGATCTTTCAAGCATCTGAATTGCAGTCAATCCCAACATTTTCTTAGCTTCACGGTCAAACAAAGTTAGTGACGCAATAGCAGCAGAATCTTATACTCTGATCGGAATCCTAAAACTAAATGAAAGAACAAAACTCGAAAAAATAAATACAATGTAGATATGAAAAGTATCTAAATATAATCAATAGTGTCAATAAAATAAATAAGGAATAACTTACATTGGGGTTGCACTAACAACCTCCTTAGGACAATTAGCATTTGAGCAAACCAAAACCTGTTTAAACTTAGCTTCCTCAATTACCAAAGTTGTTTCAACCTTTCGATTACACTCTTCACATCCGAGGTAATACCAGTCATCTTTTTCATCGACACCCACATGGTACCAATAACTATTACCTCACAAGGCTGAATGGATTAAACAAAACGTTATTAAATGTAAATATTTTTATAAGAATTTTTTTTTAATTAAAAATATAATATAAATTTAGGCACATACTTTAGAGAACAACGTAATATCACGAAAATTTGTAAAGGGATGTTGGCTTAAAAAATCATCCGCAACACTTATGCTTCCACAAGATCCAATTGATCGTTGAGCATATGAAGATGTTTGAGTTAATTTCTCAACATACATGTTAACTTAATTAAAATAAAAAAAAAAGTTAACTAAAATCGGTTGAAGGATTAATATTTATTTAAAAGGTTACTTACTTAGTCTTGAAATAACGAATCTCCTCTATGTCAGCATTGATAAACAGCCTTGTGATGTGGAAAGCATTAGAAAGTGTTGTTTTACCTCTATGATCAATTAAATTTTAACAAATGATACCAAATACAAAATCAAAATGAAGTACTTAATTAAAGTAACACAAGATAAAGATAGGCGCAAACCTTTAAACTTGTTAAAACTTCCTAACTGCACAAGGAGGAAAACATCAACTTCTTCTTTATGGCTCTGAATGTAACCGAACATCTCGTCATAGTACTTGTCCCACAAGGTGCAGTTTAACTTGATACCCCTACAAAAAAAATGTAATGTGCCAGAGTATTTCATATATATAAAAAACGTTGATTATTAAAGTATGAAATAAATATGAATAGACATATAAAATTAGACTCTAAATCAACCAATTGCAGGTTCATATATTTGCTATCTTTTCCCATTCTAGTTTTCGTTGGTTCTGAGGGAGACCATTCGTCTACGTATCCAATGAAATCTGCAATGAAACAAAATATATAAGCAAATCTACATATGCAAATAATATAAACTTTACAACTAAGTATATAAATAATAACATAATATACAACAAAATAAATATATTTGTTTATGCTTGTTATATAAGATGAAATACAAACCAACTCGATACTTCAAATCAACTTCCCCTGCTTTAAGGGATTGAACGACGATAACTGGATACCGCATTCACTTCCATCAAAGTTGTCACACTTTTTAACAGTTGTATCAAAATTTAAGCTAACCGAATGTTCCTTATCAAAATGTTTGTACGATGACTTAATCACAGAAAGTTGAGATTTATAAATATAAATAAGAATCATTTTTATTAAACAAAATCTCATGTTTCTTCATAAACTTGTTCCACATTGAAGCCTGCATCCTCGTACCCTAATGAAAATATAAACAACCGGACAATTATTAACGAAAATAAAAAAAGTAAAAGTTTAAAAACTGAAAATAAAAATGTCCAAATTCTAACCTGCTCATCTATCACTGCCATCTCGATAGCCATAATTTCACCTTCTTTCTTTGGATTGGTATGTTTCCAAAGTCTAAGAATCTTAACCTTGATAGTAAATAGGTTTGATCTCCAATCAAGATCGTTTATCAGAACACTCTAAAGCAAATGCAGTTGAAATATTTTTGTATGATGTTGATAAAATGAAAATAATTGAAACTATATATAGATAAACGTTGGTGATTTATATTTGTAAAGTTCGAAATTAGTTTAAATACAAAATCGTTACCTAAATGATCGTCTCCTAAATTTAGAAATGATAAGAAAGTTGACTATTTATAAATAAAGATATTTTATGTTTACTTTCTAAACAAATTATTGTTATTAGATATATTTGATTGTTATTGCTACAAGTAAATAATATCCGAGTGTTATTATATTTTGTTTTCAGGGAACATTCAAAATAATGTAAATTATGAACATAATCAGTTATACGTAATTTAAGAAATGCTTTGACTAATGCAAAATTACATCTTTACAAATCTTTTTAATATATTAATAACATATTAATATATACTAAATATAAGTAGGTGAGATATTTTTAGAAGTCAAAAGGATGAAAAATATTATTTTTTTGAGTTTTAAGTTCGCTATTTTGTATAAAAAAAATTTTGAATCATATCATATAAAATTTAGATAATATCATAATTTTTTTTCGTTATGAAACAATTGTAATTGTAAATTTTCCTATATCATATCCACATATAGGTATGCTTAATTAAAGAAATGGTTTGACTAAATATAATGTAATATTATAATTTCTTAATGTATTAATTACGTAGATATCCTATTTCAACTTCATTTCTTTAAATAGATGAGGTCTGTATAAAAGTTAAGAAAATTAAACAGTTATGTATTTTAATTTTGAATAATATTTTTAAATTTACATAATGAAATTGAATATTCTTTTTATAGGGGTTTATTTTTTTGGGAATAAAATGTTACTACAGATTAGTTAAATGTTAACATCAAATTCATTTGGTGACCAATTCATTAGTGGACGTATATTTATAATTTACATATATACTAAGTTAAATCCTTTTTTAGAAGGCCAATTTTGAGGATTTTATTCATTGAACAATATAAGAAGCTAAGGTATTTTGTATGTATAACTTAAAATTAACTCTTGAAATCATAATTTCGTAAAAAGTAGTTATGTTGTGGTTAATTTTATTTCATAATGTAAGGAACATACAATTACCATGTGAATCTATCAACTAACACAGATAAAAGGTAACAAACTGTTTTATAGCAACTAGTTTAAGTACCCGTGTGTTACACGGGTTGTCTTAAAGTAAATTATATTATTTAATAGTGTTGACATAAACTTTTAAATGAAAGAAACGTTTCATTATTTAGGTAAATATTAGTGCATGTACCCTTTTATCTTTCGGCTATCAAACGCCACCGCATGATGTGTTATTAACCATCCAACGTTTCTAACGTTATTTTCACAAAATTAATAAAATAACGTCAAAATTAGTACAATTTCACTTTTGCCTCTAAGAGCCCACATATATATGCATTATATGTGCACACCGCAAACAGTAGGTGAACCCAAACTCATGTGATGATACATTTGAAACTTATAGTTGGTGAACCCAAACTCATGTGATGATACATTCCATGTAAAACTTGCCTTTGTAGATGTGATTCGTGTGTTTATATAAAACTAAAAGCCACACACTTGTAACCAAATAATATGTGCATGTACTGTATTAACTAATTAGCTACCACCTGTTATAAGATGGTATATACATATGACTCGACATGTTTTACTAACAAAACTCTTTGTAATCTTGTAAAAATAAAATTGCTTACCAAGAGACTTTTACTCGCAATCTTAGAAACAAACATAAATTTGTAATCTTACGACACTTCTTCCATCCGTGGGTAGCTCAACTAAGCCAGAAGCAATTCAATAACATATCAAACTAAATAAATAACAATATTAGTAATAATAATAGCAGCTACAGGTTCTATTGATTTATACACAAATCCACAAGGTAGAGGATCTCTAGTAATAATACAGTAATCAAAACTAATATTACATAAACCTTATAACATTACCTTGATATCTTTATTAGAAGCACCATAATTGAAGTTTGATAAGAGCCGGTCTCTATTCCTGAAGATACATGATTTGATCTTGCAAGTGTGTGCAGCAGCATGACCTTCATGTGAAGTCCCCATGTTGTATGTTGTATCTGGTGCTTGAACCTGCAACAATGTATCACAAAATCAACCTATTAAATCATGACTTAACAAAAAGAAATATGAAATAATCACAACTGTAGCTCTGAACTTAAATGAAGTGGCATATAAGATAAGTTAATGACAAAGTAGATATACAATTATAAAATACATATATACTTTTTGATAACTAAAGTTACAACTTACAAATTACATCACATATAAAATAATAAAAAATGAACTTACAATTACAATTTACAAATATCTAAATAGATTGACACAATGTTATAGACCTGTGTATCGGGTTAGATACAACCAAATATGAACCATTTAAAACCTTCAAACGAATTACAATACGGTGGAAATTCTTAAAAGTTGCTAGCAACTTTGTTTCATGACAACCAATGAAATGATTACATGGCTTTTTATACGAAAATCACATACATGGCTATTTATACGAAAATCACATACCATGAGCACAGAGCCGTAGCTTCCTTAAAAAGAGTTGCATGGCATCCAAATGCTTCCTTATACCTGTGAGCTTCATCGACTACCACATACCTGATACAAAAGTGATAAGTTTGGTATTAGGCCATATTTAGAAAAGTGAAAAAAGAGAAAGAAAGCTCTAGCCAATCTACATAAAAGACATACTTCATAGAATCGTATAACACCAACATGCATTAATATACCCACATACTCTTTGTCCACACCATGATAACCATGTCTTTTACAGTCTTAAGATATGCACCGGCATGCATTAAAAGTAATTCCACAGCCGATTTGAGAATTTCTTTTTCGAATTTACACTCACAATGATGCCTCAATTAGGCTACTAATTTTGTATGACAATAAATCTCTATCATCAACGAATGTTTAGAGGCTACATGTAAAAGATTGTCTTATGTTATTCCCCTTATTTTGAATCAAGAGCTAAAGATATCTACTACAATTATTTCACTTTACAATAGATTATTATATGATATTTAACTTAAAGATAAGTAAAGATCATATCGTCAAGCATGTATTTTTCTTTTGTGAAGAAGAAGATTCCAGAAAGGATCTCCATTCCTGGATTCTTCTTTGGTGCATTCATCCAATTTCATAGTATTGAAGATCAATTACTAATTTCTTTTCATTTGATATTTTGTTCAATTTTCAAGTTACATGCTTTTAGTTACTTACTTTCTAACAATTTTCATAGACTATTAAAAATCTATGAAATCTAGAAGTAGGAACAAAAAGTGTTAGCGGATCAATCCAACTCATTTTGAGCTCATCCTAAAGATTATCCATTTTAACTACACATTCTCGATTCTCCCAACTAATAAAATCATAAATAACTTGGCAAAATAAAATAAAACAGAAACATGCTTTGTTTTAAGTATTTAATGCAACATTGTTAGGATTTCTTAATTATAATATAGAATATGTTAGTCGTTAAAACATGTACCATTTATTAACCATATAATGCAAGACATTGCATACTATGGTAAGAAATAGGAAGAATGGTGCATGGAATGGTCAAAGTCTAATCAATATATATTCTTTTTTTCTAATGGCCAATAGATTAATACTCAATAGTGCACTAATCGATGTCGTAAGGTCGGTCAAAAATATGTTTAAAGAGTGTCCTAATCACCGTTACTAGTAAAGAGCAAGTATGGTGTCGAATTCACGGGGAATCAGTGGAAAGTATGAAAGCTTGTTGTTTTAATTATCATCTACGTCTAAACTAATTGCCTTTTTTCAGTTTTGAGATTGATTGTGAAAACAAATGTAAATTGTGGTTGTAAACAGTTATGAGAAAAAAGGACCAATCTCCGGGTTTTCAGGTTATGTAGAAAATCGGTTCACTTAGTTATGACCAATTGGAAATCACATAGACATGATTTGAAAACTTGTTTTGATAAATAATTAACGAATAATATATTTTATTGCAATAATCCACAATCGTAACAGAAGGATTGATGCAAATGAATAGTAATCCGGTTAATTACCAATCTTAGATTTCATAAACATTAACAGATTCAATGATTAAAGGTTAAAAATCAATGACAGCTTAGAACCTAATCCCAATTGTTGATGAAATAAACCTAGTAATTGATGAACAAAAATGATTACGATAATCAAATGATGTTTAATCAAAACAAGAAATAATAAGAACGACTAACCAAAAGTTTAATCGAATCCTAATCCAAAAAGATCGTAACAATAGGCAAACCAATGTTTCACCACATAAACCCTAGCCCCGGAGACGGTCACGGGATGACTAGCCGCTCATGATCTTGATTTGATCTTCAATCTTGATTAGGAATTGCATGATTGATGATAAGAAGATGATTGGAAGGTGTGGAATGGTGAAATAATGCCCCCAAAATCCTCTAATCGTCTCCCAGAATCGTCCCCGGTTGAATAGAATAGAAGATGATTGCAAAACCCTAATTTTTCGCAATTTTAACCTAATTTTCGTAATCCCCAAACCGTAAGCCCCATTTCCGAAACCGTAAGTCACATGTCTATGTTGCTGTTAACTTTTATGGACATCTGATGTAAACCGTAAGTCACGTTCTCAGGACCGTAAGCCACAAGTCCAACTTGTTGTTAATATTATAACCATCTGATCCAAACCGTAAGTCCCATTTGCCAATCCGTAAGCCACGTCGCAGCTCAACATTCCTCCACGCTTCACACTCACAACTTTCATTTAATTTCCCTTTCACCCCCTCAAGTTCTTTCTTCCGCTTTTCTTTTATCTCCTCACTATTTTTAACTTCCAATTAAGTACAATCGAGCCTCTCAACTTTAATATTCTCTATTTCTTCTACATGCTTGCTACACCAATCTTTCAATCAATGACCAAATAGCCCCTGTACTTTGATTATGCTTAATACCTGAACTTCAAGCTATCTTTTAGCTTTCCAATAATGGCCGAAAGGTCCCTTGACTTCATGGATTCATATTTTTCTCTCGATTCCAAGTAGTCTTTCAATCCAAAACCTTCCCGAATGCTTCCGTTAGCTACCTTGATCAACATCACACGTTCCACTTGATCCTTAAACCATGTAACTTCACCACATTTCACGTTCTTACCTACAAACATACCAACACTCGCAATAAACCTATTCACCGCATATAATCATATAAAAACCGCACAAAACACGTAAGATAGGCATTTAAACATTCATATTTCGCACCCTACATCACATCCCCACACTTGCCTTTAATTGTCCTCAAGCAAACCGATACGGAACTAATCACGATAGTAACAACATCTTTAAACCCCTAAACCAATGCAACAGTTTAAGTCCCAAGTCATACCCGTTTCATAGACTGGCACAATCAAGATTGACAGTCCGACAAGCAGCTGGTGCACTTTATAAAACTTAAGACTTGTTTATTCAGAACTAACATGCTTAGGAATATAACACATGCTACACGCCCTTCACAATAAACTCTCCTCTCGGTTTAAGAACTGAACTAGCGTGTAATGTGCTAGCATTCATATAACTCAAAACCAAACATGAAATTCTGTAATCATAAGCTTGTATAACAATCACACCTTCACTGTATCATATAACACGACACATATCAAAAGGACTTCCGGTTTTGGGCTTAGGTTAAGGGTAGGGAATTTTTTGCTTATATTTATATTTTTATGTAGTGAACAAACAAGCGACCAAACCGTGACAACTTATTTGCAAACATAACATACTTTTGGGTTAGTTTCTACCCAAGAATACAAACAGTATTCACAAAACTTTCTTTTTGTCTTTTCTCTCTTTTTTTCTTTTTTTTTCTTTTTATATTATCATAATTTGTCATTCACGGTCGGTACCAAAACACTTCACATCGGGTGGACAAATGAACGGTAAATAGGCTCAACGGGGCTACTAAGGGTGATGGTTAGGTAAAGACATAACAAACAAACGGGTGTACGGGATATCCTAATGCCTTTATCATCTATGTGCACGTATCACATCACAGCCTCAGCATGCATCAAATCATACAAGTTCTAACACGGAACAACATGCGGCCTGCACTCAGCAAATGAAGTCATAATGTAAATCATTCTCTCATTCTACAGGCTCAAAATTCTCACCAAGAAAAAGTAAAAAGGCTGCCGACACGTAGCATATGCATTCTAAAGCATGTTACCCCTAGATAAACATCTCTTTTCAATTCCTTTATCCAAAAAACACATGTCGTACCTACTCTCATGAAACTTAAAGGAACGACCATGAAAAGGGACTATGTTAGTTTGCTAACAGCAAGGAACTCATCAGTGGTTGAAATATTCGGTTTTCATATCCATTTAGTTCACTTAAAGCGATGAAAATCTTTAAAATTTTTGAAATTTTCAATTTTTTTCGTTTTCCATCGTTTTCAGTCACTTTCAACCTCTTTCAAACTCTTGTCCCAAACCTTCCCGTCCCGGGTTTCCATATCCCCACACTTGGGCGACATTTTCCCCAATGTACTGTGCTTTTATTCAAAACCCGGGAATACCAACCAACAAACCCCATGAGCGACCTTGCCTAACACAAATAACAAAACACATTCCCTAACACATAAAGTTTAACACCACCAAATACGCGAATAAAAATGAAATAATAAAAGTGGAACAGACTCCCCTGGTTTAAATCATAGAATCCTCATGCGTCAGGTTCCACCACGACCGTATAGTATTTCATTCGCGGCCATGTCCAACAAGTACTCGGATCAATCTCTACATTTAGTGTGCAAATCATCCCCGTCCAAAATGGAGATTGAGTATGGACAGTTCTGACTGAACTCTAATCCGTGCATTGTCCGCAATTACAACTAGAACATAATGGGACTTCACCAAACATCCCCACACTTGGACCATTGCATCCGTAGAGATTAATAACCTAATAACCTGCCACAATCCTCATGCAAAAACAAAACAATATACACTACTCTACATGCTCGGGCTGCCTCCCGAGAGCGCTAAGTTTATAGGTCTTCAGCCAGACCATACCTGATATACCCTCATGGTGGTCGAGTGAGATGTTTGCGTCCCAAGGCCTCTAAGTATGTACTCTTCCACTGTTCTGGTAAGTCATCCACTGTATTCCACATTGGACCGAATAACTTTAACCTTCGTTTCTGATTATCATATTCAGGCAGTTTCTTTTTCTTCTTCTTCTTCCCTTGTGGTTTCCCTTTGTCTGTTTTAAACTCCTCATTCGCCACACCTTCCTTTTTCCTTACTGTTTTGCTCCCTACCACTTCAAAGTTGTCAACCAAAAAACACTCATGTTCGGATTGAATCTCCTTTGCAGGGGAGACATTTTCTTCACCATTTTCAACTTTTGAGCGCTCACCTGAAATGGGAGAATTAGTTGCATCTGAAAACACCTTTAACTGCAATTCACGGTCACCAAACCTCATACTTACCGTTCCATCAACACAGTTGATAACTGCAGGAGCAGTCGCTAAGAACGGTCTACCCAAAATGACTGGAGGGTGCGTGTTCTTTGAACTTTTGGCACAATCAAGCACTAAGAAATCAACTGGGTAGAAAAACTCCTCTACCTTCACATTACATCCCTTACAATCCCCCTCGGACACATAGGAGTCTGATCAGCCAATACCACGGGGTGTTGACTTTTTGTAACAGACCAAAATCATGTTGGTCATACAGACTCCCTGGTAGAATACTAACACACGCTCCAAGATCCAACAGTGCCCTTTCTATTTTAAATTCACCAACTTGTACGGAAATAATGGGTGCTCCTGGATCTTGGAGCTTCGGGGGAAGGGTACCCAACAAAATGGCATTCACATTTGCAGTCAAATCAAGTTTTTTAGGAAATTTGTGAAGTCATTTTTGGGTACTCAACTCTTTCAAACACTCAACATTATCAGGACTTTCTTTAATCGCATCAAGTAAGGGTAAATTAATTTTAGCTTGTTTAAAATTTTCCCACCTCTCATCCATTGGTGGGTCCCGATCATGTTGAGAATCTGATCCAGTACCAACATCCTCCAACACCTCCTCAACTAATTGTGTTGGTAGAGTAATTGTGACACTACCAGTTTCAGAAGTTGGAAGAATACGTACCGCATTGATGTGCACATTTCTTACATTTTTTAAGCTAGATGACTGATGTGCGGGGTTAACTGTGGTAGTGCTTGGCAACTTACCTGGATCTCTTCTCAACTGGGCTAGATCCTCTGCTAACTGCCCCAGCTGCTTCTGCATTGCTTCAGAAGTTTTGTCTCGAACTTCATTATCCTTCTAGATGTCCTTCATGAACTTCATAATAGCATCCAATTTTTCGTCACTCGTTCCAACACTACTTGAAGAATTCCCTTGCTGATTACCCTGCTTATACTGGTCCTGATTTTGGTAATTTCCTTGTGAGTAATTACCTTGATGACTCTGATACTGCTGGCCTCCTTACATGGGTACCTGAAAATTAGGATTCAACTGATTAGCAGAATTATCGTAACTTAAATTGGGATGGTTTCCCAAACCTGGATGATATGTATTCGATTTCACATCATATTGCCTTCGTTCACCGTATATTTGATTCACTTCATTAGTCTGACACATCCTTACGAGACACTCTCCAACCCCATATCCTAACTCACCACACTTGGTACACACCGAAAACGTACTGGCGGTTTTAACTTCACATCCCTTTCCGAGATTCATCTGGGCTACCTGACGCTCAAGCAATAAGTTTTGGTGCTTCAACTTCTCGACAAGCTCTTCAGCTTCATAATTGACTGATTTTGCTGAACTTGACCTTGCTTTCCTGCTTGATTGTGTCTGCCTCTTATAAGTAGCACTCTGTCTCTCCAAATATGTCCAATCAGCAGCTTCTGTATTCGTGAGAAATGTATCGTTACTGATGGCTATGAGATCTCTTATATCACCAGGGAGTAGCCCATCATAAAACGCCTTGATTAGTTCCCATGTCTGAATGTCGTGATGTGGAAATTTTCTTAACAACTCCTTGAACCGCGTGAATGCTTCATGAAATGTCTCCCCTGAATGCTATTGGAAAGCCCTGATTGCTTCCCGAGCCTCACTGGTTCTGTTCATCGTGTAATACTCCTCCAGAAACACCTGCTGCATCTCTTGCCAAGTGTAGATACTACCTGGAGGTAAAGTTGCAAACCACTGTTGTGCCTTGTCTTTCAGGGTAAATTGAAACAACATTAGCTTCACCTCATCCTTTGAAAACCCTGACCCTCCAATCGTCTGGCAAATTGAATCAAAACTTGCAATATGCAAATAAGGTTCTTCGGTTCTTTTTCCATAGAATTCTGGCAAATGCCCTAAGTATTGAGGCCTCACCTCGAAGGGTCTGTTATTGATTCCAACCGGTGTAACTATTGCCGATGAATTGGGTACTACAATGGGTCGATAATGTCCTTCAACACCTTGAACTGGTGCCCCTTGAATGACGTGTGGGACACCGTCCATAAACTGTATTTGCTCGCCCCTGAACCGATTATTAGCTCTTTGATTTCCCGCATTAAACTGCATGATTTCATTGAAAACTTGATTTTGTGGAATCAGTTGCGGGATGTTATTCCTTTGATTTACCCGTTGTTGTACCGGATTACCTGGATTCACATTGTACCCATCATCGTATCTGTAATCAGCATATTTCCTGTCATACTAGTTTTGATAATCATCCTCCTCCCATCCAGATTCCCATGTATGAACACTCCCTTCTCTGTGTCGAAAACCCTCATCATACCCATGTTGATGTTGTGGTTGATTAAGATTGAAAATTTCCCCATGTCGGAATTGTTGGTTCATAGGCTGGTTTTGTGGAGCTGGGTTAAATTGCTGAAACGGTTCCGCTAGTGGATGATTTTGGTCTTGGGGTTGGTTTTGATGAATTGGTGGATCTGGAATGGGTGGGTTTGGTTCGTTTTGTGATGGGTTATCTTGATCAGCCATCACCTGAGCTGCTTGTTCAAGATCTTGAGCAACAGTTGATGAATGAGCTTTTACTGCTGAACTTAGGAGAACACGATTCTGTCTAGCAGTCTTTTCGATTTCTGGATCAAATAAGAGCGGTGATGATTTCTTTGAAAACCTGGTATGCATGCAACTCGAGAATCACCTGCACACAGACAAACAAGAAACCAAGCGTAATACTGAACGAAATAAATAAACGACAAACAAAAGGAAATATTTTTGGATTTTTTGAGTTTTTCTAATTTTTTATGTTTTATGTTTTAACTTTTAAGAAAACAACTAACTAAACTAACTAAGCGCACCGATTCCCCAGCAACGGCGCCATTTTGATCGATGTCGTAAGATCGTTCAAAAATATGTTTAAAGAGTGTCCTAATCACCTTTACTAGTAAAGAGCAAGTAGGGTGTCGAATCCACGGGGAATCAGTGGAAAGTATCAAAGCTTGTTGTTTTAATTATCATCTACGTCTAAACTAATTGCCTTTTTGTAGTTTTGAGATTGATTGTGAAAACAAATGTAAATTGTGGTTGTAAACAGTTATGAGAAAAAAGGACTAATTGCCTTAAACCATGTAACTTCACCACATTTCACGTTCTTACCTACAAACATACCAACACTCGCAATAAACCTATTCACCGCATATAATCATATAAAAACCGCACAAAACATGTAAGATAGGCATTTAAACATTCATATTTCGCACCCTACATCATGCACCTGCATTATCAAACTCTCCCCCATACTTTGGAGCTGAAAATATTGTAAAAGTCTTCTTTTGGCAAAGAAGATTCCTTGCCATCCTCTAACACCTGCAATTTAAAGGAACATATTCCATGTTTGTGACTGAAACAATCAATTGCAACCCTCCAGCTTAAGAAAGAAACTTCTCTAAACCCTAACTATAACCCTACCCTGATTCAATTCAGATCAATACGTCAAAATTCACCGGTCTAAAGCAAAAATCTCGCAAACAGAATCCATAATTCAATCCTACTCCAAACTGGAAATTCTACTTTGAAATTGAATGGGGAAATAAGGAATTGTAGATGAAATCATCAGCATCTATAGAAATTTTGGATTCAAAACGAATGAACGATTCAAATAAACATACCAGGATCAAGATAAGATAGATGCAGATGAAATCATCTGATGAAACTGCCAAAGTTGAAAACGCCAATGTCTATTATGGCTAAGAATTAGGGTTGGTGATTGTAAGGAAAGGGTTTTGTAATTATGGAAATTTCATTTAGATTGAAACCACATTTTAGAAAATAAGTGTGTAATAGAATACAAAATAAGAGAATGAGAGCTGATGAAATTAGTTTGGCGTCCCTTATGAATTATCTTGATAGAGAGGATGTCCATATCACCCAATTGATTGGCCAAGAATAGAGCCATGTGGCAAAGTTGAAATTATTTTAGTATAATAGATAGATGTCAAAGTTGTAGATTTTTTCATTCAGACACATAAATTTAGCCAACATCAAGATGAAGTTACCATCATAACCAGTCTATAACCACATGTTCAGCCATACATTTATAGGCCCATAAAAACAATCACCAAAACCTATCCTGTCAAACTATTCACCAAAAGGATTGTACCAAACATAAATCACATAAGTTTTTATACCAAAAGGTGTATCTGCAAAAAAGACTACCAAGAAATACCCCATACCTTCAACATCTCAATTATAGAGTAACATACCTTGACTCTTCACATACAGAAGCTAAAATTCCTGCCCATACGCCATTTCTTTGTCTCGAACAAACTTTTTCATACCACTGACATTGTAACGCGGATTGCCTTCAGAGTACTCAACATCGATCTGCACATCCCAAACCCCACCTAAACTGTCCTTACTTGTCAAGCCCATCTTCTTATCCAAGCCATAATCTTGTGCCACCTTTTTACGAAGTCGCTACAAATAACAAATTGAATGGTGAGATTAACAGTTGCTTACGAAAATGAACATTCTAAAAAATTAAAAAAAAAGAAAGCAACACAAACGTACATAATGATTATCAACACGAAAAGTTAGAGGGGCCCCTTCATCCTCATTATGTTCAAGGATATGATCAACCATCATATTAGCCGCTTCATCATCGGAAACTTCAATCGGATCGTTGTTTGGTTCTTGTTTGACAACATTTAGTTCCGGTGGGTAACACAAACGGCAGGGATCAATACCAAAGACACTAATTTCAAAAGTCTGCATATCAACCATTTAAAAAACAACCAAATCCTTATCCATGATAGACATCTCTCGCTTAATACGACTCCATCCTGTTGTTATATACAGCTCATCTTCAATATCATCCATTCGGACAAACCATTTACGGTTTGTAGATGAACGGACTAAAACTGGATACATAGGAACAGTATTAAGCATCTTATGATGAACAAAGAATCTGTTCACATACTGCATGTTGAAAAAAAAATTTATTAGTGGTGAATTCTCTAAATAAGAAACGAAATATTAAAAAAATTACTTAGATAAACAAAAATATAACTTGATGTTTAAATACCATGCAGTTAGCTCTGTCATTGACACAAATGGCTTTGTAGTAGAAGTAATCGGGAGGAGCATGAGAAACATCCTGATAAAAGTAGAACATACGAAAAGATGCCAATGCTTCTTCATATTGGAAAACCAACATTACTTTCGATGGTATTTTCAATGCAGTTATCATTTCTGCCCATCCATCGTAAAAAAAAAGTCACCAGCAAGGTTATACACCTTTACTTTGAAGAGCCTTCCATCAACTGTCCTTATTTCAGCCCATTTATCCGGATAGTTAAACGTATCAACCCACTCTCCATATTTCGTCGGTAGTTACTGAATCAGGAATTATAAAATATTATTATTAGTATCATTATAACATACAAATGTAAAGACTACATATTTCGATAAATGACATACTTTTTATTATTATAACTTACTCACCATACATTTCTTTTCGCGGTTCTGAATTTCAAGAGCGAATCCGTAAACCATTGTAGTAATCAACGTAATCTGTTTACATGAAGTAAACGTTGATTCATTAATAGTTAGTTTTAAATTGTAACAATACAACCTTCAAAAAATAACAACACATACAATGAAATCATAGTGTTCATTAACTTATCTATAGTATAGTAAAAAAAAATCAAAAAAAAAAAGAACTAACACAAACAGATTTTAAGCAAAGATGCTGCATTCAATCAGTAATCACCTTCAGCGTAACTACGGTAAATATCCTATTTAAAGTTATTTAAACACCAACATGACCCAAAAATAATTATAAAAAACTAAAGTCTTCAAATAACACATGCACACTGAAATTAGGCAAATTTTTTTGTTGAGCGAAAAGAGTGATCATCAATCAATAATCACGAACATCATCAATAACAAAACTAAAGTCTTCAAATAACATCATCCGGATGTAAAATTTCAAAAATAAAAAAGTGATAAAAGTTTAAATATCAGATTAAAACCCTAACAAACGTAATCATCAAATAACAACTTCTAATCGCTGTTTAAAAATTTAGTAAAAAACCCTAAAAAAATAACCACCATAAATGGATGAAAAATTAATCACGAACATCATCAATAACAAAACTAAAGTCTTCAAATAACATCATACGGATGTAAAATTTCAAAAATAAAGAAGTGATAAAAGTTCAAATATCAGATTAAAACCCTAACAAACCTAATCATCAAATAACAACTTCTAATCACCGTTTAAAAATTTAGTAAAAAACCCTAATAAAATTAACCACCATAAATGGATGAATACACTAAAGACACCCAAATATATGTTAAAGAAGGCTTCGGTGTTGTTAAAAAAAACCTATTCAATCAGTAAGCAAGTTCATCGTCAATGTCGATTGCAACAAAAACAAACAAAGAATGAATAAATAGATTATCAAATCATTTTTTCAAAACCTAAATATACTATGAACAGGACAATCGATGTTATACTTCCAAACTTGATCCAAGATATTGTGCCTGGAACGATCCGTAAGAACAATTTCGTCTGCGATATTGAGAGAAAGAGAGAGAAAAGGAGGATGGATTTGTGATTAGGGTTTTTTCTTTAGTTTGAAGAAGTGTGCAAAGGAAGTTTCATTATTTAGGAAAGTAATCCGGGTAAAGAATCCGGATGATCCAACTGAATTTCGGGTCAACAGACGTTTTATTATTAAGGACTTTGGTCATTTGTTCGGGTTATCCATTTCTCAAAACGGGTATTCGTTAATATATACATTTAGGCGGGAAAAGTTAATGAAACTATAGGGTGACATGTGTCCCCCAATGGTTTCTTTTATTAAATATATAGATTTTTGGTAAGATATGATAAGTCATTGCTCGTGTATATTTTTTAGGTTGCTCGTTGTTATTTATATTCAAGTTAACGACTTACATAGTGATGTCGAATAAGTTGTTCTTATGGTCTTTGTGATAGATACAACATCATAAAAGCAAACGGCTACAATGATGTGTTAGAGCCTATTCGTACCAACTTCATAATAAGTTTCAATTATTTTCCTTACTGTTGTTGTTTGGTTGAAATAAAAAAACATAACCGATATGTATTTTTGTCTGTTTAGCATGGCAATTTCCGACAAACATGGATGTTTTTGAACGAGTATCACATATTCTTCAAGATGTTGTAGATTCTGACAAACGGATCAACAACAAACTCAACGAGCTAATCGAAAGAGTTTGCAAAATTCGTGAAAACCAAGCGGAGTTGCGGCTTGCGATAACCACGCTAAACGTGCGTTATGCTACTTATAATAATGTAGAAAAAAATAGATTTGGATATATTAGTATTTGAATAACTTGAACGTAAATTTTGTAATTTTCTTTTAAACAATCAATGTTATTAGATATGGTTTGTGCAATTTAATTAGCTTTGAAACGAAACAACTTTGAATAAAGTTTAATAACTCGGACCAGATCTACTAGACGACTAGAAAGACTATGTCATTGATTGTTTTATCTTTCTTTGTATGTTATAATACTACACGGTATGGGGGCATGGAGAGAGGAGGGTAAGCCCCTCCACACCACCTCGCCATGAGAGAGTCACCTCTCTCAAACGCAAACTTTCCACTGGCGTTATGGCTCTTACCCTTCACCACCCCCTCTTTTTGTGATGTTGAAGACAAAGCCCTTTTGGTGATGTGACGCCTACGTGACATGCTCTTGCCCCCATTTCCTTGCCCACTACACTATGTAACATGCAACAACAAAAAACTAGGTACAAAGAATGTAATTGTGCACTTCACGACTTTATATTTTATTAAATCACTAATTTATGTACCCGTTTGCTACACGGGTTACACAATGTGAATTATATAACTTTAAATTTTTAGAATATTTTTGAACAAATCGATTAAAAGTTGACCTAAAACTAAACTTGACAGTCTTATTCATTCATGCATGTCAAGTTTACTGCAAAGATAATAGTATTTAAAATCTTAGAAACTTGCATTAATAAGGTTTATATGGCTTGAGAGCCATTCGGTTGTACCCAGTAAGATCGAATATTTTTTTTATTAAAGCCTCGTAAAAACCTTTTACAATTGTTGCATTCCACATATACATAAAAAATAAAACACTTATGGGGCGCAACCCGTATTTCTCTTTCTTTTCACACAGAATACTAACAAGAGTTCCATTGCACTACAACTTACAACTAAATAATGGATGAAACAACGAAAACTTCCAAAGATATGTCAGGTATTAACTCAACATCAAACATTACTCATACTTCCATGCATCTATTGCTAACATATATTACACTGTTTCTTTACAACGCCTGATCTTCCAACAATTAAATCCTAGTGAAATTGCAAGACGCACAGGAAACTCCCACTCTGGTACCGATATGGATGTTCAGCTCACAATTACTACACTACTATGCCATCCTTCTGTTTTATTACTTCATTTATCAGTTTCTTTATTGCTTAGTTTAGCTATGACTGATTTTTTTTACTTTTGCTCAATTGTTGATTGCTATGTTGCTTGACTTTAGCTTTTTGAAACTTGTTTCAATATATTATATGTCACTCCTTTTATATATATATATATATATATATATATATATATATATAGTGAAAGTGTAAAATACAATATCCCTTAACGTACAATACGTAGGAGATGAAAGTATAACATGCGTGATTAGGTTTTTTACCCTATGCGTGATTTCTGATTTTGTAGATGCGTGATTATGGTTTTCGATATGCGTGATTAAGGTTTTGAAGTTTTATATATATATTGCATTCAAATCCAAGCCATATCCAATATTATTTATGTTGCATTTGTACGAAGCTTCCGTCACAACTTGGAGGTTCCCACAAGTAATGTATAGAATAGATGACAAAGAAGTTTATATTGTAAAGAATTTATATTTTATTAGACTATGATAAAGACAATATTTATCAAACTATATGATATAAGTATGCTTGAAATTATGTAATTTGTAATGTTTTTTAATATATATTTGTTTTCAATTACCTGAATATTTTGTAATTTGTAATGTTTTTTTAATATACATTTGTTTTAAATTACCTGAATAATACACTATTCCGTAATCATAAATGATGTATTTTCATATACGTTTGACAAAATTTGTTATTTTTGTAGAATTTAGACACTCAAGTACAAAATAGGTCGTCTTCAAACGAAGGTCATGATTAGGCGGTTCTAGACGGAAGTTAGTGCGTAGTATGACGGTTTCGGTAGAATGTTATTACAGAAAGGAGTAGAAGCAGAGTGCAACGAAAATCATATGTTATTCATTCATATCGAAAGATATACATCTTGTCAGGCTGCCGGAGTTCCTGGAGAGAATCCGGCAGCACCTCCCCGTAGGGATTGCAAAAACTTAAATACAAATGAATAAACACCACCTATATATAGTATTACAAGTTCACACCAAAACAGCCTTGGACCAACTTCGCACGGAGTGAACTTCGTGCGAACTTGTCCTTGACACTACAAGTTCGTGCGAACTTGCCCCACTTCGTACGAAGTGCCACTTCATACGAAGTAACCCATTTACACCTATTTTCGTTCGTACTTTGGTCCTGTGTTCGATTCTAACCTATACAATATTCAACACACGCTCTATCTAGCCTATTCGACAAGTGATGAACACAAAGTGCATCAACAGATTCCCTATTGTTCGTTACTGTCGAAGCTTGATCTTGATCTCCAAATCTCTAAGTCATGTTTGAATATTCTGCAACTTCAATCAAGAGTATATGTCGATGACGAAGAACACGTCAACAAATTCCCCCTTAACTGATGATCCGGGCTTGCAGTATCAACACTGAATTCCCCTAAAAAGCTCCAGTTCAGAACTTTGTTTGCACCGTTTCCGACCTCCTCTGATTCGCTTGACCGACAAATTTTCTTGAATACACACCAACTCGAAGCTAATCAATGCAGCAGCTTCTCTCTTTCGACGATAACCACATCTGAGTTTAGTTTTTGAATATGCACTGTAGCATCGAGAGTCTATTCCGCAAACTCCTAATATATCAAACACTCAATCGACAATTGATAGAAACTTAGAATCACCGCACCTGAAAACTTCAAATCAACGAATACTCTCAAAAATCTGAAACCCCAATTTCTGTAATCACAGTTAAGCATACTCCTGAAAGATTGATTAGGAAATCGGTAATCTGCTCAATCAGGAAATCTTCATCGGAATCACATCATCTGGTAACACATCAAATCTGAGAAACATACGTCCGCAATTAGAATCACATTTTTCTTCTTCAGTCACAATGCCAGATGTATAGCTATCTCCGGTAGACCAGCGCTACTTAATCAACAAACATCGTCATCCAACGGCGGTTAGTCCAAGAAGAATGATTCATCTGCTTGAAGACTAAAAATAATGGCCACCAAAGGCTATCATCAGTTATATCTTGAATAACCTCAGATCTCCTTGGTAATTTTGAAACTATCTGATACACCGGAGCTAATCATTAATTCCTAAGATCATCACTGAACATTTTGTACGTCCTCAGTTCCTCACTGGTATTAATGACTGCTAATCCTGCTAACTACCCCTTCACCGGAAATCAGGACTCTAACCCTTAAGCATCAATCTGTATCATGATCTGAAAATTCGGAACTTCCTGTGATCACGAAATCCCAAATGTATAGTCTCTTTCGCCAGCAACTGGTACACGTCTTTGTCTGAAAGATCCATTATATCATCTTCTTCAATCATGGTACCACGTACCCCACGGGGCAACTGAAACTACAGAGTATCCTTATCTCCTGGCGGTTAGTCTAGTCAATAATTCATATGCAAAGCAGAGTTAAAGATAGGCAGTCGTATGTGCACCCGCAAAATACGCACGACTCAGGTGTCAATCCACAACCATGACCTTAGAATCTGATAAACAACTCCTCCAAGACTCAGTTATGAAACCCCCCGCTTGCAAACTAAACATCAACTTGAGATCACTAATGAATCTAGATCCTCTACATTTCCCGGATAATCTGCAATCGGTAACCACCCGGATACTGTTGGAGTGGTCACGAATTTCAAAAATGCCGGAATCTTCATATAACGTAGAATTTTTATTTCCCCTCATTTTTGTAAATTCTGACCATACCGAAATTTTCACTGAAATTCCCCTTAAATCTGGAAAAATCAGTTTTTAACAAATGCGGATTTGACGTTTAGGCCCGTTACTAGTCACAATACCAAATGATCAACATTCTGCATAGGTATCAATGACTCTTTCGTTATCTTCAAAATTTTGTGACCGTATCACCAAATCTGTACTCCGAAGCTCTAGACGGTGTCTCCGAACATGCCGAATTAGACGTTAAAAACTCGAAAAAATTCTATCACCAAATTTTTTCTGGACACTCGTCTCGTCATCCATGCACCTCCCTTAGGGATTGCAAAAACTTAAACACAAATGAACACACACCACCTACATATAATATTACAAGTTCGCACCAAAACAGCCTTAGACCAACTTCGCACGAAGTGAACTTCGTGTGAACTTGTCCTTGACACTACAAGTTCGTGCGAACTTGCCCCACTTCGTACGAAGTAACCCATTTACACCTATTCTCGTTCGTACGTTGGTCGTGTGTTCGATTCTAACCTATACAATATTCAACACACGCTCTATCTAGCTAAATTATTTTATATACTCCTTGTGAGTTTCTAAGTGACGTGTCGGTTAATCATGTTATTCGGTTTTTGCACCGGACCCCATATGTATTGACAGACTTGTAAAAGTGTATACAAGATCATTTTGAATTGTCCCAAGTTATTTATAAAAATGTGCCATGTGCATTTAAAACAATTTTGAAAAGATTTTCAAATTGTGTCGGTTATTTGTATCTACTAGTGTAAACTGACGTATTTTCAAAAGAATAAGCTACAGGTACAACACGTAAGGCTGGGAGCTTCTCGGTATCGACATAGGGGATCTTGCAAGTCCTTAGTGGTGTCTAAAGTCTATTGAACACCTTTTGTATATTTTCACGACCCGCTTGTGGGTCTTTTATTACGAATCGTCTGTATATTATTTTGAGCTTTGAACATTTTTGGTTTGTAACATCCAAGACTTCCGTTGTGATAATCTGTTTATATTGACTATGATGATAGCAATCTTACGTCACGATATTCCCCATCAGGCTCACTGGAATCTACGTGGAAATGAGGTGTGACATTTTAGAACCCTGGAAAGTGGGTCTGGGCGAGCTCCCACCCTCCCTCGGCCCAGGCTAGCCTTGCTACACTCTCACGATGCAAATACATTAGTTGTGTTTCACAAGGAGTCTCCTTGTCATCTATACATTTGAATGTGGTGTGATCATGTGGTGATTCTAATAAAAATCCATTATTGTTGTTTATATGATAAAACGTAAAAATCACTAAGCAATTTTAACTTTTAAGTAGCATACTTGGGCCGAATCCACTAGATTGCTAGAAAAAAAAACTACGGTCTTGTTTATTTTTAAGAGGTAAAATGCCTGTAGTCTACGGACCACATTTGCAGACATCTGTAAAAGAAAATATAGACCAAACCTTTGCAGTTTGAAAGAAGAAGACTGATTTTTAACGTATGTAAACTTCTAAAATAAATTAGTGGTGGTGTATGGACAATGGTGGTGGACGTGGACACTGGGTGGTGGTAGACAATGGTGGTGGTGGTGATGACGGTGGTGGTGTTTAACCCTCTGCAGACCTTAGAAGATCTTAGAAGTGGTTGGACTAAGTCTGCACCAAGAAGAGCCCGCGCAGACATTTTTTAATGAAACGTTTTTGAAAAAACAAACAGTCTGTAGATGACAATATCTACACATGATTTTCCTTAAAAAACAAACACCATATCTGCTTTTGATTGTTTAGTTTTGTTTTTTTTATCTTAACAGGCAACATCAATGAATCTCAAACAATCTTGTACACCTCATAAATTTATATTTTACTGAACTATGACAAAGTAATAGGATAGTAAGAAATTATATTTTATTGAACTATAATATTACCAAGTTTGGATTATTGACTTTGCAAAACAAGTTTTTTTATATTTTATTGACTCTACATATTACACCACATATGGGTCATATGACACCCCAACTTACTTATTAATTAATATATACATCAATAAGCTTATAGCTTAGTGGTATCAACTACTAATAAAGTTCATTGCTCACATATGAAGCTGTAGTGGCGTGGATTCGACCTTTGCGGTGTCCAAATCATGTAGATGGTGTACAGAGGTAATTTGCTGACATCATAACTCTTGTAGGGTGAGATGATGGGTACCCTAGAAGGTATCAGAGAGAAGGTTTCTTCGTTAACCCTCTTTTTTAAATATAGATGGTAGAGAGATTATGTATTTTCATATATGTTTGCCAAATTTTGTTATTTTGTAGAATTTAGACACCCAAATACAAAACAGAAAGGTTTATTAATACTTTAAACAATCTAAACTTTACATACGACTTTTCCTCGTTGTCCCCATTTTCTTGGCCATTTCACGAAGGACAAACTTCTGAATTTTTCCAGTTGACGTTTTCGGCAATTCTTCTTTAAACACCACCGTTTTCGGCACCATATATCCCGGCAACTTGCCTTTACAATAATCCACCACCTCTTTTTCGGTCACCTTCCCCACCATCTCCGCCTTCAAACTCACAAACGCGCACGGCGTTTCCCCCCAAAATTCATCCGCCCTCGCCACAACCGCCGCCTCATTCACCGCCGGATGCGTGTACAAAATCGATTCCACCTCCACACTACTCAAATTCTCACCACCACTAATAATCACGTCTTTTGATCGGTCCTTGATCTCTAAATACCCATCCGGGTGCATTACCGCCACGTCACCAGTATAAAACCACCCGTTTTCCCTCATGCTTTTCGCAGTCTCTTTCGGATCTTTAAAATAACCCAACATAATAGACCCACCGCGTAACACTACTTCCCCTAGAGTTGACCCGTCCTGAGTCACACTAAGTCCCGACTCGGGGTCCACAACATCCATCTCCGTAAATACAACCGTTCTCACCCCTTGTCTCGATTTTAGCCTAGCTCGCTCCGTAGCCGGAAAGCAGTCCCACTTTTGCTTCCACGCGCATGTCACTACCAACCCACCCGTTTCCGTCAACCCATACCCATGACTAATAACAAATCCGATAGACTCCGCCGGGCCAGCACTGGCGCTGGCGGCGGCGCTCCCGCCGTCATAATATTAACGGGATTTTTTAACGGCTTCACATCGGGAGCATTCGATAACATGTTAAGGACAACTGGAGCTCCACACATGTGGGTGACCCCGTGTTTGTCAATCAAATCGTAGATGATGGTTGCGTCGAATTTGCGTAGGCAGATGTTGGTGGCGCCTACCGCTGCCATGCCCCATGTGTAGCTCCATCCGTTGGCGTGAAACATAGGTAAAGTCCATAAGTAAACTGGTTGTTTAGGAACTGACCACTCGATAAGAGAGTCAACGGCGATGACGAACATGCCACGGTGGCAGTGAACCACTCCCTTCGGAGACGATGTCGTGCCGGAGGTGTAATTCAGTGCGATAGGATCCCATTCGGATACAGGTCTGATCCAGTTGAAATTCGGATCACCATTTTCCACCATACTCTCATAAGTACATTCGAATCCTGCCATAGAATTATTTTTGTTAGTAGGTTTATTAATATATGATATAGTTTGTTACTAATACCTACGACCCGAATTGAAACCGAATCGGCATACACAAAAATGTTACAACCCAAATAGGAGAACTTGTCCAAAAGACTAGTCTTGTGAGTGAGAGAGCCCATGTGGTCTATAAACTCCACATTTGTTGCCGATACAACCAATGTGGAACCAGTCACATAACGTATAATGATTTTAGTCCATAACGATAACTCGATTCCTAACTTGTTACAACCTTAGGTTTGGAATAGTAAATTTGATTCACTGACGGATCACTAGAGCATCATCGTGCCACCAGCGAAACCACTCGATCATACTCATCTTCATTAGACATAATGACTATACACCAATTTAGTACTAAACTCAATAATTATGGGAAAAGCCCCCTTGTGGGAATCAAACCAGAACCTATTGGTCTCAAAGTCTTATCTCACCCTTAAGATGTCACTAGGCTATAATAAAACCATAGACGATAAAACTATTGGTAAAAAACGTGTATTATTATAGCGTTAAAAGATAAAATATAAATTAAAAAAATGTAAGCAATAAAATAAAGTTACTGTAGATACAGTTCGAGCTGGTAAAAGTATAAAACATTAATTAACCTGTTGAGTCTTGAATCTTTACTCCAACATCAATAACGAGGACAAGCATCGGTTTGGGCTTATTGGGCGGAAACATAAAGAGCGCGTTACGAACAATAGAAACAGAATCATAATCCACAAACACAAGCTTTGATTCACTATGTGCGAGGATGACCGAAACAGTACGGGCATCAAGACGAGTATTAATCGAATTAATAACCGCTCCAGCGAAGGGTATAGCAAAGTAAAGCTCATACATAGCAGGAACATTTGGAGCAATAACAGATACCACCTCTTGTCTCTTTATTCCCAGTTTGGAGATCGAAGAAGCCACCCGAAGACACCTTTGTCGGGTTTCTGACCACGTGTAGTTGGTGCTACCGTATACGAGGGATGGACAGTCCCCGTAGACGGTAGCACATCGGTCAAGAAAGGTGAGGGGAGTAAGAGGGGTGGAGTTGGCTGGGCTTGGGTGGAACTGATCCATAGTTTATTTTTATCTACGAATATATTAATTTAGAAGAAGAAAGGTTGCATGTAAGTTGGGAGGAATTAAGGTTAAGAAGAGCAGAGTGAGATGAAGTTAATTAGTTTGAGAATTCAGACGGGAGATTCGTTTAAATAGAAAAATAAACTTGTGTTAGACTTTACATGTAGAGTACTCGACAGATCCGGATAAGGTCGGACCACGGTCCATTTGTCTACATGTTACATTTGTTTATGGTAGGATAAAACTTCTTCTATATGATTAATCACACTTGTGAAGACGAGCTTGAGAAAATGCTGCAATTTTGCACTATTAACATAAGGGAGTGGGCGGCAAACCCACTCGGCAAAGCGGTTTACCGAGCGGTAACACCACCGCCGGTGGGTTTTGCCGATCGGCAAAGTTGGATCAGCGGTGAGTGTTTGCCGCTTCGGTGATGTTGTTTGATGTTATTATTATTTTTTTTACTTTTTTTAAAACTCAAACCAAAAAGGACCTGTTTAAAAAATAAAAAAAAATACCAAAAAGGATGCTGTTAAAGTTTGCCATAATTTAAAAATGGTTTTTTGTAATGTAATGGTTTTTTATAATTAATTTTGATGTTTAGTTGTTTTATTTGAACACATAATTTAAAAAAAAAAGGTTACCAATTCATCAAGTGTCTAACCATTGCCAACACTTTTCAGCATAGTTTAAACTCTTTAGGTGGAATGACATGACACCCTCTGATTAGTTGATTTTAACGTTTGCCACTTTTAAGTGTTTAACCACTCCTTTCATTCTAAGCTATAGATATTTAAAAAATGGGTTGATTTGGGACACAAATAATATTTTATATAGGTGAATCAATGGGAATCGATAATTGTTATGTTATTTTCCTTTAATAGAGATATAATGTCAACTAACATGACATGTACAAATTACATTACACTAATGTATGAATCTGATTTTTATATCTTTGTATATAATATTAAACTCAATTTTGACGACATAATAATTTTACGTGTGTTTACAAAAGAGAGACGTTTCAAATGTATTTTGTACAATGATTTTAGAATAAAGCAACAACAGAAAATAAGTTTTATTATAATATATAATTTTATTATATACAATGAGACAATTTACGATAGAGTATTAGTTAGACATCGTTACTTAGTTTAAAATCAAAACATTTTATTTATTTATTTTTAACGACAAATCTTGATTACTGATGGACCACTGGAGTTATATCGTGCCACCAGCGGAACCACCCGATCATATCCATCTCCACTAGGCGATAATGTCACAAAGAGAAAACCAAATAAATTTAGAAAAAAAACCCTCTCTTGTGAGAATCAAAACATTTATTTTAAAAGCTAAATATACCATTTGTTTTAGCACTAAAGTTAAAACTATACTACGTTTTAAAATTACAAGGGTATAAATATAATAACAATGAGAGTACGTGATAATCATTTTCATTTTTCATCCTAAGGGCATACGGTGCGCCCCCGTGAAAACCCGTTTGGCGTATGCGATCCTTGTGAAAACACTGCCGCATTCCGTGATGGCCATTGCGGCCATGAAGAAGCATTTCGAAATTATTTTTTGGTTTTTTAAATCGTACCGATAAATGATGAAAAAGATAATATCAAAGATGAGAAGATAGTGTTTGAGTTAGAAGAACTCAGAATCAAGCGTATGATAACTCGCTAATCTACAAAGATCGTACGAAGAAGATTCACGAGCGTCACTTAATAGGTGATAAAAACTTCAAGTGCGGTGATTGTGTTCTTTTTTACAACTCAAGGGTATGCATTTTTCCTAATAAACTGAAATTGAGATCGACTGGACGTTCATTGTAAAAGAAGTATAGCGGTCAATCTTATAAATGAAGATGGAGAAACGTTTAAAGTAAATGGGCATAGAGTAAAACACAAGGGCCCATTAACTTGAACGATGATGAGGAATTTGACCTCCATCCAATACCCGGCGATTGAAATCGTAGGTTTACGTCCGACTGAATACGCGTAAACTTAGTGCTTCCGGGAGGCAACCCGAGGGTCCGGCAACAATTACATTTTGAGAATTTGTAATCTTTTCATCAAATCCGAAGATTGTTGTCTTTTCAGGGCTTACGACCTGTAAGCACACCTTCACGGATCGTAACTTGTTAAGTGGGCCCCACCTCAAAACTGAGTCTGTTCATGGTCCGTGCGCTAAACCCAAGCTTACGGCTGGTAAACATTCAAACCGCCATATGTTGCCACAATCTATAAATTGAAAGTCTGAAACCCTAATTCTCTCATTCTGCACACTAGTGATTGAGAGAGTTCAGACATTCAACAAAAGATAGCGAGTATTGAAGACATGAAGGTATACTCTTATTCTATTCGTGCATTTTTATGATTATTTCCTCTTGTCAATTGTGATATGTAAGTTTTCAAAAGAGTTTTTACCTCGTAAATACACTGTTTTAGCATAAAACTGGAAACTTTGAATCGAAATAACATAAACTGATCACATATAACTCTAGTCTGTTTAAGGGTTTACGAATCGTAAACTAGTCAGTTCACTGGTGACTGACCTAATTTTCTTTCATAAGTAGTTTTTACTTTGAAAATTGACTGTTGTATACAAACCATAAACGCATACTGGCTTACGATCCATAAACAATTTCTCACCAAAATGTTCTGTCTGGTTTCCTGATTATAGAAGAATGCTCAAGGACTCTATAAGGTACCACAGAAACGTGGTAGGGGAAGGCCTCAGAAGAACTTTGTTGAACTGTACCCTGCTAATCCAAAAGTGCAAGTGTATGGTCATGATCTCACTCAAATGAGGAATGAACTGAGGAATATGCAAAGACATCTTGGTGATTCTCATACGTATATGATAAGGAGGATAATAGATGTTGAGAGAATTCTCAAGATTGACATCCAAGAGATATTAATTGGTATACCACTACTAGACCCTATTGAGTCACTAAAGCCTAAGGCACCAAAGCCGACTTTTGTGCCTATAGGGTATCGGTATTCGCCTTATAAGCCTCACCCTGCTACACCGCCACCATTTGTACCCCTAAGCCAGTCACACCACCTCATGATAGGTTTTCTAAGCCTTATAAAATATGCCTATTATATGAAGACCACTTCAATTTGTGAAGTGGGAGAGCCGTCAAAGAACCCAGAGTCACCTATTAACCCTCTAATGCGTGGTAGAGCTTTCAGCCAGATGAAAGAGGTTATTGGTGTGGATGCTATTTCAGTGAAAACTGAAGAAGAAGAAGAAGAAGAAGAAAAAGAAGAGGAAGATCCAGAGTGTGTCCCATGTTCTGATCAGGAGGAGGAAGACCCATGAGAGGGTTAAAATTACATTGAGTGACTAGTTGATGATTTGAATTCTTAAGTATTTTTTTGGGCATGGACCTTAGTACTTTTTATTTGGTTTTTCATTTCATGTTTGGTTTGGTTGTTTTGTTTGGATGATTCGTGATTGATTTGTTGAGGTCTATGAATAAATTGTTCTTTTGATAATCCTAATTTTCGAATCTTGTATACATAAAAAGATATCTCTTAAGTTTCGTTAGTAGGTTTGGTTGGTTGAGAAATCTAAGAAGTGGAATGTGCAAGATAGTACAAAATTTTCTACAATGTCGTTTCTCATTTCATGATAACAGCGAAGTTTCCAGTTCCTTTTACCTTTTGCTTTTGTACACTACATTAAGGGAAATGTACATCTTAAGTGTAGGGATGGGGAATTGTCACTTAGTAATCCTAAATTTGAAAATTTTAAACTTCTATTAGTTCTTTTACCATTGTAAGTCATAAAGTATAAAAACATGTGACAATGCGATGTTTTGAGTCATGAAGTTTCGAGTTTGATTTCGATTGTAAGTTTTAGGATAGAGTTCCCAATACAAGTCGAGTTTCAAAAATGTGCAAAAGAAGTGTCATAGTTAGTGAAGAAATCTTAATAGGTATTTGCACTACCACATATCGGTAACCCTGATTCCTTCCATTTAGGTGAGTGTTTAAGCCTGTGTATATATTTGTTTGTTTGTTGAGAGATACTTGTATACTTATTCGTTGTAGAACTTGTGCATGTTATATGATTAGCTAGTTTATACAGTAATTACTATACAAATAGGGCTGTCCAAACTGCTCGGCGCTCGAAGATCGTTCGACGATCGTTCGAAAAAGCTCGGAAATTTGCTCGTTCGATGCCTTGCTCGGTTAAAACCTAGCCGAGCAGCTCGGTTTGGTTTAAAAACGAACTGAGCACAAGCATAGGTACTCTCGCTCGTCGCTCGTTCGGTTTCGGTTGAATTTATTTTTATTATTATTGTTTATATAATAAATATAATATAAAGTATTAAAAAAGTTGAAATATGATATTCTCGTTATTGCTCTAGAGTTTAGTAAAGTAACCCTAATTTCCCTAATTCCTTAATTCCCTATTTCCCTCGTCGCTCCTTCTGATTTTCTCTCGTAGCATTTTAGATGCTCTTAAACATTAAACATTTGGATGACATTTTGTGTTTATTTTTGTGGGACTTTTTTATGTCTGTATTTTGTTAAATTGTTAAGTGTGTGTGAGACATATAAGTTGGTGAATTTTGGTCAATGAATGGCTGTGTAGGAATGCTAAATAAAACTGAGCAAAAGCAAACCGAACCGAGCGGCTTGGTTCTAAACCGAACTGAGCACGAGCATAAGATTTCCGCTCGATTTCCTAAATCCGAACCAAACCGAGCGGCTCGGTTTCAAACCGAACCGAGCACGAGCATACCTCCGTTCGGCTCATGAACACCCCTATATACAAATATGATTAAGGCAAAAGTAGGATATTAAAAACCCTTGTTTAACCTGTTCGTTTCATTTTTCCTACATTTGATAAATTTCCATTAGAAGCCTTGTTGAGCCGAAATCTATTCATTTGTTTACCATATTGTTTGAGCCAATCTTACCCATTTTGTTAGCCTATTCATTTCATTACCCTGTAAGTATAATTCAACGAAGAAATATGAAGAAATGACAGTCCAGAAAGAAAAAAAAAAAGAAAAAAAGAAAAAAAATAAGTGTGGGGATCAAAGATCCTAATGAAAATGAAAAAGAAAGATCCAATTCCATTGTAAAAATAAAGAAAAGATGAAAGAAACTTGAAGGTTGTCAGAAGAGCTGAAATGAAGTTGAATTGTAGTTTGTTTAACCCTTTTATTAAACTAGGAAGTGGAACGAGGCATTGTCAAGCATAATCTCAGATCCGGAAGCACAAGGACGAAATCGTCACTTTACACAAGCTGGACTAACCCGTACGAACCATCAAGTTCGCCCGGATTAGCCCGAGTTTCTGTAAAATGGCTAAACTCGCTCAAAAAGCCTCTCCAGCCTAAGTTTTACTCAGTGGCTTAAGGTTGGAGGGATGGACACTCGATTTCCTCAGCAAACGACGCGAAAACACACGATTTGGATGCCAAAACAGCCAAGTTCGCTCCAATTAGATCAAGTTCGCTCGAAGTTGTCACAGGATTGTGACTAACTTCGCCCGAACTTGTCTAAAACTCTGAGCAATTCAGGTAAGTTCGCCCAAACTTGTGCAATTCTCAAGAGAATCAGACAAGTTCGCCCGAACTTGCATCAAACCTCAACAAATAGGGCAAGTTCGCCCGAACTTGTCCAGTTTCTCAGGAAACCAGACAAGTTCGCCTGAACTTGTACCTCTAGTAAGTCCAACAGTCAAGTTCGCCCGAACTTGTCTACTGTTTCTTCAACCGTTAACCGTTTCAGCATTTCGGAAGACTGATGCACTTCTGTTTGCTTACAGGCTTATCCGACGCTCTATTCCATCTACATCAGATCCCGTATCTCTCTAAATGCCCCAACTGTGAGTATACTTGAACCCTTTTACGCTTAAACACACTTTTGGGTGTCACATGTGTTCGTATATCAAATCACATCACACAACTCAAAACGCTTACACGCGACCCGCTATTACATGACTATACGTGAAATCTGCCGAATGGTATATGTTACTTGATTGCTAGTACGCCACCCTTAACATGATAGCTTGCTAGAGGTTGACCCGCCACCCGGAGGCCCAGGGTTGTTAAGGCTCGCGTTTTATTTTCTCATTTATTTTCTCTTTAGGATGTGGACACTTGTTCGCATGCCTCGATCAATCGCGGTTTGTTGGTTTACTTGAATCTAAGTAGATACATAGTTCACATCTCTTACGTAATGTCATGCGGTGTATGCTAAACGCTTTTATATCTATTATGTATGCAAACCTGTATGCTCACATTTACTTAATTGTATTGACGTTTTATTTTAATATATGTGGCAGGTTGATGACTTCTTGCTGAAATGGATTTAGGATTGGTCTCTAGAAACTCATGTAATAGAAATATAGGGAAGATCGAACTTGAATTGTTTTATGAGATTGCTTGGTATTTTGTAACCTTATTTAAGAATTATATGTTAATAGTATGGGATGTTGACGTTTAAATATTGTTGCTTAAATAGTGTTATGGACGTAAATAGTGTTATGGAATTTCTCATGAGACAATCTGGTTCGCCTAGTGCCACTACCCCGATGTTTCCGCCATCGGTTGGGGTGTGACAGATTGGTATCATAGCCATAACTATAGGGAATATTAGGTAGAACTACCGTGTTTGACCTAGTCTATAGTTAGGCTACCAAATTAGACCGTTACGCATCGATTAAACGCTCGAAACTGATACGAACTGACAACTTTGCCCGAAGTTGGGGCAAGTTCGCTCGAACTAGACCAAGTTCGGCCGAACTTGATCAAGTCCGCCCGAACTTGATCAAGTCCGCCCGAACTTGACCAAGTTCGCCCGAAGCTGCCCAGTCCTCTCAAAACACATAAACAAGTTCGCTTGAAGGTCAAGTTCGCCCGAAGATGGACAACTTCGCCCGAACTTGATCATACGTCTTCGAAACGAACTTTTAAACTAAGTAAGCTTTTCTTAAAGCTACCACAATACACGTGGAGAATGCTCGTATCACACAAAACGAGTGACCAAGTCGAGATTAGGTGTGAAAACCAAGAACTCTCGATAAGATCCTTCACTCCGCGCATCCTCTATCGCACGGGATACCTTCGTTGAGTTAGGAGTGATATCCAAACCTCGACGAAAATCTCCATTTCCTCGATTTTCAATCTCACCAAAGTCTCGATTATTTCGATTTTGGTCCGTATTGATTTGGTTCGTTATGAAACCAGTACAACAATGGAACTCGGTACAACAATCGAAAGAAGATGCCCAAAAAGATAAAGTCGCGAATCAGTTGTAAACCATAAAATGCATACCGGTACCGATTTATAATACTGGTACTGGTATCGGTTCGGTTTATAACGGTGCCGACAATTACTATAACTTACAAAACAGAAAAATAGTATATTTTGAATACAACAAAGCTGATTTCGAAATGTTAAGAAAAAAAATAGACACAGATGGATATATCTTCTTTTTAAGTAAGTAAAAATTAATTGAATGAAAACTAAATGGTTAAAACATATGTTATAATTATAAAAAGTTAAAGGTGAAAACAGAAAAAATATTATATTATTTAAATTACTACTCATTCTCCACTGAAATCAATGTGTATAAAAATGGATCTCATGGATCTACAATCTACAAATAAAAATAAATATTATAAATAAATAAGGAGGCTAGTAATTTTGTAATTAATTGAGCAAGTAAAAACATTTTCAAATTAACCTGTTGAGTCTTGAATCTTTACTCCAACATCAATAACGAGGACAAGCATCGGTTTGGGCTTATTGGGCGGAAACATAAAGAGCGCGTTACGAACAATAGAAACAGAATCATAATCCACAAACACAAGCTTTGATTCACTATGTGCGAGGATGACCGAAACAGTACGGGCATCAAGACGAGTATTAATCGAATTAATAACCGCTCCAGCGAAGGGTATAGCAAAGTAAAGCTCATACATAGCAGGAACATTTGGAGCAATAACAGATACCACCTCTTGTCTCTTTATTCCCAGTTTGGAGATCGAAGAAGCCACCCGAAGACACCTTTGTCGGGTTTCTGACCACGTGTAGTTGGTGCTACCGTATACGAGGGATGGACAGTCCCCGTAGACGGTAGCACATCGGTCAAGAAAGGTGAGGGGAGTAAGAGGGGTGGAGTTGGCTGGGCTTGGGTGGAACTGATCCATAGTTTATTTTTATCTACGAATATATTAATTTAGAAGAAGAAAGGTTGCATGTAAGTTGGGAGGAATTAAGGTTAAGAAGAGCAGAGTGAGATGATCAGACTGGAGATTGATTTATAAAAGAAAATACGTTTGTGTTTGACTTCGCATGTAGAGAAATCGACAGATGATCCAAGTGTTAAGGTCGGACCACGTGCCACTTGTTACAAAACATTTATTAAGGTAGGACGTTGTTTCTTTGTGGTTATCCATGAAATTTGCCAAATTATTATATTTAATAACATATGGTAATAGCTAATCTACGATCTATAAAGTTCTTTTAGCATTTTAATAGCAAATTGCTTAATAAATAGTGTACGTTTACTTTTAATTATTTGTATTTATCTATTATATTTGTATTTTCATTTTGAATGAGATTTTAGTGAAGAGTAGTATTTTTAACCAAAGTTATTAGGTGTACCATAATTCAATTTTATGCAAACCAAATTGAAACTATATATATTTCTAATTTTTACATCAAATGAGTTATTTTTTAATAAAACTAGCGAGATTTTTCCGTGCATTGCGGCGGTAACTCGGTTGGTTTGTGACGTTAGCGGTATGGTATCAACACTTGGTTTAAAGTCATGATACGTGTAAAAGAATGTGTTTTACATCGAAAACTATAAAAATGAATACCGGTTCCGTTAATAACATTACCGGTACCGGTGTCATATGGGTATAAACCATAAAAACGAAGACTGGTTCCGATTACATAATAACAATACAGATACCGATGTCAACATAGGTTCGATTCATCACTGTATTATTTAGAATAAAATCTTTTTTCCAACAAAATTTATGAATAGCAATAAGCTTAATAATACCCCGACGGGCGGCCTTTTACTCCTATAGCGCTATATATGTTAAGTTGGGCTAGCTTAGTTAATGACAAAGCATGTATGTATCTAGCATGAACCTAAGCATAACAATAAGCATGCATAACGGATTGAGTGTTTAAAGCATGTTGTGTGTATTTGTGTATTTTATAAGTTGACATGTTACAACCCAAATAGTGTAAAAATGAAAATGGGTAAGTGTACTCACGGTTTTGCAATCTTCCACTTGAAAGTTCCTTGAAGTGTTGTTGGTTTGGAGATGGAACACCGAGTTATCCTACACGAGGAAACATAGGTGCGTGAGTATTGTAATGAAAACGGAGGATTCGGAGTTTAAATATACCAAATTACGTATACGAGAAAATAATCATCTAGACTTAATACTCGTTTTTTGACACTATAAATCTCATAAAGGTGATCGTGGTTTAATGGGTCATGCCCATTAGAAATGTAACGAGAGGTTAAGTACTTAGATGATGTAACTTAGTATTATGACGAATAATCATTTGACTATCATCAAGGGTTCAATTATGTGTTTATATCTTATTTATATAGTATAAGCATAAGTCCATCATGTTTATCATGGAAGTTCATAGAAGTCATGCATGGAGGTAGGAGGATAACATTCTTTTAACCTCCTTCGTACGTTCACCAATGCACAAGTTGTCACAAGGACAACAAGGATGGTCATGAATAAAAATTGAAATGAACAACTTCTTACTATACTAAGTGACCAAGTAAGCATTAACCCGAGTTTCCACTTCCGACATGGAGAGAATTAACTAAGTGTCAACGGTTAAACGGGGCTAAGTTATCTTTAGGTCTAGTAAACCACTTAGGATAGCAAGGTTAAATCATCAAGTGAGGTGATGGATTGAGGTAGGATAGCCCAAGCTTCCAAATAATCACATTTCCATCACCAGTCTTGTTTCAAGAACATGCTCGGTGGATACAACACTTGTGGGTTAAAACCCTTTACAAAACAGAAAGTTTGGAATGAATAAACACCTCCTAATTTGTATGAAACAACCTTAGCTAGCTCCCTAATCATGAGCTCGATTAGAGGCACAATAGCATAAGTTTGTTTAGTAAAAGTAAGTTCAAGTAATGTTTATAAGTCCATCTTCCAAAACAGAAAGTTTAGCCTTAAAAATGGTATTATTCCACCTTTGTTTTCTATGGAAAACCTATGGTAACATCCCTAGAGGCTTTACAAACATTGTTGAGGAAGAAGAAGTGAAGAAAACATGAAAATAATAGAGTTATAAAAAGATGGAAACGAGCATAATTTTATATGCACTTTGGACCTCATTTTGGGTGAGGTTTCTCCTTAGTTTGCCCAAGTAAACTTGTGTAAACCTTCCTAGAAGTTATCCAAGTGGTTTAGAAGAAGAAACAAGAAGAAAATCGAAGTAGAAGTGAGTTAAAACTCACTTTTAATGGCTGAAAGTTTCTGACGTTGTTGCTGAAACTCAGTTAAGTTTAAGAGTGTTTTAGTGAGGTTTAAGGAGTGTAAAAGTGGGGAAGTGGCTGATTATAAGTTATATTTATTGGGGGGAAGGGTTAGGGTGTAAATGGGCTGGGTTTTGAACAAGTTTAGAGGGTGATTAGACTTGAAACAAGCCCAAGACACACCTCAAAGAGGTTGTCCGATCGCAAGTATGGCTGGCCCCATTTTTCTTTTTGTCATTTGCAAAATATTAGATGGTTATTGTAACAGTTTAATGCGTTACATGATTTAATATAAAGTTACAAGGTATGCTCAACATGTAACAAGGTCCAAATTGTATAATAAACATGTTCTAAGGCACCAATATGTGTTAAATAAACAAGATTGCAAGTATGTTTAAACGATTCGATCAAGAATTATGTTTAGGGATTAAAACAAGTATACGATAACGGATTATATATTGTGAGAAGTAGTTGCACATAAAAAAAGATTTAAAGTCACGTATTCATTTCGTTTGCAAGTTAAAACTATGCTTACAAGGTTCACGAATTAGACAATCGAAACATATAAGTATGAATGAATAAGCAAAGTATAATATGCTTGAAATAAAAAAATTTATTATGATCAAAGTCTTGGATTTTACAATGAAATACGATTACAAGAGATACATGTTCCCAAAAATAGAAATACAAGACACGCTTTCTAATTAGGGAAAGTTACGAAAAAGTGGAGCGTTATAGTTCTCCCCCCGTTAGGAAATTTCGCCCCGAAATTTTGGAAGATGCAAAGAAGAGATGCAGATACTTAGCCTTCAAATCACTTTCTAGTTCCCAAGTAAACTCAGCGTCACGTTTTCCTTCCCATCAAACCTTGACGATAGGAATTTGACTGCGCCTCAATTGCTTGACTCGTCGGTCCATGATCTCGACAGGTTTCTCCACGAAGTGTAAAGTCTCATTGATTTGAAGATCTTCGAGTGGAACTTGAAGTCCTTCTTCAGCTAGGCATTTCTTCAAGTTTGAAACGTGGAAGACAGGATGAACGTTGTTGAGTTCTTCAGGTAGGTCCAGTCGATACGCTACCTTGACAATCGTTTCGAGAATATTGAAAGGACCTACGTAGCGAGGAGCGAGTTTCCCTTTCTTAACAAAACGAACTACGCCCTTCCTAGGAGATATCTTGAGAAGCACAAAGTCTTTTACTTCAAATTCCATAGGTTTGCGACGCTTGTCAGCGTAACTCTTTTATCGGCTTCTGGCTTTCAGCAAGTTGTCTCGAACTTGTAAAGTCTTGTCCGTCGTCTCTTGTATAAGCTCGGGACCGGTGATTTGAGTTTCTCCGATCTCGTGCCAACAAATAGGCGACGACACTTACGACCATACACATTGCCAAGAAAGGTGCCATTTGAATACTCACGTGATAATTGTTGTTGTACGAGAATTCGACCAAAGGTAAGTGCGAATCCCAGCTGCCACCAAAATAGATTAAACATGAACGAAGCATATCCTCTAAAGTTTGGATAGTGCGCTCGGTTTGACCATCGGATTGAGGATGAAAAGTGATACTAAGATTGAGATGAGTACACAGAGCTTTTTGAAAGGTTTGTCAAAGACGAGAAATAAAACGAACATCACAAAACTCCATCTCCAATTTTGCAAAAGAGCTTTTTTAAACCTTTCCAGAAAACTAACACCTAAGCCACCTTTCTCCTTCAAAGCAATAGAAAAATTACATCACACTAATGCATAAATCTGATTTTATCTCTATACTATGGTTAAGCCTCACCATAATTTTTCCACCCTAAATAATAACCCAATTACTCTTTTTTCATATTTTTTTTCAATTTCACATTTAACTTTTATTTATTTGTAACTTCTTTCTTGTATATTAAACCGTCATTTGAAGATAAATATTAGTAAATGTAATAATTATTACGTTTTAAATTAGTTAGACTATATGTTGTTATCACAACGCCTTTTGGCGCAGTTTAGATTCACGTCAATTCACCGTCACACCGTGACGCAGGTGAGGGCGTGAGTGGTTGAACGGATGGCGAGCCACGGCGTTAGAAGCAATGTTTTGAAACCCGGACCGGCCGGTCGAACCGGGGACAGGAAGCCTTGGCGGTCCGGTTCGTGATGTCGGGCCTGTTCAGCACGTGGCCGGACCGGAAATTCAATGAAAATGGTGGTCGGGCCGGAGCTGATAAGAAGAGACGGAGATCAAACACCGACCAATTTTAAATGCTCTCTGCTTCTCTCAGCAGCTGCGATTTCAAGATCAAAATCAAGATTAACATCCTGCAAAGCGTTCATGCTATTGACTTCTACTCACTATGGCTAGCTGGTGGCTAGCTGTGTGGACCAATAAGAGGGGAATATATTTGATTTTGTTTTCAGATTTAGTTTCTTCCGCAAGTTGATTTCAAAAAATGCAAAAGGTGATATGAATTTTTATATTTATTTTTAGGTTTACGTTAGGGTTTTGGGCCCATTTGGTTAAGCCCAACATAAATCTATTTTATTATTTACGAAATTACAATCCACTTTGACTATTTACCAACTTATTTAGTTTGGCATAACTTCGTTAGGTTTTTCTATATTTCGTCTATTTGATTTTTTTATTTTTAGAGTTTTTTTTATATTTCGTGAATTATTTATGGTTTTATTTAGTTTATAACTTATTTATTTAATAAGTTTTCTATATTAATAAACACATATTTATTCACATAGAGATATATTTCCATACACATATTTTAATAAAAGAATAAAATATAAATACAAATACATAACAATAATTAAAATAGTGATACAAATTATAATAACTAAATAATGATTACATAATCACTAATCAAGCCTCCAATCAAACCTTTACCATTACACCCTGTCACCCCCTTTTGTGTATTCTTCTAGATGAGAGAAAAGTACGTCTATATTCTATATGTCAGCCACATGTCTAACATTTTTTTCTCAACCAAACCCTATCACACATAGGCTTAGCGTTTTGAAATTAAATGTAATTATTAGCGTTTTGAAAAAAAAAAAGTCAGTTATAATGTTGATTACTTTGTAAAAGAGCATTTATTAGTAACATTTTTAATTTAACTAGTTCATTTTCACCCGCGCGTTGCGGCAGGGATCCAGTGTCTGCAAAACGTGTGCCGGCAATGGCAAGCAGATACCGAATATCAAAACATAGATAAAAATGACGTAGTAACGATAGTCACTCCGTCCTAAAAAAACAATTTTAAATAATCTAATATATAATAGTAGGACCCACACGTCCTACACGTTGGAAATTCGGTTGTTTTCAGTTTAGTTGTCACGGTATTAACAGTAAATCTGGATGAGCTCGGTACCGGTAATGGCACCGAGAGTACCGATCCCGAAAATCATCGAAATTAGGTACCGGCACCGAAAATGTTCGGTACAATACGGTAAGGATGAGCACGGTACCCGTTCGGTATCGGTACTTAAAACGGGGAAAAGTGGTATCGGTACCGGTACTTAAAACGGGGAAAAGTGGTATCGGTACCGGTACCGAGTACAACGGTTCTGTACTGGTACTTACCGGTGTTTTACCCATAAATACCGGTACCGAAAAACAGGGAAAATAGGAACCGGTACCCGTACTGAATGTACCCGGTACGGTACGGGTTCGGTACCCGTACGGTACCGGTATTTGAGGGTAAAAACCGGTACTGTATCGATACAGAAAATGTCAAAATGCGGTACCGAATCGGTAAAAAAATATACCCGGTTTGGTAAATTCCATATGATAAAACGAAGAAGATATTTTTATACACTTATCATAAATCAAATTTCTTTTATTTTTAATGAAAACTCGTATTCTTACCTCGGGTGTTGCTCCGTGGTTAATTAAAATGATAAAAACCAAGGGCACCACCAACATGATCTTTCTAAATATTCACAATGTACCAACAAATTTGGTTGCATCAGAAGCCTAAGTTGAAATCGTGACATCTAGCATGTTTCTTAGAAAGAACATGTTTACTTTGACAGACCTCTCAATATCCAACTCGTTTTATAGGTTAGTTTCGGTCTAAGTTGATTTCTAACTCCCTCCTTTTTACAAGTTTTAGTTATAAAAGTTAAATTACCGTACCACTCAATTTAATAATTTTGTTAATTTTCCCATTTAGAATCATTAGTTGCAACAATTAAAATGATGGTGTGGTGGGGCAGGATCGGACATGAACTTAAACTCTGGCAGCTCGGTTCATGCCCGAACAACGAAATTATCGTCATAGACCGCAAGCCAGTCGGAGGCTTGGTCAATGATCTTTCTATCGGCAACCATTTTGTTTTGATAAAAGAAGTGATGTATGAGAGTTGTGCAGGAATGTTGTTGATTATGTTTGGTGTATAAATTGGTGAGTGGTGGTTGAAGCTGCAGTGTGTAAATAAGTGGAAAACATATAGATATGATGGAGTCAATGGCTACTTTTGAACGTTTAAAAGGTTTCATCACTTTATTTAAAATGTGGAGGAAGAACCGATCGCAAAAAAACAGTTACAAGCGTCTGGAATTCAATAGGGGCTGTAGATAAGGATCTTATAAGGTTGGGAACGAACTTAAATGACGGAATCATTTGTGATGTGTGGCAAGGGGATAAAACTAGTTTCTTGTATGACCAACGGCCGCCACGGGCAGACTTAAAGATCAATTCTCAGTAGTGTTTTCATGTTAAAGAACAAATCAGCTATGATCTTGCAAAATTATAAAAAGATTGGCGAAGGTGTATGTTGGGATATGGAGTGGAAGAAATTACCCCAGTCAACTGTAGAAAGGGCTGAAACACGGCAGCTTATGGATGCCCTGTGGCAGTTATTTATCAGAAGCAGTAGGACCGTTGTCTTTGGAAAGACGGGGAAGAGAAGGTTAACTTTTTTTGTCAAATGGCTCAGAGCTGGATTGGAGATGTCGATAGGTTTGGAAGAGCACCATCAAGAATTCAGATGGAGCAAAATAGCTATGTCGAAGGTTAAGTGCTTCGTTTGGAGGGCCTTTTATGGAAAGATCCCAACAGCAGCAGCCCTTGCGGCGAGAAACCTTGGCGTTTGGGGATGGATCATGCCTTCTTTGTGGCATTCATTTTGAAACTACAGACCATCTTCTAGTGGCGTGCACATTAGCGAGGGCGATTTGGTGGCAGCTATGTGTTTGGATCAAGATATCGTCCCCGGATACGTTTGAGACGGTGCCTCAACTGCTGTTAAATGTGGCTTGTTCTTCTTAATACTTGATTACTTATGTTAAAGTGCTTTCGGTTATGTGGAACAGATTCAAATTCCTCAAACAAGTATTTGCATAGTTTCTAATCGAGCTGCTTATGTTGTGTCTATTAAGGGTTGATCCATCCCCAAACGCAATAAGGCGCGAGTAATAATACTAGTTTTCATTCATTAAATGAGTTTGTAATGAAGTTAATTACTTGTAATGAAGTTAATTATTAGTCGAGTCTTATACAATATAAACATTAAAATTTTTATTATATCAAACTTATATTCAAGAATCCAATAACTCTTTTATACCTTTCAGTTTTCAGATGTCAATAAATTATATTACATATTTGTCGGATAATAGGTCATCAAAATTATGTTGCAAGCAAATGTTTCACCAAAGTGATATATAAGCCAGAATCTCTTGAACTCTAACTAGTGTTAAATCACATGTTCACAACAAAGATCTATACATGCTCCCATAGTTTATTCTTTTGTAATTCCTTTTTATTAGGGTGATAAGACGAAGTTGTTTTTGTTCAGAAGGATCTATAATGGAAGATTATTCAAGCTACTTTCTTCAGGAATATAATTAGAAGCATTTCCAAGTGATGATAACTTTATGTTGATATTAAATTTAAATCAGTAACAACCAACAGTTCACACCGATGTAAAACTACTAAATTGACAGTTAACATAAAAAGTTTAAATGTAGTTTCATGACTAATTAAACACCAAAAAATATATTAAAACTTTAAGATATGAAAGTTCTCTTGTGTGGTGTAGTCCATCTCCATCACTTCACTTCATGCCCAGCGGTGATGACTTAGGCCCAACAACCTGAATAGGCCAGCAAGGCCCGGATATATGGGCTCAGGGTTGGTTTATTTGGTTACTAAAGCGAATTAGCATTTATTATTTATAGCGTGTGATCAATTGATCATCATACACATACAACAAAGTTACAAAAAACATGATATACCTTTTTTACTTGACTTTGTCGTAGAACACCTATATCTTAATCAGGTATGATATAACTAATGTGACACTAAAACATGATTGTAACACCCCAAATTTCATGTGTTATTTAATAAAAGTTAGTGACGAATAAGTAAGAAAAGAATATTAGATATTAATACTATAAACACCGAACATGAGGGACCAATATTGAATAAGTTGAAAGTTGAACTATTAAAACAAAACAAAACACAAACTCACACACATTAGTGTGTGAGTGTGTCGACCAAAGCTTGAGAAGAACAAGGAAAACCCTTGTTAACACAAAAATCAGCCAAATTGAAAATAAATTGAAGCTTGATTGAATGCATGAGTTAGGAATTATGATCACCTAAGTGTTCATATCATCAAGTAAGTTGAATTTCATGATTTAGTGATTCTTGATGAAAGGGGTTATGTGTAATCCATGAATGTTTTATGAAATTGAATATGAATGTTAGTTTAGAAGATATAATGTGCTTAATTTTGACTATGTTGATGAATTGGGGTAAACCCCACTTGTTGTTATAGAATGATGAAGTTTAAGTGAAGAATTATAGGCAAATTAGTATAATGATAATGTGTGAAGTAACGATGCAGATGGTATTTTGTTGGGTAATCGATGAAGAACTAAATGCACATGTCTAGGATGATAAATTGAGAAGTTGGAAATTGTTATGTTAATCCTTGGATGAACTAGGAAGAATTTGCTTTAACAACTTGTACATTATGCTTTATTGATGGTACGCACACCACATGTTTGATGAAATGCCTTGGTTGATTTAGTTAGGTTTGACACCAAAACTTGTTGAATTGATGAATTAGCTTGTAAATGGAATTGTATGCGGTTAATTAACGCCATAATTGACAATCGAAGTGTGCATATGTAAGGATATTGTAGAAGCTAAACACGTAATGTTGCACCTTATAGGGTTGAAGAAAGAAGAAGGTACAAGTCAATCGAAGATGCTTGGAACGCAAGATCACGGTCAGTTCATGTTGTAACATTTATCGAAAAACGGGTTTTCCAAACCCGCTTCGTTTGTAATCGGATATCAAGTTATAAAAAAAATTTTCGTTGCGTATTTATGACTTATTATAATTTTAAACGATACATAATTAATAAACAAATTTGAATTTATAAGCTATAATTGTTAAAAAGTAAAAATAAAATAAATAAAAAGAAAAACAAGCTGCCGGGATTCGAACCCGGGTCAGCCGGGAAGCCTAGCAACTTAACTCACACACATCCAACCACTCCGCCACTTGATGTCTTTGTGAATTCTAGGAAACAATTAAAACATAACTTCAACCATGAATCAATCTGTTTGCGCCAAACTGAAACCGTTATCGGCTTCCAAACGTCCAAGGACTGTTGAGTGCTCGCGGATTCTTGATTATAACCGATAAACCGACATTCTTAATCAATTCAGTCGTTAATGAACTTGAATTCATGTGATGTTCGGTTTTAATAACCGAAAACATTCACTTTCTGAATTACTCCATCAATAACCTCATCTCGCGACTCAATAACATTCCCAGAACTTCTAATTTCACTTTTACTCTAATTTCTGATCGTCGGAATCGCTTTTTGAACTCGCCGGACGTTCGCCGGAAAACCGTGTCTTTCATCAAAACGGTAAGTTTCTCAATTCTTTCATCTTCTATCAGTTGTTAGGCTTTTGCTAACTCAAACCCTTCAATCAGAATCAGTTCCAGGCGACGATATCGGATAATCAGCACTCGCCAGAAAACTTCTGAAAATTCCTAGATTGCGCTGTGAAACGGTATAATCTTTTAAACCTTCTGATAACTCTTGTTTAGTACTTCAATTCCACAATTAACTAATCAAAACTGTTAATTGGTCCGCTCAGACGAAGTTCATAAAAACAGAGCCGACGACTTCGCCGGAGTTCTGAGAAAGATCATTTTTCCGGTATGTTCACTCCCAAAATCTTCCCTGTCCATTTCATTCTAATCAATTAAATGTTTGTCAATCGAATTAAACAAGATCAGTAGGGTAATCGTTGTTTGTGTTATTTGTAACGAAGAAGATGAAATTAGTTTGTATATAAGTTTAATATAAATTGGATTATATCTCGGGTTAGACACACAGTCCAGCGGTGGACTGTGTGCAAACATTTATCACACGTCGCGAGTTCGATCCTTGACACAATCTCATTCTCTGTAATAAAGATGTTTCCTTTTTAACTGAACCGGATCAACTCACAGAGAGATGTTAAGTTTAATAAAAATCAGTATATTAACCAGGTTAGACACACAGTCCAGCGGTGGACTGTGTGCAACACTAAACCACAGGTCCCGGGTTCGAGACCTGTTGCGTGCACCGGTCAGATGTAATTGAATCCTTTTTAAAAATAAAAGATTTCTGATTAAATTAAATAGTGTATAAATATAATTAAAAACAGAAATATTTCGGGTTAGACACGTAGCTCAGTTGGTAGAGCTGCGTGCACCCGTACGGGAGGTCTCGGGTTCGAGCCTTACCCGGCGCATACTTGCACACTAGCGAACCGGTCAAACAGTCAACAGTCACAGTCAATGGTCAACTCAAAAGTCAACATTTTTTTATATTTTTATTTATTTATTTAATTTAAAAATCAATTAAAAATACTTAAAAATAATGTTTTTAAAGTTAGAAAATAGCCTTAAACTCACAAAAATATATCTAAAAATCTTATTAAAATTATTAATAAAATCCACTCATTTACCATACCTTTTCGTTATTATTTAGGTTAGTTAATTCTCGTCGATCAATGCTCTAAACTCGTGCGCATTTCAACATCTTCAACCGAACGCACCCAATGTGAGTGAATCTCTACAAATTCCCCGTTTTAATAACGTTTTTGGGGTGTATCATGTGTCTTATTATTTATTACATTTAAACTATTGTGCATCCATCATATTCATGATCAAATGTGTATTCAATATGTATCAACTGTTTGTGTGGTTAATGTTTAGATTAAATTTATCATTTTCAGTACATACATTATCATAGGCCGCCGCTCCCCATTACATATGAGCGTTGAGCTGTTCCCCATTACATATGAGCGTGAACGAGGCATTGCCAACATACGATCGGCTCCGTTTGATTGAGCCTTGATCGCACAGACATTTATCATAGGCCGTCCGTTCCCCATTACCTATGAGCGTGAACGTGACGTTGCCAACATATACAGTATCATTCATGTTATATATTCATGCAAGGTTGTTTGTTATTGTTATTGTTATTGTTATTGTATGTTTATTTACGTTTGCTCACATATGATTATTGCACAATTTTCCATAATAAATATAACAAGAAATCAGTAATAAATGTTTTCTAACAAGGTTCACTCGCCAACTTATGTTGACCCAAAAACCCCCATTTTTACACATGATACAGGTGATCCAACTGCAGCAAGAAACATATAGGATGGCTTAGAAGAATAAACCGGTTTAGACTTTGGATTGTTTAGTTGATTATCTTTCTTTGTAATTGTATGAACATGTTTGGAATATTGAGGATGTAATTTTGAATTTAATAAATATGAAACATATTAGTAAATAACATGAGCTTTGGTGATAACCCAATTATGCCCCGACTCTTATTCCGCTGCGGGTCGGGGTGTGACAGATTGGTATCAGAGCCATGACTATAGGGATATAGGATAGGTTATTAGACCCTTAGAGCCTATACTATAGTTGATTAGAATTTTTAAAAAATTTTGTGTGTTACATGCAAAATTCATGATGTTTATATGTTTTATGTTTAATGTTACATTCAATGTTATGCAAACATGTTCATAAGTACATATTATTATATAATGCCTATCATGAATCATATTCTCATAACATATCATATCCATGAGAGCACACACCACATCATTTCCATGATTTTTTTTGCAATGATTTTTGTATTTTCAAATCACATCAAAGTGAGTTCTCATGACGGGCATGTAGTAACTGGAAGGGTACAAGTACCGGTAGTCGGAACGTCCTGTCTAGGCTTGGCATTCGTATAAATCCAAAACAAAAGACCAGTTTGCCTACCTGGGGACTAACGATGAGAGTACGAAGGACCTATTAGGCCAAAGCATGCTATACCAAACGTCGTGTGAGCTAACCCCACTTTGAGTTGTCATTGTGTCCACACCTGGACACCTTCCGACCATACATCTCGTAAACATATTTCATGGTTTTCATTCGGGTGATGCAAGTTTAACCCGCCAATACTAATGTGAATCCTACTAAGCCAATAGTCATGGGGGCGCACATGACTATACAGGTGAAGGTATGGGGGACATTTGAGGCTCAACATGAGCAAACCCAAGACATCCTATGGATGTAGTTGCATTATTGATGTTTATGTTATTTTTATTTTTTTTAAGACACATGACACCTAAAAAGACTCCATAAACTCACAAACTTCTTATGTATATTCCTGTAGATGTCGGCTAGGCAACAACGAGGGGGTAAAAGGTCAGGAAGGTCAAACGAACGCTTGGCCACCCAAATCGCAAAACAAATGGCCACGGTGCTTCCTGACATTGTAGTTCAAGTCCAACAAGCTCTCGCCGCAAATCCCATCAATCCTCCCCAGCAAGAAGACCAGAACATCGGCAACCCTCCTTCCAAAAAGTGCTCATATAAACATTTCAAGTCTTGCGATCCTCCGAATTTGAAGGGACCGAAGGTGTCACAGCTCTCCTCCACTGGTTTGAGGAAATGGAAAACACCTTCCTCAACTGCGATTGTCCCGAGGATCGCAAGGTACGTTACGCAACCGGGAGGCTATTTGGGGTAGCTCTTACCTGGTGGAATACTGAAAAGGGTAAAAGAGGAATCGAAGATGCAATGGCCTTAACGTGGGAGGAGTTAAGGGAAATCATGACGAGACGCTTCTGTCCTAGAAGCGAGATCAAAAAGTTAGAGGATGAATTTCATTCGTTGAAGCAAAAGGAGGGAGATCATACTTCCAACAACAAGAGGTTTTTAGAGTTGAACCAAATGGTCCCTAACTTGTTCACCCCAGTTTACCGCTTAGTCGAACACTATATTCGAGGTCTCCCCTCGAAATTCAAGACTCAGTTCTCAGCACTTCGCCTGCAACACTTGAAGCTGCTATGGAACTAGCTACCGAGCTTACCGAGAATCGAATTCGCAACGGTAAATTTAGAGATGAGAAAAAGAAAGCCCCCGTTGAGGGCCAAACTTCAAACCATTCCACCTCCTCCTCAAAGTTTGCTAACAAGAGGAAACGAAACACCAGAAACTTCACTGTCACACAAACAAATTTCCCTATCCCTGCTGCACCCATTACCCAAGTTGCCCCCCACCTGCACCATATAAAAGGCCATACTCCGGCCCATACCCAAAATGCAACCGTTGCCAATACCATCATTTTCCTGATCATCCCTGCCAACATTGCACCGGCTGTGGCCGCGCAGGTCACACCATTCAAACCTGTCGCGTACTTCAGCGAACGAACCGCCATCAGCCCTCAACCCAAACCCACCATCAGATAGTGGGTCAAGCCCAACAACCTTTACTACTACCACCTACCCAACATGTAGCCCAATCCTACTACCAACCCAACTATCCCATGATACAACCTATGCGGGCTTGTTACAACTGTGGAGACCCAAACCACTTTAGAAACACTTGTCCACGCTTGGTGAACATCATTCATGCCCAAGCTCAAGCAAATCCGGTGAATCAAGCTAACCAAGCTCCACCACCTGCAAGAGGAAGAGCTTACAACATCAACGCCAATCCTGTTGAAAATAATAACGGCTCAAACGAATCACCCAACTAGTTTTCCTCACCAAGAATCAAGACTAAACTCCGATCGTCTAGTTTTAATGTTTTCTTTATGTTATCTCAATCTTTCCGTATCCCAGTTATAAAATTTGGAAATTATGTATTCAAGAATTTTAATGCGAATTGATATTACAGTTTTGTTTTATGCTCATTGATTTAACATTCATGTCATCATACATCTCGACGTATCTCAATCTCATCATTTAAAGAAGTTGGGTTGTGTCTCACTTTTACATAAACTGACCCCTTCATCATAACAAATGAGAGAGGTACTGTCATCATTCAGTCATGTATCCTTTCAGAATTGAGACTCAAGCTTTGGTTGTTGTGTTTGTTTATGTTTTAGAGTCACATAGAACTGATCATGATTTACTGATAAAGCCAACGAAAATTTGACAAGAATATGGTGGATACGCCGCTGGTACTTCCTATATATAAGTATTCTTGGCAAAGGATCAAAAGCATTACCAGGAGGTTATGAGAAGTTCCGTGTAGGTTTAAATATCATCATGGTTGAAGTTTTTGTTTTATGATACATACCTTATCATGTCAAACGTATCAATTCCCTTAAAACTATTATGCATAAAATCATAACCGACATCAAAGATCAAATTCGAGAAGCCCAACATGTTTCAGTAACGGAAAACGACGTACGCAAGGAGCTGTCTTGTGGAGCTGAACTTAAAATCGAAACTAAATCCGACGGTATTCTGTACTATCTAGATCGCATATGGATTCCTGACCACAATAACCTTCGTGAATTCCTTATGAATGAGGCACACAAAACACGATACTCTATACACCTAGGAGTCGACAAGATGTATCAAGACCTTCGATACACCTACTGGTGGCCTGGAATGAAAAAGGATATTGCTGTTTTTGTTTCCAAGTGCCTTACATGTTCCAAGGTAAAAGCTGAACATCAAAGACCCTCAGGACTTCTGGTCCAACCTGAAATACCTGTATGGAAGTGGGAAAACATAACCATGGACTTCATTACCGGGTTACCTCGCACTTCTGGTGGGTATGACACTATATGGGTAATCATTGATCGTCTTACAAAATCAGCTCACTTTATTCCGATCCGCGAAGATTTCAAGAACGAGAAGCTAGCTCGTATCTACATCAGCGAAATCGTAAGCCGTCATGGTGTACCGTTAAGCATTATTTCAGATCGTGATGGTCGTTTCACTTCACGAACATGGCAAGCCGTACAAGCCGCTTTGGGTACACGATTAGACCTCAGTACCGCTTATCATCCTCAAACTGATGGACAATCTGAACGCACCATTCAAACTTTTGAAGATATGCTTCGAGCATGTGTCATAGACTTCATGGGAAATTGGGACGCTCATCTACCATTAGTTGAATTTTCGTACAACAACAGCGATCATTCAAGTATCGGCATGGCACCTTTTGAAGCTTTATATGGTCGTAAGTGCCGATCTCCAGTATGTTGGCACAAAATTGGGGAAGCTCAAATCACCGGTCCAGAATTGATTCAAGAAACCACAGACAAGATCCATCAAATTCGAAACAATCTTCTAGCGGCTCAAAGTCGTCAAAAGAGTTATGCAGATAAACGACGAAAGCCTTTGGAGTTTAACATTGGTGATCATGTACTTTTAAAAGTATCACCGTGGAAGGGAGTAGTTCGTTTTGGCCACAAGGGCAAGCTAGCACCACGCTACGTAGGACCTTTCAAGATACTCGAAAGAGTAGGACCTGTAGCATACAAGCTTGATCTACCAGAAGAACTCAACAGAATTCACCCCACATTCCACGTATCAAACTTGAAGAAGTACCTCGCTGATGAAAACCTCCATATTCCTCTGGAAGATATTCAGATCGATGAATCTATGCATTTCATTGAAATATCAGTAGAGATCATGGACTTCGGAGAAAAACGTTTAAGACGGAGTCGTATTCCAATTGTTAGGGTACGCTGGGAGTCAAAACGGGGACCTGAATTTACTTGGGAATGTGAAGACTCAATGCGCGAGAAATATCCGCATCTTTTTCCTGTTACCACTACTACTTAAATTTCGGGATGAAATTTCTAAAAGTAGGGGATACTGTAACATTTGTCGAAAAACGGGTTTTCCAAACCCGCTTCGTTTGTAATCGGATATCAAGTTATAAAAAAATTTTTGTTGTTTATTTATGACTTATTATAATTTTAAACGATACATAATTAATAAACAAATTTGAATTTATAAGCTATAATTGTTAAAAAGTAAAAATAAAATAAATAAAAAGAAAAACAGGCTGCCGGGATTTGAACCCGGGTCAGCCGGGAAGCCTAGCAACTTAACTCACACACATCCAACCACTCCGCCACTTGATGTCTTTGTGAATTCTAGGAAACAATTAAAACATAACTTCAACCATGAATCAATATGTTTGCGCCAAACTGAAACCGTTATCGGCTTCCAAACGTCCAAGGACTGTTGAGTGATCGCGGATTCTTGATTATAACCGATAAACCGACATTCTTAATCAATTCAGTCGTTAATGAACTTGAATTCATGTGATGTTCGGTTTTAATAACCGAAAACATTCACTTTCTGAATTACTCCATCAAAAACCTCATCTCGCGACTCAATAACATTCCCAGAACTTCTAATTTCACTTTTACTCTAATTTCTGATCGTCGGAATCGCTTTTTGAACTCGCCGGACTTTCGTCGGAAAACCGTGTCTTTCATCAAAACGGTAAGTTTCTCAATTCTTTCATCTTCTATCAGTTGTTAGGCTTTTGCTAACTCAAACCCTTCAATCAGAATCAGTCGAGTCGACGATATCGGATAATCAGCACTCGCCGGAAAACTTCTGAAAATTCCTAGATTGCGCTGCGAAACGGTATAATCTTTTAAACCTTCTGATAACTCTTGTTTAGTACTTCAATTCCACAATTAACTAATCAAAACTGTTAATTGGTCCGCTCAGACGAAGTTAATAAAAACAGAGCCGGCGACTTCGCCGGAGTTCTGAGAAAGATCATTTGTCCGGTATGTTCACTCCCAAAATCTTCCCTGTCCATTTCATTTTAATCAATTAAATGTTTGTCAATCGAATTAAACAAGATCAGTAGGGTAATCGTTGTCTGTGTTATTGTAACGAAGAAGATGAAATTAGTTTGTATATAAGTTTAATATAAATTGGATTATATCTCGGGTTAGACACACAGTTGTGTGAAAACATTTATCACACGTCGCGAGTTCGATCCTTGACACAATCTCATTCTCTGTAGTAAAGATGTTTCCTTTTAACTGAACCGGATCAACTCACAGAGAGATGTTAAGTTTAATAAAAATCAGTATATTAAACAGGTTAGACACACAGTCCAGCGGTGGACTGTGTGCAACACTAAACCACAGGTCCCGGGTTCGAGACCTGTTGCGTGCACCGGTCAGATGTAATTGAATCCTTTTTAAAAATAAAAGATTTCTGATTAAATTAAATAGTGTATAAATATAATTAAAAACAGAAATATTTCGGGTTAGACACGTAGCTCAGTTGGTAGAGCTGCGTGCACGCGTACGGGAGGTCTCGGGTTCGAGCCTTACCCGGCGCTTACTTGCACACTAGCGAACCGGTCAAACAGTCAACAGTCACAGTCAATGGTCAACTCAAAAGTCAACATTTTTTTATATTTTTATTTATTTATTTAATTTAAAAATCAATTAAAAATACTTAAAAATAATGTTTTTAAAGCTAGAAAATAGCCTTAAACTTACAAAAATATATCTAAAAATCTTATTAAAATTATTAATAAAATCCACTCATTTACCATACCTTTTCGTTATTATTTAGGTTAGTTAATTCTCGTCGATCAATCCTCTAAACTCGTGCGCATTTCAACATCTTCAACCGAACGCACCCAATGTGAGTGAATCTCTACAAATTCCCCGTTTTAATAACGTTTTTGGGGTGTATCATGTGTCTTATTATTTATTACATTTAAACTATTGTGCATCCATCATATTCATGATCAAATGTGTATTCAATATGTATCAACTGTTTGTGTGGTTAATGTTTAGATTAAATTTATCATTTTCAGTACATACATTATCATAGGCCGCCGCTCCCCATTACATATGAGCGTTGAGTTGTTCCCCATTACATATGAGCGTGAACGAGGCGTTGCCAACATACGATCGGCTCCGTTTGATTGAGCCTTGATCGCACAGACATTTATCATAGGCCGTCCGTTCCCCATTACCTATGAGCGTGAACGTGACGTTGCCAACATATACAGTATCATTCATGTTATATATTCATGCAAGGTTGTTTGTTATTGTTATTGTTATTGTTATTGTTATTGTTATTGTTATTGTTATTGTATGTTTATTTACGTTTGCTCACATATGATTACTGCACAATTTTCCATAATAAATATAACAAGAAATCAGTAATAAATGTTTTCTAACAAGGTTCACTCGCCAACTTATGTTGACCCAAAAACCTCCATTTTTACACATGATACAGGTGATCCAACTGCAGCAAGAAACATATAGGATGGCTTAGAAGAATAAACCGGTTTAGACTTTGGATTGTTTAGTTGATTATCTTTCTTTGTAATTGTATGAACATGTTTGGAATATTGAGGATGTAATTTTGAATTTAATAAATATGAAACATATTAGTAAATAACATGAGCTTTGGTGATAACCCAATTATGCCCCGACTCTTATTCCGCTGCGGGTCGGGGTGTGACAGATGTGAACTTCACTTTATCATGATAAAGGTTACGACATTTGTTTTATGTTATTATTACTAGTTTATAAATTATAGTTCCAAAATATGATAAATGCGATGTATTGAATAATGAAGGATTGTGATGTATGATTGATGATCCGTCATAAATGGGTCAAAACGAATGAACAACAAGAACTAGAAATGGACATGTAACGACCTCGTTGTAAACGGGTTAAAACGAATGAAGTTTCGGGATGACGAAACGGTTATGAATTGATTCGTTACGAACGGGTCGGATGGATTAAAGATGATGATTAGAGTAAAATGCCCGGATAGTCCTTGTGGTTTGATGGAATTTCACCTTTAGTCCCCGACTTTTCAAAATTACATATCTGTTCCTATGATTTGATAATTTGTTACTCGGATAGTCCCTAACGTGGATGGAGGTTAGTTTTTTGTGTTAATAATGTGTAAAATTACAAAGTTACCCTTTCCATTTGAATTAAAACTTAATATAAAAATTGAAAAATGAAATTAAATGAGAGTGGTGGGACCCACTACTCTTTAACCTCAAAGTCTTAATAGAAATCGGATCCATTCATCACCCCACCACATCATTCATCTTCTTCCAGTCAACCTTCTTATGTTTTCCGCCCAGCACACCACTCCGGTGAGCACCAGCAAAACCTTTTTTTCTCTATTTGATTTCCCTGGAAACCCGGAACCAAGTGGGTAACGTAAGGTCGTTGTGAAAACACGTCGAATCTGAAACCTACAACATCCATCGAATCTGAAACCTGCAACAACTTGAAAGTCGAATCCGAACCATGTGAAGGTCACCAATTGTCCGATTTGGCCCGATTTTGCTTCAATCCAAGTTTAAATTGGCCTGATTTGTTTTCACATTCGTTGAGTACCCACATCTGTTTAGGTGATCTAGGTGTTCATGGTTTGTTTTAATTTGGGCGTGTTGTTCAAATTGAGCATGTGGGTCTTGGTTTTGTTGTGAAAGATTAAAACTTTATGGGTAATTTAATGATATCCATGGCTTTACTGCAGATTTGGGTTTTTTAGGAGGTGGTAGTTGATTTTAGGGTGATGATGGTGAAGAAAGGGTGATGGTGGAGGGTGGTGGTGGCAAGAGGCGGTTTAAAGTGGTGGTGGTTTTAGGAGGTTGGAGGTGGTGGTGCTTTGAGGAAAATGGAGGTGGCGGTCTTAGGATGAAGAAGAGGTGGAAGGTGGGTCCCATTTTTTTATTTCTTTTATTGATTTAATTATCTTTTTTATTACTATGGGAAATTTTGTCATTTGACACCCACTTAACTGAGAAAACTAACGTCCATCCATTTCAAGGACTATACGAGTAACAACCGAACAAACCACATGGAGCATACATGTAATTTCTAAAAGTTGAGGACTATAGGAGTTATTCTACCAAACCACATAGAGCATCCGTGCATTTTACTCTGATGATTATGAAGGAATGATAAACGTCATATCCGTTTTCAAAAAGGAATTGCTAGTATGAAAGGAATGAATGGGAATGCATGAATTTATCATTTTGACCTTAGTAATGAGTCAAATATGTGATGTGTTGGTAGATGTAAAACTTAAGTTTATAGTATTATACTAATGAATATTGTGTATTAGATGATAGGAAAATCTCACCTTTGAAGATGGCAAGCTTGGATCGAACACACTTCACCGTCTTAATTTCGCTTTCGGTTCATGTTTATTTTCAAACGGGTCAAAACTCCTTTGAGTTGTAAATGTTAGTTTTAAATGTTTAGGTCTTTTGTAAGTAAGTAAGTTCAAACTTTTATTTTGATGTAGTAGTTCGAATGAACACTTGTGACTAAACTAGATGGTTGTGTTAATTTTGGACTATCTTTAAGGGTATTTTGGTAAAATGCGAATGATGAAAGTAAAGTTTTAAATTTTGACGTTTTTACATGTTGTTTTGACCTTATAAAATATTGGGCGTTACAATGACAAAACCATAAGAATAGTCGACAATTTAGAAAAACAGGTAGCCATATTTATCTTATCATCTCAGGACGATGAGATAAAGAAAATGATTAACAAGGTATACTTCATTGCAATAAAGCATAGAACATTGGTTTTAGGGTGTACAGGGTGGTCGCGGCAATGGGATGTGGCAACCCCTTTGCGGATCAGCAAACACCACCGCCACCATGATTTACCGCGCGGGAAGGTCTAGATTCGGTGAATGGTTGTCGCATGCGGGAAGGGAAAAGGTGACGAATGTTGGGTGTGGCCCACTAGTATTCAACCAATGATGTTTTGTTTTTTGCTTTTGTTTTAAATTAGTTTGCCTAATCTCATTTTATGTATCCACCCCTTATGTTTTTTTCAATGTTTTCAGAACCGGACCGTGTAACATTTGTCCAAAAACGGGTTTCCAAACCCGCTCCGTTTTGTAATCGAATATCAAGTTATAAATGTCACGTTGCGTATTTATGGCTATTAACTAAACTATAAAAATTATAATTGATAAAAAGTAAAAATAAAATAAATAAAAATAAAATGAGGCTGCCGGGACTCGAACCCGGGTCAGCCGGGTTGAAACCCAAAGACTTATCACACACACATCACCACTCCGCCACTTGTTGTTTTCTGTCAACTTTAGGAAACAAATGAATCTTATAAACAAACATAAAACAACCGGTTACGCCAACTGTAACTGAAATCGGTCACCAAACGTCCAAAGACGTTTGATTACTCGCGGTTCACTGAGTACGACGTTTTCAATCAAGTTGCTTTGAATGAACTTGAATTCTAGAAGTGGATCGGTTTTTATAACCGAAAATCTTCAATTCCAGTATTTCTTCCATCTTTGTACTCCTTCGCGACTCAAACATACTCTACAGACTCTCAATTACATTTTTGCTCAAGTTTCAGTCCGCCGGAGAATCAAATTTTACTCGCCGGAAAGTTTCTGCAAGTCGCCGGAAAATCGTATTCTCCATCAAAACGGTAAGTCTTTCAATACCGTCGTGGTCTATCAATTGTTAAGCTATTTCTAACTCAGACCTTTCAATTGAATCAAATTCAGACGCTGTTATCGGATAATTCCAGTTCGCCGGAAAACTTCTAGAAATCCTTATTTTCAGCTGTGAAACGGTATGGACATTTAAACACCCTGTTAACGCTTGTTTAGCATTTCAATTCCACGATTAGCTAATCAAAACGGATAATTTGCTTGCTCAGTTGAAATTCATAAAAACAGAGCCGACGCCTTGCCGGAATTCTGAGTTAAATTATTCCTCCGGTATGTTTGTTTCCAACACCGTCTTTGTCATTTCATCTTAGTCTTATGAATGTGTTAATCGTTTTAAAACAAGAAACAGAGGGGTAGTTTGCTGTCTGTAAAAATTAACGGAGAAGACGAATTGTGCTAACATGATAAGGATAATTAAAATTGGTATTTTAAACGGGTTAGACACACAGTCCAGCGGTGGACTGTGTGCATATAATACGCACACGCCGCGAGTTAGATCCCTGATACACGCACCCTCTTCGTAATAAAAAACGTTTTATTTTTCTAACTGAACCGGGTTAACTTACGTTAGTTGTTAAGTATAATAAAAATTTGTATATTAATCAAGTTAGACACACAGTCCAGCGGTGGACTGTGTGTAACGTTAAAGCACAGGTCCCGTGTTCGAGACCTGTACATGGCACCGGTTCAATGATTTAAAATGTTATTTAAAATAAAAGAATTTTGAATAAGCTGAGTTAATATATAAGTATAATTAAAAACAGAATTATTTCGGGTTAGACACGTAGCTCAGTTGGTAGAGCTGCGTGCACGCGTACGGGAGGTCTCGGGTTCGAGCCTCACCCGGCGCATACAATTACACAATAAAACCGGTCAACAAGTCAAACGGTCAACGGTCAACGGTCAATGAAAAAGTCAACATATTTTTATATTTTTAATTATTTAATTATTTAATTTAATTTAAAAATCAATTAAAAATACTTAAAAATAATGTTTTTAAAGATAGGAAATAGCCTTAAACTCACAAAAATATATCTAAAAATCCTATTAAAATTATTAATAAAATCCACTCATTTACCATATTTTCCGTTATTATTTAGGTTAGTAATTCTCGTTGTTCAACTCTTCCAACTCGTGTGCATCTCACCATCTCCAATCAAACGCACCCAATGTGAGTGAATCTTTACAAATTCCCCGTTTTAATCACGTTTTTGGGGTGTATCATGTGTCTTGCTACTTATTATACTTAAATCATTGTGCATACATCATATCATGAACAAATGCGTATTCAGTTTGTTTCAATTGTTTGTGTGGTTATTGTTAGATTTAATTCATTATTTTCAGTACATGCAGTTTCATAGGCCGCCGCTCCCCATTACATTATGAGCGTTGAGCATGTTCCCCATTACATTATGAGCGTGAACCTGGCGTGCCAACATACGATCGGCTCCGTTTGATTGAGCCTTGATCGCACAGACATTTATCATTTTCAGTACATGCAATACGATTGGCTCCGTTTGATTGAGCCTTGATCGCATAGTTTCATTCATGTTATATATTTATGCAAGTTGATATGTTATGGTATGTTGTTGGTATGTTATTGTATGTTATAGTTTGTGGTTGTTATTGCTACTGTTTGATTTTGTACGTTTGCTCACTTATGATTATTGCACAATTTTTCCTTGATAAAATAACAAGAAAATCAATTATAAATGTTTATCTAACAAGATTCACTCGCCAACTTATGTTGACCCAAAAACCCCTATTTTTACACATGATACAGGTGAACCAGTTGCAGCCAGAAACACATTGGATTGGCCTAGAAGAATAAAATGATTTAGAGCTTGGAATTGTTTAGTTGGTTATTTTTCTTTGTATTTGTATGGACATGTTTGGATTATTGAGAATGTAATTTTGATTTAAATAAATATGAAACATAATAGTAAATATCATGAGCTTTTGGTGATAACCCAATTATGCCCCGACTCTTATTTCGCTGCGTGTCAGGGTGTGACAGACCAGACGTCGAACCGGTCTTCTTACCGGTTCAATGGTCCGACCGGTCCAACCGGTCGAACCGGACGTACGAACCGGAATGTATCGTAAATATTATAAAAATTAATAGGGTTAAATTTGAAAAAATATATAAAAAACCGGCCCAACCCTTCTAAAATCCGATCCGACCGGCCGGTTTCACGGTCCAACCGCCAGGTCGCCGGTTTAACTCCGGTTCAATGCATTTCCGGCCGATACCATGACCCGGACCGGCTTAACCTCCGGTTCCCGCTCCGACCGGCCGGTCGGTCTGGTCCGAGTCTGAAAACACAGGTTTTTTTAGCAAGAGGGAAGAATAAGAAGGAAAATGACATGGCACAAGATGATTGAGTGGGGGGGGGGAAGTTTGTCTAAGCTCATTACGCATACACCCCTTAACCCTTATAGATAAAAACATTGTACCATACAGTTTAAAAAGGATATATACACATTCTCAAAGTCAAAAGTTAATTGCATAATCCATCCATGTTGTCTGATAAAAATATGGATTTGATTTATTATAACTCATTTATTACCAAAAAGAAGAAAAAAAAATACACCTTCGATTATGCAAAGTTTAATCGGATTTCGAAATTTTGATCATTGCCCTCTTGAAATGGAAAAAAAATACTTTCTTTTAAGTTCTTTAGTGTCACACCCCAACCGATGACGGAAACATCGGGGTCAGTGGCACTAGGCGTCCAGATTGTCTCAATAGAATTCCATAACAATTATCTATCAACATCATTCAACATTTAACGTCCCATACCATTAAACATAATATTTCAAAATAACCATTACCGAAACTTGTTTTTCTCACAAACTAATCGGGTTCGATATACCCTAGATTTATTACATGATTTTTCAAATAACGAAAACAACTAAAACTAAGCAAAGTCCAAAGCATCCAAGCTATAATCCTTAAGAGTATTTTGGTAAAATGCGAATGATGAAAGTAAAGTTTTAAATTTTGACATTTTTACATGTTGTTTTGACCTTATAAAATATTGGGCGTTACAATGACAAAACCATAAGAATAGTCGACGATTTAGAAAAAAAGGTAGCCGTATTTATCTTATCATCTCAGGACGAGATAAAGAAAATGATTAACAAGGTATACTTCATAGCAATAAAGTATAGAACATTGGTTTTAGGGTGTACAGGGTGGTCACGGCAATGGGATGTGGCAACCCTTTTGCGGCTCGGCAAACACCACCGCCACCATGATTTGCCGCGCGGGAAGGTTGGATTCGGTGAATGGTTGTCGCATGCGGGAAGGGAAAAGGTGACGAATGTTGGGTGTGGCCCACTAGTATTCAACCAATGATGTTTTGTTTTTTTGCTTTTGTTTTAAATTAGTTTGCCTAATCTCATTTTATGTATCCACCCCTTATGTTTTTTTCAATGTTTTCAGAACCGGACCGGACGTCGAACCGGCGGTCGGACCGGACGTACGAACCGGAATGTATCGTAAATATTATAAAAATTAATAGGGTTAAATTTGAAAAAATATGTAAAAAACCGGCCCAACCCTTCTAAAATCCGATCCGACCAGCCGGTTTCACGGTCCAACTGCCGGGTCGCCGGTTCAACTCCGGTTCAATGCATTTCCGGCCGATACCATGACCCAGACCGGCTCAACCTCCGGTTCCCGCTCCGACCGGTCCGGCCGGCCGGTCTGGTCCGGGTCTGAAAACACTAGTTTTTTTCGCAAGAGGGAAGAATAAGAAGGAAAATGACATGGCACAAGATGATTGAGTGGGGGGAAAGTTTGCCTAATCTCATTACGCATACACTCCTTACACCCTTATAGATAAAAACATTGTACCATACAGTTTAAAAAGGATATATACACATTCTCAAAGTAAAAAGTTAATTGTACAATCCATCCATGTTGTCTGATAAAATATGGATTTGATTTATTATAACTCATTTATTACCAAAAAGAAGAAAAAAATACACCTTCGATTATGCAAAGCTTAATCAGATTTCGAAATTTTGATCCTTGCCCTCTTGAAATGGATAAATACTTTCTTTTAAGTTTTTTAGTGTCACACCCCAACCGATGGGGGAAACATCGGGGTTAGTGGCACTAGGCGACCAGATTGTCTCATGAGAATTCCATAACAATTATCTATCAACATCATTCAACATTTAACGTCCCATACCATTAAACACAATATTTCAAAATAACCATTACAGAAACTTGTTTTTCTCACAAAAATAATCGGGTTCGATATCCCCTAGATTTATTACATGATTTTCAAACAACGAAAACAACTAAAACTAAGCAAAGTCCAAAGCATACAAGCTATAATCCTCAACCTGTTACATACGTTAAAATAGAAGTCAATACAATTAAGTAAATGTGAGCATACAGGTTTTAGTAGTACTAACATAATAGAGAAACCGTTTGCGAAATAGTCTAACTACATATCATGATACACCAAAACACATCACCTGCTGAGCTGAGAGTCAAGTTCGGGCGAACTTGTAAGTTTCTCAAGGAAACTTGACAAGTTCGGTCGAACTTGTGGGGTTTTGATAAATGGATTGACAAGTTCGGCCGAACTTGTGAAGTTTCCTGAGAAACTTTGTAAGTTCGAGCGAACTTGAGGGTTACTGATGAAAGGTTTGAGCATCTTCACTCAAGTTCGGCCGAACTTGACCCTTAGAGGGCAAGTTCGAGCGAACTTGACTAGCTTGTTGTACAAAATTAGTGCAATCTCGAGCGAACTTGATGTTTTCGGGTCCAAAATCTTGCGTTTTCGCGTCGTTTGCTGAGGAAATCGAGTGCCCATCCCTCCAACCTTAAGCCACTGAGTAAAACGTAAGCTGGAGAGGTCTTTTGGAGCGAACTTAGCCATTTTACAGAAACTCAGGCTAATCCGGGCGAACTTGATGGTTCGTACGGGTTAGTCCAGCTTTTGTAAAGTGACGATTTCGTCCTTGTGCTTCCGGATCTTAGATTTAGCTTCGACAATGCCTCGTTCCACTCAAAAGTGAACGAAACATACGTTATTAGTCCGAATATTGTGTAAAAATCAATACTTTAAAGGTTTTGCTCAGATCTAAGTATAGATCTGAGTAAAAACATAAGTTTTATGGAAAAAGATGAAGATTTTCGTAAATAGAAGAGATTTGATGAAAAACGAAGGCAAAGCCTTGTGCAAAATCGTTGTAAACTGTTGTAAAACGTTGTTGAACATCATTGTAGTCGAAATCGGGTTGATTCTTACTTAGAAAACAAAGGGTTTCGGGTTTGAGAGCTCTGGGCGAACTTGCAGCAAGTTCAAATGAGAGAATGGAACTGAGTATTTATAGGGGAAGGCAAAAAGTGGGGCTGGTGGAGTCAAGTTCGGTCTTCATGCAAGTTCGGGCGAACTTGCTTGATTTTCATGGGAATTCAGCTAAGTTTGGCCGAACTTGTACATATGTGTACAAGTTCGAGCGAAATTGAGGATTATGAGGGATCCTTGTGTCTCAGGCAAGTTCGGGTAAACTTGGGGTAGTCAAGTTCGGCCGAACTTGGCCTGGTGACCAAGTTTCGTTTGCTGATTCCGTGTTAAGTGTTCGTTTGGGGATTCGGTTCGCATTAGTTAGTTATATTAAGCGTTATAATTGATAAAATAGTGCGATTCAGCGATTCGAGTGTGCGAGAGTGATGTGATAGCGATTGTAATCATAACCACAAACACACATAACACATAAATAGTATATATCACATAATTAACTGCGATTTGCGATGCGATGAGATTAGTGATGCGCTTTAATAAGCGATTAGATGTGATATAACACACATAATTGTAATTAATTAACATAAAGTTTTCTTATAAAACGAATCTCGGATTTACAAAGGATAGATACGATCGATAATAAAAAAAAGATAACAACGAAATTCTGAGTTGTTACAGTCTCCCCTACTTTAGGGAATTTCGTCCCAAAATTCAAGTAGTGGTTGTAACAAAGAGGTGCGGGTACTTGGCCTTCATTTCACTTTCCAATTCCCAAGTAAACTCGGCGCCGCGTTTGCCTTCCCATCGGACTTTCACGATAGGGATGCGAGAGCGTCGTAGTTTCTTGGTTTCTCGGTCCATGATCTCGACAGGCTTTTCCACAAAATGGAGAGTCTCGTTGATTTGCAGATCTTCGAGAGGTACATGGAGATTCTCTTCGGCTAGGCATTTCTTGAGGTTAGACACATGGAAAGTCGGATGATCGTTATTAAGTTCCGCCGGTAGTTCGAGACGATAGGCTACTTTACCGATCCTTTCCAGAATCTTAAAGGGTCCTACGTATCGAGGCGCTAGCTTTCCTTTCTTCCCGAAGCGGATCACCCCCTTCCAAGGTGCAACCTTTAGGAGAACGTGATCTCCTACTTCGAACTGCAGGGGCTTGCGGCGTTTATCGGCGTAACTCTTTTGACGACTTCGAGCCTTCAAGAGATTGTCTCTGATCTGGAGGATTTTGTCTGTCGTTTCTTGAATTAGCTCGGGACCGGTGATTTGTACTTCTCCGATCTTGTGCCATGCAATAGGCGATCGACATTTTCTTCCATACAGTGCCTCAAAAGGAGCCATTTGAATGCTTGTATGTTAACTATTATTGTACGAGAATTCGATTAAAGGTAAATACGTATCCCAGTTGCCACTGAAATCTATGATGCACATACAAAGCATGTCTTCGAGGGTGCGAATCGTTCGCTCAGTCTGACCGTCGGTTTGAGGGTGAAAAACGGTACTGAGATTGAGAGTAGTACCGAGAGCGGATTGAAAGGTCTCCCTGTCACACCCCGACCCGCAGCGGATAAGGTGATCGGGGCATGATTGGGTCATCATCAAAGCTCATGACATTTATTAAATGTTTCATATTCATTAATACAAATTAAATGAAAGTTTACAATGATTGCTACAACATGATCTAACTAACAATCTAACTCCTTTGTTCTCTTCTAAGGCAATCCTATGCTATCCTTGCTTCAACCTGTTCACCTGTATCATGTGTAAAAAGGTTTTTGGATCAACATAATGTTGGCGAGTGAATCCTATGGAAAACATTTGAACAATTTATTTAAATTGATTATGAAACATGTGCACAACCAAACATGAGTAAAATTAGATGTAACTTGATCAATAATCATAAGATGTTAAATGAAAACACTCATGAACATTAATGGAACAATTAAAGGCACGCGATGCTCAACTCGTCTCTCACGAGGAACTGAGGGGCCTGATGAATGAATTGCATAAACATGATAATATGAATAACACAACTACAAACAATATAAACTCAATGAAAACACACATGAACAATAATGAATTTGAATTGAAGCACGCGATGTTCTACTCGTTTCCCACGAGGAACTGATGGGCTTATTGTATGAGTTTCATGTAATTTGACAAACGGAAAATAAATCACAACAATAAATCAATCTAAGATTAAGTCATGATGTGGTATGGCACAAGTTTAAATAAATAAATTAATTAATTCATAACACATGACACACCCCAAAACGTGTAATTTAAAAAGGGGGAATTGTAAGATTCACTCACAGTGGGTGCGTTCGGTTGATGATGATGAATGCACGCGAAGTGGTTTTAACCACGAGTGGGATTTAACCTAGATAAATCGCATTATGGTTTGGTGAGTAAACGGATTTTATTAAACTATTTTAGTAGGATTGTTGGGTGTATTTTTGTGAGTTTGAAACTATTTTCTAATCTTAAAAATGTTATTTTTAAGTATTTATAATTGATTTTTAATTAAAATAATTAAATAAAAATAAATAAAAAATTATTATTTTTCTGACCGTTGACCGGCCGGTTGACCGTTGACCTGACCGTTGACCGGTTCGTTGACAGTTTATTGTGCGCTGAGTGAGGCTCGAACCCGAGACCTCTCGTACGCGTGCACGCAGCTCTACCAACTGAGCTACGTGTCTAACCCGTTATATATCCGATTTTAATTATATATATACACTAATTAGATTAAACCGAAAATCATTTTTATTTTAAAAACAATTTAATCGAAACGGTCATGCACACCACAGGTCTCGAACCCGGGACCTGTGGGTTAATATAACACACAGTCCACCGCTGGACTGTGTGTTCAACATGTTATATAACTTGATTTTTATTATACTTAAAGACAATTTAGTTATTTCCTTTTCTGCCTTATTTAAAAAGAAAAGATAATTGTCCGAGTCGGTGCTGAAGACCGGACTCGAACTCGTGACCAGCGATATAAACAAACGCACAGTCCACCGCTGGACTGTGTGTCTAACTTGGTTATTATTCTGGTTATCAATAAACTTAACATATAACTAAGGCGATCCGGTTCAGTTAAACAAAAACTTGATTTTTATTAAGGCTACGTGTGTGAACCGGGAATCGAACTTGAGACGTCTTGCGTTTTATATGTGCACACAGTCCACCGCTGGACTGTGTGTCTAACCCGATTAATTTCATGATTTTAATTAAACTTATATGATAACAAGTCTTCATCTTCTTCACTGAAAGAATAACCAGAATCGGTGACAGACTGATTCGAGATTTTAAATCGGTTTCTTAGCGTTTTAGGTTAATTACTGGTAATATAGAAGTAAAAAGAAAGGAAAGTAAGCGTGAGATATACCGACTCGTTTCCTCTGTTTTCCGGCAGAATTCCGGCGACAGAAAAACAACTCCGGCGACGTGTTCCTTGTAGTAGTTAGTCTCCAGAAAACTTGGAAAAAGGTAAGGGTGACTTCGGTGAAGGTTTAGGGGATTCAATAAAGCTCAGGGATTAAAACACGGTTTTCCGGCGAAAAACAGGAAAGTTCCGGCGAGTGAAAATACGCCGTGAAAAGATGTGATTTTTGAGCGAAAGTGTTTGTCGTCGGTTGTGGGTCAATTTATAGGGGAAAATCGCAATGTATTTGGTCTGATTTTGGACTGTATTCAACGGTTTAATTTTTCCGGCGGTTTTGAAATGTGTCGCGGACTTCAAACATCGGTTATAACCGATATGTGATTAAAGGTTTACGTTATAACGTAAATCGTAGTTAAGATTCGCGGAAATTCCGGGATTCCGACGACTGAAACGATTTGGGCGCCGGTTTTGAATTCGTAAAGTCACTATATCAATTAAATGTTTGCAATATATAACAAACAGATCAAGCGGCGCAGTGGTTTGTGTGTGTGAGGATAAAACTCTTGCTGATTCGGTACAGACCCGGGTTCGAAACCCGGCAGATGTATTTAATTTTTATTTTGCGATTTTTGACAGTTTTTCAAAAACTAAATATATATTCGCGTATAATAATTGATTACGGATCGTTTAAAAATGTTTTGGACATTTAATTCGAAACGAAAATTTTGACTGACTGCTCGGTTGATAAACGGAGCGGGTTTGGTAAATCCGTTTTTTGACGGATGTTACAGTATCCCCTGCTTTTTAGAAATTTCGTCCCGAAATTTGAATAATGATATATTTTGACTAAAAAGGATGATGACGTTTTGTTTGACAGTTGTATGCTCAGAAAAATGAAGGTTTAAGTTTTTGTTCGAGGCGGTAACGTTCCTTGTAAAGGTTAAGTACCCTATTCAGGAATCGCTTTTTGTTGCCTACTGCATGAATATTGATAATCAGGAAATGATTCTCTAAAAATGATATCATACATAAGAGTTTAGATACGTTTGGGAAAAAATATGGTTATATCCTAAGGCAAAACTTCTAACACTACAATCTACATGGAACATAAATAAAAACACAACAGCTGATATCCAAACATGAATGAACACATCAGCAAATATTTGAACGTGAATAAACATAACAGCAAATATTCGAACATGAATGAACACATCGGCAAATATTTGAACATGCATAAACACAACAGCAAGTATTTGAACATGAATAAACACAATAGCAAAAATTCGAACATGAATAGACACATCAGCGAATGAATAAACACAATAGCCAATATTCGAACATGAATAGACACATCAGCGAATATTTGAACATGAATAAACACAACAGCAAATATTTGAATCCACATTCTGATAACATATATGTTTGAATGATGAAAGTTCCTCTCTCGTTTGTTATGATGGAGAGGTTAATTTATGTAGAAATGGAACACAATCCAATCTCTTTAAATAACATGATGATATAAATGTATCACAAATTCCAACCAAGGCAATAATAAATCCTACATGGAACTTCTCATAACCGTCTGATAATGCCTCTGATCCTTTGGCAAGAATACTTATATATAGGAAGTACCAGCGGCGTATCCACCATATTCTTGTCAAATTTTCATTGGTTTTAACAGTGAATTATGATTAGTCCTATAACTCTACAATCAATACAACAAACATAAATTACTGAAATGAAACATATCTGTGCGATCAAGGCTCAATCGAACGGAGCCGATCGTATTGCATGTACTGAAAATGAAATTGTGTGCTCAAGGCTCAATCAAACGGAGCCGAACATATTGCATGTACTGAAATTGAAATTGTGTGCTCAAGGCTCAATCAAACGGAGCCGAACATATTGCATGTACTGAATATAAATAACTTAACCACACAAACAGCCTATGCATGGAACCTCTCATAACCGCCTGATAATGCCTCCGATTATTTGACAAGAATACTTATATATAGGAAGTACCATCGGCGTATCCACCATATCCTTGTCAAATTTTCGTTGACTTTATCCGAAAGTTATGGTTAGTTCGATGCGACTCTACTACAAACACCACAACCACAAGATACTGATAATGAAATTGTATGTGCGCTCAAGGCTCAATCAAACGGAGCCGAACGTATTGCATGAACTTGAAATGTAAATTGAACTGTGCACTCAAGGCTCAATCAAACGGAGCCGAGCGTATTGCATGAACTGGAAATGTAAATAAATCTGTTTACTCAAGGCTCAATCAAACGGAGCCGAGCATATTGCATGTATTGAAATGTAATACTACGTAACCGATCAAGGCTCAACAAACGGAGCCGATCGTGCGGGCACACCCTGATCAACCCATAATAAAATGGGGATCAAACTCAACCTCGATGGATGGGGAGCTGCGGCCTCGGCAAAATCGTATACTGAAAACAATATATAATATATAATATCCAATGATTTCTCTAACAGTCTCCACATGTGATAAAGAAAGACTAAACAATAGGAGTTGAATCTGGATCTTCGGCGAACAGGACTAGCTGAGTATCTTCGTTTGGGCCGTCATTATCTTCGACAGGGTTGGCGTTGATATTGAAGACTCTTCCTCTTGCTGGCGGCATAGTGGTTGGGTTTTCTTGGTTTACTTGGTTAACTGGGTTTGATTGGGCTTGAGTGTTGATAACGTTTACCAATTGAGGGCATGTGTTTCTAAAGTGGGTAGGGTCGCCACAATTGAAGCAAGCTCGAGCATATGGGAACATAGGGTGTTGGGGTTGGTGATAAGTTTGGGCCATGTTTTGAGTAGGGGAAAAAGTTTGGTCTTGAAAGGTGCGACAAACATTGCTCAAATGACCATAACGTCCACAAGTTGTACATAGCCGGCAAGGTAAAGTAAAGGGATGGTGATAAAAACAGTTGTTGCATCGAGGGTGAGGTCCAAGATATGGTTTCTTATTTGGGTAAGCTGAGTTGGGTGCCTCTTGGGTGATTGGGACAGCTCGGATGGGTATTGCGTGAAAAACGGGTTGATTTCGTTGGGTCGCAGCGAAAAGTCGCCTGACTCTTCTTTTCTTAGGTTTGGGTTGAGAAGGGGATTCGGGTTGAGAAGGGGGTTCGGGTTGAGAAGGGGATTCGGGTTGAGAAGGGGATTCGGGGGTTTCAGTCGATTCTTTATCCTTCTTCTTCTCCTCCTTGAAGTCTTTGTTTCGGATTCGGTTCTCGGTGAGCTCTGTTGCTAGCTCCATTGCTGCTTCCAAAGTTGCAGGCTTGGTACTTATCACAGGGTCTTGAATCTTTGACGGAAGACCACGAATGTAGTGCTCGATCAAACGGTAGAGGGGAGTAAACATGTTGGGAACCATTTGATGTAATTCAAGGAACCTTTTGTTGTAGGTGGTGTGGTCTCCTTCCACTTGCTTCAATGAGTAAAATTCATCTTCTAGCTTCTTGATTTCGCTCCTTGGACAAAATCGTCTGGTCATGATTTCCTTCAATTCATTCCAAGTTAGGGACATAGCATCTTCAACACCTCGTTTTGCCTTCTCTGTGTTCCACCAAGTAAGTGCTATCCCATATAGTCGACCGGTAGCATAACGCACTTTGCGATCATCAGGGCAATCGCAATTTAGAAAAGTATTCTCCATTTCTTCAACCCAATGGAGGAGTGCGGTGACACCTTCAGTCCCTTTATATTTCGGAGGGTCGCATGATTTGAAATGCTTGTAGGTGCATTTAGTGGTATTTGGGGAAGAGTTGAAAATGTTTTGGTTTGCTTGATTGACAGGATTATTGGTAAGTGCTTGTTGAACTTGGATTACAATATTGGGTATTACAGCAGCCATTTGTTGAGCGATTAAGGTAGCCATGCGTTCGCGGGCTTTTCCTGCTCTCATCTTCCTACGGGCGAGGTTAGAAGACATCTACAATGAATACATGAAAAGGGTATGAGTTGGATGCTTTTGAGATCATGGGTCACATTAGGGATGAACATTCATAAAATAATCATACAAAAATACCACATCCATAGGATGTCTTTGGCTTTGCTCGCTGTTAGGCCCGTCATGCCGCCATACTTTACCTTATGTAATCATGTGGGCCCCCATGAATTACCGGTTTTTCATATGGTTCGCACGGTTTCTGCCTGGTTGCGTACACAAAACCCGGTGAAAATCGAGAAATATGTATACAACGTGTGATGTTTGGAATGTGTCCAGGTGTAGACACGGTGACACCTCAAAGTAGGGTTAGTTCGAACGACGTTTGGTGTGGCATGCTTTGGCCTAATAGGTCCTTCGTACTCTCATCGTTGGTCCCCAGGTAGGCAAACTGGTCCGTTATATTGGATTTATACGAATGCCAGCCTAGACAGGACGTTCCGACTACCGGTACTTGTACCCTTCCAGTTACTACATGCCCGTCGCAGAACTTACTTTGATGAGAATTGAAAATTGCATAAAATCTTTGGATAACGAGAGTATGAAAATAAATTGAACACATGAACATCGATATATGTATAATGAATATGTATATATGTATAATGAACATGTATATGAGCATGTATGTTTGACTGAAATGTAAACAAATATGAAACAAATAAATATCACAAGTTTGTATGTAACCACTTAATCAATTTAATATTTTAGGCAGACTATAGTATAGGCTCTAAGGGTCTAATAACCTATCCTATATCCCTATAGTCATGGCTCTGATACCAAGCTGTCACACCCCGACCCGCAGCGGATAAGGTGATCGGGGCATGATTGGGTCATCATCAAAGCTCATGACATTTATTAAATGTTTCATATTCATTAATACAAATTAAATGAAAGTTTACAATGATTGCTACAACATGATCTAACTAACAATCTAACTCCTTTGTTCTCTTCTAAGGCAATCCTATGCTATCCTTGCTTCAACCTGTTCACCTGTATCATGTGTAAAAAGGTTTTTGGATCAACATAATGTTGGCGAGTGAATCCTATGGAAAACATTTGAACAATTTATTTAAATTGATTATGAAACATGTGCACAACCAAACATGAGTAAAATTAGATGTAACTTGATCAATAATCATAAGATGTTAAATGAAAACACTCATGAACATTAATGGAACAATTAAAGGCACGCGATGCTCAACTCGTCTCTCACGAGGAACGGAGGGGCCTGATGAATGAATTGCATAAACATGATAATATGAATAACACAACTACAAACAATATAAACTCAATGAAAACACACATGAACAATAATGAATTTGAATTGAAGCACGCGATGTTCTACTCGTTTCCCACGAGGAACTGATGGGCTTATTGTATGAGTTTCATGTAATTTGACAAACGGAAAATAAATCACAACAATAAATCAATCTAAGATTAAGTCATGATGTGGTATGGCACAAGTTTAAATAAATAAATTAATTAATTCATAACACATGACACACCCCAAAACGTGTAATTTAAAAAGGGGGAATTGTAAGATTCACTCACAGTGGGTGCGTTCGGTTGATGATGATGAATGCACGCGAAGTGGTTTTAACCACGAGTGGGATTTAACCTAGATAAATCGCATTATGGTTTGGTGAGTAAACGGATTTTATTAAACTATTTTAGTAGGATTGTTGGGTGTATTTTTGTGAGTTTGAAACTATTTTCTAATCTTAAAAATGTTATTTTTAAGTATTTATAATTGATTTTTAATTAAAATAATTAAATAAAAATAAATAAAAAAATTATTATTTTTCTGACCGTTGACCGGCCGGTTGACCGTTGACCTGACCGTTGACCGGTTCGTTGACAGTTTATTGTGCGCTGAGTGAGGCTCGAACCCGAGACCTCTCGTACGCGTGCACGCAGCTCTACCAACTGAGCTACGTGTCTAACCCGTTATATATCCGATTTTAATTATATATATACACTAATTAGATTAAACCGAAAATCATTTTTATTTTAAAAACAATTTAATCGAAACGGTCATGCACACCACAGGTCTCGAACCCGGGACCTGTGGGTTAATATAACACACAGTCCACCGCTGGACTGTGTGTTCAACATGTTATATAACTTGATTTTTATTATACTTAAAGACAATTTAGTTATTTCCTTTTCTGCCTTATTTAAAAAGAAAAGATAATTGTCCGAGTCGGTGCTGAAGACCGGACTCGAACTCGTGACCAGCGATATAAACAAACGCACAGTCCACCGCTGGACTGTGTGTCTAACTTGGTTATTATTCTGGTTATCAATAAACTTAACATATAACTAAGGCGATCCGGTTCAGTTAAACAAAAACTTGATTTTTATTAAGGCTACGTGTGTGAACCGGGAATCGAACTTGAGACGTCTTGCGTTTTATATGTGCACACATCCACCGCTGGACTGTGTGTCTAACCCGATTAATTTCATGATTTTAATTAAACTTATATGATAACAAGTCTTCATCTTCTTCACTGAAAGAATAACCAGAATCGGTGACAGACTGATTCGAGATTTTAAATCGGTTTCTTAGCGTTTTAGGTTAATTACTGGTAATATAGAAGTAAAAAGAAAGGAAAGTAAGCGTGAGATATACCGACTCGTTTCCTCTGTTTTCCGGCAGAATTCCGGCGACAGAAAAACAACTCCGGCGACGTGTTCCTTGTAGTAGTTAGTCTCCAGAAAACTTGGAAAAAGGTAAGGGTGACTTCGGTGAAGGTTTAGGGGATTCAATAAAGCTCAGGGATTAAAACACGGTTTTCCGGCGAAAAACAGGAAAGTTCCGGCGAGTGAAAATACGCCGTGAAAAGATGTGATTTTTGAGCGAAAGTGTTTGTCGTCGGTTGTGGGTCAATTTATAGGGGAAAATCGCAATGTATTTGGTCTGATTTTGGACTGTATTCAACGGTTTAATTTTTCCGGCGGTTTTGAAATGTGTCGCGGACTTCAAACATCGGTTATAACCGATATGTGATTAAAGGTTTACGTTATAACGTAAATCGTAGTTAAGATTCGCGGAAATTCCGGGATTCCGACGACTGAAACGATTTGGGCGCCGGTTTTGAATTCGTAAAGTCACTATATCAATTAAATGTTTGCAATATATAACAAACAGATCAAGCGGCGCAGTGGTTTGTGTGTGTGAGGATAAAACTCTTGCTGATTCGGTACAGACCCGGGTTCGAAACCCGGCAGATGTATTTAATTTTTATTTTGCGATTTTTGACAGTTTTTCAAAAACTAAATATATATTCGCGTATAATAATTGATTACGGATCGTTTAAAAATGTTTTGGACATTTAATTCGAAACGAAAATTTTGACTGACTGCTCGGTTGATAAACGGAGCGGGTTTGGTAAATCCGTTTTTTGACGGATGTTACACTCCCAGAGACGTGAAGTAAAGCGACCGTCTCGGTCAGAGATGATGTCACGAGGCGTCCCGTGTCGACATATAACTTCGTCGGTATAGATTCGGGCTAACCGTTCGACCTTAAAGTCTTCTCGTATAGCAATAAAGTGCGCGGATTTGGTAAGACGATCAAAGATAACCCAAATGCTATTGTGACCCGATGAATTTCGTAATAAAGTCCATAGCTATACTCTCCCATTTCCATATTGGGATCTCGGGTTGTTCGAGTAAGCCAGAGGGCCTTTGATGCTCGGCTTTAACCTTCGAGCAGGTTAAGCACTTTGAAACGTACACGGCGATATCCTTTTTCATGCCCGGCCACCAATACTTAGGACGAAGGTCTTGGTACATCTTGTCGGCACCGGGGTGAATGGAGTATCGAGATTTATGAGCTTCGGTCATTAGCAGTTCACGAAGATTATCACGGCTGGGAATCCAAATACGATCGAGATAATAATAGATACCGTTAGGTTTAACAACGATTTGAGTTTTGGCACCACATTTCATTTCTTCCTCCAAAGTATTCTCGTTAAAGCAGGCGAATTGAGCGGAGCGAATCATGATTTCAAGATCATTCAAAGCGTGAGAGTCACGAACACTATATACATAGCTTCGTCGACTTAGAGCAACGGCGACGACGTTTGCTTTGCCGGGATGGTAGCGTATCTCGCAATCGTAATCGTTGAGAAGTTCAACCCATTGGCGTTAGCGCATATTCAGTTCCTTTTGATTGAAGAGATGTTGTAAGCTCTTATGGTCGGTGAAGACCGTACACTTAGTACCGTAAAGGTAGTGTCGCCATATCTTCAATGCAAAAACAACTGCACCGAGTTCAAGATCGTGGGTTGTGTAGTTTTTCTCGTGGATCTTGAGTTGTCGAGACGCATACGCGATAACCTTGTCTCGTTGCATGAGAACACAACCAAGACCAAGGTTTGAGGCATCACAGTAAACAACGAAATCGTCGTTTCCGTCGGGTAAAGCGAGTACGGGAGCGTTGCATAGCATACCCTTGAGCGTCTGAAAAGCTTCCTCTTGCTTGGAATCCCAAACAAAAGGTTTGTCTTTATGAGTTAAAGCGGTGAGCGGAACAACGATTTTTGAAAAGTCGGCGATGAATCGATGGTAGTAACCCGCCAATCCAAGGAATGAACGGATTTCGGAAGCATTCTTCGGTGTAATCCAACCCTTGACGGCTTCGATCTTTGCAGGGTCGACGTGAATTCCTTGACTATTAACAATGTGGCCGAGAAATTGGACTTCTTCAAGCCAGAATTCACATTTAGAGAACTTAGCATAAAGGCGATTTCCTTGAAGAAGTTCGAGGACTAAACGGAGATGGCGCGCGTGTTCATCTCTCGACTTCGAGTAGATAAGAATATCATCGATAAAAACAATGACGAAACGATCTAAGAAAGCTTTACACACACGGTTCATCAAATCCATGAAAACCGCGGGTGCATTGGTAAGACCAAAAGGCATGACCACGAATTCGAAATGGCCATAACGGGTACGAAAGGCGGTTTTCGGAATATCTTCTTCCAATACGCGTAATTGATGATAACCGGAACGAAGATCGATCTTAGAAAACAGTAGCACCTTGAAGCTGATCAAATAAGTCATCGATTCGAGGAAGAGGGTAACGGTTCTTTATCGTATGCTTGTTAAGTTCACGATAATCGATGCACATTCGGAACGTCCCATCTTTCTTTTTCACAAAAAGAACGAGTGCGCCCATGCGAAGTGCTCGGGCGTATGAAACCTTTATCAAGAAGTTCTTGAAGTTGGCTTGATAGCTCGCACATTTCGGATGGTGCAAGGCGATAAGGAGCTTTAGCAACAGGAGTAGCTCCGGGAACTAAATCGATAAGGAATTCGACATCGCGAGTAGCGGGTAAACCGGGTAAATCGTCGGGAAAGACTTTGGGAAATTCGCGGACAACAGGAAAGTCTTTAAAAGTCTTCTTTTCTTTCTCCGGATTCACGATATGGGCTAGAAAAGCAAAACATTGCTTTCGCAAACATTTGTGTGCTCGGGTACATGACAAAAGCATCAACTTCTTTGAGGGAGTTTCACCATAGACATGGAGTTGATCACCGTTAGGGAGAGGGAAGCGAATCATTTTATCGAAGCATACAACTTCAGCATAGTTTTCACGAAGAAAGTCCATACCTACTATGATATCGAAGCTACCTAATTGCATAGGTATGAGATTGATCGAGAAGACATGGTTGTTGAGATTGAGAGAACAACCACGTAGTACAGAGTTAACGGTAACGGTTCTTCCGGTGGCGACTTCGACATCGAAAGTCTTTGGGAGTTTAGCGCGCTTACATTTTAAAACCTTTTCGAATTCCAACGATACAAAACAATTATCGGCACCAGTATCAAATAAACATGAAGCATAAATACCATTAACAAGGAACGTACCATTGACAACATTGTTGTCATTCTGGGCCTGGCGGTGATTCAGGTTGAAAGCCCTTCCACACGCAGCTTGTTGTTGCTGCTGGGGCTGCAGTGGTGGCTGTTGCTGGGGCTGCTATTGCTGCGGCTCTTGCTTGACGGTACGGTTCGGGCAGACATTTGTAAAGTGGTTCGGATCACCACACACGTAGCACACACGTGCTTTTGGAGCTGCTGGTTGTTCTGGGAGTACGCTGAGGAGCTGGCAGTGCTAGAGCTGGAGGAGCCTGAGGAGCTGCTTGGCGAGGGCCGGTACGGAAAATGACAGTAAAGTGGTCGTAGATATTGCAGTTTGTGCAAAAACGGTAGTTTCCACCCACTACATGATGATATGTGCACTTAGGGCACAGTGGGTGAGGACCGGTGTACGCACGTTTAGTTGGGAGTGCGTCCTGAGCAGGAGCCTGGTAAGGCTGAGAGTTGAGCGGTGTAGCAGCGGCGTAGTTCTTGCTAGGGTTTCCTCTCTTGCGTCCCTGACGCTTTCCCTTCGGATCGCTGGATGGTTCGATAGCAGCGGTTGGTTCGGTAACAGCTTGATTGGCAACTTTCGCATGGTTCTTGAAATAACCATCTTGAACTCGCTGATCATTGATCTCAGCGGCGAGCATGTAGGTTGTAACATCCGTCGAAAAACGGATTTCCAAAACCCGCTTCGTTTATTAATCGAATAGTCAGTTTTAAATTTTCGTTGCTTATTTATAACTTATTTTAATTTTAAACGATACATAATTAATAAACAATTTAGAATTTATAAACTATATTTGTTAAAAAGTAAAAATAAAATAATTAAAAAGAAAAACAGGCTACCGGGATTCGACCCGGGTCAGCCGGATGAAATTTCAAAGTCTTAACTCACACACATCCAACCACTCCGCCACTTGTGTTTTTTGATAATATATCGAAACAATTAATTCAAATAACAAAACTCGATATCAGAATCAGCCAACGACGCGGCCATTTCGCAGTCGCCGGAAATCCCGACGACTTCGCCAATTATTGTCGGTTTCTTATGACTTAACGTACGTATTAACGTCGCCATCGGTTATAACCGATGTCCAGTCCCGCGACATCAGTCATAACCGCCGGAGAAAGATTGACCAACGAACCAAGACAGAAATCGGACCCAATTCATCGATATTCTTTCCTATAAATACACACCCTAGCCTCCAGTAATCTTTTCGCTCAAAATCACACCAATTCTCGAAGCAATTTCACTCGCCGGAACTTTTCTGCCATCACCGGACTTTCGCCGGAAAACCGAGACTCACATCAACACGGAAAATACCTCGACTCTTTCTGTTTCAATCCATTGTTAGACCAATACTAACATCAATCCATCACCCAGAATCAATCCCAGACGACGTTGTCGGATATTCTGTACTCGCCGGAAAATCGCTGGAATTTCCGAACTCACGCTGTTAATCGGTATGATCAACTAAACCTCCTGTTAATCATTGTTTGGTAACTCAATTTCACATCTAAGCAATCAAAACTGTTAATTGATCCGAACAGACGGAGTTCACAAAACAGAGACGACGAATCCTTGCCGGAGTTCTGAGAAAGACACCTGTTCGGTACATTCTTCCCCAAACCCTCTCTGTTCATTACCTTTCAATTTCTTATAATATTCGTTAATCGAATTTAAACAAGAAACAGTTGGTTAACCGTTGTCTGTGTTTTGAACGAAGAAGATGAGTTCGAACTAGTGTATAAGATTAATTAAAATCAGAATAATAAACGGGTTAGACACACGGTCCAGCGGTGGACTGTGTGCACACAATGAACATACGTCTCGAGTTCGATCCCTATCACGACCCTATTCTCGGAAATAAAAATGTTTTTTTATTTATGAACTAAACCGGGTTAACTCACTGAAGATGTTAAGTATAATAAAAATCAATATATTAACCAGGTTAGACACACAGTCCAGCGGTGGACTGTGTGCAACACTAAACCACAGGTCCCGGGTTCGAGACCTATTGACGGCACCGGTTCGATACAATTGAAATCTTTTTAAATAAATGAATTCTGATTAGCTTAAATAGTGTATAAGTATAATTAAAAACAGAAATATTTCGGGTTAGACATGTAGCTCAGTTGGTAGAGCTGCGTGCACGCATACGGGAGGTCACCGGTTCGAGTCTCACCCAGCGCATACTTATACACGACCGAACCGGTCAACGGCCAACAGTCATGGTCAACGGTCAACGGTCAAAGTCAAAAAGTCAACATTTTTTTATATTTTTATTTATTTATTTTATTTAAAAATCAATTAAAAATACTTAAAAATAATACTTTTAAAGTTAGGAAATTTCCTTGAACTCACAAAAATAAACCTAACAATCCCATTAAGAATACTAAATAAAAATACTAATCTCAAATAAGAGTTTATTTATTTATCAAACTATTATGTTATTATTTAGGTTAGTTCCCTTGTCGATTAAATCCGAATTCGTGCGCATTCGTCATCAATCCAAGAAACGCACCTACTGTGAGTGAATTCTTACAAATTCTCCTTTTTATTCATGTTTTGGGGTGTATCATGTGTCACTTAAACTAATTCGCTTATTCAAACTCGTGCTATACCATATTATGATCTAAACTTAGAATGTAAATATTGTTTGTTGTTATGTATTACATATTGTCAAGTTGTATGCAAATTATTTGTTAGGCCCATCAGTTCCTCGTGGGAGACGAGTTGAACAACGCGTGCCTTAAAACTCATTCATTAGGCCCATCAGTTCGTAGAACAACGCGTGCCTCAAAACTCATTCATTAGGCCCATCAGTTCCTCGTGGGAGACGAGTTGAACAACGCGTGCCTCAAAACAATCTATTGTTTTATGTGTGTGCAATATTTAATATTAAGTGTTTTGTGAATATATTTACATTTACATTTACTCATATGTGGTTATGCACTTTATTTTATAATCAATTCAATAAACACGTTTAAATGTTTTTAATAGGATTCACTCGCCAACTTTTTGTTGATCCAAAAACCATTTTTACACATGATACAGGTGGACAGGATGAAGCAAGGAAAACATAGGGAAAGTGCCTTAGAAGAAAAATAATGAAGGATAGAAAGATGTATAGAACATGATGTACTAGTATGATTTGATTGTATGACCTTCTTTAATATTGTAATACTAAATATGAAACGTTATAATAAATGTCATGAGCTTTGATGAAAACCCAATCATGCCCCGATCACCTTTTCCGCTGCGGGTCGGGGTGTGACAGATTGGTATCAGAGCTTTTGACTATAGGGATATAGGATAGGTTATTAGACCCTTAGAGCCTATACTATAGTTGATTAGATTTTAATTGTTTATGTGGTTACATGCAAACTCATGATGTTTATTTCTTTCATATTTATTACATACACAAATGCATGCAAACACTTCCGATACTACATTTTGTGATACGTAGTGAATTATACTTACAGTCAAACATACATAATTACATACACATTCATCATACATATTTCAATGTTCACATATTCAAATCATCTTCATACTTCTTTTATTCAAGATTTTGTCGCATTTTCATTTTTCAAATCTCATCAGAGTGAGTTCTGCGACGGGCATGTAGTAACTGTAAGGGTACAAGTACCGGTAGTCGGAACGTCCTGTCTAGGTTGGCATTCGTATAATTCCAATGTAACGGACCAGTTTGCCTACCTGGGGACTAACGATGAGAGTACGAAGGACCTATTAGGCCAAAGCATGCCACACCAAACGTCGTTCGAACTAACCCCACTTTGAGGTGTCACCGTGTCCACACCTGGATACATTCCGAATATCATACGTTACATACATATTTCTCGATTTTCTCCGGGTTTTAGTGTACGTAACCAGGCTAACACATGCGAACCATATGAAAAACCCGGTAATCATGGGGGCCCACATGATTACGAAGGTGAAGTATGGCGGCATGCAAGGCCTAATTACGAACAAAGCCCAAGACATCCTATGGATGTAGTAGATTTATTATTCTATATTTATTTTATGAATGTTCATTCCTAAAATACGGCACATGATCCCTAAAACATCCAACTCATACTCTTGATATGTATTCCTTGTAGATGTCTTCTAATTCCGCTCGTAGGAAGATGAGAGCAGGAAAAGCTCGCGAGCGCATGGCTGCCCAAATCGCTCAACAAATGGCTGCCGTAATACCCAACATTGTAGTTCAAGTTCAACAAGCCCTTACCGCTAATCCCGTCAATCAAGAATATCAAGATGTTGTCAACCCTCCCCCAATTACCACTAAATGCACCTTCAAGCATTTCAAATACTGCGACCCTCCAAAATACGAGGGGACTGAAGGTGTCACCGCTCTCCTCCATTGGTTTGAGGAAATGGAAAACACTTTTCTAAATTGCGATTGCCCCGATGATCGCAAAGTGCGATTGCTACCGGTCGTTTGCTTGGAATAGCACTTACATGGTGGAATACAGAGAAGGCCAAGCGAGGTGTTGAAGATGCTATGACTTTGACTTGGGAAGAGTTGAAGGAAATCATGACAAGACGGTTTTGCCCAAGAAGCGAAATCAAGAAATTGGAGGATGAGTTCTATTCTTTGAAACAAAAGAAAGGCGACCACACCACATACAACAAGAGATTCCTCGAGTTAAATCAAATGGTTCCCAACTTGTTCACTCCTCTCTACTGTTTGATCGAGCACTACATCCGAGGTCTTCCTTCAAAAATCCAAGACTTTGTAATAAGTACCACACCTGCAACTTTGGAAGCAGCAATGGAGTTAGCTACAGAGCTCACCGAGAACCGCATACGAAATAAGGACTTCAAGGAGGAGAAGAAGAAGGATAAAGCATCAACTGAAACCTCAAACTCCACCCAAACCGAATCCCCTTCTCAACCCATTTCTAAGAGAAAACGAGATGGGCAACTTTTCGCTGTCACCCAACGCAATCAACTAGCCTCACAAGCCATACCCCTCCAAGCTATCCCAATCACTCAAGTAGCACCCAACTCAACTTACCCAAATAAGAAACCTTACCTAGGACCTCACCCTCAATGTAACACCTGTTTTTATCACCATCCATCTACCTTACCTTGTCGACTATGTGCGAATTGTGGACGCTATGGTCATTTGAGCAAGGTTTGCCGCACCCCTCAAAACCAAACCTCACCCCCTACTCAAAACATGATCCAAACATATCAACAACCCCAATACCCCATGTTACCCTATGTTCGAGCTTGTTTTAATTGTGGCGACCCTACCCATTATAGAAACAAGTGCCCTCGATTGGTTAACATCATAAACGCCCAAGCTCAAGCAAACCCAGTTAACCAAGCAAATCAAGAAAACCCAACCACTAGGCCACCAGCAAGAGGAAGAGTTTTCAACATCAACGCCAATCCTGTTGAAGATAATGACGGCCCAAACGAACCACCCAATTAGTCACCTTCACCAAAAAAAAATAATCAAGATTCAACTCCAACCGCTTAGATTTTATGTTTTTCTTTATGTTATCTCAATTTTCACGTATCTCAATTATAAATTGAAAATTTATCCAAGGATCTTAATGCGAATTACTATTTCAATTTTGTTTTTATACTCATTGATTTAACATTCATATCATCATACCTCACGACGTATCTCAGTGTCATCATTTAAAGAAGTTGAGCTGTGTCTCACTTCTAATTGGACTAACCTCTCCATCATAACAAACGAGAGAGGTACTGTCATCATTCAAACATGTATACTATCAGAATTAAGACTCAAGCTTTGGTTGATTGTGTTTGTTTATGTTTTAGAGTCACATAGAACTAATCATAACTTACGGATAAAGCCAATGAAAATCTGACAAGAATATGGTGGATACGCCGCTGGTACTTCCTATATATAAGTATTCTTGCCAAAGGATCAGAGGCATTATCAGGCGGTCATGAGAAGTTCCATGTAGGATTTAGTATTGTCTTGGTTGAAGTTTGTTTTATACTCACTGATTTAGCATTCATATCATCTCATCATTTAAAGAAATTGGATTGTGTTCTATTTCTACATAGACTAACCTCTCCATCATAACAAAAGAGAGAGGTACTATCACCATTCAAACATGTATACTATCAGAACTAGGACTCAGACATTGGTTGTTGTGTTTATTTATGTTCTAGAGTCACATCATAGAACCAATCATAACTTACTGATAAAACCAATGAAAATTTGACAAGAATATGGTGGATACGCCGCTGGTACTTCCTATATATAAGTTTCTTGCCAAAGGATCAGAGGCATTGTCAGGCGGTTATGAGAAGTTCCATGTAGGTTTTAGTAGTAGAAGTTTTGTTTTAGGATATAACCTTATCTTTCCAAACATATCAAAACTCTTGCGCATGAAATCATATTTAGTCAATCAACTCTGTTTATCAATATTCATTATCTTAGGCATCAAAAAGCGATTCCTGTAGCAGGGTACTCAACCCTTACAAGGAACGTTACCGCCGCAAACAAAATATAAACTCTTACTCCCTTCTAAGTATGTAACGGTCAAATTAAAACACCATCTTTTTTAGACAAACATGCCACTACTTAAATTTCGGGACGAAATTTCTAAAAGTAGGGGATACTGTAACATCCGTCGAAAAACGGGTTTCCAAAACCCGCTTCGTTTATTTATCGAATAGTCAGTTTTAAATTTTCGTTGCTTATTTATGACTTATTTTAATTTTAAACGATACATAATTAATAAACAATTTAGAATTTATAAACTATATTTGTTAAAAAGTAAAAGTAAAATAATTAAAAAGAAAAACAGGCTGGCGGGATTCGAACCCGGGTCAGCAGGATGAAATTTCAAAGTCTTAACTCACACACATCCAACCACTCCGCCACTTGTGTTTTTTGATAATATATAGCCAACGACGCGGCCATTTCGTGGTCGCCGGAAATCCCGACGACTTCGCCAATTATTGTCGGTTTCTTATGACTTAACGTACGTATTAACGTCGCCATCGGTTATAACCGATGTCCAGTCCCGCGACATCGGTCATAACCGCCGGAGAAAGATTGACCAACGAATCAAGACAGAAATCGGACCCAATTCATCGATATTCTTTCCTATAAATACACACCCTAGCCTCTGGTAATCTTTTCGCTCAAAATCACACCAATTCTCGAAGTAATTTCACTCGCCGGAACTTTTCTGCCATCACCGGACTTTCGTCGGAAAACCGAGACTCACATCAACACGGTAAATACCTCGACTCTTTCTATTTCAATCCATTGTTAGACCATTACTAACATCAATCCATCACCCAGAATCAATCCCAGACGACGTTGCCGGATATTCTGTACTCGGCGGAAAATCGCTGGAATTTCCGAACTCACGCTGTTAATCGGTATGATCAACTAAACCTCCTGTTAATCATTGTTTGGTAACTCAATTTCACATCTAAGCAATCAAAACTGTTAATTGATCCGAACAGACGGAGTTCACAAAACAGAGCCGACGAATCCTTGCCGGAGTTCTGAGAAAGACACCTGTTCGGTACATTCTTTCCCCAAACCCTCTCTGTTCATTACCTTTCAATTTCTTATAATATTCGTTAATCGAATTTAAACAAGAAACAGTTGGTTAACCGTTGTCTGTGTTTTGAACGAAGAAGATGAGTTCAAACTAGTGTATAAGATTAATTAAAATCAGAATAATAAACGGGTTAGACACACAGTCCAGCGGTGGACTGTGTGCACACAATGAACATACGTCTCGAGTTCGATCCCTATCACGACCCTATTCTCGGAAATAAAATGTTTTTTTTTATTTATGAACTGAACCGGGTTAACTCACTGAAGATGTTAAGTATAATAAAAATCAGTATATTAACCAGGTTAGACACACAGTCCAGCGGTGGACTGTGTGCAACACTAAACCACAGGTCCCGGGTTCGAGACCTGCTGACGGCACCGGTTCGATACAATTAAAATCCTTTTAAATAAATGAATTCTGATTAACTTAAATAGTGTATAAATATAATTAAAAACAGAAATATTTCGGGTTAGATACGTAGCTCAATTGGTAGAGCTGCGTGCACGCGTACGGGAGGTCACCGGTTCGAGTCTCACCCAGTGCATACTTATACATGACCGAACCGGTCAACGGTCAACAGTCATGGTCAACGGTCAAAGTAAAAAAGTCAACATTGTTTTATATTTTTATTTATTTATTTTATTTAAAAATCATTTAAAAATACTTAAAAATAATACTTTTAAAGTTAGGAAATTTCCTTGAACTCACAAAAATAAACCTAACAATCCCATTAAGAATACTAAATGAAAATACTAATCTCAAATAAGAGTTTATTTATTTATCAAACTATTATGTTATTATTTAGGTTAATTCCCTTGTCGATTAAATCCGAATTCGTGCGCATTCGTCATCAATCCAAGAAACGCACCCACTGTGAGTGAATTCTTACAAATTCTCCTTTTTATTCATGTTTTGGGGTGTATCATGTGTCACTTAAACTAATTCGCTTATTCAAACTCGTGCTATACCATATTATGATCTAAACTTAGAATGTAAATATTGTTTGTTGTTATGTATTACTATTGTCAAGTTGTATGCAAATTATTTGTTAGGTCCATCAGTTCCTTGTGGGAGACGAGTTGAACAACGCGTGCCTTAAAACTCATTCATTAGGCCCATCAGTTCGTAGAACAACGCGTGCCTCAAAACTCATTCATTAGGCCCATCAGTTCCTCGTGGGAGACGAGTTGAACAACGCGTGCCTCAAAACAATCTATTGTTTTATGTGTGTGCAATATTTAATATTAAGTGTTTTGTGAATATATTTACATTTACATTTACTCATATGTGGTTATGCACTTTATTTTATAATCAATTCAATAAACACGTTTAAATGTTTTTAATAGGATTCACTCGCCAACTTTTTGTTGATCCAAAAACCATTTTTACACATGATACAGGTGGACAGGATGAAGCAAGGAAAACATAGGGAAAGTGCCTTAGAAGAAAAATAATGAAGGATAGAAAGATGTATAGAACATGATGTACTAGTATGATTTGATTGTATGACCTTCTTTAATATTGTAATAATAAATATGAAACGTTATAATAAATGTCATGAGCTTTGATGAAAACCCAATCATGCCCCGATCACCTTTTCCGCTGCGGGTCGGGGTGTGACATAGGTTTCCTCGATGGTTGTAGTATGAGCAACTTTCACAAAATTCGCGACACATTCGGGTGAACCACGGATATACTTGTTGATAGCTTTCTCAGTAGTATCAACTTGGCTAGGACAGATGATGCTCAAAATCTTGAATCGAGCGGTAAATCCGGCATTGTCGGGACCATCTTGCTTTATACCCCAAAACTCGTTCTCGAGCTTTTGCATATCAGGCGGAGGACAGAACTCCTTCATCATCACTTCCTTGAGTTCCTCCCAAGACAGATTATAGGCTTCATCATTACCACGCCTATTTCTTTTGGCGGTCCACCAGTCGAGAGCATGGGACTGGAAGACTCCGGTAGCGTTCACCGTGCGGAGGTCATCGAGGCATCCACTTTGCCTAAAGGTGACCTCATTGGCATCAAACCAATGGAACATAGCTGTCGGTCCTTCGTTGCCTGTGAAGGCGAGAGGTGCACAAGCCTTGAAATTTTTGAAACTGGACCGCGACTTGGGGTTTTCGGCTTTCGAGTCAACCGATGAGTTACTACTCACAGCATAAATTTCTGAGACGATTTGCGGGATGACCTTAGCCATTTCCTTGGCTACCATTGTGGCAATACGCTTGTCGGCGTTGCTGCGTTGGAGATTCCTCCTTGTATGTGATCTTAGTGAAGACATCTACATTAAAGGATTTGATAGGATGAGATTCGATTATAATAAGCTTATGTTTAAAATATTTATTATCATTATTCATACAAGGCACACAAACACATAAGCAAGTAAACATGTAGGCCAGCAAACACGTAGGCACATAAGCACATAGCACGTAAGCATGTAAGCACATAAGCACGTAGGCATATAAGCACATATTTTGCACGTATTCACTTCTAATTAATCATCATGCGTAGCGCGATGTGAGATGCGAGATATAAGCGAGATATATGCGATATATAATAGCGAGATAAGCGAGATAATACCGCGTATGAGACACACATGTCCTCATAGGCTTAAGCGAGTTAAGCGATTAGTTTTGTTGATGTATTAATTTAGCGTTTTAGATTACGAGAGCTGTGCGAGTAGTGCATGCGTTTATGGAGCGTAAAACGATAAAGCGAGAAATCGATAATGCGAGAAATAGATAAAGCGAGAAATCGAATAAAGCGAAAATTCTCAAAACTTTAAACACATAAATAATAAATTCGATGATGCGTAAATCGGCGATATAGGCTTAAATCAATTGGGAGTGTCCGGGGTTTTGAGACGTTGACTACCCAAAGTGATTCGAGAATTCTCTGAGTTCGGACACACGATTTGGCCTAATATACAAATGCTCTCGCCGTACAACGTCATTTATCCTTCCAGTTACGTCGTGTTCCGAGTCATCGAAATAATCGAGACTTTGGTGAGATTGAAAATCGAAGAGCGGAATTTGTTATTAAGATTCGGGTTTCACCCATAACTTAACAACTTTATTCCTAGATAGAAATGGAGATTTTCGTCGAGGTTTGAATATCACTCCTAACTCAACGAAGATATCTCATGCGAGAGAATGCGCGGAGTGAATGATCTCATCGAGAGTTCTCAGTTTCACACCTATTCTCGACTTGATCACTCGTTTTGTGTGATACGAGCGTTCAATAATCGTGTGTATATTGTATTAGCCTTAGGAAAGGCACATTTAAGCATTTATGGCAAGTAGTTTAACATTTAAGTCAAAGATAGGTCAATCGGGTACTTAAACATGCTACTAGGTCGAATCATGGCAATTCTACCTATTTTCCTAAAGTTATGGGCTCTGCTACCAATCTTTAACACCCCAACCAATGGCGGAAACATCGGGGTTAGTGGCACTAGGCGACCAGATTGTCTCATGAGAATTCCATAACAATTATCTATCAACATCATTCAACATTTAACGTCCCATACCATTAAACACAATATTTCAAAATAACCATTACGGAAACTTGTTTTTCTCACAAAACTAATCGGGTTTGATATCCCCTAGATTTATTACATGATTTTCAAACAACGAAAACAACTAAAACTAAGCAAAGTCCAAAGCATCCAAGCTATAATCCTCAACCTGCTACATACGTTAAAATACAAGTCAATACAATTAAGTAAATGTGAGCATACATGTTTTAGTAGTACTAACATAATAGTGAAACCGTTTGCGAAATAGTCTAACTACATATCATGATACACCAAAACACATCACACAAATTAACATAGGCTTATTTCTCATGCTAACTACCATGAGAAGGCTTGCGCGTCCATCCTAACTAGACCCCGTCGGGTGTTAGCCACACTATAGTACCATACTAGCTAAGGATGCAAGTTAACGAAAATAAGTCCTAGTCACATGCTTCTAGTATCACGTATTGAGCATATATAATCAGATTATTCGCGTGTGTTAAACAATTTGAGTTGTGTAGTGATTTTGATAGAGGAATGTATGTAACACCCAAATAGTGCATTAAAGCGAAAACGGGTCAAGTATACTCACTGTGGGTGCGTTTAGGAAAGAGTAGACGACTGCCGAGAGGTGAAGAGGAGCGCCGGATCAGCCTGCATACGCGAACGGAAGTGCATCAGTCTCTGAAAAGCTGAAACGGTTAAGTTTGGGTTGGGTAGTAGGCAAGTTTGGCCGAACTTGTATGTAGACATACAAGTTCGAGCGAACTTGTATAACCTGCTGAGCTGTGAGTCAAGTTCGGGCGAACTTGTAAGTTTCTCAAGGAAACTTGACAAGTTCGGTCGAACTTGTGGGGTTTTGATAAGTGGATTGAAAAGTTCGGCCGAACTTGTGAAGTTTCCTGAGAAACTTTGCAAGTTCGAGCAAACTTGAAGGTTACTGATGAAAGGTTTGAGCATCTTCACTCAAGTTCGGCCGAACTTGACCCTTAGAGGGCAAGTTCGAGCGAACTTGACTAGCTTGTTGTACAAAATCAGTGCAATCTCGAGCGAACTTGATGTTTTCGGGTCCAAAATCTTGCGTTTTCGCGTCGTTTGCTGAGGAAATCGAGTGCCCATCCCTCCAACCTTAAGCCACTGAGTAAAACCTAGGCTTGAGATGTCTTTTGGAGCGAACTTAGCCATTTTACAAAAACTCGGGCTAATCCGGGCAAACTTGATGGTTCGTATGGGTTAGTCCAGCTTGTGTAAAGTGACGATTTCGTCCTTGTGCTTCCGGATTTGAGATTTAGTTTCGACAATGCCTCGTTCCACTCAAAAGTGAAGGAAACATACGTCATTAGTCCAAATATTGTGTAAAAATCAATACTTTAAAGGTTTTGCTCAGATCTAAGTATAGATATGAGTGAAAAACAGAAGTTTTATGGGAAAAGATGAAGATTTTCGTAAATAGAAGAGATTTGACGAAAAACGAAGGTAAACCCTTATGCAAAATCATTGTAAACTGTTGTAAAACGTTGTTGAACATCATTGTAGTCGAAATCGGGTTGATTCTTACTTAGAAAACAAAGGGTTTCGAGTTTGAGAGCTCTGGGCGAACTTGCAGCAAGTTCAAATGAGAGAATGGAACTGAGTATTTATAGGGGAAGGCAAAAAGTGGGGCTGGTGGAGTCAAGTTCGGTCGAACTTGCATGAAATTCATGCAAGTTCGGGCGAACTTGCTTAAACGGATAAAATTTTTAGTCATCATCATTTTAAAACTTAATGGATAGGAGGCTTGTTGAGTGATCTGATGTATTCTCCCAATTAATCAAACACACTTAATACTGATTGATTCAGATGTAGCCTCTTAATAGAATCATTAAGAGGCTACCAAACAACCCCTTATTCTCTAACAACTTTTGCATTTTTAATTGTATTACTTTGTACCCATTCAAAAACATTTTGACGTGTAGAACATATTGGGTATGTTTGGTACGGGGCTTTTAGGAGCTTCTAGCTTTAAGCTTTTAAGAAAAAGCTTCAACTCAATAAAAAGTCTTCTTTGGTTGAAGCAGCTTCAAGCTTTTAGGTTAGAAGTTTGAAGCTTTTGGCTAAACGCTACTAGTAGTAGCGTTTAAGAGGAGCTACAAACTTTTAGGAAAAAAATGACTATTTTAACCTTTAAAAATAATAAACTTTTTAATGTACCAACTTTTTAATGTCCATTTTGGTCATTTTATACATTTTATTAAAAGCTCCAGCTACTCTGCCAAACACCTAAATATTTTAAAAAGCTACAGCTACCACCTACCAGCTACAGCTACCAGCCTCCAGCCTTCAGCCACCAGCTTCCAGCCACCAGCCACCAGCTACTTTTGCCAAACATACCCATTGTAGAGAAGACTACAACGTTACTCATTCCTTATCTGGAAACATACCATGGCTTATTGAAAGAACTAATAGGTTTATGTGCCAAGATTTTGTTGGCATAGACGCATAATACACATGAGCACAAAGATAACTTTAATCAACAATGATGTGGTGGTGATTTGTTTAGCTCCGTAATTAGTTGTTGTTGAAGCGGTTTTTAAAGAGCTAAAGAAACCATAAGAGAAGTGTTATGGGAGAAACTTGTCATATCCCAACCGATGGCGGAAACATCGGGGTTAGTGGCACTAGGCGACCAGATTGATTTCACGAGATGTTCCATAACAATCATTTAACATATCACAACCTGTTTAATATCCCATACTATTAAACGTAACATTTAAACAATTATTACAAAGCGGAGATTTCTCATAAAACTCAACCAGGTTCGATATCCCCTAGATTTATTACACTTGGAAACTAAACAAAACAAAGACAAAAAATAAACTACGCTAAGCATGCAACATCCAAGCATCCATAGCTAAAATCCTCAACCTGTTACATATGTTAAAATACAAGTCAATACAATTAAGTAAAGGTGAGCATACAGGTTTGCGTGATACTAGCATAATAGATAAAGCGTTCGCAAAACAATCTAATTACATATCATGATACTTCAAAACAATCTAAAATGACTATTTTAACCTTTAAAAATAATAAACTTTTTAATGTACCAACTTTTTAATGTCCATTGAGGTCATTTTATACATTTTATTAAAAGCTCCAGCTACTCTGCCAAGCACCTAAATATTTTAAAAAGCTACAGCTACCACCTACCAGCTACAGCTACCAGCCTCCAGCCTTCAGCCACCAGCTTCTAGCCACCAGCCACCAGCTACTTTTGCCAAACATACCCATTGTAGAGAAGACTACAACGTTACTCATTCCTCATCTGCAAACATACCATGGCTTATTGAAAGAACTAATAGGTTTATGTGCCAAGATTTTGTTGTCATAGACGCATAATACACATGAGCACAAAGATAACTTTAATCAACAATGATGTGGTGGTGATTTGTTTAGCTCCGTAATTAGTTGTTGTTGAAGCGGTTTTAAAAGAGCTAAAGAAACCATAAGAGAAGTGTTATGGGAGAAACTTGTCATATCCCAACCGATGGCGGAAACATTGGGGTTAGTGGCACTAGGCGACCAGATTGATTTCACGAGATGTTCCATAACAATCATTTAACATATCACAACCTGCTTAATATCCCATACTATTAAACGTAACATTTAAACAATTATTACAAAACGGAGATTTCTCATAAAACTCAACCAGGTTCGATATCCCCTAGATTTATTACACTTGGAAACTAAACAAAACAAACACAAAACTAAACTACGCTAAGCATGCAACATCCAAGCATCCATAGCTAAAATCCTCAACCTGTTACATACGTTAAAATACAAGTCAATACAATTAAGTAAAGGTGAGCATACAGGTTTGCGTGATACTAGCATAATAGATAAAGCATTCGGAAAACAATCTAATTACATATCATGATACTTCAAAACGAAAATTGGAGTTGTTACAGTCTCCCCTACTTTAGGGAATTTCGTCCCGAAATTCAAGTAGTAGCTGTAACAAAAAGATGCGGGTACTTGGCCTTCATATCACTTTCCAATTCCCAAGTAAACCCTCGGCGCCGCGTTTGCCCTCTCATCGGACTTTCACGATAGGGATGCGAGAGCGTCGTAGTTTCTTAGTCTCTCGGTCCATGATTTCCGCAGGCTTTTCCACGAAATGGAGAGTCTCGTTGATTTGCAGATCTTCGAGAGGTACATGGAGATTCTCTTCGGCTTGGCATTTCTTGAGGTTAGACACGTGGAAAGTCAGATGTACGTTGTTGAGTTCCTCCGGTAATTCGAGACGATAGGCTACTTTACCGATCCTTTCCAGAATCTTAAAGGGACCAACGTATCGAGGCGCTAGCTTTCCTTTCTTGCTGAAGCGGGCCACTCCCTTCCAAGGTGCAACCTTTAGGAGAACGTGATCTCCCACTTTGAACTGTAGGGGCTTGTGGCGTTTATCGGCATAACTCTTTTGACGACTCCGAGCTTTCAAAAGATTGTCTCTGATATGAAGGATCTTGTCCGTCGTTTCTTGAATTAGCTCGGGACCGGTGATTTGTGCTTCTCTGATCTCGTGCCATGCAATAGGCGATCGACATTTTCATCCATATAGTGCCTCAAAAGGAGCCATTTGAATGCTGGTATGATAACTATTATTGTACGAGAATTCGATTAAAGGTAAATGTGTATCCCAGTTACCACCAAAATCTATGATGCACGCACGAAGCATGTCTTCGAGGGTGCGGATCGTTCGCTCAGTCTGACCGTCGGTTTGAGGGTGAAAAGCAGTACTGAGATTGACAGTAGTACCAAGGGCGGTTTGAAAAGTCTCCCAGAGACGTGAAGTAAAGCGACTGTCTCGGTCAGAGATGATGTCACGAGGCGTCCCGTGTCGACATATAACTTCGTCGGTATAGATTCAGGCTAACCGTTCGACCTTAAAGTCTTCTCGTATAGCAATAAAATGTGCAGATTTAGTAAGATGATCAACGATAACCCAAATGCTATCGTGACCAGATGAAGTGCGGGGAAGTTTCATAAGAAAGTCCATAGCTATACTCTCCCACTTCCACATCGGGATTTCGGGTTGTTCGAGTAAGCCAGAGGGCCTTTGATGTTCGGCTTTAACTTTCGAACAAGTTAAGCACTTTGAGACGTAAACGGCGATGCCCGGCCACCAGTACTTAGGACGAAGGTCCTGGTACATCTTGTCGGCACCGGGGTGAATGGAATATCGAGATTTATGAGCTTCGGTCATTAGCAAATTTCGAAGATTATCACGACTGGGAATCCAAATGCGATTAAGGTAATAATAGATACCGTTTGGTTTAACAACGAGCTGAGTTTCGGCACCACATTTCATTTCTTCCTCCAAGGTATTCTCGTTAAAACAAGCGAATTGCACGGAGCAAATCATGATTTCGAGATCATTCAAAGCTTGAGAGTCACGAACACTATGTACATAGCTTCGTCGACTTAGAGAATCGGCAACGAAGTTTGCTTTGCCGGGATGGTAGCGTATCTCGCAATCGTAATCGTTGAGAAGTTCAATCCATCGGCGTTGGCGCATAATCAGTTCCTTTTGGTTGAAGATATGTTGTAAGCTCTTATGGTCGGTGAAGACCGTACACTTAGTACCGTAAAGGTAGTGTCGCCAAATCTTCAATGCAAAAACAACTGCACCGAGTTCGAGATCATGGGTTGTGTAGTTCTTCTTGTGGATCTTGAGTTGTCGAGACGCATATGTGATAACCTTGTCTTGTTGCATTAGAACGCAACCAAGACCAAGATTTGAGGCATCGCAGTAAACAACGAAATCGTCGTTTCCGTCGGGTAAAGTGAGTACGGGAGCGTTGCATAGCATACGCTTAAGAGTTTGAAAAGTTTCCTCCTGCTTGGAATCCCAAACAAAAGGTTGATCTTTATGAGTTAAAGCGGTAAGCGGAACAGCGATTTTCGAGAAGTCGGCGATGAATCGACGGTAGTAACCCGCCAATTCGAGAAATGAACGGATTTCAGAAGCATTCTTTGGTGTAATCCAACTCTTGACGGCTTCGATCTTTGCAAGGTCGACGTGAATTCCTTGACTATTAACGATGTGGCCGAGAAATTGGACTTCTTCGAGCCAGAGTTCACATTTTGAGAACTTAGCATAAAGGCGATTTCCTTGAAGAAGTTCGAGGACTAAACGGAGATGACGCGCGTGTTCGTCTCTCGACTTCGAATAGATAAGAATGTCATCGATAAACACAATGACGAAACGATCTAAGAAAGCTTTACACACACGGTTCATCAAATCCATGAAGACCGCGGGTGCATTTGTAAGACCAAATTCGAAAGGCAATTGTGTCTTTTGTATTATTTATTACTATTATTAAAACCAATAATTATTCATCTAGATCCCCAATTCATTTTCTTCTATTCATATCATCATCATCATATGATCTTCATCTAGATCATATCATCATCATCATATTATATCATATCATCTTCATCCAGATCCCCACCACACGAGTTGGAAGCATCTGACAAATCAACATGTTGAACCAAGTTCTCCAACGGAAGATATAGTTCTACCTTTTGAATATCCTGAAACGTAAAATCAACAAAACTGAGACGCTACAAAGTTCAATTTTCAAAATAATCACAAACATGATATATTAAAGAACCGAAAATATACGTTACTTGTTCACATTGAGAAGTCAACCCCCCGGACATTTCCCTTGCAATTTCAAAACACAATTTTCGAAACTATATTGTGATCAGAGATAACCCATCACCTTAATCGACTATTTACATAATAAACCTAATCACACACGTACATAATAACCCTAATTTCGAGTCAATAACCCATAATCAAAGTGATTTGTGTGTAAAGATATTACCTTTTTGGTTCTGAACTTTAAAAGGTCTTTAAATTACAGCATGGTTAACTGGAATCAACGATAAATCCAACAAGGAGTGTTTTTGAAGATGAAAATAGGTTTTTGATGAATGGATGTGATGAATAAATGGCATTTATTTACAATTATACAAAACAGGTGGAGGTTTTTGATGGTGATGTTAACCCCAGAAGTCTTCTCCATTAAAATTTTAGTATGTTGTAAGCTAAGAATTTGATTGATTGTGATTTTAACGATGTGTTCCTGCGGACTTCCAATCCGGTTCATTTTGGACTTGCTTAAAGAAAGTGAACAAATTAGCTGTTTTATACCTCCGTTCATATTAGCACTTTTGGTCCCTAGGGGGTATTAAGGTCATTTCACCACTTCTGTAACGTTGGGGTAACAGCTGGGATGTTATTGATTCCATTCAGCAACAACAAGGACTGGAAAGACCTTTCTTTTGCAAATAGGCTCTATATGTGAGAGCGGGTGTAAACCATAGGGACGAAAATTGTACTTTACTCTAAATTCAGTTGTATAAGATAAACTTTTTACTCATACAAAAGATTAAACCAACAACCAAAAGCAAGATTTAAATTTGAGGGGATACTACTTCCAACTCAAAAGTAAACGAATCTTGTAACCAAAGTTGCAACCCCAAACTGGTTTAAGAACCTAAACCCGAAAATCATCCTAACCTGAGAATGGTTTAAAACTGATGGCAAAGAAACCAGTTTGGACCCCAAAAATCACAATGAAAGAATCCATTATCCATACGATTGAGACCAATTTGTAATCCTTACATTTGAAACCAGTTTAAACCCGAACCAAACCAATGAAAAGTCGATCAAAACAACTCGAAAACCCAGTAAAAACTGGTGCACATCAGGTAACAAACTGACACAACTCAAACCGGTTTAAACCCATTTTGACCAACCCGAGTCGATTTAGGTTTCAAACAAACTACCTTTGTTGGACAATATGACATATATACATTATATATATATATATATGGAACCCATTAAGTCTAACCACCTTTCAAATCCATCTCCACCATTGGATCATGCTGAGATTAAATCTCAGCCCTTTAAACTCATAAAAATAACCGCTCTCATGGCGGTTTAGAGCGGTTGTTTACGGTTTTCCCAACAAGTGGTTACCTCCACCTTTTTCTGCCCCATCATCTCCATGACTCAACCTTCTCCTAAAGTGGTTCTTTACGGTTTCTCTAGCTGGTGGTTAGGTCCACGTTTTCCTGCCCATGATCTCCTTAACTTAAAGCCTCCTATAATCCTGGTAAAGTGTCAACCGCCCATTAATCTCAACTGATTTTTGAGTTGATCCTGAAAGTTCACAATTTTTTATCTAAATCATTTAAATTCAACATTTTATTCTTGAAGAACAGTTGGAGTTTCTTTAAAAATATTGTAGTTACTAGCTTACGTTCTCTCCCCACCCACGTTTGCCGCCTATAACCTCCCTGATTTCTCTAAATAAAAACCCTTATCTCTGCAAGAATTCGCTCGTCTGCCTCCTTTCCACTCTCCAGACATCCATCTTCATCTTATCTCTGTAGTGCCGATTCTCTCATTAGGTATGTTTCAATTGTCCTTAAATACTTTTTCATCGACTTATACGTTTTGCTTGTGTATACATCATAGTTATTGATCGGTTTTGTGTTGATTTGCATATATAGGTTTTCATTTTTTTAGTTCAATGATATCAATTAGCCATTAATCATGTCACAGAGGCCTAGCGCATGTGGAACCATTACAAAGTGGTCATCGTTCGTAATCTTCACTGGTGGCATCATTTGTTACTACTTTTTAATTCAAATATTGTTTCTACTTTTTCTTAACTCATTGTAGATAAATTGCAAATTTCCATAGGCTTAAAGCAAATATATTGATGCCACCAGTTTTATATGGATATCTGCAAATCGTAATTGATACCAGCAACTGTAATAATGTAACTTTCTGCAAGTCACTATGTAGTTTCATCACACATGACTAACGTCTAACTACAGTGTTAAGATTTGGTAGCATCAAGCCTGAACTTATTGTAAGTCATTTATGATCATATGATTCTATTATATTAATGTGTGGCTCAGTTATTTTACTTTACGTGTAAAATGTTGTGCAGCGATAGTATAAATTCATGGTTTAAATTTCAATATGTGACTGGGACGTGACATAAGATTTTACTGTTAGAACTTCCTGAAAATGTAAACAATCTGATCAAGAAGACGATGCTTCTAAAAATGTGAGTGGTTAGGCTGGAGAAAGGATATTCTAAAAAACTAGTATTTGTATTTGAATGAATGAATGTCTTTATCATAGAATATACTTATTTTATTGTCAACTGGAACACAACATGAAGACAAAAAGTAATGTTCAGTTGTTTTTTTTTTTTGCATCATATTCATTTATTCACATCAATGCATCATGGCCTCATTTTCTAATTTGTGAGGCAGGGAATTTTAACTGTTGTAAATAGCATCTATATATTGATATTTTTACACACGAGTATGTATTGGAATTGAGGATGAACGTGTAAAATAATTTGATTTAGCTGCATCTCACAAAGGTTGCCTTCAATACTCTCACTTGACTCTGAAACTTTGCAAAATCTTGATTCCTTTTGAGGTAGAGACCATTTTATTGCCCGATATTCATCATCATATTTTATTGATAGCATCATTTTTGAGGCAAGGTTTATATTAGATATTAGCGATGATGTTTTTTGAAACACACTTATATGAGTTACATTATTCCCAGAACACTAAAAGGATACAAAAACATAAATAATATCCGGTTGGGTATCACCTAATCCTATACCCGACCCATACCCGTGAAATTTTCTATAATTAATCTCATACCCGGTCCCATACCCATCGGGCTTCGGGCATACCCGTCCCAAATGTTTCGGGTTTCAGATATACCCGTCGAACTCGGGTTTAATTTGGCATCCCTACCTACTAGCCAGAATTTGCTAGAAATTCATCCTTTTCCTGGTAACTAGAAAAGCTCAAGAGGGCTTTTGTTAGATCACAAGCTGATTTTTGTGATACGAGCAGGTCTATATGAATTGACCCATGCGACAGGCCCTAAGATAATATGGGTCGTATGTATGAACCAGGAGGCGTTTACAATACGGGTCAAATAAACTTAACAAAATAAATAAAGGCATGGACGCGTCAAAAGGTAAACTTTTCATTAACTTTCAAGAAGTAAACTAGGAAACATACGGCATACCCTGAGATAATCTTGTCATTAAATTTGTGTACACTTAATATAGATGAGCTTTGTTTGTTACGTTGTTCAACGTAACCCGTCCACCGTACGAGTATTAAACTAGTTATCTTTGAAATATATAGTTTCATCACATTATGTCAACTAAACAAAAACCAAGGGGCTACTAACAAAAATCACACATCGCTTCGGTCAAACGCTTACCTTGTAGACAAAAGCATCAAATCATTACGATTATTATTACGTTTATCCAAATTCCCCCAAATCATCAACCTCACCCCTTAACCCTAAAAATAAAAACCCTAATACCGGCAAATTCAACCAAAATTAGGGCTCAATAATCACTTGAAAATCAACAAATCAACACATCATGGGCCGAATTTCAGTAGAATCCGCAAAAACGGTGTTAGAGGTGGCAGAAGTGGCATTCAAAGCGGTCGAATTCTCCCACAATCATCCTATCCACTACAAGAACGGGAATCATGATAAATTGGATCACAAGAAGGATGAAACGACACCGTTGGATGTGAAAGAAAAGGAGTTGGAGGGTTTGAGATTGGAGAATCAACGGCTGAGAGATTTACTTGAAGAGAATGTTAAACTTCTTCAGAGTATTTCGGAGTCGCCTTGCTTGTTGGAGGATTGTCCTCCTGATGTATGTGTTTTATTAATATTCTTATTATACTTGCTGTTTATGTATAGATGTTGATGAATTGGTTAATTTATTTGCTTGTAGTTACTAATAATCATGATATTGTTTGGGGATTATGTTAGAAGTTAGATTTGATCAATGTTTTTAGAACCTGACTGGATAGCGAAACGGTCGCTTTACCGGTTCACCAGTAGGACTGGATTTAAGAACCGGATGACGTTATAAATAATATAAAAAATAAAATTGTATACACATATGTAATATAAAGCAAAATACGAATAGCATATGAACACTTGAAAATAAATATGGACTCTCGAGTACTAAACGAATAAGAAAATGAGATTTTGAGAAAAAAGTATAAAAAAACTAAAAGTATGAAAATCCAGCTCGACCAACTGGTCCTGTTCAACCAGTTCATCGGTCTGACCGGTGACCAGCCGGTTCAAATGCTGAACGGTCAAACAGGCTTAATCGGATTGGTGTCATGCCCGGTTTCAGGTGCAAGCGGTCCGGTTTTGAAAATACTGGATATGATTGCGATCAAAGTGATAACTAGCATTACTGATTTTTGATGCTCTAGTTTTCGACAAACTTTATTTTTATAGTAATTTTATACTGTCATTTTGCAGACTTATAAGTAATTTTATTGCAGCTGCATACACGTATTATGGATACTGTTGAATCTCCAAAGTTCTTGAGTCAACTTAAGACTCTCCATAAAGATTCAGTTGATGGATTACCGGGTAAATATTATCTTGAAGATGCCTCAGGGTTATGTTACTGTCAGCTCATATGATTTCCGTTTTCTTTTTAACTTGCATCTATTGATTATAACAAGTGGATTTTGTAACTTTGCTGTTAGGAATTGATCTTCAAGTGGATGAAATATTAATCAACGTTGGGCGTGAAGAACCAAGCTTGTGGATTTGGGTCACTGACGAAATGGTACATGGTAACGTTGAAGAGAAGAGCGGGATCGATAACGAGAATTACGTAGTTATTAATCAGGAACAGGTGGTGGATGGCATTGCCAATTTTATGGCCAGATGTGTTCTTTTAAACCCAAAAGCTAAGGTATGTGACACCCAAACGTGTGTTCATGTTTAAAGTTTACTTAAATAGAAGTTCTTTTCAGTTTTCACGAGTCTCATACCGTTTTAATCTTCTCTGGAAATGCAGAGTTTGACGTCGGAGGAGATGCAAAAGAGTAAGTTTGTAAATTTATGTTTAATACATGAAATGGTGTGATTATGACCATTTTTGGTTTAATGTAATATTTCCTGAACGTAGGAGTCTGCCGAAAAAGCTAGTTAATATCTTTATCTTTGTTGGCTATTGTTGGGGTTCACTTTTTCTTCAGGGTCGTTCTTTAACATTACTGTATGTTAACTAGAACGAGAATAGTAGATCTAAAACTTAAAGTTCTAATTTGCTTCTAGATTGAATAGGAAAGTCATCAAAAATCAAAATTTTGACTTGTAATAATCAAGTCGGTTTTTGCTTCAATTTATCTTTATCTTCATCATAGTTGTCAATAGTGGACGCTATAGCGAATAGCGTAGCGTAAAGGGAAAGGTCGCTACAGGATATGTAGCCATAAATAGCAGGATTTCAGTTTTTTTTTAAATATAAATAGCGATTGAATATAGCTATAAAATAGTTGGATTTTAGGTTTTTGTTAAATATACATGTAAAATGGCGTATTTTGATAAAATATACATATAAAAAAATTAACTTTTTTTCTAGTGTATCGCTCTTTATAAAATAGCGCCCGCTATCTATCACTATTCGCTATGAAGCATATAGGGACCTTAGTGCTATTTGTCCTATTCGGCATTAACAACTATGATCTTCATTTTTTTTTAAAATTTTGTTATGCAACAACAGATGAAAATATAAGGTAAAATTAGACCTCAGATACAGACTTCTTATTTGTATGAAAATATAATATAATATATGATCACATCTCTTATTTGTACACTGTTCAATAGGGTATAATTTTTTACGTTGAACTTTATTGCCAGAAGTTTTAACAATTGTATTTGGATAATCAATTGAGGAATGCCAATGGGCTTCTTTTGCTGCATCTTAATATCGAACCAATTTAAAAGCAGACCAACATTGATATATGAAAATGCAATTTATTTCTGAATCAAACTATGTTTGAATTAGAAAGAACTCGAGAAGATGATTGTCTTCTATTTGTGTGACTAATAGTCGAATATTAGAATGTACCTTATATGATTTTACTCTTACCATAATCAGTTTGTTACAAACACGAAACAATATTATTTAAAGAAAAACCAATCAAAGATGATTGTTGATTGTCGTAACCCTGACTGGTCTTGATCTTCAACTTACTTTAAGATGGGACTTCTAATTTGTTTCTTAAAAATTTGAAACATTTATCAAATTTGTTTCCTCAGCTATAATTCTCTAATACATGCTTAAACATTTTGAATTTGCAGAGCTGAGCAAGGCATTGGGTGGCATGAGCAAGTTTGAGAAGGTATTAGAAATATGGCATGCTGGACAGATTTTCTATTTGATGGCTACTTGGGGGCTTGCTTTAGCAGGGTGAGTTCTTGCTCTTCGTTTTGCCTATTTTTTCTGTTTGGCTTTGAAGTGAAGGAATATGGTAACTTGATGAATATTTAAGTATTTATATATATATACTTCTATCTATTTCTTTTACAACTTTTAAACATCAAGGATGAGTTTATGATTTTTGAATAAAGTTTGCCGATGGAAGATTAAATGTGTTTGTTTTAATAGGTTGTACCAAAGTCGAGCAGTGTTACGAGTTGCAGCAAAGGGAGTCCATGCAACAAGCAAACTTGCTATGAAAGCTCTTTAATTTGTGAAAACATGAAAATTGAAAAGTGTAAATACTGTTGTATATGTGCAATTTGAATAACTGTTTATTATCTTCTTGATTTTCGTTTTTATTCTGATTGTAAGATAAGATTTGATTGCTTTAATTTAAAAATGGCATTGTAAATATATCATTGACTAAATCATATATTTTTGACCAAAATCGTAACTTGATTTTAACCCATCTCTCAACTTTGATGCATTGTAGTACAAGTCCCTTTAACTTTAAATGAGCTTTCTTGTTCAACTTTATATTCTTTAAATGAGCTTTTTTCGTACAGAATGGTGTGGATGTGATGCACATGTCTAAAAGTCAATATACAATGTATAGATATGATGCATCATCAAGGTCCATAAACTATACATCAAACTGCATATTTTTATACATAGATTTTTTTTTCCAATAACATCTATTCTGTTTTCTTGTTTGCATGGTTTCATACGCTACCTACTTAGACCATCCGTAGTGGTCGAATATGTGGCTTTTTTTTTTCGCCAACCACGCCCAATAACGCCCGGCACCGCCCCGTGGCGTTTTTCGTCACTTTTTTCATTTTGGCGTGTTTGAAACCACGCTGGAACAATTTGAAACCCACCAATCACAGGTATCCTTCTTTTGGTTTGACCAATACCTTTTTTTGGTTAGTTATTTTATTTTATTTAATTCTTTACACCTTTTTAACATAATGCCCACATCTCAACTACACCCATTTTAGAAAAACACCCAATAATGCCCCTTGCTGGCTGGACTACCACATTGCGGAAAACGCCCAAGGGTGGGGGCATTATTCACCCTTGCCACTACGCATGGTCTTAACAACAAAAGTTATGTGAAGAAACCCAAGACTGTTTGCTGGTGAAGGATTGCTCTTTCCAAGCATTTAATGACATAAAGTACGTAAACTATCGACATGACTGCTCTAAACGCGTATGCAAATAAATATAGCTAGGGCCCTAGATCCTTAAAACTTAAACTTGAAAGCTCTAAAAACGTGTATGCGAATAAATAAAGCGAGGGCCTTAGATCGATCCTTAAAATTCAAACTTAAAAAGTGTAGTAATTATCATTATTATAAAAGATTGAAAACAAATGGTTAAGTTGTTGTACAAATGGTCTTAACATAGAAAATACCCTTACCGTGAGAAGTAAAGGAGAAAATTTTTTTTACCCATCTTTTTTATCACGTATTTTAGTCTGAGAATCCAAAAATAAAAATATTGATTTTAAGCTAGTAGTGTAATTACGTAATTTTGAAGGGCTTAAAAAGTTCAATAATTTGGATTAGTTTTGTTTTTCTATTTTAGTGTGAAAATCAAAATCAATAACGTAAAATGTACAAAAAAGAAAGTTCTATCAATAGTTTAGATGTTTACAAACATGAAACTTTTTGGGTTAGTTTCCTAGAAATGAGACTGTTAAATTTGGAAGAAACTGTTGTTCTTTTGGAAAGTAGATCCTATTGACTTGGAGTCAACTTGGCATATCCTTTCCTTAACAACACCATCCTACTTTTAATATATTTATTCTTCATTTTGTACCCGCTAACTGCTTTAAATCATTAATCGTTCGCGCTTTTGAAATTATAAGGCTTAATCTGGTGCCTGTTTTGTATGCAACATCACCATTTCTAGTGATCAACAAAGTAAATTCTTTCAACAGTCAAATAAACTTGATTTGTTACGAAAATGGCATCGTCTAGTAGCTGGAGAAAGCCAGAAACAAAGAACCGAGAGTTGATCGACGTGGTGTTTGCTTGGTCGATTTTAGACGTACTCAACAAAGATTTTTACAAGAACAAGGTTAGTTGTTATATATGTTTACATCATTACATGCATCAAGTTATACACTTATACTTTGGTTTAACAAAAGAAAAACAAAGTCATTTTGTTATAAATGTATCTATGAACAGGTTAGCAAAATCCCAGAAAGATTTTCGTCATCGACTGCTTACACCAAGTCGTTTGTTGACCCACTACTCGAAGAAACCCATGCTGAATTGCTGTCCAGTATGAATGGAATTTCTCGAGCATCTACTCGTGGGATCATGGTTAGATCGGAAGAAAAAAAAGATATTAAGTTCCCTAATTACTATTTGTACAGCATATATTTGGAAAAGAAGAGTAAAAGTGAAAATTATGAGCCTGAAGTGGGAGATCTCATTGTGTTGACAAATGTAAAGCCAAGACGCGTTAATGATCTCCGGCCCTACGTCATTGCTTCGGTCCAAAGGGTCCAGAATGAAGATCATGCCATAACCCACGTTATATCCTCGAAGCCCATACCGTTTTCTTGGATACAATCACATGAAAGAGGGAAATTCATGTTGTTTGCAGTTAATCTTATGAACTTGACAACGAATACGCGTATCTGGCAAGCTTTGCACTCTAGTTTGGATGGGAATAAGAACATGAAAATGATCAATAAAGTGCTTCAAACTGACTCAATGGTAACACCTTAAGATTTAATAACTCTTTCACTTACTTTGAAAGTTTAAATTCATATGAGACTAATGTTATGGAGCGTTTGTTTCAAATTTCAGGGTGAAGAAAGATGTGCAATATGTTCCGTTGAAGATACGAAGAAATCTGCTTCACCGAACTTGCAAGAAGCAATGTGCGGTTTTAATTTGAATTCATCCCAAGAAACCGCGGTATGGAGTTGCATCACGGCTAGAGAATGCCATCATCAGGAGAGCGTAAACCTGATATGGGGTCCACCTGGGACAGGAAAAACAAAGACGGTCGGTTGTCTTTTATTCGCTCTATGGAAGATGAAATGTTGCACACTAACTTGTGCCCCTACGAATAATGCGGTCCTAGAAGTTTCAAAGCGTTTCATGAGTCTTGTAACAGGCTCACTTGAGTATGATACTTACGGTTTTGGAGACATAGTTGTGTTCGGGAATGGTAAGCGAATGAAAATCGATAGTTTTCAAGAACTCAGTCAAGTGTTTCTAGAAAACCGCGTATCGGCTCTTGCTGCTTGTTTGTCTCCTATTATAGGTTGGCGAAGCAAGGCAGAATCTATGATACGTTTACTAAAATTCCCAGACGTTGAATACCGTTTGAATAACGTAACTGGTGGAAGAAAGGTGGATGATGACGAAGATAATGATGATGATGGTGATGATGAAGATAGTGATGATGATGATGATGAGTTTGGTGTGAACATGTGGGGAAGAAACATAGTTTTGAAGAAAAAGGTGATGAAAAACAAGAAAACCGACGATGATAAGTTATCTATTAGAGAGTTTATCACAAAAAGATTCAATGTTCTTGCAGAAGAACTAACAACTATGGTCAGAAACTTATACACACACATGCCAACTTCTTTTGTTACTTTAAAACTAGCAAAGAAAATGATGACAATAATCAGCTTGGTTCAGTCAATCGGTGATTCAGTTATCCAACCATTTGCCATTTCTGAACAAACGGGGATAACTTTCACGGAGTTTATGGTCACAAAGGATTTCCTTCAAACAGTTAATGAAGTCCTTCGTGAAACCGTTTCTTTCCCTAATTTCACAGAAGATCAAGAAGTTGGAAATTTATGTTTGATGAATGCATGTTTGGTGTTCTGCACTGCGTCGAGCTCAAGTAGGTTGCACACCCTTGATCAGACTAATGTTGAATTATTGGTAGTTGATGAAGCTGGTCAACTTAGAGAATGTGAATCGGTTATCCCTTTGCAGCTCTCTCGTCTTCGTGATGTGGTACTCATTGGAGACGAAAGACAACTCCCTGCTATGGTTACAAGCAAGGTATGTAGGTGGCAAAATGAGCGGGTTGGGTTACAGTTCAAAATAGTTTTGTGTGAGTTAAATATTAATCCATTTTTCACAATTTTGTAAATATTTAATGCATTATTATTTCATTAACTTTGTAGATATGTAAAGAGGCACAGTTTGGCAGGAGTTTATTTGAGAGATTAGTGTCGCTAGAACATACGACACACTTGCTAAATGTCCAGTACAGAATGCATCCCGATATAAGCTTGTTTCCAAACAAAGAATTCTATGGTGATAAACTGCTTAATGGTCCAAATGTAGAAGAAAACAGCTACACAAAACAGTTTCTTGAAGGAGACATGTCTGGATCGTACGCTTTTATACATTTAGCCCAAGGGAAAGTCGAGTTTGACGGATATAGTGGGAAAAACATGGTGGAAGTTGCTGTCGTTGTTTGGCTGCTTGCGAAACTTCATAAAGGTACCTCTTTTCATTATTATTTTCCATGAAGTTATGAATATTACAATAAACTCGGACTAATATATTCTCTATAACAATATATATACAGAATCTGTAAAGAACAAACAAAAGATTAGCGTCGGTTGCATATCACCATACACAGCTCAAGTTAATGCAATAAAAAAGAAACTTGGGGACATTTATCAAACTGGAGAAGACTTTTCTGTGAAGGTTGGAACTGTTGATGGATTCCAAGGTTGTGAAGAAGACGTGATAATCATATCAACCGTGACTGGTGTCGGGAGTAATTCGATTGGTTTTCTTGGTACGCGTCAAAGGGCAAATGTGGCCCTAACCCGAGCAAGGTAATCTACATAAACATTTCGTATTTTGTATGGCGAGTTCTTCAAAACATTGTTTTCACATAGATGTTCAAAGAAAAATATATAAAAATAATAAAAGAAACTGAAATCCGGTTCGACCAATCTGATCGGTTTCCTATCTGACGGCCGTTCCATCAGTTTCTGAAAGTTGTGGTTTACATAACTTTTTCGTTTGTTAAGGCATTGTCTGTGGATATTGGGAAATGGAGACACTTTGAAGTCTAGCAGCGAAATTTGGCAGCGTTTAGTGAACAATGCGAAGGTTCGTTGTTGTTACCACGTGGGCCACGAGGATAAGTATTTGGGCAGTTTGATCACAAACACCTTAGAAGAGCACGATGATGGGTACGAATATATCATTTATTATTTTTTAAGAGACATAAACTTTTGGCCTATTAATTTGATTCATAATAACATTGAAGCTAAGTTGAGATCGATATACCAAAGTTGAATGCGTGTTCGTTTTTTTTTTTAAATTTTGCAAGGAATTTTGAGAATGGGTGGTTATCAAATCGAATAGCGGCTATGAGTTTAACAAAAGGGGTAGGATCTTCATCTTCGTCGTCATCAAGGTTCAGCAAAAACTATAGGAAATGGTGATTATTCTTTTTAAGGATACTATAATTTGTATGAAAATGTTACAACTTGTAAGAACTATGTTAAACCAAGCTCATAAGCTGGTACGTTTGTATTTATATGGTCATTGATAATTATGTACTTATAGTTATATTTATGTCGATACGCTGTTTTAATTTTAAAGTATTAATACTATCTTTAAGTTTCCTTAACATAAATCGGATAAAACGGGTATGGCGGGCCAGGTAAAGGGTCAAGCTTGGTCTGGTTTAAAATGAATCAGTTTTAAAAAAAATTAAAAATTTTGTTTGGGTCAAATAATGAGTTCTAACCAGAATGTACCCGCGTTGAAATAAGTCTATTTAGGAAGAGAACATCAAAACAGGTTCATTGGTTAGGGGTGGCTATGACAATGGAGGCGGTGGGGGGAAGCAATGATGGTGGCTGATTCGTGGCAATGGCGGTGGCGTCATGGTGGTGTCAGTAGTGGCAGCAAGGCGGGGACTATGGTTGAGGCATTGTCGACCTTGTGACACCGCCCTACTTCCGGTGACACCGTATAGGTTTTGAACGCAAATGTGCAGGCAAAAAACACTAGTTAATATATTAAACACAACAATTATTAGAAGGAATATAAGCTAGATATGATAATTAAATATAATATGATTATTATGTAACATTAATGTATTTTGTAAATATCTTAAGTATCGACGGTTACCTATTCCATCGTCGAGTATATATGTATTCCTTGTATTAACATTACATTTACCAATTCTTAATTCAAGAACATTATTATCCATTACGCTCTCAACCCTAATATGAATTTCAATTTCAATAAAGTGGTATCAGAGCCACAATGATCCATACTTACAGATCCTTAAACCCTTCGAAAATCATCTTTTCCGCTTAAATACAATGACAACAACAGACGGAGGAATTCAAACTCAAATCCCAAAATTACTGGGACAAAATTATTATCACTGGCATATACAGATGAAGGTATTATTGGAGTCTCAAGATCTGTGGACGAACGTAGAAGAAGGATACAGTGAACCCGCCACCGGAGCATCTGAAAACGATCAGAATGATCACAAAGAAAAAGTTAAGAAGGATAAGAAGGCTCTGCATATTATATTTCAAGCAGTCAACGAAACAGTTTTTGAACAAATTGCAACAAGCAAGACGTCCAAGGAAGCATGGGATATTGCATACAGAGGGGAACACATAGTAAAAACGGTAAAACTCCAAACTTTGAGATGTGAATTCGATGCCCTATGAATGAAAGATAGTGAAACAATAGAAGATTATATTAACAGAACAACGATTATAGTTGATCAATTAAGATTAAATGGAGAGAATATCACAGAACAACGCATTGTTGAAAAAATTCTTCGAAGCCTAACACGTAAATATGAATCGGTGGTAGTGGCCATAGAAGAATCTAAGGATTTAACCGCTATATCCACAGAAGAATTACTTGGGATACTACAATCTCATGAATTAAGGTTAAAGCAATATGATGATGTTCCAATGGAACAAGCATTTCAAATACAAAGTACGAATCAGGATCGTTCAAGACAACTTAGATCAGATTACACTGGAAGAGGAAGAGGTAGAGGAAGAGGAAGATTTAGTGGACAAACCGTTGCTAGAACTGTCAAAAAAAGAGGTAGAAGAACCAAGCTTGTGGATTTGGGTCACTGACGAAATGGTACATGGTAACGTTGAAGAGAAGAGCGGGATCGATAACGAGAATTACGTAGTTATTAATCAGGAACAGGTGGTGGATGGCATTGTCAATTTTATGGCCAGATGTGTTCTTTTAAACCCAAAAGCTAAGGTATGTGACACCCAAACGTGTGTTCATGTTTAAAGTTTACTTAAATAGAAGTTCTTTTCAGTTTTCACGAGTCTCATACCGTTTTAATCTTCTCTGGAAATGCAGAGTTTGACGCCGGAGGAGATGCAAAAGAGTAAGTTTGTAAATTTATGTTTAATACATGAAATGGTGGGATTATGACCATTTTTGGTTTAATGTAATATTTCCTGAACGTAGGAGTCTGCCGAAAAAGCTAGTTAATATCTTTATCTTTGTTGGCTGTTGTTGGGGTTCACTTTTTCTTCAGGGTCGTTCTTTAACATTACTGTATGTTAACAAATACAACTAGAACGAGAATAGTAGATCTAAAACTTAAAGTTCTAATTTGCTTCTAGATTGAATAGGAAAGTCATCAAAAATCAAAATTTTGACTTGTAATAATCAAGTCGGTTTTTGCTTCAATTTATCTTTATCTTCATCATAGTTGTCAATAGTGGACGCTATAGCGAATAGCGTAGCGTAAAGGGAAAGGTCGCTACAGGATATGTAGCCATAAATAGCGGGATTTCAGTTTTTTTAAATATAAATAGCGATTGAATATAGCTATAAAATAGTTGGATTTTAGGTTTTTGTTAAATATACATGTAAAATGGCGTATTTTGATAAAATATACCTATAAAAAAATTAACTTTTTTCTAGTGTATCGCTCTTTATAAAATAGCGCCCGCTATCTATCACTATTCGCTACGAAGCATATAGGTACCTTAGTGCTGTTTGTCCTATTCGTCATTAACAACTATGATCTTCATTTTTTTTTAAATTTTGTTATGCAACAACAGATGAAAATATAAGGTAAAATTAGACCTCAGATACAGACTTCTTATTTGTATGAAAATATAATATATGATCACATCTCTTATTTGTACGCTGTTCAATAGGGTATAATTTTTTACGTTGAACTTTATTGCCAGAAGTTTTAACAATTGTATTTGGATAATCAATTGAGGAATGCCAATGGGCTTCTTTTGCTGCATCTTAATATCGAACCAATTTAAAAGCAGACCAACATTGATATATGAAAATGCAATTTATTTCTGAATCAAACTATGTTTGAATTAGAAAGAACTCGAGAAGATGATTGTCTTCTATTTGTGTGACTAATAGTCGAATATTAGAATGTACCTTATATGATTTTACTCTTACCATAATCAGTTTGTTACAAACACGAAACAATATTATTTAAAGAAAAACCAATCAAAGATGATTGTTGATTGTCGTAACCCTGACTGGTCTTGATCTTCAACTTACTTTAAGATGGGACTTCTAATTTGTTTCTTAAAAATTTGAAACATTTATCAAATTTGTTTCCTCAGCTATAATTCTCTAATACATGCTTAAACATTTTGAATTTGCAGAGCTGAGCAAGGCATTGGGTGGCATGAGCAAGTTTGAGAAGGTATTAGAAATATGGCATGCTGGACAGATTTTCTATTTGATGGCTACTTGGGGGCTTGCTTTAGCAGGGTGAGTTCTTGCTCTTCGTTTTGCCTATTTTTTCTGTTTGGCTTTGAAGTGAAGGAATATGGTAACTTGATGAATATTTAAGTATTTATATATATATACTTCTATCTATTTCTTTTACAACTTTTAAACATCAAGGATGAGTTTATGATTTTTGAATAAAGTTTGCCGATGGAAGATTAAATGTGTTTGTTTTAATAGGTTGTACCAAAGTCGAGCAGTGTTACGAGTTGCAGCAAAGGGAGTCCATGCAACAAGCAAACTTGCTATGAAAGCTCTTTAATTTGTGAAAACATGAAAATTGAAAAGTGTAAATACTGTTGTATATGTGCAATTTGAATAACTGTTTATTATCTTCTTGATTTTCGTTTTTATTCTGATTGTAAGATAAGATTTGATTGCTTTAATTTAAAAATGGCATTGTAAATATATCATTGACTAAATCATATATTTTTGACCAAAATCGTAACTTGATTTTAACCCATCTCTCAACTTTGATGCATTGTAGTACAAGTCCCTTTAACTTTAAATGAGCTTTCTTGTTCAACTTTATATTCTTTAAATGAGCTTTTTTCGTACAGAATGGTGTGGATGTGATGCACATGTCTAAAAGTCAATATACAATGTATAGATATGATGCATCATCAAGGTCCATAAACTATACATCAAACTGCATATTTTTATACATAGATTTTTTTTTCCAATAACATCTATTCTGTTTTCTTGTTTGCATGGTTTCATACGCTACCTACTTAGACCATCCGTAGTGGTCGAATATGTGGCTTTTTTTTTTCGCCAACCACGCCCAATAACGCCCGGCACCGCCCCGTGGCGTTTTTCGTCACTTTTTTCATTTTGGCGTGTTTGAAACCACGCTGGAACAATTTGAAACCCACCAATCACAGGTATCCTTCTTTTGGTTTGACCAATACCTTTTTTTGGTTAGTTATTTTATTTTATTTAATTCTTTACACCTTTTTAACATAATGCCCACATCTCAACTACACCCATTTTAGAAAAACACCCAATAATGCCCCTTGCTGGCTGGACTACCACATTGCGGAAAACGCCCAAGGGTGGGGGCATTATTCACCCTTGCCACTACGCATGGTCTTAACAACAAAAGTTATGTGAAGAAACCCAAGACTGTTTGCTGGTGAAGGATTGCTCTTTCCAAGCATTTAATGACATAAAGTACGTAAACTATCGACATGACTGCTCTAAACGCGTATGCAAATAAATATAGCTAGGGCCCTAGATCCTTAAAACTTAAACTTGAAAGCTCTAAAAACGTGTATGCGAATAAATAAAGCGAGGGCCTTAGATCGATCCTTAAAATTCAAACTTAAAAAGTGTAGTAATTATCATTATTATAAAAGATTGAAAACAAATGGTTAAGTTGTTGTACAAATGGTCTTAACATAGAAAATACCCTTACCGTGAGAAGTAAAGGAGAAAATTTTTTTTACCCATCTTTTTTATCACGTATTTTAGTCTGAGAATCCAAAAATAAAAATATTGATTTTAAGCTAGTAGTGTAATTACGTAATTTTGAAGGGCTTAAAAAGTTCAATAATTTGGATTAGTTTTGTTTTTCTATTTTAGTGTGAAAATCAAAATCAATAACGTAAAATGTACAAAAAAGAAAGTTCTATCAATAGTTTAGATGTTTACAAACATGAAACTTTTTGGGTTAGTTTCCTAGAAATGAGACTGTTAAATTTGGAAGAAACTGTTGTTCTTTTGGAAAGTAGATCCTATTGACTTGGAGTCAACTTGGCATATCCTTTCCTTAACAACACCATCCTACTTTTAATATATTTATTCTTCATTTTGTACCCGCTAACTGCTTTAAATCATTAATCGTTCGCGCTTTTGAAATTATAAGGCTTAATCTGGTGCCTGTTTTGTATGCAACATCACCATTTCTAGTGATCAACAAAGTAAATTCTTTCAACAGTCAAATAAACTTGATTTGTTACGAAAATGGCATCGTCTAGTAGCTGGAGAAAGCCAGAAACAAAGAACCGAGAGTTGATCGACGTGGTGTTTGCTTGGTCGATTTTAGACGTACTCAACAAAGATTTTTACAAGAACAAGGTTAGTTGTTATATATGTTTACATCATTACATGCATCAAGTTATACACTTATACTTTGGTTTAACAAAAGAAAAACAAAGTCATTTTGTTATAAATGTATCTATGAACAGGTTAGCAAAATCCCAGAAAGATTTTCGTCATCGACTGCTTACACCAAGTCGTTTGTTGACCCACTACTCGAAGAAACCCATGCTGAATTGCTGTCCAGTATGAATGGAATTTCTCGAGCATCTACTCGTGGGATCATGGTTAGATCGGAAGAAAAAAAAGATATTAAGTTCCCTAATTACTATTTGTACAGCATATATTTGGAAAAGAAGAGTAAAAGTGAAAATTATGAGCCTGAAGTGGGAGATCTCATTGTGTTGACAAATGTAAAGCCAAGACGCGTTAATGATCTCCGGCCCTACGTCATTGCTTCGGTCCAAAGGGTCCAGAATGAAGATCATGCCATAACCCACGTTATATCCTCGAAGCCCATACCGTTTTCTTGGATACAATCACATGAAAGAGGGAAATTCATGTTGTTTGCAGTTAATCTTATGAACTTGACAACGAATACGCGTATCTGGCAAGCTTTGCACTCTAGTTTGGATGGGAATAAGAACATGAAAATGATCAATAAAGTGCTTCAAACTGACTCAATGGTAACACCTTAAGATTTAATAACTCTTTCACTTACTTTGAAAGTTTAAATTCATATGAGACTAATGTTATGGAGCGTTTGTTTCAAATTTCAGGGTGAAGAAAGATGTGCAATATGTTCCGTTGAAGATACGAAGAAATCTGCTTCACCGAACTTGCAAGAAGCAATGTGCGGTTTTAATTTGAATTCATCCCAAGAAACCGCGGTATGGAGTTGCATCACGGCTAGAGAATGCCATCATCAGGAGAGCGTAAACCTGATATGGGGTCCACCTGGGACAGGAAAAACAAAGACGGTCGGTTGTCTTTTATTCGCTCTATGGAAGATGAAATGTTGCACACTAACTTGTGCCCCTACGAATAATGCGGTCCTAGAAGTTTCAAAGCGTTTCATGAGTCTTGTAACAGGCTCACTTGAGTATGATACTTACGGTTTTGGAGACATAGTTGTGTTCGGGAATGGTAAGCGAATGAAAATCGATAGTTTTCAAGAACTCAGTCAAGTGTTTCTAGAAAACCGCGTATCGGCTCTTGCTGCTTGTTTGTCTCCTATTATAGGTTGGCGAAGCAAGGCAGAATCTATGATACGTTTACTAAAATTCCCAGACGTTGAATACCGTTTGAATAACGTAACTGGTGGAAGAAAGGTGGATGATGACGAAGATAATGATGATGATGGTGATGATGAAGATAGTGATGATGATGATGATGAGTTTGGTGTGAACATGTGGGGAAGAAACATAGTTTTGAAGAAAAAGGTGATGAAAAACAAGAAAACCGACGATGATAAGTTATCTATTAGAGAGTTTATCACAAAAAGATTCAATGTTCTTGCAGAAGAACTAACAACTATGGTCAGAAACTTATACACACACATGCCAACTTCTTTTGTTACTTTAAAACTAGCAAAGAAAATGATGACAATAATCAGCTTGGTTCAGTCAATCGGTGATTCAGTTATCCAACCATTTGCCATTTCTGAACAAACGGGGATAACTTTCACGGAGTTTATGGTCACAAAGGATTTCCTTCAAACAGTTAATGAAGTCCTTCGTGAAACCGTTTCTTTCCCTAATTTCACAGAAGATCAAGAAGTTGGAAATTTATGTTTGATGAATGCATGTTTGGTGTTCTGCACTGCGTCGAGCTCAAGTAGGTTGCACACCCTTGATCAGACTAATGTTGAATTATTGGTAGTTGATGAAGCTGGTCAACTTAGAGAATGTGAATCGGTTATCCCTTTGCAGCTCTCTCGTCTTCGTGATGTGGTACTCATTGGAGACGAAAGACAACTCCCTGCTATGGTTACAAGCAAGGTATGTAGGTGGCAAAATGAGCGGGTTGGGTTACAGTTCAAAATAGTTTTGTGTGAGTTAAATATTAATCCATTTTTCACAATTTTGTAAATATTTAATGCATTATTATTTCATTAACTTTGTAGATATGTAAAGAGGCACAGTTTGGCAGGAGTTTATTTGAGAGATTAGTGTCGCTAGAACATACGACACACTTGCTAAATGTCCAGTACAGAATGCATCCCGATATAAGCTTGTTTCCAAACAAAGAATTCTATGGTGATAAACTGCTTAATGGTCCAAATGTAGAAGAAAACAGCTACACAAAACAGTTTCTTGAAGGAGACATGTCTGGATCGTACGCTTTTATACATTTAGCCCAAGGGAAAGTCGAGTTTGACGGATATAGTGGGAAAAACATGGTGGAAGTTGCTGTCGTTGTTTGGCTGCTTGCGAAACTTCATAAAGGTACCTCTTTTCATTATTATTTTCCATGAAGTTATGAATATTACAATAAACTCGGACTAATATATTCTCTATAACAATATATATACAGAATCTGTAAAGAACAAACAAAAGATTAGCGTCGGTTGCATATCACCATACACAGCTCAAGTTAATGCAATAAAAAAGAAACTTGGGGACATTTATCAAACTGGAGAAGACTTTTCTGTGAAGGTTGGAACTGTTGATGGATTCCAAGGTTGTGAAGAAGACGTGATAATCATATCAACCGTGACTGGTGTCGGGAGTAATTCGATTGGTTTTCTTGGTACGCGTCAAAGGGCAAATGTGGCCCTAACCCGAGCAAGGTAATCTACATAAACATTTCGTATTTTGTATGGCGAGTTCTTCAAAACATTGTTTTCACATAGATGTTCAAAGAAAAATATATAAAAATAATAAAAGAAACTGAAATCCGGTTCGACCAATCTGATCGGTTTCCTATCTGACGGCCGTTCCATCAGTTTCTGAAAGTTGTGGTTTACATAACTTTTTCGTTTGTTAAGGCATTGTCTGTGGATATTGGGAAATGGAGACACTTTGAAGTCTAGCAGCGAAATTTGGCAGCGTTTAGTGAACAATGCGAAGGTTCGTTGTTGTTACCACGTGGGCCACGAGGATAAGTATTTGGGCAGTTTGATCACAAACACCTTAGAAGAGCACGATGATGGGTACGAATATATCATTTATTATTTTTTAAGAGACATAAACTTTTGGCCTATTAATTTGATTCATAATAACATTGAAGCTAAGTTGAGATCGATATACCAAAGTTGAATGCGTGTTCGTTTTTTTTTTTTAAATTTTGCAAGGAATTTTGAGAATGGGTGGTTATCAAATCGAATAGCGGCTATGAGTTTAACAAAAGGGGTAGGATCTTCATCTTCGTCGTCATCAAGGTTCAGCAAAAACTATAGGAAATGGTGATTATTCTTTTTAAGGATACTATAATTTGTATGAAAATGTTACAACTTGTAAGAACTATGTTAAACCAAGCTCATAAGCTGGTACGTTTGTATTTATATGGTCATTGATAATTATGTACTTATAGTTATATTTATGTCGATACGCTGTTTTAATTTTAAAGTATTAATACTATCTTTAAGTTTCCTTAACATAAATCGGATAAAACGGGTATGGCGGGCCAGGTAAAGGGTCAAGCTTGGTCTGGTTTAAAATGAATCAGTTTTAAAAAAAATTAAAAATTTTGTTTGGGTCAAATAATGAGTTCTAACCAGAATGTACCCGCGTTGAAATAAGTCTATTTAGGAAGAGAACATCAAAACAGGTTCATTGGTTAGGGGTGGCTATGACAATGGAGGCGGTGGGGGGAAGCAATGATGGTGGCTGATTCGTGGCAATGGCGGTGGCGTCATGGTGGTGTCAGTAGTGGCAGCAAGGCGGGGACTATGGTTGAGGCATTGTCGACCTTGTGACACCGCCCTACTTCCGGTGACACCGTATAGGTTTTGAACGCAAATGTGCAGGCAAAAAACACTAGTTAATATATTAAACACAACAATTATTAGAAGGAATATAAGCTAGATATGATAATTAAATATAATATGATTATTATGTAACATTAATGTATTTTGTAAATATCTTAAGTATCGACGGTTACCTATTCCATCGTCGAGTATATATGTATTCCTTGTATTAACATTACATTTACCAATTCTTAATTCAAGAACATTATTATCCATTACGCTCTCAACCCTAATATGAATTTCAATTTCAATAAAGTGGTATCAGAGCCACAATGATCCATACTTACAGATCCTTAAACCCTTCGAAAATCATCTTTTCCGCTTAAATACAATGACAACAACAGACGGAGGAATTCAAACTCAAATCCCAAAATTACTGGGACAAAATTATTATCACTGGCATATACAGATGAAGGTATTATTGGAGTCTCAAGATCTGTGGACGAACGTAGAAGAAGGATACAGTGAACCCGCCACCGGAGCATCTGAAAACGATCAGAATGATCACAAAGAAAAAGTTAAGAAGGATAAGAAGGCTCTGCATATTATATTTCAAGCAGTCAACGAAACAGTTTTTGAACAAATTGCAACAAGCAAGACGTCCAAGGAAGCATGGGATATTGCATACAGAGGGGAACACATAGTAAAAACGGTAAAACTCCAAACTTTGAGATGTGAATTCGATGCCCTATGAATGAAAGATAGTGAAACAATAGAAGATTATATTAACAGAACAACGATTATAGTTGATCAATTAAGATTAAATGGAGAGAATATCACAGAACAACGCATTGTTGAAAAAATTCTTCGAAGCCTAACACGTAAATATGAATCGGTGGTAGTGGCCATAGAAGAATCTAAGGATTTAACCGCTATATCCACAGAAGAATTACTTGGGATACTACAATCTCATGAATTAAGGTTAAAGCAATATGATGATGTTCCAATGGAACAAGCATTTCAAATACAAAGTACGAATCAGGATCGTTCAAGACAACTTAGATCAGATTACACTGGAAGAGGAAGAGGTAGAGGAAGAGGAAGATTTAGTGGACAAACCGTTGCTAGAACTGTCAAAAAAAGAGGTAGAAGAACCAAGCTTGTGGATTTGGGTCACTGACGAAATGGTACATGGTAACGTTGAAGAGAAGAGCGGGATCGATAACGAGAATTACGTAGTTATTAATCAGGAACAGGTGGTGGATGGCATTGTCAATTTTATGGCCAGATGTGTTCTTTTAAACCCAAAAGCTAAGGTATGTGACACCCAAACGTGTGTTCATGTTTAAAGTTTACTTAAATAGAAGTTCTTTTCAGTTTTCACGAGTCTCATACCGTTTTAATCTTCTCTGGAAATGCAGAGTTTGACGCCGGAGGAGATGCAAAAGAGTAAGTTTGTAAATTTATGTTTAATACATGAAATGGTGGGATTATGACCATTTTTGGTTTAATGTAATATTTCCTGAACGTAGGAGTCTGCCGAAAAAGCTAGTTAATATCTTTATCTTTGTTGGCTGTTGTTGGGGTTCACTTTTTCTTCAGGGTCGTTCTTTAACATTACTGTATGTTAACAAATACAACTAGAACGAGAATAGTAGATCTAAAACTTAAAGTTCTAATTTGCTTCTAGATTGAATAGGAAAGTCATCAAAAATCAAAATTTTGACTTGTAATAATCAAGTCGGTTTTTGCTTCAATTTATCTTTATCTTCATCATAGTTGTCAATAGTGGACGCTATAGCGAATAGCGTAGCGTAAAGGGAAAGGTCGCTACAGGATATGTAGCCATAAATAGCGGGATTTCAGTTTTTTTAAATATAAATAGCGATTGAATATAGCTATAAAATAGTTGGATTTTAGGTTTTTGTTAAATATACATGTAAAATGGCGTATTTTGATAAAATATACCTATAAAAAAATTAACTTTTTTCTAGTGTATCGCTCTTTATAAAATAGCGCCCGCTATCTATCACTATTCGCTACGAAGCATATAGGTACCTTAGTGCTGTTTGTCCTATTCGTCATTAACAACTATGATCTTCATTTTTTTTTAAATTTTGTTATGCAACAACAGATGAAAATATAAGGTAAAATTAGACCTCAGATACAGACTTCTTATTTGTATGAAAATATAATATATGATCACATCTCTTATTTGTACGCTGTTCAATAGGGTATAATTTTTTACGTTGAACTTTATTGCCAGAAGTTTTAACAATTGTATTTGGATAATCAATTGAGGAATGCCAATGGGCTTCTTTTGCTGCATCTTAATATCGAACCAATTTAAAAGCAGACCAACATTGATATATGAAAATGCAATTTATTTCTGAATCAAACTATGTTTGAATTAGAAAGAACTCGAGAAGATGATTGTCTTCTATTTGTGTGACTAATAGTCGAATATTAGAATGTACCTTATATGATTTTACTCTTACCATAATCAGTTTGTTACAAACACGAAACAATATTATTTAAAGAAAAACCAATCAAAGATGATTGTTGATTGTCGTAACCCTGACTGGTCTTGATCTTCAACTTACTTTAAGATGGGACTTCTAATTTGTTTCTTAAAAATTTGAAACATTTATCAAATTTGTTTCCTCAGCTATAATTCTCTAATACATGCTTAAACATTTTGAATTTGCAGAGCTGAGCAAGGCATTGGGTGGCATGAGCAAGTTTGAGAAGGTATTAGAAATATGGCATGCTGGACAGATTTTCTATTTGATGGCTACTTGGGGGCTTGCTTTAGCAGGGTGAGTTCTTGCTCTTCGTTTTGCCTATTTTTTCTGTTTGGCTTTGAAGTGAAGGAATATGGTAACTTGATGAATATTTAAGTATTTATATATATATACTTCTATCTATTTCTTTTACAACTTTTAAACATCAAGGATGAGTTTATGATTTTTGAATAAAGTTTGCCGATGGAAGATTAAATGTGTTTGTTTTAATAGGTTGTACCAAAGTCGAGCAGTGTTACGAGTTGCAGCAAAGGGAGTCCATGCAACAAGCAAACTTGCTATGAAAGCTCTTTAATTTGTGAAAACATGAAAATTGAAAAGTGTAAATACTGTTGTATATGTGCAATTTGAATAACTGTTTATTATCTTCTTGATTTTCGTTTTTATTCTGATTGTAAGATAAGATTTGATTGCTTTAATTTAAAAATGGCATTGTAAATATATCATTGACTAAATCATATATTTTTGACCAAAATCGTAACTTGATTTTAACCCATCTCTCAACTTTGATGCATTGTAGTACAAGTCCCTTTAACTTTAAATGAGCTTTCTTGTTCAACTTTATATTCTTTAAATGAGCTTTTTTCGTACAGAATGGTGTGGATGTGATGCACATGTCTAAAAGTCAATATACAATGTATAGATATGATGCATCATCAAGGTCCATAAACTATACATCAAACTGCATATTTTTATACATAGATTTTTTTTTTCCAATAACATCTATTCTGTTTTCTTGTTTGCATGGTTTCATACGCTACCTACTTAGACCATCCGTAGTGGTCGAATATGTGGCTTTTTTTTTTCGCCAACCACGCCCAATAACGCCCGGCACCGCCCCGTGGCGTTTTTCGTCACTTTTTTCATTTTGGCGTGTTTGAAACCACGCTGGAACAATTTGAAACCCACCAATCACAGGTATCCTTCTTTTGGTTTGACCAATACCTTTTTTTGGTTAGTTATTTTATTTTATTTAATTCTTTACACCTTTTTAACATAATGCCCACATCTCAACTACACCCATTTTAGAAAAACACCCAATAATGCCCCTTGCTGGCTGGACTACCACATTGCGGAAAACGCCCAAGGGTGGGGGCATTATTCACCCTTGCCACTACGCATGGTCTTAACAACAAAAGTTATGTGAAGAAACCCAAGACTGTTTGCTGGTGAAGGATTGCTCTTTCCAAGCATTTAATGACATAAAGTACGTAAACTATCGACATGACTGCTCTAAACGCGTATGCAAATAAATATAGCTAGGGCCCTAGATCCTTAAAACTTAAACTTGAAAGCTCTAAAAACGTGTATGCGAATAAATAAAGCGAGGGCCTTAGATCGATCCTTAAAATTCAAACTTAAAAAGTGTAGTAATTATCATTATTATAAAAGATTGAAAACAAATGGTTAAGTTGTTGTACAAATGGTCTTAACATAGAAAATACCCTTACCGTGAGAAGTAAAGGAGAAAATTTTTTTTACCCATCTTTTTTATCACGTATTTTAGTCTGAGAATCCAAAAATAAAAATCGTGATTTTACGCTAGTAGTGTAATTACGTAATTTTGAAGGGCTTAAAAAGTTCAATAATTTGGATTAGTTTTGTTTTTCTATTTTAGTGTGAAAATCAAAATCAATAACGTAAAATGTACAAAAAAGAAAGTTCTATCAATAGTTTAGATGTTTACAAACATGAAACTTTTTGGGTTAGTTTCCTAGAAATGAGACTGTTAAATTTGGAAGAAACTGTTGTTCTTTTGGAAAGTAGATCCTATTGACTTGGAGTCAACTTGGCATATCCTTTCCTTAACAACACCATCCTACTTTTAATATATTTATTCTTCATTTTGTACCCGCTAACTGCTTTAAATCATTAATCGTTCGCGCTTTTGAAATTATAAGGCTTAATCTGGTGCCTGTTTTGTATGCAACATCACCATTTCTAGTGATCAACAAAGTAAATTCTTTCAACAGTCAAATAAACTTGATTTGTTACGAAAATGGCATCGTCTAGTAGCTGGAGAAAGCCAGAAACAAAGAACCGAGAGTTGATCGACGTGGTGTTTGCTTGGTCGATTTTAGACGTACTCAACAAAGATTTTTACAAGAACAAGGTTAGTTGTTATATATGTTTACATCATTACATGCATCAAGTTATACACTTATACTTTGGTTTAACAAAAGAAAAACAAAGTCATTTTGTTATAAATGTATCTATGAACAGGTTAGCAAAATCCCAGAAAGATTTTCGTCATCGACTGCTTACACCAAGTCGTTTGTTGACCCACTACTCGAAGAAACCCATGCTGAATTGCTGTCCAGTATGAATGGAATTTCTCGAGCATCTACTCGTGGGATCATGGTTAGATCGGAAGAAAAAAAAGATATTAAGTTCCCTAATTACTATTTGTACAGCATATATTTGGAAAAGAAGAGTAAAAGTGAAAATTATGAGCCTGAAGTGGGAGATCTCATTGTGTTGACAAATGTAAAGCCAAGACGCGTTAATGATCTCCGGCCCTACGTCATTGCTTCGGTCCAAAGGGTCCAGAATGAAGATCATGCCATAACCCACGTTATATCCTCGAAGCCCATACCGTTTTCTTGGATACAATCACATGAAAGAGGGAAATTCATGTTGTTTGCAGTTAATCTTATGAACTTGACAACGAATACGCGTATCTGGCAAGCTTTGCACTCTAGTTTGGATGGGAATAAGAACATGAAAATGATCAATAAAGTGCTTCAAACTGACTCAATGGTAACACCTTAAGATTTAATAACTCTTTCACTTACTTTGAAAGTTTAAATTCATATGAGACTAATGTTATGGAGCGTTTGTTTCAAATTTCAGGGTGAAGAAAGATGTGCAATATGTTCCGTTGAAGATACGAAGAAATCTGCTTCACCGAACTTGCAAGAAGCAATGTGCGGTTTTAATTTGAATTCATCCCAAGAAACCGCGGTATGGAGTTGCATCACGGCTAGAGAATGCCATCATCAGGAGAGCGTAAACCTGATATGGGGTCCACCTGGGACAGGAAAAACAAAGACGGTCGGTTGTCTTTTATTCGCTCTATGGAAGATGAAATGTTGCACACTAACTTGTGCCCCTACGAATAATGCGGTCCTAGAAGTTTCAAAGCGTTTCATGAGTCTTGTAACAGGCTCACTTGAGTATGATACTTACGGTTTTGGAGACATAGTTGTGTTCGGGAATGGTAAGCGAATGAAAATCGATAGTTTTCAAGAACTCAGTCAAGTGTTTCTAGAAAACCGCGTATCGGCTCTTGCTGCTTGTTTGTCTCCTATTATAGGTTGGCGAAGCAAGGCAGAATCTATGATACGTTTACTAAAATTCCCAGACGTTGAATACCGTTTGAATAACGTAACTGGTGGAAGAAAGGTGGATGATGACGAAGATAATGATGATGATGGTGATGATGAAGATAGTGATGATGATGATGATGAGTTTGGTGTGAACATGTGGGGAAGAAACATAGTTTTGAAGAAAAAGGTGATGAAAAACAAGAAAACCGACGATGATAAGTTATCTATTAGAGAGTTTATCACAAAAAGATTCAATGTTCTTGCAGAAGAACTAACAACTATGGTCAGAAACTTATACACACACATGCCAACTTCTTTTGTTACTTTAAAACTAGCAAAGAAAATGATGACAATAATCAGCTTGGTTCAGTCAATCGGTGATTCAGTTATCCAACCATTTGCCATTTCTGAACAAACGGGGATAACTTTCACGGAGTTTATGGTCACAAAGGATTTCCTTCAAACAGTTAATGAAGTCCTTCGTGAAACCGTTTCTTTCCCTAATTTCACAGAAGATCAAGAAGTTGGAAATTTATGTTTGATGAATGCATGTTTGGTGTTCTGCACTGCGTCGAGCTCAAGTAGGTTGCACACCCTTGATCAGACTAATGTTGAATTATTGGTAGTTGATGAAGCTGGTCAACTTAGAGAATGTGAATCGGTTATCCCTTTGCAGCTCTCTCGTCTTCGTGATGTGGTACTCATTGGAGACGAAAGACAACTCCCTGCTATGGTTACAAGCAAGGTATGTAGGTGGCAAAATGAGCGGGTTGGGTTACAGTTCAAAATAGTTTTGTGTGAGTTAAATATTAATCCATTTTTCACAATTTTGTAAATATTTAATGCATTATTATTTCATTAACTTTGTAGATATGTAAAGAGGCACAGTTTGGCAGGAGTTTATTTGAGAGATTAGTGTCGCTAGAACATACGACACACTTGCTAAATGTCCAGTACAGAATGCATCCCGATATAAGCTTGTTTCCAAACAAAGAATTCTATGGTGATAAACTGCTTAATGGTCCAAATGTAGAAGAAAACAGCTACACAAAACAGTTTCTTGAAGGAGACATGTCTGGATCGTACGCTTTTATACATTTAGCCCAAGGGAAAGTCGAGTTTGACGGATATAGTGGGAAAAACATGGTGGAAGTTGCTGTCGTTGTTTGGCTGCTTGCGAAACTTCATAAAGGTACCTCTTTTCATTATTATTTTCCATGAAGTTATGAATATTACAATAAACTCGGACTAATATATTCTCTATAACAATATATATACAGAATCTGTAAAGAACAAACAAAAGATTAGCGTCGGTTGCATATCACCATACACAGCTCAAGTTAATGCAATAAAAAAGAAACTTGGGGACATTTATCAAACTGGAGAAGACTTTTCTGTGAAGGTTGGAACTGTTGATGGATTCCAAGGTTGTGAAGAAGACGTGATAATCATATCAACCGTGACTGGTGTCGGGAGTAATTCGATTGGTTTTCTTGGTACGCGTCAAAGGGCAAATGTGGCCCTAACCCGAGCAAGGTAATCTACATAAACATTTCGTATTTTGTATGGCGAGTTCTTCAAAACATTGTTTTCACATAGATGTTCAAAGAAAAATATATAAAAATAATAAAAGAAACTGAAATCCGGTTCGACCAATCTGATCGGTTTCCTATCTGACGGCCGTTCCATCAGTTTCTGAAAGTTGTGGTTTACATAACTTTTTCGTTTGTTAAGGCATTGTCTGTGGATATTGGGAAATGGAGACACTTTGAAGTCTAGCAGCGAAATTTGGCAGCGTTTAGTGAACAATGCGAAGGTTCGTTGTTGTTACCACGTGGGCCACGAGGATAAGTATTTGGGCAGTTTGATCACAAACACCTTAGAAGAGCACGATGATGGGTACGAATATATCATTTATTATTTTTTAAGAGACATAAACTTTTGGCCTATTAATTTGATTCATAATAACATTGAAGCTAAGTTGAGATCGATATACCAAAGTTGAATGCGTGTTCGTTTTTTTTTTTAAATTTTGCAAGGAATTTTGAGAATGGGTGGTTATCAAATCGAATAGCGGCTATGAGTTTAACAAAAGGGGTAGGATCTTCATCTTCGTCGTCATCAAGGTTCAGCAAAAACTATAGGAAATGGTGATTATTCTTTTTAAGGATACTATAATTTGTATGAAAATGTTACAACTTGTAAGAACTATGTTAAACCAAGCTCATAAGCTGGTACGTGTGTATTTATATGGTCATTGATAATTATGTACTTATAGTTATATTTATGTCGATACGCTGTTTTAATTTTAAAGTATTAATATTATCTTTAAGTTTCCTTAACATAAATCGGATAAAACGGGTATGGCGGGCCAGGTAAAGGGTCAAGCTTGGTCTGGTTTAAAATGAATCAGTTTTAAAAAAAAATTAAAAATTTTGTTTGGGTCAAATAATGAGTTCTAACCAGAATGTACCCGCGTTGAAATAAGTCTATTTAGGAAGAGAACATCAAAACAGGTTCATTGGTTAGGGGTGGCTATGACAATGGAGGCGGTGGGGGGAAGCAATGATGGTGGCTGATTCGTGGCAATGGCGGTGGCGTCATGGTGGTGTCAGTAGTGGCAGCAAGGCGGGGACTATGGTTGAGGCATTGTCGACCTTGTGACACCGCCCTACTTCCGGTGACACCGTATAGGTTTTGAACGCAAATGTGCAGGCAAAAAACACTAGTTAATATATTAAAACACAACAATTATTAGAAGGAATATAAGCTAGATATGATAATTAAATATAATATGATTATTATGTAACATTAATGTATTTTGTAAATATCTTAAGTATCGACGGTTACCTATTCCATCGTCGAGTATATATGTATTCCTTGTATTAACATTACATTTACCAATTCTTAATTCAAGAACATTATTATCCATTACGCTCTCAACCCTAATCTGAATTTCAATTTCAATAAAGTGGTATCAGAGCCACAATGATCCATACTTACAGATCCTTAAACCCTTCGAAAATCATCTTTTCCGCTTAAATTCAATGACAACAACAGACGGAGGAATTCAAACTCAAATCCCAAAATTACTGGGACAAAATTATTATCACTGGCATATACAGATGAAGGTATTATTGGAGTCTCAAGATCTGTGGACGAACGTAGAAGAAGGATACAGTGAACCCGCCACCGGAGCATCTGAAAACGATCAGAATGATCACAAAGAAAAAGTTAAGAAGGATAAGAAGGCTCTGCATATTATATTTCAAGCAGTCAACGAAACAGTTTTTGAACAAATTGCAACAAGCAAGACGTCCAAGGAAGCATGGGATATTGCATACAGAGGGGAACACATAGTAAAAACGGTAAAACTCCAAACTTTGAGATGTGAATTCGATGCCCTATGAATGAAAGATAGTGAAACAATAGAAGATTATATTAACAGAACAACGATTATAGTTGATCAATTACGATTAAATGAAGAGAATATCACAGAACAACGCATTGTTGAAAAAATTCTTCGAAGCCTAACACGTAAATATGAATCGGTGGTAGTGGCCATAGAAGAATCTAAGGATTTAACCGCTATATCCACAGAAGAATTACTTGGGATACTACAATCTCATGAATAAAGGTTAAAGCAATATGATGATGTTCCAATGGAAACAAGCATTTCAAATACAAAGTACGAATCAGGATCGTTCAAGACAACTTAGATGATTACACTGGAAGAGGAAAAGGTAGAGGAAGAGGAAGATTTAGTGGACAAACCGTTGCTAGAACTGTCAAATATTAGGACATACGGCACGTTTTTGTCAGAAAAGAAAAGAAAATGATAAAAATAATAGCGTTCTCTTGCATGAGGAGGAAACGGATGAGGGAAACGATGAGACCCTGTTCATGATTTTCAATGTGGAAGAAGTTACAAAAGATGATTGCTGGTATTTAGATAGTGGGTGTAGCAATCATATGACCGGAAATAAAAGGCTGTTTACTATTTTAAATGAATTCGAAAAGAGAGAGGTAAGAACCGGTGACAATAAGAGACTCGAAGTTCTGGGAAGTGGTGATGTAGCCATCAAAGTGAAAGGAGTAGAAAAGAGGGTACCCAATGTTTTCTACGTAGAAGGTCTGAAGCACAATCTTTTAAGTGTAGGACAACTTGTGCAAAAAGGATATGAAGTGAATTTTCTTAATCATGAATGTGTTATCAAAAATCCAACAGGAATGCATATGGGAACTGTCAAGATGACTGGAAACAAGATGTTCCCGTTAAATCTGAGTTATGATGTGACTCCACGTGTCTGTAATGTAATGACTCAATACTTATCGGTTCTAGGTTCTATGGCACATACGATATGGCCATATAAATTTTGAAACTCTGCATAACATGGGAATAAAAGGAGTTGTAAAAGGATTACCGAAAATAAATTCCAAATCACCTCAAAGTGTTTGTGAAGGATGTCTGTTTGGTAAACATGCCAGAAAATCTTTTCCAAAGCAAACTACATGGCATGCAATCAAACCGCTGCAACTCGTGCACTCTGACATATGTGGTCCTATGAGAACTTTATCAATTGGGGGATGTAGATACTTCATCACTTTTATAGATGATTACTCAAGAAAAACGTGGGTTTATTTCTTAAAATTGAAGTCTGATGCTTTAGCTCATTTCAAGATATTCAAAAGATTAGTAGAAAATCAAGTGAATTTTAAAATAAAAGGAATACGTACAGATAGAGTAGGAGAATACAGCAGCCATGAATTTCAAAACTTTCTTAAAGATAATGGAATTCGCCATCAACTCACCACGAGCTATACTCCCCAACAGAATGGGGGTGGCCGAACGAAAAAACAGAACTCTGATGGAACTAAGCAGAAGCATGTTAAAAATGAAAAGGTTGTCCCACTCTTACTGGGCAGAAGCAGTGGCATGTGCAGCATACCATTTGAACCGAACCACAACTAAAGGTGTACAAAATATGACTCCTCAGGAAGCATGGAGTGGAAGAAAACCAAATATAGCACATATGAGAATCTTTGGAAGTGTAGCATATGCTCACATACCAAAGCAACACCGTGGCAAGTTAGATGATAAGACGGAGAGAACAATCTTGATTGGGTATAGCCAAAACAGCAAGGCTTACAAACATTACAATCCAGTGACAAATAAAACTATCATTAGTGAGATGTCATTTTTGATGAAAGCCAAGACTGGGAAGGAATTGAAGCAAGTGAGAAAGGATTGAGCATTCAACTGATTTATCCAGATGATAACGATCAAAGAAAAGAAACAGCTAAGCCTAATAATGATCCTGCTTCAGAAGAGAATGATCAAGATGGGAACCAGTTCAACGATGGAGAGACAGGAACACAGAACGATAACCTAGAAAAAGAAGATTCATCATCTTCATCAGAAAATGATGAATTAAGAACAAGAAATATGTCTGACATTTATGCAGAATCACAGCCACTTTCGAAGGAACAAGTAAATGAATTATATAAGACTCAATTCATGACCGAGGATGCAACAAACTTTGTACTATATGCTGATGCAGATCCTACCACATATGGTGAGGCCCATAAAGATAGCAAGTGGAGAGAAGCAATGGACAAAGAAATGGAATCAATTCAAAGAAATGAAACTTGGGAACTGGTGGATCCTCCAAAAGATCAAAGACCTATTGGTGTAAAGTGGATATTTAAAACCAAGTATGATGAGCACGGAAATGTGAGTAAGTACAAAGCACGATTAGAAGGAAAGGGTTATAATAAAAAAAATGGTGTTGATTACCAGGATGTTTTTGCACCAGTAATCAGATTTGATACCGTTAGACTGATCTTAGCTTTAGCTGCACGTAACAATTGGCACTTACATCAAATGGATGTAAAAACGGCATTCTTAAATGGCAATTTAAACGAACAAGTATATACTGAACAACCAGAGGGATACATCAAGACAGGAGAAGAACGAAAAGTGTGTCATCTTAAGAGGCTCTATATGGTTTAAAACAAGCCCCAAGGGCATGATATAACAGAATAGATGGATTTTTTAGATCAAATGGTTTTAAGAAATGTGTTTATGAACATACATTGTTTATAAAGAACACAAAAAATTCAAGGATGGTGATCTGCCTCTATGTAGATGATCTTATTATAGCTAGTGACTCATTAAGTATGATAGATCAGTTTAAGGCTTCAATGAAGAACGAATTCGAAATGGCAGACCTAGGAATTCTACATTATTTTCTAGGTATGGAAGTTAGGTACGAGAATGGAAATATCTTATTGTCACAACAAAAATATGCAAAGAGTTTACTTGAAGAATTTTAAATGGGGAACTGTAATGCAATCTCAACTCCTATGGAATATGGGCAACAGTTAACCAAAGATGATCCTGAAGATGAAGTGGACCAAAATCTGTATAGGAGTCTGGTTGGATGCCTTATGTATCTAACGAATACACGGCTTGATATCATGTTTGTTGTTAGCAAAATAAGCAGATTTATGGAAAGATCGAAGAGGAGTCACTGGGAAGCCGGAAAAAGAATCTTAAGATATATAAGAGGAACAATAAACCATGGGATCCTTTATTCCAAAGGAAGTAAAGGAAAACTAGTAGGTTTCAGCGATAGTGACTATGCTGGAAATATTGATGATAGTAAAAGCACCTCTGGGTATGTTTTTAACTTAGGGTTCGGAGCAATTGCATGGCAATCAAAGAAACAAAAGGTAGTTGCATTATCGTCAACTGAGCAGAATATATAGCATTATCAATGGCTGGATGTCAGGCTCTTTGGTTGAAGGGAATACCGAATGAACTTCACATGAACATGGACTATCCTACAACTATCTTCTGTGATAATAAATCAACGATTTGTTTGGCCAAAGATCCTGTTTATCATGGGAAAAGTAAACACATTAGGGTCAAGTATCATTTTATTCGAGATCCCATAAAGAATGATGATGTTGAAGTTAGCTTCTGCTCAATGAAAGAACAAATTGCAGACATCCTCACTAAAGCGCTGCAACCAAAGGATTTCAATCGCATCAAAGAACTTCTACATGTTAATCCAATCTAGCTTAAGGGAGGGTATTAGAAGGAATATAAGCTAGATATGATAATTAAATATAATATGATTATTATGTAACATTAATGTATTTGTAAATATCATAAGTATCGATGGTTACCTATGCGGTTACCTATTCCATCGTCGAGTATATATGTATTCCTTTGTATTAACATTACATTTACCAATTCTTAATTCAAGAACATTATTATCCATTACGCTCTCAACCCTATTTCAATAACAATGAGAACAATAACGGTAACCATACCCATTAAAATCCCACCAATAGCATAGCTATTGGTAGAGTCTCGGGCGGGTGGGATGTAGGCAAACGATACCTCTATCCTAGAGGATAAAAAGACAAATTCCAAGAAGACCCATCTGCCCCAAAAGAAAATTTTTACCTGCACATGAAAAGTAGATTAGAAACATAAAGTTCTTCACTTGTAACAGACACAAGACTCTAGTTATAATTAATTTTATTGATTAAAACTGATAACTCTTAAAGTTGGGAGGAGGTTTGTCTTAAACATTTGAAAAAAAAACTGTTGTTCTTTTGGAAAGTTGATTACTTTATATTTCTCTTATTGACTAGGAGTCAACTTGGTATCTTCTTTCCTTAACAGCACCATTCTACCTTTTATTTTCTTTATTCTTTGTTTTGTACCTGATTTCTCTTTGGCGCTTTTGAAAGTAAGTTCTTCCATTCATCAGTGCAGTTGCAAGAAGCAATGTGCAATTCTAATTTGAACTCATCCCAAGAAACCGCAGTATGGAGTTGCATTACTGCTAGAGAATGCCATCATCAGGAGAGTGTAAACCTGATATGGGGTCCACCAGGGACAGGAAAAACAAAGACAGTCGGTTGTATTTTATTCGCTTTATGGAAAATGAAATGTTGCACACTAACGTGTGCCCCTACAAATAATGCGGTGCTAGAAGTTTCAAAACGTTTCATGAGTCTTGTAACAGGCTCACTTGAGTATGATACTTACGGTTTTGGAGACATAGTTGTGTTCGGGAATGGTAAAAGAATGAAAATCGATGGTTTTCAAGAACTCAGTCAAGCGTTTCTTGAAAACCGCGTGTCTATTCTTGCCAATTGCTTGTTTCCTACTATTGGTTGGAGAAGCAAGGCAGAATTAATGATACATCTACTGCAATTCCCAGAAGCTGCATACCATTCGTACTTAAATCAGATTAAGACCAGGGATGTTATTAAGGAAAAGGTGATTAGAAAACAATTATCTATTAAAGAGTTTCTTACAAAAGGATTCAATGGTCTTGCAAAAAAACTGACAGGTATGGTTAGAAACTTATACACACACATGCCAACTTCTTTTGTTAGTTTAAAACTAGCAAGGACAATGATGACAGTAATCAGCTTGGTTCAGTCAATCAGGGATTCAGTTATCCAACCGTTTTCCGTTTCTGAACAAACAGAGATAATTTTCACGGAGTTTATGGTCACGAAGGATTTCCTTCAAACAATTAAGGAAGTCCTTCGTGAAACTGTTTCTTTCCCTAAATTCTCAGATGATCAAGAAACTGGTAATTTTTGTTTGAGAAATGCATGTTTGGTGTTCTGCACTGCCACGAGCTCTAGTAGATTGCACACCCTTGGTCATAATAACATTGAATTATTGGTAGTTGATGAAGCTGCTCAACTTAGAGAATGTGAATCTGTTATCCCTTTGCAACTCTCTCATCTTCATGATGTTATACTCATTGGAGATGAGTTACAACTCCCTGCTATGGTTAAAAGCGAGGTATGTACTATGTAGGTGGCAAAATGAGCGGGTTGGGCTACTGTTCAAAACAGTTTTATATGAATCAAAAATGAATTCTTTTTTAGTATTGGTCGAAATGGGTCAGATTGGATTGACCTGCAAAAAAAGTACTACATTTTTTACACAAATTTGTAAATGTTTAATGCATTATTATTTCATTAATGTGCTGAACTTGGTAGATATGTAAAGATAAGCACTTTGGAAGGAGTTTATTTGAAAGATTAGTGACGCTAGAACACACGAGACACTTGCTAAATGTCCAGTACAGAATGCATCCCGATATAAGCTTGTTTCCAAACAAAGAATTCTATGGTGATAAGCTACCTAATGGTCCAAATGTAGAAGAAAACAGCTACAAAAAACAGATTCTTGAAGGAGACATGTTTGGATCATACTCTTTTATACATTTAGCCCAAGGGGAAAGTCGAGTTTGACGGATATAGTAGGAAAAACATGGTGGAAGTTGCTGTCATTGTTGAGTTGCTTGCGAAACTTAAAGGTACCTCTTTTCATTATTATTTTCCATGAAGTGTTTTAAATTATTTGTCATCTTTAAGTTGATACATAAACAATAAGGACGTAAATATTGTTTATTATCACCAACAGTTTATATCTAATCAAATCATATATATATTATAGTCATGAATATTACAATAAACTCGGACTAATATATTCTCTATAACAATATATATACAGAATCTGTAAAGAATAAACAAAAGATTAGCGTCGGTTGCATATCACCATACACAGCTCAAGTTAATGCAATAAAAAAGAAACTTGGGGACATTTATCAAACTGGAGAAGACTTTTCTGTGAAGGTTGGAACTGTTGATGGATTCCAAGGTTGTGAAGAAGACGTGATAATCATATCAACCGTGACTGGTGTCGGGAGTAATTCGATTGGTTTTCTTGGTACGCGTCAAAGAGCGAATGTGGCTCTAACCCGAGCAAGGTAACCTACATAAACATTTCACATTTTGTATGGCCAGTTCTTTATGAAATGTTTCCACATAGACGTTTAAAGAAAAATATATAAAAATAATAAAGAAAATGAAATCCGGTTCGACCAGTCTGATCGGTTTCCTATCTGACGGAAAGTTCCATCAGTTTTTGAAAATAGTGGTTTAGATAACTTTTTCGTTTGTTAAGGCATTGTCTGTGGATATTGGGAAATGGAGACACTTTGAAGTCTAGCAGCGAAATTTGGGAGTGTTTAGTGGACAATGCGAAGGATCGTTGTTGTTACCACGTGGGCCACGAGGACAAGTATTTGAGCAGTTTGATCACAAACACCTTAGAAGAGCACGATGATGGGTACGAATATTCCATTTATAATTTTTTAAGAGATAAAATTTTGGCTTATTAATGTGATTCATAATAACATTGAAGCTAAGTTGAGATATACCAAAGTTGAATGCGTGTTCGTTTTTTTTTATTTTGCAAGGAATTTTGAGAATGGGTGGTTATCAAATCAAATGGCGGCTATGAGTTCAACAAAAGGGGTAGGATCTTCATCTTCATCGTCATCAAGGTTCAGCCAAAACTATAGGAAATGATGATTATTCATTTTAAGGATACTATAATTTGTATGAAAATGTTACTAGACTTGTAAGAACTATGTTAAACCAAGCTCATAAGCTGGTACGTGTGTATTTATGTGGTCATTGATAATGTACTTAAAGTTATATTAATGTCTATACTTTGTTTTAATTTTAAAGTGTTAATACTTTCTTTAAGTGACTTCAACATAAGACAGGTAGCACGAGCAGAGCGGGCCGGATAACAAGTCAAGCTTGGTCCGGGCTAAAATGAGCCTTCTTTTAAAAAAAAATATTCATAATTTTGTTTGGGTCAAAAGGAGTTCTAACCTAAATTTGCTCGTGTTGAAATGAGATCGCTTTAATGAAAAGAACGTTCACCAGTTTCCGCTGATGGCGGTGGTGTTGATGTTTAACTTGGATTAAAAAAAAAGGTGTTCGCTCTAGTGTGTATACAAATAAATCAAGGGCTTTAGATACTTAAAATAAAATTTGAAAGTCCTTAAATGTTTAATAACTATAACCAAGTTAGAAGATTATAATGGATAGATCTTAAACTTGGGAGGATATTTGTGTAATTTTACACCAAATGAGATTCTTAATTCGAAAGAAAAAAAACTGTTGCTCTTTTGGAAAGTTGATTACTTTATATTCCTATTATTGATTAGGAGTCAACTTGGTATCTTCTTTCCTTAACAGCACCATCCTACCTTATTTTTTCTTTATTCTTTATTTTGTACCTGCTTTCTCTTTGGCGCTTTTGAAAGTAAGTTCTTCCATTCAGTGGTTTGCAGATCCAAAACTTGATCTGTTTTGGAAATGAAGAATCAAGAGTTGATAGATGTGGTGTTCACTTAGTCTATTGATGATGTACTCAATAGAGATCTTATCAGGAACAAGGTTAGTTAGTTAGTTGTTTATATGCATCCAATGTAAATCAAAGTATACTTTTGTTTATATGCATCAAATCAAATTATACTTTGGTTATATAAAAAAGAAATCTATCTACAGGTTACCAAAATCCCACAAAAGTTCTCATTCTTAACCGATTAGACCAAATCGTTTATCAATCCACTACTCGAAGAAACTCATGCGCAGTTACTGTCCAGTATGAACATAATCTCTCAAGCATCTACTCGTGAGATCAAGGTTAGATCCGAAACAAAAAATATGAAGTTCCCTGATTACCATTTGTATAGCATATCTTTGGAAAACAAGAGTAGAGGTGGAAATTATGAGCCTGAGGTGGGAGATCTCATTGGGTTGACTAATGTAAAACCAAGATGCATTGATGACCTCAAGCCTTATGTCATTGCTTTGGTCCAGTTTGTCAAGAATGAAGATCATGGCACATGGAAGGTTATATCGTCAAAGCCCATACCGCTTTCTGGGGAACAAACACATGAATTTATGCCGTTTGCAGTTCATCTTATGAACTTGACGGCTAATACGCGTATCTGGCAAGCTTTGCACCCTAGTTTGGATGGGAATAAGAATATGAAAATGATCAACAAAGTGCTTCAAACTGACTCAGTGGTAAGAATCCCTTTTCACATACTTTAGTTTGATTTTTGTTAAACTTGTAAGGTAAATACTGCTTACAAGTTACATATCTTTGTTCAATGACTCATTGAATTATGGTGTTGTGGGAGTGAAACAAATCAAACCACCACTAGACTCATAACTAAGTTTTATGTGCTCAAGCTTCTCCATCTTAGGCTTCTAATCTTACATTAATGCATTACAGTTCATCATACCAAATTTATTTAAAAGATGTGTAATAGAATTATGATACAAATATCCCAAGAAAATGATGGAGAGCCCCCATATCTAACATCTAGAATTTGTTTTGCATTTTTCATCTTTTTTTCCCTAGTTTTTAACAGCTGATGGATCATAAATTTACATCGAGATAGATGGTAAACGGGTAACAAGGTACGCCGCTACCCCTTTTTGAATAACAACTAAGTCTTTTAAAAACTACGTCCATAGATCTCGGGGTCATAACATTACTATGCATAACCCCTTGAACTCGACTAAGTAGGTCCACAGCCTCTGGCGCTAGGAAACCAAAAGTATAAAAAACAAATGGGATAGTCACGTGCTGGTTTTCATCTAACTCAAGAATTGATGAGCTTGCATAGATTGTATCATCAACATAAAGCATATGAAACTGAATTTGTTGACATAAACAATAGGTTCTTTTATGCTTTTCACATACCTGTCTGCTTGAAAGTGGTTGTCAATTATGTTGTACCATGCCCTCGGAGCCTACTTCAAGCTATACGATGCTTTATGCTTTTATGAAAGATGCATATTTTTTTTCTTCTCCCTAAACCTCGAACCCACGTGGTTAAACATATACCTCTTCTTGGAGTTAAAGAATTCATGAGGTAAATATTGCTTAAACGTTACTTTCTTAAATAGGCTCTATTAACAAAACAGAAAGCAAACAACTTAACATAAAATCCGCAACTAACTCCTATAGATGAGCAAATAGTTTTACTAACTCTTGTACCTTTAACGCTTTATATAACAGTACCATGCTTTGAATTATGACTTCAACAAGACTAATATGATGGGGTGTTTATTTCAATTTTCAGGCGAATGATAGATGTACAATCTGTACCATTACTAAAAAAATCTGTTTCTCAGAACTTGCAAACAGCCATGTGCAATTTCAAATTGAATTCATCCCAAGAAACCGCAGTCTGGAGTTGCATTACGGCTAGAAAATGCCATCATCAGGAGACTGTAAACCTCATATGGGGTCCACCCGGGACAGGAAAAACAAAGACCCCCGGTTGTCTTTTATTCGCTCTATGGGAACTGAAATGTTGCACATTAACTTGTGCCCCGACAAATAATGCTGTGTTAGAAGTTACAAAACGTTTCATGAGTCTTGTAACAGGTTCACTCAAGTATGCCCCTTATGGTTATGGAGACATTGTTGTATTTGGGAATGGTAAACGAATGAAAATCAATGATTTTCAAGAACTCAGTCTGGTGTTTTTAGAAAACCACGTATCGGCTCTTGCTACTAGTTTGTCTCCTACTTCTGGTTGGAGAAACAAGGCAGAATCAATGAAACGTTTGCTGAAATCCCCGAAAGATGAATACAATTTGTACTTGCGCGAGTTTGAGACCAGGGATGTTACGAAGGAAAAAGTGACTGAAAAAAATTGTCTTATAATGAGTTTGTCACAAAAAGATTACATTTTCTTGCAGAAAAACTGACAACTATGGTTAGGAACTTGTACACACACTTGCCAACTTACAACTGGCAAAGAAAATGATGAGAGTTATCAGCTTGGTTCAGTCGGTCGGTATTCCCGTTATCAATTGGCTTGACGTTTCTGAAGAAACAGCGGTCACCAAGGAGTTCCTTCAAATAGGCGAGGAAGTCCTTCACGAAACCGTTTCTTTCCCTATATTCACCGATCATCATATAATTGGAAATTTTTGTTTGAAAAATGCATGTTTGGTGTTCTGCACTGCCTCGAGCTCAAGTAGATTGCTCACCCTTGATCAGACTAATGTTGAATTATTGGTAGTTGATGAAGCTGGTCAACTTAGAGAATGTGAATCTGTTATCCCTATGCAACTCTCTGGTCTTCGTGGTTATACTCATTGGAGATGAAAAACAACTTCCTGCTATGGTTACAAGCAAGGTATGTAGGTGGCAAGATGAGTGGGCTGTTTTATGGTTCAAAACAGTTTTGTATGGATTAAAATGAATCAGTTTTTAGTATGGGTTAAAACGGGTCGGATTGGATTAGCACAATATTATTATTTCATCAGCAATCTGAACTCTGTAGATATGTGAGAAGGCAGAGTTTGGAAGGAGTTTATTTGAGAGATTAGTGTCACTAAAACACTCGACACACTTACTAAATGTCCAGTACAGAATGCATCCTATGATAAGCTTGTTTCCAAACCAAAAATTCTATGGGAATAAGTTGCGTAACGGTCCAAATGTACAAGAAGATAGCTACAAAAAACAGTTTCTTGAAGGACCCATGTTTGGATCATACTCTTTTATTCATTTAGCACAAGGGAAAGTCGAGTATGACCAAACGAATAGTAGGAGAAACATGGTGGAAGTAGCTGTCATTGTTGAGCTACTCACAAAGCTTCATAAAGGTACCTCTTTTTTGTGTGTTATTGATCAACTACAAATTTCCTAATTATATCAATGATTATTACAATATACTCAATATTCTCTCTAATGATATATATACAGAATCTGTCAAGAAAAACCAAAAGATTAGTGTCGGTTGCATTGCACCATACAAAGCTCAAGTTACAGCAATACAAGAAAAACTTGGAAACATTTATCAAAGTAGAGAAGCAGGAGGTGACTTTTCTGTGAAGGTTGGAACTGTTGATGGATTCCAAGGCTGTGACGAAGATGTGATAATCATATCAACTGTGACCGGTGTCGGGAGTGAATCAATTGGTTTTTTTGGTACACCTCAAAGAGCGAATGTGGCTCTAACCCGAGCAAGGTAACCTATATAAACATTTCAAATATTGTATGGCTAGTTATTTGAAACAATGTTTTCATAATTGACCGATGAGAACCTGCAGTGAACTGGTTGGATCGATTAGAACGGCTAATAAATAATTTAAAAGATTATGTGTATATATAAAAAACAAAATATGAAACTAATTTATCTTTGTTAAGGCATTGCCTGTGGATACTCGGAAATGGAGACGCTTTAAAGTATAGCACCCCGGTCTGGAAGCATTTAGTGGACAACGCCAAGGTTCGTGTGTTGGATATCAGCCCTTTAAAACACACACTATAAAAGAACACTCTCTGTGTTTTGCTTTAACAGAATAACAATTAAAAGAAATAAAATAACTTCAAAGTGAAAGTGATGGTGTACGAAACTTGCTGGAACCAAAATGTCTATATATATAGACTTACATCAGAGAACACGTGAGAATTAAAAAGGAATATACTAATATTCTTTTCTCCTAAAGAACAGGTAAAGCATGACTTCTTCATTTATCCAACGTCTATCTTCTCAATAACGTGCACCTCCATAGTCGGTCAAACAGTTTACCCATTCTAATTTATTAAAACCATTAAATAAACTAAAATAATAAATGCTTATGTGTTCAAATATCCAGCCATGCATAAACGTGACACTTGAAGATTAGCTTATTCCATGCAAATAAACCAACCACTGACGAACTGTGACCCGCAACCCGTGCGACTCGAGTAACCCGTGAACTGAACTGATTAAAACCCAACATCGTGATTGTTACCACGAGGCCGACCAGGACGAGTGTTTAGCTAGATTGATCAAGCATACCTTAGACGAGCATGCTAGTGACGAAACATTGAACCGTTGCAAAGGAAAGCGCCACGATGGGTACGCAATTTACATTTGTTTTTATTATAAATACATAAACAAAATGGGCTTACTAATTTGGTTCAATATACACTAAATCTAACTTGGGAGCTGTGTAAGCTAAATATCTTTTGGTTTTTTTTTTAACTTTAGAAGGAATTTAGAGGTTCCAAATATTAGTAAATATAAACTTAATGTATGTTTTATGTATGTATTAGTATGTTAAAACTTATGCTTATATGTATGTAACAAATATTCTCGAACGGTTATGTTGGTTTTGTGAGACATCATTTCCAATGGCGGTTTCCCTCCAAAACCAACCAACTTTCAACCGCTCGAGAACAATGTATATATGGATATTGCCGGGAACATCAACCCGCACCAAGACATTTTCATAACCGAATTTGTCCTCTTCATTCTTGTCTGCAAATTCTTGTTCACTGCACACTCATATTACACACATGATGAACCCTCACATTCAAACGACTTCCGCTGCACATGTATTCAACACCCAACAAAGTGGTATCAGAGCCACTACCGAGAGTGAGGAGAATCCAGTGACGACGTCAACGACCCTGTCGTGTTAACGTTGCTCCGACGAGAAGAAGGAAAGAAGATGGTTGCAGAGGAAATGTTGTTATTGCAACAAACCGGGGCATCAGATTGCATCTTGCAAGGAGAAAGAAAACGATGAGTCTGCACAACTCATTCGTCTAGAGATTAACACTGGGTTGCAACAGCAGAAAGAATTAGATGATGGTGAACAAAATGATCAGAGAATGGAGTACATGGTGACCGGAACTGATGGCGGATTCTGGTCCGAAATCCGTCAGTAAATTTTTTAAGAGGCACTATTCAGGAAACATAGACATGTTCAAAAGAATTAAAAGTATGTTTGATGTGGAAACACAAACCTGTGAGAACAATTTATATTTCATAAAAGGAATAGGGATTGTTGAATTAATGATTGGATCCGAAAGAATTCGAATTCAAAGCGTTTTCTTCACTCCTGACATTGATAAGAACATACTTAGTTTGGATCAATTGATCACTCAAGGGTACACGGTTAAGTTTACGGGGGATTCATGCAAAATTTTCCCTACATTTAGTATTCATGTCATAAATAAGAAGAATGATATATCGGGTTTCACTAAGGAATATGAGATCGGTAAAAGAGAAAAGGAAATGGTGTTAAAGTCCGATCCGAAGTATGAAAATTTCAAAACTGAATATTTAAACATTTCGAAAGCCTGAATATATCTTCGAATGAGCCTGATTGGAATGCCTTGATCATGCAAGCAATGTCATTTAAAGACTTCCAAGACTGCAAGGCTCATCTAGATATGCTAGATGATGACTGTTATATCAGAAAATACAAGTTTTATATAGAAAAGAAGTTTGAGGAGATGGTTGATTGGTTTCTAAAAGACAAATTAGAGATCAATACTAGACCGCTTCCTGCATTTGCTGAAAACAATAGGAAAATAAGTTTACTGGATCTATACAGGGCTGTTAAGAGGGAAGGAGGTCACCGGAGAGTGACCGAGAATAATATGTGGGCTGTAATTTCTAAAGACATGGGTTTTGATTACGAAGAAGGAGAATTCATGAGACTTATGTATGCCATGTACTTAGATGTACTGGTTTATTATTATAAGTTCAAAACCACTCAACAAGTTGTAGCCGAAAAGGAAATTATGGTAGACCAGGGGATTCATGATGCTGAAGCAAGACGGAGCAAAAGCTTGGACGAGAATGAAGGATTGGACAGGCGGCCTGGTGCAGAACAAGGAGAGGCAGGCGAAGAGCACTATGCCTTCTTTGCCGGAAACGACTGGTACGGTCTTAAAAGGCTGCAACGAAGGAAGAGGTTCGACTTCAAAAGAGCGGAGAAAGCTGTTAATGAAGCCAATGACAGCGTGATAATGCATTCTCGGAAGAAACACTAAGTTTATGGGGAGTGTATTAGTAAATATAAACTTAATTTATGTTTTATGTATGTGTTAGTATGTTAAAACTTATGCTTATATGTATGTAACGAATATTCTCGAACTGTTATGTTGGTTTTGTGAGACATCATTTCCAATGGCGGTTTCCCTCCAAAACCAACCAACTTTCAACCGCTCGAGAACAATGTATATATGGATATTGCCGGGAACATCAACCGGCACCAAGACATTTTCATAACCGAATTTGTCCTCTTCATTCTTGTCTGCAAATTCTTGTTCACTGCACACTCATATTACACACACGATGAACCCTCACATTCAAACGACTTCCGCTGCACATGTACTCAACACCCAACACCAAAGATTCGGTCGAAGCTGGTAGAGAAAGGGTCCTTATCAAACCAATTTGCTGCAGTGAGTTTAACAAAAGAAGTGGGATCTTCTTCTTCGTTATCGCCATCGGAGTCAGCCAAAACGAGTGCTTATTCTTGTCAAATATTATAATTCGTATGAAAATGTTATAAGGCTTGTAAGAGTTATGTTAAACTTAAACCGAGCTCATAAGCTGGTACGTTTGTATATATATATGATGATTGATAATCTAATCTACTTAATGTTAGATTTATGTCGAGAATTGTTTTAATTTCAATGTGTTAATACTTTCTTTCAAGTACATAAGCCACAGGTAAAACCTACGTTTTTTAAACGTATTAATTGGGTGCCAGTGAAAACGAGCTATAAACAAAATGTGATCAAGTTGGTTGGAGTGAGTAGTTTTACAAAATAATAATAATAATAATAATCAAAATAGGTACATCAGCTAGTGACCACAGAGGCGCATGCGGCAGTGGTGAAGATGGAGGTGGTGACGGAGGCATGACAGCCGGCGCGATCAGGGCTGGCCCATTGGGCTTACGACTAGGGCATCCAAATTCTAGGGCCATTAATTTCGCCCAGTAAAAAAGTTTGGGCTCAAATAAAAAAGTCCAATACAAACACTGAGAGGGTGTTTGTTTTTTGCAAGAAGGAGTTCCTGATTTTTTTGTCTGCACCGCGCGGATCATATGTAGACCTTTAGGTCTGCAGCTTATTTGTTTTTTTGGAAGATATTTCACTAAAAAAAACTCATCTAGAGCTCTTCCTCGCACAGATCTGGACCAACCTCTTCAAAACACCTCTCTCTTTCAAAACACCTGCACATCTTCAAACCTCAAACCCTAGCACCCATCTCCACTTCCAGCCGACACCCACCTACTCCGCCACCCCTCCCCCTCCCCTCCGCCGCCCCTCCAATCGTTCACCATCTCCACTTCAAGCCACCGTCAACCTTCTCCACCGTCGATCACCTCCTCTACCGTCAACCTTCTCCACCGTCGTTCACCATCTCCACTTCCAGCCGACTTCGCATTACTCAGGTACGAATCATATCTCATTTTTTAGATGTTCATTGTTCTGTTCTTTCTTGTGTTTTTGTTCGGTGCTGTTTGTTCTTGATGATTTTTAAACACATACATTGGCTGTGAAAGATGAAATTAGGTCTTGATTTTTAAACACAGTAATTAGGTCTTCAAATTTATTAGGTGTCTCCCCTTTTGAACTCGCTAATTAGGGCTTTTGATCTCACTCAAGAATGTAGGTACATTCTAGAATTCAATAAAAGTTTTGATTTTTACGTTTAATTCGTTGTATTTTTTGCTTGATTGAAATGGGTTTTTTTATGCAGCAAGTCCGATCTTTTAGGGTCAATGTTTTTTATTTGGATCTTTAACATGTTAGATGTAGCATTTATGTTTGTGAATCAATTGTATTTAACCCTAAAGTGATTCTGATTTTGTTGTGTTTGTTCTTGATGATTTTTAAGTTAAATAAAATCAGTTTATTTCAGCAAGCTTGCAGAAGTTAAAAACAAACAGTCTTCTTCTTGCAGACTGCTGAGGTTTGGTCCACCTCTTCAGCTGCAAATGTCTGCAGATGTAGTCCGCAGACTACAAACGTTTTACCTCTGAAAAAACAAACATCGCTTGAAAGATGGAAACGTGATATCAATTAGACCTGTTATATTTTTCTTGAACGTGCGAAGCTGAATCAGTTCCACAATCCACGCCTTGCATGCGAGTATGCGATGATTCAAGTTCCAAGATTTGATGATTAGTGCATCGGTTTAGTAAACGATATGGGTAATCTTCGCAAATTAGGGATTAGGGATTTAGGGTAATCATCACAAATGACGTTTCAATTGAAGATTACAGGATTTGTTGATTTGATCTTGTGCTCAAGACTCCACCTTATGTGTCTCGAGCCAATGGGTTAGTTTGTACGCCTATGAAGCAAAAGCAGGTTAGTAACAAGAGGACTGTGGACATGAGTTTGTGTAGGACTTTTCCAGCTTTAACATTTCTTTGGAAAGTAGTATTAAAGGCAAAGTTGGCTCAGGGAACAACATTCGGTTCTGGATAGACAATTGGTTGCCTTGCGGTCCGTTAAAAGATCGCTTTAAAGACCTCTTCAAGATAGCTGAAGACAAACATGCTAAAGTTTGCGACTATGCTCAATTGGGCGCCAGTGGTTGTGGACATGAGTTTGTGTAGGACTTTTCCAGCTTTAACATTTCTTTGGAAAGTAGTATTAAAGGCAAAGTTGGCTCAGGGAACAACATTCGGTTCTGGATAGACAATTGGTTGCCTTGCGGTCCGTTAAAAGATCGCTTTAAAGACCTCTTCAAGATAGCTGAAGACAAACATGCTAAAGTTTGCGACTATGCTCAATTGGGCGCCAGTGGGTTTTGGACCTGGGCCTGGTCTCGCAGCCCAAATCCTGGCCCAGAACTGGTACAACTCAAAGAAATGCAGTCCGTTCTTGCTGTTGATCTTTGGTGAATAAAAAAGATGAGTGGCTTTGGAATTATGGGTCAAAGGAGTGCTTTTCAGTTGCTGCAGTAAGGAGATTAATTCATGATAATGTGTATGAAGACATCAGTGGTTGGAATTTATGGAATAAATGGATTCCACCCAAAGATAACTTATTTGGGTGGCGGGCGGCTATGCACTGCATCCCTTCTAAAGCGGGTCTCGCTCATGGAGGGATTGTCGCAGGGGATCTAAATTGTCCGACGTGCGGACTTAGAGAAGAAACAGCGCTGCATATATTGTGGGGATGCTTGTTCGCTAAGTCGATATAATGGACTATTTTCGCATGGCTAAAGATACCTTTTCTAGAAGAGATCGAATCGGTCCAACAACTTTTAGAAATTCCTTTAAAGATGAACGGGTCAAATGGGTGGAAGAAGGTAGTTGGCGCGGTTATTCAAGTTGCGGCGTGGGAGATTTGGAAGGCCCGTAACGAGAAGACTTTCCACAATCGACACGTCCATTTCAACCGAACGGCGGATATTAATAAGGAAAACTCTTTTCTTTGTATTTCTAATAGATCGAGATTTTGTAATATCGAGTGGGATAGATGGTGTGATTTCAATGTCCGTGATGTAGTGATGTAATCATGTAACTGTCGGGTTTCAGTTTCTTGCCGGCCCGTTTCTATATTTTATATAGAATTTTCGCCGTTAAAAAAAATGAGTTTGTGTAGGAAGCTTGATTTTGATTCTTGTGTTTGATGATTAAATAATTGCATGATTGCTTACTTTATGGCTCATTATAGTTTCTTATAAATTTATTTTATTTGAGATTGATGTTTTTTCATATATTTAAGTTCATTCATAGTTTTAGAACTATAAAATCCATGTTTGTTTTAGATTTTGGTTTGTTTTTTGAACCAGTTTTAGATCAGTCAAGCTTTGGTTCTGGTTTGATCGAAACTGATTTTGTCCTTGTAAACACACCTACTAGCATAACATTGGGCAACTTTTTGGCGCATCATGTTGTAGTTAGGATTTGATGATATTGATAAAGCATGTTTAGTACATCAATTTCAAGTAGAGAATTATAGTTTGTGTTGTGTATACATGATATTGTTTTAACCATTCTACATAAAATGGTCATTATACATGTAACTATATAACGACCCCTCTATCTGCATGTTACTATATCGGACTTGCATAACGTAAAAATCTTAATATGTTACTATAGCGGACTTGCTTAACATAAAAATCTTAAGTTCGCCAACTTTAAATTTTTTAGTTAATAATTGTCCGACCCAATCCCGGGTAAAGGAGGAGGGTTTTATTACTAAATCAGTTAATATGTTTAAAGGGATAATCTTGCAGAAGTGCCTCTACTTCATAATTCTCTTAGGGTCTTCAAAAACGATGTAACGACCATGGGCGCGATGATGATGGTGGCATCGTGGTGCCAGCAAGGCATGGTGGTTGTCGATGTCCACATTAGTGATGCCATGGTGATGGCAGTGGCGACGATAACGAGTAGCGAGTGCGATGGTGTTGAAGGTGGTGGCAGCCAGTGGCGAAGCTTGAGATTTCCGACCGGGGGTCGAAAACGTAAATACCTAAAAAAATTATAAAACTAGGGGGTCGAAAACGTATATACCTAAAAATTTATATACGAAAACTACATACCGGCCACTACTGAGCGAAAAGTTCGGGGGGTCGGGCACCCCTCCCTGCCCCCACTATGCTGCTCCAATGGTGGCAGTGTCGCAACAATGGTGCCATGGTGGGTGAGATGGCTATTAGTTCTAAGCTGTATATGGCACATTGGCATGAAATGGTCTTTCAATAGATGTTTTCCAACGTATTGCACTTTTCAACAGAGATTTTAAAAATAATACAAAATTCTTTTTCTTTCTACATGATACATACATGAAAAGGTATGATCCTAAATGTCGTGTAAGCCATGTGCGCGTAGGACCACACCCACACTTAGTTCTCTAAACACTTAGCTTGTATCAAGGTTCCTACTCAGGGCCACTTGTGTATGCAAGGCTGTAGCCAACCAGCGTGCGCCAGGCTCTGTCAAAGTCAATCTCTACGATGATCACTCGTGCAGAGGACAAACAATACAAAAAGACAGTGACATGTAACCAATCAGCTTGCGCCACATACTGCTCATTGATCTCCACTCATAGTTTATGACAAGCGCGACAATAAGTACATTTAGCAGGCCATGTGTAACCAATCATGATGCGCCATTACCCCTCCACCTTTGCAGACACTATTTGTCTTGTCAGAGGGGACTAAATGGATATTCCTTAATGGCGACGTCCGGCCCAACAACCCATTTCCTTCTCTAACCCTTCAGCTATAAGTACCAACCTCAACCAAAGGTTCAAGGATCCAATTCCTCATATTATCACTCTTAACACACAGTTGTTTCCTTACTTTCTTGTAAGAACATTACTAATTCTCACTCCGGATGGTGGTCACTAGAAGAAGCCCACCTTTTCACCTTCTCGTAACGAGCTCATGGTGTTTTGTTTTGTAGATCGTTCCTAAGTGTACTGGTTCAAGGACTAGTTTTTCTTCATTGGTGTCATCCCATTTGCTAGAACAACATGCTCTTAGTTTTTTTATCTACTCCTCATTCATATGGCTATGAAATTCCTCCTAACCCAACTTTCGGTTGAAACTCAAAGTTTGCGGCTGTTAAGACCACCTCTTATGGTCCAGATCCGCAAGACGACGGGTACGAACAAATTGTCACACCCCGACCCGCAGCGGATAAGGTGATCGGGGCATGATTGGGTTATCATCAAAGCTCATGACATTTATTATATGTTTCATATTCATTGATACAATTTAATGGAAATTTACAATGAATGGTACAACATGTTCTAACTATCAGTCTAAGCTTCTTGGTTCTCTTCAAAGGCATATCCTATGTTTTCCTTGCTTCAACCTGTTCACCTGTATCATGTGTAAAAAGGTTTTTGGATCAACATAATGTTGGCGAGTGAATCCTATGGAAAACATTTGAACATATTTATTTAGATTGATTACGAAATATGTGCACAACCAAACATGAGTAAAAATAGATGTAACTTAATCGACAATCATAAGATGTTAAATGAAACACTCATGAATAATAATGGAACAATTAAAGGCACGCGATGCTCAACTCGTCTCTCACGAGGAACTGAGGGGCCTGATGAATGAATTGCATAAACATGATAATATGAATGACACAACTACAAACAATATAAACTCAATGATACACACATGAACAATAATGAATTTGAATTGAAGCACGCAATGTTCTACTCGTCTCCCACGAGGAACTGATGGGCTTAATGTATGAGTTTCATATAATTTGACAAAAGGAATATAAGTAAATCACAACAATAAAAACAATCTAAGTTTAAGTCATGATGTGGTATGGCACAAGTTTAAATAAATAAATTAATTATTTTCATAACACATGACACACCCCAAAACGTGTAATTTAAAAGGGGGAATTGTAAGATTCACTCACAGTGGGTGCGTTCGGTTGATGACGTTGAATGCACGCGAAGTGGTTTTAACCACGAGTGAGATTTAACCTAGATAAATCGCATTATGGTTTGGTAAGTAAACGGATTTTATTAAACTATTTTAGTAGGATTGTTGAGTGTATTTTTGTGAGTTTGAGGCTATTTTCTAACCTTAAAAATGTTATTTTTAAGTATTTATAATTGATTTTTAATTAAAATAATTAAATAAAAATAATAAAAAAATTGATTTTTTTTCTGACCGTTGACCGGTTCAATTCGGATTACAAGTGCGCTGAGTGAGGCTCGAACCCGAGACCTCCCGTACGCGTGCAAGCAGCTCTACCAACTGAGCTACGTGTCTAACCCGTTATAAATCTGATTTTAATTATATATATATATTAATTAGTTTAAACCGAAAATCATTTTATTTCAAAAATAGTTTTAAGCGACTCGGACATGCACTCCACAGGTCTCGAACCCGGGACCTGTGGTTTAAACTAACACACAGTCCACCGCTGGACTGTGTGTTTAACATGTTATATATTTCCACTTTTATTATACTTAAATACAAATTATCTGCTTTCATTTCTGACTCTATTTAAAAAGTTAATAATTGTCCGGGTCGATGTAGGAGACCGGACTCGAACTTGTGACGTGCGATTAAACATACACACAGTCCACCGCTGGACTGTGTGTTTAACTTGGTTATTATTCCGATTATTAATATACTTAACATATATCTAAGGCGACTCCGGTTCAGTAAACAAAAAAAATGGTTTTTATTAAGGCAGCGTGTGTGAGACGGGATTCGAACTTGAGACGTTTTGCGTTTTATATGTGCACACAGTCCACCGCTGGACTGTGTGTCTAACCCGATTAATTTCATGATTTATATTAAACATATATGATAACGAATACATCGTCTTCTTCACTGAAATATAACCAGAGGTAAAAATCTGACTGTTTCGAGTTTTATTCAAGTTTCATTATCGATTTACAGTCCATTAAGATGAGATAAGGGTGAAAAGATAAAGAAAATAAGCGAAAAGGTATACCGACTGGACCCTCTGTTTTCCGGCAGAACTCCGGCGACAGCAATAAGCTCCGGCGTCAGGTGTCTTGCAGCAGCGAGTCTCCGGAAAGCTTGGAAAAGGTAAGGGTGACTTCGGTATAAACTTAGGAGGTTCAGTGAGGTTCAGAAATAAGGAAATCGGTTTTCCGGCGACGAACAGAAAAGTTCCGGCGAGGGAGTTTTCGCCGAGAAAGAGTGTGGTTTTGAGCGAAAAGGTTTTCAATGGACTGAGGGTGAATTTATAGGGGAAAATCGAGGTGTATTTGGTCTGATTTCCGACTGGATTCACTGATTTAAATTTCCCGGCGGTTATGGTTTTGGTCGCGGACTTCAAACATCGGTTATAACCGATGTCTGGTTAATGGTTTACGTTATAACGTAAATTGTAGTTAAGACTCGCGAGATTTCCGGGATTCCGACGACTGAACTGTTTGGGCGCCGGTTTTGAATTCGTAACGTCATTATATCAATTAAATGATTTCAATATATAACAAACAAAATCCGTGGCGCAGTGGTTTGTGTGTTGAGAGATAATTCTGTTTGCTGGTTCGGTACAGACCCGGGTTCGAAACCCGGCAGAAGCAAATCACTTTTATTTTGCGATTTTTGACAGTTTTTCAAAAACTAAATATATATTCCCGTATAATAATTGATTACGGATCGTTTAAAAATATTTTGGGCATTTAATTCGCAAGGAAATTTTTGACTGACTGTTCGGTTGATAAACGGAGCGGGTTTGGTAAATCCGTTTTTGACGGATGTTACAGTATCCCCTGCTTTTTAGAAATTTCGTCCCGAAATTTAAATAATGATATATTTTGACTAAAAGGATGATGATGTTTAGTTTGACAATTGTATGCTTAGAAAAATAAGGGTTTAAGTTTTTGTTCGAGGCGGTAACGTTCCTTGTAAGGGTTAAGTACCCTATTCAGGAATCGCTTTTTGTTGCCTACTGTATGAGTATTGATAAACAGGAATGATTCGTTAAAAATGATATCATGCATAAGAGTTTAGGTACGTTTGGGAAATTATGGTTATATCCTAAGGCAAAACTTCTAACACTACAATCTACATGGAACATAAATAAAAACACAACAGCTGATATTTGAACATAAGTAAGCACAACAGCTAATATTCAAACATGAATAAACACATCAGAAAAATATTTGAACATGAATAAACACAACAGCAAATATTTGAATCCACATTCTGATAGCATATATGTTTGAATGGTGGAAGTTCCTCTCTCGTTTGTTATGATGGAGAGGTTAGTTTATGTAGAAATGGAACACAATCCAATCTCTTTAAATAACATGATGATATAAATGTAACACAAATTCCAACCAAGGCAATACTAAATCCTACATGGAACTTCTCATAACCGCCTGATAATGCCTCTGATCCTTTGGCAAGAATACTTATATATAGGAAGTACCAGCGGCGTATCCACCATATTCTTGCCAAATTTTCATTAGTTTTATCCACAAGTTATGATTGGTTACCAAGAAACTAATAAATCCTACATAGAACTTCTCATAACCGTCCGATAATGCCTCTGATCCTTTGACAAGAATACTTATATATAGGAAGTACCAGCGGCGTATCCACCATATTCTTGACAAATTTTCATTGGTTTTATCAGTGAATTATGATTAGTCCTATAACTCTACAATCAATACAACAATCATAAATTACTGAAATGAAATATATCTGTGCGATCAAGGCTCAATCGAACGGAGCCGATCGTATTGCATGTACTGAAAATGAAATGGATGTGCGCTCAAGGCTCAATCAAACGGAGCCGAACGTATTGAATGTACTGAAATTGAAATTGTTTGCTCAAGGCTCAATCGGATGGAGCCGAGCGTATTGCATGTACTGAAAATGAATAACTTAACCACACAAACAGCCTATGCATGGAACCTCTCATAACCGCCTGATAATGCCTCCGATCATTTGACAAGAATACTTATATATAGGAAGTACCAGCGGCGTATCCACCATATTCTTGTCAAATTTTCATTGACTTTATCCGCAAGTTATGGTTGGTTCGATGCGACTCTACTACAAACACCACAACCACAAGATACTGATAATGAAATTGTCTGTGCGCTCAAGGCTCAATCAAACGGAGCCGAACGTATTGAATGATATTGTATGTGCGCTCAAGGCTCAATCAAACGGAGCCGAACGTATTGAATGTACTGAAATTGAACAACTTAATCTAAACAACCATCACACAATCAGCCTATGCATGGAACCTCTCATAATCGCCTGATAATGCCTCCGATCATTTGACAAGAATACTTATATATAGGAAGTACCATCGGCGTATCCACCATATCCTTATCAAATGTTCATTGACTTTATCCGCAAATTATGGTTGGTTCGATGCGACTCTACTACAAACACCACAACCACAAGATACTGATAATGAAATTGTATGTGCGCTCAAGGCTCAATCAAACGGAGCCGAACGTATTGCATGAACTGGAAATGTAAATTGAAATGTGCGCTCAAGGCTCAATCAAACGGAGCCGAGCGTATTGCATGTATTGAAATGTAAAATGAAATGACCGATCAAGGCTCAAACAAACGGAGCCGATCGTGCGGGCACACCTGATCAACCGCATAATAAAATGGGGATCAAACTCAACCTCGATGGATGGGGAGCTGCGGCCTCGGCAAAAGCATATACTGAAAACAATATATAATATATAATATACCAATGATTTCTCTAACAGTCTACACATGGCAAAAACATAAAACTAAACGATAGGAGTTGAATCTGGATCTTCGGCGAAGAGGACTAGTTGAGTATCTTCATCTGGGCCGTCATTATCTTCGACAGGGTTGGCGTTGATATTGAAGACTCTTCCTCTTGCTGATGGCATAGTGTTTGGGTTTTCTTGGTTTACTTGGTTAACTGGGTTTGATTGGGCTTGAGTGTTGATAACGTTAACCAATTGAGGGCATGTGTTTCTAAAGTGGGTAGGGTCGCCACAATTGAAACAAGCTCGAGCATGTGGGAACATGGGGTATTGGGGTTGGTGATAAGTTTGGGCCATGTTTTGAGTAGGGGAAAAGGTTTGGTTTTGAAAGGTGCGACAAACATTGCTCAAATGACCATAGCGTCCACAAGTTGCACATAGACGACAAGGTAGGGTATGGGGATGGTGATAAAAACAGTTGTTGCATCGAGGGTGAGGTCCAAGATATGGTTTCTTATCTGGGTAAGCTGAGTTGGGTGCCACTTGGGTGATTGGGATAGCTCGGATGGGTATAGCGTGTAAAACTGGTTGATTTCGCTGGGTCGCAGCGAAAAGTCGCCCGACTCTTCTTCTCTTAGGATTGGGTTGAGAAGGGGATTCAGTTTGAGTGGAGTCGGAGGTTTCAGTAGGTTTTTTATCCTTCTTCTTCTCCTCCTTGAAGTCTTCGTTTCGGATTCGGTTCTCGGTGAGCTCTGTTGCTAGCTCCATCGCTGCTTCCAAAGTTGCAGGCTTGGTACTTATAATAGGGTCTTGAATCTTTGACGGAAGACCACGAATGTAGTGCTCGATCAAACGGTAGAGGGGAGTGAACATGTTGGGAACCATTTGATGTAACTCGAGGAATCTTTTGTTGTAGGTGATGTGGTCTCCTTCCACTTGCTTCAATGAGTAAAATTCATCCTCTAACTTCTTGATTTCGCTCCTTGGGCAAAATCGTCTGGTCATGATTTCCTTCAATTCGTTCCAAGTTAAGGACATAGCATCTTCCACACCTCGTTTGGCCTTCTCTATGTTCCACCAAGTAAGTGCTATCCCATATAATCGACCGGTAGCATATCGCACTTTGCGATCGTCAGGGCAATCGCAATTTAGAAATGTGTTCTCCATTTCTTCAAACCAATGGTGAAGAGCAGTGACGCCTTCAGTCCCTTTGTATTTCGGAGGGTCGCATGATTTGAAATGCTTGTAGGTGCATTTAGTGGTATTTGGGGAAGAGTTGAAAATGTTTTGGTTTGCTTGATTGACAGGATTAACGGTAAGTGCTTGCTGAACTTGGATTACAATATTGGGTATTACGGCAGCCATTTGTTGAGCGATTAAGGCAGCCATGCGTTCGCGGGCTTTTCTTGCTCTCGTCTTCCTACGGGCGAGGTTAGAAGACATCTACAAGGAATACATGACAAGAGTATGAGTTGGATGCTTTTGAGATCATGGGTCGCATTAGGGGTGAACATTGATAAAATAATTATTGAAAAATACTACATCCATAGGATGTCTTGGGCTTTGCTCGCTGTTAGGCCCTTCATGCCGCCATACTTTACCTGTGTAATCATGTGGGCCCCCATGAATACCGGTTTTTCATATGGTTCGCACGGTTTCTGCCTGGTTGCGTACACAAAAACCCGGAGAAAATCGAGAAATATGTATACAACATGTGATGTTCGGAATGTGTCCAGGTGTAGACACGGTGACACCTCAAAGTAGGGTTAGTTCGAACGACGTTTGGTGTGGCATGCTTTGGCCTAATAGGTCCTTCGTACTCTCATCGTTGGTCCCCAGGTAGGCAAACTGGTCCGTTATATTGGATTTATACGAATGCCAGCCTAGACAGGACGTTCCGACTACCGGTACTTGTACCCTTCCAGTTACTACATGCCCGTCGCAGAACTTACTTTGATGAGATTTGAAAATTGCACAAAATCTTTGGATAATGAGAGTATGAAAATAAATTGAATACATGAACATCGATATATGTATAATGAATATGTATATATGTATGATGAATATGTATATAAGCATGTATGTTTGACTGAAATGTAAACAAATATGAAACAAATAAATATCACAAGTTTGTATGTAACCACCTAATCAATTAAAATTTAGGCAGACTATAGTATAGGCTCTAAGGGTCTAATAACCTATCCTATATCCCTATAGTCATGGCTCTGATACCAATCTGTCACACCCCGACCCGCAGCGGATAAGGTGATCGGGGCATGATTGGGTTATCATCAAAGCTCATGACATTTATTATATGTTTCATATTCATTAATACAATTTAATGGAAATTTACAATGAATGGTACAACATGTTCTAACTATCAGTCTAAGCTTCTTGGTTCTCTTCTAAGGCATATCCTATGTTTTCCTTGCTACCAATAACCACAACAGTACCCCAAGGGGAAACCATAACTCATCCCTCAACCTCCAATATGCGGAACCAAATACGCAGCTCACATCAGTGCTACCAGAGGGGGAAACCCCTACATCTTGGTTCATGAAACAACAAGCAACATTTATTGTTGTGTACGCACTATTGTGTGCACAAACACCGTAGAAAGTGCACCCAAGAACACACACCTTGAACTACGATTCACCACTTGCGCACCATCACATGTAACGGCCGGTCATGCGAAAAGGAATCGACGGGATCATAGGAACAGAGATGTTCACCACAGCGTAAGTAACACACATGGTGACACATGAAGATACAGTGATGATCACCATGAGCATCGCCATACACACACACTTGTCCGTGTGCTTCCTCCCCCACAAAGGACACTAGATGACTGGGACCCGCGCACTGAAGAGTACAATCCCATGTACCATAAGGGCGATAGTACTAATGTTTACACCACCATAATGCAAGGGAGCCGCATAGTTTTCAAACCACCAGCGCAAATCGTATACAACCCTGAAGCAGATGAAGACTTCACCATGGCTTACAGGCCAGCAGGCATCGCCGAACACTCCAAATTATGCCTTGTTTTAGCTCCGCTCCCAAAGGCAAAGATCCCATCGAATGTTGGTAAATACGTGGGACTAATCGACATCGATGACTACATTCAGGTTTTTACCAGTGCAAGCATTGTGGGCAGCTGGACTCACTCCAAGTGGTGCCATATGTTTGCAGAAACCCTCACCGACATGGCTCGCGCATGGTTCAACAGTCTATCTGTCGGCCAAATTGAGTCATGGCCCGATCTACAATCAAAGTTTTCACAACACTTCAGCCAACAATGCCGATACACCAAGGATTCAAGGGATTTCATGCTCATTGTCCGCCGGGAAAATGAGGACTTAAAGACTTTATCACGAGGTTTAACATGGAAATCAGGGGGGTCGGTGAAGACATCATGCGTGCCAGCTTCTGCAAGGCTGTACGTTGCGATGACTTGATCCACACATTCACTAGAATAGAAGGTATGCCAAGTCTTGGGACAAAATCATGTCGGCTTCGAAAGTCTATGCGCACACCAAGAAAGCTCTCACCGGTGGGAGGCTTCCACAGAACAACACCCCGTGCGAGCACGGTGGACGTAAAAGGAAGGGCAAAAACGGCTTCTGGAACCGAGTCCAAACCACTGGCTATGGGGAAGAATAACCCAGCCCACTCGTTGATGGTCGCCAACTGATCAATAACAATAACTACCGCGTGAACAACAAGCATTAAAAAATGGTATGGACTCCACTCACAAAGACACCCATGGAGATCCTCAACACTGAAACAATCACATTTAATCCCGCCCAAACCATGTGCAGCAAAAAAAGTCCAAGACCTGAACCAGAATAGTGAATACCACAAGGATACCGGTCAAACCACAGACAACTGCCTGAGTATGCGGGTGGAGATTTAATATGCCTTAAAAATGGAAAACTTACCCATCTTCTCAAGGGTGGCCACAAGGACACCTGCAAAGTAGACTACAAAGACGAAGGGCCCAGCAACAAAAAGATTCGCACATTGGACACATACATGATCCAAGGCAGACTAAGAAACCCCACAATAACAACAAGAGGCAACACCCACAGAACGCCAACAGGTGCGAGAAGCAAGTCATTTTCCCTATGGTGTGCGGTGGCCCAAGTGATAGGCACCCACTAGTCATCACAGGTGTTGTGGGTACTACCAGTCCTACTACGTTTTCATTGATGGTAGAAGCACTGTAGAAATCATTTACGAGTAGTGCTTCAACCAATTTCTGAAAAACAAAGCTCGCCATGACCGGTCGAAGTTACATTAACCGGATTCTTCAATGAGCCAGTGTTGCCACTTGGTCAAATCTCTTTCCCGATCACGTTCTCTAACGGGAAGCCCTCAAGAACCGAGAATGTGAACTTCATGGTCTATCCTGCATATTCTCAACATGATAACCTCCTCGGCAGAGATGGCGTAGGAGACTTCAACATAGTAGCCTCAACCGTGCACACGGGGATAGGATTTCCTACTGAGACCGGGGTCGCATTCATATATGCAAAGAAAGAGTGCCTCGCCACTGAAACCATGCTCCCCGTGAAGTCAGCTAAACCAATTCCAAGAAATGAGCCGGAGAAGTGGGTTCTCAACCCCAATTTTTTGAGCAAACCATCACCCTAGGACCCGCCATGTTAAAGAACATTCATTCTCACATGAAGAAACTATCGTTATGAAACATAGACATATTTTCATGGCAACACTTCGACATGGTTGTGGTTCCCCGCGACATAGCAGAACACAAGCTCGGCACCTTCCCTTCAGTAGAGCCCATTGTACAGCAGAAGCGGGGCATGGGCGCTGAAAAAACAAGAGCAATAAATGAACATGTGACAGACCTCCTCAAGACCAGAATCATCTGCAAGGTCCGCTACCAAACATGGGTGGCCAACCCAGTAATGGTCGCAAAGGAAACAAGGGGGTTGGTGCATGTGCGTCAACTATAAAGAGACCTCAACACGGCTAATCCCAAAGACTTCCTTGCGCTTCCAGAGATCGATAAAAAAATCGACTCTCTCGCCGATTTCCGCTAGAAGTATTTTTTGGATTGCTACAAAGGGTACCATCAAGTCTAGATGGCCCTTGAAGATACCGCGTTGCGAACGATATGAGTATGTTTTGCTACATAAAGATGCCATTCGGCTTGAGGAACGCGGGAACCACATACCAACGTTTAATGGACGGGACCTTCAAGGATGAGATAAGGGTTAACGTAGAACTTTACGTTGATGACCTAGTCATCATGAGCACCGAAGAGGACATCATGCTCAAACGCAGTGAATAGACATTTGCGACTCTTCGCAAGATCAGGATGAAGTTTAATCATGTTAAATGCTTTTTCAGAAAGAGGAGGGCAAGTTTCTAGGCTTCATTGGTACTAAAGATGGTTTCCGCATGAACCCCCAAAAGGTTCAAGCCATCAAGCGCATGCCCTCCCCACCAGCATCAAAGAAGTCCAAACTCTTGTAGGACGTTTGGCGACACTTAACAGGTTTCTTGAAAACCATGCCATCAAATTGTTCCCATTTATAAGCACACTCCGCAATTGATTGAAAAGGAAGCAATTCAATTGGGTTCCAGAGGTGGAGCGTGCCTTCAAAGAAATGAAGCAGTGTTTTGAGTGAATAAACAATATGGTTTGTAATTTTAAATTTAGGTGTTAAAGATGATTTGTTGTTATAAACTTGATATATATATATATATATTATATGTATGTATGTATGTATGTATATATTGAAATGGGTTAATAATACTTCTAGGTTGACTATATTTATGTTTAGATAACAAGAATCACCATAGTTAACAAAGGTGTATGTATGTATGTATGATATAGTTTTGAAAGTGTTTATTAAACGATCATAAATTAAATGAGTTTTACGTAAGTATGATCAATGCAATCAAAATAATATCAAAGGGCACCTTACGGTACCAAGGTGTTCAATGAGTCTTTGTTTTCTCAAGTGATAAGTGGTGAGATATCAACCTTCGCTCAATAATTTTAACTTTGAGTTTACATTCAATCATTCATCACAAGTTAAATATATAACTACCTTTCTGAAAAAAGAGTTTATTAATTGTAAGCATGCTTAAAGATATAAGAGTAAACTGCAATTGTACCCCCTGTGTTTTGGGAGCGCTGACACTCTTACCCCCTATTTTCAAAATTTTGTTGTTATAACCCTTAACTAGTTCCAATTGGATCAATCTTGGACCCTGATGCTAAATTACATCACATTTCTGTTAATTGTCATGCAAAATGACATTTTTACCCTTTTCTTTTTAAACCCTGTTCTATGCTAGCACAAAACGTTTTACCCCCGGCATACTCTTAATCATTCCCGCCAAAAAAGTTTGACTTTGGGTAGTCAATCTCTAACATTGAACTAACCCTTTACAGTGAAATGTGCAATTGATGTAATTCATGTCCAATTGGCACACACACGGTATTATTCATGCCTAATTGAACCGACCGTGCATACTCTTAATCATTCCTGCTTAAAATGTTTGACTTTGGATAGTCAAATAATGATATTGAACCAACCTTTTACAATGAAACGTGCAATTGATGCAATTCATGTCCAATTGGCACACACATAGTATCATTCATGCTGAATTGAACCTACCCTGCAAAATGCAAAGTCAAATGTGCAATTCATGGATAATTATCGGACCTGCTGCATATACACAGTTGTAATTCATGCTTAATTGAACCAACCACTTAAAATTAAACCAACCCTGCAAAGTGCAAAAATCAAATGTGCAAATCATGGCAATAATCTATTCAAATGCACAAACAATGGTTTCTAATCAGAGTTACAAGAACAAACAATGGTTTGTAACCCTATAAGTCGTTCTGATATATAATAGGCAATGCACAAACAATGGTTTCTAATCCTTGACATATTCAACTTGCTAATCCACAAATAATCCACACATAACCAAGATATCATGGCCAATTCAAATGCACTGATAAAGTCAACCAAACACTATTTAATTAGACAATCATCATCCATAATCAGTTAGCCTACATAAATATTAATCATATGATCATTACAAACTCCTACAGGTATCCTACATAATATAATGATACGTTAATGCTACGGTCTTGTTTGTCACTATTCAATCCTCTGATTCTCATGTGGATACTGGAAGTTAAAGAAAGGGCATCCATACATGGTGACCACCACGTGGAACACCGGAGTTGTGATGGATAAGTTCATCCTCACCTCAACTACAAAAAAACAGTAGACTGTTATGTAATATTCCACAAATAGTAGTAACATTCACATCCCAACCGATGGCGGAATCATCAGGGCAAGGCACTAAGCGGTTCAGATTGTTCGAGAGAATCCACAACGACTATTTTTAAATGACAAATATTTAAGCATCAATTTCCCATACAATCAATATACAATCATTACATATCATCACGAATTCCATTATTTTCAAAGTCGATTACAATTTATTACAATTTATTACGCGAGCCAGTCCAGATCGCACAAGTGACTGTTCTTGTGCCTTGGTGCATTCGAGATTAAGACTTCGTATGAAACAGTTGTATTTTCAAGTCTATTTCGTGACGGTTTCGACAGCGCCTCGTTCCACTACTTAGTGAACGAAACATTAGTCGGTCTGATCCGTTTTCGTGTGAAAATCGATTTGATAAAGCAGTTTTGTTAGGATAAACACTTGGTGAGTTTGAAACAACAAGGTTTCGGGTCTGAGAAGCCAAGGCTAACTCAAACATGCTCGGTTAAGTGCTAAATCCTTAAGAAAATCAGAAGGTTTTATGAAAAAGATGAAGGTTTTTGTAAAACAGAGAAGTTTAGATGAAATCGGAGATAATCTCGTGCAAAATCGTTGTAAAAAACCGTTGTGATTCGTATGAAAAACGTAGTTTTCTTACTTGGAACAGAGAGAATCGGGCTGGAGAGCGTTTTGGTGCGGAATGGCAGCAAGTTGGAGCGAATGGTGAAGGGTTGTATTTATTGGCGGAGGGTAATGGAGGTGGTTTGGTGATATTTTCGTGCGGAAATCCATATTTTCGTGCGAAAATGTTCATTTTCGCACCAAATATGCGTTTTTCGCACGAAATATGTCTTTTTCTCATGAAAACTGCCATTCGGAGCCAAAGGATGCAACATTTTCGCACGAAAATACAATTTTCGCACGAAAATACAATTTTCGCACGAAAATACAATTTTCGCATGAAAATGTGAATTTCCGAGCTGGCAATCAAGAAAAAGCTTAAGTTTTTAAAAGTTTGTTAAGCACCAAAAAGCGTTTTAAAGAAATTCGATTTATGAAAATTTCTCACAACGTGAGGTTAGGCTGAGTCGATTTCACATTGTAAGAAGGATTTTACTTGCCTAAAGGTTTTAAAAATCTAAATATTTAGAAAAAATTTCCATTTATTTCCAAAACATAACAAAGAAACAATTTTTAACGGTATCAAAAAGTTTAATTAGCGTCGAACCCCACATGGCATTTTTCCACGAAAGTTTGTTAATATGGATAAAACACTTATATATAGGAAGTACCAGCGGCGTATCCACCATGTTTTAGCCATATCGCCTTCGTCTCGTGGAGCGATGTCAAGTGTGTTGACATGATATGGATAGATTTCGATATCCTTGGTCCATGCGGTGAAGAATAGGACCAAGTAATTACAAAGCTTAGATAGCGTCACATGGCATCTTTTCACGGAAGTTTGTTAATATGGCTAAAACACTTATATATAGGAAGTACCAGCGGCGTATCCACCATGTTTTAGCCATATCGCCTCCGTTTCGTGGAATGATGTCATGTGTGCCAACATGACATGGATGGACTTTGATCCAAGCGGCGAATGGTTGGACCAAGTTTGAATAGGGAGCCAAGTAGCTTTCATGGAGCAGTTGATTGCATACTTGGTTAGCGATAAAAGCGCACGGGGAAAGGTTTGGCGATTGGAATAGCGAAGCGGTAAGAATGAGAGATGCGATAAGCGTTAAAGCGTCACGAGGTAAAGACGATAAGCGAAGAGATAGCATTCGGGCGTCGGGAGGAGAATGCGATAAGCGAAGCGATAGCGATAAGCGAAACGATAGCGGTAAGCGAAGCGATAGCAATAAGCGAAACGATAGCGATAAGCGAAGCGATAGTGTCTAAGCCTCGAGAGGAGAGAGCGACAAGAGATAAGCGATAGCGATAAACGATGCGAGGTATATCCCTGCGATAGTGCGATTGCGTTGCTGTAGATTCGCGAGGTATCTGGCGTTTGCGCGATCGAGAAGCGATGAGATGTTACGCCTTTGCGAAGGAGTTTAGCGTGAGAAAATAATCATCATAATATAGAAGGTCTAATAACGTTCAACTACACATGGCACGTCTCCACGGGAGTTTGTTAGTATGGCAAAACACTTATATATAGGAAGTATCATCGGCGTATCCACCATGCTTTAACCACACCACCTCCATGCCGTGAATAGGTGTCATGCTTGGTCGACATGGTTAAGACGCTTATATATAGGAAGTACCAGCGGCGAATCCACCACGCTTAACCATGCTTTTAACGTTATGGCACCATTAGGACTCACTACGATCCCCATGCAAACACCAGGTTAATCTCGTGTGCACCCGAGATTAATTATTGTTTGAAATTTATCGTAACTTATTCTAAAGACGCATTGTGGGGATAGAAACATATTATATCGTGATAAACTATATAACTTTAGTAATAATAATTAGTGTGTGCGCTTAAACTAAGTGCGATGACTCGAGTGAGAGAGAGAAAAGGTGTCGTTGTATGTTAAAACGATATCGTACAATGGAACAATTAGAAAGCATAAATACAAATGTCGAAAATCATACTAATAACAACATCGTTCTACGCCTGGTCGGTGTCGGTGTTGACGTCTTCTGTTGCGGGGGCTGCGGGTTGAGCTAGCGGTGCTGGAAGGGCTAGCGTATCTGGTTGTCGTGGTCCAGTGCGGCAGTTGCTGGTGAGATGACCGAAACAGTCACAGTTGATGCAATAGCGGCAGATGGCTCCGGCCCGGTGGTGATACGTGCATGTCGAGCACTAGGGATGAGGACCTGTTAGTTGCGTCTTGGGTAGAATGGAACTGCTCGGAGAGGTTCATGGTTGAGCGGTGCAGTTGCTGAGTAGTTGAGGCTCGAGCTCTTTCTCTTGCGGCTTGGCTCGGCGGTAGCTTGCGGCGGTACGTCATCGTCGGACAGCTTGATAGTAGCTTGGTTCAGATTCTTGGTAGGATTCTTGGAGAAATATCCATCCAAGACTCGCTTGTCATTGATCTCTGCGGCCAATTGATAGGTTTCTTCGATGGTAGCCGGTCTTGCAGCTTTGACAAAATCACCCACGCACTCTGGCAAAGCACGTATGTACTTTTTGATTGCCTTTTTTAGGAGTGTCGACTTGGCTAGGGCAAATAATGCTAAGCTGTTTGAACCTTGCTGTGAAACCGGCGTTGTCGCCTTCGATTTGCTTGTTTTTCCAGAATTCGTTCTCGAGCTTTTGGACTTCGTGTGGAGGGCAGTATTCTCTCTTCATAAGTTCCTTCAGTTCTTCCCACGATAGCGCGTAAGCTGCGTCGTTCCCACGCTTGATGCGCTCGGCTGTCCGCCAGTCGAGTGCTCGGGATTGGAATACTCCGGTAGCGCATGTGGCATGAAAATGCTCAGGGCACCCACTCTGACGAAGGGTAACCTCGATGGCATCAAACCACTGGAGCATTTGAGACACACTTCCTTCACCTGTGAAGACCATCGGGTCACATGCCTTGAATTGCTTGTAGGAGAAAGTAGACTTCAGTGCATCAGACTTAGAATCTTTCGATGTCTGAGAGTTGCTGAGGGCTTGAACTTGGGTGATGATTTGAGGAATGCCCTTGGCCATTTCCTTGGCCACGAACGATGCAATTTCCTATGTTTTCCTTGCTTCTTCCTGTACACCTGTATCATATGTAAAAATGGTTTTTGGATCAACAAAAGTTGATCGAGTGAACCTTGTTAGAAAACATTTATTATTTATTTCTTATTTTTAATATGGAAAAATTGTGCATTATTCATATATGGACAAACGTAAATAAACATACAATAACAACAATTAGCATACAATAACAAACCATTAGTATACAATATCAAGCAACAACAAACAATAACATACATTAACAACAATTAGAATACAATAACATATCAACTTGCATGAATATATAACATGAATGAAACTGTGCGATCAAGGCTCAATCAAACGGAGCCGATCGTATTGCATGTACTGAAAATGATAAATGTCTGTGCGATCAAGGCTCAATCAAACGGAGCCGATCGTATGTTGGCACGCCAGGTTCACGCTCATAATGTAATGGGGAACATGCTCAACGCTCATAATGTAATGGGGAGCGGCGGCTTATGAAATTGCATGTACTGAAAATAATAAATTAAATCTAACCAATAACCACACAAACAGTTTACACAAGCTGGATACACATTTATTCATGATATGATATATGCACAATGATATAAATATAATAAATAGTAAGACACATGATACACCCCAAAAACGTGATTTAAACGGGGAATTTGTAGAGATTCACTCACAGTGGGTGCGTTTGGTGAATGATGATGAATGCGCACGAGTTTAGAGGATTGATCGTCGAGGAATAACTAACCTAATTAATAAAGAAAAGTAAGGTAAATAAATGGATTTTATTAACAACTTTAATAGGATTTTTGGATATATTTTTGTGAGTTTTAGGCTATTTTCTAACTTTAAAAATGTTATTTTTAAGTATTTTTAATTGATTTTTAAATAAAATAAATAAATAAAAAATGTTGACTTTTTGACCGTTGACTTGTTGACCGTGGACCGTTGACTTGTTGACCGGTTTTATTGTGTAAGTGTATGCGCCGGGTGAGGCTCGAACCCGAGACCTCCCGTACGCGTGCACGCAGCTCTACCAACTGAGCTACGTGTCTAACCCGAAATATTTCTGTTTTTAATTATATTTATATACTAATTAAATTAATCCGAAAATCATTTATTTTAGAAAGATTTTATTGTAACGACTCGGTGCACTCCACAGGTCTCGAACCCGGGACCTGTGGTTTAGTTTGGCACACAGTCCACCGCTGGACTGTGTGTCTAACTTAGTAAATATTCTAGTTTTTATTATACTTAACATATTACTGAATTAACCCGGTTCAGTTTTTTTTAAAAAAAGGCATTTTATTACAGCGAATGAGGTTGGGACAGGAATCGAACTCGCGACGTGTATGTATTTATTTGCACACAGTCCACCGCTGGACTGTGTGTCTAACCCGTTTATAATTCCGATTTTAAATAATCTTATAACATAACTACTTCGTCTCTTCGTTCAAAACTCAGGCAACGGTTATCTAACTGTTATTTGTTAAATTAATTTAACGAACATTATGAGAAATCGCAAGATAATGAACAGAAACAGGTTTGGGGATTGATTGTACCGAACTGATCGTCCTTCTTCAGAAGTCCGGCAAAAATCGTCGGCTCTGTTTTGGGAGCCCCTTCTGTTCGAATTCAATAATTAGTTTGGATGAATTAGAGGTGAAATTGAATCACTGGGTAACGATTATTAGTAGATTACATGATCATACCGGTTATCAGCGAGATTCTGAAACTTTTAGAAATTTTCCGGCGAAAACAGAAAAATCCGGCAATGTCGTCTGGGGTTGATTCTGAGTGCTGGAGTGGTGTTAGAATTTGTATAATAATGGAATAAAACAGAAAAATCGAGGTAATTACCGTGTAGATGAAAGTCCCGGTTTTCCGGCGACTTGCAGAGAATTCCGGCGAGTGAAATTTCTTGTGACAGAGATTCTTCAGAGGTTTAAGGTGAGTGGGAGTGATGTCAGCACGAGTTCTATGATCTTATTTTTGGGTAAGAAGAAAAGATGGATTGAATTCGGTTTTCCGGCGAAACTTTCCGGTTAATTCATAGAGAATTCCGGCGATTTCCGGCGAAGTTTTCTGAGTGAAATGAAGAGTGTGTTTTTGATAAAATTCGCGAGCTCACTGAATGAAGAAAGTATAACTCCCGGATTTGAATTGTATCTTTCGGTTTTGAATTGAAATGAATGAAATTGATGGATTTCTTCGGTTATAACCGATCTTACTGTTAATTATGACCAAAAAGAAACGGCCAAATTTGACGAAATGTCGGGATTTCCGGCGTGAACGGATTTGGGCGCGTTGAGTAACTGGGTTTTGATTTCCAGATTTAATTTATGTATTAATTGTTTCAATATGTAAACAAGATCACGAGTGGCGGAGCGGTTGAATGTGTGTGTGTTAAAGCTGTGCTGACCCGGTTGACCCGTCTGACCCGAGTTCGAATCCCGGCTTCAGCATATTATTTTTAATTCACTTTTTTTAATACATTTTCAAAAATAAATTTTAAATTCTAATATACTTATTAATTTTGTATCGTTTAAAATTAATTTGGGCATTAAATACGCAACAAAATTTTTAACTGATTGTTCGGTTAATAAACGAAGCGGGTTTGGTAAATCCGGTTTTTTGGCGGATGTTACACTATTTATACATATATATATGTATATATATATATATATAGAGAGAGAGAGAGGGAGCGAGGACGCGTTTAAGAGGTTCGTTATGATTTAGTTTTGTTGCGAGTATTAGCTTTTGTTTTGGATTACCATGGCTGTGCGAGTTGTGCGTACGTTTATGGAGCGAAAAGCGATAAATCGAGAAATCGATAAAGCGTAAAAACTTCAATTCGAAAACATATAAGTATAATAAAATTCGATGATGCGTAAAATCGGCGATTGCAGGCTTAAAATTAATAGAGCGTCCTGGGTTTTGAGACAACGACTACCCAAAGTGATCCGATCATCACGTTGAGTTTGGGCACACGCTTTGGCCTAATAGGTAAATGCTTTCACCGCCTCGCGGCTAACGGCATTACCTTTCCGGTTACTACGTGTCCCAAATCTGCGAAATAGTCGAGACTTTGGTGACATTGAAAATCGTTGAGTGGGACGAGTTGTCAAGGTTTGGATTTCACCCCTAACTTGATAACTTCGAATCCCTGATTGTGGTTTCCCTCCCGGACCCATCTAGAATGAGAAATTTCCGTTAAGATGTGGATATCACTCCTAACTTAACGGAGAATTTCGTGCTAATCGGAATACGCAGAGTGAGTGATTCGTCGAGAGTTCGCGGTTTTCACACCTAATCTCGCCAAATCGACTCGTTGGTGTTGTACGAGTATCTTTGTAGCTTCGTGTGTTGTGTTCAAGTCTTAGGAAAGACTTTGTATAGTATTTTATGTCCAACAATACAGGGGAAAAGTTTTAATCGGATAAGCAAGGAAGAAGCACATAGTTTCCTACTATAGACTAGGCAATCTACCTAATTCCCTATAGTTATGGCTCTGATACCAATCTGTCACACTCCAACCGATGGCAGAATCATCGGGGCGCGGCACCAAGCGGTTCAGATTGTTCGAGAGAATCCACAACGACTATTTTTAAATGACAATATTTAAGCATCACTTTCCCATACAATCATTACATAATCATCACGAATTCTATTAATCTCAAACAATTTTCAAAGTCGATTACAATTTATTACAAGTTTCTAAGCAAAATCCTAAGTCCGTTTGCAGCGAGTAGAAACATTAACCTGCAACATACGTTAAAATAATTGTCAATACAAAAATGTATTGGCGAGTATACAGATTTTGATATAATAGCATAGTAGATAGAAAACGTTGTGAAATACCACATACATAAACATGACCAACACATATAAACTCACAAGACAAATTTATTATGCTATACTCTCGAGATGCTCGCGCGGTCTTCCTAGCTAGACCCCGTCGAGTGTTAGCCAAACTATAGTACCATACTAGCTAAAGTGAGTTAACGAAAATGTGGCCTAGTTTACATGTATCAAGCATCATGTGTAGACTTGTGTAACGGGTATTCGCGTGTGATAATCAGTTTAGTTTTGTGTTGTGTATTTTGATATGAACGTATGTTACACCCGAAAGTGCGTTTAAAGCGAAAAGGGGGTCAAGTATACTCATAGTGAGTGCGTAACAGCGAACATCGAGAGTTGATGAGAGGAGAGAAAGAGTGTCGGTTTAGCCTGCGCGTAGAGACGGAAGGGCATCAGTCTTCCAGAGTGTTGAAACAGTTGAAACGGAGAGTTGTCCGGGAACAGACTATTTCGCACGAAAATGGAATTTTCGTGCGAAAATTTCCGTGCGAAAACTTTCGTGCGAAATTTCGAGCGGAAATTTTCGTGCGAAAATTTTCATGCAGAAATGCTTGTTTTGTGTCTAAAATCGAGTGTTTTCGCGTCTGTCTTCGAGAAATCGAGTGTTCATCCCTCCAACCTTAGGTTACTGATCAACCTAGCATCGGAGAGGTCTTTTGAGCGAGTGAGTCTCTTGTATGAACTCGGACTGGACCGTGTGAACCAAGTATGGTTCACGCAAGCCAGTCCAGATCGCACAAGTGACTGTTCTTGCGCCTTGGTGCATTCGGGACTAAGACTTCGTCTGAAACAGATGTATTTTCGAGTCTATTTCGTGACGGTTCGACAACGCCTCGTTCCACTACTTAGTGAACGAAATATTAGTCGGTCTAACCCGTTTTCGTGTGAAAATCGATTTGATAACGCAGTTTTGTTAGGATAAACACTTGGTGAGTTTGAAACAACAAGGTTTCGGGTCTGAGAAGCCAAGGCTAACTCAAACATGCTCAGTTAAGTGCTAAATTCTTAAGAAAATCAGAAGGTTTTATGAAAAAAATGAAGATTTTTGTAAAACAGAGAAGTTTAGATGAAATCGGAGATAATCTCGTGCAAAATCGTTGTAAAAACCGTTGTGATTCGTGTGAAAAACGTAGTTTTCTTACTTGGAACAGAGAGAATCGGGCTGGAGTGCGTTTCGGTACGGAATGGCAGCAAGTTGGAGTGAATGGTGAAGGGTTGTATTTATAATCGGGGGGAATTGAGGTGGTTTGGTGATATATTCGTGCGGTAATCTATATGTTCGTGCGAAAATCCAAATATGCGTTTTTCGCACGAAATATGTCTTTTTCGCATGAAAACTGCCATTCGGAGCCAAAGGATGCCATTCTATATTACCTAGATCGTATCTGGATTCCTAACCACAACAATCTTCGTGAAACTCTTATCAATGAAGCTCACAAAACGCGATATTCTATACACCCAGGAGCCGATAAGATGTATCAAGACCTACGATATACCTATTGGTGGCCTGGAATGAAGAAGGATATTGCTGTATTTGTTTCTAAGTGCCTTACATGTTCCAAGGTGAAGGCTGAACACCAAAGACCCTCAGGACTTCTAGTCCAACCGGAAATACCTGTATGGAAGTGGGAAAATATAACCATGGATTTCATTACCGGGTTACCTCGCACTTCTGGTGGGTATGACACTATATGGGTGATTATAGACCGCCTTACAAAATCAGCTCACTTTATTCCTATCCGCGAAGATTTCAAGAACGAAAAGGTTGCACGTGTTTATATCAACGAAATCGTAAGCCGGCATGGGGTACCGTTAAGCATTATTTCTGATCGTGATGGTCGTTTCACCTCACGAACATGGCAAGCAGTACAATCCGCTATGGGCACGCGATTAGATCTCAGTACCGCCTATCATCCTCAAACTGATGGACAGTCTGAGCGCACCATTCAAACTCTTGAAGATATGCTTAGAGCATGTGTCATAGACTTCAAGGGTAATTGGGACGCCCACCTACCATTAGTTGAATTTTCGTACAACAACAGCTATCATTCGAGCATCGGCATGGCACCTTTTGAAGCCTTATATGGTCGTAAGTGCCGATCTCCTGTATGTTGGCACGAAATTGGGGAAGCTCAAATTACTGGTCCAGAATTGATCCAAGAAACCACATACAAGATCCATCAAATTCGAAACAATCTTCTAGCGGCTCAAAGTCGTCAAAAGAGTTACGCAGATAAACGACGGAAGCCCTTAGAGTTTAACATTGGTGATTATGTACTTTTAAAAGTATCACCGTGGAAGGGAGTAGTTCGTTTTGGTCAAAAGGGCAAGCTAGCACCACGTTACGTAGGACCTTTCAAGATACTCGAAAGAGTAGGTCCTGTAGCATACAAGCTTGATCTACCAGAAGAACTCAACAGGATTCATCCCACATTCCACGTGTCGAACTTGAAGAAGTGCCTCGCTGATGAGAACCTCCACATCCCGCTGGAAGATATTCAGATTGATGAATCTATGCATTTTATTGAAAGACCAGTGGAGATCATGGACTTCGGAGAGAAACGTCTACGACGAAGTCGCATTCCAATTGTTAGGGTACGCTGGGAGTCGAAACGGGGACCTGAGTTTACTTGGGAACGTGAAGACTCAATGCGTGAAAAATACCCGCATCTTTTTCCTACTACTTCAACTACTTAAATTTCGGGACGAAGTTCCTAAAAGTAGGGGATACTGTAACATTTGTAAAAATCGGGTTTTCAAAACCCGCTCCGTTTTGTAATCGAATATCAAGTTATAAAAGTTACGTTAAATATTTATGAGTATTTTGATTCAAAACGATACATAATTAATAAATAAACTAAACTAAAAAAATTATATTTGATAAAAAGTTAAAACAAAATAAATAAAAAAATTATGTTGCTGCCGGGACTCGAACCCGGGTCAGCCAAGAAACTCCAACGCCTTAACGCACACTCACATCACCACTCCGCCGCTTTGTGTTTTCTGTTATCTCTAGGAAACAAATGAGATTTATACACAAACTCGGTTAAAACCGGTTGCGCCAACTGAGAAACTGAAATCGGCAAATCAATCGTCCAATCGTTTGATTAATCGTTCATTCACATTTTATAACCGATGAACCGATGATTGTAATCAATTCAGAAGTGATTGAACATCAATTTTCTTTATTAATCAGTTTTTATAACCGAAATGAATCAAGTCACAATTACTTCAATTCCAGACCTCTCTCGCGACTCAGAAACGTCATAACAATACTCCATTTCACTTTCATCACATTTTCAGACCATCAGAACGCTTAAAACAGCTCGCCGGAATTTCCTGCAAAAGTCGCCGGAAAACCGTATTCATCCTCAAACGGTAAAGCTTTCAATATTCGTTGTAGTTCAACAATTATTAGACTATTTCTAACTTAAACCTCTCAATTGAAATCGAATTCAGGCGTTGTATTCAACTAATTCCAGTTCGCCGGAACTCCCCTGAAAATCTTTATTTCCGTCTGTGAAACGGTAAGGACCTTCAAACACATCGTTAACGTTTGTTTATCACTTCAATTCCACAATCGACTAATCAAAACAGTCAATTATCTTGTTCAGTTGAAGAGTATAAAAACAGGGACCGACACATCGCCGGAAATCTGAAATAAACCGTTCATCGGTATGTTCACCTCTAATTACCGTCTCTGCCTTTTCATTTAAGCTTTAATAATGTCTGTAAATCGTAAAAACAAGGAACGAGTTAGTAAATCAGTTGACTGTAATTTGAATGAAGAAGACGAAGCTAATTAAGTTATAAGTATATTTAAAACTAGTAAAATGAACGGGTTAGACACACAGTCCAGCGGTGGACTGTGTGCAAAATACATACGCATGTCCCGAGTTCGATTCCTGCTATACGCACTCCTTATATAATAAAATGCCTTTTGTTAAAAACTAAACCGGGTTAACTCAGTTAGTTGTTAAGTATAATAAAAACCGAGATAATAACCAGGTTAGACACACAGTCCAGCGGTGGACTGTGTGCAACATTAAGCCATACGTCGCGCGTTCGAAACCCGTCACTAGCACCGGTCCGTTGAATTAAAATGTTTTTGAAATTAAAAAGAATTTCGGTTAAACTGAATAAGTGTATAAATATAATTAAAAACAAGATTATTTCGGGTTAGACACGTAGCTCAGTTGGTAGAGCTGCGTGCACGCGTACGGGAGGTCTCGGGTTCGAGCCTCACCCAGCGCAGACCATGTCCCTGACCGAACCGGTCAACAAGTCAACAGGTCAACGGTCAACGGTCAACGCAAAATAAACAATTTTTTTATATTTTTATTTATTTAATTTAATTTAAAAATCAATTAAAAATACTTAAAAATAACATTTTTAAAGATAGAAAATAGCCTTAAACTCACAAAAATATATCTAAAAATTTCATTAAAATCCTTAATAAAAATCCACTCATTTAATATATTTTTCCGTTATTATTTAGGTTAGTATTCCTCGTTGTTCCGCTCATCTAATTCGTGCGCATCTCACCATCTCCAATCCAACGCACCCAATGTGAGTGAATCTTTACAAATTCCCCGTTTAATCACGTTTTGGGGTGTATCATGTGTCTTGATATATATATTATACTTAAACCATTGTGCATACATCATATCATGAACTAGTGTATTAAGTTTGTTTCTGTTATGTAGTTATTGTTGGATGCAAGTTTATTATTTTCAGTACATGCAATTTCATAGGCCGCCGCTCTCCATTACATTATGAGCGTTGAGCATGTTCCCCATTTCATTATGAGGTTGAACCTGGCGTGCCCACATACGATCGGCTCCGTTTGATTGAGCCTTGATCGCACAGACATTTTCATTTTCAGTACATGCAATACGATCGGCTCCGTTTGATTGAGCCTTGATCGCACAGTTTCATTTATGTTATTTACAGTATGATGTTGGTATGTTCATGTATGCTGTCATATGTTATTGTATGTTATAGTTGTGACTGCTATTTGCCATTGCTTGATTATTTACATTTGCTCATCTATGATTATGCACAATTTTTCATTGATAAACTAACAAGTAATTCATTAATAAATGTTTATCTAATAAGGTTCACTCGCCAACTTATGTTGACCCAAAAAAACCCCCATTTTACACATGATACAGGTGAACCAGCAGCAGCTAGGAACACATAGGACTTGGACTAGAAGAATAAAACGATTTAGAGTTGGGATTGTTATGTTTGGTTTATTTTCTTTGTATTGAATGAACATGTTTGGATTTTTGGAAATGTAACTTTGACTTTATTAAATATGAAACATATTAGTAAATGTCATGAGCTTTGGTGATAACCCAATTATGCCCCGACTCTTATTCCGCTGCGGGTCGGGGTGTGACACCACTATGATCAAATGAAACAAACATGAAAAGGTTACATTCAACTTAGTCATGAACAGGGAACAATCGACTTAATCATTAAACAATTTCACTAAAGCCTGTCATCAAATCAAACAATGAACAGGTAAGATTCTAAGTACCACTGAAATTGCAATTGAACACAGTATCCTTCTTCAGTGCTTAGGTAAGATTCTAAGACCATTCTAAGTACCATTGAAATTGCAATTTCATTAATTATAAACAGTGATCACATCAAACAATTAACAGAAAACAATCGACTTAATCAACACTTTCTTTTCATCCGTGTTTCAATCGAACAGTGAACCCTGACAAGGTACAAACAACAAACATGACAATTAAGCATACAAACCTAACCTAATCGTAGCCCTGTAATCTTAAACCCTGTAACATCACAAGTATCGACGCTCGGTGGCTGGAATCGACCTAGTTGTAGTAGGAACATACCTGAAATCTCTCTGATTAGGTTGTCTATCATCGTCCTTCTTGGTCTTTGCTGCGGTTTTGATATTCACGTCGACTTAAAGATGCCTGATTATCGGAATACTTCACCGGAGAAGGAAACAACTTGGTCTCGATCGAGTGTGAATGGTTAGGGGTAATATAAAACACGTTTACATAACAAGGGGTTTGGAAATGATTGGGCTAAGTAAAAAAAAGTGAAATGACAAAAATACCCTTTGACCGTTACATAGAAATGTTGACAATCAACGGTGTTAAGTGGCAAGGTCTAAGATTGATCCAATTGGAACTAGTCGGGGTGTAGGACACAAAATTTTGAAAATAAAAGGTAAAAATGCCAATGCCTCCATTTCTATGAATATTGTATAGATTGAATGTACTATATGGAAAGATAATGCCTTCTATGTAAGCATGTGGGCAACATGAACGAATCCAGAAGACTACAACAGTGTGGGTTTAGTTTATAATTTTGTTTCTCACTTTATCCTTGAAAGAATATTTTTTGGTCAAACTGTGTGTTCCAATGAAATTATTAATCAATTAAGTATGGTTTTAAAAATATGTATTAAACAAGTTTATTTTAATACCTTATCACACTTTTTTGTTATATTTTTCTAATCAACCTAATCAACTCATCACTCTTCTTTTTATATTTCCAAACAGTGTAATTTATACCGATTAAACTTATTCTGTAATAGGGTTTTCTAACCTTTTATCTAAAAACAAATTGGCAAGTTTTAATATGAATCTAAACTCCAATATGGTTAATCCATGTTTCAGATTTTTGTTCATGTCATCAAGTCTAAAAATTATACTTCTTCAAAATTCCTTGTCTTTTTTTTTAATTTAGTTAGACTTTAATTTATTTATATAATCAATACGTTTTCTTTTACTATAGAGTTAATTACGTTTTTCATCCCTGTGGTTTGTCAAAATCACTATTTCAGTCCATTAGTTTAAAAATTGTTATTTCAGTCCCTGTGGTTTCACTTTCGTAACCATTTCAATCCACATTCGTTAACTCCATCCAATTATTCTGACACTATATTGCAAACCAATGGACTGAAATAGTGATTTTTGACAAACCAATGGATTGAAATAGTTACGAAAGTGAAACCACAGGGACTGAAATGGAGATTTTTAAACTAATAGACTGAAATAGTGATTTTTGACAAACCACATGGACGAAAACGTAATTAACTCTTTACTATAAACATTAAACTTTTGAGATTTTTGAGATTTGAAATCCCTCTTCTTTATATATTTTCGGTTAATTATTAGTATTTAAACAATTAAAATTTAATTAACATACATACTATATAATTTCTATTATACACATTATTTATTGTTAATTTTTTTACACATTGTTATACTTTCATTTTACTATTATACAATGATTTTTTTATTATGTAACCGTGTATAATACACAATTCTATAACTTATCATTACTTGATAACTTGTTAGGAAAAACAACTTTAAATTACACTTATTTAACAAATTACATTTTAATTGAATTCATTTAAATAACACAAGAAACGTGGATTAACGCACACAGGAGAGAACCAGACAAAGGAAATGAAGGGGAAGGTGACGCCCACTAAATGGGTTGTGACAAATATTTTGTGAAATTAACATTATAAATAAATAAAAAACCTCTGAATTTTGTGGTATTTCTTATTTAAAATCTTTTAATGTTATTGATCTAACAAAACATAAGATAAGCTACGTTTAAATTAGAATTGTGTTAACCGTTTTACTCCCTGAAATTTTACTAGTTATCCCCCCCCCCCCCCCTCTTTTGAAGTTGTTAAGTACGTCCGCAATAAAAGACTTTAAGATCTAGAAACACATGTACTCAGTTGTCATATTATAAAAACATCAATTTAAAAAAACAAAAAAAAACAACATCAAAATCCACCAAACATAAAAAATATCCAAAATCATTGTCACATTATACCTTTTTTAAGAATGTCCATAAATATATATTGCGGATGCTCTAAAAGAACACAAATTTCCCTTTGGTTTGATATTTTTTGAACGGTACGATGAAGAAAAATGAAAGTAGGTACGTTTAGCCGAAACCTTAAATGTTTCTGTACTTGTCACAATTATTGTCACGCTGTGAACTTGGTGGAGAAATCAGAGAAAGACGCCACCCTCCAAAAGTTTTGTAGAACGCCACTGAAAAAATCAAAAGTGACTCTCTTCAACCCTTCAAGTTTAAGTATATAGCACTTCAAGTCCTCCAAATGTAAAGCGAGAATAGCACGGGTTTATTGTTGTGAGGTTTAGGTGTATTTAATGGTATTAAAGTTTTTATCTTTATTACTTTTTAGAACCATAGACATATCGTGTATTATTTTCATAATAGGGCTGCGGAAGTGGGAAGCTTCCCGTTTAAATGCCTAGGATTGACGGTCGGAGCAAATATGAACCGAATTTCTAACTGGAAACCGGTTTATGATATCTTTGATTCTAGACTCGCGAAATTGAAAGCTTCTCTCTTATCTATCGGAGGCAGAATCACTCTTATTAAATCTGTCCTCGAAAGTTTGCCAGGTTATTATTTCTCCTTATATAAGGCCCCAGCACAGGTTATTTATGACTTGGAAGTGAAAATTAGAAACTTTCTTTGGGGTGGTGATGACTCGATAAAAAAAGCTCCACTGGGTTGCATGGGATCGGGTTACCCGTCCTAAAAAGTATGGAGGTTTAGGATTGAGCAAGTCAAAAAATAGTAATATTGCTCTTCTGGCTAAATGAGGATGGAGGTTCTTGTCGGATAAAGGTAAGACTTGGGTCAAAGTTATCGAGGCGATTCATTCCATGAGAAATGGTTGGGAATTTTTTCCGATTAAGAAAGTGTTGGGAGGAGTTTGGAGCAATATCGTCCATATTTTGACTAAAACTACTGTGGATGGGACTCCATTGAGAAATTTCTTTAAAGCGTCAATTGGAAATGGTTGTGATACGACATTTTGGCTGGATCCCTGGATTTGCAATGCTCCTTTAATAGAGATGTTCCCGGACCTTTTCAAACTTGAAGAGGCTAAGGCTTGTCGGGTCTGTGATCGAATATCAACTTATAACAATTCAAGAATGTTTATGTGGCAATGGAGAAGGAATTTATCTGCAGGTAGGGAAGTTACAGATTTGTTAAATCTTTGCATTATGATCATTTCGACCAAGCTGAATCAGTCAAGGGATCGTTGGCCCTGGATCGGTGCTAATGACACCGATTAGTGTGAAAGCGGTGAAAAACTTGTTGGATAAAAATAGAATACAGGAGATTGTTTTCACGACCGAATGGTGTAAATGGATCCCGAGTAAATGTAATGTGTTTATATGGAGAGCGGAAATGAACAAGATTGCAACTTTGACGGCGTTAAAGAAAAGAAACATTGGTGGTGATGTTACTGCTTGCGGTCTGTGTGGTGAGGAAGACGAATCAGTGGAACATTTGTTCATCTCTTGCGGGTATGCTGATATGGTTTGGTCTTACATAAGTAGTTGGTGTAAGATCCCAAATGTTTATGCTTTTTCCTTTAAAGACTTGCTTGAAGTTCGTGAGCACGTTGGATTATCCGGAAAGAAAAAAAGGTGTTTATGGGTCTCATCAGAATCGGATGCTGGAGCATTTGGAGGGCCAGGAATAAAGCTAAATTCAAGGATAAACCTGTGAAACTTGAAAATATTATAAGCGAGATAAAATTGGTGGGGTTCTTGTGATATTCGTCTAGGTCTAAAGGTCAAAGTATCACTTGGGATGACTAGTGTAAATATGTAAATTTGTAGTTTTGTTTGGGCTGCCTCGGTTTGAGATGGTTGCGTTTTAATGAAGTTTACCTTTCAAAAAAATTGTGTAAATGAAATTTACTCAAGTTATTTTAATTTTAGTTTCTTTTAGTCTGAAATTATATTTTATCTTTATTTGTGGTGGCTAATTTAATATTTGATGAAACTAGAATTGATTCCCCGTGTTGTGGGGTTGTCTTTTTTTTTTTTAACTAATTTCAACATAGTGAATTCTTTTTTTACTTGCTTACTGATCAAACGTAGATAAACTGAAAACGTCCAAAAAATAAGCTAAAAAACGTATAATATTTGACAGGGATATTGGATTTAAATAACCCCAACTTTTAACAATTGGCCGATAACACTCCCAACTATCGATTTGTACATCAGCACTCCCAACTTTCAACTTATTGGCTCATAACACTCTCTAACTAACTGAACCCTAACCCAGTTAGTTTTGCTGATATGGCCCTTTTTGCTGACGTGGCAGCTGATGGGCATTTTTTATGAGGTGGCAGCTGACATGGCAATTTTGGATGATGTGGTCGCTAATGTGGCAGCTGACATGGCATTTTTGATGACATGGCAGCTGACATCAGCTAACTGGGTTAGGGTTCAGTTAGTTAGGGAGTGTTATCGGCCAATAAGTTGAAAGTTAGGAGTGCTGATGTACAAATCAAAAGTTGGGAATGTTATTGACCAATTGATGAAAGTTGGGGTTATTTAAATCCAATATCCCTATTTGACATGACTCATTTTCAACAAAAAAATTACGTCAAAACATAAACAACTTGAATTTTTACCGACGAGTACATAAAAATAAGAACGTAAAACTGACGAGTACATAAAAATAAGAACGTAAAACTCGAGGGGGTCAAATTGTCATTATGTCAAAACGTCAACCAACTTGATTTATATCAACACGTACATAAACGTCAAAAAGTAGACCAATTGAAACAACGATGAAAACAATCACCAAAATGTATCATATTTGACATGACTCATGAAACGTAAAGTAACTCGAATTTATACTCCCTAATGAATACGTATTATATTTGACATGACACAGTTTTTATAAGAAAAGTTGTGTCAAAATGTAAATCAATTTAAATTTATATTGACACATACAAAAAAATAAGCACGTAAAACTCGAGGGGATCAAAATATTTTTTTACAAAATTTTAAAAAGTTGAGGGTGTAAATGTCAATATTAAAAATGAATAGAGTAAGGTTAAATAAAGAGTCAAACTTACTCTCAACAAATTATATATATAATAATACGCATTTGTCGGTAAATATAAGTGGTTGCAAATACTTTTAACAATTATTATTTCTGAAGTTGTATTATGTTTAAGTTGTAATTACTTTTCACGGTTTAAAAACAAATTACAATTTTTCCTGTTTGTGGTGTTTCCGGTTTTAACCAACCGGCACAACTAAGGTGATTTATGTTTTTTTTTTCAAAAAGATCTGCACAGGCTCTTCTGTCTGCGCCGCGCAGACATAGTTATCTATAAACTGTTTATTTTTTTCGAAAACGTTTCATTAAAAAACGAAACGTCTGCGCGAGCTCTTTTTGGTGCAGACTTGGCCCAACCACTTATAAGATCTTCTAAGGTCTGCAGAGGGTTAAACACCACAATCCGCCACCACCGTCCACCACCCACCACCGTCCATCACCACCACCACCACCCGTCCACGTCCGCCACTTTGGACCAAATAACCTTGTTAACACTTTGGACCATGCTTGAAACTTACTAGATGGTTGGAAGCTATATCCGTAACTTTTAAGCCGCAAGGACCAGATCAAAAATTTAATCCAAACCACAATTTATGTAATTTACTTTGTTATAAAGAAACACCTTAATTTTATACTATTTTAATTTGAAACATATTTTAAAACGACAACATACACACCTTAATTCAACATCTCTGTAAATAATTGGGTTTGAATTCTTACCACTTTATCGAAGGAATTCACAAATGCCATTTAAACAAACACCTCTTGGTCTTGGCCTTTAAACTTTTTGTTTTAAAAAGGATCATATTACCACCATGATTAATTTTTTTTAACAACAAATTTCTTTTTAATTCGTATTGTTTATGGGACTTGAACCCAAAACCTCTCAATCCTAAGGTGTTTAAAGGTTTTATCTTTGTCAATGGACCACCACCCCATTGGTTTTTAAAAACCAGACCTAACCAGGCCTTAACCAGACTCGAACCCGCAACCTCTCGTTTCCGTACACACAGCCCGACCAACTGGGCTATATGTCTAACCTACCATCATGATTACATGACATCTTGATTTCGATATAAAAAAAGCCGCAAATGAATATCGTGGTTCATAATTGTTAAGTGATTCCATTCACGGTGTGAACTTCAACTTGGTGAGAAAGCGGAGAAAAAGGTCAACCATCAAAAGTGCAGAACACCACCGACACACAACCGAAAGTGACTCTCATCAACCCTTGAAGTTTAAGTATATAGTATTTCAAGTCCTCCCATTTAGAACGACTATAGCACGGGATTTTTTCGAAAAAAAAAATACGAAAAACGTGGATTTGATTTATTCGAAATAACTCATTTATTTTCAGTCTGTTTATTTTTTATTTTTGTTTTGTTCTCGTTGTTGTTAGGTGTATCTTAAGGGTCCACATGTTAAAAGTTTCAATCTTCTACTAATTTTAAAACCATAGACAAATCGCATATTCTTTGCATGCTCGACTGGAAATAATGTATGTATTTTAATTAAGTTATGAGTAAACTCTAGTTTTACCCCTGTGGTTAGAGGCGACTGACACAGTTACCCTATATTTTTAAAATATTGTTGTCTTACCACGCGTCTAGCCAATTGCATCAATGTACCCATATAAAAGGGAGTGGTTTGTGTTATGACCACACTCTTAGACCGCGGGGTGTGTGCTTGGGTTGGGGGCAGGGGAAGCCAAGCAACGCCGCTTTAGCCACACCGGGTCAGCGTGGGTAGCGACGTACCAACCTGTCACACCCTGTCTTTTGCGGATGCGTGTGTGTGTGACTTGATCAGTTTTCATTGCATTCGATTATAATAAACAACTACATGATTAAAACAACGATGTTCATCCATTCATAAGTTTAAAATATTACAAACCATATGTTATTTAAACTACCAACCATCACAAGTATTCAAGTTACAACCAACATAAGTTTTAAAGTTCCATAAAGGACTTGTTTAACAAAAGTTTAGAACTACGAGGCTTTGCATCCTATATCTCATCAAGGATGAGATATATGGATCAAACCCTTCCAAAAGTGCATGACATCGATACTTGAAATTCAAAAGCTTGCTTGTAACGCCAACACCAAGGTCCGTCTAATTTCCTGAAATACATGTAAGTTGAAAACATCAACAAAAGTTGAGCGAGCTCATGTGTTTTATGTATATGCGCATCAAATGAATCTCAAAAACATTTGAAGGTTTCGGTATCAAAAGTAGGTATCTAAAACGTCTATGAACATGTTGATCATTAATGTTTCGCAAGGACATTAACATATGTGACGACATAGGAGGTACTCAACCCGTGTAGGCAATTTAAGTGTTGAACCCTCGACAGTGGAAACAACAGCACTCTAAGTGGTCACCCATGGACCGTGAGTGGGGCTCGCCCGTGCCCATTAGATCTAACCTTTGTTCCTTGGTCCTCAAAAGGATTAATGACACCTTAGCTACAGCCTATGCTCACATAATCTAAGAGTTCATTCCATAGTTTAATCATACCCTTGTTAACATGTATTTTCCCCCGAAAGTTGTAAATCGAAAACATTAAGTAAAAGGGGGACACGAACTCACAAGTTTGCGACCGTAATCTCGTGTACCCAAAGTAGATATCCTCAAGCAGTACAACTTCCTACACACGTGTTAGGTTTTATTAGACGCTTAGGCCGTGTAACGACTTGTAGTCTTATTTATTTATTAAGACTCGTTCTTGGGATTTTTATTAAATGGTATATTTCCAACTTGTTTCATTATATATACCTTTCATATATATTCTCCAAGTATAGGTATACTTGTATTTGTGTATTTTGCCAAATACTCGTAGTGTATTCCGGTATGTATTTATACGTATAGGAATACGTATTTCTTGTGTTTATTAAGTATTTTATACTTAATTATGTATAATTTTCAGGAGTATTATTTTTATACCAATAAAATCACCAATATAATATTTCCTTAAAATATCTATATTTTAAGAGGATTTTTATAGAAAATCTCTATAAACTTTATTTGGCAAAAATATATATACTTCCATACATATATCTTAAAAGTAATATATTTTTATGATTAAACTTAGAAATGTATATTTCTAGCTTTTACCCAAAATAATATATCCTTTTGAACTGTTAAGAAAATATAACCTTCAAGACAATATATTTTCTATTTTGACAAAATATGATATATTTTGTAATAGTTGTAAAATTTCATATTTTACCATTTTTTTGGTTTCAAAAATACCGTTTATCACATTTGTCAAGTTGCGAATTTATTTCCGGAATATACATATATACATAGTCCAAAGTCCATTGTTCGGTTTGTCCATTATTTTGGTATAAATTATACATTTATTTTCTTGGAGTTTTGGTAACATCTTCTGTTGCAATTTTTAGTATTTGGTATTTGTGTATTATTTTCAAGTCCCTAATTTTAATATAACTAATACAATCAATATACAAATAGCACACAATTTGTGACATTTAAATATATATTTTCCTAAATATATACTTAACCATTTTTATTTCCAAAAATCAACCTCCAATATTTGTAATCTTTATGACAAAAATTATGACAACTTCTCACATTAAAACCAAGATTAAAATTTACTTGTAAACATTTGATTAAAAATATTTTTCTAAGTGTTTAATTTGTACAAAAATTTTGCCATAGTTTTCACTTAAAAATGGAGGTTTCCATGCTAATTAGCATATCATTTTCTTTTCAAAAATTCATCACAATCATCAATAATCAACCTACAACTTACCATGAGCCATTACATGCAATTTCACAAGATGATATGAACTTGAAGTTTTATGTTCATCTAACACTAAAAACATGATTTTTATTTTATAAAAATCATTTTTACAAAATTTCCATCTTTACAACTTACAACTTGATTTTACAAAAATCATTCTCCATGCATTTTTCATGTTACATACACTTTACAACTTACAACTTGATTTTACAAAAATCATTCTCCATGCATTTTTCATGTTGCATACACTTTAACCTTTTAAAATATGATCATTTTTCTTTAAAACCAAGTCATGTGAAATCTAGTACTAAACTTTAGTTTCTTGAAATGTTCATCTTTGAAATCTCATATTTTTAAGATCAACAATTTGTAGGAATCATCATCCTACACAAAATCCTGTTCATCTTCAAGTTCATGCTTAACATAAAGGATGATCAACATAGATCTTTCAATATTTATCCTCATACTTGCTAGACCATCTAGCAAGCTTCTTATGATGATCTACATCATAAACACAAGAAATCAACAAACATGTTCATTACATACACTTAACATCTTTTGATCTTCGTGTTTTTAAGCTTTATGTTCAAGTTCATCTTTATGTTTTGATGTGATCTTAGATTATCTTGTTACTTCATACTTTAACCACTAAAATTAGAAATAAAAACAAGATCAAGAGGGCTTACTACTAGCACAATGGCTAGGGAAGAACTCAAGATGATGAATATGATAACTAGGTGGATAAAAGCTCTTGGTGGAGGTCCTTCAAGCTCCAAAGCTTCCAAGCTTCTTAACTATGCTTCTTGCACCTCTAGATTACCTTGGAATGCTTGAGTGATGGATCAAAATGGTGGGACTATGGTGGTGGTTTGGGGCCGTGAACAAGAGAGAAGGAAGGAAGGAGTTAGTGAATTTTTTTGTGTTAAGTGTTCCTTGTTTAACTCTTGTTCTTTTATCCTTCAACATGGTTTTAACCATAAGTCCATGTGTTTGATATCTAGACTACATATCTATTAACAAATCAAACAAGATCAAAGGAAATCCAAGGGGTGGGTCCCCTTTGTAACCGTGAATGAGGGGGGGGGGGTCTTTAGTTGGGTTTCAACCTTAAGTTAGTTAATTAGTTAGGTTTTAAGTGTGAAGTTAGGGGTTTAATGTGTTTAGGTGTTTTAAGATGTGTTATGATGTTTAGCGACCATAACTAGCTTCATAACATTAAAACAATGCTTCTAGCTAGATTTTGGTGTTTCGGCTAGTGTCCGGTTATTCGTTTGGTTACCGGCTCGTTAAAGTGCTAAATAGCGCAGTTTAGTGTGCTTTAGGGTACCTTTTATGATGGTTTTGATTCCCAACACTAAACAAGTTATTCTGGACCATTAAACTACATTTCTGCATTATAATTTGGGGTTTAAAAGCTGAATTTTGCTTAAATATGCAGAATTCTGCAGTTTTAGTGTGTTTCAGGCACTTTCTGACACTTAAATCATCACTCGAAAGGCAGTTACATAATCCCAACTTTCCTACATACCATACTAGTGTAACCCTTGTTCCCAGGGCTCATTCAGTGCCTTTACATCATGTCTGTCTGAGTACTGAACTCCCATCAGTCCTAGTTCGTCTGGTAAGTGTACCAGTTTCGTTCCGTACACGTTTCAAACTGTTTCAATTTGAGTTCACAATAATAAACATCATGCATCATGAAATGTCTTTGTGAGTTCTTTCAATATAATTCATAAAATCATACTCGTCATAAGTTCAAAATGCACAACCATTTAATACAAACTAATGTTCACATTGTACGGATATTACCTGAAAAGTGCCATTTGTCACAGCCCCGCTGGCGTCGCTATGGTGCCTGGCGTGGGGCGGGTTGGGGAGATGATATGGATGGTTGGGATTGACTAGGGAAATCAAACTGTTTGGGCTAGCCGTCGGCCATGGCGGTTTCCACTATTAACTTTAATTTTTTTAAAATTTTACCAATTTTTACCTATAAATACCCATCCTAAACATCAAAATTTTTCACATATATTTTCTTCAAACACAAATCTTCATTCAAAATCAACCAAAAAAATGGTTCATTAGACCGAGGAGGAGTAGATAGCGCTAGTGACGTCAATCGTTAACGCACGACGAACGTCGTGGTCAAACCGCCTATTGGACGCAAGCGTTTCAACCTTGGTTTTAAAAAGCGCGCCTTATGCGCGCCTAGGCGCAAGGCGAGCTAAGGCGCAAATCATACCGCTTTGCACTTCAAAACAGGGTGGGTGTACAAGAAGCGCAGATGAGGCGTGCTTTTTAGGGGAAATCGACCTAAGGCACAGGCTGAGGCGCGGTTTTTTGTACATGGGGTGTTTCTATGCAGCTGAGTGTTGTACAACAGGCTTTTTATGCTGTACATTTATGTTTTTTTCATTTTAAAACATATATAAAGCTTAATTATAGCTAAATCATAGATATTGGATGCTAAACACTTATGGGATATATAAAATAAATTATATAATCACTTTGTGCTTTGCGTATGAAAAGCTCACCGCTTTTGCGCTTCGCTTTAAAATTTCGGTTTTAAACCTCATCGCTTTTGTGCGCTTCCCGCTTTTTTAAACCAAGGTTTCAACAATACCAATATGTTGGAAATGCACGTCACAACTTGAACGCTTGTCAACATAAATGGCGTGAGCTAAAACCGAAAATGAACCGGTTTAAAGTTTGCTTTGACCGTGTCCCTGGGGGCGACTTGAGCCACGACAATCGAATGGAGATCAGGAAAATCAAGTGGAGGCACGATGGGAATGCGGAATTTCGTTGGATTCCGCACTTTAATATTTAATAAGTAGATTTTTTAAAAAAAATAATATTTTATGTAATTTTTTTTAAGTTAATATAATTGTGTGTTTTATTATATAAAATGTTAAAATATAAAAAAATAATGTCACCCCAAACGCCAGCTAGGTCACGTCGCTCCCACACCACACTTTTTTTTGGGTGGCCTGGTAGAGCGCACCTCAGCCACATGTCAAGCCAAGCCCTCCACACCCAACAGTCTTAGGGTAGTGTTTTGGATGGTGGATGACATGACGTTGATGCAGTAAGTCATGAGGGTCATGACCATACCGTTTAGCCTTACTCAAATATGATTCATGCTTGGTTGAGTATCTATTGTGTTCCATGTCTAAAAAAATCTTTAACATGAAGTCAAAATCATGTACACTTCCAATGATGCAAAGTGATTCATTACGTACTTTGGAAATTTTTGGTCTCTGGCCGGACTAGAAAAGTGACTCATATTTTCGGTTTTGATCCGGACTAGAAAAATAATACTATAAAATCAGCTCACGAAAAAGTGATCGATTTTGAGCCCATAAACATCCCTACTGTTGATATGAGTTGATATGTATATTATCAAGTTTATCAATTATTAATTTTCAATTTTCAATGCATTTTAAACTTTAAGAAGTCTTATTGTTGCTGTCTTATATTCAAAATTTTCTTTTTAGTATCATGGTCATGCTTTTTATTAGAGTAAGAAATGGTAAATTTCTATTTCTAATTTCCATGCTTTCTGTACCATCATCACTGTTAGGGCTTAAGTCGTATGGATCCCATATTCCGAGGAGTATTCTGAATAAATTATCCTTAATTTGTGGTACAAGACCGGATGAAGGATCCTTAATGTTTGTTATGGTTACTAATTATTGCTCTTGATGTTTTCTTATGTTTATGTGCAGGGAAGCTACGTGGTAGACCAAGTCCAAGCTGAAATATCGCTAAGAAGTCGTTAGAAGCTAGCACGTGCTTATTTCTCAAACAGATATGGACGAAGACGTGGGTCTAGCGGCAATATCGCATTAAGTTGTTATGTTAATATTCAAAGGGGTTGATCAAGTTACACATTCATTCATTCGCATACATACACACAGCAAGCATAGAGCTCACATCACTCTCAGAAAACACACAACGTTGTACCTAACTTGATCAACTTCCGAAGTTGTATTGAATTTTGCTAGCTAATATACTTGATGGTTGATTGTTTTCACCACGCGGGGTTTTTATGCCGGCGCTCTACTAGTGACCAAGGGCCTTTCCTCGTATAAATCATTGTGTAATGTTTACATTTTTAGTTCTATTATCATTTCATTTGTACAAGCACTCTACCTCACAAACATATTTAGTTACATTATCCTTAGAGTGATTTTTGACCAAAACAATCACCATGCCACAAATTCTTTTTTGCTTCTAATCCATCATATTTCACAATATATTTTACAAATTTAATTTAAAAATTAGATAAGCTTTTAAATAAAATACCATAAAAATACCATTTTACTTTCTTGTTTATGATTGTATATAAGGTCCATCACCTAGAAATGGTGAAATACCAACCCAGACATGTTAATTCTTCGCCTGGTCAGCAAAAGTGGGTGGCAAACACCGTCACACTAGCGCGGGGGGGGGGGGGGGGGTATCTGTCAAGCCCTTAAGACCATCTGCTATGGATTAACGCACGTGGGTGGCAAGGCGAGTGGCGTGGTGGGGCGGGACACACAGACAAAGGGGGTGGGTTGGGCGACGTGATGGGCTGGGGCGAGAGGGTAGCCACAGCGTGAAGGGGGAATTATTTGGTAGGTCTTAGCCACGTGGAAGGTGGTGTCTTTGCTGAAGGGTAGTCGTGACTAGCCAACGACGGTGTTTTTTGGGTGGTCGAGGTGAGTGTCCGGTTTGGGGGGGGAGGTTAATAAGATAATAACATATGAAAATTTAAAATTACCACCTTTTTCTTTTTTTATATTTTAATCTTAGTTTAATTATTTTTCAAAATTATATTATATAATGTATATTTCTAGTTAATTTAACTCTAATTGTTTAATATTTTTTTAATTTTATTGTTATATTTATTTATTCAGATAAAATAGTTAATTTATATAAAAGTTAAGATTTAAATAAATGGGTAATTATTAAGAATTGATTGGGTGGGGTGATGTGGAGTAAAAGGGTGAAACCATAGTAGAGGTTAACAAAAGAAAGTAAAGGAAAATAATCTGATGATGTGTCAGTTTACTTTATGATGTGACAGTGATATGGAGTAAAAGAATATTAAACTATATAATGGTTTGACGTGTGTGATTGCTAAAGATGAGATGGTATCCACTATTGTAACTAATCATCATGTTTCTTTAAAAAAAAAAATTCTTTCTTCTTTATTTAATTTTTTTGTTAAATCAAAGGTAAAAAGATAAATTAGTTAAAAGCCCAAATATCTACGTAGCAGTTACACACTTTTTAGTTAAAGGATTATGCTTTAACAGAAATATTACACACTTTTTAGTTAATGAGAACATAAACTTAAAAGGATTATTTTTTTACAATCTAAAGTTAAAAGGGGAACATTTAAAACCAACCGAAACCAGAAGAACCTTCTAGCAATTACCCCAAAATCATGCTACAAAAAGGGTCTCTTCTTTCCTCACCAGTTACCAGCCCAATCAGTTTGAGATCTTCATCGGAAAAAATGGCCGAAATCGTTGACCTTTTGCCGAAAGAATACGGCTACATCGTCCTCAACCTCGTTGCCTACTATTTCCTCAACTTCTACATGGCCTTTCAAGTCGGCAGAGCTCGAAAGAAGTAAATATTTCAATCCATTCTATTCTGTTTTCCGGTTCCACTACCTAACAATTTTATTATTTGATGAAGGTACAATGTTATGTACCCTGCACTCTACGCTACCGAAGCCGATACCGAGGATTACAAACTCTTCAACTGTATTCAGGTTTGTACATACAGATCTGCTGAATTGTATCATCAAATGTTTTCGCTACCGGTTGAATTTATTTGTTTTTGTGGATGTGCAGAGAGGGCACCAGAACTCGCTGGAGACTCTGCCGATTTTCTTTGTTATGATGGTTGTTGGAGGGCTTAAACACCCGATTATATGCAGTGGTTTGGGAGTAACTTACACCATCGCTCGGTTTTTCTATTTCACCGGTTACTCCTCCGGTAATCCTGAGGGCCGGCTCCCCATTGGGTATGTCAATTTTTTCAGTATGTTATTATTTGTTGTTGAAATTCGGATACTAAAGCTTAGTCTGTGTTGACTTTTTCGTGGAGCTCTTTTAGACGGGTTAAATAGGTCAATCTGAATACGACTTGTTTATTAAACGGGAACAATTAAGTTAGACCACCCGTAGTCGTCTTTTTGGGGGCGCTTTTTCTCGCCAATCACGCCCGAAGACGCCAGGGAACCACCCCCTGGGTGTTTTCAGGCGTTATTTGTCACTTTTTTCGTTTTGGCGTGTTTGAAATCACGCTGGAACAATTTGAAACCCTTCAATCACAGGTATCCTTCATTTGGTTTGACCAAAACCTTTTTTTGGTTAGTTTTTTATTTTATTTAATTCATTACATCTTTTTAACATAATTCTCACATCCCCACTACACCCATTTTAGAAAACCGCCCAATAATGTCCCTTGTTGACTGTACTACCACATGGTAGAAAACGCCCAAGGGTGGAAGCATTATTCACCCTTACCACTACGCAATTCTTAAAATCCAATGATTTTTTTCTTTTTGATATGATTTGTTATTGAAATCACTCAATTAGATTGAGATCATAAAGTTTGGTTTGTGTTGACTTTTTGTTCTAACACATGGTCTGGGTTGAATTGGTAGTTGAGATATGGTGGCCTTGTAGTAAGCATGATCAATTAATTAACATTTATATTTGGTGGTTGATGGTGAAATATGGAAAGAGAAGAAATTTAATGTACTTTGAATATGGTATTTGGGTTGATGGTGGAAATATTTTAAACTGGTTAACCTGACATGTTTATTAATCGGGTTAGAAATAACGACTAAAAGTTTGATTGTTTTCATGTTGTGTTTGTAGGGGATTCAATAATCTGGCACTGTTGGGGCTGGTGATAGTTAATATATGGTTTGGGGTGAGTCTTTTGATGGCATAAATCAGAAACAGTGTGAAGAAAATCATGTCATTTGGGTCCTCTTGCTTCCATTTCACTTGTATTGTTCATGAAGTGTTGTGAGACTTTTAGTTAAAATTTTTTAAAAATAAAGTTCCTAGGTTTTTTAATTTTAAGCAATCTAGTTCTTTTATTGTTATGTAATGTTTTTTTTAAGTTATGTATTGTTTTAATTTATAAGTTGTGTGTAATGTTTTCTTTTAAGTTATGTTTAAAAAAACTTGAATTAAAAAAAACAAATAAAAGGAAAGCTCGTTCTCCACACCCTTGGCCCATCCACATCACTAATGACGTGATAGCTGACGTGGAGGGTCATCCCTAAAGGATGAGGCTTCTCCACACCCAATAGTCTTAGTGAGTACACAAATTGAATTGTATCCCAAATTCCAACTCCTTTCAATTCTTCTTCCCTCAAAGTTTCTAGATTTTAAGATATGTAAGGGCATTCATATTGGATTTGGTGAATCCTTCCTTATCTTTATATTATATGGTAAAGTTAAAAAAAACCCATTAAAAATACTCATACAATCAATTTCTTAAACCTAAACAATATCCATAAAATTATACTGAGAACCTTATTCGTTCCATTAGATATAAGACCACCCGTTGTGGTCTAGAGCCCTCGCTACCTAAGCCCCCATACTTCCTAGGCGTCATGGGGGCACCATTGATGGATCATTGGCACACTAACGAGCGCTAACGACTCTTTGTGAGGCCCTCTCATATATTACCTTGTACAACAGTTCATTTAAAAAAATACTTTTAATTTTTAATTTTCACACTATATATATCCTAATAAAATCATACTATTTCTACCATCTATTCTCAACAGTGAATTTCAAATTTTATCCTTTATCTTTATACCCAACTTAAGACGGTGTCCGTTGTCTTTAAAATTGATGGATTTTGTACTTAATGTTTTAAAATCTTGCATCTTATGTTCTTTAGCTCTAATCCTGTTAGATTTTTCTGTTAAATTAGATCATGTGACTTGCACATGAGGGCATATTTATTTTTTCACCATTACAGGGACTATTGTGCAAATATTTTATATCAAGAGATTATTGTGTAAAATAATGAAGAAGACATATAAATAAAATAAAACTGTACTCTCTCTCTCTTTCTCTCTCTCATGCTCTCTCTCAGAAGTATCACACCCCAACCGATGACGGAAACATCGAGGCGCGGCACTAGATGAATCAGATTGCTCAAGAGATTCCATAACAACTATTTAAGCGACAATATTTAAACGTTCAATATCCCATACTATCAAACAATACAATCCTCAAATAATTATTACAACTTAAACAATCTCTTAAACATAACATCCAATCCAATCTTCCCTAGATTTATTACATGCGTTTCTAGAGATAATCCTAATCCATTTGCAAACATAGATAATCCTCAACCTGCCACATATGTTAAAATAAAACGTCAATACAATTAAGTAAAGGTGAGCATACAGGTTTGCGTACATAATATATAAAAGCGTTTAGCATACACCGCATGACATTACGTAAGAGATGTGAACTATGTATCTACTTAGATTCAAGCAAACCAACAAACCACGAGTGAGAGGCACGCGAACAAGTGTCCACGTCCTAAAGAGAAAATAAATGAGAAATAAAATGCGAGCCTTAACAACCCCGGGCCTCCGGGTGGCGGGTCAACCTCTAACAAGCTATCATGTTAAGTGTGGCGTACAAGCAATCAAGTAACACATACAATTCAGCAGATTTCACGTATAGTCATGTATAAGCGGGATTGCGAATAAGTATTTGAGTTTTGTGTGATGTGATTTGATATACGAACATATGTGACACCCAAAAGTGCGTTTAAGCGTAAAAGGGTTCAAGTATACTCACAGCTGGTGCGATTAGAGAGAGAGGAGGGATCTGATGTAAGTTGAGGAGAGCGCCGGATCAGCCTGTAAGTGAACAGAAGTGCATCAGTCTTCCGAAATGCTGAAACGGTTAACGGTTGAAAGAACAGTAGACAAGTTCGGGCGAACTTGACTGTTTTGACTCGCTGGAAGTACAAGTTCGGGTGAACTTGCCATAATTGTTGAGGTTTGATACAAGTTCGGGCGAACTTGTCTGATTCTCTTGAGAATTGGACAAGTTCGGGCGAACTTGCCTGAATTGTTGAAGAGTTTAAGCAAGTTCGGGCGAACTTAGTCACCATTCTGGTGACAAGTTCGAGCGAACTTGGGGTTTTCCAAACGAACTTGACTGTTTTGGTCACCAATTCGTGCGTTTTTGCATCATTTGCTGAGGAAATCGAGTGCCCATCCCTCCAACTTTAAGCCACTGAGTAAAACTTAGGCTGGAGAGGTCTTTTGGAGCGAGTTTAGCCATTTTACAGAAACTTGGACTAATCCGGGCGAACTTGTAGTTCGTTCGAGTTAGTCCAGTTTGTGTAAGAAGACAATACTGTCCTTGTGCTTCCGGATCTGAGTTCTTGGTTGACAAATGCCCCGTTCCACTTCATAGTGAACAAAATATACGTCATTAATCCGTATTTTGTGTGAAAATCGATGTTTTAAAGGGTTTTACTTGGATCTAAGTATAGATCTAAGTGGAAAACAGAAGTTTTGCATAAAAAGATGAAGATTTTCATAAACAGAGGAGTTTTGATGAAATCGAAGGTATAACCTTGTGCAAAATCGTTGTAAAACGTTGTTGTAGCTTGAAAATGGGTTGAATCTTACTTGAAAATCAAAGGTTTTCGGTTTTGAAAGGTTTCGGGCGAACTTGCAGCAAGTTCAAATGAGGAAAGGAGCTGAGTATTTATAGGTGAATGAGAAATGGAGCTGATTGGGATCAAGTTCGGCCGAACTTGGCACAAGTTCGGGCGAACTTGGCCAGTTTGCCTGAACTTTGTGCATTTCATCGTTATTTTCGCGTTAGGTGTTCGTCTGGCGATTCAGTTCGTATTAGCTAGTTATGTTAAGTGTTTTAGCGAAGCGTTAAGCGTTATACTACCATTGTATTGAGAGAGAGCGAGTTACGTGAGCGTGTGAGCGTTTTAGTGATAGTAAACCATAACATAAACAAATATAACACACATAATTCCACATAATTAACTGCACTTTGCGATGCGATGAGATAAGCGATGACGAAAGCACAAGTGTTTGTTATACAACAACACACTCTGCTCTTTGAAGTAACATAATTACTTGCGATTGCATTGAATTAGCATTGAGTTTGATAAGCTATTTGATGTGATATCATTGTGACAAAATACATCTAATTTTAACATAAACTTTTCCATAATCAAATCCCTAAGTACAACGATAGGTATAAACGAAATACACGGAAATAGAATAATAACAAATTAACAACGAAATTGCGAGTTGTTACAAGAAGGCCACCATCACCTCCCGGTTACCACCACCACTAACCTCAATCAATTCAACCAAATTAAAAACTTTTCACCAACTCAATAATTAAAATCAAACCAATCTCATATCAAGTTACGAATTGAACAACATAACAAATTAAAAAGGTAAAAAAAATCCCCAAAATTTCATGTCAAGATTATGAAATTGGTACCGGTGGAGGTGGCGGCTAGTGTAGATGGTGCATTTTCATAGCCTACCTTCACGTCTATGAGGTAATTTTTACACAATCTTTCTCTTGTACTTATGTGCTTTAACATCTGACTGGTATAATGTTTGGTAATGGTACTGGTGGAGGTGGCAGCTAGTGTAGATGGTGATGGCGGTGGATGGTGACAGGTGGGACGGTGGGACGGTGGTGGGCGCTGATAGTTGATGTTGATGGTGGTGGAGATTGGGAGGGAGGCGTATAGAACAACAAAGCATACCAGCAAACAATCTCAAAGGGTTATTGGTGGTGTCTACACAACAAAGCAGACCGGATAAACCTCCAAAATTTATAAACCCACCACGAAGTGGAGTCTTTTTTTAAAGATTTTTACACAAAAAGATGGAGATTGGAGTTATCTGAGAAAAATATGCGAAGATGAACGTGAATAGAGCAAGGATTGTTCTAAAGTTGTGGAATCCCCTAATTCAGCGGTGAAAGGCGGCGTTTGCGGCAGTGATTTGATTGGGTAAAGGTGGTGTAAATGGTGAGGGGTTGAGATGTGTAGATGGCCGGTCGGAACTAGGAAGGTGGCTGAGATGGTGTTGGGCGGAGGTGGTGGTTAAAGACGGAAGGTTGGGGATATGGTGGTGGGTTGTGGTTTAGGGTGGTGATTGTAGGTGTTAGAGTGTTAAGGAGAGGTGGTTTGGTTGATGGTTAGGGTTCGCAGGTGGGAGAAAATAAAGAAGGTGGGGGTGTTCATTTTGATCTGACTAAATTATTTATTAAAATCTTTATTAATAAGCAGGGAAAAAGACTAAATTGCCCTTGTTTGATCTGATTTAACAGAAAAAATTAACTGGGTTAGGCTCAAAGGACATAATGTGCATGATTTTGAAACAATAAGTACAAAATTCGTCAATTTTAAAGACAAAGGGTACCGCTTGAAACAGGTATAAAGATAAAGGATAAAGCTTGCAATTCACTCTAATTTCAATCACATAAGAATATATATTTGTGTATTGCATGTTTTTCATTATTCAACTCGTGCAATACACAGACTGTTATGGTATTTCAGTGTTACTAATTAGCATAGGTCGGTTTTATGATTAAATCCAAATTAAATGAAATTTTTATAGAATATATAATTACATCATTTTTTATTGTACAACACTGTGTAATACACGAGTTTGTAACCTAGTTAAAAAATATATAATATCTTGATCCGAAAACAAATATATATGATAACTTGATAAATGGAAAACAAATATATATGATAACTTGATAAATGGTTAGAAAAGAAATTACGTTTTTCCTCCCTATGGTTTGTTAAATACAATCATTACATTCCGTTAATTTAAAAATTACTAAAAAGTCCATGTATTTTCGCTTTGTAACAATATCACTAACGTTATCTAGTTATTTTGTTCGTTTATTCGAAATGACCATAATGCCCATGTTATTAAAGGTAAAATAAATACAAAGTTAGTTACATTTTTCATCCCTGTGATTTGTTGAAAATAAACATTACAGTTCATGAGTTTAAAATTGACAAAACAACACTAGTATTATTCACTTTACTTTTCACTCTCCCCGTCTCTTCAGATCCTGTCAAAACATCACCTGCTCCGGCTCCACAACTCTGTTCCGACGACTCAGTTCCACCACCACTCCCTTCCACCATATCACCGTCAACCAAATCTCCTCCATCACCTTCACCGACGTCAGATGTGTCTTCGTCAACCGGTTACACACCATAATCGAGATCGCCAACCACCTAACTTTCCCCCATCACAATCGAAATCGTCGTCCACCTAATTTTCACTATCACAATCGACGTTGGTGGGAAAACCTGAGGCCCGAGGAAGGATATGAAGTTTGGGTGGAGCCCTATGTAGTGGTCGAAATTGGTAGAATTCACTGGTAGAAAAGGAGCCAGCTTGATGATTTGTTTGAAGAGAATGGTGACGTTCTGGCTGGATTTGAAGAAACATAGAGAGCAAAGAGTAGAGTAAATGATAGTAGATAGATGAAGTTGTTAACCGCCATTGTTGGTGAGTTGAAAGTGGAAGTATTTGTACGGTTTTGGCAATTTTTAAACTAATGAACTGTAATAGTTATTTTCAACAAATCACATGGACGAAAAACGTAATTAACTATTTATTTATTTATTTATATTTAGTTGTAATAACAGGGTCATTATGGTAATTTAAATAGACTATAAGAATAATTGGATAAAATTAGTGAGGATGGACTGTAAATATTACAAAAGCAAAGTACAAAAACTATTTTAGAAATCTTTAAAGGGGTTTTTAAATACACCCCTTCTTTCTATTTTTCATACTTCCTTTCTAAAAATATTAGTTTAAAACTTGCTTTCTATTTTCATACTTCCTTTCTAAAAATATTAGTTTAAAACTTGTTAAATTTCACCCTTTTTAAAATATTTTTTAATAAAGATCAAATATACTTTTAACAAAGAAAATTTAAAATCTTTTTAAATAAAATAAATAAAAACATTTACTAATATGAATATTACATTGTGTAAATAAAATAAATAAAAACATTTTCTAATATGTATTACACTGTGTAAGTGATACCTATTCCCATCACATGTAAATTTCCACAGAAGTTATCCTTGCAACGTACGTACGATCAACTTCACGAGAACGATTACATGAATTTTAAATCACAAACTATGTGATAATATATTATAGATTTTCCCAGTTACGATTGGTTCAGGTTTATCCGATCAACTTTGAGTGTAAACCCTAAACTAAATTGATTGTTATGGTTTGAAACTTTTGAAGCCAACCGATTCAAAATTAAACGAAAAAGGGTTATTGGATTTTATCACCCTCAACTATTGGCCTTTGGCCGTTGCCACCCGAAACTAACACTTTGACACCCGGCACCCCCAACTTGACTTTTTGTTTGCAATGGCACCACTCAGTTAAATCTCCACTAACTGGGTTTGTTTTTTGTCCGACGTGTCACAGGTTTGCTGAGTTGGACTTAATTATGTGGCACCCATGTGTCAATCCCTTTCTTCTCCTGCCTTTAAAACACATGATCCACAAAAACCCCAATTTCATCATCAAACGACTGGGGTTCTCATCGAATCAAGGGCAAATATGTTCAAATCGTGAAAGTGATATACACAACCACAGGGACGAATCGACATGAGTTCATCTTTCAATTCGTCAGTTAGTGTCAACCGAACCCCTAAAATATTGAAGGTCGATTTGGATGGAAACCTGTATTGTCATCATGAAATTGTTATTGTTCTTCGCATTGCTGGACGAAAGAGTGTTAGACATGGTGATCAATTTTATGGTTGCCCTCAATGGCCTGTAAGTTGTTTAATTATTTGTTGAACTTTGCTTTTGGTTGAAAGGGAATTGGTAATATTGGTTTGTAGTTATCCGATTGCAAGTTCTTTATGTGGAAACAAGATTTCGACAAAATTTTTGAAGGTCATTCAAATTGCAGTTCAAGTCCTGGAAGTTACGAAGAATTGAAGTTTGAGAATTTGCAATTGCAGAACAAGTTGTTACTAGAAGAGAACAAGCGGCTGAAAAGACAAATTCATGGCAAAGACTCCATGTGGAAGCAACCATTTGTGTTTACTTTGATTTTTGTCATTGCCATATGGATGTACATGTTGAAGTAGTCATCGAATTTGGTTGTACGATATTGAACTTATGAATGATCTATCCTTGTTGTATAACAATTGATCTATCCTTGTTGCATATGAAGTCCATAACAACTGATCTATCCTTGTTGTATTTGGTGCCAAAATGCATTCGTTTGTAATGACCAATACTAATGTGCATTGCATTGGTGTCTATTGACCCAAACCAAAGTGTCTTATGACCTAAACTAATGTGCAGCAGCAACTACCGACCAAACAACAATGCATTGGTGTGTATTGACCCAAACCAAAGTGTCTTATAACCATAACTAATGTGCAGCAGCTTGGCAGCAGCCAATATCGACCAAACAACATTGCATTGTTGTGTATTGACCCAAATCAAAGTGTATTATGACCAAAACTAATGTGCAGCAGTGTATTGACCCAAACCGCTGATGTATAATGACCAATATACCCCTGCAGCAGCTACAACTTATATATTCCACTGCAATATGTATACCACTGCTATCTAATGACCATTATACCCCTGCAACAGCCAATATGGTTATACACCACTGCAGTATATATACCATTGCTGTCTATTGACCTTTATACCCCTGCAGCAGCAAATATGATTACATACCACTGTAGTATGTACACCACATCTGTATAATTACCAAATTAACCCTGCAACAGAAATAATAATTTACCAAAACATTACATAAAACATTAAGTCATTACATAACATAGAGTCACTACATAACATCAAGTCATTACATAACATTAATTCACTACCAAAATACCCCTACCTAAATGATTCTTGTCCAAAAAGGCAATACAAAACATCAAATTGTCCAAGCCTATATGATTCTTGTCCAAAATAGGCATTTCAAAACATTAAGTAGTCCAAACAAAAGTCAAACTTTCACCAACTAAGTACAACCTTCTCTGTTCCCCTTCCCTCTTGGCCTTCCTCTTTTAGCAGGCTGTTTACTTCCTCTTTGAGTGGTCTGTTGGGTTGACTGCTGAGTTGACTGTTGGGTTGACTGCTGAGTTGACTTTTTCTTGTTTATGTTCCCCTTCTGTCTTTTTGATCTAGGTTCAGCTGCATCCAGTAACAATACATTAGTTAGCATAATTTGACATATAAAACAACTAAGATAAAACAATAAACCTCATAAATATGCACCTGCATTCATGTTTCCCTTTTCACTGCATTTTCTCTTGTTATGACCCCTTGCTCCACAAATGCCACAAGTCATTATAACCCCATGCTTGATTAGTTGCCTGTCCTTTTGGATCCTCATGAGGGTCTCTCTTTCTGTTCTTCTAGGCCTACCAGGTGCAACTTTTATTGGAGGTGGATCCATTGGGTAATCAATCTTGGGCCAATGCTTTTCACTGGGCAATGGAGAGATTGTGAAGTCATAAATACTCATGTATGTTTCCTTGTGGTAACATTGCTCCACAAAGTCTTCAGCATTCTTATGTAAGAACCCAGCCACAGCACACACATGCTTACATGGATATCCCCTTAGTTCCTACTTTCTACAAGTGCATGTTTTATTCTCCAAGTCAACAGAAACATCATCAAAGTCTCTTACTTGAAAAACCTGATAAGATGAGGGGTACACTTCACACCTATAAGCTGTACCTTTTGAAAAGTCTAGTTTTTCTTGGATATTAGGGCAGATGAGAACATCTTTGGCAGCCATTTCTGTTTTTTTCGTGACTAACCTACTCATGATCTGAATCCTAATATCTTCTAACATGTGTATAACATGATTTGACCTTGCATTGATGATGTAACCATTAACTGTTTCTGCCATGTTGTTTACTATCATATCACATTTAGTGTGAGTTTTCAAGTTGCATCTATTAAAACAATTCTTGTCCTGTTTCAACAATGTCTCTACTGCATCATGGCTTATTGATTTCATCTCATCAATGGCTTGAAGGTACTCTGGTTCACAATAAGCCTTGCAGCTTTCCAAAACAACTCCTTCAACTCCTCATCCTTGAACGTCCTGTGCCAGTTAGCATAGATGTGCCTTGCCAGTTTCTATGCTCTGCTCTTGGCCAAACAAGTGCAACAACATTCAAGAGACCCTGCACAATCATACATATTACTACTAAGCAACATGGCATAATATAACTAAATTTTTAGTAAGAAACATGAAAAATTTGTACCTTTTGCTGATCTGATATGAATGTCCATGAGTCCCCACCATTATTTATTCCCAAACACTTCCTAAGCTCTTCCATGAACCATTCCCATCTATCATTAGTTTCCCCTTCAACCATTGCCCATGCCAATAGATACATGTGATCATTAGCATCCCTACCAACAGCAGTTAATAACATTCCACCCAAGAAAGTCTTAAGAAAGCAACCATCTAAACACAAGACCTTCCTACAACCTGCTAAAAACTCTCTTTTGTGTAACATTCGTCGAAAAACGGGTTTCAAAACCCGCTTCGTTTAATAATCAAATATTCGGTTAAATGTTCGTTGCGTATTTATTGTGCCGGTTATATTAAATGATACCAAATTAATAAATATTTTGGAGTTTAAAAACCATAATTAATAAATAATAATAATAAAATTAAATAAAAGAACAAAACAGGGTAGCCGGGTCTCGAACCTGGGTCTACCGCGTAAACACACACACATCACACCACTCCGCCACACACATCTTTTGTGTTTAATACTTAAACAAATAACATTTATGGTAAAACCGAAAGTCAAAACCTATAAATCAGCGCGCCCAGAACTCGAAATCGCCGGCAAGAACGAAGATTCCGCAACCGTTGCTACTTTCCCTTGACTGAAACGCGTAAACTGATTTCGACATCAATTATAACCGTTGCTTAACACTCAATTTTAGTCAAAACCGTTTGAAATCATTGACCGCGAATCTTGTCCCCTAATTCGAAACCAATCGGCCTGTCCCCCTTATAAATACCCACTCAAACTCCTTGTAAACATTTCGCTCAGAACCGCACTCTCTTCCTGAAGCTTCATTCCTTTCAAAGCACGTCGCCGGAGATTTTCGTACTCGCCGGAATTTCTAAACCAGAAAACCATAGTTCTCCAAACCGGTATAATCATCTAAACCTCCTTGCTATCGCTTCTTTAGTAAATTAATAGCTCAACACAGTAATCAAAACTGTTTAATCAGTTTATTCAGTCGGAATCATTGTCGGGATTTTGAATGGTGAAAACGATGAAGTTGAGTTAGTGTTTAAATATAAATAAAAACGGATATTTAACCGGGTTAGACACACAGTCCAGCGGTGGACTGTGTGCAATTACAAAGCACACGTCCCGAGTTCGAATCGCACATGTTTCCGATTTTTCTGAAATAAAGCCAACACTTCTTAAACTTATTCAGATCAATTCACAGTATATATATAAAAGGAATATAATCCAGTATTTAAGCAGATTAGACACGCAGCCCAACTGGTTGGGCTGTGTGCACTCGAACCGAAGGTCCCGAGTTCGATTCCGGGTTCTGTAACCGGTTTCGGCCATATTAAATCATTTTTAATAAAAACTAAATAAGGTTAAAGCTAGTTAGTATATATATATAATTAAACAGAGAATATTTCGGGTTAGACACGTAGCTCAATTGGTAGAGCTGCGTGCACGTATACGAGAGGTCCCGAGTTCGAACCTCACTCGCCGCCTGAATGTCATGCAATCCGACCGGTCAGACCTGTCAAGGTCAACATTTTTTAAAAATCTGTTTTCTTATTTTTATTTATTTAAGTTTAAAAATTATTTAAAAATACTTAAAAATAAGATTCCTAAGGTTAAAAATTTGCAATAAACTCATAAAAATAAATCTAAAAATCTCATTAAGAGCACTAATTAAAAATATTAATCTCAAATAAAATTTATTTATTTATCGAATTATTTCGTTATTATTTAGGTTAGTTTTCCCTCGTCGGTTGAATCATAAATTCGTGCGCATTCATCATTATCAAGAAACGCACCCACTGTGAGTGAATCTCTACCAATTCTCCGTTTTAACCATGTTTTGGGGTGTACCATGTGTCGTACTATTCTTTTATTTTATTTAAACACTTGTGCATACATCATATCCGTGATCAAATGTGTATTGATTGTCGTGTGAATTATATGTAGATTGAATTTATCATTTCAGTGCACGCATTTCATTAGGCCCATTAGTTCCCCATTGGGATACGGGTTGAGCATCAGGAGCCTCATTAGATCGGTTCCGTTTGATTGAGCCTTGATCTCAAATACATCGTCATTCATGTCATATACTCATCCAAAGTGGTTTGTGATTGTTTACATATATATGTTTGCTCACATGTGATTAATGCACAAATTTTATTTAATAAATAAAACAAGAAATTAGTTAAAATGTTTTATCAAGGTTCACTCGCCAACTTTTGTTGACCCAAAATCTCCCTTGTTTTACACATGATACAGGTGATCCAGCCGAGACAGGAAACACTTAGGATGGCCTAGAAGAATAAACAAGTTTATGCTTTGGAATAAATATATAGTTTCATTTTCCTTTGTAATTATATGAATTTTGTTTTGGATATTTAAGTTTGTAATTTGAATTTAATAAATATGAAACATCTTAAGTAAATATCATGAGCTTTGGTGATAACCCAATTATGCCCCGACTTCTATTCCGCTGTGGGTCGGCGTGTGACATTTTGACACCATCAAAACATATAAATAATCTGAAGAATGTTTCACATGTGGTTGTCGGATCTGCATTGATGAAACCTGGTGGTGCATTTACAAGAACAAATGTTGATGTTGGATTTGTTTTCTTCAAAACTTCCATGTATGAACCCATTTTACTATAATGATCCCTCATTGAACCATGCAACTTCTTATGAGCACAAGCTTTAGCCTTGTAAGCCAGCCACTTGGTAATTATGACCTTATACTTCTGTTTTACAGCCAATACAATATCCTTAGCTGACCAGTTGGGCTTAGACCTAAACAATGGTAAGAACTCATTAGCTATAAACCCTGCAGTTAGTTGTCTATTCTTTGTCATGTTTCTTTGGCAGGTATGTTTATTCTTCATTGTTTTCACCATATAACACTCTTTCCCTTTTATGCAGGAGCACAATATAATAAAAGGACACCCTTCAATACACTTGACAACTATACGGCAACAGTTGGTGTTCTCACTCTTTGCAAGGTACAAATTCCTACCATTAGTCACTGAGTACCTTCTCACTGCCTCTTTAAAGGCATCCCTTGACGCAAACCTTGTTCCCACCTTCCAAATAAATTTCTTCCAGTTAGTGTGTTCAGTTACAGATGAGCAGCTTCCTTATACTTCTTACCCCTAATATCATCATCCTCACTATCACCCGGTGTGAGAATGTCACCATCAGATTCCTCATAACTGCTATACCCCTCTATATGTGAAGCACCTGCATCATTACTTTCATACAAATTTCCCTCTGTATCTTTTTCCTTTAAGCAGTCATCAAATAACTTTTTTTTGGCCTCACCAAAAACTTTTCTAGCATTTCTAACTGCATCTTGTGTCACTCTCCATTCTAAGTCCTCTCTATCTGACTCCCCACCAGGTACCATCCTCATGTACCTCCTCAGTGCACGCATTTCATTAGGCCCATCAGTTCTCCGTGGGATACGGGTTGAGCATCAGGAGCCTCATTAGATCGGCTCCGTTTGATTGAGCCTTGATCTCAAATACATCATCATTCATGTCATATACTCATCCAAAGTGGTTTGTGATTGTTTACATATATATGTTTGCTCACATGCGATTAATGCACGAATTTTCTTTAATAAATAAAACAAGAAATTATTTAAAATGTTTTATCAAGGTTCACTCGCCAACTTTTGTTGACCCAAAATCTCCCCTGTTTTACACATGATACAGGTGATCCAGCCGAGACAGGAAACACTTAGGATGGCCTAGAAGAATAAACAAGTTTATGCTTTGGAATAAATATATAGTTTCATTTTCCTTGTAATTGTATGAATTTTGTTTTGGATATTTAAGTTTGTAATTTGAATTTAATAAATATGAAACATCTTAGTAAATATCATGAGCTTTGGTGATAACCCAATTATGCCCCGACTTTTATTTCGCTGCGGGTCGAGGTGTGACAGATTGGTATCAGAGCTTGTGACTATAGGGATATAGGATAGGTTATTAGACCCTTAGAGCCTATACTATAGTTGATTAAATTTTAATTGTTTATGTGTTACATACAAAATTCATGATGTTTATATGTTTCATGTTTATTTTCACATCTGATATTATGCAAGCACACTCACAAATACATGTTATTATGCAATGCTCATCATAAATCATATCCTCATGACATATCATATCTATGAGAGCACACACCTCACGATTTCCATGATTTTTGCAATGATTTTTGTATTTTTCAAATCATATCAAAGTGAGTTCTCATGACGGGCATGTAGTAACTAGAAGGGTACGAGTACCGGTAGTCGGAACGTCCTGTCTAGGCTTGGCATTCGTATAAATCCAAAATAAAAGACCAGTTTGCCTACCTGGGGACTAAAGATGAGAGTACGAAGGACCTATTAGGCCAAAGCATGCCATACCAAACGTCGTGTGAACTAACCCCACTTTGAGTTGTCATTGTGTCTACACCTGGACACCCTCCTACATACATCTCGCAATCATATTTTACGATTTTCATTCGGGTGGTGCGAGTGTTAACCCGCCGACACCAATGTGAATCCTACCAAGCCCAATAGTCATGGGGGCCCACATGACTACACAGCAATGGTATGGGGGACATTTGGAGGCCCAAACATGAGCAAACCCAAGACATCCTATGGATGTAGTTAAATTATTGTCAGTTATGTTGTTCTTCATTCTTTTTACGACGCATGACACCTAGAAAATTCTTAAACTCACAATCTTCCTATATATGTTCCTGTAGATGTCGGCTAGGCAACTACGTGGAGGTAGAAAGTCAGGAAAGTCAAGCGAACGCTAGGCCACACAAATTGCTAAACAGATGGCCGCAGTGCTTCCTGACATCGTGCTTCAAGTTCAACAAGCTCTCACCGCTAATCCCATCAACCCTCCCAACCAAGAAGACCAGAGCGTCGCCAACCCTCCTTCCAAAACCCCCAAGTGCACCTACAATGTAACATTTGTCAAAAACGGGTTTTCCAAACCCGCTCCGTTTGTAATCAAATATCAAGTTTTAAATGTCTCGTTGCGTATTTATGTCCAATTTACTTTTTAATGATGCATAATTAGTAAACAAACTAAACTATAAAAGTTATAATTGATAAAAAGTAAAAATAAAATAATTAAAAAGAAAATGAGGCTGACGGGACTCGAACCCGGGTCAGCCGGAAAAGAAGTCCAAAGACTTATCGCACACACACATAACCACTCCGCCACTTGTTGTTTTCTGTCAACTCTAGGAAACAAATAAATTTTATAAACAACCATAAATCAACCGGTTACGCCAACTGTAACCGAAATCGGTCACCAAACGACCAAAGACGTTTGATTACTCGCGGTTTACCGATTATAACCGCTACACCGACGTCTCCAATCAATTGAGCTTTGAATGAACTTAAATTCGAGAATGGATCGGTTTTAATAACCGAAAACTTACAATTTCTGAATTACTTCAATCAAAGACCTCTCTCGCGACTCAAACATACTCTGCAAACTTCCAATTACATTTTCGCACAACTTTCAGTCCGCCGGAGAAGCTTTTTGGACTCGCCGGACTTTCACCGGAAAAGCGTATTTTCCATCAAATTAGTAAGTCTCACAATTCTTTCGTTGTCTATCAATTGTTAAGCTATTGCTAACTCAAACCTTTCAATCGGAATCAAATTCAGACGTCGTTATCGGATAATTCCTGCTCGCCGGAAAACCTCTTAAAGTTCTTATCTTCCGCTGTAAAACGGTACGGACATTCAAACCTTCTGTTAACTCTTGTTTAGTACTTCAATTCCACGATTAGCTAATCAAAACGGTTAATGTGTTCGCTCAGTTGAGGTTCATAAAAACAGAGCCGACGCCTTGCCGGAATCCTGAGATAAATCATTCCTCCGGTATGTTTACTTCCATCACCGTCTCTGTCATTTCATTTTAGCCTTATGAATGTTGTTAATCGTTTTAAAACAAGAAACAGTTGAGTAAATTGCTGTCTGTAAAAATTAGCGAAGAAGATGAAGTGTGTTAACATTATAAGATTAATTAAAATCGGTATTATAAACGGTTAGACACACAGTCCAGCGGTGGACTGTGTGCACATACAAAACACACGCCGCGAGTTCGATCCTTGATACACACACACACCCTCTGTAATTAAAATGTTATTTTTTTCTAACTTAACCGGATGAACTCACATTAGATGTTAAGTATAATAAAAATTTAAATATTAACCAAGTTAGACACACAGTCCAGCGGTGGACTGTGTGTAACGTTATAGCACAGGTCCCGGGTTCGAGACCTGTTGGTGACACCAGTTCGATGATTTTAAACATTTTTGAAAATAAAAGAATTTTGAATAAACTGAGTTAGTATATAAATAGAATTAAAAACAGAATTATTTCGGGTTAGACACGTAGCTCAGTTGGTAGAGCTGTGTGCACGCGTACGGGAGGTCTCGGGTTCGAGCCTCACCCGGCGCATACATTTACGCAATAAAACCGATCAACAAGTCAAACGGTCAACGGTCAACGGTCAATGCAAAAGTCAACATATTTTATATTTTTATTTATTTAATTTAATTTAAAAATCAATTAAAAATACTTAAAAATAATGTTTTTAAAGATAGGAAATAGCCTTAAACTCACAAAAATATATCTAAAAATCCTATTAAAATTATTAATAAAATCCACTCATTTACTATATTTTCCGTTATTATTTAGGTTAGTTAATTCTCGTTGTTCAATTCTTCCAACTTGTGCGCATCTCACCATCTCCAACCAAACGCATCCAATGTGAGTGAACCTCTACAAAATTCCCCGTTTTAATCACGCTTTTGGGGTGTATCATGTGTCTTGTCATTTATTATATTTAAATTATTGTGCATACATCATATCATGAACAAATGTGTATTCAGCTTGTTTCAACTGTTGTGTGGATATGGTTTAGATTTAGTTTATTATTTCCAGTACATGCAATTTCATAGGCCGCCGCTCCCCATTACATTATGAGCGTTGAGCATGTTCCCCATTACATTATGAGCGTGAACCTGGCGTGCCAACATACGATCGGCTCCGTTTGATTGAGCCTTGATCGCACAGACATTTATCATTTTTCAATACATGCAATACGATCGGCTCCGTTTGATTGAGCCTTGATCGCACAGACATTTATCATTTTTCAGTACATACATTTATCATAGGTCATTCGTTCCCCATTTATGTTGTTGTATGTTATTGTATGTTATTGTATGATATAGTTTGTGATTGTTATTATTAGTGTTTGATTATTTACATTTGCTCACATATGACTATTGCACAACTTTTCCTTAATAAAAATAACATGAAATCAATGATAAATGTTTATCTAACAAGGTTCACTCGCCAACTTATGTTGACCCAAAAACTCCCATTTTTACACATGATACAGGTGAACCAGCTGCAGCAAAGAAACACCTAGGATTGGATTAGAAGAATAAACTGATTTAGAGCTTGGATTGTTTAGTTTGGTTATTTTCCTTTGTATTTGTATGGACATGTTTGGATTGTTGAGAATGTAATTTTGACATTAATAAATATGAAACATATTAGTAAATATCATGAGCTTTGGTGATAACCCAATTATGCCCCGACTCTTATTACGCTGCGGGTCGGGGTGTGACAGATTGGTATCAGAGCCATGACTATAGGGATATAGGATAGGTTATTAGACCCTTAGAGCCTATACTATAGTTGATTAGAAATTGTTAAGACTTTTGTGTGTTACATGCAAAATTCATGATGTTTATATGTTTTATGTTTAATGTTACATTCAATGTTATGCAAGCAGGTTCATAAGTACATATTAGTATATAATGCCTATCATGAATCATATTCTCATAACATATCATATCAATGAAAGCACACATCACATCATTTTCATGATTGTTTTTACAATGATTTTTGTATTTTCAAATCACATCAAAGTGAGTTCTCATGACGGGCATGTAGTAACTGGAAGGGTACAAGTACCGGTAGTCGGAACGTCCTGTCTAGGCTGGCATTCGTATAAATCCAAAATAAAGGACCAGTTTGCCTACCTGGGGACTAACGATGAGAGTACGAAGTACCTATTAGGCCAAAGCATGCTATACCAAACGTCGTGTGAGCTAACCCCACTTTGAGTTGTCATTGTGTCTACACCTGGACACATTCCGACCATACATCTCGTAAACATATTTCGTGGTTTTCATTCGGGTGATGCAAGTGTTAAATCGCCAATACTAATGTGAATCCTACCAAGCCAATAGACATGGGGGCCCACATGACTATACAGGTGAAGGTATGGGGGACATTTGAGGCCCAACATGAGCAACCCAAGACATCCTATGGATGTAGTTGCATTATTGATATTTATGTTATTTTCATTTTCTTTAAGACACGTGACACCTAAAAAGACTCCATAAACTCACAATCTTCTTATGTATGTTCCTGTAGATGTCGGCTAGACAACAACGAGGGGGTAAAAGATCAGGAAGGTCTCACGAACGCTTGGCCACTCAAATCGCAAAACAAATGGCCGCGGTGCTTCTTGACATTGTGGTTCAAGTACAACAAGCTCTCGCCACAAATTCCACTAATCCTCCTCAGCAAGAAAACCAGGACATCAGCAACCCGCTTACCAAAAAGTGCTCATATAAACATTTCAAGTCTTGTGATCCTCCTAAATTTGAAGGGACTGAAGGTGTCACTGCTCTCCTCCACTGGTTTGAGGAAATGGAAAACACCTTCCTCAACTGCGATTGTCCCGATGATCGCAAGGTTCGATACGCGACCGGAAGACTATTTGGGGTAGCTCTTACCTGGTGGAATACTGAAAAGGGTAAGAGGGGAATTGAAGATGCTATGGCCTTAACGTGGGAGGAGTTAAGGGAAATCATGACTAGGCGTTTCTGTCCTAGGAGTGAAATTAAAAAGTTGGAGGACGAATTTCATTCTTTGAAGCAAAAGGAGGGAGATCGTACTTCCTACAACAAGAGGTTCTTAGAGTTGAACCAAATGGTCCCTAACTTGTTTACCCCAGTTTACCGCTTAATTGAGCATTATATTCGAGGTCTTCCCTCGAAAATTCAAGATTCAGTTCTCAGCACTTCACCTGCAACACTTGAAGCTGCTATGGAACTAGCAACTGAACTGACCGAGAATCGAATTCGCAACGGTAAGTTTAAAGAGGAGAAGAAGAAAGCCCCCGTTGAGGGCCAAACATCAAACCATTCACCTCCTCCTCTAAGTTTGCTAACAAGAGGAAGCGTAACTCCAGAAACTTCGCTGTCACACAAACCAATTTCCCTATTCCTGCTGCGCCCATTACCCAAGTTGCCCCTTCACCTGCCCCATACAAAAGACAATACTCTGGCCCACTACCAAAATGCAACCGTTGCCAATACCACCATTTTCCTGATCATCCTTGCCAACATTGCACCGGCTGTGGTCGCGCAGGTCATACTGTTCAAACCTGTCGCATACCTCAGCGAACGAACCGCCATCAGCCTTCAACCCAAACCCACCAACAAATAATGGGTCAAGCCCAACAACCCCTACTATTACCACCCACCCAACATTTAGCCCAATCGTACTACCAACCCAACTATCCTATAGTACAACCTATGCGGGCTTGCTACAATTGTGGAGACCCAAGCCATTTTAGAAACACTTGTCCAAGGTTGGTGAACATTATTCATGCTCAAGCCCAAGCCAATCCGGTGAATCAAGCAAACCAAGCTCCTCCACCTGCAAGAGGAAGAGCTTTCAACATCAACGCTAATCAGGCTAGAGCTGACAGCAATGTGGTTAACGGTACGTTCCTTATCAATGGTAGTTATGCATGATAAAAGTTTTGTGTCTTTAGAGTTTGAACCCATCCTAAACCAAAATCGTGATAAGCTCATGGAATCCATAACAGTAGAAGTTGCTGACGGGAAACCAGTCTCTTTAAACTCTATTATACGCAACTGTACACTCACCTTAAATGACCACGACTTTCCAGTTGACCTTATTTATGAAGTTGGGAAGTTTTGATGTTATAATTGGTATGGACTGGCTCAGTCAACATCAGGCAGAAGTTGTATGCCGCGAAAAGTTTATACGCATTCCTCTTCCAAACGGTCAGACTCTACGAATCTTTGGAGAAACCCCATCGAAAGGGCTCAGATTAATGTCGTGTCTTCAAGCTCAAAAATATCTTCGCAAGAATTATGTCGCATTTTTAACCCATGTCGTCAAAAAGGGAACCATGGAGAAGAAACTCGAAGACATCCCAGTAGTAAAAGATTTCCCGCAAGTTTTTCCTGACGACATTTCAGGACTTCCTCCAGTAAGAGAAGTTGAATTTCGCATCGATCTCGTACCTGGTGCTACACCAGTTGCAAAGTCTCCTTATAGGTTAGCCCCCTCTGAAATGCAAGAGCTAGCCAGTCAATTGCAAGAGTTGACTGACAAAGGATTCATACGTCCTAGCTCCTCGCCTTGGGGTGCACCTGTCCTATTTGTGAAGAAGAAAGATGGATCTTTTCGCATGTGCATCGACTACAGAGAACTCAACAAGTTAACAATCAAGAATCGCTATCCATTACCTCACATTGATGATCTTCTTGACCAACTTCAAGGTGCCAGCTGCTTTTCAAAAATCGACCTTCGATCTGTTATCATCAACTTAGAGTGCATGAAGAAGACGTCCCAAAGACCGCTTTTCGAACTCGTTATGGTCATTATGAATTCATGGTCATGCCATTTGGTTTAACCAACGCTCCAGCTATCTTCATGGATCTAATGAACAGAGTCTGCAAACCCTATCTCGATCGTTTTATTATAGTCTTCATCGACGACATCCTCATTTATTCAAAGTCTAAGTCTGATCATGAGCGACATCTTCGACTCATCCTTACACTTCTAGAGAATGAAAAGCTTTACGCCAAATTCTCCAAATGCGAATTATGGTTAAAAGAGGTACAATTCCTTGGACATGTAGTCAATGACAAGGGAATACCTGTCGACCCCTCAAAGATCAAAGCGGTACAAGAATGGCAAGCGCCACGTACACCAACTGAAGTAAGATCTTTTCTTGGTTTGGCTGGTTATTATCGTCGCTTCATTTCAAACTTCTCACGCATTGCTGTACCACTCACGGCTTTAACTCATAAGGGGACCCAAACAAGAAGAAGCCTTCCAAACCCTTAAACAAAAACTCTGTGATGCACCAATCCTCACTCTGCCTGAAGGTTGTGATGACTTCGTGGTTTATTGCGACGCGTCAGGGCAAGGACTAGGCTGTGTTCTAATGCAAAGAGGAAAGGTTATAGCTTATGCTTCGAGACAACTCAAGATTCATGAGAAGAACTACACCACCCATGACCTAGAACTTGGAGCCGTTGTGTTCGCTCTTAAGATATGGAGACATTATCTCTATGGTACTAAGTGTGAAATATACACTGACCACAAGAGTCTTTAACACATCTTCAATCAAAAGGAGTTAAACATGAGGCAACGAAGATGGGTCGAACTTCTAAATGACTACGACTGTGAAATTCGGTACCACCCTGGCAAAGCAAATGTGGTGGCTGATGCACTCAGTCGAAAGGGTTATGCGAACTCCATTCATCTTCTATGTTCGCAAATCGTAACTAACATTAAAGATCAAATTCGAGAAGCCCAACATGTTTCAGTAACGGAAGATGATGTACGAAAGGAGCTGTCCTGTGGAGCTGAACTTAAAATTGAAACTAAATCTGACGGTATTCTGTACTATCTAGATCGCATATGGATTCCTGACCACAACAACCTTCGTGAATTTCTTATGAATGAGGCTCATAAAACATGATACTCTATACACCCAGGAGCCGATAAAATGTATCAAGACCTACGATACACCTATTGGTGGCCTGGAATGAAAAAGGATATTGCTGTTTTTGTTTCCAAGTGCCTTACATGTTCCAAGGTGAAAGCTGAACACCAAAGACCCTCAGGACTTCTGGTCCAACCTGAAATACCTGTATGGAAGTGGGAAAACATAACCATGGACTTCATTACCGGGTTACCTCGCACTTCTGGTGTGTATGACACTATATGGGTAATCATTGACCGACTTACAAAATCAGCTCACTTTATTCCTATCCGCGAAGATTTCAAGAACGAAAAGCTAGCTCGTATTTATATCAGCGAAATCGTAAGCCGACATGGTGTACCGTTAAGCATTATTTCAGATCGTGATGGTCGTTTCACTTCACGAACATGGCAAACTATACAAGCCGCTTTGGGTACACGATTAGATCTCAGTACCGCTTATCATCCTCAAACTGATGGACAATCTGAACGCACCATTCAAACTCTTGAAGATATGCTTCGAGCATGTGTCATAGACTTCAAGGGAAATTGGGACGCTCACCTACCATTAGTTGAATTTTCGTACAACAACAGCTATCATTCAAGCATCGGCATGGCACCTTTTGAAGCCTTATATGGTCGTAAGTGCCGATCTCCAGTATGTTAGCACGAAATTGGGGAAGCTCAAATCACTGATCCAGAATTGATTCAAGAAACCACAGACAAGATCCATCAAATTCGAAACAATCTTCTAGCGGCTCAAAGTCGTCAAAAGAGTTATGCAGATAAACGACGGAAGCCTTTGGAGTTTAACATTGGTGATCACGTATTTTTAAAAGTATCACCGTGGAAGGGAGTAGTTCGTTTTGGTCAAAAAGGAAAGCTAGCACCACGCTACGTAGGACCTTTCAAGATACTCGAAAGAGTAGGACCTGTAGCATACAAGCTTGATCTACCAGAAGAACTCAACAGGATTCATCCCACATTCCACGTATCAAACTTGAAGAAGTGCCTCGCTGATGAAAACCTCCACATTCCTCTGGAAGATATTCAGATTGATGAATCTATGCATTTTATTGAAAGACCTGTAGAGATCATGGATTTCGGAGAAAAACGTCTTCGACGAAGTCGCATTCCAATTGTTAGGGTACGCTGGGAGTCGAAACGGGGACCTGAGTTTACTTGGGAACGTGAAGACTCAATGCGCGAAAAATACCCGCATCTTTTTCCTACTACTACTACTTAAATTTCGGGACGAAATTCCTAAAAGTAAGGGATACTGTAACATTTGTCAAAAATGGGTTTTCCAAACCCGCTCCGTTTGTAATCGAATATCACGTTTTAAATGTCTCGTTGCGTATTTATGTCCAATTTACTTTTTAATGATGCATAATTAATAAACAAACTAAACTATAAAAGTTATAATTGATAAAAAGTAAAAATAAAATAATTAAAAAGAAAATGAGGCTGCCGGGACTCGAACCCGGGTCAGCCGGAAAAGAAGTCCAAAGACTTATCGCACACACACATAACCACTCCGCCACTTGTTGTTTTCTGTCAACTCTAGGAAACAAATAAATTTTATAAACAACCATAAATCAACCGGTTACGCCAACTGTAACCGAAATCGGTCACCAAACGACCAAAGACGTTTGATTACTCGCGGTTTATCGATTATAACCGCTACACCGACGTCTCCAATCAATTGAGCTTTGAATGAACTTAAATTCGAGAATGGATCGGTTTTAATAACCGAAAACTTACAATTTCTGAATTACTTCAATCAAAGACCTCTCTCGCGACTCAAACATACTCTGCAAACTTCCAATTACATTTTTGCACAACTTTCAGTCCACCGGAGAAGCTTTTTGGACTCGCCGGACTTTCACCGGAAAACCGTATTTCCATCAAATCAGTAAGTCTCGCAATTCTTTCGTTGTCTATCAATTGTTAAGCTATTGCTAACTCAAACCTTTCAATCGGAATCAAATTCAGACGTCGTTATCGGATAATTCCTGCTCGCCGGAAAACCTCTGAAAGTTCTTATCTTCCGCTGTAAAACGGTACGGACATTCAAACCTTCTGTTAACTCTTGTTTAGTACTTCAATTCCACGATTAGCTAATCAAAATGGTTAATGTGTTCGCTCAGTTGAGGTTCATAAAAACAGAGCCGACGCCTTGCCGGAATCCTGAGATAAATCATTCCTCCGGTATGTTTACTTCCATCATCGTCTCTGTCATTTCATTTTAGTCTTATGAATGTTGTTAATCGTTTTAAAACAAGAAACAGTTGAGTAAATTGGTGTCTGTAAAAATTAGCGAAGAAGATGAAGTGTGTTAACATTATAAGATTAATTAAAATCGGTATTATAAACGGGTTAGACACACAGTCCAGCGGTGGACTGTGTGCACATACAAAACACACGCCGCGAGTTCGATCCTTGACACACACACACACCCTCTGTAATTAAAATGTTATTTTTTTCTAACTGAACCGGATGAACTCACATTAGATGTTAAGTATAATAAAAATCTAAATATTAACCAAGTTAGACACATAGTCCACGGTGGACTGTGTGTAACGTTATAGCACAGGTCCCGGGTTCGAGACCTGTTGGTGACACCGGTTCGATGATTTTAAACATTTTTGAAAATAAAAGAATTTTGAATAAACTGAGTTAGTATATAAATATAATTAAAAACAGAATTATTTCGGGTTAGACACGTAGCTTAGTTGGTAGAGCTGCGTGCACGCGTACGGGAGGTCTCGGGTTCAAGCCTCACCCGGCGCATACATTTACGCAATAAAACCGGTCAACAAGTCAAACGGTCAACGGTCAACGGTCAATGCAAAAGTCAACATATTTTATATTTTTATTTATTTAATTTAATTTAAAAATCAATTAAAAATACTTAAAAATAATGTTTTTAAAGATAGAAAATAGCCTTAAACTCACAAAAATATATCTAAAAATCCTATTAAAATTATTAATAAAATCCACTCATTTACTATATTTTCCGTTATTATTTAGGTTAGTTAATTCTCGTTGTTCAATTCTTCCAATTCGTGCGCATCTCACCATCTCCAACCAAACGCACCCAATGTGAGTGAATCTCTACAAAATTCTCCGTTTTAATCACGCTTTTGGGGTGTATCATGTGTCTTGTCATTTATTATATTTAAATTATTGTGCATACATCATATCATGAACAAATGTGTATTCAGCTTGTTTCAACTGTTGTGTGGATATGGTTTAGATTTAGTTTATTATTTCCAGTACATGCAATTTCATAGGCCGCCGCTCCCCATTACATTATGAGCGTTGAGCATGTTCCCCATTACATTATGAGCGTGAACCTGGCGTGCCAACATACGATCGGCTCCGTTTGATTGAGCCTTGATCGCACAGACATTTATCATTTTTCAATACATGCAATACGATCGGCTCCGTTTGATTGAGCCTTGATCGCACAGACATTTATCATTTTTCAGTACATACATTTATCATAGGTCATTCGTTCCCCATTTATGTTGTTGTATGTTATTGTATGTTATTGTATGATATAGTTTGTGATTGTTATTTTAGTGTTTGATTATTTACATTTGCTCATATATGACTATTGCACAACTTTTCCTTAATAAAAATAACATGAAATCAATGATAAATGTTTATCTAATAAGGTTCACTCGCCAACTTAAGTTGACCCAAAAACTCCCATTTTTACACATGATACAGGTGAACCAGCTGCAGCAAGAAACACCTAGGATTGGATTAGAAGAATAAACTGATTTAGAGCTTGGATTGTTTAGTTTGGTTATTTTCCTTTGTATTTGTATGGACATGTTTGGATTGTTGAGAATGTAATTTTGACACTAATAAATATGAAACATATTAGTAAATATCATGAGCTTTGGTGATAACCGAATTATACCCCGACTCTTATTCCGCTGCGGGTCGGGGTGTGACATACAAACACTTCAAATCCTGCGATCCCCCAAAATATGAAGGGACCGAAGGTGTTACCGCCCTCCTTCACTGGTTTGAAGAAATGGAAAACACTTTCCTCAATTGCGATTGTCCCGAGGACCGTAAGGTACGTTACGCGACTGGAAGACTGTTTGGGGTAGCCCTTACCTGGTGGAACACTGAAAAGGGTAAGCGAGGAGTTGAAGATGCCATGGCCTTAACATGGGAAGAGTTAAGGGAACTCATGACAAGACGCTTCTGTCCAAGAAGCGAAATCAAAAAGCTGGAAGACGAATTTCACGCACTGAAACAAAAGGAAGGAGACCACACTTCATATAATAAGAGATTTCTCGAGTTGAACCAGATGATCCCCAATTTGTTCACCCCTTGTACCGCTTAGTCGAACACTACATTCGAGGCCTCCCCTCGAAAATCCAATATTCGGTTTTAAGCACTTCGCCTGCAACACTTGAAGCCGCAATGGAGTTAGCTACAGAACTCACTGAAAATCGCATTCGAAACGGCAAGTTCAAAGATGAGAAGAATAAAGCACCCATTGAGACCCCAACTCCAAACCACCTCGTCTGATCCTCGAAGTTTGCTGGTAAGAGGAAGCGAAATAGCAAAAATTTTGTTGTCACTCAAACCAACCCTCCTATCACTGTTGCACCAATCACCCAAATTGCTCCTCCAGCTGCACCATTCAAAAAGCCATACACTGTCCCACACCCAAAGTGCAACCGCTGTCAATACCATCACCCTCCCGAAAACCCCTGCCAACATTGCACAAGCTGTGGCCGTGCAGGTCACACCATCCAAACCTGTCGTACTCTTCAACGAATGAACCACAATCAACCTCCAACCCAAACCCAAAACCAGATAGTGGGTCAAACCCAACAACCCTTACTTCTACCACCTGCACACAAAACGCAGCCCAACCTTACTACCAACCCAACTACCCCATGATGCAACCCATGCGAGCCTGTTTCAATTGTCGGGACCTAAACCACTTCAGGAACACTTGTCCACGCCTAGTGAACATCATCCATGCCCAAGCTCAAGCGAATCCGGTAAACCAAGCTAACCAAGCTCCCCCACCTGCCATAGGGAGAGCTTTCAATATCAATGCCAACCAAGCCAGGGCTGACAACAACGTGGTCAATGGTATGTTTCTCATCAATGGTAGTTATGAATCCATATTATTCGATACTGGTGCGGATAAGAGCTTTGTGTCCTTAGAATTTGAACCTATCCTCGACCAACCTCGTGTTAATCTCATCGAATCTCTAACGGTGGAAGTTGCTGACGGAAAACCCGTTTCATTAAATTCTATTATATGCAATTGTACTCTCACCCTAAACGATCACGATTTTCCAATTGACCTCATTCCTATGAAGTTGGGAAGTTTCGATGTTATAATCGGTATTGACTGGCTCAGCCAGCATCACGCTGAAGTAGTGTGCCACGAAAAATTCATTCGCATTCCTCTTGCAGACGGTCAGACACTACGTATTTTTGGGGAAACCCCTTCGAAAGGACTCAAATTAATGTCCTGCCTTCAAGCCCGAAGATATCTCCGCAAGAACTATGTCGCATTCCTAACTCACGTCGTCAAGAAGGGAAACAAGGAGAGGAAACTCGAAGATATCCTAATTGTGAAGGAATTCCCACAAGTCTTTCCCGATGACATTTCAGGACTTCCTCCTGTGAGAGAAGTCGAATTTTGCATCGATCTTGTACCTGGCGCTACGCCGGTTGCAAAATCTCCTTATAGGTTAGCCCCATCCGAAATGCAAGAGCTGGCCAGTCAACTGCAAGAGCTGACTGACAAAGGATTCATACGTCCTAGCTCATCGCCTTGGGGTGCACCTGTTCTTTTTGTGAAGAAGAAAGATGGAACATTTCGCATGTGCATTGATTATAGAGAACTCAACAAGTTAACGGTTAAAAATCGCTATCCACTGCCTCGCATTGATGACAACCTAGACCAACTTCAAGGCACCACCTGCTTTTCAAAAATCGACCTTCGTTCTGGTTATCATCAGCTCAGAGTGCACGAAGAAGATATCCCAAAAACCGCCTTCCGGACTCGTTATGGTCATTACGAGTTCATGGTCATGCCTTTCGGTTTAACCAACGCCCCTGCTGTCTTCATGGATTTAATGAATAGGGTATGCAAACCCTACCTCGACCGTTTCTTCATAGTCTTCATCGACGACATCCTTATCTACTCCAAGTCTAAATCCGATCATGAGCGACACCTGCGACTCATCCTTACACTCTTAAGGACTGAAAAGCTTTACGGTAAGTTCTCAAAATGCGAATTCTGGTTTGGAGAAGTAAAATTCCTTGGACATGTCGTCGATGACAAGGGAATTCATGTCGATCCTTCAAAAATCAAGGCAGTACAGGAATGGCAAGCACCACGTACCCCTACCGAAGTTAGGTCATTTCTTGGTTTGGCTGGTTACTATCTATGCTTCATTGCCAATTTTTCCCGTATTGCTGTACCACTCACGACCTTGAGTCATAAAGGAAAACCCTTCATATGGGGACCTAAGCAAGAGGAGGCCTTCCAAACTCTAAAGCAAAAACTTTGTGACGCACCTATCCTCACACTCCCTGAGGGTTGCGATGACTTTGTGGTATATTGCGACGCATCAGGGCAAGGGCTAGGCTGTGTATTGATGCAAAGAGGAAAAGTGATAGCCTATGCCTCTAGGCAACTCAAGGTTCACGAGAAGAATTACACCACCCACGACATGGAACTTGGAGCCGTTGTGTTCGCTCTCAAGATATGGAGACATTATCTCTACGGTACCAAGTGTGAAATATACACTGACCACAAGAGTCTCCAACATATCTTCAACCAGAAGGAGTTGAATATGAGGCAAAGAAGATGGGTCGAACTTCTCAACGACTACGACTGTGAAATTCGGTATCATCCTAGCAAGGCAAACGTGGTGGCCGATGCGCTCAGTCGAAAAGGTTATGCGAACTCCATTCGTCTTCTATGTTCGCAAATCATAACCGACATCAAAGATAGAATCCGGGCAGCTCAACATGTTTCTGTAACAAAAAATAACATACGCAATGAGCTGTCATGTGGAGCTGAACTAAAAATCAAAACCAAATCCGACGGTATTCTATACTATTTAAATCGCATATGGATTCCTGATCGCGATAACCTTCGTGATTTCCTCATGAATGAGGCGCACAAAACACGATACTCTCTACACCCAGGAGCCGACAAGATGTATCAAGACCTACGATACACCTACTGGTGGCCTGGCATGAAAAAGGATATCGTTGTTTTTGTTTCCAAGTGCCTTACCTGTTCCAAAGTAAAAGCTGAACATCAAAGACCTTCAGGACTTCTAGTCCAACCCGAAATACCTGTATGGAAGTGGGAAAACATAACCATGGATTTCATTACCGGGTTACCTCGCACCTCCAGTGGGTATGACACCATATGGGTAATTATCGATCGTCTTACAAAGTCATCTCACTTCATTCCGATTTGCGATGACTTCAAGAACGAGAAGTTAGCTCGTATCTACATCAGCGAGATCGTAAGCCGTCATGGTGTACCATTAAGCATCATTTCAGACCGTGATGGTCGTTTCACTTCACGAACATGGCGAGCCGTACAAACCGCTTTGGGTACACGATTAGACCTCAGTACCGCTTTTCATCCTCAAACTGATGGTCAATCTGAACGCACCATCCAAACCCTTGAAGACATGCTGCGAGCATGTGTCATAGACTTCAAAGGAAACTGGGACGCTCACCTACCATTAGTTGAGTTTTCGTACAACAATAGCTATCATTCAAGTATCGGTATGGCTCCTTTCGAAGCTTTATATGGTCGTAAGTGCCGATCTCCAGTATGTTGGCACGAAATTGGGGAAGCGCAAATCACCGGACCAGAATTAATTCAAGAGATAACTGACAAGATCCTTCAAATTCGAAACAATCTTCTAGCGGCTCAAAGTCGTCAAAAGAGTTATGCTGACAAACAACGAAAGCCCTTGGAGTTTGACATTGGTGATCAAGTACTTTTAAAAGTATCACCGTGGAAGGGAGTGGTTCGTTTTGGCCAGAAGGGCAAGCTAGCACCACGTTACGTAGGACCTTTCAAGATACTCGAAAGAGTAGGTCCTGTAGCATATAAGCTTGACCTACCAGAAGAGCTCAACAGAATTCATCCCACATTCCACGTATCAAACTTGAAAAAGTGCCTCGCCGATGAAAACCTCCATATTCCTCTAGAAGACATTCAAGTCGATGAATCGATGCACTTCGTTGAAAGACCAGTAGAAATCATGGATTTCGGAGAGAAGCGTTTAAGGCGAAGTCGTATTCCAATTGTCAGGATACGTTGGGAGTCAAAGCGAGGACCCGAGTTTACTTGGGAACGTGAAGACTCAATGCGCGAAAAATACCCGCATCTTTTTCCAGTTACCACTACTACTTAAATTTCGGGACGAAATTTCTAAAAGTAGGGGATACTGTAACATTCGTCGAAAAACGGGTTTCAAAACCCGCTTCGTTTAATAATCAAATATTCGGTTAAACGTTTGTTGCGTATTTATTGTGCCGGTTATATTAAATGATACCAAATTAATAAATATTTTGGAGTTTAAAAACCATAATTAATAAATAATAATAACAAAATTAAATAAAAGAACAAAACAGGGTAGCCGGGTCTCGAACCCGGGTCTACCGCGTAAACACACACACATCACACCACTCCGCCACACACATCTTTTGTGTTTAATACTTAAACAAATAACATTTATGGTAAAACCAAAAGTCAAAACCTGTAAATCAGCGCGCCCAGAACTCGAAATCGCCGGCAAGAACGAAGATTCCGCAACCGTCGCTACTTTTCCTTGACTGAAATGCGTAAACTGATTTCGACATCAATTATAACCGTTGCTTAACACTCAATTTTAGTCAAAACAGTTTGAAATCATTGACCGCGAATCTTGGCCCCTAATTCGAAACCAATCGGCCTGTGCCCCTTATAAATACCCACTCAAACTCCTTGTAAACATTTCGCTCAGAACCGCACTCTCTTCCTGAAGCTTCATTCCTTTCAAAGCACGTCACCGGAGATTTTCGTACTCGCCGGAATTTCTAAACCAGAAAACCGTAGTTCTCCAAACCGGTATAATCATCTAAACCTCCTTGCTATCTCTTGTTTAGTAAATTAATAGCTCAACACAGTAATCAAAACTGTTTAATCAGTTTATTCAGTCGGAATCATTGTCGGGATTTTGAATGGTGAAAACGATGAAGTTGAGTTAGTGTTTAAATATAAATAAAAACGGGTATTTAACCGGGTTAGACACACAGTCTCGCGGTGGACTGTGTGCAATTACAAAGCACACGTCCCGAGTTCAAATCGCACATGTTTCCGATTTTTCTGAAATAAAGCCAACACTTTTTAAACTTATTCAGATCAATTCACAGTATATATATAAAAGGAATATAATCCAGTATTTAAGCAGATTAGACACGCAGCCCAACTGGTTGGGCTGTGTGCACTCGAACCGAAGGTCCCGAGTTCGATTCCGGGTTCTGTAACCAGTTTCGGCCATATTAAATCATTTTTAATAAAAATTAAATAAGGTTAAAGCTAGTTAGTATATATATATAATTAAAACAGAGAATATTTCGGGTTAGACACGTAGCTCAGTTGGTAGAGCTGCGTGCACGTATACGAGAGGTCCCGAGTTTGAACCTCACTCGCCGCCTGAATGTCATGCAATCCGACCGGTCAGACCTGTCAAGGTCAACATTTTTTTAAAAATCTGTTTTCTTATTTTTATTTATTTAAGTTTAAAAATTATTTAAAAATACTTAAAAATAAGATTCCTAAGGTTAACAATTTGCAATAAACTCATAAAAATAAATCTAAAAATCTCATTAAGAGCACTAACTAAAAATATTAATCTCAAATAAAATTTATTTATTTATCGAATTATTTTGTTATTATTTAGGTTAGTTTTCCCTCGTCGGTTGAATCATAAATTCATGCGCATTCATCATTATCAAGAAACGCACCCACTGTGAGTGAATCTCTACCAATTCCCCATTTTAACCATGTTTTGGGGTGTATCATGTGTCGTACTATTCTTTTATTTTATTTAAACACTTGTGCATACATCATATCCGTGATCAAATGTGTATTGATTGTCGTGTGAATTATATGTAGATTGAATTTATCATTTCAGTGCACGCATTTCATTAGGCCCATTAGTTCCCCTTGGGATACGGGTTGAGCATCAGGAGCCTCATTAGATCGGCTCCGTTTGATTGAGCCTTGATCTCAAATACATCGTCATTCATGTCATATACTCATCCAAAGTGGTTTGTGATTGTTTACATATATATGTTTGCTCACATGTGATTAATGCACAAATTTTCTTTAATAAATAAAACAAGAAATTAGTTAAAATGTTTTATCAAGGTTCACTCGCCAACTTTTGTTGACCCAAAATCTCCCTTGTTTTACACATGATACAGGTGATCCAGCCGAGACAGGAAACACTTAGGATGGCCTAGAAGAACAAACAAGTTTATGCTTTGGAATAAATATATAGTTTCATTTTCCTTTGTAATTGTATGAATTTTGTTTTGGATATTTAAGTTTGTAATTTGAATTTAATAAATATGAAACATCTTAGTAAATATCATGAGCTTTGGTTATAACCAAATTATGCCCCGACTTTTATTCCGCTGTGGGTCGGCGTGTGACATTTTGACACCATCAAAACATATAAATAATCTGAAGAATGTTTCACATGTGGTTGTCGGATCTGCATTGATGAAACCTGGTGGTGCATTTACAAGAACAAATGTTGATGTTGGATTTGTTTTCTTCAAAACTTCCATGTATGAACCCATTTTACTATAATGATCCCTCATTGAACCATGCAACTTCTTATGAGCACAAGCTTTAGCCTTGTAAGCCAGTGTAACATTTGTATAAATCGGGTCTCCAAAACCCGCTCCGTTTTGTAATCAAATACCAAGTCATGAAATTACATTAAGTATTTATGAGTATTTTGAGTTTAAACATTACATAATTAATATATAAACTAAACTATAAAAGTTACATTTGATAAAAAGTTAAAATAAAATAAATAAAAAACATTTGTAGCTGACCGGACTCGAACCCGGGTCAACTGCCTCCAACAACTTATCAACCGATCCTTTAACCACTCCGCCACCAATTGTTTTCTGTTAACCTTAGGAAAACAATTGAGTTTTATACGCAAACACGAATTAACGGTTAATGATATCTGAATAACGGAAGTCGGTAAACCGAATCGCCAAATCAGTTTTAGTTCGTTTGGCTAGTTTATAACCGATGAATATCGGTTACTAATTAAGTTTCAACTTGAATGAACTTCAAGTTTCGGGTGTTGAAACCGAAAGGCATTCAAACTCCAAATAATTCAGGTTCCAATCATTTATGCGATTCAGAACCGTCTCAAATACACTCCAATTCCTTTTCGTCGCGTTTTCAAGTCTTTTGAGCACAAAAAAACTGTTCGCCGGAATACTCTGCAAATCTCGCCGGAAAACCGTGTTCAACACAAACCGGTAAGATTTTCCTCTTTTACGGTTTCAATCTATTGTTAGGACTCTACTAACATTAATCCGTCACTCAAAATCAGTCACAGAAGACTTTGCTGGATTTTCTGGGTTCGCCGGAGAAATTCTGGATTTTGCCGGAACTCGCTAGTTAACGGTAAACACATTCAGTCGTGCTAATAATCCATGTACTCTGGTTCAATTTCAAATCTAATTCTTTAATTCTGTTGTTAGACCCTCTCAGCCGAAGGTTCAAAAACAGAGTTGCCTGTTCTCGCCGGACTTCCTGAAGAAGACGACCTGTCCGGTATTTCCTTTCCCCAAACTGTTCGGTTTTGTTCATTCAAGCTAGTAGTCATGTTATTTAAATAGTTAAATCAAGAACCAGTCGTTTGAGTGAAGTCGGTAATTGTAGTGAAGAAGATGAACTGAAAACCGGGATAAGATTAAATAAAATTCGGATAATAAACGGGTTAGACACACAGTCCAGCGGTGGACTGTGTGCAAAGTTAACATACACGTCCCGAGTTCGATCCTTACTGCGCACACGCTTCACGTAATAACACTCTTTTTATTCATGAATTAACCGGGTTAGAACGGGTAGTTGTTAAGTATACTATAAATCAAGAATATAACCGGGTTAGACACACAGTCCAGCGGTGGACTGTGTGCAAAACAAACTTCACGTCGCGCGATCGAGTCCCGTCACAAGCACCGGTTCAATGAGATTAAAACGTTTGGCAAAATAAAGGAATTTTCGGTAAATTCGAATAAGTGTATAAATATAATTAAAACTGGATTTCTAACGGGTTAGTCACGTAGCTCAGTTGGTAGAGCTACGTGCGCGTGAACGGAAGGTCACCGGTTCGAATCCCGCTTGGCGCAAGTATTTACCGCTGACCGAACCGGTCAACGATCAACGGTCAACGGTCAAACAGTAAAAAAATAATATTTTTTTTTAAATATTTATTTGTTTATTTTAATTCAAAAATCAATTAAAAATACTTAAAAATAACATTTTTAAAGATAGAAAATAGCCATAAACTCACAAAAATATATCTAAAAATCCCATTAAAATCTTTAATAAAATCCATTCATTTAAATATATTTTTCCATTATTATTTAGGTTAGTGATTCCTCGTTGACTCGCTTCGTCTAAATCGTGCGCATCTCACCATCTCAAATTCAACGCACCCAATGTGAGTGAACCTTTCAAATTCCCCGTTTTAATCACGTTTTTGGGGTGTATCATGTGTCTTGTTCATTTATATATTATAACCAAGTTATTGTGCATATATCATATCATGACATGTGTATTAGTTTGTTGCTGTTAAGTAGTTATTATTGTTTGCAAATTATTATTTCAATACATGCAATTGCCGAGGCCGTAGCTCCCCATCCATCGAGGTTGAGTTTGATCCCCATTTTATTATGCGGTTGATCAGGGCGTGCCCGCACGATCGGCTCCGTTTGATTGAGCCTTGATCGGTCAGTTCATTTTACATTTCAATACATGCAATACGCTCGGCTCCGTTTGATTGAGCCTTGAGTGCACAGTTCAATTTACATTTCCAGTTCATGCAATACGTTCGGCTCCGTTTGATTGAGCCTTGAGCGCACAGTTCAATTTACATTTCCAGTTCATGCAATACGATCGGCTCCGTTTGATTGAGCCTTGATCGCACAGTTTATTTATATTAATTATTATATGATGTTGGTATGTTCATGTATGCTATCGATTGTTAATGTATGTTATAATTGTAACTGATGTTTGCCAATGTTTAATTTCATACATGTGCTCTTTTATGATTATGCACAATATTTTATTGATAAACTAACCAGAAAATCATTATCAAATGTTTATCTATAAGGTTCACTCGCCAACTTATATTGACCCAAAAACCTCCTATTTTACACATGATACAGGTGAACCAGCAGCAGCTAGGAACACATAGGACCTGGATTAGAAGAAATAAAACGTTTTAGTATTTGGATTATTATGTTTGGTTATTTTCCTTTGTAATGAATGAACATGTTTGGATGTTTGAGAAATGTAACTTGGACATCATTTAATTATGAAACATAATAGTAAATGTCATGTGCTTTGGTGATAACCCAATTATGCCCCGACTCTTATTTCCGCTGCGGGTCGGGGTGTGACAGCCAGCCACTTGGTAATTATGACCTTATACTTCTGTTTTACAGCCAATACAATATCCTTAGCTGACCAGTTGGGCTTAGACCTAAACAATGGTAAGAACTCATTAGCTATAAACCCTGCAGTTAGTTGTCTATTCTTTGTCATGTTTCTTTGGCAGGTTTGTTTATTCTTCATTGTTTTCACCATATAACACTCTTTCCCTTTATGCAGTGAGCACAATATAATAAAAGGACACCCTTCAATACACTTGACAACTATACGGCAACAGTTGGTGTTCTCACTCTTTGCAAGGTACAAATTCCTACCATTAGTCACTGAGTACCTTCTCACTGCCTCTTTAAAGGCAATCCTTGACGCAAACCTTGTTCCCACCTTCCAAATAAATTTCTTCCAGTTAGTGTGTTCAGTTACAGATGAGCAGCTTCCTTATACTTCTTACCCCTAATATCATCATCCTCACTATCACCCGGTGTGAGAATGTCACCATCAGATTCCTCATAACTGCTATACCCCTCTATATGTGAAGCACCTGCATCATTACTTTCATACAAATTTCCCTCTGTATCTTTTTCCTTTAAGCAGTCATCAAATAACTTTTTTTTGGCCTCACCAAAAACTTTTCTAGCATTTCTAACTGCATCTTGTGTCACTCTCCATTCTAAGTCCTTTCTATCTGACTCCCCACCAGGTACCTCCTCCTGAACCTCCTCTTCATCACCATTGTTTTCAATTAGTTCATCAAAATCTTCATCATCCGAATCATAAATGACTCTCTTGACCCAACTACTTCTACATTATAGTCACTATCATCACTGTCTTCAGCATGTTCTATGTCTACATCCACTGAAACCCTATCAGTTGACCTAGCAGACTTTTTAGATTGGGCTTTTTGTTCATTGGGCTGGGAAGTGGGCTGGCGCTGGTTTACTGGGCCTGGAACTGTAGTGGGTTTCAACTGCTTTTAATGGACCTTGTTGGATTAGAATTTCCATAAATGGTTCAGTCCAAGTATAAACCTTAACAGCCAAGTCCAAAACATCTTTATCATTATGAAAGTGCCTAAGTTCCCCATTATCAGCATCTAACCCATACATATAAATGTCTCGAGAATTGTAAAAACCTGATTCCGTTGCATACTCAACTAGTTCAAAGTATGAAACGTTGTCTACATCTATTTTAACAAGCCTTGATTCACCTCCAACATACTGTGGTTGACCAAATCCTACTTTAATATAACCACCATACCAAAGCATGACATCTATTGTTTCCACCATCTCAAAACAGTGCGTAAAGACAAAATTCTTCAAAATCGTACCTTGATTGTGAAAGATTACGGCTTGATTCTTGTTTCTTCATGTTTGATTCTTGTATCATTTTCTCTGTGTTCATCAACTAGGGTTTCGCTATGTGTTTTAGTGTTAAGTGTTAGACAGTGTTATAATCCAGGGTTATATACACACATGCTGGCCACGTAATGAAGTCCAACTCAACAACTAGGTAAAGAAACCCAGTTAGTAGAGACTTAACTGAGTGGTGCCATTGCAAACAAAAAGTCAAGTTGGGGTGCCGGGTATCAAAGTGTTAGTTTCGGGTGGCAACGGCCGAAGGCCGATAGTTGAGTGTGATAAAATCCAATAACCCAAAGAAAAACCGACCGCAAAACAAAACTGATAACCGTGTTGAACGGTTTCATGGTTTTAACCTGAACCATTTATTTAAAAAATGAATGAACATGACCACACGTTTCGTTCATTTAGTTAAATGGATGATTGTGAAAGCATGTTCCGTTCGCTCAATTACATTCGTTTATGTATATCCATTTATGTTTGTTAACCATTTATGATTGTTCTTTTATGTTTGTGAATAGTTTGCTTGAAATGATAACGAACGAACACAAATACTTTTTTTTCCTAAACATATGGTCATGATACGTTTATTAGCGATTCTTGTTTATTAACAAAAATATACGAAAAATGTTTAAAAAATGCTAGAAACTCTCTAAATATTATAAAAAACACTTTCTAAAACAATTTTAGAAAAAATTGTTTTTTTTCAAAAGTAAGAAAAAAATTAGTAAAAAACAAATAAAATGTTATAGATGAATAAAAAATAAAGATTAAAAAGGTTTTTAAATTATTAAAAAAAGTTTTAAAACCATGATAAAAGGAAAAAAAGTAAAACCAAAACAAAAAAAGTTTGAATTGTATTATCGTGAAACTTGAGGGGAGGGGTACTTTTAGTAAAGATAAAAGGAATGGGGATATATATTTTAAAATTCGAATTTATCATCAAAATTTCGTACCGATTTAAGATTACATTAGTTAAAGTTAATTATGAATATGATTGTTTTTTTAATTTAATTTATCACCAATTGTGCTCCAAAAAGCCTTTCACAAATTGAAGTTATATTGAATTTTTGTCAGATTAAAAATTACTAATTATCATTATCTTTGTGTATGCATATGATTCTCAGTTAGAATTATATCAGCATGTCACTGTAAATTTTTGTTACAGATCCTATATCATTATCAACACATTTTGTTTTCCAAACAAAAAAAAACAAGGGTAATTGGAGAATTGTTTGTATATAAAAAATTATGATAAGGCCAAATTGCTCTATGTTATGTATATGATAATCTGTTAAAGAAAACATTTTAGAAAAAAATAACGTTTTTTCTCATTTTATTATATGAAAACTGGAAAGAAAAAAAACTTTTAAAAAAACTAACAATTTCTATAGGGGTAATTTGACAACTATTAAAGTAAGTTTTCAGAGAGGGAGATATGACAAGTAACAAAGGGGTCCATTTAGCCTACTTTTTTCTTTTTTTAATAAAAGTATACCTTTGATTTTGATATTTTTAGAACAGGTACGATGCTTTGTCCAAAAAAAGAACATGTACGATGAAGAAAAATGAAAGCAAGGGTACAATTATTGTCACAGAACCCTTGGAGTTTAAGCATATAACATTTCAAGTCCTCCAAATATAGAACGACGGGAGCATGGGTTTCAATTATCATGACGGAAAAAAGTAGATCTATTTTTTATTTTTATATTAGTCTCGTTCTTAGGTGTATTTATCACTTTTAGAACCATATACATACATATATTATTTCCATACTCTGTGTGTAATGATATGTTTGTTTATTCTACTTTAGTTATTAGTTATGTTAGCTTTAAATCTTTTAATCTTTATTTTGTGATGACTATAATACTGATGCAATACGTGTTTGTCTCTAAATAAATTTGTATTATTTTTAACTTGTAATTACTTTTAACGGTTTTAAAACATATTACAACTTTTCAAGTTGTCTATAAAAAATATTTCCAAAAGCTCTTCAGTGTAAATAAAGATACCCCCATTTGAGGTTACACCTATCAAAATGGTCTCTCAAAAAACATGTTAATTATCCCATAAGATCAAAAAGTATGATTATTATATACAAGTTTTTTTAGCTATCTTTTTCTAAATATCGAAGTCATTCAAAGTGAGACGATTACTCAGATCTGATTACTGCTTCGTCTCCTTTAGCCGTTGAGAGTCTATTGTGTTCAAAGTCTAAAACATGCCTTTTCAATGGTTGGTCATCATATTTGTTATTTGTTCTAAGTTTGAAGTGTTTATTGGTCTTGAGTTTGGGTTGAGATGAAAGGAACCGGTGTTATATCCCTATATCCCACAAGGAGAGGGGTGTTGATATTGTTATACTTGTTAAAAGTTAAATGACTATAATGTTTTGCAGGGGAATTTAACTTTGTCGACTTGTTGGACACTATATTCGTAATTTGTAAACCATAGGAACCAAATTCACAATCTAATTCCAACCATAGGGATTATTTGTGTTATTTACTCTTTTATAAAAGAAAAAATGTACTATTTTTTAAAACTTTTTTTAAATAACACCACACTTTTTTTTTTTCAATGGCAATGCTTACTCTTACTCTATTACACAAATATTCCTAAAGTAATCACTTTTGCGCAAGTTTAAATATGAGACCTCTCCTTTAAGAGTTAATGTCTTTACTAAGTGGGCTAGCCCCACATTGGCACGCCACACCATCTAATACCATAATCTACATCACTTAAATACCCACAACAACCACATGGTTGAAAAGAATTCACCAAACTATTCGAACACAATGCTCTTGGCATTTAAAACTTTATAATTAAAGAAATTGGAAAGTATAACTACCATGATTTTATTTTTTTAATGGCAAATTTGGATTACTGACAGACCACTAGAGTATCATTGTGATAAGAGCGAAGTCACCTAATCATATCCATCTCTATTAGGCTATAATACATATACACCAATTCAGCATGAAACCTCATAAATCTGAGAAAACCCTCTTGTGAGAATCGAACTCAGGACCAAATAGTCCATAATTATTCTATCCTCAAGATAACACGGGTTTCCAAACCCGCTTCGTTTGTAATCGAATATCAAGTTATAAAAATTTCGTTGCGTATTTATGACTTATTTTAATTTTAAACGATACATAATTAATAAACAATTTAGAATTTATAAACTACAATTGATAAAAAGTGAAAATAAAATAAATAAAAAAGAAAGAAGGCTGCCGGGTTTCGAACCCGGGTCAGCCGGGTCTACCTCAAAGACTTAACTCACACACATCCTACCACTCCGCCACTTGTGTTATTTGTTGATATATCGAAACAATTAATACATATAATGAAACTCGAAGTTGAATTCAGTCACTCAGCGCGCCCAAATCACTCTTGCCGGAAATTCCGACGATTTCGCCAATCATCGTCGGTTTCTTTTGACTTAACGGATGCTTTAACATCAACGTCGGTTATAACCGATGTCTAATCCCGCGACATTAGTCATAACCGCCGGAGAAAATCTGACCAACGAATCAAGACTGAAATCAGACCCAATTCATCGTGATTTTTCCATATAAATACACACCCAAGCCTCTGGAAATCATTTCGCTCAAAATCGCACCATTTCTCGAATCAATTTCACTCGCCGGAGTTTTTCTGCAATCATCGGACTTTCGCCGGAAAACCGAGACTCATATTAAAACGGTAAATACCTCGACTCTTTCGGTTTCTATCCATTGTTAGACTATTACTAACTTCAATTCATCAACCAGAATCAATCCCAGACGACGTAGCCGGAATATTTTGCTTTCGCTGGAAAACTTCTGGAATTTCCAAATCACGTTGTGAATCGGTAAAATCATTCAAACCTTCTGTTAATCATTGTTTAGTAACTCACTTTCACATCTAATCGATCAAAACTGTTGATTGATCCGAGCAGACGGAGTTCACCAAACAGAGCCGACGATCCTTGCCGGAGTTCTAAGAAAGACATCTGTTTCGGTACATTCTTTCCCCAAACCCTCTCCGTCCATCACATTTCAATCGCTTATAAATTTCGTTAATCGAATTAAACAAGAACAGTTGATTAATCGTCGTCTGTATCTTTGAACGAAGAAGATGAAGTTGAACTATTGTATAAGTATAATTAAAACAAGATAATAAACCGGGTTAGACACACAGTCCAGCGGTGGACTGTGTGCAAACAATTATCACACGTCGCGAGTTCGATCCTTGACACAACCTCACTCTCTGAAATAAAAATGTTTCTTTTTAAAACCGGACCGGATCAACTCGCTGTAAGATGTTAAGTTTAATAAAAATCAGTATATTAACCAGGTTAGACACACAGTCCAGCGGTGGACTGTGTGCAACACTAAACCACAGGTCCCGGGTTCGAGACCTGTTGTGTGCACCGGTCCGATGTAATAAAATCCTTTTTAAAAATAAATGATTTCTGATTAAATTAAATAGTGTATAAATATAATTAAAAACAGAAATATTTCGGATTAGACACGTAGCTCAGTTGGTAGAGCTGCGTGCACGCGTACGGGAGGTCTCGGGTTCGAGCCTTACCCGGCGCATACTTACACACGATCGAACCGGTCAAACAGTCAACAGTCACGGTCAACGGTCAATGGTCAACCCAAAAAGTCAACATTTTTTTATATTTTTATTTATTTATTTAATTTAAAAATCAATTAAAAATACTTAAAAATAATGTTTTTAAAGTTAGAAAATAACCTTAAACTCACAAAAATAAATCTAAAAACTCTATTAAAATTGTTAATAAAATCCACTTATTTACCGTACCTTTCCGTTATTTATTTAGGTTAGTTATTCCTCGTCGATCAACACTCTAAACTCGTGCGCATTCAACATCATCAAACGAACGCACCCAATGTGAGTGAATCTCTACCAATTCCCCGTTTTAATCACATTTTGGGGTGTATCATGTGTCGCTATTTATTTATTTCAATTAAACACTTGTGCATCCATCATATTCATGATCAAATGTGTATTCAATATGTATCAACTGTTTGTGTGGTTAATGTTTAGATTAAATTTATCATTTTCAGTACATACATCATTATAGGCCGCCGCTCCCCATTACCTATGAGCGTGAGCCGTTCCCCATTACCTATGAGCGTGAACGAGGCGTTGCCAACATACGATCGGCTCCGTTTGATTGAGCCTTGATCGCACATACATCATCATAGGCCGTCTGTTCCCCATTACCTATGAGCGTGAACGAGACGTTGCCAACATATACATTATCATTCATGTCATATACTCATGTAAGGTGGTTTGTCATTGTATGTTTATTTACGTTTGCTCAAATATGATTATTGCACAATTTTCCATATTAATTACAACAAGAAATCCATAATAAATGTTTTCTAATAAGGTTCACTCGCCAACTTTTGTTGACCCAAAAACCCCCATTTTTACACATGATACAGGTGATCCAGTTGAAGCAAGAAACATATAGGACGGCCTAGAAGAATAAATCAGTTTAGATGTTGGATTATTTATTTAATTTTTCCTTTCCCTGTACTGTATGAATTTGACTTGAACATTTGAGATGTAATTTGAATTTAATAAATATGAAACATATTAGTAAACATCATGAGCTTTGGTGATAACCCAATTATGCCCCGACTCTTATTCCGCTGCGGGTCGGGGTGTGACAGATTGGTATCAGAGCCATGACTATAGGGATATAGGATAGGTTATTAGACCCTTAGAGCCTATACTATAGTTGATTAGAATTTTTAAATTGTTTGTGTGTTACATGCAAAATTCATGATGTTTATATGCTTTATGTTTATTGTTACATTCAATGTTATGCAAGCATGTTCATAAGTACATATTATTATACAATGCTCATCATGAATCATATCCTCATAACATATCATATCCATGAGAGCACACACCACACAATTTCCATGACTTTTGCAACGATTTTTGTATTTTCAAATCACATCAAAGTGAGTTCTCATGACGGGCATGTAGTAACTGGAAGGGTACAAGTACCGGTAGTCGGAACGTCCTGTCTAGGCTTGGCATTCGTATAAATCCAAAATAAAGGACCAGTTTGCCTACCTGGGGACTAACGATGAGAGTACGAAGGACCTATTAGGCCAAAGCATGCTATACCAAACGTCGTGTGAGCTAACCCCACTTTGAGTTGTCATTGTGTCTACACCTGGACACCCTCCGACCATACATCTCGCAAACATATTTCATGGTTTTCATTCGGGTGATGCGAGTGTTAAACCGCCAACACCAATGTGAATCCTACTAAGCCAATAGTCATGGGGGCCCACATGACTATACAGGCGATGGTATGGGGGACATTGGAGGCCCAAACATGAGCAAACCCAAGACATCCTATGGATGTAGTTGCATTATTGATGATTATGTTATTTTATTATTTTTTTAACGACACATGACACCTAAAGACTTCTTAAACTCACAATCTTCCTATGTATGTTCCTGTATATGTCGGCTAGGCAGCTACGTGGAGGTCGAAAGTTAGGAAGGTCAAACGAACGCTTGGCCACCCAAATCGCAAAACAAATGGCCGCGGTGCTTCCTGACATCGTTATTCAAGTCCAACAAGCCCTCACCGCGAATCCCATCAACCCACCCAATCAAGAGGATCAAAACGTCGACAACCCTTCCTCCAAGAAGTGCTCCTACAAACACTTCAAGTCTTGTGATCCCCCAAAGTATGAAGGGACCGAAGGTGTCACTGCTCTCCTCCACTGGTTTGAGGAAATGGAGAACACCTTCCTCAATTGCGATTGTCCCGAGGATCGCAAGGTACATTACGCAACCGGGAGACTATTTGGGGTAGCCCTGACCTGGTGGAACACCGAGAAGGGTAAGAGAGGAGTTGAAGATGCTATGGCCTTAACGTGGGAAGAGTTAAGGGAAAAAATGACAAGACGCTTCTGCCCAAGAAGCGAAATCAAGAAGTTGGAAGATGAATTCCACTCGCTAAAGCAAAAGGAAGGAGATCATACTTCCTACAACAAAAGATTTCTTGAGCTGAATCAAATGGTTCCTAACTTGTTCACCCCAGTATACCGCTTGGTTGAACACTACATTCGAGGCCTCCCCTCAAAAATTCAAGACTCGGTTCTAAGCACTTCACCTGCAACACTGGAAGCTGCAATGGAACTAGCTACCGAACTTACCGAGAACCGCATCTGAAACGGTAAATTCAAGGAGGAGAAAAAGAAAGCCCCCATTGAGGCTCAAACTTCAACCCATTCTGGCTCCTCTTCGAAGTTTACTGGTAAAAGGAAGCGAAACACCAGGAACTTTGCTATCACCCAATCAAACCCCCCAATCACAGCTGCACCCATCACCGAAGTTGCCCCCTTATCTACACCATACAAAAGACCATACTCCGGCCCCTACCCAAATTGCACCCGTTGCCAATACCATCACTCTCCCGAACACCCCTGTCAATATTGCACCAGCTGTGGCCGTGCAGGTCACACCATCCAAACCTGCCGCACACTTCAGCGAATGAACCGCAACCAACCCACAACCCAAACCCACCATCAGATGATGGGTCAAGCCCAACAACCTTTACTACTACCACCTACACAACATACGGCCCAAACCTACTACCAACCCAACTACCCATGATGCAACCCATGCGGGCTTGTTACAACTGTGGAGACCCAAACCACTTTAGAAACACTTGTCCACGCTTGGTGAACATCATTCATGCTCAAGCTCAAGCAAATCCGGTGAACCAAGCTAACCAAGCTCCTCCACCTGCTAGAGGAAGAGCTTTCAACATCAATGCCAACCAAGCTAGGGCCGACAACAACGTGGTTAACGGTACGTTTCTCATCAATGGTAGTTATGCATCCATGTTATTTGATACTGGCGCGGATAAGAGTTTTGTGTCCTTAGAATTTGAACCCATCCTCAACCGAACCCGTGATAAACTCATGGAATCCATAACGGTGGAAGTTGCTGACGGAAAACCGGTCTCATTAAACTCTATTATACGGAATTGTACCCTCACTCTAAACGATCACGATTTTCCAGTTGACCTCATTCCTATGAAGTTGGGAAGTTTCGACATTATAATCGGTATGGACTGGCTCAGCCAACATCAGGCGGAAGTGGTATGCCGCAAAAAGTTCATTCGCATTCCTCTCGCAGACGGTCAAACCCTATGAATCTTTGGAGAAACCCCTTCGAAAGGACTCAAATTGATGTCCTGCCTTCAAGCCCGAAAGTACCTCCGCAAGAACTATGTCGCATTCTTAACTCACGTTGTCAAGAAGGGAAACAAGGAGAAGAAACTCGAAGACATACCTGTAGTGAAAGAATTCCCACAAGTCTTTCCCGACGACATCTCTGGACTTCCTCCTATGAGAGAAGTCGAATTCCGCATTGATCTTGTACCCGGCGCTACACCCGTCGCAAAATCTCCTTATAGGTTAGCCCCATCCGAAATGCAAGAGCTGGCCAGTCAACTGCAAGAACTGACTGACAAAGGATTCATACGTCCTAGCTCATCGCCTTGGGGTGCACCTGTTCTGTTTGTGAAGAAGAAGGATGGAACGTTTCGCATGTGTATCGACTACAGAGAACTCAACAAGTTAACGGTCAAGAACCGCTATCCCTTACCTCGCATCGATGATCTGCTAGACCAACTCCAGGGTGCCACCTGTTTTTCAAAGATCGACCTTCGTTCTGGCTATCATCAACTCAGAGTACATGAAGAAGACGTCCCAAAGACCGCCTTCCGAACTCGTTATGGTCATTATGAATTCATGGTCATGCCATTTGGTCTAACCAACGCTCCAGCTGTCTTCATGGATCTAATGAACAGAGTCTGCAAACCCTATCTCGATCGCTTTGTTATAGTCTTCATCGACGACATTCTCATTTACTCAAAGTCTAAGTCTAATCATGAGCGACACCTTCGACTCATCCTCACACTTTTAGGGAATGAAAAGCTCTACGCCAAATTCTCCAAATGCGAATTCTGGTTAAAAGAGGTGCAATTCCTTGGACATGTCGTCAATGACAATGGAATACATGTCGACCCCTCAAAGATCAAAGCAGTACAAGAATGGCAAGCGCCGCGTACACCAACCGAAGTAAGATCATTCCTTGGTTTGGCTGGTTATTATCTCCGTTTCATTTCAAATTTCTCCCGCATCGCTGTACCACTCACGGCTTTAACACATAAAGGAAAACCCTTCATATGGGGACCCAAACAAGAAGAAGCCTTCCAAACCCTTAAACAAAAACTCTGTGACGCACCTATCCACACTCTTCCTGAAGGTTGTGATGACTTCGTGGTTTATTGCGACGCGTCAGGGCAAGGACTGGGCTGTGTATTAATGCAAAGGGGAAAAGTGATAGCCTACGCGTCTAGACAACTCAAAGTTCATGAGAAGAACTACACTACCCATGTCACACCGACCCGCAGCGGAAAAGGTGATCGGGGCATGATTGGGTTATCATCAAAGCTCATGACATTTATTTTAACGTTTCATATTCATTAATACAATTTAATGGAAACTTACAATAAATATTACAACATGTTCTAACTATCAATCTAAGCCTCTTTGATCTCTTCTAAGGCATTTCCTATGTTTTCCTTGCTTCAACCTGTTCACCTGTATCATGTGTGAAAAGGTTTTTGGATCAACATAAAGTTGGCGAGTGAATCCTATGGAAAACATTTGAACAAGTTTATTTAATTGATTATGAAATATGTGCACAACCAAACATGAGTAAAAATAGATGTAAACTTATTCAACAATCATTAGATATTAAATAAAGCACACATGAACAATAATGGAACATTTAGAGGCACGCGTTGCTCTACTCGTCTCTCACGAGGAACTGATGGGCCTAATGAATGAATTGCATAAACATGATAATATGAATGACACAACTACAAACAATATAAACTCAATGATACACACATGAACAATAATGGATTGGTTTTGATGGACGCGTTGTTCAACTCGTCTCCCACGAGGAACTGATGGGCTTAATGAATGAATTTCATATAATTTGACAAAATGAAATAAGTAATCACAACAATATAAACAATCTAAGTTTAGATCACGATATGGTATGGCACAAGTTTAAATAAACGAGTTAATTAATTTGTGACACATGACACACCCCAAAACGTGTAATTAAAAAGGGGGAGTTGTAAGATTCACTCACAGTGGGTGCGTTCGGTTGATGATGTTGAATGCACGCGAAGTGGTTTTAACCACGAGTGAAATTAACCTAGATAAATAGCATTATGGTTCGGTAAGTAAACGGATTTATTAATCTATTTTAGTAGGATTGTTGGGTGTATTTTTGTGAGTTTAAGGCTATTTTCTAATCTTAAAAATGTTATTTTTAAGTATTTTTAATTGATTTTTAAATAAAATAAATAAATAAAAATAATAAAAAAAAATTTGACTTTTTTTGACCGTTGACTTTGACTTTGACTTTGACTGTAACAGTGACAGTTGATCGGTTCGCTTGTATAATTGTGCGCTGAGTGAGGCTCGAACCCGAGACCTCCCGTACGCGTGCACGCAGCTCTACCAACTGAGCTACGTGTCTAACCCGAAATATTTCTGTTTTTAGTTACATTTATATATTAATTAGGTTAAACAGAAAATCCTTTATTTTAAAAAAAACGATTTTAAATCAAAGAATCGGTGCGCTCCACAGGTCTCGAACCCGGGACCTGTGGCTTATGCAAACACACAGTCCACCGCTGGACTGTGTGTCCAACTTGTTAACTAAACTTATTTTTATTATTCTTAAATACAAACTAATCATTTTCATTTATGCCATATTAAAAAGTTTGAATAATTGTCCGGGTCGATGTAGTAGACCGGACTCGAACTCGTGCGCTTTGATTAAACATACACACAGTCCACCACTGGACTGTGTGTCTAACTTGGTTATTATTCCGATTATTAATATACTTAACATATAACAGTGGTGCTTCCGGTTCGGTTAACAAAAAAAGGCATTTTTATTAAGGCAGCGTGTGTGGAACAAGATTCGAACTCGAGACCTGTGTGTGTTTAATGTGCACACAGTCCAACGCTGGACTGTGTGTCTAACCCGAGTTATTTCTTGATTTAAATTATACTTATATGTTACGTAACTTCGTCTTCTTCGTTGAGTTTTATCCAGAAATGATGACTGACTGGTTCGAAGTTTCAATCGGGTTTCTTTAGCGTTTTTAGGTTAATTACAGATGAGATATAAGTAAAAAGAAAGGAAATTAGGCGTGAAGTATACTGACTGGCTTCCTCTGTTTTTTCGGCAGAACTCCGGCGACAGCAACCACTTCCGGCGACGTGTGTCTTGCAGCGGCGAGTCTTCAGAAAGTTTGAAAAAGGTATGGGTGACTTCGGTATAAGCTTAGGGGGTTCAGTAAGGCTCAGAAATGAGGAACCCGGTTTTCCGGCGATTTGCAGGTGATTTCCGGCGAGTGAGTTTTCGCCGAGAAAGGGTGCGGTTTTGAGCGAAAATGTTTGCAGAGGTTCGAGGGGGTATTTATAGGGCAAATTATCGATGAACTTGGTCTGATTTCCGACTTGATTCGTCGGTTTGAATTTCTCCGGCGGTTATAGTTTGTGTCGCGGACTCAGACGTCGGTTATAACCGATGTCCTAGTAATTGCTTACGTTATAACTGAAGATGTCGTTAAAACTCGCGAGATTGCCGGGATTTCCGACGACTGAACTTTGGGCGCCGGTTTTGAATTCGGAAAGACGCGTTATGAATTAAATGATTCCAACATTTAACAAGTAGCATCAGTGGCGCAGTGGTTCAAGTGTTGTGTGTTAAGTTGTTTGATGAACCGGTTACTGACCCGTGTTCGAAACCTGGCAGAACCAAACTATTTTTATTTTCTTATTTTTGCCAGTTTTTCAAAAACAAACTATATATTCCCATATAATAATTAATTATGTATCGTTTAAAATTATTTTGGGCATTAAATTTGCAACGAAATTTTTAACTGACTGTTCGGTTAATAAACGGAGCGGGTTTGGTAAAATCCGTTTTTGACGGATGTTACAACCCACGACCTGGAACTTGGAGCCGTTGTATTCGCTCTCAAGATATGGAGACATTACCTCTACGGTACCAAGTGTGAAATATACACTGACCACAAGAGCCTCCAACATATCTTTAATCAAAAGGAGTTGAATATGAGGCAACGAAGATGGGTCGAACTTCTTAATGACTACGACTGTGAAATTTGGTATCATCCTGGCAAGGCAAATGTGGTGGCCGATGCACTCAGTCGAAAGGGTTATGCGAACTCCATTCGTCTTCTATGTTCGCAAATCATAACCGACATCAAAGATCAAATCCGAGAAGCTCAACATGTTTCTATAACAGAAAACGACATACGCAATGAGCTATCTTGTGGAGCAGAACTTAAACTCGAAACAAAATCCGACGGTATTTTGTGTTATCTAGATCGCATATGGATTCCCGATCACAATAACCTTCGTGATTTCCTTATGCCGACAAGATGTATCAAGACCTTCGATACACCTACTGGTGGCCTGGCATGAAAAAGGATATTGTTGTTTTTGTATCCAAGTGCCTTACCTGTTCTAAAGTAAAAGCTGAACATCAAAGACCCTCAGGACTTCTAGTCCAACCTGAAATACCTGTATGGAAGTGGGAAAACATAACCATGGACTTCATTACCGGGTTACCTCGCACTTCTGGTGGGTATGACACTATATGGGTAATCATTGATCGTCTTACAAAATCAGCTCACTTCATTCCGATTCGCGAGGACTTCAAGAATGAGAAGTTAGCTCGTATCTACATCAGCGAAATCGTAAGCCGTCATGGTGTACCGTTAAGCATTATTTCAGATCGTGATGGTCGTTTCACTTCACGAACATGGCAAGCCGTACAAGCCGCTTTGGGTACACGATTAGACCTCAGTACCGCTTATCATCCTCAAACTGATGGACAATCTGAACGCACCATTCAAACTCTTGAAGACATGCTTCGAGCATGTGCCATAGAGTTCAAAGGGAATTGGGACACTCATCTACCATTAGTTGAATTTTCGTACAACAACAGCTATCATTCAAGTATCGGCATGGCACCTTTCGAAGCGTTATATGGTCGTAAGTGCCGATCACCAATATGTTGGCATGAAATTGGAGAAGCTCAAATCACCGGTCCAGAATTAATCCAAGAAACAACAGACAAGATCCATCAAATTCGAAACAATCTTCTAGCAGCACAAAGTCGTCAAAAGAGTTATGCAGACAAACGACGAAAGCCCTTGGAGTTTAACGTTGGTGATCAAGTACTTCTAAAAGTATCACCGTGGAAGGGTGTGGTTCGTTTTGGCCAAAAAGGCAAGCTAGCACCACGCTACGTAGGACCTTTCAAGATACTCGAAAGAGTAGGACCTGTAGCATACAAGCTTGACCTACCAGAAGAACTCAACAGAATTCATCCCACATTCCACGTATCGAACTTGAAGAAGTGCCTCGCCGATGAAAATCCCCATATTCCTCTAGAAGACATTCAAGTCGATGAATCTATGCATTTCATTGAAAGACCAGTAGAAATTATGGACTTCGGGGAGAAACGTTTAAAACGAAGCCGTATTCCAATCGTCAGGGTACGCTGGGAGTCGAAACGAGGACCTGAGTTTACTTGGGAACGTGAAGACTCAATGCGCGAGAAATACCCACATCTTTTTCCTGTTACCACACTACTACTTAAATTTCGGGACGAAATTTCTAAAAGTGGGGGATACTGTAACATCCGTCGAAAAAACGGGTTTCCAAACCCGCTTCGTTTGTAATCGAATGTCAAGTTATAAAAATTTCGTTGCGTATTTATGACTTATTTTAATTTTAAACGATACATAATTAATAAACAATTTAGAATTTATAAACTACAATTGATAAAAAGTGAAAATAAAATAAATAAAAAAGAAAGAAGGCTGCCGGGTTTCGAACCCGGGTCTACCTCAAAGACTTAACTCACACACATCCTACCACTCCGCCACTTGTGTTATTTGTTGATATATCGAAACAATTAATACATATAATGAAACTCGAAGTTGAATTCAGTCACTCAGCGCGCCCAAATCACTCTCGCCGGAAATTCCGACGATTTCGCCAATCATCGTCGGTTTCTTTTGACTTAACGGATGCTTTAACATCAACGTCGGTTATAACCGATGTCTAATCCCGCGACATTAGTCATAACCGCCGGAGAAAATCTGACCAACGAATCAAGACTGAAATCAGACCCAATTCATCGTGATTTTTCCATATAAATACACACCCAAGCCTCTGGAAATCATTTCGCTCAAAATCGCACCATTTCTCGAATCAATTTCACTCGCCGGAGTTTTTCTGCAATCATCGGACTTTCGCCGGAAAACCGAGACTCACATCAAAACGGTAAATACCTCGACTCTTTCGGTTTCTATCCATTGTTAGACTATTACTAACTTCAATTCATCAACCAGAATCAATCCCAGACGACGTAGCCGGAATATTTTGCTTTCGCCGGAAAACTTCTGGAATTTCCAAATCACGCTGTGAATCGGTAAAATCATTCAAACCTTCTGTTAATCATTGTTTAGTAACTCAATTTCACATCTAATCTATCAAAACTGTTGATTGATCCGAGCAGACGGAGTTCACCAAACAGAGCCGACGATCCTTGCCGGAGTTCTAAGAAAGACATCTGTTTCGGTACATTCTTTCCCCAAACCCTCTCCGTCCATCACATTTCAATCGCTTATAAATTTCGTTAATCGAATTAAACAAGAACAGTTGATTAATCGTCGTCTGTATCTTTGAACGAAGAAGATGAAGTTGAACTATTGTATAAGTATAATTAAAACGAGATAATAAACCGGGTTAGACACACAGTCCAGCGGTGGACTGTGTGCAAACAATTATCACACGTCGCGAGTTCGATCCTTGACACAACCTCACTCTCTGAAATAAAAATGTTTCTTTTTAAAACCGGACCGGATCAACTCGCTGTAAGATGTTAAGTTTAATAAAAATCAGTATATTAACCAGGTTAGACACACAGTCCAGCGGTGGACTGTGTGCAACACTAAACCACAGGTCCCGGGTTCGAGACCTGTTGTGTGCACCGGTCCGATGTAATAAAATCCTTTTTAAAAATAAATGATTTCTGATTAAATTAAATAGTGTGTAAACATAATTAAAAACAGAAATATTTTGGGTTAGACACGTAGCTCAGTTGGTAGAGCTGCGTGCACGCGTACGGGAGGTCTCGTGTTCGAGCCTTACCCGGCGCATACTTACACACGATCGAACCGGTCAAACAGTCAACAGTCAATGGTCAACCCAAAAAGTCAACATTTTTTTATATTTTTATTTATTTATTTAATTTAAAAATCAATTAAAAATACTTAAAAATAATGTTTTTAAAGTTAGAAAATAACCTTAAACTCACAAAAATAAATCTAAAAACCCTATTAAAATTGTTAATAAAATCCACTTATTTACCGTACCTTTCCGTTATTTATTTAGGTTAGTTATTCCTCGTCGATCAACACTCTAAACTCGTGCGCATTCAACATCATCAAAAGAACGCACCCAATGTGAGTGAATCTCTACCAATTCCCCGTTTTAATCACATTTTGGGGTGTATCATGTGTCGCTATTTATTTATTTCAATTAAACACTTGTGCATCCATCATATTCATGATCAAATGTGTATTCAATATGTATCAACTGTTTGTGTGGTTAATGTTTAGATTAAATTTATCATTTTCAGTACATACATCATTATAGGCCGCCGCTCCCCATTACCTATGAGCGTGAGCCGTTCCCCATTACCTATGAGCGTGAACGAGGCGTTGCCAACATACGATCGGCTCCGTTTGAATGAGCCTTAATCGCACATACATCATAATAGGCCGTCCGTTCCCCATTACCTATGAGCGTGAACGAGACGTTGCCAACATATACATTATCATTCATGTTATATACTCATGCAAGGTGGTTTGTCATTGTATGTTTATTTACGTTTGCTCATATATGATTATTGCACAAATTTTCCATATTAATTACAACAAGAAATCCATAATAAATGTTTTCTAATAAGGTTCACTCGCCAACTTTTGTTGACCCAAAACCCCCATTTTTACACATGATACAGGTGATCCAGTTGAAACAAGAAACATATAGGATGACCTAGAAGAATAAATCAGTTTAGATGTTGGATTGTTTATTTAATTTTTCCTTTCCCTGTACTGTATGAATTTGACTTGAACATTTGAGATGTAATTTGAATTTAATAAATATGAAACATATTAGTAAACATCATGAGCTTTGGTATAACCCAATTATGCCTCGACTCTTATTTCGCTGCGGGTCGGGTGTGACAGCTATCATGTCATGGACACAACTAGCATGATTACACGATGTGAAAGATCAATTAGTTAAAGGTCACCACCTACGTAATAGTTACGGTAAGAGTAACGTAACACACTTTTAGTTAGGGATGGTAATGGGTCGGGTTCGGGTCGGGTATTGGTAATCCCATACCCATACCCGGTTGTAAAATCGTGTCCCATACCCGACTCAATACCCGTCGGGTATTTGTCGGGTAATTATCCGTCGGGTACCGGGTATACCTGTTGGTATCGGGTATACCCATTAGTTTGTAAAAAGATATACGTCGGGATTTCCAAATACATATTTTACTATTATTATTACTATATAATTTTATTTATGCAACAACTATTATAAATTTAAAATATACATTACATACATATAAGTTTTATCATAAATTTATAATAAATTTATAATACTTATACACTTATATGTAATTAATTCACAACATACAAAATATAAATACTATTATCAAATACATATATTAAAAGAAAATTTATTTTTTCACATTACGAGCATACTAAAATAAATCACTAATAGATAAGGTTTAATGAAAATAAAAATATAAATTAGAAATTCGGGTATATGATCGGGTATATAGTTCGGGTAACGGGTATGTGGTTTCGGGTAATCGGGTCGGGTATCACCTAATCCCATACCCGCGAAAATTTTAAAACTAAACCCATACCCGACCCAATGCCCATCGGGTATCGGGTATACCCGTCCCATTTGTGTTGGGTTTCGATACCCGTCCCATTTGTGTTGGGTTTCGGGTATACCCGTCAGGCTCGGGTATTTTTTAGTTAAACACTTAAACCACATAGGATTTTTCTTTTACAATTCTAAAGTGAAAAGGGGAACATTTAAAACCAACCCAAACCACAAGAGCCTTCTAGCAATTACCCCAAAATCATGCTACAAAACGTGGGTTTTCTTTACTCACCAATTAGGTACCAGCTCAATCAGTTTCAGATCTTCATCGGAAAAAAATGGGAGACCTTTTGCCGAAAGAATACGGCTACATCATTCTCAACCTCGTTGCCTACTATTTCCTCAACTTTTATATGGCGCTTCAAGTCGGCAGCGCTAGAAAGAAGTAATATTTCCCACACACACTCAATTAATTTAATTCTGAAACTTAACAATTTATCTTATCATTTGATGAAGGTACAATGTTATGTACCCTGCACTCTACGCTACCGAAGCCGATACCAAGGATTACAAACTCTTCAATTGTATTCAGGTTTGTACATACAGATCTCTTGAATTGTATCACCAAATGTTTTGATTTACTTGTTTGGGTTTTGTGGATGTGCAGAGAGGGCATCAGAACTCGCTGGAGAACCTGCGGATTTTCTTTGTTTTGATGGTTGTTGGAGGGCTTAAACACCCGATTATATGCAGTAGTTTAGGAGTAACTTACACGATCGCTCGGTATTTCTATTTCACTGGTTACTCCTCCGGCGATCCTAACGGCCGGCTCCCCATTGGGTATGTCAATTTTTTCAGTATGTTGTGATTTATTGTTGGAATTAGGATACTGAAGTTTAGTCTCTGTTGACTTTTACGTGGAGACGGGTTAAATAGGTCAATCTGAACACTGACTTGTTTATTAAACGGGTTAGAATTAACTCGGCTATAAACGAACCAAACGTCTAGCGAACAGTTCGTGAACCGTTTGACGAGAAGTTTGTTGATGTTCGTTCATTTGATTAATGAATGAACATGAAGAAGAAATTCATTTGCTCGGTTAGTTAAATGAACGAACACGAACAAAGGTCTCGTTCGTTCTGTTGTGTTGTGTTCGTCAACGTTCGGTAATGTGTTTGTGAACATTCGTTCATGTCCATTTGTTTACGTTGCTCATTAAAGATTTCTTTTATAATTTATTTATTTTATCTAAAGTTTTTATATTTTTTAATTATTATTTATCTCCTTACTTAAACAAATAAAATAGGAAACTCCGTCTCCACCTCATTAATACCACGTTCCACTTTCCTTTGCATTGTTCACATCGAAGAACACCATCGACCTTTGTTCAACGATTAGGCTTTCAAGGTCTAGCGCCCCTCCCCTCTCACCATCCACCTCTAGCCACCGCCGCCTTTGCCGATTTTATGTGTTCGTTTGTGTTTGTGAACCGTTCGTGAACACATTCCTTTCCTTAATGAATAAACACGAACATAAAATCTCGTTCAGTAAGTGTTCATGAGCCGTTCGTGAACATATTATATTCTTAATGAACGAACAAGCCCTTGTTCATGTTCGTTTGGTTTGTTTATAGCCCTAGAAAGAACAACTAAATTAAAATCTGATGATTTTTTTATGTTTTGTTATTGAAATCACTCAATTGGGATATAGGATCACAAAGTTTGGTATGCGTTGACTTTTTGTTCTAACGCATGGTCTGGGTTGACTTGGTAGTTGAGAACTGGTGGCCTTGTAGTAAGCACGATCACATTAATTAACATTTGTATTTGGTGGTTGATGGTGAAATATGGAAAGAGAAGAAATTTTAATGTACTTTGAATATGATATTTGGGTTGATGGTGGACGGATTTAAAATGGGGTAAACAGGTCAACTCGAACACGACTTGTTTATTAGACGGGTTAAAAAATAACAACTAGAAGTCTGATTATTTTCGTGCCGCGTTAAGAATTAGCATCTTTGTTGTGTTTGCAGGGGATTCAATAATTTGGCACTGTTGGGGCTTGTGATAGTTAATATATGGTTTGGGGTGGGTCTTTTGAAGGCATAAATCAGAAGCAGTGTGAAGAAAATCATGTTATTTAGGTCCTGAAATAACTTTGTTTTCACTTGTATTATTGTTCATGAAATGTTGTAGACTTTAGTTAAGCTGTACAATACCATAAAGAAGGTGTAATGGAATGATAGTTTCAAACATCTTTCTAGTTAGACCATGGGTGGTGGTAAGGGTGAATAATGCCCTCACTCTTGGGCGTTTACCCCTCACTCTTGAACGTTTTTTGCCATGTGATAGTCCAATCAACAAGGGGGCCTTATTGGGCGTTTTTCTAAAATAGGCGTAGTGGGATAATGATGCCCCTACCAATCATTACCTAATTATTATTTTTTAATTTAAAACTAATATTCATTAAATAAAAAAAATTACATTACTAAAAAAATAAAAAATAAAAAACGGATAAACCAAAAAAATAACATTAATAGAAATAAAAAAATAAAAACATGGATAAACCAAAAAAACATTACTAAAAAAATAAATAAAAAGGTGATAACCCAAATGCCGTATTTTCCTCGAATAAGTCAAGCCACGCCTTTCGTCCAAACTAGGCGGGTACCCTTTCGGTGTGGGGCGTTTGCATCTTTCTTTTTGTGTGACCTTCTACCGTGTTGAGATACCTCGGGTACGGGCTCGGGTTGCGTCTACGGGCTCGGGTTGTGAACCGCCTGTTTGGGCAAAGGCGTGTGGGGCTTGAAAGACCTCTTGCGAACCGCCATAGCCTAATATTTGTCCGTACGTAAAGATATTCGGGTCCATCTCTTGAAAATTAAAGTTTGGTTGCGGTTGCGTGGTGTTTGGGCGATATGTGTTTGGTTACCGGGTCTAGACGGAACACCGTAAGGGGGTCGGAAGGGATGCATGGTGTAATAATTTTTATAAAGCTTGAAGAAGTAGAGAAAAAGATATGAAGTTTTATATAAAACAGGTGAAAAGTGGGGTATTTAAAGATAAAAAGTGGGATTTTAATTTAAAAAAAGTAAAACTTTTATTGTTTTGACCGTTTGGCCAACGATCACATTTTGAAAAAGTCAAAAATTCGGGCGTTGTTTAAACAACGCAGCTCCATTTTTTGCTCGGAAAACCCCAGGGGGTGGTCACTGTGGCGTTTAGTGCCGTTTTTTCTAGGCCAAAACGCCCAAAAAACCTTCCCACTACGCATGGTCTTACAACATTTGAATTTTCATTGATCACACATTTCCTTTACTTGATAATTAAGAATTGTTGAAGTTAATTATACGGATGCTCCCTATGGTATATGTTCGTTCATATTATAATTTTGATTTTCTTTTTCAAAATTCATGGATTTGGTCCTCACTTTTTGTTTGCCGACTTGTAACACCTCGCAAAAACGTCCAATAAGGTGAAGACACGTGTCCTAAACCCTATTCATTTGAAAAGTCGACTTTAAAGGGGTAAAAGTGTCAACGAGCGAAACTTATGCTTTCGGGAGGTCTACCGGCGAACCGGAAGTCCTAAAATGTTTATTCATATTCCCATACATGTTTATTATTAGCTTATGATGGCATTGTACAAGTTACAAGACCCTAAATTCGATTATATAAGTCGAGGGGCCAAACTTGTCAAAATAAAAAATCTGGTTCGCTGACAGGCTCTTTACGGACCGTAAGGGTCCCATGCTTACGGTCCGTAAGGTGCGGTAATGGGCGAATTTTTGCTTGTTCCCCACACACAAGCTTCCAAACCGCCTTATTCGAAACCATGGGCTGTTTTCTTGCTCCTCACTCGTCCAAGGACACCTGGAGACATCCTAGAACATCATAAAACACTTGGGATGATCTTAGATTTGCCTCATGCACTATAAATAGGTGCCTTAAGTTGCCACTTGAACTTGCACCTATCATTTTCTCATTTCTTCTCTTTCTCTGGAGCTCTTGGTCAGTAAAGGAGCTCTCCTAAGTTCCTTATTCGTGCTAGGACCTGTTGTAAGATTTCCTAGCCACTCTAGTTCGGTTTTTATGCGTTTAAAGGCCGAAAGTCAAAGTTGCCGCAAAATGGCTTTGACCTTCGGTTTAGACCTAAACGGTCCAGCCATTGTTCGAGGCGAATGTGGCTACGTGATCGTAATTAAGTGGGTGTTAATCCCACAAAAGGGTACCTCCTAATTACCACGTTTACTTAGTTATTTGTCGGGTCAAAGAAATTAATAATAAAAGTCAAACTAGTCAGATTTTAGATAAAAATCAAATCTGATAATGTAGAGGTTATAAAACACGTTTTATCACTTTAGTAACTTGGTAATATTATTAGAACATGTATAAACACGTTCACAACCGAAAGTCGCAAAAGCTTGACTTTTGCGTTGACTTTCAGTTTTGACCCGAATTGGCTTAGTTTCCTTATAGATTAGGGTTCCTTTAGGACCATTTTATGTTGTAGCATAACCCTCTGAGGTTATATTACATGGTCCTTTAGTAATCTAAGATTATAGGCTTGATTCCGTTATTATGCTTTATGTTGACTAGTATGCCCTTTTTGTCAAGAACGAGACTTTTAAGGTAAATGGTCATGCAAACAAAATAGGTACTGATTAGTGAATACCTTTAGAGTATTTTGATGCTCCAAACCTGGTCATAAACTGAGATTTTGTAGAAAAGCGAAATTCATACTTCTATGAGGACTAGAATGCCCTTTAGCATGAAAATCAAATGTAAAACATAAATTTTGACCTAAAACTCTTTACCCACTACTATGATATCATATTTAGGAATTATTGGAATGTCGGGTCAGAATTGTTACTGACCTTAGCCTTGAGTTCTTGCTTATCGCTTATAAATGACGATAATACCCTTTGCGAATAAAATAAGTTCTACATATAATTAACATGCAAAACCTTTTGCTACTAGTATGTAATAATAAATAAATTATTTAACACTTCAAAGCTTGTCATAATCTCAGAATCACTTAAACTCCGAAGTTATCGTCATTTGTCGACTTTTACACTAAATAAGCACATAGTTTGACTTTAAATTATATTTAGCACCTAAGCGTTGTTGCCTACTAAATTATAAATGATTTTAAAATATTTTTACAATAGGGATAAGTCATGAACTCAGAATCCTAATTTAGTCCCTAAAACCATGTGTGAAATGACCAAAATGCCTTTCCGGGGGCATAGTTTGGCCATAAGCCTTAAACCACGCATATGTATGATGTTCTACCATTTTAATATCACAAATTAAATGTTTTCACAGAATGCTTATGACCAGAAGCCCAGTTTACATAAAAACCCCTTTTATGAACTTTTAAAATGACCAAAACGCCCTTATAGGGCTTAGTTCGACTTTAAAATCTTTACGGGCATACTTGTTGACATCTTACTGATATTACGATATATTGTAAGCATAAAAACTTAGGGAACTTGTATATGTCTTGTTCGGTTACCCGTACATGCTTTTATGCGTTCGGTTCGGCTTATATGACTAGTTTTCACAAACGGACCGGGACGGGTTTAACCTTGTCGTCTAAACTTCAAAATCCAGAATGTATTTAGTTTACCCATATTATACAAGTTTTCATACTTGTTGGGTCTAAGTTACATTCCTTTCCGGTCGCCGCTTAATCTAACGTTTTGTACCGTAAACCATCTTTTAAACTAACCGGTCGAAGTCTTTGACTTAAATAAAGACCCGTTAGTATCGTAATAGGTTATATAAACCTTCCTTCTAGATTAAGTAAGCCCAGTAAAAGATACCTTCATAAAGTCTTAGTGAGATACGGCTGAGTAGAATTTTGCATTAAACTCAGGTAAATACTTTTAACTTATTTTCCTTTATACGGGCTTGGGGTACGGTAAATTATTACCGCTTGGTCGGGTATGGGATCATTTAGTCGGATTGTGATTAATAAATCCGCATAACCCGTTTTAGTCTATTTTGTTTGATAACATAAACTATGGGGGTTAACAACCATGTCCTGGATATCCACGGCTCATCTAAGTTATTGATGGCCACGACCTAAGCACGGGGTGTAGGCATACATCTGACAGATGCGAATGCTAAAATATAAATTACCCACAAGTTGGGGATAACTCCTTTGTGGGTTTTTATGTGGTGAGTTAGTTAATCATGTTCGGTTTTCAACCGACCCTAATAGTACGACAAACATGTAAATCTGTATACAAGGTTTTAAATAAAATTATCCCAAGTAATAAAAGAATTTTCGTGTAATAAACACGTAACCAACTTTCGTAAACATTTAAAATGAGTCAGTTAAATTGTATTTACGAGTGAAAACTGACGTATTTTCCAAAGACTAAGTGACAGGTACCTCATGAGATAGGCTGGAGCTACTTGGCATAATAAGAGGACTTTGCAATTCCCTAGATGCCTTAAGTCTGTGGAACTCAGTTTTATGTATTCGTTTATAGATCCGCCTGTGGATCCTTTTTACAACCGCCTGTATATTATTTTATTCGTACTTAAAACTTTTGGGTTGTAATAGTAATTTCCTTCCAAGCCTTCCGTTGTGCTATAATTGTGTATAATGACTATGATGATACCAACTACGTCACGATACTCCTCACCGGGCCCACCGGGTTATACGTGGAAAACGGGGTGTGACAGGTTGATATCAGAGCCACTAGCCTTTTGTATTTAATCTCAGTGACACAGTAGCACATTTTTTAGACTTTCGAGTCTAGACAACGACCTAGGATTACTCTTAATCTTTATTTGGTTTATATAGATATTGTTATTTGTATTTTGATAGGCTTCCATATAAGATGCCACCACGTGTCAGAGGAAGAGGGAAAGGCCCAATGAGGGGAGGATCGTCTAGCCATGCGGGGCCTTCTCACCGTCGTACGCCTTCAGAATCATTTAGCTCCGATTCCAATAACGACTGGAGACGTTCATTAGAACCCGCAAGGCGATCCGTTTCACTAAGCACTTCGCCATCTTACCACCGTTCATTTGGGCCACCACAACCACAAGAGCCACAACACTCTCACCATTCGCAGCATTCGCTGCATTTGCCCAAATCCCATCATTCGCTCTATCTTTCACCCTATTCTACAGGACAATTTAACCCTAACGATTATATTAACTCACCAGCGGGTTATAACCTGTTGGGTCCTGAGGATCACTTTCCCGAGGATATGGATATGGATGATGATCCAGATCCATCTGAGCCGCCTTCGGGAACGCCCACGCATCCCATTGACATATCTAGTGGTTCTTCCTTCACAGGATCATCCTATCATGTTTGCTGAATGGTGGGGACAGTGGAAATTCGTAGGAACACTCCTTCCTCCCATAACACCCCACCACAGCCTCCATTGGAGGAACCGCATTTTCAAGCAATGACTCCATCACCACCACCACTCCCTGAACAGGAGCAACCTCCGCCGCTACCAGAATCGCCAAGGAGGAGAAGGAATGCACGCATGTCTGTGCGAGGGGGTACACGTTTTACAACCACTCAAGGTTCTAGTAACTACCCTCCCATTCCTAAAGATCCTCAAATGGGTGGACCTTCAAATCGTGCGCTAGAAATTGATATCACACCGGCCACCTTTGCACCTCAACCACCTCCGATGGGTTATGATAACCCAATTCCTACCTACCTGCCTACTACAGAGTACAATCCTTTCGAGCCTCAAGCTCCTGCTGAGTTTAACTACCAACCCCCTACTATCGACCCATACGTCGAAGCAGCCAACCATAATACTCTTTATCATTCATCTTTTCCTCCAGCATACCCAACTGGGTATCCTGTCTATACATACCAACACCCTATACCTCAACCTTCACCTCAACAATGCAAGAAGTGGAACGTAGAGTGGAAAGAGGTGAGAAAAAGAACAATAAGTTTCTTAAGAATCTTGCAAAATTTATCAGGGGAAAAAGGAGTGGCGGTTGAAGTTTTTCTTTGCTTTTATCTTGTATTTGTTATTTCATTAAGTCCCTGTGTGGACATTTCTTTTTAGTATTAGTCCTTGCGTGGACATCTCTTTCAGTATTAGTCCCTGCGTAGACATTATCCTTATGTTTTAGTCCCTGCGAGGACTTGTTTCTTTTCTTTCATCCCCGTGTGGACAATCTATGATATTTAAGGACCCGTTTAGGGCAATTTTGTAACCTCTAGTGGTATTAATGAGAAAATTTTCTTTTAAAATTTTATATATATGTTGCATCATTGTACAAGCAAGCATTTCGATTTTTATTTGATCTGCCAAGAAATTCCAAAAGATCCTCTTAATGGTATAACCTAGCCTATGTGTCAATGCGAACATGGTTATGATGGTAAAACCATCTTAAGACAATAAATCCTTGTTAGCATTCAGAACATGTTAGCACTCCTAGCAGTGTGGCTTGAGAAACCACACCAGCCGTCAAAGTATTTGGATTCTTCCAAGCTTTCTTATAGCCTAAATGATCATTGTGAATCATGGCTGATATCATCCAATAGAATGTTGTCAATAAGACATTCATAGATGATAATTCCTCGTCCTTCCTATAGGACAAACTTCATTTTTGTAATAAATATGACAATTGTAGTTTATAACTCTCTGTCAAAAAGGCAATGAACTGTGTTCAAATCTTTAAAACCTACGATCCAATAAGATCGTAAGTTATATTTCAAATTGTCCAAGTGATAAGGCCTTTTATGCCGACTAGATACTCACCAAGATAAGCTTTGGTGCTGTAAAAGTATCTATGTAAGAAATGACAATTTGACTTATGTACCCTGTCAAATATATGTAAAGGATTATATCCTGATTAAATGCCTTTGATGGTTCAATTGTAGCCTAGGCTAACCATAATAATCTTAAATTTCTCGTTCCTTATAAATGCTATATCTTTTAGCCTATATGGTTTACTCATACCATGGCTAGTTAATCGCTAAGCGTGAAGATCTGCTAAATAATCACTAAGTGGATTATTGTTATTTGGTATATAGCCTTTGAAACCTCACCATGGCTGGTTCAGACGAGGCACATAGTCACTCGGTTGAAGGGAATGACAATACAAGAATAAATATCATTGGCGCTGAACTGCAAGCCATGGTTGACGCAGCAGTTTCAAAAGCTGTGGATAGAGTACTAAAGGAGTCGAGTAGTACTCGCTTCAAAACACACTCTAAGACCCATTCAAAACCACAACCATCAAAGAAAGATGAATCTGAATATTCATCCAATCGAAAGAGTGAATCACACAAACAGACTTTGGATGATCAGACACCACGTTTCGGCAAAGGTTGTACATACAAATACTTCGTCTCTTGCAAACCAAGAGACTTCACTGGAGAAAAAGGGGCCATTGATTGTATGAAATGGCTCGATGAGATGGAAACAGTGGTGGACATAAGTGGTTGTGCTAAGGAAGATGTGGTTAAGTTTGTTTCGCAATCATTCAAGGGCGATGCCCTGACATGGTGGAAAGCGTTGATTCAATCCACCGGAAAAGTTGCTCTGTATAACCTCTCTTGGGTCAGGTTTGTTGAGTTGGTTAAAGAGACATACTGTCCACAACACGAAGTGGAAAAGGTTGAGGCTGACTTCTTAACCTTAACTATGAAGGACCTAGACTGCAGATCATATGTAACCAATTTCAATGCGATGTCAAGGCTTGTACCTTACTTGGTCTCTCCTGAACCAAAGCGCATCGCGCTTCATAGGTGGTCTAGCCCCTGAAATCAAAGGAAATGTCAAGGCCTCAAAGCCTACCACTTACAGGTCAGCTGTAGACTTATCCTTGTCCCTCACACTGGATGTGATTAGGAGTAAGTCTAGAAAGACCTCAGATGAGGGAAAGAGGAGGAGAGAAGATGATCAGACTCATCACTCCAACAAGAAGAAAAAGGGAAATTTTGGTTTAAGAAAAACCCAAATCAGTCAAGTGACAAGCCCTTGTGCAAGAACTGTAACAGGAGGCACTTTGGAAAGTGCACCTTAGATCCACAGGCCAAGCCTTGTGGGATTTGTAAGAAAAAGGGGCATAAGACATTAGAGTGTAGGGATTTGAAGGATGCAACTTGTTATGGTTGCAATGAGAAAGGGCATATTAAGACTAACTGCCCAAAGAATGCTAAGAAGCCTGATGAGGCTAGGAAGACAAATGCAAGGGTGTTTCAGATGAATGCCAGGGAGGCAGTAAAGGATGACAAGGTTATAACAGGTACTTCCTCATAAATGATATCTATGCTAGAGTTTTGTTTGATTCAGGTGCAGATAAGTCTTTTGTAGATCTTAAGTTTAGCGAATTATTAAATCTGCCTGTTAAAACTATAGACATTAAGTATGAGGTAGAGCTTGCTGATGGTACCTTAGACACTGCCTCGACGCTTCTGGATGGATGTTATATAACCATTAAGAATCATTCTGTTCCGTTATCACTTCTGCCAATGAAATTGGCGGGGTTTGATGTAATTTTGGGTATGGATTGGTTATCTCATAACCAGGCCAATATTACTTGTGATAAGAAACTTGTCAACATCAAAACCCCTTCTGGAGAGTCGGTCACTATTCAAGGAGATACACACCATGGACTGCCAGATAATGTATCGATACTTAAAGCATCCAAGTGTTTAAAGAAAGGATGTGTCATCTATGTGGCACAATTGACATTAGACGAACCAAAACCAGGGATAGGAGACATTCCAGTCATCTCTGAGTATCCAGATGTATTCCCGGATGAACTACCTGGATTATCTCCTGAGAGGCAAGTAGAATTCAGGATTGATATTATACCCGGGGCAGCACCTGTTGCACGAGCTCCATACCGTTTGGCACCAACCGAAATGAAGGAACTAAGAACCCAATTAGATGAGCTCCTGGGAAAAGGTTTCATTCAACCCAGCTCATCACCTTGGGGAGCACCTATTCTGTTTGTTAAAAAGAAGACGGTTCAATGCGTCTATGCATCGATTACCGTGAGCTAAATAAGGTAACAATCAAAAACCGCTATCCATTGCCCAGGATCGATTATCTGTTTGATCAACTTCAAGGGGCGAGTTTCTTTTCAAAAATTGACTTAAGGTCAGGATACCATCAACTCAAAGTTAAGGCTGAAGATGTGCCTAAAACCGCATTTCGAACAAGGTACGGCCACTATGAGTTCTTAGTGATGCCTTTCGGACTTTACTAACGTACCCGCAGCATTCATGGATCTCATGAATAGGGTATGCAAGCCATATTTGGACAAGTTCGTCATCGTACTTATAGATGACATACTTATTTACTGTAACATTTATGAAAAACAGGTTCAAAACCCGCTTCGTTTAATAATCAAGCATTCGATTAAAAGTTCGTTGCGTATTGATTGTGCCGACTATTTTTTAAACATCTCATAATTAATAAATATTATAGAAGTTAAAAACCATAATTAATAAATAATAATAATAAGTAAAATAAACTCAAAATAATAAATAGAGTCGCCGGGTCTCGAACCCGGGTCTCCCGCGAACACACACACACATCACACCACTCCGCCACACACAATCCTTTGTGATATATGCTTAAACAAATATCACTTAAAGTAAAACAGGGAAAGTCAAAACCTGTAAATCAGCGCGCCCAGAACTCGCAATCGCCGAAAAACCGAAACTCCGCAAATGTGGCTATTTTCCTTTGACTGAAACGCGTAAACTGATTTCGACATCAGTTATAACCGTTGCCTAACAATCAATTTTAGTCAAAACCGTTTGAAATCATTGACCGCGAATCTTGACCCCAAATTCGAACCCAATCGGCCTGTCCCCCTTATAAATACCCACTCAAACTCCTTGTAAACATTTCGCTCAGAACCGCACTCTCTTTCTGAAGTTTTAATTCTTCCAAAGCTCGTCGTCGGAGATCTTCGCATTCGCCGGAATTTCGCCGTAATCACTATCAGAAAACCGCAATTGTTCTTCAGACGGTATAATTGTCTAAACCTTCTTGCTATCTCTTGATTAGTAATTTAATTGCTCAACGCAATAATCGAAACTGTTAATTCAGTTCGTTCAGCCGGAATCACTGTCGGAAATTTGAAATGATGAAAAAGATGAAGTTAAGATAGTGTTTTAATATAAATAAAAACAGGTATTTAACCGGGTTAGACACACAGTCCAGCGGTGGACTGTGTGCAAATACAAAACACACATCCCGGGTTCGAATCACAATGTTTCCGACTTTCTGAAATAAAACCAACATTTTTAAACCTATTCAGATCTATTCACAGTATATATATAAGAGTAATATAATCCAGTATTTAAGCAGATTAGACAGTTCGATTCCGGGCTTCTGTAACCGGTTCGGCCATATTAAATCATTTTTAATAAAAACAAAATAAGGTTAAAGTTAGTTAGTATATATATATAATTAAAACATAGAATATTTCGGGTTAGACACGTAGCTCAGTTGGTAGAGCTGCGTGCACGTATACGAGAGGTCCCGAGTTCGAACCTCACTCGCCGCCTGGAATACATGCTGTCTGATCGGTCAGACCCGGTCAAACCTGACAAAGTCAACCCATTTTTTTATTTATTTTTGTTTCTTTTTATTTATTTATTTAATTGAAAAATTATTTAAAAATACTTAAAAATAAGGTTTTTAAAGTTAAAAATTTTGCATTAAACTCACAAAAATAAATCTAAAAATCTCATTAAAGAGCACTAATTAAAATAATAATCTCAAATAAAATTTATTTATTTAATCGAATCATGTCGTTATCATTTAGGTTAGTTTTCTCTCGTCGGTTGAATCATAATATTCGTGCGCATTCCTCGTCATCAAGAAACGCATCCACTGTGAGTGAATCTCTACCAATTCCCCGTTTTAATCATGTTTTGGGGTGTATCATGTGTCGTACTATTCTTTTATTTTATTTAAACACTTGTGCATACATCATATCCGTGATCAAATGTGTATCAATTGTTGTGTGAATTATATGTAGATTAAATTTTATCATTTCAGTGCACGCATTTCATTAGGCCCATCAGTTCCCCGTGGGATACGGGTTGAGCATCAGGAGCCTTATTAGATCGGCTCCGTTTGATTGAGCCTTGATCTCAAATACATCATCATTCATGTCATATACTCATCCAAAGTGGTTTGTGATTGTTTACATATATATGTTTGCTCACATGTGATTAATGCACGAATTTTCTTTAATAAATAAAACAAGAAATTAGTTAAAATGTTTTACCAAGGTTCACTCGCCAACTTTTGTTGACCCAAAATCTCCCCCGTTTTTACACATGATACAGGTGATCCAGCCGAGACAGGAAACACTTAGGATGGCCTAGAAGAATAAACAAGCTTATGCTTTGGAATAAATTTATAGTTTCATTTTCCTTTGTAATTGTATGAATTTTGTTTTGGATAATTAAGTTTGTAATTTGAATTTAATAAATATGAAACATCTTAGTAAATATCATGAGCTTTGGTGATAACCCAATTATGCCCCGACTTTTATTCCGCTGCGGGTCGGGGTGTGACAGATTGGTATCAGAGCTTGTGACTATAGGGATATAGGATAGGTTATTAGACCCTTAGAGCCTATACTATAGTTGATTAAATTTTAATTGTTTATGCGTTACATGCAAAATTCATGATGTTTATATGTTTCATGTTTATTTTCACACCCAATGTTATGCAAGCACGCTCACAAATACATGTTATTATGCAATGCTCATCATTAATCATATCCTCATAACATAAAATATCCATGAGAGCACACACCTCACGATTTTCTGATTTTTACAATGATTTTTGTATTTTTCAAATCACATCAAAGTGAGTTCTCATGACGGGCATGTAGTAACTGGAAGGGTACGAGTACCGGTAGTCGGAACGTCCTGTCTAGGCTTGGAATTCGTATAAATCCAAAATAAAGGACCAGTTTGCCTACCTGGGGACTAACGATGAGAGTACGAAGGACCTATTAGGCCAAAGCATGCTATACCAAACGTCGTGTGAGCTAACCCCACTTTGAGTTGTCATTGTGTCTACACCTGGACACCCTCCTACCATACATCTCGCAATCATATTTTACGATTTTCATTCGGGTTGTGTGAGTGTTAACCCGCCGACACCAATGTGAATCCTACCAAGCCCAATAGTCATGGGGTCCCACATGACTACACAGGAAATGGTATGGGGACATTTGGAGGCCCAAACATGAGCCAACCCAAGACATCCTATGGATGTAGTTAAATTATTGTCAGTTATGTTATTTTTCATTCTTTTTACGACACATGACACCTAGAAAATTCTTAAACTCACAATCTTCCTATATATGTTCCTGTAGATGTCGGCTAGGCAACTACGTGGAGGTAGAAAGTCAGGAAAGTCGAGCGAACGCTTGGCCACACAAATTGTTAAACAAATGGCCGCAGTACTTCCTGACATCGTGCTTCAAGTTCAACAAGCTCTCACGGCTAATCCCATCAACCCTCCCAACCAAGAAGACCAGAGCGTCGCAAACCCTCCTTCCAAAACCCCCAAGTGCACCTACAAACACTTCAAATCCTGCGATCCCCAAAGTATGAAGGGACCGAAGGTGTTACCGCCCTCTTTCACTGGTTTGAAGAAATGGAAAACACTTTCCTCAATTGCGATTGTCCTGAGGACCGTAAGGTACGTTATGCTACTGGAAGACTGTTTGGGGTAGCCCTTACCTGGTGGAACACGGAAAAGGGTAAGCGAGGAGTTGAAGATGCCATGGCCTTAACATGGGAAGAGTTAAGGGAACTCATGACAAGACGCTTCTGTCCAAGAAGCGAAATCAAAAAGCTGGAAGACGAATTCCACGCACTGATTCAAAAGGAAGGAGACCATACTTCATATAATAAGAGATTTCTCGAGTTGAACCAGATGATCCCAAATTTGTTCACCCCCTTGTACCGCTTAGTTGAACATTACATTCGAGGCCTCCCCTCGAAAATTCAAAATTCGGTTTTAAGCACATCGCCTGCAACACTTGAAGCCGCGATGGAGTTAGCTACAGAACTCACTGAAAATCGCATTCGAAACGGCAAGTTCAAAGATGAAAAGAAGAAAGCACCCATTGAGACCCCAACTCCAAACCACCCAGTCTCATCCTCAAAGTTTGCTGGTAAGAGGAAGCGTAATGGCAAGAATTTTGCTGTCACTCAAACCAACCCTCCTCTCACTGTTGCACCAATCACCCAAATTGCTCCTCCAGCTGCACCATTCAAAAAGCCATATACTGGCCCACACCTAAAATGCAACCGCTGTCAATACCATCACCCTCCCGAAAATCCCTGCCAACATTGCACAAGTTGTGGCCGTGCGGGTCACACCATCCAAACCTGCCGTACCCTTCAACGAATGAATCGCAATCAACCTCCAACCCAAACCCAAAATCAGATAGTGGGCCAAACCCAACAACCCTTACTTCTACCACCTTCACAACACGTAGCCCAACCTTACTACCAACCCAACTACCCCATGATGCAACCCATGCGAGCTTGTTTCAACTGTGGGGACCCAAACCACTTCAGGAACACATGCCCACGCCTAGTGAACATCATCCATGCCCAAGCTCACGCAAACCCGGTAAACCAAGCTAACCAAGCTCCCCCACCTGCCTGAGGGAGAGCTTTCAATATCAATGCCAACCAAGCCAGGGCTGACAACAACGTGGTCAACGGTACGTTTCTCATCAATGGTAGTTATGCATCCATATTATTCGATACTGGTGCGGATAAGAGCTTTGTGTCCTTAGAATTTGAACCTATCCTCGACCAACCTCGTGTTAACCTCAGCGAATCTCTAACGGTGGAAGTTGCTGAAGGAAAACCCGTTTCATTAAATTCTATTATACGCGATTGTACTCTCACCCTAAACGATCATGATTTGCCAATTGACCTTATTCCTATGAAGTTGGGAAGTTTCGATGTTATAATCGGTATGGACTGGCTCAGCCAGCATCACGCTGAAGTGGTATGCCACGAAAAGTTCATTCGCATTCCTCTTGCAGACGGTCAGACACTACGTATTTTTGGGGAAACCCCTTCGAAAGGACTCAAATTAATGTCCTGCCTTCAAGCCCGAAGATATCTCCGCAAGAACTATGTCGCATTCCTAACTCACGTCGTCAAAAAGGGAAACAAGGAGAGGAAACTCGAAGATATCCCAGTTGTGAAAGAATTCCCACAAGTCTTTCCCGACGACATTTCAGGACTTCCTCCTGTGAGAGAAGTCGAATTTCGCATCGATCTTGTACCTGGCGCTACACCAGTCACAAAATCTCCTTATAGGTTAGCCCCATCCGAAATGCAAGAGCTAGCCAGTCAACTGCAAGAGCTGACTTACAAAGGATTCATACGTCCTAGCTCATCGCCTTGGGGTGCACCTGCTCTTTTTGTGAAGAAGAAAGATGGAACGTTTCGCATGTGCATTGATTATAGAGAACTCAACAAGTTAACGGTTAAAAATCGCTATCCACTGCCTCCCATTGATGACCTCCTAGACCAACTTCAAGGCGCCACCTGCTTTTCAAAAATCGACCTTCGTTCTGGTTATCATCAGCTCAGGGTGCACGAAGAAGATATCCCAAAAACCGCCTTCAGGACTCGTTATGGTCATTACGAGTTCATGGTCATGCCATTCGGTTTAACCAACGCCCCCGCTGTCTTCATGGATTTAATGAATAGGGTATGCAAACCCTACCTCGACCGTTTCGTCATAGTCTTCATCGACGACATCCTTATTTAGTCCATGTCTAAATCCGATCATGAGCGACACCTTCGACTCATCCTTACACTTTTTAAGGACTGAAAAGCTTTACGCTAAATTCTCAAAATGCGAATTCTGGTTAGGAGAAGTACAATTCCTTGGACATGTCGTCAATGACAAGGGAATTCATGTCGATCCTTCAAAAATCAAGGCAGTGCAGGAATGGCAAGCGCCACGTACCCCTACCGAAGTTAGGTCATTTCTTGGTTTGGCTGGTTACTATCGACGCTTCATTGCCAATTTTTCCCGTATTGCTGTACCACTCATGGCCTTAACTCATAAAGGAAAACCCTTTATATGGGGACCTAAGCAAGAGGAGGCCTTCCAAACTCTAAAGCAAAAACTTTGTGACGCACCTATCCTCACACTCCCTGAAGGTTGCGATGACTTTGTGGTATATTTGCGACACATCAGGGCAAGGGCTAGGCTGTGTATTGATGCAAAGAGGAAAAGTGATAGCTTATGCCTCTAGGCAACTCAAGGTTCACGAGAAGAATTACACCACCCACGACCTGGAACTTGGAGCCGTCGTGTTCGCTCTCAAGATATGGAGACATTACCTCTACGGTACTAAGTGTGAAATATACACTGACCACAAGAGTCTCCAACATATCTTCAACCAGAAAGAGTTGAATATGAGGCAACGAAGATGGGTCGAACTTCTCAACGACTACGACTGTGAAATTCGGTATCATCCTGGCAAGGAAAACGTGGTGGCCGATGCGCTCAGTCGAAAAGGTTATGCGAACTCCATTCGTCTTCTATGTTCGCAAATCATAACCCACATCAAAGATCGAATCCGGGCAGCTCAACATGTTTCTGTAACAGAAAATGACATACGCGATGAGCTGTCATGTGGAGCTGAACTCAAAATAGAAACCAAATCCGACGGTATTCTATACTATTTAAACCGCATATGGATTCCTGATCGCGATAACCTTCGTGATTTCCTCATGAATGAGGCGCACAAAACACGATACTCTGTACACCCAGGAGCCGACAAGATGTATCAAGACCTACGATACACCTACTGGTGGCCTGGCATGAAAAAGGATATCGCTGTTTTTGTTTCCAAGTGCCTTACCTGTTCCAAAGTAAAAGCTGAACATCAAAGACCTTCAGGACTTCTAGTCCAACCCGAAATACCTGTATGGAAGTGGAAAAACATAACCATGGATTTCATTACCGGGTTACCTCGCACCTCCAGTGGGTATGACACCACATGGGTAATAATCGATCGTCTTACAAAGTCATCTCATTTCATTCCGATTCGCGAGGACTTCAAGAACGAGAAGTTAGCTCGTATCTACATCAGCGAGATCGTAAGCCGTCATGGTGTACCATTAAGCATCATCTCAGACCGTGATGGTCGTTTCACTTCACGAACATGGCGAGCCGTACAAACCGCCTTGGGTACACGATTAGACCTCAGCACCGCTTTTCATCCCCAAACTGATGGTCAATCTGAACGCACCATCCAAACCCTAGAAGACATGCTTCGAGCATGTGTCATGACTTCAAAGGGAACTGGGACGCTCACCTACCATTAGTTGAATTTTCGTACAACAATAGCTATCATTCAAGTATCGGTATGGCTCCTTTCGAAGCCTTATATGGTCGTAAGTGCCGATCTCCAGTATATTGGCACGAAATTGGGGAAGCGCAAATCACCGGACCAGAATTAATTCAAGAAACAACCGACAAGATCCTTCAAATTCGAAACAATCTTCTAGCGGCTCAAAGTCGTCAAAAGAGTTATGCTGACAAACGACGAAAGCCCTTGGAGTTTGACATTGGTGATCAAGTACTTTTAAAAGTATCACCGTGGAAGAGAGTGGTTCGTTTCGGCCAGAGGGCAAGCTAGCACCACGCTACGTAGGACCTTTCAAGATACTCGAAAGAGTAGGACCTGTAGCATACAAGCTTGATCTACCAGAAGAGCTCAACAGAATTCATCCCACATTCCACGTATCAAACTTGAAAACGTGCCTTGCCGATGAAAACCTCCACATTCCTCTAGAAGACATTCAAGTCGATGAATCGATGCACTTCGTTGAAAGACGAGTAGAAATCATGGATTTCGGAGAGAAGCGTTTAAGGCGAAGTCGTATTCCAATTGTCAGGGTACGTTGGGAGTCGAAACGAGGACCCGAGTTTACTTGGGAACGTGAAGACTCAATGCGCGAGAAATACCCGCATCTTTTTCCGGTTACCACTACCATTAAATTTCGGGACGAAATTCCTAAAAGTAGGGGATACTGTAACATTTATGAAAAACGGGTTCAAAACCCGCTTCGTTTAATAATCAAGCATTCGGTTAAAAGTTCGTTGCGTATTGATTGTGCCGACTATTTTTTAAACATCTCATAATTAATAAATATTATAGAAGTTAAAAACCATAATTAATAAATAATAATAATAAGTAAAATAAACTCAAAATAATAAATAGAGTCGCCGGGTCTCGAACCCGGGTCTCCCGCGAACACACACACACATCACACCACTCCGCCACACACATCCTTTGTGATATATGCTTAAACAAATATCACTTAAAGTAAAACAGGGAAAGTCAAAACCTGTAAATCAGCGCGCCCAGAACTCGCAATCGCCGGAAAACCGAAACTCCGCAAATGTGGCTATTTTCCTTTGACTGAAACGCGTAAACTGATTTCGACATCAGTTATAACCGTTGCCTAACAATCAATTTTAGTCAAAACCGTTTGAAATCATTGACCGCGAATCTTGACCCCAAATTCGAACCCAATCGGCCTGTCCCCCTTATAAATACCCACTCAAACTCCTTGTAAACATTTCGCTCAGAACCGCACTCTCTTTCTGAAGTTTTAATTCTTCCAAAGCTCGTCGCCGGAGATCTTCGCATTCGCCGGAATATCGCCGGAATCACTGATCAGAAAACCGCAATTGTTCTTCAGACGGTATAATTGTATAAACCTTCTTGCTATCTCTTTATTAGTAATTTAATTGCTCAACGCAATAATCGAAACTGTTAATTCAGTTCGTTCAGCCGGAATCACTGTCGGAAATTTGAAATGATGAAAAAGATGAAGTTAAGATAGTGTTTTAATATAAATAAAAACGGGTATTTAACCGGGTTAGACACACAGTCCAGCGGTGGACTGTGTGCAAATACAAAACACACGTCCCGGGTTCGAATCACACATGTTTCTGATTTTCTGAAATAAAACCAACATTTTTAAACCTATTCAGATCAATTCACAGTATATATATAAGAGGAATGTAATCCAGTATTTAAGCAGATTAGACACACAGCCCAACTGGTTGGGCTGTGTGCACTCGAACCGAAGGTCCCGAGTTCGATTCCGGGCTTCTGTAACCGGTTCGGCCATATTAAATCATTTTTAATAAAAACAAAATAAGGTTAAAGTTAGTTAGTATATATACATATATAATTAAAACAGAGAATATTTCGGGTTAGACACGTAGCTCAGTTGGTAGAGCTGCGTGCACGTATACGAGAGGTCCCGAGTTCGAACCTCACTCGCCGCCTGGAATACATGCTGTCTGACCGGTCAGACCCGGTCAAACCTGACAAAGTCAACCCATTTTTTTATTTATTTTTGTTTCTTTTTATTTATTTATTTAATTGAAAAATTATTTAAAAATACTTAAAAATAAGGTTTTTAAAGTTAAAAATTTTGCATTAAACTCACAAAAATAAATCTAAAAATCTCATTAAAGAGCACTAATTAAAAATAATAATCTCAAATAAAATTTATTTATTTATCGAATCATGTCGTTATCATTTAGGTTAGTTTTCCCTCGTCGGTTGAATCATAATATTCATGCTCATTCCTCATCATCAAGAAACGCATCCACGGTGAGTAAATCTCTACCAATTCCCCGTTTTAATCATGTTTTGGGGTGTATCATGTGTCGTACTATTCTTTTATTTTATTTAAACACTTGTGCATACATCATATCCGTGATCAAATGTATATCAATTGTTGTGTGAATTATATGTAGATTGAATTTTATCATTTCAGTGCACGCATTTCATTAGGCCCATCAGTTCCCCGTGGGATACGGGTTGAGCATCAGGAGCCTCATTAGATCGGCTCCGTTTGATTGAGCCTTGATCTCAAATACATCATCATTCATGTCATATACTCATCCAAAGTGGTTTGTGATTGTTTACATATATATGTTTGCTCACATGTGATTAATGCACGAATTTTCTTTAATAAATAAAACAAGAAATTAGTTAAATTGTTTTACCAAGGTTCACTCGCCAACTTTTGTTGACCCAAAATCTCCCCCGTTTTTACACATGATACAGGTGATCCAGCCGAGACAGGAAACACTTAGGATGGCCTAGAAGAATAAACAAGCTTATGCTTTGGAATAAATTTATAGTTTCATTTTCCTTTGTAATTGTATGAATTTTGTTTTGGATAATTAAGTTTGTAATTTGAATTTAATAAATATGAAACATCTTAGTAAATATCATGAGCTTTGGTGATAACCCAATTATGCCCCGACTTTTATTCCGCTGCAGGTCGGGGTGTGACATTTACTCTCGTAATCAGGAAGATCACGAGAAACACCTTCGGTACATCCTAGGACTTCTTCGGCAAAGAAGCTTTATGCTAAATTTTCCAAATGTGAATTTTGGCTTTGCGAAGTCCAATTCTTTGGACATGTTTTGAGCGAGCGTGGTATTCAAGTGGATCCCGCTAAAATAGATCAATCATGAATTGGGAAGCACCTAAAACGCCTACAGAAATTCGCAGCTTTTTGGGATTAGCAGGATATTACAGAACATTTATCGAAAACTTCTTAAGAATAGCCGCACCATTAACTTCTCTGACCCGGAAGAATATAAAATTTAATTGGGATCCTAAGCAGCAGGAGTCCTTTGAGATCCTCAAGCAGAAATTGAGCAATGCTCCAGTTCTAACCTTGCCAAAAGGTGTAGATGAGTTTATTGTTTACTTTGATGCTTCGCACACTGGCATGCAAAGGTGTAAAGTAATCGCCTACGCATCACGACAACTAAAAGTGCATGAAAAGAATTACACCACCCACGATCTAGAATTGGGTGTCGTTGTATTCGCACTTAAGTTTTGGAGACATTATTTATATGGAACCAAGTGTGTAATTTACACAGATCACAAAAGTCTCCAACACTTGTTTAACCAAAAAGAACTCAATATGAGGCAACGACGTTGGATGGAAACTTTAAATGACTACGATTGCGAGATTCGCTACCATCCTGGCAAAGCGAATGTAGTCGCCGATGCCCTCAGCCGAAAGGAAAGAGTAAAACCTATACGGATTAATGCTAAGAGTATCGAACTTAAGAACAGTTTAAACAAGAAGCTATTGGCTGCGCAGAAAGAAGCAATATTGGAAGTTAACCTTCCCGAAGAAAAGTTGGGAGCATCTTTTGATCAGTTGTCACCTGGAAAGGATGGAATCCTCAGACTAAATGGTTGAATTTGGGTTCCTATTCGTGGAGGACTTAGAGATGTAATCCTTCAGGAAGCTCATAATTCCAGGTACTCGGTTCACCCTGGGGGTGACAATATGTATCAGGATTTAAAGGCAAACTATTGGTGGATGGGTTTGAAGAAATCCATAGCCACCCATGTAGCTAAGTGTATGACGTGCTCTCAAGTTAAAGCGGAACACCAGAAGCCGTCAGGATTACTACAACAATTAGAACTTCCCACATGGAAATGGGAAATGGTAACCATGGATTTTATCACCAAATTACCCAAAACAAAACATGGAAATGATACAATTTGGGTCATAGTTGACAGATTAACTAAGTCAGCTCATTTCTTACCTATCAAAGAGACTCATAGCTCCAACAAACTAGCTCAGATATATGTAGATAAGATTGTGTCTCTCCATGGGGTGCCAATATCTATTGTATCCGATAGAGATACTATGTATACTTCTCATTTTTGGAAAAGTTTCCAACAATCCTTAGGCACTCGATTAAATTTTAGTACCGCCTACCATCCTCAGACTGATGGGCAGAGCGCGCGTACAATTCAAACTTTAGAAGACATGCTCCGAGCATGTGTCATTGATCTAGGAGGTAGTTGGGATGATCATCTCCCCTTGATTGAGTTCTCCTACAATAACAGTTACCATACCAGCATTCAGGCTGCGCCTTTTGAGGCTTTATATGGGCGAAAATGCAGAACGCCCGTCTATTGGGCCGAAGTAGGGGAGGCTCAACTAACAGGACCTGAGATAGTCCTAGAGACGATAGAAAAGATTGTTCAGATCCGTGATCGTCTAAAGGATGCCAGAGACAGGCAAAAGAGTTACGCAGACAAAAGACGTAAACCTCTAAAGTTCGAGGTAGGAGACAAAGTTTTACTAAAAGTATCACCCTGGAAAGGAGTGATGCGTTTTGGTAAGAAGGGCAAGCTAAGACCAAGATACATTGGGCCATTCGAAATCATAGAATGTGTCGGTAGTGTGGCTTATAAGCTGAACCTACCCGAGGAACTTAGTGGGATTCACAATGTGTTCCACATCTGCAACTTAAAGAAATGCCTAGCCGATGAATCGCTAGCAATGTCTCATAAAGACGTCCAAATAGATGAAAGCCTCAGGTTTGTTGAAAAAACAATATCAATTGAAGATCGACAGGTTAAGAAGCTCCGAAGAAAGCATGTACCAATTGTGAAAGTAAAATGGGATGCCCGTAGAGGCCTTGAATATACGTGGGAAGTTGAGTCCACCATGCGACAGAAATACCCTCACTTATTTCAGTAAATCTCGAGGTCGAGATTTCTTTTAAGGGGGTGAGGAGGTAACACCTCGCAAAAACGTGTCCAAGAAGGTGAAGACACGTGTCCTAAACCCTATTCATTTGAAAAGTCGACTTTAAAGGGTAAAAGTGTCAACGAGCGAAACTTGTGCTTTCGGGAGGTCTACCGACGAACCGGAAGTCCTAAAAAGTTTATTCATACTCCCATACATGTTTATTATCAGCTTATGATGGCATTATACAAGTTACAAGACCCTAAATTCGATTATATAAGTCGAGGGGTCAAACTTGTCAAAATCAAAAATCTGGTTCGCTGACAGGCTCCTTACGGAACGTAAGGGTCCCATGCTTACGGTCCGTAAGGCACGGTACTGGGTGAATTTTTGCTTATTCCCTACACACAAGCTTCCAAACCGCCTTATTCGAAACCATGGGCTGTTTTCTTGCTCCTCACTCGTCCAAGGACACCTGGAGATATCCTAGACATCATAAAACACCTGGGATGATCTTAGATTTGCCTCATGCACTATAAATAGGTGCCTTAAGTTGCCACTTGAACTTGCACCTATCATTTTCTCATTTCTTCTCTTTCTCTGGAGCTCTTGGTCAGTAAAGGAGCTCTCCTAAGTTCCTTATTCGTGCTAGGACCTGATGTAAGCTTTCCTAGCCACTCTAGTTCGGTTTTTATGCGTTTAAAGGCCGAAAGTCAAAGTTGCCGCAAAACGGCTGTCACACCCCGACCCGCAGCGGAATAAGAGTCGGGGCATAATTGGGTTATCACCAAAGCTCATGATGTTTACTAATATGTTTCATATTTATTAAATTCAAATTACATCTCAAAGTTCCAAGTCAAATTCATAATACAAGGAAAGGAAAAATTAACTAAAACAATCCTAAATCTAAACTGGTTCATTCTTCTAGGCCGCCCTATATGTTTCTTGCTTCAACTTGATCACCTGTATCATGTGTAAAAATGGGGAATTTTGGGTCAACAAAAGTTGGCGAGTGAACCTTGTTTAAAACATTTGTTATTGATTCATTATTGTAATTAATATAGGAAAATTGTGCAATAATCATATATGAACAAATGTGTGTAAACATAACGATCACAAACCACCTTGCTTAAGTATATAATAAGAATGACAATGTATATGTTGGCAACGTCCCGTTCACGCTCATAGGTAATGGGGAACGGACGGCCTATGCAAATATATGTGAGATCAAGGCTCAATCAAACGGAGCCGATCTTATGTTGGCAACGCCTGGTTCACGCTCATAGGTAATGGGGAACAGCTCACGCTCATAGGTAATGGGGAGCGGCGGCCTATGAAATGTATATACTGAAATGATAAATTAAATCTAAACTTCAACCACACAAACAACTGATACATATTGAATACACATGATCATGAACATGATGGATGCACAAGTGTTTAATTATAATAAATAAATAGCGACACATGATACACCCCAAAAGATTAAAACGGGGAATTTGTAGAGATTCACTCACCTTGGGTGCGTTTGTTTGAAGGTGTTGATTGCGCACGAGTTTAGAGGATTGATCGACAAGGAATAACTAACCTAATTAATAATGAAAAGGTACGGTAAGTATTTGGATTTTATTAACTATTTTAATAGGAGTTTCGGATATATTTTTGTGAGTTTAAGGCTATTTTCTAACTTTAAAAACGTTATTTTTAAGTATTTTTGATTGATTTTCAAATTAAATAAATAAATAAAAATAATAAAAAAAATGTTGACTTTTGACCATGACCGTTGACCGTTGACCGGTCCGGTCGATGATATATGTGCGCTGGGTGAGACTCGAACCCGTGACCTCCCGTACGCGTGCACGCAGCTCTACCAACTGAGCTACGTGTCTAACCCGAAATAATTCTGTTTTTAATTATACTTATATACTATTTAGATTTATCCAGAAATTATTTATTTTTAAAAAGGATTTTAAATGTATCGAACCGGTGCTGACCACAGGTCTCGAACCCGGGACCTGTGGGTTACCGTGCACACAGTCCACCGCTGGACTGTGTGTCTAACCTGGTTAATAATCCGGTTTTTATTATACTTAACATGATTTTGAGAGTTAACCCGGTTCAGTTAAAAAGGCATTTTTATATCAAGAGAGTAAGGCTGGGACAAGAATCGAACTCGCGACGTATGTGTACTTGTTTGCACACAGTCCACCGCTGGACTGTGTGTCTAACCCGTTCATAATGTCGATTTTAATTAATCTTATAACATACACAACTTCATCTTCTTCGTTCAAAACACAGACATCGATTAACTGGCTGTTATTTGTTAAATTAACTTAACGAACATTATGAGCCATCATAATGTAATGAACAGAAAAAGGTTTGAGGATTGATTGTACCGAACTGTTCGTCTTTCTTCAGAAGTCCGGCAAGATCGTCGGCTCTGTTTTGGTGAGCTTCGGCTGATAGGATTAGTCAACAATTTGGAGGGATTAGATGTGAAATGGAACTACTGGGTAACGATTATCAGTAAGTTGAAATGATCATACCGGTTATCAGCAGGTTTCTGAAATTTCAGAATTTCTCCGGCGAAAACAGATAATCTGGCAACGTCGTCTGGAAAGGATTCTGGGTGAGGGATTGATATTAGAATTTTGCCCAATAATGGAATGAAACAGAAAAATCGAAGTAATTACCGTGTAGATGGAAGTCTCGGTTTTCCGGCGACTTGCAGATATTTTCCGGCGAGTGAAATTACGTCGAGAATTTGTGTGGTTGTGAGCGAAAAAGTTAACAGAGGCTTGTGGGTGTATTTATAGGGAAAATCATCGATGAATTTAGTCCGATTACCGACGTGATTCGTAGGTCAATAATTTCTCCGGCGGTTATGACTGATGTCGCGGACTGGACATCGGTTATAACTGATGTTAAGGTTAATGCTTCGGCTAAATCAGAAGAAACCGTCCAATCTCGGCGAAATCATCGGGATTTCCGACGACTGCGATTGGGCGCTACTTGGACTGGATTTGATTTCTGTGTTTTATTTGTAACATCCGTCAAAAACGGATTTACCAAACCCGCTCCGTTTATCAACCGAACAGTCAGTCAAAATTTTCGTTGCGAATTAAATGCCCAAAATATTTTTAAACGATCCGTAATCAATTATTATACGGGAATATATATTTAGTTTTTGAAAAACTGTCAAAAATCGCAAAATAAAAATATATTACCTCTGCCGGGTTTCGAACCCGGGTCTGTACCGAGTCACTCAGTGACTTATCAACTCACACACAAACCACTGCGCCACAGATTTTGTTTGTTCAATATTAGAATCATTTAATTGATATAATAACGTTACGAATTCAAAACCGGCGCCCAATCAGTTCAGTCGTCGGAATCCCGGTAAACTCGCGAGTCTTAACTACAAATTTACGTTATAACGTAAACCATTAACCAGATATCGGTTATAACCGATGTTTGAAGTCCGCGACCAAAATCATAACCGCCGGAAAATTTAAATAAACGAACACAGTCAGAAATCAGACCAAGTGCATCTCGTTTTTCCCCTATAAATTGACCCACAACCGACGACAAACCTTTTCGCTCAAAAACACATCTTTTCACGGCGTAATTCCACTCGCCGGAATAAATCTGTTCGTCGCCGGAAAACCGGTTTCCCCACTGCCGAGCTTTTCTGAACCTCCTAAGTTTATACCGAAGTCACCCTTACCTTTTCCAAGCTTTCCGGAGACTAACTGCTATAAGGAACCTGTCGCCGGAGTTGAATTCTGTCGCCGGAGTTTCTGCCGGAAAACAGAGAGTCCAGTCGGTATACCTCTCCGCTCAATTTCTTTTTCTTTTCTCATTTATCTCACCTTAATGGACTGTAATTCGCTAATGAAACTTGAATAAAACTCGAACCAGTCGATTTCCTATTTCTGGTTATTTTTCAGTGAAGAAGACGATGTTTTGTTATCATATAAGTATAATATAAATCAGGATTTTACTCGGGTTAGACACACAGTCCAGCGGTGGACTTGTGCACATAAAACGTTAAACATGCAAAGGTCTCGAGTTCGATTCCCGTCTCACACACGCTGCCTTGATAAAAACCATTTTTTTTTTGTTTAACTGAACCGGAGTCGCCACAGATATATGTTAAGTATATTGTTAACCGGAATAATAACCAAGTTAGACACACAGTCCAGCGGTGGACTGTGTGTTTGTTTATATCACAGGTCACGAGTTCGAGTCCGGTCCTCAGCACCGACTCGGACAATTATCTCTTCTTTTTAATTAAGGCAGAAAAGGAAATAACTAATTAGTATTTAAGTATAATAAAAATCGAATGATATAACATGTTGAACACACAGTCCAGCGGTGGACTGTGTGTTGGAATAAACCACAGGTCCCGGGTTCGAGACCTGTGGAGTGCATGACCGTGTCGTTTAAACTGTTTTTAAAATAAAAAGGTTTTCTGTTTAATTGTAATTAATGTATATATGTAATTAAAATCGGATATATAACGGGTTAGACACGTAGCTCAGTTGGTAGAGCTGCGTGCACGCGTACTGGAGGTCTCGGGTTCGAGCCTCACCCAGCGCACAACAATATGCCTCGAACCGGTCAACGCCAGTCAAAGTCAACAGGTCAAAGTCAACTGTAGCAAAAAAAATAATTTTTTTTTATTATTTTTATTTAATTATTTTAATTAAAAATCAATTATAAATACTTAAAATTAACATTTTTAAGGTTAGAAAATAGCCTCAAACTCACAAAAAATACACCCAACAATCCTACTAAAATAGTTTAATAAAATCCGTTTACTTACCAAACCATAATGCGATTTATCTAGGTTAAATCTCACTCGTGGTTAAAACCACTTCGCGTGCATTCAACGTCATCAACCGAACGCACCCACTGTGAGTGAATCTTACAATTCCCCTTTTAAATTACACGTTTTGGGGTGTGTCATGTGTTATGAAATTAATTAATTTATTTATTTAAACTTGTGCCATACCACATCATGACTTAAACTTAGATTGTTCTATTGTTGTGATTTACTTATTGCCTTTTGTCAAGTCATATGAAACTCATACATTAAGCCCATCAGTTCCTCGTGGGAGACGAGTAGAACATCGCGTGCTTCACATCAAATTCATTACTATTCATGTGTGTATCATTGAGTTTATATTGTTTGTAGTTGTGTTATTCATATTATCATGTTTATGCAATTCATTCATCAGGCCCCTCAGTTCCTCGTGAGAGACGAGTTGAGCATCGCGTGCCTCTAATTGTTCCATTATTGTTCATGTGTGTTTTCATTTAACATATTATGATTGTTGATCAAGTTACATCTAATTTTACTCATGTTTGGTTGTGCACATATTTCATAATCAATTTAAATAAATTGTTCAAATGTTTTCCATAGGATTCACTCGCCAACATTATGTTGATCAAAAAACCTTTTTACACATGATACAGGTGAACAGGTTGAAGCAAGGAAAACATAGGATATGCCTTAGAAGAGAACAAAGAAGTTAGATTGTTAGTTAGATCATGTTGTAGCAATCATTGTAAATTTCCATTTAATTTGTATTAATGAATATGAAACGCTTAATAAATGTCATGAGCTTTGATGATAACCCAATCATGCCCCGATCACCTTATCCGCTGCGGGTCGGGGTGTGACAGATTGGTATCAGAGCCATGACTATAGGGATATAGGATAGGTTATTAGACCCTTAGAGCCTATACTATAGTCTGCCTAAATTTTAAATTGATTAGGTGGTTACATACAAACTTGTGATATTTATTTGTTTCATATTTGTTTACATTTCAGTCAAACATACATGCTCATATACATATTCATTATACATATATACATATTCATTATACATATATCGATGTTCATGTATTCAATTTATTTTCATACTCTCAATATCCAAAGATTTTGTGCAATTTTCAATTCTCATCAAAGTAAGTTCTGCGACGGGCATGTAGTAACTGGAAGGGTACAAGTACCGGTAGTCGGAACGTCCTGTCTAGGCTGGCATTCGTATAAATCCAATATAACGGACCAGTTTGCCTACCTGGGGACCAACGATGAGAGTACGAAGGACCTATTAGGCCAAAGCATGCCACACCAAACGTCGTTCGAACTAACCCTACTTTGAGGTGTCACCGTGTCTACACCTGGACACATTCCGAACATCACACGTTGTATACATATTTCTCGATTTTCTCCGGGTTTTTGTGTACGCAACCAGGCAGAAACCGTGCGAACCATATGAAAAACCGGTATTCATGGGGGCCCACATGATTACACAGGTAAAGTATGGCGGCATGACGGGCCTAACAGCGAGCAAAGCCCAAGACATCCTACGGATGTAGTATTTTTCTATAATTATTTTATGAATGTTCATTCTTGAATGCGACCCATGATCTCAAAAGCATCCAACTCATACTCTTGTCATGTATTCATTGTAGATGTCTTCTAACCTCGCTCGTAGGAAGACGAGAGCAAGAAAAGCCCGCGAACGCATGGCTGCCTTAATCGCTCAACAAATGGCTGCCGTAATACCCAACATTGTAATCCAAGTTCAACAAGCACTCACCGATAATCCTGTCAATCAAGCAAACCAAAACATTTTCAACTCTTCCCCAAATACCACTAAATGTACCTACAAGCACTTCAAATCATGCGACCCTCCGAAATACAAAGGGACTGAAGGTGTCACCGCACTCCTCCATTGGTTTGAAGAAATGGAGAATACCTTTCTAAATTGCGATTGCCCTGATGATCGCAAAGTGCGTTATGCTACCGGTCGACTATATGGGATAGCACTTACTTGGTGGAATACAGAGAAGGCCAAACGAGGTGTTGAAGATGCTATGTCCTTAACTTGGAACGAATTGAAGGAAATCATGACCAGACGATTTTGTCCAAGGAGCGAAATCAAGAAATTAGAAGATGAATTTTACTCATTGAAGCAAATGGAAGGAGACCACACCACCTACAACAAAAGGTTCCTCGAATTACATCAAATGGTTCCCAACATGTTTACTCCCCTCTACCGTTTGATCGAGCACTACATTCGTGGTCTTCCGTCAAAGATTCAAGACCCTGTGATAAGTACCAAGCCTGCAACTTTGGAAGCAGCAATGGAGCTAGCAACAGAGCTCACCGAGAACCGAATCCGAAACAAAGACTTCAAGGAGGAGAAGAAGAAGGATAAAGAATCGACTGAAACCTCCGACTCCACTCAACCCGAATCACTTTCTCAACCCAATCCTAAGAGAAGAAGAGTCGGGCGACTTTTCGCTGCTACTCAACGAAATCAACCCGTTTTTCATGCCATACCCATCCGAGCTATCCCAATCACCCAAGTGGCACCCAACTCAGCTTACCCAAATAAGAAACCATATCTTGGACCTCACCTTCGATGCAACAACTGTTTTTATCACCATCCCCTTACTTTACCTTGCCGGCTATGTACAACTTGTGGACGCTATGGTCATTTGAGCAATGTTTGTCGCACCTTTCAAGACCAAACCTTTTCCCCTACTTAAAACATGGCCCAAACTTATCACCAACCCCAACACCCCATGTTCCCATATGCTCGAGCTTGCTTCAATTGTGGCGACCCTACCCACCTTAGAAACACATGCCCTCAATTGGTTAACGTTATCAACACTCAAGCCCAATCAAACCCAGTTAACCAAGTAAACCAAGAAAACCCAACCACTATGCCACCAGCAAGAGGAAGAGTCTTCAATATCAACGCCAATCCTGTCGAAGATAATGACGGCCCAAACGAAGATACTCAGCTAGTCCTCTTCGCCGAAGATCCAGATTCAACTCCTATTGTTTAGTCTTATGTTTTTCTTTATCACATGTGTAGACTGTTAGAGAAATTATTGGATATTATATATTATATATTGTTTTCAGTATATGCTTTTGCCGAGGCCGTAGCTCCCCATCCATCGAGGTTGAGTTTGATCCCCATTTTATTATGGGTTAATCAGGGCGTGCCCGCACGATCGGCTCCGTTTGTTTGAGCCTTGATCGGTTATTTCATTTTACATTTCAATACATGCAATACGTTCGGCTCCGTTTGATTGAGCCTTGAGCGCACATTTCAATTTACATTTCCAGTTCATGCAATACGTTCGGCTCCGTTTGATTGAGCCTTGTGCGCACATTTCAATTTACATTTCCAGTTCATGCAATACGTTCGGCTCCGTTTGATTGAGCCTTGAGCGCACAGACAATTTCATTATCAGTATCTTGTGGTTGTGGTGTTTGTAGTAGAGTCGCATCGAACTAACCATAACTTGCGGATAAAGTCAATGAAAATTTGACAAGGATATGGTGGATACGCCGATGGTACTTCCTTCTTGTCAAATGATCGGAGGCATTATCAGGCGGTTATGAGAGGTTCCATGCATAGGCTGTTTGTGTGGTTAAGTTATTCATATTCAGTACATGCAATACGCTCGGCTCCGTTTGATTGAGCCTTGAGCACACAATTTCAATTTCAGTACATTCAATACGTTCGGCTCCGTTTGATTGAGCCTTGAGCGCACATCCATTTCATTTTCAGTACATGCAATACGATCGGCTCCGTTCGATTGAGCCTTGATCGCACAGATATATTTCATTTCAGTATTTTATGTTTGTTGTATTGATTGTAGAGTTATAGGACTAATCATAATTCACTGATAAAACTAATGAAAATTTGGCAAGAATATGGTGGATACGCCGCTGGTACTTCCTATATATAAGTATTCTTGCCAAAGGATCAGAGGCATTATCAGGCGGTTATGAGAAGTTCCATGTAGGATTTAGTATTGCCTTGGTTGAAATTTGTGTTACATTGATATCATCATGTTATTTAAAGAGATTGGATTGTGTTCCATTTCTACATAAACTAACCTCTCCATCATAATAAACGAGAGAGAGGAACTTCCATCATTCAAACATATATGCTATCAGAATATGAATTCAAATATTTGCTGTTGTGTTTATTCATGATCAAATATTTGCTGATGTGTTTATTCATGTTCAAATATTTGCTGATGTGTTTATTCATGTTCAAATATTTGCTGATGTGTTTATTCATGTTCGAATATGAGCTGTTGCGTTTACCTATGTTCAAATATCAGCTGTTGTATTTTTATTTATGTTCCATATAGGTTGTAGTGTTAGAAGTTTTGCCTTAGGATATAACCATACTTTCCCAAACGTATCTAAACTCATATGCATGATATCATTTTTAGCAAATCATTTCTGCTTATCAACACTTATACAGTAGGCAACAAAAAGCGATTCCTGAATAGGGTACTTAACCCTTACAAGGAACGTTACCGCCTCGAACAAAAACTTAAACCCTCATTTTTCTGAGCATACAACTGTCAAACAAAACATCATCATCCTTTTAGTCAAAATATATCATTATTTAAATTTCGGGACGAAATTTCTAAAAAGCAGGGGATACTGTAACATCCGTAAAAAACGGATTTACCAAACCCGCTCCGTTTATCAACCGAACAGTCAGTCAAAATTTTCGTTGCGAATTAAATGCCCAAAATATTTTTAAACGATCCGTAATCAATTATTATACGGGAATATATATTTAGTTTTTGAAAAACTGTCAAAAATCGCAAAATAAAAATATATTACCTCTGCCGGGTTTCGAACCCGGGTCTGTACCGAGTCACTCAGTGACTTATCAACTCACACACAAACCACTGCGCCACAGATTTTGTTTGTTCAATATTAGAATCATTTAATTGATATAATAACGTTACGAATTCAAAACCGGCGCCCAATCAGTTCAGTCGTCGGAATCCCGGTAAACTCGCGAGTCTTAACTACAAATTTACGTTATAACGTAAACCATTAACCAGATATCGGTTATAACCGATGTTTGAAGTCCGCGACCAAAATCATAACCGCCGGAAAATTTAAATAAACGAACACAGTCAGAAATCAGACCAAGTGCATCTCGTTTTTCCCCTATAAATTGACCCACAACCGACGACAAACCTTTTCGCTCAAAAACACATCTTTTCACGGCGTAATTCCACTCGCCGGAATAAATCTGTTCGTCGCCGGAAAACCGGTTTCCCCACTGCCGAGCTTTTCTGAACCTCCTAAGTTTATACCGAAGTCACCCTTACCTTTTCCAAGCTTTCCGGAGACTAACTGCTATAAGGAACCTGTCGCCGGAGTTGAATTCTGTCGCCGGAGTTTCTGCCGGAAAACAGAGAGTCCAGTCGGTATACCTCTCCGCTCAATTTCTTTTTCTTTTCTCATTTATCTCACCTTAATGGACTGTAATTCGCTAATGAAACTTGAATAAAACTCGAACCAGTCGATTTCTGATTTCTGGTTATTTTTCAGTGAAGAAGACGATGTTTTGTTATCATATAAGTATAATATAAATCAGGATTTTACTCGGGTTAGACACACAGTCCAGCGGTGGACTGTGTGCACATAAAACGTTAAACATGCAAAGGTCTCGAGTTCGATTCCCGTCTCACACACGCTGCCTTGATAAAAACCATTTTTTTTTGTTTAACTGAACCGGAGTCGCCACAGATATATGTTAAGTATATTGTTAACCGGAATAATAACCAAGTTAGACACACAGTCCAGCGGTGGACTGTGTGTTTGTTTATATCACAGGTCACGAGTTCGAGTCCGGTCCTCAGCACCGACTCGGACAATTATCTCTTATTTTTAATTAAGGTAGAAAAGGAAATAACTAATTAGTATTTAAGTATAATAAAAATCGAATGATATAACATGTTGAACACACAGTCCAGCGGTGGACTGTGTGTTGGAATAAACCACAGGTCCCGGGTTCGAGACCTGTGGAGTGCATGACCGTGTCGTTTAAACTGTTTTTAAAATAAAAAGGTTTTCTGTTTAATTGTAATTAATGTATATATGTAATTAAAATCGGATATATAACGGGTTAGACACGTAGCTCAGTTGGTAGAGCTGCGTGCACGCGTACGGGAGGTCTCGGGTTCGAGCCTCACCCAGCGCACAACAATATGCCTCGAACCGGTCAACGCCAGTCAAAATCAACAGGTCAAAGTCAACTGTAGCAAAAAAATAATTTTTTTTTATTATTTTTATTTAATTATTTTAATTAAAAATCAATTATAAATACTTAAAATTAACATTTTTAAGGTTAGAAAATAGTCTCAAACTCACAAAAAATACACCCAACAATCCTACTAAAATAGTTTAATAAAATCCGTTTACTTACCAAACCATAATGCGATTTATCTAGGTTAAATCTCACTCGTGGTTAAAACCACTTCGCGTGCATTCAACGTCATCAACCGAACGCACCCACTGTGAGTGAATCTTACAATTCCCCTTTTAAATTACACGTTTTGGGGTGTGTCATGTGTTATGAAATTAATTAATTTATTTATTTAAACTTGTGCCATACCACATCATGACTTAAACTTAGATTGTTCTATTGTTGTGATTTACTTATTGCCTTTTGTCAAGTCATATGAAACTCATACATTAAGCCCATCAGTTCCTCGTGGGAGACGAGTAGAACATCGCGTGCTTCACATCAAATTCATTACTATTCATGTGTGTATCATTGAGTTTATATTGTTTGTAGTTGTGTTATTCATATTATCATGTTTATGCAATTCATTCATCAGGCCCCTCAGTTCCTCGTGAGAGACGAGTTGAGCATCGCGTGCCTCTAATTGTTCCATTATTGTTCATGTGTGTTTTCATTTAACATATTATGATTGTTGATCAAGTTACATCTAATTTTACTCATGTTTGGTTGTGCACATATTTCATAATCAATTTAAATAAATTGTTCAAATGTTTTCCATAGGATTCACTCGCCAACATTATGTTGATCAAAAAACCTTTTTACACATGATACAGGTGAACAGGTTGAAGCAAGGAAAACATAGGATATGCCTTAGAAGAGAACAAAGAAGTTAGATTGTTAGTTAGATCATGTTGTAGCAATCATTGTAAATTTCCATTTAATTTGTATTAATGAATATGAAACGCTTAATAAATGTCATGAGCTTTGATGATAACCCAATCATGCCCCGATCACCTTATCCGCTGCGGGTCGGGGTGTGACATTATTATTTGAATTAATTGTTTCGATATGATATCAAAAAACTAAAGTGGCGGAGTGGCTGGATGAGTGAGTGTTAAGACTTGTGGATTTCCGGCTGACCCGGTTCGACTCCCGGCAGCCGTTTTTTTTCTTTTTAATTAATTTATTTTTGTTTTTTAACAATTATAATTTATAACTTCTAATTTGTTTATTAATTATGTATCGTTTAAAATTTAAAATAAGTCATAAATAAACAACAAATGTTTAAAACTGATTGTTCGGTTAATAAACGAAGCGGGTTTTGAAAACCCGTTTTTCGATGGATGTTACAACGGCTTTGACCTTCGGCTTAGACCTAAATGGTCCAGCCATTGTTCGAGGCGAATATGGCTACGTGATCGTAATTAGGTGGGTGTTAATCCCACAAAGGGCACCTCCTAATTACCACGTTTACTAGTTATTTGTCGGGTCAAAGAAATTAATAATTAAAGTCAAACTAGTCAGATTTTAGATAAAAATCCAATATGATAATGTAGAGGTTATAAAACACGTTTTATTCACTTTAATAACTTGGTAAATATTATTAGAACATGTCTAATAACGTTTAACCCGACAATTCTGAGTTTAGGCTCGGTTCACAACCGAAAGTCGCAAAAGCTTGACTTTTGCATTGACTGTCAGTTTTGACCTGAATTGGCTTATTTTCCTTATAGATTAGGGTTCCTTTAGGACCATTTTATGTTGTAGCATAACCCTCTGAGGTCATATTACATGGTCCTTTAGCAATCTAAGATTATATGCTTATTTCCGTTATTATGCTTTATGTTGACTAGTATGCCCTTTTTGTCAAGAACGAGACTTTTAAGGTAAATGGTCATGCAAACAAAATAGGTACTGATTAGTGAATACATTTAGAGTATTTTGATGCTCCAAATCTGGTCATAAACTGAGATTTTGTAGAAAAGCGAAATTCATACTTCTATGAGGACTAGAATGTCCTTTAGCATGAAAATCAAATGTAAAACATAAATTTTGACCTAAAACTCTTTACCCACTGCTATGATATCATATTTAGGAATTATTGGGATGTCGGGTCAGAATTGTTGCTGACCTTAGCCTTGAGTTCTTGCTTAGCGCTTATAAATGACGATAATACCCTTTTGCGAATAAAATAAGTTCTACATATAATTAACATGAAAAACCTTTTGCTACTAGTATGTAATAATAAATAAATTATTTTAACACTTCAAAGCTGGTCATAATCTCAGAATCACTTAAACTCCGAAGTTATCATCATTTGTTGACTTTTACACTAAATAAGCACATAGTTTGACTTTAAACTATATTGAGCACCTAAGATTTGTTGCCTACTCAAATTATAAATGATTTTAAAAGATTTTTATAGTAGGGATAAGTCATGAACTCAGAATCCCAATTTAGTCCCTAAAACCATGTGTGAAAGACCAAAATGCCCTTCCGGGGGCATAGTTTGGCCATAAGCCTTAAACCACGCATATGTATGATGTCCTACCATTTTAATATCACAAATTAAATGTTTTCACAGAATGCTTATGACCTTACATAAAAAAAAAACCCTTTTATGAACTTTTAAAATGACCAAAACGCCCTTATAGGGCTTAGTTCGACTTTAAAATCTTTACGGGCATACTTGTTGACATCTTACTGATATTATGATATATCGTAAGCATAAAAACTTAGGGAACTTGTATATGTCTTGTTCGGTTACCCGTACATGCTTTTATGCGTTCGGTTCGACTTATATGACTAGTTTTCACAAACGGACCGGGACGGGTTTAACCTTATCGTCTAAACTTCAAAATCCAGAATGTATTTAGTTTACCCATATTATACAAGTTTTCATACTTGTTGGGTCTAAGTTACATTCCTTTCCGGTCGCCGCTTAATCTAGCGTTTTGTACCATAAACCATCTTTTAAACTAACCGGTCGAAGTCTTTGACTTAAATAAAGACCCATTAGTATCCTAATAGGTTATATAAACCTTCCTTCCAGATTAAGTAAGCCCAGTAAAAGATACATTCATAAAGTCTTAGTGAGATACGGCTGAGTAGAATTTTGCATTAAACTCAGGTAAATACTTTTAACTTATTTTCCTTTATACGGGCTTGGGGTACGGTAAATTATTACCGCTTGGTCGGGTATGGGATCATTTAGTCGGATTGGGATTAATAAATCCGCATAACCCGTTTTAATCTTTTTTGTTTGATAACATAAACTATGGGGGTTAACAACCATGTCCTGGATATCCACGGCTCATCTAAGTTATTGATGTCCACGACCTAAGCACGGGGTGTAGGCATACACCTGACAGATGCAAATGCTAAAATATAAATTACCCACAAGTTGGGGATAACTCCTTTGTGGGTTTTATATGTGGTGAGTTAGTTAATCATGTTCGGTTTTCAACCGACCCTAATAGTACGACAAACATGTAAATCTGTATACAAGTTTTTAAATAAAATTATCCCAAGTTATAAAAGAATTTTCGTGTAATAAACACGTAACCAACTTTCGTAAACATTTAAAATGAGTCAGTTAAATTGTATTTACTAGTGAAAACTGACGTATTTTCCAAAGACTAAGTGACAGGTACCTCACGAAATAGGTTGAAGCTACTTGGCATAATAAGAGGACTTTGCAATTCCCTAGATGCCTTAAGTATGTGGAACTCAGTTTTATGTATCCGTTTATAGATCCGCATGTGGATTCTTTTTACAACCGCCTGTATATTGTTTTATTCGTACTTAAAACTTTTGGGTTGTGATAGTAATTTCCTTCCAAGCCTTCCGTTGTGCTATAACTGTGTATAATTGACTATGATGATATCAACTACGTCACGATACTCCCCACCGGGCCCAGTGGGTTATACGTGGAAAACTGGGTGTGACACGACTGTAGCACGGACATTGGCCTCTTAGTGGGGTCCAAGGGCAAAGCCCTTAAGTGGGGTCCTGTGCTGGCGCAAGCAGGATCCAAGGGACAAAGCTACTAATTGCCCATAGAATTTGCTTCTATTTTGGTCTGATTGCTTGGTTCATCATTAGTTAATGATTGCTAGCTTGGTTTAAAAAGTGTGTCTAAGGATCCTAAGGCGCAAATGGCTAAGCTTTAGGTGACACAAGGCAAAAGGGTTGTGCTTCAGGTGACATAAGGCGCATGTTTTACACAAGGTGCATGTGAGGCTTGCTATTTTGGCAAAAAAAATTCCTGAGGCGCGTGCCTAATGTAAATGGTTTTTTTTTTCTTTTCTTTCTGTAGTAGGATTTTGTACAACAAGCCTTTTAGGTTGTACATGTAGGTAATTTATATGTTAAAACATATATAAAACTTATTTATAGCTATTATTTGGTTAGGGGATGCTAAAACCTATGAAATATGTAAAAGTTTTTTACATAATCACGTTGCTCCTTGCATACAAAAAACACATAAATTTTGCACTTTACTCCTCGGTTTTAGACCTTGTCGCCTTGGTGCGCTTCTTGCTTTTTAAAACCAAGATTGTTAGTTTTAACTGTTTATCAATATAAGTTGTCCCATCAATAACAAATTTTATCAACTGCAATTGTGCTCGATAGTAACTACAAACAAAAATTGGTACTATTAGTGGCTGGGTTGTCAACACTAATTGTGCATCCGTATTACTTGAGGGAGTTCTTGCTGATAGAGCTTCTGCTAAATGTAGTGCAGATCTAAATTATTTTTTCATTGGGTACGAAAACTTAGGGGTCATTTGTCAATTGTTATATATATGCATTTTGCCCGGGTCAGGCCGGATCGGATCGCGTCAGATCATATAAAAATGCATCAAACTTAATTTTATTTAATCAATAAAAGTATACCAAATGTTGTGATAAGTTATAACATACCCAAATAATAAAACGTAGTTGTTTTATAATAATAATAATAATAATAATAATAATAATAATAATAATAATAATAATAATAATAATAATAATAAATATTAGTAATAAAATTATGAAAAACCAAAATAATAAATTCTAAACTAAATAATATATATTAACTTTAATAATCAATGATGTAAGTCTATAGCATAAAATAATCTATATTATTATATAAATCATTTCCTATGTATAAATTGGTGAATTCTCATTAAATTTTAAAAGGCATACAAAGAGTCAAGTTAAAATGCCTAACTTTTTTTTATTATTCAAATTAAACATTAGATTCGGTTGATATTACTTAAGTTTATAAAACTTGCCAAGTTACATCAAAACAGAAGGTAGACAAGCAACAAACTGCGCCACCACCCTTTTCTAAATTGCAAACCCTAACCTTCCAAAGACAAACCCCTGCCCCCTGGGCTGAACAACTGCTGCGGATGACCCGTTGGAACCTTGTCAAGAAGTTGATAGCTTCCGAGGCTAAGGAGCCAAATGTATCAAAGGCAAAAGGGACAAAGACATGCTGGTTCTCTGTGCAAGCTTTAACATATTTATCCATTTTCTTTGATGCTGCCTTTCTTGCTGCTTGTCGAGCTACAAAACCCGCTTTCCCTTAAGCCAACCAAAGAGGAAACCCCCATGAGGTCCACACAAGCATGTTTCCCCCCAGCCCAGCCAAAGACGAGTAGATCCGCTGGTTGCAGAGTAGATCTCCTTTCCATAGGGTCCGTGAGGAAATTCACAGGGGCCTATTTCTTAGCAGAAATCCCAGATCTTCTTAGAATGTCCCACAAAACATCTCGCACCGAGTCATGCCGATAATTGAATCCAGTGAGCTCTTTACAATGAACTGCGTGCTCCCCGTATTTATCCATACAAGCTTTACGACATATTGGGCAGGTTTCATCCTCCAGGTACCTAAGGATCATCAACCGATATTTGAGAATGACTCTGTATTCTACTCCAGACATGCATTTGTCTCAACCCCTCAATCGGAATAACAGTCAAAAAAATCCTGAGCATGGGGTTCAGGCACTCAAACACCGCCTTCTGGCGGGGGTGACCCCATTGTTTCGAAGGATATGATCATGTAGTTCCCAATACTGAGCTCTAGACACCACAAAAGCATAAGCCCCAACATCTCGAGCTGAGAGGAGGCCCAAACCACCTAGACGCATTGGAAGAGATGCCAGGCACCACTGGATGTCACCAAAGAAAGGGCCGCCACCCACGACTATGTCTTCTAATAGCCTCACAGAGGCCATCATCGAACTGAGATACCGCATCGACCATCAAATAGGGTTGACAAGTCCGCAGCCCAAAAAGTAACTTAACAACCCCTATGCACGACCTTAACAGAAGGAGTTCACATTGGAGATCCCTAAGGCAGGGCAATAGATTCATGAGATCAACCGCCCCTGAGGCCCGTCTGTAACATCCGTCAAAAACGGATTTACCAAAACCCGCTCCGTTTATCAACCGAACAGTCAGTCAAAATTTTCGTTGCGAATTAAATGTCCAAAACATTTTTAAACGATCCGTAATCAATTATTATACGCGAATATATATTTAGTTTTTGAAAAACTGTCAAAAATCGCAAAATAAAAATGAAATACATCTGCCGGGTTTCGAACCCGGGTCTGTACCGAATCAGCAAGCGTCTTATCTCTCAACACACAAACCACTGCGCCGCTTGTTCTGTTTGTTATATATTTCAATCATTTAATTGATATAATAACGTTACGAATTCAAAACCGGCGCCCAAACGATTCAGTCGTCGGAATCCCGGTAAATTCGCGAGTCTTAACTACGATTTACGTTATAACGTAAACCTTTAATCAGACATCGGTTATAACCGATGTTTGAAGTCCGCGACACTTTTCAAAACCGCCGGAAAATTTAAATAACGAACACAGTCGGAATTCAGACCAAGTGCATTGACGATTTGTCCTATAAATTGACCCACAACCGACGACAAACACTTTCGCTCAAAAATCACACCTTTTCTCGGCATAATTCCACTCGCCGGAACTTTCCTGTTTTTCGCCGGAAAACCGAGTTTTAATTTCTGAACCTCACTGAATCCCCTAAACCTTTACCGAAGATACCCATACTCTTTCCAAGATTTCCGGAGACTTGCTGCTGCAAGGAACCTGTCGCCGGAGTTGAATTCTGTCGCCGGAGTTCTGCCGGAAAACAGAGGATCCAGTCGGTATATTTCTCCGCTCAGTTTCCTTTCCTTTTCACTTTTATCTTACCTTAATTGACGGTAAAACACTAATGAAACTCGAATACAAACTCGAACCAGTCAGACCTTAAATCTGGTTAACACCTGACGAAGAAGATGATGTATGCGTTAACATATAAGTATAATATAAATCAAGAAATTAATCGGGTTAGACACACAGTCCAGCGGTGGACTGTGTGCACATAAAACGTTAAACATGCAAAGGTCTCGAGTTCGAATCCCGTCTCACACACGCTGCCTTAATAAAATCCATTTTTTTGTTTACTGAACCGGATCGCCACAGATATATGTTAAATATATTGTTAATCGGAATAATAACCAAGTTAGACACACAGTCCAGCGGTGGACTGTGTGTTTGTTTATATCACTGGTCACGAGTTCGAGTCCGGTCCTCAGCACCGACTCGGACAGTTATCTCTTCTTTTTAAATAAGGCAGAAAAGGAAATATCTATTTTGTATTTAAGTATAATAAAAATCAAATTGTATAACATGTTGAACACACAGTCCAGCGGTGGACTGTGTGTTAGATTAACCCACAGGTCCCGGGTTCGAGACCTGTGGAGTGCACCGCCGAATCGCTTAAACTGTTTTTAAAATAAAAATGATTTTCTGTTAATGTTAATTAATGTATATATGAAATAAAAATCGGATATATAACGGGTTAGACACGTAGCTCAGTTGGTAGAGCTGCGTGCACGCGTACGGGAGGTCTCGGGTTCGAGCCTCACCGAGCGCACAACAATATGCCTCGAACCGGTCAACGCCGGTCAAAGTCAACAAGTCAAAGTCAACAGTAGCAGAAAAAAAATAAAATATTTTTATTATTTTTATTTAATTATTTTAATTAAAAATCAATTATAAATACTTAAAAATAACATTTTTAAGATTAGAAAATAGCCTCAAACTCACAAAAATGCACCCAACAACCCTACTAAAATAGTTAAATAAAATCCGTTTACTTACCAAACCATAATGCGATTTATCTAGGTTAAATCTCACTCGTGGTTAAAACCACTTCGCGTGCATTCAACGTCATCAACCGAATGCACCCACTGTGAGTGAATCTTACAATTCCCCCTTTTAAATTACACGTTTTGGGGTGTGTCATGTGTTATGAAATAATTAATTTATTTATTTAAACTTGTGCCATACCACATCATGACTTAAACTTAGATTGATTTATTGTTGATTTACTTATATTCCGTTTGTCAAATTACATGAAACTCATACATTAAGCCCATCAGTTCCTCGTGGGAAACGAGTAGAACATCGCGTGCTTCAATTCAAATTCATTATTGTTCATGTGTGTTTTCATTGAGTTATATTGTTTGTAGTTGTGTTATTCATATTATCATGATTATGAAATTCATTCATCAGGCCCCTCAGTTCCTCGTGAGAGACGAGTTGAGCATCGCGTGCCTTTAATTGTTCCATTATTATTCATGAGTGTTTCATTTAACATCTTATGATCGTTGATCAAGTTATATCTAATTTTACTCATGTTTGGTTGTGCACATATTTCATAATCAATCTAAATAAATTGTTCAAATGTTTTCCATAGGATTCACTCGCCAACATTATGTTGATCCAAAAACCTTTTTACACATGATACAGGTGAACAGGTTGAAGCAAGGAAAACATAGGATATGCCTTAGAAGAGAACAAAGAAGTTTAGTTTGTAGTTAGATCATGTTGTAGCAATCATTGTAAATTTCCATTTAATTTGTATTAATGAATATGAAACGTTTAATAAATGTCATGAGCTTTGATGATAACCCAATCATGCCCCGATCACCTTATCCGCTGCGGGTCGGGGTGTGACAGATTGGTATCAGAGCCATGACTATAGGGATATAGGATAGGTTATTAGACCCTTAGAGCCTATACTATAGTCTGCCTAAATTTTAAATTGATTAGGTGGTTACATACAAACTTGTGATGTTTATTTGTTTCATATTTGTTTACATTTCAGTCAAACATACATGCTCATATACATGTTCATTATACATATATACATATTCATTATACATATATCGATGTTCATGTATTCAATTTATTTTCATATTCTCATTATCCAAAGATTTTATGCAATTTTCAATTCTCATCAAAGTAAGTTCTGCGACGGGCATGTAGTAACTGGAAGGGTACAAGTACCGGTAGTCGGAACGTCCTGTCTAGGCTGGCATTCGTATAAATCCAATATAACGGACCAGTTTGCCTACCTGGGGACCAACGATGAGAGTACGAAGGACCTATTAGGCCAAAGCATGCCACACCAAACGTCGTTCGAACTAACCCTACTTTGAGGTGTCATCGTGTCTACACCTGGACACATTCCGAACATCACACGTTGTATACATATTTCTCGATTTTCCCGGGTTTTTGTGTACGCAACCAGGCAGAAACCGTGCGAACCATATGAAAAACCGGTATTCATGGGGGCCCACATGATTACACAAGGTAAAGTATGGCGGCATGACGGGCCTAACAGCGAGCAAAGCCCAAGACATCCTATGGATGTAGTATTTTTGTATAATTATTTTATGAATGATCATTCTTGAATGCAACCCATGATCCCAAAAGCATTCAACTCATCCTCTTGTCATGTATTCATTGTAGATGTCTTCTAACCTCGCCCGTAGGAAGACGAGAGCAAGAAAAGCCCGCGATCGCATGGCTACCTTAATCGCTCAACAAATGGCTGCCGTAATACCCAATATTGTAATCCAAGTTCAACAAGCACTTACCAATAATCCTGTCAATCAAGCAAACCAAAACATTTTCAACTCTCCCCCAAATACCACTAAATGCACCTACAAGCATTTCAAATCATGCGACCCTCCGAAATACAAAGGGACTGAAGGTGTCACCGCACTCCTCCATTGGTTTGAAGAAATGGAGAATACTTTTCTAAATTGCGATTGCCCTGATGATCGCAAAGTGCGTTATGCTACCGGTCGACTATATGGGATAACACTTACTTGGTGGAATACAGAGAAGGCAAAACGAGGTGTTGAAGATGCTATGACCCTAACTTGGAACGAATTGAAGGAAATCATGACCAGACGATTTTGCCCAAGGAGCGAAATCAAGAAGCTTGAAGATGAATTTTATTCATTGAAGCAAATGGAAGGAGACCACATCACCTACAACAAAAGATTCCTCGAATTACATCAAATGGTTCCCAACATGTTTACTCCCCTCTACCGTTTGATCGAACACTACATTCGTGGTCTTCCGTCAAAGATTCAAGACCCTGTAATAAGTACCAAGCCTGCAACTTTGGAAGCAGCAATGGAGCTAGCAACAGAGCTCACCGAGAACCGAATCCGAAACAAAGACTTCAAGGAGGAGAAGAAGAAGGATAAAGAACCAACTGAAACCTCCGACTCCACCCAAACCGAATCCCCTTCTCAACCCAATCCTAAGAGAAGAAGAGTCGGGCGACTTTTCGCTGCTACTCAACGAAATCAACCAGTTTTTCATGCCATACCCATCCGAGCTATCCCAATCACCCAAGTGGCACCCAACTCAGCTTACCCAAATAAGAAACCATATCTCGGACCTCACCCTCGATGCAACAACTGTTTTTATCACCATCCCCTTACTTTACCTTGCCGGCTATGTACAACTTGTGGACGTTATGGTCATTTGAGCAATGTTTGTCGCACCTTTCAAGACCAAACCTTTTCCCCTACTCAAAACATGGCCCAAACTTATCAACAACCCCAACACCCCATGTTCCCATATGCTCGAGCTTGCTTCAATTGTGGCGACCCTACCCACTTTAGAAACACATGCCCTCAATTGGTTAATGTTATCAACACTCAAGCCCAATCAAACCCAGTTAACCAAGTAAACCAAGAAAACCCAACCACTATGCCACCAGCAAGAGGAAGAGTCTTCAATATCAACGCCAATCCTGTCGAAGATAATGACGGCCCAAACGAAGATACTCAGCTAGTCCTCTTCGTTGAAGATCCAGATTCAACTCCTATCGTTTAGTTTTATGTTTTTATCACATGTGTAGACTGTTAGAGAAATTATTGGATATTATATATTATATATTGTTTTCGGTATATGCTTTTGCCGAGGCCGTGGCTCCCCATCCATCGAGGTTGAGTTGGATCCCCATTTTATTATGTGGTTGATCTTGGCGTGCCCGCACGATCGGCTCCGTTTGTTTGAGCCTTGATCGGTTACGTAATTTTACATTTCAATACATGCAATACGTTCGGCTCCGTTTGATTGAGCCTTGAGCGCACATTTCAATTTACATTTCCAGTTCATGCAATACGTTCGGCTCCGTTTGATTGAGCCTTGAGCGCACATTTCAATTTACATTTCATGCAATACGTTCGGCTCCGTTTGATTGAGCCTTGAGCACACAATTTCAATTTCAGTACATTTAATATGTTCGGCTCCGTTTGATTGAGCCTTGAGCACACAATTTCAATTTCAGTACATTCAATATGTTCGGCTCCGTTTGATTGAGCCTTGAGCACACAATTTCATTTTCAGTACATGCAATACGATCGGCTCCGTTCGATTGAGCCTTGATCGCACAGATATATTTCATTTCAGTAATTTATGTTTGTTGTATTGATTGTAGAGTTATAGGACTAACCATAATTCATTGATAAAACCAATGAAAATTTGACAAGAATATGGTGGATACGCCGATGGTACTTCCTATATATAAGTATTCTTGCCAAAGGATCAGAGGCATTATCAGACGGTTATGAGAAGTTCCATGTAGGATTTAGTATTGCCTTGGTTGGAATTTGTGTTACATTTATATCATCATGTTATTTAAAGAGATTGGATTGTGTTCCATTTCTACATAAATTAACCTCTCCATCATAACAAACGAGAGAGGAACTTCCATCATTCAAACATATATGTTACCAGAATGTGGATTCAAATATTTGCTGTTGTGTTTATTCATGTTCAAATATTCGCTGATGTGTCTATTCATGTTCGAATATTTGCTGTTGTGTTTATTCATGTTCAAATATTCGCTGATGTGTCTATTCATGTTCGAATATTTGCTGTTGTGTTTATTTATGTTCAAATATTTGCTGATGTGTTCATTCATGTTCGAATAATTGCTGTTATGTTTATTCATGTTCAAATATTTGCTGATGTGTTCATTCATGTTTGGATATCAGCTGTTGTGTTTTTATTTATGTTCCATGTAGATTGTAGTGTTAGAAGTTTTGCCTTAGGATATAACCATATTTTTCCCAAACGTATCTAAACTCTTATGCATGATATCATTTTAGCAAATCATTTCTGCTTATCAATACTTATACAGTAGGCAACAAAAAGCGATTCCTGAATAGGGTACTTAACCCTTACAAGGAACGTTACCGCCTCGAACAAAAACTTAAGCCTTTATTTTGCTAAGCATACAACTGTCAAACAAAACATCATCACCCTTTTAGTCAAAATATATCATTATTTAAATTTCGGGACGAAATTTCCAAAAAGCAGGGGATACTGTAACATCCGTCAAAAACGGATTTACCAAAACCCGCTCCGTTTATCAACCGAACAGTCAGTCAAAATTTTCGTTGCGAATTAAATGTCCAAAACATTTTTAAACGATCCGTAATCAATTATTATATGCGAATATATATTTAGTTTTTGAAAAACTGTCAAAAATCGCAAAATAAAAATGAAATACATCTGCCGGGTTTCGAACCCGGGTCTGTACCGAATCAGCAAGCGTCTTATCTCTCAACACACAAACCACTGCGCCGCTTGTTCTGTTTGTTATATATTTCAATCATTTAATTGATATAATAACGTTACGAATTCAAAACCGGCGCCCAAACGATTCAGTCGTCGGAATCCCGGTAAATTCGCAAGTCTTAACTACGATTTACGTTATAACGTAAACCTTTAATCAGACATCGGTTATAACCGATGTTTGAAGTCCGCGACACTTTTCAAAACCGCCGGAAAATTTAAATAACGAACACAGTCGGAATTCAGACCAAGTGCATTGACGATTTGTCCTATAAATTGACCCACAACCGACGACAAACACTTTCGCTCAAAAATCACACCTTTTCTCGGCATAATTCCACTCGCCGGAACTTTCCTGTTTTTCGCCGGAAAACCGAGTTTTAATTTCTGAACCTCACTGAATCCCCTAAACCTTTACCGAAGATACCCATACTCTTTCCAAGATTTCCGGAGACTTGCTGCTGCAAGGAACCTGTCGCCGAAGTTGAATTCTGTCGCCGGAGTTCTGCCGGAAAACAGAGGATCCAGTCGGTATATTTCTCCGCTCAGTTTCCTTTCCTTTTCACTTTTATCTTACCTTAATTGACGGTAAAACACTAATGAAACTCGAATACAAACTCGAACCAGTCAGACCTTAAATCTGGTTAACACCTGACGAAGAAGATGATGTATTCGTTAACATATAAGTATAATATAAATCAAGAAATTAATCGGGTTAGACACACAGTCCAGCGGTGGACTGTGTGCACATAAAACGTTAAACATGCAAAGGTCTCGAGTTCGAATCCCGTCTCACACACGCTGCCTTAATAAAATCCATTTTTTTGTTTACTGAACCGGATCGCCACAGATATATGTTAAATATATTGTTAATCGGAATAATAACCAAGTTAGACACACAGTCCAGCGGTGGACTGTGTGTTTGTTTATATCACTGGTCACGAGTTCGAGTCCGGTCCTCAGCACCGACTCGGACAGTTATCTCTTCTTTTTAAATAAGGCAGAAAAGGAAATATCTATTTTGTATTTAAGTATAATAAAAATCAAATTGTATAACATGTTGAACACACAGTCCAGCGGTGGACTGTGTGTTAGATTAACCCACAGGTCCCGGGTTCGAGACCTGTGGAGTGCACCGCCGAATCGCTTAAACTGTTTTTAAAATAAAAATGATTTTCTGTTAATGTTAATTAATGTATATATGAAATAAAAATCGGATATATAACGGGTTAGACACGTAGCTCAGTTGGTAGAGCTGCGTGCACGCGTACGGGAGGTCTCGGGTTCGAGCCTCACCGAGCGCACAACAATATGCCTCGAACCGGTCAACGCCGGTCAAAGTCAACAAGTCAAAGTCAACAGTAGCAGAAAAAAAATAAAATATTTTTATTATTTTTATTTAATTATTTTAATTAAAAATCAATTATAAATACTTAAAATAACATTTTTAAGATTAGAAAATAGCCTCAAACTCACAAAAATGCACCCAACAACCCTACTAAAATAGTTAAATAAAATCCGTTTACTTACCAAACCATAATGCGATTTATCTAGGTTAAATCTCACTCGTGGTTAAAACCACTTCGCGTGCATTCAACGTCATCAACCGAACGCACCCACTGTGAGTGAATCTTACAATTCCCCCTTTTAAATTACACGTTTTGGGGTGTGTCATGTGTTATGAAATAATTAATTTATTTATTTAAACTTGTGCCATACCACATCATGACTTAAACTTAGATTGATTTATTGTTGTGATTTACTTATATTCCGTTTGTCAAATTACATGAAACTCATACATTAAGCCCATCAGTTCCTCGTGGAAAACGAGTAGAACATCGCGTGCTTCAATTCAAATTCATTATTGTTCATGTGTGTTTTCATTGAGTTATATTGTTTGTAGTTGTGTTATTCATATTATCATGATTATGAAATTCATTCATCAGGCCCCTCAGTTCCTCGTGAGAGACGAGTTGAGCATCGCGTGCCTTTAATTGTTCCATTATTATTCATGAGTGTTTCATTTAGCATCTTATGATTGTTGATCAAGTTATATCTAATTTTACTCATGTTTGGTTGTGCACATATTTCATAATCAATCTAAATAAATTGTTCAAATGTTTTCCATAGGATTCACTCGCCAACATTATGTTGATCCAAAAACCTTTTTACACATGATACAGGTGAACAGGTTGAAGCAAGGAAAACATAGGATATGCCTTAGAAGAGAACAAAGAAGTTTAGTTTGTAGTTAGGTCATGTTGTAGCAATCATTGTAAATTTCCATTTAATTTGTATTAATGAATATGAAACGTTTAATAAATGTCATGAGCTTTGATGATAACCCAATCATGCCCCGATCACCTTATCCGCTGCGGGTCGGGGTGTGACACCGTCGCCCTGCCAACTCCCCAATAAAGCTAGGATCACGGCTAACCGCTCCACCAAGAAGCTTAACCCCCTCTTTGACTTAACCTTCTGACCCATCCTTGTAGGAGCCATGCGCGTATGTTAACTGCCACTAAAGAAAAAACACTCATACGGTAGACCGAACTCGAGATGAGTTGTGGGGGTAGAACACCAGTAAACAGAAAAACCCTATACAAGACGAATGAGGGCAACAACCGTGAGTTTCCCACCCTTTAAATGGTACCCCACATAACCCCTCACCCCATGACTGGTAGTTAAAGATTAGCAACCCAACAAAACAATTAAAGATTAACACAATCGAATCTGAATTACAAATTATTATTATTATCATGGATAGGTCTTTCTTTTTCCTAAAAAAAGTAAAACTTTTTTTAAATACTTCTCAAACAGGGGTAGTGGGCCTGGTCGTCCATTTAATTCAATTATTTGATTAAAATAATTTCCTTCAATTTTGTCTTACTCTCTACGTTGTAACCGTTTGTCTAATTTGGTCATCATAGTGACTAGTCTTATTTATATTGGGGTTATTTTAATTGCTTAGGTGGGGTCCTGGGTTAGAAGCAAACTTAGGGTGGGTCCGCGTTTAGAGATGGATAGTCCAAATTTGAATTAGCACACCCGAATGGTCAGGGTTTGGAAGCTAACTTATTGAAATGGAGTTAGGGTAGGGTGTGGGCGGGGAAATTTGAATTTTGAACAGGGATGTTTGCTAGGTAGTGGAGGGCCGCATGAGGGTGGCGTAACATTTTGTTCCATTCATAGCCCTTTTCCCTTGATTGATGACATTTATGTCTAAAAAAATAAAAAATAAGCTTATAGATAATAAACTTATCACATTCATCAAGAACATATATTCAAAAATACATTCTATTGTATTTGTTTATTTGAACTAAAGGATTATTCAGTGAACCAAAATTAATCAAATTTAACATGTAATGTGTTTTGCAATTTTAGAGAAGTTAGTATAAAATTTATATGTAAACGCGGGTTTCCTACTAAATAAAAAAATGTTGCATTATACTATATAGTGTTTATCATAAAGGTTTCCCGTGCTTTGCAACCGCGCTTCACGAGAGCTTTTATATATATATATATACACACACACACAACGTATATATGATTTTTTTAATGCTTTCATATTTGAATTATGTTCTCCGCCCATATTGTCAACTCCACTGCAACGCGCGAGTACCCTACTAGTATACTACATATGAACTAAAATACTAAATCAATAAACAAACAATAATTATAATCAATAAGAAAAGAAAAAAACAAAAATTACTAGTTCCCATGCAACACGAGCCAAGTCCTGTTGGGCTTTTGGTGTTTTGTTTTAAAGCAAAAGCCATTGTCTTATTCTTCTCTATTAGCCATACGTATAACACTAAAAAAAGAAAATTTAAGGGGTACGATTGCCCACCCACACATACTGGTAGGTCTGCCCCTTGCAAAATGTAACCTGCTAAATGCCAACTGCTTGAAACTCCATATGAGACTTTTTAATGAGGCATTTTGTCGTTTCAGTTAAACGTTATAGTTATAGTGGCCCCCAACTATAAAACAAAAATATTTGGTCTAAACCGGGTACATGTTTTCGGATCACAAAAACACATAACCATGCTTGTGTTTTGAATCATCCGATTAGAGCCAAGGGTACGTGGGAGGGGAAGACACCTATAAACCCAACTCTGCGTTGTCGGTGGATTGTGCTAACTGCATTTTTTATTCGAGTAATGTTACAGAGAAAGAGACGTGGATGGATACATTTTCTTTAAACACATGAAAATTAACCACTTTTATGTGTATGATATATTTTCTTTCTTGTATATAAAGTAGAGGTCAACTGGTGCGGATAGTATGAACTATAAGCTTATTGAAAAATTGAAACGGGCAGGTCAATCGAGTATGTTGCCAGGTTAAAATGAGTTGGGGTTACACTAGCTTTGGGTCAAAACAGGTTTGAGTGTAAACGAGTTCACGAAAATTTGCTTACGTTAAAACAAGTCATTTTAGGAAAAAAAATCAAAATACTTTCACTCGCTATGCTATAATTATTTTAAAGATGGCCTGTGGTGACGGCGGGGACCTGGGCGGCAACCGAAGACGTGTGTGTGGCTGCGGTAGTGGTTGTGGCAATGGTGCCAGTTGACCAATGCATTTTATACACACTTATTTGTGTGTTGATTAATTATTAACTAGTATTAACTCCCTCGCGTTGCGGCGGGGACGTAAAACCGTGACAAATAGCATTAATGGTCACACCACCACCAGCAATCACCAACACTGAAGTTGTGCTATGTTAATGCGGAGAAATTAGACCGAAATGTAAAATATAGAAAATAATAACTAAGTCAATTTAGAACCCGCACGTTGCGACAAAACCTATCAAATAGGAAAAATAGACGATGTAAAAACGTTGAACCACACACGCACCGTTGCGCTATGTTAACTCACAAAAATCTAGTACGTGGCGTAAAACAAAACATGATAACACTGAACCACACACATACGTTGCGTAGCATTGACTCGTAAAATTTAGAATGAAACGTAAAACGAAAATTTTGAGAAGTATATAAAGTATAAGGGACCAAAGTTGAAAGTAAAAAAGTTTTGAGTTTAATTTAGAAAGATGAAAACTTTTGGTTGAAAGTAAAGAAACTCAAATAGTTATGAGTTAAAATTGTAATATTAATTTTTTTTTTTTTGAAACTTCCCCAAGGTATGGGTTACAACTCCCTATGCATAAATATGTTGGTTATTTATAATATGTAAATTGCATTGATTATGTTGTGAAATATACTACTTTAATGGGTTCTCTATATTGATTGTATGTATGTTACAATGAGAAAATGTTCTAAAATGATAACTTGAGAGCAAATGAATGAAAGAGCAAAAACGAAAATAAAATAAAAAGAAAAGTTTCAACATTTGTGGAGTCTAGCAAGCAACAGGAAGCGAACTAAAAATTTTTACTGGGCTACAGTGGCATCTAGTTGGGCTACATTTAAAACTAGATGGATTATCCATTGATTAAAAGTGGCCCAAAGGAATTCAACCAATATTATAGTTTGATTACTTTTTGTTATAAGACTTGAATTCTCTCTGTGTGCTTGAGCTTTATGAAATTGCTCATTAACATGTGAATGTGTATGGTTGTATTAGTGTTGTAACATATTTGTTTTAATCTAAAAGATGTTTTGTGATTGATTTATCAAGATGGTTATTTCTCTCTATTATAGGGTTGTGCAATTTCCCTCTTTGTGATTGAATTGTCATGTCATGAATGGTTATAGTTTATAACTAAAATCACCAAAATATCTTGTAATATGAACTTATGAGTGTTCACATTCAAATTTGATACATTTTGACTTTATGTATAAAGTACATTGGGTGTTTAATACAAAAAAGAAGAAGGTTAATTTGTATGCAAAGATTTTGAGGAAACAACTGTTCGAAGTTTAAATATTAATAAAAACAAAGTTTTAGTAATGATATTCAGTGGCGGAGTTTGACCAAAAGTTTTGTTGGGACGTAAAGTCATGGGACCCAAATTTTTTCCTATCGCTATATTTAGGGTTATATGTTCTGATCGGCTATTCGATTTGGGTCGGGTCAAACAATAATAACTCCAAATAAAATTAAATAATCTTCTTCATTTAAAGAACTCGTTCTTACACAAAAAAAAAACTAAATTTGAACCCAAAGTTACATTTATATAAAAAATAGTTTTAGACTTTATTTAAACTCACTTTAAGTTTAAAAACAATTATAAAAAATTGCTAATAGCCTAATTCTTCACGTTTTTTAAATCAATACGAAAATATGTATAAGTTTTTTGGACAATAAACTTGGTAGGGGCAGAGAATTTTTAGGCAAAATAATTGGCGGGGGCGGACCTATATAATTTAAAATTTTCAGACGAAAAACTGGAAAAATTACACTACTAACCGAAACATTGGCAGGGGAGGGTGCACCCCCTTGCCCCTTAAAAGCTCCGCCCCTGATGGTATTCAAAACCAGAACAACCGGATTAGGACATGAAAACTTCACCAGTTAGTTTTTTTTACGACAAATTTGGATAAACAGTCAAACAGGCATCAACAACAAACCAACTATCTCCAGACACGTCACCCCAGGCCAGCGCCCCACGCCAAACAGTATTGTCACGCCAAACAGACAACACCTACCAAAACGAGAACCCGGGGTGAAACACCTAGCGTTGAAGGGCCATCAATGCTCAAAAGCCATGCCCACACCTACCGCTCTAAAATTGATACTTAACCCAAACGACCCAAAAGCTTTAAATTAAAGTCCAAGATAACACAAAGTTAAGTGTGTGAGTCAAGATTGGCAGTAGTGAAAGGTAAATTAATTAAAGCAAAGAATTAATATTTTAACTGAAGTCAAAAGAGGAACCCAACCCAAACCAGAGTAACCTTCTAGCAATTACCCCAAAATCATGCTATAAAATGTTATGAGAAATCTATAGAGAGATTAACAGAATATTAGCTCAACAACAGAATGCCAACTGTCATTAATTGTTCTTGTTTAAGTACAACAGACAAACTGACTCTATTATACTATTCGACACATATGACCCCTGAACTATACAGCAATTACACAACAGACCCTTATACTTTGCTACATAACAATGCCCCTTTCTTTAACAATTTTGACCTCAAAATTGAGGTCAAAATTGAAATCCGGAAACCTCACTTTCATTTCTTCAAGGTTTTCCCAAGAAGATTCTAACACTGGTAAATCAGACCAACGAATCAAAACATCCATACTCATTCGATTTCCCTTCCTACACACCCTCCTATCAATAACAGCAGCTGGAGTATACTTGAATCGTGGTTGAGTAGGAAGTGGTAACACTACCGAGCGATCCCCATGAGCTAAGTTCAACAATGAAACATGAAATGTCGAATGCAATTGTGCCTCATCAGGTAAGTCTAGCTTATATGCAACCTTTCGAACTCTTTCAATGATTAAGAACGGTCCAAAATACTTAGGGCTCAGTTTATTGTGCTTATGCTTTCTTACCGTGTTCTGTCTATACTCCTGCAATTTCAAATATACCCATTGACCCACTTCAAATTCCCTTTCAGTACGCTTCCCATCAGCTGTTTGCTTCATTTGATTTTGTGCCACAGACAGTGCTTGCCTCAATTGCTTAAAAATATGTTCCCTTTCAATGCATAACTGATCTACTGCATCTACTGAACAATCTTTTAGTATGTATGGCACAAATAAAGGGGGTGGATATCCATATAACGCCTGGAAAGGTGTTGTTTTTATTGCTGAATGGAAGTTGGTGTTGTACCACCATTCAGCTAATGATAACCATCTAAGCCAAGGAGTGTTAGTGCTCAAAGTCATACTCCTAAGATACGCTTCAATGCACCTATTAACCACCTCAGTCTACCCATCTGACTGAGGATGATAAGCTATTGACATGGCTAATTGTATACCCTGCATTTTTGTAAACTCCTTCCAAAAATTACTTAGGAAAATAGGATCTCTATCACTCACAATAGTCTGGGGCCACCCATGTAATTTGAATATATGATCCATAAACAACCGAGCTACTGTACTTGCAGAATAAGGATGCCCAAGAGGTATAAAATGACCATACTTTGTCAACCTATCAATTACCACCAAAATGGAATCTTTGCCACTCACTTTAGGAAAACCCCCAATAAAATCCATAGATATGTCTAAAAACACATATTTAGGAATAGGCAGAGGTTGTAAAAGCCCCGGATAAGCCACATTCTCATGTTTAGTCCTCTGACATGTATCACAAGTTCGAACAAACTGTCTGACCTGCTTATGCATACCCTTCCACCTAAACATGCTTTTAATCCTCTGAGTAGTCGCATGGACCCCTGAATGACCCCCCATTCCTGAACTATGACACAAAGGAATAATATCCAACTGTATTTTCTCATCCTTTCCCACTATAACCCTGTCTCTTTGCAACAAAAGTTCACCCTGCCATTTAAAATCAGGAACTAATTCTCCCTTTGACAACTTAACAACTTTCTCAGCTAGCACAGGATCTTGTTGCCAAGATATTTTGATCCTTTTCAACAAGGTATCATCTAAGGTAGATAAAGACATGGTAAATAATGCAGGACCCTGTACCCTTGATAGAGCATCCGCTACTTGATTCTCTACTCCTTTCTTGTATAAAATTTCATAATCATAACCTAATAATTTTGAAAGCCAGACATGTTGTAAAGGGGTGGTTAATTTCTGTTCCAGTAGATATTTGAGGCTCTTCTGATCTATCTTGATGACAAAATGATTTACTGACAAGTAATGGTGCCAGTATTTAACAGCATATATGATCGCCAATAACTCCTTCTCGTACACTAAATAAGCTTGTTGTCTAGGGGACAAAGCTTTGGTGATAAAGGCCAGTGGGTGATTGTCTTGCATAAGAACAGCCCCAATTCCCAAAGCTGATGCATCAGTCTCCAAAATAAAGGGTTTATCAAAATTAGGCAAAGCCAGAACAGGAGGAGAACAGACAGCTTTTTTCAAATTCTCAAATGCTGCTGTTGCTTCTTCAGTCCATATAAATTGTCTTTTTTGAGGAGAGAAGTAAGTGGTTTAGCTAAAATTACATAAGATTTGACAAACCTTCTGTAATACCCTCAAAGACCCAAAAACCCTCTCAACTGCTTCACATTAGTAGGTAAAGGCCATTGCTTAACTACCTCTATCTTCTTAGGATCAATAGATACCCCTTTTTCTGATATAATATGCCCCAAATACTCTACACTAGATTCCCCAAATGCATATTTAGACAGCCTAGCAAAAAGTTGATTAACCCTTAAGACACTCAAAACTTCTTTAAGATGGACTAAATGTTGTTCCAAAGAACTGCTATAAACTAGTATATCATCAAAAAAGACCAGTACTGATTTCCTTAAAAACGGTTTGAAAGTAACATTCATCAAAGACTAAAAAGTGGCTGTTGCTTTGGTAAGACCAAATGGCATTACCAAGAATTCAAAATGGCCTTCATGAGTTCTGAATGCAGTCTTATGAACATCCTGAGAAAACATTCTTATTTGATGATGCCCTGACCTTAGGTCCAACTTAGAAAATATGACAGCCCTTCCCAATTCATCTAACAACTCTTCTATCAGGGGAATAGGATAACCATTTTTTATAGTAGCATCATTAAGCTTCCTATAGTCAATACACATCCTCCATGACCCATCTTTTTTCTTGACTAAAACAACCGGAGCTGCAAAAGGACTGGAACTTCCCTGAATTACCCTTGTGTCTAACAGTTCTTTTGTCATCTTCTCAATAATATCCTTCTGTGCTGCAGGATATCTATAGGGCTTCTGATTAATGACCATGTTCTCGTCTTTAAGTAGTATCCTATGGTCATAAGGTCTAGAAGGAGGTAAAGTTGTGGGAGTAGCAAATACATCTTTGAATTTTTCTAACAGAGCTTGTATATGAGGATGATCAACTTGCTTAGTAATAGCAGCCGTATGTTGGAATTGGTCACCACCCTCTTCTTTGTGTAAGCTGAATAACCGAGATTGTAACACTTGCTTGCCTTGTGAACATAAGAGTTGACTCATGACTTCATTAGAACACAAAGACACCCTATTAGTATTACTGACCTTCAACTGATATGTCTTATTGTTAACCTTGAACTGCATAGTAAGCTCTTGAAATTCCAAACTATATCTCCCAAAGGTGATAACCATTGTACCCCTAGAACCATGTCATAACTGGCTAAGGGTAATACCAAAACATCAGCTTTCATCCACAATCCCTGCATTTGCCATTGAAACCCTGGGCACATCTTAGCACACAACAATTGTGACCCATTTGCTACAACTACTCTCATACCCTCAATATCTTTCAAAGGACAATTCATTTTCAAAGCCAATTTTTCATCTATAAAATTGTGGGTAGATCCTGAGTCTATTAAAATTTGTAGGGGCTTAGTACCCAAATTACCCACCACTTGCATAGTGGAAAATGATGGTATACCAGCTAGTGCATGTATCAAAATAAGAGGATCATTCAAAGTAGTATCAATCACCTGATCCTGACCAGTAGTATCAATCATAGCCTTCTCCTCACCAGACCCTTGTTGATTCTCTTCCTCCCCACTCCACACTTCTAACACATATAACTGTTTATTGGGACACTTATGAGTAGGGGTAAACTTGTCATTGCACCAAAAACACTCCCCTTTTGATCTTTTACTCTCAATCTCTTTACTAGTCAGCCTTTTAGTGTTAAACTTCTGATTAGACGGTGGGTTAGGTAATAATGGCAGGTGAGAAGTATTGATAGGTGGTTTAAATTGTGAAACAGGTTTAGGATTATGATAGGTAGGTTTAAAAGTGGCTATAGGTTTAGATGTAAATTGATTCTTGACTTTATCATTAGCAACCTGCTGTTTTTTAGCCAACATATAAGCCTCCTTCATGGTCTTGGGATAAACATACTCACAAGGCCTCCTAATTCAGGTTTTAAACCTTTAATGAACAAGCTAATTGCATATTCTTCAGCAATTGTAACTCTTAACAAATTTTCATCAAACTCATCACAATAATCTTCTAATTCCCCATTTTTCACTGTAGAAGATAATATTCCCATGGCATCTTTAAACATTTGTGTAGAAAAACGATCAGTTATAGTTCTAGCATATTCTACCCATGTTACACTAGCTATAGCTCTTGTTTTTGCAAAATTATTGTGCCATTTCATCGACCTTCCCTCCAAATTAATAACAGCATATCGTACCTTATAATTCTCAGGAGTCTCATCCACATCAAAGAAGTGTTCACATCTGCACACCCCATCTTCTACATCTTCTGTGCCATTGAATTTGGGAAACTCAATCTTCCCCAATCTAAACAATCTATCGGCAGATCTATTGTTACTGTTCTGCTCTAGATTGCTTTGATTACTTGTCTCACCTGAGTTTAAATTATTGACCAATTTCTCCAGCAATTGCTTAAAATCGGCAAAGGTATGCTCTGTCTTCTCCATAAAAGCATCGAATCTTAACAATGACGTTGCATGATCTTTCAATGTCTTCTCTATTTCTGATTGATTTCTTGTGGTCGCCATTGATGATACAGTAAGAATTTTGTGTTTTTGAGTAGAATTGAAAATAAATTGACCGAACGAAGATCCATTTGGATGAAATTGAATCAAACTTTGGACAGAATCAATCGATCAATTGATTGATCCTAGTGATTGAATCGAATTGAATAGAATTTCCTTGAATTTGATATAGAATCACCGAGAATCGGTGGCTGTGATACCAATGTTACGAGAAATCTAGAGAGAGTATAGAGAGAGAGATTAACAGAATATTAGCTCAACAACAGAATGCTAATTGTCATTAACTGTTCTTGTTTAAGTACAACAGACAAACTGACTCTATTATACTATTCGATACATATGACCCCTGAACTATACAGCAATTACACAGCAGACCCTTATACTTTGCTACATAACATAATACGTGGCCGTTCTTTCCTCACCAGTTACCAGCCTAATCTGTTTCAATCTTCATCGGTAAAAATGGCCGAAATAGTTGACCTTTTGCCGAAAGAATACGACTACATCATCCTCAACCTCGTGGCCTACTGTTTCCTCAACTTATATATGGCGCTTCAAGTTGGCAGCGCTAGAAAGAAGTGATATTTCAATCCATTCAATTATGTTTTCCGGTTCCACTAAATATGAAATCTAACCAATGTTTTAAAAACCGGTTTTTAAGTCATACTGGGTTTGGTCTCTAAAATAGTTCAACCGGTTAAACCGGGTTACTAGTTAACCCTATAAATTCCATGAAATACAAATTCATCTCAAAAAACAATCCAATCTTAACAAAAATTATTGTAACTGATTATAATTTTATCTAAAAACAATTATTTTTATTGTAAACTATTAAGTATTTTAAGAATATTTTTATTAGTTGTAAAAATATTGAATTGTACGAGTTGAGTTCCAGTTTCAACAACGATGAAATATTGTGATATGAACCAATTGGTTGATAGATAGATAATCCGTTGAGTGAATCAAACTCAAAGAAATTAGTAAGAAACTAGATTTAAGATAACTCTCTTTTTAATATTTTTCATTCATAAAACTCAAATAAACTTCAGGCTAATTATATATAGCCTTACATACATACGTACCAAATGCAAAATAGAAACTAACTGCTATGCACTACTACTTCCCACTACTTGCACGCATGAATAAAAATAGTCCACTACTTCACTAAATAAAACAAGCAAGATATAAATAAAATGGAAATCAATAAAATGGAAATATGCATGGGACGTGGGTCATCTTGGACGTGGAGATGTGGTACACAACTTATTGGAATAGAACACACTAGGTTAACTACCGAAAATAAAATATAAAACATCAATGTTACCTTAATTTCGTATTTTATTAAAATTAAGAAATCAAATCTTAAGGTAATGCAAATTTCGTATTTTATTAAAATTAAGAAATCAAATCTTATGATAATGCAAACCGGTTCAACGGTTTGAACTGGTAGAACCGGATTTACCGCAGGTACATAAGACATACCGTATTCGAGTTTTACTAGACTCGTGTCTGATATCCGGTTTAACCGGCCGGTTCATATCGGTATTTAAAACATTGTAAGGCTGTGGGGTATGGGGCGCGGGTTGGGGCGTGGGTCGGAGGGCAACGCCGGTGTTACCACCCCAGGTGGGCATAACTTATGGCGTGACCCCTTGGGTATGTCAATTTTTCAGTATGTTATGTTTTTTTTTTGTTGAAATTCGGATACTAAAGTTTTGTCTGTGTTGACTTTTTCGTGGAGCTCTTTTAGACGGGTTAGAGCATTCACATCCAGCTCTCTAAAAAAATACATAAATTCCATTAAAAACAACTGCTATATCAATATATTTCCATTAAAAACAAATATTTTTTTCTCTCTTATTTTCAATTAAATAATACTTTTATACCTTTATCATTATATTTTATCTCTCCTTCACTCACAACCACTTTCAATATATATATTAAAAAAGTATAGGGGGTGAACAGTGTCCCCCAAACGTACAGATGAACAGTAACATTTTCTCTCCTCTACTCACAACCACTTTTTATACTTTTTATATTTAAAAAACCTCCACACACAGATTTTGATTCCCAGGATGTGAATGCTCTTAGATAGGTTAAACTGAACACGACTTTTTTATTTAAAGTTCCCGAGTCTCATTAAACAAGGGAGGGGAAGGAAAATGAATTAAAAAGGAAAAGAAAGGAAAAGATGTGATTTTTTCTTGTTCCCGAGTTTAATGAGAAGTAAATGAAAAGAGAAGAAATCTAGCATTTAATGTGTTCCCGAGTAAGGAGAAAAAGAAAAGAAAGGAACAATTTTATCATTATACCCTTTAAACATAAAACATTTTAATTAGATATCAGGGTAATTTAGTAATTGATAAGATTTTCTCTCCTAATCTCTCCAATTTGGGAGGATAAATATACTTACAAATTTTCTTCCCTTTTCTCTCCTTTCCCCTCCCTTCTACCCTTAAAAAATCTTAAGAACATGATTTTTTCATATTTTCTTCTCTTTTCTTTCCTCTCCGCTTGTTAAATGAGACTGGGGAACAGAGTGTAAAAGGGTTAGAAATAGCGCTGTAAACGAACCAAACGTCCAGCGAACAGTTCGTGAACCGTTTAGCGGGAAGTTTGTTTATGTTTGATTAATGAACGAACATGGACAAGAAATTCCGTTCGGTTAGTTAAATGAACGAACACGAACAAAGGTCTCGTTCGTTCTGTTGCGTCTGTGAACGTTCAGTAATGTGTTTGTGAACATTTGTTTATATTGCTCATTAAAGATTTCTTTTATAATTTATTGATTTTATCTAAACTTTTTATATTTTTAAATTCTTATTTATCTCCTTACTTAAACATATAAAATAGGAAACTCTGTCTCCACCTTATTTATACCACGTTCCACTTTCCTTCTCATTATTCACATCGAAAAACACTATCGACCTTCGTTCAACGATCAGGCTTTAAAGGTCTAGCGCCCCTCCCCTCTCACCATCCAGCCACCGCCATCTTTGCCGATTTTATCTATGTTTGTTTGTGTTTGTGAACCATTCGTGAACACGTTCCTTTCCTTAATGAACGAACACAAACATAAAATCTCGTTCAGTAATTGTTCATGAGCCGTTCGTGAACATATTATATTCTTAACGAACGAACAAGCCCTTATTCGTGTTTGTTTGGTTTGTTTATAGCCCTAGAAATAAGAACTAAATTAAAATCTGATGATTTTCTTTATATGATTTGTTATTGAAATCACTCAATTAGGATTTAGGATCATAAAGTTTGGTATGTGTTGACTTTTTGTTCTAACGCATGGTCTGGGTTGACTTGGTAGTTGAGAAATGGTGGCCTTGTACTAAGCATGATCACATTAATTAACATTTGTATTTGGTGGTTGATGGTGAAATATGGAAAGAGAAGAAATTTTAATGTACTTTGAATGTGGTAATTGGGTTGATGGTGGAAATATTTTAAATGAAGTAAACTAGTCAATTCGAACACGACTTGTTTATTAGACGGGTTATAACTTTGTAGAATAGTAACCAAGTTTTTAAAAGTGTTTCAATTAGGTCACTCAAGTTTCAAAAGTGTTTCAATCAGGTCACTCAACATTCATTTTTTATTAAAATTAAGGGTTTTTTCATTCAATTCATAGGTAACCGTGGTGATGCAGATTTTTGTTTATTTTTCCTTTTCATTTGATGCTAACGTCGAGTGATTACGTGGATTTTAACTTGTTTTTTTAATTTTTAATGTAATTAAAGTGTTTTTATTTTTAATAAATTAAATTTCATATATTAAAATAATCCGACCCTAGCATCTTATGCTCAATTTTTCTCTTGACACATGGAAAAAAGGACATGACTCGATTTGAATGTTAAGTTATCTAATTGGGACAAAAACGATACGAGTGACCTAATCAGAACACTTTTGAAACTTGGTTACTATTCTGTGACATTTTCCCTAAAAAATAACACCTAGAAGTCTGATTATTTTTGTGGCGTGTTAAGAATTAGCATCTTTGTTGTGTTTGCAGGGGATTCAATAATTTGGCACTGTTGGGGCTGGTGATAGTTAATATATGGTTTGGGGTGAGTCTTTTGAAGTGAAGGCATAAATCAGAAGTAGTGTGAAGAAAATCAGACTTCTGATTTATGTCCTGAAATAATTTTGTTTTCACTTGTATTGTTCATGAAGTGTTGTAGACTTTAGTTAACCTGTACGTCTGTACCATAAAGAAGGTGTATTGGAATGATTGTTCAAAACACCCTTCTAATTACAGCATTTGATATTTTCATTGATCACATCTTTCCTTTTCTTGATAATTAAGAATTGGAGTTAATTATACGGATGCTCCCTATGTGTATATTTGTACATATTATAATTTTGATTATTTTTTTTTTCAAAATTCATGGGTTTGGTCCTCACTTTTTGTTCGCCGACTGTAACACGGACATTGGCCTCTTAGCGGGGTCCAAGGGGCAGAGCCCTTAGGCGAGGGTCCCAGGCTGGCGCAAGCAGGATCCAAGGGACAAAGCTCCTAATTGCCCATGGAATTTGCTTCTATTTTAGTCTGATTGCTTGGTTCATTATTAGTAAATGATTGTTAGCTTGGTTTAAAAACCGTGCCTAAGGAACCCTAAGGCGCGAAGGGCTAAGCTTTAGGTGACACAAGGCGCAAAGGGTTGCGCTTTAGGTGACATAAGGCGTGTGTGAGGCTTGATATTTTGGCAAAAATTTGGCCTGAGGCGCGTGCCTAATGTAAATGGCTTTTTTTGTGTAGTAGGATGTTGTGCAACAAACCTTTTAGCTTTAGGTTGTACAAGTAGGTAATTTATATGTTTAAACTTGTATAAAACTTATTTATAGCTATAATTTGGTTAGAGGATGCTAAAAGCTATGAAATATATAAAGTTTTTTACATAATCACCTTGCGCCTTGCGTACAAAAAACACATAAATTTTGCGCTTTACTCCTCGGTTTTAGACCTTGTCGCCTCTGTGCACTTCTCGCTTTAAAACCTAGATTGTTAGTTTTAACCGTTTATCAGTATAAGGTGGTCCATCAATAACAAATTTATCAGCTGCAACTGCGCTCGATAGTAACTACAAACAACAATTGGTGCCGGTTGACCAAATACATTTTATACACACTTATTTGTGTGTTGATTAATTATTAAATGCATTGATTATGTTGTGAAATATACTACTTTAATGGGTTCTTTACATTTTGTATGTTACATTGAGAAAATATTCTAAAATGATTACTTGAGAGCAAATGAATGAAAGAAAAACAAAAGTTTCAACATTTGTGGAGTCTAGCAAGCAACAGGAAGCAAACTAAAATTTACTGGGCTACAGTGGCATCTAATTGGGCTACATTTAAAACTAGATGGATTAAAAGTGGCCCAAAGGAATTCAACCAATATTATAGTTTGATTACTTTTTATTATAAGACTTGAATTCTCACTGTGTGCTTGAGCTTTATGAAATTGTTCATTAACATGTGAATGTGTATGGTTGAATTAGTGTTGTAACATTTTTGTTTTAATCTAAAAGATGTTTTGCGATTGATTTATCAAGATGGTCATTTTCTCTCTATTATAGGGTTGTGCAATTTCCCTCTTTGTGATTGAATTGTCATGTCATGAATGGTTATAGTTTATTATTAATATGAACTTATGAGTGTTCAGATTCAAATATGATACATTTTGACTTCATGTATAAAGTACATTGGTTGTCTAATAATTTGTATGCAAAGATTTTGAGAAAACAACTGTTGAAGTTTAAATATTAATAAAAACAAAATTTTAGGTGTGGTATTCAAAACCAGACCAAGCGAATTAGGACATGAAAACTTCCCCACTTTTTTTATGGTAAATTTGGATTACTGGCGGACTACTGGAGTATCATCGTGTCACTAGCGGAACTACCCGATCATATCCATCTCCACTAGGTAATAATGCCTATATACCAATTCAGAAGAAAACCTAATGATTCTGGGAAAAACACTCTGATGAGAATCGAACCCAATACCTAATGATCCCTTAGGTTTATCCCGGCCAATGACTTATGTTAAGTTCCAGTTGAACCAGTTACCTAGTACGAATGTTCAATGGTTGGATTGATATTATTACCTTTTCGCTCTTTATAAAAGTTTTTTTTTTTTATATATTTTAGAACGCATGCTATAAAAAGATATTGGTGTTATATTAGTGAGTTACAAATTAAATTGTATCTCAAATTCCAACTCCTTTAAATTCTTCTTCCTTCAAAGTTTCTAAATTTTCAGATATCTAAGAGCATTCACGTTGAATTTGGTGAATCCTTCCTTATTTTTATATTATACGGTAAAGTTAAAAAAATCATTAAAAATACTTCTACAATCCATTTCTTAAACCTAAACCATACCCATAAAATTATATAAGAACCTTATCCGTTTCCTTAAATATAAGAACTCATATTCATGCCTTATAATTGTTTTGTGAATTGAAGGAGAGAAAGAATGGTAAAAATTGATTAAAAGGGTATCTTTAGTTCAATAGAGATAAAATACAAGGAACCGAATGTGAGTTGTTGTTTTTTTAAATCTTCAAATTAATAAGTTAAATATGCTTTTTAGTTAATTTATAAAGATATGGATAAGAACTTGGACGGGAATGCTCTAAGGATTTGTTTGGTATAGGGTAATGGAATGGACGGAGTAATGGAATGGACAACGGAATGAAATGGATCATTCCATTCCATTATGATGTTTGGTTACTCATGAATAGAATGAATCATTAGTTGTACAATTTGATAGACAAAAAAGACGAAGAAACGAAACACAATTGTATTAAAAATAACAAGAATATACTAATATTAATAACATAAATATATTAATGGTAAAAAATTAATAATAAAAATTGATATTAATATTATTATTATATTAATAATATAAATATAAAAGTTCCAACACCTTTAAGCCCATCTCAGTCTCAGACCATGCGTAGTGAGATGGAAAGATAATGCTCTCACCCTTGGGTGTTTTGCGTTATGTGACGGTCCAGTCAATAATGGGGCATTATGGGGCGTTTTTCTAAAATGGGTGTAGTGTTGAGTGAAACTAATGCCCCTTGCAATGATTAGACATTGTAGTTGAATTTAAATAAAAAAATAAAAGAAAAAACCATCAAAAATTTCATTGGCCGCCATCTTTTTAATAAGACGTTTTATAAAACACGCCAAACCAAAAAAACCATAAAAAACGCCCCTGGGGCGGTAGAAGGGCATTATGGAGCATTTTTTTTGGGAAAAATGCCAAAAAAAACCTCACTACGGGTGGTGTTAACAAAGTCAATCTATTCACTATTTGCTTTCTTAAAAAAAGTTTTATACACACTTATGTAACCAACATAATAATATAATGTCCAACTACTCCGAGTAGTAAACTAGGAGTGCGGTTGGTTCAAAACCGATGCGGTTTTCAAAACATAGGTTTGGAGTTACTAAACATGTTAGGAATGCATCATGCATGTAAACGTTTTGGGTAAAAGAAGTTTGACCCATGAAAGCCGGTTTATCGAGAGGAATGAGTTTAAAGGTGAAAATCTTTGGAATATCCTTAAGTGGTGCACTAGGACTAGGCGGATCAAAGTAGTTAAAAGTAGTGCGGGGAAACATGTAACTTGAAAAAGTAAGCTTTTGACTCATTAATCATGAAAAGAAATCATATTTAAATGAAATTAGTTTGTGACTCATAAATCACTCATCTTGATAAATTTGTAGTGTTGTAGCTGTACACAAAGAGACGAGTTTGGAGGGTTTCGTGATAATAAAATAATAATAAACACAACAAAAGGTCGTCAACCAAAACGAAACAATACATACAGCGACGTAGCTTGAGATTTCTGACGGGGGTCGAAAACGTATATACCCAAAAAAATTTATAGAACCGGGGGTCGAACACGTATAAACACAAAAATTTCTATACGAAAACTATATATATAACACTATTGAGCGAAAAGTTTGGGGGGTCCCCCCGGCCCCTTCTATACTTCGCCCCTGAATCATAGACAATTCGCTATTAGAACAAACTGAACAAAAACCAATTAGAGGTTTGTTATATATCGTTTACAAAGTGAACAACATGAATTTGAATTGATTCGTTCGGTTATAAACCTATAAGGCTATAACCAAATGGGGAACACCTTTAAAGCAAGGTAGGTATGTTACGTAATATATGTCACAAATGGGCGCAAAACATGGCAGTTGATTTACTAAACAATTATGTGAAATAATTTTAATCGTTAGTTGACTTGAATGTACTACGTTTAACACACACATGTTATGTTATATAAGTTTAAGACGACTTTGACATGAATGATTTGGTGTAGACATGCATACCGTGTGTTTAACCGAAGAAAAGGCATCACATGAATGAGTTTTAGACGTACATCATGTTGCTTTAATGATCCAGAAGCACCCCGGAGAAAATAGAGTATCGTCCAGGCTTGAGAAAACAACAACATCGTTAGCTTTCACCATGATGATCGATTACAATCAATCAATGATTCCCACATTAGATTAAGTATATTAATTACATGTCTGTCTAGTATGGGTTGAAATGACGGTGTGACATGCCATTTCTTTTTGCCACGTCCCATTTCTGGTGGCCTTCTTGTGTATACCCGGACTATGTTTTTGCCCTATCGATAGGTGACTTAGACTAAAGATGTTTGGACCAACAAAGTCTGGTCTGATGCTATAATCTTAACATGTGATTTATTTTGGCTGAACATTTATTCATAGTCACATCACTAGATAAGGGCATTATATCAACAACGTCGCAATCTCTAACAAAAATCAAACTCAACAACATCGTAAAAGAAAAGGCCCACACTTAAGTTTTTTTTGGGTTGTTTATTTACATGTAACATGATTTCATCCATAGTGAACACACGTGATGCTTCATATAATTATTTCAAACACTGGAAAAGTATGCTTACTTTACCTTTCTTTAACTTTTTAAGTTTTTTTGAAAAAATCAAATGCCTTTTTTAAACCATTAACTTTTAAAGACTTTAAATCCTATTTGAAACTAAATGCACTCTCTTTCTAGACCCAATAATTTATTTGAGATAAATTATTCATAATAAAATATTGTTAATTTTAGAGTATTAAAAAAACTAGGGTTATTCTAACCTGCGTGTTGCGCAGGATAACCCGGGTTAATTATATAAGGAGCCGCACTTTGTAGCGGGGGTTAACTATACAAGGAGTCACGCTTTGTAGCGGGGGTTAACTATACAAGGACTAAAAAAACTCTTGTTGTCTAAATGAACGTCTCAACTTGGATATGCCTTCATGCCTGGAGAAGAACTAAAAAAAACTCTTGTTGTCTACTTGTGGATGGACAACTCCTTTGACCGGAAGTTTGAGCTCAAAAACACTATATCGAAGAAGCTAATAAGAGAAATTTATCATCCTTCACCTTTATAACCATTAGGCCGGGCAGGCAGGTTGGAAACCAAATTTTGACTCCAAATCAGGATTAATCGGCCTTTAATACATAGGCAACAACCACCAACTACCGTGAACGTCATCTAACAATGACAATGACGGATATCATGCTTTGAAGCGTCAAACACAATCCAAAAACATGTACATTAAGCGAAAAAAAAGGAAAACTACAAACCCATTCGGCTCATATTAAAAGTTATTATCATTGTTGTCACAAAACGGAATAGGCTCTCAGAATGATACATCATCATCATCGCCGGTACCACCACTATATGGCTCAGGGCCGCCACGGCTGCAACCGGAGTTACCACGCCAAGTAGCAAGCGCCGGAAAACACTTCAAATCCACAATAAATCGACATACACAGTCTATGCTTTTCACCACCAACATAAAAAAGCATGGCATTTCATAACCACTGTAATACCACAATCACAAAGATAAAAAGTTGTCTTTTCATCAAAACCTTCACAAAAGCCTATACACCATTGGAACTTCAAAGAAGCAAAAGCCAGTAAAAAACTAACCACAGGTGACCAACAACTAACAACCATATCATTCAAGCTGCGAAAACTACACAGGTTGATTTAAAAAAACACATCGAACTATATAAATCGACTCAGATCCGAAAAGATCATCATCGTCGTTGAACCCGCTCAGTGCCGCTACGGCAACTCAACATCATTGTCGGGTTTGAAAATCGTCGTAGCTAAGACGGACGAAATCCGCCGGTGGCGACCCTCCGGTCACCGTTACTATCTCTTCTTTAAAAGAGGTCTCAAGAAGCAATGATCACCCAAATAGGCAAATCGGAACAAACCAAGAACATAAACATTGTTCATGTCCCAATCGCCGAGAGAGATAAGAGAAATTTATAGAGAGAGAAAGAGTGCTGGTCGTACGGAGGTTAAACCCCCCCACAAAACAGAAACATGATGGTGATCGAGGTGGTGGCGAGACAGTGGTGACCCCCCGATTACCGCCCCTCACCCTCCTCTCTCCCTTTTTCCTTTCTCTCTCTGCTGAGGTAAGAACCCCAAAAAAGAGAAACACCACAGTGATGTCGTTACCGTGGTGGTGGTTTAACGGTGGTGACAGGTGACCTTCCGGCCACCGCACTATCTCTTCTCTCTCCCTTTTTCCCTTTCTCTCTCTCTTGTTAGGCATAAAAAACCACATAAAAAACACCACTGCGACGTGACCGCGGTGGTGGTGTGACGGAGGCGTCATGGTGGTGGCAAAAAAAACCACATTAACAGAAACACCACGGCGACGTGACCGCGGTGGTGGTGTGACGGTGGCGTCATGGTGGTGACCCTCCGGTGACAGACACACTCTTGTTGCTGTCTCTCTTCTGAGATGGTTATAAATGGGTAAAGGTACAGGCGGCTGAAGGGTGAGATGACCGCCCAAACACATCAATCAGAGAAAGCCAAGATTTGAAAACACTATTCACAAGGTTTGTGATTTAATATACAGATAATTGTTCAAAAAATAATATACTGAATACAAGAATGAATAAGATTATCGCATAAAACAGACAGACTAGTACCAAACTCAAAACCAGATCCACGACCCACATGCGATTCTGATTCCTTTTGCTTTTTGTATCCCTAGATGACCGTTGTATCTCTTATCCGTATTTAAAATTTAATAAATTTACACTTACAGCCCTCAAAAATATATAACCTTTACATTTCTTTCCATGATATATTTATATTAACTCTCCAAATGGAAATTATACGAAACAAAAGGTAAACGGTCAACAAGCTACGCCGCTGCCCTTTTTTTAATAGCGAAACCAAGTCTTAAAAACTAAATCCATAGATCTCGGGGTCATAACATTACCATGCTTAACCGTATGACGTAACTAAGTAGGTACACAACACTGGTGCAAATTTTCTAACAAATTTTCTAATTCTACTTGTAGATTATGCCCTTGCATCTAATAAAAGAGAAGAAAGAAAACTATTGCTTTGTATTTAAAGCGGTGTGCAGCCTCTTTGCAGAATGTCTATGCTGACGATAAGGTGAGACCCGAATTGCTACCAGTGCCAGTGTCTCTCACTAGGAGCAGTTAGGAACAAGAATGTGTTTATAGTTTTGCCGAAAACCCCGCATCAAGATTCTCTTTTCTCAGGTTTGAGCCGAGTAATGATAAATGCTATTTGTTTAATAAACAGCGTGTATATAATAATCTTAATTTCCAAAACTGGTGATTTCTGATAAATCGGAATTTAAACTAACAGTATGTCTTCATATATTTGACATTTATTGTTTCAACTTCACACATGGAGTGAATATGTCTAAAAATGTTGAATATTTTAAAGAGTAAATTGCCAAAATCGTCCCTGAGGTATGGGTATGCTTGTCATTTTCATCTAAAAAACTTTTTTGTAACATATACTCCTTCACTTTTGAGATTTTTTTGTCATTGTCATCCAAACGTCTGAATTTTTTTTGCCAAGATCGTCCCTGATATTTGAGATTTTTTCTTATTTTCATCCAAATCTTTGATAGAAAAAATAAAGAAAATTAGTTGTTTGGATGAAAATGGCAAAAAATCCCAAAAGTGAAGGACTATATTGTACAAAAAAAAGTTATTTTGAATGAAAACGGCAAACATGTTTAAATCTCAGGGACGATTTTGGCAATTCACCTTTATTTTAAAAAGATAAGATTCATGTGGTGATTTTGAAATTTCGCTAAGTTATGCAAAGAAACTTTCAAAAAGTCACACTCTCCACCCTTTAACAAAGCCCATTTTTACAACGGCTAGTTTTGCACGTTCAACACCAGTCAAAATTTGAATTATTATTCCTAATTTAAATCCAAAACAACCACCCTATTTCCCCTTCGCTGAACCCCCCTTCATCTCTGCAACCAACAATGGGTGCTTGCTGTAGCAGAACTAGTAATACAACACCACCACCAGCTTCAACCCCTACCCCACCAGACTCCAAATTCACACCTAACCCTAACAAACCAGATCAAAACCAGAAGCCCATTATCCCCATTGCGACCACAGTTCAACAAAAAGAAGTTCCGAAAACTCCGAAGAAGGAAGTTTTCGACGTGAAACATCGAAAGAGCCACGAAACCGATAGACATTTCGATCAACCAACCCAAGTAACCCGAAAATCGACTGATAGGAAGGAAAAAGAAAAAGCCCCTAATTCTGTTCCAAATACCGACATTTCCCAACCTATTGTGTCGAATGGTGGTGAATCGGGGAAAGTGGTAAGTGCGACGGTGAGGACGTCTAGCTGTACGAAAGAAGAAGTGGATGCGATTTTGATCCAATGCGGTCGGCTTAGCAGGAGCTCATCCGGGGTTAAACCGGGTGGGGAAACGCCTACTCGGGGTAGGAGGTATTCGGGTTCGAAGAGGAGTTTTGATTTCGATATGGAAACCGGGTCGAAGAATGATGTTGATGATGAGGCGCGGCCGCAGCGTGAGGTTCGGGTTTCGTCTCCTTCGGGGAGAAGGAGGAGTAGAGAAAGAGATCCACAACAAAGATCGGGTAGTAAAGAAAGAGGAAGCGCGGCGGGTGGACGAAGGGTTAGTAGATCCCCAAATAGGAGATCTGAATCACCAAACCCTAATTTGAATGGCGGTTCGGGTGCGGGTGGGGGTGGGAATAGGCCTGGGAAGATGGTTTCTGTTCCGGCTACTGATAAGAGTAACAATGCTGGTGGTGGAGAGGTGGCTGCTGTTGTTGTTGGTGGTGGAGTGAAGAGGATTCAGGTGAAGAGAAATGGTGGTGAGGCGGGTGTGGTGGGGTGCAGGACTGCTGCGTCTCCGCGGTCTAGATCTCCGGCTAGGGCGAACCTTAGGGTTTTGAATGAGAATCAGAATCAGAACCAGCAGCCGGTGACACTGAGTCGAAGCAATTCGAGAAAGGCGGAACAGTCTCCTTATAGAAGGAATCCGTTGGGTGAGATCGATACCAACGCTGCTGGATCCGAGCAACCAGGAAGCAAAGTAAGTGTTTTCTCTAGTTGATTAAGCTCGAGCTCGGCTCGTTTAACTTACAAGAGCTCTGTTGTCAAAGCTCGAGAATGGGTCGTGAGTAGTCATTAAAGCTCATTTATTATCTATTCATTAATATACATTTATCTATATGTATATTTTTTGTATTTTTTTTATATGGTATATATATTATTTGGTTAATTTTATCATAATTTTATATACACAAAATTTTAATATACTAGATAAAAGCCTCGTATAGGCTTGCGAGCCTAATCGAGCTTGATAAGTGAAGTTCGGACTCGGGCTCATTTATTAAACAATCATATTTTTAGACCCGAGCTCGTTTGATCCTATTAAACACAATTTGTTTGATTTTATCTTCATGAATTAACAGAGTTAATATCTTGTTTGCAGAAACAAAACTGTGAGAAGACTATACACAACAAAACCAACAATGCTGCTAAGAACTGCATAGCCAAAGAAGCCCAAATGACAGATGAGGTCAAACCCGCAGTCGAAAATCCAAAACATAACCAGCTCGTATCACGAACCCGGTCTTCTCGTCTATCACGAGACCTAGACATCAATCCGGAAGCTTTACTCAGCCCGAACCCCAACCCGACATCCTACGCTAGTTTATTACTCGAAGACATCCAGAACTTCCACCAGAAGAACCCCACCAACACCACCGCGGTTCCAGCAGCAGCACCGCCAGGTTTCTCCCTCCCGGCTTGTGTGAGCAAGGCGTGCTCGATTATGGAAGCTGTAGCCGACCTGAACTCCGCCACAAGCTGCAACGATCGTCAGTTCAAGAAAGAGAATCTCGTGGAGTCTGAAAAAGCGGTTGATAATGATCTGATGGAGCCGAGTTTTCACAAGTATGTGACGGTGCAAAGGGGCGGTGATGCGGATGCTGACGAGCAAGAATCGTCGGGCAGCAATAGCTTTGCGGGTAGTCAACAGTTGAGTTGGATGTCGTCGTCTTGGGAGCCGAATTCGGGTGATTCGACAAATTGTTGGAGTTCAAATTCGAGGTCAAATGGTCGAGATAACGAAGTGCAAGGTCAAACGCTTGACTATCCGAGGAATGGAATTGGGCGTGGGCGATTGGGGGTTCATGGTAGAAGCGCTTACTCGCTGCCGAACAATGCTACTACAGTTGCTTCAACATGATATGTTTCTTGGTCTTGATTAGAGTAGATTTCTTTTGTTTGTTGGTTTGTTGCATACTTGCAACTATGTAATGCATTTGATTCTAGTTTTAAATCTTAAAGAACCATGGTTGTTTATTGATTAAGTGTCCAACATCTGTTCTAGTTGACCTCTACATTTGACCCCTTTACTTGACCTGTGCATTTTTACTTGTATCTAAAATGGTCACATTTGATTAACTATAGGACAATATCACTTCATTAAACTTTTCCTATATTCGACAAAAAAAAAAGGTTGCCGTATGTGATCGAGCCATCAAGGCTCATTTATATGAACGGCCAAGCGCATGTATAAGAAACCTAAAGTTATAATAACTCTTACTAATATTGTTATGACGAACACCGACCCCATTGTCTCTTATTGTCTATGAACAACATCTGTAGGTATGTTCGCCCATGTTTTATGTTTATAGACATCCATGGATGAACATTGGTGAGTCTCACACTCCTCACTCGCGATGTTATTATGTAAAATTGTATGGACAAATAGATTGATGAGGTGAAGACAATGGGCTCAATAGGACTGATGATCAAATATAAATCGATCCCATGGATAAAAAAGATTACGCAAGAAGAGTATTATTAACTGATGGAACAATCTTGCTCATTGGGATCCGATGACTGTGAGTGATGCTTCTTTTTAGAGCCATGATCACGTCCTAGAGATCTTAAGTTGTTATTTAACGGTTCTCCTTTGAACTCAAACAACCACTTAATCATGATAACATGATTGTGGTGGTCATGTAAGCGACTAAAGAGATGAGCGTGACAACCTTTTATGTACTCATGTTACATTGGAAATCAAAGCGACTAAATAGATGAGCTCGACAACCTTTTATGTACTCATGCTACATTGGTAATCAAATTCTGAATATAAAGCAAAAATATTGACACTAAAATCAAGTTCATGTTACTTAATTGTAACTGTCAATCTAGTATGGTCATAATGAAAAAAAATATCGCCGTTGCCGGGGATCGAACCCGGGTCACCCGCGTGACAGGCGGGAATACTTACCACTATACTACAACGACCGATGGTCTAATGTATTAGTTTCCGTTATTAAAGTTTGGTTATCATGGGCAATGTTTATTTCGACCTATTCCAAATTTCTACTGATAATAAAATATAGCATGAGGGTTGTAATGGTGACAAAGCATTGATGAATCGGTAACGTTTGTTTGTTCCTTTGGTAACCACAACAGCAGTCACATACATGGTCCATAAAATGTGTCATTGTTAAGTTGATATTGGAAAAGATTGCCCTCAAAGGAGCAAGAGAGGATAAGGAAAAAGCTAGTTGAAACTTTTTAATTTGTTTTTTGATTATTGGTACATGTCGATGCTAAAGAATGAAATTGGAAAAATGTGTGACATGTGTCATCTTTTATGTTTTAAAAAGCTTTAGGAAACTCAAATGTTTCATACTTCAATATTACTGATGCAAAACGATCAAGAAGTGAAAGCACGTTTGGTAAAAGGGTTAATTTGAGTTTTCAAAACGTAATTTGTGATTCAAAACTAGTCAATTGGGATATGCGGAAGTTTAAACTACCAATTAGGTTACAATCCCATGGTTTTAAAGCCTAGTGACATCTTGGGGTGTGATAAGGCTTAGGGACCATTACGTTTTAGATTCGATTCCCATAAGAGGGGTTTTTCCTAGATTTATTAGGTTTCATCCTGATTTGGTGTATAGGCATTATTGCCTTCTAAAGATGGATATGATCAGGTGATTTCGTCACTGATCCAAAATTACCGTTAAAAAAATTAATTAGTTTACAAATTTATATAGTTTTTTGAATCCTTGTTTCTCATCTTTTAAAAATCAAAGAGTAAAGTGTAATTTGGTTCCCTATGATATGTTGTGAGAATCGGATTCTCTATTATAACAGCATACCATAAGGACGTAAATTTGTAGTTACTCAATATCAGATTAGGTTTGCATTATTTGCATTAAAATGAAATCGATATATGCAGGAGGCTGTTGTGTCGTGTTTACATTTCTAGGAAATGATTAGAAAGACAAAATTTTAAGTCACATCATCATAGGATTTTTCCTTTATATCTTGGATTTATTCCTTTCTTTAATTGTTCCGTTTCCAAGTTTATGTGTTCCTCCTCTTGTATTTTAACTCCGTTATTTATAATTAAAAGATCAAGTTCTTTGCATATCATAAATCTTTATAGTGCGATTCTAAAAAAATATATAACAAACCGTAAATCACCATCGTCGCCACCTTCGTTAGCATGGGCGGTAAATCGCATGTGAAAGTCGATGTCGCCAAGAGTGAAATATAACAAACCGTAAATCACCATCGTCGCCAAGAGTGAAATATAACAAACCGTAAATCACCATCGTCGCCACCTTCGTTAGCATGGGCGGTAAATCGCATGTGAAAGTCGATGTCGCCAAGAGTGAGAGATTCGCTCCAAGTTCTCCATTTTATATCCATACCTCTGATTATCCGACACAGATGCAAATCAATAACCTTTTTATTGGTAGCAACTTCTTCAGTTGGGTACAATAGATGGAAAATTTTCTATCTACTAGAAACAAGATCAATTTTGTCGACGTGTCTATATTGAAGCAGGAAAAGGACATATAAAATTACATGATTGGGTACCCATGACTTTTCAAACTTGTGACCAGGTTCGACATGATGGGTCAATGGGTCAGTTTTAAACAAATTGGGGCAAGGGGAGACGAAACAAAACATGACTGGAACACATAACCTGTTTGGAGGTATGTTTGAGATGTTCGTAAAAAGGAAGGATGTTTCAAGTTAACAGGTTATCAGGAATGGTGGTCCCCAAAGGCGAAACATGAAAGAAGCAAACCAAAGGCAGTTGGGTGTGTTTGGACTGATCAAACCAGTTTGGAGTTATGTTTGAGGAACAATATGTTGGGATTCGGTGTATAATTTTATTTTAATAAATCCAATTTTATTGTTTAATAATATCACATATTAATCAACTAGCGGAAGCGCGCACAAATTAAATATTTAAATCCGATTTAAATCATGTCAATTATACGGTTACAATTCATTTAAACAATTATAATCCAACAATAGGATTTCCAGTTTTGTACCTTAAACGAAAAAACAAAGAAAACACACGATGGTTTTGAATTTTGATAAACGCCAAGCTAGTTGACAAGTTGACTTACCCGCAAGTTTCTGAATCAACTCTTGAAATAAACTTCTAAAACCCAAACCAAATCGGTGGTATGGGACACGATGTCACGGTCGTGACCGGTTTCGCGGACCATGTTTGCATTAGAAGCTGGTTCGGAACAAACTCAGTACAGCGGCGGAGGCGATGTTCTTCTTTGCTTTTCACACATGTCGCTAGACAACATGAAACAAACTCTAATTTGTATCTAATAAGTGGATCTCCTTCATTTGCTTTAAATCAACAGTTAGCAAAAGAAAATTTGGTACCTGCAGTTCCAATCACCGTTAGTCAAAACTCTTGTTCGTATCACAACGGCCTAGCCGTCCGGCTCGTTGTAGAACGGTTTCAAATAAATAGAACAAGACCGGATTGGAAAGCGATCACCGGTCCAACCGGTTTGGTCCGACCTTTACGACATTAAATGTAGCTATGCAATGTAAATAGAAAGTAGTGGGCCTAACTAAAATAGTCCAATTCTATTAGTATTTCTGTGTGAGTCTTTATTGAAGAAGGGAATGGTGCCCCTCCAGTTGTCTAACATTAAAAATAAGTGCCCTCAAGTTGCCAAAAACTTAAACAAGCACCCATCAAGTTATCTACTAAAACTAAAAAGTATATATCATTATATGATTTTGAAATATATGCGGTGCCCTATGGGGAGCCCCCCAATGCTCATATCATTAGCTTAACTTTTATTTTGAATAACAAACTAACCTACTTATTAATTCTTCAGTCAAAAGGAAATCTTAGCTTATTATTTTGAACAACAAACTAACCTACTTATTAATTCTTTAGTTAGGAAAGCTTAAGTTATTATTTTGAACAACAAACTAGTCTCTAATATGGATTTCTAATTATCTGATTTGATTTAAAAGTTGTATTTTAAGATTAGATACAATGATGCGTAGGGTTTATTATTATTTATTAACCACTTTTGGTTGTTTTCTTTATTGTAGGCAATGTGTAATAGCTGAAGATAAGCAGCCAACCAGAAATAGAATATTCAACCCAATAAACCTGCATAGCTTCCACCCTAAGTATGAGCCCAATCAGGTCAACCTAAAGACAAGGAGAAGTCCTGGACTGACCCAACCTGAAACTTGTCCTATTCAGTATGGTTTGTTGTCACCTACATAATCCATATATTTTTGCATTTCATTAATAGTAATATGTATGATTTTAAATAATAAAAATAAACATATGTATGATTTTAAATAATTAAAAATAGAGTAAATTGCACAAAACATCCTTTATGTTTCCTCAAACTTGCAGGTTCCAGCCTTAATGTTTAAAAGTTGCTAAAAACAGCCTTTAAGTTTATTTTTGTTGCGGGTTCAATCCTTTACAGCTAACCACGTTATTTTCTTCAGTTAAGTTCCCTCACATGCATAACATGTGAGGGTATATTCGTCATTTTTGTTGATCTTCCACCCACGTCAATTATAAGAAAAAAGAAATATTTAAGGTTTAACATATTTTAAAAAATTCTAACCGCAGGGACTAATGTGCAATAAAACCAAACTTTAAAAAACCAAACACCCTCTTTTCCGGTCTTCTTCGCCGGCGACTTCGCCGGATTCCGGCGAACCCGGAATTAAGATAGGAATCTTGTTAAGCTAGCCCACTAAGCTGTAAAGATTAACACAGATTTTGATCATGCCAATCAAACTCTTCAGGATTATCATCAGTTGGAAGAATCGGCGCCTTATTCGCATCAGACGGAAACGACAAACGACTCTTCAACCCTAGATGCCTCTCACGGAACTCCGATGCCGTCAAATCAGAGAACTTCGTAACACCGTGTTCAGTAGTCGGATCCAGCAACTGGTGACGCTTAGGACGCCGCGAGTTAGACTTAAACACTATCAAACGGTAATCGTGCTCCTCTGTAGTCGCGTACGTTTTACCAAACTTTGTTTAAACTAGATTAAAACTTAAATATTCTTTTTTTTTATAATTGAAGTGGGTGGAAGATCAACCAAAACGACGAATATACCCTCACATGTTATGCATGTGAGAGAACTTAACTGAAGAAAATAACGTGGTTAGCTGTAAAGGATTGAACCCGCAACAAAAATAAACTTAAAGACTGTTTTTAGCAACTTTTAAACATTAAGGTTGGAACCTGCAAGTTTGAGAAAACACAAAGGATGTTTTGTGCAATGTACTCTTAAAAATAAACATATGATAGTGTATGATGTGATCTTTCGATGCAGCTAAAGAGATTTTGTAAGGTGTAAAGTATTAATTATTATTCTTTTTTTTTTCGTAACATACGTGATATTGTAAATATATGATAGTGTAAATATGATAGGGTAATGTATATGATAATGGAATATGAATACACGACCTTTTTATACTTTTTCATCATAGTTTCGTTAAAAATCAATAACATCTATAGACTAAAAGACTTTGTACACTTTTTTCAATGACACATTTTTATGTACTGTTCTTTTTTTTTTTACAGTAACCCTTCTTTATATGACATAAATGTAACTAGCAACAACTTTTTATATTTTTTATTCTAAAATTAGTTTTTTTTTTATTCATTTGTAATGTAATCAGCAACACTTTTGCAATTTTATTTTTTTGGTACATTTCTTAGAGAGACATAATATGAACTAATGAAAAAACACAAATTAAGGGTGATATATTTAGTGCGCTTATGGTTAGGTATTTTTTATGTATATTTTAATTATTGATATGGAACTTAGATGTACTATATTCTTCCAATTTGTTTTTGACATGACGAACAACAGTTTTTCTATTTTTTTCCCTTAAATTAGAATTTTCATTCAATGTAGATGTAACCAGCAACAACTTCACTATTTTGTTTTTTTTTTTTTGTTAAAATTTTTATCCGACATAATAACAAGGTGTCTCATAACAAAGGTTACAAGGTGTCCCATAATAATAACAATAAACAAAATGTTGCATTTTTATTATTGTTGCAACAAAGAGAGGAAGTAAACAAGATTCATCGGTTACAATATTTTTTTTTCAAAGTAGCTGAAAAATAAACACATGAGGCATACTAAAGTTTGACCTACACCCCATACCTACATACTTTTTTGTACTCAACACTATTTGAAACAACTTGACTGTTTGTCCTTTCTTTTTCTTAACACACTTTTTTCCCGCTCTATTGCTTATCTTCACCACCTGCGGGCTTCAAAAGATTTATTAAGATGTTACAATATATAAGAATCCAATAATGTAAAGCATTATATGCAAAACTTTTGTGTACATAAGAATCCAATAATGTAAAGCATTATATTGCCAACTGTAAAACTAAAGATTGTGAGTAAATAATCCCACATGTTAACCAATCAAGCGCATAACTTTCATTGTTAGTTTTTTCATTGAATCGACATCACACATCGTTGATTAGTAAACCAGTAAAATCAAAAGATTCATTTAAACAATGACCATAGATGTCCATTGGTTAACAACTAAAATTTTACAGTTTCAATAGAAGTCATTATTTTTCCTTTGGTTTGTGATGAATGGTAAATGGGCATATGTTTATCCACTGAATTCACACCATGCCCTACAAAAGGATAAATTTAATTATTTTCTAGATTTATAATTTGGTTTTGGCGACCAAAAGTGATCGTCACTAAAAGATCATCATCCCATAAAACATCGAAAGAATTTATTTATCTTTTATTGTTGTAAGAAAACAAAATGAAACCTAACAAAAAAAAATCCAGTTTTTGCAAAAACAAATTTACCATTATGAGTGATTGAACTTTTAATATGCAAATATATTAACATGAAACTGCATATTCTTCAAACTCATCAAACAAAATCCAATGTAAAAAAAAATTGTAACATCTGTCGAAAAACGGGTTTCCAAAACCCGCTTCGTTTATTAATCGAATAGTCAGTTATAAATTTCGTTGCGTAAATATTGTCCATTTTAATTTTAAACAATATATAATTAATAAATATATTAGAATTTAAAAACTATAATTAATAAACAATAAAAACAAGTGAAGAAAAAATAAAAGGAAGCTGCTGGGTTTCGAACCCGGGTCAGCCGATTCAACAAACAAACACTACACCACTTAGCCACTTGACTCGTGTGTGTAAACAATGAAACAAATAATACTTAAGTTAAAACTTGAATTCAAAAACCGGACTTTAGCGCGGCAGAACTCGCAATCACCGGAAAATCCGGCAATCCGCGAGTTTAGCCATTTTCCTGTTGACTATAACGTTATAACCGACGTCAACATCGGTTATAACCGACGTCTAACAGTAAATTGCGGTCGTAACCGCCGGAGAAACCTTGACCACGAATCAAGACTAAATTCGGACTCAATTCATCATGATTCTTCCTTATAAATACCCACCCAAACATCTGGTAATCTTTTCGCTCAAAATCGCACAAACTCTCGAAGCTTTAGCACTCGCCGGAGATATTTTACAGTCGCCGGACTTTCACCGGAAAACCGAGACTTACTTCAAATCGGTAAATTTCTCGACTCTTTCGTTTTCAATCCATTATTAGACAAGTAATAACATAAATCGTTCAACCAGAATCCGACTCAGACAACGTTGCCGGGAATTTCTGCACTCGCCGGAAAATCGCTGGAAATTCCGAAGTCTCGCTGTGAATCGGTACAATCATCTAAACCCCCTGATATCCCTTGTTTAGTAACCTAATTTCACAACTCGTTGATCAAAACTGTTAATTGATTCACCCAGACGGAAGTCACAAATCAGAGCCGACGACTCTTGCCGGAATTCTGAAGAAAACATTCTGATCGGTACATTCGATTCCGTAACCCTCTCTATCCATTTTAATTCAATCAATTATATGATAGATGACCGATTTAAACAAGAACAGTCGGTCACCTTCGTTCTGTGTCTTTATAAATGAATAAGACGAAGTCGAAATGTGTATAAGTATAATTAAAACTGAATGATTAACCGGGTTAGACACACAGTCCAGCGGTGGACCGTGTGCAAACATAAATGCACGTCACGAGTTCGAATCATACAACGTACCGACTTTCAGAAATAAAATCAATATTTTTAGAACTGAATCAGAACAAGTCATAGTATGTTTATAAGAGGAATATAATCCGTAAGATAAACAGATTAGACACACAGCCCAACTGGTTGGGCTGTGCGCATACGAACCGAAGGACCCGAGTTCGACTCCGGGTCCCTGCAAGCGGTTCGGCCATTTTAAATCATTTTAATATTAACCCAATAAAATAACAATTAATTAGTATATATATATAATTAAAACAGAGAATATTTCGGGTTAGACACGTAGCTCAGTTGGTAGAGCTGCGTGCAGGCGTACGAGAGGTCTCGGGTTCGAACCTCACTCAGCGCACACTTAACCACAGTCCGACCGGTCAACGGTCCGGTCAACGGTCAACGGTCAAAGGTCTGGTCAACGGTCAAAAAAAAGTCAAAATTTTTATTTCTTTTTATTTATTTATTTAATTTAAAAATCAATTAAAAATACTTAAAAATAATATTTTTAAAGTTAGAAAACGTCCTTAAACTCACAAAAATAAATCTAAAAACCCTATTAAGATTATGAATTAAAATCTATTTATTTACCGAACCATTTCGTTATTATTTAGGTTAGTTTTTCTCGTCGATCAAATCCCAAAACTCGTGCGCATCCAACGTCATCAAAAGAACGCACCCAATGTGAGTGAATCTCTACAATTTCCCCGTTTAAATCACGTTTTAGGGTGTATCATGTGTCATACAATTCTGTTATTATATAAATATAAACACTTGTGCATTAATCATATCTGTGATCTAATGTGTATCAAATTTGTACAAATTGTTGTGTGAATTATGTTTAGTTTGGATTTATCATTTTCAGTGCAAGCATTTCATTAGGCCCATCAGCTCCCCGTGGGATACGGGTTGAGTACAGGTGCCTCATCCGATCGGCTCCGTTTGATTGAGCCTTGATCTCACATACATTCATGTCATACGATCGGCTCCGTTTGATTGAGCCTTGATCTCACAGTCATCATCATTCATATCATATACTCATCCAATGTGGTTTGTGTTTTGTTATACACATACCTTTGGTCACATGTGATTATTGCACAATTTTTCAATACTAAATACAACAAGGAATCAATAATAATGTTTTAACAAGGTTCACTCGCCAACTTTTGTTGACCCAAAATATTCCCCGTTTTACACATGATACAGGTGATCCAGTTGAGGCAAGAAACACATAGGAAGGCTTAGAAGAATAATTCAGTTTAAGCTTTGGATTGTATTACTTAGTTTCATTTTCCTTTTGTATGGATTTGATTTGACTATTTAAGTTGTAATTTGAATTTAATAAATATGAAACATTTTAGTAAACATGCTTTGGTGATAACCCAATTATGCACCGACTCTTATTCCGGTGCGGGTCGGGGTGTGACAAAAATAGAGGACTAAATAATCGAAAAAGAACCAAAGTGACAAAAACGATGGGATGAAAACATACCGTAATCAAAACTTTAGATTATAATCGAAAAAGAACCAAAGTAACAAAAACGATGGGGTGAAAACATACCGTAATCAAAATTTTAGATTATATTGTGAAAACGTATGTCACCAAATCTGGGATGAACGAAATGAATGATGATCGGAGGCAGAGTAAAATTAAAAGTAGAGAGAATCTGCGAGGCGATGGTACGGTTAACATGTGGATGTGACGTGTGAAATATGGTGCAGCAGAATGATTTTTATTTACATTTGGATGATATTTCATTTTGATTATTTGAACCGACGATGATGTCTCGTTGTTGGTTTTTTATTTGTTTACAATTGGGCAATAGTAAGCGTGTTAATTAATCAGAACTGTCCCAATGTTTGGTGTTTATGTGAAAAACAGAATACCATAAATTTCATCAAAATGATTCAGAATTTCTTTGTATTACGAAAAAAGCATAGTCAAGTGAAATGAGAATCAAGAAATGAGGAAAAGCTTTCTTAATATTTTATTTGTTTTTACTTGTTGATAATAGTAATAGCGTTCTAATGGTTCACAGAGCATCATACCTTTTTCATTTAAAATTGGTTGGGCAAAAGTAACCGATGTGTTCGCATGCGAAGTAACGTATCTTTTCATTCATCTTGAATAAATGCCTAGTCCTTCATTTCATAGAAAATTATGTTCTTTTATTATACTATAAAAGTTGTGACTTTTTGTAAAGGGTGTGATATATTTAAAAGTAGTTTAAAGGGTTGTGACATTTTGAAGGGGTGTGATATATCTAAAACATTTTTGTTATGACCTTTTGAAAGGGTGTGATCCAAACCATTGAGTCATAACATATAATGAAAGGGTGTGAGTAAAATAAACTAAAGGGTGTGACTTTTTAAGCAAATGAGACATAACCCAAGTTGCTAATTGTATAAGGGTATAATTTGTTATGACCTTTTGAAAGGGTGTGATCCAAACCATTGAGTCATAACATATAATGAAAGGGTGTGAGTAAAATAAACTAAAGGGTGTGACATTTAAGCAAATGAGACATAACCCAAGTTGCTAATTGTATAAAAGTATAATGGAAACCTTTTCTATACAATTTTTTCTATACAATTATATATATATTAACCAACAAAGACCCTAACTCAAAACATTTTTTATTTTTGTTTTTAAAATTGCTTGACTTATTCTAGCATGCCCAATGACAGTTTTGCCCCTCCCAACAACCATATTAGGGATAGATATGAATTGTCTTGACTCATAATATGGTTGTTGGGTAGTCTTTTACACCCTGGTTGCTGGTTGAATCAGTTTATATGGAATTCGAACGAGATGTGTGTGTGATAACTAGAAGTTTAATACGTGCATGCCATTTGATAGCCTGACTAAGAACAAAACAATTATGGAACCACGTTTTTGTAGTCAAAAAATTTCTAATTTCGTCTTTTAGAACTAGAATGTTAGCTAAATATGAGGCAAGTCGTCACCAAAGGACGACCATCTTGTGAAATGTAGTTTTTAAAATTTAAAATTGGAGAAATACTGTGTTAAACCTTGCTTGATGTTTCATCCTAGATTTATGGTACAAAGCAGGGTCTCAAGGCTGTAGGGGTTGGAACAGAAGGTTACACATAAGCTAAACAACTAAAAGAGTTGTATGTGGAATTTCGCAATCATTGTAGTGGGCTTTTGCAAAGGTTAGCTATTGAGGAGAAGAAGCAGGATGTAAGCTAGTTTCTGCATGCAGCTTCTAATGGTTAATGGTATTATTACCGTTGCAAATGTAACTACAATGGGATTCCCTTTGGTTTAATTCATTAATCGACCCGAGTCTAGGACGTTTAGTTATTGTCGGGTGAGTGTGAGTTCATATGCTTATTTTGTCTAAAACTATGCATCCCCATGTTTAATACCACTATTATTCTGTTAGTTATAAAGCCATATTGATTACTTTGTTCTTGATGATTCTACTTAAGAGTATTTACATTCCTTACATCAATGTTCTCACTAAGTTGTCTAACATTTAAAATAAGTGCCCTCGAGTTGCCTAAAAATTTATCAAGTACCCATTAAGTTATCTAAAATTGGAAAAAAAAAAATATATATATATATATATATATATATGCTTTTAAAATATATGAGGTGTCAACTAGACTTCTAATGGTGGTTGGTTGCTAAAGATAAATACAAACATAACTTTAACTCCAGGACTTCAAACTCAAGACATAAACAGGTTTCATAATATGTTTCTTCAATTTTGACTTTCAAAAACCATTCACCTTTCATCAACTATCCTGATTCCTTGTTACTCAACTCAAAAGCAGCAAAACCTAGTAACCCCAAATCGTTAACCTCAAACTTGCAACAATGATGTTCTTCTTTGCTTTTCACAACCGGTCACAAGCCAAAACAAGACAAATTCTAATTTGTACCTTACCTGCCGATCTCCTTCATTTACTTTAAATCACTGGTTACCAAAAAGAAATTCAAAACCTGCAATTCCAATCGTTGTCAGCCACAACTCTTGTCCGTATCTCAACAGTTCGACCACCTCTTTTTACCAGTTTTCAGTCCAGCTGCCAGTCACCGGTCCGACCTTCACAACATTGAATGTATCTCTGTAATGTAAATAGAAAGTAGCGAATACAACTAAATAATCCAATTCCACTAGCATTTCTATGTGAGTTTTTATTGAAGAAGAGAATGATGCCCCTCAAGTTATCTAATATTTAAAATAAGTGTCCCTCAAGTTGCCTAAAACTTAATTAAGTACCCATCAAGTTATATAAAACTGATATCAGTATATGCTTTTGAAATATGTGGAGGTGCCTTATGAGAAGCCTTCCCATTGCATCTGCCAATGCTCATATCACTAGCTTAGCTTTTATTTTGAACAATAAACTAACCTACTTATAAATTCTTAGTTAAAAAGAAAGCTTATCTCTTTATTTTCAGTAACAAACTAGTCTCTAATATGAATTTCTACTCATATAACTGTATTTAAAAAGAAAGCATTTATATTGTATACATAAAAAACAACCGAAAACAAGCGTTGATAAGAAAAATGTATAATAAACTCTCTTTTTTTTTTTAATCCCGGGCAGTCATATAAACAATGCAACTATGTAATGTATATAGGAAGTAGTCCAATTATATCACCATTTTTGTCTAAGTCTTTATCGAAGAAGAGAATGGTGCCCCTCAAGTTGTCTTACATTTAAAATAAGTGCTCCTCAAATTGTCTAAAACTTGATTAAGTACCCATCATGTCACACCCTCAATTTTCACTTGCGGAGTTTTACCGCGAGGCGTGTGAACAAATCAGAATCTGAAACACTAGTACGTCGAACGACTCTATATGATTTGATAATACGTTTTCCAAAATCACTTGTTGTAGATTTTATATTACCAATATTTAGCAGAAGCATCAGTTTTTAAAGTTTGAGCGGAAGCATAAAATAAGTAGTGAAGCGGGCGCCAACACAAACGCCAAAACAAATGAAAAATCCCAAAACAATATTAATAAATAAGACTCGATAAAAGATGTCTTGTTCAATGCATGTGCGTGCACCCAGAGCTCCTAGCGTCCTGAGAAACATGTAAAGAAACAAGTGTCAACATTAAAGATGAGTGAGTTCACAGGTTTTCATAAATTCGTTTGTTCGGTTATAGTTTGTTTTCTCCGTTATCCCTAACCCGGGATAACGTATTGGTTCCATTATTCCAACCCGGAATAATAAGTTGTTGCTTCCAATATTCCAAACCCGGAATATTACGTTGTTGTTTCCAATATTCCAAACCCGGAATATTAAGTTGTTGTTTCCAATATTCCAAACCCGGAATATTAAGTTGTTGTTTCCATTATCCCCAACCCGGGATAGTACAGTTGATTCGTAATTAAGTTCAATGTTAATATATATAGGTAGCTAGCCTAAAGTCATGTCACGTAAGAGTTCGCGATCGAAGCTGACTGTTGTGCCTCCGTTTTGCCAGGCCTATCACATGACCATGGCGAAGTTAGGCCAAATTATTCACCCGTTGACCATACCCGGTCGGCTAGCGCGACTAGCTCGGATGGGGCTTGTCGGGCCCAGTAGTACTACTTATAATTCCCCCGCTATTAAACCCAATACTAACGATCCGAGAGATTGACGAGGACTTAAGTGATAAAGCTGCTTAGTGACCATAACATTACATTAACATTAACTTAGTTACCGAGTAGTTATGTGACGTTAAATTCGTATAACGTAAAGAGATTGAGTTTGAGAGCGTATACATGTTTCTCCCCTGTTGTTTAAAAACCGGATAAAGTTAGGGGCCGTGAACTCACCTTTATTTGCTCGGTTAGTGTAGCAAAGAAGTTATAAGAGATGGGACCGCTAGTTGCGTCCTAACAAACCAATTAATTTCAAGTCAGTGTGTGAACACACCAATACAAATTTTACACGAAATTTACGCACAAAGTGATACACACAAACAACATATCTAACACTCAAGCATGCATGCAAGTATTCTCATGTGAACCTAGTGATCAAACAACTTATCATAAACATAAACCAATTCATGCCACAATTTGGTGCACAAAATCACAAGTTTTCCAATTTCAGCTTAGCACTCATAATTCAGCTGTTTTCTAGGATTTTTATAAAATAGTTCTAACATTCCAAAAATTCCAATATTTTTACAGTAGGTGACATTTATACCATAGAAATTTATATAATTTTCCAAGTCCTAAATCTTTACCAATTAACCATAAATATTAATATACTAGGCTGCAGTCAGATTTACCGCTTTCTGACTGCAGTCCACGGAAGAATTTATTTAAAAATCACTGATCGTCCAATTAACAAAATTCCAGTTGGAGTTGCCCGGAAATTTCCATACCTAGTTGCTGTACAAAAATCATGACTCAACTCCCTACTGATTTTAAAATCCAACTCGATAAACGACTAACAAAATTTCAGGATTTTCACAGCTTTAGTTACTGAACTTATTTGGCCCTTTAAAAATATCAAACGACTTCAGAAAATTATAAATCCAGCGCCATTAGATTCCTTATTCAAATCTCTACGTTCTAGACATCAGAAAATCCGTTTTTCGACTACTAATGACCGAGTTACAGCCAGATGAAGTCGGCTGTAACTATTATTCAGCAGACTGTTTTCAGCATATCTTTATCATAAACTCGTATAACCCGTTCATGCGATTAACCTAGGCGATCAAGAACTGATTTCTAATCATAGGTTAGTACTAATAACCTATCCATGCAAACCCTAGTTCTTACTTCTAGTTTTTACAAACAAAACACAGCCTATATATTCAGCTTTCAAACAACATTCCAACTTTAAATCTAGTATTAACAATCCGAAACAATACAATCATCCATCTCATTCAATCATGCAAATCCGAGAACAACAAAATCAATACACATATACCCGACTATGATCTAGCAACATATGATAAATTCTAGACTTTTAATGATAAGGTAATCGAACCGTGAGTATGTTAAGGAACCGGTGATCAACAATGCTTGCGGCCGAGAGGTGATGATGAAGTAGATTGTTTGTGATCGAGGAAAGTGATCAGTGAGGACTGCCGCGACCAAGGAAGTGTAGGGCTGTTTGTTTGCAATTGAAAAGGTGAACAAAGGAGCTGATCTCGATCTGTTGGAAGGAGGAAGGGGCTGCCGACGGCAGTTTTCTTCTTAGGGTTTGATTAGAAATGTCGGTGTATCGGTTATTAATAGAAAATCGTGATCACTCAAACGTTTTGGACGTTTGAAAGCCGATTACGGTTACAGTTGGCGTAAACCGGTTGATTCCTGAGTGAAGTATCATTTAATTGTTTCCTAGAACTCACAGAAAACATCAAGTGGCGGAGTGGTTATATGTGTGCGTGTTAAGTCTTTAGACTTACCCGGCTGACCCGGGTTCGAATCCCGGCAGCCGGTTTTTTTATTTAATTTCTTTTCACTTTTTATTAATTATAGTTTTTAATTTCTAATTTGTTAATTAATTATGTATCGTTTAAAATTAAAATAAACGTAAATACGCAACGAAAAATTTATAACTTGATATTCGATTACAAACGAAGCGGGTTTGGAAAACCCGTTTTTGACAAATGTTACATACATTGCGGTACACGATGGTTTGACCTGTTTATTCACATGCCAGTAATGCGTTAATCTTGGTTAACTAAAATATATCATGTGTATTGTACAAGAATGTGCATATACACCCACTTATACACATACTTGTACTCTATACTCTCCCATGTTTAAATACAATCATGCTTACCTACTTAAATTCTATACACTATCATTTCTCCCTTGTAATACGTTAATAAACGCTGATTGTGACACAGAACGTAACATGGCATCGACTAGCGAAATGGACGTAACATGGTATGAACATGGTGGATACGCCGCTGGTACTTCCTATATAAAGTGTTACTACCATATTACCAAGGTTTCGCAAAACATGCCATGAGAAATTCGGAGTTTCCTTAGACTTTATTAGAAACAAACTTTGATCACTCGTAAAGTCTCCCTCTTAAATTTATTTCGGGATAAAATTTACTAAAGTAGGTGAGACTGTAACGCCTCATATCTTCGTATTTCTATTTTAAAAATGTTCGTATTTGTATTCTAATTTTAGAAACCTTACATTCGTATTTTAATTTCAATCTCACAATTCGAGGCGTTAATCATAATAAAATTCATATTTTACACATATTTTTTTATTCACACAACCAATCATTTAAATACGTATTTATACGCAAATCGACACAGTTATACGTATAAATACTTATACGCACATCCTCAATACTTGAATTATACTTTTTATATACTCAATTACATAATATATACTCAAGAAATACTAAGAAATACACCAATCATCTTTTCACCTCATCAATCCTCTTCCACCTTCTTTAACCAATCATATTTCACCCTTTTTTCCACCTCCTTTCTCCACCAATCATCTTTTCAATCCTCTTCCAGCTTCTTTAACCAATCATATTTCACCATTTTTCACCTTCTTTCTTCACCAATCATCTTTTCAATCATCTTCCACCTTTTTTAACCAATCATATTTCACCCTTTTTCACCTTCTCTACCTATAAATACCAACCTCCTTCTACCATTTTCTTCACACCATTCTTATCTCCATCTCTCTAATTCTCGCAATCTCTCTAAATCAAGAATTCTAAGAATTCTAAAAGGACACCAAGTGTTCTAACCATTCTTCTCTCAACCTCTTTACTTCTCTCAAATCTTCCAAGAAAGGAAGAGAACTCTAAGAGTTCTAAAAGAAAACACTAAGTGTTTTAAAGGAAGCTTTAAGCTCCAACCTCCAACTCTTCACGGAATCACCAAAGGAAGCTCTTCAAAACCGTGAGCATACTCGACCCTTTTTACGCTCTAACACATTTTGGGTGCAACATGTTTACAAAATCCACTATACGCAATAGATTATAATTAAACACTCAAACCATCGAACACGTTTATTGTTATGCTTAGGTTATTTATGCTTGTTAGTTTCAGCTTGTATTCCCATGATATTGTTATGCTTAGGCTGTCATGCATGCTAGTTAAAGATTTTAATTATATACTGTTTGCTATGCGTAACTTGTTTATGTATGCTCGTTTCAACTTGAATATAAAATGCCATGTAGATTTGAGACAAACTTTTATACATATACTTATATTCAAACTTGTATGGTCGCCAGTGCTTTTGTACTAATCCATGCTTTTATTGCATGTTGTAGGATTGTGATAGATGAATCTAGTATGATTGCCTAGAAACGCATTTAAATTTTAATATTCGTTATATAGTAATTTATTTTCAATCCTGTTGTATCTCGATTCTAATACTTGTACAAAAAATCATTTTAATGAAATGAAGTTTATTTATTTGAATACTTATGGTACAATATTTATTTTAAACTTGTGGTGCTCCTAGTCCAAGTAACGTAAAAAGCAAGTATTAAATATTTGTCACAATTAGAGTTATGAAGTCTTTTGCAATCTCGTTTTCGTCTCATCCCGATGTTTCCGCCATCGGTTGGGGTGTGACATTTATTTTCTTATATTTATGCTTAACTATATAAAATTGTACTAAATAATTGAATTGAAAAAACTGGGCTCATGGATATTAGATTATGGCCTTAATCCAAAATAAATTGTCTATAGACGGTCCTTGTGAGTTGTATCCTACTCAAACCCTCAAAATCTTTTTTCTCTCAAAGAAAACAATCAACAAACATCATCCTGACACACATCCTCCTGGTTCCTACAAATCCATGTATGTTTATTTTTATTCAGGTATAAATCATGTTTGTTGTGTGTGTGCCTTTTTATATAAATAGAAGGTTTGTGTTGAATGTATTAAGTTATTGCCTTTGAATGCATTCTACTGGACAGCTAAATTTTATGTAGGTTTGTAGTTTTATTTTGGCAGCTCATATGGGATAGTTTAATTTGATCAGTTTTTTTATTAGTTTCATAGTTTTTTAGAGAGCTTGTATAAAGGCCCAACTAAAATATAATGGATTGATAGATGCTTGGATTTATTTGGTTCATTAATTTAACTAGGTTTTACAACCGCGCGCGTTGTAGCGCAGTAAACTGTGATGTCGACTGACACCGACATTCAGATTAAAGTTGCGCCAACCATGATGTCAACCAACAACCAGATTCAGACTAAAGTCGCTATTTAGTATCGGCACTTGTGACGATAATATAAAGCACCACAATTGCTGGAAAGAAACAAACCCAAATCAATCTCTTAAAGAGAAGCACCTACAACAACATCACTAAAGTAAAGTTCCAATGTGAACACATCTAATTTGGTTATATATGTGTACCATCAAAAGTAAACTTCCAACATGAACACATCTAATTTTGGTTAGATGTGTGTTCGTAGGCTCAGATACCTCCTTATTGTGGTTACAAATCATCATACTGCCACTACTAAACATCAAGATAAGACGATTACTCGTATATAATCACGACCTGTTTAATTATCTTCCTCTACGCCAAAACAACGAAGATAGACGATTTTCTTATATCACCACAACCTATATTTAGTCGGATCTGAATAGATACCTAAACGTGCAGAATTTGAACAAAACCGGTAAAAGCAACCCATGTAAAAATTTATAAACTACATGTAATATGTAAATAGAGTGAAAATGATTACAGTCGTAAAAGAACTGTCTTCTCCTTCATTATAGTTGATTGCTACAGGAATCGTACCATCCCTTTGATTTTTGGCTCTTGTTTTACATGGATTCATCATCATTCATAAGCTAGAAAGTAGAAACACCACCTTCAACCCAACACGTCTGCAAATAAATGGCATAGCCTATATTATTTTCTTTTATTTTGAGGTCAATATGATACACAATGAAAGTATAAATACCATCTGTTTTCGTTGTTTAAAGGATATGATTTTTGATCAACTTCTCCAAAAAGTTGTGACACAATAAACAGAAACAAAATGAATAGTCTCAGATACGTAACCATGGAATAGGAACAAAACAGATCCGGATTTAACCATGCCTACAAATACCCAGTTGCATAGTCCCAATATATGAACTATGCCATCTGGATTTTGCCGGGCCAAGGTATAACTCCGATCTTCGGTGTCCCGTTTTTTTGTCGATCATCACAGCCTTTAAACACATTTACGGAAGAGCACTAACACCAGAATAATGACCCACCATAGGTATTGCCACCGCCATAGTAACAACATAAGCACCAAAACCAAAGCGATTCAGGTATCCACTAGTGTACCATCATCGTCCCCAGAGCAGTGGCAAAATACATCACGGCGGAACCCTAACTGCCGCTAGGGTCATTGATCAGAAACACCACCACGGCACCGATGCTTGACCGAGAAACCAAGTATCAAAGCAAATAGGGAGAAGGAGATTTGGGACATTTAAGGGCTCTAGTATTGTAACATAGGTGTCTACAACGACTGACAAAAGATCAGCCGGGGACAAACATGCATACAAAAACCCCCAAAAACAAATATGGTTACAAAAAACCCCAAATGATTTAGCGTATAGTCAACATATAAACATCACAAGCACCAAAACAAATCTGGAAGCAAAAGGCCTAAACGATTCAGGGTATAATCAAATATATATACATCACAAGCGCCAAGAAGACATTGAAACACAAGAATCAAACTATGCTCAATTTCAATCGCCGAAAGTCTCGCCGGAGAAGAAAGCAAGACAGAGATAAAGAAACCCACCGAATGCAATGGGTTTGATATTCAAAAATCTAAACCCTCAAGTTACAAAGAGGTGAGATGATGAGATAAGCCAGGTAAATAACACTCACAAAAGAGGTGTAAAACCCATAGAAAACATGGCAGACCCAGAGGAAACCAAGAGGAGGAAGTAGAAAGGCACCTACCTGCCACTATTCATTTCAGCTTTGCTATTAACAGATATTCACCTACCTGCCACTATTCATTTCAGCTTTGCTATTAACAGATATTGAGAAGAAAGCAAGACAGAGATAAAGAAACCCACCGAATGCAATGGGTTTGATATTCAAAAATCTAAACCCTCAAGTTACAAAGAGGTGAGATGATGAGATAAGCCAGGTAAATAACACTCACAAAAGAGGTGTAAAACCCATAGAAAACATGGCAGACCCAGAGGAAACCAAGAGGAGGAAGTAGAAAGGCACCTACCTGCCACTATTCATTTCAGCTTTGCTATTAACAGATATTCACCTACCTGCCGCTATTCATTTCAGCTTTGCTATTAACAGATATTAATAATAATAATAATTTAACCTAGATATAGAGATGATTTTAATGCTAATACATTGGAACAACACATTAGCATTTTATAAGATATCATAATGCGTTGTTCGGTTTTAACGTGGTATATTATTATAGGTAAAACGATTGAATGAAGAAATAAGGCAACTACGACAAGAGAAAGAAACGGAAAGACTAGAGAAAGAAAAAGAAAGAGCGGAGAGATTCAAAATGATGGAGCAAATTGAGGAAAATAGGATTGCAAACGCCCGAAATGAAAGAACAAGTTCAATTCCTTTTGAAGAACATACCAAAAAACTAGTTCTAACTAGCTAAGCATGTGATCTTTTGGTAAAGATGGTCAATTCAGACTTTTGTTAGGGTACTTATGTTTGGTACTTCTTATCGTACTTATATTAAGATATTTTGTCGTGTTTACTTTTGAATGTTTGTTTAGTTAGTGAATAGGAATTTTATGATATTTTGTTGGATTTACTTTTGAATGTTTGTTTAGTTAATGATTCGGTACAATTTTATGAATTTAAAGAATTATTTGATTACGGTATTGAAATATATAAATTGTGGAAAATTGAGAAAATGTTTTTTAATTCTACATATATTTGCGTCCGAAACAACGGTCACAAATCCGGACACAAGTTAAAACTAAAACTAGGTTGCTAAATCGGTCAGTAGAACCCGGTCACAAAGTTGGTCGCAAATAGTTTCGGTCGCAATTTCTGTTGCTAATTGTTCGGTCGCAAAATTTGTCGCAAACAAGTTCGGTCGAAAAACCGGTCTCTATCGGTCACAATCTCAGTCGCTAAATGTTCGGTCACAAAATCAGTCGCAAAAATTATTTTGTCGCAATTTCGTCGCTATTTTTTTGTGACCAAATGTTTAGTCGTCATATCGGTCGCAAATATATTTCGGTCACCGGCCAAAGTATAACCAACCACCAAAACCCGTCAGAAAGTAGTCACAAATGGGCATTTGCAACTCTTTCGGAACCATATTGACGGCTGCAAATGGCTTTTTTGTAGTAGTGTACACTTGGAAGGTGATCAAAGATCACATTAAACAAGAAAATATATTTTAAGAATATAAATTATATCTGCTAACGTCGTCAACGAGACAAACGTGTGAGACCGGACTACAAGGGGCTCGGCCCTACTCATGTCGCGGGCACGTACATAACACTCGGGCGAGGCACGAAGTCACAAGAGGGCTAGGCCCGTTCATACAACTCACGAATATACAAAAATCTATATTTTGTGGAATATATATTAACAACCTAATACACATACAAGATGGAAGGCCTGTACATAGATTATACATAGACCTAAGTGTCTAACGGAATTTAGGACACTTGTAGGTTACGTTGCGAGACAAGAAGACCACCCGTGATTTTTGTACGCTAACGGAACGCATTCATTGAGTTCATGTCCCCTCTTTTTAAACGTTTTCTAGTTTTTAAACTTTCATGGGAAATACATGTACAAGTGGTATGATAAGCTAGGAAATGAAACAACATAGATCATGTGCGAATAGGGTTGTACTTAAGCACCAAATCACATTAGACCGAGGAATAGAAGGGGTAGATCTATTGGGTTTTGACGATCCCACTTTTGGTCCACGAGACCGGAAGAGTGCTTTTGTGTCCCAGACGAGGGTAATCGACACAAAATTCGTCAAGGGTTGGATTGCTTCCTATGTCAACACACATATTAATGTCCTAGCTATACATTAATGATCAACGATTTCGTTGACGCTTTAACATACCGGATTTTATACAAATACATCTCACATTTTAAAGATTCATTTGATACAAAAAACAACTACATGAATTAACCAACTTTGTTGACGTTTTTAAACTTATATGTATTTAAGGAAATTAGTGGACTATGCGCGGGATTAAAGTCAAGAAAGCAAGAATCGGCACTCGATGCCATTTTTGTGGGATTTGTCTATTATATACCTCCTCCTTGCGGTGATATAATGGCCAAAGCCCTAATCCATGAACTTTCATCTTATTGAATGATGTTTTGATAAACTTGTAATCTTTTGAAAAAGATGTAAACTATACAATTACGTTGCGTGGTGTTTTGAAATGATATATGACAGTTGGCATTCGAGTTATTTATTTCATTTAGTATGTTTACTTATATCGTATGCAATGGGAATCAATCACGATCACACCGCATGCTTCCGCCTACGAGCGGGTGTGACATACAACTCGATTGACTCTAAAGACTCCTCCTCAGGGGATCACGTAAACAAATCAGTTCGTATAAGAGAAAAGGTGAAATGTATGATAAATAGATCACTAACAAGTGTGATCTATTTATACTAAGTACGAAAGCTTTGTTCAGTGATTGGCTGACATCACCCTGATAGCAACATTTAAGATACCTAATAGAAAGGATTCCACAAATGTTACAAACATCTGTGCAAATCCTATCATCTGATCCATGCTATTCTAAACACTAATAAGATAAATACTATTACATTGAGAAACCACTGTCTAAGCCATCCTCTATTGCAGTTGTCCAAATATCTGTTTGGCCATACATATATTTAGTCTTCTTCATCAGACCTTTGGCTTGATCAGGGCTTTGGTCTTCAACAGTCTTTAGCTTCAACAGATTTTGTATCCTCTTGAAAAGCGGTTGCAAGTCTTGATCAGATGTTTACCATGCTCTTGAACAAATGTTCTAAATAGGTATTCAAGATTCACTATCTTTGGTCAGAGACTGGTTCAATCTTTTTCTTAATTCTTGATTAGTGGATCATGCTTTGATTTTGGGATATCATCTTGTTTTTTGGTAGGTCCAACATTATAATATAGTACATATAACTTTACCAATAGTATAAGGTTGTGTGTAGTGGAACGCCATCCAGGCTTCATGTCGAACATCGTGCCCCATAGCGCCAGGGTACACCGCCCCCGGGCGCTATGGCTGAAAAGTTTGAGGCCCGCGGTGACTATAACAACATTATTGACTAGTTGTTTGATGTTTTAGACCATTGGTAGTCGTTATTGGCGAGTTGTTTGATGTTTTAGACCATTGGTAGTGGGTTTGTGACACTCTATCCACTACACACATGTTATATAAAACTCACATTTCACTTGGTTCCATAAGACTACACATGCTTTAAGTAAGTTTACCACATATAATTGTCACTTTTTTTTATTTTTACTAATGACCCACAGAATCCATTAAGTATTAAGCTACCCATTAAATATTTAAGTTTCAAACACGCATTAATGCTAACGTAGCAAATATGAGTACTCTAGAGATATGATGTGACGTGGACTGGAAAATATCATCTGAATTTCTAGGGAACTGTAACGGTGTTATGAAATATACAATTTGGACAACTCCAAGTCTGTTGATTCCATGTCCATCTTCTTCAGTTCTTTAATAAGAATCCAAGAACAAAGGTGTTGCATTTTCACCACCTGTATTTTCATCTAAACATCTGCAGGAAGTCTAAGGTACAAATCTTCACAGGCAAACAACCTTAACTTTTTATATTATTTGTTCTCATATTACTCTCACAGTTGCTTTTAACTGCTTATGTATTGACTGCTAGCTACATGAGTTCTTACGGATCTAATCCAAAACAAGAAAGTATCATGATGGAAGATACTGATACGAAAGAACCTGAAAACGAAGTAAACAGTTTGGTCACCGAGGTTTTTTCTTGGTCCCTTGGTGATGTTCTTAACAGAAATCTCTACAATGGCAAGGTTAGTAAAATAATGTAGAATTATCTATAAGTGCAGTGCTAGCTGAATATTAATCTTGTTGTGTTCCTGTTGGGTTTCACGTATCTATGTCACCTTTGAATCTCGTACAAATTTATCAGGTATCAGAGATTCCTAAGACATTTTCTTCGGTATCTGACTATATAAACTCATTCAAGTATCCACTTTTTGAGGAAGCAAATGAAGACCTTCGTTCCAAGATCCTAGGAGTCAACCGTTCTCCTACGTTAGAGATTTCTGGAGTTGAGCCGGCTAAAGGTTTTGTACCTGACGAACATCTATTATACACCGTCTATTATAAGAGACACCAAGGATTTTATGAACCTGTGATTGGAGATCTTATCGCGCTGACTGATGTAAGACCAAAATGTGTTGATGATCTTAAGAGGCCAAAGATGTCTTACCTCATAGCTATAGTGGATCGCATGATAGTGAAAAGTCCATTGTGTGAACTTCGAATATTATCATCAAAACGAATTACTAGGAATGATGATAGACATTTTGTTGTGTATCTTACAAACATGACAACAAATGATATTATTTCGCGATCACTTTACACCCCGGTGAGAGAAAGAGAAGATGTTTGAAACAGTGCTGAGAGTTGATTCATGTGTAAGAATTCCAAGCGTATTCTATAATTTGTTTGTCTACACAAATGTTGCTTTTTGGAAAATAAATTATAACATTTAACATGTTTTAACAGGTTGAAGAAAGTTGTGTTGAATGTTGTATTGATGAAACTAGAGACAAGCTTTCATTAAAAATGAAGGAATATCTCAAATCTTTTCAGCTTGATAGCTCACAAGACGCTGCTGTTTTGAGCTGTGTTGCTTTAAGAGACTGTGATACCATAAAATTAATCTGGGGCCCTCCAGGAACTGGAAAGACAACAACAATCAGTTCATTATTATTTATATTGCTGAGGATGAAATGTAGAACTCTAACATGTGCTCCTACCAATATTGCGGTTTTAGGAATTACTAAACGGGTTATGAGATTAGTGAGGGACAGTTTGGTACATGATACGTACGGTTTAGGCGACATTGTTTTATTTGGGAACAAAGAGAGAATGAAGATAGACGAATGCGAAGACCTTTCTGATATATTCATAATTTACATGTCAAGATTCTTGCTCATTGTTTAGCTCCGTTATCAGGTTGGAAAGGTTGCAGTGAGCGGATGGTTTGTCTTCTTGAGGATCCTGAGGAACAATACAGGTTGTACTTGAAAGAAAAGGTAATAGCTGATGAAGGTATGAAAGATGGTGATGATGAGAAAGATGATAGCAGCATTGAAGATGACATTGGCGCTAATTTGTATACAGAAAAAGAGGAGTCGAGTGACTCACATGTTGAAAACAATTTAATCAAACAGAAAATTAATATTAATTTTATTTATTACCGAGTTATTGGCAAAACCAGTTTGTTCCAACTTGAGCAAACTGATTGAAGAAAGGTAGAAGGAGACTGTCACGTTATCAGACGAATTTAAATAACACGCAAAATTAAAACCAACCTGGTGATTATGAAACGAGATCCCTTGAACTGCACGGATGATTCCTGTCCTTAAAGGATTTTACGCGCTCGTATTGCTGTGAGCTGCAGCGTAAACTCCCAGGATTTAATGCAGAACTGATCTGGTATTCCAATAGCAATGGAAACCAGAAAACGCAGAAGCTGGAGAACAAACAGGAACACAGGTAGAGAGCTGCGAAAATTGCAAGTTAAGAACGGGTAACAGGAGGCTTTTATTTATAGGTTCAGATTATAACCAAGAATGAGAAAAATAGGGAATGAGATAACCCCCACTGGTTTCGAATTCATCTTTATCCCTCTATCCCAGTTTTATCGCATTCGATCTCGATCCACAGCACTGAACCGGACCCTAGCTAAAAATAAAAGCTCCTCAGCTCCTAGCGACGATGCGAAGTGCAAAGTGCGCCTCAAACACGCCCATTCGCGAGCTCGCGGCTCGGCTCGACTCGGCGCGCGTGTGGGCTTGACCCACTTCTCAACCCATTTAACACTTTGGAGGCCCATAAGGGGGAATCCCTTATAAGGCACTCAAATTTCACTACCCCCACCAATGTGGGACGGAGGAAACATACCAACTTGTATGTTCCTCATTAATATTTCCAACAATACCCCACCAGGTTGGAATGTTTCCTCACTTAGACAGATGATGTCACTAGGTGTCACGAAGATTAAACCCAGTTTATGTTGATAAACAAGAAGAGACAGATTCGATGGTGTCCTATGGAATTAAACCATTAACCTGATAGCCCCCTCCAGTTTACCCCCACACATCACCGGCCGACTTTGCGTTCTCACTGAGCGCGAATATGGCCGTGCGCTATAAATCCTTTTCATGATCCTTTAGAAGACAAACCACTTATCTTCACTCGAGGCGGCACCACCTCTAGATCATATAGGCAAAATTTTACATCATCCACGTTGCTTGGATGCCTCCAAAACTTTGTTAATAGCATTAGCTAACCCTTGTTCTCGGCAACGACGTACTATCATACCTCACATGGATCTATCAGAAATTGATAGTACCTTCTATCGTTAAGTGACTTCGTTTTTACCCATTAAACTTGAGAAATAGGAGCACTAAGTTCAAGTTGGGTTTCCATCACCAACGATTCTATTGTGATTTTAGACCAATGTCTCTCGCGGTATTCACTACCAAATCTCTCGTCAGAGGTTTAGTAAACGGATCAGCCAAGTTCTTACTCGTCTTGACATAGACAACCTTGATGGTACCACTTTCAAGAAGTTGTCTCACATAATTGGGCCATAGACCTATGCGTCTTGACCTCTCATTATACACTGCGTTGTATACTTTAGATAGTGTGGCCTCACTATCACAATATATGGGAATATACGGCATTGGAACATCCCACAAATGGATGTCCGTAAGTAGATCTCTAATCCACTCTGCTTCCTTACCAGCCGCAGCTAGTGTTATGAACTCAGCTTCCATAGTTGAGTGGGCAATAAACGTCTGTTTCTTGCTCGCCCAAGAAATTGCTCCTCCTGCTACAGTGTAAATCCACCCACTTGTAGATTTTGAATCACTGGTGTAATCAATCCAGCTCGTATCAGAATAACCTTCGAGTATTCTGGAATTAGACGTGTATGTCAGTTCTAAGTTACTGGTCCTTTTCAGGTATCCAAGTACTCTACCCACTGCTTTCAAGTGTTCTGTCCCTGGATTGATAGTATACTGACTCAGTTTGCTCACAGCAAAAGCAATATCAGGACGAGTGCAATGTGTTGCATACATCATACTTCCAATAGCACTCGCATACTCCAGTTGAGCCACTGCTCTCCATGAGTTCACATTAAGTTTCACACTTGGATCAAATGGGGTATTAAACTCTTTCATGTTCAAGTGTTGAAACTTAGTCAGAATTTTCTCTATGTAATGGGATTGACTTAGAGAAATCCAACTTTCAGTTCTTTTCACCTTGATCCCAAGAATGGTATCAACTTCTCCTATAGGCAGAGATGGATCCATCTGGATGATACTTCCTTTTGAAAATCCATTTGGATCCAATGGGTTTCTTTCCCTTGGGTAGATCAGCTAACTCCCAAGTTCCATTTCCCATGGAATCCATTTCATCATTGACTGCTTCCTTCCATAAAGGAGCATCTCTTGATGACATTGCTTCGCTGAAAGTTTTAGGATCATCATCCAAATTAATAGCAAAAATGACCTCTCTCGTCACTTTCTTTTGAGTTCCCTCAACCAGGTAAGAAAAGAATCATCTCCGTAACTTTTCTCTTTTCTAACTCTAGTACTTTTCCTCGGTTCTTCAACCATTGGTGAAGGTTCGACTCTTTTCACAGAAGTACTAGAAGATGTGGTGTAATTTGAGTTTTCATCATCTCTAGAAAACTTGCTCTCAAAGAATTTCACATCTCTGGATTCTACAACTGTACCTGATTCGTCATCCAACAACCGCTAAGACTTACTATGTGGAGCATATCCAATGAATACACTCTTGTAAGCTCGTTCTCCCAGTTTGAGTGTCTTTGGATCAGGTACGCGATAATAGGCAAGACACCCCCAAACCCTCAAATACTCTAGGTTTGGTTTTCTTCCTTTCCACAACTCATATGGACTCGTAGGTATCACACAACTAGTGATCCTATTGTGAACATAACATGCGGTTAACACAGTTTCCCCCACATATTACGAGGTATACCCGATTGATTTAACATACAGTTAGCCATCTCTACCAAGGTTCGGTTCTTTCTCTCAGCCAAACCATCTCTACCAAGGTTCGGTTCTTTCTCTTAGCCATCTCTACCAAGGTGCAGTTCTCTCATGTATGATGCATTCCTCTTCGCATAATGCATCAAATTTTTGGTTAAAGTATTCTCCGCCTCTGCCCGAGCGAAGAATTTTAATGCATTTCTCCTTTTGTTTTTCAACCTCAGCCTTATATATTTAAAATGTCTCAAAAGCTTCGTCTTTTGAATGCAATAAATAAACATATAAGTATCGGCTGAAGTCATCGCAGAAAGTGATAAAGTATCTCTTACCCCCACGAGTAAGGACTCCATTCAGTTCACAAATATCTGAATGAATTAGTTCTAGTAGTGATGTATTACGTTTATGGACACTTGGAAAAGGTTTCTTTGTGAATTTTGATTTAACACAAGTTTCGCATTTTTCAAAGTCTTTATCTTTTAATTTCAGTAAACCTTTAGTTTGCATTTTCTCAATGTTTTTAATATTTGTATGAGCTAAACGTTTATGCCATAAATAAATTGAACAAGCGATATAATCAGAAGACATAATTTCATTCAAATCAAAACCAATTGCATTACATTGATAAAAACTATCACTACCACTATCACCACTATCACTATCACTTTCATTCCCAAACCCATCAATCACTGAAACGTCCGAGTCTTCTTTTTCATCAATTCCATCTTCAGCTAGGTCAAGGCGATACATTCCACCCGTGTTCTTTGCTTGACCCACATAGATGTCATTTATAGAAAATTTCACACGGAGATTCTTGAGAACCAGCTTGTACTCATTTCGATCAAACTTATCAGCAGAAACAAGACCCTTGGTGATACCAGGAACATGCAACACGTCCTGAAGGGTAACCGTTTGACCATCTTTAAAGTTTAGCCGCACTGTGCCTTTACCATGAACTTCCACTCGATGTCCATCAGCACATACCACCACTGCTCCTTGAGGAACATGACCATAAGTAAGAAACGAGCCACGATTCCCACAAACATGAACAGTGGCTCCAAGATCCAAAAACCATCCTCTAAATGCCACAACGCGTGTATATTGAGAAAGCATGTTAACATCTCCAAGACCCACATTAGCCACTAGATTGGTGACTTTCTCAATATCAACAGCACTTGTAGAACCAACCGTGGATCGAGATTTCCTTTGAGAGCATTCTCGTGCATAATGCCCGGTTTCTCCACAAACATGACATTTACCCAATCTCTTTGGTTGATGGTTGGTCGTTTAATGTGACTTTTTGAATTCCTTTTTCTTTGGTGCTGTAAACTTTCTATTCTTTGATGCCCCTTTTCCCTTTTGCCCAGATCCTCCAACAATATGATTCACACTCGATCCGACTTTACCTCTTTTGTCCCTGTTGCGTGTTTCCTCCTCAATTCGAAGGTGCTTCAACAGTTCATCCAAAGAGTAGTCCTCATACTTGTGCATCATTCTCTTTGAGAAATCTTTCCAAGTAGGAGGAAGTTTTGCAATAATGACCCCTACTTGAAAAATTTCTGGCAGTGGATTAGAAAGCACGGTCAATTTGTTAACAAGAACTTGGAGTTCATGCACTTGCTCCAGGATTGACTTGTCATCAACCATTTGAAAGTCTAAGTACTTGGAAATAAGGTATTTGTTAGTACCTTCTTCATGAGCCTTGTACTTATCTTCCAAAGCTTTCCACAATTCTCTAGCACTTGTTACCGGCGCGTATAAGTCATAGAGACGATCTGAAAGAGAATTCTTGATGTGGACAAGGCAAAGATGAAGCTTCCTTACGGACAAGTCTTTGCTTAGCCAAATCTTGATTCGGGACCTCTCCAGCCTCAAGAGGAGGGTCATCAGGGATTGCGGGCAAGCTTGGATCAAGGATATAGTAGAGTTTCAGCACAACGAGCATGAACTTAACCTTGTCCGCCCAACGGATATAGTTCTGGCCATCGAATCTGTCCAACTTGACAAACTCTTGATTCATGAATCTCATATTAGCTGTTAGTAGTTCACCGTCCATTAGTTCTGGCGATTAAACACCAAAAATAAAATCCTTTAGGATTGTTAAAAACAATTTAATTAAACAGAAAATTAATATTAATTTTATTAATTACCGAGTTATTGGCCAAACCAGTTTGTTCCAACTTGAGCAAACTGATTGAAGAAAGGTAGAAGGAGACTGTACTATTATCGAACGAATTTAAATAACACGCTAAATTAAAACCAACCTGGTGATTATGAAACGAGATCCCTTGAACTGCACGGATGATTCCTGTCCTTAAAGGATTTTACGCGCTCGTATTGCTGTGAGCTGCAGCGTAAACTCCCAGGATTTAATGCAGAACTGATCTGGTATTCCAACAGCAATGGAAACCAGAAAATGCAGAAGCTGGAGAACAAACAGGAACACAGGTAGAGAGCTGCGAAAATTGCAAGTTAAGAACGGGTAACAGGAGGCTTTTATTTATTGGTTCAGATTATAACCAAGAATGAGAAAAATGGGGAATGAGATAACCCTCATCTACCAGATTCGAATTCCTGGAGATATCCCATACGAATTAGAACTGTTAGAGATAACCCCCACTGGTTTCGAATTCATCTATATCCCTCTATCCCAGTTTTATCGCGTTCGATCTCGATCCACAGCACTGTACCGGACCCTAGCTAAAAATAAAAGCTCCTCGGCTCCTAGCGACAATGCGTATGTGCGAAGTGCAAAGTGCGCCTCAAACGCGCCCATTCGCGAGCTCGCGGCTCGGCTCGACTCGGCGCGCGTGTGGGCTTGACCCACTTCTCAACCCATTTAACACTTTGGAGGCCCATAAGGGGGAATCCCTTATAATTCACTCAAATTTCACTACCCCCACCAATGTGGGATGGAGGAAACATACCAACTTGTATGTTCCTCATTAATATTTCCAACAATACCCCATCAAGTTGGAATGTTTCCTCTCACTTAGCAGATGATGTCACTAGGTGTCACGAAGATTAAACCCAGTTTATGTTGATAAACAAGAAGAGACAGATTCGATGGTGTCCTATGGAATTAAACAATTAACCTGATAGCCCCCTTCGGTTTACCCCCACACATCACCGGCCGACTTTGCGTTCTCACTGAGCGCGAATATGGCCGTGCGCTATAAATCCTTTTCATGATCCTTTAGAAGACAAACCACTTATCTTCACTCGAGGCGGCGCCACCTCTAGATCATATAGGCAAAGTTTTACATCATCCACGTTGCTTGGATGCCTCCAAAACTTTGTTAAGAGCATTAGCTCACCCTTGTTCTCCGGCGACGACGTACTATCATACCTCACATGGATCTATCAGAAATTGATAGTACCTTCTATCGTTAAGTGACTTCGTTTTTACCCATTAAACTTGAGAAATAGGAGCACTAAGTTCAAGTTAGGTTTCCATCAATAACGATTCTATTGTGATTTTAGACCAATGTCTCTCACGGTATTCACTACCAAATCTCTCGTCAGATTAGTATACGGATCAGCCAAGTTCTTACTCGTCTTGACATAGACAACCTTGATGGTACCACTTTCAAGAAGTTGTCTCACATAATTATGCCATAGACCTATGTGTCTTGACCTCCCATTATACACTGCGCCTCAAACGCGCCAACATTCGCGAGCTCGCGGCTCGGCTCGGCTCGGCTCGCGTATGGGCTTGACCCACTTTTCAACCCATTTAACACTTTGGAGGCCCATAAGGTGGAATCCCTTATAAGGCACTCAAATTTCACTACCCCCACCAATGTGGGATGGAGGAAACATACCAACTTGTATGTTCCTCTTTAATATTTCCAACATCACATATGAAGAAAACTTTGAAAAGAAAGATCTATAAGACCATCACTGTAAGTATTTGGAAAGCTAAAAAGAAACATAGAAATAACAAGGAAACAAATGAATATGAATTTAAGCAGTCTTCAAAGCAAGAGTCAGACAAAAAGAATTGTAAACATGACGATCTTGTGACTTTTGAGGAGTTTGTGACAAACGGGTACAAAGTTCTTGGCGATCATCTAATATCTTGTATTAAAAGCTTGTACACACATGTGCCAACATCTTTTATTTCAGTAGAGGTAGTAAAAGAAATGATTGAGCTTGTTGGTTCTCTTAAATGTACCAGCATATCATTAAAACAAAACGTTGCGTCAAAAGCAGACTTAAAAGAAGCCTTTCGATTCCAGTGTTCAAAACTCAGATACCTTCAACAGAAACTGCAGTTTTCAAACTTCAAGGAAGATCATGAAATTAGGAGATTCTGTTTGCGATATGCTTGCTTGATACTATGTACGGCATCAAGCTCCATTAACATGCATACAGCTGAATTAAATACTTTGAAATTTCTTATGATCGATGAGGCTGCCCAGTTAAAAGAATGTGAATCTGTTATACCTTTGCAGCTTAACGGTCTTCGCCATGTTATTCGTGGTGGGGATGAAAGACAGCTTCCTGCCATGGTTCAAAGCAAGGTTTGCCGCTTTTCTATATATATATTATTGCTTCTGTTTTTTATTGGAGTTTTAACTAACTGATTGCCATGTGTTTAAAGATTTGTGAGGAGGCTGAATTTGGAAGGAGCTTGTTTGAGAGGCTTGCGTTACTAGGGCATAAAAAGCATCTTCTAAATGTTCAGTACAGAATGCATCCATCCATAAGCAAGTTCCCAAGTAGGGAATTTTATGGGAACAGTATCTTGAATGCTGTGAACGTCAACTGCAAGTCTTACGAGAAGCGTTTTCTTGATGGAAACATGTATGGATCGTACTCGTTTATAAATGTAACTTCTGCTAAAGAGGATTTTGATCGGAGTCATAGCATGATAAATGTCATGGAAGGTGCTGTTGTTTGTGAAATTGTTGCAAGTCTTTTTAAACGTACCGCATCTGATCACCCTCTTTTTTGTCTTTTCATTATTAGCCATTAACTTTTGTCAATGTGCTCACAGAAGCTGTTTCAAGAAAACAAAAGGTAAGTGTTGGTTGCATATCACCATATAAGGCTCAAGTAAATGCATTACAACAGAAGATTGGCACAAAGTACACAGGTTATGAGCGTTACTTTACTGTGAATGTCCGGTCAGTTGATGGATTTCAAGGGAGTGAGGAGGATGTAATTATTATATCTACAGGTAGATGTAATAGCAACGGATCGGTTGGTTTTCTTGCAAATCATCAAAGAACAAATGTGGCACTAACCCGAGCCAGGTAAATAAACATAAGATCTAAACTAGTTATTCTTCTTCTACTTTTATTTTTCTTTCCTGTCGCATAATTTTTTTATTAATCTCATTCGATGTTTATGTAGATATTGTTTGTGGATATTGGGGAATGAACCAACTTTGGTGAATAGTGGCTCTATTTGGAAGCATTTAGTTGTTGATGCTAAGAATCATGGCAGTTTCTACAACGCTAGCGAAGACAAAAAGTTGGTTGAAGCTGCTAAGAATGCATTGGTTGAATGTGGCCAACTTGATAGCCTATTCAACAGAAATTCATTACTTTTCAATGAATCCAAATGGCAGGTATGAAAGCACGCTAGGAATGAGTAATGTCATCTGTAATCACCATCGACCACATTTTTAAGTTGCTTATTTGGCTTATTATAGGTGAAGTTTAGTGACACATTTATGAAAACAATTGCAAGACTCACTGGCCATGAGATTTTCAACAAAGTGATTACTCTACTGTTTAAACTTTCGAATGGTTGGCGTGAACCAGAGAAGGCTGGAAACTGTAGATTGAATACAGAAGGAAGTTGTACTCTTATTGAGGAGTATAAGGTTACACAAGACTTGTGTTTGATATGGGCAGTTAATATTGTAGCACAAGATTCTGTTTGTATTCAAGTGTTAATGGTTTGGGATGTGTTATCTGCCACCAAGTTTGAAGAACTATCAAAGATGTTAATGGAAAAAGTTTATGGGAATTATACTATTGATATGATAAACCGCTGCAAGGAAAGACACACTAAAGGGTATGTTTGAATACACAGACTCTGATCATGAGTTATTGTTGATTTGATATAAATTAGTGTTTTTGAAGTAGTGTTTTTGTAACTGTCATCAGGAATTTGATGCTTCCAATTACATGGTCTATGAATTCAGACTCTGATCAGTGTTGTAAAACAACGACTCGGTCAACTACTCGGCCAACTCAGTCAACAACTCGACCAACGAATCGACCAACTCGGCCAACTCAGTCAAGTACTCGACCAACGCCAACTCCTCAGCCAACTCGGCGAATAATTGCAAATCGTTCAGGTGCATTGTGCTTTGGTAACCAGCCTACATCATCATCAAGAGCATCAAGTAACTGGTGAGTTAATGAAGCATAGTTGATGGCTAATAAGTTTTTGTATCTCACGCAAGTCTGATTGTTTAATTCATCTTGTTGTGTTTAGGAGGTTTGGTAACAGGAAGTCCAACAGGTATGGTGATTCAAGGTCTCATGCAAGGGGAAGCAGGTGGTAAAGAAATTAAGAAAGCCTTTTGTGAACCAAGTATGAACAATGTGAGGGTAGTGTGTTTGAATTTTAACAATGTGTCTTGTTTCTTAAAACAGATGAAGTACCATGTTTTGCTGCTAAAGGATTGTGTGATTTTAGGTTTCTAAATTAGATTTCTAATCTTGCTCATTTACATAATATTTACTAAAAAGTCTTATATTTAGCAAATCAATAAACTTCATACTTATTTCTAAAAACAAAATAAATGATATTTTTATCTAAAATGAAGCCTCAACGATTTGCAACGTTCCTCATCAGCTGTCCATGGACAACTTAAACGTGAAACCGAACGGTAGAGGTTGATTCATAGACTCGCAGTTTGTATCACAGTGTATACCACAAATAGAGGGGGAGTTTTGCACCAATGCACGTATGTTACATTGGTAATTTATTTTTTATAATAATAAAAAAACTAGACAATCACGTTTTAAAATAAAAATACGCCGTTGCAGAAATTTTGTCCTCGAAATTTAGGCTACATTATACTCTATGAGTTCGTCAATAGCACGTTACACGTAAATATATACAGTTTCACGAAGGTTCACTAACTAACATATAAGTCACATAGCATATAAAGTCACATAATTTATATTCATTTATTTGTTCGGGATTTCTGTTTCGATTGTTCACCACGGTATAAACTCCTGTGTGATTTCATAATTCTCTGAATTACCATTACATGAGTGTCTGTGCAATAACTATCACACTTAATTAACCCTAATCAAGTGCGTTGCCTGAATGGTTGCTTGATATAACGAAGTTAACCTGAAAATGTCGGGTGTCACACCTCATTTCTAGATCTATAACATTTATGTATTGTTGGTGAGTTGAAGGTGGAAGTTGTGAAAGCATTGATATTGTTTTGTTAATTTTTAAACTAATGGACAGTAATAGTTGTTTTCAACAAACCGCAGGTACGAAAAACGTAATTAACTCTTTGTTTATTTATATTGTAGTTTTAATAACAGAGACATTATGGTCATTTCAAATAAACTAACTGGATGATGTTTATGAGGGTGAACTGTAACTGTTACAAAAGTGAAAGTATAAGAATTGTTTTAGCAATTTTTAAACTAATGCACTGTAATGATTATTTTTAAAAATAAAAACACAGGGATGAAAAACATAATTAACTAATGTTTAAAAGATAATAAAATAACCTATTAAAGCAAATAAATGAAAATTAAAAAATAAGTAATGATGGTTGGTTGGTGAAAGAAACCCAAAAGATTAAATTCAAAATGTACCAATTACTATATGATTTATAGAGTTTATTAACTTGTGATGGTGCTAAAAAGATAACTTTGCCTCTATAAGGTAGTTAATATTGATTTTGTATTGTATAATAAACATTTCTATTTCTACTTGTAACTTTTAATTTTTATTAAGTTTTGTGAAAGGTTTAATATTTATATGTTAGAAACTGAGTTTCTTATTTGCAAACAAGTGTTAATTATCACAATTAAAATTCACAAATTGAAAGTTTATCATTAACGATTGTTTTTCATTAATAAAAAAAGATTCAATGTTTTATAACTCAATTGACTCTATAGACTCCCCCTCAGCTGATCACGTAAAAAAATCAGTTCGTATAAGAGAAAAGGTGAAGTGTGGGATAAATGTGTGATCTGTTTATACTAAGTACGAAAACTCTATTCAATGATTGGCTGACATCACCCTGATAGTGATATCTAACATTCATAACAGAAAAGATTCCATAAATGTTATAAACATCTGTTGAAATCCTATCATCTGATCTAGGCTATTCTAAACACTGATAAGATAAATATCGATACATTGAGAAACCACTGTCTAAGCTATCCTCTGCAGTTGTCTAAACATTTGTTTGACATACAGATGTTTGGTCTTCTTCATCAGACTTTTGACTTGATCAAGGCTTTGGTCTTCAACACTCTTTAGCTTCAATAGTTGTTGTATCCTCTTGAAAAGCGGTTCCAAGTCTTGATCAGATGTTTGCCATGATCATAAACAGATGTTCTGAATAGGTTCAAGATTCACTATCTTTAGGGAGAAACTTGTTCAATCTTTTGCTTATTTCTTGATCAGTGGATCTTTTGTAGGTCCAATATTATAATAAAGTATAAATAACTTTACCAATAGTATAAGGCTATGTGTAGTGGAAAGCCATCCAGGCTTCGTGTCGAACATCGTGCCCCATAGCGTCGGGTTACACCGCCCCCGAGTGTTATGGGCTGGAATGTTTGAGGCCCGCGATTACTATAACAACGTTATTGACGAGTTGTTTGATGTACGACATTATTGCCGAATTGTTTGATGTTTTGAACTACACCTGCTATGAATAACGTTACCACATATAATTGTCAAAAATTTTATTTTTACTAAGTTAATATCCTGATATATCATCGATATATCAGTGGTATATCGGTTATCGGTCCTCTACCGAGATAACGTTGCAAAATATCAGTCAGAATATCAATACCGATAATATCGGCGATATTGGCCGATATTGGACCGATATTTTACCAATATATCACCGATTTCCCGATATCATTACCTTTCTTCTTATTTCTATTGTTCGTCTTTCTTCTTATTGCTGCTATTAGTGTTTTAAGTCTTAAATGTTAGTTGTTACTATTAAATGTTAGTATTTTAAGTCTTAGTCAGTTACTACTTGCTACAATTGTTAGTGTTTTGCAAGTTGCAAAAGGTTAATTTGTTAATGGTAGGAGAGTATACTTAATTGTTATTGTTAAATTGCTATACATATAAATTTAGCATGATATTAAAATTTCCAATATCTCACCAATATCCCACCATAATAACCGATATCTCAAATATTGATCCTTACCGACATCCGATATCGCATTAACTACGTAAACCCACAAAATCCATCAAGTATTAAACTACCCATCAAATTACTACTTTTCAAACACGTACTAATGCTAACATAGCAAATATGAGTACTCTATTAGTGCTAACATAGCAATTATGAGTACTCTATAAATATGATGTGACGTGGACCGGAAAATATCATCTGAATTTCTAGGGAACTGTTACGGTGTATAAAATATACAATTTGGACTTCCTGGAAACTCCATGTCTATTGATTCCCCTTCATCTTCTTCAATTCTCTAACAACAAAGGTTTTGCATTTTCACCACCTGCATGCATATTTTGATATAAACATCTGCAGGAAGTCCAAGGTACAAATCTTCTTTCTATCCATAATGCATTACTTCCATTTTCACTGGTTTCTGTTCTAGAAGCGTGCATCTTTACAGACAAAATTTTCTGATATTATTTGTTCTCATATTACTCTCAGTACAGTTGCTTTTAACTGCTTATGTATTAATTGCTAGCTACATGGGTTCTTACGGATCTAAGCCAAAACAAGAAAGTATCATAATAGCAGATACCAATACGAAAGAACCTCCTGAAAATGAAGTAAACAGTTTGGTCACCGAGGTTTTTTCTTGGTTTCTTAGTGACGTTCTTAACAGAAATCTCTACAATGGCAAGGTTAGTAAAATAATGTAGACTTATATATAAGTGCAAATGTGCAATGTTGAATATTCTTGTTGTGTTTCTATTGTTTTTCACATATCTTTGTTACCTTTGAATCTCGTACAAATTTACCAGGTATCAGAGATTCCGAAGACATTTTCTTCGGTATCTGACTATATAAACTCATTCAACTATCCACTTTTTGAGGAGACACATGAAGACCTTCGTTCCAAGATCCTAGGAGTCAATCGTTCTCCTACGTTAGAGATTTCTCAAGTAGAGCCGGCTGAAGGTTTTGTACCTGACAAACATCTACTATACAATGTCCATTATAAAAGACGCCAAAGATCTTATGAACCTGTGGTTGGAGATCTTATCGCGCTGACTGATGTAAGACCGAAATGTGTTGATGATCTCCAGAGGCCAAACATGTCTTACCTCATCGCTATAGTGAAACGCATGAAAGTGAAAAGTTCATTGTGTGAACTTCGAATTTTATCATCAAAACCAATTATTGGGAATGATGGTAGACATTTTGTTGTGTATCTTACAAACTTGACAATGACTGAACGTATTTCGCGATCACTTTACTTCCCCGAAGGAGAGAAAAAGAAGATGTTTGAAACATTGCTGAGAGTTGATTCATCTGTAAGAATATAATTTGTTTGTTTACACAAATGTAGCTTTTTGGAAAATAAATAATAACATTAAACATGTTTTAACAGGTTGAAGAAAGTTGTGTTGAATGTTCTCTTGATGAAACTAGCGACTTGCGTTTGTTAAATATGAAGGAAGTTCTTAAAAGTTTTCAGCTAGATAGCTCACAAGAGGCTGCTGTTTTGAGCTGTGCTGCTTCAAGATATTGTGATCACAAGAATACGATAAAATTAATTTGGGGTCCTCCAGGAACCGGAAAGACAAAAACAATCAGTTCGTTGTTATTCATGTTACTGAGGATGAAATCTAGAACTCTAACATGTGCTCCTACAGATATTGCGGTTTTAGGAGTTACTAAAAAAGTTTTGAGCTTAGTGAGGGAGTCTTTGGTATATGATACTTACGGTTTAGAAGACATAGTTTTGTTTGGGAACAAAGAACGGATGAAGATAGACGAATGTGAAGGCCTTTCTGATATATTCTTAAATTCACGTATCAAGATTCTTGCAGACTGTTTAGCCCCATTGTCAGGTTGGAAAGGTAGCAGTGAGTGGATGATTCGTTTTCTTGAGGATCCCGAGAAACAGTACAGGTTGTACTTGTAGGAAAAGGTAATAACTGATGAAGGCGATGATGAGAAATGTAACATCCGTCAAAAAACGGATTTACCAAACTCGCTCCGTTTATTAATCGAACAATCAGTTAAAAATTTCGTTGCTTATTTAATGCCCAAAATAATTTTAAACGATACATAATTAATAAGTATATGGGGACATATAATTTGTTTTTGAAAAACTGTTAAAAATAATGAAATAAAAATAAAATGGCACTGCCGGGTTTCAAACCCGGGTCAGTCAGCCGGGTCAACAACTTATCTTTCAACCCTTCAACCACTGCGCCGCTTACGTTTCTTGTTCAATATTGAAGACAATTAATTCATAACATGATTATCGAATTCAAAATCGGCGCGCCCAAATTTCAGTCGTCGGAAATTCCGACTATCTCGCTAAGATTGGACGGTTACTTCAGTTATAACGTAAACCTTAATCACTACATCGGTTATAACCGATGCCTGAGTCCGCGACACAAGTTATAACTGTCGGAGAGTTTCTAACCGACGAATCAAGTCGGAAATCGGACCAAATTCATCGATGACCTGCCCTATAAATACCTCCTCGAACCTCTGCAAGCTTTTTCGCTCAAAACCGCACCCTTTCTCGGCGAAAATTTACTCGCCGGAAAATACCTGCAAATCGCCGGAAAACCGGGTTTTTCACTTCTGTGCCTTACTCTAAACACTGAACACTCAGAACTCATACTGAAGCCACCCACATTTATCTCAAGCTCGTTGAAGACCCTCTGCCGCAAGACACACGTCGCCGGAATCTTTTGCTGTCACCGGAGTTCTGCCGGAGAAACAGAGGAGTCCAGTTTCGGTATATCTAACGCTTAGTCTCTCATTCTTTTCATTTATCTCACCTATAATTAATCATAACACACTAAAGAAACTTGATAAAATCGATGAATCAGTCGGACGTTAGTTCTGGTTAAATTCAACGAAGAAGACGAAGTTCTGTAGTGTTTAAATTTAATATAAATCAAGATATAACTCGGGTTAGACACACAGTCCAACGGTGGACTGTGTGCACACTAAACACGCTTACGCCTCGAGTTCGAATCATGTCCCACGCTCCCTCGCTTTAATAAAAATATTCTTTTTTATTACTGAACCGGATTCATTTCATATAGTTGTTAAGTATAATAAAAACCGGAATAATAACCAAGATAGACACACAGTCCAGTGGTGGACTGTGTGCGCGTTTAAAACACAGGTCACGAGTTCGAGTCCGGACTACTACACCGGTTCGGACAATTATCCAACTTTTTATTTAAGACAGAAATGAAAATATTTAGTTTGTATATAAGTATAATAAAAATCAGTTTATTTAACAAGTTAGACACACAGTCCAGCGGTGGACTATGTGTTAACTCAACCCACAGGTCCCGGGTTCGAGACCTGTGGAGTGCACCGGTCCGACTCATTAAATCGTTTTTAAAAATAAATGATTTTCAGTTTAATCTAATTAGTATATAAATATAATTAAAAACAGAAATATTTCGGGTTAGACACGTAGCTCAGTTGGTAGAGCTGCGTGCACGCGTACGGGAGGTCTCGGGTTCGAGCCTCACCCAGCGCACACATACACACATACGAACCGGTCAAAGTCAACAGTCAATGGTCAACGGTCAACGGTCAACGGTCAAAAAAGTCAACATTTTTTTTTATTTTAATTAAAAATACTTTAAAATAACATTTTTAAGGTTAGAAAATAGCCTTAAACTCACAAAAATACACCCAACAATCCTACTAAAATGGATAAATAAAATCCGTTTACTTACCGAATCATAATGCTATTTATCTAGGTTAGTTTCACTCATGGTTAAAACCAACTTCGCGTGCATTCAACATTATCAACCGAACGCACCCAATGTGAGTGAATCTTACAACTCCCCTTTTTAATTACACGTTTTGGGGTGTGTCATGTGTCATAAAATTAACTCGTTTATTTAAACTTGTGCCATACCATATTGTGATCTAAACTTAGATTGTATACATTGCTTGTAGTTATTTATTTCATTTTGTCTATTTATATGCAATTCATTCATTAGGCCAATCAGTTCCTCGTATGAGACGAGTTGAACAACACGTGTCTCAAAACAAATCCATTATTGTTCGTGTGTGTATTATTGAGTTTATATTGTTTGTAGTTATGTATTTCATATTGTCAAGTTTATGCAATTCATTCATTAGGCCCATCAGTTCCTCGTGAGAGACGAGTTGAGCAACGCGTGCCTCTAAACGATCCATTATTGTTCATGTGTGTATTGTTTAATATTAAATTGATTGGTGAATAAGTTTACATCTATTTTTACTCATGTGTGGTTGTGCACTTTATTTTACAATCAATTAAATAAACTTGTTCAAATGTTTTCCATAGGATTCACTCGCCAACTTTTTGTTGATCCAAAAACCATTTTTACACATGATACAGGTGAGCAGGATGAAGAAAGGAAAACATAGGAAATGCCTTAGAAGAAAACAAAGAAGCTTAGAGTGATGTTTAGGTCATGATGTAATTATGTTTGTAAATTTCCATTAAATTGTATTAATGAATATGAAACGTTAAAATAAATGTCATGAGCTTTGATGATAAACCCAATCATGCCCCGATCACCTTTTCCGCTGCGGGTCGGGGTGTGTACAGATTGGTATCAGAGCCATGACTATATGGATATAGGATAGGTTATTAGACCCTTAGAGCCTATACTATAGTTTGCCTAAATTTTAATTGTTTAGGTGGCTACATACAAACTTATGATATTTATTTGTTTCATATTTGTTTATACTTACAGTCAAACATACATACTTATATACATATTCATCATACATATTTCAATGTTCATATCTTCAAATCATCTTCATACTTTTGTTATTCAAAGATTTTGTTGCAATTTTCAAATCTCATCAAAGTAAGTTCTGCGACGGACATGTAGTAACTGGAAGGGTACAAGTACCGGTAGTCGGAACGTCCTGTCTAGGTTGGCATTCGTATAAATCCAATATAACGGACCAGTTTGCCTACCTGGGGACTAACGATGAGAGTACGAAGGACCTATTAGGCCAAAGCATGCCACACCAAACGTCGTTCGAACTAACCCTACTTTGAGGTGTCCCCGTGTCTACACCTGGACACATTCCGAATCTCATACGTTGTATACATATTTCTCGATTTTCTCCGGGTTTTAGTGTACGTAACCAGGCTAACACATGCGAACCATATGAAAAACCCGGTATTCATGGGGGCCCACATGATTACGAAGGTGAAGTATGGCGGCATGTAGTGCCTAATGACGAGCAAAGCCCAAGACATCCTATGGATGTAGTAGATTTATTTTTCTATAATTATTTTATGAATGTTCATTCCTAGTGCGACTCATGATCCCAAAAGCATCCAACTCATACTCTTGACATGTATTCCTTGTAGATGTCTTCTAACCACGCCCGTAGGAAGATGAGAGCAGGAAAAGCCCGCGAGCGCATGGCTGCCCTAATCGCTCAACAAATGGCTGCCGTAATACCCAACATTGTAATCCAAGTCCAACAAGCACTTACCGCTAATCCTGTCAATCAAGAAGATCAAAATGTTGTCAACCCTCCCCCAAATACCACTAAATGCACCTACAAGCATTTCAAATCATGCGACCCTCCAAAATACAAAGGAACTGAAGGTGTCACTGCTCTCCTCCATTGGTTTCAAGAAATGGAGAACACTTTTCTAAATTGCGATTGCCCCGATGATCGCAAAGTGCGATATGCTACCGGTCATTTATATGGAATAGCACTTACTTGGTGGAATACAGAGAAGACCAAACGAGGTGTTGAAGATGCTATGACTTTAACTTGGAATGAATTAAAGGAAATCATGACCAGACGATTTTGCCCAAGGAGCGAAATCAAGAAATTAGAAGATGAGTTCTATTTGTTGAAGCAAAAGGAAGGCGACCACACCACATACAACAAAAGATTCCTCGAGTTACATCAGATGGTTCCCAACTTGTTCACTCCCCTTTACCGTTTGATCGAGCACTACATTCGAGGTCTTCCGTCAAAGATTCAAGACTCCGTAATAAGTACCACGCCTGCAACTTTGGAAGCAGCAATGGAGCTAGCAACAGCGCTCACCGAGAACCGAATCCGGAACAAAGACTTCAAGGAGGAGAAGAAGAAGGATAAAGCATCGACTGAAACCTCCGACTCCACCCAAACCGAATCCCCTTCTCAACCCACTTTTAAGAGAAAAAGAGACGGGCAACTTTTCGCTACTATCCAACGAAATCAACCAATTTCACACGCCATACCCATCAAAGCTATCCCAATCACTCAAGTGGCACCCAACTCGACTTACCCAAATAAGAAACCATATCTTGGACCTCACCCTCAATGTAACACCTGTTTTTATCACCATCCCCTTACCTTACCTTGTCGACTATGTGCAAATTGTGGACGCTATGGTCATTTGAGCAAGGTTTGCCGCACCTTTCAAAACCAAATCTCTCCCCCTACTCAAAACATGATCCAAACCTATCAACAACCCAATATCCCATATTCCCATATGTTCGAGCTTGTTTCAATTGTGGCGACTGTAACATCCGTCAAAAACGGATTTACCAAACCCGCTCCGTTTATCAACCGAACAGTCAGTCAAAATTTTCGTTGCGAATTAAATGCCCAAAATAATTTTAAACGATACGTAATCAATTATTATACAAGAATATATAATTAGTTTTTGAAAATCTGTCAAAAATCGCAAAATAAAAATATAATACCTCTGCCGGGTTTCGAACCCGGGTCTGTACCGGTCCGGAAACATGTCTTAACACACCTCACACAAACCACTGCGCCACGGATTTTGTTTGTTATAATATTGAAATCATCTAATTGATTAATGACGTTACGAATTCAAAACCGGCGCCCAATAGTTCAGTCGTCGGAATCCCGGTAATCTCGCGAACTTTTACCAACACTTTCAGTTATAACGTAAACTAGTATTAAGACATCGGTTATAACCGGTGTTTGAAGTCCGCGACCAAACCATAACCGCCGGAGTTTTTTATAATGACGTTACGAATAAACCGGACGCCATAGTTAGTGCTTCGAAAATCCGTAAATTCGCGAATTTTATACCAACACTTAGTATAACGTATAACATAAATAAAAACATCGTTAATAACCATGTTGAAGTCCGCGACCCAAATCCATAACCGAGTTTATATATTACTGATTACCAACGTGGAACTCCGTCTAGGCGGCCATTGATACATAAATCCAATATAATCGTACCCAGTGTGCCACCTGGGACCAACGATGTGATGATACGAAGACCTTTAGGCGCAAAGCGCCACACCAAACGCAGTTCAACTAACCCTATCTTTGAGTTGTCACCCGTGTTACAACCTGGACAACCGGACATCGCCTTAATGTAACATATTCCGATTATCCCGTTACCTGGCAAACCGTGCGAACACATGAAAAAACCGTATCATGGGCCCACATGATACACAGTAAGTATGGTGCATGTAGGGCTAACACGAGCAACCCAAGAATCCATGGATGTATATTTATTTATCTATAATTATTTATGAATGTTCGTTCTTAAATGCGACCATGATCTCAAAAGCATCCAACTATACCTTGTCATATATTCTGTAGATGTCTCTAACCCGCCCGTAGAAGACAGAGCACGAAAAGCCCGCGAGCGCATGCTGCCTTAATCGCTCAACAATGCTGCCGTAATACCCAACATTGTAATCCAGTTCAACAAGCACTTACCGTTAATCTGTCAATCAAGCAAACCAAAACATTCAACTCTCCCAAATACCCCAAATGCACCTACAAGCATTTCAAATCATGCGACCCCGAAATACAAAGGATGAAGGCGTCACGCCTCCTCCATGTTGAAGAATGGAGAATACTTTTCTAAATTGCGATTGCCCTGACGATCGCAAAGTGCGATATGCTACCGGTCAATTATATGGGATAGCACTTACTTGGTGGAATACAGAGAAGTCCAAACGAGGTGTTGAAGATGCTATGACCTTAACTTGGAACGAATTGAAGGAAATCATGACCAGACGATTTTGCCCAAGGAGCGAAATCAAGAAGTTAGAAGATGAATTTTACTCATTGAAGCAAGTGGAAGGAAACCACATCACCTACAACAAAAGATTCCTTGAATTACATCAAATGGTTCCCAACATGTTCACTCCCCTCTACCGTGTGATCGAGCACTACATTCGTGGTCTTCCGTCAAAGATTCAAGACCCTATTATAAGTATCAAGCCTGCAACTTTAGAAGCAGCGATGGAGCTAGCAACAGAGCTCACCGAGAACCGAATCCGAAACGAAGACTTCAAGGAGGAGAAGAAGAAGGATAAAGAACCGACTGAAACTTCCGACCCCACTCAAACTGAATCCCCTTCTCAACCCAATCCTAAGAGAAGAAGAGTCGGGCGACTTTTCGCTGCGACCCAACGAAATCAACCAGTTTTACACGCTATACCCATCCGAGCTATCCCAATCACCCAAGTGGCACCCAACTCAGCTTACCCAAATAAGAAACCATATCTTGGACCTCACCCTCGATGCAACAACTGTTTTTATCACCATCCCCTTACCTTACCTTGCCGGCTATGTACAACTTGTGGACGCTATGGTCATTTGAGCAATGTTTGTCGCACCTTTCAAGACCAAACCTTTTCCCCTACTCAAAACATGGCCCAAGCCTATCAACAACCCCAATACCCCATGTTCCCATATGCTCGAGCTTGTTTCAATTGTGGCGACACTACCCACTTTAGAAACACATGCCCCCAATTGGTTAATGTTATCAACACTCAAGCCCAATCAAACCCAGTTAACCAAGAAAACCCAACCACTATGCCACCAGCAAGAGGAAGAGTCATCAATATCAACGCCAATCTGTCGAAGATAATGACGGCCCAAACGAAGATACTCAACTAGTCCTCTTCGCCGAAGATCCAGATTCAACTCCTATCGTTTAGTTTTATGTTTTTCTTTATCACATGTGTAGACTGTTAGAGTAATTATGGTATATTATATATTATATATTGTTTTCAGTATATGCTTTTGCCGAGGCCGCAGCTCCCCATCCATCGAGGTTGAGTTTGATCCCCATTTTATTATGCGGTTGATCAGGGCGTGCCCGCACGATCGGCTCCGTTTGTTTGAGCCTTGATCGGTTATTTCATTTTACATTTCAATACATGCAATACGTTCGGCTCCGTTTGATTGAGCCTTGAGCGCACATTTCAATTTACATTTCCAGTTCATGCAATACGTTCGGCTCCGTTTGATTAAGCCTTGAGCGCACAGACAATTTCATTATCAGTATCTTGTGGTTGTGGTGTTTGTAGTAGAGTCGCATCGAACTAACCATAACTTGCGGATAAAGTCAATGAAAATTTGACAAGGATATGGTGGATACGCCGCTGGTACTTCCTATATATAAGTATCCTTGTCAAATGATCGGAGGCATTATCAGGCGGTTATGAGAGGTTCCATGCATAGGCTGTTTGTGTGGTTAAGTTATTCATTTTCAGTACATGCAATACGCTCGGCTCCGTTTGATTGAGCCTTGAGCACACAATTTCAGTACATTCAATACGTTCGGCTCCGTTTGATTGAGCCTTGAGCGCACATCCATTTCATTTTCAGTACATGCAATACGATCGGCTCCGTTCGATTGAGCCTTGATCGCACAGATATATTTCATTTCAGTATTTTATGTTTGTTGTATTGGTTGTAGAGTTATAGGACTAATCATAATTCACTGATAAAACCAATGAAAATTTGACAAGAATATGGTGGATACGCCGCTGGTACTTCCTATATATAAGTATTCTTGTCAAAGGATCAGAGGCATTATCGGACGGTTATGAGAAGTTCTATGTAGGATTTATTAGTTTCTTGGTAACCAATCATAACTTGTGGATAAAACTAATGAAAATTTGGCAAGAATATGGTGGATACGCCGCTGGTACTTCCTATATATAAGTATTCTTGCCAAAGGATCAGAGGCATTATCAGGCGGTTATGAGAAGTTCCATGTAGGATTTAGTATTGCCTTGGTTGGAATTTGTGTTACATTTATATCATCATGTTATTTAAAGAGATTGGATTGTGATCCATTTCTACATAAACTAACCTCTCCATCATAACAAACGAGAGAGGAACTTCCATCATTCAAACATATATGCTATCAGAATGTGGATTCAAATATTTGCTGTTGTGTTTATTCATGTTCAAATATTTGCTGATGTGTTTATTCATGTTCAAATATTTGCTGATGTGTTTATTCATGTTCGAATATTAGCTGTTGTGTTTACTTATGTTCAAATATCAGTTGTTGTGTTTTTATTTATGTTCCATATAGGTTGTAGTGTTAGAAGTTTTGCCTTAGGATATAACCATACTTTCCCAAACGTATCTAAATTCTTATGCATGATATCATTTTTAGCAAATCATTTCTGCTTATCAATACTTATACAGTAGGCAACAAAAAGCGATTCCTGAATAGGGTACTTAACCCTTACAAGGAACGTTACCGCCTCGAACAAAAAACTTAAACCCTCATTTTTCTGAGCATACAACTGTCAAACAAAACATCATCATTCTTTTAGTCAAATATATCACAATTTAAATTTCGGGACGAAATTTCTAAAAAGCAGGGGATACTGTAACATCCGTCAAAAACGGATTTACCAAACCCGCTCCGTTTATCAACCGAACAGTCAGTCAAAATTTTCGTTGCGAATTAAATGCCCAAAATAATTTTAAACGATACGTAATCAATTATTATACAAGAATATATAATTAGTTTTTGAAAAACTGTCAAAAATCGCAAAATAAAAATATAATACCTCTGCCGGGTTTCGAACCCGTGTCTGTACCGGTCCGGAAACATGTCTTAACACACCTCACACAAACCACTGCGCCACGGATTTTGTTTGTTATAAATTGAAATCATCTAATTGATATAATGACGTTACGAATTCAAAACCGGCGCCCAATAGTTCAGTCGTCGGAATCCCGGTAATCTCGCGAACTTTTAACAACACTTTCAGTTATAACGTAAACTAGTATTAAGACATCGGTTATAACCGGTGTTTGAAGTCCGCGACCAAACCATAACCGCCGGAGTTTTTATAACTTACGAATACAGTCGGAAATCAGACCAAGTGCTTTGACGATTTTCACTATAAATTCACCCACAACCCACTACAAACCTTTTCGCTCAAAAATACACCTTTTCTCGGCGTAATTCCACTCGCCGGAATTTTTCTGTTTGTCGCCGGAAAACCGGTTTCCTCATTTCTGAACCTCACTGAGCCTCTGAGCTTATACCGGAGATACCCACACCCTTTGTAAGCTTCCTGGAGATTCGCTGCTACAAGGAACACGTCGCCGGAGGTTATTGCTGTCGCCGGAGTTCTGCCGGAAAACAGAGGGTCCAGCCGGTATACTTCTCCGCCCAATTTCTTTTCCTTTTCACATTTATCTCACCGTAATGAACTGAAAAACACTAATAAACCGATAAAAACTTTGAACCAGTCGATTTCCGAACTCTGGTTCTACCTGGATGAAGAAGACGATGTCACCGCTGTATCATATATGTATAATATAAATCAGGATATTACTCGGGTTAGACACACAGTCCAGCGGTGGACTGTGTGCACACATAACGCAAAGGTCTCGAGTTCGAATCCCGTTTCACACACGCTGCCTTAATAAAAACCATTTTTTTGTTTAACTGAACCGGAGTCGATACTGGTATATGTTAAGTATATTAATAACCGGAATAATAACCAAGTTAGACACACAGTCCAGCGGTGGACTGTGTGTTTGTTTATATCACAGGTCACGAGTTCGAGTCCGGTCTACTGCACCGACTCGAACAATTATCTATTCTTTTTAAATAAGGCAGAAAAAAAGGAATTAACTAAATTGTATTTAAGTATAATAAAAATCAAATTATATAATATGTTAAACACACAGTCCAGCGGGGGACTGTGTGTTAGATTAAACCACAGGTCCCGGGTTCGAGACCTGTGGAGTGCACGTCCGGTTCGCTTAAAACTGTTTTTAAAATAAAATGATTTTCGGTTTAAACTAATTAATATATATATATATATAATTAAAATCAGATATATAACGGTTTAGACACGTAGCTCAGTTGGTAGAGCTGCGTGCACGCGTACGAGAGGTCTCGGGTTCGAGCCTCACTCAGCGCACTTATATTCCGAATCGAACCGGTCAACGGTCAGGTCAACGGTCAACGGGCTGGTCAACGGTCAGAAAAAAATCAATTTTTTTATTATTTTTATTTAATTATTTTAATTAAAAATCAATTAAAAATACTTAAAAATAACATTTTTAAGGTTAGAAAATAGCCTCAAACTCACAAAAATACACCCAACAATCCTACTAAAATAAATTAATAAAATCCGTTTACTTACCAAACCATAATGCGATTATTCTAGGTTAAACTCACTCGTGGTTAAAACCACTTCGCGTGCATTCAACATCATCAACCGAACGCACCCACTGTGAGTGAATCTTACAACTCCCCCTTTTAAATTACACGTTTTGGGGTGTGTCATGTGTTATGAAAATAATTAATTTATTTATTTAAACTTGTGCCATACCACATCATGACTTAAACTTAGATTGTTTTTATTGTTGTGATTTACTTATTTCCTTTTGTCATATTATATGAAACTCATACATTAAGCCCATCAGTTCCTCGTGGGAGACGAGTAGAACATCACGTGCTTCAAATCAAATTCATTATTGTTCATGTGTGTATCATTGAGTTTATATTGTTTGTAGTTGTGTCATTCATATTATCATGTTTATGCAATTCATTCATCAGGCCCCTCAGTTCCTCGTGAGAGACGAGTTGAGCATCGCGTGCCTCTAATTGTTCCATTATTGTTCATGAGTGTTTCATTTAATATCTTATGATTGTTGATTAAGTTACATCTAATTTTACTCATGTTTGGTTGTGCACATATTTCATAATCAATTTAAATATATTCGTTCAAATGTTTTCCATAGGATTCACTCGCTAACATTATGTTGATCCAAAAACCCTTTTACACATGATACAGGTGTACAGGTTGAAGCAAGGAAAACATAGGATATGCCTTAGAAGAGAACAAAGAAGTTTAGATTGTTAGATAGAACATGTTGTAACATTTATTGTAAATTTCAATTTAAGTTGTATTAAAGAATATGAAACGCATAATAAATGTCATGAGCTTTGATGATAACCCAATCATGCCCCGATCACCTTTTCCGCTGCGGGTCGGGGTGTGACAGCGACCCTACCCACTTTAGAAACACGTGCCCTCGATTGGTTAACATCATAAACGCTCAAGCTCAATCAAATCCAGTTAACCAAGTAAATCAAGGAAACCAAATCACTAGGCCATCAGCAAGAGGAAGAGTTTTCAACATCAACGCCAATCCTGACGAAGATAATGACGGCCCAAACGAAACCACCCAACTAGTCCTCTTCACCGGAAATCAAGATTCAACTCCAATCGTTTAATTTTATGTTTTTCTTTATCACATAGAACCAATCATAACTTAAGGATAAAGCCAATGGGAATTTGACAAGAATATGGTGGATACGCCGCTGGTACTTCCTATATATAAGTATTCTTGCCAAAGGATCGGAGGCATTATCTGGCGGTTATGAGAGGTTCCATGTGTAAACTTTTTGAGTAATTATTGTTTATTATTTTCAGTACATGCAATTTCATAGGCCGCCGCTCCCCATTACATTATGAGCGTTGAGCATGTTCCCCATTTCATTATGAGCGTGAACCCGGCGTGCCCACATACGATCGGCTCCGTTTGATTGAGCCTTGATTGCACAGACATTTTTCATTTTCAGTACATGCAATACGATCGGCTCCGTTTGATTGAGCCTTGATCGCACAGACATTTTCATTATCAGTATCTTGTGGTTGTTGTGTTTGTTGTAGAGTCACATAGAACTAATCATAACTTGCGGATAAAGTCAATGAAAATTTGACGAGAATATGGTGGATACGCCGCTGGTACTTCCTATATATAAGTATTCTTGTCAAAGGATCGGAGGCATTATCAGGCGGTTATGAGAGGTTCCATGTATAAACTGTTGTGATTATTGTTTAGATTAAATTTATTATTTTCAGTACATGCAATACGATCGGCTCCGTTTGATTGAGCCTTGATCGCACAGACATTTTTCATTTTCAGTACATGCAATACGATCGGCTCCGTTTGATTGAGCCTTGATCGCACAGACATTTTTCATTATCAGTATCTTGTGGTTGTTGTGTTTGTTGTAGAGTCACATAGAACTAATCATAACTTGTGGATAAAGTCAATGTAAATTTGACAAGAATATGGTGGATACGCCGCTGGTACTTCCTATATATAAGTATTCTTGTCAAAGGATCGGAGGCATTATCAGGCGGTTATGAGAGGTTCCATGTATAAGCTGTTTGTGTGATTATTGTTTAGATTAAATTTATTATTTTCAGTACATGCAATACGATCGGCTCCGTTTGATTGAGCCTTGATCGCACAGACATTTTCATTTTCAGTACATGCAATACGATCGGCTCCGTTTGATTGAGTCTTGATCGCACAGACATTTTTTCATTTTCAGTAAATCGTGTTTGTTGTATTGGTTGTAGAGTCACATAGGACTAATCATAATTCACTGATAAACCAATGAAAATTTGACGAGAATATGGTGGATACGCCGCTGGTACTTCCTATATATAAGTATTCTTGTCAAAGGATCAGAGGCATTGTCAGACGGTTATGAGAAGTTCTATGTAGGATTTAGTAGTTTCTTGGTAACTAATCATAACTTGTGGATAAAACCAACGAAAATTTGACAAGAATATGGTGGATACGCCGTTGTACTTCCTATATATAAGTATTCTTGCCAAAGGATCAGAGGCATTATCAGGCGGTTATGAGAAGTTCCATGTAGGATTTAGTATTGTCTTGGTTGAAATTTGTGTTACATTCATATCATCTCGCCATTTAAAGAAATTGGATTGTGTTCTATTTCTACATAAACTAACCTCTCCATCATAACAAACGAGAGAGGAACTGTCACCATTCAAACATATATGCTATCAGAATGTGGATTCAAATATTGGTTGTTGTGTTATTTATGTTCTAAAGTTACATCATAGGACCAATCATAACTTACTGATAAAACCAATGAAAATTTGACAAGAATATGGTGGATACGCCGCTGGTACTTCTTATATATAAGTATTCTTGTCAAAGGACCAGAGGCATTGTCAGACGGTTACGAGAAGTTCTATGTAGGATTTAGTAATTTCTTGGTACATTAGTTGTTGTGTTTATTTATGTTCTATAGTCATAGAACCAATCATAACTTACTGATAAAACCAATGAAAATTTGACAAGAATATGGTGGATACGTCGCTGGTACTTCCTATATATAAGTATTCTTGTCAAAGGATCAGAGGTATTGTTAGATGGTTATGAGAAGTTCCATGTAGGTTGTAGAATTAGAAGTTTTGCTTTAGGATATAACCATATCCTTCCAAACATATCAAAACTCTTGCGCATGATATCATACCTAGCGAATCAACTCTGCTTATCAATATTTTTACCATAGGCAACAAAAAGCAATTCCTGTAACAGGGTACTTAACCCTTACAAGGGACGTTACCGCCTCAAACAAAAACTTAAACTCTTACTCTTTTTCTAAGCATGTAACTGTCAAACTAAACACCATCATTCTTTTTAGTCAAATATATCACTACTTAAATTTCGGGACGAAATTTCTAAAAAGCAGGGGATACTGTAACATCCGTCAAAAAACGGATTTACCAAACCCGCTCCGTTTATTAACTGAACAATCAGTTAAAAATTTCGTTGCTTATTTAATGCCCAAAATAATTTTAAACGATACATAATTAATAAGTATATGGGGATATATAATTTGTTTTTGAAAAACTGTTAAAAATAATGAAATAAAAATAAAATGGCACTGCCGGGTTTCGAACCCGGGTCAGTCAGCCGGGTCAACAACAACTTATCTTTCAACCCTTCAACCACTGCGCCGCTTACGTTTCTTGTTCAATATTGAAGACAATTAATTCATAACATGATTATCGAATTCAAAATCGGCGCGCCCAAATTTCAGTCGTCGGAAATTCCGACTATCTCGCTAAGATTGGACGGTTACTTCAGTTATAACGTAAACCTTAATCACTACATCGGTTATAACCGATGCCTGAGTCCGCGACACAAGTTATAACCGCCGGAGAGTTTCTAACCGACGAATCAAGTCGGAAATCGGACCAAATTCATCGATGACCTGCCCTATAAATACCTCCTCGAACCTCTGCAAGTTTTTTCGCTCAAAACCGCACCCTTTCTCGGCGAAAATTTACTCGCCGGAAAATACCTGCAAATCGCCGGAAAACCGGGTTTTTCACTTCTGTGCCTTACTCTAAACACTGAACACTCAGAACTCATACCGAAGCCACCCACATTTATCTCAAGCTCGTTGAAGACCCTCTGCCGCAAGACACACGTCGCCGGAATCTTTTGTTGTCACCAGAGTTCTGCCGGAGAAACAGAGGAGTCCAGTTTCGGTATATCTAACGCTTAGTCTCTCATTCTTTTCATTTATCTCACCTATAATTAATCATAACACACTAAAGAAACTTGATAAAATCGATGAATCAGTCGGACGTTAGTTCTGGTTAAATTCAACGAAGAAGACGAAGTTCTGTAGTGTTTAAGTTTAATATAAATCAAGATATAACTTGGGTTAGACACACAGTCCAACGGTGGACTGTGTGCACACTAAACACGCTTACGCCTGGAGTTCGAATCTTGTCCCACGCTCCCTCGCTTTAATAAAAATGTTCCTTTTTATTACTGAACCGGATTCATTTCATATAGTTGTTAAGTATAATAAAAACCGGAATAATAACCAAGATAGACACACAGTCCAGTGGTAGACTATGTGCGCGTTTAAAACACAGGTCACGAGTTCGAGTCCGGACTACTACACCGGTCCGGACAATTATCCAACTTTTTATTTAAGACAGAAATGAAAATATTTAGTTTGTATATAAGTATAATAAAAATCAGTTTATTTAACAAGTTAGACACACAGTCCAGCGGTGGACTGTGTGTTAACTCAACCCACAGGTCCCGGGTTCGAGACTTGTGGAGTGCACCGGTCCGACTCATTAAATCGTTTTTAAAAATAAATGATTTTCAGTTTAATCTAATTAGTATATAAATATAATTAAAAACAGAAATATTTCGGGTTAGACACGTAGCTCAGTTGGTAGAGCTGCGTGCACGCGTACGGGAGGTCTCGGGTTCGAGCCTCACCCAGCGCACACATACACACATACGAACCGGTCAAAGTCAACAGTCAACGGTCAACGGTCAACGGTCAACGGTCAAAAAAGTCAACATTTTTTTTTATTTTAATTAAAAATACTTAAAAATAACATTTTTAAGGTTAGAAAATAGCCTTAAACTCACAAAAATACACCCAACAATCCTACTAAAATGGATAAATAAAATCCGTTTACTTACCGAACCATAATGCTATTTATCTAGGTTAGTTTCACTCGTGGTTAAAACCAACTTCGCGTGCATTCAACATTATCAACCGAACGCACCCAATGTGAGTGAATCTTACAACTCCCCTTTTTAATTACACGTTTTGGGGTGTGTCATGTGTCATAAAATTAACTCGTTTATTTAAACTTGTGCCATACCATATTGTGATCTAAACTTAGATTGTATACATTGCTTGTAGTTATTTATTTCATTTTGTCTATTTATATGCAATTCATTCATTAGGCCCATCAGTTCCTCGTGTGAGACGAGTTGAGTAACACGTGTCTCAAAACAAATTCATTATTGTTCGTGTGTGTATTATTGAGTTTATATTGTTTGTAGTTATGTATTTCATATTGTCAAGTTTATGCAATTCATTCATTAGGCCCATCAGTTCCTCGTGAGAGACGAGTTGAGCAACGCGTGCCTCTAAACGATCCATTATTGTTCATGTGTGTATTGTTTAATATTAAATTGATTGGTGAATAAGTTTACATCTATTTTTACTCATGTGTGGTTGTGCACTTTATTTTACAATCAATTAAATAAACTTGTTCAAATGTTTTCCATAGGATTCACTCGCCAACTTTTTGTTGATCCAAAAAAACCATTTTTACACATGATACAGGTGAGCAGGATGAAGCAAGGAAAACATAGGAAATGCCTTAGAAGAAAACAAAGAAGCTTAGATTGATGTTTAGGTCATGATGTAATTATGTTTGTAAATTTCCATTAAATTGTATTAATGAATATGAAACGTTAAAATAAATGTCATGAGCTTTGATGATAACCCAATCATGCCCCGATCACCTTTTCCGCTGCGGGTCGGGGTGTGACAAGAAAGATGACGATAGCGTTGAAGATGATAATGGCAAAAATTTGTATACTGAAAAAGAGGAGTCGAGTGACTCGCATATAAAGAAAGGATTGAAAGCTAAGAATTGGAAGACAGTCATTGTAAGTACTTTGAAAGATGAAAAGAAAGGTAGAAATAACAAGGCAGCAAATGAAGATGAAACTAAGCAGTCTTCAAAGCAAGAGTCGGACAAAAGTAATTGTAAACATGGCGAACTTTTGACTTTTGAGGAGTTTGTGATGAACGGGTTCAAATTTCTTGGTGATCATCTGATATCTTGTATTAAAGGCTTGTACACACATATGCCAACATCTTTTATTACAGTAGAGGTAGCAAAAGAAATGATTGAGCTTGTTGGTTCTCTTAAATGTACCAGCATATTATTAAAACAAAGGGTTGCATCAAAAGCAGACTTAAAAGAAGCCTTCAGATTCCAGTGTTCAAAACTCAGATACCTTCAACAGACACTGCAGTTTCCAGGCTTTAAGGAATATTATGAAATTAGGAGATTCTGTTTGGTAAATGCTTGTTTGATATTTTGCACGGCATCTAGCTCCATTAACGTGCCTACCGAAGAATCAAATCCTTTAAGATTTCTTGTGATTGATGAGGCTGCCCAGTTAAAAGAATGTGAATCTGTTATACCTTTGCAGCGTAACGGTCTTCGTCATGTTATTCTTGTTGGGGATGAAAGACAACTTCCTGCCATGGTTCAAAGCAAGGTTTTCAACTTTTTAATATAAACTCTTTTTTCTATTTGTCTTATTGCTTCTGCATTTGTTATTTTTTTCTAAGTTTTAACTAACTGATTGTAACGTGTTCTAAGATTTGTGAGGAAGCTGAATTTGGAAGGAGCTTGTTTAAGAGGCTTGCGTTACTAGGACATAAAAAGCATCTTCTAAATGTTCAGTATAGAATGCATCCATCCATAAGCCAGTTCCCAAATAGGGAGTTTTACAACCAAAATATATTGGATGGTGCGAATGTCAAGAGCAAGACTTACGGGAAGCGTTTTCTTGATGGAAATATTTATGGAGCATACTCGTTTATAAATGTGACTTCTGCTAAAGAGGAGTTTGATCAGAGCCATAGCATGAAAAATGTCATGGAAGTAGCTCTTGTTGGTGAAATTGTTGCAAGTCTTTTTAAACGTACGCACCTCTCGCTCGTTTCTTTAATCATTTCTATGTATAGCAATTAATTTTTGTTGATGTTCTTACAGAAGCTGTTGCAAGAAAACAAATGGCAAGTGTTGGTTGCATATCACCATATAAGGCTCAAGTAAATGCCTTACAAGAGAAGATTGGCACAAAGTACACAGGTTATGAGCGTTACATCACAGTGAATGTCCGGTCAGTTGATGGATTTCAAGGGAGTGAGGAGGATGTAATTATTATATCTACAGTTAGATGTAATAGCAAAGGATCAGTTGGTTTTCTTTCAAACCATCAGAGAACAAATGTGGCATTGACACGAGCCAGGTAAATAAACATACGATCTAATCTGATTTGTTTTTCTTCTACCCCTTTATTCTTTCCAGTCACATGATCTTTTTATTAACCTCGTTTGATTTTTATGTAGATATTGTTTGTGGGGAATGAATCAACTCTGGTGAATAGTGGCACTATTTGGAAGCATTTAGTTGTTGATGCTAAGAATCGTGGCTGTTTCTGCAACGCTAGCGATGACAAAAACTTGGTTCAAGCTGCTAGGAGTGCTTTGGTTGAACTTGGCCAACTTAATGTATTATTCAACACAGATTCATTACTTTTTAGTGAAGCCAAATGGCAGGTATGAAAGCGTGGCATTAACGTCATCTATAATACACTATCAAACGCATATTAAAGTGTATTTCTTGGCTTATTATAGGTAAAGTTTAGTGACACATTCTTGAAAACAGTTGCAAGCCTCACTGACCATGAGATTTGTGACAAAGTGGTTTCTTTACTGCTCAAACTTTCGGGTGGTTGGCGTGAACCAGAAACGGCGGGAAACTCTGAAGTTAAAGTAGAAGGAAGTTGTACGCTTCTTGAAGACTATAAGATTACACAAGACTTGCATTTGATTTAGGCAGTTGATATTGTAGTACAAGGTTCTGTTTGCGTCCAAGTGTTGAAGGTGTGGGATGTTTTACCTGCCACCAAGTTTGAAGAACTGTCCAAGATGTTAATGGAAAAGGTTTATGGGAACTATACCGTAAATATGATAAATCGCTTCAAGGAAAGACGTGTTCAAGGGTATGTTTGAATTTGATTATGAGTTACCGTTTGATTTGAAGCAGATTACTGTTTTACTAATTGCTTTTTTTGTTTGCAACTGTCAACAGAAATTTGGTGCTTCCAATTACGTGGCCTATGAACTCAGACACGGATCAAAGTTGGTCATTAGCGAAGCATCTAGCTGCATTGAGCTTGAGTAACCAGCCTACATCATCATCATCAAGAGCATCAAGTGACTGGTGAGTTATTGTTGCATAGCTTATGGCTAATAAGTTTTTGTATCTTACACATGTCTGATTGGTTAATTCATCTTGTTGTGTTTAGGAGATTTGGTAAAAGGAAACCTAACATGTATGGTGATTCAAGGTCTCACGGAAGGGGAAACAGGTGGTAAAGGAAGCCTTTTGTGAATCAAGTACGAACAATTTGAGGGTGGTGTGGGAATTTTATCAATGTGCCTTGTTTCTTAAAACACTCAGATGAAGAATGTGTGGTTCTAATATTTGGCACTTTTTTTGTCACAAAAAAGTTGATATATATGTTTGTCCAAGTTAACATGGTGGTGGATATATGGTCATATTTAGATCACCATTTATTGCCTCAATCATGCACAGTCTCTATAAAAACTTTTAATTGGTATAAAAAATGTTACACTGTTTTCATGTTAAATCAAACATTTAATTTCTATGATATGAAAAATAGAGATCGCATATGCTTCTTAATCTTGTTAGAGATCACTAATCTTCCCTATGATTATGATGATGGATGTCACACACACAACCTCTCCGTGGTCTAAGTAGGGATCACCATTGTTCTCTCTAATAGAAGTACGGAGCTCTTTACACAGTTACTCTAGTGTTGATAGAGATCGTCATATTTTCTCTTTAGTGATCGAAGGTTGAGGCCACGTGTATACAAGTGTTGAAAGAATACTACAAATTGGCTCACTCGACACTTCTTACTTCTAACACGAAGAGTGTTTAAAAAATAGATATCACTTGAAATGCATATGAAGTTTTTAAAAAATAGATGTCACTAGAAATACATATAAAGTGTTTAGAAAAAAGATAATAACTTGAAATGCATATAGAAGAGTAAGTAAACTTTGGAAAAATTAAGCACGCATAAAACACTCTTTGATGCATGATCGGATTTTCACACTGATTTTTAGCATATATATAAGTTACCTTTTGATCATATCAAAAGATTTTTGAATTTAAACATATAATTCAAGGTTTGTAAGTGAAGAGGGAAAGCATGTTGAGAGTTTTACTAAAAACAATAGATGTTTTGGTTCACATGGTTCCATTTTCTTTTCATTACTTTATTGTCATAGGCATCTCCACTTTGAAAGATCTAACCAACCACATATCTAGCTTAAACAAATTTGTGTAGACTTTAAACTGTTTCATATAGGTATAGTTTAGTTTGGATAAGCACCCCAGCTTGGCCCCGTCAGTTTCACCTCTCTCGTTACTTATGGACTCCCTATCTTTGGAAGCCGATTGAGTTCTAAGGTCCCTTAAATCCTTCCCCACTTCTTGTGGGAGGGATGGGTTGAGGGCCCAACACATTCTTAACGCTTTTTATGGAGAGGGGTTTTCGATCGCTTCTGGCTTACTTAGGGCTATTACCGAAGTAGTCAATGTGTGGCTGGAGGGCGATGTCCTAGGGGCGTAGCGGAGTTTGTTGCATTTGCCCCCTTACGTCGTTGCTCAAGCTAGACAATGGAATTAGGTGCATTTTCGTGATCACTATTTGGAGGGAGACTGGTTTCTAAGATGGGTATAAAGAAGGTGGGGAAAGAGATGGCCAATTACCTTGGTAATCCCCAATTCGGGATAGGGATCCCTAGAGGGGTGGGGGCTGTGCTCCATAGCGCGAACATGTTTTTAAATCAGTTTCATTCGGATGGGTCGTTAGCTATTCTTACGGTTGATTTCCCTAATGCCTTCAACCTTTTGGATAGTACGGCTCTCCTTCGGGAGATCCATTCTTAAGGCTCGTCCATCTCCCCATGGATCAATTTCCTATATGGACAACCAACTAAGTTGTATATCAGGGATGATTGCATTGGGTTCACTACTAGGGTTCAACAAGGAGACCCTATAGGGCCCCTCTTTTTGCCTTAGTTTTGCACCCCCTCGTTCATTGGACGCAGGGTTGTTGCAACTTACTTTTCCATGCGTGGTTGTAACACCTTGTATTAACTCGTCTAATTAAACCCCAGCACGTGTCCCGCTGATCCTCGGGCCGAGTGTCGATCGAGAGGGACCAAGAACGTCGTTATGTTATTTTAATAACCTCTGAGTGACAATAACAAAGTTAAGGGACTAAAAGTGTCAATACGCTTAAACTATGCCTCTGAGTGACGTTTTAACGAACCCGGAGCTTAACAATGTTCGGTTGTACATCCGAGAGTGCCAACCACCTGCCATATTAATTAATATATGCAAACATGTAGAAATATGAGAGTTTGGTGAAGTCCAGGGGCCAAAATGGAAATTTTGTGTATTGACATCTGTGGCACCACGCGCCAGAGACCTGGTGTCCCTGCGCGACGTGCGACAGAAGCCAGATCGCAGAAAATGCAGGACAGCTGCAGACCTGCGTGCATGCCACCTTTTTTTCGTGAATTTCCAACATAACTCTGCTCAAGACACGTACCTGGACACTTGTGTACCTTAGGGATGGATGCTAAACACTTGTATCAACCTCCATCATCTTCCAATTCCATAAATTGGAATTTTGATTCATCCTTCAAGAACTTGCACACTCTTCATACTCTCATCCTCAAATCTTTGCAAGTTCTGGAGCTCAAGCAATCTTAAAGCATGTTCTAAATTCGTTCAAGGACCCTTAGTGAGTGTCCTTAGTCCTCCTTGTTCATTTTATTAAGCTTTCAAGCCAAAAGTCAAGCTTGTCGTAAAAACGGTTTGACTTTCGGTGTGATCTTTATCAGTTCAGTCATGGTTTGAATCAAACATAGTTACGTGATTGTAATAAGGTAGGTAATAATCCCTCAAATGGGCACCTCCTGATTACCACGTTTGCATAACCAATTGACGAGTCAACTAACTCATAAAAAGTCAAACTGGGTCAGATTTGGGAATAAATTCATAACTGATGATGTGCATGATATAAAATCTGTTTTGTCACTCTAATAACTTGGTAATAATTATAAGAACATGCGGGAACATGTTCGGCTCGTCAAATCCAGATCTAATGTCGGTCGCAACCGAAAGTCGCGGTGTTTGACTTCTACTTTGACTTTTAGTTCTGACCCGATTTGGTATCTTTCAAGGCTGATTCTAAGATGCATTATGATCCTTATATAATGTAGTATAACCCTCTGAGGTCATACTACATGATCATAATCATATTCCGAGTTATGCGCAAGTTTCATCGATGTGCTAAATATGACTAATTCGCTCTTTTGCGTAAAATGAGATTTAAAATATAAACAAGCATGCAAACAAGTTATCTACTGATATGTTGACTTGTTTGGCTTACATGCATGTCATTGTTTTGGTCATAACATGATTTTTCCTAAATATCATAAATCAAGCTTTTAAATGACCAAAATACCCTTTTCGACAAATAAAATATTCTAAACATAACTCTTACAATAAAACAATTTATCTACTGATGCTACAATATAATTAGAATTATTTGGAAAATTAAATTAATTTATAAACTGAGTTTATGTAAAGGCTCTTGCATGGTATCGATAAATGACGATAATACCCTTATTGTGCATAAAATGAGTTTTAACGACATTTCATGACTAAACCTTTTACAAACTGATTTTATGTGTTAACTAAAATATTTTGAATATATAAACCTGATCAAAACTATAATTTTCCTTAAACATCGATTAAATCGTCATTTAGCGGCTTTATCGTCTTTCGACGCATAGTATGGATTAAAGCCATATCTAAGCATCAAGACTTGTTACCTACCGATTATAAAACTTATTTTAAATATTTTTACAGTAGGTACAAGTTATAAACTCAGATTTCCAAATAAGCCTTCAAATCTATGCGTGAAATGACCAAAACCTTTTGAAGTTGAATTCGATTTTAAAACTATAACGGGCATGCATGTTGGTATCTTACTAATATTAAAACATGGAGTAAATTGCACAAAACATCCTTTATGTTTCCTCAAACTTGCAGGTTCCAACCTTAATGTTTAAAAGTTGCTAAAAACAGCCTTTAAGTTTATTTTTATTGCGGGTTCAATCCTTTACAGCTAACCACGTTATTTTCTTCAGTTTTAGTCCCCTCACATGCTTAACACGTGAGGGCATATTTGTCATTTATAATTCCTCTTTTTATAAAACCCACAAAACCCGGAGTACCATTTTAATTCTTCATCCTCGCCTTCAATTAAAACCCTATCCACAATTCTTCATCGCCTTCAATTCAAAACCCTTATATCAAATTCCATAAAAATGTTTTGGTCCGAGAGGTTCTGACGACGATCAAGTCTCCTCCATGAAAGAAGCACACTCTTTGACAATGGCGACGGTAAGATCACACCATAAGAACTCGGAATCCTGATGCGATCTCTCATCGGAAACTCTACGCAAACACAACTTAGCACTATAATCGCCGAAGAGAAGCTAGATCCGATGGAAAGAATAAGTATGAGGACTTTATTGCGAGGATTGGTAGATATTTGTTGATATTTGTTTTGATTTGTTTGTACAAGTGTTGGTATTGTGTAAAAGTACAAGTGTTTCTGGGGTTTCATGCTTGTGAATAGCTTAACCACAATATCTTGTGTTCAGGTTCTGATGTAAAACAAAACAATTAGTGCCATTGGTGCCTTTTGATTTGCTTTTTTCGAGTTCATCGTTTCATATGCCGCCGTATCCTCCACCACTGTCCACTACCACCGGCCGCTACGTTCCCATGCTGATTAACTTCTACCGAGTGCTCGGAGGCAGCCGCACTTCTAGTACGAGGCAGATTCTGCTAGCGGCATTTGAAACCCTAGCGGATTTGAGTTCGAGACGTGAGTATAATTTGGGGCTTGTGGATGATGAGTTTGGTACGGTTGTTACTGATGTTCTCTGGGAGAATGTAATGTTCTCATCGTATTATACTCTGTTTAGTTTGAAGGTTGAAGAATGTGTGGTAGGTCGAAGAAGAGGAGCAATGAAGACATGGGTCTGGGATTTTATTTGGGTTTTATAACCTCACTAGCAGAAAAGACGGTTTTACCCTCACATGCTATGCATGTGAGGCCATTTAACAAGGATTAATAACTAGGTTAGTGACAAAGAATGAAACCCGTAACAAAATTATACTTAAAGGCTGTTTTTAGCAACTTTTAAACATTAAGGCTGGAACCTGCAAGTTTGAGGAAACATAAAGGACGTTTTGTGCAATTTACTCTAAAACATGTTATAACCATATTAGCACATGAAACTTGTATCTGACTCATCCGGTTACCCGGTATCGCTTATATGTGTACGGTTAAGTCTACGTGACTAATTTACGTAAATTCATACAGCCTAGCTCATCGCCTTGGGGAGCTCCTATATTGTTCTTGAAGAAGAAAAGATGGTTCAATTCGTCTGTGCATTGATTATTGTGAGTTAAACAAGGTAACAATCAAGAACCGTTACCCTGTATCTAGGATCGATGACTTATTCGACCAGCTGCAAGGAGCTAGCTACTTTTCAAAGATCGATTTAAGGTCTGGATACCATCAGCGGAAAGTCAGAAGTGAAGACGTCCCGAAAACTGCTTTTAGGACCAGGTATGGTCATTATGAGTTCTTAGTGATGCCTTTTGGACTCACTAATGCACCGGCAGCATTAATGGATCTTATGAATAGAGTCTGCAAACCATACTAAGATAAGTTTGTCATTGTTTTCATAGATGACATCCTTATCTATTCTCGTAATCAAGCAGATCATGAGAAACATCTAAGGTGTATTCTAGAACTTCTAAGACAAGAAAATCTTTATGCAAAGCTCTCTATGTGCGAGTTTTGGCTTAGAGAGGTCCAGTTTTTAGGACATGTGGTGAGAGAACGTGGCATCCAAGTTGACCCAGCTAAGATTGAAGCTATCATGAATTGGGAAGCACCCAAGGCTCCTTCTGAAATCCGTAGTTTCCTAGGACTGGCCGGTTATTATAGGAGATTCATTGAGAACTTTTCAAGAATAGCCACTCCTCTAACTACCTTAACCCGCAAGACTGTCAAGTTTAATTGGGGTCCAAAGCAACAAGAATCCTTTGAGATTCTTAAGCACAAGTTGAGCAATGCTTATGTACTTACACTGCCTGAAGGTATAGAAGAGTTTGTCGTCTACTGCGATGTTCCGTACACTGGCATGGGTTTGTGTGCTTATGCAAAGGGGCAAGGTGATTGCCTACGCATCGCGACAATTAAAAGTGCATGAAAGGAATTACACTACCCATGACTTGGAACTGGGTGCCGTAGTGTTTGCACTAAAGTTATGGAGACACTATTTGTATGGTACAAAGTGTATTATATACACTGACCACAAGAGCCTCCAACACTTGTTCAATCAAAAGGATTTGAACATGAGACAACGTCGTTGGATGGAGACATTAAACGATTATGATTGTGAAATACGATATCATCCTGGCAAGGAAAATGTAGTTGCAGATGCGCTTAGTCGCAAGGAAAGGATGAAACCCTTGAGAATCAATGCCAAGAGCATTGAAATAAGAAGCTGTTTGAACGAGAGACTGCTAAATGATCAAAAACAAGCAATGTCGGAAGACAACCTTGGTAAGGAGAAGTTAGGTGCAACGATTGAACAATTGGTACCTGGAAAGGACGGATTGTACAGGTTAAATGATCGGATCTGGGTTCCGATCTATGGAGGACTTGGAGATATGATCCTCCAGGAAGCACATAACTCCAAATATTCGATTCATCCTGGAAGTGACAAGATGTACCAGGATCTAAAACCGAGTTATTGGTGGATGGGTATGAAGAAATCCATCGCCAATCATGTAGCGAAGTGCTTGACGTGTTCGCAAGTCAAGGCAGAGCATCAGAAGCCGTCAGGACTTCTACAACAACTGGAAATCCCCACATGGAAATGGGAGATAGTAACTATGGATTTCATTACCAAGTTGCCTAGAACAAAGAGTGGAAAGCACACAATATGGGTCTTGTCGATGGACCGACTAAGTCAGCACATTTCTTGCCCATAAAGGAGACGCGTAGCTCTGACAAGTTAGCCAAGCTTTACGTGGATAAAATCGTGTCACTGCACGGTGTGCCGGTATCTATTAAATCCAATAGAGATACAAGATACACTTCTCATTTCTGGAAGAGTTTCCAGCAGTCATTAGGCACCCGATTAAACTTCAGTACGACTTACCATCCGCAGACTGATGGCCAGAGCGAGCGTACAATCCAGACGCTGGAAGACATGCTCTGGGCATGTGTAATCGATCTAGGTGGAAGTTGGGATGACCATTTACCCCTAATCGAATTCTCCTACAACAACAATTATCATACAAGCATCAAGGTTGCTCCTTTTGAAGCCTTGTATGGAAGAAAACGTCGAACGCCTATTTGTTGGGCGGAAGTTGGGGAGGCCCAACTATCAGGACCTGAGATAGTCTGGAGACGATAGAAAAGATTGGTCAGATTCTTGATCGTCTCAAAGCTGCCCGAGATAGGCAAAAGAGCTACGCAGATAAGAGGCGTAAACCTCTACAGTTCCAAGTAGGGGACAAGGTCTTCTTGAAGGTATCACCTTGGAAAGGTGTAATGCGCTTCGGGAAGAAGGGCAAGTTGAGCCCAAGATACATAGGACCGTTCGAGATCATCGAACATGTTGGATCAGTAACTTATAAGCTAACTCTATCAGAGGAGCTAAGCGGGATCCATAATGTGTTCCACATTTGCAACTTAAAGAAGTGTCTAGCAGATAAATCACTAGCAATGTCTCATGAGGACGTTCAGATCGATGAAAATCTGAGATTCGTTGAGAAACCGCTTGCGATCGAGGATCGACAGGTTAAGAAACTTCGAAGAAAGAAGATACATATTGTAAAGGTTAAGTGGGATGCTCGTAGAGGCCCCGAATATACGTGGGAAGTCGAATCCCACATGCGTCAAAAGTACCCTCATCTATTTGAATAAAATCTCGAGGTCGAGATTTCTTTTAAGGGGGTGAGGATGTAACACCTCGTAATTTCCCGTCTAATTAAACCCCGGCACGTGTCCCGCTGATCCTCGGGCCGAGTGTTGACCGAGAGGGACCAAGAACGTCGTTATGTTATTTTAATAACCTCTGAGTGACAATAACAAAGTTAAGGGACTAAAAGTGTCAATATGCATAAACTATGCCTCTGAATGACCTTTTAACGAACCCGGAGATTAACAATGTTCGGTTGTACATCCGAGAGTGCCAACCAGCTACCATATTATTTAATATATGCAAACATGTCGAAATATGAGAGTTTGGTGAAGTCCAGGGGCCAAAATGGAAATTTTGTGAATTGATATCTGTGGCGCCACGCGCCAGAGACCTAGTGTCCCCGCGCGACGCGCGACAGAAGCTAGATCGCAGAAAATGCAGGACAGCTGCAGACCTGCATGCATGCCACCTTTTTTCGCGAATTTCCAACATAACTCTGCTCAAGACACGTACCTGGACACTTGTGTACCTCAGGGATGCATGCTAAACACTTGTATCAACCTCCATCATCTTCCAATTCCACAAATTGGAATTTTGATTCATCCTTCAAGAACTTGCACACTCTTCATACTCTCATCCTCAAATCTCTGCAAGTTCTGGAGCTCAAGCAATCTTAAAGCCTGTTTTAAATTCATTCAAGGACCCTTAGTAAGTGTCCTTAATCCTCCTTGTTAATTTTATTAAGCTTTCAAGCCAAAAGTCAAGCTTATCGAAAAAACGGTTTGACTTTCGGTTTGATCTTTATCGGTTCAGCCATGTTTGAATCAAACATGGTTACGTGATTGTAATAAGGTAGGTAATAATCCCTCTAATGGGCACCTCCTGATTACCACGTTTGCATAACCAATTGACGGGTCAACTAACTCATAAAAAGTCAAACTGGGTCAGATTTGGGAATAAATTCATAACTGATGATGTGCATGATATAAAATCTGTTTTGTCACTCTAATAACTTGGTAATAATTATAAGAACATGCGGGAACATGTTCGGCTCGTCAAATCCAGATCTAAGGTCGGTTCGCAACCGAAAGTCGCGGTGTTTGACTTCTACTTTAACTTTTAGTTCTGACTCGATTTGGTATCTTTCAAGGCTGATTCTAAGATGCATTATGATCCTTATATAATGTAGTATAACCCTCTGAGATCATACTACATGATCATAATCATATTCCGAGTTATGCGCAAGTTTCATCGATGTGCTAAATATGACTAATTCGCCCTTTTGTGTAAAATGAGATTTAAAATATAAACGAGCATGCAAACAACTTATCTACTGATATGTTGACTTGTTTGGCTTAGATGCATGTCATTATTTGGTCATAACATGAGTTTTTCCTAAATATCGCAAATCAAGCTTTTAAAGGACCAAAATGCCCATTTCGACAAATAAAATATTCTAAACATAACTCTTACAATAAAATAGTTTATCTACTGATGTTACAATATAATTAGAAATATTGGAAAATTAAATTAATTTATAAACTGAGTTTATGTAAAGGCTCTGCATGGTATCGATAAATGATGATAATACCCTTACGGTGCATAAAATGAGTTTTAAAGACATTTTCATGACTAAACCTTTTACAATGTGTTAAATAAAATATTTTGAATATATAAACCTGATCAAAACTATAATTTTTCTTAAACATCGATTAAATCGTCATTTAGCGACTTTATCGTCTTTCGACGCATAGTATGGATTAAAGCCATATCTAAGCATCAAGACTTGTTACCTACCGATTATAAAACTTATTTTAAATATTTTTACAGTAGTTACAAGTTATAAACTCAGATTTACAAATAAGCCTTCAAATCTATGCGTGAAATGACCAAAATACCCCTTTTGAAGTTGAATTCGATTTTAAAACTATAACGGGCATGCATGTTGGTATCTTACTAATAATAAAACATGTTATAAACATATTAGCAAATGAAACTTGTATCTGACTCATCCGGTTACCCGGTATCGCTTATATGCATACGGTTAAGTCTACGTGACTAATTTACGTAAATTCACCAAAACCGGTCTAACCTTATCATTTTTTATCAAAATCCAGAACGTTATATGTTTACCCAAAATATAAAAGTCCTAGTACTTGTCGGGTTTAAACAACATTCTTTCCGGTCTTCGCTTAATCTAGCGTATCGTTCCGTTACGTATCTTTTAAGCTAACTGGTTCGAGTCAACGACTCAACCTAAACCCATTAGCATTCTAATTGGTTATTAATACCATCAATCCAGACTAGAAGCCTCCCAGTAGATCGATACTTTGCATTTGTCTTCTTGATTATCGGCTGAGTTACTATTCGTTAGAAGAACTAACTCAGGTAAATACTTTAGCTTATTTTCCCTATACGAGCTTGGGATACGGTATTATATTACCGCTTGGTCGGGTATGGGATCATGTTTATCAGATGGTGATTTACTAAATCTTATAACCCGTTTTATTCTGTATTGTCTGATAACTTAAACATTGGGGGTTAACTCGACCGTGTCCTGGATATCCTTGGCTCATTGAAGTTACTAATGGCCATGACCTAAACGGGGTGTAGGCATACACCTGACAAATGCTAATGCTAAATAAATATTTTTTATATACTCCTTCGTGGGTTTTTTATTAAGTGGTGTGTCGGTTAATTAGGTTATTCGGTTTCTGCACCGGACCCCATATGTATTCTGTAAAATTGTAAACAAGATCATTTTGAATTGTCCCAGGTTATAAAAGATTTTCGTGCTCAATGCACATAAAACAAATTTTAAATGTTTCCAAAATGAGTCGGTTAAATGCATTTACCAGTGAAAACTGACGTATTTTCCAAAAAGGCTAAGTGACAGGTTTCGGCACGGAATAGGCTAGGAGCTGCTTGGTAACGACGTAGAGAATTTTGCAAGTTCTTAGTCAAGCCTAAAGTCTGTCGGAGAATATCAGTTTTCGTACTTTCGATCCGCCTGTGGATCTAATATTGCGAACCATGTATTTACTTTATAGACTTTTAAACTCTATGGTTTGTAATAATATGTATTATTCAAGACTTCCGATGTGCTGTATATGTTTGACCATGATGACACCAATCTTACGTCACAATACTCCCCACCCGGGCCCACTGGGATTGTGTTGGAAATACGGGGTGTGACAGTGGTACTTGGATTAGGGAACAATTATAGGAGATGCTATTAAAGTGGCTAAAGCTTTTGATATCATCAGGTCTAAGGGACGATGTTAGGGGCTTGAGCTTAACATCAAGAAAACTAAGGTCTTTTGGTCGTTGTGCAATGGGGTAAAAGTGAAGGAAGGTTTGTTTTCTAGTGGGATTGGGAGACTAGTGTCGGGTGTGAAACTCCCGAGGAAGGGGGGGTTTCATGTATGGTGCATCTTATGAGATGTGATGTGCTAAAAGTAGTTTAATAAAAAATAGCTAAAATTAACCTAAATCTAGACTCAAAGTAATACTCTAGACTCTCTAAACTCGAGTAAACTACTAACCGGCAAGTGAACCGATCGACTCTAGTAAAGATAAGTAAGTCCGGATATCGAACCCACGAGACTCTATTTAATTAAGCTAACGACTCTATCTAGACCTAGACTGACACGACACGACAATGACCATTTTTATTGTATGGGGGGGTTACCAAATATTCTGAAATTGTAATTAACATAAAAAATAACTAACTAGATTAACTAGGACACGGATTAGAACTAAGGTTGTATTAAGTGGTTATAAACAACTACCTAGGCTGGAATCCTATTTAACTTAGAATGAATTTCTATCGGAACTATCGTGGTATGGAACCGGGATCTCTATGTGCTAAACCCTAAGAATAACGACTAGGACCTCCCGGCCATTATCAGGAAGAAACCTGTGAGACTCTACAGGGCTGTTACGAAAACCGGTTGGTTAGACTTCCTCCCAGTCCTCTAACTTCTCTAAAAGTGCCTTAATCCGACAATCTACCTCTCAGCGCGAAAGTCTAAGGCAACTATGGATTTTAATTTAGTTTATTAGACACGGATATCATTAGGGAACTAAGACCGATTTCTCTCAAAACCTAATCCTAGCTATATATCAAACCGAGACCTAATAATAACCTCGAGCCTCTCAGCGACAAGATTAGCAGAATACCAAGTTCTAATTATCTTTTATTTAACGTTTCTAAGGCTATTGGCCAATTCACCCAATGTGATGCAGGCCCAAGTGTGGAAGACCGGGCCATGACATTTTTGGAGGCCCAAGATCGGGCAATAAGGGGGCTTCACGAAAATGGCTCTAACTTGGGCTACGGGGATCCGTTTTGGGCGTGCGACCAGGCGAAACGATCGTGAGAGCGAGGCCCATCTTTTGGCAAACAACCTACGGCGGTTTGGGTCGTTGTCCGGGCCCAAAAAGGCTTATTTCTATGAGTTATTTATCATTTTGTGTTTTTTATACTTTTCGTGGACTTTCGTTTTGTTCTAGTTTTTGGTTCAAGTGTGTTTTAGGCCCATTTTTGAATTTCGGTTTCTATTTATATGTTGCTAAAGCTAATGAAAGGATCAGACTTGAATTTTGAGATAATAAGTTTTGTCACTTCAAATTCTTGTCGTTTGGGTTGAAATTTGGGGTTTGGGAAAGATCAACACGGGTATTCGCAGAATCAACGTGTTCGTTCTTTGTTATCTAATCTTCCGCTACAACACAATGACTACCCGAACCCGCAAAGACTCGAACAATCAACACAAACCTATTCTGTGAAAGACATTCACCGAGGTTCATGTGAAACGAATAAACAACCAATAATCAATTCAAAACAAGATACGCATACGCACTAAACTAAAATTCCAAAGTCAGTTACTTTTAAGAAAACCCATACACAAAATAATAACCGAATAAAAATCCAAGCTTTATTAAACAATCATCCTAACCTAGGTAGTAAAAGAAGTCTAGCCAAGCATAGTCATGAACAAGAAACAAATCTGAACCGGATAATAAATCATGTTCATAAAGTCAATATACACAAAATCGAAACCGAACACTAACTCGTTGTGAACCCGAACTATATAATCTTGAACCGTGAAACTCTGCTTGCCTTGAATCTTCTCTTTTTCGTCTGTTGTGTTCTTTCGTATATGGCATCCTCCTCTCCGTGATATATTATCCCCCAGGATTAAATCGTTTAATATGTATTATAATTGAGGACAAACACTAATTCCTTGACCTGGGCTCCTTTAACGAATCACAATCCACCAGGCCCAATTCAAATTAAATGACCACCTCCTTTGTGTATCTCCATCGCTATTGTGTTGTGAGGTGTGTATTGATCAATTATATGAACTAGGTTTGTTTACGATAGTCGCGTTGCGGCGAACTTATTTTGTTATTTAGTTGTGTCTACATGTGTTTTGAAATCACTAAGAGCGCATTGCACACGAAACCGCTAACAAGAGTAAAAAGAAAATATAGAAAAAAACTCTACAAGATAAGTGAAAGAAACCAACAAAAAAAGTGGTATAGTAATGATGTTGTTCGTATGAAACCCATGGTCAGAGATAAGCAAATGGTACTGGATACCGGTACCGAATTTCACTAACCGAAAGATCTTAAGTACCAATTCAGTACCGACTTTTGGCGCCTACCGGTTTTTACTTTCATATACCGGCACCGTAACCGGTATTTTCAGTACCAGTACTGATTCGGTATCGCTTGGCACCGAGCTCTCCCTACCCCTGAAACTAAGAAAAAGAAATCATTAAAAGTTGAAGCAAATCAACAAAAAAAGTTGCACGATACCGTTGTTCGTACGGTACTCGTGATCAATGATGAGCAAATGGTACCGGGTAGCAGTACCGAATTTCCTGAACTAAAAGATTTTCAAAATCATTTCGGTACCGACTTTTGGCATTTTCTATACCAGGCTGGTGCCGGTTTTTACCTTCATGTATCGATAACGAACCGGATCGTACCGGTATTTTCGATAACAGTAACAACTGACACCAAGGTTATCCAACTTAAAAGACAAAGAAAATAACTATTATTAAAATAATAAAAGTATATAAAAACTATATATATTATTATAATAATTTAAACACTGTTCAATAAGTTCTATTTTTAATATAGGTAAGGGATCATGTACAAGAGAAGAACTTTGTACGAAGTGTAGGAGACAGTCATGACCACACATTTGTTTTTCTCAATTTAAGAAAGAGAAGGGTATGATGGTCTTTTCTCCCTTTAACTAGTTTCCACCTTAATTTTCAAACGGCTATAACTTTTTCATACGGTAATATTTTTAAAAAAAAATTAAACCGTTAATTACGATCATTTCATTCTCTTTAACTCGAGCAGCCTATTGCTATAGTATTCTTATAAATAATTTATAGGACTTAAATACCCATTACGTGCTTACGTGATTTTTAAATACCCATTACGTGATTACACATTCAACATAAATCATTACGCATTCATTGTAAATTCATTACATGATTACACATTTAATATGATTTGTTATAACTAATGTTAATACATTTATGCTTATTATGTAATTACACATTCAATAATAAGAACTTAATTGTTTATGCTTTATTACGTGGTTAAATCTCTAATATATGACATTATGTTGCCATTATAGGTTGATTTGGCTAATGTTTTGTATATAATTTATCCTTAATACGTGATTATACCTTAAATATTAGGTATTCGATATGAAATATTAGGTGTTACGTTACGTAATCACCCAGTAAAGTTTCACATAAATACTATAATGAAATCATGTAATCACAAAATGCGTATTTAAAATCACGTAGTCATGTAATTTACATAGTCAATTATTGTTACGTAATTACGTAATCACTTAGCGTGGTTTCACCTAAAATACTACAATGAAATCAAGTAATCACGTAATGGGTATTCAAAATCACGTAGTCACCTGGGTATTCAAATCACGTAAACACGTAATATGGTTTCAAAATCCTTCAAAAAAAGTAATATTAAAATATAGCAATAGGCTGCTCGAATTAAAGAGAATGAAATGCTCGTTAATACGGTGTAATTTTTTATAAAAAAAATTAACGTATGAAAAAGTTATAGCCATTTGAAAATCAAGGGGGAAGTGGGTTTATGAGTTAACAATATTGGATTTTCCTATTTTACCCTTTTCCCCACTTGTTACCTTGTTTTTTGTTATGTGAATTCTATATTTGGGGACCACTTAATCTCAACCATTGATCTTGCAAATCAATGGTCAAACTTGTCTCCTATACTTCGTACAATTTTTTTCTCTTGTAGAATAACCTCTCTTTTTAATATATAGGTAGGGGAAGGATCAAATAGGAAGTTTGTTTTAGCTAGGAAGGATATGAAGCAATGATAGAGTGACACGTGTCAAAGATAAAAAAACATTGGATGGACATTTTAGTCAAACAACCCTAAGGAAAAAAAACCAGTTCTATAACAAAAACCCAGTATGTCATTTTCTTTCACGATACATCTCACCCCACCACCACCACCATCACCACCACCACCACCGTCGTCACTCCATCGCCCACCACCACCAGAATCGTCTCCCCAACCTCACCACTCTGTCAAATTTAACATAATGCGATAGGACACGAGATTTCTGTTAAAAAGTACTCTTCTTCTCAAATTTCTTAAACATTTTGTATTCAAAGTGAAGATATCTCTGATTCTACTCTTTCTCTTGATTTATTCGTGCTTATGGGCAACATCATTAGTTCCAATTTCATTGAGAAATCATTAATAAAAAGTTGCACACCAAGTGTTTGACAAAATGTCTCAAAGAAAAATTACAAAACACCTTGCAGTTTAAACTTTCATTTAAAATTGTGTTTTACAAAAAAAATGAAAAAACACATGGTGTTTTTTGTCCATTGCATTTTACAAAATAATGAAAAAAACACTGTTTTTTATCCATTGTGTTTTACAAAAGAATGAAAAAACACATTTTTTGGTGTCTTTTTATCGATTACGATTTACAAAATAATGAAAAACACACTTTTTGTGTTTTTTTTGTCCATTGCGTTTTACAAAATAATAAAAAAACACAGTTGCGTTTTACAAAAGAAAGAAAAACACACTTTTTGGTTGTTTTTGTCTATTGCGTTTTACAAATAATGAAAAAACACAGTTTTTTATCCATTGCGTTTTACAAATGAATGAAAAAACACACTTTTTTGTGTTTTTTGTCAATTGCGTTTTACAAATAAAATGAAAAAACACTGTTTTATCCATTGCCTTTTACAAAAGAATGAAAAAACACATTTTTTGTGTTTTTTGTCTATTGCGTTTTACAAAATAATGAAAAAACACAGTTTTTTGTCCATTGCGTTTACAAAAGACACTTTTCTTTTGTGATTTTAGTCCATTGTGTTTTAGAAAGTACACTTTCTTTTATATTTTTAGTCAATTGCGTTTTAGAAATAAACTTTGTTTTGTGTTTTAATTCATTGCTTTTTAGATAAAAGGAACATTTTCTTTTGTGTTTTTTGTTCATTGCCTTTTAGAAAAAACACTTTATTTTGTGTTTTTTAGTCCATTGTGTTTTATAAAAATGAAAAAAATTGTGTTTTTTTTTCATTGCGTTTTACGCATCTGGGTTATCGAAAACTTTTTTTCAAAAGTATAGCAATAGTGTGCTCGTTTTAAAGATAAAAAACGCTCGTTTTTATGATGCAATTTTTATAAAAAAATAATATCAAATGAATGAGTTATTAACGTTTAAAAATGGGGGGAATTGGAGGAGAGAGAAACTATTACCTTGGATTGACTACAATGCCCCTCAACAAACTCACGCGCTTCCTTTTCTTCCTTCAATTCCACCAATTTAATCTTAGCCCTTGATTACTAAATAGATGATCAAGATTACTTTCTATCCTTTTTACCCATAGAAACTTCCTAGTATATCCTGACCCTATATAGGTAAATTAAAACATAATTCGTCCCAATTATTATCACCGTCTAGGCCCTTTACAAATGTGAGCCCACATTCTATCATTCCACATATGAGAATTAATGTAGGCCCAAGCATTTGAGTAATTGTTTCACTTGACTTATCTGCATAAAGAAGTTAACCATTCCTCTTTAATAAGATGTTCTTTTAGTTCTCGTAATAAAGCCACCATTTAATTCATTAACACCACACTAAATCATTTAGCAAAGGGTTCATGCAATCCAACGAAACACAAATGAAATTGGTAAAGTCTGAATTAATTGCCATTAATAATTGTTAACAAATTAAAAGTTTTTCATGTTTACTCCTTTTGTTTTTTCTCTATATATTTGAAACATATAAAATCTAAATATGAATCAATTAGGAGTGATATTCAATAACAATAACCCTCAAGTTACTCAAAAGTGTAAGGAATATTATATAATAAATATATCTAATTTAGCACATATCAAGATGCCTACCTTGCATGCGGGGATCTCAATGCGAGCTCCTTCTGCTTCGCTCTTGTATGAGGGTTGCTAAGTTGTTGTTTGGCTTACGAATCTGCCAACCCATGTTTGTTGAGGAAGCGGTATCAATTTTCTACAAGGGCCTCCGGGATGCGATTGGTTGGTTGGCATCCTTGTTGATCCCTTTTTTGGGGTTTTGGTCTATATTCGGCAGAAGATGTATCTACGTACACTTTCGTGGCCTCAAGAGCACAATCTTGGAGTCTACAGGACCAGATTCCGCGGGACAGTGGTATCGAAGGACTGGACGCTGATTATGGGTGTGCATTGGGTAGCCTGCACAAATCCTTTCCTGATCTTGATCTTGGTGGGTTTGCTAATAAGAACATTGCCCCTCAAAATGCCCAAAATACTTTGGTGAGTTCCTTATATAGTAAGAATGCTTAGAGTTTCGAAGTGAAGTTTGACCTATCCCTACGCTAGAAAGCAGTGTTAGAGTGTCTACGGGCCCTATATTGTAAACGAGCCCGAGCTAGGGCTAGCTTGCTCTGGCAAGCTCGAATAATCTGTACTATATTATAAGACCGCGGGGTGTGGGGTGTTTTATGCGGCGGGGGATGGCGTTGGCTACGTCGTTTCCCCGCTGGCGTGGCTTTGAAGCCTGGCGTGGGGCGGGGTGGGGGGAGGTGAGGTGGCTAGCTTGGATTGGCTGGGGGGGAGATGACCGTTTGGGGTAGCCGTTGGGGATGGCGGTTTAGCTAAGTAAAATAGAATTTTTTTTAAAAAATTACAAATTTTTACCTATAAATACTCATCCCAAACTACATTTTTTTCACATATATTTTCTTCTACCAAAACCATACACAAATAACAAATCTTTATCCAAACCACACCAAAAAACGAAAATGGTTCATTGGACCGAGGAGGAGGAAATAGCACCAGTGACGTCGATTTTTGACGCACAACGAACCCTACGTCGCGGTCAAACCGCCTATTGGACACAAGCGTTTCAACAATACCAACAACAAGTCAGGAACACGCGTCACAACTTAAACGCATGTCAACATAAGTGGCGTGAGCTAAAACTGAAGTTGGATCCGTTTAAAGTTTGCTTCGACTGTGTCTCTGCGGGCGACTTGGCCCACAACGATCGAGTGGAGATCGCGAAGATCAAGCATAGGCACGATGGGAATGCGGATTTTCGTTGGGTTCCCCACTTTAATATTTACCTTACTTTGTAATTTCTTTAGGATTTATTATGAATTTTTTTTTTTGAATTATTAGGATATATTAAGTAGTTTTTTAAATTTTTTAGGATTTAATAAGTAGAATCTTTTAAATTTTTTAGGATTTTATGTAACTTTTTTTAAAAATTAAATTAAGTTTGTGTTGTATTATATAGATGTGAACTACATAAAAAAATATCCACATGTTACCCCACGCCGGCTAGACTATGCCGCTTCCACACCCAACTTTTTTTGGGTAGACTAGTGTAGCCCACACTCGCCACGTGTCGAGGCATGCCCCCAACCCAAGCCCCTCCACCCCGCGGTCTAATGCACGAGGGAGGGGTATTTTAATTTATAGATAGACCCCTAAAATGAGGGTAATTTTGTCTTATAAACACTATTTATTTTTCAGCCGCTAAACTTATTATACTTAAATCCCTGAGTTATAACAAAAGTATAGATAATTAATTACACTTTTCATTCTCCACAACAAACTTATAATTCTTTTACGTGTTCTAGCCATATCTTATAAACTATAATGTTTTAAAAAAATCCAAAAGTATCATGATGACCTACTCATTTTTGTCGACGTTCCGATAGTTGTCTTGGTCAGTATTGACGTGTAGATTAAAAGGTACAAATAGATCATGCCTTAGCGTATAAGTAACTAAAGCCCAACGTACTTAGTTATTATACTAGAATGTTTAATAGCTACAGAATGTCAAGTGATTAACTCTCATTTAAATTGCATTTTAATCTCACATCTTTAACAAAATTATAGATAATTAGTTAGGTAATTACACTTATCCACTTGTAAAAAACTAACCCCCCCCCCCCCCCCCGACAATTTTTAAAGGGTCATAACTTTTTAGTACGCTAATGTTTTTATAATTACATCATATAAATGCGTATTGACAATTTCGAGTAATAACTGAATTGTTAATCGAAACTGAACCGAAATCAACCAAAAACTGAATTGACTGAAAATTGATTAACCAAAAACGGTTATCGATTTTTTTGTACCCTCGTTTAACCAAAAATAACTGAACCATTCATATTTTCATATATTTCTAGCTTTTATACCTCCAGTTTATGTATTTCATATTTATACCCTCATTTTATGTATTTATACCTCTACTTCAAGTACCTATGCATCTATTTCATGTAATACTAACCGAAATTAAATTAATCAAACGAAAAACTGTCAATCTAACTGAATAAACCAAACCGGTTAGCTGAAAACAGATTGGTTAATAAAATAGGCTAATCGATGACCTCGATTTCAATTGAGAATAATAATCTAACCAACCGAACAATACACACCTGGCAATGTCTGTGTTTCCCGCCGCATCGCGCGTGCACCTATTGGTTATTAACCAAAACTGGTTATCGGTGAGCAATAACTAAATCGTTAACCTACACCAAACCAAAAACAGACGAAACCGAACCGAAATCAACCAAAAACCGGTTATCGAAATTTTTTGTACTCTCGTTTAGCCAAAATTAGCTGAACCAAACCGAAATATTCATATTTTCACATATTTCTAGCTTTTATACCTCAATTTCATATTTTATATCTCCATTTCATATATTTATACTTTCATTTCATGTATTTATATCTCAATTTCATATATTTCTAAGCAAAAGTTTTAGCCAAAGTTTGGTTTTGCAATTAACTGAAATTAAATGAACCAAATAAAAAACCGTCAATCTAACTGAATAAACCGAAGTGATTAACTGAAAACCAGTTGGTTAATAAAATAGACTAACCGATGACTTTGGTTTCAGCTTCGGTTGAGGAAAATAACCAAACCGACCGAACCATGCACATCACAATAAAATGGATTACCCGAATACTTCGCTATTGATGATATCACAATGATGCTACAATAAATATTATATGGATAAGAAAACTACTAGAAATGAATACCGCAATGCAAATTGTCACTCCCGCCGCATCACACGAACACCCTGCTAGTTATAATTTAATATATATTAAAACTAAAGGTGGGTGGTTGCAACTCACAACCACCTCCCTCTTTCTTTTCTTTTTATTTTTGGTATTAGCAATTTGTAAGGAAAATTTGGAAGCCTAATATACATCTTCGCTCGACTAAAAATTGTTATGTCATTATTAATACAACTATTATATATTAAAAGGTGTGAATTAGTATTTTCACTTTTTAATTTTCTCTTTTAACATACACCTCTTTTAATTTTTAAAAGGTAAAGTGTCATTTAATTGTCTTGAGATTTTAAAGTTTAAAATTTATTCCCTGTACTCTTATTTTTTACCTTAAAAAAAACTATATTCGTGTCGACATCCTTTGGGACTTATCACACTTTTATTTATTAAGTTTCCACTTTTGGTTGCCATATCGAGTGTCGGAATCATATGGATACCGTAATGAACCAGACCAATATCGACCGGATTCTCGCCATTAACATTATTTTTACCACTGCGTCTACGTTTCGATTTGAATTTATTAAAAGTCGGGTCGCCCCGCCGCGAAGCGCATGCGTAACCCACAAATTTAATCTATGTGTAGAAGTTTTAATTTAAATGTATTAAAGTTAAAAATATTTGGGATGTAGTTGAAGAGTTAGCATTTTTAAATTTAACTAATCAATAACATATAAAAATATTGATGAAAACTACAAATAATACATATTATACTTTTAATTCTTTCGGATCTTTAAAATATAAAAAATGTATGTTAATTTTATTTATTTTTGTTTTAATGTTATCAACATTTGTAAAATTTAACAAAAAAAAAATTGTGAGCCGTCTCAATTGAGCTATAGAGTTGGCTAGAAGCTTTTACGAGCTAGGCTCGAGCTCGACATTTTAGATCGAAAAAATAAACGAGCCGAGCCAAGCTGGCTCATTTAAGTTCGAGCTTGAGTTCGATCCCAGCCTAGCTCGGCTCGATTACATCCCTAGGCATCTCAATGCAACAAGGCACAGATACACCTTACCATCTGTTAAAACATGAACACAGTACCATCTTTATAGCAAGAGTTACCAATACACAGTTATTTGCACATCATATACAATTTCAAACCAGAAATGCCACCAAGCCCATCATAAATTTACAATCTTTATCACACAAGAGAGAACGCCCAGATTCCACGAAGCCATTCGCTGCTTCCACATGGGTATCATAGTTACAAACAGTTAAATCATACCTGTCATCAGGTTATATCCGGTATCATAACAAATTTACTTGTTCAAAGTTATATATCATTCAAAGGTTCGAGGGTCAGGCTAGCAAATAAAAATTCACATAACTAACAAGGACGACTAGCCGCGTTAACCTTTTATTGATATCAAACTTTCATGCTATTCCAGTAGAGTTTCAAACAAATGTGCATAAAGAAAGAAAACCGCTACAGAATATAATATTAATCGAGAATTAAGACATTACTTATGAACAGCATGATGCGGCTCGGGCCCCGTCAGCTGGTCTGTCAACAAGAACCATGCCAGCTGGGTTTTGAGTAGGTTGAGCTCTAGGGAGTCGTTTGGCTGTTACAAGCAAGACAACACTCCCAGATCAGATATTTGGATAAAAAGAAATACAATATTAAATAAATTATGCTAAGGATCATAAAATTGCCTGTTATTAATAATTTACAACATTCAAATTAGGTTTGAATTTGAAGAATTGGGTAAGAATAATAACTTAAAAGGTGGGATTTTTCAAAGCTTCTAAAAGGAAAAGTGTGCATACCTATTTCATGGAATATGTCATTAACATTTGCAGCAGTTTTAGCAGACGTCTCCATGAAGAAAAGACCATTCTCTTCGGCATATACACGAGCTTCCTGCATGATAAATTACTAATCATTGTAGGCGATAAGGGGATGTTAGGCACTTGGTTAGTATATTACTTACTATTATTCAACTTGGATGCAATGTCTAGTGTTGCAATTATACAGAAAAAGTATACAAATAATAATAGCAACAGAAGTCCAACATGTCAGCTAAGTTTAGGCTCAGGGAAGAATTGTATACCATGTCATTTATGCATAGAAAAGTGTAAAAACATAAGAGGGGTTGCAAAAACATAGATTTGAACACGTTAAAGTGAAACAAAATGCTCCAGATTAGTGTGTTCTTGTGTTTTCAGTTTATAAAGGTGGAGTAAACATATCAGTTGAGTTCAAGATGTAAAAACAAAGAAACAATGACCATTTTATGTAAAAAAATATGAGTTTCCTTTCTCCTAACATGAACAACCCTAAAGAGTCAATTTCACAGAAGTAAAAACAGATGGAAAATGCATACTTCTGCTGTCACTTTCCTCTTCTCATCCAGATCAGCTTTGTTGCCAGCAAGTGCCATAACCATGTTAGCATTGCCTGCACCCGCCACACATTAAAATAAAACTTTTAAAAATTTGCAGAGTGAAAAGAGAAACTCTATAAAATATGGAATGAACACCAATCCATTAGCATAAAAGCAAGTAACCGGTATGCAATTACATTTAAACATTATTCGATAACTTTACCCTTTTTTTCTTAACTATTTAGTGTTCTGCTTATCAACCCAAAGTAGACGACATCTACTCACCTTGCTTTTGAAGTTCTTGCACCCACTTTTTAGCGCGCGTAAAAGAATCCTAAAAATAGTCACATAAACATCAAGTGAATTCAATTTCCAAACACATAACAAATAATAATAAAAAAAACCACAAAACATCGAAATGCAAAACAATCCTGATTCTTAAACCACTAACATATTAACATCAAACAACATATCCAAATTCTATCAACATATACACCATTTAACTCTCAAAAACCAGATACAAATTGAAGCAGATATTAAAACAATACCGCGCTAGTAATATCGTAGACGATAATCGCGGCAGCAGCTCCTCTATAATACATAGGAGCCAAACTATGATACCTCTCTTGACCAGCAGTATCCCAGATCTCAAACTTGACAGTAGCATCATTAACCGCTAGCGTTTGCGAGAAAAACGCCGCTCCGATCGTCGATTCCTGCCACCAAACCATCAATTCATACAAATTCAACCGATCACACAACAATCAAACTCAAACCCTAACAAGTCAACGTCAAAATTAAAACCGAACAAAGTCACAAACTAACCTGAAATTCTAGAAATTGACCTTTGACGAAGCGTAAAACAAGACTTGATTTACCTGCTCCCATATCTCCAAGCAAAACCTAACAAAATTGTTACAGTTTGAAGGTTTATATGAATAATTGAATGATTGAATGATGAATTGATGATGGTTGAGTAGAGTTTACCAGTTTTGCGTTGAGATTATTGTGTCCGATTGTGGCCATAGTGATGATGCGATCGAGGTGAGGTGGATTGTTGCAGGTGGGAGACGTAATAATATGGTTGAAGCGTCGATATAAAAAATGTGGCGCAAAAGTAACAAACCTTGCGATATGAAGCTTCTTTGGCGTTTGTCTCACTCAAATATTAAGTCCCGAAATAGTGTCGGTCTATAATTGTTGAAAAGGAGGGATAACCATTTTGGTACCGGTATAAAAAAATATCAGTACTAGTATCGGATAGTATTTTACCAATTGAATTTCAGTATTAATTTGATACCTAATTTTTGGCGTTTACGGGATATGTACATGCGGTTCGATACCAATACTTAACTGATTTTTGAATTCAAATATCGTATTGTGCCAAAATGTGTATTTTCAGTACCAGTACTTGTACCCAATTTTAGTGATTTTCAGCACTGGCACGCAGTTAGGCCGGCCATCTTGTGTCTTCACTTGAAGCACAAATTTTCAAAGGGCCCGAAAGGTTTTCATAAGCTTTTATATGTGTATTAAATTATATATTTAGTATATAGAACTGTTTATTATACATAAAAATGTTGGTAATAGAGTCGAAAAAACTATTACGGCCCTGGTACGGTACCAACCTCATCCCTAAAATTCGTTGGTATTATAATTTCTGGTTGGGGTTAGACTATTTTTTGATTTAGTTGGATTATTTAGGTTTGATTAGGCGTTGGGCTTTGGTATAAAGACAGATTAGTGGTAGATGCGATTAGGTGTTGGGTTTTGGTGTAAAGACATGTTATCGGTAGTATTAGTGGTAGATGTAATGAGGCGTTGGGTTTTGGTGTAAAGACATGTTAGCAGTAGTTTAAATAAAGAATATAAATATAAAGAAGTAATTATGTTTGTGATCTAGGTAGAAGATTTGATTAGAAAAAAAGAAATAAATATCGAAGGTAGGTAGAAATAGAATGCATCTTCATATTGAACAATTGACTTCCACTTGATTTGAGATTCGGTTTTTAGAAATTGAACAACTAAGTTTAAAGATTAGGTAAATTGAGTTCTCTTTGTTTTGAGATTAGGTTTTATTTCTAAAAGAAAAACATACTTTCAAAAAGCCTTGATTAACTTAAACTTAAAGGCAAGAAACTAAATTTCGTTAAGTTAAAAGAACAAAACATAGCAGCTTTTTTTTATTTCAAGTTAACTAGATATGTTTTTTTTATCTTTCTAAAAGTTGAATACTTTGTAAGCATAAAAAAACACTAGAAAAACGTACCCAACAATGCCAAAAAAAGAGAAAAGACGATCTTCAAACGGCCCTGTCAATTCACACACACCTTTTGTCTATTTCCACACCTTGAAGCGCCAAGCTTTGCGCTTCAGGGGCAGACCTATATGCCAAGCTTTGGCCAAAGCTTGGCGATTCAGAGGCAATACTCTGGGTTTTGGACAAGGCTTGGCGTTTTGGTGGTTTTTTATTTTTTTAATTAAAAAAACGCACCTGTACTTGTCGAGTTTTGACGTATTTTGTTATTACACGTTATTTTATGAGGTATATGGTCTATACGGCACGTTCCAGATAAGTTCGGTTACGTGTGTTTCCGTATTCCATGATTTCACGGAAACACACATAACCGAACTTATCCGGAACGTGCCGTATAGACCATATACTTCATAAAATGACGTGTAATAACAAAATACGTCAAAAATCGACAAGTATAGGTGCGTTTTTAATTAAAAACAAATTTAAAAAAACACCAAAACGCCAAGCTTTGGCCAAAACTCGGAGTATTGCCCTTGAAGCGCCAAGCTTTGGCTATCAGTCTTTGTCTGGTTGACCAGACCAATGTGCCAAGCTTTGGCCAAAGCTTGGCGCTTCATGGTGTGAAAATAAGATGGTGGGTGTGTGAATAGCATGGTCCGTTCAAACTCATGACCTCTAGAGAGAATGTTAGGAGAATGTGGATTAACACTACAAGGGGTTGGTTTCGGTACAAACCATATTTATCTTACAAACTGTAAGAACAGATCATATCACTTAAAAAAAAGTTAAATTAGAACATACCAAAACAATATATACATAAAAGTAACACTTTTTAATTATATTAGCACATAAAAATTAATCAAGATAATTGATTTAGCACATATGCGAATGATATCAACACTTTTCTTAATCAGCACATTGAAAACAAAAGGAATATCAAAATAAAGAATTAATTGCTTGTTAACATAATTATAGGGAATTCAATATAATTGATATTATCTAGGTTATTATTTTATCATTTCTCCGTAATTTGTTAATGTCATGTGACACTTTTTAAATGGTTCTTACATTTTGTATGCGAATGTGGTTTTTATTTGATTCTACTCCACCACTACAATATCAACTTTTATATTCATTTCTAATACTTGTATAGTGTCACACTAAAAAATAAATAAATAATACAAACCAAACTCTATCTTGAGCCTACCCAGGTTTTTGTCCCAGCATGTGTTACGCTAGAGAGTTCTGCACTAGTGGTATGGTTTCACGGAAGAACACATAAGCCAAACTCTGAAGCAAGCATAGCCCGGTTAAGACAACATAGTCTCGTCTAGGGCAACAAGCGATCGCACAATAAAAAAAAGTGGCAGACTGGTTTTTGACTTTTTGATGGGAGTTTATTTGGGCCAAGTGGAGGCCCAGCCCATTTCGTTCTATCCAATTACTCGCCTCTGTACGGCGTCTCCGCCGGTGGTTCCGATGGTTGCAGCGAAGGAGATGGAGGAAACACAAAAGCTGCACAACTTCCTGAATTGGGCAACCGCTCTCGGAGTTTCAGATTCTCACTTCATCCACCTCAACGAACACGAACAACAAAACCCTAACAATCATCACACGCCTTCATGTTTGGGACAATCTCTCTCTATATCCTACTTCCCTAACGCCGGCGGGTAACTAAAACCTCTCAATCCCTTCCAAATTTCAGTTTCTGTGTGTAATTTGTGTTTATTTTGGTTGATTTTACCTTCAGGAGAGGTTTATGTGCTGTTCGTGATCTTCAACGAGGCCAATTGGTACTTAGGGTTCCGAAAACAGCTTTAATGACATCTCAAAACCTAATGTTGAATGATCATAAGCTCGCTGTGTCAGTTTCTAAATTTGACCTGTCTTCTACTCAGGTTTAGTTATCTTCTTGTCTGTTAACAGTTAACGTAGGCAGTTGTATGTTGTTTTCAGTGAAAATGATCAGCTTAGGGCAAATTTATTTTGTTTGTTAACCGAGTTTATCATTTAGAGGTGGTGAACCAGTCGTGTTCGCAGGATGGCGAGTCCAACCCGACACGAACCTGAAAATGACATGAATTCGAAAATCATGTTGGACATATGAATCCGAACACGACACTAATGTTTGCGGGTTAATCCGAGTACAACCGTTTAACCCGAAATTTGTATTTGTTTTTTTTTTTTGTATAAAATACCCTAAATTTACGTTTCCACAACAAAAAATACAAATGTATATAAAATAGTTACATTTAAATGATGTAACTTTTGTCAATTTCACTTTTAAATTTTAGATTTTGTTATAATATAACCAATCCTTTTAATTTGACATAAAACACATATTGAGAAAATAATATAAATAATAAATGTGTTAAACAGGTCAAACCACGAACCCGACCTGTGTTTTCGTGTTGTGTTAGAAATTTAAACACCTAAATTCCTATTATTTGAATTATCATTTATGCTTAAGTTTGTTTGTTAGTCACTATTTCATCTCTAGCTTGAAAAGAAATCTGAAACATTTTATGGTGCAGATATTAACTGTCGCGTTGCTAAATGAGGCTTCTAAAGGGAAACGCTCTTGGTGGTACCCGTATTTGACACAATTCCCTTCCAATTATGATATATTAGCAAGTTTTGATCAGTTTGAAATACAAGCTTTGCAAGTGAGAATATACTTGTTTAATCTTTATCTATAAATATATATAAAGAGTCACCTTGCTTGAATGCAATATGTTATTCGGAAGAGTTTTAAGTAAATTGCAGGTAGATGATGCTATCTGGGCTGCAGAGAGAGCATTAGAGAAGACAAAAATAGAGTGGGAAAGTGCGACCGCGATTATGGAACAACTTATGTTCAAACCGCAATACATGAGCTTCAAGGCATGGGTCTGGGCTTCTGCATCCGTAAGTGTATAACGAAATCGATAAACTTTCATTGATATTCATGTTTGTCACACTTAAGTTTTACCATGCTTAAACCTCGTTTAAGATGTAATGATATTCGATCGTGGTTTTGTTATGTGAAGATATCCTCCCGCACAATGCATATTCCATGGGATTCTGCTGGTTGTTTTTGTCCGGTTGGTGATTTTTTCAATTACGCTGCACCTGAAGATGAGCAAATTCTCTCCGAAGATGTAACAGCTGCTGACATGGCTGCCACGTCACTTAGGTTGACCGATGGTGTATTCGAAGAAGAAACCGATGCATACTGCTTCTATGCTAGAAAAAGCTACAAAATAGGAGACCAGGTATTGCTCAACGCTCTTGCTAAACTTTGAAGCATAAATTAGTTAATAAATTTTTTGAGTAAAATGCAATTTTCGTCCCTGAGGTTGGGCCAGTTTTGTGACTTTCATCCGAAGGTTTGTTTTTCCGCGTCTGGGTCCAGAAGGTGTGTCTTGCCATTTTCATCCAGCTCATTAACTCCATCCATTTTTCTCCGTTAAGTCAGGGGTATTTCCGTCTTTTTCAGGGGATATTCGGTCTTTTACATATAATGAAAAAGACCGAATTGCCCTTTAAGTTAACAAAAAAGACTGAAATTCCCCTGACTTAATGGAGAAAAATGGATGAAGTTAACGAGCCGGATGAAAATGGCAAGATTATAAACCTTTTGGATCCAGATGCTGAAAAACAAACCTTTGGATCATTGTCACAAAACTGACCAAACCTCAGGGACGAAAATTGCATTTTACACAAAATTTTATTATTTTGTTGCTCTGATTGTAGGTTTTATTGAGCTATGGAACATATACTAATTTAGAGCTTCTAGAACACTATGGTTTTATTTTAGATACGAACCCGAATGACAAAGCATATTTTCCTTTACCTTCCGATCTCTATTCTCTATGTTCGTGGCCGTTAGATTCGCTATACATTCACCAAAATGGAAAACCGTCTTTTGCCCTGCTTTCCGTTACGCGATTATGGGCGACACCAACACACCTACAAAAATCAGTACGACACCTTGCGTATTCTGGATCAATAATATCAAATGAAAATGAAATCATTGTTATGGAATGGTTATCAGATAAATGTAGTCTGGTTTTGAAGAATTTACCAACATCGATTGAAGAAGATGAGTTATTGTTATCTGTTACGGATAAAGACTTTGGGTCGGTGATGGAGGTTAAGAATGAGTTGTTGGGGTTGACGGATGAGAGTCGCACGTTTTTGAAAGTGAACGATTTAGTGAAAGATGAAACTAGTGATGGTATGGCTTTGCCGGAAAGACGATAAGGTCGATGGATAAATGGAAATTAGCGATTTGGTGGAGGCTAAAGTATAAAATGATGTTACGTGATTGTGTTTCGTATTGTACAAGGGTAATAAATGATCTTTCTTGAGAACGGCCTATATGGAAGTTTGTGTTTCTTTGTGAATTTTAAGGTTGTTGATACGAGTAATAGCTGCCGGTCTTGGTGATGATGTGGAAGTGAGTCGGGAGAAGATCAAAAAACTCTTGTCTTCATCCAGGTACCATTACATGATCATCACATATCTCCATTTTATAAAATCCTAATATATATTGTTATTATATGATAACCCACTAATATTTTTTGAAACAGAAAATAAGTTCAAACACATAATAATTTCAATGGTTTACAAATCAATCTTTTACTATAATATGCTGAACTTCTAATCAGCCATTCATCTTAGCTTGGTTTTAAAATGCGGACATCACATGATGTGATGAGATCGTATCGCGCGATGCGATTCCATGATGCGGTGCCTTATGAGATTATTTGAACAAATCGGACCATCAATTGAGCAAATTAGACCATCAGTTGAACAAATTTGACTAGAAATGTTGAGCATATCTTATATTTAAGTGTTTAAAAGTTAAGGAGTTAAAATATTATCTATGCATAATTTTGTAGTATTTTTTATGACGAACTCATCGCATACGTGATGTGCGCGCTTTGTACAATTGCTGGAATAATCTCTTAGCTAAGAGCCTTAGTCAGCTTAATCATTATTGATTAACTATGGCAGACGCTCAAAGTACAGTTAAGTTTTTTTTTTTTTTTTAATGGCTAAACTTGCACACCATGGGGATTAAACTTTTGACATCCTACTACCCTAAACTCTTATCTAATTCACCAACACCATTGCTCTATTCCCAAGTGCATTAATAGATGAGAAATGGGAAATGGTTTATCCTTCTAGATTATGTTTAAAAATTTATTATAATGTATATTTGACATTGATCTAGTATACTTAGAGAATATGGGCCATATAAGCATATTGAGTAATGCTAAATTGCGAAGTGTTTATTAAGAGGATTTTTAGTTATAAGTTTAGTAACCAAAGGGCTTGTAGCGTTGTGGTACCAAGACCTTGGAAAGATGTTCCTCCCCATGAGGCTAAGGGTTCTAGTCTCATAGTGGACAAAAGATCTAGGGGTAGGATTTATAAGTGTGTACGTTGTTCGTTCAAAAAAATGTTATTAAGTTTCGGAGGATATATTATATGTTATTCCTCTTATATTTATCATTGTATCTATTTATCATTATATTAGGCTCTATTTTTTTTCCAATAAGATGATTATGTTTAGATGAGGGAAGGTTAAATATATGAGCATATAACCTAGTCTCTAATTCTCTATGCAAATATTTCATTCCTCTACCTCCTTATACATTTTGAAAATTGTTTTGAAGTACCTATTTTTCTAGGGTATATTTTTATTAATTGTTAATTATGATGTTATAATCTTCAGGTTTTTGAGATGAGTGTACCATGAGTTTAATATGATAGCTATTTTGTTAAAAGATACGAAGAAATAATGCTATTTATCAAATATTAATCTCAATGAAAGTAGTTATCATTAAAGCATTGAAACAAGGCTATGAACAAAACATTCCAGTGGTATGGTCATCATTCACAATTTACCATTTAATAAAAAGGTAACATTGTACTTAATGTTGTAGCTTTGTCTATTTTTTTTTTTTTTTTTGGGACAGCAAGAAGAAAAAAATTAGAAAGGAAGAGATGTCAGCAGGGCACTGGGCTTGATACAAAAGTAAAATTAAGCATAAAAAACAGCAGGCGTCATGACTATTCAAAGCATGAAAGAGGAGCACAACACCATTTTGACCGCCCAGACGTCTCCAAAGTCCAAACCGACGGGATCTGTTGCTAATGCATGCATTGGAACGACTGAGAGTTCATACACAGACCTTATTACAAAATATATATTTAGATGAATTCAAGGAAAACTTAAATATCACTAAATTATTACCATATTGTGACAATAGTTGTTATCAACTATATATAATCACTAGTGCTGTTATGCACCCTATCTTTCCTTGATTTGATTGTTAACAGCATTTGCATATGTTGTGAGCATGGCTTATAATACAATTACCAAACTATACTGAAATAATAAAGCTTAGTCTTGAAAGATATTCAAGTGTAAAACTGCTCATCTTACATAATTATAATGTATTACTATCCTTTAATTTTGTGTCTATGTTTTCTTGACATGTATCACTTTTAAAGGTAATTGGTTTAGCTGTTTAAGAATGTTTTTTTTAACGTCAAATTTGGTTTAAGAATGTATCTAATGAGCGAAAATCAAATGGTTCCAAGATATTTCTCAAAAGTAAACTTTAATCATATTTAACATTAACCAAGGAAATTTTCACAAGTGTTATAAAGATCGCTAAGCACTAGTCATCTAGCGATTAGTCAGGACTATAATAGGGATTGATCGAGATTAATTGGATTGAGACTTTTTCGTGGAAGCAGCTAAACCACAAACATGATTTTTGACATCGGATAAACTTACATCTAGGCTTGCCCGATCTTAAAGATGGTGTGGTTTCTAGGTTGCAAACTCAGATATCTGATATATGTATTTTTATTAGGTAGATATATTTAAACGCCTTAAACCATTTTTCAAGTAGATAGGATTAACTAATCAAACCAAAATTTGGCTAGAGTCGTTAGACTGCTACCAATTTTTGACTAATTAGGACTAGATTTAACCATTATTAACCACCTATTAGTTAACTGGCAAAATTAGATAAAAATTAATCCATGAATATTAACTAATAAGATGCCATAGTTATTTTTATAGTTCTTGCAAATAACGAGGTGCTAATATACATTTATTTCATTAACTAAAATTAACATATTGTTAATTTAAATAAATTAATATCCAGTGATATGTTTAACCAAATCAATTATACCCATAACTAGTAGTTTATAAAAACTTTAAAACCAACTAATAGATTGAAGAACTGCTCTACTTTATAACGAAAACTGAATAGACAAACAACTTAAAAGCCCATACTCATCTTATCAAACTCAATCTATTTTAAATATATCAAAGAAAATTTCAACTATCTCTAATATAAAAAATTACTAATTACAATCATCTAGTAATTTATTTGGAAATAACATTTTTTAGAGAAACAACATGGATGAAGATGATGGATCAGATTTCTGGCTTGGATTTTTCTCAGCAAGGAGAAAAATAAAAAAGAGCGCTCAGTTATTTCAGATTCGATCATCTGGGGAAATAATCATCATATCCATCATCATTTAATCAAAAAAAAAAAATATTTGAAACCAAAGCATCAGAAAAAAAAAGTTAATAGGGAAGAGACTAATCGATATTTTGATGCATTATTCACAAAGAAGATGAAAACAAACTTATATAAACATGTTGGGGATCGGCAAAAAAAAACTGATGGGCGAAGAAAAGAAGTTTTGATGGTGGCCTGCGGTAATTGAAAAAGAGAAGACGCATGAGGGTGTTTATATAGAGTAGAGAGAGGATGACTAGGGTTTTTCATAAACCCTAATGGAGTAAACCACCACGTGATTTTGGTGTGTTTTTATTAGAGAAAAAATATATAAAAATAAGTAAATAGAGAATATTATTAAACAAGTAAATAAGTATTTGATATTAAGGGTCTAGTTAGTATAAGGTAATGAAATGAACGAAAGAACGGAACGAATGAGAGAATTGAATGAACAACGGAATGAAATGAATTTAGGATTGAATTTGGAAACTCTATATAACTTTTTTGAAAAAAGTTAATAAGTCACAATGGAGTGACTTATTGACTTTTCCTCTCACATGCACTGACAATGCCAAATTCATCTTTTAACTTTTTGAAAAATCAATAAGCTAATAAGTCACCAAAATAAGCAATCTCAAACACCCCCGTTTGTTTGGTTACTCATATATAAATAGAATGAATTATTAATTTGTACTGTTTGATACACTAAAAAGACTAAATAACAAAACACAATTTATTAAAAGCGACAAAAATATAATTGCCTCAGTAATAAGTAATAACTATAATAATAATGGTAAAAAAATTAATAATAAAACTAATAATAATAATAATAAAACTAATAATAATAATAATATGTTTTTTTCATTCCTTGAACGAATGAAAAAAACTCCTCCTTACGAAGGAATGAAAATTCTTATATTTAAAAGGAGTTGTATTCCTTGTGAGATGCTTCATTGCATTGGCAACCAAACATGGTTTTTTTCATTCCATAACAATGATCCATTCCATTCCGTTTTCAGTTCCTTCATATCAAACGTTATCTAAGTTATTTTTTTTCTTTCTAGTATTTAGAATATTTTTAAACTTGTACTCTACTTAAATATTTTTTTTATAAAAATTGTAAGACGTGTGTTTTAAACGTGTACTCTGCTTAAACATGTGTTTCTAGTCATAATTGCATATCCTTCGGAGTGTCTCAGTTATTTAAGGAAATGTGTAAGCTAAAAGTGCTTACGCTTCTCAACACCTCATTGTATGGGGGTTAAGACTCATTCCTCTTATGAGCTAAGGCATAATGAAATATATGCAAAATATGACAACCGGTCTTTAAGGATCAAAATGTCGAACTACACTCATATTACAAGTCCGCGACGTACATAAAGCTCTAGTAAATCACCAAGTGGTCTTTGGATTAATTCTTTAATCCCATAAAACGTGATGCAAACTAAATTATTTGTGACTATAAATAAACCATATTTATAAAGGTGTTGAAGACCGGATTATCCGGTTTTTCAATATCCGAAATTTTCGGATAGTGAATATCCAAATCCGTATCCGAAATTTCGAATATTTGATTTTCGGATATCCGAAATTTTGGATACGGATTCGGATAGTGAATACCACTCTCTCACACACTCATCTCTCACACACACCTCTCACACACACCTCATTCAAAATCAAACCCAAAACCCTTCCATTTTTTGTTCAGAGGGTGATCATTCAGATCTGGGTTGATCTGAAGGTGAAGGTGGTCGGTCAGATGAGTTTGATCCGGCGTACCTCTGCCATGGTTTCCGGCATACCTTCGCCATGGTTCCGGCGTGATCATTCAGATATGGGTTTAATCCGGCGTACCTCTGCCATGGTTTCCGGCGACGACATGTTTCTTTTGGTGGTTCAGAAGGTGATCGTTCAGATCTGGGTTTGATGACGGCTAGGTTCCCATGACAGCGCCTATGTAACACCTCGTGGTTTTACGTCCAATATTTTTCTGACACGTGTTCCGGTAATGCTCGTGTACCACAGGAGGGGCCAAAGTCGTTGAAACAATGATAATATTCGTATATTATCTTATGAAAAGAAGTTGAGGGACTTAAATGAAAGTTTTGAAATTTTCATGTTCTGAAGACCCCTTGCGGACCGCAAGGCTCTTGCCATACGGTCCGCAAGGCTATCTGATACTGTGGGCGCCTGAGGTCCTTACGGATCACAAGGCAAAGGCTCCGTAAGGACCTGCCAGCGAACAGAAAGGTGGCAGCAGCCTGTTCTGCCACCTTTGTCGAGTTTTGGCACCATCCTTGCATGCTTGCCATGTCTAGGGACACTTGTATTCGTCGCTTAACACCTGGTAACCTTCTGTGATCATTCCTTGGCCATTTAATTGATGGAAATTGAGAGTGCAACACACTTTCTTCACCAACTTTCATCAAGTTCATCCTAGTGGAGCTCCTGATCACTCCTAAGAATCCTATTATGTTCCTAGCACTATTTGGACCTTATGTAAGTGCTTTATCTCGTGCTATGTCCATTCATTTAAGGTTTGAGCTTAGATTAAAGTCTTGACGTAAAAACACCTTGACTTTGATCAAAATTCGTGATAACCTTGAATTGTTTATTTCCTTATTTTATTATATTGCTTCGTTTTGTGTTTTAACTTATTTTGAAGCAGGAATCATGCCGCCTAAATTTTCAAGAGGAGCAAAAGGAAAGGGGCTGATGAGGGGTGGATCCTCAAAACAAGGGCCTTCTAACGCCCCCGTGTACCACCCCTACGAAGGTTCGGACGATTCCTCGTCACCATGGGAGCCATACCCGAACTTACTTCATGAATACTCACAACCGTCAGACTCCCATCATTCGCAACATTCGCACCATACCCAACAACCCCAACACTCCCATTCATCTCAAGAATACTATAACACCGAAATACGCCTTCGTTCCCTTTCGGTAACTCCTCCAGAAGATTCTCCGGAACCAATGGAGGAAGATTCTGACCCAGAAATGTCAGCAACAGGATCAATGGGTCACCCCATTGACATATCCAGCGGTTCTAACTCGTACGTTGGAACCCCACATCACTACACTGCCAGAAATGTCAGCAACAGGGTCAATGGGTCACCCCATTGACATATCCAGCGGTTCTAACTCGTACGTTGGAACCCCACATCACTACACTGACAGCTACGAGGAAAGGTGGGGACAATATGTATTCTACAATACCCCTTTCTATCCATAATATCCCATCCTACCATGACACACCTTCATATCACACTCCACCAAAAGAACCACCAGTGGAGCAGCCACTACCACCTCCACCTCCAAGAAAACGTGGGGCGCGCATGTCAGTGCGCCTAGGACCGAGAGTAGGGTCACTCTCACCTAACCCTTACCATATTATTCCCGAGGACCCACAAATGGGTGGGCCCTCTCATACCTCACCGTTTGTGGAACATTTACCACAACCAACTGTTGAGCCTGAGCCTCAACCACCATTTCCTATAAGTGAGCCGCCACCACTACCACCATCAGGTTTTGATAACCCTATCCCTACTTATTCAAACCCATCTGGATATAACCCATTTGAACCTTCTACCTGGCCAGAGCATAGCCACAGTCATAATGTACCACTTCATGACCCGTATCTAGAAATGGCCAAGAATGCACACTATCCTAACCCCTATCCCTACCAACCACGTGGATATCCTTATTATATTTATCAACATCCGGTTGCACCATCTCAACCCCAACCTCAAACGCAACCGCAGCAGTCATCACCAACAATGGAAGTTCTTACTGAAGCAACAGAAAAGGTCAAGGAACTTTAGCAACAAACAGCTAAAGACAACAAGAAGAATAACAAGCTGTTGAAAAGGCTAGTAAAGAAGCTAAAAGGGAAAAAGTATTAAATTCATAACTATCTTTGTATTTGTTATTTTAAATTAAGTCCATGCGTGGACAAGTCTTATTTAGTCCCTGCGAGGACAATTTTCCTTTATTTAAGTCCTATTCATGGACTCTATTGTATCGCATTATTATTATTAATGGAATTTATATATATATATATATATATATATATATTTAATTATGTATGCCTTTCATCAAGTTGTTCAAGCGACCGTGTCGATTTTAATCTAAAATTTATGATCTGCGTAATATTTCCAAAAAGATCCTCTTAATGATTTACGCCCGCCAAGTGATTAGGTCACATGAATTGGCAAAACGGTATTTATATGGTTTTCTACCACGATAGTTAAGGTTGAGATTTTCCCTTCTATCCAGAGGTGGTGAACTATGTTCTAAACCTCCCTAGTCTGCCTGATCTGGACTAGTTATTTAAATCATTTTAAGAGCTTATTCCAAAAAGTTAATATATTCAAAATATTAACCTCCTGGTAAGTGTGACTTGAGGAACCACACGAACCGTCTAGGTAATGGACTACGTCCAAACCTACGTGATCTATTTTGATTATGATTAATCATCAGTGCGATGATTATTTTACCTAACACCCATTGGTGGTGTGATGCTTCCATGCTATATTTATGTCCATTAGTGACAAACGACAGATGTAGTCTATGACTCCCTGTCTCGAGGTAGTAAAACTACGTTCGAACCTCGAAGCTTGCGATCCTTTAGTGATCTTAGCGTTTTGTAATTTAAGTCTTTTCGACTAAGCCTTTGGTGCTATTCTTTATGTCCTTGGTGACAGGCCTTCATGCCACCCTTAATCACCCCCATAAAATTGACATGTTTGTATGGCTTATTATGCTATACCATACGTTGCGAGTCATCAGGGATGAATGACTAATTTAAATTATGTTATTAATATTATAGTTTCTTCAAGCAAGATGGCGGATTCTAACGAAGTGAATAGTCAAAGAAAGGAGGATGACACAAATGAGAACATCGTTATAACCAAAGGAGATCTCCAAGCACCCATTCCTACGGAAGTTGAAAGGCAATAAAGGATCGTGCTGATAAGCCAATAGAATCAAGTGCTTCACATTCTAAACACTCATCCAAGCACTCCTCCAAGCATACCACCAAACAACACTCGAAACCTTCTTCGGAAAAGAAGGAACACTCGGAGCACTCCTCAAATGTGAGGAGAGAGAGAGAGAGAGAATTATCAGAAAAAGACCAAGTTTTCGAAGGATGGTTGTTCGTACAAGTATTTTCTGTCTTGCAAGCCACGAGACTTTATTGGTGAGAGAGGAGCAGTGGAAACTCTGAGATGGTTAGATGAGATTGAGATGATTGTAGAAATCAGTGGATGCGTGGAAAAGGATGTGGTGAAGTACGTTGCTCAATCATTTAAAGGTGATGCTTTGATATGGTGGAAATCAATGGTTCAATCATATGGGAAAGTTTATTTGTATAATCTGAGTTGAGAAAAGTTTGTGGAGTTAATAAAGGAAACTTACTGTCCACCTCACGAGGTGGAAAAGATTGAAACATATTTTCTGAGTTTACAGATGAAGAACTTGGATTGCAGAAAGTATTTGTCTGATTACAACTCCTTATCAAGATTGGTACCTTACCTGATTACCCCTGAATCCAAACGCATCGCGCGTTTTATTGGTGGATTAGAACCAGGGATCAAGGGGAATGTCAGGGCTTCAAGGCCTGAAAGTGATCTGCAGCAGAGTTAGCTTTGACACTGACTCAATATTTGAAGAGGCAGAGATCCATCAAATCTGAAACAGAGGGAAAGAGAAAGAGAGAGGATGATCGGAATCAGCAGTCAAACAAGAAACGAAGGTTTGGATTTAGCAGGAATCAGCAGAGGTCCGATGATAGGCCTAAGTGTAGAAAGTGCAACCAACAACACTTTGGATAGTGTCGGGATGACTCTCAATCTAAACCTTGTGGGATTTGCAAGAAGTCAGGGCACAAGGCCCTAGATTATAAGGATCTTAAGGACGCCACATGCTACAACTGTGGTGAGAAAGGGCACATTAAACCTAACTGCCCTAAGTACAAGAAGGACGACATTACTAAGGATGATGGAGCGAAGAAAGGAAAGGCTCGTGCCTTCCAGATGAAAGCCAAGGAGGCTGTGAACGACGACAATGTGATAACAGGTACGTTCCTTTTAGTGATGTTTATGCTAGAGTTCTCTTTGATTCAGGAGCCGATAAATCATTTGTAGATCATAAGTTTAGTGCCTTATTAAACTTACCTATAAGAACTCTAGACGTAACATATGACGTAGAACTCGTTGATGGAACGATTGAGACCGCTTCTACGATTCTAGATGGATGCTCCATATTCATCAAAGATCATCCCATTCCTGTTTCACTTCTGCCAATGAAATTAGTAGGATTCAATGTAGTTCTTGGTATGGATTGGTTGTCTAGTAACCAAGCCCATATATCCTGTAACAAGAAACTCATCGAGATTAAAACCCCAAATGGAGATACACTCGCTATACAAGGAGACCGATATTATGGAATGTCGGAAAAAGCATCGTTACTCAAAACATCGAAGTGTTTAAAGAAAGGTTGTGTCATTTATATGGCACAAGTCACCATTGACGAGCCAAAGCCAAAGATGGAAGACTTGCCCATTATCTCTGAGTTTACAGATATTTTCCCCGAAGACTTGCCTGGTTTGCCTCCAGACAGACAAGAGTTTAAAATTGATATCATACCGGGAGCCGTCCCTGTTGCGAAAGCCCCATACCGATTGGCACCCATAGAGATGAAGGAATTGCGAACTCAGCTGGACGAATTACTGGAAAAGGGTTTTATTCAACCCATTTCCTCACCTTGGGGAGCTCCAATCTTGTTTGTAAAGAAGAAGGATGGATCAATGCGAATGTGCATTGACTACCGTGAGCTAAATGAGTTAACAATCAAGAATCACTATCCATTACTCAGGATCGATGATTTATTTGACCAACTTCAGGAGCGAGCTACTTCTCAAAGATTGATTTGAGATATGGATATCATCAACTCAAGGTTCGTACAGAAGATGTTCCGAAAACAGCATTCAGGACAAGATATGGACATTATGAGTTCTTAGTGATGCCATTTGGGCTCACTAATGCACCTGCAGCATTCAGGGATTTGATGAATAGAGTCTGCAAACCGTATCTTGATAAGTTTGTCATCGTCTTTATTGACGACATACTTATCTATTTCCGTAATCAGGTTGATCACGAAAAACATTTGAGGTGCATACTAGAGTTGTTAAGACAAGAAAAGCTCTACGCAAAGTTTTCAAAGTGTGAATTCTAGTTGCGTGAAGTACAGTTTTTGGGCCACATGGTCAGTGAACGTGGAATTCAAGTTGACCCTGCCAAGGTCGAGACGGTGATGAACTGGCAAGCTCCCAAGACACCATCCGAAATCCGTAGCTTTTTGGGTTTGGCCGGTTACTATAGAAGATTTATTGAGAACTTTTCAAGAATAGCTACTCCATTGACTACCCTGGCCCGCAAAGATGTCAAATTTGTTTGGGGTCCGAAACAGCAGGAAACTTTTGATGTGTTGAAGCAAAAGCTGAGCAATGCTCCTGTGTTGACTCTACCTGAAGGTATTGAAGATTTCGTAGTTTACTGTGACGCTTCACATACTGGCATGGGATGTGTACTCATGCAACGGGGAAAAGTGATCGCTTATGCTTCAAGGCAATTAAAGATACACGAAAGAAATTACACCACGCATGACTTGGAATTAGGTGCTATGGTGTTTGCGCTTAAGCTTTGGAGACATTATTTATACGGAACCAAGTGTATTATATACACTGATCATAAAAGTCTCCAACATTTGTTTAACCAGAAGGATCTAAATATGCGACAGCGCCGATGGATGGAAACACTAAATGACTATGATTGTGAGATCCGTTATCACTCAGGCAAGGCAAACAGGGTTGCCGATGCCTTAAGTCGCAAGGAAAGGGCTAAGCCTATTCGGGTTAATGCCAAAAGCATTGAAGTAAGAAATAATTTGAAAGATAGAATCTTGGAAGCCCAAAAGCAAGCATTATTAGAAGCAAATCTTCCTAGTGAAGAATTGGGAAAAATGGTGGAGCAACTGATTCCAGGAAGTGACGGAATTCTTAGATTCTGTGGGCGAATTTGGATTCCTGTCTTTGGAGGACTTAGGGATTTGATCCTCCAAGAAGCACACAGTTCTGAGTTCAATCTCTATGGTGTGCAAGTTTAGCCATTAAAAAAAACTAAACTCTACTTTAATCGTCTGCCATAGTTAATCATCATCATTATCATCATACTCAATAAATCCCACCAATAGCAAAGCAAGGTAGGGTCTGAGGAGGGTAAGATGTAGACAGCCTTACCTCTACCACGTAGGAATAGAGAGGCTGCTTCCAGTGAGACCCCCGACTCGATAGGGTCTGCCATAGTTAATCAATAATGATTAAGGCTCTTAGCTAAGAGAAATTATTCCAACAATTGTACAAAGCGTGCAAATCACGTATGCGATGAGTTCAGCACAACAAAATACTATAAAATTATGCATAGATAATATTTTAGCTCCTTAACTTTTAAACACTAAAATATAAGATATGCTCATCATTTCTAGTCTAATTTGTTAAAATAATCAAACCGATTGCTCAATTAATGGTCCGATTTGTTCAAATAACCTCATACTCATCATGCGATACGATCTAATCACCACATCATGTGATGTCCGCATTTTAAAACTAAGCTAAGATGACTGGCTGAATAGAAGTTCAGTATATTATAGTAAAAGATTCATTCGTAAACCATTGAAATTATTATGTGTTTGTACTTATTTTCTGTTTCAAAAAATATTAGTGGATTATCATATAATAACAATATATATTAGTATTTTATAAAATGGAGATATGTGATTATCATGTAATGGTACCTGGTCCTGGATGAAGACAAGAGTTTTTTGATCTTCTCCCGACTCACTTCCACATCATCACCAAGACCGGCAGCTATTACTCGTATCAACAACCTTAAAACTCACAAAGAAACACAAACTTCCATATAGGCCATTCTCAAGAAGAAGCACACAGTTCCGTTGTTAAAAAAAAGAAGCACACAGTTCTAGATACTCGATTCACCCGGATAGTGATAAAATGTATAAGGATTTGAGACCCGATTATTGGTGGTCCGGATTGAAGAAATCGATAGCTACATACGTAGCTAAATGCCTGACGTGTTCACAAGTTAAGGCCGAGCATCAGAAACTGTCAGGGTTATTGCAACCATTGGAAATTCCCATGTGGAAATGGGAATGTGTAACCATGGATTTTATTACTAAATTACCAAAGACGAAGCGAGGAAATGATACAATATGGGTAATTGTTGACAGATTGACTAAGTCGGCTCATTTCCTACCTATTAATGAGACTTATAGCTCAGACAAACTAGCAAAGCTTTATGTGGATGAAATAGTATCCCTGCACGGCGTACCAGTATCTATTGTGTCGGATAGGGACACAAGGTACACTTCTCATTTTTGGAAAAGTTTCCAGCAAGTCCTAGGCACCCGACTAAATTTTTGTACAACATATCACCCGCAGACTGATGGGCAAATTGAACGTACTATTCAAACGCTGGAAGATATGTTGCGTGCATGCATTATCGACCTAGGTGGAAGTTGGGATAACCATTTACCACTTATAGCGTTTTCCTACAACAATAGCTTCCATGCAAATATTCAAGCCACCTCGTTTGAAGCTTTATACGGGAGAAAGTGTAGGACGCCTGTTTGTTGTGTAGAAGTTGGGGAAGCTCAACTGACAGGACCAAAGATAGTTCTGGAGACGACAGATAAGACCTTGCAAATTCGGGATCGTCTCAAGGCTGCCAGGGATAGGCAGAAAAGTTACGCAGACCGAAGACGTAAACCTCTCAAGTTCCAGGTAGGGGACAAGGTCTTGTTAAAGGTATCGTCTTGGAAAGGCGTCATGCGTTTTGGAAAAAAGGCAAGTTGAGCCTGAGATACATCGGACCGTTCGAGATCATCGAACGTGTCGGGTCAGTGGCATATAAGCTGAAATTTCCAGAAAAGTTTAGTGGAATCCATGATGTGTTCCACATTTCCAATTTGAAGAAATGCTTGGCAGATGAGTCGTTGGCTATACCACACGACGATGTGCAGATTGATAATAACTTGCGTTTCATTGAGAAACCTATGGCAATTGAAGACCGTCAGGTCAAGAAGCTTCGTAGAAAGCATGTGCCGATCGTGAAAGTGAAGTGGGACGCTCGTCGAGGTCCTGAATACACATGGGAGGTTGAGTCTGTTATGCGACAGAAATACCCATACTTGTTCGATTAAAATCTCGAGGTCGAGATTTATTTTAAAGGGGTGAGGATGTAACACCTCGTGTTTTTACGTCCAATATTTTTCTGACACGTGTTCCGGTAATCCTCGTGTACCACAGGAGGGGCCAAAGTCGTTGAAACAATGATAATATTCGTATATTATCTTATGAAAAGAAGTTGGGGGACATAAATGAAAGTTTTGAAATTTTCATGTTCTGAAGACCCCTTGCGGACAACAAGGCTCTTGCCATACGGTCCGGAAGGCTATCTGATACTGTGGGCGCCTGAGGTCCATACGAACCGCAAGGCAAAGGATTCGTAAGGACCTGCCAGCGAACAGAAAGGTGGCAGCAGCCTGTTCTGCCACCTTTGTCGAGTTTTGGCACCATCCTTGCATGCTTGCCACGTCTAGGGACACTTGTATTCGTCCCTTAACACATGGTAACCTTCTGTGATCATTCCTTGGCCATTTAATTGATGGAAACTGAGAGTGCAACACACTTTCTTCACCAACTTTTATCAAGTTCATCCTAGTGGAGCTCCTGATCACTCCTAAGAATCCTATTATGTTCCTAGCACTATTTGGACCTTATGTAAGTGCTTTATCTCGTGCTATGTCCATTCATTTAAGGTTTGAGCTTAGATTAAAGTCTTGGCGTAAAAACACCTTGACTTTGATCTAAATCCGTGATAACCTAGCCATTGTGCGTGACGAAAGTGGCTATGTGATTGTAATGCTGGAGGTATTAATCCCTCAAAAGGGCATCTCCAGATTACCACGAATTCATGACCAATTGGCAAGTCAACGGAAAAGTCAAATAAAGTCAAACTCTCAAGTTTTTGTAAAAATCATAACTAATAATCTAGATGTTATAAAATATGTTTTGATGCACTAACAACTTAAAAATAAGTATTATAACTTATGTCTACGGATTCGGCTCGTCAAGTTTTGGTCTAGACTCGGTTTGTAGCCAAAAGTCAAAACAGTTGACTTTTGTTGACTTTTGGTTCTGATCCGTTTCGAGCCACCTTTGCTACTGAATTTTGACCATCTTGAGACCATGATTATATTTAGAATGACTATCTAAAGTTTCGTCACCCGATTCCTTAGAAATCTGAGTTTATTACAAAATTCCATAAAATTATTTAAACTTTTGCAAAAAGGTCCTTTTTGTGCAAATCATGGTTTTAAACACCCATGCATGTAAATATAAGACATAAACTGATTTATAAACATTATTAAATTATGTTAGTGTCAAGAATCTGATTATAATATAAATTTTTTGCAAAGGACGTGTTTATGACATTTAAATGGCCAAAATGCCCTTTTTGCGGCATTTTGGAAAGAATAAACAAGGTTTAATCATCAAGATGATATATTCACTGATGTAATAGGATAAGTAAAACTATTTGGGATGTTCATTCAGATTATAACCTGAATGAGGGCTTAAGATTCGTTAATTGCTGATAAATGACTAAATTACCCTTTTTCGTGTAACATGACTTTAACCAAACTTTTTATAAGAAAATCTTTTACCTACTGATTAAACATGTTAAATAACTTATTTTGGTTATATAAAACAGGTCCTAACCTCAGTTTATCTTAAACAATCGAATATAATGGCATTTAGCGACTTTTACGCCTTTCCGGCGCATAGTATGGTTTAAAACCATAACTATGAGCCAAGACTTGTTACCTACTGATTTATAAACTTATTTTCAACATCTTAACAGTAAGTACAAGTCCCGAACTCAGAATCCCAATTTTGGCTTCAAAGCTATGTGTGAAATTACTAAAATGCCCTTACGGGACATAGATTATTTCAAAATCGTCAAACACACATATATTTGATATCCTACTGTTATAGTGTTATAAATAAGTATATTTACAGAATATTAACAACCTTGACATCAGATTCATTTTAAACATCTTTTATAAACCTTAAAATGACCAAAATGCCCTTGTAAGGCATAATTCGGGCTTAAATATACCTCGGGTCTATCTTTTGCAAAGCTACCGATCTTATAACATATTTTAAACATATATCCATATGGAACTTGTATATGACTCTCTCGGTCACCCGGTTTCGCCTATGTGCGTTCGGTTAAGTTTACGTAGCTAATTTACGTACTTAAATCGAAACGGGTTTAACTTTGTCCATTCCTTATCAAAATATAGAATATTATCGGTTTACCCATATTATACAAGTTTATATACTTGCCGGGTCCAATTAACATTCTACTCGGGTCACCGCTTAATCTAGCGTATCGTACCGTATCATATTTTAGCCTAAGACTAACCGGTCCAAGTCTAGAACTTAAATTAAGGACTCGTTAGCATTAAAATATTGGTTAATAATTACCATCACTCCAGACTGAACGCCTCCCGGTAAATTGCCTTGTACTTGCTTTGGAACTACAGCTGAGTTTGGAACTTCCACATACAACAACACAAGTAAATACTCTTAACCTATTTTCCCTATACGGGCTTGGGATATGGTAGATCATTACCGCTTGGTTGGGTATGGGATCATGTTTATCGGATTGTGATTCACTAAATCTTACATAACCCGTTCTATCTGTTTTGTCTGAAACTAAAACATGGGGGGGTGGGCTTGACCGTGTCTGGGATATTCTTGGCTCACGAAATTGATATAGGTCATGACAATATAGCATGACGTGTAGGCATACACTGGGTAATTGCTATCTGCTTTCTGTGTGAAAGTTCAGAGTGGTGTGTCAGTCGATCATGTCTTGGTTTCTGTACTGGGCCCTATATGTAAAAGCCAGCATGTAAATCTGTATACAAGGTCATTTGTACTGTCCCAAGTTATTTACTAAAATGTGTCATGTGCGCCTAAAACCATTTTCGAAAAGGTTTTCAAAATGAGTCGGTCGAGCGTATTTACCAGTGTAAACTGACGTATTTTCAAAGTTTAAATTATAGGTGCAAGTACGTAATAGGTCAGGAGCTGCGAGGCGAATACCGAGGAGTTGCGCCCTTAGGACTTGCCTGTTTATAGTCTGTTATCATTTGTATGTTTTTGCGATCCGCCTGTGGATCCTATTACAAGCCTTGTCTGTGTATATTTTATTTTGAACTTTGGACACTATCGGTTTGTAATAGTTTATGTATCCAATGCCTTCCGCTGTCTTATCTTATAATTGGTTATGATGATATCAACTGTACGTCACGATAATCCCCACCGGGCCCACCGGAATACACGTGAAAATAGGGGTGTGACAGCCTAGGTGCTGGTTCAGATGCGGTGGTTGAAGATGGTGGCGGGTCAACCTCCAGAACCCCTTTCTTTTTGAGTCAACTCAGATCTTGAATTCCATTCATTCCCCTTCATCAAATCAGGTTTCATCTTCCAATCCCCCGTGAATCGTGTTTCCTTTCTGATTGAACAATTAGCAAAAGTATACTGATGTTGAGTTATGATTTTTTAAGGTTGAATTTTATAAGAAAATCATCTTTGAGCTTTTGTCGCCGCGCGAAAACAATGACAGAGGTACGCGGGAGAACCGATTCGGGTCAGTGACTTTTTATGATTGTTAATTTCTTGTTTGATGTTGATTGTGTTTGTTTGTTAATTGGTTTGTTGATTTCATTTTGTGATGGGTATTCACTAGATAGGGATTATAGAAAGTGTTTTGAAAAAAATATTCAAGAAATTGTTAGGAATATATAGGTTTAGTTACTGTACTTGGTTTTGTTTTATGCAAAAATGGGTTCCAACTTGAGATTAATGGTCAGATTGTGTAGCAATATATGGGTCAAGTTATAGGAATTGGTATTGGAGCTGTGTTTTTTTGTTCAAAATGGGGTCGGGGTGTTCAAAACATGTACAATGCATTTACGTTTTTTTTATTTAACCTTGGATATATATGTGTCGTGTAGTTTAATTGATTTTCGGTAAGTGTTGCAAAACAAGCAGATCAGGTCGAGTCGAATCAAATTGTGTGTACGGGTCAAAATGAGTTTGGCCTAAACGGGTTGTAACTTTTGTATAAATCGTCATTACACAAATGTTTATACAACTTCGAGAAATAAATAACTGACTGTTACCAGGTTTTTTGTGGTCATAGCTGCTCCTCTTTGTAAATTTTCAATAAAAATTTAATGTTTATCGATTTTACATGTGTGGCTATGGTGTGTTTACGTTGTAAATGATAGGATCAAAGGAAACTACATGGGAGCGGGATCAGATGGGTCGGTTTAAGGGGTCGGTTGTTGGGTCAAACGGGCTCTAGCGTATGATCTTGCTCAGAAGGTAATGAATCTTTACATGTTAATGGGTCTAACGGGCTAACAGTTTTTGTCAAAAAGAAGTTTGAAGGTTTTATGTATCATAAAGAAGTTTATAACCGGGGAGCAAAAAGAGTTTAATTTTTTCTAACACGGTCGTAAAAAAATTTAAAATTTTTTAACAGGGGCGTAACGTAATTTCTTTTACAATCGGGGCGTAAAAAAAATTCAATTGGGGGTGGGGGTAAAAAAAGTTTACAACCGGGGCGTAAAAAAGTTGACAGCCGGAGCATAAAAAAAGTTTACAACTTGTACGTAAAAAAAGTTTTTAACAGGGGCGTAAATTTTTTTTACAACCGGGGCGTAAAAAAAAGTTTACAACTTGTACGTAAAAAAAGAATTTTCGGGTCGGGTCACACATTTGGAAGGGTCGGGTCGGGTCAATCTATTACAACCGGTGGAAGACGGTGGTGTGAAGGCGGTTGATCGGTGGTGAGGAGCGACGGTGAATGGTGGCTGGTGGCGATGGGGTGACGGTGTTTGGGGTGTGGTGAGGGGTGGGGTTGGTGGCAGCGGGGGTTTTTGGTGGTGACTTATCACCGATGGTGTTTGGGGGGTGTGGTGAAGGATGATGGTCGCGGAGCGGTGGTGAGTGGGGGGGGGGGGGGAGAAGAGTGATGGTGGTTGGTCGACGGTGGGGTGCCGGTGAAGAGTGACGGTGATGGTGGTTGTAGGTAGGTGAATTCTTGAGAGGGAGACACAGAGAGAGAGACGGACATGGTTTTTGTTATTTATCTTTTGGCGAAACGGGTATCTGTGTTTTTGTTTTCTTGGTTTTTGCTATTTATCTTTTTGTTTATTGATCTGTTTAGTTGGTTTTGTGTGTGGTCTGTTCTGTGATGTTCGGTGCCACGACGGCATCTCCGCTTTTGGCGCGGCAAGGATGGTGGAGGGTATATTTTTGACCTGCAACCCCACTTTTGCAGCCATGATCTCCGGAAACTTTGAGCCAAACCCCGTTTTTTTTAAAGATCCACACATGGTTTTGATTTTTGTAGTTGGTTTTTATATCTTTTAGTCGATGATGATAAGTTTATCTGAGACATCTATGAGTCGTGATTTTGGGTGAGTTCGTTTGTTAAGATTCTCAAATTTCGGTAAACCCGAAATCGGGGTCGGGGGCGTAAAAAGATGTTTTGGCGTAAAAAAATTTTTGTCGTAAGAAAATGTTTTTGCCGTAAAAAACTGTGTATGAAAAGTTAAAAAACTTTTTTTTTAAACTTTACTTAAAAATTTTATGCTACCCATAAAAAACTACATACGAAAAAATTGTGTATGAAAATGTTTGGCGTAAAAAAAATCGGCTCAAAAACGCTACCCATAAAAAATGTTTGGCGTAAAAGAATTCGGCGTAAAAAAATGTTTGGTGTAAAAAAAACCGGGTGATAAAACGTCGGGTAAATATGGGGCGTAAAAACGGGGCCTAAAAACGACGCGTAAAACTGGGCGTAAAAAAACGGCGCGCAAAAACCGTGCGTAAAAAACGGCTCGTAAAACGTTTATTTGTAAAAAATCTTATTTTTATTTATTAAAAAATCTGATTTTAAAATTTTGTTTAATAAAAAAATCAGATTTTTAATAAAAAATAATTAATATAATAAGACAAAAAAGGTAATAAAAAACAATAAGTATAATAAGACAAAAAAATAAATTTCCTTAAATACCCTTTTTTACAATAAAATATTAAAAACATAATAAGACAAAAAGAATTTTATAATGGTCTAATTATTTTTAATCCCATTCATCCATCTAAAAGATTTAACGGATGGAAAGTGGTTCCTACGGTTCTCGTAACTGGAGGTGTTTTTTTATTTTAACTCATCCCTATATATATATATATATAGGATAAGTTAAGATAGAAAACCTTAAAAATTTGAGAAAACCCTAGAAAACCCAACATCCCGACATTTTTTTTTGAAAAAAATAACACATGTAATATACATGTTTTTAAGAGTTTTAGGTAAAAAACAAAAAAGCGCCAAAGGATTATTTTTAAAAAAATAAACAATTTCAGCAACTTTTGTGACTAACATGTGTTAACAAAAAATGCTGAAAATTGTTTATTTTTTTTTTAAATATTCATTCTGTGCTTTTTTGTTTTTTGGCCCAAAACTCTTAAAAACATGTATATTACATGTGTTATTTAAAAAAAAGTCGGGAGGTTGGGTTTTGTAGGGTTTTCTCAAATTTTTAGGGTTTTTTATATAACCCTACCCTATATTATATATATATATATATATATATATATATATATATATATATATATATATATATATATATAGTGTGAGGTTCATTGGGGATCACTAAAAAAATGAGGAACCGAGTAACACTCTTAAAAATTTAACTTAACATGTTAAAAATCATTTTTTTAAAATTCTTTTTCGACGCTTCTTCTTATAATTATTTGTATAAGCGTTTTTAATAAAAAAATCAAAAACTAAAAATATAAAAAAACAGTTAAAAAAAGATTAATTTTTTTTTTTGCAAAATTTTTTTTTATTCAAATAGTTTCTATCCATTTTTCAAAGGAAAAGCGCTGAAATTTTTTTGAAAGAAATTGAGTTTTAACATGTTAAGTATACTTTTTAAGAGTGTTTCATAGTTCCCCACTTTTTTAGTGTTCCCAATTAACCATCCAATATATATATATATATATATATATATATATATATATATATGTTAGGGATCTTAAGAGAAGAGCACCCTATTTGAGAAACTTGAGAAGAAATCTGGACCACACATTTTTTTATGCTTTTCGTAATATACACATATGTATAGTTTACATTTGACTATATACATATGTGTATGTTACGAAAAGCTTAGACAAAATGTGTGGTCCAGAATGCTTCTCAAGTTTCTCAATTAGCATAGTGCTTCTCATATGATCCTAACCCTATATATATATATATATATATCAGTTCAAATGAAAACCATCCTCAGTTGCGAGAACCACTCTCCACCAATCAAATCATACCATCTATACACTATTATTTTAAATCTTAAAGATTATTTTGGTAATTTACTTAAAATGTTATGTCTTATCTCTCTCTTTAAAGTCTTATCAGATTTTTCCATCCATCAAATTGTCATATCTACTCTCTCTCTCTCTTAATATCTAAAACAATTGTTTTTTGGTAAAAAGATCTATTATACATAATATAAATATGCCATGTCGGTGATTCTTTCTGATTGGTCAATTTAACTTTCTTTTTCTAGAGCAAAATTTTGTTAAGTTGCAACTTTTAATTAGTCATTATTGTGTATTGTGCAGTAAAATTATAGGTTTGTTTGATATGATTGGTTTTGGTGCGAAGAAAAAAAATAATTTTTTTCTTTTACCTTTTATTTTTATAACCCACACTATATATGAGATACAAGTTTTTAATAATTTTACTAATTTGGTTTTTTAATACGTTTGTTAGCTTTCTTAAAAAAACAAATACGTAGTTTGTTTAATTTTTCGATATTGTAAACATACGAGAGTCGGGCCGATACCGTGACGAACCGAATCGAATTCCCGCCACGGAGCGCGGGTAATCCCACTAATTTTTTTGTAAAAAAGTTTAAAACCGTAAAAGAATTTGGCGTAAAAAAAATGTTTTAAAACCGGGTAGTAAAAAAAGTTATACCGGTGCGTAAAAAAAATTTAAACCGCGCGTAAAAAAAGTTTTAAATCGGCGCGTAAAAAAACTTTTATATCGATGCGCAAAAAAAGTTTAAAAACGCGCGTAAAAAAAGTTTAAAACCGCTGCGCAAAAAAGTTTAAAGCGGCGCGTAAAAAAAGTTTAAAACCAGGGCGCAAAAGAAATTTGAAACCGAGATGTAAAAAAGCTTAAAGCCGGCACGTATAAAAAGTTTAAAGCCGCGCGTAAAAGTTTTATACCGGCGCGTAAAAAAAGTTTAAAACCGCGCGTAAAAAAAGTTTTATACTGGTGCATAGAAAAAAGTTCTAAACCGGCGCGTAAAAAAATTTAAAAAGAGGGGCGAAAAAAATAAAAAACTGCGTGGAAAAAAAATTTAAAACCCCACGTAAAAAAATAACTGAGAATTAAAATTCATGTTTAAAACAAAATTACTAATTCATGTTTAAAAAAATTAACGGAGAATTAAAATAAAAAAATATATAAGAATTAAAAGAAAATCAATAATGCATGTTTTATATTTTTTAAAAAAGAATCTTATTAATTAAAATCAATAATCATAACAATCATTGAAGCTATAGTAAAAATACCAAGATACCCTTTTGTTACCAAAAAACAAAATGTCATTAATAAAAACACAATTACATTGTTTTATTGTATTTTAATTTTATCCATCAGAACCAATTTGATCAATGGCTATTAGTGGTTCCTACGGTTATCACAACTAAAGGTGGTTCTCATTTTACCCATCCCCTATATATATATAATAATTTTTTTTAGTTTTCGGATAATCAGATTATCCGAAACATTTAGATATTTTTATTTAAATCCGAAAATTTGGATTATCCGATTTTCGCGTATCTGAAATTTTATCAAGATTTTTTTAAACATCCCTACATATAACCCCATGATTATTTATGCTAATAAAATAATGTTAAAGAAAAATATATCAATGAGTTAGATCGTTCAACCCTTTAAAGTATCTACCATCCTAATTAACAATATTTTATATTGAAGTTGATAGAAGTTTTGGTAGACACTGGTATAATAAAAAAAATGTTTTGACATCTTAAAAAGAAATGTAAAAGACAAGATTGAACCACAAGATTTATGTCCTACCTAGGAAACTAAGAATCAAACATGTTCCAAACAACAAAATTCCTTTCTTATTTCCCACAAACAACTAACCTCAGATTTCCTTTTACCCTCATCATACAATTTCTCAAAACCATCCCTTCCTAAATGCTTGACAAAACCATAAGCAAAGCAATCTTTTTTTATACTAACCAATCTAACATACACATTTGCGTATAAATCCCACAAACTTCCTCCATCATAATCAAATAAAACCAATCAATTTCTTGTTTGCATTCTTCATCATCTCAAGAATTCACCACATCATGGCAACCGCCTCAAGTTCATCCATCATGAAACGGTCCGACTCAATAGTCGAATCCATGCCAGAAGCCTTGAGGCAGAGCCGATATCACATGAAAAAATGCTTTCTAAAATACGTTGAAAAAGGAAACCGGATGATGAAACTCCACCATGTAATGCAAGAAATGGAGACCGTCATTGATGACAAGGACGAACAGGCTCAGCTCTTGGACAGCTTAATCGGCTACATCTTGCGCACAACTCAGGTCCATATATATTGTAAATATATGCACATGCATATACATAGACATGTATATCTATACTTTTTAAAAATGCACAATGTTTGATCTCACAGGAAGCAGCTGTTGTCCCTCCTTATATCGCCTTTGTTAGTAGACCGAATCCTGGATCCTGGGAGTATGTTAAAGTCAACTCTAACGATCTATCGGTTGAAGGGATCACTGCCACCGATTACTTGAAGTTCAAGGAAACGATTGTTGATGAGACATGGTATATATGCATAATACTTTGTTGAAAAGTTATATGACTGCTAATATTGTTCAAATCTTTCAGGGCTAATGATGAAAACGCGTTGGAGATTGACTTCGGGTCAATGGACTTTAATCTACCAAACATGAGTTTACCTGATTCGATTGGAAACGGCGTTAACTTCACATCGAAGTTCATTACTTCTAAGCTTTATGCACAATCTGGCGGCCAACAGCTTGTTGATTACTTGCTCTCATTAAATCATCAAGGAGAAGTATGAAATGATCTAAAACAGATGTAATTTTTATTAAAAAAAAAAGATTTTTTATTTGTTATGTAACATTTTTGATACAAAATATGCAGAATCTTATGATCAATGATACACTGAACACAGTTTCAAAACTTAAAGCGGCTTTAATCGTAGCTCATGCCTCCCTTTCTTCGTTACCCAACGATACGCCATATCAAAGCTTCGAGCTTAGGTAAAGTTTAAATATTAAATTCTTGTTTATATACTTTTACTTAAACTTAGATACATGAAGCTTAAAACAATGAACATATACAGATTCAAGGAATGGGGATTTGAGAAGGGATGGGGGGATAACACAGAACGCGCGAAGGCAACAGTTAGGTGTCTTTTGGAGGTTCTTCAAGCACCCGACCCCGTAAACCTGGAGGCTTTATTCAGCAGGATTCCAAACATATTCAACGTCGTTTTGTTCTCGATCCATGGGTATTTTGGTCAGTCCAATGTTCTTGGCTTGCCTGATACTGGCGGCCAAGTAGTTTATGTGTTGGATCAAGTGGTGGCTATGGAAGAGGAATTGCTTATGAGAATCAAGCAGCAAGGACTCAACTTCAAGCCTCAAATACTTGTGGTAAGAAAAACATAGCTGCTCCATGTTGTAGCCTTTGATCAATGTTGCTAAAATCGAACCGAATGGACAGTTAGACCAGGAACTTGACCCTTCAGTCCAACATGTTGAACCGTTACTTGTTGGACCAACTGGCTTTTAACTAACCATGGTCGAACTGGTTGCAATCCGCATACAATCTCAAATAGGGCTTAAACGAGCTGAGCCCAGTCAAGCGAGGTCGGGCTCGACTCATTTATATTAACGAGATGAAATGTTAAGCTCGGGTGTGGCTTGTAAAAGGCATAAGCCAACTCATATATTTTTAAAAATATTAAGGGGCTATTTGGTAACTTCTGAATGGTTAAGTGCTGAACCAGTAAGAGGTCTGAATCATCAAGTGCTGAACCAGCAAGACGTCTGAACCATTAAGAGCCAGTATAATGCTTAACCGTTCAGAGGTAAATGTCTGACCAATTCAAATTAGAGGTCTTAACCATTCAGACTCAGTATAACGCTTAACCAATCAGAGGCAAATGTCTGAACCATTCAGACATCTGCTCGCGAAACAAACAGTCTGAACCATTAAGTGCTGAACAGTAAGATGTCTGAACCATTAATCAGGTGCCATTAAGTGCTGAACAGTAAGATGTCTGAACCATTAATCAGGTGACCCGACTTCTTAATCAAACTATTCATATTTCGACACGAATTAATCAGGTGACCCGACTTCTTCCTGATGCAAAAGGAACCAAATGCAACCAACAGCTTGAACCAGTAACAAACACAAAACATTCACACATACTTAGGCTTCCATTCAGAACAGAGAAAGGTGTACTTCGCAAATGGACATCTCGATTCGATATCTATCCGTATCTCGAAAACTTCACTCAGGTATGCTCAATTGTTAATATTAGTTAATTTTGCTTCGTATTCGTGTTCAATTTTGTGTTTATGATGATATGTTGATTGCTTGAACTTGAAACAACAGGATTCAAGTGCGAAAATTGTTGAAATGATGGAAGGAAAACCGGATCTGATCATCGGAAACTATACTGATGGAAACCTTGTTGCGTCTCTTGTTGCGAGTAAACTCGGCACCACATTGGTACGAAAATGTTTATGCAAATTCTAGATATTTTATTTTGTGCAGATCATGGTTGTAAGAATCGCTAGGCGCTAATCTGGCGGTAGTGTGTAGACTAGCGATTAATTGGATTAGAATTTTATATGTATTTCTCAAACATATATATATATAGAAAAAGTGTAACGTACAATAGGCCTTATCGTACGCTGGTACGCGATTGTGAAATCACATGTTATAAAATAGCATGGTGGAAATCGCATGTTGGTATATTTGACGAATTCGCATGTTGGTTTGTCTGATGAAAGCGCATGGTATGGAATTCAAATTCGCACCAGATCGTACGGCTGGGATGATTCGTAATGTAGGATAGGGGCTCTTGTACGTTAACAGGCCTCTCTCTCTGTATATATATATATACAAACAAAATTTTTCAAAAATTTTATACATAATTTTTCAAATACTTAAAAGTTTTGACCAATTTTGGCTTAAATTTGACCGATTATAACTGCCTTTGACTGATAACCTTTGACTACTTGAAATTTAAGCCGTAAACTAGTGATTACCAATTAATCCTGATTTTTACAACACTGGAGCTTATAATCAAAATTGATTATAAATTTTGACAAATTTACAGGGAACGATTGCACACGCGTTAGAGAAAACCAAATACGAAGATTCAGACATGAACTGGAAGCAGTTGGATCCAAAATATCACTTTTCATGTCAATTTACAGCGGATATGATTGCAATGAATTCAGCTGATTTCATCATTACCAGTACTTTTCAAGAGATTGCTGGAAGGTTTGATCTTAAAGCACAAATTACTTATTTTGTTGCTGATTTTGACTGTTAAACCGTTTTGTTGTCGTTGTTGTTGTTGTTGCTTTTTCTCAGTAAGGATAGACCGGGGCAATACGAAAGCCATACGGCTTTTACACTTCCTGGCTTATATAGAGTTGTTTCGGGCATTAACGTGTTCGATCCCAAATTCAATATCGCTTCTCCAGGAGCTGATCAAACCGTTTACTTTCCATACAACGAAACACAGAAACGATTCACCACGTTTCGGCCTGCCATTGAGGAGTTGCTTTTTAGTAAAGTTGAAAACGATGAACACATGTAAGATTAATATTACCGATTTTATGTTAATACTTTGATTATGTAATTAACGTGTTAACATGTTAATATCATCGTTAATGTTAATGTTAACAGTGGATACTTAGAAGACAAAAACAAACCGATCATATTCTCAATGGCACGGCTAGACACGGTGAAGAACATCACAGGGCTAACTGAATGGTTCGGAGCGAACAAGAGACTCCGGAGCTTGGTCAATCTCGTTGTCGTGGCTGGATTCTTCGATCCTTCGAAATCAAAAGATAGAGAAGAAATGGCGGAAATTAAGAAAATGCATTTGTTGATCGAGAAGTATCAGCTTAAAGGTCAAATAAGATGGATCTCTGCACAGACTGATAAGAAAAGGAACAGTGAGCTTTACCGGTTTATTGCTGACTCAAAGGGTGCGTTTGTCCAGCCCGCTTTGTATGAAGCGTTTGGGCTCACGGTTATCGAGGCTATGAACTGTGGTTTGCCGACTTTTGTAACTAATCAAGGTGGTCCGGCTGAGATTATTGTTGATGGCATTTCTGGGTTCCAGATTGATCCGAATCATGGTGATGAGTCCAGCAACAAGATTGCGGATTTTTTCCAGAAGTGTAAAGAAGATCCTGGGTACTGGAACCGAATTTCAGAAGGCGGTTTGAAGCGTATATACGAGTGGTAATTAACTATTTGAGCCTTGATATATATTGTAGAGTAAAATGCCATTTTCGTCCGGAAGGTTTGGCCAGTTTTGTGACTTTCGTCCAAAGGTTTGTTTTTCCCGTATCTGGATCCAAAAGGTTTGAAACCTTGCCATTTTCATCCGGCTCGTTAACTCCATCCATCTTCTCCGTTAAGTCAGGGGTATTTTTGTCGTTTTTTGGTTAACTTAAAGGTCAATCCGGTCCTTTTTTTCACTTTTATGTACAAGCATTTATCATAATCTACAAGTATTCAAAAACCCAAATTGCCTTAACAAAAAAGACGAAAATACCCCTGACTTTAAGGCGAAAAATGGATGGAGTTAACAAGCCGGATGAAAATGGCAAAATTTCAAACCTTTTGGACCCCGATGCGAAAAGACAAACAATTGGGCGAAAGTCGCAAAAATGGCCAAACCTCTGGAATGAAATGGTATGTTACTCTATATTGTAGTTGAAAATGGAGATTAAATCGTCGTTAGTTAACGGTTGTTTCTGATTTTTCAGCTATACATGGAAGATTTATGCAAATAAAGTGTTGAATATGGGGAACATTTACACATTTTGGAGGCGGTTAAACAAGGAACAGAAAGAAGCGAAACAAAGATACATCGAACTATTCTACAATCTGCACTATAAGAACTTGGTATATATCATTCAACTCATTTTCATTGAATAAAACTCATTTAATTATCAAACGAAGCGGTTTTTTAAAAAATATTTTTGGATATGGTCAATGTCACAGGTTAGGACTGTTCCCATTGCTAGTGATGAAGCTCAACCTGCACCGGTTACAAGGCCAAAACCGGCAACACAGCCTACAACAAGGCGTACAAAATCCACGCTGGAAAGGTAAATCTATAACCCGTCTTTGACAAAAAAAAAAAAGAAGTTTTGGATGACATGCTAAAGCTTGATAAATGTTCTTTTTTAACTTAATTTCAGGCTGTTTGGAGCTTAAAGATTGATGACAATGCACCCAAGTTAAATACATGAAAGATTTGTATACATAGAAAATACATGATTAAATAAAAAATAAAACGTCTGTGAACCGTCTTTGAATGAGAGCTAACATGTATACTATGAAACGAAATAATAAAATTCACATTCTTTGTCAATGTTGTGTTCTTTCTCTAGAAACTGAATTCTTAATGCGAATTGATATTGAATATGAAAAAACGAATTAAAAATCTAAACCATGGTAAAGTTTGGACGTCTTGAGTTCTTTAGTCACGTTAAAGTACCGAATCACAGCAAGCCATTGATCCCATCTTTTGAGCCTGTGAACGGCTATCGTGTCGGGAATAAGCTCATGTGAGCATCTCCCGTTTGTACCTGGATAATCATACATGGCAGGCTTGTTAGAAAACCTGTTTCTCGCTTTCTGTCCAGCATTCAACCATCTTCCAACTAGTTTATCCTCAGGACCAAAAGTGTCATTTCTAGGAATATCAGAACTCGCGATCCATTCCACCAAGTCCCATGATAAAACAAACCCCATTCCCGACATATACGACACAAATGGATTCATACTTTGACAAGGAATCACAAACCCGTAGTATAAATCCGATCTTGGAAGTGGCTGCAGTGATAATGCCAGCGGCAAAAGGCGTAAAAAGACATCGTCATCCGCCTTCATGACATAATCATAAGATTGAGATAGAATTTGAGGAAGTGAAGAGAAGTAGGTGTATGTTTTCCCATTGTTCATGTTCTCGAAACAATTGAGAATAATAATGTCGTTGAATCTGAGGATCTCTAGGGATACTAGAACTCTTTGTTCTTGTTTCGTGAGGTTGCAGAATACAAACTTGATGTCTATTTGGGCGAACGGAGGGGTTTGGATTCCATATATGAGGCGGAGAAAATGGCGGCGATCATAGTTATCTGCTCGAGTTAGGATCCCTATCAGGAGGCTAAATTGCTTTGGTGATGTTAGATTTTGGACATTTGATGAATATAAAAACGGGGTTTTCACACTGAGGTTGAAGATGACGAAGATCGCGATGAGGAGAGCGGAAACCATCAAAGGTAACATATTGAAAACAAGTCGTTTTTGGTTCATTTTCGACACAGATTTGTCTGGATTCATGATTTATGTATGGATACATTGAGGTTCATGTAGGAAAATAATCAAGTAAATATTGTTGGGAGTATTTTGTTTTATTTTCGGGTGAAGTTCATGTTGCTTATGCATGTATAGTGCTTGCAAAAAGTTTTTTTTTCAATAAATTCATGCTTTTTGCATCCAGAGAATGTGTTTAAAGGAGGTTTTCTGGTGAAAAAGTGAATCTTCAAGTATGTTTCTCATGTTCCACAAGGTTCTTGTGAAGCTTGCAAATTTTGGCATCCTACATATGGTAATCATGATCTATTTTTCAATAAATGGTTTAATTTTAATATCTTTATTTGTTAAATGGGTTGATTTATATCTACTCAAATTATATATTACAAGAGTTTTTATCACATTAGTTAGAGACATATTAGTATTATTATCTCTCCTATATTTATGTATACTTATAGTTTAATTCTACAACACAAATATTATTCAACATCAATACAATACTTGGTTTCCTCTATTACCAAAAACTCTGTTTTATAATAGTGGAATATAATTCGGGTCCACACGAATGCTATAAACACAAAGTAACAAAGCCGAGTCTCTAGTAAAAGAATTCATTGAGATAATGCTAAAACCAAATAGACAATGAATTCTATGTGCATGCTATTATAGTTGGCTCCATGGCGGTAAAAGTATCGCGATCGCAGTTTTCAAGACCAAGGCTTGTAGCCTCTTCTCCCTGCATTCAATTTGGATGTACAAAATACATAAGTTCAAATACAACACGATATGATCGGTCAAAGAGTTTCAAGTACCTTTAGGAGGTTTCTAAAGTAAGTAGTCGTATAATTCCCCGTTGGAAACAACATTTCTATTAGGTCCGCAAGGACTAGTTGTGGTTGGGACACTGCTCCATCAAACCAATCTTCAAAACAAGTGAACAAAATATCAAGTCGATTTCAAGGGCCCATTAAGTGATTTTTTGGGTATTTGTTAACGTTAACGGGTCATAATGCTTAAGTAGAACATACCAAGAGCCAGGTCAGTTGAAAGTCGTTTATCGTGTCTCCATACGCTTTCATGTGAAAGAAAAGCTAAACAAGATTGATCCTCTACATTGAGGTTTTGGAGAAACAATGTTGCATTGTAGCCGGACGGGTCTGGGGTTATTGTTCCATCAATCAATACATCTACGGTCTAAATTACAAAAATAATAAAAATATAAGAATCTGAGTATAAGTTTAAATACGAATTTGAGTAAAAATCGTGTGAAACTTACACATAAGATAGCATGAAGTTGCTCCATGTCTTCAATAGTTGTTATGTTGTATGTTATTTTGTTTATGGACTCATCCAAGTTCTCTCCACCTGCATCTTCTATATACTGTTGTAACAAGTACCAAAATGTTAGGTTTTGACGGTTTTGTTAGTTTAATATCAGTTATTTGAAAAGCGTACCTTTAGCTTATACGCTTCTTTTGTGAAAGTCCAAACACCCTGCACCAACACAAACATGCGGATGGAGATATAAGCTTTAATTTCTTTAAAAATAGTTTTTAACATCATCGAACTCACAACACACACGGTCCACCTATGTGGACCGCGTGTGGGAGTCTGATGATGTTAAAACGCACTTTTATAGGCATACATACATCATTAAACTCCATCCAAGCCACTATTGGTTTGAGTTTTTTGCTTGCGGCAGAGTTAACCAAGCACATGTAATTGCTTTTCACCTGCATAATTACAAGCATCAAATGTAACAAACATATGGCCATTAATGACCAGTGGCATTCGTCCCACCGTCACTTTTGATCAACTGTTAGTGATTTAACTTAAGTCTCATCAATAGTAATATAGAAAATCCGACAATGCTCTCACTTACAGCTTCATAGATTTCATTTGCTCTCGTTTCCACATTCGCAAAAACTCCCAAGTACTTGATCCACTCGGCCCTCTAACAAACCAACGACTCATAATCATGAGATATCTAGAGCAAAAAATATATATGGGGTGTTTGGGATTGCGGTTAAAATTGATTATAGGACAACACAACGCAATGCCAAACGCCCCCTTAGAGATATAGAGACAAGGAAGTACTTGGAGGGGAGTTTGCTCGCCAATGGGGACAAAAGCAACATAGTTGCACGACTGAGTTTGTTGATTGGAGTTATAGCTGATGAAATGCGCGGTATACTGAGAAAATTGTTGTGGCTCACTCTTGTTAAGCATTTGGAGTTGTCCCTCATTATAGAGTTTAAGGAGGCATGGAGAAGCTATCCTTTCTGATGTGATGCCTTTCAATGATGGCATGAGTCCTAGAAGCTGTTCACGTTTTTGGCAATCCAATTACAAGCTAAATGTAGATGTATGCATATAAAGTTGAAGTTGGTAGAGTGGGCATATTGTTTGTGACACGTCCGGTAACACGACATGACTTGACTTGACACAAGGTTAAATGGGCTAGTGTTTCGGGTAAATGAGTCGACATGTTAATGACACTGTTAGAAACATGTCTAAACGGTTTCAACCCATTTATGACATGCATAACATGTTAATGATTATCATTTCAAAGAGGTTAATAGGTTGACATGACTTGTTTATAACACATTTGTCAAAGGTTTTAAAGAACTAGTAGATTTGTTAATTATTTTTATAAACTCATACTACTTAGCTTTGATTATGAAAATATTATTATTATTATTATTATCAAATATATATTTTTATTTTGCAAACTACAAAATTCTAAAATAGAATTTAAAGAGATTTTATTTTCAAAGAAATACAGCTTATGGATTAGGGACTAACCATTATTTTGGACACAGTTATAATCAATTTTAAATAGGATATTATAAAATAGCATAATTTTATACATAGTGTTTCACACATATAGTGAAGTTAGAAATATAGCAGGGTAGACGGTTGTATAACTATCCTATACGGCTATACTTCATATTTAAAATAAATGGCTATATAATTCTCGTAGTTCTCTACTTAAAACTGTTTAGTACCCAAGGATAATTTCACAAATACTAATCACTAACAACTTATATATAGAGAGAGAGAACTAAAAGACTTACAAACAAACGCATAATCTCACCTCAAAGAATGAAACTGCAAAAATTCAAAATAAAACAACCATAAATGAAATATACATTATAGTTATCTTTTAAATATATGAAATGTAATTTCTATAGTTTTTTATATGTTAGTTTTAATTTATAAATAAATAAAGCATTTAGTTTAATTTGAACCTGGAAAATAACTGACATCCATAGAGAAGTTTGCTAATGGAATAACAAATGATTTGATCCTTGGCGTACAATATTTGGTCTTTGCTGCCATCTTTGAGTTACTCTGCACCATTATTTCCAAATGCAACATTTTAATTTAACCATGTTTCATAAATGGTTATTTATATCTTTAAAGCACAACTTGTACTCCTTATTTTACGATTATATAGGAAGGTCATTTAACCAAGAAAAACCTCAGAATTATAAACACTACATAAACATATATAATTATAAACACTACATAAACATATATATGTATTAGTAATATTTAAAATTGTTGTATAACCAGGGGCGTAGTTTAGAAGGGGCCGGGAGGGGTGTCTTTTCGCTCAGTAGTGTTATATATGTAGCTTTCGTATATAATTTTTTGGGTATATACGTTTTCGACCCCCGGTTCTATAGAAATTTTTGGGTATATACATTTTCGACCCCCCCTCCGCGTCGGAAATCTCAAGCTTCGCCACTGTATATAACCACATAACTTACTCATTATATGTGGTCAATAATAAGTATAAGTGTTAATATAGTTTTCATGATTCCCTACTTAAAAGTGGTTATGTATTAGACATACAAGATATATATATTTAAATTTTGTTATATATTGGTAATACTAAATGTTTTTTGGAAGCTAGTTAGGAACCAAGATCGAAGGCCTTATGGGTCACCATTCACCAAATAATAATTTATCAAATAAAAAAAATCGGAGAGAAGTTCTTGGGTCAAACTTGATCGTTTCTTTTCATAAAAAGATCTGGAATTTTAATTTACATTTTCGAACAAAATTCTTTAAATGGGCATCTCGAGTGAGCCCGTGAGTTTAGGTGATGTAAAGTTTTTAAACCCGTGATGCGTACCCGACAAAGTGGGCCGAACTTCTTAATTCTCTTTTTACTACAAAACATGACAAAATAATGAAATGACACAAAACCCCCTAATATACATATGATCAAAATAAATCTCAAGAACACATTTTTTTAACTCATAAGAGTAGGAACTAAATAATATAGTAAAACAAGGATTTTTTGTTGATAATCATAAAAGGGAAATGTGTCAACAAATGTGTTTAGGATCTTTTGGTTCACTAAAATTCCATGAAATGAAATTCTGGTAATATGTATCGTTGAAATTTAAGGAATCTGAATCTAAAACGAGTTCACTCAGAAACTCAAGTAACGTAATCAACAGGGCAGGCGAAGAGTAACGTAATTGATTAATGACTTGGCCCAAATAAACAAACAAACATGATGAATTAATGAATAGGGCCCAAACTTTTTGTCTCACACAGAGCCTATGTTTTATGATTTTTAGAGACGGCTCTAGCAATCAACATTCCTTCCAAACAGTAAATTTATCCTACTCTTCCGCTCTATCATTGTCGCCATAACCATCATCGCTAACGACACCCCACCACCTCCATCAATGCCCACAACTTACACATAGTCGCTCTCACTCACCCCTACCATTGTGGCCAACGACGTTCCTACCACTACAACCTCCACCGTCACCCACGCCTCCACCACTACAACCTCCACAATTTTCGTCGCTCATTTTAACTTCTTTACCACAATTATAAATCAAACATGATTATTTTGTCAGAAAAGTGTGCAATGAGTGCACATAGTTTCCGACCTCTTTTCCACTGATTTATAAACACGATAAAATATATTTTAGGCTCTATATGCTATATATGAAGGGTATATACATACCAATGCAATTTAGTAATGATTTTCCACTATTCCCTTTGTGGAATGATGTTAAATCTGATGAGGTCTCACAACCACTTTCTTTTTCTATTTCTAAGTTTTTTAATTCTTTTGGACGGCCCAAATGATTCTAAGTGTCATCAGATGCCCAAATGTGTAGCTTATGACCTCGCCAAGTTACAAGTGTCAAGAAGCAATGAAAAATTTAAACTCACAAGATAAAGGGGCTGTTTGCCAACTTCTGAATGATTAAATGCTGAATCATTAAGAGGTCTGAACCATTAAGTGCTGAACCAGTAAGAGGTCTGAACCATTAAGAGCCAGTATAATGTTTAATCGTTAAGAGGCAAATGTCTGACCAATTCAGATTAGAGATCTTAACCATTCAGACTTAGTATAATGCTTAACCATTCAGAGGCAAATGTCTTAACTATTCAGACATTTGCTCGCGAAACAAACAGTCTGAACCATTAAGTGCTGAACCAGTAAGAAGTCTGAACCATTTAGAGCCTCATTAAGAGGTAAACAAACAACCCCAAATAATAATAATAATAATAATATAATAATAATAATAATAATAATAATAATAATAATAATAATACGGTAACTACTCTAGAGATATAAAATAAAAGTTAACTGTCATTTTCGTCCCTGTGTTTTGTTTACTATTTTCATTTCAGTCCAAGTTTCAAAAATGCACCAATTTCCTCCCTGACATATTGGAAACGTGTCACTTCAGTCCAAAAATTAAAACCCAGTTAAGCCAGACAGGTTTAATAAAAGGTATTTTTGTCCTTTCATAAAATAAGGTGAAAATAAAAGAAATACGAAAGGACAAAAATGATCTTCATTAAACCTGTCTGACTTAACTGGGTTTTAATTTTTGGACTGAAACGGCAAAAGTAAACAAACCACATGAACGAAAATGACACTTAACTCTAAAAAATATTAAGTAACAAACAAACTTAAAGATAAACGGTAAACCGAATAATAATAACTTTGATAGATGTAGACTTTGTACACAAAACCGAAGTTGACTAACTGAATATGGTAAACCAATGAGCAATGATTAACGGTAACATATACATACCTGGATAAGAAGATAGCTCTTGCCATCAAGGTCATTTTTGATGACTTTGAAGGTATTACCATAATATATACGAAAATAACTAGCATCTTCTATCTTCGAAATGTTACCGGTCACTTTTACCGCGACACCCTCCACCATTACTCCGCCATTGAGCAGCAAAAGACCGCTCAAAGCCGACGATAAAACCGCCATATACAATAGTAACATGATGACTGTGTGTATATATAAGAAGTTGGAATCTCACCTTCTTCACAAATAGAGAGATAGAATGTGATGTCAAGAGAAAAAGACTTGTGAATTTATGAATGCTTAATAACACTATAAGGGGTTCGTATTGATAGTGGGGTTGGGCCTATGAGAAAGTGTATATATGTATGTATGTATATATAATATAAGTATTTTATGAGTCAGGTAAAGGTGAAGGCAAAGGGAAGTGGGTGGGTTGGTGTAGATCTTACCCGTGATCTGCCAAGTATATATATAATTTTTTAGTTTGGAAATTAAGGGTTTGTCTTTATGTTTTTGTTGTTTGTTTTTACCTTTTACTTTTCATATTCTCTAGCACGTTCTATAAAAAAATATATGTATCTCGATATTATGAATTGATAAATCATAATGTAATGTATTCACGCCGAGTTACAACTTGGTTAAATAATATAATTGGGAGATCGGTTTGGTTGTGCTTACATTTTCTATGGGTTACTTCGATTGGTTTTAGAATTTAGAATGAATCCTCATGTGGGTGAGTAAGATTTTGAAGTTAGAACCTCTACAAGAAACCATTGCAGGATGTCCGCGTTTAGACATCGTACATGTGTTCGTGTGTCTATGTATGAGTACGTATGTGTCTGTGTGTGTATGTGTATGTATGTGTCTAATGTGTGTGTATGTATGTATGTGTGTGCGTATGTATGTAATTTTATAAACGAATCTAGTAATTTTACCAGCCACTGATTTAGTAACTCGAATTTATACCATTGAATGAAAACGTGTTATATTTGTCCCGACTCGTTTCCAAAGAAAATTTATGTCAAAACGTAGATCAACTAAAATGTACATATTATTAAGCATGAAAACGTTATATTTGACTCGATTCGTTTCCAGAAAAAAATTACATTGAAATTTAAACCAACTTTATTTTATACATACGTGTATGTAAAAATAAACACGTAAGAAATTAGTGTTTTATGGTTAACCTATCATCCAACTTGAAGGGCATAATTGGTAATCTCTCCACCATTTATTGCAACATACCATTTTCAGCATAGTCGGTGGAATATAATATTATTTTTTAATGTTTTTCTTCTTTTATTGCTACATGAAATTTTAATTATAGTTTGTTTTCTCTTGACGTATGATGCGAGAGTATTACGTACGCTTCCTTTGAGAAGGGTGTGATATTTTATAAAATTTTGAGTATGCTATTATGATGTATATATTTTTATATGTATTTTATTATAATTTCTTTTTTTTAGAAAAGTGTTCGAATAGTCTCTGTGGTTTCCTCTGATTTCACCTTTATTCTCTACATTTTCAAAATTACAGCTATAGTTTTCAACTTTACCAAATTCATTCTTTGATGATCCCTAATATGAATGAAGGTTAGTTTTCTCAATTAAATGGATATAAAATTACCTAAATACCCTGTTAAAAAAGAAACAAACAAACTAAAAAGAGTTAATACAAATTAATTCAGGTGATGCCAGCTTTTTATTAAAAACCTAAAATAATTAACCATCATCTTCTCCATAACTCCACCACCGCACCACAGCCTCCACCCCTGCCTCCACCCGCCACCTCCTCCAATCACCACTGCACCCTCCATCGCTGCAACAAACCACCACCATCACCACCCACGAACCTGCCGCCACCCACAAACCACCATCATCCACAAACCACCATCATCCACAAACCACCGCCACCCATAAACCACCGCATCACCACCCACAAATCACCACCACGAATCTTCATTCCAGAAGACAACAACAACCAGATCCGCTGCATCCGCACCACTCCTTTCAAACAACCACCACCGGTTACCACATCCACCTACGACGTACTGGTTACCACCTCCACCCACCAAATCAGATCTGAAACGGGAAATCTAGACACGAAAAAACCTGAAACGCCACCATCTCTCGATTGCAGGTTTCCAATCTGTTACTAAAAAACAAATTTTGTAATTTTGCAATCTATCTTGTTTATACAATTTAAAAGTTTTGTAAAAAAACTGAATCTTACTAAAAAAAACCCTGAATCTTGTTTATACAATGTGTGTGTGAAGTTAAGTTGAAGAGTTTTTTATGTGGGTTTCAACCGAGGTGATCTGGGTTGGTGCAAAATTCAGGCTTTTTTGTTGGGTGATTGGTTATTTAATAATTGGATGCATACCCATTTGTATTTATGTACAGAGATATGTGATTAATTAATTTTAGATATATACACAGAGAGTGTCATGGAAGATGATATTAGAGTTGCAGGTAGAATGAGAAAATTGAGAGAAGAAAGAGTGAGGAAGGTGGGGTAGGGTTGTTAACATTTATTTTATTTTTTAAGAAATGGGTCCCACAAATAAAAATATCTATTTAATAGTTTAAGTTATTTTGTTTTGAAGTAAGGGTGTTTTTGTCATTTCCACAATTAACTGAGAAAACTAACTGATGTTAGTCCTAGGGACTATCCGAGAACGAATTTACCAAAGTTAAGAACTATAGCTGTAATTTTGAAAATGTAGGGACTAAAGATGAAATCGGAGCAAACCACAGGGACTATACGAGCACTTTTCTCTTTTTTTTGTAACATAGTTGTGGTTAGTAATATACAAGTAATCGATGCAAAAACATACATGTTATCAAAACTACCTAACATTTAACATAATGTAATGCTTTACAATGTAATGTTGTTGTTTACCATTTTCGGCATTTACCATTTTCATTATTCTAATGATATAATGTAATGCTATATAAATTTCCAAAAAAATTGTTGCGACATACTTATTTTTATCTGTGTTTTGATACCAATTTTGTTTAAAAGAGGTACTTATTTTTATCTGCCTTTCAATACATTTCTTTTTTAAAATTGAACCGATCAAATATAATTTAAAATCTTGTTCTTTACCGTGACAAATTACATCGAGACGGTCTGAACTATTTCGGTTGCTTTGCTAGTATTTATTTTCGTTGAAAATGAAGTTGTATTTGCAATTTTTTTATATTCTAAGTTATAGCTAGTGCCACTACCGGTGACGAACCGTACTTATATTGTCCCTACAATATTGATACGACGCCGATTCTGACCGATTAACATCGGTATCGTTTTCGGTACCATCGGGACTTTACTAAACAATGTTTAGATATTTGTTTCGGCATTTAACAAAGTTTTTAATTGGTTTTCTCTTTCGGTTGCTGTATGGAGCGTCGGTGCCGTACCAGTGTCGTAACGAACCGAATGATACCGACAGAAATGTTATTTTTAACACTCTACGTTTCCATTTACATTTTGTTTAAAAATCAGCCTCTCACAATCGTGAAGCGCAAGTAGCATGTGTTTTGTAACAAACCAAACCAATACTGTTCGACTTTCCGTCACATTCCCGCTCCAACACGCGATTGAATCCTGGTTGTTGTATGATTAAAAGGTATAAATTGTTTTTTATCCTAATAAAAAGTGTTGCAACTTTCCGGCTTCTTTTTGTTTTTATGAATATCAAATACTAATATGCTATGCACGTTCTTATGCCAATTGTAATTAGTGATCATATTATTAATACGATAACATCACTTAATTAAAAATTGAAGAATGGAATAATCCCGCTTATCGATACACAATATATTCTATCAATATATTGTTGCGGCTTAAACCAGAAAATTGAATAATTCTACCAACTTTTGCTTCAGTTAGTAACTTAAGCACAGATCCTCGTTATTATTATTTTTCTCGGCCCAAAAAGTCAACTCCCAGGCCGGCCTGCTTTGCCTTTTTTGGTTAAGAAAATGGCCCAAGGCTTTCCTTTATGTATTTCTTTTTTCGTGTTTATTCGACACAAGAGAAACATCATTTGTTCATACATATGTTTTTAGATAACTCATATTTATCTAGAAAGAAAAACATTATATCCGGACAACATTCAATAAAAAGAAACAACATATTGAATCATGCCCGCATAGCATCAATAGGATTAGAGGTTCACTTATACTTAACAGATCAATTAGTTATTTATATATTTTTCAGCTATATGAATTTACTTTAAAAGTGCAAAAAAATATTAATAAGTACAAAGAAATGTGTGACGACTAGTTGCTTTTAGGGCGGAGGGGGCGTAGTACTCCGATGGAGGCGGCTATTTGTGGGTAGACCGTCGCAACCTAGGTGAGTTTGGTGTGTGGCTTAGTTTGTGAGTTCTACAACCCGAGAGGGGGATGCCAAATATGGTTAGTTTGTGAGTTATACAAGAAAGGAGAGAGTCCTTTTCCTCTTGGATTGAACTGGGTTAAAATAAGATGACAAAATATTATTGGATGAGTTATAGGTTGAGCTAGAAATGACACCTCCACCCTTAAACATTCATCTTTAAGGAATTTGAGAAGAATTGCTCAAAACTCGACTTTTATTAGCATAAACAAATTACATAAAAGGAACATTCACCAATATAATCCTTTTAACAAAGACAATTGCACAAATAGCTATTTTTTAGAGTGAATTTCAAATTTTGTTCTTTATTTTTATAGTGAATTTCAAGCGGTGTACTTTATCTTTCAAATTGACGAGTCTTGTACTTAATGTTTTAAAATCTTATATGTTATGTCCTTTAGCCCTAATACAGTTAGATTTTTCTGTTAAATCTGGTCATATGACTTGCACATAAGGGTATTATTGTCATTTCACTTTTCAGGGACTAGTTGTGTAAATAATCACCACTCACTGCCATGCCAAACCACCACCGCCACCTATCTCTTCTCACCTCTCTCTCTCTCTCTGCTCTGCCAAACCACCACCACCATCTACATAACCACCACTCACTGCCCTGCCAAACCACCACCGCCGCCTATCTCTTCTCACCTCTCTCTCTCCTTGCCACCACCAAACCTACTCCATTTCCGTCCACCCTCCCTCCACCTCTAATCCCATCTCCTATCCAAATCCCCACCACACAAATCCAAAACCCCCAATTTTCCAACCTCCCCGATCACCACCATTCGTCGCCACCAATCTCAAACCCTACATCTTCACTCTTCAATCTAAACCCCTAAAAACACATCTTAGCATCATCCACCAACACAAACACAATCTCAATCACAGAACCCATAAAAATCCTAACTTTTATGGTCACCGTCATTGTCAGCAGTAAACCCTAGCTACCAGAACATAGACGCCACTCTCCTACAGAACCTCAATAACGATGTCGTGAGCTCCGCCGATGGTTGCAGGTGATGATCGTCTGTAACTCCGATCTGTCGTCTCCGCCTGTGGTGGTCGTCTGTGACTCCGATCCTTCGTCTCCGTGAGCTCTGCCGGTTATGAGTTGGAAGTGGTCCACGGTGGTTGCAGGTGATGATTATGAATGTGTATAGGAGAGGAAGAACTAGAGAGAAAAAGAGAGGGGTATAGAGAAAGTGATAGGAGTTGAAGAGAGAGAGACCCATATATATATTATTAAAACATTTTTATTTTTGTTTTATTTGTTAAAACATTTTTATTTAAATGGGTAAAAAGACTAAAACACCCTATTGTGATCTAGTTTAACTGAAAAAATTAACTAGGTTAGACCTAAAGAATATAACGTGCAGGATTTTAAAACTATAAGTACAAAACTTATCAATTTTAAATAGAAAGAACGTCTAAAAAAGGTATAAAGATAAAAGACAAATTTTGAAATTCACTCTCTTTTTCAAGTAGATGCAAAGGCTTTTCAACATACGTGCTCAGGTGGCGCAAGCCACATTTTTTTATTCATTTTTAGAATCCTTTTTCTTAATTTTTTTAACTATTTAAATTTATTTATTTTGATTTTTAACTTTATTACTATTATCATTTATTTAAATTTAAGTTACCCTTTTCCAAAACACAACTACTTTCTTTACATGGATATTGATTTAAATAATCTTAACTTTCACTAATTGGCCGATATCACTTTCAACTTTCGATTTGTACCACACAACTCCTAACTTTTAACTTATTAGCCAATAACACTCCAAAACTAACCCAGTTTGCTGACATCAGCTACCACATCACCAAACTAGTGTCACACTTCAGCTGCCACATCATCAAAAAAGCCAAGTCAGATGTCAGATCAACGGCCCCTCAGCGACCTCATCATAAAAAATTCTACGCAATGTTCTCAGAAACGGATCAGACATCGAACCGGACACCTTATTGGTTCACTGGTCGGACCAGATTTACGAAGCGTATGACGCAATAAATAATATATATACAACTAAAATTTTCCAATACTTGTAGAATTCCCAAGTTCAAATCAAAGCACCCAACATTCAACAAAGAGAAACACTTTAATATCATCCAAAAGCATCATCCAAATTCAAACAACAAAACCCAAGTTTAAGCAGACATTATCCGGTTTAATCAAAACATAGCAAAAGTTCAAAGCCTTCGAACATTGAGAGGATCCAATTCATCATCATTTCCATCTTCAGGTAGAATCAAATCATCATCATATTCGCCTACAATTTAAAATGTAAAATATTAAAAACATTAAATGAACATTCACGATAAAAGTATACATTACTTATCAAATGTAAAATATCATTTGTATTTGTATGATAAAGAATTATACTAACCTTCAAAATCTTCATTTTGTGATGTAGACGGTCCAAAGTTATGTGGCGGCTTTTCTTCTAGCATATTTTTCAATTCATCGTAATCAAGCTCACCTTCCGGCTCTTCATCCATCACCCAAAAATCGGTTTTATCAATGCTCTCATAATAAACGGGGTCGTATGACTTGTTTTTAGGGTAGCCCCTAATCAATACAATTTTATGGACTTAATGTTTTTATAGATAAATCTTCATACAAAAAAATATAAATAACAAAGATGCCATTAGATCATACCTATTTTGTAGAAGCAAGTTGTAATGAACATATACACGATCGTTAAACCTTTAATGCTCCAATCAGTTTCTCTTTTTGGTATGGATTCTTTCAAAGACGCTCCAATTTCATCTAGGTCTGTATTATTATCATATATATGAGCACTTATGTGTAAAGTTGAACCACTTCATCTACGTCTTTTATCTCTGAAATATCCTTCAAAAATCATATTAATACAATGCACTGCACACCGGGACCACCAAAGCAACTAACATTCCCCCTGCATCTTTTTAGTTGGCAACATTATAGTAATAAGATGAACAACATTCCTATACCCAACATGTTCAACTATCCCCAAAACAAATTGCATAAATTTTCAGCATTGGTCTCTGTCACACCCCGACCCGCAGCAGAAAAGGTGACCGGGGCATATTGGGTTATCATCAAAGCTCATGACATTTATTATACGTGTCATATTCATTAAATACAATTTAATAGGAAATTTACAATAAATACTACAACATGTTCTAACTATCAAGCTAAGCTTCTTTGTTCTCTTCTAAGGCATTTCCTATGTTTTCCTTGCTTCAACCTGTTCACCTGTATCATGTGTAAAAAGGTTTTTGGATCAACAAAAAGTTGGCGAGTGAATCCTATGGAAAACATTTGAACAAGTTTATTTAATTGATTATGAAATGAGTGCACAACCACACATGAGTAAAAATAGATGTAAACTTATTCAACAATCATTATATATTAAATAAAGCACACATGAACAATAATGGAACGTTTAGAGGCACGCGTTGCTCTACTCGTCTCTCACGAGGAACTGATGGGCCTAATGAATGAATTGCATAAACATGATAATATGAAAGACATAACTATAAACAATATAAACTCAATGATACACACATGAACAATAATGGATTGGTTTTGAGGCACGCGTTGTTCAACTCGTCTCCCACGAGGAACTGATGGGCTTAATGAATGAATTTCATATAATTTGACAAAATGAAATAAGTAATCACAACAATATAAACAATCTAAGTTTAGGTCACGATATGGTATGGCACAAATTTAAATAAACGAGTTAATTATTTGAGACACATGACACACCCCAAAACGTGTAATTAAAAAGGGGAGTTGTAAGATTCACTCACAGTGGGTGTGTTCGGTTGATGATGTTGAATGCACGCGAAGTGGTTTTAACCACGAGTGAAATTAACCTAGATAAATAGCATTGTGGTTCGGTAAGTAAACGGATTTTATTAATCCATTTTAGTAGGGTTGTTGGGTGTATTTTTGTAAGTTTAAGGCTATTTTCTAACCTTAAAAATGTTATTTTTAAGTATTTTTAATTGATTTTTAAATAAAATAAATAAATAAAAATAATAAAAAAAATTGACTTTTTTGACCGTTGACCGTTGACTTTGACCGGTTCGAATGCGAGTATATGTGTGCTAAGTGAGGCTCGAACCCGAGACCTCCCGTACGCGTGCACGCAGCTCTACCAACTGAGCTACGTGTCTAACCCGAAATATATCTGTTTTTAATTATATTTATATATTAGTTAGATTAAACCGAAAATCATTTATTTTTAAAAACGATTTAAATGAATCGGACCGGTGCGCTCCACAGGTCTCGAACCCGGGACCTGTGGGTTTAGTTAACACACAGTCCACCGCTGGACTGTGTGTCCAACTTGTTAACCAAACTGATTTTTATTATTCTTAAATACAAACTAAGCCTTTTCATTTATGCCGTATTAAAAAGTTTGAATAATTGTCCGGATCGATGCAGTGAACCGGACTCGAACTCGTGTCCTGTGATTAAACATACACACAGTCCACCACTGGACTGTGTGTCTAACTTGGTTATTATTCCGATTATTAATAAACTTAACATATAACAGTAGTGTCTCCGGTTCGATTAACAAAAAAAAGACATTTTTATTAAGGCAGCGTGTGTGGGACAAGATTCGAACTCGAGACGTTAGTGTGTTTATTGTGCACATAGTCCACCGCTGGACTGTGTGTCTAACCCGAGTAATAACTTGATTTTAATTATACTTATATGTTACCGCAACATCGTCTTCTTCGTTGGATTTTAACCAGAATCGGAAATCCGACTGGTTCGATGATTAATCATGTTCGTTAGTGTCTGATGGTTAAATACAGATGAGATATGAATAAAAGAAAGGAAATTAGGCGTGAAATATACCGACTGGCCTCCTCTGTTTTTCCGGCAGAACTCCGGCGACAGCAACAGGTTCCGGCGTCGTGTGTCTAGCAGCAGCGAGTCTTCAGAAAGCTTACAAAGGACGTGGGTGACTTCGGTATAAGCTCAGGGGGTTTAGTAAGGCTTAGAAATGAAGGTCTCGGTTTTCCGGCGAGATGCAGAAGTTTTCCGGCGAGTGAGTTTTCGCCGAGAAAGGGTGCGGTTTTGAGCGAAAATGTTTGCAGAAGTTCGAGGGGGTATTTATAGTGCAGGTCGTCGATGAACTTGGTCCGATTTCCGACTTGATTCGTCGGTTATAATTTCTCCGGCGGTTATAGATGGTGTCGCGGACTCAGACGTCGGTTATAACCGATGTCTTAGTAAATGTTTACGTTATAACTGAAAATGTCGTTAATTCTTGGCGAGATCGCCGGGATTTCCGACGACTGCATTTGGGCGCCGGTTTTGAATTCGGAAAGTCAAGTTATGAATTAAATGATTCTAACATTTAACAAGAAACATCAGTGGCGCAGTGGTTTAAGTGTTGAATGTTAAGTCTTTGCTGGCCGGTTACTGACCCGGGTTCGAAACCCGGCAGAACCAAATTATTTTTATCTTCTTATTTTTGACAGTTTTTCAAAAACTAATTATATATTCCCATATAATAATTAATTATGTATCGTTTAAAATTATTTTGGGCATTAAATTCGCAACGAAAATTTTTAACTGATTGTTCGGTTAATAAACGGAGCGGGTTTGGTAAATCCGTTTTTGACGGATGTTACAGTCTCAAAATCCGATGCATCAACGGATTTGATGAATGAAAACCCTTTTGAACAATAAACTATGAAGTTGAACATAATCCAAATTGTTATATTCATAACATTCACACAAAAAAAAAATTAAGCATTACATATAAAGGGGTAAAACTGATCATTACATTCAACCCGGACCAACACAAAAACCTTGATCATTAAAAAACCCCGATCAACAAACTGTTATCATCAAAATCTCTGATCAATTGTTTTAACATTATTAGGCATCAATAATGTACAATATTATTAAAACCCTACTTTATCATATACCTACCTCGTTCTAACCAGAAATCGAAGTTCATATTGTTCCAGAACTTTAACAGCATCCTTAAATGCAATACATTGTTGAAATCGAAGTTCATATTGTTCCAGAACTTTAACAGCATCCTTAAATGCATTACGGGGTGGCTTAGGGTTGCATTGACCCTATTTCCGACTACAACTGTTCAATGTCAAGTTATATCAAATTCAAGTTTGATAATTTTCAAGTTACCTACACTAATCAAGATTAAGAAACAAGCATTACCACTCAAAGATGGTGTATCCATGCTCGCCTTGACTGAAATCGTAGTAACCATGCTAACCAGTAGGGAATAAAAAAAAAGGATGGTTTACTTCACCCAGAGGTTCAGTTGTTCGCTTTCTTTGTCGACGGTTTAGGCTGCCACAAGCACAGGGATGTAATCGATGTGGGATGATGAAAATGAAGGACAATAATATCGATTATGGTGTATTTTGGGATGAAAAGATAATTATGCCCCCACCCAAACAATGGCCGTTAGGTAACTAACATAATATACTTATAGTGTTTGAGCCACGGGCATTGGCTCGAGCAGACACGGGAAGAGGGCCCAGCCAACATATTTCTATAATTAGGGAGTTAAATACACCATCTATCAAATATACCATTTTTTTAGAATTAGGGCGGCAACTTGGGCCATATCACAGGGACACGAATTGCAATCCACTCTTTAAGGTAATAGTAGTATTGAATTTACTCCTATATACCATCTATTTGAATGTATTTGGAATTATTTGCAGGAATAGGGGATTTGAAGAAGGAAAGAGTGTATTTAGGTGGTCATGAAATTTGTTTGCACATGTAGGTAGTTCGCGGATTGAAACAGCAAACTTCTGCACACATTCTGAAAAAGTACTGACAATTTTTGAAAAAAGCTGATATTTGTTGAAGTTCGCTGTTTGATATCAAAAACTTGTGAAGTTTGTTGTTTTATTATGAAAAGATTAAGAAGTTCGCTGTTTCATTATGAAAACATGTTCAAGATCGCTGTTTGATACCTAAAACACCTGAAGTTCGCTGTTTCATTATGAAAACATTAAGAAGTTCGCTATTTCATTCTGAAATCATGTTTAAGATTGCTGTTTGATTCTGAAAACTTAAAGAAGTTCCTTGTTTCATATTGAAAAAATATAGAAACTCGCTGTTTGACAATGGAATGTTAAAGACGTCGCTGTTTCATCATGCAAACATATTGAAGTTCGCTTTTTCGTCTTGCAAACTTAATAAAACAAGTTTGCTGTTTCAAATGGTGTTGATTCGATCCCCGGTTATATACTGATCTCAGGATTCATTTTTAGTATGCAAAGCCAGCCTTGTTACAGATTTCACGTGAACATGCAGACTCTTACAACTCACATGTGAACATTTTTATTTCAAACAGCAAACTTCTAGGATACTATCATATTTACACCAAACAGCAAACTATATTATCATACATAAACAAAACATCGAACTATGAAGATATTGTTCTCAAACAACGAACTTCTAATGTGTTTGTGATAAGAAACTGCGAACTATAATAAGTTTTTAACTCGAAACAGCAAACTTTCTGAAGTTTTTGATTCAAAACAACGAACTTCTAATGTTGTTTAGATGAAACAGCGAACTTGGTGAAGAACTTTGTTCCAAACAGCGAACTTGTGTGTATTTGCAGGAAACCTGCAGCTTTTGCAGGTTTTGGCAGAAAGTATATGGAAGATGGCTTTTTCAAACCAAGAACTACCTAATAATGTTCATTTTTTTCAAAACCACCTACTTGCACTCTTTGGTGGGTGAACCACCCAAACATGCAAAAAATTCATGTATTTGTAGGGATTTATCAAGTGTGCGTTTCATAAACTGAAAGCAAACTTAGGAGATTGTTATGTTAGGGTGACAACCATTATATGATTATAAGAAAAGTGAAAGCAAAATACAAACATTATAAGTTAACCTCAGATTCAATCCAAGGAAAGCTAAGTTTTATCTTTTTCTATAGGTATACAACTTCACTTTGTATGGTTAGAGATAATATATAATATAAAAACAAATATAGAAAACTTGTAATTAGTAATTATGATGAACCCAAATGGTAGAAAATGCCAAAGCCAAAGTCACACATGGCCATATGACCTTCTCCAAAACCACACTTGAAATGCTCCATTCTTCATCATTCTCCTCCTCTTCAGGTGAACCATCATCATAGTTCAACTTCCTATGACTATGATCATCTTCCTTTGATTCTTCAAGATAAAAGCAACATATCCATAGAAGGGAAACCACGTTTACAAAAGGGCTCACTGTCTTCTGGGTGGTCACCTGATCTGACAGTGTCGAACCTGCAAATATTGTGACCTCATCGTATACAACTCTATTGTTAGGCTTTGGATTGCCATCATAAATCATTCCTGGGTTCAGTTGGACCTTGACAGTTTGGGAAGGGACGATTTGGTGAAAGAAGGTTTTGGAAACCTGTCCGGTCGATACAATCAACCCGTGACTGGCTTTGGTTTTCTCATAAATTTCAAAGCTTGGAGTTGTGGTGAAGTCATCCAAGTCACCATCATCTAAGAAGTTATCGTTGTTTGAGTTGTTGTGATCTTCATTCACAAATCCAAGTGAGAAGTGGTTTTCAGTGTTTTCCAAGTTGTTGTTATGGCTGCTTTCTCCTGCAACTATTTTTCAAGTTGTTAGAGATACATATCTAACTAGTTAGAATTGTTCAAAAAGCTCATGCTGCGAGGCACGCTCGAAGCTTGCTCGAAAAAAGCTCAACAAAATCTCACTTTTGGTCATTTGTAAACAAGTCAAGCAAGCTTAGCTCAGTTTGTAAAAGAGCAAAGCCCGAGACAAGGTAAGCTCACTCGTTAGCTGTCTCATTGACTCGCTAATGTTACAGGTATGCGTTAAAGTTCTAACACAGAATTAATTGTAACCTGAATTATAATATGTATAAAACATAAACTCCGTTTGTATTCTACATTGTCTATATGTTATAATAATATTTTATTTGTTTGTATATACCAACATGTGCAAAATAGGAGATCTAACTTTTTTTTAAATAAATTTGCTGAATGAAGCTTTTTACGAGCCGAGTTTGAGCTTAATATTTCATCTTGTTAAGATAAACAAGATGAGTCGAGTCGGCTCGATTCAATTACAGCCCAAGGTCTAGCTACAAGAATGAAGGTGTGTATATAGCTAAGGCTTACTATAATTTGTACCTTGAACCTCTTGTTCCTCCCTCTTAAAATTCGGTATATTTTCCACTGGAACAGTCTTGTAATCCTCCCAAAACGTCTGAAATAATCAAGAGAATCAATGTAAATTTTAGCTATAATTTTAGGGTTAAAAAGCTAAACTAGAAAATGTTAAGTTCATAATTAAACTCGCTTGGGACAAGAAGTCCTAATGTTCCCTACTTAATAATAACAATAATAATAATAATAATAATAATATGAACTACTAAAAAGATTGATCATTACCACCTCAAGATCTTTGTTAGACATACCAACCCATCTCAAATTCTCAGCCATTCTATTAGTTCCGAGCTGGTCATCAGCACCACCAACCTCAATAGACCTCGTATTCTGATCATCTCCCATGAACCTAAAGGAACCCATATCATGCATTTGATTATTGCTATTATTATTAGCCAGAAACGAGAAATCATCTTCATGATGATTGGAATAACCTCCACCCCAAGTGTTCTGATTGTTGAGATCCTGTGAAACTTGCGCAACCGAAAGGATTTCCTGCAAAATGTCCTGCTGAGGACCATTCGAAGTTGAGAAGTCGCGCATGCTGCTGCTTGTCTGTGGCATATTCATCAAATCCACATAGCTTGTAGCCCCTTGTTGTGGGAGATCTTGATACTGCAATGGAGGCATTGATAACCTTTGTTGAAGTCTTGCACATTCTAATGCTATGTCAACCTGAGAAAATATTATGATCATATAACAATGTCAATAACACAACATTGTTTGAATTATGGGTGTAAACGTGTTGGCCAAATTAACCGCTCATGAGTTACTCGCGATCAACTTGCTGAATCTCAGGTTGATCCGAACGTAACAAGCCCAAGCCCGAGCCTAAATATAAGCTCGATTAATAAACTAGCTCAAACCTGTTCTTAATTTATCGAGCTCGAGTAGGCTTGCAAGCGTAAACGAACCCATTATTAGATGTGTTGAATATGTATTTATGCAGTATATTATTATTATTATTGTTATTATTATTATTATTATTATTATTATTATTATTATTATTATTATTATTATATTGCAAAATAATTTAGCAGTTAACATAAAAATAATTATAAATGTGTATAAATTTTGAATAAAATAATTGATAAAATCATAAACGATCCGGGCTCGAGCTTGAAAAACTACTCACAAGTCAAGTTTGAGCTTTAGAAGTGGGCTCGTTTCAAGATTACATGTTAGTTTTTACCTTGGATGGGGGATAAGAAACATTCCCACAATTGGTGAAAGATGGATTTGGAAAAGTGAATGCTTCTTCTGATAGGTATTGCAGCCATCTACCATCACTTGTTTCACTTGAGACATATGGAGTTCCATGGTTGAGATGATCAGATGAAGATGAAGCCATTGGTGTTGGATAATTACAAGTTTCCATATCTTCTCCACCCTTTCCTCCCTCTGAATACCGGTCCATACTTGATGAGCGATCACTAGCCGCCGCAGCAGCATAATGCACTCCAACGTTTGTCTTTGGAGCATTCAAACTCTTCTTAAACACACGACAAAGCGAATAAGCATCCTGCAACTTTTAGAGCCCAAAAAATAAACAAACATCGTGTTACTTTCGTTATAAACTTTGACATGTTACCAATCACCAAGTTATTATGAAGAAGGTATACCTTGAGCCCAGATTCACTTTCGCATTCTCGCTCATCAAGGCGATATTCATGCATAACCCAATCGCTACGTGCACCATGCGGTGCTCTCCCTCTATAATAAACTAAAGTTTTCTTCATCCCCACAGCGCTAGATTGTGAGTTCACATTCCTGTCCTTACCTGTTGCCTTCCAGTAACCACCTTTCGTGGCTCGATTTGTCCTTGATCCGTTCGGGTATTTACGGTCTCTTGGACTAAAAAAGTACCACTCTAGATCTTTGCTTGGTAATAGCGACTTCCCTGAAGATGAATTTGAATAAACATGTTACATTCTTCCCAACAAAGACAAACTAGAACCAACAAATCAACACACAAGAAACATGTAAGCAAAGAGAAAGATAAGCATAGTCAAAACAAATTTAATATATATATTTTTGAGTAAATTGCGGTTTTAGTCCTTGTGGTTTAGTGGTTATTGCTATTATTTACAAAATCCAAATGTCTTGCAATTTTAATACCAAGGTTTCTATTTTATTGCGGGTTTAGTCCACCATACTAACTTCATCCAACTTATAGTTAAATCCTTGTCACATGAGAGGTATGTATAGGGTATTTTTTGGTAAATGAAGAAGCTAGTGTATTATTTAATTAAATTTAACAATATAATCAAATTTATTATACACAAGGCTCATTTCCATCTTATTATCTTATTGTTATCACTATTTGCATTGATTTTCTTAACTTTAATTTTACGAATTCCCAAAGTTAGATATTATGTTTTATCAAGAACTTGTAGCATAGTATTAACTGATACAAACTCAACGATCGTGTGTTTTTTCAACATTAATGTCTTAAATTAACGATTTTGGTTTTTTGGATTTGAATTGAATCTCAACAGTGTTTAAAAACTATCAATTTTCATGCTAGTTGCTAATCTTTTTTCGATTAAAATAAATGTTATTGATGTGTTTGCTTAGAGTTTTTCGTTTAATACAACCCTTTTTTTGGATTTAACATAGCTAAAGTGAATTATAATATAAAGGCAAATCAACATATATAGCATCACCCCTTTGGAAAAAAAATACTCAGTTACACTATTAATTCAATGCCTAAAATCAATAAACAATTTCCAATTAACCAGTTATTATGCATATCATCGCATTGGAAGAGCAATGTGGGAGAAGCACATATCATCGCATTGGAAGAGCAATGTGGGAGAAGCATGTTGTTGGGTAATTGGTGTATCGATGGCAGCAAACATGAGATAAAATTAGTTTTTAATCGTTTTTAATCAAAACTACATAGTTTGACATGGTTTCGCATACAAGTTAGATACATAACCGTCCCATTTTCACTTTCCCCTTTTTAAATTCATAATTTAATAATAAATAAAAATATCCTTTTAACTATAAGTTGGATGGAATTAGTGTTGTGGACTAAAACGGCAATAAAATAAAAACATTGGCATTAAAATTGCAAACATTTGGATTTTGTAAATAATAGCAATAACCACTAAACCACAGGAACCAAAACCGCAATTTACTCTATAATTTTTGCATGAAAAATGGAAAAAGGGTGAACACAATTATTTCTGTAGATAAAAATGTTTCCAAAACTAGTTGTGGTGAAATTATTATAAATAAAGTTGGTAATCCTATATATCTTTGAAAGTACAAGTAAGCGTAGTCAAGGTCTTTCCTCTTTAATTTGCTTTTTGACTTCAATCTTGTCAGCTAATTACTAAAATTTGTTCTTATACGAGTTTAAAAGTTGTAGGGGCCACTTTAATTCCCTTTAAATATCTAACTTTCCCCACTAACTAAAAACCATCATCATGATCTTATTTTAAGTTTTTGATCTTTAAAAGTTTCAATCTCATTTGACTGGTCTTCCATATATCTATATCTATATATATGCATGAACATAAATATGTATATGTATATAAACGTAATTGTAGTGAATTCTGTACTTACCATAGATTATAAGCCATATAAAATTTAAAACAAATAAATAAGATGTTTTATGGTGAAGATTTTTAGTGGGTTGTATAATTCTTAAACAAGTGCAAGGTGGAAGCACGCGTAAAGAACAATGGAGAACCTTCATTTTTCTGCCTTTGGCCACAAAAATAGAGATTAAATCAAAAGAATATTATTGAAAGACCCTTTGACAAGAATCTTAATTCATGATCATGATCATGCTCATATTGCTTTTTATTTTTATGTTTTTTTCTTTAGTACACTTGTTATACAAATGCTGAAAATGGTTATTAGTGAATTGTATGTATAATCAACATATAAAAGTCTTTTTTTTTCATAACCCATGTGTGTAATTGTGTATAAACATAAGATATGTATTGAACTATTACATGATGTATTTATAAATAACAAAACCTAGCTATTACTTTGTTTTCAATATTATTGATTTTCCATGAATTTCATATGTATTATAGTTGTAGAATATTTTGTGATACTTGCATAAACCAGAAAGCAACCTAAATTCGAGTAGTGAAATATCTTTTTCCCATAATAATAACTTATTTAAAGAAAATCTTAATGGATGCATAACTAGGAATTGTGGACATGCATGTAAATATGTGTGTGTATATATATATATATATATATATATACCTGGTAAATCCCAGGGTTCGCACTTGTAGAGATCAACTTCAGGGATAACTTCGAGTTCGATTTTATGTCCGTTTATTTTCCTCTTGAGATAATATGCAACAAGCTCTTCATCGGTGGGATGAAAACGGAAGCCTGGAGGCAATGAAACTGGGGCCATTTATGTGAATATTGATGTTTCTCTTGAAATCTTTAATCTTTGATCTTCTTCCGGTTATAACCAGACCGATTTTAGTAACGTTTCGGCTAGATATTTAAAAGCTTGTCTGGTTGTCCCCAGAAAGATGATCAAAAACAGAAACACTGCACAAGAAGTTGATATAGATAATTAGTCATCAAGCACATTGAAACAACATAAAACACACACACACGTATATATACACACACATATATATGCATATATATATATATAGAGAGAGAGACCTTAGGGGAAGAAGAAGATCTAGAGAGAGAAATGACCAGGAAGAAAGAGGGAGGGAATGAAGGGGTGAGTGTTGAGGGTTTATGATTGAAGGAAAAGAGAAGGTTAGAAAAAAGCAAATGGGGTAGGAAGTAGGAACACGTACTTTATCTTTAAATAAAATTTATTTTTTTCATCAGCTTGATGCTTTTTTTCTTTTGTGAGTCTTCTTCCTCTCTCTCTCTCTCTATAAATTTTTATAAATATCTATGCTAATATATATAGTACTGATAATCTTAGGTCTAGTAAGGACAGACTCATGTTCACGATACAGGATTACATGTGAATATTTGAGTCATTTTGTTTTACTTTATTAAAAGATAATAATCCATGTTATAGTGCATCAAGTAGCCTTTGATTCATTCCAACTTTGTAAAATATGTGTTGCTCTAGAGTTAAATGTAACAACTTGACACTAAATAGGTACGTTGTTTTATTATTTATAAAAAATAAAGGCAAGTAATATATCATGTACTTCAATATAAGTTCAACTTATATAGGAAGCATTTTATTTAAATTTAAATAAAACTTATATATGAAGCTTTTTAGGCTTAATTGGTAATACCCTTAAAAGGTCATGTTAGACTATCTTATCAAATTCACCATTTGTGGTTTAGTGGTAAGAAGGTTTGCTTTACCTAATGGAAACCCTAATTCTTTGTGTCACTTTAATGGATTGATGGATAGAGCCTAGTCTCCTTGCAAATATGTCAGGTTCTATCCTGAGTACACCTGAATTTTCGTTCTACCATGTGTTATGCCAGAGAGTGTTTAGCTTTTTGTGGTGTGACACAACGTCTGTCAAATGATTTTTCGGCGGTAAAGTCTCCCGGGGATTGCCTAACCTAAACTCTAAAGCCACCGTGGACCCGAGTAAGACAACATAGTCTGGCCTTAGTGGGGCAACGATGCTCTCCAATTTGGGTAGTGCGGTGGCCTAACACAAGAAAGTCGATGTTCTCAAAAAAGAAGACAATACCTTAACATTATATAACAAGAAACTAGGATTTTCAGTAACCAAATCAGCCCATAAACCCTTTCAATTGAAAAGAAGGTTGGATGATTCATAGATACATTTTCAAGTTTAAGGTTTTCAAATCCTAAGAAGTTTGATTTTACTTCATAAATCACCGTTCAAAAGAACATATCTGTGAAGCTTTTAATAAGTTGATACAACATACAACTTCACGAGTTGATAAATAATATATATGGATCTTCTAATATTTTAAGTATGCATTCTTCAATGTCTCCTCTATACCTACGTTTTTACACCCCATTCCATGCCTTATGTTTTGTAGAGAAATAGACTAACCCATCTGAACATTTTGTGTATTCCACCAACTCAAACTATAAGACAAAATGATCTGGAGCGCACTTATGCATCAATTTAAACACATTTCCATAGAGATCGGATATAAACATTATAGGATCAAACACTAATGTCATTCCCAACCAGACACAACTTCACCCCACACTATCACCCAAGGACGTATTCAGCCCAAACCTTAAATCCAAACCAGAAAAGTATGCAGAAGAAGACCTAACAACTTTAGGATCAAAACCACCTGCCGATTCAAACCTATGTAAGCTCAAAGCCGTAGACAAATCTGACTATCCCACGACATCAAGGTAATGCTCATTGTATCCTTCTAGAACCTATATGTGTTCTTGAACCCATCATGCACAACCATCCGCTTGAATTGCCACAGCCTAATCGAAAACCTCACCAGACCATTTCATGGAGGTGAGAAGCGTCCAGCCTATCAACCCTTATTTTGTTCCCCTTAACCGCGCATGTTGATATAGATACAGATGATCCACCATATCCCACCCCAGCTTCTTAACCATGGATAATAACACCACATTCTCACGAACACCCTCATCAAACCTTTCCCTTTGGCAAGAAACTAGTTCGGAAGAGAGTGTTCCGCCTTCACACGTCATCATCATTAGTGACCAAAGGAGAGGCACTAAGCATTCATTAGATGACTAATGTCTCATCACGATTGGACCAACCATTTCATCAATGGCCACGAATTCTTCCCCATCTCCGATCTACTCATACTCATAAAAACACTAGAGGATTGCCATTTACAAGGGTTGCAGTTGGCCCTCCCTTTCTGCTGCTTTTCCACCTTAAGTGTCAACCTACAGACATCTGTATAGCTCCAACATGGTTGCAGTTGTACCACATCTGCGATCTTAGGTTTTTAAGGCCTCCAAAAACCTTGTGACACTTATTCCTTTTCCTCATCCACCACACACCTTATGCGTACCCTGGAAGCCTTTTGATTATTATTAGGTTACAAAACTTCCTGCTTAGTAGTTTTTTTTCATCTTGGACCATGACCCAATCCGAGATTTTCCATATCTCTATCGTTGAGTCTTAACACGTTCCCACCAAAGAGATATTGACCTTTTGAGTTTGATAGCCACCACCTTGACCTTTAACTGATCAGGTATATCCTTAAGGTAGAAGACTCACTCAACGGTGTTGATCCAATCAATGAAGTCTTCAAACAAAAGGCTTTCGTCAAAAGCATGAATCTCAACCTTTAGACCTATCGCTCATAATGGATCGTCCCTGGGTGGGGTTCGTACGTGTAACATTTGTCAAAAACGGGTTGTCCAAACCCGCTTCGTTTGTAATCGAATATCAAGTTATAAATGTTTCGTTGCGTATTTATGTCAATTTTAATTTTTAATGATGCATAATTAATAAACAAACTAGAATATAAAAGTTATAATTGATAAAAAGTAAAAATAAAATAAATAAAAAGAAAAATAGGCTGCCGGGACTCGAACCCGGGTCAGCCGGGTTTAAGCTCAAAGACTTATCACACACACATATAACCACTCCGCCACTTGATGTTTTCTGTAAATTCTAGGAAACAATTAAATTTTATGGCCAATCATAAATCAATCTGATTACGCCAACTGTAACCGAAATCGGTCACCAAACGTTCAAAAACGTTTGATTGTTCGCGGTTTACCGATTATAACCGCTACACTGACACCTCCAATCAATTTAGCTTTGAATGGACTTGAATTCAAGAGTGGATCGGTTTTAATAACCGAAAACTTTCAATTCCTGAATTACTCCAATCATAGACCCCTCTCGCGACTCAAACACATTCTGCAAACCTTCAATTTCATTTTCGCACAACTTTCAGTTCGTCGGAGCAGCTATTTGAACTCGCCGGACTTTCGCCGGAAAACCGTGTTTTCTATCAAATCAGTGAGTCACTCAATTCTTTCATCGTCTATCAGTTGTTAAGCTGTAGCTAACTCAAACCCTTCAATCGGAACCAATTTCAGACGTCGATATCGGATAATTCACTCTCGCCGGAAAACTGCTGAAAATTCTCAATTCTCGCTGTGACACGGTATAGCCTTCTAAACCTCCTGGTAACTCTTGTTTAGTACTTCAATTCCACATTTAGCTAATCAAAACTGTTAATTTGTTCGCTCAGTCGAAGTTCATAAAAAAACAGAGCCGACGACTTGCCGTCCGGTATTTTTACTTCCAAAATCGTCTCTGCCATTTCATTTTAGTCTTTTGTACATTTGTTAATCGTTTTAAAGCAAGAAACAGTTGAGTAAATCATTGTCTGTAAATTTAGCGAAGAAGATGAAGTATGTTAAGATTATAAGATTAATTAAAATCAGTATTATAAACGGGTTAGACACACAGTCCAGCGGTGGACTGTGTGCAAACAATACGCATACGTCCCGAGTTCGATCCTTGATACACACACCCTCTCTGTAATAAAGATGTTTTATTTTTCTAACTGAACCGGATTAACTTACGTTAGATGTTAAGTATAATAAAAATCGGTATATTAACCAGGTTAGACACACAGTCCAGCGGTGGACTGTGTGCAACACTAACCCACAGGTCCCGGGTTCGAGACCTGTTGCACGCTCCGGTTCGATGATTTAAAACACTTTTTGAAAATAAAAGAATTTTGAATAAACCGAATTAGTATATAAATATAATTAAAAACAGAATTATTTCGGGTTAGACACGTAGCTCAGTTGGTAGAGTTGCGTGCACGCGTACGGGAGGTCTCGGGTTCGAGTCCTGCCCTGCGCATACATTCACACAATAGAACCGGTCAAACAGTCAAGCAGTCAATTGTCAACGGTCAACGCAAAAGTCAACATTTTTTTATATTTTTATTTATTTAATTTAATTCAAAAATCAATTAAAAATACTTAAAAATAATGTTTTTAAAGATGGGAAATAGCCTTAAACTTACAAAAATATATCTAAAAAAATCCTATTAAAATTATTAATAAAATCCACTCATTAACTATACTTTCCATTATTATTTAGGTTAGTTAATCCTCATTGTTCAATCCTTCAAACTCGTACGCATCTCATCATCTCCAACCAAACGCACTCAATGTGAGTGAATCTCTACAAATTCCCCGTTTTAATCACGTTTTTGGGGTGTATCATGTGTCTTACCATTTATTATATTTAAATCATTGTGCATACATCATGTCATGAACAAATGCGTATTCAGCTTGTATCAACTGTTGTGTGGTTATTGTTTAGATTTAATTTATTATTTTCAGTACATTCAATTTCATAGGCCGCCGCTCCCCATTACATTATGAGCGTTGAGCAGTTCCCCATTACATTATGAGCGTGAACCTGGCGTTGCCAATATACGATCGGCTCCGTTTGATTGAGCCTTGATCGCACAGAAATTCATCATAGGCCGTCAGTTCCCCATTACATTATGAGCGTGAACGTGACGTTGCCAACATATACAGTTTCATTCGTGTTATATATTCATGCAAGTTCATATGTTATTGTATGTTATTGTATGTTATTGTTTGTGATTGTTATTGCTATTGTTTGATTATTTACATTTGCTCACATATGACTATTGCACAATTTTTCCTTGATAAAAATAACAAGAAATCAATAATAAATGTTTAACTAACAAGGTTCACTCGCCAACTTATGTTGACCCAAAAACCCCCATTTTTACACATGATACAGGTGAACCAGCTGCAGCAAGAAACACATAGGATTGGCTTAGAAGAATAAACTGGTTTAGAGCTTGGATTGTTTAGTTGGTTATTTTCTTTGTATTTGTATGGACATGTTTGGATTATTGAGAACGTAATTTTGACTTTAATAAATATGAAACATATTAGTAAATATCATGAGCTTTGGTGATAACCCAATTATGCCCCGACTCTTATTCCGCTGCGGGTTGGGGTGTGACAGCACGTTCCATCATCTCAACTCAAACGGATTTCCGTGCTTGTGCCACTCCTCATCTTTGATCACGTTTTCTGTCATTGTCTCAGATTCCTGAATTTGGTTCAACTCTAACTCTCTCATTATATCCGGCAAACTTGTGATCTCCTCATCACAGGATTCAAGATCGTCCACAGTGTCGCCTTTTTCAGCAGGTCTACGTAAATGACGGCGAGCTCTTTCACGTCCAACTATTTGACTAGTGTAGCTCTAATATTGTCATACCCCAACCTGCAGCGGATTATTGGTCGGAGCGAGATTATTGTCCATAGCTCATGACAACTATTATAAGTTTAAATATTGAAAGCATCCAAATTAAATTGTCACACTTATCCAAAAGTTATAAGTCATGAACATAATCCATTTAGTTAACTAAGGTATATCCTATGTGTCTTCAACCTTCAATCCACTCAAACTTGTGTACCTGTATCACGCGTGAAGTAATTTTGAGTCAATAATAAGTTGGTGAATAGATTTTAGTTTTAAAAAGTAAAGGTTTTAGTTTGTTAATTTATAAAATAGTAACATGCATCTTTAAGTGTTTATGTGATATCCATAATCATCCGACAAATTCAACAACACCACAATTTCCAACAATTCACCACAACCACATATGATAACGAAACATGACATAATGAAACAGCGAAACAATATGACATTCAAGTCTCGAAGAACGAATCAAAATGGTGACGATACCAAGTTCAACCCATGGTCGTAGGGAACCGGTTAGCCAGTTGATCCACATGAAACAATCTGACACAAAGCGTGTAACAAGTAGATACAAGTATATGAGATATAAGTCACAAATAAACGTAACACATAATGACACTATGATTTGCATGTTGACGATAGGAAACATATGAAATAAAGGACACATGATACACCCATAAAGTTTTAAGTGATGAAAAGGGGAAAGAAAAGATCTACTCACAGGTCGTGTTTGCTTGATCCCGTTTAAGCCGCACGAATTTAGGAAAACCTCTGAAAGATAATATCACCCTAATATATGAAATAACGAAAATATACTAAATAACCATCAACAAAAATAAAATTCTAAAATAAAACTTATGATATATGGCTTTAATATAACCTAAAAATTACTTATAATATTTCTATTTTGAACACTAACTTAATATTTGATTAATTAAAGTGACATATTTGTAACAAAAATGACAAATAAAAAATATCTATGTCCCAAGTTACATATGCTGATATAAACCAAGTCTCGTTATTCCAACTACATCTTAACAACTAAATCTATAGTCTAGCCAAGTTATTGAATTTATATCTAACATGCCCAAAATTATGATAATGAAATAATAACAATATATCAACAATCTATGTTATTATATAATAAAAAAATCCAATTTAAGATAGACCAATAAAAATTCATCTTAATGATTTATAAGTCCAAAACAATGTAACATGTCCTACATTCCATCCAAAATCACTTAAATTTTGTTAAAAGTCAATAATTATATTTATAATTTAATTAGTCATTTTTACCTAGATTATTGATTGTGTCATGAATTTATGAAAAATACCAAGTCTTATGGATTTTATAGAAAATCAGAAAAATAATACTCTTGGTATCTTATATTAATAGTTTTATAATTTATACAATTTTCCATATTATATATTGTGATTAAAAATTCATAATAAATCCCATTGGAGTCCAAAAATTCTCAAAAAATCTATAAACTATTCTAACATGATAATAAGCAATTTCCTAGGCTCAATTTCCTCTAAGTACAATCCTACATCAAAAAGCCCCAAATTTCAAGAACTAAGAATCATAGTTTAACCAAGAATTCAATTTAGATTCATAAAGTCTTCTAATACAGAAATTGATTTGTAGAGCACGAAAAATTAACGAAAATGTGCTTTGGAATTACCTGATTCGGTGAAGGAATGAATGAGAAATTGATGCTTCAAGTTACAATCCCTAGAATGTTCTTGATTCACTTTCACGAAATTGGATGGTGTTAGATGGATCTAGAGAGTAGGTAAATATTAAGAATGATAATAAGTGTCGTTTGGTATTGGTTTGATGAATTATGATTAACGAATTCACTAGTATTCGATTTGAGTTCTTGGTGGTATTAATGGAGTTAAATGGTGATTAAACTTGGAATTTAATAAATTGATTAACGATTGTAAATGACCGATTAATGACGCCTGATAGGTTTCCCCATGATAGTCGAATGATTTAGAGCCATAAAGAACATCGAAAGGTCGTGAAATAATGAGATGGAGCCGGATCGATGGTTGTCGGGTCGCGTAGGAATTGTTTTAGTGAAGAAGATGGGGCTATTGGGTTTTCGGTTGGGTTTAAATACAAAACAGCTCCGAGTTTCACCACATGAGGCCCGTAACCCAGTTGGTTGTTGTTTTGCGATGTTTAAGTCCGACCCGGGTGAGGTCACGGGTTTAATTCTAGCCCCCGCCCCCTTTCATTATTTTTATTTAACAACTGCTAATACTTGTCAAGTTAGCCCCCCCCCCCCCCCCCCCCCCCCCCACACACACACACACACACACTTATTATAACTTGTTTAACTTAACATATAAACTTAGTTAGCCTACCCCTTTATATTAACTAACTGATCTAACTGTATTAGCATATGAAATTACGTTTTTAAATCTGGTTTTAATCTAACGCATCCATAATGATAAACAAAATGCAACGATAACCAAAAATAATAAAAATTCTCATATTTATTCATTTCCAAAGGATCCGATTTACAATATAAGTCGGGTTTTGGGTATTCTAACATCCGTTTTAGCGGATGTTACAAATACCAGTTGATGCAAAAGCACAATAAAATGGTAATCAATAACGCAAGGACGATAATTCAAAGATTGTAATCAAAATCTCTAGAGTCGAACACTTTGATAGATAGTTTTCAATAGCTAATAATAATCAAGTCTATAACCAAACAAAACCCTAATCCCCACTTTCTAGTTAATCACAATTCTAAGAAAAAGGAAATCAGATATTCATAAAATACCAAAAAGATAACGCAAACAATTATAAGATTGAACTAAATTTTCAACCCTATAACTAGCTTCCTCCTCTTGGCCCACTTTTCGTCACTGCAACCATCGCCTCCTGAATCTGCCTTCATGTTAACCCATGACCCAACCTACGGACCCTTCCCCCTAGATCCTCCCATGTCCTATCTAGACCCAGTTCGCCAAGAGATTTACGGCCCGAAAATGCACCTGCATCAAAGTAAAAGTAGGAGGTGTACTAATTTAGATACCGAACTTCAGTGTGTTTTGAGAAGTTTGTTTTTTAGAAGGGAAAACTCACACACCAGTAGATCTACTCATAAATTTACAATAATGTTCACCATAAGACTACAACATGCACCACCTAAGGGTAATCCCTACTATACTCACTGAGGTCACCAGGCTACAAGCTCCTTTGGTGTTTTGACAAGTGACAAATGGCATAGCAAAGTCTGCAATCTAGGTAGGACTTCCCCAAGTTTGCGTACTAAGCTAGTAAATTTCCTCAAGCCGGCAATCTTAGGGATTAAGTTTTGGGACTAACTTCTCAATCCTTTAATTTAGAGATTCACTACTCATTCTCTATCTGTTTTCCTCTATATACTGTGAGTAGATGGAAGAAAAGCAATAATAAAAGAAGTAATAAAAAAACATTCTTTTATCACATACAGATAGAAAAGGAAAATTTGATTTGAGAGATTTTCTTTTAAATTGAACAAAGTTTAGAGTTGGAGATGGTTTTTACTTACGTTATAGAGATGGGGATAGGGAGTTCATTGTGAATGCTCTTTGAACAATCACAATAGAGTCCTTATCCTCTTCCTCATACCAAGTTTTTCACATAATCAAGATTGAGAAGAATTAGATCAAAATCACGTTGGATCATCAATATCTAATAGAAATTGATGAAGAAATCAAGTTTATTATAGTTAACAAAATCAATCACCGAAGGTTGTTGATGAAATCAAGCTTGATTGGGTAATCTCCCATCTGTAGAACAATATCGTTTTGGAGTTTTTTTTCGTGTGATTCCATTTTCCTAATTGTAAAATTTTGATGTTTCAAAAGTACCCTTAGGCCTTAGGATTAAAAATTAGAAAATGACATGTGTCATCTCCATAATCCTTCCTAACCTTCTTAGGTAAAACTAAATTTTTATTTAATCTTACCCCATAACTACATAATTAAGATGGTGTATAGTTACTCTACATATTGTTTTAATTATTTACAAAATTTCCACCGCTTCTTTTCTCGCCTTTTCGCACGAAAACTTTATTTGCATGGGCGTAGCTTAGAAGGGGGCCGGGAGGGCGCCCGACCTCCCGAACTTTTCGCTAAGTAGTGTTATATATGTAGCTTTCGTATAGAAATTTTTTGGTATATACATTTTCGACCCCCCGGTTCTATAATTTTTTTTTGGTATATACGTTTTCGACCCCCACTTGTTGGAAATATCAAACTTCGCCACTGTTTATTTGTATTTGATCATTTTCCTTGTTTTTGATGTGATTAACTCTATTATATTTAACATTTTAAACTTATATGTCAATGTCAATAAACTTTTCCAAATACAATTTTCTTTTTAAAGGGAGTAGCTGAATTGTAAAAAAGATAAGTTGGATATCATCCTTCTTAAAATTTGTGCTTCTAATTCCGTGCGATGTTGCCTTTCCCTGTTCTGGTAGAAGAATGAGCAGACCCTATTTTTGGCGGCGTTGTAGAACAGTCGCTTTCACATGCTGACTGGGGTTTTCTTCCATATCCACCGACATAAAATCCCCCACCAAAATATGACATGTACTTCCAATGTATCTTTAACCACTTTTTGCTTTGTCAATCAATTTTGTTTTTATTTTCAAAATTCGTAAACCATCTTTAATCAATAAGTGTTGTTTTAGTTTAAATAGTGATGTTTTAACCGTAGATAAACCTTTCTTTATATGTTAACCTAGCAATGGATAACATATTTTTATGATGAGATTTATATTTATAGTTCGCGTTTGATCGACGAACCACGTATGTTTGAATTTATCTGACATCCATTCCTATCATGACTAGTTATTTTATGTCATTTTGACCACCTGTGTGTTCATCACTTCATTGCTTATTTGTAATTGTTTGATCTAGTGAGTGATTATGACTAGAGATTTAGAGTTATACCTAGGGTTAAAATCATTTATCAGGATATCTTAAAGGGAGGAGGGGGCGTCTTATGGAGTCATGGGTTCACTAATCGTGTAAATACTTGTTTCGGGTACGCCGCTGCCACCCTTCGGGAAGGCTTGGTAGGTTGGTTTCACGGGTATAGGAACCCGACGACTTTGAATCATTGATTTTAAATTCAAACGGTTAAATGATTGTTGAGGTCATTTTTCAAGAAAAAAATATATTTTTTCTTTTAAATAATTCACTATAAATACAAACAATTTTTGCACTAAATTTACAAACAAGATACACTGTACTTAAAAAAAAAATTCTTCGTTCTCGTCTCTTTCAAATGACAACGTCGGGGTTAGACCGAAGAAGAAATAATATTGGCTAGGCCTTGGTTGAGTCTTGTCAAGAACAAGACTCACTGAACTTGTCAGTTTTGGATTGAATTTCTTGAACGATTCTGTCAAAATGTAGGTGAAACAAAATGCAAGGTATATGAGATGCATTCCAAGTTTTCGATAATCCAAAGGCGTGGTATAAATGTTGACCCACTCTTCAACAACGTGATGAATAGGGAGGAGATGTTGATGGAGGAAGAAGCTATTCAAGGTGAGCTTTCGTGAGTACCAAAGGAGCTACGAACTTAAACAATTTGATCACTTTGAGACGTGAAAAATTGTGAGAACCCATCTCCAATTGAAATTTTTTAGTTAGGTACTTTTTGTTTTAGTTATATAATTTTTTTTTTAATTTTAATTAAGGTGTTTTCTAAGTTATGTATTTTTTTATTTAAATGAAAGTTTAGTTATTGTTTAATTTACTTTTATTTGGAAAAAAAAAACAAAAAAGGCTGTAAAAATGAGTGTTGTCATTGATTTTATGGTATTAGACTACCTAAGGGTAGAAATGAGATGGCAGAGTGCAGGATTAGTTGATTCTAATGTTGGAGTAACGTTGAAGAAAAGAGTGTCCCTCCTCTCTAAATGTGTGTATAACAAAAATTGTGAGAACTTTAAGCGTAATTAAGTTGATATGTATGACCATAAAATCACAAAGATTACACTATACAAGTTAGTTGAAGGTGCTTAAATCATTCATAAAACAAACTTCAAGTTAGCTTCGTAATACTTCTCAATCTCATTAACAAAAACCTTCTAACTAGATCAATTAATCACCAAATGGCTTGTAAGTTAATACACCAATGTGTAATGAAAAATATTTTTTCCATGAAGTAGCAAGTACAAGTCACATGATAGATAAAAGATATAGATAGGTCTGACCCTTAGCAAGAGCAAAGAAGGTGAGCTCCTAATAAACTTTTCTGAAGGGATCAAAACTATTAAATTTTATTTGTATTTTTATATAAAAATTTTGAACAAAATCTCTACAAAACTTAAAATCCAATAATATTTATAGCCCATTTTAATTTTTAAACTCATTACTGTTACCTTTTGGCCACTAAACTCATTTTTCATTTTACTCAACGACCGTACACTATATATATAATTTTATATTTTAGTGGACATTTTCTCTAGTCTTTTTAAGGCCCCTGAATTATTAGGGACGGTCTTGAGTATACATTTAGAAGTAAGATTGGTGAGTGTGTAAGTTAGCATGTAAAAAATGTTAATGGTTTTTCTAGTAAAGTTAACGGATGGTTCATGTGGTCACCAAAATTTTGAATTTGGTCTCTTGCTTTCTAAAAGTACACGGTTGCTTCCTCTGGTTTGCACTTTGTAACACATTTACTCTATTTTCTTTTTCAAATTATAAAATTTGACATCTCAAAAATTAGAATCTACACCCGACTTTTATTATTTTTCTCTTTTTAAGCAATCATCTTAAACCACTTGGGTTACTACAATTTCCTCTTTTCATTTTTTCTCTTATAACTTTTAAGATATAACATTTAATAAAGCGTGAATCTGCTGTTACGACGTAATTATTTTTATGTGTGTATCGATGTAAATTTGTTGACACCGAGTTGTTGATGGTAATGTACAAGTGATCAAACCACAAACATACACGCCATCCAAAGTGCACAATCAACAAAATTCTAGAAGAAAGGTAAAAAAGATTAAGGTTACCAAAGTTAATTATTTAAAGGCACATGTTACTTTACTTTAATATACATTAACATTCTAATCACTCTTCATTTTCTGAGACCCTTTAAGAGGCATGTGCCCCATATTAACACCAAACTTAATAAAAATTCAATGGTTTTGAGTTAAGAAAAAATATTAAGTAAATGAGTTCATCAAATTTATAAGTTGGTACCTTAAATTAATAAATAGTAAAATACAGATGTTTACTTCTCAAATAGAAATTTTCTAACTTAAAATTAACTAGCATTGAAGACCCGCGCGATACAAGGAGCCCGCAATTAGATACATAATTTAAGTAAATCGCCGAGATCATGTAAATCCTAAACCATATATATTTTTAAAACTAATTAATCTATCTTTTTGATATCACTTGATAATCATTCGTATACTTTCTTTTGAAATATAAATAGTCATTCGATATCTTTTATCTTTCTAGTATCATATGAAATTCATGTGTTTTTTTTAGAGAAACATTCTGTTGGTTGTTAGATTTTATTTAAAAGGTAGATTAAAGATTATTGAAATGCATGATTTTCGTTGAGATTTATATAATATGTAATTTATTAAATATTATACACATAACCTTTGTTTAATTGAGAAGAATGTAGTTAGTGTTTTAGCATCACAGTATTTATCCAAACTTGATGGAAGTGGATCTAATTAAAATAATATTGCAAAGAGTAAAATAATTTGTGAATATTTTGAGAAATAAAAAAGAAGAAAAGAAAGAAAAGAAGTAGGCAAATGTTATTAAGTGGTTAGATTGGATGTTATAGATAGAAAAACCACCGTAGACAAAGAAAAAATGAATAGTAACTATATGAGGGGAGCAAAAGTTAGTAAATAATATAAGGGTAATATATATGTTTCTAGAAATTTCATCCTGTAAGATACGACATGAGAATTGATGTGTAGTCTAATTAAAAAAAATAAATGTAAGAAGAAGAAATCTGGAAAAGAGGGTGGGTCCAGGCTTTTGCCACGTGAAGTGGGTAGGGTACGTATCCGACGTGTCAAAGCAGGAATAATTGCTGGCTAGAATATGGGACCCACTTGGTCTTGTGTTTCTTTTCCTTTCCATCAATCAATCTTTTTGTGCTTTTCCTCTTTTTTCAGTTTTATCTTATGTTTTCTTCTTAAACCTGTATTCCCAACCTCACCACCACTTTATGTATATATGTATACTGTACACACTATTCTAATATACATTTTATTCTATATAACATACTCAAGCTAACTGGTTTTGGTTTTTTGCATCTAATACTTGGTTTTCTTAACCATTTAACTGAAATATTTATGTAGCTACTAATTCGGTTGAATTCTTTCAAACACATAAATAAATTTTTAGCCTATATTACCACCGTTCAGTGACGGATCTAAGAACTTTATGTATATATTTATGTATATATGTATATTGTACGCACAAGTAATTCCCCAAATGAAGAGGAATTTTGAGGACATGTGACAATATTTAGTTAGTTCTACTTTTGGTCGTGTAAATTTTGACGGGTGTCAAAATAACATAATCTTCACCACGAAGCTCCTAAAAGTGTGATTTTTATGTTATTTTATGGATATGTATGTAACTTCTTATTGTATAAACTTTTATAGAAAATCATTCTTTGAACGATCAAGTGATTATATTGCTGAAAGTTGCACCTCACTGATGATATGGTCCATAATAAGAGTTTGTGAAGGTATAGGATTAAGGTTCAGGATTTGTAGGGGTGGGTAAAAGAGGTGTCTTAGGTTTGTTGTAGGGACTTGATGTTCATATAGGGCGATCATTGCATGTCATTGTATTCTTGTATTTATGCCAATGTGTGGTCCCATGAGGTCATGCATTTTTCTATGTTACTTTCATCACATCACTCTTGCTTGTGCTCGTGTTCTTGCTAGTTTTACTATTTTCACACTTTATTGTTTGTTTGTTCGTTTGTTTGTCTTGGGTGTTGTTGGAGTTGAGTTGGTGGTCTCTCCGGAAGCAGTCTATCTATCCTACAAATAGAGATAATGTTTGTCTACATCTCACCATCCCGAGACTCTGTCGATAACTTTGTTATTTGTGGGATTAATGGTTACTATTGATTGACTGACTTGTTAATGATCTTGATTTTGTATGTAACCCTCTCTCTTCGTATTTCTTATACAAGTTTATTACTGAAATAATCATTTTATTCTTATCTCCATGATAATCATGCAAAAGCATGTAGGAAAGTGTAATTTTGACAACTTAAATATATTAAATGAATATCGTAAGATAAACATAAATCACAAGGAACAGGTATGAACATGCATGTAAACATATTGACGTGAACATGAATAACAAGTCAAAAAAATGCTTTCCATATAAATTAATTAAATTTAAAGTTGAATTCCATATAAATTAAATTTAAAGTTGAATGATAGCTATATCTGCAATCGTATTTAGTTTGATAAATCATACACAATATCTTTTAATAAATTAATCTGAGAAACATAAGTAATTATTAAATAACTATTTGGACTATTATTGTTAACAAAGTTAAATATATTATAATATTAATCTTGTTAAACAACGTAAAATAGAAGATATTTTTATTAAATAATTAAACAATGAGGGAACAATAGTTATTTATTGATTCATATGCCGAAAGGTGGTCGGCCCAATGTCTCTTTTCTGTCAAATAATGTCACTTGAATCTTTGCCCAAAGAACAGAATAAAGATTTCCAAAATGATTAAAAACTGTAAAAGATTTTATAATTCTATTCTAATTACTAAAGAAATGGGTCGGGATCCTAATCCAAAGAAATTATGCTTTTATTTTACAAATCCAACGATTATACTTTAAGTATAACCGAGAAACGATTTCTCATTGACAATTGTTTTGTAAATCTTCTTAGTGAATACATGCTATAAATCTAGGAGTATGAGAACATGAATATATTTAGTGGATATATATAAAGTTATATACCACTTAATAAATATTGTAGGCATTCATTAATGATATGATAGTGATAGTGATACATCAGAAATATAAAAACAATTAAATTTTAAATAATATATAAACGAGAAAAGATTCTCATTGACAATTGTTATAATTGTTATGTAAATCTTAGTGAATGTATGATAGTAATACGTACATTCAAGGTGGCTTTAAACATAGAATGTAAATCTTAGTGAATGTATGGTAGTGATACATACATTCAAGCGGCTTTAAACATAGAAAAAGAACATTTTTAGACGTCCATACTCTAGGGCCTCAAATCCCATTAAATACAATAGCACGGTTATCAGATTTCAACTCCCAGTTATATAATCGAATCGCACAACTCTACATCGCATTCTCTGGATGAAAGTGTTGATTATGTCAAGGAATAGATGTTTGTTCGAAAGGATTTGGATTGGATGGAACAAAATTCGATGAGTGTTGATTTGAAAGGATTTGGATTGGATGTTCGATTTTTAAATATTGATGGGAATTTACCTTATTGTGGTCAACATGGGGGTGGGTATCATTCCTCTTCATATATGTTTTTAGACATTGATTCGATGTAAGCATATTGTAATTCGATTAAGAAATGAGGTTTGTGAATTCGACTTCTAGGTTCTTATTTCATTTTGCACAATGAGTAATCTAACATGCATATTTTGTCAGTGACATAAATAGAGACACGACTACAATGTGAGAGTATATCATTAGAGGAGTCTGTAAGCATTATATCATCCACATACAATAACTCAACACGATAAAATCTATAGTACGGCCATGGCGATTAGCATAAATGTTTCATGGTTAATGAATCTTTCTATTAGAAACCGCGCAAGCCATGTATCAAACTAGTGACACATCTAAATTAATTATATTTCTATAACCACATAGAACGAACCATATATTATGAAATTAAATTAAAATCAATAAACAAGTAACAATATTTAGCTTTGGTAGGTTGTACTATAAGCTTTGAGTGTTTTTTTAAAAAAAAAAACTTGATTTTCTACTCATAACCCAAAGGTTTTTACCTTTTGCAATTTTAACCCCACATAATTTGTTTGTTTTTTATTTTTAACCCAAAACTTTTCAATATTTGCAATTTAACCTCACATATTTTTACGTTCAACTTTGTCCCCTATACTTTTCATCGTTCTTGAAATATTTATTTTACGTTTCGTTCTAAATTTTTCGAGTTAGTACGACGCAACGTACGTGTGTGATTCAACATTTTTATGTTTCGTTCAAAATTTTGCGAGTTAACATGTTGCAACATGCATGTGTGGTTCTACGTTTTTACGTCTATTTTTTCTATTTGACAGGTTCGTCGTGACACACAGGTCCTAGGTTGAGTCAGTGTTGGTGGTCCTTTGTGGTGGTGCGACATTGGTACGACATGGTTTTACATCCCGCCGCAACGCGTGGGTACTTAGTTCTAGTTATTATTATTTTGTAGGTAAAGTTATTCTATAAAGGCTTTTAAAAATAAAAAGTGTATACAGACACAATGTGAACAAAATATAGCACAACGTCTAAGAAAAAAGACGCAATGAATCACAAAAAAGATACAATGATGTAAACAAAAGACTAAAATCTACATGCTAAGCTTCTAAAACAAAAACTTAAAATCTCATATCGTAGAGTTCGATGAGACGGTTCCAATGCCGCTTGAATGAGGTCAATAGAAGTCCGTTTGATACCCTTCTTATTTTTGGAAGACTTTGTATTTGATATCAACCCTTATATTTATCAAACATTATAATTGTTATTAGTATGTTTATTATTATTAGAGTTAAATGCCATTTTAGTCCCTGTGATTTGGATCATTTTGCAAGTTTAGTCCAAATGTTTCATTTTTTACCTAAGGGTCTAAAAAGATATCACTGTTGCCATTTTAATCCACTGGGTTAATTTCATCCATTTTTTCTGTTAACAAGAAGGGCAATTCGGTCATTTTATATGGTCGAATTGTTTTTCTAGTTAACAAAATTACATACAAAATGACCGAATTGTCCTTCCTATTAACAGAAAAAATGGATGAAGTTAACCAAGTGGAGTAAAATGGCAACAGTAAAACTTTTTTGGACCCACATGTGAAAAATGAAACTTTTGAACTAAACTAAAAAAATGACCCAAACCACAGGTCCACGGGACTAAAATGACATTTAACTTTTATTATTACTTATAAATATCTATTAGTTATGGTAATGGTTAAGGGTACAAAACCAAACCACAATCTGTACAAATCTGTATGTTTGACATTATTTGTTTTAACTAAATCCATTGTGCCAGGCAGAGATGGGCATAATAACCGGTTCCAAACCCGATCCGGTGGAACCTACCTGAGACCGGTTCCGGTTCCTACCCGACATATAGTAGGACCGGTTCCGGGTTCAAATACCCGATGGTTCCTACTCGGTTCCACATTTTTGGAAAAAAATAAGTTCCGGAACCGGTTCCAACCCGTAACCGGTTCTTATCATACCCGGTTCCTACGGTAACCTCCAGAACCGGCGTCAATATATTTTTAATGTGAGTTTTTTTATAAGTCTTTGCTAGAACGAGGTATATAATACATAAACATAAAACTATTTATTACGAGAAACAAGTACCCGGTTACACAAACAACCTAAACAAGAAACGTTAAACAAAACATATAAAACACTAAACATACTAATCATAAAACACAAACGGGTTTACAATACATAAAACAAACTAAACTTTCGATGACCCGGTCCCGGATGCTTCACCCTTTTCATTTTTTTTCGCCTTTGTCACCGGACAATGGCGGTCGGTGTGTTTCTTGAGCGTCGAGTTGGCCGACGCCTTCATGAACTTCCCGCACCCCTTGCATCTAGCCATTTCATGGCTATCCGACATCAAGCACAAGTCAAAGTGCTTCCAAATAGCGGGGTTTTTTTTTTGTTTCCAAAACATCCACGACCTCATCGTTGCAATCTATCGTTATCTCTTTGATAGTATTAGATTTGAAGTGGTTAAAGTGTTGATTTTTTTGTAGTAAGTAAATGAAATTGGAAGTGGTGTAGAGAATGAGGTTAAATTATAAGAAAAAACCGATTTTAAGAGTAATATTCAGTTTCAATTATTAGGAACCGGTTCCTAATAGTAAATGCAGCTTTTTATGACAGACGCGGTTCCTAATAGTAAATGCAGCTTTTTATGACAGAACCGGTTCCTACCCGTACCCGGTTCCTACCATACCCGGTTCCAAATTACCCGGAACCGGTTCCAGCCGGTTCCACATTTAAAAACTTATACCCGGGTACGAACTGGAACTGGTTCTACAGAGGAACCGGGTCTACTGACTAGCATGAGGAACCGGGTCGGATTAGAACCGGGTACGGGTATTCAAAAGACCCGATTTTGCCCATCTCTAGTGCCATGAGGTTGAGTTTTACAGGCCAAGAAAAAAAAAACACCTTATCCCAAAACCCCCTTATTTATAGATGACAAAAAGAAAGAAAGATGGACACATTTATATCCATTAAGCCTGCAGGTGGTTATGTTTAATGGGCCAAGAAACATAAATGCAGTTCCAGTTTATCATCAGAATGAACTGGATCCGGGCCCAAGCAGATATCCTCAGATCTCAAACGCTGATAATATTTATAGTTTTTAACTTTTATTCAACATCCTTTTGGATCATCATCATCTTTCCAAAATAGTAAACAACCGATGATGATGATGAAATAGTTGGTGATCGCCACTGTAATTAACTCCGACAAGATCGAACAACATCTATCTTCATCTTCTGTTACAACATATCAATCAAACCATCAAATCTTTCCCTTCATTCACAATCCACCCACCAACTCTAGCCCTAAACCTGTTCACCCATCAATTCCCCCCCACCTTTTCCCTCAACAACATTCCAATCCAAACCCTAATCCCCAAATCCTCTGTTTCCCCAACAAAACATGTTCTTTGGGGCCGTCCAATTAGGACTAATGGCCGCCTGTGTTGTCCTCTTTGTTCCAATGGGTATGGCCGGTTGGCACCTCAGCCGCAACAAAGTCCTCTTCTTTAGCGGTGCCCTTTTCATCACTCTAGCTGTATTCATTCACCTCATTCCATACTTCCCATCTTTCTTCCCACAAACCCCACCTGTCATGTTTCAAGATCCTGCAAATTCCTGCATTTCTTTGCTCAACGACGTCGTTTTTCGTCCCAATTCTGATGGGTATTTGTGGGATTGGGATAACTCTACTAGCTCAAGATCTTTTGGTTGTGAGCTTCAGAAGCTGGGTCGGGTTGATGTGATGGATCTGTTAAACGGGTCGTGGGTTGTGGTCGCGGGCGATTCGCAGGCGCGGTTGTTTGTTGTGGCTTTGTTGGATTTGGTTTTGGGGGCTGATGAGATGGAGTTGATTCATGGGGATTTGTTTAAGAGGCATAGTGATTATCATATAACTGTTGCGGAAATCGGGTTGAAGTTGGATTTTATTTGGGCGCCTTATGTTGCGAATTTGAGTGATATTGTGACAGAGTTTAAGAAGAATGGGAGTTATCCTGATGTGTTGGTTATGGGTTCCGGGTTGTGGCATATGTTGCATTTTACGAATTATTTGGATTATGGTGTTTCGTTACAGTTGCTTAAAGATTCGTTGAACCAGTTGGTTCCGGTGAGACGTAAGTTTGAGATGGAGTCGGATTCTGATTCTGATTCTGCTCGGGGGATGCATTTGTTTTGGCTTGGTATGCCGACGTTGATAAACGGGTTGTTGAATACTGAGGAGAAACGGGCCAAGATGACCCGTGTGATGTGTGATGCTTATGATCATGAACTTTACAAAAGTAAGATCTTGCGTCGTGATGGTGGGTCTTTCTTGTTGCTAGATGTTGCGACGTTGAGCGGTAGGTGTGGCGCTGATTGTTCGTTAGATGGGATGCATTATAGTGATGTGGTTTATGAAGCTTCGGTTCATGTTATGTTGAACGCGTTGCTTATTGAGTCGCATCAGAAGCTATGATGTCAAATCATGACTGATTTTCTTGATACTTCTTGGGGCCGACTTACATCAATATCAGCATGTTTTCGGGTTGGGTTGGCTGGTGTATGCCTAAAAATAGAAACCCGATCGAGTCCCATTCGTTTCAACTTTCAACACAACACGTATCATTGTCGTCGTTAAATGCATAGAGTTCCCATTTTTGTTTTTTGTCTTGCTTTTTGTTTTTTTGTTTTTGTAGCAATTGACATTTGACACTGTAGATTTACACCAATTTGTATTCAATTCAGAAGAAAATACCTCTGGTTTTGCAACTATAATCCTATGTTGTTTGATTAGATGGCTTACATCATAGTTATTAAAGCGAGTGCCCAGACGCAAATAAGGCCGCGGGCCCAACAAATCGCCCTGAGTGCGCCTAGCGCCTTTAAGAGTATGTGTCCACATCATTATTAAAGGGAGCGCCCAGGCGCGCCTAGGCGCAAATAAGGCCCCGGGCCAAACAAATCGTCCTGAGTGCGCCTCGCGCCTTTAATTACTATGGTTTACATGCCAGAAAGTCCTGCTTTGTTTGTCCTTAAATAGGTGTGTCTGGTCACTTTCACATGAAAGTCTTTAGTTTTTGAGCACATGCACAGCCCATGGGCAGCAAGGTAATTGTTATCTCTTTCACATGCCTCATGTTCTCATGTTTTGTTTTGTTGCAGGGTTATTAACACTTGCTAATGCCTTCGCGATATTATACCAATCAATATTGTCTGCTTTAGCCACAAATACCCACTGATTCATTTTTTGTTACCCGAGTGGACACTTCCCAAGAGGTCGGTCACACATCTCCAACTAATGCATCCGAAACACGTTGCTCATCATTTTGTTTTGTTGCAGAATTGCATTGCATTGGTTATTACAACTTGCTAACATCAGACTCATCAAGATTTTGCCATCCCTAAAAAATGTTCTGCTCTGTTTTTTTTTTTTTTTTTTGGTTCAACATCATCAAAAATGATAACATTTGTTCAGATTAAAGACAGAACATAAAGCAAGGGAAGCTTTCTTAAATATAAAGTTTATTTTATACAATTAAATAAAGTAAAATTTCCAATGTTACATAATCTCGGCTAGCGTCTACAAGGCATACCACAAAAAGACTAGGTTCTATAGTTTGATGAGTAGATCAAGTATACCAAAACACAAAAACACTTCAAGATTGAAACTGCTTGCCTTCAAAGGTCTGCCCAAAGTTCCAATCTTTTGGAGCAACATTATAAGATGTAACAGTTAATCCATCGCTACTGGTCACCTCAAAAGAAAGCGGTTGGTTTTTTAGATCAGCGTTTATATGCCAGTTCTGCCCCCAGTTTCTGTTCATCGGCAGCCACCCGGTTCTTGAACCCCTTTATCTTCACCGCAGATATGTCTCCTGCACCAGCCACATTGTGGATCAACACTGATAAGAATACCCCAGCCCCATCAATACTGAACCGTAATCCGCCTTCTTTTCTGCAGTTAATCCTGTCAACAAATATGCCATATCTCAGGAAGTGAAATCAATATTCATCTAGGTTCTTGATGACCGAGTCGTGTTCATTTCGGAACCAAATTTATGTTGAGAACCTCGGGAACCACATAATATCTATGTTCTAGATTCTTGATGACCGGGAGGAATTCATTTCAGAACCAAATTTATGTTGAGAACCTCAAAAACCGCATAATACCTATGTTGTCAGAAGCGCGTATCCGGGGCGCCTAGGCACTGAAGCACAGCCATGTGCACCATATGCGATGCGCCCTGAAAGGCACGGCTTCAGGCTCTCAATCAAGCGCAGGTGTCTACAGAGCATTTTCCGGCAAAAAAATGGTTAAAAAAAGAAAAAAACCTAATCAAGGTTGGTATCAACCTAAAACAGCCTAAACTAGCCCTAAATAAGCTTAAAACATGTTTAGAACCCCTAAATACGGTATTTTATACTATGCATCTAGAAACTAGCCCTAAACAAACCTAAAACATGTCTAGAACCCCTTAAAAATGATATTTTATACTTTGCATCTAGCTTAAAACAAAGCCCTCGCTTTTTAAGCATCGCGCCTAGGCTCCGGGTTATGCCTATGCGCTATGACAACATAGCGTAATACAATTGTACCTTTTGCTTTAAGCGTAATACAAGAGGCACTTGCATAACCAACCACCTACCCTACTATCTCATTAATTATTATGTTGGATCATTTGCTTTAAGTGTGATACAAAAAAACAGTTATAGCCTAGTTACATCTTGCTGGTGGGATAAGGCTTAGGAACCATTAGGCACTGGGTTCGATTCCCACAAGAGGTTTTTCCCATATTTATTAGGTTTCCTCCTGAATTGGTGTAGACGCATTATTGCTTAATGGAGATGGTTATGATCAGGTAGTTACGCTCGTAGCACGATGATACTTCAGTCCTATCAACCAGATGAGGATCTATTTGATGCTTTTAAGTTCTAACTAGGGATGTCCAAGCCCTATTCTGGTAGTTATACATATTTAAAGTGTGCAATTTATAACTAATAATGAAATTAAGGGGCATGCATGACATTAACCAATACCTCCGGTACTGAATAGGCATATTAGAAGCCTTCCAAATCGCAATCTTCTCAAAAATCTCAATCGGCAAAACAAAATGCGCATTCGGCGGGTTACACTTCCCGCCACCGTCCGCCGGAAACCCATAATTCGGCGCACAGAAATTCGTCGCCGTCACAATAATCGATGTCCCCGGAATACACCACCGGAGATCATCCACACACTTCACCTCGAAACACGAGCCACAGATCTGCCCTTTCTCGAACAACACCGTGCTTAACCCCGCCGTCGCCTTCCCGTACCCTGCCTTTTCCAGATCGCCGTAGCCGCACGCGCCGCCCACCGCGTCGCGTGGATCGGCGGCGGCGTAGTATGTTGCTCTAGCGGATCTCCATTCTGATGGGGTGGAGGATTGTGAGTAGGGGGAGTGGGATAGTGCCAGGAGAATGGTGTTGGAGAATGCTAGTAGGAGTAGTGTGGTGGATGACATTGCTGGGTTTTTAGAGAGAGAAAGCTTGGGTTGAGGAGTGAGAGAGGAAGCTCCGGTGAGGTGTTTTCTCGTGAAAGGAGGAGGGTGCTTTTGCTGCTTTAGCGGCCAGCTTTACTCTTTATTGCTGTGTGTTCACAACACAAAGTGAAAATGTTGTGTAGAATTTAAAAGACAAAATGAGAAGTTACTACACTTTTTTTTTTAGTTAATTAATGTTTTTGTCCCTGTCGTTTGTAAAAAATCACTATTTCAGTCCATTAGTTTAAAAATTACGATTTCAGTTCCTGTGGTTTTACTTTTGTAACCATTTCAGTCCATCTCGCAACCATTTCAGAATAAATGAATTGAAGTGATTACGAAAGTGAAACCACAGGGACTGAAATAGTTACGAAAGTGAAACCACAGGGACTGAAATCGCAATTTTTAAATTAATGGACTGAAATAGTGATTTTTGACAAACCACAGGGACGAAAATAGTAATTAACTCTTTTTTTAACGAAAAATTAGGATCACTGACAGTTTACTGGAGTATAATCGTGTCATCAGTGAAATCATCTGACCATATTCATCTCCGCTAAGCATAATGCATATACACCAATTTAGAAAGAAACCCAATAAATATTGGAAAAACCTCTCTTTGTAAGGATTGAACCCGAAACCTATTAATCTCAAAGTCTTATCTCACCTGTAAATACCACTAGGCTATAAAGCTACGATCTACTAAACATATATGTAAATCGTGTTTTTCTTTTAAATGAATGATTTTATGATCTTCTAAATGAATCCAATAAATGAGGTAGTTTTATAAATAAGAAAATTTAAAATGAAGCGTCTGAAACATGTATGAATTTATGTCACAATTCAGTGATTTAGGAGGTGATTGTGAAAAAGAATAATCACTAAGGTTATGTGGTGTGAGTTGTCAAACCCACTGCATAGGCTGAGGTGCAACACCGCATTGGCAAAGGCTTAGCCATGGCGTGGGTGTCTTGTCGTGGAGAGTTCCAAGGGCGTTTAGTAGTGTTAGCAACGATATGTAGATGTTTAGTAGTGTTAGCAACGATATGTAGATATGTGACAATTTTCACTCACGTGGAAAGTGGAACATCCACCATGCCCCCAATCTACGGAACTCGTGTAAAAATGATGTGGTGCATATGTGGTGGTTTTCATGGTGTATGGGAAGTGGAAACACACTCCATAGTCTAATAAATAATTGTTCATCGCCTTGTGGTCTAATGTCATTGGTGATTGCCCGCTATAAATGTAGATGTTCAAACCCTACAAGTGTAGGTTGATTATGTAATATTTTTTTAAAGAGCTAACCGTGCACCACATATTTATATTCCTAAGACCATGTGTAGTGGTTTAGTCTTTTCTTTCCGTGTGACGTCCACGTCATCTTAACCAAATCACTTGATGAAAATGTGTATTGATAGTTTGGAATTGAAAAAAAAAGAATAATGGCTTACATCACTAGCCATTGGCTAGTTTTTTGAAAAGCAAACTTCTCATCTCATAAGGCTACACGGTATGGTAATGACCCTCCAAAGGAGGATGAACCTCCACGTAGGCGCCACGCGGGATGGGGCAAAGAGGATGGAGGTATGGAAATGGAGGATGGGCCTAAAAATATATGTATATGGTGTATGTATATATGTGTGTGTGAGGAGGTTTTGTCCTCACATGGACGTCTTGAGCGGCATGGAGATGACGAAGACGACGCTGGCAAGGGGGGCCGAAATGGCGGCAAGGCGGCGCCGGTCCTCCATGTTTGATGCCGAGGCCCATGCCGAAGCCCACACCAGGCAGCCTAATGGCTTAGACCACAAACTCAGCCCAAATGTGACAACCACTAGGAGAAGGCGGTCTTCTTGGTTTGCTCGTGATTTGACAAACAACGTGTCACTACGAACTATGAACGATCTAATGCCTTATATAAAGCTCAAACCGCTACCTCTTAAGTTGAGGGTAACACAACTTAAAAGTAAAAGAAAAAATGTTGTTAAAAACGTAATTAATAACTTTCATAATTGTTTCATCTAAATCAACTTAAAAATATAATAAGTAAGTAGTAAACAAGTTACTTGTATATTTTTCTTAAGCCATATTGTTTCGAAAATTGAACTTTTTTTTAGAAAAAAAAAGGAAGCAAAATAACGACACGTTGAGTGGTCTACAGTTAGGATGAGTTTTATATAAGTGTCTATATTAAAAAAAAAACAACCGAAACTTGTTTATTATTTTATGATAGTATCTCTTTATAAAATTGTAATAAAACTGTTTCTTTTTTAATTATTTATAAGAAGAACAAAAGCTTATATAGACTACACTTTTTGTTTTTCATATCTATTTGCTTTCTTAGTGCAACAAAAAAAGTAAAGAATAAGTCACCTGGACCAACATCATTCGTGTCATATTATCATGTATATAAAGTGGTGGTTAAATTCCCTTCTTACCAATTAATTATATTCATGTAACACATTGAGATGTGAACGTCTCGTGCTGGATTCGTGTTTAAAAAAAGTATTATTATTTAAATTTTGCACCGGGTTATCGTGTCTTTTATTTTATATGATTATAAAGAGAAATGATCAAATACAAAGGACTCTTATTGTAAGAATGGTAAGAAGGATTATGGTCCATTGATCTTAGATTTGGAGGGTTTAGATTAATCTCAAGGAAAAAAAAAAGAATGAAAGGGTATAAAAGAAATCTCATATTTATTGACTTTCTCTCTCCACATGCATCATGCCAATTCCCCCATCGACTTAAAACGTCCATAACTTTTTCATACGACATTTTTTTAAAAAAAACTTCACCGTAATAACGAGCGTTTTTTTTATCTTTAATATGAGCACCATATTGTCATATAAAAATAAAATAAAAATTTTCATTTTTACTGGTTTTTTTTGCATTGTGTTAAAGGTTCACGTCATTGTGTCTTTTAACTGGGTCTTAGGGTGGGGTGGGAGGTGTTAGGTTTTTGGGGGGTTTAGTTTTTAGTTTTTAGCATTTTAGCTTGGGTTGGGGGTGTTAGGTTTTTTTTTTTTTTTTTTTTTTTGGGGGGGGGGGCGGGGGTGGGAGTGGGAGGTTTAGGTTTTCGGGTTTTTGCATTTGTATGTTTTATAAGAACCTATAACACAATGTATGACACAATGAAGATGATGTTATATCTGGGTTTTCTATAAATTGCGTTATTTGTTCAGGTCATTGTGTTTATTTTGTTATCCATTGTGTTTTAGTTTCTTGTTAATTGTGTTTTACTTTGTTGTGTATTGTGTTTTTAGTTTGTTTTCCATTGTGTTTAATTTGTTATCAATTGTGTTTTAGTTTCTTGTTAATTGTGTTTTAGTTTCTTGTGTATTGTGTTTTTAGTTTGTTTTCCATTGTGTCTTCATATGCTCTTCATTGTGTCTTATATCTGTTATCAATTGTGTCTTTTATCTGTTGTCATCAATTGTGATTTTATTTAGTTTGATAGTTATTGTGTTATACATTATGGTCATTGTGTTATACGTCAAGGTCATGTTCATTGTGTTTTAATCTGTTGTCCATTGTGTCTTTATCTGTTGTCATTGATTGTGTTTTTACTCTACTTTACATTGTGATTTACGTCATGTCCATTGTGTCATACACAACTGGGTTTTTGAATTTATTTTTTTTAAATATAACAATATGATACTCATATTAAAGATAAAAAACGCTTGATTTTATGGTATAATTTTTTTTTAAACAAATGATATATAAAAAAGTTACGGACGTTTAAAAATTGAAGTGGGGGGAAATAGCATGTGACTTGCATGTGCATATTATCTCTCCTTTTGTAGACAAAATTACTCTTCCCACTTGAATCCTTATATGACACGTGTCACTCTCTGATGGCTTCTTACACGTCTTACAATTAGAAATCTTTATAGAATAACTTAAACCTGATTATAAAATATAATAATTAATATGAGAGAGTAGCTATTTTTTTAATGGTAGAATAAATGATGGTTGTTGGTGACAAAATCTTTAATAATAGCCCCACAATGACTTAAAGTTTACGAATGATGTGACATTCAAGTGTTCCTTAATTCTTCAAATCAGCTTATCAAATAATGTGTGATTTTCTGCAGTGATAATGGATTAGTTGCTCAATAATCTTTTATAATTTTATTTTATTTTCTAGTTCATTTGTACATAATGATAAACTTTCAACAACAAATGTTATCTTATTGTATATTACAAGGCCGTTTCTAAAAATTCTTAACAAATTTGAGACTCGGGCATGTAGAAAAAACTGGTTGCTGATAGGTTTAAACTAAATTAATATTAAACTATTAAGTCAATTTTAAATAGGGTTAAACTTTATTAATGGATATTAATTTAAAATGAGTTTTACTATTTTAGTGTTTAACATGATTAAATAAATAAAATATTACTTGGCTGAAGTGTTTAACAAAATATATATAGATTTTTCTTTTATATATATAGAATTTTTAAAAAGTTTTGGGTCTCTGGGGAGATAGGGCTCGAGGTCGTCACCCACTCCGCCCCGAGGATGGCCTTGGTATCATACACCAAATCCTGAATTACTCCAACTTTTCGTATATTTCGTTTATGTCACACCCTCAAAATCGACATACGAGGTTTTACCACGAGGCGTGTGACTGACCATGATCTAGCTACTAATCATCTTGAACCAACTATTTAAAATCATAAACCTTCACTAATAACATGATTAGCGATAGGGATTAATTGTCCAAAACACAATTTATGTTGCAGCTGAATAATAAAGTAAAACCCATCAACTTTGAAACCACAAGTTCAATAAATGTTCAAAACACAAAGTTTATACGAACCGCCCACTCCAACCGATTGCAACGCTTGTCCAAAGTGTACATACTGACCTGCAAAGCATGCAATAGTATGTAAACATAAAGTTGACGAGTTCACAGTTTTTGGTAAATCATAAAGTAAGTTCACATGCTAAAGTGTTAAAAACCAAGACTCGGGGAGCTAACCCTCACCAAGTAACAAAACCGCAAAGATACCAAAAACTGACGTAGTAAGTTTTTGTGTCCTCCATCTATGTCTATCCGCATTGATGCAAAAGAAAATGTCAATGGTTCACGCCTGGCTCCCAGCACGGTGTGAGGTTTGTCGAACCTAATATTGCTATAAACTAATACTTCGCTTGCCAACCCGGCAAGCTAATCGGTATAATGTGTAGGGACTTTCATGATAGAGTTTGAGTTTAGTTAAGAGTACTATCCCAATCAGGGATAATAGTGTTCCCAAACCAGGGAAGTATGTCTGGTCCCAAACCAGGGATAATGTGTGGTCCCAAACTAGGGATGCATGCTTTTAGAAAAGAGTTGTGAACTCACCTTAGTTTTGCTCGGTAAGACTTAAATGTTTTATAAGTTGATGTGGTCAGCCACGTCCTATTATGGTTACCAGGAATGTTAGTGGGTGTTTATGCAATTCACGCAAGTTCTACTCGTATCTAGCAAATAGCACGCGAACAAGTTGTCACATAATATTTCATCGTGTGGTTTTTCATGAGCATGTTCATAATATAACCTACGACATGTCATGTATCATTTACACAATCACTAACCAAGTGCGGACACTTAAAATGACAGATTCGGCTCTTACAAGTTTATCTATCATGCATATCAAATTCACATATTTATGTTGTTTTTGGAAACTCATTTACCCTACGTACGGAGTTGCAAAAATTATGATATTTTTATGTGATGTGCCTCTCGGTGTGGTTGGCCTTGTGTCAAAATTTTTAAGGTCTAAAACTTTAACAAAAATTTATAAAAATCATTTACTAAGCAGCAATCAGATTCATCACTATCACTTTCTGACTACAGCTTATGGAAAATTCATTTAAAAATCCTCGTTTATTCTTTTTACGAAATTCCAGTTGAAGGTTTTCATGACTTTCTGGAACTACCTAAAGTAAAAGTTTGAGATCATAACTCAATCCCTACATTGACTTATGACATTCGTAATGAGCTGTAAATTATGCCAGAAAACGCAGCTTGAACCTTCGATACTGAAAAATTCATAAAACATTCGATTTTCGTCGAAAAAATACAATTCCAGTGGGGTTTGAAAGGTATTCCTGGAGGCACATCATAGGTTCAGAAATTGCACGTTTTTGTTAAGTTTGGACCCCATTATAGCCGATTAAAGTCGGCTGTAACTTTCTGGAGAGAACCTGTTTTCACATAACTTTCATAAAACGGGTCTCCGGGTTTCTTTATCATGTCATGGCAATTATATGAACACCTTAAATCATTCATAGCAGGTTATAAGTTATTTATATCAGATTATGCCTCAACTAATCCATCAAGAACCAACAAGATTCACCCAAGATCATGCAATAATCGAAACCTTAATGACTAACCGAACACATAAGCAATCAATCACTAAACCAACATGTTTTCTAATAATCTTAGGCTTCAAGCATCATCATAACATTAAGAACATCAAGTAAAAACAGAAAACACAACCATGCTTTTACATAATAACAAGAGTATAACTAAACTAAATGTTTTACCGAATCAAAGAAGTGATGAGAATCGATATAAGTTTGAAACCGAACGAATTGAGGCCTTGTTCTTCGTCGATTGGAGAGGAGCAGAGAGAGAGAGAGATAGAGATTGATCGTATGGGGTTGAGGGAAGGCGTCCTAGGGTTTTTTTATTAAAACATGTTTCAAACTTTTATTTTGAAAAATGACACTTCAAGTCCCTCAAGTTTCAACTCTTGGAAACTTGTGTAGAAAGTCATCATTCTAAGTTTATTATTTCTCACATTAGACCCCCAAGTTTCTAGATCTTGAACTTTCATGGAAAGTTAATACATTAACTTTATGTTTTATGACAAGACTAGTCCTTCAAGTTTCAAAACCTTGAAACTTGCGTAGGAAGTTAACCGAGATATCTTGTATCGAAAGTTATTCCAAATAACTTTGCGATATGACGAGATACACCGCTCATGTATACAAACTATCCAGTTTGTATAGAAAGTTAACCGCGTTAACCTTAATGTTTGTACGAAACCATATCGTAAATTATAAGTTGCATGTTTAAAATAGTTACACATATGAATATTCACAATTCACCCAGAGTATAGAAGTACGTAAATGTTTGGTAATAACCCGAAAATGCGAGTTGTCATATCATCCCAAGTTGAGCAGTCATTGAATTTAGCAAGTGGTCGTTGGAAAGAAGTTAGCGCATTTGAGAATTTTTTCACGGTGCCACTTATTAGTTTGTTGAATTCCAATTTTTGTTCTCTAGAAAAATTGAGTGTAACAAATGAATGATTTTGTTAACTCGTTGTACATGTGCTGTAACATGATGAAATTCTTATTTACATCTCGTTTGATTTAATTGTTTTTTTTTCTTAAAGAAAAACGTGTAAGCTTTCCTCTAGATGCTAATGATAATCATTTTTATAATTTCACTAGGTTATTTGCCCGTGTGACACACGAGTTTAACAAATAAACTGTTGTGTATTAAGTTTAAAGCGATCACTAATTGACATTATATATTAATGTAAATAACTAAGAAATATAATATATATATTAGAATTCACAAATATCTAAAAATCTCCTTGTATACAACATTGGTTTTTATTTGTAACAGTCGCATCGTCAGCGTTCGTACCCCCAATACTTCCCTCGTCGACTTCAAGTAGCCAATTTGGAAAAATGTTGATCTCTTCCATAATCAGATGGGTCGTTTTCTATAGCTAGCCTCATGTTTCGCATTAATGTAAGTAGCTTGCATGTACTCCAAATGTAGAAGATTTACTCGGGTTGAACGATGTAATCAATACAATAATACACAAAACATTGGATTATGAATCAGCTCTTACTGATACCGAAAGTACCGATCCCGGAACTCACAAAAATGGGTACCGGTACTATCGAAATTGCTTGGTACGGTACGGTATTCGAAGGTAAATAACTCGAAAATACTGGTACCGTAAAAGTTTCGATCCCGAACAAATGTAAAACATGGATACGGAAAATGACTCTATACGGTACGGTACCCGGTTACTATCGTCTCATCCTGATTTGGATTCTTTTTATTATTCTATCATTAAAGAATATTACAGAATGAACATTGTATCAGCAAACATTGCATATCAGGTTTAATACTTCCAATATTTGAACACTACAATCAATGACATACAAATAACTGGATAGAGCTTTACATTAAGAACTAAAAATAAAAGTCATCGCATAAAACATACAACTTTATATTAAAAACTAAAATTAAAAGTCATTGCATAAAACATACATTACAGATTTCTTTGCCAATTTGAGATATTGTAGAGTCTTCCAATTTTCTAGTGATTTTTGACTGACCATACTGACATTAAAAATCCCGAATGTAACCAAATACAACTTCTAGGACCAGTCCCTATGATTAGTTATGTACTTATTTATCGCTCATATTAAGATGTTCTTCAAATAACACCCTGTAATTATGAATTAAAATCTTTGGGAATCCAAAATGTGTTGAAGATTATCGATCTAGCCTCAATGCATCCTGAAAACACATGAACATATTATATGATTTCTAATGTGAAAGTAGATATTAGAGAAGAACAAAGGGAGGAGGGGATTTTGATTACCATTATAAGGATTTCAAAATCTCTTAAAAGGATATTCACTGACATCACTGCAACAAATGAATAAAATATCCAGACATACACCAACACTAATCATTAATTAAATTCAAAATAGAAAATGTGTTTGGTAAACCAACACGATCAAGACTTAATAAGACCCATTTCCCCAAAAAAGTCAGTTTTATCCCGTAATCCAACCTGTGCAATTTGAAACCTATAGGTGGTGACAGTAGTTTATGTGTTTAAGATACTAAAGAGAATAAACTAACAAATGCAATTGCAGTGTGCAATCATGAAATTTCTTTTCTTTTATATCACATCATAAGAGCATGTACAATCATTGGATATAAACATTTTACATACTTGCCATCTTGGTTTTAAATTGTGTATTGCGTTCCGATGCGTTTGATCCAAAAATTTGATGTGTGATGATGCGCAATGCGAACGCATCACGTATGTGATGCACTCTTTATAAAAAAAAATATAAAAATATTTATACATAACAACTTATAAAATCATACTTAAACTAAAACAACTAACGTGATAAGAGTTGCGCTTTTCGGTTCAAATCAAGCACACCAAAATGTTTCTACAACCACAAAAAGTGTTTAGGAACCACAAATGTTCAAATCAAACATGCTAAGATATTAAATATTGAAAAAACTCAACCCATTTCTTAAACTTGGGAAAAAAAATAATAAAAAATGTTGCGTGCATCAGAGCGCATTATGCAAAATCGGCGCAATATTCTCGCATCATCTAATCATCTAATCGCAAGGCATCAGCCATTGCGATGCGCTCCAATCGCATTATGCGAGCATTATATGTGCATTTTAAAACCAAGCTCGCCATTATCTATAAGAATACTACATACGACAGAAGGGTTTAGAAAACGAATAAGGATGCTTGTCTTATGTCTCTTATCTTATTTCCAGTTCTTTAGTTTTTGCGCAAACCTGAAAAGTCATTGAGAATCTCATATTGGAAGAAAATAAAAAAAAATACAAAAAAAGGAAATAAAAATCATCAACATCCCATATGCTTTTATATGAGTTAATCTAGTTTAATTTATCGCACATTTCTTAAATGAATTAGCCCACTCATGAAGTACCTTCACTGTCCCATAAACACGAATTTTGATTGCTCAACAAATATTTGATCTCCTTTATGTACACATTCAACAAATTTCTTAATTTATCTATCTAGGGTGAGGTTATTGTAAAAAATATGTTTTTGTAAGAAAGGTAAGAAAGAATCTAAACCATTAGATCTTTAATCTAATGGTTGAAATCTTGATGGCAATCTTATAAATAGTGTTTACCATTAAAATAATTAAATTTATAGATTAAGGGTGTAAAGGTAAATTTAATATTTTTAAATTTAGAAAGTCACATGCAATGCACATGCAAGTTCCCCCAACGACAATAACTTTTTATACATAACTCGTTTTTTTTTTTAAATTACACCATAATAACGAGTGTTTTTTTTATCTTTAATATGAGTACCATATTGTTATACTTATGTAGAGAAAAAAATTACGTTTCGATTGGATGTTTTAGTCCATGGTGTTTTATCTATATTCATACAAGTTTTGCAGTAAAACACCATGACGTAAATAAGACACCATAGCATTGCAAATAATGAATTATGATTCAAGTCATGGTGTTTTAACATCTAGAGTACGTAACATCGTATTGTGATTATAGTCATGGTATTTTAACATTTGGAATAACAATAGAATCATTGTATATGTTAAAACACCACGACTGTATTGTGATTCAATTCATGGTGTTTTTGGAATCTGTATGGTGTTTTATACGAACTGATGATAAATTCCTAAAATAACTGATGAATTCCTAAAATAACTAATGAATTCGGTTACAAGATTATATATTTAATTATATCATTAATTAAGATTATGGGTTAAATTACCATCTTACCCTTAAACTAATAAATTAGATAATGACATATGTCATCACCATAATCTTTCTTATCCTTCTCACAATTTTAGTCTTTTTTACAGGATCCTCTGCCTATCTAACACTACTATTAAAAAACTTAGCATACAATCATATATTTCAAAATTTATGCCACACAAAACATAACTTGTAGAAGGTGTTTGAATCAGAAATATACAGCTTGAACAAAACACAATAAGCACAATAATCCATAAACATAACATAAGTATCACGCATGTATTAACATGTATAGTTGGATAAGTCTAGCACGTTTTTAATTTAAACAATGGTGAAAACACCTAAATGCCTAATCATTCACATATACCATCAATTTAATAATAATCCCCAAATCATGGATCTAAATTAAACAAAAACTTCAATGGGAATTAAACTCACTTGAAATCGAGTGTCGAATGGGGCTGAACTGAGGGGAGCTTGCATTATCGAAAAAAAAAACGGGAAAAATATTAAATATAAGAACAAAAGGATAAGATGCGATGATGTTAACAACTTCGATTACCTAAATCTGAGTAATCTTACCATAGATCGGAACAACGGCTAAGGGATTCTACTGCTTGATAGATCAAATTGGGAGAAGGCTTTGCAGATTTTGCTTTCGCATGAGGAAAACGGCCCTGGAGAAAAAGTTAGGGTTTCTTTAGTTTGGAAAGCGGATAACAATAATCGGGGTAAAAGGATCCGAGTGAAAAGGAAACGGGTTAATGGGTATTTGGCGGGAATAGGTAACTATTGATACCCTAATTGATTGACGCGCATGAATGTTTCTTTTATCATATATATATATATACCTATATGTATAATATAGATATAGATTATAATAATTATTAGTAATAACATGAAAATAATAATACGGCATTATAACAAGAATATTAATAAAACTAGGTTTTTAACAATCGTCGCATTGCGACGAACTTATTTTGTTAGTTAATTTGTGTTTACATGCGTTTTGAAATCACTACGAACGCGTTGCGCACGGAACCGCTGACACAAAAAATATAAAAAAACACTAAAAGATAACCGAAAGAAAATCAACAAAAAAGTTTTATGGTAATGATGTTGTTCGTATGAAACCCGTGATCAGATATGAGCAAATGGTACTAGGTACAATTACCGAATTTTCAGAACCGAAAGATCTTAAGTACCAATTCGATACCGACTTTTGGTGTTCCTGGTACCAGTTCGCTACCGGTTTTAACCTTCATATAACGATACTGTAACCGGTATTTTCGGTATCGGGTAGCAGAACGGAATTTCTAGAACTAAAAGATTTTCAAAATCTATTCGGTACCGACTTTTGGTGTTTTTTTTTGTACCATGCTGGCGCTGGTTTTTACCTTCATGTATCGATAACGAACCGGACCGTCCGGTATTTTCGATACCAGTACCGGTTGCCACCAAGCTTATCAATCTTTAAAAAATAAAGAAAATAATAACTGTTATAATATTAAATAATAAAAGTATAAAAACCTATATAATACTAAAATAATAAAAGTATAAAAAAACTATATATAATATTTATAATTATAATAATTAAAACACCATCTATTGGCTTTCTTTATTAATATAAAATAAATAAATAATAAACAAATAATATATAATATATAATAATTAGATAAACAACCTATATTTCCGCCAAACTTCTTATCCATTGGTAGGGATGATAAAAAAGAACCCAAGCCTGTCGGGTATACTTGAACCCGAAAACAACCGGGCTGGGTATATCTGAAACCTAATGAGTATGTGATCGAGTATGGATTTGAGAAAAAAAATATTTTGCAGGTAATTGATTAGGTGATATCCGAAACTATATACTCATTTACCTAAAACATAGACCCGAAATAAATCCCTTAATTTTTTTTTATTTTTATTTGTTTTTTTTTCTATAACCTTTGTTTAGGAAGGCTTCATTCAAATAGCTTTATTACTTAAATAATAATAATTTTTTAATATTTTTTCTTTTGTATTATTTATTCTATTCTATATTCTAATATTCTATATATAATATTGTGTTAGGCTCTGAATAGTATATTAATTGGATGATAATCGAATACTAATCACGGTTCTACCATCTTCTTTGATTGTATAACCTTGTCCCCTTTTCGTGTTCCACCGCCTCAAATTCATTAAAGTGAAGTGATTTACTAGATTTTGAATCAAATTTGATTAATAAAATTTGTATTCTTTATTTTTAGGCAATTCTAAATCTCAACGTTACTTTATTTTCTCTATTATATTCTAGAAAAATATTATCAGGAAATTTTTTATATTTAGTATAAGAACGTGTTTTTTAGTTTATTTTTTTAGTTCTTTTGATCCAAAATACTCTAGTTTTGGGTTTTTCTATTCAATTGCCGTAGCATTGTAGATACCTTATAAAAGTTAAATGATACCGATCTCATTCTCGCCGCGAAGGATGGAGTAGTTCTACTAGTAATATAACAATTAATGGAAGAATTTGTGAATTGTAAATTAATTACCCAATACTATATTTTTCAACATATTTAGGCATAGGTGTTGTACATTATGCTTTGGGTGTTTTTCAAAAAATAAAATATTTTTTTACTTTTAATCCAAAACTATTTAATTCTTTACCTTTTACCCAAAACTATTTATTTTCTTTTTTACTTTCAGCCCCAAAACTTTTCTTCTTTATTTTTAAACCAAAACTATTTGATTTTTTACTTTTAACCCTAAAACTTTTCATCTTTTACAATTTAACTTCACAACTTTTTGACTTTCAAATTTGGTCTTCTATGCTTTTCGTTTTTAGAAAAATTTCCATTTTACGTTTTGTTCTAAATTTTACGAGTTAACACAGTGCAACGTGCGCGTGTAGTTAAACATTTTTACGTCGTCGATTTTTTCCCATGTGGCAGGTTCATCATAAAGCGTAGATCGACTTAATTATTCTTTTAAAGTTTTACGTTTTGGTTTAATTTCTTCGTATTAACACGCCGCAACTTCAGTATTGATGGTCGTTGTCAGTAGTGTGGCATTGGTGTTCGTCCCGCTGCAACGCAGGGTTGCTTAATATTAGTTGGAGAATAATTTGATACCAATTACAATTATGTCATCTCTTTTAAATTGTAACTTTCTTTATTAATTTGACAACAATTTGACACTAATTACAATCATGCCATCTCTCTTATATGTATTAACATGTTTATTTACATTACTCTAAAAAACATATTACTTATTCGTTTGATATTATAATTTAACAAACATCATAATTATATTTATGTTTTGAATTTTTCAGAATAAGTAATTGATACAGATTCAATCCGTATAAAATATTAGATAAGTATTGTTACTTAATTTGTTTATCGTTTTTGAATTGTTTAAAAACTTAAAGTAGATGCAATTAAACGAAATTACAAAATAAAAAAGTTTGATTGTATTTATTTAAAAACTTAAAGGAGGAAATGCAAGTACCAGTAAAATTTGAAAAAAAGGAAATGAATTTAGCAACACCCTAAATATTTGATTGATTACAAGAATGTTAGCATAACACTTAAAGAAACCTCTTAACCCGCCACATGATAAACCAATTAGTAATTGTCTTAATCTAATAAATCGAATAGTATATTTATTCAAATAACAAACTAAAAGGTATCTTGTCCAAAATTACTCAAATAACAACTAAAAGGTATCTTGTCCAAAATATTCAATAACAAAATAAAAGGTATCTTGTCCAAAATATTCATTAAGAAAAAGATTATGAACCAATCCAACTACTATATTTTTAACATCTTTGTCAAAAGTGCAATTATTTCTCCGTAAGAGTCTAATGCCCAATTATTGAACAAGCAAAAGCAACAAAATAATAAATAATACTAAACTTATAGTAAAAAATAATAAACATATGAATAATACATTTTATGTTTACAAACGACACATAAATTAAATTCCACCAAAAAATACATTTTGTTCTAATAAGGACTATGACGTATTTTAACCACGGGGTGTCAGCCCAGTAGTCAGCCTCACCCATTCCAAACGGGAGGACGTGGGTTCGAGTCCAGCTCGGCCCGAATAATCCTGCTGGGTAGTAACCGCCAGGCAGCTATGAGGCTAAGCTAGCTTGAGGAGGGAGAACCCTTCCGCGGTCAGGGGTACCATGCATTTACCCTTTTTTTTTTACTATGACGTATTTTAATCATTTCCACCAAAAAAATACGTTTTGTTCTAATAAGGACTATGACATATTTTTATCATGTATGTTATAATGAAATTGAGTGATAGGTTTTAGAGCATCGAAAATTTCTGACACCCATAAAAACAGTTATCACGTCTTATAAAAAGTAATTGTATTTATACTTAATACCCCATCATCATCATGTAAGCATTTAATAAATCTAACATTCACACACATCTCATCATCAACTATAGTCAACAAACCAAGGAAACGACCAGAATGGTTTTTCGGTGAAGGCTATAAAGAAGATCCTACAAGATTCTGTGGACTTAAGCTCTAACTATGTAATGGAGTGATGTCGTTGGATACCGAAAAAATGTAATATTTTCGCTTGGAGAGCTGAGATTGAGAGGTTTTCCAATGTGGAGGCTCTGCAAAAAAGGAACATTGATGTTAACTCGTCAGGGTGTGTTTTCTGCGGCAATGAAGTGGAGACATCGGACCACATTTTTACGGGTTGTGTGCTGTCAACTGAAATATGGTGCTAGGGTGAGCGACTGGTGCAAGACTCCTAACATTGTTGCTTTCTTAGTCAGGGACCTCTTGGAGTTCCAGAATTTCATTGGTGCTGGAGAGCAAAAGAGGAAGCTGGTTCATGTATTATGATTTTAGGATGTTGGTGCATTTAGAAAGCGAGGTGTGATAAGGTTTTCTCGAACAAGGATTGGAAAGTTGAAAACATAAAAAATAGTATGAAAGCGTCTAGGTTTATGTTTTTTAAAAATAGAACTAGAAATAAGTTCATCTCTTAGACGAATTAGTGTAAATTGGAATCTTTCTAAAAAAATTATAGTCAACAAACGAGTTTATTTACATGAAAAGAAAAACACAAAACCATTGTAACATGGTATTTAAAAATATATATTTGTTTCATATCAGGTACGTTATTTTCAAGAAATTATTGCCGACTATGCCTACCTACCATTCGAATATCCATCAATCATTATTTTGTTGATATAACCACCATATTTATTTATTTATATAAAATTTACTTTCCCCTAACCCCACTCCGTCGCTGTCTCACAAAATATCCCGTCGCTATTTCTCACTCCGGTTGCCGGTCAAATGGCCTTCGACAAGATCAAGGTTCAAAACCCCATCGTTGAGATGGACGGTGAGTCATCTATAACACTATATCCTCCTCCTTACTTTTTCACTCATGCTCTGTTTTTGTTATCATATTCTTTGAGCAGAAGATCACTAGTTTGATTAATATGCTAAAGGGCTGTTTGTTTACCTCTTAACAAGACTCATAATGGTTCAGACATCTTATTGGTTCAACACTTAATGGTTCAGAATGTTTGTTTTGCAAGGAGATGTCTGAATAGTTTAGACATTTGCCTCGATATTTTTTAATCCTTATACTGAGTCTGAATGGTTAAGACCTCCAATCTGAATTGGTCAGACATTTGCCTCTGAACGATTAAGTATTATACTAGCTCTTAATACTTTAGACCTCTTACTGGTTCAACACTTAATGATTCAGATCTTTTACCAGTTCAGTAGTTAACCATTTAGAAATTTTCAAACGGCCTTTAAGTTAACAGAACAATGGTTAGTGGGAAGTAATAACTTGTTGAACAAGGTAGGGTGTTTGAAAGCAATTCAGGGCCCTTGATGAACCGGTGTAAATGATGCGACCGCATACAGCCCGTATTTTTAGGATCTCAATTTTTTTTAAATTTAATATATATACTTTATATATGAAATTATTTTAAAACAAAAGTTTATAAAGTTTACAACCCATTAAACTTTTTTACTAAACTAATTCAGTTAAACAAACTTTTATAACCCACTAAGCTTAAGCTCAACCTTTAGTAAATTACTTTTTGAGTCTATGTATTTTAATGGTTTTAATTACTTGAGTCTAAAATCAAAATATTGTACTTTGATTTTGGACTCAAAACGTTATAGAATGAGCGGTTAAGGACTCAGGTCGTTAAATTTTTTTTTATTTTCGACTCAAGTGGTTAAAACCACTAAAATACAAGGACTCAAAAAGTAATTTACTCCTTAACCTTTTTGGTTTGAGCTATGACCTATCTAAAATTAATTGTCATATACCTATTTAAACAAATTTGGGGCGATTTAAACATAACAATATAATCTTAATTAAAAATAGCTAATTAACTAGCGTGACATATTTGGGAAGATGAAATGACTCGTGTCTTTTGGCAATCGATTAAAGATAAGGTTGAGTGCTGATTACACTGAGACTGAATATTAATTTCTTGTAGATCATATCGCTAATTTTGAAGAATTATGTTTGTATATTGCAGCTCATCTTCCCCTTCCTAGATCTAGACATAAAGTATTATGACCTTGGCCTTCCTAACCGCGATGCCACCGACGATAAAGTTACTATAGAAAGTGATCAAGCTACTCTAAAGTATGCATACTGCTTTCAGAGCCACTTTCATATTTTTAAAGAACTAATGCAACTTAATTGTTTCAAGATATATTAAATTCATGTGTATTTTTGTTCATTTTTACAAATTTTCCTGAGTAAAATAAAGCCGCATCCTTTCTTGTATCGTTTAAGGTTTTGATTTCCGTTTTGTTTATCGGGTATGTTCAATTAAACTTTAGGTACAATGTTGCAATTAAGTGTGCCACCATTACTCCTGGTATGCAAAATTTATTCATCATGTTATTTTATAGAACAATGCACTAGTTATAGAGAATTTAGTAAAACTGGTTATCTACAGATGAGGCTCGTATGAAGGAGTTTAACTTGAAAAAGATGTGGAAGAGTCCAAATGGGACAATCAGGAATATACTGAATGGTTAGCGATATTCCTCATTAGAAAGATTTCATAAACTATGAATTTCAATACGTATCAAATTACTACATGTTCACCTGTTGCAGGTACGGTTTTTAGAGAACCGATTCTTTGCAAAAACATCCCCAGGCTGATTCCAGGTATTTACCAATTTGGAATCCAGTTTGCTATCTTCTTTTTTTTCTATATATATAAATGTATAATCTCACGAAACTATAATGACTCTTGTATCCAGGATGGACAAAGCCGATATGCATTGGAAGACATGCATTTGGTGACCAGTACAAAGCTACGGATGCTGTGATTAAAGGAGCCGGAAAATTGAAGTTAGTTTATGGTACTGATTATATTCTATTTTATCTTTTAATTTACTAACACAATCTTCCTTTTGTATAAAATTTGTCTCATAATGAATTGTACAACCATTTTGATTTTTCTTTTAAATTTTTGTTTTTCCAGTTCCTGAAGGAGAAGGTGAAAAGATAGACCTTGAAGTTTAACACTTCACCGGCGCTGGAGGGGTAGCTTTGTCGATGTACAACACCGATGAGGTATGTCTTTTAATTCACTAGATCTTTCTGTTATTCGTCATGTTGGTAACTTGCTATGTATTTAATCTGATTTATATGTCATTTTTGTTGACTTTATTAAACAGTCAATTGCTGCTTTTGCGGAAGCCTCAATGAACACAGCCTATCACAAAAAATGGCCACTTTATCTTAGCACAAAGAACACTACTCTTAAGAAATATGATGGAAGGTAATGTTGCCTTAGTCGGTTTCATTATTTCATATTATCTCGTATATATACCCTTATTGATATGTTCATTCTCTCTTGTTGAAGATTCAAGGACATATTTCAAGAAGTCTATGAAACCAACTGGAAGTCAAAGTTCGAGGCTGCTGGAATATGGTGAGTAGCTAAACCGCTAAACTATTCAGTTATTATTTTTATCTCAAGAATTACTAATTCTCATTTTTCAACATTGTGTTTTTGTAATAATTTCTAGGTATGAACATCGTCTCATTGATGATATGGTTGCTTATGCTCTTAAGAGTGATGGTGGTTATGTATGGGCATGCAAAAACTATGATGGTGATGTTCAAAGTGATTTCCTAGCACAAGGTTGATCTTCATAACCCATTATGTTTTCCCTTTATTTTCTATTTAATTAGAAATCGTGATTAAATTTCGTATACACAGGGTTTGGATCACTTGGATTGATGACATCAGTCTTGGTACGCCCGCATATTAATTGTGCTATATATATATATTTTTTATAAATTTGTTGATATGTAATATATAAATTGTTTCGGTTTTAGGTATGTCCTGATGGAAAGACCATTGAAGCAGAAGCAGCCCATGGTACTGTAACGCGGCATTACAGGGTGCATCAAAAAGGTGGCGAAACTAGCACGAATAGTATCGCATCGATCTTTGCTTGGACCCGAGGGCTGGCCCACAGGTTTATACAAGTTAATTTATTATATTCAAGTTTTAAACTAATTATTTGAAATATTTAAGAATATGATTAGTGTAATTCAGGGCAAAGCTGGATAAAAACCCTAAGCTTCTGGATTTCACTAAGAAATTCAGGCTCAGCAGGGAGCACTATTTGAACACAGAAGAATTTGTTGACGCCGTAGCGAACGAGCTTAAATCAAGACTTGTAAGGAGATCATCATTGTATGTATTAAACTTTTGACACTTAAGCAAAAAAATGATCATGAAATGAGTCTTATTTCGCCGATTTGTTAAATTGCAGGTGAAGTGCATGATGGATGGTTGAGAGTTATTGCTGAGCAAGAAGATTTATATGATTTAGTTCTTTGTTTGAGTTTACATTTTTCTTACAGTCTAGATTCTTAGTTTTATTGGGTTGGTTCCATGTTATTTAAAAACTAGGGATGGGAAAGAACGCAAACACGATGGTAAAACCCAAAACATTTGGATGAGTATGGTATTAAGTGATATCGGCCGGATTACTTGAAAATGTTTATCAACGTCAAAGCCGAATATATATACCATTTTTAATGTATATTAAATAGTATAAGTTTTTAGAAACTTGTAACTATTTAGATTTTAGGCAAATTGGATTTATAATCCCACCTTCGACTTGCGAACGAACCGAACGAACACGAACATGACCTTGTTCATGTTCGTTTGTTAAGAAAATTATGTGTTCGCGAACCGTTCACGAACACTTATCGAACGAGATTCTATGTTCGTGTTCGTTTGTTAAAGAAATGAACTTGTCCGTGTTCGTTTGTGTTTGTTTGTTAATTTTAGGCAACGAACAAAAACGAACGTTGACGAACACAAATGAGCACAAACTAATGTTCATGAACACAAAGGGAAACAGACAAACACAAACAATCGATCATGAACATAATATATAATACACTGACACTTATTAGATATTTAATTTGTCGAAATTTTGAAGTATTTAAATAAATATAAAAACTAAAATCACTAATTTACTATCGAACACGTTACCGAACGTTCACGAACATAAACGAACGAACGCGACCTTTGTTCATGTTTGTTCATTTAACTAAACGGACGAAATTTCATGTTCGTGTTTGTTTGTTTAATAAACGAACGAACACAATTTGGTTTGTTTGCAGCCCTACCACTGATAGTCACACCTTTTTAAAAAAAAAAATCTCAGTTGACCTTCATTAAAAAAAACTTAACCCTGTTAAGTTTTATTCCGAATTTCAAACTGATGTTTTAGGACTTTTGATCAAGACGAGGATACGAGTCGATTTATGTAAAGCTTATCTCGAAACAATATATTATCAAGTTTCATGATTTTCATCGATTTTATTTTGAGTTTAAAAAGTAAAAACATATGAATTGTGAATTACATTAAATCACTTATTTATTTAGTCAAGTAATTATTGCTCTAGACTCTCAAATTCGGTTTGATGGGATTTTTTAAGACATGATAAATTCAGAATTTTTCTATAAAACGAGCTTGATGAAGAGTGTATCGTTTTTTATGCTTGCGCTCCATGTCATACCACTTTCACATAATCCAACGATCAAGTAATAATTTTACTCACTTTCACATAATCCAACGATCAAGTAATAATTTTACTCACTTATTTTCTTTTTTATCTGTCTAAATTGAAAATTATTCCCATCACATGACACATCATGATAAGAAATAATGCATGACGAACCATATACATGAGAGTAGAGTCGTCTCATCAATCACACTGAATGTGTGGAGCTTCTTTTGGAGTATATATATGAGAACAACTTCCCCAAAGCGAATTGGGTGTAATTCAAGTCAGTTCAAATTTTTTTTAGATTTATATATGATGAATAAAATATTTTCATAATTAATGATTAATTTATTAAATCATAAATAGGTAAAAGAAGAAATGAATAATATAAAATATGATTAAGTTACTACTTCCTATTTTATAAAACACATCTTTATTTATGTTCATGGAGATATTCAAAAAGGAAAATATTAGTGACATGAATATGATGGTAAAATGCGTCTAACTTTGTATTCGTTTATTTATTAGGTAGTAAATAAATCTTTGGGTGACAAAACATATTATAAAATTGCAAATTTAGTGGTCCTCGTTTTATCCTTTGCTACAATATTTGAAGAGCTTTTTAAACCTTGTATATTTAAAATAGTGAAATTGTATTAAATATTAATATAAAAAGGGTTTTAATAAATACAAGTGTCACATCCATTTTGCTTGTATCTGATATATTCTCATATTAACACAAGTAGGTTTTCGTGATGTGGTTAATATAAATAACATCTATTTTGCTTGTATCTGATATATTCTCATATTAACACAAGTAGGTTTTCGCGATACCGTATTCATCTGTTAGTTTACCTTGGCGAATTGCTTCTCTGAATGTGAACAGCGATTGAATACGGGCATGCGATTGATTACCGACGTCCTTTAAGAATCCTTCAATTCCAAGTATGTTCGTTACCGACTCACCGGCATCATATCTAATAATAATTTTGTTTACTTAATTCTGAACCCTAATTCTGATTATAAAACTAGTACACAAACGCTTAATAGGTGCGGTGAAATTGAGTTGAAAATGCGGTGCTGAAGCCGCACCAACAATTAGCGCACCATTAATTCCGGTTTTTGAAGGTGCGGCTGGGGAAACCGCAACACTTTATAAACCAGCCGCACCTTTTATTTCAATTTAGAACACACAGCATTGACTTTAAACCAACAGCAGCTTGCCACTTGGCAACAACATTCGCATCATATTAGCTTTAAACAGCACCACCACTATTAAAAAATAATTTTTTTTCTTAAATTTATAAATTTCATGATTTTCCATTTATATTTCATAATAAATACCACCAACAAATTACACAAATGGCTGATACAAAGATAACAAACAAATTTTTCAACTAATATTGAACACATTTCCGGAAAGTACATGTTTCTCGAACGAAAAAAACGAAACACAAAACGTATACAGTTTGACACAATATACATGTTTTCTAAATGAAGCCAATCGAATTTGACCCGTTTATCTTTAATCGAGTTTGACCTGTTTACCTTTAATCGAGTTATATTCTAACTAACACACATCACACGCACGCACACGCAGACACACACACACATATACTACATACACAGATATAAGTGAGTTTTTATTTGACCCGCAGGAGATAAACTAACAATTAGATGTTGGAGATAAACTAATTATTAGATGATAGAATTTGGGCTAACCTTGAGACATTTTTAACGATTTCATTCTGGGCCATTAAACGCCTTGTGAATCAATTCCCACATTAATTTTAAGGCTAATTCTTCAATTTTTGATTGCGGATGTTTCCCATCTTCTTTCCATAACTAAACACATTTCAATAAAATGGTGAGATCATAAATACATATAATTTATCGCAATAGACAGTGTATATGAATGTATACAAAAACTTACCTTTTTAAAAAGATCATATTGAATATGGTTGACAAACTCTATCATATGTTTGATCACCATAAACCCAAATTCCCAAGTGTCTTGTTGTTACTTGCACTGCATTATGTTCACAACAAATTATTTAAAACACAATAAATAATTGACAAATGTTTCATATATCTAATAAGTTAAAGTATAATACATACCTTGGTTTCCAACCATAAAAGCAATACCGCTTTTGCCTCTTTTTCTTTTCAACATACCTAGTTAATATAAAACAAAAACAGTTAACATATATATTTACAATACAAACACACCATGGTTTTTAAACTTTGACTAAACTATCTTCAACATAATCAGCTTTTTAGTACAACTTTGAATAATTATCTAACCATAGTGCAAACGATATCATGATCATAATAAATAGTTTGACCACCTTATAAAAGAGAAACACTGGTCAGAGAACATGAAAGAATATCATACCAAAAAGAATAACATACCACCACAGGTAACTTTTAAGGCTGAAGTCTTGGGCTGCAAACTTGTTTTTATAGCTTTTAAACCCTTCGATTGTGACCTGCAGTACAACCACACAAGCAAATACAGATGTCTGTACGTTGAACTAAAAAATATAGATGACAGACAGCAGCAACATTAGATAACAATTCATTTGAATTACAAACATTCGACTCACCTGCTTCTTCATTAGATAACAATTCTACTTTTTATTTAATATTTACTCACCTCAACAAATTAATTGGTTTCATGACAAACTGATGCATAACAATACCTAAGTAACAGAGTTACAAACTACTTAAACACAAAAGCAAACAAAAAAAAAACTCCATATGACTACATGGAATCTCAGTTAGACATATTGTCAAACATGTGGTGTGCATGATTGAACAAAGCAAATTTTAATAAACAAATTCATGTCAGCAAAGCCCCAAAATCACAATCCATAAAACTAGATTATTGTTGTTATTTAACTGTACATAAAAAACCCCAACCCTGCATTGCATCCATCTTTGGAGCTATTCCTTAACAACAATTGTCTAATTTAAATAGAAATAAAACCAAAAACACAGAGGACATAAACCCTAGAAGTTAACTTAATAAAAACCACTAATCAGAACATAATGCCCGTAGATCCAACGCCGGGATTAAAATGGTGCTGGTCAATCAAATTTAGAGGTGCGGTTGTTTTATGGAACCACATCATAACTCATTGCACCAACAAAGGAATCGTGTACTAGTGTAAGCTTTTTCCGTATGAGTATGTTCTTTGATCTGGTTAGGGGGGGGGTATGTAATGTAGATCGTTGAAGTCTTGTATTATATGTTATAAATATATCAAACTTTAATTTAGGGTAAACAGTAATATCTAATTTATGTGATTGCATTAAAGTTTACTGAACTCTCCTCAGTTGTAGCTATGATCATATACTTATTTTTGGTGGAGATGGATTGATTGATACCAATGGAAATAAGGTGGAGTTCGCTATCATCCAAAAGCATGCTTTAATCACCATCTTCATCTCCTATTCCTTCAGTAAAGAGATTCAAGGTACAGTAAAATTCCTAAAATTAGGGTTTGCAATTTGTGAAATTGAAATTAGTTTTTTTTTCGTGTTGAATTATGATATTGGTTGGTTCAGGCGGTGGTGGGGAATCGAGTCGAAGGAACAGGAGATTCGAAACCAGGAATCTTAGTGTAGTAATCTGCAAGAAAGCAAAAGCGACATTTCAGCAATATAATTATTTAATAAACTTAGAAAGTGTTATAGTTGAACGGTGCAATATCTTGCAAGCAGAGAAAGCCAAATGATGGTTGCACATGCAAGGCTTATTGATGTCCTCTTTTTTCCTTTATCGAGCATAATGATTCAAATCAGTAAAATTCTGTGGCGAAAGAGTTCTCCCTTATCGGATGGCATCAGATGTCGGTTAGCATTCTTTATGGGTATTATTCGATGACTGTGGCCTCTTAGCTTTGTGTGTGATATCGTATGGTTGGTATCTCACCGCATAAGGAAGACTTTGCATTTGAATGAATGAACAGTCTTTAAACTTTCACTAAAAATTTAACTTTAACAGTTTTGGGTGCTGGTCTGTCTAAGGTTGGCTAGCGTTTTGTGTTATGTTTTTGATTGATCAGGGACAGTTTAAAAATACATTTCTAATGTATGGTACACTTCATAAAACATATGAACTGATTACCCAAATGTTCGTCCTTCTTACAGTATACATTTGATAGAGCTATTTAGTGTTCATCCCGTGTATACTGTTCCATTCTTTTACCCACATTTGGTAATTTTAGCATTTGGTTATGTTATACCTTTACCCATCATATATCACATATTTCTTTGTGCTCATCTGATCTCAATTACCAGCTTCCATGGCATACACCATGAAACTTAAAGGTATTCTCCTACTCTTATCATTACCATGAAACGTAAAGGTATTCCCTACTCTTATATGGTTCTTATCATTGGTTAAAACCTAAATCTTTATAAGTTTTTCTCTGTAACTTTTCTTATATCAATTTGGAAATTGTAATTGCAAACAAAGTACATAAAACTTAAGTTTGATTGTTTGGTCATATGATCATAGTTGTCCATAACGAAAAGCGGACAACAAAGATAAGTTACCTATACGCTACGTAGCGATAACGATGAAATAGCGGGCCCTATTTTTATGTTTAGTGATATACTAGAAGAAAATTTTAGATATATTTTATATGTATATTTTACCTAAAAAATAAAAAAAAAATACAAAAATCTGTATATTTCCCGCTACCAACTATACAACGACACATGAGCGCTACGTTATTCGCTATAGCGGGCGCCATGCTCGCTATTAACAACGATGCATATGATGCACATTTGTACCTATTAGCCTTCTATATAAATATTTTAACATGCCAGAAGACATTGATGAAACTCAAGGCACTTATTGACCCAGCTGAAGTTACCTATGCTGAAAGGCGGAAAAAAATGATGGAATTTTATTTGAGGAAACTTCAATTCAGCTGCTTCTGTTTTTATACAGTTATAACAAGTGAGCAACCTTTAGTAACAAGAAATGAGTAGTGTTTGGGTTAGTTCGCATTGGGGGTTGACTTGAAACACTTTTTGTTCATTCATTTAGATTTTTATTTATAATTAGCGTCAAATATGATTACCAGAACTTTTTATTTTTGTGCTATTGTCAATATCTATCTATTTCCTACGGGCAACAAAATGGGTGGGTTGGATGGGTTGGGTAGCAGGCCAAAGCTGGTGGTTTTTGGGTATGGTTTTAAATTTGATTTTTTTTCAGGTGCTTGATTGTCACACCCCAACCGATGGCGGAAACATCGGGATGAGACGAACAAATCGTTCAAAAGCATCATAACACTACTTTGTGACAATATGTAATTAAGCAAAATTTCATTTCATAATAAAATTGTCAAGTACAACATAATTCAAGGAAATACGACAATACAACAAGTTTGACAAATAACAACATAACAAAATTGATACAATAATAATAAACCTAACGTCTATGTGTGTATCTAGCGTCATTCGCTACTTCTTTTCATAGCATCATCTCCTCATCCTGTAACATGTTTAAAATACGAGTTCAATGCAAAAGCAAAGGCGAGTATACAAGTTTGAGTATAGCGTAAGTATAAGCATATGTTTAAACAAATCCACATGGCAACAAGAATACATACGAGCATACACTAGGCATGTGATATTTCTAGTCAACCCTCTGTTTACGCAACTAGTATAAATAATTCAACATGACCAGCGTTCACAGGCGGTGCGTTACTCCTATAGCGCTATACATGTCAAATGGAGGCTAAAAATAAGCTAATGTCTATAGTATCGCATACGTTCAATCCCTAGTATAAGCATCACATAAGTATCAAGCGTTCATGTATATTGGATTGTTTTGTGCAAGTAATAAAGCATAAATTTAGTGTTATTTTGATACGTAACATGATACACCCCAAAAGTGTTTAAACGAAAAAGGGGGATTCGAGTATACTCACGGTTTGTTTTTGGGTCTTTTCTACACTTGAACAATTCCGTGAAGATGTTGGTTCGTGGGAGGAAACGCCGAGTTATCCTACAAGAGGAAAGGAGGCGTATGAGTAACGAGTTAACGGTGGATTTGGAGTATTCGGGTAAATGTAAGAATAATGTATGGAAAAGTATTATAACATGAAAATAGTCACTAGACATAGCACTTGTCATCGACACTATAGCAAATCCATAAGGATTGAATGTGTTTTCATAGGTTCAAGACCTATTAAAATCATGACATGAAACTACATACAATAGCGACGAAACTTAATAACTTAACGAATGATTCACTTAGTCATTTATCAAGGGTTCGGTTTCTAAGTTTATTAGTTAGTTCATATACATAATTAGTCCTATAGTCATGTAAGAGGTGGAATGATAATTCATCCACTTTGGTACCTCTTGAATCAAGTAAGTCAAGTAGGAGGTGGGAGGATTAACCATCCACTTAGGAACCTCTAGGTTTGTACACCACTACACAAGTCACCATAGGTGACAAGGAGGGTTCAAGAACACAATGTACAAAATGTAAATATGGTGTCATCTAGATACCAAGTAGCCAAGTGTGAGTCAACCCGAAGAGCACACGAGGACAATGGTCAACGGCTATGTGGGGTTGTGACACATTAGGTCTAGCAAACTAGCTTGGGATCTTGATGAAAAACATCAAGTGATGTGTGGTCTCAAAAGGTTTAGGATAGCCCAAGCTAACCAAGGTGGACACACATGAACAAGTCTTAACCTTGTATCACTTGTGAGCTAAAAGCTCTATGAAAACAGAAAGTTTGGAGTGTTTAACACTCCTATTTACATGTATAACAACTTAGGTTAGTCTCCTTAATCACAAGATTGATTGGAAGCTCAAGAACACTAGGATGGTTTGAAGTAAACATAAGTTTTGGAAAAGTTTGTTTTAAAACAGGGAATTTCTTACACTTCAACCTCAATATAAAGGAGTTCCATCTAGGTTTTCCATGGAAGAACCTAAGGAAACAATCCTAGAGGTGTCCCAAGTGCTAAGGAAGAAGAAACAATGAGAAAGATGAAGTAGAAGTGAGCTAGAACTCACTTTGAAAGCTTTGAACTTTCTGCTCAATTTTTGAGTTTACCAACTGATTCAAGTGTTTAGAGAGTGAGATTAGAGTGTTTGTAAAGTGGAGGAAGCGTGGGAATGGGTTGGGTTTTATAGGAGGTGATTAGGGTTAGTTAGGTGAGCATTTAGTGCAAGAAGCACAATCCTTGTGCACTAAAATTGACCAATAATGAGCCAAAATCACTTTCTGCCAAAATGGATGGTTGGCAGGCCGCGAGAAGGGAAGGGGGACACGCTGGCGGCCCACGAGAGGCTGGGATAAGTTTCATTTTTGGCAAAACAGCCCCCAGGGGTCTATATTTAGGGGTTTGGGGTGTTTTTAAGCATAAAAAGTGCATTTTCAGGGGGTTTTAAGTCAGTTTATCGCAAGAACAATTATAAACAAGTATAATTGTATATATGTATCATGTATAAGTACCGTATAATGTATGTATGTCACGTATTTGCAAGTTCATCACACAGTTTACGAATATAACAAGTATACTTCACATGTTTGAATGTATAAGTATGAAATGATTATGACTAAGTATAACATGAATAAAATATGATTTTCCATTATGATTCAAGTCTCGGATTACAATGGTTTACAACGAAGAATAATTACGAGATACAAGGTTTCCAAAAATAGAAATACAACGCGCGCTTGCTAAAAATAGAAAGCATGAAAACGCGAGGCGTTACAGTCTCCCCTCCTTTAGGAAATTTCGTCCCGAAATTTAGGAAGGTGCAACGAAAAGATGCGGATACTTAGTCTTCATATAACTCTCGAGTTCCCAAGTAAATTCAGCGTCGCGCTTTCCTTCCCATCGAACCTTGACGATAGGAATTCGACTGCGCCTAAATTGCTTGATTCCTCGGTCCATGATTTCAACTGGTTTCTCCACAAAATGCAAGGTCTCATTGATTTGAAGATCTTCGAGTGGAACTTGAAGTCCTTCTTCAGCTAGACACTTCTTTAGGTTTGAAACATGAAAGACAGGATGAACGTTGTTGAGCGGCTGAGGCAAATCCAGACGATACGCTACCTTGCCAATCCTCTCGAGAATCTTGAAAGGACCTACATAGAGAGGAGCGAGCTTGCCTTTCTTACCAAATCGAACAACACCTTTCCAAGGGGATACCTTGAGAAGTACGTTATCACCCACATTGAATTCCAATGGTTTGCGTCTTCTGTCGGCATAACTCTTTTGTCGGCTTCGAGCTTTGAGGAGGTTATCACGGATTTGTAAGATCTTGTCCGTTGTCTCTTGTATCAGTTCAGGACTGGTGATTTGAGAGTCTCCGATCTCGTGCCAACAAAGAGGCGAACGACACTTGCGACCATACAATGCTTCAAATGGAGCCATTTGAATACTTGCGTGATAACTATTATTGTACGAGAATTCTACCAATGGTAAGTGCGAATCCCAATTGCCGCCAAAATCGATTACGCATGACCGAAGCATATCCTCCAAGGTTTGGATAGTACGCTCTGTTTGACCGTCGGATTGAGGATGGAAAGCGGTGCTAAGGTTAAGACGAGTGCCAAGGGCGGATTGAAATGTTTACCAAAGGCGGGAGGTGAAACGAGCATCGCGATTGGAAATGATGTCAACGGGAGTACCATGACGACTAATGATTTCATCCGTGTAGATACGAGCCAATTTCTCGACCTTGTAATCTTCACGAATGGCAAGGAAATGAGCGGATTTGGTCAATCGGTCAATGATAACCCATATACTATCATGACCAGACGAAGTACGAGGAAGCTTGGTAATGAAATCCATAGCAATACTCTCCCATTTCCAGACGGGAATTTCTTGTTGTTCGAGTAAGCCAGAGGGGCGTTGATGCTCAGCTTTCACCTTGGAACAGGTAAGGCACTTCGAGACGTAGAGAGCGATATCTTTCTTCATTCCAGGCCACCAATAGGATGTACGAAGATCATGGTACATCTTATCAGCGCCAGGATGAATGGAGTATCGGGATTTGTGGGCTTCATCCATCAAGGTGGTTCGAAGGTTAAGACGATTGGGAATCCAAATGCGATCATGGTAGTAAAGGATACCATCGGGTTTAGCTACGAGTGGGTTTTCGACTCCACAATTTGACTCGTTATCGAGGTTACCCACGTTAATGACGGCAAATTGCGCTTGGCGAATTCGCTCATGAAGTTTTCCCACGATTTGGTCGCAACGAACACTCTTCACATGAGTCTTACGACTAAGTGCATCGGCCACAACATTTGCCTTGCCAGGATGATAGCGAATGTCACAGTCGTAGTCGTTTAACAATTCTACCCAACGACGTTAACGCATGTTGGGTTCCTTTTGATCAAAGATATGTTGAAGGCTTTTATGGTCGGTGAAGACCGTACACTTTGTACCATAAAGGTAGTGTCGCCAAATCTTTAACGCAAAAACAACTGCACCAAGTTCAAGGTCGTGCGTAGTATAGTTTTTCTCATGAATCTTGAGTTGTCTCGACACGTAAGCGATAACCTTGTCCCGTTGCATAAGAACGCAACCAAGACTTTGGTTTGAAGCATCACCATACACGACGAAATCGTCGTTTCCATCAGGGAGGGTAAGGATAGGAGCATTACAGAGCATGTCCTTGAGGGTTTTAAAAGACTCCTCTTGTTCGGGACCCCAAACAATAAGTTTATCTTTTTGAGTCAACGACGTTAAACGGACGGCAATCTTGGAGAAGTTCGAGATGAAACGACGATAATACCCAGCTAGGCCAAGAAACGAACGAATTTCTGAAGGCGATTTAGGTGCAATCCAATTCTTCACAGCTTCTATCTTTGTGGGGTCAACATGAATACCGAGTTCATTGACGGTGTGACCAAGGAATTGAACCTCTTTTAGCCAAAATTCACACTTGGAGAATTTGGCATAAAGACGTTCGGTTCGCAAAAGTTGAAGGATAAGTTGCAAATGTCGCCTATGTTCTTCTTTCGTCTTGGAGTAGATGAGAATATCGTCGACGAATACGATTACGAATTGATCGAGGAAAGGTATACACACGCGGTTCATGAGATCCATAAACACTGCAGGCGCGTTAGTCAAACCAAAAGGCATGACCACGAACTCATAGTGTCCATAACGTGTGCGAAAGGCAGTCTTAGGTACATCTCCCTCGAAAACTCGAAGTTGATGGTAGCCAGAACGGACATCGATTTTCGAGAAACAAGTCGCACCTTGAAGTTGATCAAAGAGATCGTCAATACGAGGAAGTGGGTATCGATTCTTGACTGTAAGTTTATTAAGTTCACGATAGTCAATGCACATCCGAAAAGACCCATCTTTCTTCTTGACGAACAAAACGGGAGCGCCCCAAGGGGAGTACTAGGGAGTATAAAGCCTTTATCAATTGTTCATTTGTGTCCACCTTGGTTAGCTTGGGCTATCCTAAACCTTTTGAGACCACACATCACTTGATGTTTTTCATCAAGATCCTAAGCTAGTTTGCTAGACCTAAAGTGTCACAACCCCACATAGCCGTTGACCATTGTCCTCGTGTGCTCTTCGGGTTGACTCACACTTGGCTACTTGGTATCTAGATGACACTATATTTATATTTTGTACATTATGTTCTTGAACCCTCCTTGTCACCTATGGTGACTTGTGTAGTGGTGAACAAACCTAGAGGTTCCTAAGTGGATGGTTAATCCTCCCACCTCCTACTTGACTTACTTGATTCAAGAGGTACCAAAGTGGAATTATCATCCCACCTCTTACATGACTATAGGACTAATTATGTATATGAACTAAATAATAAACTTAGAAACCGAACCCTTGATAAATGACTAAGTGAATCATTCGTTAAGCTATTAAGTTTCGTCTCTATTGTATGTAGTTCCTTGTCACGATTCTAATAGGTCTTGAACCTATGAAAACAGAAAGTTTGGAGTGTTTAACACTCCTATTTACATGTATAACAACCTAGGTTAGTCTCCTTAATCACAAGATTGATTAGAAGCTCAAGAACACTAGGATGGTTTGAAGTAAACATAAGTTTTGGAAAAGTTTGTTTTAAAACAGAGAATTTCTTGCACTTCAACCTCAATATAAAGGAGTTCCATCTAGGTTTTCCATGGAAGAACCTAAGGAAACAATCCTAGAGGTGTCCTAAGTGCTAAGGAAGAAGAAACAATGAGAAAGGTGAAGTAGAAGTGAGCTAGAACTCACTTTGAGAGCTTTGAACTTTCTGCTCAATTTCTGAGTTTACCAACTGATTTCAAGTGTTTAGAGAGTGAGATTAGAGTGTTTGTAAAATGGAGGAAGTGTGGGAATGGGTTGGGTTTTATAGGAGGTGATTAGGGTTAGTTAGGTGAGCATTTAGTGCAAGAAGCACAATCCTTATGCACTAAAATTGACCAATAATGAGCCAAAATCACTTTCTACCGAAATGGGTGGCTGGCGGGCCGCGAGAAGGGAAGGGGGACACGCTGACGGCCCGTGAGAGACTGGGATAAATTCCATTTTTGGCAAAACAGCCCTCTAGGGTCTATATTTAAGGTTTGGGGTATTTTTAAGCATAAAAAGTGTATTTTCAGGGGATTTTAAGTCAGTTTATCGCAAGAACAATTATAAACAAGTATAATTGTATATATGTATCATATATAAGTACCGTATAATGTATGTATGTCACGTATTTTCAAGTTCATCACACGTTTTATGAATATCACAAGTATGCGTTACATGTTTGAATGTATAAATATGAAATGATTATGACTAAGTATAACCTGAATAAAATATGATTTTCCATTATGATTCAAGTCTCGGATTACAATGGTTTACAACAAAGAATAATTATGAGATACAATGTTTCCAAAAATAGAAATACAACACGCGCTTACTAAAAATAGAAAGCATGGAAACGCGAGGCGTTACATTGATGAAGCAGATCGAATGCTTGATATGGTATATGAATGAGAAATCTATTCAATTCTTAGCAAATCAAGTTCCGGAATAAGACTAATTTTAATTTCCAAATATAATTACTCACGGCAACGTGCGGGCGTCCCAACTATACTAAAACAGTTGTCCAAAAGGTGATTTTTTCCTCCTTTTTTATATATAATGTATTATCCATGTTGTCACTTTGTAAAGTAACAAAATCACACCTCTTATGTTAATGTGATATTTATTGTACTAGTCTTATTTAATATGGAACCAATAAAAATGGTGATAATGTTGTGTAATTCGGTATCGAGGGCGTATGTTTGCTTTTACATAGTTTTAGTTATATGTTAACATTTTTACCATTCTCATCGCGAATTATGGTTAACTTGTAACATTATTGTTGTTTATTTAGTTTCTTTAGGTTTATTGTACTCATACTGCACCTCGGTATTCTCTCCCTTGGCAAAGACAAAGACAAAGACAAAATATACAACTACAGGAAGGTATGTACATCTATTTCTCTCCATGCATGCGTTTGGTGGACAGGTTGAAGTTGCCACCACTATGAGCAAATGTTGATAACCCGAAATGGTATGGGTACATATAAGTGGCATTGGCAAGATGGCCAGGTTAGGCGGGATGGGTGACAGGTCAACATATATTTGAGTCCAAAAGTGATTGGGGTTGTATTCTGTAAAACTACACTTTAGTATGTTTTGACCATAGTCACAAGAAACGCAAATCCCCCCTCGAATCCCGAATCGGTTTGGCCGTACCAGAATCGGGTACAGAATCGAACCATTCGCCCTAGGTTCGCGAACCAGATCGGAAAAAAGGTCGTACCCGATTATCACACTACTCGTACCGAATCACTGAAAAACGTGTTTCCGATTGAAAAATTCATCGTTTCGGAACGATTCGATTCGCGTACCAGTCAATAGATGCACGAATTGCAAACATGATTAGACATTTTTCCCGCCTTTTTAATGTAACCTAATTGCCGTCCTATAATAATGTAACAGATTACATTATTTTAGGAGATATATTTGTAATTGATATTATTATTTAGAAGATATATCTTGACACATTTTAAATATGATTATCAAATTTGTTTTTCAGATTGGATTTTTTTTATAAACTATATTGTAATTGTTTTATATACGATACGACGTACCAAACCATATGGTACGCCGTACCGCGTACCGAACACGAACCGAAGCGAACCGCGATCCATGTGGCTATGGTTTTGACGCGTTTCGTTTTCAATTAAACTCTTTGTCTATACTTATTATTCTGAAATTTATGTTATATAATCAACCATATGCAGATTTTGAGAGATTTAGGATTTAGGACAATGAAGTTGATGACAAACAACCCTGCTAAGTACAATGGGCTCAAGGGCTATGGCTTAGAAGTTGAAGGCAGAGTTTCGCTTCTAACTCCCATTAGTAAGCATAATAAACGATATCTTGAGACCAAACGGGCTAAGATGGGTCACGTTTATGGCTTTGGTGTCTCGAACCTTATCAACCAAAACGATAAACCAACCACTCCAAACCCAAACGATTAAGTTTAGATTATTGACTCCATTAACTCACATTCTTCACTTACCCTCATCAGCTTTCTTTTTTTTTAAATGTAGAACACACTTTGATTTAGCTCAATGGTTTACCACTGCATAACAACTACAATGACTGGGTCCGAATCCTTCCCCTTAACATCTATATTCTTTTTTTAAATCCTATAATTTAAACTTTATACTAACTCCATAGAAAATATTAACTCTTTAGTGGCTAATCTTTTTCCAAAGTTTAGATTTGACAAACAACCCGTCGAGCCATATCTGAATCACAGAAATTGATGAATGAACAAGATATTATTGAGATGGGTGCTCGCCTTTCGGGGTTCGTGGAAGTCATGAATAATGAATTTGAATTGGAATTACATCCGATTGTTGATAGATTAGATGATGTTATATTGTGGATGCTTTATGTTAAAGAAGGAGAAACTGGTGGTATAAATCGTTTCTTTTGCAGCTTCACAAAATAGGGAGTTTATAAAGTATTTAAAATTTATCGATGTGTAGGTGTATAACGTACGTGTTATTAACGTGTATGTGATTTAGACCATGGTATTGAGCATTATAGGAAAGTGTAATGGTTTAATGTGCTCAATGGTCTCAAAATATTAGGCTTAAACATGAGACAGAGTCAAACTACTAACTAATACTTGACAACAACGGGAAACCTACAAATAAAAACAACTAATGTGGTTTATAGAGAGATTTTCACCGATTTGTGATCCTTTCATATTCATGTATTTCAATTTGTCGTTGTAATCCAATATGTTCGTTTGTGTTTTATTTAACGTGTATATAGTCATAATATTTATGTCAACGATAATAATGAAGATATTTTCTTTTAGCAACCCGTGAAATTCGCGGGTTCTTAAACTAGTAATCATCTATAAGGGTGCACGGGTGGAGCAGTAAAGCGGTGAGGTAAGCTAGTTTACCTTTTGTGCACATCGCCGTCATCATAGTTCACCTCATGGGGGAATTGATTACGGTGATTAATCACCGCACAAGGAAGAAAATAGAGAATGGGTTAATGGTGAATCCTACTTTCTTTCAACCAATCATAATTTTTTCTTTTGTTTTTATTTTTATTTTTTATTATTTGGGCACTCACCCCGATGCAAGAGGGGAGTTGAGATGATATGGTTTGATTAGTAATGATGGGAGTTTACCTCTCTTAGAGAGGTGACAATTCCATACACGCTAAGTTTTGTGAAGTACTTTATGAATATGGGTCTTTGTTCTCATAGTCAACTGTGTTTCGTGACCATCATAAGAGATCGAAGCTTTAAGTCCTACGAGAGAATAGTATAGAATTAGAAATAGCCCAGATTGTTGTTATAAAAAGTAATTCTATTCTAACATTAACAAAATGAATTGTAAATAATACTAATTTTTATTTTATTTTATTGTGGCTTTATAAGGTCAGGGGTGTGGCCTCGCGCCATCCTGTCACATCACCGAAAATAGCGCCCCATGGTGCCTTTCCACACCCCGTGCACGTTATCAAGGGGGCGTCAACCCATGTCCGCCAGCCCACTAACGGGCGTGCATGGGTGCATCTAGTGGACCCCATGCCTCTTAACCAATCAGATTTTGTTTATTTTTCTTTCTTTTTTAATATTTAATTAGGTAGGGGCGCTAGTGAGGCTTTATCCCACACCATCATTGTTAAAGGGGCATCACTTTTATCTCAAAATCAAATCTATGTGACGCTTACGTGGCGTGATAAAGCCCCTAGAAGCTTTAAACCACACCCACAAGCCTAAGTATTTATTTATAGATATCATATTGTTACTTTAATATTTTAATTACAATTATATATCTACCATATTATTTGTTTTATAATTAATTTATGTTTATAACTCTAAACTTTAATAGATTTATTGTATTATCCCTACATTTTAATAAATTTATTTATAAATAATTTACATATACTGAACTTAACAGATTTATCATTCGAAAGTTTAATAATAATTCTAATTCAATAGATGATTTAAGTTTTGGCCAAAAAACTTTAATAGAATAGAATTATAATACAACCCTCTGGAATTTAATAAATATTAGGTTTTTTATCTTTTAATAAGTTTAATCCTTTTTCAATTTACTTATTATTTATATAACTTATGATAATTAAAGATAACTTCTAACTCTATAAATGCTTACTTAATCGTATTTTTGTTTATTTTTAACGTCGTTTAGATTAAAGCATACATGGTCTATATTAATCATTTAATATACCAAGTAACAAATATAATATTTGTGTTTATTTACTTTATAGAGTTAAATGCCAAAATGGTCCCTGAGGTTTGCTTACTTTTGACACTTTAGTCCAAAATCCAAAATTTTTAAATTTGGGTCCATGTGGTTTGCATTTTGTTGCCATTTTAGTCCAAAATCGAAATCAGGTCAGATTCCTCAAAAAAAAACATGCTATTTTGTCCTTTTCCTCAGGGGTAAAATGGTCATTTAACATTATATATATATATATATATATATAAAATTAAAAAAACTCAAAACCCCTCTCACTCTCTCTCTCTAAACTCTGCAAAACTCCTATCTCTCTCTATAACAGCCTTAAAACACCACCTACCTCCACCTCCTCCCCTGTCACATGACCATCGCCGTCAGCAAGCTCATCAATAGAACACACCACCACCACCGTCACATGACCACCGCCGTCACAGCAGATGAGAGAGAGAGAGAGAGATGGGGTTAAGTCATCTGCATTGAGAGAGGGGTTTTTTTTGTGGCGACAGAGGAGAGAGGGAGAGAGAGGGTGCCGGAACTGCAGATGAGATGGGGGTGATGTGGTGGTCGCCTGCACATGAGAAAGAGAGAGGAGTTTTTTTGCGGTGGCAGAGAAGGGAAAGAAAGAGGTTTTTTTGTGTTGGCAGTGTACGGTGGTGGAGGGGAGGCGGTGGTGGTGCGTGTACGGTAGTGGTGGTTGATTCCGGTACTGGCGAAACCCTTTGTTTCTCTCTCTAACTGTTCACCGGCGAAACCCTTTGTTTATCTCTCTAACTCTTCACTGGTGATGGGAATGGTGTTGGTGGCGGTGGTGCAGGGGGTTGGAGATGATGGTGGTGGACGGTGGTGCAGGGTGTACGGTGGTGCGGGGGTTGGAGATGGTTGTGGTTTTATGGGGCTGATGAAGGAAGGTTGAAGATGAAAAACTTTGACATATGACCATTTTGCCCCTGAGAAAAAGGACAAAATAGCATGTTTTTTTTGGGAAATCTGAGCTTATTTCGATTTTGGACTAAAATGGCAACAAAATGCAAACCACAGGGACCCAGATTTAAAAATTTTAGATTTTGAACTAAAGTAGCAAAAGCGAGCAAACCTCAGGGACCATTTTGGCATTTAACTCTACTTTATATTATACTTAAAGCTAACTTTTAACTCTAGAGATATTTACTTAATTGTGTTGATTGCTTATTTTTATCATCGTTTAGATTAAAGAGTGCATGGTCTATGATAACCCATTGATAAACAATTACATTATCACCAGGAACCTTCTACAACTACGTGACGAAGCGCGGCTCCATTACTAAATGATTAATAGTTATCAATATTATTTTTTATTTGTACCATTTATGATTTCTATGTTGTATTATATGGGAGATGATCAAATAGGAAGTATGTTTTGGGTAGGAAGGATAAGAAGTAATCTTAGCCGTCCATCTGGAAAAATAGAAATATAAGTGAGAAGGGTATTTTAGTCAATCTTCTTTTATCTATTCTTTCTCTTTCACTTCTCTGTATCTTCAAAACCCAGATGTTCAAAAACCCACCATCTTCAACATTTCATTCCTTTTCTCTCTCTAGAATTATACATCACGATGCAATTTTTCTTCATTGATAAATGGTTCGAACATCAATCAACGTGTTCTTCGATTTCTTTGAAGAAAACCCAGTTTATGTTTCTATAATTTCTCGTTTTTTTCAATTTAACATGATGCGATAGACATGAGATTTCTGTTAAAACAGGTACTTCTCTACTCAAATTTCTTTTTGAATTCAAAGTGAAGATATCTCTGATTCTACTCTTTCTCTTTTTGTATTCATGCGTTTGGACAACATCATTATTTCCAATTTCATTAAGAAATCATTAATAAAAAGTTGCACACTAGGTGTTTGACAAAATGTCTCAAAGAAAAAATTGCAAAACACCTTTCAGTTTAGACTTTCTTTTAAAATTGCGTTTTACAAAAGAATGAAAAAACACATTTTTTTGGTGTTTTTAGTCCATTGCGTTTTACAAAATAATGAAAAAACATTGTTTTTTATCCATTGTGTTTTACAAAAAAATGAAATAACACACTTTTTTGGTGTTTTTTGGTCCATTGCATTTTACAAAAGAATTAAAAAAACACATTTTTTTGGTGTTTTTTGGTCCATTGCGTTTTACAAAATAATGAAAAAAACTATTTTTTATCCATTGCGTTTTACAAAAGAATGAAAAAACACATTTTTTGGGTGTTTTTTTGTCCATTGCGTTTTACAAAATAATGAACAAACACAGTTTTTTGTCCATTGCGTTTTACAAAAGACACTTTTCTTTTGTGATTTTAGTCCATTGCGTTTTAGAAAGTACACTTTCTTTTATATTTTTAGTCAATTGCGTTTTAAAAATAAACTTTGTTTTGTGTTTTAATTTATTGCTTTTTTTTGAAAAAAAAAACATTGCCTTTTGTTTTTTTTTGTCCATTGTCTTTTAGAAAAAAAACACTTTTTTATATTTTTAGTGCATTGTGTTTTATAATGGTTTGTTGAACTTGAAATGAAACTATATGATAATAACATAGAAATTAAGTGTGTTTGAATGGATGTCCAAAATGGTAAACCACTTGTCCCACATTGGTGTGGAGACAAAGTATAAGGTTATTTATAACGTGAAACCTTTGCCTAACCAAAATAACTTTATGACATATTTTACCATAATTCCTACGCGCGGGTGCGCAGGGGGTGCAAATTGGAAACGAAATTTAGTCGAACTCGTGTGCACCCGCACGTCCTGCGGACACGAATGCAGTTCCAAAAAACCGGGCCCGCGTGTTGCTGGTTTTTGCGCTCGGAAAACGCATTTGCTGCTGTGTTTTTTAACTGTATTCAGCCACTGTCCAGCCATTGCGTTTTACTTTTTAGCTGTGTTCAGCCAGCTTCGATTTTTAACTGTACTTGCGTTTTACTTTCAGCCATTGCGGTTTTGATTGAAGGACTGTTCGCGTATTCTAATTGTAGACAGTGGTCGCGTTTTACAAAAAAAAAATCACTGCCTTTTTTATTGCGTTTTACGCAACTGGGTTTTCAAAATTATTTTCCGAAATATAGCAATAGCATACTCGTTTTAAAGATAATAAAACGCTCGTTTTTTTGGTGCAATTTTTATAAAAAAATAATGTCGTATGAAAGAGTTATTAACGTTTAAAAATGAGGGGGAATTGAAGGAGAGAGAAACTATTACCTTGGATTAACTAGAATGCCCCTACAAAACCCACGCGCCTCCTCTTTTTGATTCAATTTAGTTCATTTAATCTTAGCCCTTGATTACTAAATGGATGAACAAGATTACTTCCTATCCTTCCTAGTGATAGAAACTTTCTATTGTATCCTAACCCTATATTATCTCCCTTTTATATGAGATTGCAATATTCGCTTTAAATATGTTAGTATTTGCATGATTATAACTTTAAAGGTTTTTCTAATTAGATGTTTTGTTCATTGTTTTTCCTTAAATGCAATACCATATACTATCAAATTGTTTTATCTTATTATTAAACAATTTTTTATAAGTCCATAACATTAAATTATATTTTTTTTTTGGCAAATGGGCTTTTAGATCGATAACATTGGTGAATTCTTCTTAACAAAATGGTGAGAATTTGAGCTCACTCTGATGAGAATTTGGGAGTACTTTCTGCCATTCTATTTTTTTATATATATAACTTTTACATAGTACTTAACTTAATGTAGTTAGTAATATAGCATTAAGTACAAATGAAATGGTTATCTTTAAATGTATCATAGGTGCATTTATTATATCAAATTGAATGTATTATATATTAATGCATTTAATAATAAATGCATGACTTGACTACATATACCGTATTTTTTATCAGTAATGGTTACTCCTACTCTACACCAATAATTCTAATTCTGAATTAGTCTTCTTTGGCAATGGTTACTCCTTCAGGTTTTCGTTTTATTGTCACTTCATCCTTGACTTTGGCAATTTATTGCGATTTTCATTCAGAGACAAATATCTCACCAATTCAGATTACTAACCATTCAGAAACAAATGTTTGAACCGTTCAGACATTTGCTCGTAAAACAAATAGTCTGAACCATTAAGTGCTGAACAAGTAAGAGGTTTGAACCATTAAGAGTCTCATTAAGATCTAAACAAACAACCCCTTAGTCTTCTGTAACGACCTCGGAATAAATAATGCAAAAATACTAGTAATCTGTTAACAAAAACTAAACTTTTAGATGTAGACATATAGTTTACCATCTATGGACGAGAAATAGTTGGGCAGCATTAAGACACACTCATGTTTAGTTTTTCTCTATTTAATTATTTATGTATTAAACTTGCACGTGTGTGTATTATTAATTAGTTAAATTAATTAGTTAAAAGTAAAAGCACAAGAAAGAACAACATCAAACATAGACGATAAACCATATTTGTTAACCAAAAAATGCATAAAGTCGATCAATTATATTTCTTAATGAAAACTTTCTAATACAACTTGATCAATAACACGTCTCTCTTAACTAGGCTCACAATCACCACATCAATGTCATCAAAGATTCAGGAGATTGTGTTGGTGCTGATGTAGGAGTGGTCAGTGGCAACGCTTTTGGTTCATGGTGATGCTTGTGATGATGATCTTTATGCTCATGCTTGTGATGGTGATGTTCATTCTCTTCATGGTCATGCTTGTGATGATGCTCTTCATGCTCATGCTTGTGATGGTGGTCTTCATGTTTATGGTGGTGTTTGTGCTTATGTGAGGGTTCTGGAACCGGAGCTGGTGAAATCGAACCGTCGAACACTGGCACTTCTTCGTCACTTATGGCGGTTGGCACCAAGTTCAAGTACTTCATCAAGTTGTCATAAAAACTTTGAAGATCTTCCTCTCGAACAGCTACGTCGTCATTGGTATGAACCAATGACCTTGCATTACATTGTGTTGTGAGAACCGCCATTGCAACCAACACAAGAAACATGTTTCTAGTATTCATGATTTCTGTCTGAGGTTGGAATAGATGATGTGAAAATGTGAGGCATGTTTGCTTCTATTTATAGGTAAACTTACCAATCACATTTTGACAAGTGTAAAAACACAGTTTATTTCTTACCAATCCATGTATGGTATGAAACAAAAGATTTTATCATTAACTTTAGAAAAGATATCAACAAAGAGTAAATGCTTGATTTTTTTTTCTTAGCATATATTAATTGTATTGTATTTGTTATATCTGTTTCGTAATAATGCTCATATAACAAGCAGCATATTTAGTATTCACATACAATGTGTTTAAATGTAATCAATTTCTTGTTATGCCATCATTTATATACGTGTATACACACGTGTATATGTATGTCGACAGTGTATTGAATGTAGCCATGTAGGTGCATGAATCCTGTATAGAATATTCCAAAGATACACAAACAAGGATTTGACAGCTATAATGTATTGTATAATGCACATGGACTAGTGGCATTTTGTAGGTGGGAGAAAACTTAGAAACTATGAGGTCTTGAGTTTGATTCTCACAAGAGGGGTTTTTTCAGATTTATTGGGTTTTCTCCTGAATTGTTGTATAGGTATTATAGCCTAGTGGAGATGGATATGATCGGGTGGTTCCCCCGGTGGCACGATGATACTCCAGTAGTCCGTCAGTGATCCAAATTTGCCGTTCAAAAAAATAAATAAATAATGTATTGTATAATGCATGAGTCATGAATATAGGTGATTAAGGGATATGGTGTGATGATAGGGGAGACACCTCTAACCTAAAAGTGACGAGTTCAAATTCTACAAGTTGAATGTATTGATGGTTAATAAGGCTACATTAATTTTTCATTCAAAAAAAAAAATAGACGAACAACGATTTGACAAGGTTTTTTAAGGCAAAAGATAAAATACAAAGTATCTTATCATACACCCAAAGATAGTAAGTCTTTCCTTTCGAAAGTCTTTTTCAAAAATTCTATATAATATCAATTTCTACAGTGGTCAAATAGGATCATTTTCTTCTCGGGACCTTTTATACAAAACGTACGAATGGAGTGGAAAAGAAAAAAAAAACGCGGTAACATTTTCGTAATTATTTTACCCGTAGGGTAATTATCAAATTACTCTACAAATGATCTTTAGGGTATTTTGATCTTGTAAGGTAATTCTGTAAAATGATCTTGTATGGTAATTTTGATATTGTAGGGTAATTTCGTAGAGTATTATGATTACTCTACAAATGATCTTGTAGGATAATTTTGATATCATAATTACTCTACAAATGATCCTGTATGATAATTTTGATACTTACCCTACGAGTAAAATAATTATGAAAATGTTACCGTGTTTTTTTTTTTCCACTATATTCGTATGTTTTGTATGATAAGCTTATTTGTGCAGGATCTTTACCCTTTTTTTTAAATACTACATGATCAAAACAATTTAAAATCTTTTGTTGATTATGGATGTCAAAATTTTCAACATGTGTGTTAAAATCTATATTACTTATATTATAATATGTAGCGAAAAATCTCGGAGTCAAGAATTTACAACTTTGTACTCGTTTTTCGATTCTTTATCAATTGTTTAGGTTTTTGTTAGTTCTAATGTATTTATTAAATAACAAAATTATGTCAAATAACAATATTCCATATAATATATACTAAATAACAATATTATGTCATAAATACCTAAATTATTAAATACCAAAAATGCCTTTAGTAGACGTCTTAATATTAAGTGGAAATGTTAGTTTTGCCGTAAAGAGTTTTGTTATAAGGTCATATAGATATAATGAGGACTAAAATGCAATTTCACATTATTTTAAGAGTTTAAATATAATAATATAACTTTTAAAACATGGGAAAATGCTATAGAAATATAACCAAGTTTTTCGATTGTTTCAATTAAGTCATCCAAACTGTTTTGTCTTTCTAAAGTAATTTAACTTTGATTTAGTGTTTCAATAATGTGTAATTACCAGGTCACCAGGTTACCACTACTTTTTTTCTCTAATTTTTTATTTTCTTTTAACACTTATTTGATATTATTATTAAAATCAAAACATATTTTAACCCAAAAAACCCTATACCAGTGACGACCAGATCAAAAATCATCGATCCACTTTTAATATTTTGGGATTCATCGATTTTGGGATTCATCGAATTGTGAATTTCATGATAGTAAATATCAAAGTGGTGTCATCAGGTTTTTAACATCTGTGTTTTTTTTTTGCTATTTTATTCAATTGATTAACATCTGTGCTTTTTTTTTTGCTATTTTTATTCAATTGATTTGTGAATTTCATGGAATTAAATCTCAGTTAAAACAATTGTTCACTATTTTTTAACTTTACACACTAAAATCATATAATTTATGATTTAAGAAATAATATTTTTTTCAAACTTAAAACTAATTAGTTTATTAATTTTATAATAAAACTTTGATAATTAAAAATCATGTCTGTATTTATAAAACCTGATATATTCTTTGGTAACCTGGAAACCTGATAATTACATAGCATTAGAACAAGAAATAAAAAAAGTGACTTTAAAGAGACAAAAACAAGTTTCAGTGACATAACTAGAACAATTGTCAAACTTTGTTACATTTCTACAAAGTTACCCCTTAAAACATATAGCATAATCATTTAAAACATATTGTTGACATTTAAATAAACTATCCTATTATTTTCTAAATAGTCATATTTTTTTAAAAAAAAATTACACCATATTTATTTGATTGTAATTTAAAAGATTTTAATATATTACGTGATTATAATATAATTTATGTGTTTTCTGCTACAAGACATTGAGTTCCCCTCTAGTATTAAGATAACATTAATTTTGATGTATCCTTTAATATCAAATTTATGTAATAGTATTATAACATCACATTTAAATAATTCATATATTTATTATTGTAAATATATACATATATACAAAAAGTGTAACGTACAAAATGCAAATCGCACGTTATGCTTTTTAAAAAGTTAAATCGCATGTGCAATTAATTTGTGAAATCGCATGCATAAAAGTAAAAAAAGTAATACCGCATGTATATTTACAAAGGGGGAAATTGCATCTACCCATTCATGTAAAATCGCATGGAAAAAAAATAAAGAAATAAAAAAATCGCATGTTGTAAAAGAAATTTCGCATGTTGTAAGGAAATCTCGTACGCATCGTATGATAAGGCATATTGTACAATAACCGGCCTCTTCACACACACACACACACACACACACACACACACACACACACATATATATATATATATATATATATATAGATATAGGGTTAGGGTAAAATGAAAACCTATTCGAGTCTTGAGAACTTAGAGAACCCGGCCTTACGAAAGTTTTTTTCAAATTGTTTTTTTACCAAAAATCCTTAAAAAATCAATTTTTCAAAAAAAAAAAACTTGGTTTTTTTTTTCATTTAAATGATGTAAAAAGTTATGTTTATGTCATCACCTTTTTACAGCTGCTGTAACTATAAGCGACCGAAAAACACTATTTTGCAAAAAAAAAATATTTTTTAAGCCAGTCTTTTCTAAAATTTTAATCTAGGGGTGTGAAAAAATGGAGGCAAAACTCACACGGGAAGGCTGAGTTCTCTAAGTTCTCACAACTCGAAGTTTTTTTCCCTTGATCTTAATCCTATATATATATATATATATAGGGTGTGGTTCCTGTTAAAGGGACTATTTTCATAAAAAGTGTAAAAAGACATAGAAATTAACATGCATGCATCATGTTTTGAATTCAGCTATGATGTATTGGGTTGTTTTGACAAGAAAAACACAAAACATAACAATTTAAAACACAATGCAATGTGTTGTAGGCGTGCAATTTAAAAAAAACACTATTTAACACTTAAAACACACTAATTAACGTTCTTGACATGGTGTTTTAAGTTTTAAGCCTAGAATTTATTGCGTTGTGTCTTAAATTGTAATGTTTGATGTTTTTCTTGCTAAAAAACCCAAAACATCATGCCTAAGTCCAAAACATGATACCTACATGTCAATTCCTATGCCTTCTACACTTCTCACGAAAAATGTCCTTTTTACAGGATCCTAAACCTATATATATGTATGTACATATGTATATATATATGTACATATATATATATATATAGAAACGGGATCCGGAGAGAAAACGATTTGAAGTGTGAAAACGGTGAGAACAGATATGGCCCCACACGTGACAAGGGGGCGCTAAATTATATATATATATATATATATATATAGAAACGGGATCCGGAGAAAACGATTTGAAGTGTGAAAACGGTGAGAACAGATATGGCCCCACACGTGACAAGGGGGACTAAATTATATGCGGGGCACGATTGTTGTTTTGGTCAAAAATTATCGAAGCAATATAGTGATCAAATTAGTTTTGTGAGGTAGTGTGCTATGTAGACTAGATAAAAATGTGTTAACTTGATTAAAAATATAAGCAGTTTCAGGATATAGTTCCAGGATACAGAACTATATCAATTCGTAAAAACAATGCAATAAAGTAAAGGTTGGCACGTGATATACGAGGAAAGCCCTTGATCAATCTAGATCGCCGGCATAAAACCTCGGGAGCTGACAATCGCCAGCTGTCTTGTTCTTCTTATTGATCAAACATCAGGATACAACTTCGGGATACTGCTTGGATCAGCTCTAAGTGTTACAATGTTCGAACAATGTGAGTGCAGTGAGTGTTTTCGAGTGTTGCTGTAATCAGAAGGTGAAAGAGTGCGAGATGCTGTGTCCCTTACTGCTGATCCAAGTGCTCTTTAAATAGTAAACAAGACTAACTAACTATCCTATATTTTAGGGATCCTTCGAATATTCCCTCTTGACCGTTGTAGACCCTTTCTTCCGGCCTCCAACGTCTTTCTTTCAACCGTCATGACCGAGTCTTCAGGAGGACCAAGCCCTATGAATGTTGGTACCTTGCATCCAAAGAAAATCATTAGTAACGAGTAGGATACTCCCGCAAGATGTTACCAATATCCTGGTTCAGTATCCTGGTCGCTGTAATCAATATGTAGGGTCAAGATATATCCTCAGGATACGAGTCAGAAAATTCCACCCCTAACAATTGTCCCCAAAAATATATCTGTTGGGATTCTCTAATCCAAACGGACATATTTTTCTTTCTTTGTGCCACTTGATGCTTCTTAATGAGATATAGACGTTGATGTGACATGGTGCAACTTCCCAAGCTATTTTCACTCCATGCCTATCTATATTGCTCCTATATCTTCTCACTTCTTGTTTGATGGTCAGCCATTCTTCTCAGAATTTCCAGGTATACTTTCTTTCTCTCTTCTTTCTCTATCTTATCTCTTTCTTCTGCCATGGCCAACCGAACTCGCTCTCACACCGGCGATTCTGCCCCGATGTTCATCGAGCAAAACCTGTTCAAAGAGCCAACGAAGGAGGTCTGCTCTTTCGATAATGCCGACATTGCCGCTCTAAGAGCCTCCGGCGCCTTCCCCGCCGGAGCAATTATTCGTCTGTTCGATCAGAGCCTCCGATCAGATGTATCTTCTACTGAATGGCTCTGTTTCTTGTACTACCCTTTTTCTATCGGACTTCTATACCCCTTTTCGGACTTCATCATGCGTTTCTTCTATCTCACTCGTCTCAGTTTTGCCCAAACCATGCCTATGGTTTGGAGGTGCTAGCGGTGTTGGATCGGATCAAAACTCATCATATTCCTGAGCTATGTGTTGAAGACATAGCCATAGCTTACCGTCTGCGATCCCACGGTTCCAGCCGCTTCTTACTTTTTTCCACCTCCAAACACCCCCCTCATTCTTAAGGCAACCAAAAACGAAGATGAGTGGAAACGAAAGTTCTTTTTCGTTAAAAGAGACTCCATTGAGCACGGTGTCGCTTTTCCTGTGAAATGGGAAACTGCTGGTAGGATTTAGGGTTTTGGGAATATCCCCAAACGTATCCTGATCTTACATCCTGAACTGACTTCTTTATTTTTTTTTGTTGCAGTGAATCTCAAGGAACGGGCCCCTCCATCCGTAGAATCGGAAGAAAGGATCAACACCATCTACCAGCTACTAGAAAGCGAGAGAAGTTTTTCTGTACTCTCCACAAGTTTAAGCCAACATTTAAGCTCCAACATGTCTGGTAAGGATACCTATATTACATATTCTTGCATATGTTCAATCAATTAAGCTATAAAAGTATATAAGAGTTGAGAGTTTTCCCTTTTGTGCAGACTCAACCAAGATCCCCGTAGTGTTCGACCTCGAAGAACTTGACAGCTACTCCGGACCTGCTCCGGTGAAGGTAGAGCCAAGTTCCAAACCTTCCACCACGTCTAAGCCGCCTGTCAGTTCCAAGCCTACAGTCACCCCCAAGCCTTCCTTAGCAACTAAGGCTCGTGTCCCTAGCTCCCGTAAGAGGAAAGAGATCGACTCCCCGGCCACTTCTGCCGAGGCCTTTTCTTACGAGAGCCAGGGGTTCTTTGAGTCCAGTGGCTTGATGACTTCTTTCCACAATCAGGTAAATATCCTTATCATGTATCCTGCACATATATGTTGAACATATATCCTGATTAAGTTATGCTGATACATGCGTTTCTAATTGTAGGGTCTTGGCCGCCTGACAAGTCTCTACGAGGAAGTCTGTGGGACGCTCTAAGATGTTGGAGGCCCAACTGAAGAAGGCTGAGATCACCATTGTGGATCAAGGGAAGATAGCCGCTGCCAAGTCTCAGCATTACGAGGACAAATACAAGGCTGTGACTCAGGAAGCCAAAGCCGCCATCCAAAAGGCTAATCAGGATGCCCAGGCCAAGGTGGATGCAGCTCAACTTCAGCACGAGCAGGATATGCACTCCTATCGGGAAGGCCTCAAAGGTTCTGTTGTGATTTCCCTCCTCCAAGCCAGACTGAAGATGGCGTATGAAGCCAGAGCTGCGGGCTTCGAATGCCCTTCCTGGAACATCGACGCTTGGGAGGCGAAGCTAAAGGACCTAGGAGGTAAACCTGTGGAGTGCACTGCCAAACCTGTGGTCGAGGAGCCTTCGAAAGCGGTAGAGGCTCCCAAGGATTCTGAGGCTGATGCTGGTGTTGGTGGTCAAGGTGCTGATGCTGGTGGTAAGGATGTGGTTGATAATGCTGCCAAGGATGCTGCTGAAGGTGCTGCAGCATAATGGCAGTGAAGTGGGCGATGATGGATATTTGATGCCTAGGCCGGAGCCCACTTTTTTTTAAATTTGATGGTCTGTAATCCCAAACAATTTTACTTTTCCTGCACTTGAACAATTTATATTTCCTGCACTTTAAACATTAGTACTTTGTGATGACTAGAGGTGGAGGGATCCTGAGTTTCAGGACGAAGCCCTTAGTCATCAATGTTCATATGCTTTAGTACTTATCGCACTCCTTGGTGGATGGGTCTTGGTTTAAGACGAAACCAGGAGTGTGACATTTTGGTTTTCTAATAATAGACCAACCTTTCGACCTTATCTGTTGTAGTTATATTTTCATTCTGAAAGACATGTTTTAAATATCCTGATAAAATATCCTGGTCAGGATACTTATGAAATGTTTAATATTTTTATCATCCTTAATCATTTTTATTAAAGATGATCTTATGAAAGAACTTAGATTATTTAGATAAGGCTTTCAAAACTCGAAAAATAAAAAACCATACCAGAAACACTTAGGTGATATTTTCCAACTTCAATCTTCAAACCGTTTGCAATGTCCCCGTCATGGATGTCCCATGTCTGTGCAGGATATTGCGTCAGTGCATGACATACCTGAGTGTTTCTTCACTTAGTGATTAAACTTTGTAGCTTTTTCTTCGCAAAAGAATGTGTGTGAACACAATCATAATATGTCATATCTCTGTATCTTGTCAAAAACTATAGTTTCACTGGGGATAAACCCTTAGTATCCTGGGGATAAACCCTTAGTACCCTGGGAATAAACCCTTGTTTTCGTGCACTACAGGCGGGAGTGTATAAACTCCAAGACTTAGAAATGTGAAAACCTTTAAACCTTAGAGAGTATGAAAATACCCTTTCGCGAGAGAGGGTGATCAATCCTCATATACCTTAAGGATCCAGGATATAGCCAATAATAACGAAATTGTCAGCCACTGTTACATGAACTGGTCCAGCTATCTTGAACTTTACCCGGACACTTGCGCTCCAGGTGGGGTGTTTTAACCCAATTCGGGAGCAAGGTGAATACCTTTAAACCTGTGAAGGGGTCTGAATCCCTTAATCGCGAGAGAGGGGGCCAATCCTCTAGTCTTTCGATTTGTCTTGAGTACATATCTTGGAGTAATATCCTGAAAAGTATCCTACAAAACACCTTTAAACTAAGGTGGGTGTTAGGTTAGCTAACACCCCTCCGATGCTTAAGTCAGTATTGGGTTTCAAAGAATATTAAATTAAACATATTTAAAAGAGATATAATTTATACCATCCTGAGTCAGAAAGTAAATCTTAAACTCACTTGAAATAAGCCTTAAGATGTACAACATTCCAGGATCTTGGTATCATATCTCCCTTCATGGTTTTGAGCCGATATGCTCCTTTTCCAGATTCCAACTCAATTTCGTATGGTCCTTCCCATTTTGGAGCCAACTTCCCATCAGCAGGATTAGTCGTATTCTGAAACGCTTTTCTCAATACCCAATCTCCAACTTGGAATCTCCTAGCTCTTAAATTCTTGTTGTATGACTTTGCTATCCTTTGTTGATATGCCACCATCCTTAGCTTTGCAGCATCTCTAGTTTCGTCAACAGTATCCAGTTCTTGACATAGGGTCTCAGGATTCGCTTTAGGATCCCGTAGGCTTGACCTAGCTGTGGGTATCACCATTTCTGTTGGAATCACTGCTTCTGCCCCAAAGACCAAAGAAAATGGGGTTTGCCCAGTAGCATTCTTCACAGTTGTTCTATAAGCCCATAGGACAAATGGTAATTCTTCTGCCCATTTTCCTTTCTTAGCACCTAATCTCTTCTTCAAGTTATTGACAATTATCTTGTTCGAGGGTTCTGCCTGTCCATTAGCTTGAGGATGCACCGGTGTTGACGTGATCATCTTAATTCCCCAACTTTTGCAAAAATCAATAGTCCTTTTGCTGATAATTGGGAACCATTGTTGCAGATTATCTCGGCCGGTATCCCAAACCTTGTCAGGATATTCCTCTTGATAAAAGACACCACTTCCTGATCCCTAACTTGGACAAATGCTTCTGCTTCAACCCACTTGGAGAAATAATCTGTCATTGCTAGCATGAAAACCGTTCCTCCAGGAGCCTTTGGGAGTTTTCCCACTATATCCATCCCCCACTTCATAATTGGCCAAGGAGATATGATAGGATATAATGGTTCTACAGGCTGATGTAGTATATTGCTATGCCTCTGACATGCATCACATCTTCGAGCATATTTCGCAGCGTCCTTCCTCATGGTCGGCCTGTAGTATCCTGTTCTCAATACCTTAGAGAATAAAGATCTGCCCCCAGTATGGTTGCCACAATCTCCTTCGTGTATATCCTGAAGTATCTCCTTGGTTTCAGGATCTTCCAAGCACTTCAAATATGGACATGCAAGGGATTTCTTATACAAAACATCATTTATTATAGTAAAGCGGGATACCTTCATTCTGAAAGCCTTGGGATTTTCGTCCTTTGGGAAATCTCCTTTTTCAAGGTACTTCACAATTGGAGTCATCCAGGATTCAGGATCCTTATCAGGATATGCTTCACCAGGATCATGAACAGTTGTTACCTCCTTATCCTGAAACTTCAAGAGTTCTGTCGCAGGATACAGGATATGTAATATTGGTATCTGAGTTCCTTCCGGTATCCTGACAGTAGATCCTAGATTTGCTAGAGCGTCGGCCTCAGCATTTTCCTCTCTTGGTACCTGTTCAAGTGTAAAATTTTCGAAGTATCCTGCTAATTTTTTTTAACAATTTCAAGATATTCAGCTAACTTTTCACCTTTGACTGTATAAGATCCATTGAAATGGTTAGTAAAAAACATGGAGTCAACATACACTTGCAAACACTTAGCGACTTAATGTTCATATTCTTAGCCAATTCTAATCCTGCTATCAGGGCTTCATATTCTGCTTCATTATTAGTAGCAGGAAATTCACATATAATAGCCTGGGGTAATATGTCCCCCTGTGGTGATTTTAGTAGTATTCCTAATCCTACACCTCTTATATTAGATGCACCATCAGTACACAATATCCAACATCCTGAATCCTCACCTAGTGGTTGTCCTTCGAGGTCAGCTTCATTTTGAATATCACTACTAAAATCTGCCACAAAGTCTGCTAGGGCCTGAGACTTTATAGCATTTCTAGGTTCATATACTAGATCATAAGCACTTAGTTTAACAGACCATTTAGCCATTCTACCATACATTTCGGGTTTCCTAAGCACATTTTTAACATGGTAATTGGTTTTAACACGAATCCTATGTGTTTCAAAGTAATGTCTAAATTTAGTTGATGCCATGACTAGAGCTAATATTAGTTCTTCTAAATGTGAGTATCTGGTTTCAGCATCTAATAAGCTTTTACTAACATAATAAACAGGATATTGCTGACCTTCGTGATTCTTTACCAAAACATCACTTACTGCATTCCCTGATACTGCAAGATATATGGATAAGGGTTCACCATCCTCAGGCTTCATCAACAGAGGTGCACTTGAAAGATATTGCTTCAACTTTTGCAAGGCAGCTTCATGTCTTTCACCCCATTCAAACTTTTTGTTTTTCTTCAGGATATCATAGAATTCCTTGCATTTTCCTGAGGATCTTGATATTAACCTGTTTAATGCCGCTACTCTTCCTGTTAGCCTTTGAACATCCTTCATATTGGATGGTGATTTGAGATCTAGGACAACTTTAATCTGTTCTGGACTTGCTTCTATTCCCCTCTTGGTCACCATACATCCTAGAAATTTCCTGCCCCACTCCAAAGTGACACTTAGCAGGATTCAGCTTCATATTATACTAGTCCAGGATATTGAAAGCACATTCAAGATCCTGAAGATGATCCTCAGCTTTCTTGGATTTTACCACCATGTCGTCAATATACACCTCATTGTGTCCCCCAGTTTGTCTTTGAACATCATATTGACTAATCTTTGGTATGTTGCACCTGCATTTTTTAAACCAAAAGGCATGGCCGTATAACAGTATATACCTGTAGGTGTCATGAATGTTGTATCTTCCTGATCTGATGGCTCCATTTGGATCTGTTGAAATCCTGAAGATGCATCCATAAAGGTCAGCATTTCATGGCCGACAGTCGCATCTACCATCGAATCTATGTGAGGCAATGGGAATGGATCTTTAGGACAGGCTTTATTGAGGTCTGCGTAGTCTACACAAACTCTCCATTTTCCATTCTTCTTTTGAACCACTACTACGTTTGCTATCCACTTAGGGAACTTGACTACCCTAATCATCCTAGACTTCAATAATCTTTCAACCTCCTCTTGTATAATCGCATTTCTTTCAGGAGCAAATTTCCTCCTCTTTTGCTGAATTGGCTTGAAAGACCTGTCAATTCCAAGTTTATGAGTTATAATATCTTTTGATATACCTGTCATATCCTTATGTTTCCATGCAAACGTAAACATCCTGCATTTCAAAAAGTTAGTAAGTTGACTCTCAATATCCTGAGGGATGTTGGTCCCTACAAGCACCGAGACATCAGGATTATCCTGATCCAGGATAACTCTTTTAACATCCTGCTCAGAAGTTTCCACAATATCCTGGGCTTGTATCTTTAATTGCTATCCTGCCCTGGATTTTGACGCCTTCAACGAAGAGGAATAGCATTCCTTTGCTTCTTGCTGGTCGCTTTCCCCCTTTACTACCCCAAGGAGTAGGAATCTTGACACATTGATGATAAGTGGAAGGCACGGTTTTCATATCATGAATCCATGGCCTGCCTAATATAATATTGTAGCAGGATAATGAATCCATAACACAAAATCGCTGCATAGAATTTACTCCCTCAACGTAGACAGGTAGCTTTATCTCTCCAACAGTGTTCTTTTCTTCTCCACTGAACCCTACAAGCACGGTGGATTTCGAGGTTATCTCCATTTCTGGGATGTTCATCCTTTTCCGGGTTTCTAACTGGATGATGTTGACCGAGCTCCCGTTGTCCACCAATATCCTGCGTACAAAATGGTTAGCGATATATAAGGTAATAACCAAACCATAATTGTGAGGATCCTGGATGTTATCCCGGTCGTCACTATCGAATGTTATGACTTTGTCATTCGTAAGTATCGTCATCCTCGTTGACTTATCCCCTTTTTTGTCTTTGCCTCATAGGCACGCATTTTAGCGGCAGAATAAGAGGTCCCACATATATCGGATCCTCCGGATATGAAATTGATTATTTAGGCATCTGAGGGACGCGATACTGCTCGTTCAGGATCCTTGTCAGTATCCTGTCCCTTATTCTTCTTCCTACCGATAAGATCTTTCAAGTAGCCTTTGCTTAGAAGATAGCTTATCTCCTTTCTCAGGGCTATGCAATCTTCCGTTACATGTCCAAAATCTTCATGGAAGGCACACCACTTGGATTTATCCTTCCAATCAGCCTTTTGTTGGTTCTTCCTAGGCCACCTTGCTCTATCTCCTAAACCCTGCATGGCATATATTAGTTCAGGAGTATTAACAGAAAAACAGTACTCAGATAACTCAGGATACTCCTCAGGATCTTCGTCCTCAACAGCATTCACTTTTTTGTTGTCATTCCTGCCATATGACTTAGAGCGATATGGCTTGTACGAGGATTCTGACTTCCTGTTAGTTGATTCATATGTTGAGGATGAATTCATCTTCTCTTACATTTTCTTGTCATCTTCAAGCCTGATATATCTTAGGGCCCTGTTTCGAGCTTCATCCAGATTCCTGCAAGGATTCATCACAAGATCCTGATAAAATTGGGAATCCTTCTGTAATCCCATCTTGAATGCTTGTACTGCCGTAGCAACATCAATGTTTGGGATATCCAGAGATTCCCTACTAAATATGTTCACATAATCCCTAAGGGATTCTTGAGGTTCCTGTGTTATCCTGTAGAGGTCACTTGTTAGTTTTTCAAAGCTTCTACTACAAGAAAATTGACTGTTAAACAAATTAACCAAATGAGCAAATGATGTAATTGAATGAGGTGGAACGCTTAAGAGCCACTTCAAGGCTGATCCTGTCAGAGTAGAGCCGAAGCCTTTGCAGAGACATGCTTCTTTAAGATCCGGTGGAATAGGATTCACTTCCATCCTCTCCCTATACTGGGCTATATGCTCTTAAGGATCCGTTGTCCCATCATAAAGCTTCATGTTGGGAGTTTGGAATCTTTTTGGGATTCAGCATCACAAATGTGGCGAACGAAGCGAGATACGTTGTGACTATCCTGGGACACTTCCGGTATGGGCTGCACTACCCCACGTACACTTAATATCATATCCTTCAACTTCTGAAGCTCTCTAGAGAGTGCTGAGGTTACACTTGTATCCTGCGAAGATCCAACATTGTTAGTAGCAAAAGTATTAATATTATTAGACAAGTTACCAGCCTGTTGATTCTGGCCATATCCTGGAACATATCTTGGATCCCTGACATCTGACATCCTGACTGATAAGGGGATCTCTGGGATATTGCTCCGGGAGTGACTCGGTGTAATGTTGCCCAGATTATCCTCAGTGTATACTGCCGAACTAAATTTCAGCATCCTGGGTTGCAAGGGAGCGACAATATCCTCAGCAGGTTTCCTGGGGTTGGATTTTAAAAGTTGTATTTCTCTTATCAGCATCTGGTTAGTTTCCTGCTGTTGCTTCATTTGACCCTGTATACTACGAAACAAAGACAAAATTTCGTCGTTAGAAGCAAAAACAGGAGTTCTCCCTAAAACTCCGGATCTGGAGATATTTTGAGCAGTAGTTGTGTCTCGATCTGCTTGGCTTTCATTCCTCCTTTGGGAAGTCTTGGCTGGTGGAGGTGGAAGAGGTAATGAACCAGTTACAACAGAGGTTGATGCGGGCACCGAAGAAGAACTCAAACCTGACTGATAAGCCATCAAAAATAACCTCGCGAAAAGATTAGAGAATAAAAAACCGATTAGTGATTTTAGAAAACTTTTGATTAGAAATAGCACCACTTGCCCCACGGTGGGCGCCAAATTATTTTGGTAAAAAATTACCGAAACAATTTAGTGATCAAATTAGTTTTGTGAGGTAGTGTGCTATGTAGACTAGATAAAAATGTGTTAACTTGATTAAAAATATAAGCAGTTTTAGGATATAGTTCCAGGATACAGAACTATATCAATTCGTAAAAACAATGCAATAAAGTAAAGGTTGACACGTGATATACGAGGAAAGCCCTTGATCAATCTAGATCGCCGGCATAAAACCTCGGGAGCTGACAATCGCCAGCTGCCTTGTTCTTCTTATTGATCAAACAGCAGGATACAACTTCGGGATACTGATTGGACCAGCTCTAAGTGTTACAATGTTCGAACAATGTGAGTGCAGTGAGTGTTTTCGAGTGTTGCTGTAATCAGAAAGTGAAAGAGTGCGAGATGTTGTGTCCCTTACTGCTGATCCAAGTGCCCTTTAAATAGTAAACAAGACTAACTAACTATCCTATATTTTAGGGATCCTTAGAATATTCACTCTTGACCGTTGTAGACCCTTTCTTCCGGCCTCCAGCGTCTTTCTTTCAACCGTCATGACCGAATCTTCAGGAGGACCAAGCCCTGTGAATGTTGGTACCTTGCATCCAAAGAAAATCATTAGTAACGAGTAGGATACTCCCGCAAGATGTTACCAATATCCTGGTCGCTGTAATCAATATGTAGGGTCAAGATATATCCTCAGGATACGAGTCAGAAAATTCCACCCCTAACAATTGTCATTCTACAGTTTTCGTCCAATAAAAGGCGTTTTCAATTCGTTTCAAACAAAATTCCAAAAATTTCTTATCTCCTCCCTAAGGAGATATATGGCGTTTAACATGGATTCTGATCTACAAAGTAATATTTGAAGATGACGTTTTATTTTATTAATGTTGTCCATCATATATTCAATTTTTTTCGTTTGTATTATTAATTCGTAAACAATAGTTGTTACTATCAGTTTGGCGTTTTTATTAACATGTGTTTAGGATTATTGTATTTTCTGCACAATTTCATATTCAACTAATGGCGTTTTCATTATTAATCTCAATTGTTTTTGTTTTGGGATCTAACGTGTTTTAATTTTGTTCTACGATCAATGGCGTTTTAGATCTCTAAACATTATTTTTTACGTAAATATGATTAGTTGTAGATGGAAAGTAGATACTGGTGTTAATTTGCAAAAGTTTGTTCCTATTATTCGTTGATTGTTCTTCTTATGTAGTTTTGACTAATATGTGTTTAGTATTATGTGTACAACCTCATATAGACTATTATTCAATAATTGGAGTTTTAATTATCGCGTTTTCATTAGCCTTATTTGTGTATTAATTGAATGTCATTTTTATCGATAATGTTTTGGTCAGACGAGGGTGTTTCTTCGAGACCTGTTTTTCCATTTATCATTCCCGACGTCAGTGAAGAGATAAAGCCAAAAATAGACATGATATTCCCAAGCTTCGATGATTGTTATTCTATGTATGTTATATATGCGAAGGCTTGTGGTTTTTTCTGTTAGGAAAAGGACTGTAAAGGTAAACGCCAAAGGAGAAACACATATTAAGTATTACATGTGTTCGAGAGCTGGGGTATATAAGGACAAGAAGGTTGATACGTTGGACCCTAATCAAAAGGAAAGGAATGTGCGATCCAATTTTTCCAAGAGGACTGATTGTGGAGCACAATTATATGTAATATTTGAGTCTGTATCATGGAAGGTCTATAATTTGTTGAGGAGCACAACCATGTTCTTGTTATACATCCTGATATGCATTTTCTGCCGTCTGAACGATACCTTACTTAGCTCCAGAAGCATGTTATACATAGCATATCTAAGTTGAATTTGGGACCAGTTAAGGCGTTTAATGTTATGAAGACTTGTTTTGGTGGTTTTGAAGACGTGGGTGCAAGTAAAGTTGATTTTAAGAACTACAAAAGGAAAATTAACTTGTTTATAGGGGAATATGATGCTGAGATGGTCGTGAGACATTTGCATGAAGAAAAACAGTCCCAACCTAATTTTTCGTACGATTACGTCACAGACGAAGATAATCGTTTGAAGGGACTTTTTTGGTGTGATGATCAACGTAAACGTAATTACCATGTGTTTGGTGATGTGATTTCGTTTGACGCCACGTATCGTTCTAACAAGTAATATTTACAAATTTTTTCATGTGTGTGTTTGGCATTTTTCAATGATAATTCAATGGCGTTTTGTACCAGTTTATTTATCAATGCGTTTTTTAATGCAGATACTCTATGGTCTTTGCACCGTTCACTGGTATAGACAATCACCATTGTAATGTTACATTTGGTGTTGCATTATTGGCGCCAGAGACAGCTGATACGTATATATGGTTGTTGAGAGTTTTTCTAAAAGCTGTTGGTTCTCAACCAAAAGTTGTTGTGACTGATCAGGATCCAGCAATGAAGAAGGCTATTTCTATTGTATTTGTTGAAACGAGGCATCGGTTATGCATGTGTGACTGCAAAAAATATCTCTAAAGGTTGACTTTATTATTCTCATGTGTTTGGCGTTTTAAGATATATGGCGTTCTATGTTAAGTGTATTATATTTTAGTTATTTATTCATTCATGTGGTATTTTTTTCATAGCGTTTTCGTGTTTTTATATAGGTTGGTGTTATGTTATGCAATTCAACAAATTTCAAAGAACGTATTTGTGGGTGTGTGTGTGTGTGTGTGGACGGATATTCTTACACCTGAAGAGTTTGAAATAGGATGGGAATAGGTTATTAAAGAGTTCAGTTTAGAGGATAATGATTGGCTTTCTGATATTTTTGCCCTTAAGGATTCTTGGATTCCTACATACTATAGAATGGAGGATCTGTCGGGCCTTATGCGTACGACATCGAGGTCGGAGAGCGAGAACCATTTTTTTGACCAAGTGTGCAATTCAAAATCTACTCTTGGTGAGTTCATGACTCATTACGAAACTGCAATAGAAGGATAACGTCACACGCACCGGAAAAATGATCATAAATCTCGATACAAACGACCCAGTTTAAACGTAATTGTAAAGTGTTGGAGAGCAAAGCTGCTGATATATACAAAAAAACTATTTTTTGTGACATTCAAGTTGAGCTAATTGGGATTGGGGAGTGCATAAATCAACGGTATGAAGAGCAGGATGATGGGTTTGTTAAGTTCTACATAAATGATTTCCAGCAGCCTTGTACATCCTTATTTGAGGTAAATAATGGCTTTTTCTGAGTATGGCGTTTATTTATATTTTTTCACCATGGCGTTTTTTTTGGTTCGGCGTTTTATACATTTATTTGTCTCTTGGTGTTTACAGGTAATGTACCGTAAGTCTGATTGCACCAACACTTGCTCATGTAGGCGTTTTGAGTAGTTTGGTTTGCTATGCCGACATATATTTTATGTTTTGAGAAGTTCGGATATTAGGGAATTTCCAAAACAGTATATTTTGAATAGATGGCGCAAAGTTGCTTCGCTAAATTGCTCTTCACATTTCTCAATAAGTCGTGATTTTATTCAAACCGAGCTTGATTCCTAGATGCAAAGTATGATGCGAGAAATTATTTTTGCAACAGAGCATACTTTGAACCGTTTATCTGGTAATAAAGAGGAGCTATCCTTATTTAAGGATCATTTTCAATCTTATATGAAGAAAGTTCAAGATATGCAGATTGTTGTTCCCCCTAGTACTAGGGATAGAATTGCTGAGATAACTAAAACGACAAAAATCCGATTAGAGTCCCTATTGGGTATAAGTAGAAAGGTTCTGGATCTCGCAAGCGGTTAAAATCAAAACAGGAGGAAGCAATTGAAAAAAAAAACAAAGAAAACAAAGCCCGGGGCGAAAGAAAGACAGTGTAAGAATTGTAAAGCTTTCGGACACCACGCATCGACATGCTCGATACCCGTAATTAAAAGAAGAACGACACGGTCTTCGAGAGCAAGTGAAGAGTAATTTGGCGTTTTTTATTTTTCTTATTCAATCTTTTTGAGCATGTTAGAATACACAACATACAATCATTTGGCATTTTTATTTTTTTCATATACAAAATTTGAGAATGTTAGAACACACAACTTTATGGGTTGCCATCTGTGACTTTCGAATGAATAAGGTGAGGCTTATCTGAATAAGATTTTACTGAATGAGATGGACCACATTGTTAATCATCATTTTTAAGAATGACCTAAGAATATTGTCCACCGCATTCAGCGAAACTTTATCGAGAATAAAACTGAATTTCCAAGAAACGAGGTTTTCCATATGGGTTTTACTAAAATATGGTGTTTTTGCTTTTTGGTGTGATCAATTGAAGTGCCTGAGGTTGTTTATATAAGGTGTTTTTTTGGCGCGTAGTTTGGGCATGAATTTTATAGATAATAAATTTAGGTAATAAAGATGGTACGTTCCATCATTACGTTACTATTTGTTCAGCTTTATCTGTTAAATCTGCAAGTCATCAGTCCCTTCATTAACTGTTGGCGTTTTGTATGTATGGCGTTTTAGACCTTCACAATTTTAATTAATAATATGTGATGAGATGTAATTATCTAAAGATGTCACATCCCATCATTATTTTACTGTTTGTTCAGCTTTATCTGTTAAATCTGCAAACCATCAGTTCCTTCATTAAGTGTTGGCTTTTTGTATGTATGGTGTTTTAGATTAAAAACTTGGGAAAATATATTTTAACTAAGATGGCGTTTGAAACAAAACATGGCGTTTTGAGACATATCAGACTTGCTCGATTTAATTAATATTCTCTTGCATTTTGTTTTATATAATTTTGTAATTTTTGTATAAAATATGTGATAAGAGGTAATTATAGTTAGTTGGTGTGGATTTTAGCGTTTTAATTCTAAGTAGTGAAATAAATTATTTTTATTAAAAAAAACCATTGAGAATGACATTCTACAAAAAAAAAAAGAGAAAAGAAAAAAAACTAAAACCCCTCGTCAGGAGGGATCTGATCTGAGAAGTATCCATCGCTCCCCTCGTCTTCTTCTTCCGATTCTTCATCAAAATTCTCATCCAGATCTTCACTGTCATCATTTTCTTCATCTTGAAGACTTTGACACCTCCATATGAACATGTCAGTCAACAACGTCAATTTTATGGTCATGTCTGGGTTCAAACATGTTGCGTTGCATAATTCCTGTAGGAAGATAAGTCTCTGTTCGGTCATGATGTTTTCATCGTGTAGGTATCCTGCTCCTCGTTGTCCCATATAACACTCACTAAGTCTGAGTTTTGATGATAACGCCAAAATTGGATGATTGGATTCATAATTGGATTTACATGGTACGAACCGAATTTTCTTGTTAATCTTCTTATAACCGTCTGTGTTTTGTCACAGAGGTTATCAAGAGGAATGCCAAGTGCTAAAATCGCCCTTTGAACTTCTTCGTCCAAGTTCAGTATGGCTCTAACGGTTTTCACAAACAATCTTCTTCTGTTGTCAAAGAGGATTAAGAATTTATTGATTCTAGTGTTGAATTTCCAAGAAACTATGTTTCTCATTTGTTCCTTTTTCTGGCGTTTTGGTAAAAAAGCGTTTTCTTGTTATGATCAATGGAAGGGATGTTAAAATCATTTTATATAATAATGTGTTTGGCGCGTAGTAATAAATTTTAGTTACTATTTGTTCAGCCTTTTTTTCTTTAACAAAGTAACGCCATTAATTATGAATGACGTTTTATACACGAGTCTGGCATTTTATACACCGGTATGGCGTTTTATGAATGAGTTTGCCGTTTTATTTTAGCGAAGTTAAAAGACCCTTTTACCCTTAATGAAGGGCGCCAACGTAATAAATTTAAGGTTATTTACGAAAACGTCACCGTGCCAATCTAATCCATTTATTGTTTTGATCAAACGAATTAGGGGCGTCCTCACCGTTTTTACACTTATAGGCGTTTTCTCTAAATCCTGGCCCTATATATATATATATATATATATATATATATATAAGGCAATTATAGGAAGAAAACTTATATTAGTTAAGAAAACTAAGAAACCCAAATGAATGGACCTCATTTTGCCACGTGTTACACCTTTTTGCAGATGTGTTACGTGTAACAACCTGAGGCTGCAACGTGTTATGTAACAGCTTTTACTTTTTCTGAAAAAATTGAAAGTCTGCAAAAGCTGTTACACGTAACACGTGGCAGCCTCTGATTGTTACACGTAACACAGTCTGCAAAAAGATGTAACAAGTGGCAAAATGAGGTCCATTCATTGGGTTTCTTAGTTTTCTTAACTAATATGGTTTTCTTTCTATCTCTCCCCTATATATATATATATATATATATATATATATATATATATATATATATATATATATTGGGGAACACTAAAAAAAGTGGGGAACTGGAAAACACTCATAAAAATTACTTAACATGTTAAAAATTATTTTTTTTCTAATTTTTTCCGGCGCCTTTTCTTACAAATACATGTAGAAACACTTTTAATAAAAAAATCAAAAACTAAAATTATAGAAAAATGTTTAAAAACAGTTAAAAATATATATCTTATAAAATTAACTTAACATGTTAAAAATCATTTTTTTAAAATTTTTTCAACGCTTTTCCTTATAAAAATGGTTGGAAACTATTCGAAATAAAAAAATATTTTTTGTAAAAAAAAGTTTAGCCTTTTTTAACTGTTTTTTATTTTTTTTAGTTTTTTTATTCTTTTTAGTTAGAAATGCTTCTACAAGTATTTATAAGGAGAAGCGTCGAAATTTCGTTAAAAAATCAAGGTTGGAGAACTCGCTAGTCGCAAGTCGGCCGGTGAAGTGGGGACTAGCGACTACTCGGGATTAATCAGGATTAATCGGATCGGGTTTTCTATATGTAATTTTCAGTTTTATGTATAAACTAGGATTTTGACCGCCGCGCGTTGCGGCGGCGTCAAAAGTTAAAGTAACTCGAGTTTATATTGTATATTTGACCCAACTCGTTTCGGAAATAAATTACATTTCCGTCAAATGAAAACATATTGCATTTGACCAGACTCGCTTTCAAACACGTCTTACGAACGTACACGAAATAAGTATAAAAACGTTTTATATCTGTAGACTCGTTTTAGAAAAAAAAAATTATGTCAAAACGTGAGTCGTTTACGTTGAAACGTGAATTTAAACCGACATGTACGTTAAAACAACCATACGTCGTGAGTTATGACGGTGACATCTTAGTTGTTTATAGTTGGCGTCACGTTATGTGATGCGTTAACCGTATGAACCGTGTTTCGACGCAACTCAGTGTAACCTATATAAGCAATGCGGTTCAGTATACGGTGATACACGTTTTTAATGTTGTTATACTCTACGTTCATGACATTAACGTCATTAGACATTACACCTTCTTGAGCCTATGCACCTATTCGGTTAGGACCTTATACTACATACGCTTGAATATATACAGTAGCTTGCGTAAACAAATACAAATTGGGCCAAGGCCCAAGTGAGTAAAAAAAGAATGAATTGATATGGAGAAGGCTAGAATTGAACTTGTGTTGAGAAGATTCAACAAAAATAACTAACCACTGCAGCACATTTTAGTATGTACATATATTTCTATTATCCATAATTAATGTAAAGTCAGTGGACTGACCCACCGACATTTACTTTTAAGAATCTATAGAATATATAATTTTTGTAGGTAAATATTTTAAGTAGCTAGGTTTTAAATCTTACTCAACTCATTTATTTAAGTATACATAATTAATTGTTGGAATTCATATGATTTGGTTGGAAACTAACCGAAATTTAGAGGTTTTGGCCGGAATATACAGTTTTTTTTTGTTGGAATCGTCGATTTTTGGCTGGCCTAGTCGGACCTAGTCGTGCCTAGTCGCTTAATGGACCGATTTAAGAAAAATTACTTAGGAACTGGACGACTAGCGATTAATCGCCGACTAATCGTCGCCTAGTCGCGATTTTTACAACACTGAAAAAAATTGACTTTTAACTTGTTAAGTTAAATTTTTAAAAGTGTTCTCCGATTTCCCACTTTTTTAATGTATGTATATATATAAATGTCACGATACCTTTCAAGTTAAGAATACTGAATAACTAGTGTGTTATATAAGGAGCCATTCCGCAAAAAGTGCAAGATGGTGAGACAAAGTAATCTGGAGTAAATCACAGGCATGCAATTGCAGTTTACTTGTTAATTTAAAACATTATAATAATGAAGAGTAAATTTTGTACTTTTGTGATTTAATGTTTTTTTATCAACTTTCTGACACTCACACCACTTCGACTTTCTAAAAACTTTATAAAATATCATTTTAATCCTTTCGAGTTTGACGTGCTTATTTTTATGTACTATTGGTATAAACTCAAGTTGGTTCACGTCTTGACATGATTTTTTTAGTCTTTTTGTATACCTCCCCTAACTTTCAACATTGTCACGTATACTCTCTCAACTTAAAACATCATTTAATCATTCGAGTTTCACCTGCTTATTTTTTGTTCTTGTCGGTAAAAATTTAAGATGTTTACGTCTCGACGTAATTTGTTTTGTCTTTTTGTGTACCTCGCCTCCTCAACTTTCTCTATTGACACTTAACCCCCTAAACTTTTCTAAAATTTTTGTAAAATGCCATTTTAACCCCCTCCAGTTTTACGTGCTTATTTTTATATATGTGTGAGGTTTCTAGGCGTAAAATTTTTGTGGGGTATAAATACGACTTAGTCTACGTTTAATGTCATGAAAGTCATTTGGTGTTAGTAATTCATGTTTGTTCTGCTTTTGGTTGTCGTTCAGTTGCTACTTTTTTTTGAACGGCCAACGAATCCTCCAAATGGGCTACTGGCGAAATTCACCACACCGGATACACTCGCCTCCGAACTGGGGAAAACCCTCACCTAGGACCGAAGCCCGTGAACACTCGCCCGAAGGCACGACAGTGCGGTGAGGTAAAACCCACTTAGTTCAAGGATCGAACTAGCGATCTCCACCTATTCGCCTAGTCTTTCATCATCACCAGATGCCGCAGAAAATAGTGGGGAGAGCAGGAATCGAACTTTGGTCCCTTAGAACACCAAGTCTCTCCCTTATCACTCCACCACCATCTCGTTCAGTTGCTACTTAACACAGTGTTTAGTGGTCATATTTGATCCCTAAGATTTTTTTCTTTTTTCTTTCTTTCATCTTTTAGTAAAAAATTTGTTTCCCTTTTCCTCAACTTTCAAAGCTGTTAACTTTGCCCCCATTTCCTACGATTAAAATCAAATAAAGTTGATAATTAATAAAATGAAATGATATGATAGAAGGAGATTGATATAAATAACACATCACCAGTTTATAAAATAAAATAAACCTAATTAGATTACATCGGAAATTTATTCGAAAGTGTTCGAATATTGTTCGGTCGGAAGCTATCATTTATAAAACTGTTGAAAATTGTATAACGTATGTTTTGGTACCTTAATAAACGACATATTCTGAATGAACAATATCTGAACGCTTCCGAACGAATTTCCGACGCGTAGCGCGAAATAGTCCTGCCAGTTATCAGTTAATATATAAACCTATCCAAAAAGTCCCATATTTACTTATCACATCACACCCATATAAATCAATCATTTTTCACATTTATTCCGGTTCATTTCTTATATTACTATTTCTTTGAAGAGCAACATATCCCCCATTTTGATCAAACGTATTTTGACTCGACTTATTTAACCTATAACCAATAGTGGATCCTAGAATTTTCTTTTTGCACAAGGTTCTTTTGAGAAATTCATTCTAATTTTTTTCTAAATCATACAAGGTTTTCACTATTTTTTCTATTTTTCCAAACCGAGGAGGTTCCCAGAAACCCCCAAAAGACCCCAGGATCCGCCCCTGCCCATGACAAAATTCCTGCATTTGTCACCGATCCCAATGAAGGTTTTGCTAACTCCTTATTAGGCCGGACAAACAAACCCGTTAACTAAATTTTGGGTCAAGATGGGCATTTAATATAACAGTTTGGATTATCTTGGGCCATAAGTAAATTGTTGATAGGTCTAGATGGGCGTAAGTATATAAAAGATAATCACAAAGCGGGTCAGGATGGGTAAGACATAATCACATAGCGGGTGCTAACCTCAAAACACATGTTCTCACTGCTTCAACACACAACCACTAATCACCAATCGCACAACCAAATGTCTGGTTTCTCGCTACTTCAATTAGGGTTTTCTCCGACTAATCGCACAACCCAAATCCTGCTTGTGGTATTCTATTATTGTTGGTAAACCCTAAATCTTTTTGTTCTCTGATTGGTTGTGATTTAAGTTAGATTTGAAACCTTAATTTTTTGTTAGTATTATGTAATTATTTTATTTTTACAAGTGTTATTTAATTGTTACTTAGTTTGAGATTAGGTTTCATGGCTAGGAGAGGGTTTAGATTGTGGTCACCGCTAGGAAAAAAGAAAAGGTGATGTTATGAGGTGGATATGAATTTTTGTTAAATTTTTGTTAGATTTGAGTTTGATATCAACAAGGAGATTTGACTGTGCTCAAGGTGGACGGAGCTGAGGGTTGTCAACCAAAAACACTATAAAATAGATTGATAATTATTAAAAAAAATTATAAGATTGAAGGGTTAAAACATTATTAACCCTATTTTAATTATGTTAAGTGTATACTTCAATTTAAGTGTGAGAATACTAGTTTTTAAATGTACTTCAAGGTATATAATGTCTACAGAATACTAGTTTTTAAATGTACTTCAAGGTATATAATGTCTACAGTTAACTCAAAGTAACTCGCATTTAGATTAGCTGATAAGAGAATTATATAAAATAACCAGCATAACATGCCAACATGCATTGAAAGAGTGTTTAAGTTTTGAAAACAACTTATTTACGAACGACACGTAAACTTGTAGTTTTGAATCTATTAGATTGTTGAATTAAACAAGCAATCTTAGCATTTTTTTTTGTTTAACCAAGGGAAACCAGTTAGTTGAACTTAACGTAACGAACAATATGTCATGTGCTTCATATTTTTGTATGATTTAAGGTTTTTAGCATCGTTTATTGCCCCGAAAGTTTGTAATATGTTATGTTCTTTATATTATTTATTTTGTTTTTTACAATTATTTGTAGGAGACAAAATATGTCGGAGTTTAGGATGAAGCTAGTTCATTGGAGTCATTAAAAGATACTAGCTCAATAATTTCATCATAAGTCGGTTTTTTGGCTGACCAAAGACTTGAAGTGAAAAGGATTGTGGTTTTACATCTGGTTAAGCTAAAAAGACTGATGATATAGCCAATATAATCTTAACCGGTCTAGGACCAAAGGATTGCCACATGATCAAGTAAAAGCATTACGTGAAATTGTTACAAATGATGGTTGACGTTTTCAATAGAGAATAGTTTAATTCATGAAAAAGTATTTCTCTAACCTCCTACACTTTTCTATTATTTCACTCTTTGATTTTTGTTTACAATGTTAGATAAACAAAAGGTAAATTACTATTTTTTTGGGGTACTACCCGAGCCCTTTTACTATTGTTGTTTCTTTATATAAATTTGAGTTACTATTTGATGATGAAGCCAATTTTACGTGTATGGTAGATGTATAGCATTATTTAATTTAACTAAATAATAATCAAACATATCATTTTTTTATATTTTATATATATTTTAAGTTTATTAATGTTTTATTTTATTGATTTTTATGTTTTTAAGTTTTTTTTATTTTTTATAATTTTTTTTGTATTTTTATATTTTTTACTTTTTTATTTATATTTTTCCTTTTTTATAATTATTTTTGTATTTTTTATAATAAGTAGTCCTTATTATTGTTGACGATGTCATTCTAAACGGCTAGGGCTGTAAACGAACCGAACGAACTCGAACGAGGCCATGTTCGTGTTCGTTAGTTAAGGAAATGTAGATGTTCGTGAACTGTTCGCGAACACATGTCGAACAGAAGTTTATGTTCGTATTCATTTGTTAAGGAATTTCAATTGTTCGTGAACACTGGTTACGAACACAAACAAACGCAAACGAACATAAATGAACACAAACAAATATTAAACTTGCAATTAAAAAACACTATTAACCTTAAACATTGGACACGAGTAGTCAAATATGACCATTAAATGATAACTCAAGAATTCAAGACATAAGAAGTCTACTACAAGCACCATACGATAATTCAAATTTAGCAAATTTAAGACGTAATTATCCAAAGTTACTTAGACATATTCCAAAAAAAAAATGTCTTTGGAGGGAAAGGAAGAAAAGGAGGGAAAGTAAAATTTAAGAAGGAAACTAGTAACAAGGCCACGCGCGTTGCGGCGCGGGTACATCGCAAACATCAAATAGATTGACGCAGGCGTTATGTAATGTGTCAACTATATAAAAACGTGTGTTTTGATGTATCCGATATAAATCAATGTAACTTATGTAAGCATTTAAATCAAATAGCAAAATCCAAACCGGGTTGGTTCATTTAGTGGGGTTCCACCTAATTACTACACAACCCTTAACATTTTCATTAAGACTTTGTGGCGTCAATACGCACAGTAACTCGTATGTCAAATCATAAACCAACTAAAAACGTACATAAAAATAAGCACGAAAACATATTATATTTGACCCGGTTCGTTAACCGGAAAAAAATGTGCCGAAACATGAATTTATATTGACAAAGTGTTTACATCAAAACGTATACCAACTTAAAACATACTTAAAAATAGATATGAAAATTTATAATATTAGACCCGAATCATTTTTTGGAAAACTTTAGGTCAAAACGTGAATGTCTACTATTTACGTCCAAAGCCGATACGTGAATATGTACCGAAACGTCCATAAAATAAGCACATGAGGAAAAAAAGTTAAGTCAAAGAATGAAAATAAGGTGCCCGCGCGTTGTGGCGTGACATTTAAGGGCACATTATCGTTCGTTAAGTGCGTTGGCACGGTGACATTAACGTGTTTAAGCACACGAAAGAAACGTATAAAGATACGATACGATTAAACGAAATGTATTAAGTTGTGACGAGCTATCGTTTTGAATTTATGGCAACATGTAAACGTGATATAAACTAAAAACAACGAAAAAAATTAAAAACCAAGGAAGTAAAAGTGAAAAGCTAGAAATTTGGATGATATATTTGTTATTGTGCAAGTTTTAGGAGGAAACAAATTAGTTACGAAAATGAGGGAGTCAAAATGAAAAATTACTAAGGGAGCCAAAATGGAAAATACACCGATTTTCATCTTTAAGTTATATATGATAATGTCTTTGGGGGGAAATGAAGAAAAGGAGGGAAAGTAAAATTTAAGAAGGAATGTGAAATATTAGAAAAAAATAAAAACTTATAATAAATTAACATAAATACACGAATGAACGTAACGAACAAACATGAATGAACGTAATGAACATAAACGAATGTATTACCAAATGTTCACGAACGCAGTCAAATGAACGAGACCTTTGTTCTTGTTCGTTGTTCGTTCATTTAGTTAATCTAACGAAATATCTTGTTCGTGTCCATTTATTAACAAAGCGAGCGAACATAAACGAACGTTCCGATGAACGTCCCGCCGAACGATTCACGAACTGTTCGTTGAACGTCCGGTTCGTTTACATCCCTATGGGGTTGTATATAAAATAGCAATCATTAGCTGGGAATTGTTATTGGGAGATATTTTGGTTTGAATGTTTGATTAAACGGAGAAGGATTATCTTGCGTGATAATTCTTTTATTTTTTAAAATGCTATTTCTAAACTATTGCACTAATTATCTAAATTATCCCTATACCCATGTTAGAATATGTGGCCTCTCCTTTAAGAGACAAGTGGCTAGCTTCATATTGGCGATAATTTTTATCATCAAGTAAGGGTGTGCAAAGTCGGTTCAGTTTGGTTATGGAGGCTTAACCATAACCATAATTGAACTTTGGTTATGGAGAATTGCTTAACTATAACCATAAATGATGGTTAGCTAGGCATAACCATTGGTTAAGGATCGGTTTCGGTCATTTTCGGTTAATTATCCAATGCACTTTTTTGCTTTGTTCAAACTGAAAATCGATCGATTATAGCGTTTTATGCTCGGTTATACATGGAAATATGCATATTGCGAGTCAAAAACATATTCGAAAACATTTTAATGAACGATGAAGAACAAATCTATAAATTCACAAAATATGAAATGAGTTGCAAAACCCAAACAATCTCTATTAGCTTCTAGAAAACACAAAATATGATTTATAAAAAGAAAAACAACACTAGTTAAGACTTCATAGCAGGATTACCAATTAATAACAAACATTTCAAGCTATGAAAAAATAAAAACATAATGTTTACCAACTTAAATTAAATATCTTAGAAGTTTAGTTACAATTATAGGTAAGATTGCTTAACCATAACCATAACCGATGGCTTGATTAATAAGATACACTTAACCATAACTAATCGGCTTGACTTGTATTTGGTTAATTTTGGTCAATGGTTTGGTTAATTTTGGTCAATGGTTTGGTTAATTTTCCTCAAGGACGGTGTTATCGTAATAAAAATCCAATTTTCCATTTTCTGCTATCCTAATCCTTGCCAATTAGAAGAATCTATTTTCGTTTTTCTATAATCTGGTGGCATCACCAGTTTCTTTATTGTTGTCATGCAGTAGACTCCATGAAATTTCTGAATAATTTTTCTACATTTAGTTTCTCTAGTTTATTTTATTTAACTAATTTTTCCTTTAGTTTCTCTAGTTTATTTTATTTAACTAATTTTTCCTTTAGTTTCTCTAGTTTATTTTATTTAACTAATTTTTCCTTTTCAAATGCGGTTAGATTTATAAAAATAAATGATTTTTTATTTTGCTATTTAGTTTTTGACAAAGGATGTTTAGAGAAAGGGTAAAATGAAAAACAACTTAAGTTGTGAAAACCATGAAAACTAGACCTTCTAAAAGTTTTTTTCAAATTTTTTCTCAAAAATCTTAAAAAATCATTTGTTCCAGCAAAAAAAATGTCACTTGCAAAAATTTACATCAGATGTAAACAAATTTACATCAAGCGTAAATAAAATTTACATTGGGCTTAACTACTAACTCGACAATTCTTTTTTTTACAGATTTGTTTATAATATTTTCATCTACGTTTCAAGAAAAAATAATGACCCAACTCTCGCGGGAAGTAGAAGTTCTCATTGTTCTCACAACTCATGATGATTTTTAATTGAACCGAATCCAAGGATATTAATGCCCTCAGCATATGTGTCTTAAAACATTAATTTAAAATATTATAAAAATTGGTGTAAAACACTCTAACTCTATAATACGACTAAAAATAGTCTTTTTTTTTCTTTCTAAATTTAACTCTCGTTTTTCTTTAAAAAAAAAACCTTTCACGTCTCACTCCCCATTTATATCTTTGTATTCTTTTTTATTTCTTTATTTTTCTTCCACTTACAATCCTAAGTACTCTCTCGTATTTATATAAAATTCTATAAGAATTCAAGTCGTATTTTATAAATTTAATGCGCCACTATTTCGTGTTTATTTTTATCTACGTTTTAATATAAAATATACAAAAACTTGAGTTATATTCTATAAATATTTTAATAAACCAAATACGTGTATATTTGAACTTATATGAAACTATATATTTGATGCTTCAACATAAGTCCGCTCAAAATTTGATGAAGAGTAATTGAAGATGGCCGGCTTGTGTAAGTGGCATAACAATGGGTCGGGTTCGGGATGAGTATTGGTAATATATTGGTAATCTCATACCTATACCGGTTGTAAAATCGTGTCCCATAATCGAGCCAACAATCGTCAGGTATCTGGCATACTGATGTATTGCAAAATACATCCAGTTTTTGTGTATGGTTTGTATAGTTTTCAAGTCAAATTGTGTCATTTTTAGTAAAATTTTGCATATTACTCAGTCGGTTGTGTTTTGCAGGTCTTAAGAGATAAAAGAAGCTGAAACGGGCGAAAAATGAGCCAAGTTGGAAGAAAACCGAGCCTCGGGACGCGTACAGATGATCGAACAGTTAACATAAAAAAAATCCATAAAATATACATTGTCACGTCACACAACAGGGATGAGTGAGGTTTGTCGTGTCGCCATTGGGGCAACCAAAAATATACAATGTGCTCAGGTGGGAGTCACACTAGGATGAGTGACCTTTTTTAAGTCGCCAACCGGCGCAACCAAAAATAAATCAGTGAGCTCGTAGATGGGCAACCCATAAAAAAACAGACAATATTAGCGGTACGAAAACCCAGATATTGCATTAGGATTCTTTCCTTGATTCTCCATTTAACAATTTTCAAAACCACATTTCTATCAATCTTTTTTTCATTAAGAAACATATTTTTGATTTTATTTAGTTAACATCTTCATCTTTCCACCAATGATATTTCACACCAAGCGAAGTTATACCCTACTTTATATGACTTTTCTAACATGGTGGTTTTGAATTCGTCTAAATTCTGACCCATTCTATAAAATTCCTCTCCTGACCAAATTAGAGCAGACAAGATTTAAGTCATACAATATGTATTATACTTCTTAAAGTTTTAAGACATCAATATTTGTCTCAATCGAAGGTACAGACGACTTTATTTTATATTTGTCCCATGACTAAATTTCAAAAACTATTTTTCTTTAAAAAAAAGGTCAAACCTATAATTGTTGGATTTTTTTTCATAAAAAAATTAAAACCCTTTAATGGTGAAGGTCTACACTTTATTACCACGATATCTTCAATGAATGGTCCTAGACTTGTCATCTTCAAGTATGTTGATCATCTCAACCATTCCCATACTTTCATGCTGAAACTAAAGTCGATTCAATCCATAGTTTTTGGAAATTTTCATGTATACTCCTAAGGGAACAATAGAGAGTTTAGGGATTTCCAGACCCTTTTAATCATTTTTAAAATTTGTTAGTGTAGGGTTAGCCCACTTCGTAGAGACATATGCTTTTTAAAGAGATATCTCATGTTCAAAATGGGCAAATGAGAGTAGTTTAAGATTTTAGTGTATAAGGTTTTAGTATTAGTAATATTTACCATTAAGAAATCATTTATAAAATTCTACTACAATCTCTTATATTTTATACTTTTGCCCATTATAATTTTACTTACAAAAGTCACAAAACTAAGAACATAACTAAGTCTTATAGATTTAATTACTTTTGCTTTCATCATGATTGTTATTTTTCAAATTAATAACCTTTATGCTCTTTATATTTATTTTTGGTTTTTGAGAAACTTTGCATGTTCCATTAATATGTATTTAGTGCTTCAATCTATTCTTTTTAATGAATTTGAAATTGGGTTTGTGATTACGCTGGGTTCAATCCCTAATGTGTGCAATTTTTAGCCGTTTAAAAAATATGTATAGATGTCAAAGTTCTAGTTTCAAATTCATTAATTTGAATAGCTATTTTATGATGACAATGTGATGTTTGACCATGACTAGCTCATATGGTGATTAGAGTTGTTGATCTGTTATAGACGGTAAATTTGTGATAGTGGCAATAGAGCGTGTGACAATGGGACAAGAGAAGGGGTGGAACGATCTACGGTGTTGTTGGTCCAAACACAAAATATAATTTTTTTTTATAAGTTTGACTCGTAAAAGCCATAGCATATAGTAAAGATGGATTTTTTTTTAATTAAAGAAAGTTAATAAATTAAAATACAATTAAACCCAAAATTTAAAGTAAAATCGTTGTATAAATGTAAAACATAAAATTCATTAGAAGCTAAATAAGCATTAATAATACGAAAAACATTGGTGAAAATTTCGCATCCTATGAGCACATTATTCAAACCAATAGTTAGCTATCCCTTGAAACATAACAAAAACATATTCTCATAAAAAAATAACTTCATTAAAACACACATCCGACCCAAATGGGCAAAAGATCATACAAACAAAACCTCCGACCCAATAAGGCAAAGGGCTAAACAAATTACAACATATATAACGGATATTTACACCAATCCGCCCAATTGATATAAATACAGGACGATCTACTTCTAAACCAAGCGAAACCTCTCGATTTTATCTCCCCTATAATGTCTTGCGGACTACCTCTGTTTTGATTGAAAACCACCTCATTCCTTCCTTTCCAGATACACAAACACGCAATAATCACCAAGCCGTAGATGATCTTCTTCGTTTTCTTTCCGGCCTGAGTGTTTCCCTTTTCTATGAGCACAAGTGGTATTTGACCAACATAAAGGCCATGCGTTTACGGTTCTCTTCGAAGAATATTGTATTTTCAAATCTCAAAATGTCATGCGTTTACGGTTCTCTTCGAAGAATATTGTATTTTCAAATCTCAAAAGGTCATGCGTTTACGGTTCTCTTTGAAGAATCTAGTATTTTCAAGTCACAAAAAAGTAAAAGAAAACTTTGATCAAGTATAATGAAATGCATGTCCTAGAAAGCATATGAACAGGTCCAGATTAATATTGTTATAATATTTTAACTTTAAAATAAAGTGGTAAGGTTTATTTTAATTTGAACTATACGTTGTTAGAAACTACGCACAAAAATAATATGCTTCTAGATTAAGAATATTATCATTAAAAATGCCTATAAATCTCAATGTGGTAGTCGGTGAATCGGTTATTATTTATTTTATGATGATAAAGTAATATAAATTCCATACACATTTAATACATTTTTTTTTCTTAAGCAAGACTTAATTTATAACCCCCTGTTGATTGCAGGTCGATATGATAGATTTTGGAAAAAAAATTTCTTTTCTTCTTTTACAGGTTTATGATGCTTTATATATAACTTATGTTAACCAAAATGAAGTTTATGCTAGAATGTGGTGAAATCAGTTGCAACATAGTTTGCAATAGTATTGCTATAATATTTATGGGACTTTTTATTATATTTTAATGTTTATAACATTCCTGTACTATTTACTTGCAAGTAGTAGTTTGTATAAATTTAATATACTGAGAAGTTTTCATTGTTATAAACATGCTTAAACTAAAGGATACGTATAAAATATCATGAAATTGCTTTTATATTTTAGAGTTAAATTCGATTTTGGTAATTGACAAAAGAGGGTGGGTTATTGTAAAAAGTGTGTGTTTTGTAAGAACTGTAAGAAAGAATCTACACATTTGGATCTAGAATCTAACGGTTGAGATCATAATAACAAAATTGTAAATAATGTTTACTATTAAATATATTAATTTTCTAGATTAAGATATAAAGGTAAATTTAACATTTTTAAATTTGGAAACTAACATTAATGCACATGCAACTTCCCTCCGTCTTTTTTAAACGTTAATAACTTTTTATAAAAAGAAATTACACCATAATAACGAACGTTTTTTATCTTTAATATGAGTACCATATTGCTATACTTATATAGAGAAAAATAATATGTTTTGATCAGATGTTTACTCCATGATGTTTTGTCTATGTTCATACAGTGGTGTTTTAATTGTATTGTGATTCAAAGCATGGTGTTTTAAATACATACTGGAATGCAGGTGTAAAACACTATACGATGAACATGCGAAGAACATCTACTGAAATGTAGGTTTGAAACACCATAGTGTTTTAAAATATGGAATCTGGAACATCTACTAGCATGCAGATGTAAAACACCATGCATCCAGATTTAAAACACCATGTACAATAACCATACTATGAACATTATATTAAGAACACATTCTGGAAATGGAAATCTAAAACAACATGTGAAAATGCAGGTTTAAAACACTATACTAAGAACACATTCTGTATAACACTATACATCCATCATCGACCTGTTACAGAATACATAACACTATAACACTATACATCCATCATAGACCTGTTACATAAATATATAACACTATAACACTATATAACATTTGTATTCTTACAATAAAGGGTGGCAGTTATGGAAGATTATCAATTAATTGAATGAGTGTGAAAATTACTTGTTTACCCTTTTAAATTAATTTAGATTGAGGACACATGTCACCTCCACAATATTTCTCATACTTCTCACACTTTGGGCCTTTTTTACAGGATCCTCTACCGACAAAAACATCCATTTTTCCTTCAAAGATTAAAAATATCGTTTTACCTCAAATTGTAACGTATGTAATATTATATGTTTTAAAAGTTTCAGTTCCACTAGTTATTATCTAATTTACATGAACTTTTAACTAATTTAGTTTTTTCTCTGATAACTTGTATTCGTTAACTTTTGTTTTCTTTTTTAAAAGGTGAATCTGTTGTTGTGCTCAAATATTTTTTCGATGTGCCAGTACTCTGACAAAACGAACCGATTTCGACCGAACATCGATACCGGTATTTGTTTTTACGGTTTTTTATCGAACATGCGTTGTTATCTTTTTGGGCATATCAAGACTTTGTTTTTTTCTCTTTTAGTTACTATAGTAAGTACATGTACCAATACAAACCAAATCGATATGGACCGACTTCTCCACGAGTAACTTCGGAAACTCCACTAATTAAATAAAATTTGCCAAAATACTATAATTTAATGGTGTTTTGTTTTAATACATCCACTACTATGATGAGACTATGGTGTGTGGAGGGGTTTGGGTTGAGGGGCATTGCTCGACACGTGATGAGGGTGGGGTCCACAAGTTAATACATAAAAACTAGGGGTGTGATGTGGCGTGGTCAGCCATATGGATTTTTTTATTTTTGTTTTTTTTGTTTAACCTATTTAAAATTTTACCCAGCCAACCACAGTCAGCCATGTGATCCACCCCACGTCAGGCTCAATTCCCACACCATAGGGCAACGCTATGCCCAACGCCAACCCGGGGTGAAGCAGCCGGTGTTAAAGGGCCAAAACACCAATAAAACAACGCACACACCCACCATTCTGACATCGAGGCAAACCATCACACTAGTATGCCCTAATTTTATCACCTGAATTCCATCTTTTAAAGCTTTCATTTCAAATTCCCCATAATTTTCATATTTTCAATTGTGTTTTTATTTATAATAATCAACTGATTTTCAGGACTTTCCTTAATCATGTGATTCTTTAACTGTCAATATAATAAGAGTAAACTTCTATTTTGCTCCCTGTGGTTTGGTCGTTTTAATGGTTTTGCTCCAATCCTTTAAAAACGGCCATTTTCCTCCCTGATCTATGTGACTTATCTCTATTTCACTTCCTGTCCCTAACGCCATCCATTTCCAACGTTAAAACATAGTCATGTGCCCCTCACATGAGGGGCAATTCTGTCTTTTCTCATCCTCTTTTATAAAGAAAAAAAAAACTCTTTTCCTTGTCTCTTTTCGTCACACGACATCTCATTTCTCAGCATTCTCTCTAACCACCACCTCCCCACCACCATGACGACCTCTGCCACCACAACGTCCCACCACAAATCAAATTGTTACCAAAAATGAGTAAGATCAGATCTCAACCAGCTAATTTTGTAATTTAATCAAACAATTACAAAAAGCTAATGTTCATTAAATCACAATCATCATCATCGTAACATCTTTTGCATACCTCCAATGCCATCACCTCTTTACCACCACCGTGAACTTCAATATTTGACCACCACACCATCTCTATGTCTCTTATTAGTCGTGACTCATGGTCCACCCTCTTCTTGTAACATTCGTCGAAAAACGGGTTTCAAAACCCGCTTCGTTTAATAACCGAGTATTCAGTTATAAATTTTCGTTGCGTATTTATTGTTCTAATTATTTTAAATAATACATTATTAATAAAAATTTTAGAATTTAAAAAAAATAATTAATAAATAATAAAAATAAGTGTATAGAAAATAAAATGGAGCCGCCTGGTCTCGAACCCGGGTCTCCCACAAACACACACCACACCACTCCGCCACACGTTTCGTTTATGATAAATACTAAAACAAATAATACTTATAATAAAAAAAACGAAAGTCAAAATCTATCAGCGCGCCCAGAACTCGCCATCACCGGAAAAACCGACACTCCGCGATTTTGGCTACTTTTCTTTTGACTGAAACGCAAAATTAATTTCGACATCAGTTATAACCGTTGCCGGCAATCAATTTCAGTCAAAAACCGACGGGAATCATTGACCGCGAACTTGGACCTAAATTCAAACTCAAATTAGCTGATCTTCCTTATAAATACCCACTCAAACATCTCGTAAACCTTTCGCTCAGAACCGCACTCTCTTTCCGAAGTTTCATTTCTTCCAAAGCTCGTCGCCGGAGATTTTCAATTTCGCCGGAATATCGCCGGAATCGCTGATCAGAAAACCGCATTCGTCCATCAGACGGTATAATTGTCTAAACCTTCTTGCTATCTCTTGATTGATAATCTAATTGCTTAACACAATGATCGAAACTGTTAAAACAGTTCATCCAGCCCGAAATCACAAATCAGAGCCGACGACACTTGCCGGAAATCTGAAGAAAACACTCTGTTGTGGTACATCTTATTCCTTAATCTTCTTTTATCTATTTCATTTCAATCAATTATAAGTTTTGTTGGTCGATTAAACAAAACAGTCGGTGTTACTGTTCTGTGTTCTTCAAAGTGAAGAAGACGAAGTCGAATATATGTATTAATATAATTAAAACCAGATATTCAAACGGGTTAGACACACAGTCCAGCGGTGGACTGTGTGCAAATACAATATGCACGTCCCGAGTTCGAATCTCACACGTTACCGACTTTCAGAAATAAAACCAACATTTTTAAAACCTAATCAGATCAAGTCACAGTATATACATAAAAGGAATATAATCCAGTAGTTAAACAGATTTGACACACAGCCCAACTGGTTGGGCTGTGCGCACTCGAACCGAAGGTCCCGAGTTTGACTCCGGGTCTCTGCAACCGGTTCGGCCATATAAATAGTTTTTAATAAAAACCAAATAAGTTTAAGGTTAATTAGTATATATATATAATTACAACAGAGAATATTTCAGGTTAGACACGTAGCTCAGTTGGTAGAGCTGCGTGCACGTATACGAGAGGTCCCGAGTTCGAACCTCACTAGCCGCATAGAATTAACACAGTCTGACCGGTCAGACCCGGTCAACGGTCAGAAAGTCAACCCAATTTTTATTTTTTTTATTTATTTATTTAATTGAAAAAAATTAATTAAAAATACTTAAAAATAGGATTTTTAAAGTTAGAAAATTTCCTTAAACTCATAAAATAAATCTAAAAATCCCATTAAGAGCACTAATTAAAAATATTAATCTCAAATAAAATTTATTTATTTACCGAATCATTTTGTTATTATCTAGGTTAGTTTTTCCCTCGTCGATTGAATCATAAATTCGTGCGCCTTCATCGTCATCGAAGAACGCACCCATTGTGAGTGAATCTCTACTAATTCCCCGTTTTAATCATGTTTTGGGGTGTATCATGTGTCGTATAATTCCTTTATTTTATTTAAACACCTGGCATTCATCATATCCGTGATCAAATGTGTATCAAAATGTGTATCAATTGTTGTGTGAATTATATGTAGATTGGATTTATCATTTTCAGTGCACGCATTTATTAGGCCCATCAGTTCCCCGTGGGATACGGGTTGAGCATCAGGAGCCTCATTAGATCGGCTCCGTTTGATTGAGCCTTGATCTCACATACATTATCATTCATGTCATATACTCATCCAAAGTGGTTTGTGATTGTTTGTCTATATATGTTTGCTCACCTGTGATTATTGCACGAATTTTTCTTATTAAATAAAACAAGAAATTAGTAAAAATGTTTTATCAAGGTTCACTCGCCAACTTTTGTTGACCCAAAATATCCCCCGTTTTACACATGATACAGGTGATCAAGCTGAGACAGGAAACACTTAGGAAGCCCTAGAAGAATAAACAAGTTTATGTTTTGGAATAATTATGTAGTTTCATTTTCTTGTAATTGTATGAATTTTGTTTTGGATATTTAAGTTGTAATTTGAATTTAATAAATATGAAACATCTTAGTAAACATTATGAGCTTTGGTGATAACCCAATTATGCCCCGACTTTTATTCCACTGCGGGTCAGGGTGCGACACTTCTTCTCTCTTTCTCACCCCAGTCACCAGATGACACCACCATTTTTTTCTCCTTTTCTAACCATCACCAACCCTCAATCATATCCTTTCTCACCGGAAAAACCTCATATGAATATCAGGGTAACAGATCTGACCCTCAAAAATGGGGTAAACAGATCTAATTCACGGCCATCATTAATCTGAGCCCTAATTTCGGACCGTTCACAAACCCAGAAGACGTAGAAGGGAGATGGACTTAAATCCGCGCCATACACACGCATACAATGGTATTCTGGGCTTCAATCGAAGCCCTAAATATGAAGAACGATGGCGGCGGTCGGACTTCTTGGTTTTGAAGGTTGGCGAGGGTCGGAGAAGGTTAATACACACATATAATGGTATTATGGGCTTCAAATCGAGTTGCCAAACTAAGCTAGCTTCATCTTCAAACTAGACTGGAACACAAGCGGGTATGATTTCTGCTTAGAGGGTGAGAAAGAGAGAGTTGATTTTCTTCATATAGATCATCAACACAAGCGGTGGATTATGGTGGTTGCGGGCTCGTCGTGATGGCAGGCGGCGGTGGTCGTTGTATTGCATCGGAGCAAACGTCGCCAAACGAGAGTTGATTTTCTTCATATCGATCATCAACACAAGCCGCCGGAGCAAACGCCGCTGCTGGCTACGGCCACCGTTTCCATCATGTTGTTTACTTGTTTGGGTCAAATTTGGGGGTGAAATGAGATGAAATTTGAACGATTTGTGGAAATGAGTGATGGGTTTATGATAATTGAGAAGGGTTTGATTTTGAAGGTGGTTTAAAATTGATTTTTGAAGGGTTTGATTCTGATGAATTGGGTTTGATTCTGAAGAACTTACATGGTAGTTTGAAAGAGGAATGGTAATGTACAGACATGTGTGATGTGAAAATTAAAAAAAGGAAATTAATAAGTCTGAGTGGAAAAGACTAAAATGCCCCTCATGTGAGGGGCATGTGCCCAGGATTTAACAGTTGAATTGGATGGCGTTAGAGGCGGGAAGTGAAATAGAGATAAGCTTTATAGATCAGGGAGTAAAATGACTATTTTTAAAGGATTAGGGCAAAACCATTAAAACGACCAATCTACAGGAAGCAAAACAGAAATTTACTCATTTAATAATGAAAACGATCGTATTGTGTACTATACACTTTGTATTTCTTTTGCTTCTATTCTACGTCGCTGCAATTTATTTCCCAAATGAAGAGGGCAAGTGGAAATGAGTCCTTGATATTTTATGGATGTCCTTTTTATTCCTATGGATATTTTAAATTATGAGAGAACACTTTATTTTCGACAAATACAGATTTAGCAAGTTGTCACTTACTGTAGGACTTATCGCGTATGGAGTACACGAAACATGGTGTAATACCCGCTATATATACCACTTGTGATGGTCTTGATTGTATAGTTTTATTAGGATGCGGTTTGTATATAATAAATTTATTTATGCATATAAACATAGTTACTCGGCATATGGTGTAATGCGGTTCGTTTGGTTCATAGAATTTATCGAAATTGGAATTGAAATTAAACTTGAAATTAATTTAGATAAGAATTGTGTTTGATTGGTTAAGTATGAAATTTATATAGAAAGTTGCTCCATTCCATTCCCTCATTTAAGGAGAAGTCACTTTCCTCTTTTAGGAATTTCAAACTTTCCTTTGGAATATATAAAGATTACCAAAAAGCCCATCATATTAAATCTTTTGGCTATAGTTTTTAGTCGAAACCATTGGATTGCAACACAATCTGAGACAAAAAAAAAAAAACACAAAATTGAGTAGTGATGAGTCTAGAATCCATAACACAATCAACTATTTTGATTAAATCATATTTAATCGAGCACTAATGAACAACTTTTTTTTATTCAATCAAGCAACGATGATTGATTTCGATTATTCCATGTCATTCATTTAGAATTGTGCAGTGATGAACCACTGATTTCGATTATACAAGAATCAATTGAGTTGTGATGTACCATGTTCTTCGATTATGCATGTTCATTTGTCCATAATCGAGTAGTCATAAGCCCACTATCGAGAACACAAAATTCAGAATAAGAATAAAGTCAGTTGTTCAACTTCGTTTGTTATAATATTGACTGTTCCATTTCGTTTCCTCTAGTCAAACTCAAGAAACCGAAATAAGGAGAAATCAAACAAAAGAAATCGAAAAAGAGATAAAAGAAACTCAAGAAATAAAAAAAATCAATCTCAAAAATTGTAAAGCTTCAATAGATGAGTAAAGTGATTGCAACAAGCAAGTAATGATTCGTAAGGTTAATTTTGTCTTTTCATTTTTTCAGCTTCCAATCTTTTTAGTGGATTTACCAACCAAACAAACATGTTTTTAGTTTTTATGGAATAAATTCCAATTCCATCAAATAATTCCTTTGAAACATTTTAATTCCGCTCATAAAATTTCACGAACCAACTGACTCCTTTCGGTGCGTAGGGTTGGATCTATAAGTGAGACATATTTGTACAAGAGTAATGATTATACCAACATAGATCTAATTAATGAATATAATCGATCGAGTGTTCAATACTTCAATTTTTACAAAATTATTTCCTTATTTTTCATTTGTTCGTCACACATGTCTGTCTCATATTCCAATATTTTTAAATATATGAATGGTATGTTAAACTTGTATCTCTCTACGAACATGATTAGAGATATATGCTTTTTAGACATTGATTGAAAAATGTTATGGACTTTTAAGGGAGTGTATAGAGTTGTTTTAGTCCTTTTCCTTAAGGCCTTAGCCCTTCATACACTTTTAGTTGCATTAGCCTTAGTTTTGTCTTAGCGTGATCTTGGAGTATATCTATGCTTTTATAGGGGAGCGTATAAGCTCTCTCAAGGAGATTTGTGCTTCCTTATTCATGTTGATTTGATTGTTTGTTACTACTATAATTTTCTCATAATTTTGTGTTATTAGTAGTTTATTGTTATTATTTTTAGTTGCTTTTGTTTTGTTAATGTTTTGATTTCCAAGTTATTTGGATACTATATTTTACTTGTGAAGATAGGATTTCGAGCTTGGGCTCTTAGCCTCTTAGGGAGAGTAATTTCATATTCTTCCGCGATAGATGAAAGGTTTATCTTCATCCTACCCTCTCAGACACTAATATATGAGTGAGATTTTACTAAATACTTTTCATTTTTATAACTATACTTTATATATTTATGATAATAACAACTTTTTTTCTTCTAAAAGAACCGTTCTTGATAGTGTATCAAACGATTTAGTTACATACATATCTATCCGCTTTTATTTAGATCCAAATAGTTGCTGGTTTTTCTTTAACAACGGCTAATTCACACACCCTGCGATTCTATTGTCTAAATCCACACCTCTTATTTATCACAACACTTGAACCCTCATCACTTGGCGATGAACATATTATCCAATATCTTGGTATTGGTAGGCCAAACGCGCTTTAGTGTGGTTAGTTAGTGGATTCTTCTCACAAAACTAAATATTGATATAGACGTGCAGGTTTGTTTCGTTTCTCCTCCGCAATTGAGTGCAACATGTAGAATAATTGGATGGATGTGCGGACCTTGTCATTGCAATTTTTTGGCTTTAGATATTTATAAAATGGTTTTATTAAAAACTAAAAAGAAAATGAAATTAGATGTTTATTCTAAAATCAAATTATCCCGTCTCATATTTTATTTTATTTAACTAATGGGGTGGTGGTCTATTAGTAAATACAAAAGTTTTTAAACACTTGAATTTGGAAGGGAAGATATTGGGTTCAAATTATTAAAGGAAATTTGTCATTCAGAAAAATACTATTTTTCCTTTAATTTGTAATTGTATATTTGCTATGTGTTCGTACTATATTGTTAGAAAAATAACTAGTTGAAAAGGAAAAAAAATACCGTTTCATCATCAAAGAAGTTTTAATTACACATTTCCTCGATGGGTTAGGTATATTTGTGAACAACCCCCTTGATAGTAAATTGTATGAACTAATCCTAGCCCTTGATTATCAATACACAAGTGTAAATTAATGACCATGATTTGATGAGAAAAATACACTAGTGTATGATGAAAATACGTAATGTATTTTACGATTTGATGATGTAAATCAATGGTCATGATTTGTTCACTCAATTCACAAATACACTAGTGTTCACTCTAGAACCCTACCATTTCCTTCCTCATAAGGCACTATTGTCTAAAATACTTAAGTATATAAACATTGAATAAAGGCCAATTCTTGTTTAATAAGTTAATAAATTAAGGAGGAACGATGTCATAATTATCAACAAACTATACGGACGATTGATATAAGACACGGTAATATAAGTTTCAACAACATAAACTTATATCTTTCTTTTATTTCGTTGATGATAATACACCGTAATATAAGTTTCAATAACATAAACTTATATCTTTTTTTTATTTCGTTGATAAATAAGTTTTAACAAAAGTATTGAACATAAACATTATTCGTTGAATAATAATAGAGTCGTCGGAATACTATTCAAATGCATTAAGGGAAGGTTGTGAGATAACGATCGAGATGGTCCCTGATACAAAATTATTTGACTTTTCTAACTATATTGACCAGATATTAGTCATGGTTCATATTCATAAACATTCAAAAACAATTGAATTAGAGTTGTCTGTGGGTTGTTTTGAAAACTTCATTAATTTCTTTTCGCCTACCAAAAGAGAATTTAAGGTCTTTCTTTTTCATTACTTTCTTTTCGCATACCCTTTCAATGATGCGTATTTATTAGAGGTGTGGATTCCGACACGACATGAACATAACTTGAAGTTCGTGAATTTGAATTTAGTCTAAATAGATTCGAGTCAGTTTTGGATCGTAATCGCGATTACATTTAGAGTTTAGAGAAACAACCTAACGAGTTTGCGAGTGCCCATTTGGCTATTTAAACTAGGATTTCCCTGCCTCGCGTTGCGGTGGAGAATCCGTGGACAAGCCAAATGGTAAAGAACCCGTTTCTTTTAAACTATTTTATTATATCATGTATTAAAAAGCAACTTGTTATAATTAGTAATGATCAACTTTAAAACATTCTTCAGATAACATCTAAAAAATGTAAAATAAAATTTCACACACTAAATAATATGCATAATTTGTATAAATATTTGTAATAAGTATATAATAAAACTTTTGAGGGTGTCGTTAAAAGTAGTAAAATTTGTGAGACACTCACATTCCAATTTAATTGTATATATTAGTACTCATGACTATTTTTAAAATTATTTATATCGAGTCGTAGATTAAAATAGGTTTATTGTTTTTTTAGTTTTTATTTATTAATTAGTTGAATTTAAGTAAAAATTAAAGAAATACTAAAAGAAAAATCAATAAATGATTTCACGTACAAAAAGTATGGATATGTACATATATATGCGCGGGCACGCACCTGTTAGTAATAGGTAAATTAAATTTGATATATCAATATTTTATTAATCAAATGCGTTTAGTTAATTTTTGTGTTTAAAACAAAAACAATAATAATGAAAAGAGTAACTGTCAAAATGATCACTGAGGTTTGGTTACTTTTGTTACTTTTGTTCAAAATTCAAACCTTTTAAATCTGGATTCCCGTGGTTTCAATATGTTGCCATTTTCATCCAAAAGCAAAATCTAATCAGATTTTTCAGTTAATATTCAACGTTTTTGTCTTCTTCCTCTCTTATGATAAAGGGCAAAACAGTCAGATTTTTTTATTTTTTTTATAATAAAAACGTTAAAAACCATTTTGCCTTTCATTAAAAGGGATGAAAAAGACAAAAAAGTTTGATGTTAACTGAAAAATCTGACCAAATTTTGATTTTGGATGAAAATGAAAACAAAATTGAAACCATAGACACCCAAATTCAAAAGATTTAAGTTTTAAACTAAAGTGGTAAAAGTGACCAAATCACATGGACTACTTTAGAGTTTACTTTAAAGAAAATTAGATTGAAATCTTTTGGACCACACAAAGCATAACCTAACCCAAAGCCTCTTGGACCTTCATGTTTTCTTTCTAGTTCCACCCTTTGCTTTAGCAATTGACATTTGTACCCTTCTTTCCATACAGTTCTAGTTGACCATAAATCCATAATTTATGATAGAAATTTCGTAATTAAATCTTAAATTGATGGTATTTTCTCTCCTGTAATAGTGTGATGTTATTTAACATATACTAGGTTTCTAATCGCGCGTTGCGACGGAGAATCAATCTTTTTTAAAAGCAAAAATAATCATAGTAAATTAAAGTCTAGTTATTAACAGCGATTTATGTTTTGACTACAAATTTCTAGTATAATAAAATAAATTAGTGTTATTTGAAACAATATATATAAAGATGAAACATGTAAAAACACTTACGTCACAACGAAAAATCGTTTAAAATTTAAAGCAGTAACTTTTTTAAAATTGGGGGTTGTAGTCTAACGCGAGTTTAAAAGAGTAAAAATAACTTAATTAAAGTTCATGGACATATTATAAATTTATTAAAACCCAGGTGGTAAGAATGTAAATTGATAAAAAGACTTAACAAAATTTGAAGGGGTCAAAGTGTAAGAACCAAAACCTTTGTGGTCAAAACATATAAAAATAAAGTGTCTTGTAGAATGATTACAAACGCCACAAAAAAATGAATAAATTTCATATATGCAATAAAAAGAAAAGTTAAATATAAGAGTGTAGATAGCCTTATTGTAATTATAAAAGTAAAATTAAGACCAAAGCAACAATGTTAGTTTAGTGGTAAAATAAAAAAGACAAAAAATCTGGCTTAAAATAAAAGATAAAAAGTTTTTTTATAGCTAATGATTTGTCTTAATATATAGTATAATTATAATCATAATATAATATAATTATGTTTATGTCATAACTTAAACCATGGGTATCAAAATTTAAAAGGCAAACAAGAAATAAGAATGAAATTGTAAAGTTCAAAAGTAAGTATTCTAAATACATTTGTACTTTTGTTGTGAAAGTTCAAAAGCAAGTATTCTAAATATATTTGTACTTTTGTTATCTGTTTTGTGGGGCACTAAACAGAATATTTCTCTCTTATAATATATATGTCTGTATTTCGGTTACTTGTACATATTACTCATAAAACGATATCAAAAAAATTATATCGAGTCAGCCAATTAAAACAAGGAGTTAAATGTCATTTTAGTCTCTGTGGTTTGAGCCATTTTGTCAGTTTAGTATAAAGATTTAACTTTTCCCCTGTGGGTCCAAAAAAGCTTCACCGTTGCCCTTTTAGTCAACTGGGTTGACTTCATCCATTTTTTCTGTTAACCAGAAGGGCAATTCGGTCATTTTATATGTACTTCTGTTAACTAGGAGGGCAATTCGGTCATATAAATGACCGAATTGCCCTTCTGGTTAACAGAAAAAATGGATGAGGTCAACCCAGTGGACTAAAATGGTAACGGTGAAACCTTTTTGGACACACAGAGGAAAAATCAAACCTTTAGACTAAACTGGCAAAATAGCCCAGACCACAGGGACTAAAATGGCATTTAACTCTAAAATAAAACACTACAATACTTTTCCTAAAAAAACTGAAATGATAGAAAGACTAAAATTATAATCCGGGGGCAAAATTGTAATTTTTCAACATAAATGAGTGTGTGCCAGGCAGCAGGCTGGCACAAATAAAAATTACTCCGGGTCAATCAATTAACAGAAAACACTACCATAGTTTTGTCAAAAAAAAACTTAAAACGATCGCATTAATGTAATTTTATATCGAGGGCAAAATCGTAATTTAACTGGGAAGAAACACCAAAGACGATGGCAAGACTGTAAATTTAAATTGAGTGCAAAATCGTAATTTGGCTGGGAGATAAAAACCAACGACAAAACTGTAAATTTAAACAAGAAAAATTCGTAAATTGGTTGGACTAATGGGAAAGTGACAGGCAGTTGCCTAGCCCTATTCCCCTCAATGGGTTTTGTATTGTATATAAATATGTAATTCTATAGTAATAAATTTATAATTATATGGGGTAATTATAGGGAGATGTCTCTTATAAGTTAGAAAAACTCATGAAACTCAATGGATGGACCCAGTTTGCTGTATGTAACAACTTTTCTGATTCTAATTTTTGTACATTTTGTGTGAGGAAGAGAGAAAAAAAATGTTATACCTTTTCACTCTCTACATTATATGTAACTTCACCTATTATACTTTTTTCAATACCAGAATTTTCATATTTTATGAAGTTTAACAATTTCAAAGTTAGATTTTACAAGCTTTTTAATTCTTAGTGCATGAAAAAATTTATGTTACATGTTTTATAGAAAAATTTTAGTGTAACAAATCCAACTGTTACACCATTTTGTGTCGTACAGGAAAGAGAAACTGCAAAAAATTGTAACATCTTTTTACAGACTGCAACATGTTTATGAAAAAAATAGCTTTTGTAAAAAGTCAATCTCCATTATAGATTATTTAGATAGATGATGTAGGTGAGGTTTTCTAAATTTCTTAAACTCACATAAGTTTTCTTTATATTCATGCCATAATATAGGATGTGGTGGAGGGATTAGGTTTTTTTAGGTTTCTGGAAGGTGGGGGTAGGTTTTTTTAGGTTTTTGGATTTTGGTGGGTGGTATGGGTGTTTAGGTTTTGGGTGGTGGTGAATGGGTTTATTTTGTTGTGTTTACATTGGTTCTCATAATAAAAGTAGTTTTCAAATGAACCTTATCCTATATATATATATATATATATACATAGAGAGAGAGAGAGGCTGATTAACGTACAATAGAGGTTATCGTACACTGAGCTCGATTCAACATGCGGGATTATTTTTAACATGCGGGATTTTTCTTTCAATGTGCGGGATTATTTCCTGCATCCTCTGTCATGTTCCTCCATCTATGTTCTACGGTCTATCGTCATTTTGATGAAAATTTTCAAAATCAAAGATGAATTTGAACATAATTCGATGAAATTGACCGAACAATGGCCAAATTGAACTGAAACGAAAAAGAAAATTGAAACGAATTTGACGAAATTCATCCTCTGTTCTACGGTCATTGTTCAAGTCGTCATTTTTATGAAAATTTTCAAAATCAAAGATGAATTTGAACATAAACTGATGAAATTAACCGAATAATGGCGAATTTGAACTGAAACGAAAAGAAATTTGAAAGGAATCCGACGAAATTGATCAACCAATTGATCAATCACAAAGCTAATTGAAACGAAGACTATGCGGCCTTATTATTTTGCAACATGCGGGTTTTCATTTTTGGGTTTTATAACGTGCGAACTTCACACAACATAAAATCGTACGTTAAGCCACATTGTATTTTACGCGCGCGCGCTCTCTCTATATACATATATGGTCTTAATAAAAAAATGGATTGTATTAAAAATTAATCCTAACATAAAAAAGTGGATTTTATTTATAAACTAGCAACTATTGTAGTAACATTCAATAAAGAATGTTAATGCACTTATGAAGATCGATATAAAATATAAAGAATACTCTCACGTAAATATGGAGAATCGATCATTAATGCTCCAAAATAGCATATAAAATGAGACACCTTTTCTTAACTCGTAAATGGGAAGAATTTTTTGATAAAGTGTTGTGGTCCACAAATTTACAAATGTTCGACAAGTATACACTACTTCATGTGTCACATGATATTCGTACTTGGAATTTTATCCTGTATTCATTTGCTTTATAACTTTTTTATTTTTAGTCACGGTCCAAAAGTTTACATATGTTCGACATATTATTGTATATGGGTACTTCATATTTCGATCTTATTATTTTATCCATATTATGCTTTATAACTTTTATACTATTAGCCATCACGTGTACTTTAAAAAATTGCTTGACATGCCTAAATCCGATTAATTCAAAATTGACATGCACACTTAGGTCTTCATCTTTATCTTTATCTCCAAAACTTGAAGATTTATGAATAGTGATTCTTCAAATATAAAGATTCACTGTACTATATTTTGCATCTTCATTAGGGACTTCATCTGTATTTTTAAAATTGAGTAAATTACACAAAACATCCTTTATGTTTTCTTAAACTTGCAGGTTCCAGCTTTAATGTTTAGAACTTGTCAAAAACAACCTTTACGTTTATTTTTGTTGCCGGTTCAGTCCTTTCTGACTAACCAAGTTAATTATCCTAGTTTAATTCCCTCACATGCCTAACATGTGAGGGTATATTTGTCATTTTAGGTTTTCTTGTTAATTCCCTCACATGCCTAAATTTATAGTTTTCTTCTTCCCTATTCAATACATGTAATCTCTATCAAATAATCAGCAGTAACGAGGAAATCAGTTACATAAAATGACCTGCACTTTTCTATTTGAATTCACATAGGTGCTGTCTGTTTTTTCTGCGGGAAAAGGTCTGCGGACCACATCTATAGGCATCTGCAGGAGAAGAGGTGGACCAAATGTATGCAGTCTGCAAGGAGAAGAGGGTTTGTTTTTTCTACAAAAACCCTTCTCTTCTCTGCTCACACACAAACACACACAGACAATTCATCTCTCTTTGCCTTCATCTACCACCACCACCACCACCTCATCTACAACCGTCCACCTGCTACCACCACAACCAACAACCACCGTCAAGCACCACCGCCCCCTGTCTCCTGCCGCGAAGCCAAGCACCACCGCAAACCCACCTCCGCCATAGCACCACCGCCATCAAAACCCACCACCGTCGCCGTCTCCTGCCGCTCCCTTTCTCTCTCTCTCTCTCTCTCTTCTTTCTCTCTCTCTCTCTACGATCTCTCTTTCTTCTTTCTCTCTCTCTCTCTCTCTCTACGGTGGGGATGTATCAGGTGGCGGTGGTGGTGGTGGCAGTTGAAGATGATGGTGGCAGAGTTATTTGGGGGTTTTGTCGGAGGTGGAGATGGTGGCAGAGGAGGTGGTGTCGGAGGTGGAGGAGGTGGCAGAGGAGGTGGTGTCGGCTGGAGGGAGAAGAGGAGAAGAGAAGAAGAGGTTTGAAGAGGTTGTGGTTGTAGTGGGGAGACATTGATAGATGCAACTTTCAGATCTGGGTAGGGTGGTGTTCGATATGCTTGAAAATCGATGGTGGTGGTTGTAGATGGAAAATTGATGGTGGTGGTTGTAGCCAGAATATTGATGGTGGTTGATCCTCGGAAGGGTTTTGAACAACGGGTTTTAGTTTTGATGATGTTGTGTTTTTGAGGGTTTTATAAGAAGAGGAAACAAAATGACGAATATACCATCACATGTTAGGCACGTGAGGGAAATAAACTGAGATAATTAACTTGGTTAGTAATAAAGGATTGAACCGGCAACAAAAATAAACGTAAAGGTTGTTTTTAGCAAGTTTTAAACATTAAGGCTGGAACCTGCAAGTTTGAGAAAACATAAAGGATATTTTATGCAATTTACTCTTTAAAATTTGGAGTTTTATGAATAATGATTTTACAAATATAGAGATTCACTATACTATTTATGATCTTTATATGTTTGTGAGCATTTAAGAAGAGAAAAAAAGTAAAGTTAATTGTTTGTGATAAAGATGAATCTAAAGATTTAGAATGAGATTAACGTTTGAATTATGAGGATTTAATATTTTTTTTGAACGACTAACTGCTTTCCACGTGTAAACCTACCCTTTTGGAGCTATGTCCAAAGGCCGACTACTCGACCACCGCTAGAAAGCGTACAACACCCCTGATACGTAGAAACCCCATGGAATAGGTAAAACTGCGCCCCCTTGGACTCGAACCAGGGTAAAACCCCGGGCCAAGCTTTGACCGAGATGGGAACAACTACTACACTGCAGTGGAGGACCCAGGATTTTAATATATTTATATAATTTATTTGTGAACTTATGGTTTAATTATTTGAAATATAATAGAATTATATATATGTGTGTGTAAGAGTTTATATAATACATTAAATCACATTGTTGGTCCTTGTCATTTAATTTTATAACTAGTCAAATGTTTCGTGCGCTGCGAGGGGTATTTGGTTAGAATCAGTTTAAACTTTTACGTTATTGATTCGGTATCGGCACTTGGTAACCAAAAGATAAAACCAAATAAATCATGCTAGGACCAAAATGATATTGGCACGTCTTTTACATCTTGTGAAAACGGTAAAAAAGAATAATACTACCGGTTTCAATGTTATCCGGTCGGAACTGGGTCGGTCTCGACAACAACAGAGATGTCGAGAAAACCATAAGAACCAATATAGGTAGCGGTGTTGTTCGGACAATATCGCTTTGATTTGTTAGGGTAAAAAAATAATTTTATATCACTCGCTCGCTTTTGAAAAAATCTTTTATCTAAACATAGATAGAAAAATAAGCATGTCGTAATAACCTTTGTAACAATTAAATATATTATATATGACATGTTATAACTTATGGTTTATTGGGAAAGATGTAATATAAATAATTTTTTTAAAGGAATGCGTAAATGTTAAATTCTTTTAATAGAATACTAAATTTAGTAAGATGTAAATGTTAAGCATAATTAATGATTTAATGTTGAAAAAAAAAATAGGATAAAAGAAGTCACTTTCAAGAATTGAACTTGTGTGATGGAAAGGTAGATGCCAAAAGCCACAACCATTCCACCAGCTAATATTCTTTTCATATATAATGTATATATAATTAAAAAAGTTAGGATTAATACAATGTCACCCAAATACTATTCATCAAGCTTGGCTAATATTCTTTTTATTTAGTTCCATATATAATGTATACATAATTAAACCAAATGTTGGTATAGAAAAAAATTAAGGATTAATACCATATCGTGGCTAATAATATATATAAAATGGATATTGGATTTAATAATCCTAACTTTCACCCATTGGCCGATAGCACTTCCAACTTTTGATTTGTACACTAGCATTCTCAACTTTCAATTTATTGGCCGAGAACACTCCCTAATTAACTAAACCCTAACCTAGTTAGTTTTGGTGATGTGGCATCTGATGTGGCCCTTTTTTGCTGACGTGGCAGCTGATGTGGCATTTTGATGACGTGACAGCTGACATGGTATTTTTCGATGATGTGGCGGATGACATGGATTTTTGATGATGTGGCAGCTGCCATCATCTAACTGGGTTAGGGTCCAATCAGTTAGGGAGTGTTGTCGGCCAATAAGTTGAAAGTTGGGAGTGCTGGTGTACAAATTGAAAGTTGGAGTGTTATTGGCCAATGGGTGAAAGTTAGGGTTATTTAAATCCAATATCCCTTTATAAAATGATAAATGTTAAAAAGATAATTTTACACATATTTAATACATATATATATATATATATATATATATATATATATATATATATATATATATATATATATATATATATATATGTTGAGGTGATTGTAAAAATGTGTTTTTTTTAGAAGGGTAAGAAAGAATCTAAACCATTAGATCTTTAATCTAATGGTTGAGATCTTGATGGCAATCTTGTAAATAGGTTTTACCATTAAAATAATTAATTTATAGATTAAGGGTATAAAGGTAAATTTAACATTTTTAAATTTAGAAAGTCACAGGCAATGCACATGCAAGTTTCCCCCTTCTTTTTTAAACGTCAATAACTTTTTATACGTAATTCTTTTTTAAAAAAATTACACCATAATAACGAGTGTTTTTTTATCTTTAGTATGAGTACCATATTGTTATACTTATGTAGAGAAAAAAATTACTTTTGGATTGGATGTTTTAGTCCATGGTGTTTACAATGATGTTTTAATTGTATTGTGATTCAAGGTTTTGTGTTTTACAGTAAAACACCATGACATAAATAAGACACCACAACATTGCAAATAATGAATTTTGATTCAAGTCATGGTGTTTTTACATCTAGAGTATGTAACATTGTATTGTGATTACAGTCATGGTGTTTTAACATCTGGAATAGCAATATAATAATTCTAAATGTTAAAATACCACGACTGTATTATGATTAAATTCATGGTGTTTTGGAATCTGTATTGTGTTTTATACCTACAAAAATAACAAAAAATATTGCAGATGTTAGAACACCATGGCTGTATTACGATTCAAGTTGTGGTGTTTTCTGGAATTCGTATGTTGTTTTATACGAACTAATGAGGAATTCCTAAAATATCTGATGAATTCCTATAACTTTTGATGAATTCGGTTACAAGATTATATCTTTATTTATATCTTTAATTAGGATTACGGGTTAAATTACCATCTTACCCTTAAACTAATAAAAAAGATAGGGACATGTGTCATCACCATAGTCTTTCTTATCCTTCTCACACTTTTAGTCTTTTTTACAGGATCCTCTACCTATATAAGAATTTATATGAAAAAGTGAATTACATGGTTGGTCCTTGTAATTTAATTTTATAAAGATAAAGGGTAAAACATAATTTTACACATATTTAACTAAAAAAAGTTAACCCCATTAGTTGTCACACCCCAACCTATGGCGGAATCATCAGGGCGCGGCAATAAGCGAATCAGATTGCTCAAGGGAATCCAAAACAATTACTATATGACAATATTAACAAGGTTCAATTTCCCATAAAACTAAACATATATTCATACAATAATTGAAATAAATCCAAGTTTCTCAAACAATAAAATAAAGTAGACAACTTGATTAAGCGTGTATCTAGAGAGTCTTAATCTTGATTCGAGATAACTTGCGTTTAACCTGCAACATACGTTAAATAATGTCAATACAAAAATGTATTGGCGAGCATATAGGTTTTGATATAATAGCATAGTGGATGAAAGCGTCGTGAATTTCCACACACATAAACATGATGCAACACAACATATAAGCAGATTAGACAATTACACATGCAAAGTCCCGAGAATAGCTACGAAGGAGAGGTGTGAATGCGCATAACTAGACCCCGTCGGGTGTGAGCTGAACTATGGTACCACACTAGTTAAGTTGGAAATTAACAAGTAAAAGTCCTAGCATATATGTTTCTAACATCACGTATAAATATGTATAACAGACATTCGCGTGTGATATATCAGCTTGGTGCGTATAATGTGTTTTGATATGAATGTATCTTACACCAAAAGTGTGTTTAAAGCGAAAAAGGGGTCAAGTATACTCACAGTGAGTGCTTAATCAGCGAGTACGAGCGAGATGGGGTGAGGAGAGCGTTGGGTCAGCCTGCAAGCGAGAACAGACATGCATCAGTCTTTCGAAATGCTGAAACGGTTGAACGGAGAGTTGTGCGGGGAGCAGATCAGTTCTTGCGAACTACGTGTTTCATGCGAACTACGCGTTTCGTGCGAACTACACGTTTCGTGCGAACTACAGTTCGAATGAAGTGCACATTTCGTGGGATGTGACCTGTGTCGTGTCCAAAATCGAGTGTTTTCGCGTCTTTTTTCAGGGAAATTTGAGTGTTCATCCTACGAGTCTTGTACTGATCAAAACTAATGCCAGAGAGGGTCTTTGGAGCGAGTTTAGTCACATGTGGGAACTTGGACTGGTTCGTACGAACTGAGCAGTTCGTACGAGACAGTCCAGTTTCGCACGGGTAACTGACTTGCGTCTTCGTGAGTCCGGAACTGAGTTCTCGTCTGAATCGAATGTGATTTCGAGTCCTTTTCATGACGGTTTAGACACCGCCTTGTCCCACTATCTAGTGAACGAAACATAAGTCGGTTTCGGTCCATTTTAGTGTAAAATACAAGTTTAAAACAAGTTCCTTAGGATTTAACACTTGGTGAGCTTGAAATACAAGATTTCTAACTTGGGAAGCCAAAGCTAAGCCCAATATGCTCGTTCCAGCGTGAACCCGAGGTAAAAACAAAAAGTTTTATGAAAAAGATGATGGGTTTCGTAAACAGAGAATTTTAGATGAAATCGGAGATAATTTCGTGAAAATCGTTGTGGTTTGTTTGAAAACAATTGTTACTTACTTGGAAAACAGAGAAAAGTGGGTATGAGATGGTATGTGCGAAGTGGCAGCAACAGAGGAGCATGGGTGTGAGTGTGGTATTTATAGAGGAGGAGACAAAAGGGGCAGTTCGTACGAACTGTACATTTAGTGCGAACTACTCGTTTCGTGCGAACTACGTGTTTCGTACGAACTAACCAGTTCGTTTGGTGTTTTCGTTTGTACTAGTTAGTTATATTAAGTATTTTAGCAAGACATGTATATATATATATATATATATATAACTATAAATAACATATATAGCTGCGTTTCGAGTTTGCGTTGCGTTGAGCGTTTTCATGCTTTATGAGTTTGGATGAGATAATTAAGTGAGATACAACGCGTGTAAGTTCCCAAGTTTTGTGAGTGTCGCGTTGGTGTGTAAGCGAGCGAGTAGTCTTTGGAGAAAAAAATTCGGTATCTTAGTATAAGCAAGGGCGTTGTAAGTGAATGCGTCATGAAGTGCGATGTATAGTGTAAAATACACGATGTAGTGTGAAAGTATGCGATGTAGCGTAGTAAGCGATATAGTTTACATTATGATCCGAATCTCTGGTGCTAGCCGTCACGAGAGTAACGAGCTGCGAAAATGCGGGTTGTTACAGTCTCCCCTACTTTAGGAAATTTCGTCCCGAAATTTATTCGTGAGGAAGACTTGAGAATTTGCACGAATAGATAGCGATAGATAGCGATAAGGCGTTAGTGTAAGTTGATGAATGAACGATCGATCGAGGATTGACGAGTGAAAACGTCTCGGTGGTGTAGGGAATCGATGAGTAAAAGCGACTTAATTGACTCGTGGTTGATAACTCACGAGTTGGCGATCCAAAAATGTTTTTAAGTTTTTTGAAAACTTTGGTTAAACTATTACGAAAAAGCTTTTAAAGGAATCTTGATTTATGCAAATTTTCTCACCGCGTGGCGTTGGCTGAGTCGATTTCACATTGTAAGAAGGATTTTACTTGCCCAAAGGTTTTAATAAAAATCAAAATATTTAGAAAATTTTCCATTTATTTCCAAAACATGGCGGTAAAAACAATTTTAACGGTATCAAAAGTTTAATTAGCATTGAACCCCACATGGCATCTTTCCACGAAAGTTTGTTAATATGGCTAAAACACTTATATATAGGAAGTACCAGCGGCGTATCCACCATGTTTTAGCCATATCGCCTTAGTCTCGTGGAGCGATGACAGGTGTGCCGACTTATTAAGGAGAGATTTCGATAACCCATGTCCAAGCGGCAAAAGTTTGGACCAAGTTTGAAAAGAGGACCAAGTAGACTGAGCGGAGAATCTGATTGCAAACTTGGTTAGAGACAAGGGTGTGCGGGAATGGTTCAGCAATTGGAATAGTGAAGCCGTAAGAATGAGAGATACGATAAGCGTTAAAGTGTCGAGAGAGGAAAGCAATAAGCGAAACGATAGCGTTAAAGCGTCAAGAGGGGAAAGTGATAAGCGAAGTGAAGTGGATTCCAGCGAAAGTGAGATTGCGATGGCGTAGATTTGCGAGAAATCTAGCGTTTGTCTGATCGAGAAGTGATGAGATGTTACGCCTTGCGATGGAGTTTAGCGTGTGAAAATATTCACCATAATATTAAAGGTCTAATAACGTTCAACTACACATGGCATTTCTTCACGAAAGTTTGTTAACATGGCAAAAGCACTTATGTATAGGAAGTACCTGCGGCGTATCCACCATGCTTCGACCACCCCGTCTCCGTCTAGTGAATAGTTGTCATACTTTCTCGACATGGTTAAAATGCTTATATATAGGAAGTACCAGCGGCGTATCCACCACGTTTTAACCACGCTTTTAAAGTTAGGGCACCATTAGAACTCACTACGATCCCCATGCGGACGCCAAGATAATCCAGTGTGCACCCGTGATTAATTTGGTGTTTGCATGTTTATCGTAACTTATTTTTAAGGCACATAGTAGGAGTAAACATATTATATCGTGATATACTATATAGTGTTAGTAATAAGATTTAGTGTGCGAGCCTAGACAAAGTGTGATGACGAGAGAGAGAGAGAGAGAGATGTCGTGGTATGTTGAAGCGACATCGAACGATAGAACAATTATAAAGCATAATTACTAATGTCGAAAATCGTACCATAAACAACGTCGTTCTGCGCCTGGTCGGTGTTGTTGACGACTTCTGCTGCTGGGGCTGCGGCTGCTGGTGCTACTGGTGCGGCAGATGCTAGGGCCGTGAGTTGAGTCAGCGGTGATGGAAGTCCTAGCATGTCATGTTGTCGTGGCCATGTGCGGCAGTAGCTGGTGAAGTGACCGTAACAATTGCAGTTGTAGCAATAGCGACAGTTGGTTCCAGCCTGGTGGTGATAAGTACATCTCTGACACTGAGGGAGAGTTCCAGTGTAAGCACGCTTTGGGGGAGGGGCAACCGTTTGCAGAGGTTCAGTGTAAGCGGTTGCAATTGCTGAGTAATTGAGACTCGAGCTCTTTCTCTTGCGGCTAGGCTCGGTGGCGGCTTGTGGTGGTGTTGCGTCGTCGTATGGTTTAGCGGTAGCTTGATTAAGTTTCTTGGTGGAATTCTTGGAGAAGAATCCAGCCAAGATTCTCTTGTCATTGATCTTTGCGGCCAACTGATAGGTTTCTTCGATGGTAGTCGGTCTTGCAGCTTCGACAAAATTACCCACACACTCAGGCAAAGCACGAAGGTACTTTTTAATGGCCTTTTCAGGAGTGTCGAATTGGCTAGGGCAAATAATGCTAAGCTGTTTAAACCTTGATGTGAGGCCGGCGTTGTCACCTTCAACTTTCTTGATATCCCAAAATTCGTTTTCTAGCTTCTGGATTTCGTGGGGAGGGCAGTATTCCTCCTTCATGAGCTCCTTCAGGTCATTCGAGGTAAGCGCGTAAGCTGCATTGTTCTCGTGTTTGTTGCGCTCGGCTGTCCACCAGTCGAGTGCTCTTGATTGAAATACTCCTGTAGCACACGTAGTGTAACATCCGTCGAAAAACGGGTTTCCAAAACCCGCTTCGTTTATTAATCGAATATCCAGTTATAATTTTTCGTTGCATATTTATTGCTCAAAATAATTTTAAACAATACATAATTAATAACTATATTAGAATTTAAAAACCATATTTTATAAATAATCGTAAATAGTGAGAAAAAAATAAAATGGGGACGCCGGGTTTCGACCCGGGTCGCCCACAAACTCAAACACACAACACACCGCTCCGCCACATGCTTTATTTGTGAATATACTGAAACAAATAATACTTAAAATAAAACTCGAATTCAAAACCGGAAATCATCGCACTCAGAACTCGCAATCACCAGAAAATCCGGCAATCCGCGAGTTTAGCCATTTTCCTTTTGACTAAAACACTATAACCGACTTCGACATCGGTTATAACCGACGTCTAACAGTCAATTGCGGTCGTAACCGCCGGAGAAACCTTGACCGCGAATCAAGACCAAAATTCGGACTCAATACATCCTGTTCTTCCCTATAAATACCCACCCAAACCTCTGGTAACCTTTTCGCTCAAAATCGCACAATCTCTCGAAGCTTTAGCACGTCGCCGGAGATATTCTGCATTCGCCGGACTTTCACCGGAAAACCGAGACTTACTTCAAATCGGTAAAATTCTCGACTCTTTTGTTTGCAATCTGTCTCAAACAACGCTGCCGGGAATTCCTGCACTCACCGGAAAATCACTGGAAATTCCGAAGTCTCACTGCGAATCGGTACAATAATCTAAACCCCCTGATATCCCTTGTTTAGTAACTTAATTGCACAACTCATTGATCAAAACTGTTAATTGATTCACTCAGACGGAAGTCACCAATCAGAGCCGACGACTCTTGCCGGAAATCTGAGAAAAACATTCTGTTCGGTACATTTTACTCCGTAACCCTCTTTATCCAATTCATTCCAATCAATTATATGTTCGATGACCGATTTAAACAAGAACAGTCGGACATCACTGTTCTGTGTCTTTGTAAACGAAGAAGACGAAGTTGAATATGTGTATAAGTATAATTAAAAACGGATATTTGAACGGGTTAGACACACAGTCCAGCGGTGGACTGTGTGCACAAACAATGCACACGTCCCGGGTTCGAATCGCACACGTTACCGAATTTCAGAATTAAAACCAACATTTTTACAACTGAATCGGATCAGGTCACCGAATGTTAATAAGTATAATTTAATCCATAAGTTAAACAGATATGACACACAGCCCAACTGGTTGGGCTGTGCGCACTCGAACCGAAGGACCCGAGTTCGACTCCGGGTCCCTGCAACCGGTTCGGCAATGTAAACCATTTTTAAATAAAACCAAATAAGTTTAAAATTAATTAGTATATAAATATAATTAAAACAGAGAATATTTCGGGTTAGACACGTAGCTCAGTTGGTAGAGCTGCGTGCACGTAAACGAGAGGTCCCGAGTTCGAACCTCACTCAGCACATAATTAAACACAATCCGACCGGTCAACGGTCAAAAAGTCAAAAAGTCAAAATTTTTTTATTTATTTTTATTAATTTATTTAATCAGAAAATCATTTAAAAATACTTAAAAATAAGATTTTAAAGTTAGAAAACCTCCTTAAACTCACAAAAATAAATCTAAAAATCTCATTAAGAGTATGAATTAAAAGTATTAATTTACCGAATCATTTCGTTATTATTTTAGGTTAGTTTTCCTCGTCGATCAAATCCTAAAATTCGTGCGCATCCAACGTCATCAAAGAACGCACCCAATGTGAGTGAATCTCTACCAATTTCCCGTTTTAATCACATTTTGGGGTGTATCATGTGTTGTTTAATTCCTTATTATATTTAAACACTTGTGCATCCATCATATACGTGATCAAATGTGTATCAAATGTGTATCAATTGTTGTGTGAATTATGTTTAGATTGAAGTTATCATTTTCAGTGCATGCATTTCATTAGACCCATCAGCTCCCCGTGGGATACGGGTTGAGTATCAGGTGCCTCATTCGATCGGCTCCGTTTGATTGAGCCTTGATCTCACATACATCATCATTCATGTCACTCGATCGGCTCCGTTTGATTAAGCCTTGATCTCATATACATCATCATTCATGTCATTTACTCATCCAATGTGGTTTGTGTTTTGTTATATATATATGTTTGCTCACATGTGATTATTGTACAAATTTTCAATATTAAATACAACAAGAAATTAATAACAATGTTTTCTCAAGGTTCACTCGCCAACTTTTGTTGACCCAAAATATCCCCCGTTTTACACATGATACAGGTGATCCAGTTGAGGCAAGAAACACATAGGAAGGCCTAGAAGAATAAATCAGTTTAAGCTTGAGATTGTTTTACTTAGTTTCATTTCCTTGTAATTGTATGGATTTGATTTGAATATTTAAGTTGTAATTTGAATTTAATAAATATGAAACATTTTAGTAAACATCATGAGCTTTGGTGATAACCCAATTATGGCCCGACTCTTATTCCGCTGCGGGTCGGGGTGTGACAGATTGGTATCAAAGCCATGACTATAGGGATATAGGATAGGTTATTAGACCCTTAGAGCCTATACTATAGTTGATTAAAAATTTAAATTGTTTATGCGATACATACAAAATTCATGATGTTTATATGCTTTATGTTTATTGTTACATTCAATGTTATGCAAGCATGTTCATAAGTACATATTATTATACAATGCTCATCATGAATCATATCCTCATAACATATCATATCCATGAGAGCACACACCTCACAATTCCCATGATTTTTGCAACGATTTTTGTATTTTTCAAATCACATCAAAGTGAGTTCTCATGACGGGCATGTAGTAACTGGAAGGGTACGAGTACCGGTAGTCGGAACGTCCTGTCTAGGCTTGGCATTCGTATAAATCCAAAATAAAGGACCAGTTTGCCTACCTGGGGACTAACGATGAGAGTACGAAGTAACTATTAGGCCAAAGCATGCTATACCAAACGTCGTGTGAGCTAACCCCACTTTGAGTTGTCATTGTGTCTACACCTGGACACCCTCCTACCATACATCTCGCAATCATATTTCATGGTTTTCATTCGGGTGATGCGAGTGTTAATCCGCCAACACCAATGTGAATCCTACTAAGCCAATAGTCATGGGGGCCCACATGACTATACAGGCGATGGTATGGGGGACATTGGAGGCCCAAACATGAGCAAACCCAAGACATCCTATGGATGTAGTTGCATTATTGATAGTTATGTTATTTTTATTCTTTTAACGACACATGACACCTAAAAACTTCTTAAACTCACAATCTTCCTATGTATGTTCCTGTAGATGTCGGCTAGGCAACTACGTGGAGGTAGAAAGTCAGGAAGATCCAATGAACGCTTGGCCACTCAAATTGCTAAACAAATGGCCGCGGTACTTCCTGACATCGTGATTCAAGTTCAACAAGCTCTCACCGCAAATCTTATCAACCCTCACAATCAAGAAGACCAGAGCATCGCCAACCCTCACTCCAAAAAGTGCTCCTACAAACACTTCAAATCTTGCGATCCCCCAAAGTATGAAGGGACCGAAGGTGTTACTGCCCTCCTCCACTGGTTTGAAGAAATGGAGAACACCTTCCTCAATTGCGATTGTCCCGAGGATCGCAAGGTACGTTATGCATCAGGGAGACTGTTTGGAGTAGCCCTTACCTGGTGGAACGCAGAAAAGGGTAAGCGAGGAGTCGAGGATGCCATGGCCTTATCATGGGAAGAGTTAAGGGAACTCATGACAAGGCGCTTCTGTCCAAGAAGCGAAATCAAAAAGTTGGAAGATGAATTCCACTCGTTGAAACAAAAGGAAGGAGATCACACTTCCTACAACAAAAGATTTCTCGAACTGAACCAAATGATCCCTAATCTGTTCACCCTCGTGTACCGCTTGGTTGAACACTACATTCGAGGCCTCCCCTCGAAAATTCAAGACTCGGTTCTAAGCACTTCGCCTGCAACACTTGAAGCCGCAATGGAATTAGCTACCGAACTTACCGAGAATCGCATCCGAAACGGCAAATTCAAGGATGAGAAAAAGAAAGCCCCCATTGAGGCCCAAACTCCAAACCATTCCATCTCCTCTTCAAAGTTTGCTGGTAAGAGGAAACGAAACAGCATAAATTTTGCCGTCACACAAACAAACCTTCCTATCACTGCCGCACCAATTACCCAAATTGCTCCCTCAGCTGCACCATTTAAAAAGCCATACACCAGCCCATACCCAAAATGCAACCGTTGTCAATACCATCACCTCCCCGAAACTCCTTGCCAACATTGCACCAGCTGTGGCCGTGCGGGTCACACTATTCAAACTTGTCGCACGCTTCAACGAATGAACCGCAATCAACCCTTAACCCAAACCCACCATCAGATAGTGGGTCAAGACCAACAACCCTTACTTCTACCACCTGCACAACATATAGCCCAATCCTACTACCAACCCAACTACCCCATGATGCAACCCATGCGAGCATGTTACAACTGTGGAGACCCAAACCACTTCAGGAACACATGTCCACGCTTGGTGAACATCATCCATGCCCAAGCTCAAGCAAATCCGGTAAACCAAGCTAACCAAGCTCCTCCACCTGCTAGAGGAAGGGCTTTCAACATCAATGCCAACCAAGCTAGAGCTGACAACAACGTGGTTAACGGTACGTTTCTCATCAATGGTAGTTATGCATCCATGTTATTCGATACTGGCGCGGATAAGAGTTTTGTGTCCTTAGAATTTGAACCTATCCTCAACCAAACTCTTGATAACCTCATTGGAATCTCTAACGGTGGAAGTCGCTGACGGAAAGCCCGTTTCATTAAATTCTATTATACGAAATTGTACACTCACTCTAAACAATCACGATTTTCCAGTTGACCTCATTCCTATGAAGTTGGGAAGTTTCGATATTATAATCGGTATGGACTGGCTCAGCCAGCATCACGCTGAAGTAGTATGCCGCGAAAAGTTCATTCGCATTCCTCTTGCAGACGGTCAGACCCTACGTATCTTTGGAGAAACCCATTCGAAAGGACTCAAATTAATGTCCTGCCTTCAAGCCCGAAAATATCTCCGCAAGAACTATGTCGCATTCCTAACTCACGTCGTCAAAACGGGAAACAAGGAGAAAAAACTCGAAGATATCCCAGTTGTGAAAGAATTCCCACAAGTCTTTCCAGACGACATTTCAGGACTCCCTCCTGTGAGAGAAGTCGAATTCCGCATTGATCTTGTACCTGGCGCTACACCAGTCGCAAAATCTCCTTATAGGTTAGCCCCATCCGAAATGCAAGAGCTAGCCAGTCAACTGCAAGAGCTGACTGACAAAGGATTCATACGTCCTAGCTCCTCGCCTTGGGGTGCACCTGTTCTTTTTGTGAAGAAGAAAGATGGAACGTTTCGCATGTGCATTGATTATAGAGAACTCAACAAGCTAACGGTTAAAAATCGCTATCCACTACCTCGCATCGATGACCTCCTAGACCAACTTCAAGGCGCCACCTGCTTTTCAAAAATCGACCTTCGTGCTGGTTATCATCAACTCAGAGTACATGAAGAAGACGTCCCAAAGACCGCCTTCCGGACTCGTTATGGTCATTACGAATTCATGGTCATGCCATTCGGTTTAACCAACGCCCCAGCTGTCTTCATGGATCTAATGAATAGGGTATGCAAACCCTACCTCGACCGCTTTGTCATAGTCTTCATCGACGACATTCTTATCTACTCCAAGTCTAAATCCGATCATGAGCGACACCTTCGACTCATCCTTACACTTTTAAGGACTGAAAAGCTTTACGCTAAGTTCTCAAAATGCGAATTCTGGTTAAGAGAAGTACAATTCCTTGGACATGTCGTCAATGACAAGGGAATACATGTCGATCCTTCAAAAATCAAGGCAGTACAGGAATGGCAAGCGCCACGTACCCCTACCGAAGTAAGGTCATTTCTTGGTTTGGCTGGTTACTATCGCCGCTTCATTGCCAATTTTTCCCGTAATGCTGTACCACTCACGGCCTTGACTCATAAAGGAAAACCCTTCATATGGGGACCTAAACAAGAAGAGGCCTTTCAAACTCTAAAGCAAAAACTTTGTAACGCACCTATCCTCACACTTCTGAAGGTTGCGATGACTTTGTAGTATATTGCGACGCATCAGGGCAAGGGCTAGGCTGTGTATTAATGATAAGAGGAAAAGTGATAGCCTATGCTTCTAGGCAACTCAAAGTTCATGAGAAGAATTACACCACCCACGACCTGGAACTTGGAGCCGTTGTGTTCGCTCTCAAGATATGGAGACATTACCTCTACGGTACCAAGTGTGAAATATACACTGACCACAAAAGTCTTCAACATATCTTCAACCAAAAGGAGTTGAATATGAGGCAACGAAGATGGGTCGAACTTCTTAACGACTACGACTGTGAAGTTCGGTATCTTCCTGGCAAGGCAAACGTAGTGGCTGATGCACTCAGTCGAAAAGGTTATGCGAACTCCATTCGTCTTCTTCGCAAATCATAACCGACATCAAAGATCGAATCCGAGAAGCTCAACATGTTTCTGTAACAGAAAACGACGTACGCGATGAACTGTCATGTGGAGCGGAACTCAAAATCGAAACCAAATCCGACGGTATTCTATACTATTTAAACCGCATATGGATTCCTGATCGCGACAACCTTCGTGACTTCCTCATGAATGAGGCGCACAAAACACGATACTCTGTACACCTAGGAGCCGACAAGATGTATCAAGACCTACGCTACACCTACTGGTGGCCTGGCATGAAAAAGGATATCGCTGTTTTTGTTTCCAAGTGCCTTACCTGTTCCAAAGTAAAAGCTGAACATCAAAGACCTTCAGGACTTCTAACCAAACCTGAAATACCTGTATGGAAGTGGGAAAACATAACCATGGACTTCATTACCGGGTTACCTCGCACCTCCAGTGGGTATGACACCATATGGGTAATCATTGATCGTCTTACAAAATCAGCTCACTTCATTCCGATTCGCGAGGACTTCAAGAATGAGAAGTTAGCTCGTATCTACATCAGCGAGATCGTAAGCCGTCATGGTGTACCTTTAAGCATCATTTCAGACCGTGATGGTCGTTTCACTTCACGAACATGGCGAGCCGTACAAACCGCCTTGGGTACGTGATTAGACCTCAGTACCGCTTTTCATCCTCAAACTGATGGACAATCTGAACGCACCATCCAAACTCTTGAAGACATGCTTCGAGCATGTGTCATAGACTTCAAAGGGAATTGGGACGCTCATCTACCATTAGTTGAATTTTCGTACAACAATAGCTACCATTCAAGTATCGGCATGGCTCCTTTCGAAGCTTTATATGGTCGTAAGTGCCGATCTCCAGTATGTTGGCACGAAATTGGAGAATCACAAATCACCGGTCCAGAATTAATTCAAGAAACAACCGACAAGGTCATTCAAATTCGAAACAATCTCCTAGCGGCTAAAAGCCGTCAAAAGAGTTATGCAGACAAACGACGAAAGCCCTTGGAGTTTGACATTGGGGATCAAATACTTTTAAAAGTATCACCGTGGAAGTGAGTGGTTCGTTTTGGTCAGAAGGGCAAGCTAGCACCACCCTACGTAGGACCTTTCAAGATACTCGAAAGGGTAGGTCCTGTAGCATACAAGCTTGACCTACCAGAAGAGCTCAACAGAATTCATCCCACATTCCACGTATCAAACTTGAAGAAGTGCCTCGCCGATGAAAACCTCCATGTTCCTCTAGAAGACATTCAGATCGATGAAACTATGCACTTCATTGAAAGACCAGTAGAAATCATGGACTTCGGAGAGAAGCGTTTAAGACGGAGTCGTATTCCAATTGTCAGGGTACATTGGGAGTCGAAACGAGGACCTGAGTTTACTTGGGAACGTGAAGACTCAATGCGCGAGAAATACCCGCATCTTTTTCCTGTTACCACTACTACTTAAATTTCGGGACGCAATTTCTAAAAGTAGGGGATACTGTAACATCCGTCGAAAAACGGGTTTCCAAAACCCGCTTCGTTTATTAATCGAATATCCAGTTATAATTTTTCGTTGCATATTTATTGCTCAAATTAATTTTAAACAATACATAATTAATAACTATATTAGAATTTAAAAACCATATTTTATAAATAATCGTAAATTGTGAGAAAAAAATAAAATGGGGACGCCGGGTTTCGAACCCGGGTCGCCCACAAACTCAAACACACAACACACACGCTCCGCCACATGCTTTATTTGTGAATATACTGAAACAAATAATACTTAAAATAAAACTCGAATTCAAAACCGGAAATCATCGCGCTTAGAACTCGCAATCACCTGAAAATCCGGCAATCCACGAGTTTAGCCATTTTCCTTTGGACTAAAACACTATAACCGACTTCGACATCGGTTATAACCGACGTCTAACAGTCAATTACGGTCGTAACCGCCGGAGAAACCTTGACCGCGAATTAAGACCAAAATTCGGACTCAATACATCTTGTTCTTCCCTATAAATACCCACCCAAACCTCTGGTAACCTTTTCGCTCAAAATCGCACAATCTCTCAAAGCTTTAGCACGTCGCCGGAGATATTCTGCATTCGCCGGACTTTCACCGGAAAACAGAGACTTACTTCAAATCGGTAAAATTCTCGACTCTTTTGTTTGCAATCCATTATTAGGCAAGTATTATCATAAATCGTTCAACCAGAATCTGCCTCAGACAACGTTGCCGGGAATTTCTGCACTCACCGGAAAATCACTGGAAATTCCGAAGTCTCACTGTGAATCGGTACAATCATCTAAACCCGCTGATATCCCTTGTTTAGTAACTTAATTGCACAACTCATTGATCAAAACTGATAATTGATTCACTCAGACGGAAGTCACCAATCAGAGCCGACGACTCTTGCCGGAAATCTGAGAAAAACATTCTGTTCGGTACATTTTACTCCGTAACCCTCTTTATCCAATTCATTCCAATCAATTATATGTTCGATGACCGATTTAAATAAGAACAGTCGGACATCACTGTTCTGTGTCTTTGTAAAAGAAGAAGACGAAGTTGAATATGCGTATAAGTATAATTAAAAAAGGATATTTGAACGGGTTAGACACACAGTCCAGCGGTGGACTGTGTGCACAAACAATGCACACGTCCCGGGTTCGAATCGCACACGTTACCGAATTTCAGAATTAAAACCAACATTTTTACAACTGAATCGGATCAGGTCACCGAATGTTAATAAGTATAATTTAATCCATAAGTTAAACAGATATGACACACAGCCCAACTGGTTGGGCTGTGCGCACTCGAACCGAAGGACCCGAGTTCGACTCCGGGTCCCTGCAACCGGTTCGGCAATATAAACCATTTTTAAATAAAACCAAATAAGTTTAAAATTAATTAGTATATAAATATAATTAAAACAGAGAATATTTCGGGTTAGACACGTAGCTCAGTTGGTAGAGCTGCGTGCACGTAAACGAGAGGTCCCGAGTTCGAACCTCACTCAGCGCATAATTAAACACAATCCGACCGGTCAACGGTCAACGGTCAACGGTCAAAATGTCAAAAAAAAATTATTTATTTTTATTAATTTATTTAATCAGAAAATCATTTAAAAATACTTAAAAATAAGATTTTAAAGTTAGAAAACCTCCTTAAACTCACAAAAATAAATCTAAAAATCTCATTATAGTATGAATTAAAAGTATTAATTTACCGAATCATTTCGTTATTATTTAGGTTAGTTTTCCTCGTCGATCAAATCCTAAAATTCGTGCGCATCCAACGTCATCAAAGAACGCACCCAATGTGAGTGAATCTCTACCAATTTCCCGTTTTAATCACATTTTAGGGTGTATCATGTGTCGTTTAATTCCTTATTATATTTAAACACTTGTGCATCCATCATATACGTGATCAAATGTGTATCAATTGTTGTGTGAATTATGTTTAGATTGAAGTTATCATTTTCAGTGCATGCATTTCATTAGGCCCATCAGCTCCCCGTGGGATACGGGTTGAGTATCAGGTGCCTCATTCGATCGGCTCCGTTTGATTGAGCCTTGATCTCACATACATCATCATTCATGTCACTCGATCGGATCCGTTTGATTGAGCCTTGATCTCATATACATCATCATTCATGTCATTTACTCATCCAATGTGGTTTGTGTTTTGTTATATATATATGTTTGCTCACATGTGATTATTGCACAAATTTTCAATATTAAATACAACAAGAAATTAATAACAATGTTTTCTCAAGGTTCACTCGCCAACTTTTGTTGACCCAAAATATCCCCCGTTTTACACATGATACAGGTGATCCAGTTGAGGCAAGAAACACATAGGAAGGCCTAGAAGAATAAATCAGTTTAAGCTTGGGATTGTTTTACTTAGTTTCATTTCCTTGTAATTGTATGGATTTGATTTGAATATTTAAGTTGTAATTTGAATTTAATAAATATGAAACATTTTAGTAAACATCATGAGCTTGGTGATAACCCAATTATGGCCCGACTCTTATTCCGCTGCGGGTCGGGTGTGACACGTAGTACGAAGATGCTCAGGGCACCCACTCTAACGTAGGGTAACCTCGATAGCATCGGACCACTAAAACATCTGAGATACACCTTCTTCGCCTGTGAAGGCTATTGGACCACAAGCTTTGAACTGCCTGTAGGAGAAAGTAGACTTTGGTGCATCGGTCTTAGAGTCTTCCGATGTCTGAGAATTGCTGAGGGCTTGAACTTGAGTGATGATTTGAGGAATAACCTTCGCCATTTCCCTTTCCATGAGTGAGGCGATCATCTTATCGGTGTTTTTTCTGGCTTGACGTTGCGAGTTGGAAGCGTTCGAAGACATCTAGACAAAGAGATTTGGAATGAAATTCGATCATAATGATTTTTGAAATTGCGATGCGATTTAGCGTGTTAAAAACTTGTTATAGTTGACATAGTAACACGTATTTCTAAGATCACATAGGAAAATACATATTTCCTAGATTCTCACGTATTCACATAAGCACATGTAACCACATACTATATATGTATATATTTAGATATGTATATACTTGCAGATATAGCGCGAGGACGCGGTTAAGAGAGTTGTTATGATTTAGTTATGTTGCGAGTATTAGCTCTTGTTTTGGATTGCGATGGTTGTGCGATTTGTGCGTTAATCATAGTAAGACGAAAGCGGTAAGCGAAAAGCGACAAATTGAAAACGTTAAAAGTTTAAAATTCGTTGAAATGTGCGCGAAGCATATTAAAATCGACGATGCATAAAATCGTCGATTGCGGGCTTAAAATTAATAGAGTGTCCTGGGTATTGAGACAGCGACTACCTAAAGTGATTCGATCATTCCGTTGATTTTGGGCACACGCTTTGGCCTAATAGGTATATGCTCTCACCACCTCGCTACTAACGGCATTACCCTTCCGGTTACTACGCGTCCCAAATCCGCGAAATAGTCGAGACTTTGGTGAGATTGAAAATCGTTGAGTGGGACGAGTTTTCAAAGTTCGGGTTTCGCCCCTTACTTAATTACTTTGAATCCCAGATCGTGGTTTCCCTCCCGGATCCATCAGGAGGTTTCAACTGAATAGAATGGAAAATTTCCGTTAAGATATGGATATCACTCCTAACTTAACGGAGAATTTTGTGCTAATCGGAATACGCAGAGTGAGTGATTCGTTGAGAGTTTGCGGTTTTGACACCTAATCTCGATAAATCGACTCGTTTGTGATGTACGAGTATCTTTGCAGCTTCGTGTGTTGTGTCCAAGTCTTAGGAAAGATTTCGTAAAGTATTTTAAGTCCAAAGAAAATGTTTTAATCGGATAAGCTAGGAATAAGCGCATAGTATCGTATTATAGACTAGGCAATTTACCTAATTCCCTATAGTTATGGCTCTGATACCAATCTTTCACACCCCAACCGATGGCAGAATCATCGAGGCGTGGCACTAAGCAAATCAGATTGCTCAAGAGAATCCATAACAATTACTATATGCCAATATTTAACAAGGTTCAATTTCCCATAAAACTGAACAAATATTCATACAATAATTGAAATAAATCCAAGTTTCTCAAACAATAAAATAAAGTAGACAACTTGATTAAGCGTGTGTACAGAGTCCTAATCTTGATTCGAGATAACCTGTGTTTAACCTGCAATATACGCTAAAATAATGTCAATACAAAAATGTATAGGCGAGCTTACAGGTTTTGATATAATAGCATAGTAGATGAAAGCGTCGCGAATTTCCACATACATAAACATGATGCAACACAACATATAAGTAGATTAGACAATTACATATGCAAAGTCCCGAGAGTAGCTGCGAAGGAGAGGTGTGAATACGCATAACTAGACCCCGTCGGGTGTGAGCTGAACTATGGTACCACACTAGTTAAGTTGGAAATTAACAAGTAAAAGTCCTAGCATATATGTTTCTAACATCACATATAAATATGTATAACAGACATTCGCGTGTGATGTATCGGTTTGGTGTGTATAGTGTGTTTTGATATGAACGTATCTTGCACCCAAAAGTGTGTTTAAAGCGAAAAGGGGGTCAAGTATACTCATAGTGAGTGCTTAATCAACGAGTCACGAGCGAGATGGGGTGAGGAGAGCGTTGGGTCAGCCTGCAAGCGAGAACAGAAGTGCATCAGTCTTCTGAAATGCTGAAACGGTTGAACGGATGGTTGTGTGGGGAGCAGATCAGTTCTTGCGAACTACGCGTTTCATGCGAACGATGCATTTCGTGCGAACTACAGTTCGTACGAAGTGCACATTTCATGCGAAGTGACCTGTTTCGTGTCCAAAATCGAGTGTTTTCGCGTCTTTTTCAGGGAAATTTGAGTGTTCATCCCTCCAGTCTTAAGTTACTGATCAAAACTAATCCCGGAGAGGTCTTTAGAGCGAGTTTAGTCAAATGTGGGAACTTGGACTTGTTCGTACGAACTGCCCAGTTCGTACGAGACAGTCTAGTTCACACGGGTAACTGACTTGCATCTTCGTGAATCCAGAACTGAGTTCTCGTCTGAATCGGATGTGATTTCGAGTCCTTTTCATGACGGTTTAGACACCGGTTCGTCCCACTATCTAGTGAACGAAACATAAGTCGTTTTCGGTCCGTTTTAGTGTAAAAATCAAGTTTAAAACAGTTTCCTTAGGATTTAACACTTGGTGAGCTTGAAATACAAGATTTCTAACTTGGGAAGTCAAAGTTAAGCCAATATGCTCGTTCCGGTGTGAACCCGAGGTAAAACAAAAAGTTTTATGAAAAAGATGAAGGCTTTCGTAAACAGAGAAATTTAGATGAAATCGGAGATAATCTCGTGAAAATCGTTGTGGTTTATTTGAAAACAGTTATTACTTACTTGGAAAACAGAGAAAAAGTGGGTAGGAGAAGGTATGTGCGAAGTGGCAGCAAGAGGGGAGCATGGGTGTGAGTATGGTATTTATAGAGGAGGAGGCAAGAGGGGCAGTTCGTACGAGCTGCACATTTTGTGCGAACTACGCATTTCGTACGAACTAACCAGTTCGTTTGGTGTTTTCGTTTGTACTATATTAAGCGATTTAGCGAGACATGTTGATATATATATATATATATATATATATGTATAACTATAAATAACATAAATAACTGCGTTTCGAGTTTGCGTTGCGTTGAGCGTTTTCATGCTTTATGAGTTTGGACGAGATAACTAAGTGAGATACAACGCGTGTTAGTTTCCAAGTTTTGTGAGTGTCGCGTTGGTTTGTAAGCGAGCGAGTAGTCTTTTGAGAAAAACAAATCACACAGTATCTTAGTATAAGCGAGGGCGTTGTAAGTGAATGCGTTGTCAAGTGAGATGTGTAGTGTGAAATACGCGATGTAGTGTGAAAGTATGCGATGTAGCTTTGTAAGCGATATAGTTTACATTATGGTCCGAATCTCTGATGATAGGCGTAATGAAAGTAACGAGTTGCGAAAATACAGGTTGTTACATTAGTGATTTGTACCAAAGTTGTAAGTAAATACAAACCACTAAGACTACCAATGCATGGAAAAAAGTCCAGGAACAAAGACCATAATTTGGACCAAACTAAGACGTTTTTTTCTAAATTTAAATATATTAATTTTTTAATAATATTTAACTAAATTATAATGATTGAGATAAGATTCTTCCTTGAATGCTTTACACTTATCTATTTTCCTTCTCCAATTTATATTTGATTTTATCACTTTATAAAATTTTTGTTAATGTATTTGTAGATCCACCATATAAGAGTACTCAAAATACGATTCAAATGCGTTATGTAAGGTCGTGAATTAACGATCGGATATGGTCCTTAAAACAAAATTAGTTGACTTTTCTCACTATATATTGATTGGATTCTCCATGGTTAATGAATAGATTTGATAATTTGAATTAAAAACAACTCAAGTTTTCGGTGGGTTGTTCCGGACATTTCATTCTATTCTTTTTGGCTAACAAAAAAGAAATTAAGGTTCTTTTTTACTAGTACCTGTTTAGGTTTAGGAGATTTATGTAATTCATTTAAACCCTGGGTAATACGTATGATCCAATAAAGTTCATCACACAATTTGAGTAATGCATATTCATTACAAGTGTTGGATTCTGACACAACACAAACTTAACTCGGAATTTATAGGTTTGAATTTAGTCCAAACGAATTCGAGTTAGTTTTGAATCAAACCTGCGAATACCTTTAGAATTTAGATAATCGATTAAACGAGTTTGCGAGTACCCATTTAGTTTTATACTTATTTTTATTAAAAATATGGTTATGTCATAACTTAAATTGATTAAGAGAGTGTTTGGTAATGTTTATGTTAGTGACTTATTAGCTCATTGCCCTTTTTAAGAGTTAAAAGGTGTTTGGCATGAAATTATTATGTGAGGGGAAAAGTCAATAAATCACTCTATTGTTACCTATTAACTTTTTGAAAATGTCATAAATTGTTTATAAAAGCTAAGCCAAACATGTCCTAAGTATTTTATGACAAGGTTAAAAGACAAATGAGAAATAAGCATCAAGTTTTATAATTTAAACTTAATAATTTTAAATACATTCATACTGTTGTTGTGAATTTGTAATTGTATGATAATAAAAGGCACATAAATAATATAAGATACATTTTCAAGTTAACTAGGCCATGTTTATGTCAACCCTAGAAGATATGTATCGTATAGAGGATCAAGCGTCTTACACGATTATTTAGCTTCGCCTTTTGTTTGAATTCGGGTGAAGTTTTTTTGGTTCGACTTGTCAACCTACAAACACACATCATTTAATACTCTCACATTCCTGTAAAACCAACTATTTGTTCTTGAAATTCTCTCACTTTCTAAATAAACATTTTATTTGTTCAAATAACAAAATTAAAAGTTGTATATTATGCCTTGTTATAATAAAAATTGTGTGAATTATCATGAGATGTATGATAGATTCACTAGAGCTCCTACATTGCATGTGTTTACAAACTCTCAAACGTTTAGGTAAGGGAGAGAAAAGTGCGATATTTAGCTGATAATGAAAGGGTGCAATATTCATGACGGTTGGAGAAAGAGGATTGTTAGGAGAAAAGGGGCGAGAAAGTAATCTTGTGTCTGGTACATGTGAGGTTTTCGTTTATTAGATGCTTGGCGTAACAGTACAAAAGTTGGTACTACGAGCACCCACTATGTGTATCTCTCCTCTCGCCCGATCCGTTGTGGCAACTAAGCAAACAAAGATCGCTCGCGTACATTGTAGAATTTGTTCGTTTCGTAGCATGTCACGGGGTCCTGGACCTCCATCGGACTTCTTGCGTGGGGCCCCTTCAATTAGCTTGTTCTCTTGTGTGTGATGAGGGGTTTTTGATTTCGGGTCACCCACAAAGTACAAACCTCGAAAACCCAAACCAACCGTCATATCAGATTTACTAACCTCTTTAAAAGACCTCTAGGTTTTCCACAATTTACAAACCTCTACAAACTTCACATCTATGGATGATGATCATCATAATCTACTTTTAACTACATTATATATATATATATATATATATATATATATAACCCGATTAAAACGAATAACATAGAATCAATAAAAAAAATATAAACACGAAAAAGTACCAAATGCATAAAACCAATAACATGAGGATCATACTTATGATCAAGTTGTGACGCCCCATTCGCCATGGCAGCTTTCACAATTGCAAACAAATCGTTTCTATCTGGGATGTCTCGCCAATATACAAATCGGGTCTACATCATTATCATCGTCTCCATACCTAAGGATTTGAAAATCATCAAACCAACATAGATCTAAAAACACAAATCCTCAAACAACGTTAGGGCTGAGCAATTTACGGTTCTGAACCGTCAAAACCGGGGAACCGAACCGGAACCACCATATTTGAACCGTATTGTTGCAATTAGAGCCCGGTTTTGGTTTTTATATTTGGGAGAAAACGCTTCCTGGTTCGGTTCCGGTTATAACCGACGGTCTGTTTAAAGAACCGTTAGAACCAGTTTGGGTTTAAACTTTAAATATTATATTAAAAAACCCTATTAATTTACTTAAACTTTAATTATTATATTTAAAAAATGTTTTTAGAATTAAAGAATATAGAAATAGTTTTTACATAAACTTTTGTTTAGTTAACTTTTGTTTTTTTTTAATATTGTCTACTTTGTTTTATGGTTTGAAACATTTTATTGTTGCTACTTTTATTTGGACGGTTAGAACTTTGGATGTTGCAACTCTTAGTTATATGCTTTAAACGGTTTGATTGTTTTAATTGTTTTTATTTAGTTGTTAATTTTAGTATTTAATTGAGAAGCGGTTTCGGTGAGAATTGTTTACACGAGAACCGTTTGACCCGGTTCCAAAACAAACCGGAAGCGTTAAAATACGATTCGTTTTCGGTTCTTATATATAGCATTTAACGGTTTCGGTTGAGTTCAGGGTCGGTTCAGTCTAACTCTGAACCATTGCACAACCCTAAACAATGCATATCTAAATCAAAGAGCAGTCACAATGTAAAGCACACTTTGATTCACAAATCCAAGAATATTACCAAACTCGGTTTTGCTCATCTGTTCCAAGCATGCCAACATCCAAATATCAACTCACATGCATGTGAGTAATTTCGTTAAGCTTGGTTGTAAGAATTTTTAGGCGCTAGCTGGTCGGTGGGGTACCGACTAGCGATTAATCACGATTAGTCGTGATTAATTGGTATAAATTGGATTGAAATTTTATATGTGATTTTAGTTTTATACATATATACACACATTTATTTATATTTTTAATAGGCAGGTTTTAACCCCTCATCTACCCATTTTTTAAGTATACAATATTAATCGCCAGAATTTATAGGTTTTGACCAAAATTTGGTCGAAATCCGATCGCAATCTCGCCATAACTGCTTATTCTCGGCCGACTAGAGCCGATTCCCAGTTGTCTAATGTCGATTTTCTGGTTGATTAGGGCCGACTAGCGATTAATTCATCAATTGCCTTAAAATTTATTAGTGGCCAGCCGACTAGCAATTAATCCCGATTTTTCCAATAATGTCGTCAAGATCTAAAGATCGGCATGATTAGGATCACCTTTCCATGATCTAAAGATCGACAATTGTTTAAATTAAGAAAATATCAAGAAAACACCTCCAAATTTCATATAAAAAAACCATAGAATTTTCTTATCCTCTTCAAGAAGCCCGAGCAATCTCACCATCGGCACCAAACAAACCGCCATCGAAAAAGACAAAGCAGACAAAACCAGCGAAGAGCCCACAAAACATGTCCGTTGGAGGTCCGGATTTGCTGGACTTGATACGAACTGGACTAGTGCCACAATGTGGCCGAGCGAGGTAAGTGGTCTGTCACACATGCCATGGTAGAATGGATGAGCAAAAGCACTAGATTGTGGTTGCTCTTAAGAGTAAATAGGATATATGTCACTACCTTATTAGTAAGACATTTTATATGTGATCTCTACGTACTTAAAGACGTTTTGATGAAAAGAAACTCTTAATGGTCGAAGATCAAGGAGTGAATTATTAACATCCATCCAACTTGTATAAATCGTAAATACACACTACTTGAAACAGTCACATATTATTTACACTTAGACTATACGGTGTGGAGAGGCATGAAAATTGGGCGTTTTGCGACATGTGGATGACATGTCAGCACACGCCAGAAAAGTGGCGTGGGGCAAAAACGAGGGTATTGGACGGGACGTGGAAGTGTGACATTCTACAACACGTGGCATACTTTTTTATTGTTAATATATATTTAAAAATTATATAAAATCTATTTAATTTAATAAAAAAACATTAATAGTAATTAAACAAATAACATTAAAAATTAAACATTATTAAATAAAAAATTGATTATCTGTCACGCCGAAACGTGTTTAAATTCACGATCGTGGTCGTGCCTGAAGTTGATGAGGGCGACTTGTATGATGTCGTCTTCCGCAAGGTCACCATCCGCATTTTCCACAGCGTTGTGCAGCCTTTTGAATCTTTCACTATCCAATCGAATAGTTCTAAAACGAGAAGAAAACGCATCCACGGTTCGGGTGGCGTCACCCCTATGAATGCAAAAGTGTTGGAAAACTATCCCCCAAAATGGACCACTCGAGCGATTACACAGTGTGTAGTGGCTAGGCGCTTCGACCCACGACTCGCACAATACGATTTCTTCTTCTTCTTCACTTTAGGATTTTTGAAGTGGAAATTGGTAGAAAGCTGAGAGAATTTTGGATGAATTGTGAGTGTTTTAAATAAAAAATTAGAAGAAGAGGGCTGTTTATATAGGGGAAGTTATTTATTTTTAATAAAGTAACTTTTTAAATTTAAAAAAAAAAACTTACTGTTGACACCCAATGACTATAACCCACGCCGAATAAAAACATGCCACGTCAACACACATATTGTCTCCATGCCAGTGGAAAAGTCACCGCCTCTCGACCCACGCCCCCCTCCACGCTGTTGGTGGGCCAGTGTGCACGACGTGAAGAGGGATTTTCTAAAACCACACCGTGTTTGCTGATTTTCTACACCCACACTAAGTTCTCTTACGAGAGAGAAGTATATTCTTAACATCGTGGTATGCTTATGTTATGATTGGAATTTGGGTGGTGATGAGGTTGTTGTATTAATTAATGTATTAATCATGACTTTTCCCAATTTTAACAAACACTAGCTTGCTTATAAAAACAAATATCAACCAATGTAAAAGCTATCTGGTCCGGTACTTTGGAATAAAAATCCTTCTCGACCCCATATTTTACTTTAAAGTTCACCAATCACAAAATTATACTTTTCAAAAGCAAAAACCCTTCTGTCATCCCACATTCTTCGCCATTATAAATGCCCCCTTCCCTTAATCTCCTTCCCACATGATCCAAGTGTCTCTCTCTCTAGAATACACACAAAAACACACACAGTAAACTAGCAAGCATGGTGCTATCAAGAACCGTTCATTCAGAGTCCGATGTCTCTCTACACTCAACATTTGCCTCTAGATACGTTCGCACTTCTCTCCCAAGGTATATCGTCCGAACGGGCCAGATCTAACAAACTTTCCCATGATATAAAGTATAACAACCGCACTCCATGAAAAAAAATAATAGTGTTATTTATACCTTTTGGTTAAGCCCCTAATCGTCCCATGAAATAAATTTTTGGGCATGCTACTGCTTTTGATATGACATTTGTTTCGAGATTGATTTTTGGTGATATGATTTAGTTTTGCTATTCAAAAAGGGGTAGCGGCGCAGGTTGTTCACTGCTTACCATCTATCTCTATGTCAATTCATAACTTTGGCTTACATGTGGCTATTTCAGGTTTAAGATGCCGGAGGAATCGATCCCTAAGGAGGCTGCCTATCAAATTATAAATGATGAGCTGATGTTGGACGGGAATCCAAGGCTGAATCTGGCGTCGTTCGTGACTACGTGGATGGAGCCTGAATGTGACAAGCTTATGATGGCTGCGATTAATAAGAACTATGTTGATATGGATGAATATCCTGTCACTACTGAACTCCAGGTTTGTTATTTATTCTTCTACATCATCTGATTGTAGGCTCTAATATCATTACTAGAAAACTCTCACGTTTCTGACCACCATTTTTTTATAAAAGCTTCTCGTTTGAAAATGGTTGGAATTTCTGTAAAAAAATTAGTATGAAATCGACAGTTTTGTAGCAGTGGATTACTTGTTTAACACACCAGAAATAAACCTTTAATAGATCATGAAGATATAAAGAAATATTATATTATTTTGTTTGATAGAAATATTGCCAAAAGGAGAATATGTTGTGTCAATTTTTATTGCCAAAAGCCGGTCAGATGAAATGAATTATGTATATATTTGGTCAATATAGAAAAAGAGATATTTGAACGGACACAAAAAATATTAATGATACTTAATTGATCATAACCTCTTGATTAAAAAATGTAACCTTTTAGCTTGTCATGTTCGTAATCACCATTGCGGTTGCTATTACAACTCATTAAGTTTTACATTTTCATTCCTTTATGCTATCAATCTCATATTATTGTAAATATTCTTAGTCGTATTTGTAGTTTACCAAACTATTAGAGGATGATGCGTTTTAAGTTTTTCTAACAAAAGTCTCAAGTCCGATCCAGTTTTTACTTAATTCGGTGATGTCAGCTGTGTTTAAAATATTTACAGTCCCTATCTATATATAACTTGTATACTTGAAATAAAGACATGAATAAGCATCGCAATAACAAATCAACATATTTAAATAGGGTTAACTTGTAGAAATGTCAACAACTAATTGTTTAATATCTTTTAGATTTGTAAGTAACAATATACTATTGTCAATAATACTGCTTTCTCAAAGAATCATAAACAACTTCCACAACAAGTCCTTATTCCTTGTACCAATTCAAAATACTAATTATTTGACACCCTTTTTGTTAGATAACCGATAAGCATGCACATGGACATACAAATATTGTTTCCAATGAGTTAACACAGTTCTGTATAAATGGTTTGGTTCAAGAGATCATTGGATCTCACAACTCACATACAATTTAAGGAGTTGGTTAAACGTGTGTGTGTATATATTTGAATCGTTATTTATTTTAGAGTTAATTGCCCGGATGGTTTATGTGGTTTCACGTTTTTTCATGTTTAGTCTCCACCTTTTGGAAATAGCAGGTATACTCCCTATTGTTTGTTATTTTGTTACTCGGATAGTCTCCTAAGTAAATGTCAGTTAGTTTGGAAATAGCATGTATGCTCCCTATGGTTTGTTAATTTGTTACTCGGATAGTCCCCTTACATTAACTCTAGGGACTATCCGAGTAACAAAATAACAAACCATAGGAAGCAGACCTGCTATTTCCAAAAGGTGGGGACTAAACGTGAAAAAACATGAAACCACATGGACCATCCAGGCAATTAACTCTTTATTTTAATATAATAGAAAGGATTATTAGTATATATATGTGTGTGGTAGAATTAAGATGTAGGGCTGTAAACGAACCGAACGTTTAGCGAACAGTTCGTGAACCGTTCGGCGGGAAGTTCGTTTATGTTCGTTCGATTAGCTTAACGAACGAACACGAACAAAATATTTCGTTCGGTTAGCTTAGCGAACGAACATGAACACGGGTCTCGTTCGTTCGACTGCGTTCGTAAACGTTCGGTAATATGTTCGGTTACGTTCGTTCGTGTTCGTTTGATTATATTAAAAAATAATAAATAATAAACCTTTTATCTAAACATGTTGAAAAGCTGAAACCCTATTTTTTCTAAGTTAGCTAAACTGTGGACATTCTAAGACGTTTTTGGGGATAATTATGTTTAAGTTAATTAAACTTGATTTATCGTTTGGTGGTCTAGTAGACTTCTTGTGTTTTAATTTATCATTTGATGGTTGTATTTAACTATTTATATCCAATGTTTAAGGATAAAAATGTTTTTATTTTTTGTTTTCAAGTTAAATGTTCGTTTGTGCTCGTTTCTATTTGCTTGCGTCCGTTTGTGTTCGAGACTAGTGTTCATGAACTGTTCGTGAACAAGTGAAATTCCTTAACGAACGAACACGAACATAAACTTATGTTCGGTATGCGTTCGTGAACAGTTCGCGAACATGTTAATTTCCTTAACGAACGAACATGGCTTTGTTCGTGTTCGTTTGGTTCGTTTACAACCCTATTAAGATGTGTAGAGTAAAATGAGAAAAGAAAAACGATTTTTTTCTAAAAAATGTAAAACTTTTTTATCGGATGCAAAAGTTTCGAATTAATACTTTTATATTTAAAATTAAATTAAAATTATTATATGTTATATATTGAAACAGTACAGAAAATATATCAGCTTTATATCACATTCGTTTTATTTTCAATCATTTTCATTGGAGAATAAGGTTCATATTTTTAAATAATTATTTTTAAATCAAACATCATATATCACTTTCGTCATGTCTATGATTTCCAATATCAGTCCAAAGACAAACATTAAATAAAAATTTTTAAATATGTGGTGTTCTTTACTCTTAAAACCAACTAAAACATGCATGTATATAATTTTGTTTATATATTATTTAAAAAAGGCTAAATGAGAAACTAAGATATATCGTTCTTGTTTTAAAAAGTATTATTATTATATGAATCTCGCATGATTTTGCCGGATTTGATATAAATAGATTCAAATAAGTACTAAATAATAGTTGTAATGATTTAAGTACTTAACAATAAAACAATGTTGGAGAACTCGTTAGTCGCTAGTCGGCCGGTGAAGTGGGGACTAGCGACTACTCGGGATTACTCGGGATTAATCAGGATTAATCGGATCGGGTTTTTTATATATAATTTTCAGTTTAATATATAAATATATACAATTTTATAGGTAAATATTTTAAGTAGCTAGGTTTTAAATCTTACTCAACTCATTTATTTAAGTATACATGATTAATTGTTGGAATTCATATGATTTGGTTGGAAACTGACCGAAATTTAGAGGTTTTAGTCGGAATATACAGGTTTTTTGTTGGAATCGTCGATTTTTGGCTGGCCTAGTCGGACCTAGTCAGTTAATGGACCGATTTAAAAAAAATTACTTAGTAACTGAACGACTAGCGATTAGTCACCGACTAATCGTCGCCTAGTCGCGATTTTTACAACACTGATATAAAATAGTTGTAATGGTTTAATATTTCTTAAATGTGTATCTTATTGTATCTCAAGTATTCATAGCTCATCTGATTAAATGTTGATTAGTCTCGACAGAGATTTTGAATTTTAAAAGACTGAACGACTTTGCATAATTCATTTCTTTGTTTGCCAATAACTTCCAAGTCTCAATTTTTCAAATCGCAACTATATTTTAAGAAGACTAAAAGAAGTTGACTATTCTTTTTTCCACTTACATTAATTTTAAAAGCTAGACAATGTTTTTATATATATATAATAATGTAAGTATATAGAGAAAACACTTGTAATTGAGAAAACTTAGGAAACTCAAAGCTCATGACATTTTTTTTATTTTAAAAAAAATCACACATGTAATATACATGTTTTTAAGGATTTTGAGCAAAAAAAATCAAAAAAACGCCAAGTTGATATTTAAAAAAAAATAAACAAGTTTTCAGCAACGCTACTGTAACATATGTTACACATGAATTTTAAAAAAGCTAGACTAAAAGTGACTATTATTTTTTGTTTCACTTACATTAATTTTAAAAACTACATAAACGAGTGTACAAAAAATAAAATGTAAAATTTTACATCGGATAATGCCTTCAAAATTTATTAGCTCCAAAATTGATTTGATCTTCAATACCTTATTTTCTTTTTCATTGACGACTGTTGATTATAGCATATTTTTATGTAATAAAATAGTTTAGTTTGAGTTAATTAAAATGAAAATAAAAATTCCGAAAGTGGTATGAAATAAGAAATAGTATATTTGGGCAAACATATTTTGTTCGATCTTTTGGTCTACAACGTGGATAACCGAGTAAACACAAAAGGTAATGATGTTTTTTGACAAATCCAACGGTATAAAAGACTATCCATGGTACGCTTTACAACTATTTATATTAGTTTTTGTGTGTGAATGATATATATTTTAATATATCTAACTAAATGTGAATGATATATATTTTAATATATCCAATTAAAGTATGGTAAATTGTCTGAAAGCCGGCAGGTGACTTTGTTAGTGCTATCACGTCCTATTATTATTGGATTAGTAATGTTAGGTCAAGGTCATAAAATATTAATAACGCGATACATGCTATGATATATACACCATGGTTGACTGTTGTTCATCATTTAATATGAATACTTTAGTATATGGACAGCATGGTAATTGCAACTTTGTTTTCTGAAATAATATTTATTTTGTTGATTTTTATTAGATAAGAGTGATTTTTTAACTGTTCAGATATTGGTAATATTCAAGTTGAATCAAGAAACCAAACCAAACCCAAAGTTCCAAAATCCAAATAGTTTAACCATATTGATGAACATTTAAATATATAAGTGACTCGATTTCTAGTTCTACAAAATAAAATGTTGTTCAATAACTTAACTATATATTGTTATCATATTTGATTGTATGTTAATATTGTTATATATGAATGCAGAACCGTTGTGTGAACATGATCGCGCATCTATTCAACGCACCACTTGGGGACGAAGAAACAGCGGTCGGGGTTGGAACCGTGGGCTCATCGGAGGCAATCATGCTTGCCGGACTTGCTTTCAAAAGAAAATGGCAAAACAAAATGAGAGCACTTGGCAAACCTTGTGATAAACCTAACATTGTCACCGGTGCCAATGTTCAGGTAAATAAAAATATTCCACTTTCATTTAATTAATAAAAATATTAGTCAATTAATTTATTGAAATTTGATAATAACATTATTTGTAAATAAATAGGTTTGCTGGGAGAAATTCGCAAGGTATTTTGAAGTGGAATTGAAGGAAGTGAAACTGAGTGAGGGTTACTATGTGATGGACCCTGATAAGGCTGTGGAGATGGTTGATGAAAACACCATCTGTGTGGCTGCTATTTTGGGTTCCACCCTCAATGGTGAATTTGAAGATGTTAAGAGGTTAAACGACCTCTTAGTTGAAAAGAATGCCAAGACTGGGTATGCCCGCCCATTAATATCCTTAGATTTACATGTTCTATCACTATATGAAAACTGGGTTGTTTCCTGCGCAACACTCGTTGAAAATTCATAGGAAACAACCCTTGTCAGAAAATTGTTAGCGGAAAAAAAGTTTTCCAGCTACAAAAATTTCACACAAATTTCTAAACAAAATATTTTCCGACTAATTTCTAACCAAATTTATTTCCGACTAATTCTTGGTCAATTACCCACCAAAATATTTCCAACTAAAACTATTCATATGAATTAGTTGGTCGGTATTTGGTCGCTAAATTGGGATTCTCAAATTAGATTTTTGTCGGAAATGGGTTGCAATTATTGACCTATTTCATTTCCTAAGAAATTTTCTTTGGAAAAGCAAACTCAATCCAACATTTATCTGTCTTGCGACGAAACTTTTTATCGATGATCAAGACCGTTGGAAACAAGTTTGTAGTAGTGTGTTTGTGTTTATTAATTTGTAAATCATGAAACTTTTTTATGGAATGTAGATGGGATACCCCAATTCATGTGGATGCTGCAAGTGGTGGTTTTATTGCACCATTTATTTACCCGGAATTGGAATGGGATTTCCGGTTGCCGTTGGTAAAGAGTATAAATGTTAGTGGTCACAAGTACGGTCTTGTTTATGCTGGAGTTGGGTGGGTGATTTGGAGGAACAAAGAAGACTTGCCTGATGAGCTCATCTTTCATATTAACTATCTTGGTGCTGATCAACCAACTTTCACTCTCAACTTCTCTAAAGGTAAGTTTATAGTCTTAAAAAATGAAATCTAGTGTTAATGAACAAATTTTATTTCTTGTTATCGGATTTTAACATGACCTTCGATTATTTTTCAGGTTCTAATCAAATCATTGCTCAGTACTATCAGCTCATTCGGTTGGGTTTCGAGGTTAGTTTTCATCTTTAAACATCTAGATCACATCAGATATTTTAGCATGACACCAGTTTTTTTATTTTCATCAACATAGAACAATTCTACATTTTTTATTCATTGTGGGATGTTGAACGAGGGTTCTTTTATTAAGTTTTTTGAATTGAAATCTACATTTTTTATTCATTGTGGGATAATAATTTATGGATTTAGTAGAAGAAACTGATTATGGGAAATTTTATTAAATTTTTGTATCACACAAAACTAGAATGGTGAATTTCATCTATTTTTCTTTTCATAAAAAAGACCTAATATTAGTAATTTACTAAAATTTGTACGAACAATATATGTTTATAATTAGGGATACAAGAACATCATGGAAAACTGTCAAGAAAATGCAATGGTGTTAAAGGAAGGATTAAAGAAAACCGGACGCTTTAACATCGTGTCGAAAGACCATGGTGTCCCACTTGTAGCCTTTTCACTAAAGGACCACAGTGAGCATAATGAGTTTGAAATATCAGACATGTTAAGGCGGTTCGGGTGGATTGTGCCAGCTTACACAATGCCACCAGACGCCCAACATATCACGGTTCTCAGAGTTGTGATAAGGGAAGATTTTTCAAGGACATTGGCCGAGCGGCTCGTGGCTGACATCGTGAAGGTGCTTCACGAGCTCGATACATTACCGGCTAAAGTAACCGCTAAGATAGAGATTCATGAAGAGAAGGGGTTAGAGGTCAAACAAACCGAACTAGAAGTGCAAAGGAAGTTTACAGCTTTTTGGAGGAAGTTTGTAGCTGACAAGAAGAAAACTAATGGAGTGTGTTAGATGCGGTTAATTAATATCTTGTTTTGAAAATTTTAATTATGGATTTTGATTGTGTATTGTGTAACACTTGCATTTGAACGAATTTCAAACCCATCTAATAATCGGTTATAATTTTTGTGGGTTTAATATTTAATTAAGTTTGGTTTTGTTTTATGTCAAGGATGTTTGCAACTATTTTGTAATTTAATAAAATTTAATAAAACTATACACACAAAGTTTAACAAAAATAAACATTATTGATAACAGTATCATACGAAAAATAAAATAAATAAAACATAACAAAACATCATAGATAACACTTCAATAATGATATGCGCCAAATGCAACATGTAAATTATATCAAATACGAAAAATCGACTCTTTGTAATAATGTTAGAAAAAGTGCGTTTCTTTGTATACTTTTGCTTCTCAGGATTAAAAGAGCTTAAATGTACAAAAGGAACAAATTAACGACAAAAATCAGCATAAGTATAGAAGACGGGAAGATGACACACTATACCAACCTTCCAAGCTTCACCCCAAGTCCAAAAACAACAAATCAGAAGTCCAGGACGGGGACGTGCCTTCTCGACATGAGGTCGTGCCCCTTCAAGATTTTAGGCCAGAACAAGACAAACAGATGCAGACAAGAGACACGGGCCGTGTCTCTTGGACACGGGTCGTGGTCAACTTCCAGATTCGCGAATCTTGAATAGTACAACAAGTACAAAGGCCACGGGGCCGTGCCGCTAACACATGGGACCACGGGGCATCTAAAGTGACAAGAGAATTAAATGAAGACAGAGATAAAGGAAGACACAGGGCCATGCCTGCAGGGCATGGGGCCGTGTCAAGCTTTTATTACTAGCTATAAATAGGGGTGCTTGGTTTCATTCCAACTCATCCCTTGGCAAACCACTTCTCTCACACCTGGCACCACTCCACCACCACAATACCACCATTGTCACACCCCAACCGATGGCGGAATCATCGGGGTAGTGGCACTAGGCGACCAGATTGATTTCACGAGATGTTCCATAACAATCATTTAACATATAACAATCTGCTTAATATCCCATACTATTAAACGTAACATTTAAACAATTATTACAAAACGGAGATTTCTCATAAAATTCAACCGGGTTCGATATCCCCTAGATTTATTACACTTGGAACTAAAACAAAACAAAACAAAATAACTAAACTAAGCATAATCCCATGCATCCAAAGCTAAACTCCTCAACCTGTTACATACGTTACAATACAAGTCAATACAATTAAGTAAATGTGAGCATACGAGTTTTTGTAATACTAGCATAATAGAGAAACCGTTCGCGAGATAATCTAACTACATATCATGATATACCGAAACATTTTCACACAGATTAACATAGGCTTATTTCTTATGCTAACTACAGTGAGAAGGCTTGCGCGTCCATCCTACCTAGACCCCGTCGGGTGTAAGCCACACTATAGTACCATACTAGCTAATAAGGCAAGTTAACGAAAATAAGTCCTAGTCACATGTTTCTAGCATCACGTATTGAGCATATATAATCAGATTATTCGCGTGTGATAAACAGTTTGATTTGTGAAGTGATTTTGATATAGGAATGTATGTAACACCCAAAAAGTGCATTAAAGCGAAAATGGGTCAAGTATACTCACTGTGGGTGCGTTTAGGTGAGAGTTCGGGATATGCGAGGAGTTGAGAAGAGCGCCGGATCAGCCTGCATACGCGAACGGAAGTGCATCAGTCTCCGAAAAGCTGAAACGGTTAAGTCTTGGTTGGGCAGTAGCCAAGTTCGGGCGAACTTGTGTGTAAACACGCAAGTTCAAGCAAACTTGTATGAATTTGGTGGTTTAGAGTCAATTTTGGTCGAACTTGAGGAGTTTATTTGAGAAACTTGTCAACTTCGGGCGAACTTGTAAGAATTCCTTACGGAGATGACAAGTTCGGGCGAACTTGTTTAGTTTCCTAAGAAACTAGACAAGTCCGAGCGAACTTGTAAGAAACTTGGAGAAATTGACCTAAGTTCGGTCGAACTGGACCCATATGGGTGCAAGTTCGGTCGAACTTGACCAGTGAGCTGGGGATTCTTGAGCGAACTTGATGTTTTCGGGTCCAAAATCTTGCGTTTTCGCGTCGTTTGCTGTGGAAAATCGAGTGTTCATCCCTCCAACCCTATGCTACTGAGCAAACTTGGGTCAGAGAGGTCTTTTAGAGCAGTTTTAGCCGTTTTACAAAAGCGTGGGCTAATCCGGGTGAACTCGGGGTTCGTTTGGGTTAGTCCGGCTTGTGTAAACCGACATAAACGTCCTTGTGCTTCCAGATCTGGGATCTCGAATGATAGATGCTTCATTTCATATCAGAAGATGAACAAAACATCATCAAAAGTCCGTATCTTGTGTAGAAATCAATGTTTATCAAAGGTTTTTCTCAGGTCTATAACTTACAAGCCGAGATCTTGCAGATCTCGTGTTTGGGAAGCCTCTGCTAACACCAAACGAACTCGTATTGTGTAGATATAATCTTAAAACAGAAATTTTGGAAGAAAAAGATGGAGATTTTCGTAAAAGTGATGAAAACGAAGGCTATGCCTTGTGCCAAAATTCTTTCTAAACGTTTGTAAAACGTTGTTGAACATCATTGTAGTTGAAAGCGGGCTGATTCTTACTTAGAACACGAAGGTTTCGGGTTTTGAGAGCTCTGGGTGAACTTGCAGCAAGTTCAAATGAGGAGAATGAGCTGAATATTTATAGGAGAAGGCAAAATGGTGAGCTGGTGAGATCAAGTTCGGTCGAACTTGCATGTTTTCATGCAAGTTCGGGCGAACTTGCTAGGTTTTAGAATAAGCAGCTAAATTCTGCCGAAGTTGTACATATTTGTACGAGTTCGAGCGAACTTGAGGTATATGAGGGATCCTTGTGTCTTCAGGTATGTTCGGGCGAACTTGGGGTAGCCAAGTTCGGCCGAACTTGGCCTGGTGACCAAGTTTCGTTTGCCGATTTCGCGTTAAGTATTCATTTGGCGATTCGGTTTGCATTAAATCGTTATATTGAGCGTTTTAGTAAAGCGTTAAGCGTTATACTTGGTATAATAGTGCGATTTAGCGATTCGAGAGTGCGAGAGCCATGCGATAGCGATTGTAACCATAACCAATAACAAACGTAACACATAATTAACATAAAACCATATAATTAACTGCGATTTGCGATGCGATGAGATTAGTGGTGCGATTTAATAAGCGATTAGATGCGATAATAACGTAATACACCATAATTACTTAACATAAACTTTATTATAAACCGAATCTCGGGATTACAAAGGTAGATAAACGGAAAAACAAAATGGAAAGATAACAATCGAATTTTCGAGTTGTTACAACCATCATCCACCATATTCATCCATCCTTAGTGTGTGTGTAGTAGTCTCGGGATCCATGATTGATCGTATGAGTTTTTGTCAAACAAAGGCCATGATTGGCTAATCTATTACATCACTTGGTGAAGACAAGGTATTTATGTATTACTTTTGATTTCCTAGCTTTAGTTAACTTTTTAATTGGGTATGTATTAATGACTTTAATAACTAGTTATTTATATTAAAAGTGAACTTTATTCTATCATCTATTCATGTTTCATTGATTCACGCATCCATGTCTTTACGGTCTATATAAAGCACGTTAACTGCCTATAAGGGGGTTAGAAGGGTGGTTTGGGTAAAGTTCTTGCCTCATTCAGTGTATAGACCCTGCGAGGAGTTGATTCAATCTTATTAGGACTTCCCTTGAGGCAGATAGCATCAAATCGCAGGAAGTAAGAACGGCTTGAATCCCTTATAACTAAACTACTATTAAAATTTTAAACCGGCCTTGCGGAACTGTATCCCTACTGACTCAGACCAATATGGCCGAGGGTAGCGTTGCCTCCAAAAGAGGGACATGCCACATTTTGCATTAGTAACCTACTTAATTATCTTTAAATATTTCGGCCTTACGGGACTGTATCCCTGCTGACCCACACCAATATGTTTGAGGGTAACGTTGCCTCCAAAAGAGGGGTATGCCACTATAACTAAGATAATCTCTTAAAAAATCCAAAGGGTGGAAATCATCAAAGGATACATAAATAATAAGTCGGAGTCAAGTGATTCTATCTTGTCCATTTGTTTCTTTTATTACTTAGTTTATTTATTTATGTTTAAAATCTTTCCAAAAATTGATTAAATTAGACGTCGACAATATTCCGGTATTAAAAGCTCTTGTGTCCTTGGACGAACTAGGTATCTTACCATCACTATTCTACGTCAACGATTGGTGCACTTGGCCTAGCGTGTTGTAGGGAGTGATAGTTGCATATCATGTTTTTATAAATTTAAAGCTTGAATAAACGAGTGAAAAGTACTTAAAATATATCTAAATATACTCACACTCGCAGACATGTCAAAACACTTTAAAAATTAACAACTATCCTCAATGTGTATAAAACTTTTATCACGATTACAAAGTTTGAGTTGTTTATAAGATTCTAGACGTTTTATATACATGTTTTGTCATCCAATAGCAGATGCGGCTCTATGACGAATCCCTTAAAAGCTACGCCACTGACGGTGGCGCTTCTTCGTATGGAGATGGTAGCGGTTTTGTCGTATGGCAACGACATCGTTTCTTCAGTATGTATATGGTGACGGATTCACAATGGTTAGAGTTTAAATCATCATAGAACTAAGATGTCAGTCACGTTTGTTTCAAGATTTATACAATTGATTTATGAAGTTTCTTCAAAATTCATTTAAAATTCCAAGAAGAAGGAAGAGTATAAATGACGCAAATTAAAATGGTTATATGCATTAATTTTATTGGTTATCAATGGTCAATAGTATTTAATAAGTAATTAATTTAATAGAGTATGATGTACATGAAAAATAGGATATGGTGTAAATAGAATAACCATTTCTAATACGGTGAAACGCCAAATTCGAATAGTTAAATCCATTAATTTTATTGGTTATCAATGGTCAAGAGTATTTAATATGTAATTAATTTAATAGAGTAGGATGTAATGAAAAATAGGGTATAGTGTAAGTACAATAACCTTTTCTAATACGGTGAAAATGAGCCAATGATCTTTAGATCAAGTGGTTGAAGGTTTGTATTTTTCTTGAGAGATGCAAGTTCAACTCCCACTTGGTTCAGAGTGAAGCATTGGTGGGCAATGAGAGGAGACACACGAAAACTTAGGTTCGATCCTTGAGCCAAACGGGTTTTACCGGTAATTTCCCCTTCGTGTCTACAGGCGGGTGGGTATGGTGGACTCGGGTTACTCTCGGAATACTCTGTTTAGTCCAGTAGGGACCATAAAAGTGCTCGGGATTGATTTTGTTGGCAGTTAAAAAAATACGGTGAAAATGAAAAAAGTGCATCCTTTGTTTTACATAAAGTCAAACGAGTAGCACAATTGATGGCCAACAAAATTGCCCTATATACGCGTGAAACGTTAATAGGCCTGTAAATGAACCGAACGTTCATGAACTGTTCGTGAACTTGTTCGGCGGGAAGTTCGTTTATGTTCGTTTATTTAATAAACGAACGAACACGAACACAAAATTTTGTTCGTTTAATTAAAAGAACGAACATGAACAAACCTTGTGTTCGTTCATTTATGTTCGTGAACGTTCGTTTATATTCGTTCATTTATGTTTGTTTATTTACGTTTGTTTAAATTTTAGTAAATACATGAATAGTTAGATTTATATAAATATTAAGTTTTCTGACTACTTATATAAATATACTAATTAGTAATTGAGTTTTCTATTAATAAAAAATAAAATTTTAAAATTTTTCTTAGATCGTAATTGATCACTTACTTAATATTTTTATAAAAAAAATACTTAATTTTAGTATCCATAAACCCTAATTTAGATGTGGTTTCGAATGAACTGTATATATTAGACTTGTTTGTTTGTGTTCAGTAATGTTAAATTTTGTTTGTTTATATTTGTTCAGTTACGTTCGTTTATGTTTGTTAAATCATGTTTGTCCATGAAAATTAACTACAAAAGTAGATAAAAAAAATCTTATATACAAACTAAATAAAAAGATGGTTACGAGTCAATTAGGGTATCCAAGGTGGCTCTGACATCAATGCAGGGAATCTAGTAGGTGTGTGCACAGTTTGTTTCGGTTTTTGGGTAAAACCAAAACCGTAACCGAAAGTTCGGTTTTTGTTTTTTGAAAATCATTCGGTTTCAGTTTTTTCGGTTTCGGTATTTTCGATTTTAGCAACGATTCGGTTCGGTTTTTTGGTTTTTGAAATAGATTACGTAAGATTCAAACATTAAAATTATAATTCATAGTTTAAGTATCTTTCAAAAATGTTTACATTTAAGTTGTTATATTTGGTCTTTTTGTTAATATTATTCACATAAACCTAACCTTTCAATCTATTTTAATGTTTCTCCAAAGATTTTGTTAAGACGATTTCTTTTATAATAATATTAATACCATTTAATTTTTATATTATATATCATTTTCATGATAAATAAACATGTTAATGTTTTTATTATAAATATTTAACAAACAAGAATAAAATTAATAGTTCTTTGTAGCATGGTTAAACACTTAAACATAAAAATATATGGATTTGACATACTTTTATAACTTATTGGTTCGGTTTGGTTATTTTCAGTTATTGAAAACGATTATCCAAAAACCGAACCGAAATTTTCGGTTATTAAAAATCTGAAAACCGAACCGTCGGTTTTTTTCGGTTCGGTTTTTTCGGTGCGGATTTTCCGGTTATTTTGGTTATGGTTCAGTTATTTTGGTTTTCTGCTTACCTCTAGAATCTAGAGTATCCGTTTTAATTTACTTTTTTAATTTAATAAAACTAGTAAAATTCCCTTCCGCGTGTTGCGGCGGAAATTTAGACGCTATCAATTCGGTTCATTATGACATAAATATGATATATCAACAACCAGTAAGTAAGTAACCGAAAGAGAAAACCAAAAAATAAAGTTGTGATATGACCAAAAGAATATCGACACGACGACACATGATTTACCTTGATCAAAAACTAAAAAACGAATATTGTTAACAGTTTTTAAAATCTAGAAATTCTAAAATTTTAAATAATAAGTATTGTCACACCCCAACCGATGGCGGAAACATCGGGGTTTGTGGCACTAGGCGACCATATTGATTTCACGAGATGTTCCATAACAATCATTTAACATATCACAACCTGCTCAATATCCCATACTATTACACGTAACATTTAAACAATTATTACAAAACGAAGATTTCTCATAAAATTCAACCGTGTTCGATTTCCCCTAGATTTCATACATAAGTTTCAAATCCAATATACATAAACAAACTAACTAAACAAAACAAACTAACTAAGCAACATCCAAGCATCCACGCTAAATCCTCAACCTGTTACATACGTTAAAATACAAGTCAATACAATTAAGTAAAGGTGAGCATACAGGTTTAAGTACTACTAGCATAATCGAGAAAGCGTTTGCGAAACAATCTAATTACATATCAGGATACATCAAAACACCAAACATAACATAGGCTCATTTCTCATGCTAACTACCGTGAGAAGGCTTGCGCGTCCATCCTAACTAGACCCTGTCGGGTGTAAGCCACACTATAGTACCATACTAGCTAAGGAGGCAAGTTAACGAAAATAAGTCCTAGTCACATGTTTCTAGTATCACGTGTCGAGCATATACAATCAGATTATTCGAATGTGATAAACAGTTTTGATTCGTGATGTAATTTTGTTTATAGGAACGTATGTAACACCCAAAGTGCGTTTAAAGCGAAAATGGGTCAAGTATACTCACTGTGGGTGCGTTTTAGTTAGCTTAGAGATTCTGAGGATATTTGAGAAGAGCACCGGATCAGCCTGCATACGCGAACGGAAGTGCATCAGTCTCCGAAAAGCTGAAACGGTTAAGTTTTGGTTGGGCAGTAGCCAAGTTCGGGCGAACTTGTGTGTAAACACACAAGTTCGAGCGAACTTGTATGATCTTAGTGAGTTTATAGCCAAGTTCGGTCGAACTTGATGAGTTTCCTAAGAAACTTGTCAAGTTCGGGCGAACTTGTAGAAAAACTCTACTGACAAGGCAAGTTCGGTCGAACTTGTATGGTTTCCTAAGAAACAAGGCAAGTTCGGCGAACTTGCAAGAAAAATTGGTGAAGAAATACTCAAGTTCGGTCGAATTTGACCCAAATGGGTACAAGTTCGGTCGAACTTGACCTGGTGAGCTGGTGATTCTCGAGCGAACTTGATGTTTTCGAGTCCAAAATCTTGCGTTTTCGCGTCGTTTGTTGAGGAAAATCGAGTTTCATCCCTCCAACCCTGTGCTACTGAGCAAACTTAGGTCGGAGAGGTCTTTTAGAGCTGTTTTAGTTGTTTTACAAAAGCGTGGGCTAATCCGGATGAACTCGGGGTTCGTTCGGATTAGTCCGGCTTGTGTAAACCAACATAAACGTCCTTGTGCTTCCAGATCTGGGATCTTGAATGATAGATGCTTCGTTTCATACCAGGAAATGAACAAAACATCATCAAAAGTCCGTATCTTGTGTAGAAATCAATGGTTTTCAAAGGTTTTTCTCAGATCTATCACTTACAAGCCGAGATCTTGCAGATCTCGTGTTCGGGAAGTCTCTACTATCGCCAAACGAACTCGTATTGTGTAGATCTAAGCTTAAAATAGAAGTTTTTGAAGAAAAAGATGAAGGTTTTCGTAAAAGAATGAGTTTTGATGAAAACGAAGGCTATGCCTTGTGCCAAAATCGTTGTAAACCTTTGTAGATCGTTGTTAAACGTTGTTGCAGTGAGATTGGGTCGATTCTTACTTAGAACACGAGAGATTTATGGTGAGAGAGCTCTGAGCGAACTTGGTCAGCAAGGGGAGCATGAATGAGGAGCATGGGTATTTATATGAGATGGAAAAAAGGGAGGTGATGGAGACCAAGTTCGGTCGAACTTGCATGAGATTCATGCAAGTTCGGGCGAACTTGCTAGGATTCCAAAGAGATCAGTCAAGTTCGGTCAAACATGTTGATTCTGTGAGGAATCAAACAAGTTTGAGCGAACTTGAGAGTGAAGAAGGAAGCTTTGTTTTGGCCAGCCAAGTTCGGCCGAACTTGGTAATACCAAGTTCGAGCGAACTTGACCCAAAAGTTGGGTTTTCTTTGTTTATTTCGCGTTAAGAGTTTGTTTCGTTATTCGGTTCGCATTAGATAGTTACATTAAGCGTTAAATTAAAGCGTTCAGCGTTATAGTTGGTATAATAGTGCGATTTAGCGATTCGAGAGTGCGATTTAGCGATTCGAGAGTGCGAGAGCGATGCGATAGCGAGCGTAAACATAACCACAAACACACATAACACATAAATAGTATATAACTACATAAATAACTGCGATTTGCGATGCGATGAGATTAGCGATGCGATTTAATAAGCGATTAGATGCGATAATAATGTAAAACACCATAAGTAATTAACATAAACTTTATCATTAACCGAATCTCGGATTTATAAAGGATAGAAAAACGGAAAACAAAAGAAAAGATAACAATCGAATTTTCGAGTGGTTACAGTCTCCCCTACTTTAGGGAATTTCGTCCCGAAATTAGGCAGTAGCTGTAACAAATAGATGCGGATACTTGGACTTCATGTCACTTTCCAATTCCCAAGTAAACTCGGTGCCGCGTTTGCCCTCCCATCGGACCTTCACGATAGGGATGCGAGAGCTTCGTAGTTTCTTGGTCTCTCGGTCCATGATTTCCACAAGCTTTTCCACGAAATGGAGAGTCTTGTTGATTTGCAGATCTTCGAGAGGGACATGCAGATTTTATTCGGCTAGGCATTTCTTGAGGTTAGACACGTGGAAAGTCGGATGTACATTATTGAGTTCCTCCGATAATTCGAGACGATAGGCTACTTTACCGATCCTTTCTAGAATCTTAAAGGGACCAACGTATCGAGGCGCTAGCTTTCCTTTCTTGCCGAAGCGGACCACTCCCTTCCAAGGGGCAACCTTTAGGAGAAAGTTATCTCCCACTTTGAACAGTAGGGGCTTGCGGCGTTTATCGTCGTAACTCTTTTGAGGGTGAAAAGTGGTACTTAGATTAAGCGTAGTACCGAGAGCGGATTGAAAAGTCTCCCAGAGACGCGAGGTAAAACGACCGTCTCGGTCAGAGATGATGTCACGAGGCGTCCCGTGTCGACATATAACTTCGTCGGTATAGATTCGGGCGAACCTTTCGACCTTAAAGTCTTCTCTTATGGCAATAAAGTGCGCAGATTTAGTGAGACGATCAAAGATAACCCAAATACTATCATGACCGGATGAAGTACGGGGAAGTTTCTTAACGAAGTCCATAGCTATACTCTCCCACTTCCACATCGGGATTTCGGGTTGTTCGAGTAAACAGAGGGCCTTTGATGCTCAGCTTTAACCTTCGAACAAATTAAGCATTTTGAGACGTACAAAGCGATATCCTTTTTCATGCCCGGCCACCAATCCTTAGGATGAAGGTCCTGGTACATCTTGTACCAGGGTGAATGGAGTATCGAGATTTATGAGCTTCGGTAATTAGCAATTCACGGAGATTATCACGAGTAGGAATCCAAATACGATCGAGATAGTAATAAATACCATCGGATTTAGATACAAGCTGAGTTTCGGCACCACATTTAATTTCGTCTTGAAGGGTATTCTCGTTAAAGCAGGCGAATTGAGCGGCACGGATGAGGGTTTCAAGCTTAGCACAAGCTTGAGAGTCACGAATACCATATACATAGCTTCATCGACTCAGAGCATCGGCCACGACGTTTGCTTTGCCGGGATGGTAGCGTATCTCACAATCGTAGTCGTTGAGAAGTTCAACCCATCGACGTTGTCGCATGTTTAGTTCTTTTTGATTAAAGATATGTTGTAAGCTCTTATGGTCGGTGAAGACCGTACACTTTGTACCGTAAAGGTAGTGTTGCCATATCTTCAATGCAAAAACAACTGCACCGAGTTCGAGATCGTGGGTTGTGTAGGTCTTCTCATGGATCTTGAGTTGTCCAGACGCATACGCGATAACCTTGTCTCGTTGCATAAGAACACAACCAAGGCCAAGATTAGAGGCATCGCAGTAGACAACAAAATCGTCGTTTCCGTCGGGTAAAGCGAGAACGGAAGCGTTGCATAGCATACGCTTGAGAGTTTGAAACGCTTCCTCTTGATTGGAATCCCAAATAAAAGGTTTGTCTTTATTAGTTAAGCGGTAAGCGAAACGGCGATTTTAGAAAAATCAGCGATGAATCGACGGTAGTAACCCGCCAATCCAAGCTATGAACGGATTTCAGAGGCATTCTTCGGTGTAATCCAACACTTGACGGCTTCAATCTTAACAGGGTCAACGTGAATTCCTTGACTATTAACGATGTGGCCGAGAAATTGGACTTCTTCGAGCCAGAATTCACATTTAGAAAACTTAGCATAAAGGCGATTACCTTGAAGAAGTTTGAGGACTAAACGGAGATAACGCACGTGTTCGTCTCTCGACTTCGAATAGTTAAGAATGTCATCGATGAAAACAATGACGAAACGATCTAAGAAGGCTTTACACACACTGTTCATCAAATCCATGAAAATCGCGGGTGCATTGGTAAGACCAAAAGGCATGACCACGAATTCGAAATGGCCATAGCGAGTACGAAAGGCGGTTTTAGGAATGTCTTCTTCCAACACACGTCACTGATGATAACCGGAATGAAGATCGATCTTGGAAAAACAAGTAGCACCTTGAAGCTGATCAAATAAGTCGTCGATACGAGGAAGAGGGTAACGATTCTTTATCGTGAGTTTGTTAAGTTCACGATAATCGATGTACATACGGAACGATCCGTCCTTCTTTTTCACAAAAAGGACAGGCGCGCCCCATGGCGAAGTGCTCGGGCATATGAAACCTTTATCAAGAAGCTCTTGAAGTTGGCTTGATAGCTCGCGCATTTCGGATGGTGCGAGATGATAAGGAGCTTTAGCAACGAGAGTAGCTTCAGGAACTAAATCGATACGGAATTCAACATCTCGAGTAGGGGGTAAACCTGGTAAATCGTCGGGAAAGACTTTAGGAAATTCACAAACAACGGTAACGTCTTTATAAGTCTTCTTTTCTTTCTCCGTTTGACGATATGGGCGAGGAAAGCAACACATCGCTTTTGCAAGCATTTGTGTGCTCGAGTACATGACAAAAGCATCAACTTCTTTGAGGGAGTTTCACCATAAACATGGAGTTGATCACCGTTAGGAAGAGGGAAACGAATCATCTTACCGAAGCATACAACTTTAGCATGATTCTCACGAAGAAAATCCATGCCTACTATGATATCGAAGCTACCTAGCTGCAGAGGTATGAGATTGATCGAGAAGACATGGTTGTGGAGATCGAGATTACAACCATGTAAGATGGAAATAACGGTAACGGTTCTTCCGGTGGCGACTTCCACATCGAAAGTCTTTGGGAGTTTAGCGCGCTTACATTTTAAAACTTTTTCGAATTCTAATGATACAAAACAATTATCGGCACCGTATCAAATAAACATGAAGCATAAATACCATTAACGACAAACGTACCATTGACAACATTGTTGTCATTCTGGGCCTGGCGGTGATTGAGATTGAAGGCTCTTCCACGTGCAGCTTGTTGTTGCTGCTGAGGCTGCGGTGGTGGCTGCTGCTGTGGCTCTTGTTTCACAGTGCGGTTTGGGTAAACATTAGCAAAGTGGTTCGGATCACCGCACACGAAGCACACTCATGCCTTTAGAGCTTGCTGCTGGTTGGCTTGAGGAGGAGCAGGTAAAGCTAGAGCTGCGGGAGCTTGAGGAGCTGGCTGGCGAGGACCACTACGGCAGCTGACTGTAAAGTGGCCGTAGATGTTACAGTTGGTACAGAATCGGCAATTGCCACCAACGGCATGATGATATGTGCACTTAGGGCACATAGGGTGCGGACCAGTGTACGCACACTTTGCTGGCGGTGCGTTTGGTGCTGCTGACTGGAGTGGCTGAGGGTTCGCTGGAGCAGTAAGAGCAAAGTTCTTGCTTGGGTTTTCCCTTTTGCGACCACGGCGACTGTTCTTTAGCTCTCGGGGCTGTTCGGTAGTAGGAGCTGCTGATTCGGTGACTGCCTGATTTACGACCTTGCTGTTTTTAAATTAACCAGACTGAACTCGTTTGTCATTAATCTCGGCGGCTAGCTGGTAGGTCTCCTTGATAGTAGCAGGGCGTGCTGCTTGAACAAAGTCAGGGACGCAATCGAGGAGAGCATTGAGGTATTTCTTGATTGCTTTCTCGGTCGTATCCACTTGACCGGGACAGATGATGCTCAACTGTTTGAAGCGAGCAGTGAGACCAGTGTTATCTAGACCATCTTGCTTGATATTCCAGAATTCGTTCTCCAGTTTCTGGATCTCGTAGGGAGGACATAATTCCTTGATCATAATTTCCTTAAGTTCCTCCCAAGTGAGTCCGTAAGCTTCGTCGTTCCCATGCCTGTTGCGCTCGGCTGTCCACCAGTCGAGAGCCCTTGATTGAAACACGTCGGTAGCGTTGACAGTGCGCAGAGCCTCGGGACATCCGCTCTGGCGGAATGTGACCTCGATAGAGTCAAACCAGTGGAACATAGCACTCGGTCCTTTGGTGCCTGAGAAAGTAAACGGTCCACATGTTTTGAACTGCTTAAAGCTGAGTGGGGTTTCGGGGCATCTCCCTTGGAATCCACAGATGAGTTGCTGCTTACAACATGGATTTATGAGACAATTTTCGGGATGACTTTAGCTATCTCCTTAGCTACCATTGTAGCGATACGCTTGTCAGCGTTGCTGCGCTGGAGATTCCTTCGGGTGTGTGATCCCATAGAAGACATCTACACGAAGGATTTAGATTAGACGAGATTCGATTATAATAGAGTTATGTTTAAATATTTATTATTATTATTATTCATACAAGGCACAAAATCACATAAACATGTAAGCACGTAAACACGTAGACACATAAGCACGTAAGCACATAATCCACGTAAGCACACACTTTGCACGTATTCACCTTCTAATTCAACATTATGCGTAGCGCGATATGAGATGTGATATAATAGCGGAATATTATCGAGATATAAGCGATACATAATAGCGAGATAAGCGAGATAATACCGCGTATGAGGCACACGTCCTCATAGGCGTAAGCGGGTTAAGCGATTAGTTTGGTTTGTGTATTATTTAGCGTTTTAGATTTTGAGAGCTGTGCGAGTTGTGCATACCTTCGATGGAGCGTAAATGCGATAAATCGAGAAAATGATGATATGACAAATCATCAAAGCGAGAAATCGAATAAAGCGAAAATTCTCAAAATTTTAAACACATAAATAATAATAAACTTGATGATGCGTAAATCGACGATATAGGCTTAAATCATTTGGGAGTGTCCTAGGTTTTGAGACTTTTGACACGCCAAAGTGATTTGACTACCCTTTGCATTTGGACCCACGCTTTGGCCTAATAGATAAACGTTCTCACCGTAAGCGGCTAACGACGTTTACCTTCCTGTTAATACGTGTTCCAAACCATCGACCGAGACTTTGGTGAGATTGAAAATCGAAGCACGGAATTAGTTATTAAGATGCGGGTTTCACCCCTAACTTAACAACTTTATTCCTAGATAGAAATGGAGATTTTCGTCGAGGTTTGGATGTCACTCCTAACTCAACGAAGGTATCTCGTGCGAAAGAATGCGCGGAGTGAATGATCTCATCGAGAGTTCTCGGTTTTCGCACCTATTCTCGACTTGATCACTCGTTTTGTGTGATGCGAGCGTTTCCAAGCGTGTATTATTGTATTAGCCTTAGGAAAGACATATTTAAGCATTTATGGCAAGTGGTTTAACATTTAAGTCAAAGATAGGTCAATCGGGTACTTAAACATGCTACTAGGTCGAATCATGGCAATTCTACCTACTATCCTAAAGTTATGGCGCTCTGATACCAATCTGTCACACCCCAACCGATGGCGGAAACATCGGGGTTAGTGGCACTAGGCGACAAGATTGATTTCACGAGATGTTCCATAACAGTCATTTAACATATCACAACCATCTTAATATCCCATACTATTAAACGTAACATTTAAACAATTAATACAAAACAGAGATTTCTCATAAAATTCAACCGGGTTCGATTTCCCCTAGATTTCATATATAAGTTTCAAATCCAAGATACATAAACAAACAAACTAAACAAAACAAACTAACTAAGCAACATCCAAGCATCCACGCTAAATCCTCAACCTGTTACATACGTTAAAATACAAGTCAATACAATTAAGTAAAGGTGAGCATACAGGTTTAAGTACTACTAGCATAATCGAGAAAGCGTTTGCGAAACAATCTAATTACATATCAGGATACATCAAAACACCAAACATAACATAGGCTCATTTCTCATGCTAACTACCGTGAGAAGGCTTGCGCGTCCATCCTAACTAGACCCTGTCGGGTGTAAGCCACACTATAGTACCATACTAGCTAAGGAGGCAAGTTAACGAAAATAAGTCCTAGTCACATGTTTCTAGTATCACGTGTCGAGCATATACAATCAGATTATTCGAATGTGATAAACAGTTTTGATTCGTGATGTAATTTTGTTTATAGGAACGTATGTAACACCCAAAGTGCGTTTAAAGCGAAAATGGGTCAAGTATACTCACTGTGGGTGCGTTTTAGTTAGCTTAGAGATTCTGAGGATATTTGAGAAGAGCACCGGATCAGCCTGCATACGCGAACGGAAGTGCATCAGTCTCCGAAAAGCTGAAACGGTTAAGTTTTGGTTGGGCAGTAGCCAAGTTCGGGCGAACTTGTGTGTAAACACACAAGTTCGAGCGAACTTGTATGATCTTAGTGAGTTTATAGCCAAGTTCGGTCGAACTTGATGAGTTTCCTAAGAAACTTGTCAAGTTCGGGCGAACTTGTAGAAAAACTCTACTGACAAGGTAAGTTCGGTCGAACTTGTATGGTTTCCTAAGAAACCAGGCAAGTTCGGCGAACTTGCAAGAAAAAATGGTGAAGAAATACTCAAGTTCGGTCGAATTTGACCAAAATGGGTACAAGTTCGGTCGTACTTGACCTGGTGAGCTGGTGATTCTCGAGCGAACTTGATGTTTTCGGGTCTAAAATCTTGCGTTTTTGTGTCGTTTGCTGAGGAAAATCGAGTGTTCATCCCTCCAACTCTGTGCTACTGAGCAAACTTAGGTCGGAGAGGTCTTTTAGAGCTGTTTTAGCCGTTTTACAAAAGCGTGGGCTAATCCGGACGAACTCTCGTTCGGATTAGTCCGGCTTGTGTAAACCAACATAAACGTCCTTGTGCTTCCAGATCTGGGATCTTGAATGATAGATGCTTCGTTTCATACCAGAAAATGAACAAAACATCATCAAAAGTCCGTATCTTGTGTAGAAATCAATGGTTTTCAAAGGTTTTTCTCAGATCTATCACTTACAAGCCGAGATCTTGCAGATCTCGTGTTCGGGAAGTCTCTACTATCGCCAAACGAACTCGTATTGTGTAGATCTAAGCTTAAAATATAAGTTTTTGAAGAAAAAGATGAAGGTTTTCGTAAAAGAATGAGTTTTGATGAAAACGAAGGCTATGCCTTGTGCCAAAATCGTTGTAAACCTTTGTAGATCGTTGTTAAACGTTGTTGCAGTGAAATCGGATCGATTCTTACTTAGAACACGAGAGATTTGGAGTGAGAGAGCTCTGAGCGAACTTGGTCAGCAAGGGAAGCATGAATGAGGAGCATGAGTATTTATAGGAGATGGAAAAATGGGAGCTGATGGAGACCAAGTTCGGGCGAACTTGCTAGGATTCCAAAGAGATCAGTGAAGTTCGGCCGAACTTGCTGATTCTGTGAGGAATCAAACAAGTTCGAGCGAACTTGGGAGTGAAGAAGGAAACTTTGTTTTGGCCAGCCAAGTTTGACCCAAAAGTTGGGTTTTCTTTGTTTATTTCGCGTTAAGAGTTCGTTTGGTTATTCGGTTCGCATTAGATAGTTATATTAACCGTTAAATTAAAGCGTTATAGTTGGTATAATAGTGCGATTTAGCGATTCGAGAGTGCGAGAGCGATGCGATAGCAAGCGTAAACATAACCACAAACACACATAACACATAAATAGTATATAACCACATAAATAACTGCGATTTGCGATGCGATTTAATAAGCGATTAGATGCGATAATAACGTAAAACACCATAAGTAATTAACATAAACTTTATTATTAACCGAATCTCGGATATACAAAGGATAGATAAACGGAAAAAAAAAAAGAAAAGATAACAATCGAATTTTCGAATTGTTACAAGTATAACATACTAATATAAAGAAATTTGGTTAATAAATAAGTACGTTGATTGAACGGATACGTAATTATATATAAGTATAATTTACAACAACTCTAGACAAGGCGGTGTTGTACACTATGGTTTATTTGTGTTTCTTTTTTAGATATGTTGTACTTTATGTTTAAATTGTTGAGGAGGCTTTTGTTTTTATTGGGCAATTTGGGATGGTTGATTTATCACCATCCTAAATAGTGTCAAACCCTTCTTTCTCTCTTTACCACCAAACCAAGACCCAGATCGCCAACACTGCCTCACAAACATTTCATACGATCCCAGCGATTCCAGCCACTTTCTCCGGCCGGATTCCAACAGTAACTCGACAAAGATAAAGCTTCAAGAGTTTCAAGACCAGATCGGTGTCGAGTAGCGACGTGAGAGTTACAGGTTTCTCGGTGTGCGATGTTGGTAGTGACTGATCGGAAAACGAAGTGAATCATGTGTAATGAAAACGGTGAATTTTGTTGTGGTTTAGTATATTAATGTTGTGTTAATCGGAAAACGTTTTGATTGTTTTTTTATTTCGTTGTTTTAGCGAATCAGCAAACTATTGATTACCCGAGTTTCTAAGTTGGTGAGGATTTTAATATTGATGAATCGAAATTTTTGGCGAGTTGGATATAAGAGCATTGCCAATAGATGTTTTTCACCATTTTTGCATGTACATGTGGAGCATCATTCTCGTTTTTCTTATTGTGGAAGTCATTTTTTAAGCTTCTATATTTCTACAAGAACAGGTAAAAACGAAAAAAAGTGGGGACATGTGTCAGTGGATGGGATAAGGGGTGGGTTATAATATTAAAAAAAAACATTTCTTTATCTAAACACACATCTAAAATAAATTTTAAATATTACAAAGTTAGTGATTTATGAATTTAAAATTTAAATTAAATTAGATGTATATACTAGACTCAGGATATACTAGGAAGTTTCTATGGGTAGAAATGATAGAAAGTAATCTTGACCATCTATTTAGTAATTAAGGGCTAAGATTAAATGGGTGGAATTGTATGAAGAAAAGGAAGCGCGTGAGTTTGATGAGGGGCATTGTAGTCAATTCAAGATAATAGTTTCCCTCTCCTCAATTCCCCCCATTTTTTAAACGTTAATAACTCATTCATACGACATTATTTTTTATAAAATTGCACCATAAAAACGAGCGTTTTTTTATCTTTAAAACAAGCAATAAAATTGCACCATAAACGTTAATAACTCATTCATACTTTTGAAAAAAAGTTTTCGATAACCCAGATGCGTAAAATGCAATGAAAAAACACATTTTTTTTTCATTTTTATAAAACGCAATGGACTAAAAACACAAAATAAAGTGTTTTTTCTAAAAGGCTATGGACAAAAAACACAAAAGAAAATGTTTTTTTATCTAAAAAGCAATGAATTAAAACACAAAACGAAGTTTATTTTTAAAACGCAATTGACTAAAAATATAAAAGAAAGTGTACTTTCTAAAACGCAATGGACTAAAATCACAAAAGAAAAGTGTCTTTTGTAAAACGCAAAGGACAAAAAATTGTGTTTTTTCATTATTTTGTAAAACGCAATAGACAAAAAAACACACAAAAAATATGTTTTTCATTCTTTTGTAAAACGCAATCGATAAAAACAGTGGTTTTTCATTTTATTTGTAAAACGCAATTAACAAAAAACACCCAAAAAGTATGTTTTTTCATTCTTTTGTAAAACGCAATGATAAAAAACTTTGTTTTTTCATTATTTTGTAAATCGCAATAGACCAAAAAAAACCAAAAAGTGTGTTTTTCATTCTTTTGTAAAACGCAATGGACAAAAAGCTGTGTTTTTTCATTATTTTGTAAAACGCAACGCAATGGATAAAAAACACCAAAAAATGTGTTTTTTTTCATTTTTTTGTAAAACGCAATGGATAAAAAGAATGTTTTTTCATTATTTTCTAAAACGCAATGGACAAAAAACACCAAGGTGTGTTTTTTTAATTTTTTTGTAGAACACAATTTTAAATGAAAGTTTAAATTGAAAGGTGTTTTGTAATTTTTCTTTGAGACATTTTGTCAAACACCTGGTATGCAATTTTTTATTAATGATTTCTCAATGAAATTGGAAGTAATGATGTTGCCCAAACGCATGAATACATCAAGAGAAATAGTAGAATCAGAGATATCTTCACTTTGAATACAAAATGTTTGAGAAATTTGAGAAGAGGAGTACCTTTTTTAACAGAAATCTCCTGTTCCATCGCATCATGTTAAATTTGACAGAGTGTGAGGTTGCGGAGACGATTCTAGTGGTGGTGGGCGATGGAGTGACGACAGTGGTGGTGGTGGTGGTGGGGTGAGATGTAGCGTGAAAGAAAATGATATAGTAAGTTTTTATTATAGAACTGAGTTTTTTATCTTAGGGTTGTTTGACTAAAATGCCCTTTCAATGTTTTTTATCTTTGACACGTGTCATTCTATCATTGTTTCCTATCCTTCCTAGCTAAAACAAACTTCCTATTTGATCCGTACCCGTATATACTATACTTTTAACTGATAATTTTTAAACTTTAAATATTATAAATTCTTTCTATATATTTAATTGAAGTAAAAAGATAGATTATTAAAAATAATGTAAAATGTGATGATGATGTAGCAATGTTTTTGAGTGTTTTTAAGATTCCTTATTGGGTGGGTTTTGGTGTTTTTAAAGAATGAGTGTTTTTCTGATGTGGCAGATGACTGGGTACGTTGTTAGGTGTTTTTATACCTTCTTATTGTGGATGCTCTAAGTATTATGTCAGGTGTAAGGTTAGGGTTTATAACTTTATACGGCATATATATCTTTCTATGATGTTGTGAGAAAATATGAATATATGATCTGACTTTAGAATATTCCTTGTGATAGTTCATCTAATCTAATAATGTGATTCAAAACTAACAACTTTAGATCAACTTTTGCTTTTCATATTTGTACGATATGTTTTATGTTATTATTGGTTTAGAACATGTATATCATGGTATGTATTTGGAGGGTGTTCATGAAATTAAGAGCCATAAATGGTGGTGTAACATAATATGCGACACTTTTTTCATGATTGGTTGTTTGCCTATCTTAATCATGCTCATCCACTGATGTCAATGTATGATGTCTATGCATATGTTGATTTAATTGTGAATCTTATCAAGGATTCAATGCATTGACTTAAAATAATCTAGCATTTGACTAATACTTCAGTATGGTTAATGTTGACGGGTTAGTTTCGGGTGATCGGGTCGTTGCATACGGGCAAGCAGAAAGTTTTTTCTCACATGTTTTATGTGTTTGATTAGATCATGGATTAGTTTTGTTTATGCAAGTAGTGGGTCAAATGAATATGGGATGAGTAAAGGTATTTTAAGTAGGGGTGCTCAGAAAAAACCGTAATCAAATAAAAACCATAAACTGAACCGTAATTGTAACCAAATAAACCGATTCGAATAACGAATTCGGTTTTTGGTTTGGTTTCTAACCGAAACCGAATTGTGAATATGGTTTTTGGTTCGGATTATGGATCCACATTTTATTTTATTTGGTTTATTCGGTTTATTTGGATAACCGAATATACCAATTAACTTAATTAATTATTAAATAAAAATAATAATATTCTATAAATCATATATAATTATTAGCCCAAAATAGGAATATTTTTATGTAGCTCAAAATACCGAATATAAATCTAAAAGCCCAACTCAAACTCTTTCATTTCTAAAATAATACAACTTTGTGGTTGTGTCTACGACTACTTTATGGATGTGTTTGTTTTATTTCGCAATGAAACTTTCTTGTATTCATATATTGTTAGTTGTAAATTAGTTGCGAAGTTCGGAAATTGGAACGCAAACATAAATATAAATTAGGAAAAAGAAATTACTTAGGTACAATTTGGTTAGATTTGGTTTCTAACCGAAGCCAAACCGAATTGAGTTTGGTTTGGTTTGGATCGGTTTGCATATTCCTTATTTGGTTTGGTTTTTGGTTTGGGGTACAAAATTTTGAAAACCGAATAAACCAAATAAACCATAAACCAAACCAATGAACACCCCTAATTTTAAGAGATGATAGTGTTATAGGATTGGCGTATTTTGGGACTATTTAATGTAAACAAGGGGGGTTTTAAACCAGCTACGTTTGAGGCTTTGAACCCCAATAACTTCATGCATTTAAAGTAACAAACATGTTGAAATTTGCTAAATTTTTTGTATGTATAATGGCTTTAGGTTTTTCACTTGAACCTACCATGGGTGAGCATATGGGTGTGATCAGATGGAAACCCCGAGAAGGTGGATAAGCAAGAACCGAGGAACACATGATTGCTTCGCAGCTGCTACACTCCCAACGATAAATGCTTTGCTGTTAGTGTTGAAGTAGCTAGGGATGAGCAAATCATACCCCGAACCAGTACCGAATTTACCGAACCGGGTACATTTTCGGTACCGGGTATATTCGGTACCAGTACCCACTTTTGGGGATTTTCGGTACCGAGCTCATCCCTACTATCAGTACGAGTTGTTCACCATGACCGATGATTGCAGGCAAGTTCTTGTCGATTTTGTGTTGCAAAGTTTATATATAACCATGAATGCTTGGAACAATAATTTCTGACATTGAAGGAGCAGATAATGTCATCTGCTAGAATGTAACATGTGTGAGTTATTTTGGATGATTTGAAACGCGTGGTTTGCAATGAGATTATGTGCAATGATTAGAATTAGTTGTATGTTATTATGGTTTGCAATAAAGTTATAAGTAAGATGGTCAAAAGTCAACTGAAGTTGTTTGGTCACTATTTTTACTTTCGCATTTCATAGAACTCATGGGACATAGATTACTGAGAGCTGTTGAGGCGAATGGTTTGGAATGATCCGACTTCGCTATTATATGCGAGTCATACTGTCAACGGTAAATGTTGAAAATCTATAGTTTTTCAATTTGATTTTAGTTTAGTGTATGATTTCAGTTATGACAAATTTAAATCTACTAATTAAACCGGTATTTCGGTTGCATTCAGGTATGGCAGAAGTGGCTGCAACAAAGGCTCAAATGTTTGTTAACAAACCTGTTGGAAGTAGGCCATCTGACGTCAAGCGGGGTCCCTATGGTGATCCTCAACATCCAAGGAGAAGATATTTGGATGGCACCAGGCTTCATCAATCAGATTTTTGAAGTTGCATTGTTTAGTTGTTAACTTTCTGATCAAAATTTGCAATAAAATCATAGTTCTTGTATAAAGAACACTACTTTTTAAAAAGCAATTTTGGATATGTAATTGCAAAAGAAAAGTAATACATCTCGAAAAATTGATCATCGTTGATTCGTAAGCATAAATCTTGTAACAAATGGTTATAAAAGGTTTTGTCTCTGACATGAACTCCCTTGCTTGAGATGGAAGTTTATAAACTTAATTTATTCCTTTTCTAAAATCCACGGTTGTCAAGTTGTGGCAAACAATTTCAGGTGTTATGGGGCACACCCTCTTCCCTACATCCAAATGCTTCTATACCCCACGAGAATTTAAGCGACATTGGATAATCTACAATAACACGATAATGACCAATGAAGTAGTTATATTAAATACATAAATTAGTATTTGTAGTTTTCAAGAGTTCTCATAAACAGGCATGGCCTTTTTATGAGTGTTATCTTCTAAATATAAAAGTCAATTGTGACACTAAACTTTTTTATGTTTATTTTCATCTATGATATTTCAGATGATTTGTAGTGGGTGGCTTACCGGCATACTCACCCAAGAGACGATTTTGCCACTTATCTGGACTCTGAGTTGGAATGCACGTCCGAACCAGAACAGGATGATGATGAGACGCTAAGTTGAAGTATAAAAAGGCTACAACATTCGTGTCATTGATTCGTGTTTCTTCCTTCCTTGCCCGCGCCGCAACGCGGACAGGTCTATTTTCTAGTTAAGTATTAGTTAGATAATTTACTAAGGATAAACTAATGAATGATAACGAAATTTGAAACAGAAAGAAATAAACAAAAGAAAAGGAATACACAAAATTCAAAAGAATGAATAAGAAAAAGCCAATTGTTGAAATGATTTTGGTTTTAAGAAATAAAAAGCAATGTTTTAAAAATCGGTTTTTAAATTATATTGGGCTTGATTTTAAAATGATTTAACTGGTGGATAAACATGCTAAAGCCTGTGCTGATAATCAACATGCCTTTGTCTCCTTCGCCTTCGACACCTTTGGCTCTCTAGCTCCAGAAGCTATCCGTTTGTTGACTAGGGTCCAAAAGGTTGTCCACAACAGTAGCTCTTCAACGGGGGGCAGGGGTTTGTCTTTAATAGGCTAGGGTTTGCTATTCAAAAAGGGGTAGTTGCGCAGCTTTTTGCTCGCTTACCTGCAATTTTGATGTAACTCGACCAGTTTTTATATTAATATATGAAAGAAACGAGTATACGGGTCAAAGAAAAAAATTCAAAAAATAATCTAATATCTATTAGGATTTATATAACTGATCAAGATTTTATCTAAAATGCTATTTTCTTGTAAAATATTAAGCACTTTTAGATAATTTTTATTAGTTATAAACAATATTATATTGGACGAGGAGCAACAATTTCAAGAATGGTGGAATATTAAAATGGAAGGCATTTTGTTAATTACCGGAAATATAGAATGTCAATATTACATTTATATCGTATTTTATTAAAACTAAAAAAATAAATTTTAAGATAATGCAAACCAGTTCAACCTTTTGAACCGGTAGAACCAGATTTACCGCCAGTACATAAGACATACTGTATTCGGGTTTCACCGGCATTTATCATACCAGTCCCGTGTCTGATATCCGGTATAACGATCGTTTCATACCGGTATTTAAAACATTGATAAAAAGTGTTAAAACAAATTTACATTCATTCCCATTTATATTTTTTAATTGATTTTTAAAGAATTTTATGTTATTAAAAACAAAGAGTTATAAATAAATAAAAACCCTTATAGTACATTTACGTTATTAGCATAAGTATAAATAAGTGGGTTGAGTTATTCTATAAGGAGTATAAAAATAAGAAGTGTAAGAAGTCACTATAGAGTGACAAGTATTCTAAAAGAAATCAAGTGGAAATAGTAATTTTGTCAAAGAAAACAAAAAGATTATGCACATGCAAGTCACATGTTATTTCCCTGACTATTTAAACGTCCATAACTTTTTTATACATCATTTGTTTTTTAAAAAAAATTATACCATAAAATCGAACATATTTTTATCTTTAATATGGTGACCATATTGTTATATTTTGAAAAAAAAAACACAATAGTGTATTACACAATCGACATAACGTAAAACACAATGAGAAAACTCAGGTGCGTATTACACAATGGACATAATATAAAACACAATAAGTATCAAATTAAAAATACAATGGAAAGTAGACAAAAAAACACAATCGATGGCAACTGATAAAAGACACGATGGACATAACGTAAAACACAATGAGTATCAAACTAAAAACACAATGGAATGTAGACCAAAAACACAATCGATGGCAATAGATAAAAGACACAATGGACATAACGTAAAACACAATGAGTATCAAACTAAAAACATAGTAGAATGTAGACTAAAAACACAATTGATGACGAAAGATAAAAGACACAATTAGTGAGAGCAAATAAAAGACACAATGGACAACAGACTAAAACATAATGGACAACAGACTAATACACAATGAACAACAAATTAAAACACAATGACCAGAACCTATAACACAATGTATAGAGTACCCAAATATGATATCATCTTCCTTTATTGTGTCATACATTGTGTTATAAATTTTGATAAAAATGTAATGAACATAACTAAATTAACATTGTGTTATAAGTTTTGATAATAACACAATGTATAGAAATTTTAGTAAAAAATGTAAGGACCAAAACCTAGTTGAAAGACACAATGGTCACAACCTTTAACACAATACAAAGAAAACCCAGTAAAAGTGAAATCTTTTATTTTATTTTTATATAGCAATATCATACTCTTATTAAAGATAAAAAACGCTCATTATTATGATGATTTAAAAAAAAAAACAAATGTCGTATGTAAAAGTTATGGACGTTTTAAATTTGATAGGGAATTGGAATGTGTTTTACATACGGAGAGAGAAAGTCAATATATGTGTGATTCCTTTCATGCCCTTCTATTATTTTCTTTCGCTAAAACTAATCTCAACCTTCCAAATCTAATATCAATATACTATAATCGTTATTACCCTTCTTATTTATGTTGTCCGTTGTAGTTGCTCTTAATCCTAAATAAGTAGGGCTATTTGTTATTAATTCATTTCTCTAGAATAAGAAAAAAAGTTTAAAAAGTAATAAGACAGTTGAATGAAAAAAATTGAAAAGCTAAAAGATTTTATTGTGTGAACCAGATTTTCCCACCAAGACATTATAATTCTTAGAACACATACATCCCTTACATCAAATTTACCCTATGATTACACTAAAAACAATTATATTTTCTCTTTCTTTTCAACTAAATAATACTTTTGTATTTTTATTATTACGTTTTCTCTCTTCCACACACAGTCACTTTCAAAATATATTAAAAAATTACAGAGGGTGAACGATGTCCCCCCAAAATATACAGATGGATAATAACATTTTCTATCTCCTCCACTCATAGACACTCACAAAGACTTTTTAAAATATAAAGACACCCTCACAGATTTTGATGGGAGAGACGTGAATGCTCTTAGATGTTAACTAAAAGACAAAAACATTGTAATTACTACAGTAAATATGAGTTGTTTTTTAATATATAATATGATATAATAATAGCGTCTTATTATTAATTAGATACGAGTTTATCAGGCAATTGTATAAAACACAACCATAGTGATTCTAGAGTTATGCCTTAATGAATACCAAGAACTCACACAATGAATGTAACAAACGGGTCTGCCAGTGATGTGCTAAAAGTAGTTTAACTAATATTAACTAAATTCATCATAAACTAGACACTAAGTAATAGTCTAGACTCTCTAAAACTAAACTACTAACAGACAAGTGAACTTGTTGACACTAGTAAAGCTAAAGTAAATCCGGATATCGAACCCACGAGACTCCCATTGAAAATGTGAACTAGACTGAATTACTTATCTACACTACTAATTTTATTTGTTTTTATGTTTTGAGGGGGGTTTCTAACAGTCCTAATGTAATTAATTAAAAGATTACGTAATGCAAACCCAGACAAGAAATCTAAATGTATGTGAAACCAGATAATGAGAAAACCACTATCTAGGTTTGGAATCCTATTTGTAAATCATTGTTTTCTATCGATATTAGTAACTAAGATTGAACCGGGATCTATGATACTAAACTAACAGGATATCCTAAAGGATCCTCGACCCTTCTCGAGGTGTCCGAAAACAACCCTAAAAGTTGTTAAACACATCGGTTAGTTAAATCGCTTCACAGCGAATCCAACAATGTTAAAGTACCCAAAAGACGGTCTACCTCACAACGCGATAATCTCAATCTACCCTAAATTGTAAAGGGGTAATATAAGAATACTTATTTAGATTTAGGTAGACAACTATCAAAAGACAATTAAGGAAGATCGCTCACACACAATCAAAACCTAAACCGTCTAGTGACGAGGACAAATCTAACTAATCCTCACATCACGGATATTAGACTAGGCAGAACACTTAAAACCTCTAAATCCTCAATCACAGTTCCTACGGAAATCATCGGCAATTAACTGTAAACTAATCGTAACACACAGTAAGTGACCTAACTAGCATTCATACATGACAGCCCATCACAAAACTACCATTCATCAGGTTTACATCTGGTTTCAAAATTCACGTTACTTAACTTTGAAATATATTTGCGTGTTAACCACGATTGTAGGTATATTTGCCCACTTAAACTCAGTCACCGGTTTCCAGGCCTCTTATCATGTGAATTTAGTTTTAGTGGGTCAGTCAACCTCGGGACTCACACTAAGGAAGCACAGTTCATCCTAATCCCGCCTCAAACTTATGAAACAAAAGAAAGAATCACTAGACTCTTCCTAACTGTCTTATGCAAACACCAAAATAATTTAACATTAATTATTTTTTTCTTTTTTTTCTGATGGAACTACAATGAGCACTATTTATACCTAACTCAGAGGTTGTTTCAACTAGAGTCACCATCCCCGAGAGAAACAACTTAAGCTTAGGTATTTTTTTTTTCATTTTTTCCAACTAAACTAGAGGGAGTTTCAATCAGAGTCACCGGAAAATTTCATAGGCCTCGTTATTCACATCTAGCTAATTTTTAATGGATCGCATTGTTTTCTTTGATTAAAAATTAAACTACAATGTTGGGTATTACGGCAGCAATTTGTTGAGCGATTTGGGCAGCCATGCGCTCGCGGGCTTTTACTGATCTCATCTTCCTACGAGCGAGACTAGAAGACATCTACAAGGAATACGTATCAAGAGTATGAGTTGAATGTTTTAGGTGTCATGTGTCGTATGTAGGAATGAACATTCATAAAATAAATATAGAATAATAAATCTACTACATCAATAAGATGTCTTGGGCTTTGCTCGTAATTGGGCCTTGCATGCCGCCATACTTCACCTTCGTAATCATGTGGGCCCCCATGATTACCGGGTTTTTCATATGGTTCGCATGTGTTAGCCTGATTACGTACACTAAAACCCGAAGAAAATCGAGAAATATGTATGTAACGTATGATATTCGGAATGTATCCAGGTGTGGACACGGTGACAACTCAAAGTGGGGTTAGTTCGAACGACGTTTGGTGTGGCATGCTTTGGCCTAATAGGTCCTTCGTACTCTCATCGTTAGTCCCCAGGTAGGCAAACTGGTCTGTTATATTGGATTTATACGAATGCCAACCTAGACAGGACGTTCCGACTACCGGTACTTGTACCCTTACAGTTACTACATGCCCGTCGCAGAACTCACTTTGATGAGATTTAAAAAATGAAAAATGCGACAAAATCTTGAATAACGGAAGTATGAAGGTGATTTGAATATGTGAACATTGAAATATGTATGATGAATGTGTATGTAATTATGTATGTTTGACTGTAAGTATAATTCATTATGTATCACAAAATATAATATTGGAAGTGTTTGCATGCATTTGTGTATGTAATAAATATGAAACAAATAAACATCATGAGTTTGCATGTAACCACATAAACAATTAAAATCTAATCAACTATAGTATAGGCTCTAAGGGTCTAATAACCTATCCTATATCCCTATAGTCAAAAGCTCTGATACCAATCTGTCACACCCCGACCCGCAGCGGAAATAGGTGATCAGGGCATGATTGGGTTTTCATCAAAGCTCATGACATTTATTATAATGTTTCATATTTATTATTACAATTTTAAAGAAGATCATACAATCAAATCATACAAGTACAACATGTTCTATAAATCTTTCTAGACTTCATTATTTTTCTTCTAAGGCACTTTCCTATGTGTTCCTTGCTTCATCCTGTCCACCTGTATCATGTGTAAAAATGGTTTTTGGGTCAACAAAAAGTTGGCGAGTGAATCCTATGAAAACATTTAAACGTGTTTATTGTATTGATTATAAAATAAAGTGCATAACCACATATGAGTAAATATAGATGTAAATTTATTCACAAAACACATAATATTAGATATTGCACACACATACAACAAATGATTGTTTTGAGGCACGCGTTGTTCAACTCGTCTCCCACGAGGAACTGATGGGCCTAATGAATGAGTTTTGAGGCACGCGTTGTTCAACGAACTGATGGGCCTAATGAATGAGTTTTGAGGCACGCGTTGTTCAACTCGTCTCCCACGAGGAACTAATGGGCCTAATAAATAATTTACATACAACTTGACAATATGTAATACATCACAACAAACAATATTTACATTCTAAGTTTATATCATATAATGGTATAGCACGAGTTTGAATAAGCGAATTAATTTAAGCGACACATGATACACCCCAAAACATGAATAAAAAGGGGAATTTGTAAGAATTCACTCACAGTGGTTGCGTTTCCTTGGATTGGTGATGAATACGCACGAATTTGGATTTAACCACGAGAGAAACTAACCTAAATAATAACATAATGGTTCGGTAAATAAGTGGATTTTATTAACAATTTTAATAGGATTTTTAGATTTATTTTTGTGAGTTTAAGGACATTTTCTAACTTTAAAAATATTATTTTTAAGTATTTTTAAATAATTTTCTGATTAAATAAATAAATAAAATAAATAATAAAAAAAATGTTGACCGTTGACTTTGACTGTTTGACCGGTTCGGACTTTGTGTTTGTTTGCGCTGAGTGAGGTTAGAACTCGTGACCTCCCGTATACGTGCACGCAGCTCTACCAACTGAGCTACGTGTCTAACCCGAAATATTTATGTTTTTAATTATATTTATATACTACTTAGATTATTTAGAATTCTATTTAATTAAAAAGGTTTTTAAACTAGTCGAACCGGTGCGCATGGTGTGTTTCGAACCCGTGACCTGTGGTTTAACTTTGCACACAGTCCACCGCTGGACTGTGTGTCTAACCTGGTTATAATACTTGTTTTTATTAATCTTATATACTAACTGGAAGGTGTTCTGGGGCCTTTCAAAAAAATTGGGATTTATCACAGGACCCGGTTAAGCGCACGATTCGAACTCGGTATCGATAGCATGAAATGCACACAGTCCACCGCTGGACTGTGTGTCTAACCCGAGATATAACCCGATTTATATTAAATATATACACAACCTAAACTTCATCTTCTTCGTTAAAACAACCCAGAACTCTCAACCCGACTGTTAGCCCACATAATTTCGATTCCCAGTTTTAAACAAATGCATATAAACAGTATTGAAGAAAGTTAAATGTTTGTACCGATTGGACGAGGTGTTAGACCTTTCGGTTTAACTCCGACAGAAAATTCCGGTTGACTTCCGATGAACTCCGGTGAAACAGAGACTGGTTTTCACAATGCGGTGAGAGTGTGGTTATGAATTGAACGAGATTTACAATCTTCGGACTTGATATTTATAGTTAACATGTTCGACAGTTTTCGGTCAAGTGATTTAATCATCCTTCGGTTATGATTTTGACGATTTGAATGAGTGGCTTTAGGTTTTCGGTTATAACTGACGTTAATTGTAAATTACACTTGCTTGATTCCGGAGTTAAAGGAAACGGTCGTAAATCCGCGTATTTTCCGACGAGATTCCGATGACAGCAGGTTATTCCGGCGAGGTGTTCTTGCTGATTAAGGACTTGTAGAGAGGTTAGCGAGTGTGTTGAGAGTTGATTCGAGTGAATAAGCGAGCTGGGTTTTCCTGACTGAAGGTATTTATAAGTAGAGGTGATTTCAAGTTTTCGGTTATGAAATTCTCGGTTTATGAATGAAATTGATTTGAGTTTTCGGTTATAACTGATGTTTATCATCAGTTATACCCATTTGCGATCAAACAGAAGCCGTTTCTTCCATAATTCCCGCGATTTGGTCTTGACGAGTGAATTCGGAAGTTGAAACTGAAGTTGCAGGTCTTACATTTTCTTACATAAGATTTAAATGTTTTCAATTTTAGCACTAATGTGCGTGTGGCGGAGTGGTGAAAGTTGTGTGGGTATAAACTTGTGGGTGACCCGGGTTCGAAACCCGGTGTCTCCACATTTTTTTATTTGTTATTTTTGTTTGTTATTTAATAATTATGTTTTAAAATTCTAATTTGTTTATTACTTATGTATCGTATAAAATTATTTTGAGCATTAAATACGCAACAAAATTTATAACTGATTATTCGGTTTAATAAACGAAGCGGGTTTGGATAACCCGGTTTTTGACGCATGTTACAGTTTTAACTTATAAGAGTATTCCTTATACTATTATTGGGGGTTTCGGTTTCCCAATTTCTCATAGATGATGCCCACGAGGTATCCTAACATAATTAAGTATATTAGCTCAAAGGAAACCTCTCTACTTGCTGAGCCTACCCACAAATCCCAAGTCAGACATGCTTTAGACTATTTAATTTTCTAATATATAATATTTGAAAACTAAACACCTGATTTTACCTTTCATTTGCCATATTTCTATTATGCAAACTTCAATTTCAGGAACATTTTCTCATTTTTAATTTTTTGATTTTTGGGATTTTCTATTTTTTTTATCAAAACTTAAGACTCAACTAACACTAACTAACACTAAGACTCAAATATATCATCCCCACACTTAAAATTTGCATTGTCCCTAATGCAGCAATGAAAACACGACTCAAAAGAAAAAATAAAGATCGAATACAAAAATAAAAATACAAGATACAATAGAATTGAGACTTAAATATAAAAAATTGAACAACCTAACATGTTTTCCCATAATTTGGGCCCTTCGCATCTAGCAACGGGCATTGGGTCTCCTTGACACGTGACGTAAGGGGCTCTTCCAAACCTTATCCCGCGACGCGACAAGGTGTAATTTCACCATTTTTTTGTTTCGTTAACTCCCCACTCCTTCGTGACTCGTCCGGAAGCTCAGTTTTCTTCATTTTCACTTGTTTTCACTTTTTTTTTCATTCGGATCCATGCAAAACACAAACGACTAAGTATCTTGCAAAATCAATAACAAAATGAAACTTATCGAAATTTTTACAAACTATACATGAGAAATAGATATATTTTGCAATAATCAGCTAGTAAGCCTGATCACAAGTTCCAAGTCACCACGAGATCCACACGTGAAAACAAATAAAAAATGTTTAACCAAAACATAAGACGCGATGTGCCGGAGGTGGCATGCGGCGGCACGGTGGTGGACGCCGCCGGAGGCGCGAAGACGGTGACGGCCCGACGGTGGTGGCCGCTTCGCAAGGAAAGAGAGAGGAGAAAGGTTTCATGTTTCTTTGCGTGTTCAATTTTTCTATCAAAACTGTAATTAAGGTTTAGGTCTAACCTCCTATTTAAAGAACCCTAATTATATCTTGTCCTATGCACAAATAACTTTCCCTCCAAGTAATTAGCCCTCGACTAATTACTTGTTATTAAGTCAACCCTTTGACTTTTTTTATCATATGATAAAACTAGTTTTCTCTCTATTTATTATCCAATAATATTTAGTCCTCATTTTTATCTAATAATAGTTATTGAACATTAAAATTTAAACCACTAGTCAAACGCTTTGACTTTATTTTATTCCCAATATAATGACCTCTTTAATTATTTTTATCTAAATAATAAACTAATATTCGTTTAACGCTTTAAACGGCACCAATTATTTCCGTGAACTAATTGTTTCGTAAACAATTAATATATCTAGTATTTCACCAAATACTTGTTCTCCATAATTAATCCACTCTAGTGATACATGATGTTTAACAATTAAACATCATTCTTTGTTCGTCATTCAAAGTATCACTCAAGTAGCACCCAACTCTACTTACCCAAATAAGAAACCCTACATTGGACCTCATCCTCAATGCAACACCTGTTTTTATCACCATCCATCTACCGTACCTTGTCGACTGTGTGCAAATTGTGGGCGTTATGGTCATTGGAGCAAAACTTGTCGTGCCCCTCAAAACCAAGCCTCACCCCCTACTCAAAACATGATCCAAACTTATCAACAACCCCAATACCCCATGTTCCCATATGTTCGAGCTTGTTTTAATTGTGGCGACCCTACTCACTTTAGAAACACGTGCCCTCGATTGGTTAACATCATAAACCCCCAAGCTCAAGCAAACCCAGTTAACCAAACAAATCAAGCAAACCCAGCTCCACCACCAGCAAGAGGAAGAGCTTACAACATCAACGCCAATCCTGTTGAAAATAATAACGGCCCAAACGAACCACCCAACTAGCCTTCCTTCACCAAGAATCAAGATTCAACTCCAACCGTTTAGTTTTTATGTTTTCATTTTGTTATCTCAGTCTTTACGTATCTAAATTATAAATTGGAAATTTATGTATCCAAGAATCTTAATGCGAATTACTATTTCAGTTTTGTTTTATACTCACTGATTTAACGTTCATATCATCATACATCTCGGCGTATCTCAATCTCATCATTTAAAGAAGTTGGGTTGTGTCTCACTTTTACATAGACTAACCCCCTCATCATAACAAACGAGAGAGGTACTGTCATCATTCAATCATGTATCCTTTCAGATTTGAGACTCAAGCTTTGGTTGTTGTGTTTGTTTTGTAGGTTTTAGAGTCACATAGAACTAATCATAACTTACTGACAAAGTCAATGAAAATTTGACAAGAGTATGGTGGATACGCCGCTGGTACTTCCTATATATAAGTATTTTTGCCAAAGGATCAAAAGCATTGTCAGGCGGTTATGAGAAGTTCCGTGTAGGTTTTTAATATCGTCATGGTTGAAGTTTTTTTCAAACATATCATTCCCCTCAAAACCCTTATGCGTGAGATCATACCTAGTCGATCAACTCTATTTATCCATGTTCCGCATTCTTATACTTTAAGCATCAAAAAGCGATTCCTGTAGCAAGTTATTCAACCGTTACTAGGAACGTTACCGTCTCAAATAAAATTTAAACTCTCACCCTCTTTTAATTATGTAATTGTCAAATTAAAACACCCATCCTTCAAGTCAAATATACCACTACTACTTAAATTTTGGGACGAAATTTCCAAAAGTAGGGGATACTGTAACATCCGTCGAAAAATGGATTTTCAAAACCCGCTTCGTTTATTAATCAAATATCCAGTTATAATTTTTCGTTGCGTATTTAATGCTCAAATTAATTTTAAACGATACATAATTAATAAATATATTAGAATTTAAAAATCATAATTTAAAATTTATAATAAATAATGAATAAAAAAATATTTGCAGACGCCAGGTTTCGAACCCGGGTCACTCTCAAGACCAAACACAATCAATCACGACCAAATTTAACCAAACTGTTTCTACAATTTCAGTCGTAACCACCAATGATTTAATCGAAATCAAAACTCACCATAGCAGCCTATAAATACAGGGCTAAACTCCTCGATCCAACTCGCTCACTACTCTCAAACTCACTCTGAAAACCTCGCCGCAAGTCGCCGGAATTTGTGTGTAATTCCCCGGAATTGGTCACCGGAAAACCGAAGAATCCATTTCCATTATTGCCTTACTCTAAAATAAGACTTCTAGAGCTCAGACAGAAGTCACCCACACTCACCTCAAACTTCAATGTAGATCCTCTGTCGCAAGTTACACTTCGCCGGAATTTCTTTCAGTCACCGGAACTCCATCGGAAATCACACCTGTTCGGTACAACATCCTTAAATCCTTTTCTGTTTGAATTATTTTTCGTTATCAGTAATAATCAATCAACTAATTCAATAAGAATGATTGATTAAACAGTCAGGTTGATTCTCTGGTTTCATAAAACGAAGAAGATGAACAGCGAGTCGTTTATAAATATAATTAAAATCAGTACTTTAAATGGGTTAGACACACAGTCCAGCGGTGGACTGTGTGCATTTTACATACATGATACTGGGTTCGAGTCTGTTGTGTTCCGATCCACTGAAATTAAATCCATTGTTTTTAGAACGAGTCATATCGCTTCACAGAAAGTGTTTAAATAAAATAAAGATCAAGAAAACTAACAGGTTAGACGTTGGGCTGTGTGCACACGAACCGTAGGTCCCGAGTTCGAATCCTGCTTCTGTAACCGGTTCTGGAAATTATAAAAGCTTTTTAAATAGAAACAGAAATAAATTAATCTAATTTTGTATATATATATAATTAAAAACGAGATTATTTCGGGTTAGACACGTAGCTCAGTTGGTAGAGCTGCGTGCACGTATACGGGAGGTCACGAGTTCGAACCTCACTCAGCGCATAGAATAAACACGGTCCGACCGGTCAACGGTCAACGGTCAGAGTCAAAAAGTCAACATTTTTTATTTTTATTTTTTTTATTTAACCAGAAAATTATTTAAAAATACTTAAAAATAATATTTTTAAAGTTAGAAAATGTCCTTAAACTCACAAAAATAAATCTAAATCTCCTATTAAGATTATGAATTAAAAATATTAATCTCAAATAAAATCCATTTATTTACCGAACCATTTCGTTATTATTTTAGGTTAGTTTTCCTCGTCGATCAAATCCAAAAATTCGTGTGCATTCATCGTCATCAAGGAACGCACCCACTGTGAGTGAATCCTTACAAATTCCCCTTTTTATTCATGTTTTGGGGTGTATCATGTGTCGCTCTAAATATTTCGTTTATTCAAACTTGTGCCATTACCATTATATGACCTAAACTTATGATGTAAATATTGTTTGTTGTGATGCGTGTTTACATTTTGTCAAGTTGCGTGCAAAACATTCATTAGGCCCATCAGTTCCTCGTGAGAGACGAGTTGAACATCGCGTGCCTCATTCGATCGGCTCCGTTTGATTGAGCCTTGATCTCATTGTTCATTCATTTGGTGTGTGTGTGCTTGTGCATTAATTGATATTATGTGTTTTGTGATTAAATTTACATTTACGTTTATTCATATTTGGTTATGCACAATTTTATTCAAACAACCAACATAACTAATCCTTTCAAATATTTAAATAAGATTCACTCGTCAACTTTTGTTGACCCAAAACCCTATTTTACACATGATACAGGTGATCCGGTTGAGAAAAGAAACACATAGGATGGCCTAGAAGAATAAACAAGTTAATGCCTTGGAATGAACGTTTAGTTTTGTTTTCCTTTGTAATTGTACTTTGGTTTGTAATTTGAATGAAAATGTATTTGAACATGTTGTGTTTGTATGTTTATTGTAACTTCTTCTTTAAAGAGAAATAATAAATACGAAACTTTATAGTAAATGTCATGAGCTTTGATGAAAACCCAATCATACCCCGACTACCATTTCCGCTGCGGGTCAGCGTGTGACAGAGCATGTGGTTAGTATTACACGAGTTGTTTAATTGTCTAAACTATCTACAAATAAATGTACAAAAAGATTATGAAGTTTACTAGTTATCTTGAAGGTTGAATTGATTTTGGAATCACAAAATGATCCCGGTTTGGATATGAACAAAAACTTGAATCAATATATAACTTGAAACACAATGATTAACTAATTTGATAACAATGATGATAAAAAGAAATTACACCCCGGGTTCGAGTTTTAGCAAGCAATTTGGTATCATCCACTATAGTAATAAGTTTTGACAATAAGAATTGGTCATACAGGTCCGTTTAAACAATTCTCAATGAAAAACATCAATACTCGTTATCATGCGCAAATGATGCAAGAAAATCATTCACTTTATGAATTCTAGATAAGTATATGCAATTCTAGATAAGTATATGCAATATAGATTAAGAATAATAACCAAACCCTAACACGCATCTAGATAGCAGTTATCCTTTTACAACATCAATAACACAGAAACATTCTTAACAAAGTAAATTCATAACAATACCAAATCATACGAATTGTGTTGTTCAAATCAAATGATTAGGTGAATGGTTTCTCAAAACATAGATTGGATGAATAACACCTACAGACTTACAAAACTCTACACCCGAGCATCATTAGACGGAATTAGCCACTCATGGCAAGGGGCGGACCCATATAGAGTGGTTTGGGGTCCCCGGACCCCAATCTGTTATAAAAAATTAACAGATCCGATATATTAAATGTTTCAAGGACCCCATAAGAATAATTAATTGGACCCCATAGTATTAAAAGTGAAGGTGATGAATTGGTAAATCCCCTTGATTATAAACAAGAGGTCACAAGTTCTACCCTCTTAGAACCTGATTTTGGGTTTTTTTCTTTTTAATCCAAATGAAAAACACAATATTTTTTTAAATCCCCGACAGGCTGCTCCCTTTCAATAAGTAAACACAATATTTTTTTAGTCTTATAACTTCAATTTTGCTTTTGTTTAGTTGTTTAAGGATTTGTGACTATGGATATTAAATAAAACTAACATGTAAATCTTTGTGTTCTAAGAACTTGAATTTAGAAGTTGTGATTAGTTTCTTAGAACATGAATTTTACGGCTCATTATACAACGATTATTGATTTTTTTTTTAAATTTGTTACTTTGTATTGTTTTTTTATTCGAACAACATCTCATTTTTTATTATGTGTTTTCGAATGTGTAATAATTATATATTTTTGTTATAATATTGTATTTTATTATGTTTCTAGGCATGACCTGATCCGAACAACGACTGACCTGAAAATTCTAAAAATTGTCTGTGAAATATCTGAACACTGAAAAAAGCGGGCCTGGGGAAAAAACTTGGCTCCGCCACTGCTCATGGCTAATGATTGATCTAAAAAAGTTGATGATTATGGTTCATGATTGATTGATTTAGGTATGGATTCTTCAATTGAATAATAATACCCCTTCAAAAACTCCCCAAGAAGCTCTCAATATTGTCCAAGGAAGAAGCGTTTTCGAAATTGGGTGAATCCCATTAAAAACTGGTCAAAATAAGCGATTACAGAAGTCAAACCCGCACCCGAAATAGGCCCGACGTCGCCACCGTGAGATGTGGCGTCGCTGACGTCATGGGTTCTTTCGATCGTCGGTATTTGTTGTCTGACGAAAAAATGGGGAACCAGCCGACATCGCTGGCCTCAACGACGCCGTAACTGGCTTCAGCTGGTTGCCTTACCGTTTTCACCCGTTTGCCTTGTGTTTCGTCCTGGTTCTCTGGTTATCGTCCCTAATGTTCCAGAATGAATCCCAAACGCACCTTAAACATGTCAAGACCTATAAAACGTAAATCATATCAAATAGTGCATTTCAAGAGTAAAATTCACATAACTTAGCATGATTAAACCAGTTAAGACTTGGACTTTTACCAACCCATCATAGTGGACTTGAAGTGGTGGTGTGTAGGGTGACAAAGACGAATTTGTGAGCTTGCGTGTTATGTACTAGTGGAAGCAGAATGATAAGGCTATGAGGAAGGAAAAGGTGGAGTGGGTGGTGGTATGGTGGTGGTGATTGTGGTTGTGGAGAGGGGGATGTGTATTGTTGTCTAGAAGGCATGATGATGATTGATGAGGGTAAAAATAACTGAAGAGACCAGGTGGTGATGGTTGAAGCTGGTGGGGTGGTATTGGTGGTTGGATGGTGGGGGCTGGTTGGAGAAGAAACGGAGGATCGAGGGGTATATCGGTAATTTTGCACAAAAAACTAATAAAAAAGTTTACGGTCGTCAGTGCCATGGACGATTTATGTTAAAACATGAAAGGTCAAAGATGAGAAGTATTAAGGGTGGACAAAACTTGTGAATTGAAGCAAACCTAAGGGACGAAAACTGCAGTTTACTCCTTAGGAATCAATATTAACTTATCCCGAAGTTGGTTTCTATGAACTAAATATCAAATGTGGATCATTTGTGTTTTGAGTGTGTGCGACGAACTAGGAAGAAAGAGTTCATAAGCTAAATCATGTGGCTTAAATCGATTTCGAACCTTTCTCTATCATCCGTAATGTTGTGTTCCCGAGATAACTAGAGGAAATAAAAGAAGAGAAATGGAATTTAATAGAGTAAAAAAAGGAAGGAAAAAAAGATATAATTTCACTTCGTGTTCCCGAGTTTAAAGGAAAAAAAGTACTGATTTTATGTGTTCCCGAGTTGAAAGGAAGAGAAAGAAAATGTATAATTTTACAATTATACCCTTGTTGGGCTTTATAATATGTTAAGTGAGAGGATAAAATGGTAAATGGTAAGGTATTTTAATTGTGTTCCTTTCCCTTCCTTCCACTTCATTCTATTTTCCTTCCACTTCCTTTCATTAATGAAAATCGGGAACACAAACATTTTTTGTAAACTTGGAAACACAACGTAACTGACTACATCATCGTGGAAGCATTCAATCTCTTTATTTATGGTAATCCCAGTGAAATAGAACCCAAGTTGAATTTTCATAAATTGCTAGTATATATAGTGTCTAATGAATTAGAATTGTCATATATAACACTTTTTTTTTGAACAACAACTTTTTACGTATTATAGTTCCAAGGATCTAAACTCACGCTACTTTTATAAAGTGCAAACACCATACGACTATACCACTAGGTCATGGGCCATAAATGATGTATTTTAAATAATTGATAAATCGAGTGTATGGGGGTTGTTTAAAGATCAACTATTAAGTTTGAAATTTGTGTTAACTAGGGAATCCATTAGTGCATAAACATCACATTTGATGTATATTAGTTTGTTTATTGTGTGAGTATGTAATTTAATTCAAAAAAAATTTCAATGGTGGTCGATGGTTTATTGTGTGAGTATGTAATTTAATTCAAACAAAATTTCAATGATGGTCGATGGTTGACGATATGTACATTGCGGATTGACCGTTGACAGCTGGCCACATTTGGTCAATCTGCTTTCATATAAAATTAAGATTTGAACCCACTTTTGCATACTAGACCTTTTAAAAACTTTAGTACCATAAAAATCATACCATCTCAAGTGCTCTTTTACTCAGGTATACCATTCCGTTGAAAGATCAAGAAGTTCATGACAAAGATGTCAGAATATTTAGAATATTCGAGGAATTCGTTGTAAAACCCACTAGTAAAAACTCGTGAAACTTATAAATGGTGGTTGCTAGAAAATCAGCGAATATAAAAGGTGGTCATCATCCACATTATTGAGAAGTGTTCGTGATCTCTATCATACTACACGTGCTAGATAATTGACAATGATTTTTTTTTTTAATCAAAGACCAAGAAGTGAACGCAAGGTTAATTTGCATCAACCCGAACCACTACAAATCCGTTGCTACATCTTTCTTCACTTACAAGTCTCACAAACATGTCCAAGAGTTTAAAGTTGTTTTGGTTTTTTTTTTCTTTTGTGAAATCAAAGTAAAAAATACAAATAACCTATTGACCCTCTAAATTCTTATATTGCATTAATCTTCATACTTCAACCATATAGAGTGATAGGGGTTCGATTCTACATCTTGTTACATAAGTTCATAAAAAGAGAAGCTACTCCATAACGGTAGTAATGTTAAACATGCAAACTATCATGCATTAATCAAGTGTTTTCATATTACAGCATACAATTGGTCTCATCCTAGTCATGGCCATGTGAACAATAAAGTAAGCTTAAACCAGCGACGATAAAAAATTTAAATCTCAAAACATTTAAGACGGATAACAAGTCGATATTCAGGTATGTGACCGAGTTTTGGAGGCTAACTAGTGGCCTAACTTGAAAAACATAGTGTTAAAATGTTACAAAAAAACAATAACAATCATAACCAAGAAAGTTTACAAATAGCCAAAGCTATTGGTAGTTATAATGATTGTGGGATATAGACAAACTTTACTTCTATTTATTAAAAATAGAGAAACTACTTCCAATTAAACTCCCAACTCTAGATAAAAAAAAAACAAATAAACAAACATAACTAAAACGATAGATCAAATAACAAATCAACGGATGAGAGAGTAAGATAGTAAAATAGAACGTATATAGTAACATTTCATTTATTATTAATTAATTTTTTTTATCTAAGTTAAATATGTTACCAATGAACATATATATACCATCATGAAACCGATAGTGAACTAAAAAGTCCTTAATGTGTTCCCGAGTATAATAAACGAAAGAAAAGAAGAGAAAATGAATTGAGGAGAGAAAATATTTAATTAACTATCGTATTTCCGAGTTCGAAGAAATGAAAATAAAAGTCAAGATTTTATGTATTAAAATTTTTCTTTCCACACTATAAATTTCCAACATTGTTATGCATAAAGGGGTTGTACTTGAGGTTTATGAGAGTTTTCAAAATAAATTTGATATTTTACACTTTTAACTATAAAGTATTGATTTTTTTTACTTTAATCCAACAGTTTCCATCTTTGCAAATTTAACCTCACATTTTTTACTTTCAACTTTGGCCTTCTACTTTTTATATTTTGCAAAATTTTCATTTATGATTCGCTCGAAATTTTGCGAGTTAACACGACGCAATGTGCGTATATGATTCAACGTTTTTACGTTTTCTTCTAATTTTTGCAAGTTAAAACGACGCAACGTGCGTATGTGGTTCAACGTTTTTACGTCCTCTAATTTTTCCTGTTTGACAAGTTTGTTGCAACGCGCGGGTTCTAAATTGACTTAGTTATTACTTTCCATGTTTCGGTCTAATTTATTCACATTAACACGCTGCAACTTCAGTGTTGGTAGTCGTTGTCGGTGATTTGACATTGGTGCTATTTCTCACGGTTTTACAACCCCACCGGGCTTAATACTAGTTCATGTTACTTAGTAGAATTTAAAATCAAGAAAATAAAGATAAGTTTTCTTCCAATTTCCCTCAAAATCTTCCCTTAGAAAAAACCTCAGGTACACAACTTTTTTTTTTAAATTTTTCAAAAAAAAAAATTTTCTTCGTTGAAATTCTTCCAAATCTTTTATTAATGAAACTCGGAAGTCCACAACTAAAACAATCGCATTAAGAGGTTGAAATGACTAAAAAGTCCTTGATAAACTTGGATGGAGTCTACAAAGTGCCTCATTCATATGCCCCATACCATCTATCTGTGGACGTTGTAGCAGAGACCAAAGATGTCGACGACGATGGCCGTGATCCGGTGGTTGCTGGTGGCGTTAACGGTGCTACAAGTCCGATCAGGTGCCTCCGATCACAAATACAAACCTAACGACGAAGTTCCTATCTACGCCAACAAAGTCGGCCCCTTTCATAACCCTAGGTACACCTTCTGCTTCCTCTGCGTCGGTAGACTAGATCTCTGATACATGCGTTCAGTTTTGTAGATTATGTTATATATGTACTGTTTAATTGATTGATTTGGAAAGAATTAAGGTTTAAGTTTTGGGATTTGTTGGATCTGAGCTTGAAATCGTTCAATTGTGTTAATTAGGGTTTATGTTGTCGTGGTAATTGTTTGGTGATTGTTTTTGTTGCGTTTTGAGTTTAGATGCCAGCTGTGTTGTCTCTCTCACTGCCTAATTTATAAGTTATTACTTGTGTCTTTAAAGTTGTAGAGATCAATACTTTTAGAAAAGTATGTTTTCATTTGTAATTGATTAGGCTAGGTGTTATGTGAGCTCGGATGATAATGCAAACTCATACAAACATTTCTTAATTTGTTATTTTTCATGTGTTTTAGGGAACTATTCCATCTTGTCTTTCATGTTTCTAGATTGGAAACACGAGAGGTTGCTTCGGGCCTTCAGTCATATCGTTGATTATATAACTTGTTCAGTCAACTTTAATTAAAAATAATAATAATTAGGCCCCAAGCCTCTAGAAAGCTTTTCTGTGTTTTTGTATGTAAAGTGGCTATTCAGGAATGCAGAAGTGTTAGCTGCATCATGCGGTTGCAGGCTGTGTACACTGTACATGTGTGACATGACATTATTTCTGTTTTATATATTGTATGATGATCAATCACAGCATGCAAAAAGTTGGTCTTGATAGCTATGTTGCAGAGTTGCAAGGCACACCCAAAGCTCGTAGGCCGAGTCCAGAGCCTTGGCGCTTAAAAGCGAGGGTTTTTTTTTAAGCTAGCGTATGGTATAAAGCACCATTTGGGGTTTTAGACATGTTTTAGGGCTAGTTTAGGCTGTTTTTGGTTAATTCAATGCTTATTTAAGTTGATTCCAGCCTTATTTAGGGGTTATTTTTCCATTTTTGGCCGGATGTTTCTTTTGGCCAGAAAGTGCCCTGAAGCAGCGCTCGAGAGCCTGAAAGCTCACTTATCAGGGTGCAGCACATTTGGTGTGCTGGGCTCCGCCTGAGCGCCTAGGGGGCTTTTGACAACATAGCTTGATAGTTTGTCTGATGCAAGTGAGACTATCATTGATAAGGATTCTGGCTCTATGTGGTGTGTCTTTATGTGTCATATGATGCTTTAGTTTAAGCAATGGTTTTGTAGTTGGTGCCATGCCTGTGCTAAGAAATTAGTGCATGAAGAGTTGGTAATTGGTATGCAGTTCTGCTTCAGTATGCCAATAATTCTTGGAATTTGAAAGTGGATACATTTTTTTCTTATGTTTATGTTCTTTAAGATGCATTATCTGTTATTTTTTATATGTACTTCTATTATCCATAAACATTTGAAACATTATATAAATTTATAATATATTCAAGTTTTATGCATGCTTATACCTTAATTCTGTCTGACCCTCGTATTTCAATAACGATCTCTCTACAGTGAAACATACCGCTTTTTTGATCTTCCATTCTGTTTACCAGGTGTGTACATTTTGATTTATTATATATCATCTTTCTCTTTTTGTATGAGCTGTAATTGCTCTTGCCGGCATATATCATTGATCTTCATGTATTTTACAGACCATTTAAAGGAGAAGCCTGAAGCACTAGGTGAAGTACTGAATGGAGATCGTTTAGTAAGTGCACCTTATAAGCTCGAGTTTTTGCGCGAAAAGGACTCTGAACTTGTTTGCAGAAAGAAACTAACAAAAGTGGAAGTATCTAAATTCCGAAAAGCCGTTGCCAAGGATTACTATTTCCAAATGTACTATGATGACTTGCCGTTTTGGGGCTTTTTAGGGAAGGTTGAAAAAGACAAAAACGACCCTAGTGAGGAGAAATATTACCTGTTTAAGCATCTTCATTTTGAGATCCACTACAATAAAGATCGTGTGATAGAGATAAACGCAAAAGCTGATCCTAATGCTGTTGTGGATCTCACTGATGATAAAGAAGTTGAGGTGGAGTTTCTGTACACTGTGAAGTGGAAAGAAACCGATATTCCGTATGAGAGTCGAATGGAGAAATACTCCCAGACTTCTTCACAGCCACATCACCTGGAGATCCATTGGTTTTCGATTATTAATTCGTGTGTCACGGTTCTCCTTTTAACTGGTTTCCTTGCTACCATTCTTATGCGGGTCCTTAAGCATGACTTTGTTAAGTATGTAACTAAATCTATTTATTTTATATTGAGAAAAATGTCATTTTCGTTCCTGAGGTTTGGCCAGTTTTGCGACTTTTGTCTAAAGGTTTGTTTTTCCGCATCGGATCCAAAAGGTTTGAAATCTTGCCATTTTCATCCGGCTTGTTAACTCCATCCAGTTTTCTCCGTTAAATCAGGTGTATTTCTGTCTTATTTGTTAACTTAAAGGGCAATTCGGTCTTTTTACATAATGTGGCAAAGACCAAATTGCCCTTTAAGTTAACAAAAAAGACGGAAATACCCCTCACTTAACGGAGAAAAATGAATGAAATTAACGAGTCGGATGAAAATGGCAAGATTTCAAACCTTTTTGATCAGGATGCGGAAAAACAAACCTTTGGACGAAGTCGCAAAACTGGCCAAACCTCAGGGCCGAAAATGGCATTTTGCTCTTTTATATTTTTTGTTCTTGTTTTCTCTTTTCCAGCAATTAATTTACTTATGGTTATTTGCAAAAAGGTATGCTCATGATGAAGAGGAAGCGGATGATCAAGAGGAAACGGGTTGGAAGTACATTCATGGTGACGTTTTCAGGTACCCGAAGTACAAGTCTCTATTTGCTGCTGCACTTGGTTCCGGAACCCAGCTATTTTCTCTGTAAGTAGAAGTGTAGAACATCGATGACATGGTGTATTAATTATTTTACACTTTCATCTTCAATTGGTTAGTTTTGAATTCTGCTAACTTTGGAGTACTTGGTTTTTACCAGTGCACTTTTCATTTTTGGGCTAGCTCTAGTTGGTGTATTTTATCCATATAACCGAGGAGCTCTATTCACCGCACTGGTTGTCATATACGCACTTACATCCGGGATTGCGGGCTACACCGCAGCCTCATTTTATCACCAGCTAGAGGGAACTAACTGGGTATGTATTATGTAATATGTTATATGTTACTCTACTTAATGTTAACAATCACCATTAATCTAACATTTCGGTTTTAAATCGACAGGTCCGGAACTTACTATTGACCGGCTGTCTGTTCTGCGGGCCCCTCTTTCTAACTTTCTGCTTTCTAAACACAGTTGCAATCGCCTACACTGCTACTGCTGCTCTACCCTTCGGTACAATAGTGGTGATTGTATTAATATGGACACTGGTGACTTCACCGTTGTTAGTATTGGGTGGTATTGCTGGCAAAAACAGCAAGGCTGAATTTCAGGCACCCGTTCGCACCACAAAATACCCCAGAGAGATCCCACCGTTACCGTGGTACCGTAAAACCGTCCCGCAAATGGCCATGGCTGGTTTTCTTCCTTTTAGTGCTATCTACATTGAGCTTTATTACATCTTCGCCAGTGTGTGGGGCCACAAGATTTATACCATTTACAGTATCTTATTTATCGTCTTTATCATTCTCCTCATTGTTACTGCCTTTATAACTGTGGCATTGACTTATTTCCAACTCGCTGCTGAAGACCATGAATGGTGGTGGAGGTATGTAACGTTTTCGGTTTGGATGTTTAAGTTGTTGTGTTGATTCTGTTGCTGGTGCGATGTTTGACTTTATTTGTGAATGATTTTCAGGTCTTTCTTGTGTGGGGGGTCAACTGGTGTTTTCATCTATGGGTATTGTTTGTATTATTATTATGCACGTTCTGACATGTCGGGATTCATGCAAACGTCGTTTTTCTTTGGTTACATGGCTTGCATTTGTTATGGTTTCTTTCTCATGCTTGGAATGGTCGGTTTCCGGACAGCTTTGTTCTTTGTTCGCCACATCTACCGCTCAATCAAGTGTGAATAGAAGCTTAGTGTTCAAACAGGCATGTCCAGTTACTTCGTAGAATATACATTTAAAAGATACACACTCACTTATATGTTGGTATATATATGTATGTGCGTGTTCTTTTAACAATGTTTTTTAACAATGTATAGTATGAGCTGTTTTATAACTGAGTTGATGAATGAAGATGTAAGGAAATGGGTCAAAAGTCGCCTAAATTGTATATTAATGCAGAAACCGTCCTAAATATTATGATACATATAAGACAAATTATTTTATTTAAGCTAATCACATTTGTCACACTAAATATTGATTGATAAAACTACAAAGTTTTTTTGCAAAAAGATTTGCGGTTGTACGCCTGTATTAATCTTTGGGAGAGTTCTATTACAAAATGTAAATTATTGTGAGAACAAAAGTACCAAACCTAGATCGTTTAATCTTTCCATATCAATGGTTTTAATTTTTTTCATATTAATGGTTCTAGTTTTTTCATATCAATGGTTCTAATTTTTTTCATATCAATGGTGTATATATGTCATATGCTGTTTTCATTTTTAAACGTTTACCTACACCTGTGTAGGAGATATACCTACACATTTTCTTGTATTTTGTTTTAATTGAAAAATTACTGATTTTTTCTGTTATTCCTAAAAACAGTCTTCTGTGCCTCCACTTAATCTTTTATGTTAGCGGTTCTTGATTCGTAACTCTAAGGAGTTGTTCTTGCTAGCTGCTGCTGCTGCTGCTGCCGCCGCCACTGCCCAGGGTGAAACCAGTAAAACTATGAGAATTAGTTTACTTGATGAGTGTTTTGATATACTAGTTTATGTTGTTTCATTTTCCTTTTGATAGGAATCAAATCATACCTAGTCAATTTTGGACATACATCGACTTCAATATGTAGCTTGTAATTAAATTTCAGTTTGTGCAACTCCAGTTACTATTCTTCCTATGTTCAGTTGTTTGTATTAAATATATTTATGTCAATATTACTCGACGCACCAACTTTTCAAGGTAATTAGATTACGGACCATTTTTCTTAGTGATATGTGTTACCAGTTGTTAAAACAATGAAGACCATATCTGTAAGTTTTGGGATCATTCGTGTGATTATTTGGAAAAATGTTTTTAACATTTTGTTGTTTTGATACATTACAAAATCATTTTACAATATTATTTCTTTTTCAAATGATCCATCTTCCAATCTTAGATGTGGCTTTTGTTGTGGTTTCATGCTTGACATATCTGAACTAAAGCTGTTATGATTTATAGTAAAAAAAAATTAATCAGAGTTTCTATTAGACATCTTTTACATTTATTTTAACTAGGACCATGCTATTCACACACCACCATCTTATTTTCACACCTTGAAGCGTCAAACTTTGGCTTTAGGGGCAGACCTATATGCCAAGCTTTGGCCAAAGCTTGCCGCTTCAGGGGCAATACTCCGAGTTTTGGCCAAGGCTTGGCGTTTTGGTGGTTTTTTAATTTTTTTAAATTTGTTTTTAATTAAAAACGCACCTATACTTGTCGAGTTTTGACGTATTTTGTTATTACACGTCATTTTATGAAGTATATGGTCTATACAGCACGTTCCGGATAAGTTCGGTTACGTGTGTTGTCGTATTCCATGATTCATGTGATTCTGTTTTAATTTCACTAGTCGTCCAATGAGTTTTGTATGTATACGCATCCTATCGGATCAGTACTTGACTTATTTTGTCATTTAATGTTGTAGTATGACGTGTATTGTTCCGTACTATCGCGTATTTTGGTCGTACGGGTCGTGTTGGTGAGATTCGGTATAGTGACGTTTATTGTCTGTAAGTGTCGTATTAGTTTATTTAGGTTTATGATTTGACTAGATCATATTGTAAAAATCATATTCACTAACAAATATGTGCATTTTTTTTCAAAATAATGTGACAAATTTGTTTTTGACACTGTTTGGTGACTAATAACAGTTTTCCAAAAGATAGGTACCAAACATTTTGTTTCCATATGACATGAACGGGAATTTTGCTCTTTTAAGCAAGTTTCATTTAGTTTTAATATTTATCTGACATTTCAAAACCTATAGAAAATACAAAATTTGCTTTTTATTGGTTTTTAAGGAAGCAATTTGCACACAGATACCATATGCTTCATGAGAAAACACCTTCTACATACATGATGAGTGCAGATTTTTTTAATAACAATTTCAAGATTTTTTAGGATAAATATACAACACATGCACTGTATGGTATTTGAATTCTAAACTTTTTAGTTATGAGGACACCACTTATCAACAGTATTTGAATTCTAAACTTTTTAGTTATTAAGTAAACCTTTTAGTTATGAAGTACACCACTTATCAACAGTATTTGAATTCTAAACTTTTTAGTTATGAAGTACACCACTTTTTAGTTTGGAAAATGCACTTTATGTAAGATCAAGAAACTCTCTAGTCAAATCATAAATCTACATAAATTAACACGACACTTACAGACAATAAACATCACTATAACGAATGTCACCAATACGACCCGTACGGCCAAGATATGCAATAGTACGGAACAATAGTGACAATACACGTCATACTACGACATTAAATGACAAAATACGTCAAGTACTGATCTGGTAGGATGCGTATATATACAAAACGACACGTTGGACTACTAGTGAAATTAAAACAGAATCACGTGAAATCATGGAACGGCAACACACGTAACCGAACTTATCCGGAACATGCCGTATAGACCATATACTTCATAAAATGACGTGTAATAACAAAATACGCCAAAACTCGACAAGTATAGTTTCGTTTTTTAATTAAAAACAAATTTAAAAAATTAAAAAACCACCAAAACGCCAAGCTTTGGCCAAAGCTTGGCATATAGGTCTGCCCCTGAAGCGCCATGCTTTGGCCAAAGCTTGGCATATTGGTCTGATCAACCAGACAAAGACTGACACACGTCAGTCTTTGTCTTTGTCTGGTTGACCAGACCAATATGCCAAGCTTTGGCCAAAGCTTAGCGCTTAAAGGTGTGGAAATAGACAAAAAGTGTGTGTGAATAGACATGGCCTTTTAACTACTGTACGGACAATAACTTTTGGATCAAACTCTAAATAATGATGATGTGAGATAGCTTTAGTGATTAGAATGTAACAACTCTATAATTTCGTTGTTATCTCTTTTCCTTTGTGTTCCTATTTGCAATCTCGAGATTCGTTATAAAAAAGTTTATGTTAAATTATTACAATTATGTATGTTATATTGTATCTATCGCTTATGAATCGCATCGCTAATCTCATCGCATCGCAACTCGTAGTTAATTATATGGTTTTATGTTATTTATGTGTTGTATATGTTTGTGGTTATGATTACGCTCGCTATCGCATCGCTCTCGCACACTTAAATCGCTAAATCACACTATTACATCACTTATAACGCTTAATATAACTAATTAATACAAACCGAATTGCCAAACGAACTCTTAACGGAGAAATCGGCAAACGAAACTTGGTCACCAGGCCAAGTTCGGCCGAACTTGACTACCACAAGTTCGCCCGAACTTGCCTGAGACACAAGAATCCTCATTTGTCCTCAAGTTCGCTCGAACTTGTACAAATATGTACAAGTTCGGCTGAACTTGACTGATAATCCATGAATAACTAGCAAGTTCCCCCGAACTTGACTCCCCAGCTCTCCATTTTTGCCTTCACCTATAAATACCCAGCTCCATTCTCTCATTTGAACTTGCTGTAAGTTCGCCCAGAGCTCCCGAAACCCTCTGTTTTCTAAGTAAGAATCAACCCGATTTCAACTACAATTATGTTCAACAACATTTTACAACGATTTTGCACAAGGCATTGCCTTCGTTTTCATCAAATCTCTTCTGTTTACGAAAATCTTCATCTTTTTCCATCAAAACTTATGTTTTCACTCAGATCTATGCTAGGTCTGAGCAAAACCTTTTAAATCATTGATTTTTATAACATTTTCGGACTAATGACGTATGTTTCATTCACTTTTGAGTGAAACGAGGAGTTTTCGAAGCCAGATCTCAGATCCGGAAGCATAAGGACGAAATCGTCACTTTACACAAGCTGGACTAACCATACGAACCTTCAAGTTCGCCCGGATTAGCCCGAGTTTCTGTAAAATGGCTAAGTTCGCTTCAAAAGACCTCTCTGGCCTAAGCTTTACTCAGTGGCTTAAGGTTGGAGGGATGGACACTCGATTTCCTAGCAAACGACGCGAAAACGCAAGATTTTGGACCCGAAAACCTCAAGTTCGCTCGAGATTGCACTGATTTTTGACAACACAGTAAGCCAAGTTCGCTCGAACTTGTCCCCAAGGGGTCAAGTTCGGCCGAACTTGAGTGAAAATGGCCAACAATTCATTAGGAAACCCTCAAGTTCGGCCTAACTTGTCATCCACTTTATGAAATCCCACAAGTTCGCCCGAACTTGTCAAGTTTCCTAGAGAAACTTACAAGTTCGCCCGAACTTGACTAACGACCCAGCAGACTAGTACAAGTTCGCTCGAACTTGTATGTATACATACAAGTTCAGCCGAACTTGGCTACTGCTCAACCCAAACTTAACCATTTAAGCAAATCAGAAGACCGATGCACTTCTGTTCGTTTACAGGCTGATCCGGCGCTCTCCTCAACTCTTCTTAGATCCCTAATCTCTCCTAAACGCACCGACTGTGAGTATACTTGACCCGTTTTCGCTTTAATGCACTATTTGGGTGTTACATACGTTCCTCTATAAAAATCACTTCACAACTCAAACTGTTTATCACACGCGAATAATCTGATTATGTATGCTCAACACGTGATACTAGAAACATGTGACTAGGACTTATTTTCGTTAACTTGCCTCCTTAGCTGTATGGTACTATAGTGTGGCTAACACCCGACGGGGTCTAGTTAGGATGGACGCGCAAGCCTTCTCACGGTAGTTAGCATGAGAAATAAGCCAATGTTTATCTGTGTGATGTGTTTTGGTGTATCATGATATGTAATTGGAGTATTTCGCGAACGGTTTCTCTATTACGCTAGTATTACAAAAACCTGTATGCTCACCTTTACTTAATTGTATTGACTTGTATTTTAACGTATGTAACAGGTTGATGAGTTAGCTTATCGGATGCACTGGATAGCCGAGCTTAGTTGTTTTTGTTTATTTGTTTTGTTTAGAATGGTTTGTAATAAAATCTAGGGGATATCGAACCTTATTGTTTTATGAGAAAGTTATGTATTTCGTGACATTGTTGCTGACGTATTGTTTAATAGTATGGGATATTAGACGTTAAAATATTGTTGAATGAATAGTGTTATGGGAATTTTTCGTAAGACAATCTGGTCGCCTAGTGCCACTAACCCCGATGTTTCCGCCATCGGTTGGGGTGTGACAGATTGGTATAACCTTAGGATAATAGGTAGAATTGCTATGATTCGACCTAGTAGCATGTTTAAGTACCTGATTGACCTATCTTTAACTTAAATGTTAAACTACTTGCCATAAATGCTTAAATGTGCCTTTCCTAAGTCTAACACAATATACACGCTTGGAAACGCTCGTATCACACCAAACGAGTGATCAAGTCGAGATTAGGTGTGAAAACCGAGAACTCTCGATGAGATCATTCACTCCGCGCAATCTCTATCGCACGAGATACCTTCGTTGAGTTAGGAGTGATATCCAAACCTCGACGAAAATCTCCATTTCTATCTAGTGGAACGCCCGATCTGATCGGTGCGCGTAGCGACAACTAGGAACGACGTTGCTAAGTTTGGGGTGAAACCCGCATCTTAGTTATGAATTCCGCCTTTCGATTTTCAATCTCACCAAAGTCTCGATTATTCCAATGATTTGGAACAGTAGTAACCGAAAGGATACTGCCATTAGCCGCTTGCGTTGAGAGCATCTATCTATTAGGCTAAAGCGTTGGTCCAAAGTCAAAGGATGATCGAACCACTTTGGGTAGTTAACGTCTCAAAATCCCGGGCACTCCCAATTGATTTAAGCCTATATCGTCGATTTACGCATCATCGAGTTTGTTATTATTTATGTGTTTAAAATTTTGAGAATTTTCGCTTTATTCGATTTCTCGCTTTATTTATTTCTCGCATTATCGATTTCTCGCTTTATCGCTTTACGCCCCCTAAACGCATGCACTAATCGCACAGCTCTCGTAATCTAAAACGCTAAATTAATACACCAACGAAACTAATCGATTAATTCACTTACGCCTATGAGGACATGTGTGCCTCATGTGCGGTATTACTCGCTTCTATATCGCTTATATCTCGCTGTTAGCTCGCATCTCGAACGCGTTATATCTACTTATAAGAAGGTGAATACGTGCAAAATATGTGCTTACGTGGATTAGGTGCTTACGTGCTTATGTGCCTACGTGTTTATGTGATTTTGTGCCTTGTATGAATAATAATAATAATAAATATTTAAACATAACTCTATTATAATCGAATCTCATCTAATCTAAATCCTTTGTGTAGATGTCTTCAATGGGATCGCACACCCGAAGGAATCTCCAGCGCAGCAACACCGACAAGCGTATCGCTACAATGGTAGCCAAAGAAATTGCTAAGGTCATCCCGCAAATCGTCTCGGAAATTCATGCTGTGAGCAGTAACTCATCGTTCGACTCGAACACTGAAACCCCCAAGTCACGATTCAGCTTCAAAAATTTCAAAGCTTGTGCACCTCTCGCTTCACATGCAACGATGGACCGACTGCTATGTTCCATTGGTTTGACGCCATTGAGGTCACCTTCAGGCAAAGTGGATGCCCCGATGACATACGCACGGTGAACGCTACCGGAGTCTTCCAGTCCCGTGCTCTCGACTGGTGGACCGCCGAAAGGAATAGGCGCAGTAAAGCCTATAGTCTGTCTTGGGAGGAACTCAAGGAAGTGATGATGAAGGAGTTCTGTCCTCCGCACGAGATTCAGAAACCCGAGAATGAGTTTTGGGGTATAAAGCAAGATGGTCCCGACAATGCTGGATTTACCTCTCGATTTAAAATTTTGAGCATCATCTGTCCCAACCAAGTTGATACTACTGAGAAAGCTATCAACAAGTATATTCGTGGTTTACCCGAATGTGTCGCATATTTTGTGAAAGTTGCTCGTACTACAACCATCGAGGAAACCTACATGCTCGCCGCACATTGATCAGCGAGTTCAAGATGGTTATTTCAAGAACCATGCAAAAGTTGCCAATCAAGCTGTCACCGAACCAACTGCTGCTATCGAACCACCCAGTGACCCGAAGGGAAAGCGTCCAGGACGGAAAAGAGGAAACCCTAGCAAGAACTACGCCGCTGCTACATCGCTCAACTCTCAGCCTTATTAGGCTCCAGCTCAGGACGCACCCCCAACTAAATGTGCGTACACCGACCCTCACCCACTATGCCCTAAGTGCACATATCATTATGTGGTGGGTGGAAACTGCCTTTTTGCACAAACTGCAATATCTACAGTCACTTTACTGTTAGTTGCCGTACTAGCCCTTGTCAGCCAGCTCCCCAGGCTCCTCAAGCTCCAGCACTGCCAGCTCCTCAGCGTACTCCCCAGAACAACCAGCAGCAACAAGCAGCTCCAAAAGCACGGGTGTGTTACGTGTGTGGTGACCCGAACCACTTTGCAAAAGTCTGCCCAAACCGTACCATTAAACAAGAGCCGCAGCAACAGCAGCCCCAGCAGCAGCCACCACCGCAGCCTCAGCAGCAACAACAAGCTGCGCGTGGAAGGGCTTTCAACCTGAATCACCGCCAGGCCCAGAATGACAACAATGTTGTCAATGGTACGTTCCTCGTTAATGGTATTTATGCTTCATGTTTATTTGATACTGGTGCCGATAATTGTTTTGTATCGTCAGAATTCGAAAAAGTTTTAAAATGTAAGCGCGCTAAACTCCCAAAGACTTTTGATGTGGAAGTCACCACCGGAAGAACCGTTACCGTTAACTCCGTCCTACGTGGTTGTAATCTCGATCTCAACAACCATGTCTTCTCGATCAATCTCATACCTATGCAGTTAGGTAGTTTCGACATCATAGTAGGTATGGATTTTCTTGATAAAATGATTCGCTTCCCTCAATCTAACGGTGATCGACTTCATGTTTATGGTTAAACTCCCTCAAAGAAGTTGATGCTTTTGTCATGTACTCGAGCGCACAAATGCTTGCAACAGCGATGTGTTGCCTTTCTCGCCCACATTGTGAACCCGGAGAAAGAAAAGAAGACATATAAAGATATTCCCGTTGTTTTTGAATTTCCTAAAGTCTTTCCTGACGATTTACCTGGTTTACCCCCTACTCACGATGTTGAATTCCGTATCGATTTAGTTCCCGGTGCTACTCCAGTTGCTAAAGCTCCCTATCGTCTCGCACCATTCGAAATGCGCGAGCTATCAAGCCAACTTCAAGAGCTTCTTGATAAAGGCTTCATACACCCGAGCACTTCGCCATGGGGCGCACCCATCCTTTTCGTGGAAAAGAAGGATGGATCGTTCCGTATGTGCATCGATTATCCTGAACTTAACAAACTCACAATAAAGAACCGCTACCCTCTTCCCGAATCGACGACTTATTCGATCAGCTTCAAGGTGCTACTTGTTTTTCCAAGATCGATCTTCGTTCTGGTTATCATCAGTTACGCGTATTGGAAGAAGATATTCCGAAAACCGCCTTTCGTACTCGTTATGACCATTTCGAATTCGTGGTCATGCCTTTTGGTCTTACAAATGCACCGGCGGTCTTCATGGATTTGATGAACCGTGTGTGTAAAGCTTTCTTAGATCGTTTCGTCATTGTTTTTGTCGATGATATCCTTATCTATTCGAAGTCGAGAGACGAACACGCGCGCCATCTCCGTTTAGTCCTCGAACTTCTTCAAGGAAATCGCCTTTATGTTAAGTTCTCAAAATGTGAATTCTGGCTCGAAGAAGTCCAATTTCTCGGCCACATAGTTAATAGTCATGGAATTCACGTCGACCCTGCAAAGATTGAAGCTGTCAAGAGTTGGATTACACCGAAGAAAATGCTTCCGAAATCCGTTCATTTATTGGATTGGCGGGTTACTACCGACGATTCATCGCCGACTTCTCGAAAATCGCCGTTTCGCTTACCGCTTTAACTCATAAAGACAAACCTTTTGTTTGGGATTCCAAGCAAAAGGAAGCTTTTCAAACGCTCAAGCGTATGCTATGCAACGCTCCTGCCCTCGCTCTTCCCGACGGAAACGACGATTTCGTTGTTTATTGCGGTGCCTCTAATCTTGGTCTTGGTTGTGTTCTCATGCAACAAGACAAGGTTATCGCGTATGCGTCTCGACAACTCAAGATCCACGAGAAGAACTACACGACCCATGATCTCGAACTCGATGCAGTTGTTTTTGCATTGAAGATATGGCGACACTACCTTTACGGTACCAAGTGTACGGTCTTCACCGACCATAAGAGCTTACAACATATCTTCAATCAAAAGGAACTAAATATGCGCCAACGCCGATGGGTTGAACTTCTCAAGGATTACGATTGTGAGATACGCTACCATCCCGGCAGAGCAAACGTCGTCGCCGATGCTCTAGGTCGACGAAGCCATGTGTATAGTGTTCGTGACTCTCAAGCTTTGAATGACCTCGAAATCATGATTCGCTCCGCCCAATTCAGTTGTTTCAACGAGAATACTTTGGTGGAAGAAATGAAATGTGGTGCCAAAACTCAACTCATTGTTAAACCTAACGGTATCTATTATTATCTCGATCGCATTTGGATTCCCAGCCGTGACAATCTTCGTGAACTGCTAATGACCGAAACTCATAAATCTCGATATTCCATTCACCCCGGTGCCGACAAGATGTACCAGGACCTTCGTTCTAAGTACTGGTGGACGGGCATGAAAAACAACATCGCCGTATACGTCTCAAAGTGCTTAACTTATTCGAAAGTTAAAGCCGAACATCAAAGGCCCTCTGGTTTACTCGAACAACCCGAAATCCCGATGTGGAAGTGGGAGAGTATAGCTATGGACTTCATTACAAAACTTCCCCGCACTTCATCTGGTCACGATAGCATTTGGGTTATCGTTGATCGTCTTACTAAATCCACGCACTTTATTGCTATACGAGAAGACTTTAAGGTCGAACGGTTTGCCCGAATCTATACCGAAGAAGTTATATGTCGACACGGGACACCACGTGATATCATCTCTGACAGAGACGGTCGTTTTACATCGCGTCTCTAGGAGACTTTTCAATCCGCTCTTGGTACTACTCTCAATCTCAGTACCGTTTTTCACCCTCAAACCGACGGTCAGACTGAGCGCACGATCCGCACCCTCGAAGACATGCTTCGTGCGTGCAGCATAGATTTTGGTGGTAACTGGGATACGCATTTACCTTTAATTGAATTCTCGTACAATAATAGTTATCATACCAGCATTCAATTGGCTCCTTTTGAGGCACTGTATGGAAGAAAATGTCGATCGCCTATTGCGTGGCATAAGATCGGAGAAGCACAAATCACCAGTCCCGAGCTGATTCAAGAAACGACAGACAAGATCCTCCAGATCAGAGACAATCTCTTGAAAGCTCGGAGTCGTCAAAAGAGTTATACCGATAAACGCCGCAAGCCCCTGCAGTTCGAAGTGGGAGATCACGTTCTCCTAAAGGTTGCACCTTGGAAGGGAGTGGTCCGCTTCGGGAAGAAAGGAAAGCTAGCGCCCCGATACGTTGGTCCCTTTAAGATTCTGGAAAGGATCGGTAAAGTAGCCTATCGTCTCGAACTACCGGCAGAACTTAATAACGTTCATCCGACTTTCCACGTGTCTAACCTCAAGAAATGCATAGCCGAAGAAATCTCTATGTACCTCTCGAAGATCTACAAATCAATGAGACTCTCCATTTCGTGGAAAAGCCTGTCGAGATCATAGACCGAGAAACCAAGAAACTACGGCGCTCTTGCATCCCTATCGTGAAGGTCCGACGGGAAGGCAAACGCGGCGCAGAGTTCACTTGGGAATTGGAAAGTGACATGAAGGCCAAGTACCCACAACTCTAAAATTTTGTTGTTATCTCTTTTCCTTTGTTTTCCTATTGTAACTCGAGATTCTTAAAAGAAAAGTTTATGTTAATAGTTACAATTATGTATTGTTATATCGCATCTAATCGCTTATGAATCGCATCGCTAATCTCATCGCATCGCAACTCGTAGTTAATTATATGGTTTTATGTTATTTATGTGTTGTATATGTTTGTGGTTATGATTACGCTCGCTATTGCATAGCTCTCGCACACTCAAATCGCTAAATCACACTATTACATCACTTATAACGCTTAATATAACTAATTAATACGAACCGAATATCCAAACGAACTCTTAACGGTGAAATCGGCAAACAAAACTTGGTCACCAGGCCAAGTTCGGCCGAACTTGACTACCACAAGTTCGCCCGAACTTGCCTGAGACACAAGAATCCTCATTTGTCCTCAAGTTCGCTCGAACTTGTACAAATATGTACAAGTTCGGCCGAACTTGACTGATAATCCATGAATAACTAGCAAGTTCGCCCGAATATACATGTGTGTGAATAGACATGGCCTTTTAACTACAGTATGGACAATAACTTTTGGATCAAACTCTAAATAATGATGATGTGAGATAGCTTTAGTGATTAGAATGTAACAACTCTAAAATTTCGTTGTTATCTCCTTTCCTTTGTGTTCCTATTTGCAATCTCAAGATTCGTTATAAGAAAAGTTTATGTTAAATTAATTACAATTATGTATGTTATATCGCATCTAATCGCTTATGAATCGCATCGCTAATCTCATCGCATCGCAACTCGTAGTTAATTATATGGTTTTATGTTATTTATGTGTTGTATATGTTTGTGGTTATGATTACGCTCGCTATCGCATCGCTCTCTACACTCAAATCGCTAAATCGCATTATTACATCACTTATAACGCTTAATATAACTAATTAATACGAACTGAATTGCCAAACGAACTCTTAACGCGAAATCGGCAAACGAAACTTGGTCACCAGGCCAAGTTCGGCTGAACTTGACTACCACAAGTTCGCCCGAACTTGCCTGAGACACAAGAATCCTCATTTTTCCTCAAGTTCGCTCGAACTTGCACAAATATGTACAAGTTCGGCCGAACTTGACTGAAAATCCATGAATAACTAGCAAGTTCGCCCGAACTTGCATGAATTTCATGCAAGTTCGACCGAACTTGACTCCCCAGCTCTCCATTTTTGCCTTCACCTATAAATACCAAGCTCCATTCTCTCATTTGAACTTGCTGTAAGTTCTCCCAGAGCTCCCGAAACCCGAAACCCTCTGTCTTCTAAGTAAGAATCAACCCGATTTCAACTACAATGATGTTCAACAACATTTTACGACGATTTTGCACAAGGCATTGCCTTCGTTTTCATCAAATCTCTTCTGTTTACGAAAATCTTCATCTTTTTCCATCAAAACTTCTGTCTTCACTCAGATCTATGCTAGGTCTGAGCAAAACCTTTTAAATAATTGATTTTTACACAATTTTCGGACTAATGACGTAAGTTTCGTTCACTTTTGAGTGGCACGAGGCGTTGTCGATGCTAGATCTCAGATCCAGAAGCACAAGGACGAAATCGTCACTTTACACAAGCTGGACTAACCCGTACGAACCTTCAAGTTCACCCGGATTAGCCTGAGTTTCTGTAAAATGGCTAAGTTCACTCCAAAAGACCTCTCCGCCTAAGCTTTACTCAGTGGCTTAAGGTTGGAGGGATGGACACTCGATTTCCTCAGCAAACGACGCGAAAACGCAAGATTTTGAACCCGAAAACATCAAGTTCGCTCGAGATTGCACTGATTTTGACAACACAATAAGCCAAGTTTGCTCGAACTTGCCCCCAAGGGGTCAAGTTCGGCCGAACTTGAGTGAAAATGGCCAACAATTCATCAAGAAACCCTCAAGTTCGCTCGAACTTGCAAAGTTTCTCAGGAAACTTCACAAGTTCGGCCTAACTTGTCATCCACTTTATGAAATCCCACAAGTTCGCCCGAACTTGTCAACTTTCCTAGAGAAATTTACAAGTTCGCCCGAACTTGACTCACAACCCAGTAGACTAGTACAAGTTCGCTCGAACTTGTATGTATACATACAAGTTCAGTCGAACTTGGCTACTTCTCAACCCAAACTTAACCATTTCAGCAAATCGGAAGACCGATGCACTTCTGTTCGTTTACAGGCTGATCCGGCGCTCTCCGCAACTCTTCTCAGATCCCTAATCTCTTCTAAACGCACCGACTGTGAGTATACTTGACCCGTTTTCGCTTTAATGCACTATTTGGGTGTTACATACGTTCCTCTATCAAAATCACTTCACAACTTAAACTGTTTATCACACGCGAATAATCTGATTATGTATGCTCAACACGTGATACTAGAAACATGTGACTAGGACTTATTTTCGTTAACTTGCCTCCTTAGCTAGTATGGTACTATAGTGTGTCTAACACCCGACGGGGTCTAGTTAGGATGGACGCGCAAGCCTTCTCACGGTAGTTAGCATGAGAAATAAGCCTATGTTTATCTGTGTGATGTGTTTTGGTGTATCATGATATGTAATTGGAGTATTTCGCAAACGGTTTCTCTATTACGCTAGTATTACAAAAACCTGTATGCTCACCTTTACTTAATTGTATTGACTTGTATTTTAACGTATGTAACAAGTTGATGAGTTAGCTTATCGGATGCATTGGATAGCCGAGCTTAGTTGTTTTTGTTTATTTGTTTTGTTTAGAATGGTTTGTAATAAAATCTAGGGGATATCGAACCTTATTGTTTTATGAGAAAGTTATGTATTTCGTGACATTGTTGATGACGTATTGTTTAATAGTATGGGATATTATACGTTAAAATATTGTTGAATGAATAGTGTTATGGAAATTTTTCGTGAGACAATCTGGTCGCCTAGTGCCACTAACCCCGATGTTTCTGTCATCGGTTGGGGTGTGACATAGAAGCCAACAAAAAAGTCTGATCCTTTTGTTTCCTAAAGCAAACCTATACACTTGAACTTGCAGATTTTGAGGGCCACGACCCTTGGCATTTTTAGATCAATCTCCCTTCCTGCCCATGAGCTGCTTTCTCCACCAACCCCAATTATTGAATAAGTGGTTTGCAAATGGTAAGTAGATGCTAACACAAGAGCATTCACAAGTCACAATGCTTTCCATGTGGAAGCGTCTGAGATTTTGGACCACCCTCATGGACCAAGGCTGTGATGTAAGGTGGTGTCCAGCGTGTTAAATCCCCAACCACAGAACAGGTCCGGAAAGGAAGGGTGGGCCCCTCTCTCACATATAATAAAATGTTAATACTTTTGATAGCTTTTTAGTGGGTTTTGAAATTTTTTTAGTGTTGTGTGAAAACTAGGGTTTTTGAGGAAGGTTTGACATATAATGTGACATGCTGAGGTGGAGATTTTGTGGAGGATTGTAGCTTTTAGTATCGTGGATGCTTTAACTGAAAGCATGGATTATGATCGTGTTTCACAAATGGAAGGGGCATAAAGCCAAGAACTACCAAATCACCAATCTCAACTCTTAAAAAATTGACAGGTCTAAGTCCTTTACCAGATCTAATCCACTCTCACTAACAGGAGCTCTATTGATCCCATCAACAAATTTCGATCAACTGACGTGCTAGCGGACCCTTACCCTCACCTCGTTGGCACAAAACTTACTAGTGTAAAGAAATCCCTATTAATGAATATGGACTTTGGATTTGGATTATTGACTTAGATGTTCATATAATTGTTGATGGACGTTGCATGTGGTTGAGACTTCACATGTCTATGTTGGGTTATATAAGATCTACTGATGATGAAATCTAAAACCCAAAAGATCCATCATCCTTGCTTGAATAAATTAAAATACAATCTATAAGTCCAGTAGTTTGTCTCGCTTTGAAAACTTCTTAAAAGAGTTACCCTAACTAATGCTGCATCAAACTAATGCTGTAATAACCGCACCACTAATCGAAACCGAACCGAAAACCGACAAAATCGAACCGAAATTAACCGCAACCGAATTAACCGAAAGTCGGTTAACGGATAATTTTTTACCATTGGTTAACCGAAATTAACCGAACCGAACCGAACCATTTATTTTTTTATATATTTATACTTTCATTTCATCATGTAATAATACCTCCATTTAATTTATTATACCTTCATTTCATTTACTTATACCCCCATTTCATGTATTTACACATCTATTTCATGTATATATACATCCATTTCGTTTATTTATACACCCATTTCATGTATTTATACATCTATTTCATGTATTTATACCTCCATTATATGTATTTCTAAGCAAAAAATTTAGCCCTTGTTTAAATTGGTTATTAACCGAAAATTAACCAAACCGAAACCGACAAATTAACCAAATTAACCGAACAGATTAACGATGACTTCGGTTACGGATAATGCTAATAACCGAACCGAACCGTGCACACCCCTACCTTTTGTTATTGGCAACTTTTTATGTCTATATATTTCCTTTTGTTTGCTTCTCTACTCTCTACTATCTGCTTGGAGCCGAGGCTCTTAAAGGAAACAACCACTCTACCATCCTGGATGAAGCCATTTTGGTAAAATTTGCTTACATCCCATCCTATCGTGACCCTACCGATAACTTTTCTATTTGTAAGATTTACTTGGTATAGTTGTTGTTCGTTAAATTAGACACGTGAAACATGAAGGACCACTTATATAACTTTCCATAACTTTCAAAAACACACAAAAGCCCCCTCGAACTAACATTACCCGACTATATAAACCCCCTGTCATAAATCCACAAACATGTACCAAGATCAGATCTATTGGTATCCAATCCAACTTACCAAACACGTCAAAGATGTGGAACAAAATGTCGGTGGTACGGTGGTTAGCGGTGGCGCTGCTACTCGCATTGTACATTAACGAAGTTCAAGCGGATGCCTCAGATCACAAATACAAACCCGGTGATGAAGTACCTATATACGCCAACAAAGTTGGCCCCTTTCATAACCCTAGGTATGCAATCTTCTATATATTTCTGTTAGATCTCTGTTTTTTTATTCTTTATGCATTTGGTTGTTCACACTGCTAGTGATGAATTAGTGGATCTGATTTGGTGAAGTTAGGGTTTTTGTGGTTGTAGCTTCCTGGATCTTAGTTTCATGTTTTTGGTAATGTTATTTAGGGTTTTATTTGCTTAGTTTGAATTGTTGTTTGAATGTTTGATGATGTTTCAGCTGAATTCAGATAACCGATAATAAAAATTGCTATGAAATTTACATAGAGATAGATGGTAAACGGGCAACAAGCTGCCCCGCTACCCCTTTTTGAATAGTAAAACTAAGTCTTTTAAAAACTACGTCCATAGATCTCGGGGTCATAACATTACTATGCATGACCCTTTGAACTCGACGGAGTAGGTCCACAGCATTTGGTGCCAGGAAACCAAAAGTATCAAAGGCAAATGGGATAAACACATGCTGGTTGTCAAGACACGCTTTCTCGTGTTTGGTCACTTTTCCCGAAGCAGCCATTAAAGCAGCCTGACCCACCGTGAAAGCATTACCCACCATAATTAACACACCAATTATGTATAAAAGTGCTAAAATAGCTAAAATACCCCATCACTAATCATCAAAAATCTGCTATTTATCGCTACAGGGAGTGTAGATTCTTTTGCTTGGTGCACCGTACATTAAAATTAAGAATTTATGGTTTTTGGATGTCACATGACGGTGTTAATTTGTTCGCGATTTATATTTGATGGTTTTGTGTAACCAAAAGTTATGTTTCTTGGGTGATTGGCCTTAGTTTAAAAGTGCACGCATAATGCGCTTGATTGTCATATTTTGTTTAAACTTAAAGAACGTACAGCTTGTTACATCGTATTCATTTTACACACCTGCTTTTTAAAACTCATTTTCATGTATTTGTCTTCTGCAGTGAAACATACCGATATTATGATCTACCTTTCTGTTTACCAGGTATGTTTGCGCGTCTTCGGTCACTCGTTTGTTATTGATTATTTTCGTTAATTCTAGCTTTGTTGTTATTGTTGCAAATGTCATTTACAGCTCGTTTGAAGGAGAAACCAGAAGCTCTCGGTGAAGTACTTAATGGAGACCGTTTAGTCAGTGCTCCTTATAAGCTCGACTTCATGGTCGAAAAAGACTCCGAAATTGTTTGCAGAAAAACACTTACAAAAGATGAAGTATCTAAATTCCGAAAAGCCGTTACCAAAGATTACTATTTCCAAATGTACTACGACGACTTACCTTTTTGGGGCTTTTTAGGTAAGGTTGAAAAAGACAAAACTGACCCTAGTGAGGAAAAATATTACATGTTCAAGCATATTCACTTCGAGATCCACTACAACAAGGATCGTGTGATCGAGATAAACGCAAAAGCCGATCCTACCGCTGTGGTGGATCTCACCGAAGATAAAGAAGTTGAGGTGGAATTTATGTACACTGTAAGGTGGAAAGAAACTAACGTTCCGTACGAGAGTCGGATGGAGAAATACTCACAATCGTCTTCACAACCGCATCACCTTGAAATTCATTGGTTTTCGATTATTAACTCGTGTGTCACGGTTCTTCTCTTGACTGGTTTTCTTGCCACCATTCTTATGCGAGTCCTAAAGAATGATTTTGTCAAGTAAGTAATTTAATTATTAAAATCCAATTATTATTATTTATGATATATTTCCCTCTTCCTAGTGGTGCAAACGAACCAACGTTCAGCAAACAGTTCGTGAACTGTTCGGCGGGAAGTTAGTTTGTGTTCGTTCGTTTATGAACGCTCGTTTGTTTCTGTTACTTAAAGTTAACGAACTAACACAAACGAACACGAACAAAAACATCTCGTTTGGTAAGTGTTCATGAACACATTTATTTCTTAATGAACGATCAATCGTTTAACGTACGATTATTTGAAAAAGGTATGCTCATGATGAAGAGGCAGCGGATGATCAAGAGGAAACCGGGTGGAAGTACATTCACGGTGACGTTTTCCGGTATCCAAAGTACAAGTCTCTGTTTGCTGCTGCACTCGGTTCCGGTACCCAGCTATTCGCTCTGTACGTAAAACTGTTGTAAACTAAATATTCCCTTCATCTTCAGTTTATGAGTTGTTAAGTGCTAGTATTAACTATTTTTTTGTTTTTCTCAGCGCACTTTTTATCTTCATACTCGCTCTTGTTGGTGTATTCTATCCTTATAATCGTGGAGCCCTCTTTACTGCACTGGTTGTCATATACGCTCTTACGTCCGGGATTGCAGGCTACACCGCAGCCTCGTTTTATCACCAGCTAGAAGGAACTAACTGGGTATGTAATATATAATATGGTATACTTGTTTAATTTTAAATCAAGAGCAAAATGCCATTTTCGTCCCTCAGGTTTGGCCAGTTTTGCGACTTCCGTCCGAAGGTTTGTTTTTTCGCATCTGGATTCAAAAGGTTTGAAATTGATGGATTTAACGAGCTGGATGAAAATGGAAGACTTCAAACCTTTTGGATCCAAATGCGAAAAACAAACCTTTGGACGAAAGTCGCAAAAGTAGCCAAACCTCAGGGACGAAAATGGCATTTTATTCTTAAATCAATGTTAATAATCATTGTTAATCTAATAATTTGATTTTAATCGACAGGTGAGGAACTTGCTATTGACCGGCTGCTTGTTCTGTGGGCCCCTCTTTCTTACATTCTGCTTTCTAAACACTGTTGCAATCGCGTACACTGCTACTGCTGCTCTACCCTTCGGGACAATAGTTGTGATTGTGCTAATATGGACACTGGTGACTTCACCATTGTTAGTATTGGGTGGTATTGCTGGCAAAAACAGCAAGGCTGAATTTCAAGCACCCGTTCGCACCATGAAATATCCCAGAGAGATCCCAGCGCTACCGTGGTACCGTAAAACCGTCCCTCAAATGGCCATGGCTGGTTTTCTTCCGTTCAGTGCAATCTACATTGAGCTTTATTACATCTTTGCCAGTGTGTGGGGCCATAGGATTTATACCATTTACAGCATCTTATTTATAGTTTTTATCATTCTTCTCATTGTTACCGCCTTTATAACTGTGGCGTTGACTTATTTCCAACTTGCCGCTGAAGACCATGAATGGTGGTGGAGGTATGTATGATCTATTATGCATCAATTTCCTTTGACTTTGACCTTTCGACTTTGACGTTGACCTTTTGACCTGTTTTGTAAATCAGGTCTTTTCTATGTGGTGGTTCGACGGGTGTTTTCATCTACGGCTATTGCTTGTATTATTACTATGAGCGCTCTGACATGTCTGGCTTCATGCAAACATCGTTTTTCTTTGGTTACATGGCTTGCATCTGTTATGGTTTCTTTCTCATGCTTGGGATGGTCGGTTTTCGTGCTGCATTGTTCTTTGTTCGACACATATACCGCTCCATCAAGTGTGAATAGAAGCTCAATGTTTCATGCTCAGTCAGGTAACATGTTTATATATACATACACCCACCGACACACGTGTGTGATACATATGATATATATCATGTTATAGGTAGTATATGTTTTATCTGCTGTCTCAGGAGCTGCTTCTGCTACTGCTGAATTTGGAAGCATAAAGGCAGCAAGTACCGAATTACGTTTGGCGAGGATGCTGAAGAATGTTGAAACTGTCCGATTCCCAATTATGTTTTATTAGGTCAATAAGATAAAATGATGTTTAATATGTTAGTTCTAGTGTTGTTTCTCTTTGAGTTTGAAATTAGGAAGGTAGATTGAAGTATACACTCAATTTTGACACATATATATAGACCCTTGTTTGTAACTGAACTCTATGTGGGGTCCGCTCATACACATGGCTTCTATGTCTCTTTATTGTGTTCATTTGCATCATGTCATGTCATTATTTTTACGTGGAAGACATCAATCCTAACTTATACACACTTAAAAGTCGTGTTTGAAATACATGATATATTTATTTTAACATATTTATTTAAAAGAGTCGTACATTCTGGGGTGATTCTGTGGTGATAGAGGGATCATATATACCTAATAAAATGATATTCTTCTACAAGACTCCATCCAACCAAATCCCATATTTGAAGGATGTATTCTTGGAAAACATCATTGCGAAAGTTTAACAATCCGCGTTAAACACCCCCTTGGGCGTTATTGGTGGTGAAAAGGGGAGGGAGCGTGAGCCACTTGGTGGGCGTGAAAAGGAAGAAAGATGTGGGCCCAATGTGTTCAAATAATCACATTGTTTCCTTTTTTTTTCTTCCAATTTTCTTTAATTTATTTAAATTAAATATTATACTAACAGGTGATGTCTAGTGAAAACTTATGAAACCATTACACAGGGATAAAAGTGAGTAAGAGCTCATGACTACGTGGCAGATATGTGACGCTCATTTTTGACGTAACAATGAAAATGAAACCATTACACGTGGCAGATATGTGACGCATCTTAGTTAGACGGGCTGATAGTGATGAAAACAGTTTTGCGACACAGTTTGCTGCTAAATTTCAAAGGTTACTGTTATTTATTTGTGTTCACATTCTTAGTATCATTAGGATGTCAAATTTTAAGGGCCGCGCTGAGAATTTAGCAAAGTCATGCACCACTCTGATGTTCATTCTATGGGTTGGCAAGTTCTTTACAAATTTTGGGTTTAGGTGGGTGGCATAAAAGTAAAAACAAGTGTTGAGAATCAGTTAAATCTAGTTTTATACACGTCCGGTGGCTTGGAATTTTAACGTCATGCGGGGAAACTGAACTAGCCCTTTGTGAAATCCATAAGTATCCTAACGACTTGATTTCACCTATAATTTTTCCTATGTTCACGTCTCCATATTGCAAATGAGTTTGTTCCTTGCTTGCCATAGACACCAGCACCCAATCATCGACAGGGACAAGGCATGGCCATCACTCCTTTGGACATGTTTACGTAACTCAAAGATGTCTTGGACCGAGAAAACGTATATTGGGGTGATTCTTAGCCCGTTACCAATATTTTGCCGGCCATAAGTGAATAGGCAATCGACAAACTCATCCCTATACCCATATAAACTACATCCCGACTGACCCCCAAACCATAGTGGGAAATATGATTCAACAGCAACTTCCATCCAAAAACATTATTCTCCCTGGCTTCCTCATCATCCATAACAGTTCTTTTCCATTCCCATTTACAAACAATGGAGCCATTTATCTGAGCGAAATGATACTATTCTAGTATGAATAAGTGAGGAAAAAAAGACTTTTTAACGGTTTATCAATTAACTACACATCCAGCCAGAAACGAATACCATCACCGTTTCTAAGTCTGCCATTGATTGCATGGCCAAGGACCATATTTGTAGACACTAGACAATTTTCCAGCTTGGTTATGGACCCCCACAGTACCTGAGAGCAGTTTATTGAACTGGAGGGCTGGCCACGATCTCGGGGTAAAGTGGATGGTTGTAATTAGTCTTTATTTTAAACCTCCACCACCACTTAGTAAGAAGCAAAACATCTGAGTTTTTAAGCGGGCATAACCCCAAACCACTGTCCCTTTGTTGGTCGGGACCCTCTTCCACGAAACCAAACTCGTTTTACAAGCCCACAAAAATTTTCTTTTTGATTTCAACACTTGGATTACTTTAGTGGGGGCTTTATACAAGGAGAAGTAATATTAGGGTAAGGATTCTAACATCGATTTGAGCAAAGTTATAGGACCTCCAATGTACATCAAATTAGCTTTCTATGAGGCAAGTCTAGTATTGAAGATATTCACAATCGGCTTAACCGATTCATATTGGCCCCGACTTCAAGCCTAAGGTAAACAAACACATCGGAATTAGACCTATAGTGTAGCAAAGTAGCCATGGACATATGATTTTGATCACCCAACCCTTTTAAGTCTTGACTTTTGAAAATAATTTTTAGGTCCAATAACAAATGGAAACACCACTGCAAATAGTCCAGGGCACGTACGTTAGATGTTGACCATTCACCGACAATTAAGCATTTTCGAATAATAGATGAGAGATATGGGGGCTGTCATTTGGGGATGAAAACCCTTTGAACAAGACGTTATCACCAAACATTTTCAAACATCATCGAGAGAATTTCCATTGCTAAAATGAAAAGGAGTGGAGATATAGTGTCTCCTTGACACCCTCAAAAAATTAGAACTCAAAAGTCGGGGACCCGTTTAATAGGACGAACGAAACCACAACTTTGATCCACCACTAATTTTGAAAATGCATCAAAGTCATAACTTAGTCCGAAAATTTCCAATGGTGGTCATATGCCTTTTCACAGTCGATCTTGTATAACAACCCTCTAAGCTTCTATTTTTCCACCATGATAGAATTTCATTAACCATTAATGGACCCTCAAGAATAGAACTACCCTTCAAAAAACCCTATTGGTTTTCTGAAACGACCTCGTCCAAAACTCCCTTAGGCATATTAGCTAAGATTTTATGCACAACTTTATTTATGACGCCGACAAGATTGATCCGTCAAAAGTCTTGAAGGACAGAAGGATCACGGACCTTGGGCACCAAACAATTGAACGAAGAGCATACACCTTGGTTTATTGTACCCTCATTGTGGAAATAAGTCTCAAGAAGTCCTACCAAAAAACTTCCAAAAACACTTAATAAGTTTGAAACTGAAATCGTCATATGTAGTCAACAGTTGTGCTATAACACGACTTTAGGGGTTAGCGGACCTCAACTCCACACCACCAACTTGACTTCCTCTCTAGTAAAAAGAGTTACTCATGCATTTGCTTCGAGCTTTGATAAACTCTTGGAACTCGAACATAACAAGGTCGGCCTAATTCAAAATCTACTTGAACAGGTCTCTAAAATAATAATGAACTTCCTTTTAACCTTAGACGGAGTAATGCACCACTTACCACCTATGTATAAATGACATGCTTAGAAAGTAACAAATAAAATTCACACAAACACAAACCAGTTATAAGGTAAAAACACACATACTATCTATACACATTCTAAGTAAGCGTACCTATCAATATATAGTATAGTGAAGGTAAGTACCCAGGTATCAATCCATGGACACGAAATCTGTAAACCTATCTCTTTTGTAATATCTAACCTAAGTATTTAATAATCAAGAAAACACTAACCAACCTAATAATTAAGTTTTGAAAACAGTTATAAGAAGAATAACCACATAGGTTAAGAATAATCTTAATACTTATGCAAAGTAGTTGATTATGGTTTTTATGAAAAACTCATCACAATTGACACTAATAATGAGGGCGTAGTGTTTTAAAAAGCTAGAGCCCTCTTAGATTAAACCCATGTCCTCAAATAACTAGGCTATAGACACACATGCTTATCCGGTTCTAAGTAACTTAGTCATTTATTCTTCCCTTGTGACTTAAGAGTTTCTTATATTTTTTTTAGCAACAATAGACTAACGAACCGAGCGAACTACTATCTATGTTTCTCAATTTAAAGAAAATCCTGTACTAGTTTCTAAATTCTCTTAATCAGATTCTACCCGTAGGTGACCCATATAATTTACCAACCCTCAAACAAATTTGTCCTTTACCTACTAAGTATCCAACCCTAGACTAGCGATCGATATATTCCCTAAAGATAGACAAATCAAATCTAACATGCATAATAACTTCATAGAAGGCTCTAAATCATCCACATAAACTCATTCAAGCATCAACACTTATCATATAGATTACAAAATCATAAGTTGATAAGTAAACCTTACTAAAAACACACTTTCATAACAAAATCAACCAATTCATTGAATAGTATCAAGAATCATCCTAACCTAACCGGCTATGGCGTGGTTAGCTACTCAAAGTAACAAACGAAACTAAAGAATTCATCGAATACATGACTGAATCTAAAGGAAAATGATAACACGGAGGGTCTAACTCAGTAAGGATCGATATCTTGACCTCTTGTATGCTATTCTTCCTTGAATCCTCCTCCTGTTGATCCGATCTTTTTTTCGCTATTCCTGCTATTGAGTTCACAACTTAGGGTTTCTAACGACATCTCATTCTTTAAATATGATCTAGGTAGTGTCCGGGTGGTTTACGACCCGTAACCATTATCTGGGTTATGGAACGTAAAATCGCCACGTCATGCATTATCACATTAGGGTTTCAATCTCTAAGGCAGTGCACTCTCTTCAGGCCAACGACTCGTAGTTCACTAATCAACCGACGACCCGTAAGGGTGTTAACTGGGCCTGACTTATTCTCATCTTTAATAATATCCTAATCTGGCCAAGAAATCCTTCATTTCACCTAGGAATATGCATCTAACTTAAAAAAAAACATTTAATCTATTCTATGCAAGATTTATAACAAACAACTATCAAAATGCATGTTTTAATACTATAAAAACATGTTGTCTTTCAGACACATCAATAACCCAAACATCCGATTCGAGATAGCCTTGTATTTAATGATCCGATGGAATTTTCTCACCAAAAGCAGCCTAGTTAACGCTTGAGGTTTGGTGGAGGTCCTTTGTTTGTTGTAGTTCTAGTTTGACAAGTCCCTTAAGCGCTCCACACTTATCCATTCTTCCCTTTCATCTAGGACTCTGTTCTCTAATATCAAGTCCATATCATTGAGATCAGTAAGTGCTTTAAAAGCCCTTTCTAACCTGGTGTTATATATCTAGCAAGTAGTACATCTTTTAGCCTAATCAGAGTAGAGTAGTGAGAACATAAAAAATTGATAGTAATAATTCGATTGTAATGAGTAGCTTAAAAGGTGAATTAAACAAAAGGTTTTGTTGATTATTGTCACACCCAGGCCCGCATCAGAATAGGTGACCGGGGCATGATTGGTTGATCCAAAGCATATGACTTGCTATTAAATGGTTAAATATTCATTAATTCCATGTTAAAGGTTTGACATAACAAATAATCCAAATGAAACAAATACATAAAAGACATTGTACAAAGTAGATAATAAACTATAAGTCCATTTCTTGTTACTAAGGTCCAATCCTATGTTGATCTCATTCCTGTTCACCTGTATCACGTGTAAAAAGAAATTTTTGGTTCAACAAAGGTTGGTGAGTGAATATTATTGTTTTTGTGAAAATGATAAGTTTAATTTTTTTATGTAAAAAATGTGCATATAACCAAATGTAATTGAATGTGTTGTATGTAAATGTATCAAACCTCAAGAAACCAATTAGCACATAAGGTAATGATTCAAATGAATGTATGTATGTATGTATGTTGCACTGTATAATGATGTGCTGCAAGATTCAAGCTCAATCAAACGGAGCTGATCTTGTGTGTTGGCATCGTCAAGTTGCGCTCATGGTAATGGAGAACGAACGAGCCTATGATTCCATGTATGATTGTCTCATGAATGTAATGCACCGAATGATGAACAAACAATTAACACATAACACATAAACTACATGAGTTGGTATTTGCACGTATTATCATGAAAATGTAATAATTGTAATATGACACATGATACACCCCAAAACATGTATTAAAAAGGGGAAATAATTGTAATGTGACACATGATACACATAAACTACCCTGGGAGTTCATTGGACGGTGTTGAAGAAATTTGAAGTAAAAGCTATAGTGCTCCGATATGAATATCTAAACTCACCAAAACCACCATTTGCTCGGTAAATTCGGTACCAGTACCGGGTACCATTTGCTCATCCCTAGAGGTTGGTGGGTGTTTGGTTCTATTGATTAATGGTGGCAGGTGAGAGAATCGTTGGGGAGGCTGGTGGGTGTCTGGTCCGTTGATCGGTGTTGGTAGCGGGGATGGTTGATAGTGGTGGTTGGTGTTTGGTTTTGTTGATCAAGAGTGGCAAGTGGGGCGTGGTGCCTGGTGATGGCGAGGATGGTTGGTGGTGGTAATTGGGTGGTGGTTGGTGGGTGTTTGGTTTTGTTGATTAGTGGTGTTAGGTGAGGCAGTGGTTGGGGAGGCTGGTGGGTGTCTGATTTTGTTGATCGGTGGTGACAGGTGGGGCGATGATGCCTGGTGATGGTGGGGATGGTTGGTGGTGGTGGTGGTGGTGGTGGTAGGTGAAGAGAGAGAGAGGGGGGGAGCGAGAGAGAGAGATGAGGAAAGAGATTTTTATATGTTTCTTTTATAAAAATAAATGATAAAAAAAGTTTAATTTGCCCTTAAATGGGTCCATTTGGTCATATTTAACCATGAAAACTAACTAAGTTAGGGCTAAAAGACTTATCGTGCAAATATCGAGTACGATTTTTCTACGCTTTAAAGATAAAAGACATAGTTTACAATATGTTGTTAACATAAAGGAGGACTTTTGTAATTTAGTCTTTATTATAATATATATTAAACTAAATCATGTTAGCTACATGGTAGTTTTAGATTTTTTATTTGAATATTGGATAGTTATGATATCAATTATTCGTCATTCTCAACTTTAAAACTAACCACTGGCAGTCACAACTATTAACATATTGGCTTCCAATGGACCTTGACTAACAGAACCCTAACGCCGTTAGTCTCTGGTTGCCGGAAAAACATTTTTCCTCAGAGAAGTTATTTTTAGCCGGAAAACCCAACAGTTTCGTCCCAAACCTTTCTAACCTTATTACAGATCTTTAGGAACCTTTTTCTAGTAAAAACCCCGATTATTGAAGTCGTCGGAAAACTCTTTTTTCGCCAGAAACTTTTTTGTTTTTGCCGGAAAACACAACTTTTTGGCCCCGAAACTCAACATTTTCATCCCAAACCTCTTTGTAACCTCAAATGGGACCTTTAGAAACCTTTTTCTGACGAAAAACGGTTTTCCGACGATTGTAGATCAACGACGTTAGGACTCTGTTAGTCAGGGTACATTAGTGACCAATATGTCCATAGTTGAGACTGTCAATGGTTATTTTTGAAGTTAGGACTGTTGACGGCCAATGACGAATAGTTAAGATTATTAAAATATAATATTTCTTTTAATTTGACCACAATGTTTTGTCTTTTTCTCTTTGTTTTTATTAATTTTCATTTTAACCACAATGTTTTCTCTTTTCGTTGTACTTTTATTTTCTTGGCTACAAGTTACACATAATGTTGTTATTATTATATTATAACTTTATACTCTTATACAATTACAACCAAATAACCACCAACTACCGAACCGTTGCACCAACATAAATAAACCATCACATAACAATTGTATCGCCACCGTTTAAAATGCCAGAAATTTATCCCACCGTTTATTATTTTTTATACTGCACCGGTAGTAGACACACCCTTATGGAACCGACACGTACATTCATCCACCGACGTGTCTTCTCCCACTATCGTTTCACCGCCATCAGCAACCGTTTCTACCCCTATGTAACCCTCACACAACCGGAATAACCGCCGGCCATGTATCACCCATCTGAAACCTTTGCAGACTCATGTTGTGAGGGGGTGAGTTACATTCATAAATCCAGTCACTCAATTTCCAATTAATAAAACCATTCTGCCGCAAAGTCATTTGCCACAAAACCCCAACGTAGTGGGTATCGGATTCCACTCTGATTTTCATTTTACTCCACCGGCTCCACTTCAACAAGAAGAGACGACCGATGATGGTTTTATTAATTGGATGATATCGCAGTCATCACTACCATATAGATAAAATAATTTATCCCTTGCATGCAATTTAGTTTAAATAATTTTCCAGAAATCCGTAACCTTTTTTTATTTTTTGTTTTATTTTTAATTTTAATTTGGCCATCATCACTAATAAGTTAATTTTCTCTCATGCACTCAGTATAACTTTAGTTTTTCAAAAATCTGTAACTTTTTATTTATTTATTATTTAAAAGAATAATTTACAACAACAAAAAAAATTTGCAGACCTATAATGCTACAAAGCATGGAGGATTTTCTGGAGGTGCAACCTTGCCGCAAAAATTTAAAAAAAGGAAGGAGATTGAAGTAAAGTTAAAAGACCAAGAAGAATAAGCGAACCGGTTCAGACAGATCACATATGTAGCATTCCTACAAAAAGAAGACATTTCATTTGGAGCAATTGATGGAACGGAAGGTGGCCGCAGAGCGACTCTGGAGGTCACTCCGGTTACGCCGGATGAAGATGTTCAGTCGTGTTTGGTTGAAGTCGCTATCCTCATGAAGAGTACACTCTTTTTATTCTCATACTCTATCGTTAGTGGACACACCGTAACGTCACCGACAAAAACATCCATATACCGTCATTAGGGGCGGACTTATGTATGATAATAGGGTTTTCAGGAACTCATTCGGTTTTTAGTTTTTAGCATAAATGTACAATACAAATTGAAAAGGAACCCATAAGTAAAATATTGAGGGAACCCATAGCACAAATGATATAGTGTTCCAATGGTTAATTGCGCACCCTTTTATCTTCACACCCAGGTTCGAATCCTGCATCAGCCCTTTCTATCAATTTTTTTCCCCATTTTTTCCTTTCTTTTTTAAATTTAATGGAGCCCTTATTAACCCGTTGATGTATGTTTTTCCCTTTTAAGTTCCAAGCCCTTTTAACAACATTTAGTATTCACAACATAAACTCTCGATGAGGATCTTGATAATTTAAAATTGTTTTCTTGTTTATCAACCTGTTGTTAGAAACAATCTTGGAACAAAAAGCTAGATTTGTGGTTGTTGATTTCAGTTCTTGAGTTCAACATGTCCATTGATTTCAAATGTTCCAACTTTCACCATTCAAGGTAATGTTGATTTCAATTTTCAACTTCTGTTAAATGTTTCTATAGATGTTACAGTTTCTTGGTAAATGAGGTAGATTGAGATTTGAATAATTAACTGAATTAACACTCAATGAGACTTAATTGATTAAGTGCAATACAATATAAGTTACGTATTACCTTTTAAGTAATTTTCATGATAAATAGAAATCGAAAGTACCAATCAACTTGTTCAAAATGACGAGCTAGATTTTATAACAATGATTTGAAAAAAAAAGGCTTCTGATTTTTACTTCGCTTAGGATCTCTAAATGGTTGAGCCGGCCCTGACCCTACCCGAACAGTTGAACCAACCGGTATTTTTATGTTCAGTCATATCAAATTGGAACATTTAAAAAAGTGAACCCAATGGAAAAAATTCTTGGATCCGCCACTGCATGTTTTATTCGCATAAACTTTAAAAAAAATTTATAATACGAGAGAGAGATTAAACAAGAGGGCAAGTTGCTATTTCTATTTACAGATAGATAAATATTTGTTGTGCATGTTTTATTGTCAGGATCTAAGTTTGAATTGATTGTTGTTTTTGTTTCAAGTAATGGAAAATGGTTGAAAACAGTACATAAATGCAGCGGATTAATGGAAAACTTTTTACAACAATCAATCGGTCATTTGTTTTCATCACCATCATGCTTTCAAGTAATTAAACTATTGCATGTGATTTACAAACTCCCCCTTAGCCCAATAACGATCGTTTGATAGTAAGAAACGAAGAAGATATGCGAAATTGATCTTTTTAAGAAGATCAGTGTTAACTGTTACATTGAGCGCCTATTTATACTAATTGTCTAACCACTGATCGTCTTTCAATGACGTCAGGATTGATAGTGACAGCTAACAACATAACTAACTACAAACACTGCTTAGACTAAACTATCAGTGCATAGCACTGTCACATTGATTTAACTAATTCTAAACTAAGCACTGCTGGCTATCCTCTGTTCTTGTGATCTTCTATCAGCGGTTGGGAGTTTCTTCTGTCAGAGGATAGGAAGCAATGAGTTTAATGAATGCAATAAATACTCATCAGCATTTAGAACCTCTGATGGTTAGATCAAAGCTCGGATGGTGTGTTTTGACTTTGTATCATCTGTTCCTTTCCAAAGGTTCAATCCCAACAATCTTCCTCTTGAACAGATGATGCCAAAAACACCTTATTCTTGATCTTTATTCCTCAGAAAGAATTCTCTTATTTGACCCTTGAATTGTAGTTCAAAGTTAAGAGATTCTAAATCATCAGCATCCTTCTCAAGCTCTAAACTTAGTACTTCGTGGAAGTCTTCTACTGTAAGCCCATAAGCAGCTTCCATAGATAGTTTAGTGGCTTTACCATCAGACTTGAGTAGAGTCAATTCGTGGGTGTCTTTGTTGACCTTCCACTTTAAAATTTTTGGGTCTGAAGGCTTTCTTGAAGGAGCCTTTATTGCTGAGGTTAGAAAAGGAGCTATTCTTGTCAGATCTTCTGTCAACTTGGTACTTCTATCATTTGTTGGATATTCCATCATATTTTTGATGCCTTCCTTGATGAATACTTCCTTAAACTCTCTGTCAACCTTCTCTGACATCTCCTCTTGCCTTTTTCGCTTTAGCAAGGCAAGTGTGGATTGGGCAGACGTTGAGCTGGGCTTTTTAGAGAGTTGGGCTCTGAGAGCAGCATCTTCTTTGGTATAATCAGGTTTAGGAAGCATTGATGGATCCTTTTTCCTTCTGGCTTCCAACATCTTGTAGGTATCCAACACTCTTAAATCCCCCCATCTCATTACCTGATTCTTTGACCCATAATGATTTTGAAAACTCTTCTTTCATTCTTCTGAGCTTCAGGGTCATTTCAGGTACATTCTTTTTGTATTTGTTCCAATCTGGGCATGTAGGTTTGTTGTGAGGATCTTTTAGTTGTTCTTGCATTCTTGCAATTTCTTCTTGAAGCTCACTCACATACCAATCTTTGAAATGTGTCCTAGTTGCTTCATATTTCTTGTATTCCATGATGTGAGAGATGTACTTTTCTTTCAGGAATTTATCATCTGCTTCAGAAATCTGATTTGATAGATTCTTTGAAAATCTTTCTAGTGATTGGACTTTGCTCAGCTGAAATTGGTATTGGTTCTGCACTTCTCTATCACTTTTGCCTTTAGACATTTTCTTAGCAATATCCACTGCCTGCTTTTCTTTGAGTTCCGGATACTTATTAAGATTTGCAGGCTTTGGATAACCTTGAAGAGATGGGAAATGTCGTTTGTCTGGATCTTCTTCAGCGTAGAAAGATATGATTTCTTTTCTAACTGCAGGAAAATCAAGAGGAAATTTAATACCTGCAGGAGCCACTTCTTTTGAAGGAACAAATGCTGTAGTTGGGGAAGCATAGGTTAGATTTAACATTGGTGCAGATGCAAGAGGCATAGGATCAGGGATCTCTTCTTCACTTATGATCTTTGTTACCTTCCTTCTCTTAAAACTGATTGATGGTGACGATGGATGGCTTGGAATTCTAGGTGGTGTTGGTATGTTTGTGTGGAAGTGGGAAAAGTGATGATGGCAGTGGTTGTGATAACATCTGCTACAACCTCTGCTACAACCTCTGCTGTGTCAACAGATGTTGGCACAACAGTTGCTGTAACATCTGTTGGGGTGGATATGGGAGTTGTGTGAGAAGATGTGGTTGATTTTGTGACGACAGAGGTTTTTGTGGTTGGATTGGTAGCAACCTTAGTTTTGAGAGGTGTGGATTCTGGTTGTCTTGCTTTTGTAGAAGATCTCCTCTTTGTTGAGGTACCAATCTCTCCCTTTTCTAACTGCTGATCAATCTTTTTCTCAACCAACACCTTGCCTTCATCAAACACAGTCTTCTTGTGAGACATCTTTGCCCTTGCCAGGATATCTTCAGTTGAGTCTGGTTTCTTTGAGCCATCTGGCTTAGGGATATTCACTGTAAGTCTTGCCTTTGTATCATCCATCTTCAACAGTTCTTTTCCCAAAGGTTTCTCCCCCTTTTCGGCTTCATCTGGACTCACAAAAATGACAATAAGAGGAGATTTACCAGTGGTGGTGAGCAAGTGGGCTTTGATTGCCTTGATATCTGCAACAGTATCATTGTATCTTGCATCAACCATATTCCTGAGTTCCATCATCTGATGTTTATGTTTTTGCTCCAGGAAATGTTTTTCTTGTTGAAAGATTGGATTTATTGCAGATTTGAGCTCAGTAGTGGTTGGAACTGTCACACCCCGACCCGCAGCGGAAAAGGTGATCGGGGCATGATTGGGTTATCATCAAAGCTCATGACATTTATTATAACGTTTCATATTCATTAATACAATTAAATGGGAAAATTTACAATCATAATTACATCATGACCTAAAAATCAATCTAAGCTTCTTTGTTTTCTTCTAAGGCATTTCCTATGGTTTCCTTGCTTCATCCTGTTCACCTGTATCATGTGTAAAAAGGGTTTTTAGGATCAACAAAAAGTTGGCGAGTGAATCCTACGGAAAACATTTGAACAAGTTTATTTAATTGATTATAAAATAAAGTGCACAACCACACATGAGTAAAAATAGATGTAAACTTATACACCAATCAATTAATATTAAATAATGCACACGTGAACAATAATGGACTGTTTTGAGGCACGCGTTGCTCAACTCGTCTCTCACGAGGAATTGATGGGCCTAATGAATGATTTGCATATACTTGACAATATGAAATACGTAACTACAAAAATATAAACTAAACAATACACACACGAACAATACTGGATTTGTTTTGAGGCACGCGTTGCTCAACTCGTCTCTCACGAGGAACTGATGGGTCTAATGAATGAATTGCATATAGATTGATAATATGAAATACATAACTATAAACAATGTATACAATCTAAGTTTAGATCATAATATGGTATGGCACAAGTTTAAATAAACGTGTAAATTTTTGGTGACACATGACACACCCCAAAACGTGTAATTAAATAGGGGAGTTGTAAGATTCACTCACAGTGGGTGCGTTTGGTTGATGATGTTGAATGCGCACGAAGTTGGTTTTACCCACGAGTGAAACTAACCTAGATAATAACATAATGGTTTGGTAAATAATGGGATTTTATTAATCAATTTTAGTAGGATTGTTGGGTGTATTTTCGTGAGTTTAAGACTATTTTCTAACCTTAAAAATGCTATTTTCAAGTATTTTTAATTGATTTTTAATTAAAATAAATAAATAAAAATAATAAAAAAACATTGACTTTTTGACCGTTGAACATTGACCATTGACCATTGACCATTGACTGTTGACCGGTTCGCATGTGTAATTGTGTGCGCTGGGTGAGGCTCGAACCCGAGACCTCCCGTACGCGTGCACGCAGCTCTACCAACTGAGCTACGCGTCTAACCCGAAATATTTATGTTTTTAATTATATTTATATATTAATTGAATTAAACAGAAAATCATTTATTTTAAAAACAATTTTAAAGCATCGAACCGGGGCGCTCCACAGGTCTCGAACCCGGGACCTGTGGGTTGAGTTAACACACAGTCCACCGCTGGACTGTGTGTCTAACTTGTTAAATAAACCGATTTTTATTATACTTATATACAAACTAAATATTTTCATTTCTGTCTTAAATAAAAAGTTCGATAATTGTCCGGACCGGTGCGGTAGTCCGGACTCGAACTCGTGACCTGTGATTAAACATTCACACAGTCCACCACTGGACTGTGTGTCTATCTTGGTTATTATTCCGGTTTTTATTAAACTTAACATCTTACGCAGTGACTCCGGTTCGGTTAAAAAAAAGGAACATTTTTATTAGGGCGAAGGTGCGTGGGACAAGATTCGAACTCGAGACGTAAGCGTGCTTTATGTGCACACAGTCCACCACTGGACTGTGTGTCTAACCCGAGTTATATCTTGATTTAAATTAAACTTATAGACTACTGAAAACTTCGTCTTCTTCGTCGAATTTAACCAGAACTATCGTCCGACTGATTCGTCGATTAAATCATGTTCTTTTAGTGTTTTGAGGTTAATTACAGGTGAGATAAATAAAAAGAATGAAAAATTAGGCGTAAGGTATACCGAACTGGACTCCTCTGTTTCTCCGGCGAAACTCCGGTGACAGCAGAAACTTCCGGCGACGTGTGTCTTGCGGCAGAGAGTCTTCAGAGAGCTTGAGATGGATGTGAGTGGCTTCGGTATAAGTTCTGGGTGTTCAGTAAGGCTCAGAAGTGAAGGGCTCGGTTTTCCGGCGAGTGGAATTACGTCCGGTAAAGGTGTGATTGTGAGCGAAAAAGCTAGCAGAGGTTCGAGGAGGTATTTATAGGGCGGGACATCGACGTATTTGGCCCGTTTTCCGACTTGATTCGTCGGTTAGAAACTTTCCGGCGGTTATAACTTGTGTCGCGGACTCAGGCATCGGTTATAACCGATGTAGTGATTAAAGTTTACGTTATAACTGAAGTAACCGTCCAATCTTAGCGAGATAGTCGGAATTTCCGACGACTGCAATTGGGCGCGTCGGTATTTGAATTCGATACTCATGTTATGAATTAATTGTCTTCAATATTGAACAAGAAACACAAGTGGCGCAGTGGTTGGATGGTTGGAAGATAAGTTGTTTGCTGAAACGCTGGCTGACCCGGGTTCGAAACCCGGCAGCACTAATTTATTTTTAAATCACTATTTTTAAGACTTTTTCAAATATAAATTATATATTCCAATATATTTATTAATTATGTATTTTAAAATTATTTTGGGCATTAAATTCGCAACGAAGTTTTTAACTGATTGCTCGGTTAATAAACGGAGCGGGTTTGGTAAATCCATTTTTTGACGGATGTTACAGTATCCCCTGCTTTTTAGAAATTTCGTCCCGAAATTTAAGTAGTGATATATTTGACTAAAAGAATGATGGTGTTTAGTTTGACAGTTACATACTTAGAAGAAGAGTAAGAGTTTAAATTTTGTTTGAGGCGGTAACGTCCCTTGTAATGGTTAAGTACCCTGTTACAGGAATCTCTTTTTGTTGCCTACGGAAAAATATTGATAAGTAGAGTTGATTCGCTAAATATGATATCACGCGTAAGAGTTTTGATATGTTTGGAAGGATATGGTTATATCCTAAAGCAAAACTTCTAATACTACAACCTACACGGAACTTCTCATAACCGTCTAACAATACCTCTGATCCTTTGACAAGAATACTTATATATAGGAAGTACCAGCGGCGTATCCACCATATTCTTGTCAAATTTTCATTGGTTTTATCAGTAAGTTATGATTGGTTCTATGATATGACTATAGAACATAAATAAACACAACAACTAATGTACCAAGAAATTACTAAATCCTACATAGAACTTTCTCATAACCGTCTGACAATGCCTCTGATCATTTGACAAGAATACTTATATATAGGAAGTACCAGCGGCGTATCCACCATATTCTTGTCAAATTTTCATTGGTTTTATCAGTAAGTTATGATTGGTCCTATGATGTAACTCTAGAACATAAATAACACAACAACCAATATTTGAATCCACATTCTGATAGCATATATGTTTGAATGGTGACAGTTCCTCTCTCGTTTGTTATGATGGAGATGTTAGTTTATGTAGAAATGGAACACAAACCAATTTCTTTAAATAGCGAGATGATATAAATGTAACACAAATTTCAACCAAGACAATACTAAATCCTACATGGAACTTCTCATAACCGCCTGATAATGCCTCTGATCCTTTGGCAAGAATACTTATATATAGGAAGTACCAGCGGCGTATCCACCATATTCTTGTCAAATTTTCGTTGGTTTTATCCGCAAGTTATGATTAGTTACCAAGAAACTACTAAATCCTACATAGAACTTCTCATAGCCGCCTTGTAACATCCGTCAAAAACGGATTTACCAAACCCGCTCCGTTTTTCAACCGAACAGTCAGTTAAAATTTTCGTTGCGAATTAAATGCCCAAAATAATTTTAATCAATACATAATCAATTATTATACGGGAATATATAACTAGTTTTTGCAAAACTGTTAAAAATCGCAAAATAAAAATACTTTGTTCCTGCCGGGTTTCGAACCCGGGTCAGTAACCGGTTCACAAACAACTTAGCACTCAACACACAAACCACTGCGCCACTGATGTTACTTGTTAATTATTAAGATCATTTAATTCATATCATAACATTCCGAATTCAAAACCGGCACCCATTGTTGCAGTCGTCGGAAATCCCGGTAATCTCGCGAAACTTAACGTTTCTTTCAGTTATAACGTAAATCATAAACGCCATATCGGTTATAACCGATGTTTGAGTCCGCGACCAAAGTCATAACCGCCGGAGAAATTCAAACCAATGAATCCAGTTGGAAATCGGGCCAAATACATTTCGGTTTCTCCCTATAAATTCACCCACAACCCACCGCAAGCTTTTTCGCTCAAAACCACACCTTTACCAGACGTAATTCCACTCGCCGGAATATCTCTGCTCATCGCCGGAAAACCGGTTTCCCCATATCTGAGCCTTACTAAACCCTTTGAACGTATACCGAAGTCACCCATACCTTTTTCAAACTTTCTGAAGACTCGCTGCTGCAAGACCCACGTCGCCGGAAGGGATTGCTGTCGCCGGAGTTTCACCGGAGAAACAGAAGAATTCAATCGGTTAATCTCACTCGTGGTTAAAACCACTTCGCGTGCATTCAACATCATCAACCGAACGCACCCACTGTGAGTGAATTCTTACAAATTCCCCTTTTTATTCATGTTTTGGGGTGTATCATGTGTCGCTTAAACTAATTCTCTTATGCAAACTCGTGCTATACCATTATATGATTTAAACTAGAATGTAAATATTGTCGGTTGTGATGTATTACATATTGTCAAGTTGTATGCAAATTATTTAGGCCCATAAGTTCCTCGTGGGAGACGAGTTGAACAACGAGTGCCTTAAAACTCATTATTTAGGCCCATCAGTTCCTCGTGGGAGACGAGTTGAACAACGCATACCTTAAAACTCATTCATTAGGCCCATCAGTTCGTAGAAAAACGCGTGCCTCAAAACTCATTCATTAGGCCCATCAGTTCGTAGAACATCGCGTGCCTCAAAACTCATTCATTAGGCCCATCAGTTCGTAGAACAACGCGTGCCTCAAAACTCATTCATTAGGCCCATCAGTTCCTCGTGGGAGACGAGTCGAACAACGCGTGCCTCAAAACAATCATTTGATGTATGTATGTGCAATATTTTAATATTATGTGTTGTGTGAATAAATTTACATCTACATTTACTCATATGTGGTTATGCACATTATTTATAATCAATTGGATAAACTTGTTCAAATGCTTTCCATAGGATTCACTCGCCAACTTTATGTTGATCCAAAAACCCTTTTACACATGATACAGGTGAACAGGTTGAAGCGAGGAAAACATAGGAAATGCCTTAGAAGAGAACAAAGAAGCTTAGATTGATAGTTAGAACATGTTGTAATCTTCATTGTAATTTTCCATTAAACTGTATTTAATGAATATGAAACGCATAATAAATGTCATGAGCTTTGATGATAACCCAATCATGCCCCGATCACCTTTTCCGCTGCGGGTCGGAGTGTGACACGCCTGACAATGCCTCTGATCCTTTGACAAGAATACTTATATATAGGAAGTACCAGCGGCGTATCCACCATATTCTTGTCAAATTTTCATTGACTTTATCCACAAGTTATGATTGGTTCTATGTGACTCTACAACAAACACAACAACCACAAGATACTAATAATGAAAAATGTCTGTGCGATCAAGGCTCAATCAAACGGAGCCGATCGTATTGCATGTACTGAAAATAATAAATTTAATCTAAACAATAATCACACAACAGTTTATACATGGAACCTCTCATAACCGCCTGATAATGCCTCCGATCCTTTGACAAGAATACTTATATATAGGAAGTACCAGCGGCGTATCCACCATATTCTTGTCAAATTTTCATTGACTTTATCCACAAGTTATGATTAGTTCTATGTGACTCTACAACAAACACAACAACCACAAGATACTGATAATGAAAAATGTCTGTGCGATCAAGGCTCAATCAAACGGAGCCGATCGTATTGCATGTACTGAAAATGAAAAATGTCTGTGCGATCAAGGCTCAATCAAACGGAGCCGATCGTATTGCATGTACTGAAAATAACAAATTTAATCTAAACAATAATCACACAACAGTTTATACATGGAACCTCTCATAACCGCCTGATAATGCCTCCGATCCTTTGACAAGAATACTTATATATAGGAAGTACCAGCGGCGTATCCACCATATTCTTGTCAAAATTTCATTGACTTTATCCACAAGTTATGATTAGTTCTATGTGACTCTACAACAAACACAACAACCACAAGATACTGATAATGAAAAATGTCTGTGCGATCAAGGCTCAATCAAACGGAGCCGATCGTATGTGGGCACGCCGGGTTCACGCTCATAATGAAATGGGGAACATGCTCAACGCTCATAATGTAATAGGGAGCGGCGGCCTATGAAATTGCATGTACTGAAAATAATAAGCAATAATTACTCAAACAGTTTACACATGGAACCTCTCATAACCGCCAGATAATGCCTCCGATCCTTTGGCAAGAATACTTATATATAGGAAGTACCAGCGGCGTATCCACCGTATTCTTGAACATTTTGTTTTTTGGAAATTTGCTCAGCCTCCTCTACTTCTGTTTTCAAAACTTTGTCTTGATTAGTTATTCGTGTAAACGTTTCATGATTTAGGCTGCCAGAGTTGGTTACGACGCCTTGTTTACTTGCATCTGATTTAATCTGATCTTGCAAGTAAACACTTAAGAATCGAGGATGCATCAAGAAAGCTTTTCTTTTTTCAATATTTATAAAATTAGTAATGATCATTGAATAATACCTGGGAAAGATTAAAGTCAGATTCAGTTAAGATTGCAAATCCCAGATATTGCATGTTTAAAGGAATCTCATTAAAAGTAGTGGTTTTTGTAGAGACACATGTAAGCAATGTGTGAAAAAAGAATTTCATCTCTGCAGGAAAATTTGGTTTGAAGATTGTCATACCTTTCAACTGCCCTGTGTAACCTCTTTCAACAAACTCATGCTGCATCTCCCTCAAAGGAAATGATACTGGATGTTGCATATCATTTAACATGAAAACTTGGGAGATAGATTGTGGGCTTATTTGCATTTTTGTGCCACCAACTTTGTAGGTGATGGAATAGGGCACACCATCAGCGGATGAGTTTACTTTAGCATTTGCCCAAAAATCTCTTAAAGAGTCGATGTAACCTGGGGCTTTGACTTCCAACATGTGCTTAAATTTTGATTCTTTCAGAATCCGTATCATTGGATGATAGCGAGTGTTTGCGTCGGTTTGGTCGAGAATAGCAGTGTAATTATGTGGTGTTTTGATGATTAGGATAAATGGGGGTTGTTCTTGTGTTGATTTCTTCTTCGATTTGGTTTTAGGAGCCATGATTTTGGAAGATTTTTGAGGAAAGGGCTTTGAAAAATTTGAAATCGCACAAGAAAAGTGAAACCTCTGTTTGGGGATAGAACAAGGTTTTATAGGGTTTTTCAAAAAGTGCACTTGACGTGGCGTCTGATGCAACATCTGTCGAATAACATCTGTCCATGTGTAAGCTCTGTTTGACAATGGAAAACAGTTGTTTGGCTAACCACTGTTCGAGCAAAACTACCAGTGGTTGTGACCAATTTAAATACTATCAGAGGTTTGCATCAGTGGATATATTTTTCTAAACAACAGTGTTTTTGTGCTGTCAGAGCTTTGAACAAACTTTAAGGATTTATTGAAAAATTCAATTTTAACTATTTTTAAGGATGAATTTCTGATTTTCTAGAAACAGTTTATTGCTATTTACACATAGATCACAAGAAAATTTGTTTTTAATCCATGTTTAGCATTCCAAGCCTAGATATCAAACTGTCAAATGTGGAAGCATCAAGTGCTTTTGTCAACACATCTGCTAGTTGATCCTTGGTATGGACATGTTGTAAAGAAATCAGACCTTTTTCATAGCAATCCCTCACAAAGTGATGTCTGATGTCAATGTGCTTGGTGGAGGAACGTGAAACTGGATTTTTGATGATGTTTTCTGCTGCTTGACTATCAATTCTGGAGGAGTCCTCAAGGCAGTCACACCAAAATCCAGAAGTTGATTTTGAAGCCACAAAATTTGAGCAGTGCAACTTGCAGCAGCTATATATTCTGCTTCAGCAGTGGATGTGGATAGTGCAACTTGCATTTTGCTATGCCAAGACACTAAGCAATCGCCTAGAAATTGAGCTCCTCCAGATGTGGACTTCCTTGTTGTTTTACATCCAGCAAAGTCACTATTAGAATATCCTGCAAGCTCAATGTTACCATTAGATGGAGACAAGATACCAAGTGTGGGAGCACCTTTTATGTATCTGAATATCCTTTTTATAGCAATAAAATCTGATTTTCTTGGCATTAACTATGATCTGGCACAGACACATGTAGCAAACATAATGTCTGGCCTTGATACAGTTAGGTACAGTAAAGACCCAATCATGCTTCTATACAATGTTTGATCAACAAGGTCATCACTGCCATCTATAGTGACTAGCTTGGATGTTGCCATGGGTGTGCTGCAAGGTTTACAATCATCCATATCAAATTTCTTAAGTAGTTCTTTCACATACTTATTTTGATGAATGAAAGTGCCTTTTTGCATCTGTTTGACTTGTAAACCAAGGAAACATTGCAACTCACCCATTGCACTCATCTCAAACTCTGCTGCCATGAGTTTTCTGAAGTCTTCACACATGGCAATGCATGTGGATCCAAAAAGATGTCATCCACATAAATCTGGACAAGCATCAAATCTTTTCCTTTCCATTTTAAAAATAGGGTTTTGTCAATCCTACCTCTGGTAAAACCAATGGATAAGAGAAAAGTGGATAGAGTTTCATACCAGGCTCTTGGTGCTTGTTTTAGACCATACAGTGCTTTGTTTAACCTGTAAACATGATCAGGATGAAAGTGATCCTCAAATCCCGGAGGTTGACAAACATGTACTTCTTCCTTGATCTTTCCATACAAGAATGCACTTTTGATGTCCATTTGATACACCTTGATGTTGTGATTAGCAGCAAAATCTAAGAACAGGCGAATGGCTTCTAACCTTGCTACTGGAGCAAAAGTTTCATTGTAGTCAATCCCTTCTTCCTGTCTGTAGCCTTGAACCACGAGCCTTGCTTTGTTCTTGACAACAATACCCCTTTCATCAGTTTTGTTCTTGAAGACTCACTTTGTGCCAATGGGACTCACATCTTTTGGCAGTGGTACAAGTTCCCATACTTGTTGTCTTTTGAACTGTAGGAGCTCTTCTTGCATGGCCTTTGTCACACCCCGACCCGCAGCGGAATAAAAGTCGGGGATAATTGGGTTATCACCATAGCTCATGATATTTACTAAGATGTTTCATATTTATTAAATTCAAATTACAAACTTAAATATCCAAAAACAAATTCATACAATTACAAGGAAAATGAAACTATATATTTATTCCAAAGCATAAACTTGTTTATTCTTCTAGGCCATCCTAAGTGTTTCCTGTCTCGGCTGGATCACCTGTATCATGTGTAAAACGGGGGAGATTTTGGGTCAACAAAAGTTGGCGAGTGAACCTTGATAAAACATTTTAACTAATTTCTTGTTTTATTTATTAAAGAAAATTCGTGCATTAATCACATGTGAGCAAACATATATATGTAAACAATCACAAACCACTTTGGATGAGTATATGACATGAATGATGATGTATTTGAGATCAAGGCTCAATCAAACGGAGCCGATCTAATGAGGCTCCTGATGCTCAACCCGTATCCCACGGGGAACTGATGGGCCTAATGAAATGCGTGCACTGAAATGATAAATTCAATCTACATATAATTCACACAACAATCAATACACATTTGATCACGGATATGATGTATGCACAAGTGTTTAAATAAAATAAAAGAATAGTCGACACATGATACATCCCAAAACATGATTAAAATGGGGAATTGGTAGAGATTCACTCACAGTGGATGCGTTTCTTGATGACGATGAATGCACACGAATTTATGATTCAACCGACGAGGGAAAACTAACCTAAATAATAACGAATTGATTTGATAAATAAATAAATTTTTATTTGAGATTAATATTTTTAATTAGTGCTCTTAATGAGATTTTTAGATTTATTTTTGTTTGTGGGCTTAATGCAAATTTCTAACTAAAACCTTATTTTTAAGTATTTTTAAATAATTTTTCAATTTAATAAATAAATAAAAAGAAACAAAAATAAACAAAATAAAAAAGAAATGGGTTGACCTTGTCAGGTCTGACCGGTCGGACAGTATGTCATTCAGGCAGTGTGTGAGGTTCGAATTCGGGACCTCTCGTATACGTGCACGTAGCTCTACCAATTGAGCTACGTGTCTAACCCGAAATATTCTCTGTTTTAATTATATATATATACTAACTAGCTTTAACCTTATTTAGTTTTTATTAAAAATGATTTAATATGGCCGAGACCGGTCACAGAACCCGGAATCGAACTCGGGACCTTCGGTTCGAGTGCACACAGCCTAACCAGTTGGGCTGTGTGTCTAATCTGCATAAACACTGGATTATATTCATTTTATACATATACTGTGAATTGATCTGAATAGGTTTAAAAAGTGTTGGCTTTATTTCAGAAAATCGGAAACATGTGCGATTCGAACTCGGGACGTATGCTTTGTAATTGCACACAATCCACCGCTGGACTGTGTGTCTAACCCGGTTAAATACCCGTTTTTATTTATATTTAAACACTAACTCAACTTCATCGTTTTCACCATTCAAAATCCCGACAATGATTCCGACTGAATAAACTGATTAAACAGTTTTGATTACTGTGTTGAGCTATTAATTTACTAAACAAGAGATAGCAAGGAGGTTTAGATGATTATACCGGTTTGGAGAACTACGGTTTTCTGGTTTAGAAATTCCGGCGATATTCCGGCGAGTACGAAAATCTCCGGCGACGTGCTTTGAAAGGAATGAAGCTTCAGGAAGAGAGTGCGATTCTGAGCGAAATGTTTACAAGGAGTTTGAGTGGGCATTTATAAGGGGGACATGCCGATTGGTTTCGAATTAGGGGCCAAGATTCGCGGTCAATGATTTCAAACGGTTTTGACTAAAATTGAGTGTTAAGCAACGGTTATAACTGATGTTGAAATCAGTTTACGCGTTTCAGTCAAGGGAAAGTAGCAACGGTTGCGGAATCTTCGTTCTTGCCGGCGATTTCGAGTTCTGGGCGCGCTGATTTACAGGTTTTGACTTTCGGTTTTACCATAAATGTTATTTGTTTAAGTATTAAACACAAAAGATGTGTGTGGCGGAGTGGTGTGATGTGTGTGTGTCTACGCGGTAGACCCGGGTTCGAAACCCGGCTACCCTGTTTTGTTCTTTTATTTAATTTTATTAATATTATTTATTAATTATGGTTTTTAAACTCTAAAATATTTATTAATTATGTATTATTTAAAATAACCGGCACGATAAATACGCAACGAACTTATAACCGAATATTTGATTATTAAACGAAGCGGGTTTTGAGACCCGTTTTTCGACAAATGTTACAGTATCACCTACTTTTAGAAATTTCGTCCCGAAATTTAAGTAGTAGTGGTAACTGGAAAAAGATGCGGGTATTTTTCGCGCATTGAGTCTTCACGTTCCCAAGTAAACTCGGGTCCTCGCTTTGACTCCCAACTTACTCTGACAATTGGAATACGACTTCGCCTTAAACGCTTCTCTCCGAAATCCATGATTTCCACTGGTCTTTCAACGAAGTGCATCGATTCATCGACTTGAATGTCTTCTAGAGGAATATGGAGGTTTTCATCGGCAAGGCACTTTTTCAAGTTTGATACGTGGAATGTGGGATGAATTCTGTTGAGCTCTTCTGGTAGGTCAAGCTTGTATGCTACAGGACCTACTCTTTCGAGTATCTTGAAAGGTCCTACGTAGCGTGGTGCTAGCTTGCGCTTCTGGCCAAAACGAACCACTCCCTTCCACGGTTATACTTTTAAAAGTACTTGATCACCAATGTCAAACTCCAAGGGCTTGCGTCGTTTGTCAGCATAACTCTTTTGACGACTTTGAGCCGCTAGAAGATTGTTTCGAATTTGAAGGATCTTGTCGGTTGTTTCTTGAATTAATTCTGGTCCGGTGATTTGCGCTTCCCCAATTTCGTGCCAACATACTGGAGATCGGTACTTACGACCATATAAAGCTTCGAAAGGAGCCATACCGATACTTGAATGATAGCTATTGTTGTACGAAAATTCAACTAATGGTAGGTGAGCGTCCCAGTTCCCTTTGAAGTCTATGACACATGCTCGCAGCATGTCTTCAAGGGTCTGGATGGTGCGTTCAGATTGACCATCAGTTTGAGGATGAAAAGCGGTACTGAGGTCTAATCGTGTACCCAAAGCGGTTTGTACGGCTCGCCATGTTCGTGAAGTGAAACGACCATCACGGTCTGAAATGATGCTTAATGGTACACCATGACGGCTTACGATCTCGCTGATGTAGATTCGAGCTAACTTCTCGTTCTTGAAGTCCTCGCGAATCGGAATGAAGTGAGATGACTTTGTAAGACGATCGATTATTACCCATATGGTGCCATACCCACTGGAGGTGCGAGGTAACCCGATAATGAAATCCATGGTTATGTTTTCCCACTTCCATACAGGTATTTCGGGTTGGACTAAAAGTCCTGAAGGTCTTTGATGTTCAGCTTTTACTTTGGAACAGGTAAGGCACTTGGAAACAAAAACAGCGATATCCTTTTTCATGCCAGGCCACCAGTAGGTGTATCGTAGGTCTTGATACATCTTGTCGGCTCCTGGGTGTACAGAGTATCGTGTTTTGTGCGCCTCATTCATGAGGAAATCACGAAGGTTATCGCGATCAGGAATCCATATGCGGTTTAAATAGTATAGAATATCGTCAGATTTGGTTTCGATTTTGAGTTCAGCTCCACATGACAGCTCATCGCGTACGTCATTTTCTGTTACAGTAACATGTTGAGCTGCCCGGATTCGATCTTTGATGTCGGTTATGATTTGCGAACATAGAAGACGTATGGAGTTCGCATAACCTTTTCGACTGAGCGCATCGGCCACCACGTTTGCCTTGCCAGGATGATACCGAATTTCATAGTCGTAGTCGTTGAGAAGTTCGACCCATTTTCGTTGCCTCATATTCAACTCTTTCTGGTTGAAGATATGTTGGAGACTCTTGTGGTCAGTGTATATTTCACACTTGGTACCGTAGAGGTAATGTCTCCATATCTTGAGAGCGAACACAACGGCTCCAAGTTCTAGGTCGTGGGTGGTGTAATTTTTCTCATGAACTTTGAGTTGCCTAGAGGCATAGGCTATTACTTTTCCTCTTTGCATCAATACACAGCCTAGCCCTTGCCTTGATGCGTCGCAATATACCACAAAGTCATCGCAACCCTCAAGGGGTGTAAGGATAGGTGCGTCACAAAGTTTTTGCTTTAGAGTTTGGAAGGCCTCCTCTTGCTTAGGTCCCCATATGAAGGGTTTTCCTTTATGAGTCAAGGCCGTGAGTGGTACAGCAATACGGGAAAAATTGGCAATGAAGCGTCGATAGTAACCAGCCAAACCAAGAAATGACCTAACTTCGGTAGGGGTACGTGGCGCTTGCCATTCCTGTACTGCCTTGATTTTTGAAGGATCGACATGAATTCCCTTGTCATTGACGACATGTCCAAGGAATTGTACTTCTCCTAACCAGAATTCGCATTTTGAGAACTTAGCGTAAAGCTTTTCAGTCCTTAAGAGTGTAAGGATGAGTCGAAGGTGTCGCTCATGATCGGATTTAGACTTGGAGTAGATAAGGATGTCGTCGATGAAGACTATGACGAAACGGTCGAGGTAGGGTTTGCATACCCTATTCATTAAATCCATGAAGACAGCGGGAACGTTGGTTAAACCGAAGGGCATGACCATGAACTCGTAATGACCATAACGAGTCCGGAAAGCGGTTTTTGGGATATCTTCTCCGTGCACTCTGAGCTGATGATAACCAGAACGAAGGTCGATTTTTGAAAAGCAGGTGGCGCCTTGAAGTTGGTCTAAGAGGTCATCAATGCGAGGCAGTGGATAGCGATTTTTAACCGTCAACTTGTTGAGTTCTCTATAATCAATGCACATGCGAAACGTTCCATCTTTCTTCTTCACAAAAAGGACAGGTGCACCCCAAGGCGATGAGCTAGGACGTATGAATCCTTTGTCAGTCAGCTACTGCAGGTGACTGGCCAGCTCTTGCATTTCGGATGGGGCTAACCTATAAGGAGATTTTGCAACCGGCGTAGCGCCAGGTACAAGATCGATGCGAAATTCGACTTCTCTCACAGGAGGAAGTCCTGAAATGTCATCGGGAAAGACTTGTGGGAATTCCTTCACAATTGGGATATCTTCGAGTTTCCTCTCCTTGTTTCCCTTCTTGACGACGTGAGTTAGGAATGCGACATAGTTCTTGCGGAGATATCTTCGGGCTTGAAGGCAGGACATTAATTTGAGTCCTTTCGAAGGGGTTTCCCCAAAAATATGTAGTGTCTGACCGTCTGCAAGAGGAATTCGAATGAATTTTTCGTGGCACACCACTTTAGCGTGATGCTGGCTGAGCCAGTCCATAACGATTATAACATCGAAACTTCCCAACTTCATAGGAATAAGGTCAATTGGAAAATCGTGATCGTTTAGAGTGAGAGTACAATTGCGTATAATAGAATTTAATGGAACGGGTTTTCCGTCAGCAACTTCCACCGTTAGAGATTCAATGAGATTAACACGAGGTTGGTCGAGGATAGGTTCAAATTCTAAGGACACAAAGCTCTTATCCGCACCAGTATCGAATAATATGGATGCATAACTACCATTGATGAGAAACGTACCGTTGACCACGTTGTTGTCAGCTCTGGCTTGGTTGGCATTGATATTGAAAGCTCTCCCTCTGGCAGGTGGGGGAGCTTGGTTAGCTTGGTTTACCGGGTTTGCGTGAGCTTGGGCATGGATGATGTTCACTACTCGTGGACATGTGTTCCTGAAGTGGTTTGGGTCCCCACAGTTGAAACAAGCTCGCATGGGTTGCATCATGGGGTAGTTGGGTTGGTAGTAAGGTTGGGCTGCGTGTTGTGCAGGTGGTAGAAGTAAGGGTTGTTGGGCTTGGCCCACCATTTGATTTTAGGTTTGGGTTGGAGGTTGACTGCGGTTCATTCGCTGATGGGTACGGCAGGTTTGGATAGTGTGACCCGCACGGCCACAACTTGTGCAATGTTGGCAGGGGTTTTCGGGAGGGTGATGGTATTGACAACGGTTGCACTTTGGGTGTGGGCCAGTGTATGGCCTTTTGAATGGTGCAGCTGGAGGAGCAATTTGGGTGATTGGTGCAGCTGTGATAGGAGGGTTGGTTTGAGTGACAACAAAATTCTTGCTATTTCGCTTCCTCTTACCAGTAAACTTCGAGGATGAGACGAGGTGGTTTGGAGTTGGGGTTTCAATGGGTGCTTTCTTCTTCTCATCTTTGAATTTTCCGTTTCGAATGCGATTCTCAGTGAGTTCTGTTGCTAACTCCATTGCGGCTTCAAGTGTTGCAGGCGAAGTGCTTAAAACCGAATCTTGGATTTTCGAGGGGAGGCCTCGAATGTAGTGTTCGACTAAGCGGTACAAGGGGGTGAACAAATTGGGGATCATCTGGTTCAACTCGAGAAATCTTTTATTGTATGAAGTGTGGTCTCCTTCCTTTTGTTTCAATGCGTGGAACTCGTCTTCCAGCTTTTTGATTTCGCTTCTTGGACAGAAACGTCTGGTCATGATTTCCCTTAACTCTTCCCATGTTAAGGCCATGGCATCTTCAACTCCTCACTTACCCTTTTCCGTGTTCCACCAGGTAAGGGCTACCCCAAACAGTCTTCCAGTCGCGTAACGTACCTTACGGTCCTCGGGACAGTCGCAATTGAGGAAAGTGTTTTCCATTTCTTCAAACCAGTGAAGGAGAGCGGTGACACCTTCAGTCCCTTCATATTTTGGGGGATCGCAGGATTTGAAGTGTTTGTAGGTGCACTTGGAGGTTTTGGAAAGAGGGTTGGCGACGCTCTGGTCTTCTTGGTTGGGAGGGTTGATGGGATTAGCGGTGAGAGCTTGTTGAACTTGAAGCACGATGTCAGGAAGCACTGCGGCCATTTGTTTAGCAATTTGTGTGGCCAAGCGTTCGTTTGACTTTCTACCTCCACGTAATTGCCTAGCCAACATCTACAGGAACATATGTAGGAAGATTGTGAGTTTAAGAATTTCCTAGGTGTCATGTGTCGTAAAAAGAATGAAAACAACATAACTGAAAATAATTTAACTACATCCATAGGATGTCTTGGGTTTGCTCATGTTTGGGCCTCCAAATGTCCCCCATACCATTGCCTGTGTAGTCATGTGGGCCCCCATGACTATTGGGCTTGGTAGAATTCACATTGGTGTCGGCGGGTTAACACTCGCACCACCCGAATGAAAATCATAAAACATGATTGCGAGATGTATGGTAGGAGGGTGTCCAGGTGTAGATACAATGACAGCTCAAAGTGGAGTTAGTTCACACGACGTTTGGTATGGCATGCTTTGGCCTAATAGGTCCTTCGTACTCTCATCGTTAGTCCCCAGGTAGGCAAACTGGTCCTTTATTTTGGATTTATACGAATGCCAAGCCTAGACAGGACGTTCCGACTATCGGTACTCGTACCCTTCCAGTTACTACATGCCCGTCATGAGAACTCACTTTGATGTGATTTGAAAAATACAAAAATCATTGCAAAAATCATGGAAATGGTGAGGTGTGTGCTCTCATAGATATGATATGTTATGAGGATATGATTTATGATGAGCATTGCATAATTACATGTATTTGTGAGCGTGCTTGCATAACATTGGGTGTGAAAATAAACATGAAACATATAAACATCATGAATTTTGCATGTAACGCATAAACAATTAAAATTTAATCAACTATAGTATAGGCTCTAAGGGTCTAATAACCTATCCTATATCCCTATAGCAGCAAAATCTAAGAACAGGCGAATAGCTTCTAACCTTGCTACTGGAGCAAAAGTTTCATCGTAGTCAATCCCTTCTTCCTGTCTGTAGCCTTGAACCACGAGCCTTGCTTTGTTCTTGACAACAATACCCCTTTCATCAGTTTTGTTCTTGAAGACTCACTTTGTGCCAATGGGACTCACATCTTTTGGCAGTGGTACAAGTTCCCATACTTGTTGTCTTTTAAACTGTATGAGCTCTTCTTGCATGGCCTCTGTCACACCCCGACCCGCAGCGGAATAAAAGTCGGGGATAATTGGGTTATCACCAAAGCTCATGATATTTACTAAGATGTTTCATATTTATTAAATTCAAATTACAAACTTAAATATCCAAAAACAAAATTCATACAATTACAAGGAAAATGAAACTATATATTTATTCCAAAGCATAAACTTGTTTATTCTTCTAGGCCATCCTAAGTGTTTCCTGTCTCGGCTGGATCACCTGTATCATGTGTAAAACGGGGGAGATTTTGGGTCAACAAAAGTTGGCGAGTGAACCTTGATAAAACATTTTAACTAATTTCTTGTTTTATTTATTAAAGAAAATTCGTGCATTAATCACATGTGAGTAAACATATATATGTAAACAATCACAAACCACTTTGGATGAGTATATGACATGAATGATGATGTATTTGAGATCAAGGCTTAATCAAAAGGAGCCGATCTAATGAGGCTCCTGATGCTCAACCCGTATCCCACGGGGAACTGATGGGCCTAATGAAATGCTTGCACTGAAATGATAAATTCAATCTACATATAATTCACACAACAATCAATACACATTTGATCACGAATATGATGTATGCACAAGTGTTTAAATAAAATAAAAGAATAGTACGACACATGATACATCCCAAAACATGATTAAAATGGGGAATTGGTAGAGATTCACTCACAGTGGATGCGTTTCTTGATGACGATGAATGCGCACGAATTTATGATTCAACTGACGAGGGAAAACTAACCTAAATAATAACGAAATGATTCGATAAATAAATAAATTTTTATTTGAGATTAATATTTTTAATTAGTGCTCTTAATGAGATTTTTAGATTTATTTTTGTTTGTGGGTTTAATGCAAATTTCTAACTTTAAAAACCTTATTTTTAAGTATTTTTAAATAATTTTTCAATTTAATAAATAAATAAAAAGAAACAAAAATAAACAAAATAAAAAAAGAAATGGGTTGACCTTGTCAGGTCTGACCGGTCGGACAGTATGTCATTCAGGCAGTGTGTGAGGTTCGAACTCGGGACCTCTCGTATACGTGCACGCAGCTCTACCAACTGAGCTACGTGTCTAACCCGAAATATTCTCTGTTTTAATTATATATATATACTAACTAGCTTTAACCTTTTTTAGTTTTTATTAAAAATGATTTAATATGGCCGAAACCGGTTACAAAACCCGGAATCGAACTCGGGACCTTCGGTTCGAGTGCACACAGCCCAACCAGTTGGGCTGTGTGTCTAATCTGTATAAACACTGGATTATATTCATTTTATACATATACTGTGAATTGATCTGAATAGGTTTAAAAAGTGTTGGCTTTATTTCAGAAAATCGGAAACATGTGCGATTCGAACTCGGGACGTGTGCTTTGTAATTGCACACAATCCACCGGTGGACTGTGTGTCTAACCTGGTTAAATACCCGTTTTTATTTATATTTAAACACTAACTCAACTTCATCGTTTTCACCATTCAAAATCCCGACAATGATTCCGACTGAATAAACTGATTAAACAGTTTTGATTACTGTGTTGAGCTATTAATTTACTAAACAAGAGATAGCAAGGAGGTTTAGATGATTATACCGGTTTGGAGAACTACGGTTTTCTGGTTTATAAATTCCGGCGATATTCCGGCGAGTACGAAAATCTCCGGCGACGTGCTTTGAAAGAATGAAGCTTCAGGAAGAGAGTGCGGTTCTGAGCGAAATGTTTACAAGGAGTTTGAGTGGGTATTTATAAGGGGGACATGCCGATTGGTTTCGAATTAGGGGCCAAGATTCGCGGTCAATGATTTCAAACGGTTTTGACTAAAATGAGTGTTAAGCAACGGTTATAACTGATGTCAAAATCAGTTTACGCGTTGTAACATTTGTCAAAAACGGGTTTCCAAAACCCGCTCCGTTTTGTAATCGAATATCAAGTTATAAAGGTCACGTTGCGTATTTATGGTTATTTTGATTTTTAATGATACATAATTAATAAACAAACTAAACTATAAAAATTATTTTTGATAAAAAGTGAAAATAAAATAAATAAAAATGAAATGTTGCTGCCGGGACTCGAACCCGGGTCAGCCGGTTCATAACTTCAAAGTCTTAACACACACACACATCACCACTCCGCCACTTGTTGTTTTCTGTTATCTCTAGGAAACAAATAACATTTATACACAAACTCGGTTAAACCGGTTGCGCTAACTGAGAAACGGAAATCGGCAAATCAATCGTCAAATCGCTTGATTTCTCGCACATTCAGTTTATAACCGATGCACCGACGATTTTAATCAAGTCGGAATTGATTGAACATCAATTCTCATCATTATCGTAACCGAAAAATAATCAAGTCCAGATTACTTCAACTCCAGACCCCTCTCGCGACTCAGAAACATCATACCAACATTCCATTTCACTTTCGTCACGCTTTCAGTTCGTCAGAACGCTTAAATCAACTCGCCGGAATTTTCTGCAAGATTCGCCGGAAAACCGTATTCATCCTCAAACGGTAAATCTTTCATTAACATTGTAGTTCAACAATTGTTAGGCTATTTCTAACTTAAACCTTTCAATTGAAATCGAATTCAGGCACTGTATTCAGCTAATTTCAGTTCGCCGGAAAAATGCTGAAAATCTCTATATTCATCTAAGAATCGGTAATGGCATTCAAACCCTCTGTTAACATTTGCTGATCACTTCAATTTCACGATTAGCTAATAAAAACGGTCTTGTTCAGTTGAAGAGCATAAAAACAGGGACCGACACATTGCCGGAATTCTGAAATAAACCGTTCATCGGTATGTTCACCTCAAATTACCGCCTCTGCCATTTCATTTCAGCCTTAAGAATGTTTGTTAATCGTAAAAACAAGGAACGGATTAGTGAATCAGTTGACTGTAATCTGAATGTAGAAGAGGAAGTTAGTTAAGTTATAAGTTTAATTAAAATCAGTAATATGAACGGGTTAGACACACAGTCCAGCGGTGGACTGTGTGCAAATCATAGTCGCATGTCACAAGTTCGATTCCTGATACACGCATTCCTTATGTAATAAAATGCCTTTTTGTTTGAAACTAAACCGGGTTAACTCCGTTAGTTGTTAAGTATAATAAAAACCGAGATATTAATCAGGTTAGACACACAGTCCAGCGGTGGACTGTGTGCAACACTGAATCGCACGTCACGAGTTCGAAACCCGTTACTGGCACCGGTTTGTTGAATTAAAATGTTTTTGAAATTAAAAGAATTTTGGTTAAACTGAATTAGTATATAAATATAATTAAAAACAAGATTATTTCGGGTTAGACACGTAGCTCAGTTGGTAGAGCTGCGTGCACGCGTACGGGAGGTCTCGGGTTCGAGCCTCACCTGACGGAAACAATTCCACTGACCGAACCGGTCAACAAGTCAACGGTCAACGGTCAACACAAAATAAACAATTTTTTTTATATTTTTATTTATTTAATTTAATTTAAAAATCAATTAAAAATACTTAAAAATAACATTTTTAAAGATAGAAAATAGCCTTAAACTCACAAAAATATATCTAAAAATTTCATTAAAATCCTTAATAAAATCCACTCATTTAATATATTTTTCCGTTATTATTTAGGTTAGTATTTCTCGTTGTTCCGCTCATCCAATTCGTGCGCATCTCACCATCTCCAATCCAATGCACCCAATGTGAGTGAATCTTTACAAATTCCCCGTTTAATCACGTTTTGGGGTGTATCATGTGTCTTGTTATATATATATTATATTTAAACCATTGTGCATACATCATATCATGAACATGTGTATTCAGTTTGTTGTTGTGTGGTTATTGTTAGATGCAATTTATTATTTTAGTACATGCAATTTCATAGGCCGCCGATCCCCATTACATTATGAGCGTTGAGCATGTTCCCCATTACATTATGAGCGTGAACCTGGCGTGCCCACATACGATCGGCTCCGTTTGTTTGAGCCTTGATCGCACAGACATTTTTCATTTTCAGTACATGCAATACGATCGGCTCCGTTTGATTGAGCCTTGATCGCACAGTTTCATTTATGTTACTTATCGTATGATGTTGGTATGTTTATGTATGCTATCATATGTTATTGTATGTTATAGTTGTGATTGCTATTTGCCACTGTCTGATTATTTACATTTGCTCATTTATGATTATGCACAATTTTTCGTTGATAAACTAACAAGTAAATCAACATTAAATGTTTATCAAACAAGGTTCACTCGCCAACTTATGTTGACCCAAAACCCCCCATTTTTACACATGATACAGGTGAACCAGCTGCAGTCAGAAACACATAGGATTGGACTAGAAGAATAAAATGACATAGAGATTGGGATTGTTATGTTTGGATTATTTTCTTTGTATTGTATGGACATGTTTGGATATTTGAAAATGTAACTTTGACTTTAATAAATATGAAACATATTAGTAAATATCATGAGCTTTGGTGATAACCCAATTATGCCCCGACTCTTATTCCGCTGCGGGTCGGGGTGTGACACGCGTTTCAGTCAAGGGAAAGTAGCAACGGTTGCGGAATCTTCGTTCTTGCCGGCGATTTCGAGTTCTGGGCGCGCTGATTTACAGGTTTTGACTTTCGGTTTTACTATATATGTTATTTGTTTAAGTATTAAACACAAAAGATGTGTGTGGCAGAGTGGTGTGATGTGTGTGTGTCTACGCGGTAGACCCGGGTTCGAGACCCGGCTACCCTGTTTTGTTCTTTTATTTAATTTTATTATTATTATTTATTAATTATGGTTTTTAAACTCTAAAATATTTATTAATTATGTATTATTTAAAATAACCGGCACAATAAATACGCAACGAACTTATAACCGAATATTTAATTATTAAACGAAGCGGGTTTTGAGACCTGTTTTTCGACGAATGTTACAGCCTCTACCCAGATATTGTCTTTCAGTGCCTCTTGGTACTTGATAGGCTGTGTGAGTGATAGAAAACCAGCAAAAAGACAAATGTTTTGGGCTTGGCTTCTTGTGAGCACACCTCATTGATGTTGCCAATAACTTGATCCAATGGATGGCTTTTGAGGAAAATCAAATCACCTTGATATGGAACAATGGCATTCTGAGGAGAAGCTTGCAAATGTGTATCATCTGAGCTAACCTCTGCTGGTGAATTTGATGGTCCAGCCTCTGATTGGAATGGTGGTGAAGGATTTGGTGGTATGGATGTGAAAGTGGGTTGATTTTTTCCATTTGTTGTGGACTTTTATCAACAGATGTTTGGTTTTGAGAGCTAGCAGAGGTTTGAGTATTAACCACTGTTGAGCTGGGAGAGCTTTCACCATTGCTACTAACATCTGCTCCTCTGCCTGATGGATAGATTTTGAATTTGGAAGAACGCAATCATATCCTTGCTCTTGAAATGATGATTGTGGGATACCTGCAGGGTTAGTCTTGACGTACACATCTTCAAATGTTAATTTAGATAAATCAAACAATTTAGCAGGTCCATTTGCTGGGATTTTCAAAGATGAGAGTTCATTGAACTTCACATTTAGAGTTTCCTCAACACACTTGGTCCTAGAGTTAAAAACTCTGTAGGCTTTGGCATTGGTTGAGTATCCCAGAAAATAGCCACAATCAACTTTGGCTGCAAACTTGGATATTGAATCCTTGATGTTTAGAATAAAGCATGGGTAGCCAAAGACTTTGAAATAAGAGATCAGAGGTTTGATTTTGTAAAGCAATTCGTAGGCAGTCTTTTGATGCCTAGGGTTCAAAACTCTATTCTGGACATTGCAAGCAGTGTTTACAGCCTCTGCCCAAAAAGACAAAGGTAAACCCGAGTCTGCAAGCATGGTCCTTGCTGATTCAATTAAACTTCTATTTTTCCTTTCAACAACCCCATTTTGTTCTGGAGTTCTAGGGATGCTGTATTGTCTAACAATCCCTTTTAACTCACAGAAGGCATCCAACTCCTTGTTCCTAAACTCTGTCCCATTATCACTCCTAAAGATTTTTACAGGAAGATCAAATTGCTTTTCAACTTGTTTGACAAAGTTTTGCATGCTGTTTCATCCTTAGAGTGTAAAAAGAAAGTCCATGTGAACCTGGAAAAATCATCAACTACCACCAGACAATATCTTTTGTGTGTTAAGCTCATGATTTTTACATGTCCAAACAAGTCCATATGAAGCAACTGTAAACACTGACTTGTTTTGGACTCCTTAATTGACTTGTAAGAGCTTTTATGTTGTTTACCTTTTAAACAGGGAACACAAGGCTCTTCACAAGTAAATTGTTTTTGGGGTAAACGTCTAACCAGACTTTGTTTGAGAGAGTGGAGATGGTTTTTAGATTTGAGTGTCCTAGTCTTTTATGCCATAGCTCTGTCTCTTTGCTTGAGGCAACTGAGAACAAGCATGCATTTGACATAGGATTACCGTTTACCATACCAACCACATATCTATGAGCAGTCAACTGTGCTTTGCTCTCTGCAATGATTGATCAATCTTTTTGACAACCTCTGGCCCTACTATTTGGCAAATTTTCTTTGTGAAAAAGGAACCATACCCCTTATCACTCATCTGTGAGACACTTAAGAGGTTGAATTTTAGATTGTCAATGAGCTTCACATTTTCAAACTTGAATTTTCCTGCTGAGACACATCCTGGCCCTAACACCTTCCCTTTTGAATTATTCCCAGAAGATATATCACCCCTTCCATGAGCTTTAAAGTCTCTGAGCAGGGCTTTACATCCTGTCATGTGCCTGGACACTACGTTAAAATTGGGCTACGACCACACTTTTGGCAAAACCGCTCTGCCACACATTTGAAAAAATGTGTGACTAAAGGTAATTCATAACATTTTAAAACACCTTTAGTCATACATTTTTGTATTAGTGTGATCATTGTATACCAGTTCAGAATCTTTAGCCACACTTTTAGAAAATAACGTGACATTTATTACCCACAACTCGATATGTGTGGCCAAATGTGATTTATGGTCACGTATTTTTATTTCACGTGACAAAAAACACATGTGTTTCACACCCTTAGCCACACTTTAAAAAAATTGTGACATATCTTAGTCACACTAGCAAAGTGTGGCCAGATGTAATCTATGATCACAGTATCTATTTTTACGTGACTAAGAACATATGTATTCAAAACTTTTAGCTACATTTAAGAAAAAAAATTGTGACATAAATAGGATATATAGCCATAATATTTGTTTCATGTGACTAAAACCTGTTAGCCATATGTCAAGGAAAAAACAACCACACTAAAAAAGTGTGGCTAAATGTGATATACCACCACATGTTTAATGATATGGCTAAAATCTAATACATATGGCCACATATATTATTTTGTGTGATTAAAGGTTAGACAATAGTCGCACTTCAAATTGCAAAAATTTATGTGGCTTTAAATAAACATTCATCACATCATTTTGTTATTTTGTGTGACGAAATGGTATCAAATGTCATGAAAAAAATGTGTGACCAAATGTTTAGCTTACTACATCTTTAAAAATTCCCTCCAAAACATTTCATAATAAAACTTAATCTTTCCCTCAAAGTATTTCATATTAAAACTTCAAATTCTCTCCAAACAAAATTCATCCAAAACTTCCCTCTCAAATAATATTCTTATTTAAAAAATTACATTATTTAATATTTAAAAACAAAAAAAATCTTACTACATATTTAAAAATTCAAAATATTATATATTCTAAACCATATTTGTTTTCTTCTAAAAAATATGTTAATGTTTGCATATTATAATTGGTACCGAATTTCCCGTATCGAATTTTTTTCGTTACCCACTTTTTGGCCTTTTCGGTACAGGTACTTTCGGTTCGGCACGGTACTGGTATTTATACCGAATTTTACTTTCATATGTTGTTACCGATACCGAACTCATCCCTAATCATATATATGTTCATAAACCATATTGGGCCTTAATGGATCATAATGACCAATAGTGAATCATATCTACTTTGATAAACTGTAGGTCCCCTTAATCCTATAGATCTTCACAGAATTGTCTATCCAACCTAGAGTGCGGAATTCTCTAGATCAGATTGTTACAGAAAACAATAGAAACAGAATTCACAATTAAACGGTATTCTATTGATTATCCAACTTGCAGTTTACAATCAACTCAATACCTCACACAACCTCACAGCCTATCTATATGATCTTGCCTCTCTCTAAAACGTTTCTCTCTCTAGCTCTACACTTTCTCTCTCTAGAATTCTCTTAGCCTCTACCAACCCTAATCACAAAACATGTTTATATATCACATGTCTGTGAACTAGGCTTCTAACTGGGCTAGGCCATTCTCCAAGCCCATTACAATAATAAACTCACTAACCAATAAGCTAAGCCAAAGACTAAATACTTAAACTATTAAGCTGTTGTCACAGAATATGCACCAACAGACTCCCCCTTGACAATAGCTTCATAGTGTAACATTGTCTTCAAACATCTTGTGTTCTTTTGGTCTTTGGATAGCTTCATCTACACATAGATTCTGACATCAACAGACTCCCCTTAGCTGATGCTTCCAATCTCCAAAAATTCCATTCGTTGTAGATCAGTGAACTAGCATTCTTTGGTTAAGCAAGTAAGCTCCAACTTTCCATATCTCCCTGCAATGTAGTAGAAGGATCCTATCATGCATCTTCACACATTCTTCATTCCAATGAACTTCACACAAAATCTGCACTTTACTTGTATTCTGCACTTCATTTTGATAACTGCAACAATCTGTTTAGAAACACAAGCAAGTATCTCGAAAAAACCATTAGTCTTTTTCACATTCAAGATAAACCAATATTTTATCTTATCATGTAAAAATAACAAATTATCAGTTCAAAATAGAAGTCCTTTAAAAGAAATTCTTTTTGGTGTTTTTTTATAAATAAAACAACTAAATAAAACTCAAGCATATTTACAATGCATCTTTTTGTGAGTATCATGTGCAAGAAGATCATATCAGCCAGGGCAACCCGTTTCACACAAGCAGTTGATTTTTTTTCTTTTGATTTTCGTGAATTACAGTTCAAGACGATTACTAGTATGTTTGTCCACTTAAACAAAACACATGAACATTTCTAGCACCTTTACCCAGTGATATGTTAAGGTAATTTTATTCTGACATACTAATGTGTCCCACTTTAGGACATATCCCCACGATCAAGGTATGCACAAAGATTCATCATAGTAGGTGAGTATACCGAAATTCATCCTTTTATTTTACAACGTTAGATAATTGGTGATCAGGTCAGTACTTCCGTACAACAAAGAAACCAATATCCAACGAGGGTTAAGACAAATACCAAATGTTGGTATGATTTATGCATTTTGCACATTTGAATGACTCTCTAGGAGAGCTTCTTCAATTTATGGGATTTGACATTTTTAGCTCTTTTAAAATATCCTGGTTGTGCCTAGGTCAGCATATATCTGGATGCAGCAGAAGGACAACCCTGATACCCCAGATGAAATAACAGTATAAAGACCCAAAACTTCAGATTTTGGCAATCTATCAACGCAAGATTTAAGGTTATAAAACCATACGCCACTGATATGTTACCCACTCACACTCAATTCTTTATGTTTATATCACCATGGTAAGTTGATTATTTCATGTTTCTTGTCTACTGGTACATCATATTATGAAGCTGCTATCACACTTAAGCAATTTAATTTCAGTTTCAGTGTGACAGTCTAACTTGCTGATGTATTATCATTTCTTCTTTTTCGCACCATGAAATCTCTTTTTTCATTTTTTTATGTTTTGCATTTTTCAATGTTTTTGGATTTTTTTAAAATTTTAACTTACTCCCCTTAAACTCACGCACTAGCTAAACTCTGACTCGACTCGGTTCAGCTCAAGAACAACTTATCCACATGGCGCCTTTTGATTGGATTATACTTACATGTAATCATTTGTAACGGTCAAATGCTTATAATTTTTAGATGTTGATCCAATGTGTGTTTAAGTAAAAGTGGTCATTATTATTCAATATAACAATTGACGTCGATCTTAGCTACAGTGGCAGCAGAGGGCACATTTAGGTATTTCGGTGCCCAGAGCCACGTTATTTCTTCTCCCTTCAGCTGCTATGGCTCCCTCTCTTCCTGCCAAGTAACCCTTCATCAAACTTAAATCAAAACTTAAAATCATCAGCGCGAGATCGCAATCAAAATCCAATACCTATCTTCTTCATCGAAGATGCATTTGACGAAGAGAGGGAGTGGCGGAGTACACCGGCGTGAAAGCAAGTTTGCCTGCCTTTATCCCGCCAGTACACACCTTCAGAAAGCTCTCTTCCGCCTCCGCCACCGTCACTGATGCCATACATTTCTCATCTAAAGTTGCTATTCACTGATCAATTTTATACCTATCGCGGTAGCCTCTTACAGTTTCTTTCACATTCTTATACAAATCTATGTTTATATGTTAATATGTAGCAGTCATATTTGTCAAAATGATTGTATATCTCACAATCAGGTTTATATTTTCTGATTATATTTAAACTTATAACCTTTGAAATTTTGTGTTCTAATTTTTTAACCAGATTACAGGTTATGTCTTTGGGGCATACTACAAGGTACGAATTCCGATTCCGTATTCTCATAATGTGTCCAATTCATCTTTCAATGCAAGTATTATGGTTAAGTTCACATCAGGTATATAATTATAGGACCTTCTATTGTGCATACATGTTTAGGTAAATTTTACACAACAGTTACCAGTTGCTGTCAAATTATTTAGAAATTTGCTGTAAAAATGATACCGAAATCCGTTCTAGGAAGAGCGAACCATTTTTAGTAGAAGGAACCATTTTTAGTTGTCAAATTCCGAATTCTGGTCGATTTCTAGAATGTATGTTGACATTAGTTATCCTTATTTGTTTAATAGTTGAGAACTTGAGCTTGAGTAATACAAAGCAATCATTCTAGAGAGACAACTAGGTATTTAATAATTATATCTTCAAAGTCTATAAAAGTATATCTTCATCTTTCTGTAACATCAGCTATTTTCCTTATGTTATTGGAGAAAACATAGTCCAACAATAATACGTAAACACATGCCATTTTTTTGCATACATGCTTAGGTAAATGTTACACAATAGAATAATGTTGCGATTTGTTGTGAAACTGTGCTGCAACTTGATGTATTTGCTGTGGAATTTTGTCGAAAGTTGCTGTAAAAATAGTGCTGAAATCCGCTGTTGTATTTAGTTTATTACTAATGGGTATTGGTACATCTGAAAGCCCGGACGATAACCTGTTGTAATTATTTTCAGAAGACATAAATCAAAGAAAGAAGTCTTACTTGAAGCATGAGGGGACAGTGGTGGCTGAGCTAAACCACTTGGTAATGTACCAGCACCAGATCGGTAAAACGAGAAACATGAGGTGCTGTTTCACTCTTCCTCATTGAAGATTTTGATGAATGTTTAGATATTATTCGTTGGTTGTCTTGGTTATCACCAAATTTGTGCTTTTTTAGTTACAAAGACAGAAAGAATTGACCTTTTGAGCATACGATATTCAAGCATTTGTCAGTTTATCAATGGAATCACAGAATGTGGTAAGGACTGTAAGTCAAGTGTTTAATCTGAGCCAATACGATATTCGAAAGGAAGTGTATAAAAATCCGGGGCAACGCCCCGGTTCAAATACTAGTTATATACATACAGTGTTTATATTCATTGTGTATTTCACTCTGAATTACAACTACTCCCCTTTTACATTTAATATTTACAAGTTCATAATCTTAATTTTTAGGTTGGAAAGGTTGCCAAAATAACTTGCAAGTCAGATTATGCCTATGGTAGTGCTGGTTCTCCGCCAGAGATTCCACCAGAGTAATTACCTCATAGCTTATTACCTCATAGCTTATCGATATCTTGCAATTGTTATTCCGTGTTAACCAGGGGTAGCCAACCAGAGGTAGCTAGTTTTGATTATCACCACAGTTTACTATATTGTTATTGATGGACATCAAAATGTGCAGTGCAACTCTTATCTTTGAGGTGGAGCTGGTAGCTTGCAGGCCAAGAAAAGGTTCTACCATGGCTAGCGCCTAGATGAAAGGGCTAGACTAGAGTAAGTTTTTTATCCAACTTCATACACTTAAAACTTATATTTGTATGCTCAAATGGATCATGTTTAATAACTACTGAGCTGAACTTATATTTGCATGCTCAAATGCTGAAGAGGCAAAGGGAAATAACTGTTACATAGAAGGAAGAAGAGAAAAAGAAGTGTGAAGAAGCAAAGGCAGCAGCTGCTGCTTGTATTTAAGCAGTGAGTATATGGACTCAAAGAAAACAACCTAGAAATAGCCCTTAGCTTTTGTATACATTTGTTTCCCTTTGCAACTTTTATAGAAAGGTTTAGATTAGAAGTTTATGTCTTTTATTATTATATATATTATATAAATTGAAAAGTTATGTATGGATTTTAGGCTATTATTGTTGATTATCATTTGTTTTATAGATTATCTCATGTTCACTTCAGTTTTTATTTTACAAAAATTGAAAATAAAATAAATAAATACACAAAAATAGCCACATAGAACCATAATAAATCTGTGACCAAAGATTAAACAATAGCCACACTTAAAATTACAAAATCATGTAGCTTTACATAACTATTAGTCATGCCATTGTCACTTTGATTTTTGTTTGTGTGACGAAATGATTGTAAACGTCATGGGAAAAAATTATGTGTGACCGAAGGTGAGACAATAGCTACACCATAATCACTTTGTTTCTTGTTTGTGTGACTGAATGATACCAAAGGTAATGGGAAAAAAGTCATGTGTGATCAAATGTTATACAACAGTCACACTTAATATATATTTTTTTGTGGCTTTACGTATCTTTTTGCCACACCATTCTTATTTTGTTATTTTATGTGACATAATGATAATGGGCAAAATGAATTTGTATGACTAAAGGTTAGATAATAGTCACACTTAAAATTATGAAGTTTCATGTGACTTTACATAATTATTAGCCACATTGTCGTTGCTTTGATTTTTTATGTGACGGGATGATCGCAAACGTCAAGTAAATTATATGTGACCAAATATTAGACATTAGCCACACTTAAAAACACAAAACTTCATATGGCTTTATATAAACATTAGTCACACTATGGTCACTTTTTGTGTGGCAGAATGATAACAAACGTCATGTAAACAAAAAATGTGTGACTAAAGGCTAGACAACAATCAAATTTAAAATTACTAAGTTATGTTGTGTGTCTAGAAATTGTTTTTAGCCACACTTATAGTAAACTCATGTGACTAAATTATAAAACGGCGACACCTACAGTGAGTTCATGTGGCCGTCGCTACCATTTAGTCACATTTAATAGATGAAATGCTTGATTAAAACAACTCTATTTGCCACATATTTTTTAAATTGATGTGGCTAAACAAACTTTTGTGTGACTATATAATAGAAACAACGCTTATAATAAATTTATGTGGCTATTGCTATCCTTTAGCCACACTTATTGTACCAGAATGTCTGATTCCAGTTAGAAATAGTGGTACCCTTTTGCCACACTTTTAAATTGCTACAGTCATTAAACATGAATGTGGCCGTATGATACCTACGATTACTCGACCTTTGGTCACACTTGAGTTGGAAAAAAAAAGTGTGGCGAAAAGAGTATGGTCACATTTTTTTCGTGTGGCCGTAAGCCTTTTTTGACGTAGTGAGAGCCTCCACTATCTACATACCAAAGACTGTCAAGGCAAGTAGAAGCTCCTTACACATGTTTTGAAATAATTAGTTCAGGTGGGTCTCCAAAGCCAAAATCACTTTGGATGGGGTATCAGATGATCCAGACTCAAGTTCAGATTGATGAGCAGTGGTTAGATCAGGCTTTTGTAACCACTGCTATGAGCTACCTCCTATCAACTATTGGTAACCATGAGGATGCCTATTTACCCTTGGCTTAGAAGACTTTTTGTAAGTCTCATAGGTCAAAGGCACCTTTTGGTAATTAGGCTGGCTTCTACCTCTTGGAAACTGGTTTGATGGAGGTGCATCTGTTACTTGGATTTCTCTATGAACAGAGGTTTGATTTAAAGCTTTGGTGACATATGTTTCACATGAATTAAATTTCTGTTTGGCACAATTTGAATTTTCTCTTTCTAGAGCTTTTTCTCTAATCTCTTTTACCTTTTGATGATAGGTTTTGAGATAGACACACTCTTTAGTTGGATGATTTGTTTTGTTGCAAATGGTGCATCTAGGAGATTTAGGTATAACACATGTTTTATTTATATCATTAGCTTTCAAAAGAAAACAGTCTGCCGTATCATGATTTTTCTTTTTACAAAATTTATAAATAAGTGTTTAACCTTTTCTTTCCTTTTCCTGTCAGACTTTTTGAGAACAGATGGTGTAACCTCTACTGGCAAGCCCTTGATAGGGATCACCAATGCTTTTGGTGCTTTTATACCATCAAGAGTTGAAAAGTCCATTGGCTTGAAGTTTTCCAAGATATCACATTCATCTGACCAGGTTGGTTTAAACTGATATTTTTCAATTTCCTTTTCTTTTGGTAAAACCTCTGGTTTTTCAAGAACAATTTTGTTTCCTTCTTTATCAGTGATTTTAATTTCTTCTCCAGCCATGTTTGTTGGAACTATTTCAACCAGCTCAGAGTCAATTTTTGCAGCATTTTCACAAGTATGGTCATATTCCCTAAAGCCTATAACAAACTTTATGTTGCTCTTGACTTGAGCATCAAGCATAAGCTCATAACCTTTGCAAGACCTACCCATTTTTCACAAGTGATCTGGGTAGATTCTAACTCCTGTTTGCAAACTTGGTATTTTTCTACCATAGTTTGGAGCTGATCTTTGGTTATGCTTGATTCATGCCTTAGGCTATTTATTTCAGAATCTTTTTCACTTAACTTTGTTTTCAACTCTTTAACAAGTTTTTCAAACTTAAGTTCATCTTCTAAAATTTTGTTTCTCAGGTTTTCATTCACCTGTTTTATGTTTGTAAAAGCAATAATACATTTTTCAGAATATAGATCTTTGAGGATCTGAGGTGATACCTTCAAAACAGCCATAAGAGCACAATCACATTCTTCTTCACACACATCTGTGTCCCATGGGTCAGATAGATTGTCTTTTTCAACATCAACATCATTCATTTCAACCAAGGTGTGATTTCTGGTGTAACCACTGCTTCACAACATTCAAACACATCAGATTTTGACTTCTGTTCCACAAACTCATCACCTTCAACTATGGTCTCAAGAGCCATAAAACACAAGTTTTCATTTTCAAAATCATTTTTGGTTATGAGAGCAAAGTTTTCATCAGTTAAATCCTCAGGCAAACTACTCCAGTCAACAAAACCTTGGGTAAAGAAGCTTTGTTGAGTAAGCTCTGCTGGTGTAGCAGTGGTTTGAGTAGTTTGAGTGACATGTGGAGCTTGTTGCACATGCACTTGAGGTGGTGCTTGAACATATTGAATCTGTGGAGCAGAGGTTTGGACATAATGAATAAGGACAGTTGTTACAGGATTTGCAAAACGAGCAATGTTTTGCATTTGTTGTGCAGGGGCAAACTGGGAATATTGGACAGTGCTTTGAGGATTGGGGCCAGGATGGGTAACAATTGGTCCTGCAGTTTGAGTTCTGCATTCCCTGGCAAAATGTCCCATCCTATTGCACTTGAAACATTTTATCTTTGATTTATCTAACCCAACTTTTAACCCCCCATGCAACCCTGGAAACCTCCTAGTAGTTCTTTTGTAAAACTTACTAGCCCTGACACTCAATAGTGCCAACTGGTGTAAGATGTCAATTTCTTCCAAATCTGTGGGTTCAAAGTGTTGTAGGTCATTCATCTCAAAACTCAGATTGTTAGAGGTTTGGCTTTTACAATTTGCAGCAAAAACAAAATTGGGTGTACAGGGATCAGAGTTGAAATTGTTTCCAGAAGTTATGTCAATATAATGATCAAAACTCTGATCATTTCCACTGCCAGACCCCTCCTCATGACTATACAGAGTAGTATTTCCCAGAGTATAGTCATCGGTCATTTTCCCTGACTCTTGTAACTTTTTTTTTCTGGTTCAACTCTCTCTTATATGTGAGAAGTCGACCATGAAGTTGTGTCAAGGTCATTTCCTTGTAACCAACAGTTGTTCGAGTGACAGAAGCTACAGTCTCCCATTTCTCAGGTAAAGATCTCAAGAAACGACTATTGACAGTCGAATTTGGAAATTCCATATTTACCAATTTGAGCTCACTGATGAGACAGCTATATCGTTTGAACTGTTGGGTTAATGACTTACCCTTAACGTGGCAAAATGTTTCATATTGTTGATTTAAAACTTCTCTATTATTCTCGATCACCTCTTCAGTACCACTGAATTTCTCTTTAAGAGCATCCCATGACTCTTTAGCACTATTACAGTGAAGTAATCCCGCATAAATCTCATTGGGCAAAGCTGAAGCAACGATGCTAAAAGCCTTAGCATCCAATTCGATTTTGAGGAAATCCTATTCAAAGTAATTTTCGAGTTTTTTAGGGACTTGAGTGTGGGGATCCTCTGTACTTGGAACCATGGGTACATGTGGTCCAAATACAACGGATCTCCAACATCCGGTGTTCTGCTGGGCGAGAATATGACCCATCCTACGTTGCCAGATAAAATACTCATTTCGTTTCAACATAGGTGGTTTGAACATGGATCCAATATTGGATTCCGGTGTGTTTTGTGCCATTTCTCTTGTTTATAACAGATTTGTGTTTTAAAAACTTTTGTAGTAATAAAACTCTGTATTCAAGCAAAACTTATCAAATGAAATTAGCAACAAAGAGCTGATCTGTTCAAATCAATTTGACGTTTAAATCAAAATTAATTGACCAAGCTATGATACCAATTGTCAGGATCTAAGTTTGAATTGATTGCTGTTTTTGTTTCAAGTAATGGAAAATGGTTGAAAACAGTAAATAAGTGCAGCGGATTAATGGAAAACTTTTACAACAATCAATCGGTCGTTTGTTTTCATCACCATCATGCTTTCAAGTAATTAAACTATTGCATGTGATTCACAAACTCCCCCTTAGCCCAATAACGATCGTTTGATAGTAAGAAACGAAGAAGATATGCGAAATTGATCTTTTTAAGAAGACCAGTGTTAACTGTTACATTGAGCGCCTATTTATACTAATTGTCTAACCACTGATCGTCTTTCAATGATGTCAGGGTTGATAGTGACAGCTAACAAACGTAACTAACTACAAACACTGCTTAGACTAAACTATCAGTGCATAGCAGTGTTACATTGATTAAACTAAGCACTGCTGGCTATCCTCTGTTCTTGTGATATTCTATCAGCGGTTGGGAGTTTCTTCTGTCAGAGGATAGGAAGCAATGAGTTTAATGAAAGCATTAAATACTCATCAGCGGTTAGAACCTCTGATGGTTGGATCAAATCTCGGATGGTGTGTTTTGACTTTGTATCATCTGTTCCTTTCCAAAGGTTCAATCCCAACATTTATTGACATAAACTTTAAAAAAATTTATAATACGAGAGAGATATTAAACAACTGTCATCAACATTCATCTTTATGATTCTCATTTGATGTGAACTTTTTTAGGCATTTGAGTTTTCTCTACTGTAGCGAGTGCCTGTTGTATAAGGAACCAATCTTATCGCTTCAACTTGGTCATTCTTTCAATAAAAAGTTTTGCATAACTGTCCGGAACACGCGTGTGTGGTTTAATGGTTTAACGTCTATATTTTGTTCGGTTTAACAGTCCCGCCGCAATGCGCGGGTTTGCGTCAACTCGTTACATCATAAAAACTATAGTATTGACTATAGTGTTAGGTGTATGTGTTTTTTTTTTCAAATTATCCCTATACCCCATAAATAATATGCATTTATACCTCAATAGTTTAATTTTCCTTTTATAACTTTTGTTCGTTAGTTTTGTTTTTACAAAACCTAAATACACGATATAACTTTATAATTGTTATATTTTGTTTCGATTTTGGTTTTTTACACTTCGTATTTTGCATATATAAAATTACACAACAAAAGGTACTATAGCGGCTACCATGTTGGGTTTTTTTTTACCCTATGCACTATAGATAATATACGTCTTTACCTAGTAGTTTTATTTTCCTTTTATAACCTCCGTTCGTTAGTTTCTTTTTACAAAAATTAAATACGTTATAACTTTGACATGTGTTACATTTTATTTCGATTTTGTTTTTTTTACACATTTATATATTGCATCTTTGTTGTTTGGTCAGTACGCGGATTTCCCGCCGCAAACGCGCAGTGAGAAAATCGTACTTATAACAAAGGGTAGTTCAAATTAGAATACCATTTTTTATCGACTCATATATCCCTATATCCCTATCCATATTAATTGTCATATTCTCTTACCAATTTATCTTTCACATTGATAAAAAATCGTTGGTTCACATTAATTCCCAATTTTTGATATCTTTCCTTTCCTAGCCTCAGCAACAAAACAAGAGAGTCCAAAGAAAAAAAATGGCTGATGAGAAAACCCAAGTACGTTTTGGTATATTAGGCTGTGCTGAGATTGCAAGAAATGTATGCAGAGCTATAAACCTTTCTCCCAATTCAACCCTGCATGCAATCTCCAGTCGATCAATCGAAAAGGCAAAACAATTCGTCGCTAAAAACAGTTTGCCAAAGTCGGTGAAGGTCTATGGCAGCTACGAGGAGGTGTTGGACGATCCGTTGTGGATGCGGTGTATGTTCCACTGCCAACAAGCCTTCACCTCAAATGGGCTGTGTTGGCTGCAGAAAAGAAGAAACATGTGCTATTGGAGAAACCAACGGCTCTAAATGTAGGGGAGCTGGATCGGATACTTGATGCTTGCGAATCCAACGGTGTGCAGTTTATGGATGGAAGTATGTGGTATTATCATCCTAGGACAGCAAATATGAAGGAGTTTGTTTCTGATACTAAGCTATTCGGTCAAGTTAAAACGGTAACATATAGTTTTAGCTTACCTTTTTACCGTTTATGTTGGCTTCAATATTTGGTTTTTCTTGATATACGCAACAATGTCAGCTTGTAAGGTTAGAATTTTTCTTTAGACAATGGATTTGGAAGATCTATGAGTGTTGTTAGATGGATGAGTGGAATGACAGTGAGAATAGGCTTTAGAGATATAATACATTACTATTAAGGTATTTTACTCTTTATCTCGAACCTTAACAATTCCAAGATCGTGGTACATAGATGAATTTATGATAAAGTGGGAACTAGGATAAACACCAGTGAATTTGTGACATGACAAGAAAAACACATGAACTAACATAGAATTCGTGGACTTGAGTCGCCTTTGAGTTGGCATGTTGACCTAACATAGAATTCGTGGATTTGAGTCGCCTTTGAGTTGCCATGTTGACCTGATTATTTTGATACATTAAAAGAATATATGTTTTGTGCAAAACTAGGGTGTTTTATACAGGAATTAAAAAAAACATATACAAATTAGTAGATGTTTCTAGTTTAAACAATTTTATAGAGGTTTAAATTGTGATTTTCAATACTGAAATTTAAATTAAATAAACTAAATAAGGTTAACCGACTCATGTTCATGTCAACTATGTATATACGTGTCATGTTCAGGTTGATTCGTCTAACATGACTCGTGTTAGTGTCGTGACCAAGTTCATGTCAAATTTGTGGCCGGTTTATATCAGGTTTGAATTGTCAATCCGCAAATATTATCCATTTAAGACCTAATTGTAAAAAAGTTAATAGACATTTGATAAATAAATTCAGAGTTACTTAAATAGGTCGAGATATGGGTAACATTAGTGCCATTATATCATGAAAATTATCAATTTGACTCATAAGTTAAGTAGATATTGTTAACTCATTTAGATCAAATATTTAAAACGATGGCAGCGCCAAGCCCCTTCCACATCATCACCATTTGCCGTGCAACCACCCCCTCTCCCCAATTATCCCCTTAACGAGCGTTAGGGGATAGGGGCGCCCATCACTTACCACCCACTCATCACTCACAACATTCAATCACGTTCCGCCACATCATCGAGTTTCATTCCATCACTAGTGATGGATTTTAGTGGAAATGTTCATCACTCACCACACCCAACAATTTCCCTCACAACCAACAATTTCCACGCGTGATAGTGGCCACGAGTTTTCAAGTTAACGCGTTTTGAAGATGGGTGGCGGCGCATCATCACGCGTGATCAAATGACCGCCCCGGGTGGCCTTAACGGTTTGGGGTCTAGGGCCAAGTCTCGGTCAAACCAATCGAACAATTTGCTCCCATTTTTATAAAAACAAAAAGATTAAAAATTATGTTTTTAGTTAAACCATTACACACTTGTGAATGCATAGTTAGTTAAAGCACCAGTGCCTACGTGGTAGTGGCCATGAACTTTACACTTTTTAGTTTAACCACTAAACGTAGTCTTATCATTTTTTTAATATGAAGATCTACAGTTCCTCGTCGTTCTTCCCACCTCAAGAATTTTTTGAAAACAACATCAGAACAAAAGCAGATTTAGATGGCTTTGGAGCATTAGGCGATGCTGGCTGGTACTGCATCGGAGCGATTTTGTGGGCGATGAACTATAAACTGCCCACCACTGTCACAGCTTTACCTGCAACTACTCGTAACTCCAATGGAGTCATCATGTCCACCACAGCTGCTCTTCACTGGGAACAAGAGGGAACAACTGCAACCTTTTACTGCTCATTCCTATCACACGAGACAATGGACGTATCGGTCTTGGGATCCAAAGGATCATTCATGTTGAAGATTTGATCATTCCTTATGAAGAGAGTTCAGCTTCTTTTAGTTTCACATCAGGTGCAGCTTTTGTTGATCTGCATATTGGGTGGAATATGAAAGAACAAGAGGTTCAAGTACAAAACGAGCTTCCACAAGAGGCCTTGATGGTTAAAGAGTTTTCAAGGTTGGTCAAAGGAATAAAGGATTTCAAGATTAGACCGGATAAAAGGTGGGGTGACATTAGTCGCACAAGTCAGGTTGTTTTGGATGCTGTGAAATCATCAGTGGATAGCGGTAAGATGGTGTATATTTGATCATATTTGGCTCCCTTGCAAAATAAATGAGTGTTTATGGTTCCAAAATGACAACATTATTTTCTTCTTTTGATGTGACCAAACAATGTCAATTCAGATATCGATCATACGTATGTTTCAAGGAGTATTCATGTTAAGTTACCTCGACTACTTATTACTAACTTCTCAATGTGTTAATTTTAGTATACCAAGTAATAATGCCGTTTAAGTGTGAGACAATCCAAGGCGTTTAGGTGTTGTGAAGCGAGTTTTACATACTCGTAATGCTTGGTATTAAAAATTTTCAAAATATATAATAAATCATTTATATGTAAGGGGAGCCGGGCTCCCAGTGAAAACCCATGTGATACGTGTGATAAATGAGAAACACTGCTATAAGTGGGTGTTTCATGATGGTGAAGAGGAATAGCGTGATGTATATCACGGTCGTAGAGTAGAGAGCGGATAATGTGTGGATTTGACCATTGATAGTGAAAAAATAAATGAAGTGTCAAATGGTGATTGGGTGTGATAGCGCGATACAATGTCATGGATGTTGCAAATATGATAGTGGAAATGTGATAGGAATTAAACGTCAAATGGTGATTGAGTGTAATAGTATGATAGATATGATAAAGGGGAAGGTGTCCTTTCCAACCTTAACATGTAGATTTTTAGACACTATCAAATAAGTCAACTAAAAAAAAAACTAACTATTGGTTCAAATAATCTTTATGTACACCTAAAGGAAGCCCGATTGACAACCAAAAGAAGCCTAATCATAATACAATAGGCCAGGCCGTGTAGCTTAGCGCTCCCTGCAACCTCATTCTCTTTGACGTCCCATGGTATCCATCCCTTATTTCCTGGGAGCTATACATCTCTTCGCCAAACAGATAACGAGCGTTTTGCACTGATTTAGAGAAGAAAGATCATATGACCGTTGATAAATAGCCAAATCTGTAAAAATAAATAAAAACCTCAAAAAGATGATTGAGTGTGATAGTATGATAAATATGATAAAGTGAAAGATACCCTTTCCATCCTTAACATGTCAATTTTAAACACTATCAAACAAGTCAACTAAATAAAAAAAAACTAAATTGCTGGTCTAAATAATCTTTATGTGTATCTAAAGGAAGCCCTATTGCCAACCAAAAAAAGCTTAATCATAATACAATTAGGCCAGGCGGTGTGGCTTAGTGTCCTCTGTCACCTCATCCTCTTTGGCGTCCCATGGCGCCCCTCCCCCATTTCCTGGGCGTTATGAAGGGGTGCTATACATCTCTTTGCAAAACAAATAACAAGCGTTTTGCGCTGATTTAGAGAAGAAAGGTTATATGACCATTGGTAAATGGTCAAATTTATAAAATAAACTTAAAATATATGTTATATACACACACGCACACACACATCTATTATACAAACCAATCACAAACTCATTCACTAAAACCTACAAGTTCTCTCCAATCATTTATAAAAAAATGTCATCCAATTCGTCCAGCTCTTCAGCTCTTCATCCGAGGGAAGTAATTGACGCTATGCTTATCGCAGTGACCCCGGAGACGATTCAGTATTTTCGAGAAGAAGCCGAATCGTCTACAACACGAAATAGACAAACGCTTATTGAACGAGATCGGTTACGTGCTCATGACCATTTAATGAATGATTATTTTGTTGAAAATCCGTTGTACGACATTGCACAGTTTAGGCATCGGTTTCGTATGAGTCGTCGCCTTTTTTTTTAGAATTTCTAATGATCTTGCGGGCCAATATCCATTTTTCACACAAAGAGAAAGTGCTAGTCGAAAAATTGATTTATCTGGAATACAAAAGTGTATAACCACAATTTGGAAACTGGCATACGACATGGCGACTGATGCATGGTACGAAACTTACAAATGTCGGACATAACATGCCGTGACAGTCTTGACAGTTTCTGTGAAGATATTCATTAATTATTATTATTATTATGAGTATTGTTATTTATATTAATATTGTTATACTGTTGTTATAATTTTTATTATTAGTACTTTTATTATTATTATTATTAGTAGTATTATTTGTAATTGTTGTTATAATTTATAGTTTAATAATGTACTTTGTTAGGTGTTATATGTCTTTAGGAGAGGCGATATTTGAGGATGCTAATAGCTACCAACATTCCATTTTTATATGAGGTGCATCAACGGATTGTTGATACATTTTGTGTATGTAGCTTGTAATTATCGTATTTTACTTGTTTCGGTCTTAGTTTTACGCTTTACGCATTTATGTTTTGATGTACGTTAAGTTAACTAAGTCAAGACATCCTCATGTCTTTGACTTGGTCAACAATTGAAATACAATAGTCCTTCTTTATAAACGAAAGTCACCATGCGAAAGTGAATCTGACCTTCATTCAAACGAAGATTAAGTTTTGTTATATTATGACATGCGAAGGTGATACTTGTATGTTGGATCGTTTCCTCAATACTCGTGCGATTTCTAGCTAGGGATTAACAGAACACGAACTGTGAGTAGGTATTACATTTTCCCCGTTTTTGTTATTTTAACGTTTTGGAGTGTATCATATGTTGTTATGTAACACCCCAAAAACGGGTTTGGTAATCAAACTACGTTAATACTAAAAGACGGGTAAAGTGCCGTTAGTGGTGAAAGTTAACCCTGTGACTATTAGGATTTAAATAACTAAACCTAATGTTAAATAAAAGTTGAATGAAGGCTTTTGAGGAAATAAAGTTTATAAAAGGCCTGAGTTAACGGGACTTAAAATCAACTTAGTTGTAATCTCCCCGAACCCACTAAGTTAACTAGGAATGTTTAACTTAGTTAATAAGAGGGAATGTTGTTAGAAATAAGTAGGTTGTTGCCTACTTAATAACTAACCAAACAAGATGGACCGAAGTTGGATAAATTGAAAGTTTAATAATAAAAATTAAAACAAAACACCACACACACTAAGTGTGTGCGTGTTCTGGATCGACCAGGAGAGCTCCAAGGAGCCAAAACCCTAAACTAGCCAAATTCATCAAATTGAAGGGCTAATTGGAGCTCAAATTCATGAATAAACGTGAATTAACGATCACCCAAGCTAAGGGATCATAAGGTATGTCGAATTTTTTATATTTATGAAGTTGTGAAATTTGAAGAACATCACAAGATGCGATTTATGTATGAATCATAGAGGCTATGGCCAAATTCGTGATGTATACTTGCTTAGGAACAAAACCCTAAGTGAAAATTCTACATAGGTTTCTATGATTTGGATGTTTAGATAATACCACACTTAAACAAGTGGGTTTTAATATTATGATGAAATTGATGATATAAACATGATTAGAATCATCATGCATGAAGGTAATAAGAAAGTGTTTGAGTAATCTATGATTTCGAGTATATGTTCATACTTGCCATTAAGAGGGTTTTGTATGATATGAAGGAATGAACGTTATATTCATACTAAATGATGCTTGAGATCATCATGTGTTATGAATGACTGAAATTATGCTAAGTTAATGTTAACAATTTCGTAAACTTAGTTAAGAAACGTAATTAAAATGGTGGCCTAAGAGTAGTGCTTACCGGGTAATTCGTTGAACTTAATTGTGCAAAATATAAGTAAATAGGCGATTGACTTTTAAAAGTCAAACCGACCTATGATAGAGTTCAATAAGTAAAAGTGGTATGAAGGTTCATAAGGTGTGAAGGTCATGATCTACAATGACTAATCTAATCACCTTGTGGATATTATATGATAGTTTGACGCTTGACAAGCTAGGTGGAAGGTTGGGAAGGAAGCGGGTCAAACGAATCAAGTATGAAGGAGAAAGCGTAAATTGGATGCTAGGTAAGTACAACTTACACCCTTTTATAGAATACATACTTGTGTGTACTGAATATGAATAAAGTAAATTTCGTAATTGAAATATGATGTTCCGATGTGAAATAATATGGGTCGGAACAAGTGAAAATGGCGAGAAACCATAATTTATGGTAAAAAGGGTAAAACAGTAAATTTAGTCATGTGATGAAGCACAAATAAAGAATTTTGAAACATTACGTTATGGTATAAACCGTGACGGGTAAAAGTGGTAAAAATAGTAATCCGGACATGAGTTGACGGATAGATAAAGAGATTTGAAAAGATACCACATGGCGTAAGTCATAACGGGTCAAACAAAATATGAAACAACTTTTAAATAAGATGAACTCATGGAGTAAACCGGAATAACAGAAGTGAGATGGTAATTAAAGACCACCTCATAAAGATAAATGGTTATTTCAAATAAACGGGTCGAATGGTGTTGTTAACACCATTTGACAATAATATTTGATGATCGCTTGTTGAGTTTTGTGATCACAGGAAAATAAGATATGGTTCGCGTTGCTATTATGTAGTAACTAATAGTGAAAAGGTATTAAAACGGGTCAAAATGTTGACCCGAACCAGGTACGCATAAATAAGATTATAGTTAAACGAGCGATTTTGGTCAAATATTTAGTGAAAGTCCTTCGTCGTAAAAACGAGAGACTAAAATTGACCAAAACGCCCTTGATGGGTAAATCGGGCAAACAATCCTTATGGGTTGTTTAGAAACATATATTATGGTAATGGTAAACCTTAGATAAGCATAAAAGTTATAGGCAAAATCCTTCACGGGTTAAACGCCTAAAATGAGTCTTTTCTGTAAAATGGCTAACCGAAGGGTAATATTCGGGATAGTTGGTTTATTATAGCAAATCCACCACAATATTGGTTGTGTGAAATATAAGTAGATATTTTAAAATGTGGAATTGTGAAGTTTGAAAAGAAAAGAGCGAGATTTAAACTTAATTGTTTAAATTCCCTAAACGCGTCAAAAATCTTATAATTGAGTTTCAAGCCGAGAGCTTGAAATTTAGAATTTTGTGAATTCCAAAAGTTGGGTTTTAACTCCATATGATGGGGAATTAAATTACGATCACGTAGGAACAAACGGGTCGTAAAACGGAAAAGAAACGAGAAAGTTATGGACGTTTTCGTAACAGGGACTGAAAGTGTAAAAGCTGAAACTAGGCTGTAGCGTGACCTAAGGTTCAGGATCGTAGCTCATGGTTCAGACCTGTTGTTTTGAACAGACCAAGTGAACCGTGACCTACGGTTCCCAACCGTGGCTCACGGCAGACTTTTAAATATATATATATATATATATATATATATATTTTGTTTCTTGTTCGTATTGATATACGGACTTGATTTAAAAATGTTATAAGTTCGTATGACTAATCATTTCATAGTTTATGAAATGTAGGAATATCTTGGGATGTCGGATGACGATCAAGCTCAACGAAGAACCGAACACAATCAAGATACAAGCTTCCGCATTACGTTTCGTCGTCATTTTAAACGACGAACTTATAGATACGATGTTGAAATGTTTTAAATTCTTAATGTTTCAATGAACCCGCATTTTCATAAGTTTGTGTAATCGTTAATACATATTTCTAGATTAAATTTATAAGAAAACCGTTATATATATATTTTGTTTCTTGTTCGTATTGATATACGGACTTGATTTAAAAATGTTATAAGTTCGTATGACTAATCATTTCATAGTTTATGAAATGTAGGAATATCTTGGGATGTCGGATGACGATCAAGCTCAACGAAGAACCGAACACAATCAAGATACAAGCTTCCGCATTACGTTTCGTCGTCATTTTAAACGATGAACTTATAGATACGATGTTGAAATGTTTTAAATTCTTAATGTTTCAATGAACCCGTATTTTCATAAGTTTGTGTAATCGTTAATACATATTTCTAGATTAAATTTATAAGAAAACCATTAAATATTGGTAAGGGTCTTACATGTTATTTCATGGTGTTTTATTATTTCCAACATGCAAAGTTAAGTGTCTTATATGCTCATGACCGGTATCATATGTTTCGTTACTTGTTTCATTTACGTGCACTTACTTGTTTACCGTTTTGTGTCATTGGTTTCGTGTGGATCCATCTGGCTGACGGGTTCCCCATGGCCATGGGTCAAACTCGGTATTGCCACATTATTTATAGATTCTCTCTTCGAAGCTTGAATCGCATCAATGTTTCATTATTTATGTTTCGTTTCTTTATTATATCTGATTATGATGATTGGTTGAATTTATGTTGATGTCATATTACCTATGATATTGCATGTTATTTATTTTTATAAAAATAAATTAACAAAACCTTTTTTACATCGTCTATTCATCAACTTATCGTTGACCAAAAAATATTTTACACATCATACATGTACACAAGGTTGAGGGCCGAAGAGCAGACACACAGGATGTGCCAATAAAAATTAACACATTATTTATTATGTGTTACAACACGATGTTTTAACACTCACAAATACTATAAAAATAACATATATATAATTAAAAAACTAAAAAAGTCTTCGTATAAAAATAATACATGAATGACCAATAGTGAATAACAAGTGTAAACAATTGAAAATGTTACTTTAGGAATATATTTTTGAATACATTTGTTTAACTTGTATAAATGAGGTTTAACATATTAAACGTGAGAAGTAAAGAAGGATGTTTTTTGAATTTATTCTTATCTTGTCAGATACGGATTTTAGTCACAGTATATTAATTTCTTTTTGTGTATTTACACTAACAGAGTAATTATAATCACTTTAGAGTAATTACACATAATTACTCTACTATAGTAAATACACTATTTTTTTTTTACATTTTTCAACTAAAAATCATGCTAAAGTTGATAGAAAAAAGAATTTTCACTTATTATCTGAAGACCCGTTTGCATATGATCTTTACACGAGTAAGGTTATTGTACAAATAAGCTTAACTTACAAAATTTGAGAAGTGGAGGAGATATTTTTTTTAAATTATTTTCCTATGTTGTCAAACACATATTTTAATCTCAGAATTTAAATTTTTATCGCGTATTCACACTAGTAGAGTGCTACTAGTGTGAATACACGATTTCTTTTTACATTTTGCAATGAAACATAATGCTTAAGTAGATGGAAAAAAAATCCAATTCTCATATTAATTCCCATTTATGTTTGATATTTACACTACATATAACATATTGTTTCAATTTCAAAATACAATTTTCATCATTAAACATATTTAAAAAAAGTTGACTTAGAAGATTTGAGATTCAATCATGAAAGTAGTTAATACTAAACTTCGTAACAACCACACAGAATAATGAACAACTAATAATGGTTAGTCGTCTTTAAATCAAGTAAAAAAATTACGAAGTTATGTTAATCTCAACACTAATTATATTCATTAAGAAGAAAAAATTAAGATGCTTTATTAATTCAACTTCTGTCAATGATCATTTAATGAAAAAGCACAAATTCAAAGTTTGTTTAGTCCACATATCGAGTTGCCTGGGGGCTGGGCATAACATTTGTTTCACCATACTATGGAGCATTTGCACCACTCATGTGGATCACTCTACGAGAATCAATGGAAGTAGGATTGATTAGTTCTCCTGGCCCATCAGATAGCCCACTTGATAACATTAAAACAACTTCAGACATGGTTGGTCTTAAAGAAGCTGGTGACTGCGTGCACATTAGAGCAATTTCATTGGTCTTCAACACTTTTTCTTGATTATATTCTTCTATACATAATGCTTTGTCCATCAACTCTATGTGCATGCCTCTCTCATACAATTGCCATGCCTATTCACCAACATAATCTTTTATCAGACGTTTTTGGAATAAATTAAGTTAAAGAGTTAAATTTCCATTGGAAGGGTCATGTAGATGTATAACTTAAACGTATAACTCTGATGTTGTTTCCATTATCTTTCTTTTATTAATGAAGAAAAGGTTAAGGTGGTTGCTTGTTACATGTTCATGAAGGTGAGATGTGTCAGGTCCAAAAGTTTTCATCAGTACATTTTCGACCACTGATGACTTCAAGGGTCATGATACCAAAGCTGAAGGTGTCAACCCTTTCTGATAAATGTCCCTTGGTTGCATACTCTGATGCCAAGTATCCTCTATAGCGATCTCATGGTGAAACATATTGTGAGGTGACAGGTAAAGAATTTTGAGAGATCAAAATATATATCAAAGGGACCATATAGAGTAACTTACAGTGTGCCAGCTAGCCTTGTGCTAACATGGGTTATACATTCTGGCTGTAATCTTGCCAACCCAAAATCTGCAATTTTGGGTTGAAAATCATCATCCAGGAAATGTTGTTCGACTTTATATCTCTGTGAACTATTTTAACATGGAATTCGTTATGAAGATGGGCAAGACCCCTAGCAACCCCAAGGATAATGTCATATCTTTTCTTCCAGTTAAGAGTTCCCTTTTGTTCACCTGTCCATAATGAACTTATTTAGAGTATGTTTATTTGTCAAAATTTCATTCAGTAGTTATAAAAATGAAATGTGCAAGCCGAAAATTACCCCATAAAATTTTGTCAAGGCTTCCTTGTGGCATATAGTCTAGGACAAGAAGTAGCTCAGGTCCATCAGTACTAGAACCTAGTAGGCGTACTAGATTCTGATGTTGAACATTACTTATAAGCCTCACTTCAGTCTCAAAATCTATTTTGGCTCTGCCACAACTAACATTGAGTCTCTTGACTGCCACTATGTTGTCGTCATCTATAATTGCCTGTTAATAGACAATGAAACTATTATTCTTAAATCTAAACTCGTAAAGCATTTTTTGGAGTACCGATAAGCACACTATCTTCTTTTTCATAGATCTTAAGATACCAGTGTTGTGCAATCATTACCAATTCATAACATAGAACTCTTACCATCAGCAAACTTATATTCATAATATGCTTAATGAAAGCTATGCTCATATTTTTAATCAAGTAGTTGTCAAACAAAAGTGTAGTACCTTTCTTAGAATCAACGGAGGTATTTAGACAATCCAATCCAAAACAATATGATTACCTTGAATACTTCACCGAAACCTCCTTTCCCGATTCCATACTCTTCTCCAAAATTATGAGTTGCTAATCGCAAATCCTGGTAATGGTAACATTTCCCCCCTTGAAGTCCAGATTCTGCTAAAAGTATCACACGGTGCATGGTAGAGGAAATTAGTAGTTTTAATATAAGAAACATATGAGATGGAACATATATATTCATTATATTATATTTTTGAAGACATTGTATAGAGTTAAGTCATTAAAAAAAAGCTTTATAAAAATGTTTTCCCACATACAAACAGTGTACGTCCTGCAACATCCAGATACCTATGAGTCGTGACAAGGTTTCATTGCGCATTAGGTGTGGATATATATGGTTACCTTCTTTAACGGTGTTCAATTTCTTCAAGTGTTGATACCATAACCACAAAACAAGTATAAGCAAAAAAAGACCTACACCACTACTTACTCCCGCAATCATCCCTGACTTGCTTGAACTTTCTGCAAAAAAGTTACAGATTTTTTAAACCCTCGCAAATTAAATAATTGTAACTCATAACTTCAACTAAATTACTGAAAAATAAAAGGGCTCACCTTTATTTATGAAATGTATAATATTTGTTGTCTGGTTGCTTTGGAAAAACTGAGTATTAGAATACCTCATAAAACAAAGAAAATCAATGGCCCGCCCTTCACTACTGGGGAGACAACCTTTTAAATTGTTATATGCTGTATTTAAACAGTTTCGGCAAATGGCTTGGCTTGTGTTTTTAGCACACTGTGCAACCGCATATACTGTTGCACTGTTGGTTGTGGCTTGGCTCGAGGATGCTACGTAGAAATTAGATGTTCTTGGAGTAGCGACTACAATATCAGAAATTAAATTTTCTACTATTTTGTTAAAGGTGGTTATTGGCTGAGATGCTGACTTGTGGCTACATACTCCAGATGGAGGAGCATCATTATCCAATAGAACCCCTTTGTCACCAAATATTTGGCCATAGTTCTCGTATCTGTACACAAAACACATACACTTTAGCTTGAATACATTTATTTTTGTTCTAACAAACTAGCTATCAACATGCCAATCTTATTGGAAGAGAAAGTTTTATTTTCCTTGAGAAAGATAACTATTTGTAACAAAAAGAAAATATAAGGAAAGTGAACTTCCATCATGAGAATTGTACGGAGTTGTAAGCCTGTAAATTATAAAGAATGTTCATTTCATAAGTACTCATTACCCCAACTCATATAGATGACATGATATTCATTGTTTGAAATTCAAGATATCAAAGTCTTGATGAAATTCAAGGTCGTCCCATTTTCTCCGGATTTTCCGTATGCCACATCAGTTTTTTCTCTATTTTCCCGGTTTTCCTCATAAACCACCCAAACAAAATTATTTTTATTTAAGTTAAACTTTAGAACATTAATATATTTAAAAAGTTTTAATATAACTAAAAACTACATAATTAAAAATTAAAAAGTGGACCAAGAAAATATAAAAAGCGCATAATTAAAATAAAAACCACATAACTAAAACAAAAACTACATAACTAAAATAAAAGCCACATAATTAAAATAAATGCTAAATAATTAAATAAAAAATTATACATAGAATTCATATCCATCCACTTGGAATGAATTTGCTCTATCACCCAAATGTTGACGAATTGCATGACAAAATGATACGATTCCGCGCGACATCATGTTCGATGACATTCACCCAAGTCATAGCCAAGACTATTTATTCTTCTTCTTTATTCTTCTTCAGTCCGATGTCTTCTTGCCATTTGATAGAGGTTAAAGAATCTTTTTGTAAGAAAAGAACGAGAGTGATGTGATTAATCATGTTAAATGTTTATATATTTATATTAAAAAATGATTTTTTAATATATAAAGGTCATATGACCATTGTGATGGCTTCCAAGTCGTCCTCGCGGATCGGTGAATGGTAATCGGTATAAATGAAAATATTTTCCCTTTCTTTTGGGGAGAGGGGAGGCATATCGTGTTCCATTGTGATGGTTTCCAAGTCGTCCTCCTGGGCCGAGGATTCATTGGCTCTCACTAAGCCCCACTCTGACCCCCTAGTGAAAGATTAAGTGTTCTTGAATAAGCAAGGAACCAAAAGGTTTCTGATCAAAAAAAAAATGGTTAAGAATGCTATGGGAGATCGAAGAACGTGTCGATGCCTTCATTTTGCAAAACGCCAATATCTCGATCTAAAGTTCTTATAAGTCGTTTGTAAAGGTCACTTGAAAGTTCTCTTGATGCAGCAAAAGGCTTCTTTGGTTACATAATTTAAGTTGCGCTCCTGGCTAGTCACTCAAATCGCTACGGAGGCTAACCTACCAAGTGTCCAAGTATGACACTAAACTCCAAACTAAGCACTCATTCCTCGTTTGAATGTCAATCTACAAAAAATAATAACAACAACAACAACAATAATAATAATAATAATAATAATAATAATAATAATAATAATAATAATAATAATAATAATAATAATAAGGCTTATATCATTATTATTTTAATGTTCAAGGGTGAGTCCATTGAGGAATCACAAAATAAGTGGGAACCATACGAGTAAAAAATCTTTAAAAATCACTTTTACGTTATTTTACGATGTTTTTTTCTTATAAACACATGTATAAATCGTTCAAATAAAAAAAAGTTAAATTTTTTAACTTTCTTTTAATTTTTGGTTTTTTATTAAAAGGGTTTTACACGTATTTATATACAAAAACTCTAAAAAAGATTTAGGTAAAATTATTTTTTTACTAGTAAAAATAATTTTTTTATGGTTTTTTTATATGGTTGCCAATTCCCCTTATTAGGCTATAGGGTGTGACCCTTATGACCACATGACCCTTCACGTCAGCGTCATGTCACCCATCTTTAATCCACAATCTAAAACCATTACCCCAAGGGTGTGGTCATAACGCAAACCACTATCCCCTCATTTATTTTAATTTCTTTTTGTCAAAAGAAAAAGGAATGGAAATCATGAAAAATGAAAACTAGGACCATGGTTGTCATGGTTTTATCCATGGGAACCATGGTGGATCAAGCAAGGGGGTGGTGTACCTTTTTATTAATGTTCCTACATAGCAAATCATGTCCAACCATGATCCCCACACCCTTTAGCCTTATGGTCCCATTGAGCCTCATACTAATCACTAATGTTGAAAACCAGAACGATTTTGCTGCTTATACTAATTTCATTGGACAACTAATTCATGCGACTAGTTGAACGCACTTAAGTGGTTGTTGATCGTAAGTTTGAGTCTAGTGTTCATTATATACTATTACTAGTCACAAACAACTTATTCAATTTGATTTTATTTATGCTATATCTACGTTTATACTTTAAAAGTCTTCCCACATTGAGTGACATACTCAAAAAATTTAATCTTAACCTTAATACTTCCATGTAGATCAACCATTCAACCTCCCTTTGATCTGATTTTCATTTGTCCTGTAAGTGTAGAATTAGTAAAATGAAATTGCAAGTTTTGTACTAACCTGATGCTGCAATCATCATAAACAACGTTACCACCATCGCTACTGCCACACGCTTTTGTCTCATTAACCGCCGAATCAAAACAAGCCAGACACTGCGAAATGGAGAGATACTCCCTACATAAAGCGAAGCTGTATACATATTCATCATTTTCCATAGCCTGTGCAAAGGCGTAGTATACTTGTGGATCTGATAATTGTAGTCGGAGGCTAGAAAAGGCGATATTGAGGTTTTTTATGTAAAATTCCTCATTCATTGCTTTGTATGATCTACAATACTTTCTAAGCAGATTGTTACTCCTATCACCTGGCTGTGATGTCACCTGCTTCATCATTAAGAGCAGCACGAGTAACATGCCTGAAATCCATGATGATATCTGGAGGCTTGAAATGTGGCTCAAGGGTTTCTTTCCCATTGTGACAACCGACAGAGAACGTTATTTTGAAGCTAGTTATTTGATAGATACATTCTATTTGTAGAAGTTTAAATTGTTTTCAGAAAGAATTATTTGCTATAATATTGGTAAGAGGAACGGAATGGTGACAAGTGTATACATTTTATACTAACATAAAATACAAATAGCCTTATCGCATAAAATGTACGAAAGGTAAAAAAAACGGTGGCATTTTCACAATTATTTACTCGCAGAGTAATTATCAAAATTATTATACAAATGATTTGTAGGATAATATTGATCTTGTAGGGTAATTTTGATCCGATAGGGTAATTTTGTAGAATATCATAATTATTCTACAAATGATCTTGTAAGATAATTTTATCTTTTAGGGTAATTTTGTAAAACATCATAATTAGTTTAAAAATGATCTTGTAGAATCATTTTGATCTTATAGGGTAATTTATTCTTGTAGAGTAATTTTATAGAGTGTCATAATTACCAGTGGCGGAACTAGCTCGTTAAGTTAGGGGTATCCTGATTTTTTTTACCATGCAATCATACAGTAAAAAAACGATAATAAATAAAGTAAAACAAATGCCTAGATTTGTCCTCTTCTTTTTCTCATAGATAATCGTTCTATCACATCGTTGTCTTTAACTTTATAAAAAAAAAAAATTTCAACCACACAAACCATAGCACTGTTCAAATATTTCAGGCCCATTCGATTGCGTAAATCCATCTTGACAAACTTCAATTTAGAAAAAAAACATATTTTAACGGTTGCGATAGCAACCGATAAAACCAAAGCTAGCTTCACTACCCAATAAACCAAAGCACAAGAACTATGTATTCCGGTTTCCACCATAAGACGAGCAAGATCATTTATTCAATTATATTATTGTTTTGGGTCTTGGGCTAACTTTATCAATTATATTTAGGGTCTCGTTTCAATTCTATTATTGTTAATTTAGGCTTAATTTATCATTTAGGCTTAATTATTCAACAAGTTTTCGGGTTTTAAAATGTTTGGGCTTATAAAAAAATGGGATTTTAGTAATATCAAGTATCCTTGTACTTTTTAGGCGTATCATTTGTATAAAACCGAAGAAAAAACACTACGAATACGGGTTGAACCGTAACCCGTGCTACGACTCCAAATACTATGGTTCTGCCCTTGATAATTACTCTACAAATGATCTTGTAGAGTAATTTTGATCTTGTAAGGGAATTTTTATCCTGTAAGATAATTACGAAAATATCAAAGCGTTTTTCTTTTTCTTTTTCTTTTTCTTTATACATTTCTATGCCTTTTATACGATAAAGTTATTTGTGCAGGAACTTTACCCTTTATATTAAAACATGTGAGCCCATCCACTTGCTACCCTATTTAAAATAAAGAATAGATTCTTTTATTAGTAAATTACAATTATTTGCTATGTACAAGATTATGGAAATGATCTTTTCTAAAACATTAGGATAGAATTTTCATCTTTGTATAATTACATTAAAATCGTTATCTTTTTTTTCTTTTTAACTAAGTAATATCTTTTTTTTTAATATTTTTAACATTAACTTTTCTCTTTTCTCTACTTACAACCACTCTAAAAATTTTAGAGGGTGAACGATGTTCAACAAAATTTACTGATGAACAATAATATTTTCTCTACACTCATATATATACATAGATGTTACTGTGGATGCTGTTATGAGACACTAACTCCTACTCTTTGTAGTTTAATTTGCTTGTTCTGTTATGTCCCTGATAGTTTAGCCGTTAGGTCAAAGAGTATTTTAGTAATCTCGCAACTTTAACATATTGAACCATCCTAATTAAAACCCCTAACACTTTGCATCGTTCTGCACCACCACCACCACCACAAACACCACTGGTATCAATGACTCCCACACCATCCGCTAAACCAAACCAATTTTGTTTCACACCCTCAATATCAAGTCAAACCAACATCAGAACAACACCCTAATCCAAAGCAATTTGGTTTTTTGCAAGAACTCTGCATATCATGCATATAAGTCAAACTAAATGCCAATTCAACCACTCGAGTATCCATATAAGCAATCACGAATCATCCATCATATGAAATTCAGATCTCTAGGGAAACATCCGAGAATAACCGCATAATTTAATCACGAATCATCCTATTTACCTATGCCTTTGAATCGGTTCAATCGCATGATTCTACATTGCAAACTAGAGCACGTTTGGGATCGGAAACCCTAAATTTAAGGCAACTTTCGAGAGAACGGTGTTCTTGAATTCCACACCACATTATTTAGCACAACTTTATTTCAATCCATGATTTAGGGAAATTTAGGGCAAGTTCAGTTCAGTCGCATGATTCAACATAGCAAACGACGTTATTGAATTTAGAGAGTTGGCTGTTGCATCCACTGTGTGGTACGTACCATAAGTATTTGTGTGGGGTTAGGGTTTAAAGTTTAAGATATTGGCTGATTTTTGGATAACCGGGTAAGAAGATGGAGTTGTTGGAGATGAAAAAGAGGAGGAAAAAGAAGACTGCGAGAATAGCGACGAATATTACATCCTTAGATCTGTTGGGTTTGTGGGTTTCTTTTTTAATATGTTTGTTCTCAGTTACAACAACAACAATAATGAAGGGAGTAACATAGACTTTTCACAATAAAGATCAGGGTAAAATAGACCTTTCACAATAAGGATAAGGGGAAGTAGACTTTTCACCAATTTTGAAACGGTCAAACTGACGACGGGACTCAGAGTGTAGCGCTTTTCAAACAACTGGGACACAGTTATCCATTTTATGAAAATAAGGACTCAAGTTGATTTTTGCTACATAGAGACGTATGTTTTGCACTTTACTCTCGTTTTGTGATATTTTTTTTTTCTAAAATTGAAAACGATGTAACTGAGTTCTAAACTTTGTTTTTTGTGTATAACGTATATATACATTTTTTTGGGAAATCTCTTAAAAATGTTTGACATTATAGTTAAAATTTATGTATAATACATATAATTTGTTCGTTAATTTGACTATGACACACACCGTAACCATGATTTTTTTCTTAGAACTAGTAATCTTTAATTTTTTTAGTGAAACCAAATATCAAGTTTCTTCTATGCAAACCATTAGGAATTTATAATAGAGTGGCAAGTAAATGGGTAAAAAGTTGTGTTGCAACCCCATTTTGAATTGCAAAACCAATCCTACTGAAAACAAAAATTTGGTTCTTCGACGTCGAGTGATTGCTATGCGCGACCAACTACACTCTGTTTAGGAAACTGTCAGTTTTGGAGGCAAGAGACCCAAATGTATCAAGGCAAAGAGGATGAAGATATGTTGATTATCAACACATGCTTTCTCATACTTATCAAATTCCCTCATTTTGCCTTCAACATTACCTAACCAACCACGAACCGGTTGCCCTTACGCAACAAGAGAGACACCCTGGTAAGGTCTACACAAGTGTCTTTTTCCCGCCCACCCAAACACAAGCACATCCGCCGGCCTAAGTGTTGCATATGTGGCTAAAAACCGTATGTGTGCATGCCGTTTGTCGATAAAGTTGTATGTCGGAATCATATCTAGTGGGAGTCGCGAAATAAATTAGTTGATGAAAATTAGGTAACTAATACCAAAATTTGTTATTACAAAATAGTACTATATGTTCTTATTGAACTAAATAATAATAATAATTTCACATCCTTAATACTCATTACGCATGGCGTTACAATACTTTTATACTAGTAAAGAATGCCCCATGCGATGCCGCAAAAATTCGGTATACGGAAAAATACATTATGAAATGTTCACAATAGTATCAGATCTATAAAGTTATAAACATAAAACCACACATGTGGAGGGGCTTGAACATGGGCTTTATGCGATACGTGGACCACGCGTCAGAACGGGCCATGGTGTTAAAATGGACGGTGTGGCCCGGGGCGTGGATACGTGGCTTTTTCAATACGTGTCACACACTTTTTGTATTATTTTATACTTAAAATTATATAAAATGTATTAAAAACTTTAAAAAATTACTATTAATTAAACAAATAGATAACACTAAATAAAAAAACGTTACATACAAAAAAATATGAAAATACACATAATTTTAATAAAAATCTAATGATTTCCGACGCTTAGCGGAGCTTGAATTCACGTTGTGCGCGTGCCTAAAGTTGATGAAAATACACCATGTTATGTATATTAGTTTATTAAAACTCCATGTTTTCATGTTCTTCTGGTTTACACTCTTGTATATTTATATTAGTATCAACTTTCACTTTACAGAAAATGTACATGTTTGATGTTAAAAATCACCTTTTTTTTAAATGTTTCAAAACGCCATTTTATGTATATTAATTTGTTATCTTTTCGTCTAAACTCTTGTATGTTTATATTAGTACCAACTATAAAACGCCATAAATTTGCTTTCACCTTACACAAGGGGCATGTTTGATGTTAAAAATCCCCTACGTATTTTTAATGTTTCAAAACGCCAAATATTTTTTTATGTTTCAAATAGCCACATTGTATGTCACAATATAGGTGTGTATCCTAAATGACACGCCAAAAAAGAATATACATAAAAACGACAAAAAAAATGTTAGATGAACATATCTCACAAAAAGCCTTTTTGCAATGTCTGTATACCTATAATATATAAATAGATAAAAATTTAGAATGCTCTGTTTGCAAAAAAGAATTATTGTTTCGGTGCCAAAATAATATAACCTAATCCATATCGCGCCAGAAAACCATTAAGTGAAAAAACAACCAATATAAACAATATATATTGCTATAGCAAACACCCACACCACAAAGGTGTGTAAATGCATACAAGTTAAGTTAAGTTAAGATGGCTCAAGTTATTGCATAGAGTTTCAATATATTAGATAACCGTTTCGTTCTAAAGTTCTCAGACAAGAGAACGGTGAAAGTCAAGACAATCGACTCCATACTTCGTATGGATGAGGAAGTCCAAACGGATATTCTTACTTGGGTGTTCCAATGGCAAACCGGTGTGAAAGAACTGAAACAGTAATAAGAAGGTTGAAGAGAAAATTCAAGCGAAGCGGATGATGATTTTGAGCTCCCAACCGAATGGAGTTTAAATGAGCAATTGAGGATGGTGAGAGTTACTAATAGTGTAACAACTCGCATATTTTTGCACTACATCGCACATCACAACGCTTACGCTTATATCGCACTCGCTAAACACTATAAACCTTGCGTGAAGTTTCCAAGGCTATCTGCTCGCTTAAACTACAACGCGACTCTCGCAAGACTTGGGAACTAAGCCGCATGCTATCTCGCCCTTTTATCCGATTTAATCTAATTTAAACAATTAATACGCTTAACGCTTTGCTAAAACGCTTAATATAACTATCGTATACGAACCAAAACGTCAAACGAGCACCTAACACGGAATTAACGAACAAAACTTAGCCATTGGGCCAAGTTCGGCCAAACTTGTGCATCACAAGTTCGCCCAAACTTGATCAATGGTGAACAAAATATAAAATCCTTAAAAACAAGCAAGTTCGCTCGAACTTGCACAAAGTTCAAGCAAACTGGCAAAGTTCGCCCGAACTTGGTCTATATCAGCCTAACTTCTCCTTCACCTATATATACCCAGCACCTCCATTCATGCACCTCTTGCTGCAAGTTCGCTCGAAGGCTCCCAAAACCGAAAACCCTTGATTTCCAAGTAAGAACCAACCCGTTTTCATGCAAACAACAACGTTTTACAACGATTTCTCGCAAGGTTTTACCTTCGATTTCATCAAAACTCTTCTGTTTACGAAAACCTTCATCTTTTTCTACAAAACTTCTCTTTTTCACTTAGACCTACACTTAGTGTAACATCCGTCGAAAAACGGGTTTCCAAAACCCGCTTCGTTTATTAATCGAATAGTCAGTTATAATTTTCGTTGCGTAAATATTGTTCATTTTAATTTTAAACGATACATAATTAATAAACATATTAGAATTTAAAAACTATAATTATTAAAAAGTAAAAATAAGTGAAGAAAAAGAAGTTGTCGGGTTTGGAACCCGGGTCAGCCCGTTCAATAAACAACCACAACACCACTCTGCCACATGAGTCTTTTGTTAATATACTGAAACAATTAATACTTATAATAAAACTCGAAATCAAATCCAGTAATCAGCGCGCCCAATCCACAGTCGCCGGAAATACCGACGATTTCGCTAAATTTCGACCGTTTCCTTTGACTGAACGCGTGAATTAACTTCGGCATCGGTTATAACCGATGTCTAATCCCCCAATTCAAGTCGTAACCGCCGGAGAAACATTGACCACGAATAAAGATCAAATTCGGATTCGATTCATTCTGTTTCTTCCTTATAAATACTCACCCAAGTCTCTGGTAATCTTTTCGCTCAAAATCGCACAATTTCTCGAAGTCTTAGCACTCGCCGGAGATATTCTGCATTCGCCGGACTTTCACCGGAAAACCGAGACTTATACCAAATCGGTAATTTTCTCGACTCTTTCGTTTTCAAACCATTGTTAGACATATATTAACTTCATTCCTTCAACCAGAATCGGTCTCAGACGACGTTGCCGGAAATTCCTGCACTAACCGGAAAATTACTGGAAATTCCGAAGTCACGCTGTGAATCGGTACAATCATCTAAACCCCCTGATAACCCTTGCTTAGTAACTTAATTTCACAATTCATTGATCAAAACTGTTAATTGATCCACTCAGACGGAATTCACAAATCAGAGCCGACGACCCTTGCCGGAAATCTGAGAAAAACATCCTGTTCGGTACATTCGATTCCGTAACTCTCTTTATCCATTACATTTCAATCAATTATATGTTAGACGAACGATTTAAACAAGAACAGTCGGACATCTTTGTCTGTGTCTTTATGAATGAAGAAGATGAAGTCGAACATTGTGTATAAGTTTAATTAAAACAGAATATTTAACCAGGTTAGACACACAGTCCAGCGGTGGACTGTGCGCAATCACACAGCGCACGTCAGGAGTTCGAACCTTACAACGCACCGACTTTCAGAATTAAAACCAACCTTTTTAAAACTGAATCAGAACAAGTCACAGTATGTTTATAAGAGTAATATAAACCATAAGTTAAACAGATTAGACACACAGCCCAACTGGTTGGGCTGTGCGCTTACGAACCGAAGGACCCGAGTTCGACTCCGGATCCCTGCAACCGGTTCGACATATAAATCCTTTTTAATATAAACCAAATAAAATAACAAGCTAATCAGTATATATATATAATTAAAACATAGAATATTTCGGGTTAGACACGTAGCTTAGTTGGTAGAGCTGCGTGCATGCGTACGAGAGGTCCCGGGTTCGAACCTCACTCAGCGCACAACATTTCCACAGTCCGACCGGTCAACGGTCCGGTCAACGGTCAACGGCCGGTCAACGGTCAAAAAGTCAAAATTTTTATTTTCTTTTTATTTATTTATTTAATTTAAAAATCAATTAAAAATACTTAAAAATAATATTTTTAAAGTTAGGAAATGGCCTTAAACTCACAAAGATAAATCTAATAGTCCTATTAAGTTTGTTAATTAAAAGTATTAGTCTCAAATAAAATCCATTTATTTACCGAACCATTTCGTTATTATTTTAGGTTAGTTTTCCTCGTCGATCAAATCCCAAAACTCGTGCGCATCCAACATCATCAAAAGAACGCACCCAATGTGAGTGAATCTCTACCAATTCCCCGGTTTTAATCACATTTTTGGGGTGTATCATGTGTCGTTTAATTCCTTATTATATTTAACACTTGTGCATCCATCATATCCGTGATCAAATGTGTATCCAATATGTATCAATGTTGCGTGGATTATGTTTGGATTAAAGTTATCATTTTCAGTACATGCATTTCATTAGGCCCATTAGCTCCCCGTGGGAGACGGGTTGAGTATCAGGTGCCTCATTCGATCGGTTCCGTTTGATTGAGCCTTGATCTCACATACATCATCATTCATGTCATACGATCGGCTCCGTTTGATTGAGCCTTGATCTCACAATACATTATCATTCATGTCATATACTCATTCAAGGTGGTTGGTGATTGTTTATTTATATATGTTTGCTCACATGTGATCATTGCACAACTTTTCAATATTAAATACAACAAGAAATCAATAACAATGTTTTTAACAAGGTTCACTCGCCAACTTTTGTTCACCCAAAATTTCCCCCATTTTACACATGATACAGGTGATCCAGTTGAGGCAAGAAACACATAGGAAGGCCTAGAAGAATAAATCAGTTTAAGCTTTGGATTGTTTTACTTAGTTTCATTTCCTTGTAATTTTATGAATTTGACTCGAACATTTAAGTTTTAATTTGAATTTAATAAATATGAAACATTTTAGTAAACATCATGAGCTTTGGTGATAACCCAATTATGCCTCGACTCTTATTCCGCTGCGGGTCGGGGTGTGACAGATTGGTATCAGAGCCATGACTATAGGGATATAGGATAGGTTATTAGACCCTTAGAGCCTATCTATAGTTGCTTAGAATTTTAAATTTTTTTTATGTGTTACATACAAAATTCATGATGTTTATATGCTTTATGTTTATTGTTACATTCAATGTTATGCAAGCATGTTCATAAGTACATATTATTATACAATGCTCATCATGAATCATATCCTCATAACATACCATATCCATGAGAGCACACACCACACAATTCCTATGATTTTTGCAACGATTTTTGTATTTTCAGATCACATCAAAGTGAGTTCCCATAACGGGCATGTAGTAACTGGAAGGGTACGAGTACCGGTAGTCGGAACGTCCTGTCTAGACTTGGCATTCGTATAAATCCAAAATAAAGGACCAGTTTGCCTACCTGGGGACTAACGATGAGAGTACGAAGGACCTATTAGGCCAAAGCAAGCTATACTAAACGTCGTGTGAGCTAACCCCACTTTGAGTTGTCATTGTGTCTATACCTGGACACCCTCCTACCATACATCTCGCAATCATATTTCATGGTTTTCATTCGGGTGATGCGAGTGTTAAACCGCCAACACCAATGTGAATCCTACTAAGCCAATAGTCATGGGGGCCCACATGACTATACAGGCGATGGTATGGGGGACATTGGAGGCCCAAACATGAGCAAACCCAAGACATCGTATGGATGTAGTTGCATTATTTATGATTATGTTATTTTTTTTTATTTTTCTTAACGACACATGACACCTAAAAAGACTCCTTAAACTCACAATCTTCCTATGTATGTTCCTGTAGATGTCGGCTAGGCAGCTACGTGGAGGTAGAAAGTCAGGAAGGTCAAACGAACGCTTGGCCACCCAAATTGCAAAACAAATGGCCGCGGTGCTTCCTAAAATCGTAATTCAAGTCCAACAAGCTCTCATCGCGAATCCCATCAACCCTCCCAATCAAGAAGACCAGAACGTCGACAACCCTCCCTCCAAAAAGTGCTCCTACAAACACTTAAAGTCTTGCGATCCCCCGAAATATGAAGGGACCGAAGGTGTCACTGCTCTCCTCCACTGGTTTGAGGAAATGGAAAACACCTTCCTCAATTGCGATTGTCCCGAGGATCGCAAGGTACGTTATGCAACCGGGAGACTGTTTGGGGTAGCCCTTACCTGGTGGAATACAGAAAACGGTAAGAGAGGAGTCGAAGATGCCATGGCTTTAACATGGGAAGAGCTAAGGGAAATAATGACAAGACGCTTCAGTCCAAGAAGCGAAATCAAGAAGTTGGAAGATGAATTCCACTCGTTAAAACAAAAGGAAGGAGATCATACTTCCTACAACAAAAGATTTCTCGAGCTGAATCAGATGATCCCAAATTTGTTCACCCCCGTGTACCGCTTGGTTGAACACTACATTCGAGGCCTCCCCTCGAAAATTCAAGACTCGGTTCTAAGCACTTCGCCTGCAACACTTGAAGTCGCAATGGAACTAGCTACCGAACTTACCGAGAATCGCATCCGAAACGGTAAATTCAAGGAGGAGAAAAAGAAAGCCCCCATTGAGGCCCAAACTCCAAACCATTCTGTCTCCTCTTCGAAGTTTGCTGGTATGAGGAAGCGAAACAACAGAAACTTTGCTGTCACACAAACAAACCCTCCTATCACTGCTGCACCCATTACCCAAATTGCCCCCTCAGCTGCACCGTTTAAAAAGCCATACAGTGGCCCATACCCAAAATGCAACCGTTGCCAATACCATCACCTTCCCGAACATCCCTGCCAACATTGCACCAGCTGTGGCCGTGCGGGTCACACCATCCAAACCTGTCGCACACTTCAGCGAATGAACCGCAATCAACCCTCAACCCAAACCCACCATCAGATAGTGGGTCAAGCCCAACAACCCTTACTTCTATCATCTACACAACATATGGCCCAATCCTACTACCAACCCAACTACCCCATGATGCAACCCATGCGAGCTTGTTACAACTGTGGAGACCCAAACCACTTTAGAAACACTTGTCCACGCTTGGTAAACATCATTCATGCCCAAGCTCAAGCAAATCCGGTGAACCAAGCTAACCAAGCTCCTCCACCTGCTAGAGGAAGAGCTTTCAACATCAACGCCAACCAAGCTAGGGCTGACAACAACGTGGTTAACGGTACGTTTCTCATCAATGGTAGTTATGCATCCATGTTATTTGATACTGGCGCGGATAAGAGTTTTGTGTCCTTAGAATTTGAACCCATCCTCAACCAAACTCGTGATAATCTCATGGAATCTCTAACGGTGGAAGTTGCTGACGTAAAACCGGTCTCATTAAACTCTATTATACGAGATTGTACCCTCACTCTAAACCCAGTTAACCTCATCCCTATGAAGTTGGGAAGTTTCGATATTATAATTGGTATGGACTGGCTTAGCCAACATCATGCTGAAGTAGTATGTCGCGAAAAGTTCATTCGCATTCCTCTTGCAGACGGTCAAACCCTACGAATCTTTGGTGAAACCCCTTCGAAAGGACTCAAATTGATGTCCTGCCTTCAAGCCCGAAAATATCTCCGTAAGAACTATGTCGCATTCCTAACTCACGTCGTCAAGAAGGGAAACAAGGAGAAGAAACTCGAAGATATACCTGTAGTGAAAGAATTCCCACAAGTCTTTCCCGACGACATCTCAGGACTTCCTCCCATGAGGGAAGTCGAATTCCGCATTGATCTTATACCTGGCGCTACACCAGTCGCAAAATCTCCTTATAGGTTAGCCCCATCCGAAATGCAAGAGCTGGCCAGTCAACTGCAATAGCTGACTGACAAAGGATTCATACGTCCTAGCTCATCGCCTTGGGGTGCACCTGTTCTTTTTGTGAAGAAGAAACATGGAACGTTTCGCATGTGTATCGACTACAGAGAACTCAACAAGTTAACGGTCAAGAACCGCTACCCATTACCTCGCATCGATGACCTTCTAGACCAACTTCAAGGCGCCACCTGTTTTTCAAAAATCAAGCTTCGTTCTGGATATCATCAACTCAGAGTACATGAAGAAGACGTCCCAAAGACCGCCTTCCGAACTTGTTATGGTCATTACGAATTCATGGTCATGCCATTTGGTTTAACCAACGCCCCAGCAGTATTCATGGATTTAATGAATAGAGTATGCAAACCCTACCTCGACCGCTTTGTCATAGTCTTCATCGACGACATCCTCATCTACTCGAAGTCTAAGTCTGATCATGAACGACACCTTCGACTCATCCTTACACTCTTAAGGACAGAAAAGCTGTACGCTAAGTTCTCGAAATGTGAATTCTGGTTAAGGGAAGTACAATTCCTTGGACACGTCGTCAATGACAAGGGAATTCATGTTGATCCTAAAAAATCAAGGCAGTACAGGAATGGCAAGCGCCACGTACCCCTACCGAAGTAAGATCATTTCTTGGTTTGGCTGGTTATTATCGCCGCTTCATTGCAAATTTCTCCCGTATTGCTGTACCACTCACGACTTTGACTCATAAAGGAAAACCCTTCATATGGGGACCTAAACAAGAAGAAGCCTTCCAAACTCTAAAGCAAAAACTTTGTGACGCACCTATCCTCACACTTCCTGAAGGTTGCGATGACTTTGTAGTATATTGCGACGCGTCAGGGCAAGGACTAGGCTGTGTATTAATGCAAAGAGGAAAAGTGATAGCCTATGCTTCTAGACAACTCAAAGTTCATGAGAAGAACTACACTACCCACGACCTGGAACTTGGAGCCGTTGTGTTCGCTCTCAAGATATGGAGACATTACCTCTACGGTACCAAGTGTGAAATATACACTGACCACAAGAGTCTCCAACATATCTTCAATCAAAAGGAGTTGAATATGAGGCAACGAAGATGGGTCCAACTGCTTAACGACTACGACTGTGAAATTCGGTATCATCCTGGCAAGGCAAACGTGGTGGCCGATGCGCTCAGTCGAAAGGGTTATGCGAACTCCATTCATCTTCTATGTTCGCAAATCATAACCGACATCAAAGATCGAATCCGAGAAGCTCAACATGTTTCTGTAACAGAAAACGACGTACGCGATAAGCTGTCTTGTGGAGCGGAACTTAAAATCGAAACCAAATCCGACGGTATTCTGTACTATCTAAATCGCATATGGATTCCCGATCACAATAACCTTTGTGATTTCCTTATGAATGAGGCGCACAAAACACGGTACTCTGTACACCCAGGAGCCAACAAGATGCATCAAGACCTTCGATACACCTATTGGTGGCCTGGCATGAAAAAGGATATTGCTGTTTTTGTTTCCAAATGCCTTACCTGTTCCAAAGTAAAAGCTGAACATCAAAGATCTTCAGGACTTCTAGTCCAACCCGAAATACCTGTGTGGAAGTGGGAAAACATAACCATGGATTTCATTACTGGGTTACCTCGCACCTCCAGTGGGTATGACACCATATGGGTAATCATTGATCGTCTTACAAAATCAGCTCACTTCATTCCGATTCGCGAGGACTTCAAGAACGAGAAGTTAGCTCGTATCTACATCAGCGAGATCGTAAGCCGTCATGGTGTACCTTTAAACATCATTTCAGACCGTGATGGTCGTTTCACTTCACGAACATGGCAAGCTGTACAAACCGCCTTGGGTACACGATTAGACCTCAGCACCGCTTTTCATCCTCAAACTGATGGACAATCTGAACGCACCATCCAAACTCTTGAAGACATGCTTCGAGCATGTGTCATAGACTTCAAAGGGAATTGGGACGCTCATCTACCATTAGTTGAATTTTCGTACAACAATAGCTATCATTCAAGTATCAGCATGGCTCCTTTCGAAGCTTTATATGGTCGTAAGTGCCGATCTCCAGTATGTTGGCACGAAATTGGAGAAGCACAAATCACCGGTCCAGAATTAATTCAAGAAACAAAGGACAAGATCCATCAAATTCGAAACAATCTTCTAGCGGCACAAAGTCGTCAAAAGAGTTATGCAGACAAACGACGAAAGCCCTTGGAGTTTAACATTGGTGATCAAGTACTTTTAAAAGTATCATCGTGGAAGGGAGTGGTTCGTTTTGGCCAGAAGGGCAAGCTAGCACCACGCTACGTAGGACCTTTCAAGATACTCGAAAGAGTAGGACCTGTAGCATACAAGCTTGACCTACCAGAAGAGCTCAACAGAATTCATCCCACATTCCACGTATCAAACTTGAAGAAGTGCCTCGCCGATGAAAACCTCCATATACCTCTAGAAGACATTCAAGTCGATGAATCTATGCATTTCATTGAAAGACCAGTAGAAATTATGGACTTCAGGGAGAAGCATTTAAGACGAAGTCGTATTCCAATTGTCAGGGTACGCTGGGAGTCGAAACGAGGACCTGAGTTTACTTGGGAACGTGAAGACTCAATGCGCGAGAAGTACCCGCATCTTTTTCCTGTAACCACTACTACTTAAATTTCGGGACGAAATTTCTAAAAGTAGGGGATACTGTAACATCCGTCAAAAAACGGGTTTCCAAAACCCGCTTCGTTTATTAATCGAATAGTCAGTTATAATTTTCTGCGTAAATATTGTTCATTTTAATTTTAAACGATACATAATTAATAAATATATTAGAATTTAAAAACTATAATTATTAAAAAGAAAAAATAAGTGAAGAAAAAAAAATAAAAGAAGCTGCCGGGTTTCGAACCCGGGTCAGCCCGTTCAATAAACAACCACAACACCACTCCGCCACATGAGTCTTTTGTTAATATACTGAAACAATTAATACTTATAATAAAACTCGAAATCAAATCCAGTAATCAGCGCGCCCAATCCGCAGTCGCCGGAAATACCGACGATTTCGCTAAATTTCGACCGTTTCCTTTGACTGAACGCGTGAATTAACTTCGGCATCGGTTATAACCGATGTCTAATCCCCCAATTCAAGTCGTAACCGCCGGAGAAACATTGACCACGAATAAAGATCAAATTCGGATTCGATTCATTCTGTTTCTTCCTTATAAATACTCACCCAAGTCTCTGGTAATCTTTTCGCTCAAAATCGCACAATTTCTCGAAGTCTTAGCACTCGCCGGAGATATTCTGCATTCGCCGGACTTTCACCGGAAAACCGAGACTTACACCAAATCGGTAATTTTCTCGACTCTTTCGTTTTCAAACCATTGTTAGACATATATTAACTTCATTCCTTCAACCAGAATCGGTCTCAGACGACGTTGCCGGAAATTCCTGCACTAACCGGAAAATTACTGGAAATTCCGAAGTCACGCTGTGAATCGGTACAATCATCTAAACCCCCTGATAACCCTTGCTTAGTAACTTAATTTCACAATTCATTGATCAAAACTGTTAATTGATCCACTCAGACGGAATTCACAAATCAGAGCCGACGACCCTTGCCGGAAATCTGAGAAAAACATCCTGTTCGGTACATTCGATTCCGTAACTCTCTTTATCCATTACATTTCAATCAATTATATGTTAGACGAACGATTTAAACAAGAACAGTCGGACATCTTTGTCGGTGTCTTTATGAATGAAGAAGATGAAGTCGAACGTTGTGTATAAGTTTAATTAAACAGAATATTTAACCAGGTTAGACACACAGTCCAGCGGTGGACTGTGTGCAATCACACAGCGCACGTCACGAGTTCGAACCTTACAACGCACCGACTTTCAGAATTAAAACCAACCTTTTTAAAACTGAATCAGAACAAGTCACAGTATGTTTACAAGAGTAATATAAACCATAAGTTAAACAGATTAGACACACAGCCCAACTGGTTGGGCTGTGCGCTTACGAACCGAAGGACCCGACTTTCAGAATTCCCCGTTTTAATCACATTTTTGGGGTGTATCATGTGTCGTTTAATTCCTTATTATATTTAAACACTTGTGCATCCATCATATCCGTGATCAAATGTGTATCCAATATGTATCAATTGTTGCGTGGATTATGTTTAGATTAAAGTTATCATTTTCAGTACATGCATTTCATTAGGCCCATCAGCTCCCCGTTGGAGACGGGTTGAGTATCAGGTGCCTCATTCGATCGGCTCCGTTTGATTGAGCCTTGATCTCACATACATCATCATTCATGTCATACGATCGGCTCCGTTTGATTGAGACTTGATCTCACAATACATTATCATTCATGTCATATACTCATTCAAGGTGGTTGGTGATTGTTTATTTATATATGTTTGCTCACATGTGATCATTGCACAACTTTTCAATATTAAATACAACAAGAAATCAATAACAATGTTTTTAACAAGGTTCACTCGCCAACTTTTGTTCACCCAAAATTTCCCCCATTTTACACATGATACAGGTGATCCAGTTGAGGCAAGAAACACATAGGAAGGCCTAGAAGAATAAATCAGTTTAAGCTTTGGATTGTTTTACTTAGTTTCATTTCCTTGTAATTGTATGAATTTGATTCACACATTTAAGTTGTAATTTGAATTTAATAAATATGAAACATTTTAGTAAACATCATGAGCTTTGGTGATAACCCAATTATGCCCCGACTCTTATTCCGCTGCGGGTCGGGGTGTGACACTTAGATCTAAGTAAAACCTTTTAAACATCGATTTTTACACAAGAATTCAGACTAAAAGACGTATGTTTCGTTCACTATGAAGGGGAACGAGGCGTTGTCAAGCAAGATCTCAAATCCGGAAGCACAAGGACGATGTCGTCACCTTGCACGAGCTGGACTAACCCATATGAACCATCAAGTTCGCCCGGATTAGCCCGAGTTCCTGTAAAGTGGCTAAAACTCGCTCCAAAAGACCTCTCCAGCCTAGGTTTTGCTCAGTAGCTTAAGGTTGGAGGGATGGACACTCGATTTCCTCAGCAAACAACGCGAAAATACACGATTTGGTGACCAAAACAGTCAAGTTCGCTCAAAATAGAGCAAGTTCGCTCGAAGTTATCACAAGATTGGTGACCAACTTCGGCCGAACTTGTCCAAATCTCAAGAACTTTAACCAAGTTCGCCCGAACTTGTATAGTTTCCAAGGAAAACTAGACAAGTTCGCCCGAACTTGTATCAACACCAAGAACTTCAGTCAAGTTCGCCCGAACTTGTACCTTTTTTTCCAAGAAAAGGTACCAAGTTCGCCCGAACTTGTACTTTCCAGCACACTTCAAGCAAGTTCGCCCGAACTTGTACCACATCTAAGAGATCTGGTACTTATCCTCTGCTCCTTCACGTTTTGACCGTTTCTGCACTTCGGAAGACTGATGCACTTCTGTTCGTTTACAGGCTGATCCCGACGCTCCTTCCAATCTACACCAGATCCCATATCTCTCTTAACGCACAAACAGTGAGTATACTTGACCCATTTTCGCTTAAACACACTTTTTGGGTGTAACATACGTTCCTATCAAAGTACACAACGCACACTAGACTGATTTATCACACGCGAATATCTGTTATACATATTTATACGTGATTCTAGAAACATGTAAACTAGGACACTTTTTCGTTAACTCCACCTTAGCTAGTGTGGTACTATAGTTTGGCTAACACCCGAAGGGGTCTTAGATAGGAATGACACATCACGCAACGCAGCCTTTTCGAGAGCTTAACATGTGAAATTTGTCTTGTGAGTTTATATGTTATGTGAATCATGTTTATGTATGTGGAAATTCGTGAATACTTTTATCTACGATGCTATTATATCAAATTTGTATGCTCGCCAATATATTTTTGTATTGACAGTTATTTTAACGTATGTTGCGGGTTAAAGATTTCTACTCGCTGCAAATGGACTTAGGTTTATCTTAGAAACTCATGTAATAATGTCTAGCGTAGATCGAATCAGACATGTTTGAGAGATGTTTGGATATTTGTAATGATTGTTTATGGATTATATGTTTGTTAGTATGGGATAACGAATGTTTAAATATTGTCACGTAAATAGTTGTTATGGATCCTCTCGAGCAATCTGATTCGCCTAGTGTCGCGCCCTAATGTTTCCGCTATCGGTTGGGGTGTGACAAATTGGTATCAGAGCCATAACTATAGGGAAATAGGTAGAACTGCTATATTTGACCTGGTCTATAGTCAGGACACCAAATCAGACCGTTACGCATCGATTACACACCCGAAAATGATACGAACTGACAACTATGCCCGAAGTTGGGGCAAGTTCGCTCGAACCAGACCAAGTTCGCCCGAACTTGATCAAGTTCGCCCGAACTTGACCAAGTTTGCCCGAAGTTAGTCAGTCCCCTCTCAAGACACATAACAAGTTCGCTCGATGATCAAGTTCGCTCGAAGTTGATCAACTTCGCCCGAACTTGATCATACATCTTCGAAACAGACTTTTAAACTACATACGCTTTTCCTAAAGCTACCACAATACACGTGAAGAACGCTCGTATCACATCAACGAGTCAATTTTTCGGGATTAGGTGTGAAAACCATGAACTCTCGACGAATCACTCACTTCGCGCATTTTTGCGCGAAATTATCTGTTAAGTTAGGAGTGATATCCACATCTTAACGGAAAATTTCCCATTCTATCCGGTGGAAACCTCCTGATGGGTCCGGGAGGGAAACCACAATCAGGGATTCGAAGTTATTAAGTTAGGGGTGAAGGCCGAACCTTGAAAACTCGTCCCACTCAACGATTTTCAATCTCACCAAATTCTCGATTGTTTCCAATGCTTTGGGATGCGTAGTAACCGGAAGAGTAATGCCGTTAGCGCGAGACAGTGAGAGCATTTACCTATTAGGCCAAAGCGTGTGCCCGAACTCGGCGGAATGATCAAACCACTTTGGGTAGTCGCTGTCTCAAAACCCAGGACACTCTATCGATTTTAAGTCGCAATCATCGATTTTACGCATCATCGATTTACATGTGCTTCGCGCACATTTTAACAAATTTTAAACTTTTAACGTTTTCGATTTGTCGCTTTTCGCTTACCACTTTATTGCTTTCATCTTACTATGTTATATGCACAACTCGCACAACCATCGCAATCTAAAACAGAGCTAATACTCGCAACATAACTAAATCCTAACAACCCTCCTAACCACGTCCTCGCGTTATACCGTCAATATATACGTATCTAAATATATACATATGTAGTATGTGATTACACGTGCTTATGTGAATACGTGAGAATTTAGGAAATATGTGTTTTCCTATGTGGCTCCTATGTGAATCTTAGAAATACGTATTACTATAACAAGTTTTTAACGCGCTAAGTCGCATCACAATCTCAAAATCATTATGATCGAATCTCATTCCAAATCTCCTTTTGTAGATGTCTTCGAACGCTTCCAACTCGCGACGTCAAGCCCGAAGAAACTCCGAAAAGACGATTGCTTCGCTTTTGGCCAAGGAAATGGCAAAGGTCATTCCTCAAATCATCTCCCAGGTTCAATCCCTCAGCAACTCTCAAACATCGGAAGACTCCAAGACCAATGCGCCAAAGTCTACTTTCTCCTACAAACAGTTCAAGGCATGTGACCCGATGGTCTTCACAGGTGAAGGAAGTGTATCTCAAATGCTCCAGTGGTTTGATGCCATCGAGGTTACCCTCCGTCAGAGTGGGTGCCCCGAGCATTTTCATACCACATGTGCTACCGGAGTATTTCAATCCCGAGCACTCGACTAGTGGACGGCCGAGCGCATCCCACGTTGGAACGATGCTGCTTACGCGCTATCATGGAAGAACTGAAAGAACTTATGAAGAGAGAATATTGCCCTCCCCACGAAGTCCAAAAGCTAGAAAACGAGTTTTGGAAAATCAAGCAAATCGAAGGTGATAACGCCTTCTTCACAGCAAGGTTCAAACAGCTTAACATTATTTGCCCTAGCCAAGTCGATACTCCTGAAAAAGGCTATCATGAAGTACATTTGTGCTCTGCCTGAGTGCGTGGGCGATTTTGTCGAAGCTGCGAAACCGGCTACCATCGAAGAAACCTATCAGTTAGCTACAAAAATCAATGACAAACGATTCTTGGTCGGATTTTTCTCCAAGAATCCCACCAAGAAGCTGAACCAAGCTACTATCGAGTTATCCGACGACGACGACGCACCACCGCAAGCCGCCGCTGAGCCTAGCCGCAAGAGATAGAGCTCGAGTCTCAACTACTGAGCAATTGCACCGCTTAATCCTGAGATCTCCAAACAGTTCGCCTGAACTTGTACCTTTTTTTCCAAGAAAAGGTACCAAGTTCGCCCGAAGTTTTACTTTCCAGCACACTTCAAGCAAGTTCGCCCGAACTTGTAGATTTGGTACAACTTCTCCCGAACTTGTCCTCTGCTCCTTCATGTTTCGACCGTTTCAGCACTTCGGAAGACTGGTGCACTTCTGTTCGTTTACAGGCTGATCCCGGCGCTCCTTCCAATCTACACCAGATCCCATATCTCTCTTAACGCACAAACAGTGAGTATACTTGGGCCATTTTCGCTTAAACGCACTTTTTGGGTGTAACATACGTTCCTATCAGAGTACACAACGCACACTAGACTGATTTACCACACGCGAATATCTGTTATACATATTTATACGTGATTCTAGAAACATGTAAACTATGACACTTTTTCGTTAACTCCACCTTAGCTAGTGTGGTACTATAGTTTGGCTAACACCCGACGGGGTCTGGTTAGGAAGGACACATTGCGCAACGCAGCCTTTTCGAGAGCTTAACATGTGAAATTTGTCTTGTGAGTTTATATGTTATGTGAAACATGTTTAGGTATGTGGAAATTCGCGAATACTTTTATCTACTATGCTATTATATCAAACCTGTATGCTCGCCAATACATTTTTGTATTGACAATTATTTTAACGTGTGTTGCAGGTTAAAGATTTCTACTCGCTGCAAATGGACTTAGGTTTATCTTAAAAACTCATGTAATAACGTCTAGGGTAGATCGAATCGGACATGTTTGAGAGATGTTTGGATATTTTAATGATTGTTTATGGATTATATGTTTGTTAGTATGGGATAATGAATGTTTAAATATTGTCACGTAGATAGTTGTTATGGATCCTCTCGAGCAATCTGATTCGCCTAGTGTCGCGCCCTAATGTTTCCGCCATCGGTTGGGGTGTGACAAATAGCAACCGAGATGAAGATTCATTCACAATGGATGAAGTGCTGAACACATAGAACGTCCGCCTTTTTCTACGACTCTTAACTTTAACACCTTCACCCGTTATCACAACCAGAATTGTGATTATGTTTAATCTAGGATATCTTTTAGGCTTAACCAGTTGATGACGTTAAACGCCAATGTGGTTAATGATGATGAATCTGAGGAAAGTGACGAGCAAAGCGATGGGTACATCTCTTATGTAATCCCACCCAATGAAGAGTACTAATTTCGTTTGTTTTGTTTAGTTTTTATTGTAATGTTTGAGTAATTTTATGAATGAATTGTAATGAATGTAGGAACGCCATGAACGCCAATCAATATACTTTCAATTCTTTGTTTATCAGGGGAAAAACTCAATGTAATAAAACAAAATGCAAATAGATTAAGTTTGTAACTAAACGCCAAAAAGCTTTCAACACCACAACTGAGCGCGGTGTGTGGGATAAAATGAATAAAAACCGGTAAAAAGACAACCATATATCTGAATCACACAATCTTTACATACAACAGAAAAAATGTAGTTTTTTTTTAATTTGTTTCATGCTAGTTACATGATTGTCCATAAAAAATATGCACAATTTTAGTATATATATAGATGATTTATTGAAGGAAAACTCAGTTAAGTTAAGAAAACTTTAGAAAACCTTATTTAACAATTTTTTTTTGTGTATAAAAATTAGGGAATTGTAAGTTATATGTTAATGAATGTTTTGTAACAAAAAAAAAACAAAATAAACAAAAGCGCCGGAGAGATTTTTATAATTTTTTTAAAAAAATTCAGTGTTTTTTTATATATATGCTAAAAACTAAATTTTTAAAAAAATTTAAAAAAATCAACTCGAGGCTTTTTGTTTTTTTTTTTTGTTACAAAACGTTTATTAACATGTAACTAACATTCCCTAATTTTTTAATAACAAAAAGAATTGTTACATCCCATATATATATATATATATATATATATATATATATATATATATATATATATATGTGTGTGTGTGTGTGTGGCGCGCGTGCGCGCGCGTGAACGTGTTAAAATAACTGCGTATATAAAAGTATTGCATATTTAAAAAAGACGAAATTGCAATTTGCATCCCTGTAGTTTAGGGTTGCATCAACGTTAGTCCCGCGATGAAACCTCTAAAAACTTGAGTCCCTATACTGTCAAAAGTGATATACTTTGAGTCCCTAGAGCTAATGGAGTTAGTTTTTTATGTTAAAAGTTATGAGCTTGAGGTAAAACAGTGTTTTCACCCATCATCATCTTCTCTAGAATCCAAATACTGGAAATCATTCAACTCCCAACAACCACAATCCCTAACAGCATCATCCATAACCTCACTTGCATTCTACCCAACTTCCCCACATGACTTCGCGTCTTCGCCGCTACCCACGTTACCACCGTCACCATCTTCTCCTCCCACACCTACCACCCTAAATCAAACCTTTCCGCATTCAAAGACACCTCCGCCTCCTTCCATTTCGATGACCACCTACTCGCTGCTAGCCCATTTTCTAGAGACATTTATGTGTTCGCATAACAAAGTTGAAGTTTCAATATGAGCTTTCACTTTAAACAGTTTGCAACCACCCCACCACCGTTTGCAACCACCACCCTCTTGATATAATGATTAACCTAACAAAGAGAGACCAGAACCATCACTTTCTTCTTTCCGTGAAATTGTTTAACCTTGCTTTTCAAACTTTACTAGCAAGGTTTCACATTTCATCTTCCCGCTCACACCAAATTCGATCCCAACAATTTGCAACCCTTTTCTTGGATATGATATTTGGATTCAAGAATCTTGAATCAAGAAACTTGTATTGAAAGACTTTATGTGGCATTTTAAGTGCTTGATTTACTAGGTTTATTGTGGATAACTGTCAAACCTAATGATTTTTAAATAAAGTTTGATGCTTGCTTTGTTTTGGTTCTGGATCTAGTGAAAGTGTTCTTATTTTAGTAATCTTCGAATAGACAAATGCATTTTTTAAGTTAGTGGATCACACCCATAAAGTGTTAGACTCAAGTTCTACCTGTTGCCTTTCACTTATGAGTTATGATTCTATAGGTTGGTTGACTATAGATTGTCAAAGAAGCAATTTTGAAATGTATGTGATTTTAGGGATTCAAAGAACAGCAGATTTTAAATCATAGGACACAAACTGAAGCGCTTTTTAGAGTACATGAACTCAAGTTTCCAAAGAGATTATCAGGGGACTCAAGTTAATGTCTCCCTTAAACTACAGGACTCAAATTGCACTTTAGTCTTAAGAAATGAATGAACTTGTTAGAAAGTCAAGAGCTATAGTTTTTTTTTCTTCTTCTAATTACATATTTGTTAGTGTTAATGAAATGAAAAATACTTTTTATAAGAATAAAAAGAATAAGTTTAAATCAACAGAAATGCTCCATTTAATTGTGTATTTAAATTAGCTAACTAATTAAACTTGTAACTAATTTAAAAATATACTATTTCAAGACAACCTAATTTATGGTGTAAAACAATTTTCGATATGCGTAGGATAAAAATGTAAGATAAACTTCGATATGTGTAGAATAAATTTCGATGTGTGTAGGATATATGCACGATAAATTTCGTTATGTGTAGGATACATTTTGAAATGTGTACAATAAAGTTTTTTTTTGGCCTAATTAATGCGATAAGAAATAATAAACAGGAATAGTTATAAACTATTTGTTGTTTTACTATTAGGTCATTTCTTTTTTTTCTTTTCGTATTAAGTTTCTTTTAAAATGATCATTCCCCTTCTATCTTTAAGGTAGTGTTTGGTATGCAGGAATGAGATGATTGAATAGGCTATTACGAAGGAATGAAAAAAAAATGTGTTTGACTGTTCAATGTAACGGAAACACCCATTACATTAGGCATTTCATTCCTCCAAATCCATTCCATCCACACCCTCGTTTTTTTCTTCCAATCCCTCTCTCACATTCCTCATCAACACCTCCCTCCACCTTCACCGCTGCTACCACCATCCATCGCCACCATACGCCATCGACCACCGGCGACGTTGCCGCCCGTCGTCGTCGCCGCACGCCACCCACCACCGCCAACGCCACCACCTGCCACCGCCGCCACCCCCTCCACCATTGAACATCAGCGCCACCGCCACCAGAACACACCTTCGTCGCCACCCTCCGCCATCGAACACCGGTGCCACCGCCAGCGGCCGCCACCCTACGCCATAGACCACCATCATCGCCACCCGCCACCGCCGACCACTGCCATCCACCGCCACCAAACACCAGCGCAATCGCTACCAACACTGAACACCACCAACCACTGCCGCCACAACCCACCACCTCTACCACCAAACACCTGTGCCACTGCCGACCACACCACCCATTACTGATTTTATTCTCTTTTTTTTTCTAGCTTACCAAACACTACAAGGTAATGATTCATTACTTTCACATGTGGTAACCAAACAAGACTATGAAATGGAATAATCCATTTTTTTCATTTGTCAATTTCATTTCCTCGTCCATTTTATTACCTTATCTAAACAAACCCTAAATGTTAATTTTAATAAAGTGTATATGTGATCCTTATCATACATATGTGTGTCCATTAACTAAAATATGATAAATAAGGTTAGGATACAATAGGAAGTTTCTATCACTAGGAAGGATAAGAAGTAATCTTGTCCATCCATTTAGTAATCAAGGATTAAGATTAAATGAATTAAATTGAATAAAAAAGAGGAGGCGCATGGGTTTTGTAGGGGCATTCTAGTCAATCCAATTTAATAGTTTCTCTCTCCTTCAATCCCCCCTCATTTTTAAACGTTAATAACTCTTTAATACGACATTATTTTTATAAAAATTGCACCAAAAAACGAGCGTTTTTTATCTTTAAAACGAGTATGCTATTGCTATATTTCGAAAAAAAGTTTTCAATAACCCAGATGCGTAAAACGCAATGAACAAAAAACACAATGAACAAACAGTTAAAAAAAACACAGTGAGCGAACCAAAGCAGACGCAGCATCTGTAATCTGCAAAACGCAGTGAACGAACAGTTAAAAAACAATCTGTAACTATAAAACGTGAACGAACAGTTAAAAAAACACAGTGAGCGAACCAAAGCAGACGCAGCATCTGTAATCTGCAAAACGCAGTGAACGAACAGTTAAAAAACAATTTGTAACTATAAAACGCATTGAACGAGCGAACCAAACAGAAACGCAGTAATAACACTGCAGTTAACTGTAAAACGCAAAATTGCAGAGCAGTTAAAAAACCAGCCACTCGCGGACCCGGTTTTTCTGAACTGCATTCGTGTCCGTAGGACGTGCTGGTGCACACGAGTTCGACTAAATTCCGGTTCCAATTTGCACCCCTCTGCGCACTCGCGCGTAGGACTTATGGTAAAACATGTCATAAAGTTATGTTGGTTAGGCAAAGGTTTCACCTTATAAATAACCTTATACTTTGTCTCCACACCAATGTGGGACAAGTAGTTTACTCATATAGTTTCATTTCAAGTTCAACAAACCATCATAAAACACAATGGACTAAAAAACATAAAATAAATTGTTTTTTTTTTTCTAAAAAGCAATGAATTAAAACACAAAACAAAGTTAATTTCTAAAACGCAATTGATTAAAAATATAATAGAAAGTGTACTTTATAAAACGCAATGGACTAAAATCACAAAAGAAATATGTCTTTTGTAAAACGCAATGGATAAAAAACAGTTTTTTTTCATTATTTTGTAAAACGCAATGGACAAAAAAACACCTAAAAAGTGTGTTTTTTCATTCTTTTGTAAAACGCAATGGATAAAAAACACCCAAAAAGTGTGTTTTTTTTATTCTTTTGTAAAACGCAATGGGTAAAAAGCAGTTTTTTTCATTATTTTGTAAAACGCAATGGACAAAAAACACCAAAAAGTGTGTTTTTCATTCTTTTGTAAAACACAATGGATAAAAAACAGTTTTTTTTCATTATTTTGTAAAAGCAATGGACAAAAACACCCAAAAAGTGTGTTTTTTGATTCTTTTGTAAAACGCAATGGATAAAAACCAGTTTTTTTATTATTTTGTAAAACGCAATGGACCAAAAAACACCAAAAAGTGTGTTTTTTCATTCTTTTGTAAAACACAATTTTAAATGAAAGTCTAAACTGAAAGGTATTTTGCAATTTTTCTTTGAGACATTTTGTCAAACACCTGGTGTACAACTTTTTATTAATGATTTCTCAATGAAATTGGAACTAATGATGTTGCCCAAACGCATAAATACATCAAGAGAAAGACTATAATCAAAGATATCTTCGATTTGAATTCAAAAATGGTTGAGAAATTTGAGAAGAGGAGTATCTGTTTTAACAGAAATCTCATGTTCTATCGCATCATGTTAAATAGAAAAAAAGATAAATTATAGAATCATAAACTGGGTTTTCTTCAAAGAAATCGAAGAACACGTTGATTGTGTGTTCGAACCATTCATTGATGAAGAAAAATTGCACCGTGATGTATAATTTTAGAGAGAGAAAAGGAATGAAATGTTGAAGATGGTGAGTTTTGAACATCTGAGTTTTGAAGATACAGAGAAGGGAAATAGAAAGAATAGGTAAAAGAAGATTGACTAAAATACATTTCCCACTTGTATTTCTACTTTCCAGATGAACGGCTAAGATTACTTTCTATCTTTCCTACCCAAAACATACTTCCTATTTGATCTCTCCCATGATAAATAAGATAAACAATAAAATAGTTTAATCTTATAATAATACAGATTGGAATAAACAAAATATGAAATAAACAATTAACCACTAAATGAAATTTGTATAAAAACAGGAATAATTTTCTAACATCCAGTTCAACTACTCACTCTTGCTCGTTGGTTCAATTAGTCAAAGGGTTTCAAATACACTCAATTAAATTATATATTAGCCATCAGATCACGTACAATACAAATTTATCATACGTGTACGTGATAATGTTGAATTGATAAGCGTATTTAAAAGACTATGGATATTATGGTCTTTTTTTTTGTCCCTTGAAGTACTCTTGTCTTAATTTTCAAATGGCTACCCCTTTTTATATACGATAATATATATATATATATATATATATATATATATATATATATTAAATTACATCCCATTTCAATCTTTTTAATTTGAGCAGATAGTTTTCTTAATTTTTAAAAGTTTTATTTTACAAGCTTTAAATTTACGTGATTTGTGTAACGTTACGTGATTATGTTCCATTACGTAATTACTTACCATAAGTGCAAGCAGAAACAAATACTCAGTGTGACCCTACATTTATAATCAGGTACCATACGTAACAAGTGTATTGTCATGTGATTATATATGAGTATGTAATAACGTTATTATAATTTTATTGATTGTATAATGTTTGTTTTTACTAAAGTTATGTTTATTACGTGATTATACATTCAATACAATGAGAAATTAATTGATCTTACATTATTAACGTGATTAGATCTGTAATATAAGCCGTTACGTGATTATAGATGTAGTGTTACATTGAGTATTTGTTACTGCATACATGGTACATGATTATTATATTAATTATTTGTTACTGCTTTTGCCCACATGGTACGTGATTCTAGATTTAGATATACATTTGAATATTTGGTACGTGAATTAGATATTCGTTGATCATTTTGGTACATGATTATAAATGCAATGTTACATTGAGAATTTGTTACTGCTTGCACATATGGTACATGATTTTAGCATTAATTAAATATGTGTCAGTTCATAATTACGTCATGTAACCTTATGATTCGTAGAATATATTTTTTAAATTAAGAAAACTATAGCAATAATATACGCAAATTAAAGAGAATAAAATGTTCGTTAAAAATATTATTATATATTAATTCACATCTTCTTAGCTAAAATGAAGTTTTGATATTTTGTTTTTTACCATAAACTTTTGATGTTTTTATTTTCAAAGATAACTTTTATTGGATTTTGATCTTAGCAAGATTCCTTTATCAATTCAAAAGGTTAATATATAATACTATATTATATTAATAAACGATATCAATATTTTATTATTATTATTATTATTATTATTATTAATATTATTATTATTATTATTATTATTTTTATTATTATTATTATTATTATTATTATTATTATTAGCTACAATAAGTTTATTTGTCTTTTTTTTAGTTACCAAAACTTTTTCTTTTCTCAATTTAGGCACATAAATCTAAATATTTTTATTTTATTTTTATAAACAAAAAAGAAAATATAAATAATTATATATTTTTATACTCATATATTTTGATTGCATGTTTTTATTAGATATGTTAATAATTTGTGTCTTATTTATTTTATACTTTTTTTAGTTTTAGTTTTAGAATAGTTAAAGTTTTATCTGTTTCTTTTTATTTAATTTATAAATGAAATGTAACAAACTTGGATAGGCCATGGCTTTACTTGAGTTTAATTCATGACAAAACTTTTTCATGATTGGAGAATATACCGTTGCATGTGTTTTTATCTACATCTCAATGATTTTACTCGAGTTTAATTTATGACGTAATTTTTTCAGGATTTGCCAATATACCGACATGTATTTTACTCGAGTTTAATTTACAAGGTAATGTACTGCCGCAACGCGCGGGGTATTTTACTAGTAATTATTATATGAAAAAGTTAAAACCGTTGAAAATCAAAAGGAAGAGTAGTTCGAGCGATATTTGGTTTTTCAATTGTAGGATTCTGTTATTTAGCAAATTGCCACCACTTATTTTAAGCTATTAATTTAGGGAATCAACCGTTGAGGTTGTCTCTCACACTTTATAAGTTTATATATAATTTGTCTCTTTTACATTAACTCATCCCTTATATATTAATGCATATTAATCGTATAAAAAATCTTATTTATAGTTAATGATAATGTGTTTAAATAATGTACGTACTTAAAGTCGTACACAAAGTTCGGTTGTACGTCTTTTCAACTTTGCCATACTTATTTTCTTAATATAGAAGATATGTATAAACTTTGTCTATTCAACTTTGTTATACATGTTATATATGTATATACATCAAATTTTAGTTTCAATTATTTTTTTTCCAACATGGATTATTAAATATTGAGTAAACTGCTATTTTGGTCCCTGAGGTTTGGGCAGTTTTGTCACTTTAGTCCAAATTTCAAACTTTTTGCATATGTGTCCCTGTGGTTTCAGTTTTATTGCCATTTTGTTTCAAAAGTGATATTTGGCTTCTAAAATCCTACTATTTTGTCCTATTCCTCAGGGGAAAATGGTTATTTTAAGCATTAATATATATTATATATATAAATAAAGCTCAAACTCTGCTTAAAATGATCATTTTGCTCCTGAGGAAAAGGATAAAATAGCAGGATTTTAGAAGACAAAAATCACTTTTTGACCAAAATGATAATAAAACTGAAACCACAAGGACCTAGATGCAAAAAGTTTGAGATTTGGACTAAAGTGGCAAAACTGCCCAAAACTCAGGGAACAAAATGGCAGTTAACTCTTAAATATTTAGTATTAAGTATAGTGAAAAAGGACTAAAACAATTGCGAAAAAACAAGTCGTCCCCTATTGATTGACATGCCATGACAAAATTTTTCAGAATCTATTGCGACGAATTTCTAGTCACCGTATGTCTTGGCGGGGTGGAGCGAAACTTTGGGGGGTTAGAAAACACCTATTTAGCGGCATAATCGCCAAGATTTTGTTTTGTTATTTTTATTTTTGTATCTGTTATCTAACAAAAATTAGAAAACTTTATTTTTTAACAAACCTATAGCAACCACATTTCATTGCTATTGGGTTAGTAATTTTTTTTAATAATTATCTATCTGCTTCGACTTTATAAATGACGTGGGTTTAAGGGACCCTATTGCGACTAAATGTCGTCTCTATAGAGTCTGACCCAAAATGATGCTATGCATAACAACCGAGCCCTAAAATTGAAGATGATATGAGTGGAACTTAAATGACAGGTTCAAGACACGAGATACTGGAGGGTCGATCGAGCATGTTTTTGTGACAGATAGACTTAGACAAGCACAAGATAAGACGAAAGCACTTGAAAGGGCCACACGATAAACTCGAAAGGAGATAGAAAATCCAACAATGATTCCACCTACTCCACCTGTTATAACATACTGCCTATATATCTCAACTACAGCCGTCACGTACGTCAACTTACTAATTAACCTAGTCGACATATGGATAAACTGTTGGGTCTACTGGCTGCTGCTACAAATGAAATATTTTGTTTGACGTTGACTAAAATTATTAGATTCTGCTGCATGTCGTAAACTAAATACCTTTAACCGACAACCAAATTATTATTGTCAATGTGTAGTTGTCGTGGCCCACTATTCTACGTCATGTGCCGTTTAAAGAATAAAAATGTTCTACGTGTAAACGAGCCGGGCCAAGCCCGAGTTTGACTGGGCTCGAGCTCGGCTCATCATGTTTTTATCATGTTTTTATGAAGCACAAGCTCGGCTTGGTTCAGTTCGAGCCTACTTATTTGAGCTCAAGCTCGGCTTGCGAGTAAAACCTAAAGCTCGAGCTCGGCTTGACTCGGCTTGATCGAGCTATTTGAGAACAACCTCAAACGAGCCAAAAGTTCGGCTCGGTCTCGCTTCAGTTCGCTTAAACGAGCCAAAACCTCGGCTCGATCTCGCTTCATATCGCTTAAACGAACCAAAACCTGGGCTCGCCAATGTTATTATCATTAATATTGTATTATATATAAAAAAATAAAATGTTGTTTGGGCTCGTTTTGGCTCGCGAGCCTAAATGAGCTTTGTATTTCAGGCTCGGGCTCGGGCTTGTTAAAGCTCGGCTCGTTCGAGCTTTTAACCGAGCCGATAACAAGTAGCTCTCGAGCCTCTGGACTTGTTTACATCCCTAGTTTTACGTCATGTGGGTTGTATTGTAAAATACAGTTTTGTTTAAAACTTTTATGTGTTTGTATATTAAAATGTCTTAAATAAAATCAAATTTTCATATAAAAAGTATAACTGTAATTCATACATATTAACTATACCTAAATTAAATGATTTGATTCTATGTTATGATAATTTGTAACTACACCTAAACTAAATCATTTGATTCTATGTTATGATAATTTGTTCATATGACGTCTACTCCTCACATGCACAAAACCATGTCAATCTTCCCCTCTAATCAATCTTATCTGAAATACAAGTCATCCCTATTTTTTCCTATAAACTTCGTTTCTTATTGTTACCCTTTTACTCGAAACCAACAATCAAAATCAACAAACCAATCATTTAGCTCCACAAACAATCATCAAATTCATTTCAGTAATGACTTACCATATGAACCACACACACACCATATGAACCACTGTTTCCCACCCCCTTTACCTGTGTTTACTACATTCTCCCCCTCGCATCTCGTTCAACAAGTCACCAAATCACCGGGATATAAAAACCCTCGTCAGCAAAGCCACTGCTGTTAGAGCACCATCAACAAACCATGATCCAAATACGCTCAGGTTGCATATAGGAGCAGCTAAAAACTAAAGTTAGAAAGGCTAACAGAACAAATAAGGGGAACAGAAGAATATTAACCGTCGAGATAACAATGCTCTAATACTTTACAAACTTAAAATACAACAAAACGTCATTAATTTTAAAAGTTACACAGGGTCACATATCTTTTTGCATTATAGAGCATTAATGATAGCAATTTCTCATTGAGGTGATCAAACGTTCCCAAATACGAGTACAGGAAACAAAGCTGTCTACTATTTCCTTCTATAATAACATGAGTTTCACATAAACATTACGCACGCTTTTGGACATTCATCCCCTTCTCCATTACATCTATTTCGTCATATGTTTCTACACTTTGCAGCTGAATTTTCGCGTCTAGTTCCTTTGTCGTTCCAGAAACATCATGTTTGTTTGGGGATCCTATATGAACCCGCCTATGATGATCAATAAGAGTAGGTCGGGTTAGTTGTCTATTCCCCAGTGGTAGGCCTTTTGGAAGCATTAAAACAACTTCTGACATAGTTGGTCTTTTAGAAGCTGGTGATTGAGTGCACAGCAACGCAATCTCAATGATCTGCATCACATGCTCTTCGTCTTCGCTTACATCCAATGTCTCATCAATGAGCATAACATGCTTTCTATTCTCGTACAACTTCCAAGCCTGTTCACACATTTGTCACAAACAATGCAGGAGCTAAATAATATGTGCAAATAAAATGTTGCAACTTTTTAGATAAAGGAAAAATGAAAAAGTGATGAGATATTTGGTAAAGAGGGCATCTCACGTGTTCCAGAAGGTAATCCGTGGATGGTTTATCAGAGTTCATGTCCGTACACCTTTGCCCGCTGATGATTTCAAGAGCAACGATACCAAAGCTATAGGTGTCAACTTTATCGGATAAAATACCATGAAGTGCATATTCGGGCGCCGTGTAGCCCCTGGTATTACATTATGTTGATAAAATAAAAAGAATCTGATTAGACTATGTGTGAGGATCCCAAAAGACTCTTATATTAATCTAACTTACAGTGTCCCAGCAAACTTTGTGCTAATATGACTTTGATCCTCTGGATGAAACCTTGCTAGCCCAAAATCCGCTATTTTGGGTTGAAAATCATGATCAAGGAGAATATTGCTCGATTTTATATCTCTATGAACAATTTTGACATGGAATTCATTGTGTAGATGAGCTAGACCCCTTGCTATCCCAAATATAATGTCATATCGTTGTTTCCAGTTAAGAGTCCCCTTTCTTGCACCTCCATTATGAAGGAATTTATTAGCATATCAACTGTTCTAAATGAAGATCCTCATGTAACAGAAGTTAATCAGTTTTGTAACAGTATATTACCCCATAGAAATCTGTCAAGGCTGCCATTTGGCATGTACTCCAAGACAAGAAGTAGATTAGATCCTTCACTGGACCATCCTAGGAGACGGAGAAGGTTTCGATGATGAACATCACTTACGAGCTTAACTTCATTTTCAAATTCTTCTCTCGCCTTTGCTTTAGCATCCCATGCTTGAATTTTCTTAACTGCCACGATGTTGTTATCTTCAAGAGTTGCCTATTACATAAACAAACATATAATATAGTTCAATAAGGGCTGTTTGAGTAATTTAGTCCACAGAACACGACCAGTCGAATCTTATTACCTTGAATACTTCACCAAAACCTCCTTTCCCTAAAATATTTTCTTCACTGAAGTTATTGGTTGCCAACTGCAGATCTTTGTATTTGTAATTTATTGCCCCCTTCAACTCCGGCGAGTCTAGGGCACCACATGTTTGACATATACATGAATGTTAGGAGTATGATGAAAATTAACACAATATTGCTTTAAGAAATATATTTGGGAAAATGGTATTTGACATATCCCACACAATGAATCTCATCACACACAAGCACTGAGGTGTATTGACGCCACATACTACGTGTTTGTAGATTCATCATACTGTGTTAATGTTATGCATTCACCTTCTAGAGTCTTCTTAGACTTCTTCCATCGTAGAAAACAATAAGCACGAAACAATTAAGATAATAAGAAGAGCAGCACCAGCAGCTGCTCCAGCAATAATTGGTACCTTGCTTGATGAATTTCCTACAATACAATGGTCATATAAAAGTTAGAAACGCAACAATTGTGAAGCTTCTGCGATTACCAAGTTAACTATTAGTGGATTCGGCTACTTCTAGAAACGAAACAGAAAAAAGGAAGAACATCACGAGGCCTAACCTTTTAAAAAATTTGTGATATCTACCGTCTGATTATCATTGAAGAACGGAGTCATTGAATATCTCGCAAAACATCCCACGCTGATAAATGTAGCTTCTGCACTAGGAAGACAATTTGATATACTAGTATATGCATTATTGATGCAGCTTTCGCATATGCCCTTGTTAATATTTTCAACACACTGCGCGAATGCATACACCGTTGCATTATTACTTGTGATTTGAGTTGTGGATGCTACATAGAAGTTGCTGGTTTTTGGAGTAGCATCTGTTATATCTGATAACATCCCACCTACATCTTGGGTAAAAGTTGTTGCTGGCTGAGATGTTGTCTGATTGCCACATATTCCAAGTGGACCAATACCAGCATCCTCAACGACATTCGGATCGTTGTAGAAGTTATCATAGTTTGCGTACCTTCACGACAAATGCGTTAAATCGGTTAGAAATTGTTACCACGTATGTTAAAAATATAAAAATATGATTATCTGATAACAAATTTATAAAGAACAAATTCTTGTGAAATCCATGAAAGTCAAAACCATTACTGATCAACCTTCAAAGTAAAAACCCTCACCATTTCTATGTCTTATCTCATAAGTTCACAGGATTATTGTGGGCAACACTATGGACATTAATGAAAACTAGTGCTTTGAGTTAATATTGTTGGAAAGTTTGTTCAATGATATGGATTTCAAAGTGGTAAATGAACAGAAAAAAAAACACCCTTAAAACTGTCAATTTGAGGAATCTGATCAAGAAGCTGAACTTGGTGTAACCGCTATATTATAAAATCAAAACTAAAATAAAATAAAATAAAATAATAGAGTTCAAACGGTTGGTGTTTAGTTCCAAAACGTTGATTAAACTTTAAAACCCAGTTTTTAAATCATAAACTATAATCGTACCCCAAAAATCTCAAACCAACTAAACCCACCAATTTGCTTCGATTTTAATGGTTCAGTTTCCAATGTTTTATAAATAATCACTAGAAATGAGGTATGTTACCTGCTATAAACACCCAAAACTTAAGTTGATAATTGTATATTTCTCCAGTCCTAGTGGATTTATCATGTAATACAATGATTGAATGACACGATTTTTTTATGTAAAGATTTAGTACAGGTCCACATTTTTTATATATAACAGCAAATTTTTTTTTAATCCTTGTCGTATGTGGGACTTGAACTAAAGACCTCCTCTTCCAAACTCAAATATTTTAAAGGTTTTGCCATTGCCAATTGTGGCCAGAATTTAAGTTCTGCAAGCATTGAAAGTCTAAAATTGATGATTATTACAAATGATCCACGACCCTTTTCATTAATGTAAAACTCACTTCTGTTCTTTTTAATTAAACCGGTCCCTGCACTTGTAGGATACTAGCCTATTAGCACCATCAAGTTTTAAATAATACGGTCCATCCTTTAGTTAAACTATAGGCTCAAACTATCTGCACATCAACCCTGCTTATCTGCATACTTAGGGTTACCTACGCTGCGTATAGACCTATACGCAGCGTATAGGGTTACATATATACGCTGCATATAGGTCTATACGCAGCGTAGGTAAGGGGTAGGTACACGACCAGACAGTCAAACCTCGTACTATGTCAAATCTGTCTGACATACGCTGCGCATAGCTCTATACGCACCGTATGTCAGACAGATTTGACACTGATACGATGTTGTCTAGGCACGTGAATAAAGCTATACACGGAGTATAGAGCTATACGAGGCTGATAATTGTGAATTCAAAATTGTATTTAGACATCCATCTCTGCCTACAAATTCAAAAAACACATCGCATTCTTCACTTCCACTGTATAGTTAATTCATCGGAGGAGGTTGTGTCTAGCGTCCCTGTTGATCAAAAAATACAGTTGCCACACTTGAACGAGGCCCCGACTCCACCTGTTGATGAACCATATTACCCGGCGCATCAAGTATATCCGGATTACGGATACGGGTATGAATATCCGTACGTGCAACAATGTAATCTGGATGGATACGTAGGATACGGTTCTGAGAATGCTCCTGCTGATGAACCATATTACCCGACCCAGCAATCGTATCTGGATTACGAAAACGGGGGTGAAGTTTCTTACGTGCAACACGATAGTTCGGATAGATACGGAGGATACGGGGGGGGGTAAGTTTCTTACGTGCAACGAGATGTTCGGATAGATACGGAGGATACGGTGATGAGCCTCCTAACACACCACTGTATGAACTTTGTGAAAAAACTGATGCTTCAAACCCACCTAAATGACCCCAAAAAGTCTGATGGTTTATATACGCTGCGTAAGCGTATATAAACCCTAGTTTTATGTGCAATGATTGGTGATAAGGCTCTGAAACACATGCAAACTATACGCTGCGTATGGCTCTATACGCAGCGTAGGTAAAGGCTGTTTAAGCTAGGGTTTGCTAGGGTTTGGTATGCGTATAGGCATATTGGTGTGCAAATATGCATACCCTATATATATTGAATGATACTATTTTCTTAATGTTGTTTAATATTAAAACCAAAGTTTCTATAGTACATTGTAATCAAGTAGGTGGCTAATCTATTCATCACCATCAGATAAAATAAAAGTTTGTCTTTATGTAAATTTATGGGTAATCTCTTTGTTGCTAATTTTGTTTAGACTTAAACCCAATATAATATTTGTGCTAGACATGTGTACTTATATGTCAGACATGTAGACATGTGAACTAAATAATTGTTCTAACCTATAATAACATGTGTTTAGTGAGAGAAGTATTTAGTACATTGTTAAGTTCATATTTTATATAACTCGAAATAGTTTTTTCACTAAAATGCCTAAGTAACAAATTATAAACAAGTGGCAGGTAAACGAGCAACATGATGTGCCACAACCCCCTTTTGAATTGCAAAATCGGTCCTACTAAAGATGAAACGACCCTTAAGGGTTGAGATATTCACAACCTGCTGGACCCTGTTTAGGAAGTCCACAACCTCTGGGGATAGGGAACCAAATGTGTCAATAGCACATGGATAAACACATGTGATTCTCTAAACATGTCTTCTCATGTTTAGCGACCTTGCCTGATTCTGCCTTCAACGTTGTCTGGCTAGCAACAAACCCAATATCCGTAAGCTTAACAAGAGGGGACACTCCTGTAAGGTCCACACAAGCGTGTTTTCTTGGCTCAACCAAACACAAGATTATCAGCTGGCTGAATAGTAGACTTCCCATCGAGCGAATCCGTCAGAAAATTCACCTGAGCCTCTTTTTTTGCCGAAATCCCTGCCCGCTTTAGATTATCAAACAGAATATCCCTCACCAAATCATGCATGTATTTAAAACCATGTAACTCCTTACAATGGACCACATTCTTGCCAAAAGTATCTAAACAAACCTTGCGGCAAACCGAGCATGGCTCATCAACCGAAAACAGAGGGATCATTAGCCAGTACTTAAGAATTGCCCGGTATTCCACTACTGACATGTGTTGGCCTAGTCCTTCAATCAAACACGACTTTCTGACCAGGGGATAGACTAAACTTTTCTCCTAAACTCTGGACAGTCCTACTAAATAGGGCACTCGCCAAAGCATTATGGGCTTTAAGGGTAATGTCTTTATTAGAGAAACTGCCAAAATCGAAATTTGGAAGGGACAGGTGCATGCAATCTAATGCACAGACATAATCAAAATCTAACCCGACAATACCACAATCCCGAAGAATGTGGTACTGCAAACTCCAAGATTGCACCCTCAAGGCCACGAAAGCATACGTAGATACGATCTCAGCCGAACATAAACCCAAACCCCCAAAACGGGTCGGAAGGGATGCAAGCCTCCATTGAAGATCCGAAAAACGGACTCCCGCAAACCACAGTATCCACGATAGCTCTCCAAAGGCCTTTGTCAAAAACCAAACCAACCTCTCCAACAATGTGGGTTAGCACGTTCTGAGGCCGAACAACAACTTAGCAACACCCATGCAAGAGCGCAGCAAGAGGAGCTCGCATTGAGGGTCCCGCAAATAGTGGAAGATAGCTTATTAGATCCACTACACAAGATACTGATAAAACCCACATCCCGACTACTAATAAAACCCACATCCCGACTACTAATAAAACCCACATCCCAACTTACATCGCGCCCACATCTCGACTGATAAAACCCGCATCCCGACTAACATCGCGCCCGAGGAGTTTCACACCCGACACCGGCTTTCCAATCCCACTAGGAAACAAACCTTTTTACGCCTTAACTCCATTGCATGATGGCCAAAAAACTTCTGTTTTTATGATGTTAACTTGAAGCCCCAAACAAGGCCCCTTAGACCTGATGATTTCTAACGCATTAGCCACCTCTTTAGCATCTCTTATAATCGAGCCATCATTCAAGTACCAAGTATGGAATAGTAACTTGCATCTATCTCGTATCTGGTGAATGCGGGAATGCAAAACTAGGTCAAAGAGAAAAGGCCCAAGGGGTCTCCTTGCTGAACCCAGGTGGTGTACCAAATATGATTGTCTTCGACATATAATCTAGCCGGCTGTCCATATAGAAGATCCACCCATAGGGAAATGGAAGGGCATCGGGTCTGAACCTCTGATAAAAGGGCGATTTTATCCACCAGGTTGAAAGCATTAGAGAAATCAATAGTAATCATGGCCAACGACGCATCCGAGTAGAACACGTTTCAGAACGTGTTCGGGCTATGGAGCACTAGCCTCATCACCGAGATATTTAGCCATCTTCTTCCTAACCCCTCATAGCCGCCTTAGACTAACCTCCTCCAACTTGCGCCCACGACAATGAGCCTAATCCCATTGTCCGGTTTGAGTAAAGGTATGAGGGGTGTGGAAGCAAAAAATTCCACCAAGACCTTAGCGCACCTCCCACCCAAGCACAAGTTGACCACCTCAGAAATAGCCCTAAGCACCCCGCAAGCGAACGCCGACCCCTCTCCACAAAGAACATCTAAAATGTGTTGCGCCCTCAGCCCTTCCCTCCCATAAGAGGTCCCTTTAGGGAAAGATTTAATGTACCCATGGACGGTATCGAAATCCACAGTAAGGGTTGGCTCCGATAGTAAGGACCTACGCATAGCCGAAGGAGGGGAGCATATGATGTTTAGCCACCAGCGCTTTCATAGTATCCTCACCAAGAGGTAAAACCCTCGTAAACATTCCGTAAACTTTGCTTAACGTTGGTTCCCACCCTAGAATTATCGGACCCATGGGATGGGTCATTAGCGTGAAACCACCTCTGAGGGTTGCGCAAAAAGTGATAGGATGAGTTCAACAAAACCATAAATTGCCCCACATTTCCAGGGCCCACTGAATACTAAGACATTGTACGGACTTCCTATTCCTCGGCCTGTTCTCCTGATGGTTAGAAGGCCTGAAAACCCACAACCTGGCAGCAACAAAACTCTCACCCACGCCTCAACAGACTTTGGTTTAGCCAGAACCTTGCACAAAGATGTCGTTAAGGCCTAGCCAAAGGCCATGCAACAAGTATGAGGGATGCTTGTAACTGTTTTTAACAAATTACCCTCAAGGAAAAACGAGGAAGTCCTTATCCTCAAGATTGTCACAGCAACAAATTACCCTTAAAGAAAAATGAAGAATTCAGTACAAAATATTTGTTGAAATCATACAAACTCAAATAACTAAAATCCAACTTATTAAATAAAATCCAGATAATCTAGCCCACAGTTCAATAATAAAGTATTAACACGATACATAGAACAACTATATATACTAGATGGTGCATACACACCAATTTCTGGATGTTAAGTGTACTCGTGTGCGTAGGGTTGTTCACAAGCTGAGTCTGGGCAAGTTGGGTTCGACTCTATTATAAACCGAGCATACTCGGCTCGAATTTGAAACCGAGCTGAAAATCTAAGCTTGAGTTAAGCTTGGTTTTTAACCAAGTTTGCTAGGCTCGAATTTAAAAAGAAAATTTAACACATAGCTTTCAAAATCCAATAGTGTAAAATACCATTTAATAGTTCAAAAGAATCTAAAATAAGTTCAACATAATACATTATAAAGTTATGATATTGTAAAATATTAAAGTTTTAGTATTCTACATTTATATTTTATAAAATGTTTTAAAGATATACAAATATTAATAGATTCATTAATAAAGTTATATTCAAAGTTTATATTTACACAAACTAAATCTTTAAAACATAAAAACAACATACCCAATCTCGCCGACCCAATATACTAGCGATAAGCATTTGGTGGTAAATACCGGTACCATACCCGTAGATTCAATACGTTATAAGGTACCCACTTTTCTAGAAATTCAGTATCAATATTTTTGGTACTGTTGGCACCGATACAATATAGAAATGAGCATTTTGTAATGTCTAATCGAACTCGTACCGTACCGATAAATTTGGTGTGGTATTTGGTACCCATTTTTCCAAAAATTCTGTATTAGTATTTTTGATACCGGTACCATATCAATCTCATCTCTACAATATACTCAACCCTGGCCCGCCCACCCATCTATAGGCTATAGCCATCCTTCACCAAGGAGCATCCTAATAAATAATAATGCCAGATATGGATTGGAGGAATGGTACTTTTGTATCAAAGATGCCATCAAAACGTTTTTAGACTTCATCACACACGGTTTAATTGTTTAACAGTAATAAATAGATGAAACATGAGCCAACACCCCTCTCTCTTCTCATCCTTTCTATTCATTTGATATTTCGCCTCTTTAAGGAGTCGTCGTCGTCATCATCATCATACTCAGGAAATCTCACAAATAGCAAAGCTAAGGTAGGGTTTGAGGAGGGTAAGATGTAGACAAACTTATCTCTACCCCATAGGAATAAAGAGGCTGCTTCCAGTGAGACCACCGGCTCCAAAGGGTTGAAACACGATTCATATTCTTACGGTAATCAAACCTTAAAAGGGTTGAAACACAAAGTGCCGGTACTTGATATATCGTAGTTTGAATGTTTGCAAATGCAAATTAACTATGAATTATGTTCACTACAATCTAGAATTCTACATTATAGATGTAAGTTTCAACTTACACTAATTTAGAAGAAATGATGGGTCTCTTAAGTCTTATCTTGTTTCTAAAAGGGTTAAATGATTGTGCATACATTGTCTTTTTATAACAAGCCTTTTTGGTCAACCATATAAAATAAATCTTCCATTTCTATATTCTAAGGGCTATAAAATAATCAACGATCTCTATCAATACAGTTGAATTAATAATTGGAAGTACTGCAATGTATTTATCAATTGATGTATGGAAAAAGCATAGTAATATCCGAAGTATTTATCAGTTTTTGTTTTTAATTTGAAGGGTAAACTATATACTTGTATGTTTAAATTCATACAAGTTTCACTGTTAAAAGAACGACTATTTGCGACAGTCAAGCAGAACCCCTAGGCGGCCAATTTTGGCAGTCGCTTAAACGCTGGTGACTAATTACTTTTGCGACCATCGTCATAGCATGTAAAACAGTTAAATGATGACTTACTAACTAACAATGAAATGGTAAATAGAAGAAAACTATACCTGACAAAACAGTTATCGAAGAAGGCATAAGCACCATTTCCGGTTAGACAGTTGTCCAGTTCAGACACACCTGCATCCAAACAAGCCACACACTGAGTTGTAGAGAGGTAGTTTCTGCACTGGGCTAGTCCAAACACCGAGTCCCCCGAGGATAAACTTTGTGATCTAGCGTAAAACACACCGTTGTTGGATAATTGTCTTCTTATTTCCGTAAAGGTAGAGTTACGATTGTTGATAAAACTTGATAGATTTATTGGAGGATTACGGCCACAGAATGATCTGATGGGTGTGTTAATATTATTTTCGGTGTTGTTCCGCTGTGAAACTCCTGGTTTGATCAGGAATAATACAAGGAATACAAACAAAACAGCCATCACACCCACCCTGAGAAGTGTTGGTTATTACACATTAAGGGGAAGTTGAAAAGAAGAGAATACATGAACTTGCACTCATAATTAAAATAACACAAAAATGGATTTATGTTGAATTTTGTGAATAAAAATTTTAAAATAACTTTGAGCAAACAAAGCATCATGGAATATGTGGATATGAACAAGTCAAAGAAAACAAGTTGTGTTGACTATTTCTAGATGTTGATTGATGGTCATATTATTGGTATTTAGCGACGTGCTCATATATGGGTTTGAAAAAAAAATGGGATATTTAACATCTTAGAATTGAATAATTATAAACTTTAATTATATATTTATATTGAACATCTAAAAATCTAGATGATTTATAGAATTGTATTTGTTAAACTTGTCCTAGATTATATTTGAGAATACAAGTGTAACAAAAAGAAGACTAGAGGGATCATTATTGAAAATAAGAATGACGACCTTTACATGGTCAAATACTCAAAAGGGATGTGGAATTGACCACATTATCTTCTCCAACATCTAGACTAGAGGGTCAACATTTACTACGGAGGAGGAAAAAAGTGACATTTTTAATCTACATGAAAATCAAGCACTAATTTCACTTGCATGTGATTAGGGATGAGCTCACTGACCTCTACCGAACCGCTACCGAACCGGTATCGGTACCGAAAATCCCTCAAAGTGAGTATCGGTACCAAAAATACCCGGTACGGTACGGTTAGGTACCGGTATTTGAGGTAAAATACGGTAAATACCGATACCGTATTGGACTGATACCAAACCAGTACCGAAATATCAAAAATCGGTACCGAAAAGGTATCCGGTTTGGTAAATTCGGTACCGTACCGGTACGGTATCGTACCGGTACGGTATCGGGTATCATTTGCTCATCCTGCATGTGATGACCTAAATAAAGTAAACATAAATCATTGATATAGTTTTTTTAGGTGTGATAACCTAAATAAAGTAAACATAGAAGAGGCTTTGCATATCTTTTCTAGAAAAAAAAAAAACCACCTAAGAGACTTGGTTAAAGTGAATTAGGATTTCAGGTATCACACTGGTGGGGAAGGGCGCCAACTCAAAAGCAGCTCAATTGTGTAAAACTATTTGAAGAACATTGAAAGAAAATAATAATAACTAGACTCCATTCTATTTGATTAAGAGGCCCTTTACCAAGCTCATATCAATTTCAAAGACAACTACCGATGAGTCTTATCTAATAAATTGCTATTACACCGACATACAAGTCTTCCCTAGTCGGCTAATCGATCATTCGAACCCACAACGTTCACACCTCACACGTTAGAATCAAAATTGTACAGTGACATAACATATTTGAAATGTAAATTCTTTTATTGGTTCAATTTATACATGTTTAATTGCATATTAATTATTCATTAAATGCATCGATATCATGTTATTTTGATACGTTTTATTTTATATTTTGTTGGTTAAAGAAGAAAAAGATCTAAAATGACGCAGCTAGGTCGAAAGTTGGAGAAACAAATAAAAAAGAGGATCAACTCTGGTCTTAAATTAAAAAAAAGTCAAACAACATGGATGGAAGCTAGATTTTGAATTCTGAAAGAACAAATGAAATTAAGCTATGCTAGTTATTTTTATTTTTATTTTTCTAACTTGGGCTAAGTTGGAGTTCTTCGGCTAGGCCCTACAGGACCAGAAGAAAAAAAAACTAAAAGAGTGGGGTCAATTGGCTGCTGGATATGGTTGGGCCCAATAGATGGGCAGCCCAATAAAAATTAAGGAAAATAAAAGTCTCAAAAACAATTCAAGTCTTCACGAGAGGGCGTTTTACCTCGGCAATTGGGGTCGGTAAGGGCAATTTTGTTAACGAAGAATCCTTTTTTTTTTTTCATTTCTCATGGTTTATTAGTTTATTTCCGGTGATCACTACTGGGCTATGATCTGGTTCTTTTTAGTTAACTATGATGTGTTGCATTTACATTCGGCATTTGAATATTTAAAAATTGTGACATTAGGTTCAAACTTATTTTTGTGGCTTGGTTTGATTGTGTTAATTGTCTTACGTGTTATAGTATATTCTTCATCTATTAATATTACTCTAATTAACTTAGAGAAAAGACAATTTATAGGAGTGTATATATCTTTGATTAAACAATATATGTTACTTGTATGTAACAAATGAATATTTATATCAAACATCGTTTGTTGTGATTTCACTTAGTTGAATTATAATTCTGTTAATCATATGCTTGTGATATGTATTTGTTTTGGTGTGATTGATTCCTACGTTGATTGATAAGCGGTTGGTGTGTAAGTACATGGACCGTGTTAGGTCATTGGTAGGATTAGTGTAAGCTATATTTGTCTATTTAGTCGATTTAACATTGTTCTCACAAATTAAGTCTTGTAACTAAATAACCAAACCCGAAACCAGGAGTAATTGCTTGTAACCGATCCCAACTCTATCGTGTTTTTTTGTTTGTTTCATGCTTCTTGATTTTATTACAGATTAGTTCAACTTAGTTCAAATCAACAAACCTCAATCGTATCTTTGAATTTTACTTTCTATAATTAAATTAAACAAGGTATATAGTCCCAATTACATGCTCTTTGTCATACAATACCCTGGCTATCTAAGTTGTCTAGGTTTTTAAATAAATTAACGACGTCCATCAGTTCAATTCACACAGTACTTCACATGTTTGAAATCACACAATATAATTACATATGTGCCCCTAACATATAGCATAGTGTATTGTTCAAAGAGTTTGGAATTTTCATCACAATTGCAGGTTGGATAAGAACTTGCTGACAGGTCATTTCATTAGTAGATTCTTGTTCATAGGATGTTAGATTTTCAGGTAAACCAATGGCTTTTATTAAGTTTAGTTTCCATAACTATATTCTAAGTTATTATTTATGGCTTAGTTAAAACTAGTTGTCATGTTGCTCATGTAGTACTTGATATACTATACATTGCATTATTGCTACGCCTACTATTTATCAAATTGCAATAGGACGTAAATTGTATGAGCACAGTCAATAGGTAATAGGTATCATTATCAACCCAATAGTTCTGAAACACTATGCGAGATAAATGTTCAAGCTTGTAAGTAAGTCCAAATATTAAAAACTTCACTCTATCTTGTTACTATTTAGAAATGCAAATTGAAACAAATTCCCATGTAAGTTTTTAAATTTTAGAAACAAGTTCACAAATCTTTATGCAGAGTAGAGCATGTCTCAAATACAACTACAGGAAAGAAAGTTGGTTGCTATTTCCTTTTATAAACATTACGAGCGCTTTTGGACATTCATCCCGTACTCCATTACATCTACTTAGTCATATACTTCTACACTATGCAGCTACAATTTGGCGTCTGGTTCCATTGGCATACCAGAAACGTTATGCTTTTTTTGGAGATCGTATATGAACCAGCCTAGGACGATTAATTAGAGTAGGTCGGGTTAGTTGTCTATTTCCAAATGATAGGCCTTTTGGAAGCATCAAAACAACTTCTGACATAAGTGGTCTTTTAGGAGCTGATGATTGAGTGCACAACAATGCAATCTCAATGATCTGCATCACATGCTCTTCGTGTTCGTTTACATCCAATGTCTCATCAATGAGCATAACATGCTTTCTATTCTCGTACAACTTCCAAGCCTGCTGACACAGTTGTCACAAAAAAAAAATCTCTGAGTTCAAAACATAATATGTTCAAAGATAAGTTGTTTTTATAGATAAATTGAAAATAAAAAAGGATGGGGGTATTTGGGAAAGAGAGCATCTCACGTGTTCTAGGAGGTAATCCACGGATGGTTTATCAGAGTTCATGTATGTACACCTTCGACCGCTAATGATTTCAAGAACCATGATACCAAAACTATAGGTGTCAACTTTATCAGATAAGAGACCTTGAAGTGCATATTCTGGTGCGGAGTAGCCCCTAGTATTGTGTTATATCGATAAAATAAAAGAATTTGATTAGAATTGGTGTAAAAAGGATACAAAGAACTATTACACTGTTCTAGTGGTAAATTCTTGTCCCCTAGTCTTGTAGGCCAAGGGTTTGAATCCTAGCAACCCCCTTAGATAAAGAGGTGATATTAATTGTTGAAGAGGAGGCACTCGACAACTCCAGTTAGAGTAGTGGAACCCTTAATTGTTGAAGGGAGGACGAGTAGAGGTAGGCCCAAAATGAATTAGGATGAGTGGATTAGGCTGGATTTGCTAGAGTTGCATCTCTCTGGGAACATGGTCCAGGATAATTAATGGCGACATAAGAGGTTAAGGACCTTTAAAAGAGGGTATATTTGGTTCTTAGCTTTGTGGTAAACGCTTAATTTCCTTATACTATAGGTAGACTTTCCATGTGTGTTTGTGTTTCTACATATATGTGGTTTTATGATTCTATATATATACATGTATGTATATGTATGTACGTATGTATGCATGTACGTGCCTACGTACCCTCCCTACCAATAATTCTGTTATTTGTGGGATTTTATGGGTTTGGTTGTTGTATATAAATAATACAAATAAAATCCTCAGTTTAGCAAACTCACAGTGTCTCGGCAAACTTGGTTCTTATATGACTTTTATCTTCCGGATGAAACCTCGCCAACCCAAAATCTGCTATTTTGGGTTGATAATCATGATCAAGAAGAATATTGCTCGACTTTATATCTCTATGAACGATTTTGAAATGGAATTCATTGTGTAGATGAGCTAAACCCCTTGCTATCCCGAATATTATGTCATACCGTTGTTTCCAGTTCAAACTCCCCCTTCTCGGACCTCCATTATAGAGATATTTATATATCAATATATATAGTTTTTAAATCAATGTAATCAGTTTTAATTACCCCATAAGAATTTGTCCAGGCTGCCATTTGGCATGTATTCCATGATGAGAAGCAGATCAGATCCTAAACTGGACCATCCTAGGAGACGTAGAAGGTCTCGATGTTGAATATTACTTATGAGCTTAACCTCATTTTCAAAATCTTCTATTGCCTTCGCTTTAGCATACCCTACTGCATTTCTTTTAACCGCCACAATGCTCATATCTTCAAGAATTGCCTTTTAAATAAACAGGATAAATATAGTTCAGCCATGCAATATTGGTGTAATTTAAGAACCATAATGCAGAAGGTTGCATCTTATTACCTTGAATACTACACCAAAACCTCCTTTTCCTAAAATATTTTCCTCACTAAAGTTATTAGTTGCCAATTGTAGATCTTGGTAATTTATAGTCCCCTTCAATTCTGGTGCATCTAAGGCATTAGATGGTTGACATTTAGATTGATGTTAGTAGTATGATGAAAACTAACTTAACATTGATTTAAGAAATATATATGGTGTAATGGAATTAGACATATCCCACATATTGAGCCTCATGACACACAACCAGAGAGGCACATGGAAAACACACACACACACGCATATATATAAACGGTTAGTAGATTAATCATACAAGATAATGTTATATACAATCACCTTCTTCAGTCGTCTTAGACTTCTTCCACCGTAAAAACAATAAGCACAAACCAATTGAGATAATAAGAAAACCAACACCAGCAGCTGATCCAGGAATCAGTGGTACTTTGCTTGAATGCCCTGTTGTATATGATCATATGAAAGTTAGAAACTCAACAATTGTGAGCCTCATTGTGGATCAGCAGGTTAACAATTAGTGGATTCGGATACTTCTAGAAACGAAACAAAAAAAAAAACGTCTCAAGGCCTAACCTTTTAAGAGATTAGTGATATCTACAGTCTCGTTATCATTGAAAAATGGAGTCACTGAATATCTTGCAAAACAACCCAAGTTGATAAACCTAGCTTCTGTGCTAGGAAGACAACTAGATAAACTGATATTTGCATTATCCATGCAGTTTTGGCAAATAGCCTTGCTAATATTTTCAACACATTGTGCAATTGTATACACCGTTGCATTTTCTATTGTGATTCGAGTTGTTGATGCTACATAGAAGTTGCTCGTTTTTGGAGTAGCATCACTTATGTCTGATAACAACCCACCCACATCTTGGGTAAGGCTTGTTGCTAGCTGAGTTGCTGACTGATTGCCACATATTTGAAGTGGACCGATATTGCCATCAGCTTCGACCACATTCGGATCATCATAGAAGTAATCATAGTTTGCGTACCTTAACAACAAATGACTTGGATCTGTTAGACATTTTTACCAAGGCTATTGAAATTATAAAACAAATGATCATCTCACGTTATAACATTGTATAGCTTTTTCTTGAAACGTAGTAGTTAAGATAACTCTAGTGAAAATTTGATTTGAAATCCATGAAAGTCAAAACCATTAACATTTTTGTTGTTGCTATAATGTCATTGCAATGTGAGTGCATTGTTGAAGCATCTACAATCCAACGAATTACTAATATAATCTTCACATGCAGTAGAAAACCTCCAATGATTTCACTACAGGAAAAATGGGCTCGTGGCGACGAGGCCTACAACAACATCTGTTGGCTGTAGGTTTTTCCAATTTTTTGGGCTTTTATACCATTCCGTCGCCGTAATATAGGCTAGGCCGGGCTTTATCAGTTGATGAGGTTGCGTGTCTCACACGTGCTCTAGATCAAACACATAGCGAAAGTTGAAAAATGCATTCTCCCCACTTGTCAAGTTCATATCCCTCACAAATATCAACAAATGGAAGAAATGCAACAATAAACGCAAGAACGACAAAATCAATATATCAACAAGTTAACCAACAAATGCAAGCAATGCAACAACAAATAAACAAACTCCATGTTTTGTAGAATAGAAATGAAAGTGACGAAACTGAAGATAATTAGTTACTTTTGTTTAATTACTATATCTAGGATTTGAAAAATTAATATTATAAACATTTTTAAAGTTTATGGTATTATATTAGTCTGCATGAAAGTATTTTACCAATTGAAAAGCGAGCATAAATGTGTTGGATATGTGTAAGATATATGAATAATTAATTTCGATATGTGTAGCATAAATTTTGAGAGTGCTAGTTGCAACTGCAAATTAACTACGAAATTTCTTCTCTGTTATCCAGAATTCTACGTTGTAGTTTAACTTTCAACACACAGAAATTAAGAAGAAAGGGTCTCTTATGTCTATCTTGTTTCTGTAGGAAGCCGTTCGCGTAAACTAAATAAAAAACTTTTATTAAACTGAATTACAATACGGAAATAAAACAAAAACAGTAAATTACAATACTTTTACAACTGAGAAGAAACAAATACAAGAACAGAGAAATTAAACAAAAGGATGTTCTTGGCTGAGGAACGTGTTAGACACGGGTCCCTTAAAAAAATTTCGAGTCTCCCAAGAGAACTCGTTTGTTTCCAGGATACAACAGCCTAAGCAGTTGCACTGCCGGAGATGACGTAACTCGAAGGTGTACCTCGCTACAAGAAAGAAGAAGAAGATTATTTTGCAGAGAATCTTTTGCATGTGTTGGTGACTTCGGTGTCTTCTTCTGGTGTGGTGATGCTGTATTTATACTGCATCCGAAACGAAACAGCAAAAATGAAGTAACACCACGAATTTAATTGCATTAAACGTCTTTAATGCACTTAAATTCGTCAGTTATTTCTCAGTCAAAGCCATTGACTCGTCTGTTTCAACTGTTGAATGTAACTGATCTGTCATTAAGTCTGGAAGTTGTAGTTCGCTCGCACGCGCATGCCCACTATGATGGGCACGCGCCATTCTGGCTCATTCCCATCTGGTCACGCCACACGGTCGCGCCATACTGGTTCACTTCAGTGCGCCATTTGCGCACACGTCAGGAGTCCGTGCGCGCCAACTTGGACTGCCTAGCCATGCGCCACTACCGTGTACCTACGCGCCCTTGCCACGTCACCCTCCAGGGTCAACCTGCCACCTGGTCCTTGCAGCCTCTGTGCTGAGCTACCGCGCGGTCCAAAATACAAAGGCGGCTCTCGGCGTTGTGAGCGTGCGAAGGGCAAAGTGCGCCATCAAAGCGCCACATTGCGCCCATCACCCACGCCACGCGCGCGTGTGCGAGTACAAGTTAGGGTGCTCCGCACCGTTCGCGAGTACACTTAGTTTGTGCTTCCATGAAACAATAAGGAAGGAGTGTTCCCACTTAAATACCCCTTTAAGTTTTATCACTCCTCCTATGTGGGACAAGGTGCTACTCATTATTTCAGCATTTAATGTTTCAAACACTAAACTTTGAGCATCGATATCTCATTCATCTTAGCTCCGTTTTGGACGTGGTTTAGTTCGTTGCGAAGCTTTCCAACATAGAACACAAACCCACAAAGAAATATATAAATAAACCTCAGTTTATAATATTTATTTGTCGTCCAAAATTATGAAATATCTATTTTCTATATTTGTGAAAAATGTTATTTTTCACAAAATTTCCAACAATCTCCCACATGAATGGAAATCTATCTTTCCTTTCAAGTTTCAACGATACAAATTCAATAGTTAAGTATTGCAAGATAGGTAGCGTAACCTTTGAACCCTCTTTTGTGAAACATACTTAGCCTCCTAGGGTCTTGTAGACGCGGTGTCTTCGAACAATCCCCCATTTATTTAGGCGACAATATACATTCACACAATACTCTCCCTAGTTTAGTCAAATACTCAAGGTTGTGTCCGTTTATGGTCATGGAACACTTTCCTGGTTCTGCGAGAGCTCTAGGATTTGCACCTCCCCACAAATCCATTCGAAGCGACCCCACTTCTCTCTAACATAGGTGATTTCTCGAATCGTTAAAAGCATCATGGTTGATTTGGATTTCCTCAAATCCTTAACCTCAATATGCTTAACCTTACTTCATGTCACTGATTGGAATGGACTAGAAAGTATATAACTCCCTTTTTATTAAACTTTTGGGGCACCCCCATGGTGACTCCCTTTGGGTTTATGATTAAGTTTGCCTATTGAACCTAGATCTTGGGATCTCCAGTCAACTAGGTTAAGTTTCCCTCATATTCCTTTCATCCATGGGCTTTAGTCCCATTCCTCTTGACGTCTTATAAACTAAATCTTTGCTTAAGCCTTTCGTTAACGGGTCTGCAATATTCTCTTTTGACTTAACATAGTCAATTGAGATAATACCCGTTGAGATTAGTTGACGTATTGTGTTGTGTCTACATCGAATGTGCCTTGACTGCCATTGTATATTGAGCTTTGAGCTCTTACATGCGCTGATGTATTGTCACAATGTATGCAAATTGCCGTCAACGGCTTTGGCCATCTTGGAATATCTTCCACAAATTGACGTAGCCACTCCGTTTCTTCACCGTTTTTATCTAAAGCGACGAATTCGGATTCCATCGTGGATCTAGCTATAACAGTTTGCTTGGATGACTTCCAAGCTATAGTCGCTCCCGCAAGTGTAAACACATATCCACTTGTTGATCTGTGATCTTTTATATCCGATATCCAGTTTGCATCAATGTATCCTTCGATCACTGCTGGATGACGGGTATAGTATAATCCGTAATCTCTCGTGTATCTTATGTATCTAAGCACCCGTGTGATAGCTTTCCAATTATCCTCATTTGGATTACTAGTGTATCTACTTAGCCTGCTCACAGCATATGCTAAGTCGGGTCTAGTACTCTAACTGAGCAACTCCCTCGCCTCTATTTTTCCTTAGACGTTGAGTGTTATCAATTGGAGTTCGACCTATAGTCGTATCTTCCGAATTGAATTTCCCAAGGATCTTGTCCACGTAGTGAATTTGACTTAGGATAAGACCGTTTTGTGTTCTAGTGATTTTTACGCTAAGAATCACATCCGCTAAACCCATGTCTTTCTTGTCAAACCTCGCTTTCATATTGTCTTTAGTTGAGTTGATTATATGACCGTTACTCCCAATGATAAGCATATCATCTACATAAAGACATAAAATTACATAACTCTTGGTATGTCTTTATAGTAAACACATTTGTCACACTCATTTATTTTGAAACCATTGTCAGTCATGACATGATCAAACTTTTGGTGCCATTGTTTTGGAGCTTGTTTCAAGCCATACAAAGACTTGACAAGTTTACATACTTTGCCCTCTTTTCCTGGGGCGGAAAAACCCTCAGGTTGTTCCATGTAAATTTCTTCTTCTAAATCTCCATTTAGAAATGCGGTTTTTACATCCATTTGGTGAACTTTCAAATTTCTTAAAGCCGCAATTGCAAGAACCAATCTTATAGAGGTTATTCAAGTCACAGGCGAGTAAGTATCAAAGTAGTCTAGACCTTGTTTTTGTCTAAACCCTTTTATTACTAATCTCGCCTTGTATTTATCAATACTTCCATCAGCTTTCATCTTCCTTTTGAATATCCAACGATATCCAAGTGGTTTGCAACCGGGTGGAAGATCTACTAACTCCCAAGTATGATTTTGCAATATAGAATCAATTTCATTCTTAATTGCTTCTTTCCAATGAGGTTCTTCTATGGAAGAAACCGCTTCGCGATAGGTATTGGGCTCGCCCTCAACCATATAGCTCATGAAGTCTGGTCCAAAAGATTTTGCAAACCTTGGTCGTTTACTTCGTCTGAGGTCACCCTCCTCAACCTCTGGTCGTTCATGTCTTTCATCTAACCATGTAGATGAACTTGGACCTGCTTCATCAACCGTTATTAATGAAGTTTCATGTGGTTATCCTAGCATAGGAAACACATTTTCAAAATATGAGATGATATTAGGATTTGCCTCCATGATAGTGTGTTTGTGTACATCGGGATTCTTGGACTCATGTACAAAAAACGATGTGCACTACTTTGATGCGCATATCCAATGAATATACAATCAACAGTTTCGGGTCCTATCCTAAGAGCCTTAGGAGGTGGTACAATCACCTTTGCTAGGCACCCCCACACTTTCAAGTATTTGTACGAAGGCTTTCTTCCTCTACATAACTCTATGGAGTTTCTTCCCTATTTTTGAGTGGTGTCTTATTTAAAAGATAATTTGCTGAGAGAATCGCGTCCCCCCACATTTCTTGGTTCACACCGGAACTAATCAACATGGCATTCATCATTTCTTTTAAAGTGCGGTCCTTTCGTTCCGCTATGCCATTTGATTGTGGAGAATAAGGAGGTGTACACTCATGTACAATGCCACTTTTTGCGCATAAATCCGCAAAAGGTGCAACATATTCACCTCCTCGGTCGCTTCTCACCGCTTTTATCTTTTTTTAAAGTTGATTCTCAACTTTGTTTTTGTACAAGATAAACTTGTCTATTGCTTCATCTTTACTTTTAAGTAAATATACATAGCAATATTTAGTACAATCGTCAATAAACTTGATAAAGTACTTATTTCCTCCACGTGTGGGAACCGCTTTTAAATCACACATATCGGTATGAATTATATCAAGGGGTTCGGTTATTCGTTCAATCGATTTAAACGATGATCTTGTAAGTTTGGATTCTACGCATGACTCGCATTTGTAGTCGGACTCGATATGGAATGTTGATATCATATTTAATTTAATTAAATGTCGTAATGAATTATAATTTACATGTCCTAGTCTACCATGCCAAACATTAGAAGACTCAATCGTATAAGTAGAAGTAGTAAATTCATTCATAGGTTTCTTGGTGTTAACAACCATTACATTCATTTTGAACATACCATTAAGGGCATAGCCCTTTCCAACAAACATTCCACGTCTAGATAAAACAAATTTGTCCGATTCAAACACTAGACGAAAACCAAACTTGTTGAGCATCCGACCTGACACGAGATTCTTCCGTATCTCCGGGACATAGAGGACTTTGCTCAACGTGAGCTCCTTGCCAGAAGTCATCTTCAAGATCACTGTGCCTTCATCCTTGATGTCGGCGGTAGCTTTATTTCCCATATAAAGCTTTTTTCACCCGTTGCTTCCTTGAATGTTGAGAACAGCGACTTGTCTCCACAAACATGGCGGGGTGCACCCGTGTCAACGAACCATCCTGGTGGGTTATCACCTACCACGTTGACTTCTTCAATCATAGCCGCTTCTTCGGTTATCATTGCGATTAGAGGCATACCATCCTCATCAACCATGTGCGCACGCTCACGCTTAGGATTCTTGCATTGGTTAGCACGGTGCCCCGTCTCGTTACAATTGTAACAAGCACCTTGGAAAAGCGCAGACTTCTTTTTCACAACCCCTTTCTTGGTCCAAGGTTGTTAACCTTTACTTTTCCCTTGTCCTTTTTCGGCCTTTTACCCTTTTTGCCTTTGGAGGATTCCCCAACTTCCACCATGTTTGCTTTAGCCGAAGCTTGCGCAATGGTGCCTTTTTGGGCTACCATGTTGTCCTCTTCTATTCGTAGACGGACCACAAGTTCCTCCATTGTCATTTCCTTTCGCTTATGCTTTAGGTAGTTTTTGAATTCTACCCACGAAGGAGGCAATTTTTCAATTATTGATGCCACTTGAAACGTCTCGCTAAGTACCATGCCCTCAGCATGGATGTCATGAAGTATAATCTGCAACTCTTGGACTTGATTCATAACAGTCTTGTTATCGACCATTTTGTAGTCCAAGAAACGGGCGACAACAAATTTCTTCGTTCTCGCATCCTCCGTTTTTGTACTTTTTGTCCAAGGCATCCCATAATTCTTTGGAAGTCTTGACATTGTAGTACACATTATACAGCGCATCCGACAGGCCATTTAGCACATAGCCTCGACATATGAAATCCATATGCTTCCAAGCATCAACAGCGCACTAAGCTTGAGCGTCGGTCTCCCCTTCCGCAGGTTGGGGAGCGGTTTCAGTCAAGAACCTCGCAAGGTTCATGGTGGTCAAGTAGAAGAACATCTTCTGTTGCCACCTTTTGAAGTGGAGTCCAGTGAATTTCTCGGGTCGTTCAGCATGATTCGCGACTGTGGAAGCTCCCTCGGTATTTGCCGGGGTTCTGACGACAAGGTTATTGACATTGGTGTTCACGTTGGTATTGTTTTTAGTCGACATTCTAAAAATTAAAAAAATAAAGTTTAGTCCGAAATTCTGTTTTAAACAAATAAAAACAGAAGCGAACTATTAATTTTAATTTACCACAAATTAACTGTTTGGCTTCTAAGTCCAACTTTGAAGACCAAAACAGAAAAATTTATAATTATTAATGCACACTTACTGTTTGGCTTCTAACTCCAACTTTGAAGACCAAAACAAAAAGTTTTATTACTGTTTTTATGAACGAAAAGAAGGTAATCCGCAAATGTTTTCAACCAAAGTCGCTACTTTGAAGCCGAAAACAAAAAAAAATGTTTTTAGAACACAAACCGAGTGAAACAAAACTGGTTTGAATCACAAACAGGATGGTTTTTGATTCTACACGAACGGTGTTTTAAAAATTTGTTTTAAGATTGTAGGAAGCCGTTCGGGTAAAATAAATAAAAAACTTTTATTAAACTGAATTACAATACGGAGATAAACAAAAAGGGTAAATTACAATACTTTTACAACCGAGAAGAAGCAAATACAAGAACAAAGAAATTAAACAAAAGGATGTTCTTGGCTGAGGATCGTGTTAGACACGGGTCCCTTAAAACAAATTTCGAGTCTCTCAGGAGAGTTTGTTTGTTTCAAGGATACAACAGCCTAAGCAGTTGCACTCCCGGAGATGACGCAACCCGAAGGTGTACCTCACTGCAAGAAATAAGAAGAAGAAAATTCTGCAGAGAATCTTTTGTATGTGTTGGTGAATTCGGTGTCTTGTGCTGGTGTGTGGTGTGGCGTTGCGAGCGTGCGCCATCAAAGCGCCACATTGCGCCCATCGCCTACGCCTGGTGCGCGTGTGCGAGTTAGGGTGTTGCGCGCCATTCTAGAAGGGTTAAATGGATGGGCATATATTATCTTTATAACTAGACAATTCGGCCAACCATCACTATCGGCTATCAATACAGTTGTATTAATAATCTGAATTACTGCAATGTATTTTTCGATTAATGTATGGAAAAAGCATAATAATAACCGAAGCATTTATCTGTTATTTTTTTTATCTAATTTGAGGAGTAAATTATATACATTTATGTTTACATTCATACGAGTTAATAATTACTTGTGTGACTTTTTTTTCCGACCAAGGTCATAGTATGTAAAACAGTTATCTGTTGACTTACTAATTAACAATAAAATGGTAAATACCAATGTTTTGTGGCCGGACCGGACCGGCCGGTCGGACCGAGGGTCCGGTTGAGGGTATCGGATCGGTTTTGAAGGTGGCCGGCCGGCCGGATAGATGGCCGGCCATCGAACCGGAGATTCGGTGGGTGTCAGACCGGTGGCCATTGTAAAAATTCGGAAAAACCTTAACCTTAGTCAGAGGTTTAGTTGCGCTGTCACTGATTTGGCTAAGCCAGAACAGGGTGCCTCCACCGTGGGGACATCGGATCTAACTTCTGCTCTCTCTCTCTCTCAGTTGCATCTCCCATCCCTCTCTTTCTCACTTTTGCTCTCTCTCGTTTTGAACGGATTGGTGTCTGGGGATTTGAAAATGATAGAAGAATGAAGGTGGTTTTGACAAGTAAATGGTTTTATAAACCAGTATATGGTTTTGTTCTGACATAGCGTGTAATTGATATATGGACATGATTTATCCAACCAATTAAAATAGGTATTGGTAATAAAGATTATTTATTAGGAGGTTTATAATTAATAAAATGCAAGATTTATAATATAGTGTATGTAGGTGATCTAGAAGAAAAATAAAAATATTGGTTTGGCTCATAACACGTTTGTATATTTTTTCATATCTTATATTTATTTTTGTAATATTTATGTTGTCATCCGGTCGTAAACCTAGTCCAGCCGGTCCAACCGATCCGACCAGTGAACCGGTAAGGAGACCGGTTCAACGTCCGGTCCGGTTATAAAAACATTGGTAAATACAAGAAAGCTTTATCTGACAAGACAGTTATCGAAGAAGGCATAAGCAGCATTTCCGGTTAGACAGCTGTCCAGTTCAGACACACCTGCATCCAAACAAGCCACACACTGAGCTGTTGGGAGGTAGTTTCTGCATTGGGCAAGTCCAAACACCGAGTCCTCCTCGGATAAACTTTGTGCTCTTGCGTAAAACACACTGTTGCTGGATAATTGTCTTTTATTTCCGTAAAGGTAGTGTTGCGATTGTAGATAAAACTTGATAGATTTATCAGAGGATTACGGCCACAGAATGATCTGATGGGTGTGTTAATATTGGTTTCAGTGTCATTCCGCTGTGAAACTCCTGGTTTGATCAAGAATAATACAAGGAACATAACCAAAACAACCATCACACCCACCCTGAGAAATATTAGCTATGACACATTAACAGAAATATGAAAAGAATAATACAAGGAACATGAAGAAGAGAAAGAGAATGATAGTTGAACTTGTACTCATAATTAAAGTAACACAATAATGGGTTTTGTTGATTTTTGTGAATAAGAAAGAATTATTAGATCAGGTAACAAAGAATCAGGGAATATATGTGGTTAAGAAAAGGTCAAAAGAAAACAAGTTTTGTTGACTATTTCTAGATGTTGATTGCTGGTCTTGGTATTTAGTGACGTGCTATATATGGGTTTGAAAAGAATGGGATATTTAACATCTTAAAATTTAAGAATCATAAACTTTAATTATAAATTGAACATCTAAAAATCTAGATGATGTATAGAACTGCATTTGTTAAACTTGTAGTAACTTAATATTTGGGCTTACATAACAAAAAAAAGAGTAGAGCGATCATTATTAAAAATAAGAATGAAGACCTTGACATGGTCAAATATTCAAAAGGGTTGTGGAATTGACCACATTATCTTCTCCAACATCCAGAGGGTCAACATATACTACAAGGACGAAGAAAGTGACATTTTAAAAAACATGTAACTTCAAGCACTAAGGCTGCATTATACGGGGCTTTCCGGGGACGTCGTGCGGCGGCGCTAAATAAAGTAAACATAAATCATTGATAAAGTATTTTTAAGGTGTAACTCATGAAAGACCGTGGGATATGGTGGGACAGGGTCAGGGGCATGGGCCGATACGTGGATTTTGAGGGGTACCGCCGGTCAAGCAATCGAACGGTCGGTATGGTGGGGCGTGGCTAGACCGCGTGGGAAGGCCACATGTATTTGTTTTTTTCAATTTTTTTTACAAATAAACAAAATATTATAACAGCTTAAAAATAATATTAAAAATATTTAAAAATTACAAAATTATACATAAAAAAAAGATCACTAACCGTCGTCTTCGTCGGAGTCGAACCCAGGAATCGTTGAAACATGTCCACTAAATCAGATCGAAGATTGTGATGTATATCCCTAGACTTGATCAAAAATTCGTTTGTTGATTTCTCTTCGTCTGTAACGTTTCCGCGCCGTCATCGGATGATGATGATTATTCACTCGAACTTGCATAATTCATTTTTTTTTACTTTGAAAATTTTATAAAAATTGTTATTTGTTAGGGTATTATAAGGAAAATTGTTTTTTCTTAAATTCACACCCAAAGGCTAGCCCAAACAGCTAGTGCTCTCCTCCAATTACCTGCCGCCATGTCATCTTGGTAGCCCCGCCCTGCGCCCGGTCTGAAAGTCCCGCCCAACGACCGCCCAACGAGCCACGCTGAAACCCAAGCCCACCCGGGGTGGTGACTTTGGCGTTTCCCCCAAACCCACGCCCCAACCCCCGCCCCAACCCTCGCCCCATACCCCACAGCCTAAGAGACTTGGTTTAAATGAATTTGGATTGCAGGTATGACACTCGTGGGGAAGGGCGCCTACTCAAAAGCAGCTCAATAGTGTAAAACAATTTTAAAAGGGAAATTTACGAAATTGGCCAAGAACAGAGTTGACGTACGAAATTGGCCACCTCAAGCGTCCTTGGAGCGGCGCATCACAGATTCAAATGCGCGGGATGCGTCTGGAAGTCCATGGGATGCGTCTTTGGAAATAACTCACTGATGATGCGTCTGGAAGTGCACAGGATGCGTCTTGAAGTGCCTGGATGCGTCTTGAAATGCTGGGATGCATCCGGTGAGTTTTCAGGCGATTTGCAGGTTTTCGGCGACTTGGAAAAGGCAAATATTTTATATTTTATTTATATATTGTTGGTATGGGCGGATCGAATTAACCACAGGTTTAATGAATTATAAGATTGATAATTCAGGTTTGCTTAATAAACAAACACCTCCACTAGAACATTCAAATATACATGTATACATCCGACTCTTGATTGACCCTTATATAAACGATTTACCACTAAACAGTCATAAAAAATTGGATAAATTTGGTTTTTGTAACTCGCCGGAAACGTGCTGTCACACCCCTACCGATGGCGGAATCATCAGGGTAGTGGCACTAGGCGAACCAGATTGCCTCAAGAGATTCCATAACAATTATTTAAAGATAATAAATCAACATTTAACATCCCATACTATTAAACTCATAATATCCTTAAACAATCATTACATTAACAAAATCCCTTAAACAGTAACTCTTATCCGATCTCCCCTAGATTTATCACACTTGGAACTAAACAAAATAAAACAAAACTAAACTACGCAAGCCACATCCAAGCATCCAAGCTACAAAATCCTCATCATGTTACATACGTTAAAATACAAGTCAATACAATTAAGTAAAGGTGAGCATACGAGTTTGAGTAATACTAGCATAATCGAGAAAGCGTTTACGAAACAATCTAGTTACATATCATGATACACCAAAACACTTAACATAACATAGGCTCATTTCTCATGCTAACTACCGTGAGAAGGCTTGCGCGTCCATCCTAACTAGACCCCGTCGGGTGTAAGCCACACTATAGTACCATACTAGCTAAGGAGGCAAGTTAACGAAAATATCCTAGTCACATGTTTCTAGTATCACGTATTGAGCATATATAATCAGATTATTCGCGTGTGATAAACAGTTTGATTTGTGAAGTGATTTTGATATAGGGACGTATGTAACACCCGAAAAGTGCGTTAAAGCGAAAATGGGTCAAGTATACTCACTGTGGGTGCGTTTAGGTAAGAGTTCGGGATCTGAGGAGAGTCGAGAAGAGCGCCGGATCAGCCTGCATACGCGAACGGAAGTGCATCAGTCTCCGAAAAGCTGAAACGGTTAAGTCTCGGTTGGGCAGTAGCCAAGTTCGGGCGAACTTGGGTGTAAACACACAAGTTCGAGCGAACTTGCTGGGTTTTGGTGGGTTTAGAGTCAAGTTCGGTCGAACTTGATGAGTTTCCTAAGAAACTTGTCAAGTTCGGGTGAACTTGTAGGAAAACCTTACTGATTTGGCAAGTTCGGTCGAACTTGTATGGTTTCCTAAGAAACCAGGCAAGTTCGAGCGAACTTGCAAGAAACTTGGTGAAGAAACACTCAAGTTCGGTCGAACTTGACCTGGTGAGCTGGTGATTCTCGAGCGAACTTGATGTTTTCGGGTCCAAAATCTTGCGTTTTCGCGTCATTTGCTGAGGAAAATTGAGTGTTCATCCCTCCAACCCTGTGCTACTAAGCAAACTTAGGTCGGAGAGGTCTTTTAGAGTTGTTTTAGCCGTTTTACAAAAGCGTGGGCTAATCCGGGCGAACTCGGGGTTCGTTCGGATTATTCCGGCTTGTGTAAACCAACATAAACGTCCTTGTGCTTCCAGATCTAGGATCTTGAATAATAGATGCTTCGTTTCATATTAGAAAATGAACAAAACATCATCAAAAGTCCGTATCTTGTGTAGAAATCAATGGTTTTCAAAGGTTTTTCTCAGATCTATCACTTACAAGCCGAGATCTTGCAGATCTCGTGTTTGGGAAGTCTCTATTATCGCCAAACGAGCACGTATTGTGTAGATCTAAGCTTAAAACAGAAGTTTTTGAAGAAAAAGATGATGATTTTCACAAAAGAATGAGTTTTGATGAAAACGAAGGCTATGCCTTGTGCCAAAATCGTTGTAAACCTTTGTAGATCATTGATAAACGTTGTTGCAATGAAACCAGGTTAATTCTTACTTAGAACACGAAGGTTTCGGGTTTTGAGCGCTCTGGGCGAATTTGCAGCAAGTTGAAATGAGTGAACAGAGCTTGGTATTTATAGGAGAAGGCAAAAATGAGAGCTGATGAGACCAAGTTCGTGCGAACTTGTGAAATATTTGGAGGGTTTAAGCTAAGTTCGGCCGAACTTATACATGTATGTACAAGTTCGAGCGAGCTTGAGGGAAAGCAAAGGATCCTTGTGTCTCAGGCAAGTTCGGGCAAACTTGTGGTAGTCAAGTTCGGCCGAACTTGGCCTGATGACCAAGTTTCGTTTGCCGATTTTGCGTTAAGAGTTCGTTTGATTATTCGGTTCGCATTATATAGTTATATTAAGCGTTAAATTAAAGCGTTAAGCGTTATAGTTGATATAATAGTGCGATTTAGCGATTCGAGAGTGCGAGAGCGATGCGATAGCGAGCGTAAACATAACCATAAACACACATAACACATAAGGAACATAAAACCACATAAATAACTGCAATTTGCAATGCGATGAGATTAGCGACGCGATTTAATAAGCGATTAGATGCGACATAACATACAATACCATAATTAATTAGCATAAACTTTATTATCAACCGAATCTCGGATTTACAAAGGAAGTACAACGATAAAAAACAAGGAAAAAAGATAACAACGAATTTCCGAGTTGTTACAGTCTCCCCTACTTTAGGGAATTTCGTCCCGAAATTAGGTAGTAGCTGTAACAAATAGATGCGGGTACCTGGCCTTCACATCACATTCCAATTCCCAAGTGAACTCGGCGCCGCGTTTGCCTTTCCATCGGACCTACACGATAGGTATGCGAGAGCGTCGGAGTTTCTTGGTTTCTCGATCCATGATCTCAAGGGGTTTTTCCACGAAATGGAGCGTCTCGTTGATCTGCAGATCTTCGAGAGGTACATGGAGATTTTATTCGGCGAGACATTTCTTGAGGTTAGACACGTGGAAAGTCGGATGTACATTATTAAGTTCCTCCGGTAATTCAAGACGATAGGCTACTTTACTGATTCTTTCCAGAATCTTAAAGGGACCAACGTATCGAGGCGCTAGCTTTCCTTTCTTGCCAAAGCGGACCACTCCCTTCCAAGGTGCAACCTTTAGGAGAACGTGATCTCCCACTTCGAACTGCAGGGGCTTGCGGCGTTTATCGGCGTAACTCTTTTGACGACTCCAAGCTTTCAAGAGATTGTCTCTGATTTGGAGGATCTTGTCCGTCGTTTCTTGAATTAGTTCGGGACCGGTGATTTGTGCTTCTCCGATCTCGTGTCATGCAATAGGCGATCGACATTTCTTCCATACAGTGCCTCAAAGGAGCCATTTGAATGCTGGTATGATAACTATTATTGTACTAGAATTCGATTTAAGGTAAATGCGTATCCCAGTTACCACCGAAATCTATGATGCACGCACGAAGCATGTCTTCGAGGGTGCGGATCGTGCACTCAGTCTGACCGTCGGTTTGAGGGTGAAAAGCGGTACTGAGATTGAGAGTAGTACCGAGATCGGATTGAAAATTCTCGGTCAGAGATGATGTCACGAGACGTCCCGTGTCGACATATAACTTCATCGGTATAGATTCGGGCTAACCGTTTGACCTTAAAGTCTTCTCGTATAGCAATAAAGTGCGCAGACTTAGTGAGACGATCAACGATAACCCAAATGCTATCGTGACCGGATGAAGTGCGGGGAAGTTTAGTAACGAAGTCCATAGCTATACTCTCCCACTTCCACATCGGGATTTCGGGTTGTTCGAGTAAACCAGAGGGCCTTTGATGTTCGGCTTTAACTTTCGAACAAGTTAAGCACTTTGAGACGTACAAGGAGATATCATTTTTCATGCCCGGCCACCAGTACTTAGGACGAAGGTCCTGGTATATCTTGTCGGCACCGGGGTGAATGGAATATCGAGATTTATGAGCTTCGGTCATTAACAATTCACGAAGATTATCACGAGTAGGAATCCAAATACGATCGAGATAGTAATAAATACCATCAGATTTAGATACAAGTTGAGTTTCGGCACCACACTTCATTTCGTCTTAAAGGGTATTCTCGTTAAAGCAGGCGAATTGAGCGGCACGGATGAGGGTTTCAAGTTTAGCACAAGCTTGAGAGTCACGAATACCATATACATAGCTTCGTCGACTTAGAGCATCGGCGACGACGTTTGCTTTGCCGGGATGGTAGCGTATTTCGCAATCGTAATCGTTGAGAAGTTCAACCCATCGTCGTTGTCGCATGTTTAGTTCTTTTTTATTAAAGATATGTTGTAAGCTCTTATGGTTGGTGAAGACTGTACACTTTGTACCGTAAAGGTAGTGTTGCCATATCTTCAATGCAAAAACAACTACACCGAGTTCGAGATCGTGGGTTGTGTAGTTCTTCTCGTGGATCTTGAGTTGTCGAGACGCTTACTCGATAACCTTGTCTCGTTGCATAAGAACACAACCAAGGCCAAGATTAGAGGCATCACATAAACAACGAAATCGTCGTTTCCGTCGGGTAAAGCGAGAACAGGAGCGTTGCATAGCATACGCTTGAGAGTTTGAAAAGCTTCCTCTTGTTTGGAATCCCAAACAAAAGGTTTGTCTTTATGAGTTAAAGCGGTAAGCGGAACGACGATTTTCGAAAAGTCGGAGATGAATCGACGGTAATAACCAACGGATTTCAGAAGCATTCTTCGGTGTAATCCAACTTTTGATGGCTTCAATCCTTGCAGGGTCGAAGTGAATTCCTTGACTATTAACGATGTGGCCGAGAAATTGGACTTCTTCGAGCCAGAATTCACATTTAGAGAACTTAGCATAAAGGTGATTTCCTTGAAGAAGTTCGAGGACTAAACGGAGATGACGCACGTGTTCGTCTCTCGACTTCGAATAAATAAGAATGTCATCGATGAAAACAATGACGAAATGATAAGAAGGCTTTACACACACGGTTCATCAAATCCATGAAAACTGCGGGTGCATTGGTAAGACCAAAAGGCATGACCACGAATTCAAAATGGCCATAGCGAGTACAAAAGGCGGTTTTAGGAATGTCTTATTCCAACACGCGTAACTGATGATAACCGGAACGAAGATCGATCTTGGAAAAACAAGTAGCACCTTGAAGCTGATCAAATAAGTCGTCAATACGGGGAAGAGGGTAGCGGTTCTTTATCGTGAGTTTGTTAAGTTCACGATAATCGATGCACATTCGGAACGATCCGTCCTTCTTTTTCACGAAAAGGACCAGGGCGCCCCATGGCGAAGTGCTCGGGCATATGAAGCCTTTTTCAAGAAGCTCTTGACGTTGGCTTGATAGCTCGCGCATTTCGGATGGTGCGAGGCGGTAAGGAGCTTTAGCAACTGGGGTAGCGCCTGGAATCAAATTGATACGAAATTCAACATCTCGAGTAGGGGGTAAACCAGGTAAATCGTTGGGAAAGACCTTAGGAAATTCACAAACAACGGGAACATCTTTATAAGTCTTCTTTTCTTTCTCAGGGTTCACGAGGTGGGCGAGGAAAGCAACACATCGCTTTTGCAAGCGTTTGTGTGCTCGAGTACATGACAAAAGCATCAACTTCTTTGAGGGAGTTTCACCATAAACATGGAGTTGATCACCGTTAGGAAGAGGAAAACGAATCATCTTATCGAAGCATACAACTTCAGCATGATTCTCACGAAGAAAATCCATGCCTACTATGATATCGAAACTACCTAACTGCATAGGTATGAGATTGATCGAGAAGATATGGTTGTTGAGATCGAGATTACAACCACGTAAGACGGAATTAACGGTAACGGTTCTTCCGGTGGCGACTTCCACACCGAAAGTCTTTGGGAGTTTTGCGCACTTACATTTTAAAATCTTTTCGAATTCTAACGATACAAAACAATTATCGGAACCAGTATCAAATAAGCATGAAGCATAAATACCAATAACGAGAAACGTACCATTGACAACATTGTTGTCATTCTGGGCCTGGCGGTGATTCAGATTGAAGGCTCTTCCACGCGCAACTTGTTGTTGCTGCTGAGGTTGCGGTGGTGGCTGCTGCTGCTGCGGCTCTTGTTTCACGGTGCGGTTTGGGCAAACATTAGCAAAGTGGTTCGGATCACCACACACAAAGCACACTCATGCCTTTGGAGCTTGCTGCTGGTTGGCTTGAGGAGGAGCAGGTAAAGCTGGAGCTGTTGGAGCCTGAGGAGCTGGCTGACGAGTACCACTACGGCAGCTGATTGTAAAGTGGCCGTAGATGTTGCAGTTCGTGCAAAAATGGCAATTGCCTCCTACAGCATGATGATATGTGCACTTAGGGCACATAGGGTACGGACCAGTGTACGCACGCTTTGCTGGCGGTGCGTTTGGTGCTGCTGACTGGAGTGGCTAAGGGTTTGCTGGAGCAGTAAGACCAAAGTTCTTGCTCGGGTTTTCCATTTTGCGACCACGGCGACTGTTCTTTGGCTCTCGGGGCTGTTCGGTAGTAGGAGCTGCTGATTCGGTGACTGCCTGATTTGCGACCTTGCTGCTTTTAAGGTAACCAGACTGAACTCGTTTGTCATTAATCTCAGCGGCTAGCTGGTAGGTCTTCTCGATAGTAGCAGGGCATGCTGCTTGAACAAAGTCAGCGACGCAATCGGGGAGAGCATTGAGGTATTTCTTGATTGCTTTCTCGGTCGTATCCACTTGACCGGGACAGATGATGCTCGTCTGTTTGAAGCGAGCAGTGAGACCAGCATTATCTGGACCATCTTGCTTGATATTCCAGAATTCGTTCTCCAGTTTCTGGATCTCGTAGGGAGGACAGAATTCCTTGATCATAATTTCCTTAAGTTCCTCCCAATTGAGTCTGTAAGCTTCGTCGTTCCCACGCCTGTTGCGCTCGGCTGTCCACCAGTCGAGAGCCCTTGATTGAAACACGCGGGTAGCGTTGACAGTGCGCAGAGCCTCGGGACATCCGCTCTGGCGGAATGTGACCTCGATAGAGTCAAACCAGTGGAACATAGCACTCGGTCCTTTGGTGCCTGAGAAAGTAAACGGTCCACATGCTTTGAACTGCTTAAAGCTGAAGTGGGGTTTCGGGGCATCTCCCTTGGAATCCACAGATGAGTTGCTGCTTACAACATGGATTTCTGAGACAATTTGCGGGATGACTTTAGCTATCTCGTTAGCTACCATTGTAGCGATACGCTTGTCGGTGTTGCTGCGCTGGAGATTACTTCGGGTGTGTGATCCCATAGAAGACATCTACACGAAGGATTTAGATTAGACGAGATTCGATTATAATAGAGTTATGTTTAAATATTTATTATAATTATTCATACAAGGCACAAAAACACATAAACACATAGGCACGTAATCACGTAAGCACATAAACACGTAAGCACATAAGCACGTAAGCACATAATCCACGTAAACACACATTTTGCACGTATTCACCTTCTAATAACAATAATGCGTAGCGCGATACGAGATAAGAGATATAAGCGATATGTAATAGCGGGATGATACCGCGTATGAGGCACACGTCCTCATAGGCGTAAGCGAGTTAAGAGATTAGTTTGGTTTGTGTATTAATTTAGCGTTTTAGATTATGAGAGTTGTACGAGTTGTGCATACATTCGATGGAGCGTAAATGCGATAAATCGAGAAATCGATGATATGATAAATCATCAAAGCGAGAAATCGAATAAAGCAAAAATTCTTAAAATTTTAAACACATAAATAATAGTAAACTCGATGATGCGTAAATCGACGATAAGGGTTTAATTCAATTGGGAGTGTCCGGGGTTTTGAGACGTTGACTACCCAAAGTGATTCGACTACCCTTTGCATTTGGACCCACGCTTTGGCCTAAATAGATAAACGTTCTCACCCCAAGCGGCTAACGACGCTTACCATTCCAGTTAATACGTGTTCCAAACCATCGGCATAACCGAGCCTTTGGTGAGATTGAAAATTGAAGAGCGGAATTTGTTACTAAGATGCGGGTTTCACCCCTAACTTACCAACATCATTCCTAGTTAGAAATGGAGATTTTCGTCGATGTTTGGATGTCACTCCTAACTCCACGAAGGTATCTCGTGCGAGAGAATGCGCGGAGTGAATGATCTCATCGAGGGTTCTCGGTTTTCACACCTATTCTCGACTTGATCACTCGTTTGGTGTGATGTGAGCGTTTCCAAGTGTGTATTATTGTGTTAGCCTTAGGAAAGGCACATTTAAGCATTTAGGGCAAGTAGTTTAACATTTAAGTCAAAGTTAGGTCATTCGGGTACTTAAACACGCTACTAGGTCGAATCATGGCAATTCTACCTACTATCCTAAAGTTATGGTGCTCTGATACCAATCTGTCACACCCCAACCGATGGCGGAATCATCAGGGTAGTGGCACAAGGCGAACCAGATTGTCTCAAGAGATTCCATAACAATTATTTAAAGATAATAAATCAACATTTAACATCCCATACTATTAAACTCATAATATCCTTAAACAATCATTACATTAACAAAATCCCTTAAACAGTAAATCTTATCCGATCTCCCCTAGATTTATTACACTTGGAACTAAACAAAATAAAACAAAACTAAACTACGCAAGCCACATCCAAGCATCCAAGCTACAAATCCTCATCATGTTACATACGTTAAAATACAAGTCAATACAATTAAGTAAAGGTGAGCATACGAGTTTGAGTAATACTAGCATAGTCGAGAAAGCGTTTGCGAAACAATCTAGTTACATATCATGATACACCAAAACACTTAAAATAACATAGGCTCATTTCTCATGCTAACTACCGTGAGAAGGCTTGCGCGTCCATCCTAACTAGACCCCGTCGGGTGTAAGCCACATTATAGTACCAAACTAGCTAAGGAGGCAAGTTAACGAAAATAAGTCCTAGTCACATGTTTCTAGTATCACGTATTGAGCATATATAATCAGGTTATTCGCGTGTGATAAACAGTTTGATTTGTGAAGTGATTTTGATATAGGGACGTATGTAACACCCGAAAAGTGCGTTAAAGCGAAAATGGGTCAAGTATACTCACTGTGGGTGCGTTTAGGTAAGAGTTCGGGATCTGAGGAGAGTCGAGAAGAGCGCCGGATCAGCCTGCATACGCGAACGGAAGTGCATCAGTCTCCGAAAAGCTGAAACGGTTAAGTCTTGGTAGGGCAGTAGCCAAGTTCGGGCGAACTTGGGTGTAAACACACAAGTTCGAGCGAACTTGCTGGGTTTTGGTGGGTTTAGAGTCAAGTTCGGTCGAACTTGATGAGTTTCCTAAGAAACTTTTCAAGTTCGGGTGAACAACCTTACTGATTTGGCAAGTTCGGTCGAACTTGTATGGTTTCCTAAGAAACCAGGCAAGTTCGGGCGAACTTGCAAGAAACTTGGTGAAGAAACACTCAAGTTCGGTCGAACTTGACCCAAATGGATACAACTTCGGTCGAACTTGACCTGGTGAGCTGGTGATTCTCGAGCGAACTTGATGTTTTCGGGTCCAAAATCTTGCGTTTTCGCGTCATTTGCTGAGGAAAATTGAGTGTTCATCCCTCCAACCCTGTGCTACTGACCAAACTTAGGTCGGAGAGGTCTTTTAGAGTTGTTTTAGCCGTTTTACAAAAGCGTGGGCTAATCCGGGCGAACTCGGGGTTCGTTCGGATTAGTCCGACTTGTGTAAACCAACATAAACGTCCTTGTGCTTCCAGATCTGGGATCTTGAATGATAGATGCTTCGTTTCATATTAGAAAATGAACAAAACATCATCAAAAGTCCTTATATGTGTAGAAAATCAATGGTTTTCAAAGGTTTTTCTCAGATCTATCACTTACAAGCCGAGATCTTGCTGATCTCGTGTTTGGGAAGTCTCTACTATCGCCAAACGAACACGTATTGTGTAGATCTAAGCTTAAAACAGAAGTTTTTGAAGAAAAAGATGAAGATTTTCACAAAAGAATGAGTTTTTATGAAAACGAAGGCTATGCCTTGTGCCAAAATCGTTGTAACCCTTTGTAGATCGTTGATAAACGTTGTTGTTGTAACATTCGTCGAAAACGGGTTTTCAAAACCCGCTTAGTTTATTAATCAAATATCCAGTCATAATTTTCCGTTGCGTATTTATTGCTCAAATTAAATTTAAACGATACATAATAAATAAATATATTAGAATTTAAAAACCATAATTTAAAATTAATAATAAATAATGAATAAAAAAATAAATGCAGAGACGCCGGGTTTCGAACCCGGGTCACTCACAAGACAAAACACACCACACACCGCTCCGCCACACACTGATTTTGTGATAAACATGGAAACAAATAACATATATACTAAAACTAGAAAATCAAAATCCGGACCTCAGCGCGCCAGAACTCGCAATCACCGGAAAATCCGGCAATCCGCGAGTTTAGCCATTTTCCTTTTGACTAAAACACTATAACCGACTTCGACATCGATTATAACCGACGTCTAACAGTCAATTGCGGTCATAACCGCCGGAGAAACTTTGACCGCGAATCAAGACTCAAACTCGGACAAAATTCATCCAGTTCTACCCTATAAATACCCACTCAATCTTCCGGAAATCCTTTCGCTCAGAACCGCTCACTTTTTCGAAGCTAAAGCTCGTCGCCGGAGATTTCCAATTTCGCCGGAACTTCGCCGGAATCGATCGTCAGAAAACCGTATTCATTCCTCGACCGGTATATCTGTCTAAACTTCTCTGCTATCTATTAGTTCATACTTTAATTGTTCAAACAAAGGTTCTAAACTCTTAATTAATATATTCAGTCGAGAAGTCACAAATCGGAGCCGATGAATTTCGCCGGAAAATCTGAAGAAGACACTCTGTGATTGGTACATCTTATTCCTAACTTCCTTTCTTTTACTTCAATTCAATCAATCATAAGCGTAGTTGGTCAATTATACAAACAGTCAATTCACTGTTCGGTAATTCGATAAACGAAGAAGATGAAGTTAAAACATGTGTATAAGTATAATTAAAAACGGATATTCGAACGGGTTAGACACACAGTCCAGCGGTGGACTGTGTGCACAAACAATGCACACGTCCCGGGTTCGAATCGCACACGTTACCGAATTTCAGAATTAAAACCAAAATTTTTACAACTGAATCAGAACAAGTCACAGAATGTTTATAAGAATAATATAAATCATAAGTTAAACAGATATGACACACAGCCCAACTGGTTGGGCTGTGCGCACTCGAACCGAACGTCCCGAGTTCGACTACGGGTCACTGAAGTCGGTTCGGCCATATTAAATCCGTTTTGAGATAAACTAAATAAAATAACAGTTAATTAGTATATATATATAATTAAAACAGAGAATATTTCGGGTTAGACACGTAGCTCAGTTGGTAGAGCTGCGTGCACTATACGAGAGGTCCCGAGTTCGAACCTCACTCAGCGCATAATTTAACACAAACCGACCGGTCGACGGTCAACGGTCAACGGTCAAATAGTCAAATTTTTTTTATTTATTTTATTTCTTTTTATTTATTTATTTAATCAGAAAATCATTTAAAAATACTTAAAAATAAGATTTTTAAAGTTAGAAAACTTCCTTAAACTCACAAAAATAAATCTAAAAATCACATTAAGAGTATGAATTAAAAGTACTAATTTAGCGAATCATTTCGTTATTATTTTAGGTTAGTTTTTCTCGTCGATCAAATCCTAAAATTCGTGCGCATCCAACGTCATCAAAGAACGCACCCAATGTGAGTGAATCTCTACCAATTCCCCGTTTGAATCACATTTTGGGTGTATCATGTGTCGTTTAATTCCTTATTATATTTAAACACTTGTGCATCCATCATATCCGTGATCAAATGTGTATCAATTGTTGTGTGAATTATGTTTAGATTGAAGTTATCATTTTCAGTGCATGCATTTCATTAGGCCCATCAGCTCCCCGTGGGATACGGGTTGAGTATCAGGTGCCTCATTTGATCGGCTCCGTTTGATTGAGCCTTGATCTCACATACATCATCATTCATGTCATTCGATCGGCTCCGTTTGATTGAGCCTTGATCTCATATACATCATCATTCATGTCATTTACTCATCCAATGTGGTTTGTGTTTTTGTTATATATATATGTTTGCTCACATGTGATTATTGCACAAATTTTCAATATTAAATACAACAAGAAATTAATAACAATGTTTTTCTCAAGGTTCACTCGCCAACTTTTGTTGACCCAAAATATCCCCCGTTTTACACATGATACAGGTGATCCAGTTGAGGCAAGAAACACATAGGAAGGCCTAGAAGAATAAAACAGTTTAAGCTTGGGATTGTTTTACTTAGTTTCATTTTCCTTGTAATTGTATGGATTTGATTTGAATATTTAAGTTGTAATTTGAATTTAATAAATATGAAACATTTTAGTAAACATCATGAGCTTTGGTGATAACCCAATTATGCCCCGACTCTTATTCCGCTGCGGGTCGGGGTGTGACAGATTGGTATCAGAGCCATGACTATAGGGATATAGCATAGGTTATTAGACCCTTAGAACCTATACTGTAGTTGATTAAAATTTTAAATTGTTTATGCGTTACATACAAAATTCATGATGTTTATATGCTTTATGTTTATTGTTACGCTCAATGTTATGCAAGCATGTTCATAAGTACATATTATTATACAATGCTCATCATGAATCATATCCTCATAACATATCATATCCATGAGAGCACACACCTCACAATTCCCATGATGTTTTGCAATGATTTTTGTATTTTTCAAATCACATCAAAGTGAGTTCTCATGACGGGCATGTAGTAACTGGAATGATACGAGTATCGGTAGTCGGAACGTCCTGTCTAGGCTTGGCATTCGTATAAATCAAAAATAAATGACCAGTTTGCCTACCTGGGGACTAACGATGAGAGTACGAAGGACCTATTAGGCCAAAGCATGCTATACCAAACGTCGTGTGAGCTAACCCCACTTTGAGTTGTCATTGTGTCTACACCTGGACACCCTCCTACCATACATCTCGCAATCATATTTCATGGTTTTCATTCGGGTGATGCGAGTGTTAATCCGCCAACACCAATGTGAATCCTACTAATCCAATAGTCATGGGGGCCCACATGACTATACAGGCGATGGTATGGGGGACATTGGAGGCCCAAACATGAGCAAACCCAAGACATCCTATGGATGTAGTTGCATTATTGATAGTTATGTTATTTTTATTCTTTTAACGACACATGACACCTAAAAACTTCTTAAACTCACAATCTTCCTATGTATGTTCCTGTAGATGTCGGCTAGGCAACTACGTGGAGGTAGAAAGTCAGGAAGGTCAAACGAATGCTTGGCCACACAAATTGCTAAACAAATGGCCGCGGTACTTCCTGACATCGTGATTCAAGTTCAACAAGCTCTCACCGCAAATCCTATCAACCCTCCCAATTAAGAAGACAAGAGCGTCGCCAACCCACACTCCAAAAAGTGCTCCTACAAACACTTCAAATCTTGCGATCCCCCAAAGTATGAAGGGACCGAAGGTGTTACTGCTCTCCTCCACTGGTTTGAAGAAATGGAGAACACCTTCCTCAATTGCGATTGTCCCGAGGATTGCAAGGTACGTTATGCAACAGGGAGACTGTTTGGAGTAGCCCTTACCTGGTGGAACACAGAAAAGGGTAAACGAGGAGTCGAAGATGCCATGGCCTTAACATGGGAAGAGTTAAGGGAACTCATGACAAGGCGCTTTTGTCCAAGAAGCGAAATAAAAAAGTTGGAAGATGAATTCCACTCGTTGAAACAAAAGGAAGGAGATCACACTTCCTACAACAAGAGATTTCTCGAACTGAACCAAATGATCCCTAATCTGTTCACCCCCGTGTACCGCTTGGTTGAACACTACATTCGAGGCCTCCCCTCAAAAATTCAAGACTCGGTTATAAGCACTTCGCCTGCAACACTTGAAGCCGCAATGGAACTAGCTACCGAACTTACCGAGAATCGCATCCGAAACGGAAAATTCAAGGATGAGAAAAAGAAAGCCCCCATTGAGACCCAAACTCCAAATCACTCCGTCTCCTCTTCAAAGTTTGCTGGTAAGAGGAAACGAAACAGCAGAAATTTTGCCGTCACACAAACAAACCCTCCTATCACTGCCGCACCAATTACCCAAATTGCTCCCTCAGCTGCACCATTTAAAAAGCCATACACCGGCCCATATCCAAAATGCAACCGTTGTCAATACCATCACCTCCCAGAAACTCCTTGCCAACATTGCACCAGCTGTGGCCGTGCGGGTCACACCATCCAAACTTGTCGCACACTTCAGCGAATGAACCGCAGTCAACCCTCAACCCAAACCCACCATCAGATAGTGGGTCAAGCCCAACAACCCTTACTTCTACCACCCACGCAACACATAGCTCAACCTTACTACCAACCCAACTACCCCATGATGCAACCTATGCGAGCTTGTTACAACTGTGGAGACCCAAACCACTTCAGGAACACATGTCCCCGCTTGGTGAACATCATCCATGCCCAAGCTCAAGCGAATCCGGTAAACCAAGCTAACCAAGCTCCTCCACCTGCTAGAGGAAGAGCTTTCAACATCAATGCCAACCAAGCTAGGGCTGACAACAACGTGGTTAATGGTACGTTTCTCATCAATGGTAGTTATGCATCCATGTTATTCGATACTGGCGCGGATAAGAGTTTTGTGTCCTTAGAATTCGAACCTATCCTCAACCAAACTCGTGATAATCTCATGGAATCTCTAACGGTGGAAGTTGCTGACGGAAAGCCCGTTTCATTAAATTCTGTTATACGAAATTGTACCCTCACTCTAAACGATCACGATTTTCCAGTTGACCTCATTCCTATGAAGTTGGGAAGTTTCGATATTATAATCGGTATGGACTGGCTCAGCCAGCATCACGCTGAAGTAGTATGCCGCGAAAAGTACATCCGCATTCCTCTTGCAGACGGTCAGACCCTACGTATCTTTGGGGAAACCCCTTCGAAAGGACTCAAATTAATGTCCTGCCTTCAAGCCCGAAAATATCTCCACAAGAACTATGTCGCATTCCTAACTCACGTCGTCAAAAAGGGAAACAAGGAGAAGAAACTCGAAGATATACCAGTGGTGAAGGAATTCCCACAAGTCTTTCCCGACGACATCTCAGGACTCCCTCCTATGAGAGAAGTCGAATTCCGCATCGATCTTGTACCCGGCACTACACCAGTCGCAAAATCTCCTTATAGGCTAGCCCCATCCGAAATGCAAGAGCTGGCCAGTCAACTGCAAGAACTGACTGACAAAGGATTCATACGTCCTAGCTCCTCGCCTTGGGGTGCGCCTGTTCTTTTTGTGAAGAAGAAAGATGGAACGTTTCGCATGTGTATCGACTACAGAGAACTCAACAAGTTAACGGTTAAGAATCGCTACCCACTACCTCGCATCGATGACCTCCTAGACCAACTTCAAGGCGCCACCTGCTTTTCAAAATCGAACTTCGTTCTGGTTATCATCAACTCAGAGTGCATGAAGAAGACGTCCGAAAGACCGCCTTCCGGACTCGTTATGGTCATTACGAATTCATGGTCATGCCATTCGGTTTAACCAACGCCCCAGCTATCTTCATGGATCTAATGAATAGGGTATGCAAACCCTACCTCGACCGCTTTGTCATAGTCTTCATCGACGACATCCTCATCTACTCCAAGTCTAAATCCGATCATGAACGACACCTTCGACTCATCCTTACACTCTTAAGGACTGAAAAGCTCTATGCTAAGTTCTCAAAATGCGAATTCTGGTTAAGAGAAGTACAATTCCTTGGACATGTCGTTAATGACAAGGGAATACATGTCGATCCTTCAAAAATCAAGGCAGTACAGGAATGGCAAGCGCCACGTACCCCTACCGAAGTAAGGTCATTTCTTGGTTTGGCTGGTTACTATCGCCGCTTCATTGCCAATTTCTCCCGTATTGCTGTACCATTCACGGCTTTGACTCATAAAGGAAAACCCTTCATATGGGGACCTAAACAAGAAGAAGCCTTCCAAACTCTAAAGCAAAAACTTTGTGACGCACCTATCCTCACACTCCCTGAAGGTTGTGATGACTTCGTGGTTTATTGCGACGCGTCAGGGCAAGGACTAGGCTGTGTACTGATGCAAAGAGGAAATGTGATAGCCTACGCTTCTAGACAACTCAAGGTTCATGAAAAGAATTACACCACCCACGACCTGGAACTTGGAGCCGTTGTGTTCGCTCTCAAGATATGGAGACATTACCTCTACGGTACCAAGTGTTAAATATACACTGACCACAAGAGTCTCCAACATATCTTCAATCAAAAGGAGTTGAATATGAGGCAACGAAGATGGGTCGAACTTCTTAACGACTATGACTGTGAAATTCGGTATCATCCTGGCAAGGCAAATGTGGTGGCCGATGCGCTCAGTCGAAAAGGTTATGCGAACTCCATTCGTCTTCTATGTTCGCAAATCATAACCGACATCAAAGATCGAATCCGAGAAGCTCAACATGTTTCTGTAACAGAAAACGACGTACGCGATGAGCTGTCATGTGGAGCGGAACTCAAAATCGAAACCAAATCCGACGGTATTCTATACTATTTAAACCGCATATGGATTCCTGATCGCGACAACCTTCGTGACTTCCTCATGAATGAGGCGCACAAAACACGATACTCTGTACACCCAGGAGCCGACAAGATGTATCAAGACCTACGCTACACCTACTGGTGGCCTGGCATGAAAAAGGATATCGCTGTTTTTGTTTCCAAGTGCCTTACCTGTTCCAAAGTAAAAGCTGAACATCAAAGACCTTCAGGACTTCTAGTCCAACCCGAAATACCTGTGTGGAAGTGGGAAAACATAACCATGGATTTCATTACCGGGTTACCTCGCACCTCCAGCGGTATGACACCATATGGGTAATAATCGATCGTTTTACAAAATCAGCTCACTTCATACCGATCCGCGAGGACTTCAAAAACGAGAAGTTAGCTCGTATCTACATCAGCGAGATCGTAAGCCGTCATGGTGTACCTTAAGCATCATTTCAGACCGTGATGGTCGTTTCACTTCACGAACATGGCGAGCCGTACAAACCGCCTTTGGTACACGATTAGACCTCAGCACCGCTTTTCATCCTCAAACTGATGGACAATCTGAACGCACCATCCAAACTCTTGAAGACATGCTTCGAGCATGTGTCATAGACTTCAAAGGGAATTGGGACGCTCATCTACCATTAGTTGAATTTTCGTACAACAATAGCTATCATTCAAGTATCGGCATGGCTCCTTTCGAAGCTTTATATGGTCGTAAGTGCCGATCTCCAGTATTTTGGCACGAAATTGGGGAATCACAAATCACTGGTCCAGAGTTAATTCAAGAAACAACCGACAAGGTCATTCAAATTCGAAACAATCTTCTAGCGGCTCAAAGTCGTCAAAAGAGTTATGTAGACAAACGACGAAAGCCCTTGGATTTGACATTGGTGATCAAGTACTTTTAAAAGTATCACCGTGGAAAGGAGTGGTTCGTTTTGGCCAGAAGGGCAAGCTAGCACCATGCTACGTAGGACCTTTCAAGATACTCGAAAGAGTAGGTCCTGTAGCATACAAGCTTGACCTACTAGAAGAGCTCAACAGAATTCATCCCACATTCCACGTATCAAACTTGAAGAAGTGCCTCGCCGATGAAAACCTCCATATTCCGCTAGAAGACATTCAGATCGATGAATCTATGCACTTCATTGAAAGACCAGTAGAAATCATGGACTTCGGAGAGAAGCGTTTAAGACGAAGTCGTATTCCAATTGTCAGGGTACGTTGGGAGTCAAAACGAGGACCTGAGTTTACTTGGGAACGTGAAGACTCAATGCGCGAGAAATACCCACATCTTTTTCCTGTTACCACTACTACTTAAATTTCGGGACGAAATTTCTAAAAGTAGGGGATACTGTAACATTCGTCGAAAAACGGGTTTTCAAAACCCGCTTCGTTTATTAATCAAATATCCAGTCATAATTTTTCGTTGCGTATTTATTGCTCAAATTAATTTTAAACGATACATAATAAATAAATATATTAGAATTTAAAAACCATAATTTAAAATTACTAATAAATAATGAATAAAAAAATAAATGCAGACGCCGGGTTTCGAACCCGGGTCACTCACAAGACAAAACCCACCACACACCGCTCCGCCACACACTGATTTTGTGATAAACATGGAAACAAATAACATATATACTAAAACTAGAAAATCAAAATCCGGACCTCAGCGCGCCAGAACTCGCAATCACCGGAAAATCCGGCAATCCGCGAGTTTAGCCATTTTCCTTTTGACTAAAACACTATAACCGACTTCGACATCGTTATAACCGACGTCTAACAGTCAATTGCGGTCATAACCGCCGGAGAAACTTTGACCGCGAATCAAGACTCAAACTCGGACAAAATTCATCCAGTTCTACCCTATAAATACCCACTCAATCTTCCGGAAATCCTTTCGCTCAGAACCGCTCACTTTTTCGAAGCTAAAGCTCGTCGCCGGAGATTTCCAATTTCGCCGGAACTTCGCTGGAATCGATCGTCAGAAAACCGTATTCATTCCTTGACCGGTATATCTGTCTAAACTTCTCTGCTATCTATTAGTTCATACTTTAATTGTTCAAACAAAGGTTCTAAACTGTTAATCAATATATTCAGTCGAGAAGTCACAAATCGGAGCCGACGAATTTCGCCGGAAAATCTGAAGAAGACACTCTGTGATTGGTACATCTTATTCCTAACTTCCTTTCTTTTACTTCAATTCAATCAATCATAAGCGTAGTTGGTCAATTAAACAAACAGTCAATTCACTGTTCGGTAATTCGATAAACGAAGAAGATGAAGTTAAAACATGTGTATAAGTATAATTAAAAACGGATATTCGAACGGGTTAGACACACAGTCCAGCGGTGGACTGTGTGCACAAACAATGCACACGTCCCGGGTTCGAATCGCACACGTTACCGAATTTCAGAATTAAAACCAAAATTTTTACAACTGAATCAGAACAAGTCACAGAATGTTTATAAGAATAATATAAATCATAAGTTAAACAGATATGACACACAGCCCAACTGGTTGGGCTGTGCGCACTCGAACCGAACGTCCCGAGTTCGACTACGGGTCACTGAAGTCGGTTCGGCCATATTAAATCCGTTTTGAAATAAACTAAATAAAATAACAGTTAATTAGTATATATATATAATTAAAACAGAGAATATTTCGGGTTAGACACGTAGCTCAGTTGGTAGAGCTGCGTGCACGTATACGAGAGGTCCCGAGTTCGAACCTCACTCAGCGCATAATTTAACACAAACCGACCGGTCGACGGTCAACGGTCAACGGTCAAAAAGTCAAATTTTTTTATTTATTTTATTTCTTTTTATTTATTTATTTAATCAGAAAATCATTTAAAAATACTTAATAATAAGATTTTTAAAGTTAGAAAACTTCCTTAAACTCACAAAAATAAATCTAAAAATCACATTAAGAGTATGAATTAAAAGTACTAATTTAGCGAATCATTTCGTTATTATTTTAGGTTAGTTTTCCTCGTCGATCAAATCCTAAAATTCGTGCGCATCCAACGTCATCAAAGAACGCACCCAATGTGAGTGAATCTCTACCAATTCCCCGTTTGAATCACATTTTGGGTGTATCATGTGTCGTTTAATTCCTTATTATATTTAAACACTTGTGCATCCATCATATCCGTGATCAAATGTGTATCAATTGTTGTGTGAATTATGTTTAGATTGAAGTTATCATTTTCAGTGCATGCATTTCATTAGGCCCATCAGCTCCCCGTCGGATACGGGTTGAGTATCAGGTGACTCATTTGATCGGCTCCGTTTGATTGAGCCTTGATCTCACATACATCATCATTTATGTCATTCGATCGGCTCCGTTTGATTGAGCCTTGATCTCATATACATCATCATTCATGTCATTTACTCATCAAATGTGGTTTGTGTTTTTGTTATATATATATGTTTGCTTACATGTGATTATTGCACAAATTTTCAATATTAAATACAACAAAAATTAATAACAATGTTTTTCTCAAGGTTCACTCGCCAACTTTTGTTGACCCAAAATATCCCCCGTTTTACACATGATACAGGTGATCCAGTTGAGGCAAGAAACACATAGGAAGGCCTAGAAGAATAAAACAGTTTAAGCTTGGGATTGTTTTACTTAGTTTCATTTTCCGTGTAATTGTATGGATTTGATTTGAATATTTAAGTTGTAATTTGAATTTAATAAATATGAAACATTTTAGTAAACATCATGAGCTTTGGTGATAACCCAATTATGCCCCGACTCTTATTCCGCTGCGGGTCGGCGTGTGACAGTTGCAGTGAAACCGGGTTGATTCTTACTTAGAACACGAAGGTTTCGGGTTTTGAGAGCTCTGGGCGAACTTGCAGCAAGTTCAAATGAGTGAACAGAGCTTGGTATTTATAGGAGAAGGCAAAAATGAGAGCTGATGAGACCAAGTTCGGCCGAACTTGTGAAATATTTGGAGGGTTTGAGCTAAGTTCGGCCGAACTTGTACATGTATGTACAAGTTCGAGCGAGCTTGAGGGAAAGCAAAGGATCCTTGTGTCTCAGGCAAGTTCGGACGAACTTGTGGTAGTCAAGTTTGGCCGAACTTGGCCTGATGACCAAGTTTCGTTTGCCGATTTCGCGTTAAGAGTTCGTTTGGTTATTCAGTTCGCATTAGATAGTTATATTAAACGTTAAGCGTTATAGTTGATATAATAGTGCGATTTAGCGATTCGAGAGTGCGAGAGCGATGCGATAGCGAGCGTAAAAATAACCACAAATACACATAACACATAAGTAACATAAAACCACATAAATAACTGCGATTTGCGATGCGATGAGATTAGCGACGCGATTTAATAAACGATTAGATGCGACATAACATACAATACCATAATTAATTAATATAAACTTTATTATCAACTGAATCTCGGATTTACAAAGGAAGTACAGCGATAAAAACAAGGAAAAAAGATAACAACGAATTTCCGAGTTGTTACACCTGCAACTCGCCGGAAAAGTCGTCGGAAACCTGCAACTCGCCGGAAACCTAGACGGACGCTTCAGAAACTTGTTCGACGCATCGCGCGCATGATACCTCGCTCCAAGGACGCATCCCGTGGCGACATGTCCATTTTTTATCGGGTTTCACTCCAAAGACGCATCCCATGGTTGAAAGACACATTCCGCCCATGATGCGCCTCTCCAAGGACGCATGAGGTGGCCAATTTCATAAGTCAAATCTTTTCTTGGCCAATTTCGTAATTTTTTCATTTTAACAACTTAAAAAAAATAAGTAGGCCCTTTACCAAGCTCCTTTCTATTTCAAAGAAAGCTACCGATGAGTCTTCTCTAATAAATTGCTATTCCTCCGACATACGAGTCCTCCCTAGTCGGCTAATCGATCATTCGAACCCACAACGTTCACACCTCACATGTTAGAATCAAAATATATTGTACAGTGACATAGACACATATTTGAAATGTAAAATTCATTTATTGGTTCAATTTATATACGTTTAATTGCATATTAATTATTTATTAAATGCATCGTTATCATGTTATTTTGATACATTTTTTATACTTTGTTGGTTAAAGAAGAAAATGATCTATAATAACGCAGGTAGGTCAAAATTTTGGAGAAACAAATAAATAAATAAAAGGATCAACTTCGGTTTTAAATTAAAAAATAAAATCAAACAATATGGACGGAAGGTAGAGTTTGAATTCTGAAAGAACAAATGAAATTCGAGCTGCTAATTAAGTTATGCTAGTTATTATTCTTATTTTTTTTAAACTTGGCTGCTGGACAGTACAGAACAAGAAGAAAAAAAAACACTAAAAGGAATCGGGCCAATTGGCTGCTGGACATGGTTGGGCCTAGTAGATGGGCAGCCCAATGAAAATTATGGAAAATAAAACTCTCAAAACAGTTCACGTCTTCACAGGAGGGCGTTTTACGTTGGCAATTGGGGTCGGTAAGGGCAATTGGGGTCGGTAAGGGCAATTTACGTCGGCAATTGGGGTCGTCGGCAAATTGACTTGGGATGAGTGGATTAGGCTGGATTTGCTAGAGTTGCACCTCTCTTATAACATGTTCCAAGAATAAGGGTTGTCGCGACATAAGATTAAGGTTAAGTACCTTTAAAAGAGGGTACATTTGGGTCTTAGCTTTGGGGGAAGATAAAATGAAAACCCATTTGAGTTGAGAAAACTTGAGAAAACTCAAGAAAACCCTATATAACATTTTTTTTAAAATAGGAAATGTAAGTTACATGTTAATGAACGTTTTGTAACAAAAAAATAAAAACCGCCGAGTGGAATTTTTTATAAAAAATTACAAAAATTCAGTTTTTAGCATTTTTTTTGTGAACACTGAAATTTAAAAAAAATTATAAAAAACCATTCGGCGCTTTTTTTGTTATAAAATGTTCGTTAACATGTAACTTATATTCCCTGTTTTTTTTAAATAAAAATGTTACATAGGATTTTATTAAGTTTTCTCAACTCAAGTAGGTTCCTCTGTATACTTCACCCTTAGCTTTGTACGTGGTAGAGGCTTAGATTTCCTTATACTAGATATTTTTAATCTACATGAAAGTTCACGCACCAACTTCATTTGCATGTGATAATCTAAATAGAGTAAACATAAATCAATGATAAAAAAGGCTGTTAAGAGTAGGTTTTAGACTAATTTCGTGTGAAACATTTTTTTTAAAATTATACAAAAAACAATTAGACACCATTCTATTTGATTTACAGGTCCTTAACGGCTTTACCAAGCCCATTTCCGTTCTAAAGAAAATTATTGCCAAGTCTTCTATCATCCCTCGCTATTGCGCCGACTAACTAACGAGTCATTCCCTTATATGCTAATCAATCATTCGAACCCACATCATTCACTCTTCATAAGTTAGAATTAAAACTGCACAATGATGTAGGCACGTATTTGTATTCTAACATTGTTTTATCAGTGCAATGTATATACCTTTAGTTCCACATTTATTATTTACTAAATGCATTGACATCACATTAAAATATAATTATTTTAATATGTTTTATGTAGGTTAAATAAGAAAAAGATCTAAAATGACGTTGTTACGTCAAGATATGGAGACACGAGTAAAAACAATTACCGACTCCGGTTTTAAACTAAAAAAATCAAACAAGATGGTTTTGTATTAAAACTAGTTTTATGTGTCGTCCACATTGCTAGGTGCTAGGTCGAATATTTCTCAACCAATAAAAAAGACAGTACCATAGATGGACACTGGTCGGAAGCTAGAACTTGAGTTCTGATTTCTGAAAAGAACAAATGAAATTTGAGCTTCTAATTAGATTAGCTATGCTAGTTATTTTTTTAATTGGGCTAAGATGGAGTTCTTGGGCTAGGACATACAAAATCGAGAAAAACAAGGAATTGGTTGCTGGACATAGTTGGGCCCTAGTAGAATGGGAGCCCAATACGTGTTGCGGCGGCAACTTTGTATTTGCTACACGCGTTCTGATGATGACATTAATGTGTGGTGCCCTCATGACGTGACGCGTTTTTGAATTTGTTACACACATTATGTTCATTATATTAACGTGATTAGGCATAGATAAAAAAAAGTAGAATGTGTTGTTCGTTGTGATGTAAATTCATATAAGTAATCTAAAAATAGATTTTGAAATGTTGAAGAAGACAAACTATGAGGTTATTTAGTAGAAAATAATGGGTTCGAAGTTGTCAATTACCAAAAATTATAAATTAATGTGTCTCTTATCAAAAGATTGAAGATTAAATGTATAAAATCTCTAAAGTTGGATATCTTTGCACTTTGTGGTGTAAGTTTGTTTTTAGTTTTTTTTTTTTTTTTTTATAATTACTTATTATTTAACTAACGTTTTTATATCAAAATATTTTAATTTTCAGATATACAAATCTCGAGTAAATTGCTATTTTGGTCCCTGTGGTTTAGGCAGTTTTGCCACTTTAGTCCAAATCTCATACCTTTTGCATCTAGGGTCTGTGGTTTCGTTTTTTTTGCCATTTTGGTCCAAAAGTGAAATCAGGTTAGATTTCTAAAAGAAAAACCTGATTTTTTGTCTTTTTCCTCAGGGGCATTTTAGTCATTCAAACATTAATATATATAAATAAATAACCCCTCAAAACTCTCTCACTCTCTCTCTAACCCTATCTTTAGTCGCCCTCCTCCTCTATCCCCACCTCCACCACTGTCACCCTCACCTCCTCCACCTTCACCTCCTCCTCCATCACCCTGCCACTCTCTCTCTCTACAAACTCCCCCTCTCTCTCTCTAAACAATCAGAAGCCACCACCGCCTATAGCACCATCACCGTCGTCACATCACCACCGATGTCACATCAACACCGCCGTCACATCAACACCGCCGTCCAGAGACCAATCGATTAGGGCTAAACAGAGGAGTGTAATAGGTTGGCAATCTCTCTCTCTCTCTCTCAACTAAAACTGCCCCATCTCTCTCTCTCTTCTTTTTCTCTCTCTAAAAATAGAGTTAAGAGAGAGAGAGAAGAGAGAGACTGAGTTTCTCTCTGTGTGTGTGGTGATAGAGTTTAGAGAGAGAAACTGAGCTTATGTGTGTGTGTTTGTCTGGATTTAAATTTTTGGACGAAAATAACCAAAATACCCCTGAGGATAAAGACAAAAAATCAGGGTTTAAATTGGAGAATCTGGCAAAATTTAACTTTTGGACTAAAATGGCAATAAAAACGAAACCACATGACCCTAGATGCAACAGGTTTTAAATTTGGACTAAAATTGTAAAACTAACCAAACCACAGGAACCAAAATGGCAGTTTACTCATAAATCTCTTATGATAGCCCACTTCAATTACCCAGTAAACTTTGGTAAGTTTAATACAGCTCACTAACAATTATTTTTCAGCTAATTTGTGATTGATTTTCAATGCCCACCATCACGTTTCCCCATCTCCATTCTAGGCTTCTTCAACTCATCGCCACCACCACTTCTCCTATCAAACCACTGTCACCTTCAAACTGAGTCGGAGGAAATAGCGGCTCCTCTCTCTGTTGCCATCGTCGCTTGTCCCGACTGTTATCAAGAAATCGTCGCCGATTTGTTGCGGAATTCTCCTCCGTCCACCAACACCGTCGTTCTGGTCACCTTTAAAGTCGCAGCGGCGCAGCCAACAGATAGGCCGCATCTTGCGGCAGTGGAGTATAGTCGCTTCCCGCGACTGTAAATTGGAGTTTTCTCTCTGTCTCTCTAAGTTTTTTTTACCATACGTTTGGTTTATACTCGTTTTTCTTTTTATAACAGAGCTTGTTTGTTCGTTTGAGACCGGAAAATGGTTGTGTGATCCGACAAAGAACGAAACCTATGGCGGTGGTACCGTCGATAGCGTAAAGAGAGAGACCGTTGGTGTACAAATCAAAGAGAGAAAGAAAACTGAGAAACTCACCTCAAAGCCTGGACTAAAGACAATTGTTTACCACATATCCAGAAGAAGAAGCGTAAAAGAAGCAGGGTTGAAGAGTATTGAACAGAGAAGTCTGATTTAAAGAGAACAAAAAATGCACACCTGACCTTCTACAACTCACCACTTACTTTTGATGAGAAACAAAAAAATTATACACGTGCCCTTCTAGAATTGATCAATGATCTTTGATACACACACGTGCCCTTCCCCACCAACTAACATTGATTGGTAGCAGGTTGGAGTCGTTGTCACCGACATTTCATTTTAAGAATAAGATAAATAAGTCTCAAAGAAGAAACCCCTTAATGAAATTCCTATATTTATACATATATCTATATATTTTCACTAAAAATAATTATTTTTCTTTTTTTTTAATTAAATAATATTTTATATACATTTATCATTATATTTTCTCTCTCATTCACTTACAACCATTTCTAAAATTATTAAAAAATTTATACAATTTTCTTTCTTCATAATTTTTTTTTCATATATTTACAGATGAACAGTAAATTTCTCATATATTTTCTCTCATCTACTCACAACCACTCAAAAACACTATCAATTATTCCTTATAATATAACTAAACTCCCTCACATGTTTTTAAGGGTTTCATTGTGAATGCTCTTAGGACCACCCGTAGTGGTGTCTTGAAATGGCGTGGAGGGCAAAAAAAGCCCAATGACCAATAGAAATTTTGTGATGCTTTTTTGTTTGTTTTTTTATTTAATTCAATTATAATATCATCTTCAAGCCCTATTACACCCTTTTTTAACTTCAAGCCCGTTTGCTGACTAGGCGTCATGTGTCGCTTCATTCCCAAGAGTGGGGCATTTGTTTCATTCACCACTACACATGGTCTAAGTAAAGTTTTAAACGTAGACCTCTAGAGATCCCAAGCTTTAACCATCACCCCCATGCCATTGGACCAGTTCGCCTTGTCAATAGGTAATACGTATCATTATCAACCCAACAGTTCTAAAACACTTAGAGATGCGTGAAAAATAGCTCAAGTGTATAAGTATGTCCAACTATTTAAACTTCACTCATCTTATTAATTTTAGAAAGGCAAAATGAAACAGGTTTCCAACTAAATTTTTGGATTTTAGAAACAAGTTAACATATCTTTTTGTAGAGAGTGTCTCAAATACAACTACAGGAAACAAAATTTGGTGCTCTCTTCATTTTAAATAACATGAGGCTTCAGATAATTACGAGTCTTTTGGATATTCATCCCCTTCTCCATTACATCAACTGTGTCATATACTTCTACACCTTGCAGCTGCAGTTTTGCGTCTGTTTCCTTTGGCATTCCAGTAACATTACGTTTGTTTGTGTATCCTATACGAACCCGCCTATGATGATCAACTAGAGTAGGTTGGGTTGGTTGTCTACTCCCCAATGATAGGCCTTTTTGGAAGCATCGAAATAACTTCAGACATAACTGGTCGTTTAGAAGCTGGTGTTTGAGTGCACATCAATGCAATCCGAATGATCTGCATCACATGCTCTTCGTGTTCATTTACATCCATTGTCTCATCAATGAGCATAACATGCTTGTTATTCTCATACAACTTCCAACCCTGTTTACACAACAGACAATACATGAGCTCGAAACAAATAACATGTCTAAAGAAAATGTTGCTTTTTTAGATAAATCCCCCCCCCCCCCCCCCCCAAAAAAAAAAAACAAAAAAACAAAAAAATCAAAAAACAAAGAGATGAGATATGTCAGAAATAGAGCATCTCACATGTTCCAGAAGGTAATCCATGGATGGTTCATCAGGGTTCACGTCTGTACACCTTCGCCCGCTGATGATTTCAAGAACAACGATACCAAAGCTATAGGTGTCAACTTTATCGGATAAAAGACCATGAAGTGCATATCCGGGGCCGTGTAACCCCTAGTATTGTGTTAAAAGGATAACATAAAAGAATAGGATTAGAATCTCTATGACTCATAAAGGATAACATAAAAAAATAGACTATGAGGAACCTAAAAAATGTCTTCTTTTGTTAATCCAACTTACAATGTCCCTGCAAACTGATGCTAATATGACTTTTATCTTCTGGATGAAACCTTGCCAACCCAAAATCCGCTATTTTGGGTTGAAAATCATGATCCAGGAGAACGTTGCTCGACTTTATATCTCTATGAACGATTTTGACATGGAATTCATTATGTAGATGATTATGAACTAGACCCCTTTCTATCCCAAATATGATGTCATATCATTGTTTCCAGTTCAGAGTCCCCTTTCTCGCACCTCCAACATGTAGGAATTTATTAGCATATCAATTCTTACTAAATTAAGAGCCAGATGTAACACAATTTAATCAGTTTTGTAACAGCAAATTACCCCATAAGAATCTGTCAAGGCTGCCATTTGGCATGAATTCCAGGACAAGTAGATTAGATCCTTCACTGCACCATCCTAGGAGACGGAGAAGATTCCGATGATGAACATTCTTCTGATGGCGAATATTATCTTCAAGAACTGCCTATTTGATAAACAGGACATATTATAGTTCAAATATGAGATCTTTTTGTATTTTAAGCAACAAATAGAGAAGGGTTGAATGTAATTACCTTGAATACTTCACCAAAGCCTACTTTCCCTAAGATGTTTTCTTCACTAAAGTTATTGGTTGCCAATTGCAGATCCTTGTAATTGTAATTTATAGCCCCCTTTAATTCTGTTGGATCAGGCCCCACTCAAATAAAAGAAAAACTCACGAACTATGAGAGAATTAATTTACTACTTAATCTCTTACGTTCATTTAACCAAAACACTTACATTAAATAGGAAAATAAAACCCTTGCTCCTAAAGAAAAGGCTACCCACTAACCTACTAATAAGGGCCACTAACCAATTAACAAGACCCATCACTTTGACTCTAATTAAACTTTAAAAAAAAACATGATAAAAACAAACTAACTGTTGAACATAATCAACTACTCTGAATTGTTCAAATTATCCGACCCATATCCGACGACCCGATCAATATTATTCCAACAAATTCTGGTACATCTAGTGCATCACATGGTTGACATCATTAGTAGTATGATAAAAAAATTGACAAAATATTGCTTTAATAAATATACATGAGGAAATGGTATTTGACATATCCCAAGCGATGAGTCTCATCACACAACAGTAGCAAGGCGTATGGATCCCATATACTAAGTATTGGTACCTAGATTCATCGTACAAGACAACTAGACAAGTCAAATACTAGTAACTCACATATTAAGTTAACTAATGTTATGAAATCACCTTCTTCAGTCTTCTTAGACTTCTTCCACCATTGAAACAATAAGCATGAAACAGTTATGATAATAAGAAGACCTACACCGCCCACTACTCCAGTAATAGTAATTACTGGTACCTTGCTTGAATGCCCTAATATATATGATCATATGAAAGTTAGAAAGTCAACAATTGTGAAGCTCATTGTAGATCAGCAAGTTAACAATTACTAGATTAGATACTTCTAGAAACGTAACAAAAAATTAATTAGGCCTAACCTTTTAAGAGATTTGTGATATCTACCGTCTGGTAATCACTAAAAAACGGGGTCACTGAATATCTTGCAAAACAGGCCATATTGATAAACCTTGCTTCTGTGCTAGGGGGACAATTAGATAAACTTGTATATGCCATATCGATGCAGTTTTGGCAAATGGCATTGTTCGTATTTTGAAGGCATTGTCCAATCGCATACACTGTTGCATTTTCACTTGTGATTTGAGTTGTAGATGCCACATATATATAAGTTATTGGTTTTTGGAGTAGCATCTTTTATGTCTGATAACAGCCTATTTACATTTTGGATAAAAGTTGCGGTCGGATGAGGTGCTGACTGATTGCCACATATTCCAAGAGGAGTAACACCCGTGTCCTCGACAACATCCGGATTATTGTAGAAGTCATAATAGTTTGTACGTGTACCTTGACAACAAATGACTTGGATCTGTTAAACATTTTACCAAGTATGAAATCATACAAAATAATTATTTTGATAGGTTGGAGAAAAAAATAAATCATACCCCACCACATTCCACAAATTTACAAGCTTTTTTTTTTTTTTTGCTAGGAACGTAATAGATATAATATTATATAGAGGGGAAAATTCTGGGGAAACCCATGAAAGTCAACACCAACAAATCAACATGTTTGTTGTTGCTTTAATGGCACTCGAATGTGGGTGCTTTTTCGAAGAAACTAAAGCCCAAGGAATTGTTACTAAACAAACCTTCAAAGTAGAAAACCTAAAACCATTTACATATCTAATCACCTTTTAAAAAAATCCTCATGTCTAACCTAGAGATGGGCATAAAAACCGGTTCCGAACCCGAACCGGTAGAACCGAACTGGAACCGGTTCCAGTTCCTACCCGACATTAAGTAGAACCGGTTCCGGGTTCAAAATACCTGTTGGTTCCAACCCGGTTCCACAATTTTACCATTTGAATCGGGTCGTACCCGGTTCCTACCCGTACCCGGTTTCACTAGTACCCGGTTCCACCAGTACCCGAGTACTGGTGGAAATAAAATCTTACTAGAACCGGTTCTGAGTAATTTTTTTTTTTTTTTGTAACCGGTTAATTTTTTTATATATTGTAACCGATTAATTTGTTTTTTAATTTTAACCGATTATTGTTACTATTTTTATTTATCAATGTAACTAATAATAAAAATCAAACATAACAAACACAATAGAAAGAAACATTACACAAACTTTATTAAAACACCAAACCAAACGGGTTACATCAAACATTTGAAGAACCGGTGCCGGAACCTTCTCCCGTCTCATTTTTCTTTGCCTTCGTCACTGGGCAATGCCGCTCAGTGTGTTTCTTAAGGGTTGAGTTGGCTGCGGCCTTCATAAATTTTCCACAATCTTTGCATCTAGTCATCTCGTGGCTGTCAGACATTAAACAGAGATAAAAATTCTTCCATATAGCTGAGTTTCTTTTCGTCTCTAAGACCATAACAACTTCGTCGTTGCATGCCATAGGTATTTTGCAAGAACTTAGAAGTTGATTGATTTTGTAAGTTGATGATGGTGAGTGTTAAGTTTAGAACTGGTAAGTAGGAAGGGGTTTATATACAAAAAAAAACCGATTTTTTAATCAGGAACCGGTTTCCAACGGTAACATTTATCAGGAACCGGTTCTGAACAGTAAATGGCAGGTTTGACTGTCAGGAACCGGTTCCCAATAGTAAAATGGCAGTTTTGACTGTCAGGAACCGGTTCTGAACAGTAAATGGCTGTCAGGAACCGGTTCTGAACAGTAAATGGCAGGTTTGAATGTCAGGAACCGGTTCCCAACACTATCAGAAACCGGTTCCGCATCATACCCGGTTCCACACCATACCCGGTTCCATAATACCCGTACCCGGTTCTACACGGTTCCATATTCTTGGGTGTGAACCCGGGTAGGAACTGGACCCGATTCCAACAACATCCAAGCAGAACCGGGTCCGGGTTGGAACCGGTTCCGTGTAATAATAAAACCCGATTATGCCCATCTCTAGTCTAACCTCACGTATTCAAATGATTATTGCGGCCAACTTAACACTACTGGACATTATCCAGGATTTCAAGTTCAATAAAATTATAAAGGTATCTTCATCAACAAATAAGAGAATAAAAGACATACTTCAAATAAGTGTGATTTTGGCATCAACAAATCTAGGGGGAGATTGTTCAATTATGTAAGATCTACGGATAATGAAAGCCAAACCCAAGGGAAATACAGTCACAAGTCCAGCACTTTCTCCTCACTTAGAAGCATCTCAAAATAGCTGCCCTAACTACCGCTGCGTTAAACTATTGCCTTCAAATATTAGAGTATAGAAGAACAAGTGCTCAATTATCAAAATGTTAGTCAACAATTCAATAGTCAAGTCAACTAAAGTCAAAGACTTAAGGCTAGAAGACCAAGTCAACAAGTCAAAGCCAGAACTTCTTAATTTCCAACATTTCACACTAACTTACATCAGAAGCAGCAGTTCAATGCTACAGTGTAACTATCCAACAATTTTCATCACTATTGGCGGTTACATCCATGGTTTTCAAAACCGGACCGGACGCCTTACTGGTTCACTGGTCAGACCGTTTCAACCGGTTGGAACGGATTTACGAACCGGATATATATATATATATATATATATATATATATATATATATATATATATATATATATATATATATATATATGTGTGTGTGTGTGTGTGTGTGTGTGTGTGTTTAAATACTACAAACTTTTTCCAACACTTGTAGAAATTCCAAGTTAAAATGAAAACACCCAACTAACATTCAACGAACACAAACACATTAATATCATTCAAAACATCATCCAAATTCAAAACAACAAAACCCAAGTTTAATCAAACGTAATCCGATTTAATGAAAACATAAAAAAACTTCAAAGACTTCAAACATTAAGAGGAGCTTTTTCATCAGCATTCACATCTTCATTCCCATCTTGAATCAAATCATCATCATATTCGCCTACAATTTAAAATGTAAAATATTAAAAACTCTACATTAGCTATCAAATATCATTGTATTTGTATGATAAAGAATTATACTAACCTTCAAATTCATCATTTTGAGATGTAGGCGGTTCAAAGTTATGTGGAGGCTCTTCTTCTAGCATATTTTCCAATTCATCAAAATCAAGCTCACCTCCCGGCTCTTCATCCATCACCCAAAAATCAGTTTTATCAATGCTTTCATAATCAACCGGGTCGTATGCCTTGTTTTTTTGATTGGCCCTAATGAATATAATTTTATAGACTTAGCGGGTATAGATAACAAAGATGCAAGTAGATAAAGTTTCATGCAAAAAAATAAATAACAAAGATGCAAGTAGATTATACCTATTTTGTAGAAGCAAGTTGTAATGAACATATACAAGGTCGTAAAAGCTTCAAAATTGGACTCATCACCTTTACGATTAGCAAACAATTATTCCAAAACGTTTCATTTAACACAGTTGACTTGACATCCCGAGCTTTTGTCAATTTCAAGAATTTCTTGAATTCATTAGATGTGACCATAGCTTCCAAATCAAACTTGTGGTCATATAAGCTTCTTAAAGCAATGAATATGGTACCGAATCGAGTGGCACATGGACGAATGATCTTTGTCCAACCTGGTCTTTTCCTCAACCAATTCAGAGGCCACTTATGATTATAAATGTAAACCGTCAACCTAGATGCAAGTTGAACCACTTCATCCACTTCTTTTATCTCTGAAATATCCTTCAAAATCAGATTAATACAATGGGCTGCACACGGAGACCAACAAAGCAAAGGATATTTCTCCACTAACATTCTTCCTGCACACGGAGACCCAACATGTTCAACTATCTCCGCAAATAAATTGCATAAATTTTCAGCATTGGTCTCAATATCCGATGCATCAACCGATTTGATGAATGAAACCCCTTTTGGACAGTAAACTAAGAAGTTAATAAGAGGTCTTTGTCTAGCATCTCGCCATCCATCGCTCATAATAGTGCAACCGCATTCAGACCATATCCTTCTTTGACCTTCAATTATCAATGAACTGAATTTTTAGCATCCTTCAATAGGCTTATACGCAATGCATGATACGAGGGCCCCTTATATCCATGTCCCATAGACGCGATTTTGCTCATTGCGATAGGAAAAAGAGGTGAATTTGCAGCATTCATTGGTATGCAAGAATGATAAAACCACATGGCAACAGCTAGGTCTGTATCATGTAACCTCTCTTTGCTTTGCCACGCTGATACAATTGAAGGTTGTGATACATCATGTATACCTCGGGGAAAAAGGATGACTGGTTTTTTGATGTAGAAGAAGCTTTCCTCTTTGACTGAGTGGATTTTTGGCTACCTGTAAACACTTCTTCACTTTTGTTCTTTTGCTGACTTTCTTCATAAGCATTCTTCATTAGAAATTTAACATCAGCGGGAACCTTTAGACAAGCTGCAATATTCCCTTTTACTCCACCTTGGTGTTACTTCAACCTATTGATGCCCCCTCCGCGAATAATTGACACAAACTATAAATTTTTTCCCTGTTTCATCTCGACCTTGAGTACCGTATTTCCAAGCTTTATCTTGCTTCATACGAACATTTGAATGAATGGTTGATTCTAATTCATCGGGATCCGGTGGATAATCCGAGGAAGCCATGTTCTAGAAAAACATAGAAATCGGTTCAGATTCACATTGCATTCAGATATTCAATTTCTCATCAATGAATCGGTTCAGATTCACAGTAAATAATCGATTCAAACATATGACATGTCTATGATACTTAATCAACAACATTCAAACATATGACATATCTATGTTAGTTAAACAAGCAAGAAATTGAATAAGATGATGACTCACTTTAAATAATCGATTCAGAACTTAGACAACAGCATTCAAAGTTCAAACATAAAAGGAAAGAAATTGAAGAAGATAGATATATACATACCGATTTGTGGTTGAACGAGGATCAAAGAATCAGTCTTTCTTCTTGTTTGTGAAGTGGTTTAGTGGTATTTTTTTGAGGGTTACGGCTGAAAAGAAAAGACAGTAGGGTTTTGTTATGTTTTAGGGGGAAAAGGGGAAAATAATTAATAAAAAATAATATGCAGGTTGAACCGCCCGAACCGGCGAACCGGACAATGAATCGGACCGCCCGATTTTTTGGGATTTGCTGAAAATAGTCAAACCGGATCGGCTTGGTGTCCAAACCCCGGTTGAACCGGCCGAACCGAACCGGTTTCAAAAACCATGGTTACATCATTTAATGAGCTATTAAGGGTCACTTTCATGATGACATCACCTACAGTTCACTCTTCCTATACATAGAGTTCTTCATAGTAATTGTAACAATTAACATTAAGAGTCTTATCGCATAAGAACTAAGTGAGAGAGTGTTCACCGGTGAAGGGGTGTACTATATGTACTTTGTGGTGCATCAAATGAATTCAATGAAATCATTTTGCAATTATTCTCAAATCCAGTTGTGTTAGATTGATGCATTTGTTTATCACTGTTTGATTGAATTTCTAATTTGATTAACTGTTTTATTATAAAAACACACACTACACATGCTCTCAGATCCAACAAAAACAAATAAAGGATGGGCTATTGATGTTCACTCTTGCGTTTTATCAGAAAACCTATGATTAACAATGAGAGCAATGTTTCCTTAAGATTACAGAGTACTCAACTTTAAGCAATTTGTAATAGGCTTTTTATATTAGTCCTTAATTATTATATTTTAAAACTCTAAAACATGATAATATGAGATATCCCTTTCTACGGGTGTGCAAAAAGATCTAAATTCGAAACCAAAAACGAATTATCCAAAATTCCGTACCTAAAATATCTAAAAATTCGGATATCCGAAATTTCGAATGAGGACTTGAGCAGTAAAATTAAGTATCCAAATTTTGGATATCCGAATCTGAACACCGCTATCCCTCACTCCTACTTTTTTTATTTTTCATGTGGCATAATTAAGTGCGCTATAGTGTGGGTATATAAGTTCTTTTTTAATTATTATTCTTTAAACATATGATCATAGTTGTAAATCATGCTTCATGTTTTTTATATACTTTTATGCCTGACTATTGATAATTGACACTACAAATTAGTTGATGTTAACAGAGCTTATCATTTATACTAGTTATAATTATTATTTAAGTTTTTTATTTATCATTTATTTGTAACTATGTTTGTTAGTCACTATTTTATCCCTAGTTTGAATATTAGGAAGTTACTGATTTTTCAACATTATCATTAGTTGGTTAGGTTTATGTTAGTTTTATCAAAATCCTTTTCATTGTAATCTTTTTGTATACAGAGATCTGGTTTTGAATACTCAAAACCCGATAAATATTATTGACCAATATCATTTGTTCTTTGTTTCAGTTCTATCAAGGTGTGAAACTTGCATTCGCGTGTGTGGGATGGGCAACTGGGCGAAATGTGATGCACATCGCATTACGGCGAGCCTCTTGGCAACCGCCTTTTTATTTTTAAAGGTTGTTTCTGATTAGTGGTTCGAGCAACCAGTGGTTTGATTACTTGTTTCTGCTCAGTGCTTTGAGTCATTAGTGTTATTCTTGATAAGTGGTTTGACTAGTGATTCAAGCCACCAGTTATTGTTTTTGATCTGTTGTTTGGCCCATGAGTTGTTTCTGACCAGTAGCTCCACTGATTAGCTGTTTGGCACAAAAACAATTCTAAGATCAATGTGTAACAACTCGAAAATTCGATTGTTATCTTTCCATTTTGTCTTCCCGTTTATCTACCTTTGTAATTCCGAGATTCGGTTTATAATAAAGTTTATGTTAATTACTTATGGTGTTGTAAGTTATTATCGCATCTAATCGCTTATTAAATCGCATCGCTTATATCATCGTATCGCAAATCGCAGTTAATTACGTGGTTTTATGTTATTTATGTGTTATGTGTGTTTGTGGTTATGATTACGCTCGCTATCGCATCGCTCTCGCACACTCGAATCGCAAAATCGCACTATTATATCAAGTATAACGCTTAACGCTTTACTAAAACGCTTAATATAATTATCTAATACGAACCGAATCGCCAAATGAATATTTATCATGAAATAAACGAAGAAAACCCAACATTTGGGTCAAGTTCGCTCGAACTTGGTGTTGCCAAGTTAGGCCGAACTTGACTGGCCCAACTAGACTTTCAACTGCCTCAAGTCCGCTCGAACTTGACCTCCAGAAGGTCAAGTTCGGTCGAACTTGACTCAGTTTCTTCAAGAATCCCACAAGTTCGCGCTAACTTGCATGTTTCCATGCAAGTTCGGCCGAACTTGACTCCACCAACTCTCACTTTTGCCTTCACCTATAAATACTCAGCCTCATCCTCTCATTTGAACTTGCTGCAACTTCGCCTAGAGCTCCCGAAACCCAAAACCCTCTATTTTCTAAGTAAGAATCAACCCGATTTCAACTACAACAATGTTTACCAACGATTTACAAAGGTTTACAACGATTTTGGCACAAGGCATTGCCTTCGTTTTCATCAAATCCCTTCTGTTTACGAAAATCTTCATCTTTTTTCCATAAAACTTATGTTTTTCACTCAGATCCATACTTGGATCTGAGCAAAACCTTTTAAACATTGATTTTTACACAAAATACGAACTTTTGGTGATGTTTTGTTCATTTTCTGATATGAAACGAAGCATTTATCATTCAGATCCCAGATCTGGAAGCACAAGGACGTTTATGTTGGTTTACACAAACCGGGCTAACCCGAACGAACCCCGAGTTCGCCCGACTTAGCCCACGCTTTTGTAAAACGGCTAAAACCGCTCTAAAAGACCTCTCTGACCCAAGTTTGCTCAGTAGCACAGGGTTGGAGGGATGAACACTCGATTTCCTTAGCAAACGACGTGAAAACGCATGATTTTGGACCCGGAAAACATCAAGTTCGCTCAAGATTGCACTGATTTTTGACAACAAGCTAGTCAAGTTCGCTCGAACTTGCCCTCTAAGGGACAAGTTCGGCCGAACTTGAGTAAACATGCTCAAGTCTTCATCAGAAAACCTTCAAGTTCGCTCGAACTTGCAAAGGTTCTCAGGAACCTTCACAAGTTCGGCCGAACTTGTCTCATCCTTCAATATTACCCACAAGTTCGCTCGAGCTTGCCAAGTTTTCTTGTGAAACTTGCAAGTTCGCCCGAACTTGACTCCCAACTCAGCAAAACATAGCAAGTCCGCTCGAACTTTTATGTTTACATACAAGTTCGGTCGAACTAGTCTGCTGCCCAACTCTAACTTCACCGTTTCAGCTTTTCGGAAGACTGATGCACTTCTGTTCGTTTACAGGCTGATCCGGTGCACTCCGCAACTCCTCGCATATCCTAAATTCTCCCTAAAACGCACCCACAGTGAGTATACTTGACTCATTTTCGCTTTAATGCACTTTTTGGGTGTTACATACGTTTCTCTATCAAAATCACATCACAATCAAACTGTTTATCACAAAAGAATAATCTGATTGTATATGCTCTATACGTGATACTAGAAACATGCGACTAGGACTTATTTTAGTTAACTTGCCTCCTTAGCTAGTATGGTACTATAGTGTGGCTAACACCCGACGGGGTCTAGTTAGGATGGACGCGCAAGCCTTTTCACGGTAGTTAGCATGAGAAATAAGCATATGCTTTGTGGACGTGTTTTGGTGTATCATGATATGTAATTAGACTATTTCGTGAACGGTTTCTCTATTATGCTAGTATTAATCAAACCTGTATGCTCACCTTTACTTAATTGTATTGACTTGTATTTTAACGTATGTAACAGGTTGAGGATTTGTAGCTTGGATGCTTTGGATGTGGTTTTGCGTAGTTTAGTTTTGTTTTGTTTTGTTTAGAACGGATGTAATAAAATCTAGGGGATATCGAACCTGTTGTTTTTGTGGGAGAACTTAAATTCTGTAATGGTTGTTTAAAATGTTATATTAATGGTATGGGACGTTAATGTTTGAATGATATTGTTAAATGATTCTTATGGAATTCTCACGAGACAATCTGGTCGCCTAGTGCCACTACCCTGATGATTCCGCCATTGGTTGGGGTGTGACACAATGGTTCCCAGATCAGTTGCTTCGCAATCCTCAGTATTTTCCTTTTCCCGATCAGTTGTTTTCATACAATTTAACAATTTGAGATGAAACACAAAAATAATTTCTATGCAAATATTATTAAACAATATAAAATGCATTGAAGACGTTGAATAGCATTAATTGTTTAACTCTTGACATACCTGTTTTGAATCAGTTCTCACTATATATTAAGGGTTCCTTAGTTTGCAAACACATTGCATACACAAAAGCTCTCCAACATCCTGTTCATTTTTCTGTACTAGGTATACCTTCGAATACTAGGTCAATTGTGGTAGTGCAAACGAGTTCTCACGGGAGACTCGGAATTTGTTTTAAGGGAACCATGTTCAACATAATCCTCAGCTAAACGTTTTCTTTTAATTTAGTTGTAATTTGTATTGTAATTTCCTGCTTTCCTTTGTATTCTGTATTTTAAGTTTAATAAAAGTGTTTTTATTTCATTTTATATACGAACGGTCTACACCGTTCACATTTGACAAAATATCATAGTATGTAAAACAATTCGTTGCTAACATACTAATTAACCATGAAATGGTAAATGGAAAATAATTTACCAGACAAAACAGTTATTGAAGAAGGTATAAGCACTATTTCCACTTATGCACTTGTCCAGTTCAGACTCCCCCGCATCGAAACAAGCTACAGACTGAGCTGTAGAGAGGTAGTTTCTGCATTGGGCGAGTCCAAAGACTGAGCCCCCCTCAGATAAACTATGTGCTCTTGCATAAAAGACGCTGTTGTTGAATAATTGTCTTCTTATTTTCATAATCGTCAAGTTACGGTTGTTGATAAAACTTGAACGATTTATTGGAGGATTACGACCACAAAATGATCTGATGGGTGTGTTAACATTGTTTTCGTTGTCGTTCAGCTGTGAGACTCCTGGTTTGATCAGGAACTAAGTAGCACTGAACGGGTACGGGATCGGGGTATGGAGACGATACGGGAACGAGGAACGGCAAAACTTAAAATTCCAAGATACGGGTACAGCAATAAAAAATATAAAAAAATAAAAATATATTAAACAAATTCCAAAAATACTACATCTTTCAAAAGTATGATGAGATTTGAGAGTTTAGAGATTAGAAAAGCCGAATATGATAGGTCTATTTATTTAATGGCCGGTTGTGGCATTTGAAAGGGTTAAAAACCCTAAAAATAAATGGAAATGGGCGGGATACTTCTACCATATACGTCCCCGACATTGGAAACGTTTAGGAAACGTCCCAGACGAATATCCATGATGTTTCCGTCCCCGATACGGCCACATAAATGGAGTCTCCATGCTACATACATCAGGAATAATACAAGGAACATAACCAAAACAACCATCACATGCATCCTGAAAAGTGTTAGCTATATATGACACATTAAGAGAGATGAAAAGAAGAGATAGAGTATTATAATAGTAATTAAAGTAACGAGTGGTTTTATGTTGAATTTTATTGATAAGAAAATGTTATAAAATCAGGTGATTTGACCAAACAAAGCATCATGGTTTATGTGGACTGTGGTTATGAAAGTCAAAAGACAAATGGTCTTGTTGGCTATTCATGGATGGTGATTGATTGGCATATGCTTGAAAAAAACTAGTTTGGATATCTCATACTTAACATCTTAAAACTCAGACGAGCTATAAACTTTAAAATCACTTCAGTTATATACATATTGAACATATTAAAATTCAGAAGAACTATAAACTTTATTTTGTTTAACTTGTACTAAGTTATAATATACGAAGACAAGTTAGTGTAAGAATATAGAACTTTCTTCTTGTGGTAATCTTAAGCTATGTGTTATAGGGCTCCATTAGTGCGCCATCTATACCACTCAGCAGCATCTGGGGCGAGAACACCTTTAAGGTGGCCGCCGCCGAGGGCGGGGGACAAGGCCTTGGTGGGAACCGGCATGCATAGGGATTAATATTTTTTATTATTAATTACTATATAAACAAATCCTTTCAATCCACCTAAATATAATGCCACATTTCGTTAAAGTCTCATAACACACCTTAGTGGTCCGAAGGGTGAAAAAAAGTATGCGTATATGATAACACTTTTTCTAATAAAGCTCTAGTGAAACTCCTCCATAACACATATATTACACACAAAAAAGACTTGAAGGATCATTATTGAACTTAAAATGCGGACATTTACTTGGTCAAAGACTCAATTTAGAATTGACCCTATTGTCTTTTCCAATAGGTCAACATTTACTACGGAGGATGAAGAAATATATTGTCTATAGTCTTAAAAGACAAAGTCGGTGGCTAAGCCACCGACATCCCATCTTTCTAACTTTGACACCATAACCCCTTTACTTTTAAATTCCATAACCACACCCTTATCTTTCAAACTTTGCCAGTACCACCCATCTACTGTGCTTTTCCATAATCACCCTCTCAACTTTTACACATTTACACCACCACTCCTCTACTTTTACATTTTCACCACCACTCCCTCATCTTTTACACATTTTCGCCACCATCCATCTGCTTTTCCAATTTGCCTTTTTAATGTAACATTTGTCAAAAACGGGTTTCCAAAACCCGCTCCGTTTTGTAATCGAATATCAAGTTATAAAAATCACGTTGAATATTTATGATTATTTTGACTTAAAATGATACATAATTAATAGATAAACTAAACTATAAAAAGAATATTTGATAAAAAGTTAAAACAAAATAAATAAAAAAAATATGATGCTGCCGGGACTCGAACCCGGGTCAGCCGGTTACAACTTTAAGGACTTAACACACACACACATCACCACCCCGCCATTTGTTTGTTTTCTGTCATCTTTAGGAAACAAATAGGTTTTATGGACTAAGGTAAATCAATCGATTTTACCAATTGTAACTGAAATCGGTTATCAAACACCCAAAGTCGATCTGGATACTCGCGATTCAGCGAGTATAACCGATAAACTGACGATTCCAATCAATGCTGCCGTGAATGTAACTTGAATTCGGAAGTGGATCGGTTTAATAACCGAAAGTTTTCAATTCTCGGATTACTTCAATCCTAGACCCTTCCTGCGACTCAAAACACTCTGCAAGACTTTCAATTACATTTCCACAACCTTACAGTCCACCGGAAAAGCTTAAATCAACTCGCCGGAAAAATTCTGCAAGTCGCCGGAAAACCGGGACTCACATCCATACGGTATTTCCTCCGACTCTTTCTGTTTCAATCATGTGATTAATCGGTCACTAACACAACTCCACCATCAGAATTGTACCTAGTCAACGTTTGTCGAAAATCTTACCTTCGCCGGAAAACTCCTGAAACTTCCAGAAACACACCGGAAACTGGTATGATCTTCCAAACTTCTGTTAAACCTTGTTTAAGTGCCTCAACTTCTTAAATAATCGAACAAAGCTGTTAATTGGTTTCAACAGCCGGAGTTCACCTTCAGAACCGACGAACCTCTGCCGGAATTCTGTGAACCAACATCAATCGGTACATCTTTTTCCTCAAACTCTCTCCATTATTTACTTTTAAATTACTTGTAATGTTTGAAAAACGTATATGTCATGAATCAGTCATAACAGTCGGAATATGTTTTTCTGGGTAAAATCAACGAAGAAGATGAAGACGCAATATAAAATAAGACTAATAAAAATCGATAAAATGAACGGGTTAGACACACAGTCCAGCGGTGGACTGTGTGCAAAACATATACGCATGTCCCGAGTTCGATCCCTGCTACACGCACTCCTTATATAATAAAATGCCTTTTTGTTTAAAAACTAAACCGGGTTAACTCAGTTAGTTATTAAGTATAATAAAAACCGAGATAATAACCAGGTTAGACACACAGTCCAGCGGTGGACTGTGTGCAACACTAAGTCACACGTCGCGAGTTCGAAACCCGTCACTGGCACCGGCCCGTTAAATTAAAATGTTTTTGCAATTAAAAGAATTTCGGTTAAACTGAATAAGTGTATAAATATAATTAAAAACAAGATTATTTCGGGTTAGACACGTAGCTCAGTTGGTAGAGCTGCGTGCATGCGTACGGGAGGTCTCGGGTTCGAGCCTCACCCAGCGCAAACTATGTCACTGACCGAACCGGTCAACAAGTCAACAGGTCAACGGTCAACGGTCAACGCAAAATAAACAATTTTTTTATATATTTTTATTTATTTAATTTAATTTAAAAATCAATTAAAAAATACTTAAAAATAACATTTTTAAAGATAAAAAATAGCCTTGAACTCACAAAAATATATCAAAAAAAATTTCATTAAAATCCTTAATAAAATCCACTCATTTAATATATTTTTCCGTTATTATTTAGGTTAGTATTTCTCGTGGTTCCGCTCATCTAATTCGTGCGCATCTCACCATCTCCAATCCAACGCACCCAATGTGAGTGAATCTTTACAAATTCCCCGTTTTAATCACGTTTTGGGGTGTATCATGTGTCTTGTTATATATATTATAATTAAACCATAGTGCATACATCATATCATGAACATGTGTATTCAGTTTGTTTCTGTTGTGTAGTTATTGTTGGATGCAATTTATTATTTTCAGTACATGCAATTTCATAGGCCGCCGCTCCCCATTACATTATGAGCGTTGAGCATGTTCCCCATTTTATTATGAGGTTGAACCTGGCGTGCCCACATACGATTGGCTCCGTTTGATTGAGCCTTGATCGCACAGACATTTTACATTTTCAGTACATGCAATACGATCGGCTCCGTTTGATTGAGCCTTGATCGCACAGACAATTTACATTTTCAGTACATGCAATACGATCGGCTCCGTTTGATTGAGCCTTGATCGCACAGTTTCAATTATGTTATTTATTGTATGATGTTGGTATGTTAATGTATGCTATCATATGTTATTGTATGTTATAGTTGTGATTGCTATTTTCCACTGCTTGATTATTTACATTTGCTCATTTATGATTATGCACAATTTTTCATTAATAAACTAACAAGTAATTCATTAATAAATGTTTATCTAATAAGGTTCACTCGCCAACTTATGTTGACCCAAAAACCCCCATTTTTACACATGATACAGGTGAAGCAGCAGCTAGGAGCACATAGGATTGGACTAGAAGAATAAAATGATTTAGAGTTGGGATTGTTATGATTGGTTTATTTTCTTTGTATTGTATGAACATGTTTGGATATTTGGTAATGTAACTTTGACTTTATTAAATATGAAACATATTAGTAAATGTCATGAGCTTTGGTGATAACCCAATTATGCCCCGACTCTTATTCCGCTGCGGGTCGGGGTGTGACAGATTGGTATCAGAGCCATGACTATAGGGATATAGGATAGGTTATTAGACCCTTAGAGCCTATACTATAGTCGATTAGAAACTTATAAGATTTTTATGTGTTATATGCCAAATTTCATGATGTTTATATGTTTTATGTTAAATGTTACATTCAATATTATGCAAGCATGTTCAGAAGTATGTATTATCATATAATGCCTATCATGAATCATATACTCATAACATATCACATCCATGAAAGCACACACCACCTCATGATTGCTTTTACAATGATTTTTGTGTTTTCAAATCTCATCAAAGTGAGTTCTCATGACGGGCATGTAGTAACTGGAAGGGTACCAGTACCGGTAGTCGGAACGTCCTGTCTAGGCTGGCATTCGTATAAATCCAAAATAAAGGACCAGTTTGCCTACCTGGGGACTAACGATGAGAGTACGAAGTACCTATTAGGCCAAAGCATGCTATACCAAACGTCGTGTGAGCTAACCCCACTTTGAGTTGTCATTGTGTCTACACCTGGACACGTTTCGACCAAACATCTCATGAACATATTTTGTGGTTTGCATTCGGGTGATGCGAGTGTTAAATTGCCAATACTAATGTGAATCCTACCAAGCCAATAGCCATGGGGGCCCACATGACTATATAGGTGAAGGTATGGGGGACATTTGAGGCCCAACATGAGCAAACCCAAGACATCCTATGGATGTAGTTGCATTATTGATATTTATGTTATTTTCATTTTCTTAAAGATACATGACACCTAAAAAGACTCCATAAACTCACAATCTTCTTATGTACGTTCATGTAGATGTCGTCTAGACAACAACGAAGGGGTAAAAGATCAGGAAGGTCTCAGGAACGCTTGGCCACACAAATCGCGAAACAAATGGCCACGATACTGCCTGACATTGTGGTCCAAGTACAACAAGCCCTCGCTACAAATCCTACTCATCCTCCCCAACAACATGACCAGGACATCGACAACCCTCCTACCAGCAAGTGCTCTTACAAACATTTTAAGTCTTGTGATCCTCCTAAATTTGAAGGGACCGAGGGTGTCACTGCTCTCCTACATTGGTTCGAGGAGATGGAAAACACCTTTCTCAACTGCGATTGTCCTGAGGATCGCAAGGTTCGATACGCCACCAGGAGACTATTTGGGGTAGCTCTCACTTGGTGGAATACTGAGAAAGGGAAGAGGGGAACTGAGGATGCAATGGCCTTAACTTGGGAGGAGTTAAGGGAAATCATGACTAGGCGTTTCTGTCCTAGGAGTGAGATTAAAAAGTTGGAGGACGAATTTCATTCTTTAAAGCAAAAGGAGGGAGATCATACCATCTACAACAAGAGGTTCTTAGAGTTGAACCAAATGGTCCCTAACTTGTTCACCCCAACTTATCGCTTGGTTGAGCATTATATTCGAGGTCTTCCCTCAAAAATTCAAGATTTAGTTCTCAGCACTTCACCAGCAACACTTGAAGCTGCTATGGAACTAGCCACTGAACTGACCGAAAATTGCATTCGAAACGGTAAATTCAAAGAGGAAGAAAGCCCCCATTGAGGCTCAAACTTCAAACCATTCTGTTTCCTCCTCGAAGTTTACTGGTAAAAGGAATCGAAGCACAAGGAACTTCGCCGTCACACAAACCAATTACCCTATTCCTGCTGCACCCATTACCCAAGTCGCCCCTTCACCTGCACCATACAAAAGACCATACTCTGGCCCATTACCAAAATGCAACCGTTGCCAATACCACCATTCTCCTGATCATCCTTGCCAATATTGCACCGGCTGTGGTCGCGCAGGTCATACTGTTCAAACCTGTCGCATACCTCAGCGAACGAACCGTCACCAGCCTTCAACCCAAACCCACCAACAAATAATGGGTCAAGCCCAACAACCCCTACTACTACCACCTACCCAACATTTAGCCCAAACCTACTATCAACCCAACTATCCCATGGTACAACCTATGCGGGCTTGCTACAATTGTGGAGATCCAAGCCATTTTAGAAACACTTGTCCACGTTTGGTGAACATCATTCATGCCCAAGCTCAAGCAAATCCGGTGAATCAAGCTAACCAAGCTCCACCACCTGCAAGAGGAAGAGCTTATAACATCAACACCAATACTGTTGAAAATAATAACGGCCCAAACGAATCACCCAACTAATTTCTCCTCGCCAAGAATCAAGACTCAACTCTAATCGTCTAGTTTTAATGTTTTTCTTTATGTTATCTCCATCTTTCCGTATTCCAGTTGTAAAATTTGGAAATTTTGTATCCAAGAATTTTAATGCGATTTGATATTACAGTTTTGTTCTATACTCATTGATTTAACATTTACATCATCATACATCTCGACATATCTCAATCTCATCATTTAAAGAAGTTGGGTTGGGTCACACTTTTACATAGACTGACCCCTTCATCAGAACCAACGAGAGAGGTACTGTCAACATTTGGTCATGTATCATTTCAGAATTGAGACTCAAGTTTTGTTCATCGTGTTGTTTATGTTTTAGAGTCACATAGAACTGATCATGATTTACTGATAAAGCCAACGAAAATTTGACAAGAATATGGTGGATACGCCGCTGGTACTTCCTATATATAAGTATTCTTGGCAAAGGATCAAAAGCATTACCAGGAGGTTATGAAAAGTTCCGTGTAGGTTTAAATATCGTCATGGTTGAAGTTTTTGTTTATGATACATACCTCATCATTACAAATGCATCGGTTACCTCAAAACTGTTATAAATAAAATCGTACGCGACATCAAAGATCAAAATCCGAGAAGCCCAGCATGTTTCAGTAACAGAAAGGAGACGTACGCAAGGAGCTGTCTTGTGGAGCTGAACTTAAAAATTGAAACTAAATCCGACGGTATTCTATACTGTCTAGATCGCATATAGATTCCTGACCACAATAATCTTCGTGATATTTTTCTTAAGAATGAGACGCACAAAACACGATATTCTATACACCCAGGAGCCGACAAGATGTATCAGGACCTTTGATACACCCACTGGTGGCCTGGAATGAAAAAGGATATTGCTGATTTTGTTTCCAAGTGTTTTTCATGTTCCAAAATAAAAGCTGAACACCAAAGACCCTCAGGACTTCTGATCCAACCTGAAATACCTATATGGAAGTGGGAAAATATAACCATGGATTTCATTACCAGGTTACCTCGCACTTCTGGTGGGTATGACACTATATGGGTAATAATTGACCGACTTACAAAACCAGCTCACTTCATTACTATCCGCGAAGATTTCAAGAACGAAAAGCTAGCTTGTATTTATATCAGCGAAATCGTAAGCCGACATGGAGTACCGTTAAGCATTATTTCAGATCGCGATGGTCGTTTCACTTCACGAACATGGCAAGCAGTACAAGCCGCTATGGGTACGCGATTAGATCTCAGTACCGCCTATCATCCTCAAACTGATGGACAGTCTGAGCGCACCATTCAAACTCTTGAAGATATGCTTCGAGCATGTGTCATAGACATCAAGGGAAATGGGGACGCCCACCTACCATTAGTTGAATTTTCGTACAACAACAGCTATCATTCAAGCATCGGCATGGCACCTTCTGAAGCTTTATATGGTCGTAAGTGCCGATCCCCAGTATGTTGTCACGAAATTGAGGAAGCTCAAATCACTGGTCCAGAATTGGTCCAAGAAACCACAGACAAGATCCATCAAATTCGAAACAACCTTCTAGCAGCTTAAAGTCGTCCAAAGAGTTATGCAGATAAACGACGGAAGCCTTTAGAGTTTAACATTGGTGATCATGTACTTCTAGAAGTATCACCGTGGAAGGGAGTGGTTCGTTTTGGTCAAAAAGGGCAAGCTAGCACCACGCTACGTAGGGCCTTTCAAGATACTCGAAAGAGTAGGACCTATAGCTTACAAGCTTGATCTACCAGAAGAACTCAACAGGATTCATCCCACATTCCACGTATCAAACTTGAAGAAGTGTCACGAAAACCTCCACATCCCTCTGGAAGATATTCAGATTGATGAATCTATGCATATTATTGAAAGACCTGTAGAGAATCATGTACTTCGGGGAAAAACGTCTGCGATAAAGTCGCATTCCAATCGTTAGGGTACGCTGGGAGTCGAAACGGGGACCTGAGTTTACTTGGGGACGTGAAGACTCAATGCGCGAACAATACCCGCACCTTTTTCCTACTACTATTACTTAAATTTCGGGACGAAATTTCTAAAAGTAGGGGATACTGTAACATTTGTCAAAAACGGGTTTCCAAAACCCGCTCCGTTTTGTAATCGAATATCAAGTTATAAAAATCACGTTGAATATTTATGATTATTTTGACTTAAAATGATACATAATTAATAGATAAACTAAACTATAAAAAGAATATTTGATAAAAAGTTAAAACAAAATAAATAAATAAAAATATGATGCTGCCGGGACTAGAACCCGGGTCAGCCGGTTACAACTTCAAGGACTTAACACACACACACATCACCACCCCGCCACTTGTTTGTTTTCTGTCATCTTTAGGAAACAAATAGGTTTTATGGTCTAAGGTAAATCAATCGATTTTACCAATTGTAACTGAAATCGGTTATCAAACACCCAAAGTCGATTTGGATACTCGCGATTCAGCGAGTATAACAGATAAACTAACGATTCCAATCAATGCTGCCGTGAATGTAACTTGAATTCGGAAGTGGATCGGTTTAATAACCGAAAGTTTTCAATTCTCGGATTACTTCAATCCTAGACCCTTCCTGCGACTCAAAACACTCTGCAAGACTTTCAATTACATTTCCGCAACCTTACAGTCCACCGGAGAAGCTTAAATCAACTCGCCGGAAAAATTCTGCAAGTCGTCGGAAAACCGGGACTCACATCCATACGGTATTTCCTCCGACTCTTTCTGTTTCAATCATGTGATTAATCGGTCACTAACACAACTCCACCATCAGAATCGATCCTAGTCAACGTTTGTCGAAAATCTTACCTTCGCCGGAAAACTCCTGAAACTTCCGGAAACACACCGGGAACTGGTATGATCTTCCCAACTTCTGTTAAACCTTGTTTAAGTGCCTCAACTTCTTAAATAATCGAACAAAGCTGTTAATTGGTTTCAACAGCCGGAGTTCACCTTCAGAACCGACGAACCTCTGCCGGAATTCTGTGAACAACATCAACCGGTACATCTTTTTCCCCAAACTCTCTCCATTATTTACTTTTAAATTACTTGTAATGTTTGAAAAGCGTATATGTCATGAATCGGTCATAACAGTCGGAATATGTTTTTCTGGGTAAAATCAACGAAGAAGATGAAGACGTAATATAACATAAGACTAATAAAAATCGATAAAATGAACGGGTTAGACACACAGTCCAACGGTGGACTGTGTGCAAAACATATACGCATGTCCCGAGTTCGATCCCTGCTACACGCACTCCTTATATAATAAAATGCCCTTTTGTTTAAAAACTAAACCGGGTTAACTCAGTTAGTTATTAAGTATAATAAAAACCGAGATAATAACCAGGTTAGACACACAGTCCAGCGGTGGACTGTGTGCAACACTAAGTCACACGTCGCGAGTTCGAAACCCGTCACTGGCACCGGCCCGTTAAATTAAAATGTTTTTGCAATTAAAAGAATTTCGGTTAAACTGAATAAGTGTATAAATATAATTAAAAACAAGATTATTTCGGGTTAGACACGTAGCTCAGTTGGTAGAGCTGCGTGCACGCGTACGGGAGGTCTCGGGTTCGAGCCTCACCCAGCGCAAACTATGTCACTGACCGAACCGGTCAACAAGTCAACAGGTCAACGGTCAACGGTCAACGCAAAATAAACAATTTTTTTATATATTTTTATTTATTTAATTTAATTTAAAAATCAATTAAAAAATACTTAAAAACAACATTTTTAAAGATAGAAAATAGCCTTGAACTCACAAAAATATATCAAAAAAAATTTCATTAAAATCCTTAATAAAATCCACTCATTTAATATATTTTTTCCGTTATTATTTAGGTTAGTATTTCTCGTGGTTCCGCTCATCTAATTCGTGCGCATCTCACCATCTCCAATCCAACGCACCCAATGTGAGTGAATCTTTACAAATTCCCCGTTTTAATCACGTTTTGGGGTGTATCATGTGTCTTGTTATATATATTATAATTAAACCATAGTGCATACATCATATCATGAACATGTGTATTCAGTTTGTTTCTGTTGTGTAGTTATTGTTGGATGCAATTTATTATTTTCAGTACATGCAATTTCATAGGCCGCCGCTCCCCATTACATTATGAGCGTTGAGCACGTTCCCCATTTTATTATGAGGTTGAACCTGGCGTGCCCACATACGATCGGCTCCGTTTGATTGAGCCTTGATCGCACAGACATTTTACATTTTCAGTACATGCAATACGATCGGCTCCGTTTGATTGAGCCTTGATCGCACAGACAATTTACATTTTCAGTACATGCAATACGATCGGCTCCGTTTGATTGAGCCTTGATCGCACAGTTTCAATTATGTTATTTATTGTATGATGTTGGTATGTTAATGTATGCTATCATATGTTATTGTATGTTATAGTTGTGATTGCTATTTGCCACTGCTTGATTATTTACATTTGCTCATTTATGATTATGCACAATTTTTCATTAATAAACTAACAAGTAATTCATTAATAAATGTTTATCTAATAAGGTTCACTCGCCAACTTATGTTGACCCAAAAACCCCCATTTTTACACATGATACAGGTGAATCAGCAGCAGCTAGGAACACATAGGATTGGACTAGAAGAATAAAATGATTTAGAGTTGGGATTGTTATGATTGGTTTATTTTCTTTGTATTGTATGAACATGTTTGGATATTTGGTAATGTAACTTTGACTTTATTAAATATGAAACATATTAGTAAATGTCATGAGCTTTGGTGATAACCCAATTATGCCCCGACTCTTATTCCGCTGCCGGTCGGGGTGTGACATTTAAGACTTTGCGTTTTTACCCCTTGCACTATTACTCCATTTTTACATCCACCCAACTATAAAAAATTACAATTGTAACCCCTAGACTACTACTCCTACTTTTACAAATATCATTGCATTGTGTTTTACAGAATGTCTTAATTATTGTGTTTTACACTTCGTGTCTACCTTTGTGTTTTACATTTTTTTTGTAATTGTCTTTTACGCATTGTGTTTTGCACTTTTTTGTAATTGTCTTTTACACACTGCGTTTTATGAATGGTGTATTGTCTTACTACACGTTTCCATCCGCCACGCGCCACAGCAACGCACAGCGGGCAAAACCGCCTTTCGTCCTTTACTACGAAAAATACTATTTTTACGTGTGTATTTCTATGTACGTGTGGGTGAGTTAGGTTAAATATAATACGGTTTAATTCTTATGTTATGTACGTTCATAGTTGGTTCACATTACGACGTAAATTTTGCTCCAAACATAGTAGAGTCACATATAATACGTTTCATTCGACAATTTTACGTTTCAACCACGTCGCTATGTGCGACGGGTAAAAGTAATATTATACTATATATTACACCTCACGACTTTGGTCCTTTCCCTTTGCAAAACACTCATTTTTACCCAATGTGTTTCCTTTTTTTATTTTGTGATTTTTCAAAAGCTCTAATTAATCCCTTTTTATTACACATGTCAATTTGTCCTTTATACATTTTATGTTTTTTTTTTTTTTGTACTTTTTCTATGTATGAGTCACATAACATATAATACACTATGATTGTACACTATAAATTCGTTTTAATTTACATTTTTGTCCAATTACAATGCTTATATAGGTTACATTGAGTTAAATCAAATACATTGAAACATATGTTTCATATGGTTAACACATCACATGACGCTTGAACTAATCCGTTCGATTTTGCAATGGGTCCGCGGCGCATCGCCCGCGGGTCATATTACTAGTATTTATTTAATCAACATGAAAGTTCATGCGTTAATTTCACTTGCAAGTGATGACCTAAATACACTAAACATAATTTATTAACAAAAAATAGATCAGGGTATTAGAGATTTGGTAATGAATTAGGATTTTGATTTTAAGTGTCACACGGGATGAAAGGACCCCCAACTCAAAAGCACTTCAATAGTGAAAAACTTTTTTATTTTTTTGTTAATAATGACCCCATTCTTTTTTTGACTTTTACTACGAGACGAGGACCTTTACAAAGAAAACTACTATTAAGTCTTCCTCATCAGTGCATTTTATATACCGTTTGATTGCATATTCAATAATGACCCAATTTGTCACACGATCTTGGACCTCCAAATATAACATGGCCGCTCCTCCACACTTGGGCCAGCATCAGCGACATATGGCGTGTAGCCGCTATTGCCTTATATTCTTGTAGTGCAAGATCAAACAAGATGGTAGATTGATTGTAGCTGGAGAACTTGCATAAATGAAGAACAAATGAAATAGTTAAACTCTTTTTGAACTTGGGCTAGGTTGGAGGTCTTGGGCTAGGCCCAACAAAACGATAACGAAATGAAAACTAAATAGGAATTGGCTGCTGGCTTAGTTGGGCCTAGTAGCTGGGGAGAACCCAAGAGAAATTGAGGGAAATAAACGTCTCAAAAGCAGTTCACGAGAGAGTCGAGACCACGCTGGCAAAAAGAAATACGAATATTTATGAAGTGTTCAAATTTATTTGTGTCATTGTTTGGTTGTGTTAATTGTTGACATGTTATATATAGTGTACAATTCAGTGTTAACTTAGGGAATAGTGAGTTCTTAGGAATTTACATAATAGGTGCACGAAGTTAGTTGATTAAACAAAATATGTTATGTCTACATAACTTTACAGAATAATCATTTCCATCGCTAAACCTGGTTATAAGATTTTAGATTTTCAGCTAAAACCTTTGCTTTTATTGATCTTGTTTTCCATTAATAATTATATATTGTTTTTTGCTTTTTTAAAACAAGTTGTCATGTATATGTGACATGCAATATATTGCATTATTGCTACATATACCATTTTTCAAATTGCTAATGAGTTTGATGTTTTGACCATTTGATATATAGGACAAACTGTATCATCAGCCTGGCCAGTAGGTAATCCTATCAACCCAACAGTTGTGAAACACTTAAGAAATGCTAAAGTAGTTGTATCTTTTAAGTACACAAAAATAGTGTATATAAATATATACAAAAAGGTTCACTCAACTATTCAAGTTACAGAAACAATAACCAATAAAAATGAAACAACTTCCCACTTAAATTTATGGATATTAAAAATTTGAGATAAAGTGAACAAAAAGATCAATGCTTAGAAACAATTTATCAATGCTTTTGATTGTGGTATTTTGATTGATCTCAGTGGAGACTTCCAATAAGTAGCTTTCATATATTTTCAGCAAGTTCACACTTATACACATTTTGTGATGTATGAATATGCCAAAGAAAATGTACAACTTTATTGTTGTGAAGAGACTTATTCAACACATCAATAACTCGTTTTAACCTTATTAGGGAGGAAAATAGTAATGGAATAAAAGAGATAACAATGATCTTATTACACATTTTTAAAACATGTGATTGATGTAAATGAAATTTTAATGGGCAGAAAATTCAACGGTGGAGGCAGTGTCATTGGAGGACGTTGATGTCAAGGTTTTACCAACTTGAATCTTCACGTCGTCTTCATGAAAGGTAGACCTTACTGGTGGTATTTGGTCTAGTGATCTGTCACTTATAAGCGTAACTACTTCAGACATTGCAGGCCTTGCAGAAACCGGTGACTGAGTATACATTAACGCTATCTCTATGATCTTCTTTGCTTCTTCTTCTCCATATTCACTAGGGTCTAGTGTGCTGTCCACTAGTCACAAATGTGTGCCGCTATCGTATAGATTCCATGCCTATCAAACACGTTAAAAGAAGCAAAATTAAAGAGAATTGATGAAGGTAAAAGTATAAACTATCGACGAAATATACCGGTTTAGATGAATTAATCCGAGTATCACTATCTAGGATGCTTACATAATCAAGAAGGCTTTGGTTAACTGATTCCTCATCTTTGACATTGTGACACCTCTTCCCACTAATGATTTCTAGGACCACTATACCAAAGCTGTATGTATCTACTTTCTCAAATAATTGCCCATGAATGGCATATTCGGGTGCTACATAACCATTTTCGCTGGAAAGATTAACAAATGTTATTGGTCAATGGTCATACCATTCCATCAGAAAAATAGAACCTATAATTAATCACCAGTGATATATATTAATAAAACATACAATGATCCTGGCATTTTTGTGCTGATGTGAGTCTTCTCATCTGGCAGTAGTCTTATCAGCCCAAAATCCGCAATTTTTGGCTGAAGTTCATTGTCAAGTAGAATGTTGCTAGGTTTTATATCCCTATGAATAATGGTAACATGGTACTGTTCATGTAGATATGCAAGACCCTTTGCCGTCCCAAAGATTATTTCAATCCTTTGTCTCCAACTTAGATTCGCAGATTTGTCGCCTGTTAGTAAAACGTATATTTGCTAGATGAAAAAAGAGATTGTAACAGTTACAACTCCAATCACTCGTATGATGTCCAACTTACCATAAAGGAATTGATCAAGGCTACCATTGTCCATGTACTCATGGATAAGAAATAAGAAGGGACCTTTGCTACAATAGCCAACAAGGCGTAGAATATGACGGTGATGGACATTACATATGATCTTCAGTTCTTCATCAATTTGTATCTTTTCTCTAGTAGAGGTCCTAACTGTCTTCTTAATTGCAGCTTTATCCCCATTCTTGAGAGTTCCCTGCATCATATTATGCTTATAAATTAATATGATGTTTATTCTTTAGAAAATGCATCATCTACAAATTTTTACTTTTTTTTAACAGCCAACAAATAAAAGCCCGGCTACCCGAGGTAACCCAATGCAAAAGGCGAACCCATATGCCCGCAACCGCAGACAGCGCTGGGTAACCCAAGCCCACCATCTCCAATTCCGGGGACAACCCGCTGCCTGAAGGCCCACTGTGGTAAAACCCAGTTGGGATTGGATTCAAACTTGACACCAGTGGCCTCAAACCCAAATCTTCCCTTCCACTCCAATGTCAATTGAGCTATAGCTCATTAGCAACAATTTTTTACTTAGTAATATATAATTTCAGCATTAGTTATAGCACCTTATATACTTCACCAAACACCCCTCCTCCAAGTTTGTGTTGATCACTGAAATCATTTGTAGCTCTTCTTAAATCATTATAGCCATATCTTGCTGGACCTTGCAGCAACACGGTTGATCCAGTTGATTTATCTAACCACCGAAAAACAGAAACCAGTCAGGAAGTTGTAAATATGTTATCCGGTAGCGTATGTTAAAAATCTAAATCAATTATATATAGAAATTCAAGCATATTATGTTGACCTAGTTGTCCAGTAGTTGAGTTTTTTGATCGGACTCGCCATAAGAAAATTGCTAGAACCACCAAGAGAAAGCATACCCCTCCAACAACTCCTCCAATTATGGCTTTCTTGCTTGAGTTTTCTGTAAAGAATAAGTATGCAAAACATTCAAAATCCTTTAATATCCAACAACAAAACATGTAGAAAATTTTTAGCTCTCACCATCCCGAAGAAGGGGTTTGATGTTAGTTATCTGGTCTTGTCTGAAAAAAGGAGTGGTAGAATACTTCATAAAACATCCTCTATCCATTCACCGCCCCGAAGTACTAGGAAGACAACCACCTAGAGCAGTATATCTGGATTCCATGCATTCTACACAACCACTTTGACTTATGTTTAGATTGCATTGCCCAATGGCATACACAGTAGCATTACCACCAGCTATTCTCCTCATAGAGGCTGCATAGAAGTCGGATGTTCTTGGGGCCGCAATTCTAAGGTCAGATAACAACCAATTCGCTGTTTTTCTGAACTCTGCTTGCTGGGTCGATGATGACACGTTGTTACATCTAAGCTCGCCAGTCCGAACTTTAACCTCAGTATAGAAGTTATAGTTCTCATACCTATGTCAAACCAATTTGAATTAGCATCAAAGTTAGCTTTTAAACATTATGTGTTGGATATTTTAGTGTAATTTGAGATTGCGTGTGACGTTCAAATAAGAGTGCACGCTTATTTGAATGTCATCGGGACTAACGGGGGATCCAAGGGGGCAACGCCCCTGGGAGCAGGGTCCAAGGGGCGGCAGCCCTTGGCGGGGTCCAAGGGGCAGAGCCCCTGGATGGGGTCGAGCTGCACGGTCAGCTTGGAAATTTTTTATTTTGGACAAAAGTCCTTTATCAAAAATGCATCAGAAATTGAATTTCGGGCTAAATATGCACTTTTGGAAACTTAAGGGACTAAAGGTGTTTTTGTTCAAAATTGAAACTGCAAGCAGTTGTGAAAAACTGAAAATACACTCCCAAATTTTTTACAGAGGACACTGGACGAATTTTTGATTCGAGACAAATCCCCAAAATCTCACAATCAAAAATTTCCATACAAAAATCTAGAATTTTTCTGATTTTATCCGATCAAAGATTGGTAGCCACTCCAATTGTTTGATCTGATAGTGATTACACGACTTCAGATTAATCCAAGCATTTTCGAATTATTCCCAATATTATGTGTTATGCCTCATGAATTATTTTTAATCTTTTTGAGTTCAGAAGAAACTCTAAAAGTAAATATGTTAACAAAACTGCCAAGCAAAAACCGAAGCTGAAATAGCTAGCAAGATTAAGAAAAATTTCTAGAAATCATATGCACCTGATATCACAGTCATCGTAAAAAATATAGCCACCATTGGCAAACCCACAGGTCCTTAGCTGAACAGCAGCATAGTCGAAACAATCCAGACAATCGGCATTGGAGACATAGCCCCTGCAAGAAGCAAGACCCCAAACGGAGTCCCCGTTAAGCAACGAGCGTGCAGTTGCATAACGGTTGACGGTTAGCTTGCGGTGGAGGCTAGAAAGGGTGGTGTTAATGTTTCATGACAAATATTCTTGGTTCATTCCTTTGTATTGACTACAGTAAACCGCAAACAGTGTGCTATTTCTATCATTGAGCTGTGATCTTACTGGTAAGGCTGTTGTCAATATCACCAACAGGCCAGTTAGACACCAAGACCACCACATAGAATCATTCACCTGCTTCATCTTGTGTTTGTTTTTCAGATTCCACATTTATTTTAATATATTAAGTTATTGTACCTTGAAGAAAACAATGGGCTTGCTTATTCATAGGAAGTGGGAGAAGCTTAAATATGAAATTGGTATTCAAATTCTGAATGAGTTTTCTACAAGTCAGTCAACAGTTCCCACGAAGGAATGAGGAAGTCTTCAGACTATGTGTACTTCCACCTCAGCCTTCGTCACAGTGGCATCCCATACATCACTACACCAATTTTGTTAACCGGCATTGGGCATCAGTGCCCGTTGGAAGACCCATGGCTAGACCAATGGGGTCCCGCCCTCCATGCGAAAAAAACATTAGTACGTGCTACATATTTATATGTTAAAATCCCAATGGACCCTATAATTTTTATAGATGGATCCTATTAAATTTCAACATGTGCGCTCATGAAATTTCAAGACCGACCTTTAAGAAAAACCAAGTAAAAAAATTTAAAAGCTTACACATATAAATCTAATATAAACAATTAAGCCCAACTAACTAAACACCAATATATAATTATAGAAACATTTAATGGCTCAATTGCTCAATTGTTAAATTGTGTAAGCTTGTCTAAATGTTAAATTGTTTGATGCTTTAAGCCCATTTTGTATTGTTAATAGTTATATTGTTTAACTCTTTAGAGCTAAATAAATTAAAAAAGAAGCGATAACTTGACATTCGGCCACCCTCCCTTGCCGTCGCCCTTTTCCGCCCCATAGAGAGCAACTTTAAAAATATTTTATTTCCATTATAAATTTGTAGTGACGTTTGACGTACTTTTGTTATGTATATTATCTATTTTTTATAACCTGACCCAAAGTGGAACAAAAATAATATTGTATAGCAACGTTAGTTGATCCCTTTATAACCTGACCCAAAGTAGAACAAAAATAATATTGTATAGCAACGTTAGTCGATCCCAAATGGCCAAATAAAATTGCGAAAGACTGTAGAGGAACAATGAAGTATATATATACAATAATATTAGTGAGATAGGGGTAGGTCCAATGAGTAATCTTAAAAAGTGAGAAATCGAAAAACCTTGCATCTAACATGTTAAATATATGATAAAAGAAATCAATTTAACATGTTAAAAACATTTTTTTTCATAAAAATCAGAGCTTTTGCATATAAATACATGTAGAAGCTTTTTTATTAAAAAATAATTCAAAAACTATTATATTTAAAAAATGTTTAAAAAACAGTTAAAAAGGTAAAAGAATTAAAAAACAATTATTTTATTAGAATGGTTTATACACATCTTTATATGCAAAAGTTTCAAAAAAACTTGAAGATTTTATTTTTTACATGTTAAACTGAATGTTTTACCGTATATCATGTTAAATGCATGGTTCTCCGATTCTCCACATTTTTAAGACTCCCCATTAAAACTCACACTAGAGAGGTAACGCTGCAAAACACTTTTTCTACATATATAATAATAGTAGATTAGAAACTTGTGTATTGATCGAATTGATTAAAGGAAATATCAAATAGACATATTGTTATAGTGAATATTCAAGAATCATAAAATTAAAATTCTGAGATAATATATGATTCACATCATGTATAAAGAACATATTAAATAGTTAATAATAAAAAGTTAAAGAAATATATAATGTTTTATTTCGATTAATAGCTAAAATCAAAGTTGTGCTAAAACTTTTGAGTAGAAGTATATGAAATTGAGGTATAAATACATGAAATGGATTTATAAATAGATGAAATGAAAGTATAAATACCTAAAATAGAGGTATAAAATCGAAATACTTGAATTGAAAATATAAAAGCTAGAATTATATGAAAATGTAAATGGATCGGTTTGGTTCGGTTAATTTTGCTTGAACGATGGCACAAAAATCGATAACCGGGTTTGGTTAATTTGGGTTTCGTTTAATCGAACCTTAGATAATTCTGTTTTTGGTTTATTACGGTTAGGTTTCGTTTGTTTTAGGTTTGATTTCGATTAAGGATCCAGTTATGGCTCACCGTTTGACACTATTAAAAATATAACATATCAACTTGTTTAACTAAATAAACTATAACAATGTTATACTCAAATTAAAAAGAATAAAATACTCATTTTTAAAGTATAGTTTTTCCAAATAAAACTATCGCGTAAAAAATATTGTGACCATTAGGAAATTGTGGGATAGTTTTTTATAAAGAGATAAAATTTAACTACAAAGTAACTATCCTTCACTCAATGATTTAAATTTTATAAAAAATTAGAGCATTTACAGTGGTTCGTCTAAAAATATATGAGTGAGTTATTTTATATTAAAAAATGGTTTTGAGCGAATGAGAGAGAAAATATATGAAAAAGTTACTATAAATTTTTAGAAGTATACGTGAAACACTATTCACCCCTATAATTTTTTTTAATATTTTTAGAAGTAATTGTAATTTTTAATGTCATTATATGGATATGAATAAATAATCCAATGTGAATGCTCTTACGTGTATTAAACATCAGAGGGGAAGGGGAATCGGTAGTCATAATATTCCATCACCCATCACACTATCACACCTATTCACTATTTAATATCTCATTCCATCACATTTCCTCATCGCATTTATAATGGTCATCACATTTCATCACTCACTTTTTTTTTGGTTTTTAATTAAATTAAAATATGAAAGAAAAATAAATAAAATTGCATTAAATTAAAGAAGTACAATAAAAACAAAACTTCATAACCTAATAAAAAAGCCAAACGTTGCAAAAAAAAAAAAACAAAAACAAAAAACTGCCGACTTTAAGGAAATAAAACACATCCTAAAAGTTACCGGGCCAATTCCATTTCGCCCAAATATCTCATTTGTGTTCTATAAGAATCGACTTGGGCGTTTTCATTTAGTTGGCTCAAAACTTTCAAATCTTTATTCTTCTCTATCTCATGCAAGTGTTTCATGTATTGTTCTTCTCTTTTTAACTTTGTATCCGCCAACATCTTGCGTTGTTCTCTATTCTCCTTCATCTCCAAGATTTTTACTGACTTGAAATTGTTCATGGATTCCACTCAACCTTCTTTTCCTTTGTTTGACGACTCAACACTTTTCCATCGTTGAGGCCTTGTTGAAGTTGTGTCCTCGGTTAGCTTGTCATTTAAATTGATGTTGGGAATGTTGCTTGATAGCCCATCCGTTGAGGTTGTGTAAGTTCCCGACTCGGACGCTTTTTTATCATTTTGAGAACATCCACGACTACCCGTTGGGGGGTAAAGATCAATCAATGGAATGTGTACCCATTTATCATGTCTCCTCGTAGTTTCCGAAGCCCCCAAATGAAGAAATTCACCTTTTTTGGAGTAGATTATTGCGTACTCGCTTTGGGTTCCTTAGATTACATTCACGTTATTCGTTCCACTTGGTTGAGTGCGAAGCTAATACATTTAAAAAATATACAATGAATAATAACGTAAAAAATAAAGTGTATATATCTTACATTTTAAAATTAAATCTAACAAAATAATATACCTTTCATATGTACCACACATTGAACCGACTCATTTTTTATTTAAATTCATCCATTTGCCCGTCATTTGATTCGTGCCCCAAGCAGTAGTACCATGTAGTTTTCAAAAATGTGCGATAATTCGTTTTCAAAATACGCCCTTTTGTTGTTCATTTCCAACCTGTTTATCCTTAGAAATATGTAAGTAAGACTTCACCAAGGCAACCTCTTCCTCTTCCGTCGAAGGTACACGTGCTCCCGCCTTTGCTTCTTTTTTGCTCCGTCCACCACGAGTAGCTTTCACTTGTACTTCTTCCTCCTCTTGTTCTTCATCTTCATCGGCTAGTGGCTCTTCTCCTTCTTCTTCTTCTTCGTAGTCATCGTACAATCGGGAACACGAACCGGGTTACGAAACAGATTGTTTTGGTAGTGGGAGGTAGACTCCCGATACCCCAAACGGTCGATCATTTCATCGTCCATCGGGTTTTGGTTGGGTGATAAAGTAAAATGACCGCTTGCGACTTGGGTTGGCATGCTGGGGTAGTAGATTGTTATGGATACGTGGATACAATTGGGTGGGAAACGGGTGGGAGGGCATAAGTATCGATTCGTCTAGAATAGTACGAACCTTTACTATGATCTTATACACTGCCCCGGATAGCGAGATTAACCTAAAATCATTAACAAACAACTCAAAAGTAGACCGAAACCTTTTAATGAATTTGAAAGTAAACCCGGGCCCGACGCCCTCTCCTTACTACAACTCCAAACTGCACCCTTAACCTCCTCATTCGAGAAAAAAGGAAATCAAACTTGAAACTATAGTTAAATCTTGCCATTTATAACCATAAGTCCAAATGGTTGGTCTAGCGATCGCGGGCTCCGTGAACCTCCTCTAGAAAGCCACCTTTATCTTCCTTTTCAAAATTATCGGATCCAACACACTTTCCCCACCAAACGTCAATTTATTAATCCTGTTACAAGCTTTTCTAATTTTCACAAACTAGTGAAGAAAGACGAGTTCTCATCCCCAATCTTTGCGGAATAAAACTTTGCTCTCTGTTTCAAATCAAAAAGCCTTCTCATTTCCATCTTTTCTATTTTAAGCTTCCAGTCCACCCTAGTCTTTTTTTTTCGATTTTTAGCAAAGGTCTCATTTCAGCTAATTTCTCGATGTCCCTGAGTTTTTCACAGACCTCATTGAACTCCCCATACTCAAGGCTTATCCCCAATCTTCTCCATTTTTTTATTTCAGCCTTTAAGTTCTTGAGGACACCCGTCAGTATCATCTCAGCTTCCCTACTCCTCCCCGAATAAGTTGTTGCTATGCTTACCATGTCTTCTAAGCCCTCCAACTCTAGCCATGAGTTAAAGAACCGAAATGGTGGAGGGCCGAATGTGGTGTCTTACATGTCAAGACCAATGAAGAATGATCTGACCATAGGCGCGAAAACGCCTTAAGTGAAGTGTCTGGCCACAAAGTCAAGAATTTGTCACACACAGGGCATAGTCGATTCTACTAAGGTTGGACTCGTCACTAGCCATGTAGGTGAACTCCAAATCCACTATCGTGAGCTCACCCAAACCTGCCTTCCCAATGAAATGAAATCGTTAGACACTAACGTGGCATAAGGATTGAACTTGTAGTATTTTCTTTCGTTGTCAAACCAAACTTCGATGAAATCATAATCGAAAATCCAGAACCCCCGATTACTCTCGAATTAAATCCAATTTCTCCCAGAGCTGAACCTACCTTGGTCTATGAACCAGAGTATAAACATTTGTGATGTTAACATTTTCTCCAAAACCTTTTATTTCCTCGAAAACCACCAGGAAGGACTTTCTTCTCACCACAAAAGAGCATTAGAAGATATCTAGGTTTCATAGAGACACCACTCCCCCAGACCTGTCGCACGCGTCCACTAACTCAAAACCGAATGACCACGGACCCCAGAAATCCCTGACATCATCCTCCCTCAAACCAGAGACCTGTGTTTCTTGCAACATGATGAAGTCGACCCTGAAACCCCTCTTTAATCTAGATACCCTAATCAAAGATTCAATTTGACCGTCAAGGCCACCCATCTCAAAACCCAACTTCCCTCCTACCTGAACTGTAGTCGACACCTCCTTGATAAGACCCGTACTCCTGTCTTCTCCTTCTTGCAAATCAACCCCTTTACAGGTTCGGCGTTGCCTTTGAAAACAACATGGATCTCAGTCCTGCAGTCACCGACATTTTTGACCTCTTCCCCAAAACCCTTGGGCCTACTCCTTTTAAAATGGATCTCATTATCAACGACAAAAGTGGGAGCTACACCATTCTTTCTCTTTCGCCTACATCGTTGTCAAACCAAACTTCAATGAAATCTAAATCGAAAATCCGGAACCCCAAATTACTCTCGAATTAAACCCAACTCCTCACAGAGCTTAACCTACCTTGGTCTATGAACTAGAGTATAAACATTCGTGATCTTAACATTTTCTCCAAAACCTTTTATTTCCTCGAAAACCTCCAGGAAGGACTTTCTTTTCACCACAGAATAGCATGAGAAGATATCTGGGTTTCATAGAGACACCACTCCCCCAGACCTGTCGCAGGCGTCCACTAACCCAAAACCGAATGACCACGGACCCCAGAAATCTCTAAAATCATCCTCCGTCAAACCGGAGACCTGTGTTTCTTGCAACATGATAAAGTCGACCTTGAAATCCCTCTTTAATCTAGATACCCTAATCAAAGATTCCATTTGACCGTCAAGGCCACCCATCTCAAAACCAAACTTCCCTCCTACCTGAACTGTAGTCGACACCTCCTTGATAAGACCCGTACTCCTGTCTTCTCCTTCTTGCAACTCAACACCCCCTTTACAGGTTCGTCGTTGCCTTCGAAAACAACATGGATCTCAGTCATGCAGTCACCGACATTGTTGACCTCTTCCCCAAAACCCTTGGGCCTACTCCTTTTAAAATGGATCTCATTATCAACGACAAAAGTGAGAGCTACAACATTCTTTCTCTTTCGCCTACATCTCTCCTTAGCCTCAGAACATATAATATTATTTAGGATAAAAGGTGTAACACCTCGAAAATTTCACCTAATAAAATTTCGACACGTGACATGAAAATTCTTGGAGGCCACGTGTAACCGATAGGGACTAAAAGACGCTGTCATGTTATTTTAATAACCTCTGAACGAGCATCGGAAATGTCGGAGGATCAAAAGTGGAAAATGCCAAACATTCACCATTTGGGAGGTCCTTACGGACCGTAACCATCACTGGTTACGGACCGTAAGACACTCAAAATATAAATTCAGTAAGGCGGTTACGGACCGCAAGCCTTTATGGTTACGGTCCGTAACCAATTCAAATCTGTGGGCGACAGAGGTCCTTACGGACTGCAAGGCATATCCCTTACGGTCCGTAAGGGACTACCAGTGGCAGATTCTTGGCAGCCTGCTGCCTTGCCACCTCTCCCGCAATTGCTACCCTTTCCCTTGGTTATGCCACGACCAAAAAACTTGTACTCATCTAGGATCAAGCCCCAACACCTGTCTTGATCCTATGCATCCTCTATTGCTATAAATAGCAACCTTGGGTGAGCTTCATACTTGCTCATTCACAAATCTTCTTCTCTCTTGCTCATTTAGGAGTTCCTGAGATCATTGGAGCACCCTCTGAGTTCTTAGTGCTTCTTTGGATCGCCAGTAAGTGTTCCAACTCTCTTCTTTCAGTTTTACTAGGCATTAAGCCTAAATCAAAGCGTTGACGTAAAAAACGCTTTGACTTTGAGCTAAGACCATTATGGTCCAGCCAATGTTCGTAACGAGCACGGCTACGTGATTATAATAAGGTAGGTTATAATCCCTCAAGAGGTTACCTCCTGATTACCACGTTTGCTTGGTCAATTGACGGGTCAAATTTATGTTAATAAAAAGTCAAACGGGTCACTTTTGAAATAAAATCATAACTAGTAATGTAGGTGTTATAAAATCTGTTTTGGCACACTAATAACTTGGTAATAATCATAAGAACATGTCGGAACATGTTCGGCTCGTCAATTCCAGGTCTAAGGTCGGTTCGCAACCGAAAGTCGCAAAAGTTGACTTCGGCCTTAACTTTCAGTTCTGACCCGATTTAGCAACCTTAGCTATTGTCCCTAAGTTGCATTATGATCATGTTATAGTATACTATAACCCTCTGGAGTTATAGGAGGACATGGTCATGTAGTAATCCGAGTTTTTACACAAGTATCCGATAAATATGCCTAAAATGCCCTTTTGTCATAAACTAAGGTTTTGATCACTAACAAGCATATAAATGAGTTGTAAACTGAATTATTATATTAATGAACTTTTTTTATATGAGTAACCTAGTCATAAACTATGTTTAACTATTTAACGTAATTAACACGCTTAAAGTGACCAAATCGCCCTTTTGGCGTATAAAATGGTTTAAACATAAACTTGGCACCAAAAATCAATACCTACTGATGTAATATCATTATTAGGATTATTTGGGATGTTCATTCAAGTTGGAAACTAAGTTTAAGCTATAGTTTGCACATTATGTTCTTAAATGACGATATTACGCTTTCGGCACTTTAAATGGGTTTTAATCATTTAAATGAACCAAAACTTTATACCCACTGATGTAATATATATTAACCTATTTTGGTCATACAAACCTGGTCACAACAACAGTATCGCTTAAATACCATTTAAATCGTCATTTAGCGACTTAATCGTCGTTTCGGCGCATAATATGGTTTAAAACCATATTAGAGCATCAAAGCTTGATACCTACTGAATTCAAAACATATTTTCAACTTATTAACAGTAGGTGCATGTTCCAAACTCTGACTCCCAAATAAGTTATCGAATTATATGTGAAATGACCAAATGCCCTTTCGGGACATAGTTTGGTCTTAAACTATAAACCACACATATAATTGATATCCTACTGATATAACATCATAAAATAAGTGTTTTTACAGAATGTTTATGACTTTAACATCAGTTTACATATAAACCCGTTTATTATGTTGTAAAATGACCAAATTGCCCTTTTAAGGCATAGTTTGATTTTAAACCATAACGGGCCAACATATTGATAACTTACTAATATATTAACATATTTTAAACCTAATAACATATGAAAATTGTGTAGGACTCACCCGGTTACCCGGTTTCCCTTATATGCGTACTGTTCGGCCCACGTAACTAGTTTACGTAATATAACCGAAACGGGTTTAACCATATCAAAATATTCTCAAATTCCAGAATGTAAAATGGTAACGCATATTATACAAGTCCTAGTACTTGTCGGATCCAAAATACATTCTTTTTCTGGTCATCGCTTAATCTAGCATTTTCGTACCGTATCCTTTATTTAAGTTAGCCGGTCTAAGTCAATGACTAAATAAAGACTCGCTAGCTAGCTAATCGGTTAATAATACCATCCATTCCAAACTAGAGACTTCCGGTAGATTGTCGCCAAGCTAATTTAATTGATTACGGCTGTGCTTAGCTTATTTTCTTATTATTTAAAGATTTTGCAAGCCAGGTTAATACTTTTACTTATTTTCCCTTATACGGGCTTGGGATACAGTATACTAATACCGCATGGTTGGATATGGGATCAAAGACCAATGAGTCGGGAATTCAAATAATCCATTTTAATTCGTATTGCTTAATATTAAACATTTGGGGTTAAAACGACCGTGTCCTGGATATCCATGGCTCATTTAATTGCAAATGGCCATGACCTAAGAACGGGGTGTAGGCATACAGTCGCAGATGCTAAATTAAAGTATAACCCATTAGGGGTCCACCTATTAAAGGTGTTAAAGTGGCGTGTCTATTAATCATGATCCCGGCATAGTTTTCGGGCTCTAAATGTATTATTAGCATGTAAAACTGATAACATGAAAGTTAATTATCCCAAGTTATTTATTAAACTAAGTACCATTGCGTACACTAAGTGTTTTCGAAATGTTTTCAAAATGAGTCGGTTAAACGTATTTACCAGTGAAAACTGACGTATTTTCAAAACACTAAGCGCAGGTGACAAGTATACGTAATTAGACTGGAAGTGCTCGGCGAAGCTTAAGAGGAATTGCAACCCTTTGCTTAGAAGGCCTTAGTCTGCTAAATTTCCTTTTGTAATCACATTTCGATCTGCCTGTGGATCTAGTTACAAGCGTTGTATATTATTTTGAACTTTGAACATTCAAACGTTTGTAATAGTTATTATCCAGACTTCTGTTGTGTTTTATTGTATTGTTTAGTAATGATGATATTAAGCTACGTCACGATATCCCCCAACCGGGCCCACCGGGTTACACGTGGAAAATAGGGGTGTGACAAAAGGGGCACTCCCCTATTAGTTAAAAGCATTTTAATCAGGGAACACCAGTTGAGTTTTCTTGGGCCTACATCTTAATGAAGATTCCCCTTGGGCTGAAAATGCAACATGAAGGCCCACCTTTATTCAAAGCCTCCTCTGATTCAGGTCTCGCCCAACTACTAGAACAATCATCATCATCACCCACTTCAATTCTTCCTCCCTGAAAACCAGAACCCCTGCCGTTTCTAATGAGAGGTTTCCATCGACCAAAGAAATCTTTGCTGGATGAACCACCCTCCCAAATCTACCGGCGATCTAATCAAAGAAACTCCATTCCCAAAGACTAATCAGAACATCACTTATAGAGAGCCAAACAATCCTTTGAAAGTCCCACACTTTCCCATCCCAAACCACCAACTCTTCACACCACGTACTCCACACACCCATCATGTTAACCCATAAATTTCACATTTGAGTTTATAAACGACTAAAGGATTCTTAAGCCCCCCCCCAAATCCGGTATCAACCCCGTCCAAATCTAAGACAAAAGCTTCCTTATGCAGACTCATCAACACCTCCACAAACCTCACCTCTCCCACCAACAATCTCCCTGCCCATTAGTCAGCTGCCAAACATGAGGAGTCTATTAAAGTAATCGTTTATCCCTTTAGATATGTTTTTCTTACCTGCCACAATGTCCCCTAGTATTAGTGGCCAGAGGTTTGACACCCACACCCCCATTGATGTTTTGCGTAGATTTCTCAGGCGCTTTCGCACAACCCTCGTTTTGACCCTAGGGATAAGCACTAGACTCCCCCGGTTTCTACCTCCTAGATCCATCTCTATTAAACTTTGAAATATTACAACAATAACTGAACCCTCAACTTTGTTCGCCACGATTTCTTGGATCCATTCCTTCTCATTCGAAACATCATAAAATCTAAGAAACCAAAACAAGTCCATGATGTGTCCTTCTTCCTTGGGCCAAACGCATTCGCCAAGTTCTCATACTTGCTAAAATCCTCCGATAGTTGTTGGGTGCCACATGAGACTGAGATATTTTTAACAAAGAAAGTTGTTGAACCCACCAATTCCTGTTCTTTCTTCCTTCATCTAGCTTCCGCCTTCCTTGTCCTTTTGCTCTTGGCCTTGATGTATTCAAGTTCATACTCTCCATGGTTCTTTTCTAGGCTTTGTAGCCCATCCGCTTTCCATATGCTAAGGTCTTCAATGTTGTCGTAGTATTCTTCCACCAGTGTTTTTCTCCTGGTTCTCCCCCTCCTCTCTATCTTATGCATTTCTTGACATATTTAGTTGATTGAAAGATTGGTTAACTATTAAGTACCAACTTTATATCTATTATTATGAAGTTATGAGTTTCCTTTATCAAATGTTTAAAACTTATCCTTTGATATATCTTAGACAACATTCCACAAATCAACCTTTATGTTATTCCTAAACTACACCTCACACCTTTCAGTATGAAATCCGCCAAACCCAATCTTTATGTTCATGGTTTTCAACAAGGTATAACCTTTAACACAAACGACGTCTGTTTTTTAGTTAATTGTGCTCACATGCAATGCATGTGAGGGCATTAATGTTATTTCAGTTAATCTTTTAATATCTATTAAAAGAAAGAAATATTTTCACGCACCGTCACCGAAATATTATTGCAAACGCCGCTCACTGAGAAACCTTTTCATTTTCCCCCAAGTTTGTTATAGAACACAAAAGTGTTGCTAAGAACTACCATATGAAGCCATTTCATGAAGGCAATTGAGCTCGGTGTGCTCTTCCTCGTATAGCATGGACCTCAGGTTTTGATTGGTTGAGAGTGTCTTAAATTTTCATGAGTTCGTGAGATAGATTTTTTACAATGGCGAGTCAATAGCAAAAGCTGATGTAAACTGGGAAACATGGTGGTACGAGGAGCAAGATCATTTTCTGTGGGGCCGGTTGTATCTCGCGTTGAGTGGGGTGGAGGGTTACACACGGTTTAACAACGCATTTGGTGTAGTCCTGAACCAACTATTCGTAGTTCAGCTTGGAGTTTTTACAACCCTTCCGATGATAGTCGAGAACTTAATACAACACGGGTTCATTCATCATCATCAATTCCCCGATGCGGCTTGTTTTTTTCGTTGTCGCTGCCCTTTTGGCTTTGTCCCTTCCTTTGTGCGTTCCTCGTCTAGACTTCATTTACATCCTCATCAAATTCAGGCTCATCATTTATATTGTTTAAGAAAATATTTGAATTTTTTGTTATTTATAGTGTCAATATTTAATTTTTTTTTTTATAAAAGTAGCCTTAGTTAATAACGCCTATCAAATTCAAGGGGTAGCGTCGCCTTCGGCATTGAGCCGACAAAACCAACAGGACAGAGCTAGGAGGCGGTGTGAATGAGCCCCGACCAGTGGCGGAACTAGAAGAGAAATTCAGGGATATCCCAAATTTTTTTTACCATTCCTAAAATTTGAGAGCCTGTGTGACTAGTAAAAATGGGCCCTTAAAAATTTCTTTTGCTAGGGTCGTTGAGAGCCCTTAGGGGCCCTGTGCGGTGTATCACACACGGGAACGTTGTCAAATATAATTTTATTTTTTAAATTCTAAAGCATACATTAATTTTTTTTATTAATAGGTGTACCACACACGGGAACATTATCAAGTATATTTTGTTATAAAAATAGTTTTAACAACAAAAGAACTAAAATCTTATTAACAATATAAAGTAAATCGAATACTTTATAAAATGATAAATAAACAAAACAAAAAAATTGCATACAGTAAATTAAATCAAGTAAACGATTAATATTAAATCAACTATTGACAACTGACAAAATGTTACTTTTTAAATTTGTTTGCAGACCTCTGTTTCCTTTATCTTTACAAAGCTAATATTTAACATTAATATATTATTGCATCTTCATCTCCATATTTTAACCGGTAGTTGCAGGTTTCCGGTGATCATCGGATATTTTCGTTTTCGTAAATCGTAAAATTTCATATATTCTCATCCTCACTTATACTCAGGGGTATCCTAATACTTTCTCAGAGGTATCCACGACAAAATAAAACGGCGATTAGAAAGAAAATTGCATTTCGTCAAAAGAGTTGATGGGTATCCCGGGCTACTCCTGACAACCATATAGATCCGCCCCTGGCCCCGACGGACCTGGGCCGTCCACACACGCAGCAGCCTAATAAAACCCTCAATCTGATTTTGAAGTTTGCAATATTACTTGGTGACCAGCTAAAAACAAGTCATATTTGATCTGGTAGATTCCATATGTGGCATTAATTAGTCCCACCTGAATTTTTTAACAGAGTTAATTGCCCGAATGTTTTATGTGATTTTACGTTTTTTCATGTATAGTCTTCACTTTTTGGAAATAGCAGGTATGCTTCCTATAATTTGTTATTTTGTTACTCGGATAGTCCCTAAGTAAATGTCAGTTAGTTTGGAAATAGCAGGTATGCTCCCTATGGTTTGTTATTTTGTTACTCGGATAGTTCCCTGACATTTACTCAAGGGACTATCCGAGCAAAAAAATAACAAACCATAGGGAACATACCTACTATTTCCAAAAGGTGAGGACTAAACATGAAAAAATGTGAAACTATAGGGACCATCCGGACAATTAACTCTTTTTAATATATATGTTTTTTTTAATTTGGTTATATATACAAATATGAATTGTAGTTTTACATAATATTTTGAACTAGGAATAAGACCGGCACGCGTTACGGCGTGGTTACATCATTAACATCAAATTGATTAGTCTAAACGTTATGTGATGCGTTAATCATATGAAAACACGCGTTTCGACGTATCCAATTTGAACTCAATGTAACCTATATAAGCATTGTGATTTGATCAAAACGTAAAGTAACTCGAGTTTATAACATACAATCATAACGTATTATATGTGACCCGACTCGTACATAGAAAACGTAACGAGTATAAAAGAAAAAAACTAACATGTGTATGTGACCCGACTCGTATATAGAAAACGTAACGGGTATAAAAGAAAAAAAACTGACACGTGTTAGAGCTTTTGAAAAAAGAAAAAAAAGGAAACCACAATTTGACTCCACTCGTTTCGAAACAAATTTCGAAACATCCATAAATAAGCACGAAAACATGTTATATTTGACCTGACTCATTTCCCAAAAAAAGTTTGCCTCGAATCGTAGACTAACTTTAATTTATACCAAAAGATACATAAAAATATGCACGTACATTTTTTAAAGAAAATGTATTATTTTTTAGCTGACTCGTTTCTGGGAAAAGTTTATGTCAAAACATAGAGAAAATCAAATGTATACGGACACGTACATAAAAATATGCACGTAAATTATTAGTTTTTTTTAAGTAGAGAAAGTAATTGGGTAAACTCGAAACAAATTATTATTAAAAAATTGAATACGTTAAGAACGTTCGTTAAACGTTGCCAAGTAGCAGCAATGCCACACCACTGCCAATGACTACCAACATCAGAAAATCTCGTAAAATTAAAATAAATAAAAAGGAAAAATAACACCGAACGAAAAGCAGAAAAAAAAATATTGAACCACGCACGCTCGTTGCGGCGTGTTAATGCGAAGAAATTAGACCGAAACGTATAAACGTAGAAAAAAATAACTAAGTCGATCTACAACCGTACGTTGCTACGAATCTATCAAACGGGGAAATAGACGCGTTGAGACGGACCTATCAAACGAGAAATATAGACGAAACAAACGTTGAACCACACACATATGTTGTGGCGTAACTCACAAAAATTAAAAGGAAACTTAAAACGAAAAACTTACGAAAGATGAAAAATATGGTAATCAAAGTTGAAAATAAAAGGTGTTGGGGTTAAATTGAAAAAAATAAAAACCTTTGGGGTCAAAGATAAAAAATTCAATTGGATTAAAATAAAAATTTGAAAACGTTGAGGATTAAAGTGAAAAATCATTTTTTTTTCTAAAAACTCCCTATGCATAAGTTACAACACTTAAAGCATCACAATGTTACAAATTTATAGTATGGTTTTTATACCAAAAGATACATAAAAATATGCACGTACATTTTTTTAAAGAAATTGTATTATTTTTTAGCTGACTCGTTTCCGAAAAAAGTTTATGTCAAAACATAGAGAAAATCAAATGTATACGGACACGTACATAAAAATATGCATGTAAATTATTTGTTTTTTTTAAGTAAAGGACGTAATAGGGTTACACTCGAAACAAATTATTATTAAAAAACTGAATATGTTAAAACGTTCGTTAAACGTTGCCAAGTAGCACCAATGTCACACCACTGCCAATCACCACCAACATCAGAAAAGCTCGTAAAAATAAAATAAATTAAAAAGGAAAAATAATATCGAACGAAAAGCATACAAAAAAACATTGAACCACGCACGCTCGTTGCGGCGTGTTAATGCGAAGAAATTAGACCGAAACGTAAAAACGTAGAAAAACAAACTAAGACGATCTACAGCCGTACGTTGCTACGAATCTATTAAACGGGGAAAATAGACGTATTGCGACGGACCTGTCAAACAAGAAATATAGACGAAACAAACGTTGAACCTCACACATACTTGTGGCGTGTTAACTCATAAAAACGTAAAACGAAAAACTTACGAGAGATGAAAAATATGGTAATCAAAGTTGAAAATAAAAAGTGTCGGGGTTAATTGCAAAAAATAAAAACCTTTGGGGTCAAAGATAAGAAAAATCAATTGGGTTAAAATAAAAAGTTGAAAACCTTTAGGTTTTAAGTGAAAAATCAATTAAAAAAAACTCGAAGTTTATAGCTTGGTAATTTGAATTATATAGATATGAATTGTAGTTTTACATCTTTCGTTACCAAAATCTCTTAATCGGACGAGACTATTAGCTTGGTCAAAATGTTTGGCGAAAATATGTACATAATGCAGAAGAAATAAATTATTATTATTATTATTATTATTATTATTAGTTTTACAAGCAAATGGCTGGTAAATAGAACAACAAGCTGCGATGCAATCCTTTTTTGAATTGTAAAACCGATCCTACTCAAGACGAATCAACTCTTAGAGGTCGACTCTTAAAGGTCGAGAAATTACTATTCATTCCCGCTGGACCCTGTTTAGGAATTTCACGGCCTCGGGGCTAGGGAACCAAAATCAAATGCAAATGGAATAAAAACATGTTGATTATTCAAAAAAAGCTTCTTGTGTTTAGCGACTTTGCCTAACTCCGCCTCCATTGCAGTCTGGCCAACAACAAACCCATTATCCTTGAGCTGAACAGGAGGGGACACTCCTGTAAGGTTCACACAAACGTGTTTTCCCATTGCCCACCCAAACACAAGAATATTAGTTGGCCCAATAATAGATCTCTATTAGGCGGATCCAACAGAAAATTCACGAGAGCTTCTTTTTTTGCCGAAGTCCATGCCCGCTTTAGAATATTACAAAGAATATACATAACCAAATCATATCTTTATTTAAACCTAGGTAACTCCTTGCAGTGGACCGCATGCTCACTAAAAGTATCTAAACAAACATTGCGGCAAACTAGATAAGGCTCATAAACCGGAGACTAAGGGATCATTTGCCGGTACTTGAGAATTTCCCGGTACTCCACAACTGATATGTATTGGCCCAAGCCTTCAATGGGGATGGATGTCAGGATATTCTAAGCATGAGGAGCCCGGAGATGATCTAACACAACTTTCTAACGAGGGGATAGATCAAACTTTTATGCCAAACTCTGAACGTTTCTACTAATTAGAGCACTCGCCAAAGCATCTTAGGTTTAGGGGCGGTGTCCTTATTAGAGAAACCACCAAGATTAAAATCAGGAAGGGACACATGCATGCAATCCAACACACACACAATCATAATCTACCCCGACAATACTACAGTTTCGAAGAATGTAATCCTGCAAATTCCAAAATTACGTCGTGCAGGCCGCAAAAGCATATGTAGATAGCAACATATGTTATAACAAAATGTTTATACTAACATTTTAAATTTCATATAAATATCCCAAATGATTATTAATTATTATGCCTCAAAAAATTGGTTTTATATATATAGGGGTTCGTTGATGTATAATTATTCTTAACTTACGATGCGTACGAGATTCAATTATAACGTGCGGATTTAGGCTATAAACATGTGGATTTTGTTCATGCGTCATGTTATAACATGTGGAAATTTGCTGCTTATGTGGATTTGGATTTTTATAAACATGCGGGTTTTGCCTTTTTATAAAATGCGAATTTGTTGATTTGTATGTACATGCGGGGTTTCCTTTTAGTGGTTTATAACGTGCGGAATTTACATCGCGTATACTCATACGTTAAGGCCAATTGTAGAGTAAACTTTCTCTCTCTCTATATATATAAAACCAAATATGAAATATATATGTACCTCGCACCTGTTAAGAAAAATAATTTAATATTTGGTTTCATATTTTTTTCATTTCATTTACATACATTCAATTTTTCTTATAACGTACGGCATACGTAATTTCATGGAATGCATCAGTCGTCGGGGGTAGAGGGGTTGTTATAGTTGGCCCCATCGATATGTTTTTCACATGTAGATACAAATTTCATTGAAATTTAGAGGTGTAGACAAATAAGCTATTGATTAGTATATGTCATTTGTGTCATACGCGTAGACTATCATTATATAGACAATAACGGTCAATAAGGGTTAACTTCTATTTATATTAATACACCTTTCAAAATATATATATATATATATATATATATATATATTGATACATTACTATCTATGGCCCTTGCTCTATTAAATACTTTGATGCATTACTAATATATACTTAATATATACTTTAATTTTCAATAATGTTTGAGATTAATCTAAACAAAAATATATATAAAAATAGAATAAAATATCTATAACTTCTAGTGTGAAAAACGAATTTTAAACTTACGATCATACAGAGTGCATTAAGAAAAGTTAAAATTGTTAATAAATAATTTTCTTGGTCAACTTATGTAACTTTAAATTAATAAAAATCCTTGGTACGATAAGTTCTTAGATACTGATTAAATAAAGACTGAGTATTTCTTAACTCACAACTCATAGTGATACTGATACGAGACACTCACATTGACCCGGTCGTTTAACCCATGAGGCATGGCAGTTGTCATAATTTCCACATCAGCATGCATGAATTCAGGAAGAAGTCCATTTTCATTTTCCAATTAATTAGTCAAGTAGTAGAAGTTTTGTAATTCTACGAACTCCTAATTGATCTAAACATTTGACTATTCTCTAAAATCTTGGGAGCAAGTGTTTGCTTTTTTCTTTTTTAAAAAGCTACATCATTTGAAGTTGATCCCCTCAAACAATTGTTTCACAAATCATAACTTTAAAAAAAAAACATCGAAGATTATAGTTAGCCAATGCTTTGTGGTGTTCAGATAAGGGATCGGGGAGTACTGCTGATGTGGAGGTGAGGATTAAGGAAAACCACGCCCTTGGTACGGGAGAGAGGGGGGACGGGCTAAAGAGGAAGGAAGGCCCATTCAGATGCGAAATAAAGAAGAATGTGAAGGGGTGGAAGTTGGGGATGGAGGGGAATACCACGCCTCTCGAAAGGGATGCAACCCCTTTACCTCTCTCCCGTAAACATAACACATAGCCTTATAATAACTAAACATTATAAAATTCAACATTTATGACCCGATTGCATGTTTCAAAAATTATTTTTACTAACTACACTGAATACCCTTTATGTAACTAGTGTGTTGCAAATTAAAACCTTTACACTAACATCTATCTATTTAGCTTGTTAAATACAAACATGTGAGAGTCATATTGTCTTCTTATTTTCCTTCACATGTCTCTCAATTGCTAAAGTTTTAGTTAGGGTTATTTGTTGGTGTCGTGAAATATGATTACAGCTTCCAATCTATCGATCCATCTTTAAAGGTTCACGAAGATGATAATGGTATTTTGCTTGAAAAAATGCATTATGATGACCGAGAAAAATACATACTATTGTATTATGTCGACACCAACAATATTATTATTCCAAAACAAGTACAATACCAAAAGACCAACATTTTCCAATCAATTATAAAGTGTTATAAATACAAGTCATTATTACTAGTACGACCTAAAGTAAGTTTCAAAGGGCATTCATAACTTTTTGAGAAAGATGACGTGAACAAGCAAGTTAGGTTTATTTTTTACGGGAAATTTTCATTAAGACACTAGCAAATAGCTAATTAAAAAACAAATTACAACGAAAAATTACACCAATTGTTCCTGGTTAAAGACTTAAGCGTAGATCTATTCTTAATCCAAAGGTACACAAGTGACTTGATTTGATCCATGGTATATTGTATGGTTTCCGTTTTGTTTGCGAATATTGCCTCGTTCCTCGCCTTCCACATACACCAACACGGCGTCAAAATCACACCATGGAAAAACTTTCTCTTCAGCCATCCCATATCAGAGTATTTGTGAACTAGGAGTAAATCACGCCCCGTGAATGCGAACACCGATTGCACCCCATACCAATTGTTGATTTGATTTCAAACTAAGGAAGCAAAAAAAAAAGAAAGCACTCAATGAATGCTCACTGGTTTCCTCTTGGTCACCACACAGGCTACAAAAAACCAAATCCTATTTCATCGCCTAAGTGCCACACGAGTAGTGATTCAAACCATCTACGCCTTCCACATAAGAATGTTGACCCATCAAGTTGGCGTCGTTGGGGTAAGAAAAGTTGTATAACCCTCGTAAACCGTACGTCATGATTGAATTGAATGGGCAATCATGGTATATTATTGAGAAGACATTTATGGTTAGGAACATATACATCCGATATCATTTGGATTTAACATATGATGCGGAAAAGCATTTAATTTATTTTGTTGATCTGATATATATACTTTTGTAAAAATGTATTGGTTGCATTCTATAGTTGATCCAAGTGTCAGCAGATTCACATATGTATAGCTGGATAAATGAAAACTGTGGACCTATGAAATAACAAATGATATCAAAAGCCAAAACATGCTGCTCTGGTCATGAAATAAGCAAGTTATGATCTACAACACTCCTCAAAGATAGTGAAACAGAGAATCAGTTTGAGGACTGCAAAGCACTGTTGAAGACTGGAAAGCACTATTGAAGAAGAAAGAACATTTGTTCAAATGCAAAGCGCTGTTGAAGACAAAGCTCTGATGGAGAAGACTAAACATCTGTTAGTCGTAAATAGATGTTTGGAACTAGTCAACAGAGGTTTAAAGAACATACCTTATCAATGTAACAATGTTAGTCAAAACATATGTTTAGTATATTTAATCAGTTGTTACATTCCATTTGATTTTTCTAACATCTGTGGAATCTTTTCTATTAGAAATGTTACATGTCGCTATGAGGGTGATGTTAGCCCTGGTTGCGAACATATGTTTGTACTTATTATAATAGATCTCACTTGTTAGAGATCTATTACATCACTCGACATCCTTATTGTACAAACTGAATAGAGTGATCAGGCTGAGGGGGAGTCTGTAAAAACATTTCTGTAATTGTAATCTTTTGACTTCAATAGAAAACAATTTTGATAAAACTTTCCATTCGTGTGTGCTCATTCATATTCGTTGCAATAGATCTTTCTATTTTCATTACACTTCATTTATTTACATCAAATTCTTTACTTATTCACACACCAAAACACACAAGTTAAAACTCATATCCTACAATTGGTATTAGAGTTTGGTCACGTTAATTCGATTTCATAATCAGTTTAATACAAAAAATTCAGCTCACAAATTGATAACCAACTGTTCGTTGCTTTTAAAGTATCAAATTCAAAAAGCTTTTTGTACGTACTCTGTTTTTCACAAAGATCGTGAGGATTTCGCAAAACAATTATGATCCCCACAAACTGGTTTCAACAATAAACCTTTGATGCTTGTCAGATCAGAATACAATATCTGGAAATGCCGTATGGCACATGTGCTAGCTCAATAGATTACAGATGTTGGAGGTCCGTGATATTTGGATCACATGTTCCAATGGTACCAAGTGACAAAAATCCAAATGTTCAAGAGCCAAAGAAACCAGAGAAACATTATGAACAAGATTTCCAAATGTTTGAGTTAGATGCGAAGGCTTTTAGCACTGTGGTCATGGCTCTACCAAATGAAATATGTGCCGACCTATTACAATATAATAGTGCAATAGAGTCATGGGATGCATTAAAAGAACAGTTTGGTGGACCGGGGATGTGATCGAAAACACTCATGAAATTATTAATTAACAGTATGAGACCTTCGCTCATGCTAAGAGAGAAACTGTAACACAACAGTTTGAAAGATTTTCCTGTTTAATAAGTGAATTAAAGTTGGTAAACAAAGAATTTTCCAATTCCACTTTAAGTAACAAGTTTCTTAGGATCACTTCCTTAGAAATGGGATAGTATTGTTATTGTGATGTAAAAAACAATAGATTTAAGGAAGTGACCTTGACTCAGCTTCATGGTAAGCTCTTAACATTTGAAAGAGAGCTAGCTTATCCAAAATAAATCTCCAGGAAACGGGAAAAGTGTCTGAAGACTGTGTTGCCAAAGACTATGTCTTTGGCATCACAACACTTCTGAGTCAAGAAGAATCATTATCAGGAGTAGTAAATGTCAGGGTTATGATCACTACATTGACATATCAACTGGGATTTACTATGATCAATACTCCTCAAACTATACTTTTACAACAAAGGGTGATAGTCATAGTCCTGATAATCTGACATTTGTTCTTGATGATCTAAAGCATATTGATCCCATTGACTCAGAGGAAATGGACATATTGCGTTAACTTACTCTACTCAGTCTTAGAAGAAACAATTTCAATAAAAGAACTGGTAAGCAATTTCCGGGATGAAATGGCAAGACAAGGGTTGGGTTAGATAAATCCAAGATGAACTGCTTTAAGTGTAACAGGTTAGGTCATTTTATTAGTGAGTGTAGGAGTTAAACAAGTAATTCTACACCAACAATAACCTACCCAAATCAAAGACCCCAACAGAACGATCAACATCAGTTTTATCAAAATTCCTAAAATACCCCTATACCAAATGTTCAAAACACTACTCATTTTGCACAACCCATAAGTCAAGTTCTGGTAAAATATGTTCAAACAACAATAACTCAAGTTCAATATGTTCAAGTGATGAAATGTTCAAGAATTTGTTGACTAGAGTAGTTTGCCTGATAACTTAACTGATGAAAATGGGTGAGGTGGGAATTGCATGGGGAATGGATGAATGAGAATTGGGTCGAAAAGTGATTGCAAAAGAAACAACCGAGTTGAAAAGTGATTGCAAAAGAAACAACCAAGAAGATTGATCTTATTCCAGAATGATTTAAAGCAACTTAGAGTTAAAAAAAAGTTGGGTGTCGATAAGACGTAGAAGACCTAATGAGCATTATGGGGGGAATGATTGAGGTTTAAGGTCTCGTTAGGAAAAAAGTGTAATCCATTCTAAACAAACGTTAATGTGTAATCCAATTTAAAAAAATGAAGCAAAGTTAAGTCCAACATTTATTATACTTGTTAATTATTATTATTCTTTTATATCTTTTTGCTAAAATGGGAAAGATGAAGTATCATTTGGAATTATAGAAATAATCTGGTGGGCTGCACAATATACTGCATGTGTCCCCTTTGTGGCAAAAGCTTAGCGATAACTTACATGTGTTCTGGTAGATGATTGGTATTTAAATTACATTAAGATCACTCATAGAATTCTTCGAAGAACCTATAAGAATCCTCCTATCTTGATTGTACACAAAAATAGGCCTTGTTAACATTCTTTTCCCCAATGATTGGCCATCTTGAAGCATTAAAAGCACTTCAGACATGGTTGGTCTTTTCGCGACGGGTGATTGAGTGCACAACAAAGCAATCTCAATGATCTTCATCACATATTCTTGTTCATGCTGATTTAATCCCAACGTTCATCAATGAACTTTATATGTAATTTCTTCTCATACAACTTCCATGCCTAGCACCAAAGCCCATAGCAAACTTTATTAAGAGTTCAAACAATAACAGAAGAAAAGATGAAAAATTTTGTAAATTACATGCAACCATCTTATCCTTTATAGTTTAAATAAATTCTTTTATTTTTAGTACGGAAAAGTATTTGAAAATATGCTAGTTTCATGAGCTAAACTTTTCTAACAACATTTCCGCACAACCTAGTATTGATATTTGATGTTTTAGTTACGCGGCTATAATGGAATGGGATTGGAATGGTGTTTAACATGTTTAAGTGATTAATCTTATGAGTTTTTATGTGTTTAAATGTGTGAAATTGAATAACTACGAGAAAATGGTGTTTTGTATGTTAAACACGAAGATTGGTCGTGTTTTGAGGAAAACAAATTGAGTGGAATTAAAGTTCTTAAGAGATCGAATGATAGAGGGCTGAATTACGAAGACGTGGGCGAAAACGGAGCTAAAACAAAGAAGTTATGAAGAAAATAGTTTTGGAAGGAATCCGCCAACCATAAGCTATGGTCAGTCGACCATAGATTATGGTTGAGTGACCAGAAACTCTCTATTTTAGCTTACGGTTCGTGGACCGTAGCTTACGGTAGGACATCGGGAACAACACGAATTTGGCTTGTTTTTTAGAAACAAAAGGTTTCCTAAACCCTAATTCGGGTTATCACTTCCTTGGACGAAATTGGGGATTAAAGGAGCGAACTTTTGGCACTTTTCACCTGCAACCATTATTATTCTTACCGAATTGAAGATCAAGAACATGAATCCAACCGTTTTTCAAGCCTTTAAAGATCACGTGACCGAGATGAGCGGCTAATCCCCTAGTGGTTTCCTCCGGATGGAGGATTCTTGTAAGTGAACTAGGTTTATATGTTTGAACCCTTGTCAGAATCTGGTAATCTAAGCATTCGAATCCTTTTACCATTTGATTTGATTTGATTGTTTGTAAACGATTGTTCTTGCTTTAATTCTTAATTCGAATTCATTCAATTCCCGAGATTTCTAGCAATTGGGATACATTTGATAAGGTTAGGGTTAGTAATTGCAATTGGTGTTCATGTGATAACCTTTCATTATTTTACAATCAAAGTAAGTAGTCTTTGAATACCACAATCAGATAATCAAACTATACAATTATGTCTATGTGATTGTAAACAATCGAACACGTAACCGAAGTTTGCTTTGAATCTAAAATCCGGATGAACCATTATTTCCTCCAACTATTTACAAACGTGTTTTCTTATTAATACTTAGTTAATTGAACAACTAAACACCTTGATTTTATACTTTTGCAATTAGTTAATCAACACTTAATCCATAACGCTTTCCACCAGACTCCCCTGAATTGATACCCTGCTTACCCTAGCTACTTAGGTTAATTAGGTTTTTGCATGACCCGTTCGACAGTCATCAGGCTATCACATAATCTATAAACACGGATAAAATGTTGTCAACTTAACCTAAGAAAGACTTCATAATACTACTAGCAATTCTAAGCCAAAGTATAGTTTTCCCTAATTGCTTCTCGATCCACCTCCCAACTTACAAGCCAAAGTATAATTTAGCTACTAGATGGTTGATGATCTCCATCCTTCTGATCCTCCATCCTTCTGATCCAGTATCTAACTAACTAGTATACATCATATACAATTGAGAAATTATTATGATATATAATATGCTTCTTGTTTTGTGGGACTTAATTTTCTTTTTTAATGGCAATGAAAGAAGAAATAAATTTCTTGGATATTTTAGTGTAATTTGAGATTGCGTGTGAGTTCAAATAAGAGTGCACGCTTATTTGAATGTCATCAGGACTAACGGGGGATCCAGGGGGCAGCGCCCCTGGGAGCAGGGTCCAAGGGGCGGCAGCCCCTGGCTGGGGTCCAAGGGGCAGAGCCCCTGGCTAAATATGCACTTTTGGAAACTTAAGGGACTAAAGGTGGTTTGTGCAAAATAAAAACTGCCTGTAGTGAAAACTGCATATACGCTCCCCATGAAAACTGCCAATATGATCGAAATTTGATCATTGACTCTCGATCAAAAATTGCTATACAAAAATCTAGAATTTTTCTGATTTTATCCGATCAAAAATTGGTAGCCACTCCAGTTGTTTGATCTGATAGTGATTACACGACTTCAGATTTATCCAAGCAATTTCGAATTATTCCCAACATAATTTAGCCATAAGGTGCCTGAAGTTAGTGAAAGAGCATAAATTATTAAGAATTATTCTAAGTTCTCATTAATATATCTCAATTATTTTAACACTCCACTTTGCAAAGACGTTGACTTTTACGAGTCGGAAATAATAACTACTAATTATATATATAGGACTACAGACACGATGGAAGGTGATGATTGGCATCTTGAATTTCTTTCAAGCCATGAATATATTATTCGTAGTTCGTAGGGTTGTGGGGTACGGTGCATTTTGATTTTCTTTCAAGCAATGAATCAAGTACATATAAAGGTATATATAGAAGCTACAAATGCATTACATGATGCCCGACATATTGATTTATAAATTCAATAGAAACAATGACATAGATATTTTAATCAACAGGCATTGTAATACAGGCTACCAAGCAATTATATCTTTGTGAAGTCAGGGCAAAATAAGAGACCAGTGACTATGAAATTGACAATCATGAAGCAGAAATATAATCAATTGTAAACTAAAATTGCAATGATAACTTGTAGCTAAACAAAATAAATAAATAAACACATAAATAAAAAAGATAATAAAAATTGATGAGAAATGAGAAAACGGAAAATCAATATAGGAATTAAGTCAGACAGACAGACCTGATGTGATACTCAGAAAAAGAGGTGAACTGAAAGTGAAAACGAGAAAAGAGAGTTATTAAACAGAACTAGGCGTGAAATCAAAGAGGCTAATAGATAAAGAAAAACAAATTACAGGTCAAATCTGGACCCATTTATGCGTGTCATCCAGAACAAAAATCACAAGTTACTAATCGCCTCCAACAAAAAGAGACGACTAAGAAAATAAAAACAAAATAATACCAACAATGGAAATAATCAACAAATCGTGTGTCAACCTTGTCAACTAGTAAGCGGATAGAGATGCTCAAGATAAGCTAAAGGATAAATCTTTATTTTATCAAAATTGGTTTATTTTAGTCGATGTTTCTCTCTCATTATCATATAATGTATATAATTATTGTAGTTTGATTATAAATACAAGTATCGGTCACCATAAACGATATGGTGAATTTTTATCATATCACACATGGTATCAGAGCAATGTATGTCATCCTTCAACTTATGAAGAGAGAGAAAACCCAATGACATTTCACTTATTGATTATTGCTTGAAAATAAATTACTTAAGCGAGAAGATGAACATAACTGAAAGGAAACCCTTCTATTGTGGATACGGAGATTGTGGTCCATAACGGCCCCTAGATGCTAAAAATAAAGGAAATATCAGAGGAAATAACTAATTTGACTTGGTATAATCCTTGAATCTCATAGGTTTCCGGATGGTTCTTTTGGGTCTTAAACATGGATTGGGTTCAGTGTTGATGATGACCTCCAGTTGTAAATACTTAGCAAGTCACCTATGGGTACAACCGGGGAACACCATATGGATTGTGGACGATGATGGTAAAGATACATGATAGGACACACGACCCATCTTTCCCAAAACCTGATAAGGCCTAAAATACCATTAGGAGAGCTTATGATGTTGTCAATTTTCAACTATTGATTAGCGGTATTTTTGGAGACAAAGGTAAACCCATCTAACATTAGATTATCTGTCGATACAACTTTAATTGGCATGGAATGTCTTATGCCGGGTTCTAGGCCTTATGGGCCCTACATGTGATTAACTTGTGGAGCAAGTTTGCCAAAACCTATATAGTCTCTAAAAATATAATGTATGTACTTGTAATTTGATCATCACTTAAATAAACAATAACCTACCCGTGTGCGCAGGCTAGTCTAAACCAAACTGCATAATCCTTGTGTTCTTTATTTTTCTACAGTTTTGTGTATGTGTGTTTGCAAGCCGATCCTAACAAATGGTATTGTAGCTTCAAGCTTGTGAATATTGTTCGATATCCACCCGTTCTCTGAGGTTCGTTTCGTAAGGATGAAAATCACAGAACTAGTTTAGAATGAAAGAGAAAGGATTTATGATCCTATTTTGAGCCAGCTAGTTGGTTTGGAACCTCTACAACAATTTCCATTTCAACGTGTAATAGCAAATTTAATTTTGAGGGGATTCATGATCTTAATTATTTTATTCTGAGCAAGGACGTCATAAGGAAAAGTTCTGGTGAATCATTGAATGAATTACTAAATGTTGGCTCAGAATGAAAGAATAACATATGTAATAGAAGCGGGAACATAGTGAGAAGTTAGTCTAGGGCTCAGAATGATGTAATATGTTGAAAGTGCAAGAAAATGGGACACTTTAGCAATCAATGTCCAAATTTGAAGAAAGAAATTAACACTACATCATACCTCTCAGAGATAAAGCTTTAATATGTATTGTGGAGAGCAATGTGGATTCCAAGGTCATGGATTTGGATGCTTCATTTCACGCTACCCACAACAATAAAGCATTACGAATTCCAAAGAAATGTGATTTTGGTAAGGTAAGAATAGTGAATGATGAGGTTCTTGATGTTACCGGAATGGGTAACTTAGATTTGAAGACTTAAGTTGCTTCACAGAATTTGAAAAAAAACGTCAGGGCCATTCCAAGTTTGAAGAAGATATTTATTTTATCGAGCACTTGGATAATCATGGGCATGAGGTTAGGTATGGGAATAGATGGTGGAAGGTGGTTAAAAGTAATCTTGTCTTAGCTCGAGGAAGAAAAAGTGATTCGCTTTACATGGTCAGTATATTGCCTAAGGGAAAGGTTATTCCAATTCAAAAGAAAACCAAAGCCTTGTTCACAGAATCTACACGGGCATAAAAAGATTTCTTTTGTAGGAGATAAACTTAGAGCAAAACGTCAGATTCAAGTTGAATAGATTAAGCTAGATTCAGAAAAAACCAGTCTAGGGTTTTCATGGCAGTGGGAGCATTGGCAGTTAGTCAATCAAAGCTTCAACCATAGTTACTAGAGAGTGGGTTAACATAACCAATGTTCCAACACTCAAAGTCTCTCTAGAAGATTACCTGCTTCATATGGAAAGTGTTTGTTCTAAGAGTATCTTAGGAACTGGTTGTTCATGTTAGTGGGAGCTGGTAAAAATAGATGATAGCTCGAGGGAGCTATAACGGACCTTCTCCAATACTGAGGAGAAGGTGGTAGCAGGAACTTAGAGTTTAGATTGAAGAAATACCTCCAAGAGTGCAGAAGAAAGTATTCAACGCCTCTAAGTGGGAGATTGTTGGGTTCGTAGGCCTAGTAGGCCATACCTGGGCTTCATGTGGAGCAAATTTGCTAACGCTAATTAGCACTATAAATATAGTGTATGTACTTGTAATTTGATCATCTTAATAAAAATAACCTAGTTGTCACCGTGGACGTATGTTAATTTATACTGAACCACATTAATCTTGCGGTCTTCATTTTTTGCAGTTTGTTTACGTGTGTGGTTGCAACCCGATCCTTACATCATTCACTCCCTAACATGTTGTAGTTGTAACTAATGAGCAATAGAATGATTCACAATGAGCATCATGTAGCACATAACTTACTTGGATTTGTCTAAAAGAAATCCAATGAAGTATTTTTACCCTCTACAATCACTAAGAAAAAGATTCTTTTCAATAGATATTCATGTAAAGAAAATTGCGGGCTAATTAATACTCAACCCACGGGTAAATGCATCAACATTTCAAGTTTTATCCACTATATAAGAAAGCAACATTATAGAGTAGTAATGAGAATATTTCAAAGTAGAATTTGGAATTGGCTACTTAAAAAAAGAAAATTTATAATGAGATATTGTGATAATAGCTGTAATTTCAATAAAAGAAAATAAAAGCTCAAAGGGACTATCCCATGAATATGAAGATAAGCTTAGTATCATATCAATATTGATCTCAAAAACACAAAAAGTGAGCACTAATACCAAAAGTGGACGGTACGGGTTCGGTTGTCGAAGGTAAATCGACCTAAATACCGTACTGTACCAAACCGAAAGTTTTGATCTCAAAAAATGAAAAAATTGGGTACCGAATTGGTACCGAAAATGGCTACGGTACCAGTTTGGTACCCTGTAGCAAATGCTAACCCCTACATGAATGTCCACGAGGAAAGCTACTGTTGCATTATCTATTGCTGAAGCAGATGTGTAACACCAAAAACAGTATATGACTACAAAGACTGTTAGATGAAAAATTAAAAGAAACTTGCAAACATTTATTGTGAGTTGAAGTGAAAAAGCTTCATGTTTGTTCATAAAGTGAAAAGACATGATATTTGACATGGAAGATAAAAACATATTGAGATTAAACATCATTTTGTAAGGGACTTGGCTGCAACAGAAGTGAGTTGTGTTCAATGCAGGACAACAACCATGCTTATCAAAGCGCTACCTTAAGAAAGGTTTTTTAGAACCCTCTGAGGTTCGCTTTCCATCATGTTTTAACCAAAGAGAGCGTTAAATAATAGATGACCTTTTTTTATTTAAAGTTGTGCGGCTTTAGAAAAATTAGGAGACTTTCATTCTTAGTTTTTCAACATTTGTATTGTTCAATTTTTACGCCTATAAGTTGCCTTTTCTTCTCTTCTCTTCATAATAGTATCAAGATCATTCTAAACAATTTCCACTTTCTTCATTTTTCAAAATCCTCTGTCAAAATCCTCGAGGAGATATTTCTTTCACAATCCACTTTTATCTTGTTTAATTGTATTTTTTTACTTTGATGTTAAAATTTATATTAAAATTCACAAACAGAATTTGGAGACAGTTTAAAGGTGGCAACTCACATGTTCTAGTAGGTATTCCATGGATGGTGTCTCCGAGTTCATGTTAGTACACCTTCGGCCACTAATGATTTCGAGAATCACGATACCAAAGCTGTAAGTGTCAACCTTATCTGATAAAGTACCACCAAGCACATATTCTGGTGCAGCGTATCCTCTGTAATTATGTTTCATTATTTACTAAAATAAAGAAATGATTGCAAATATAAAAGAATACAACGAAGTATACACACATGCTAAATATGACTTACAATGTCCCAACGAACTTGGTATTAACATGAGTTTCATCTTCAGGGTGAAACCTTGCCAACCCAAAATCCGCTATAAAGAAAAGACATAATGAATTTCACAAAAAAGACATAATGACGAAAAAAACACAATGGCAAATAAAGAGACTTCTAAACAAAAATTCTAAAATCTACAAGCTAAAATCCAAAAACGAAAAACCTAAAATCTAAGATCGTAAAGTTCAACAAGACGATTCAAATGCCGCTAGAATGAGTTCAATCAAAGTTCATTTGATACCATTTCTACAAGTACTAGTTTTCAAAGATTATATATTTGAACCCCACCCTATAAAACTATTCTTCCATTGAATTATCATCCAAGCCAAAGAAACAAAACAAACAATGACGTGTGAGAATAGACCAATTGTGGGTTCGGGGTTGATAATAACAAATCTAAAGTCCGTAAATTTGAAGAAGTTGAATTCGAATTCTTTTTTTTTATTTTAATTTTAATTTTTCTATATTTATTTAAATATAATATAGTTTCTATCTAAAAATATGTAACAACTAATTATTAATAAAGAAAATTCTAAATGCACTTTTAGTTGTTAATCCGGATATTGAGATAAACTTCAAAATTTTTGAGACTTTTCTTTTCGTAATTATCAACTCGGATACCACAAGAAAACAAAATTACTAGTCTTACTAAGACTAGTGGGTGTGGGCGTGGGTTTGGGGGACAACGCCAGCTTTTCCACCCCAGTTTGTTGTTGGGCTGGCGTGGCCCTTTTGGCGTGAGTATTCCACCTGGCGTGGGGTGAATGAGCTGACTGACTTTGGTTGGTTGATCCAATATCTACATGGCTGGCCACGCCAAGCTAGCCACGCCACACCACACCCCACTTTTTTGGGTGGCCTGGTGGAGCACGCCTTCGCCATGTGTCGTGCAATGCCCCAACCCAAGCCCCCTAGACCCCGCATTCTAATAACTTTTAAAACCTACTTTTGCAAAAATTTGTGAAAAATCGTGATATGATTAAGGCCTACTTATAGATTAATTAATAGTCTGAAAGGAAAAATACAACTTGGATAATTCACCACTTGCTAGTAGAATGTGAAGCAATTTGGTGCTTGCAACTAATGAACCAAGATTGGTTCAGCATATAAGACTAGGTAGAAAAAAAAATTCTTAGTTACCTGACATAGCATTCATCAAGAAAGACGTAAGCGCCGTTGCTTACTATGCACTTGGCCAGTTCGGAAAAGGCAACATCAAAACAAGCCACACACTGCTCGACAGATAAGTAGTTCCGGCACTGGGCTGCTGCGAAAACCGAGTCTCCACCGCTTAAATCTTGTGCTCTAGCATAGAGTACTCTTTCGCTCAATAATCGCCTTCTCATTTCATCGAAGGTAGAGTTTCGATTCCTGATGAAATTTGGCGTTGGAGCTCTACCACGGCAGTGGTTTGAAATGTTAGTATTGTTAACATCGTCGGTTGACTGTGAAACTGTTGGATCAATCAACAATAACACTAGCAACACTACTAGGACAGTCATCAGGCCTGAGAGAATCCACAACAAATTTAGAAAAAAACCAAGAGAGGGCTAGGATGGTTGCTTAAGTATTGCTGATTAAAGTGACGCAGGATTGTGGTTTTTACTAGTTTGCTATGAATAAACTCACATGGGTGGTCAATCGTGGCAGCCTGGATCGTTAAGAAAAAGCAATATATAATAGCTGTGTGGAAATAGTGTCTTAAAAGTCCAACAAAATGCTGACTGACAATCACTAGCTTCAGATTACATATACACTCTTTTTAAACAAGTGACCAACAATTTCATTAGTGTAAAAAATATATTTGTGCATCATATCTTTATCGTAGTGTTAAACGTATCTCTCTCTTCACAAACTTAATGATTGAACCCATTATTAAAAATTTCTTTCCCTCTCACATAGGGTATGTTTAATAGGGGATTGATATACGTAGTGGCGGAACTTGATCATAAGTTCCGAGAGGACGGAAAGTCATGAGACCCAATTAAAATATTATATAAATATTTAGGCAAAATAATTAGGGGACGATCATATATAATTTTAAAATTTTCGGACGAAAAATCAGAAATTTTAAACATTGGGAGGCGGGTGCACCCCCACTTTATACTAAGCTACGCCTCTGGATATACGCTTAGACACACCACATTATGTTTATATTAAATTTATGTATAAGTTCTATATTATGTATAAGTTTTATAAAAAAATTTGTTTGAACTTTTAACATTTATTTTATTAATAATGGGTGTTAATCAAATTATCGTATTTATAAATTGAATAGTTTGTTACAGTAGTTATTAAAATTGGAATTTTTCATGATTTGTGTTTTTTTTTGAACGGTCAACAAATCAAACCCGAGTACTCTCGGGCACCCACTGGACAAAGGGAGTACTCCGAGAGTAACCCGAGCCGTCCACCACCACTTCCGGGGAAAACCCGATAACCCACCCGCCCGTAGGCACGACGGTGAAATTACCAGTAAAACCCGTTTGGCTCAAGGATCGAACCTAGGTTGCCCTATGTCTACTATCATTGCCCACCAGTGTCTCACTCCTTGTTGCACCAAGTAGGAATTGAACATGAGACTTCATAGAAGAAGTCAAGCTTTCCTACCCCTTGAGCTAGAGGTGATTGACCCTGATTTGTGTTTTTTAAATAATGAAATTTTCAAAAACGAAATTTATATTAAACAGGTATAATTGTATAAATACAATTAACTGTAGTTATCAATACTCACATTATCTTTTATAGTTATGATCTCGAAATTTTTAGTATTCAATATAGAACCTTTTAAAGTCCTCTTCGTTCTTAAAACAAACAATTCTTTTTGTTGGTAAAAAAAAAATTAAATATCACTAGTGGGGAACCATATATATAACTGACTTTATCTCCACCAAGGTTTTATATTTGAGTCTTGCAATGCTACCAATTTGGCCAATTCAATTCGTTTGGTATTAACTTGGACGCATTCAACGTGATGGTTCCACACTTCCCCCAGCTTCCACATGTATATATTAAATTCTACATCTTGAGAAGTCTAATTGGGGCATTATTACTTATTAATTGCAAGATGTATTTCGAAATCTTTCGAACGTTGAATCAAATCCGAAGACTTTGACTCCCGTAATTAACTACACTGCTTCAAACTTGTGATATCAATAGTATGAATTTTTAACGACGACAATGATATAAATAATATCAAACAAAGATACAAACGAAGTTCTATCAAGGAGCTAGAACCACGACAAAAACAACATTAGATCGATTGTAATCCACGCATAAGACACCTCCTTGGTTTAATCCTCCACCATCTTAGGGATACAAGTCGATCTATTCAGGGCCGGCCCGAAGGGGGTGCGGAGTGGGCGACGGCTCAGGGCCCAAACTCTCCAGGGGCCCGAAACATTTCTATTTTTTATATATTCACGCTGTAAAAGTGCTTATATATAGGCGATGTATCAATAAAATGAACAAACAAGTGAATGGTCTGGTGGTTGCTTTATTGCTTTAACAATTGGAGTACGCACGTCCGAATCCTTGCATATGATTAGTTGGGGTTTAATTCTTTCATCTTCATTTCTTAGTTTTTGTTTGTCTATTGTATTCTCTAAATGCACATGGCAATATTAATGGCTTTATGAATCATGCCTTTCTTTTTTTACTTATTTCCAGAATTTTGCAGCAAAATTATTTAAATTATTTCTTGAATTATTATCGTCACTAACATAATATAGTTATAGTGGCCGTTACAAACCGTTATAAAAGACCCAAAATTTAAAAGGTCGAATTTGTTTTAATACCTAGAGTTGTACCCATTTTAAAAAAATCCCAAAATTTGACCTAAACTAAATTTCGATAATTTTCCTATACTACTTTTGTTTTATTTACTTTATAACAATTACCGTTGTATTATGGGTTTTTTACTTTTTATATATATGACTGATGAGTTTATATTACACGGCGGGTAAGGCCCCGTGTTTTTTACCTCGCCCAGGGCCCAGATTTTATTTATCATTTTCGGAGACGGCCCTGGATCAATTCTTGAAGAGCTTGCAATTTATATTCTTCCACATACACCAACAGATCACCTGGAACATAGTCATTTCTATAATATGAATTGATTTTTAAAAGAACAATTTTTTATTTCATCTTCGGCACGACACACAAATTTGGTGATAATATAAAGAACCAAGTCTATTATATTAAAAAAAACAAAAAAACAAAAAAACAAATGTAACAAAACCCGCAACGTTGTTCATTTCTATACTACATTTAAAGATATAATTAAAATGCGGTTATGTTTTTAAAATTAATTTTTTTAATAATGACGTCCAATGAAGTTTCCAAATTTTTATAATTACACTACATTAATCCTGCTATGAAGAAGTTTCATCTCCAAACAATGGTATATAATCCCAATATATACATTCGTTAGTTTTTATTTTTATTTTTAATGGATGTCACCTCTACAAAAAAAAATAAAATAAAATTTACTATGGCTAAATCCGTACCAATCACCCAAATTGCTACCGATGTGGATGGAAGTTATGACCCTCTTCCCAAATTGTGGTCTAAAAAATAGATAATGGAGGATCTCTGACACACAGGTCACATTGTGAGCGTACAACTGAAAGAAGATGACCAACAATTACCTGAGACAGATATATTAAACGTTTTTAGTTAGGTCATTAACACCAAGTACATTTTCTGGGGTGGGATAAGGCTTTGAACCAATGTCATATCCATGGCTTTATAGTCTAGTGGCATTCTGGGAGTGTGATAAGGTTTTGGACCAATAGGTCCTGGGTACGATTCTCACAAGAAGGTTTTTTCCCATAGTTATTGGATTTCTTCCTGAATTGGTGTATAGGCATTATGCCTAGTGGAGATGGATATGATCGGGTGGTTCCGCTGGTGGCACCATGATACTCCAGTGGTCCGTCAGTGATTCAAATTTGCCGTTAAAAAAAGGATGCAAAATGTCATTAATAACAAATAAGAAAAAGAAAGAGAGAGAGAGAGAGAGAGTAAAATGTGACCGATGAGAAATAATTTCATACTCTTTCCAAACCAAGATATGACCTTACATCATGTAACATGCCAAAATCTAAGATCATATAAGTTGTGATACGAGAGCAGCGAATTCATGTGTACACCACCACAGGAGTATCCAGGGCGGCCCTAGGGGTTGGCGGAGAGAACCACCGGCTAGAGCCTGATATTTCGAATGACACGTTATTTAAAAAAACCCGATATATATATGTAAAAAAAATTAATAGGGTATACCTATACAAACACTAGATAAGACCACTAACAAAACTATTCTTATGGTTTAGATTAGTTATTAGCTCATTGGCATTAGGCCGTATGAAAAACTAGTTTATGTTATATATATCGTTAAGGCCTAAGGGCACGCTTTTTTTTCAAGCTTGAACATGGTACACGAATTCTCATGGCCGGTCCTGAATAGAGATGGGCATAATCGGGTTTTATTATTACCCGGAACCGGTTCCAACCCGGAACCGGTTCTGCTCGGATGTCATTGGAACCGGGTATGGTGTGGAACCGGGTCCAGTTCCTACCCGGGTTCACACCCAAGAATATGGAACCGTGTAGAACCGGGTACGGGTATTATGGAACCGGGTATGGTGTGGAACCGGTTCCTGTGTGGAACCGGTTCCTGACAGTCGAAAATCTGATTTTAACTGTTTAGAACCGGTTCCTGACAGTCGAAAATCTGACTTTTACTGTTTAGAACCGGTTCCTAACAGTAAATCCTGACTTTTACTGTTCAGAACCGGTTCCTGACAGTCGAAAAATCTGACTTTTACTGTTCAGAACCGGTTCCTGATAAAAAAGTTACGGGTAGGAACCGGTTACTACCCGAGTCAAATGGTAAAATTGTGGAACCGGGTTGGAACCAACGGGTATTTTGAACCCGGAACCGGTTCTACTTAATGTCGGGTAGGAACTGGAACCGGTTCCAGTTCGGTTCTACCGGTTCGGGTTCGGAACCGGTTTTTATGCCCATCTCTAGTCCTGAAAGTATCTGATGAAGAGAAAATAGGCCCAACTACCAATCCAAATTATAACAAGTTGGTTGTTAAGGTGTACATGTAATGAAATACGTACACACAAAACCATGAGTTCCACTAGTAACAAATAAGAATCCGCTCAACAATATTAGACCCGAGCACAAAGAAATCTATAATAGGCCTAATACATGATGTGATAATCCAAAACCATTTTAATGGGCTTAGGAAGATTTAAGCCCAAATCGCTAATCACTAAAATAACTATTTGTTCCTAAAGACTCATAACTCATAATAGACAAAACTCAAAAGCATGATGATTTGCTAAAGTAAAACGTGAGTCTCCAAGCTCACACTATCAAGTGACTCACGTGCATGATGTTGTTAGGATTTTGCTAAAGGTAACTGCCGAGCATTCAACTGTAGGTTTTCTGCTTCACATCACCACCAACCATGGACGGAGGATAATGGAGGCCCGAGGGTGTCCCGACCTCACGGATTTTTCGTACGTGGTCTTAATTTTGTCGAAATTTCCAAAATTTGTTTATTTAGTGTAAAATATTAGATTTTTAAAAGTCCGACCCCCACCGATTTGATCAACTTCTAGAGTCTTGCCCCCACCGAGTTTCACTTCAAGCTCCGCCATAGCCACCAACGATTGGTTGTCGTAAAACCGGTAAGTACCAGGTAGCCAATCATTTGACTAAAAAAATTCTAAGAACTTCCCCATCTTCGTTTTTGAAGTAATGATTATTGAGATGCTTTGTTTTGCATTGATGAAATCACGAGTAGTCGGATAAAAAGCTGTTAGCCATATGGTTCTCGGATAGAAACAACACAAATAAAGCAATAACATATGAGATATCATAGATCGAATCCATGAAGATGGGGAAAATGATTTGAATTTCATGAAGCGTGTTATAGGTTGGAATTCCAAGTATAGTTTCCCACTTCATTATGTATATCCAGATTTGAATCTTGAATACAAGGATTTCTTATTTCGATTGGTGTAACGAGTGCGGAATCCAAGTTACACCAAAACTGAACCATTGCATGAACAATAACACAAAGATATTCACCGACTAAAGCTCGTGTATTGATTTGACCAGAGTTTCGTTACAAATTTACACAAATAAGTTCACACACTCTCTGTTCTCATACACTCTCATTATGTGCTCATTCAAGCATTCTCCGTTCGAAACCCAGTACATGACTCAAACGATGGTGATAAGATCCAAACGACAATGTTGTCATTTGGAATCTTTATCAAACAAAAAAGGCACATGATTCATCTTATCACAATTTCAACTTCATTCACCATCACTCTTTCACGGACATTATATTCTTTCATCTCCGCCAAAGGCAGCATTTCCTCCTTGATTTAAAAATGTATCAGAGGCTCATGTCGCCTACCATGTGCCTGGTAGCTCCATTGTTAACAAGCCTAAGACTATCAACAGTTCCTCTTGGAACATCCTACACCCTCACTTAACTATCAGTTGGAGATGGGAACCCAAGCCTTTGTGGACTTGGTTCGTCCGTCATCGTCGTGAAATGTGATTTCAATTATTCGATGATTAAGAATTGATTGAGCTTCCCCTAAAATAATTACCGATTTTGGTTTCCAAATTTATAGTTTTTCTCCATTTTTAACATTGGTTTTAACAGATTGTGTTTGGACAACATCTGGTTTCAAAACCTTTTCGACTTCTTTTTGTCGTTTTCTTTTTTGTTTCAACTTTCAAGCAGACTCTTGGTTCACGGCCCTTTAAGAAATTCACGAAAATTTAAGAATCTTTCAAAACACTCAACTTTCAAGCAGACTCTTGGTTCACGACCCACTGATTTAAAACGAATCCAATATAATTAAACGAAATGGGCCTCTTCAAACGTGTTGAACGATATATTAAAGGTACTTGGCCTAACTGATATAATGGGCTTGTTTTAACTTAAATGATGTGAGCCATGTGACTTTTAAAATCAAATGATAGTAGGCTTAAATACGATGGATCGTTTGAAAGTGGGCTTGAATTTTGGAGTTTAAGTAATATGGTTATGATTGTGGTTGTCGTTTGTAATGGCTATATGATGGATCCAACAATAGGGCTTTAGTGTAATATTCAAATGATGGGTCGGGCTTCACTTAGGATTTTAAATGAAGTTTGGATTAGGAATTCCACAACAGTGGCTGGTTGTCGTTTAGGATAGTTAAAAAATAAGAATATCAAGTCTAACTATCGTTTGAACTTTGAGACCTCATTGTCGTTTGTGTGAACTTTTGTTTGTTTGCATGAAATTTCGTTTGATATGAGTTTGAAACTGACTGTTGTTTGATGAATGGACAACGGACTTTCGTTTGAATATCCACTACGCTGTCGTTTGATATTGTTAGCTGTCGTTTGGATAGGATACCAGACGACAGTAACAGACAACCAGACAACATTCTGCAGAAGACAGGAGACAAGGTACAAATCTGCTCCGCTCAGGTCAACTAATGAAATTCCAAAAGAACTTGTACTATACCGGTGACTTTTCGGCGACCATGTTCTCCGGAAAAAATGGTGACTTGATTTTTAACCTCAAAAACTCAACAAATCTCGTATTTTTTATTATCTCCAACAGTTTTAACAAGTTTTAAGTACAATAATCATCAAATAACATCATATTGTCAAGTTTTAATCCATATTCTCATCCAATAACTAGAATTTGGGTTTTTGTCTAAGAAAACTTCAAAAAAACACTCTAAAACCTCACAAAATACTCGGTTTTCAACAAGAAATCGAGTCTAAAGCTCTGATACCACTTGTAGGTCCAGATTCGGATCTTGAATACAAGGATTTCTTGTTTCAAATGGTGAAACGAGTGTGGAATCCAAGTTACACCACAAATCGAACGAGTGTATGAACAATAACACAAAGATATTCGCTGATTAAAGCTGGTGTATCGATTCGAACAGAGTTTTGTTACAAATTTTACACAAATAAGTTCACACTCCCTGTTCTCATACACTCTCACTATGTGCTCATTCAAGCATGCTTATCTAAGTGACATTTTGAGATATTTATACTAAAACCAGTACATGACTCAAACGATGGTGATAAGATCCAAACAATAGTGCTGTCGTTGGGAATCTATATTAAACGATAGAGGCATGATCCAAACGACAGTCTCCATAAACAATACCAAATGATGGTTCCTAGATAAATCCAAACGATGGTATGTTATATGTTTCAATAGATAACAATAATACTTAATTTCAACTTTGTTCTCAAGTTCATATGACGCCCATCGTATCGTTCACCATGTTGAGATCAATCGGATATCACTGGAATATTGTTACTCGAGTCAACGACAGAGTAAAGTCGTTCGACTTCGTTCACGACCAAACTATCATTTGCTGCATCCCCAAAAGTGCATCAACACATTCATCTCAAAAAATAAATTTTCTTTCATATTAAAAACTCTCTCATAGAAGGACATGCCAGTCTTGATCACACAAGGACAGGTTTCTGTCACAAATGGATTAATGAACTATAAGTTAAAAAAAACTATAAGCTTGTGAAGGAGAGAAATATACAAATGTGATATAATTCTTTATGAAGTATGAAACATGACCACTATATAAGGCCTATAGTTATGGTTTCACTAAAAAGGTGAAAAATGCACTTCACGTAGATGAGAGTGGCTTCACTAACCTAGAGATGGGCAAAATCGGGTCTTTTGGATACCCGGACCCGGTTCCTCATGCTAGTCAGTAGACCCGGTTCCTCTGTGGAACCGGTTCCAGTTCGTACCCGGGTATAAGTTTTTAAATGTGGAACCGGCTGGAACCGGTTCCGGGTAATTTGGAACCGGGTATGGTAGGAACCGGGTACGGGTAGGAACCGGTTCTGTCATAAAAGCTGCATTTACTATTAGGAACCGGTTTTGTCATAAAAAGCTGCATTTACTATTAGGAACCGGTTCCTAATAATTGAAACTGAATATTACTCTTAAAATCGGTTTTTTCTTATAATTTAACCTCATTCTCTACACCACATTCCAATTTCATTTACTTACTACAAAAAAATCAACACTTTAACTGTCACACCCCGACCCGCAGCGGAAAAGGTGATCGGGGCATAATTGGGTTATCATCAAAGCTCATGACATTTATTATATGTTTCATATTCATTAATACAATTTAATGGAAATTTACAATAAATGATACAACATGTTCTAACTATCAGTCTAAGCTTCTTGTTTCTCTTCTAAGGCATATCCTATGTTTTCCTTGCTTCAACCTGTCCACCTGTATCATGTGTAAAAAAAGGTTTTTGGATCAACATAATGTTGGCGAGTGAATCCTATGGAAAAAACATTTGAACGAGTTTATCCAATTGATTATAAATAATGTGCATACCTCATATGAGTAAATGTAGATGTAAATTTATTCCCACAACACATAATATTGAATATTGAACATACAAACACCAAATGATAGTTTTGAGGCACGCGTTGTTCTCGTCTCACACGAGGAACTGATGGGCCTAATAAATGAGTTTTGAGGCACGCGTTGTTCTTACGAACTGATGGGCCTAATGTATGAGTTTTGAGGCACGCGTTGTTCTCGTCTCACACGAGGAACTGATGGGCCTAATAAATGAGTTTTGAGGCACGCGTTGTTCTTACGAACTGATGGGCCTAAATAATTTGTATACAACTTTGACAATATGAAATACATCACAACCAAACAATAGTTACATTCTAATTTAGTTCATATAATGGTATAGCACGAATTTGCATAAGAGAATTAGTTTAAGCGACACATGATACACCCCAAAACATGAATAAAAAAAAAGGAGTTTGTAAGAATTCACTCACATTGGGTGCGTTCGGTTGATGACGTTGAATGCACGCGAAATGGTGTTAACCACGAGTGAAATTAATCCTAGATAAATCGCATAATGGTTCGGTAAGTAAACGGGTTTTATGAATCTATTTTAGTAGGATTGTTGGGTGTATTTTTGTGAATTTGAGGCTATTTTCTAACCTTAACAATGTTATTTTTAAATATTTATAATTGATTTTTAATTAAAATAATTAAATAAAAATAATAAAAAAATATTTTATTTTTGCTACAGTAATATTGACCGTTGACTTTGACTGACTGTTTGACCGGTTCAATGGCATGTTGTTGTGCGCCGGGTGAGGCTCGAACCCGAGACCTCCCGTACGCGTGCACGCAGCTCTACCAACTGAGCTACGTGTCTAACCCGTTATATATCCGATTTTAATTACATAAATACATTAATTAGGATTTAACAGAAATTCTTTATTTTAAAAATGAATTATATCTGGCGAAACGGCGCGCTCCACAGGTCTCGAACCCGGGACCTGTGGGTTTAGCGGACACACACTCCACCGCTGGACTGTGTGTCGCACTTGATTATTAACTCGGTTATCAATATACTTAACATATACTCAAGGCGACTCCGGTTCAGTTTGCTAAAAAAGGATTTTTATCAAGGCGGCGTGTGAAACCGGAATCGAACTCGTGACCTTAGCGTTAAAAGTGCACACAGTCCACCGCTGGACTGTGTGTCTAACCCGGTAAATAACTTGATTTTAATTATACTTAACCATTACCGAAATGTCGTCTTCTTCACTGTTTTTAACCGGAAGTGACGACTAACTGGTTAAAATGTTGATTTAAGTTTCTATAGCGTTTAATGATCAATTACAAATGATATAAAAGTAAAAAGGGAAGGAATTAGGCGTGAGATGTACCGACTGGTTTTACTCTGTTTTCCGGCAGAACTCCGGCGACAGAAACCTTTTTTTCCGGCGACAAGTTTCTTGCAGCAGGGAGTCTTCCGAAAGGTTACAAAGGTTGTGGGTATCTTCGGTGAAAGTTTAGGGGGTTCAGTAACCTTGGAGATTACTGATACGGTTTTCCGGCGAGTGTAATAAAAATTTCCGGCGAGTGAGTCTTGTGTTTCCGGCGACTAGCGTTAAAACAGAGAGCGAGAGATGAGAGTATGGTTTAGAGGTGTGAGAGTGATGAGATGGGTTGTGCGGTTTAAACACCTTGCGGACGTCGGTTATTTATAGGTGTTTTCCGAACCGAATCGAGTCGGTTCCAAAGGTAGGTTCATGATTGGCGTAAACACGGAAAGGAATCACAATTACGCGTCCCGGTCAATTAGGATTCGTGAAAAAGGAAGGATTACAGGCTGTACGCGTGAAGTTCTTTTGGGCGGCAAATTTGACTTCCTAACTTGAATATTTGAATTAATTGATTCTCTTCATTAACAGAAAATCAATGTGGCGGAGTGGTCTATGATGTGTGAGTTAAGCGTTTGGCTGAACCGGCAGGGACCCGAGTTCGAAACCCGGCATGAGTAAATCATTTTTATTTTGTTATTTTTATCAGTTTTTCAAAAACTAAATATATATCCCCGCATAATAAGTGATTACGGATCGTTTAAAATTATTTTGGGCATTTAATTCGCAACGAAAAATTTGACTGACTGTTCGGTTGATAAACGGAGCGGGTTTGGTAAATCCGTTTTTGACGGATGTTACAGTATCCCCTGCTTTTTAGAAATTTCGTCCCGAAATTTAATTAGGGATATAATTGACTAAAAGAATGATGGTGTTGAGTTTGCCGGTTACATTTTTGAGAATTAGGGTTTAGGTTTTTGTTTGAGGCGGTAACGTTCCTTGTAAAGGTTAAGTATCCTAATACAGGAATCGCTTTTTGTTGCCTACTGTATAAGTATTGTTAAGCAGGAATGATTCGCTAAAATGATAATATGCATAAGAGTTTGAATATGCTTAGGGTTATTTCCTTAAGGCAGAAATTCTACAATCTACACAAATAAACACAACAACTAACAATTGTATCCACACTCTGATAGCATATATGTTTGAATGGTGATGGTTTCTCTCTCGCTTGTTATGATGGAGAGGTTTAGTCTATGTAGAAATGGATCACATTCCAATTTCTTTAAATAGTGAGATGATATTTATGTAACACAATTTCAACCAAGGCAATACTAAATCCTACATGGAACTTCTCATAACCGCCTGATAACGCTTCTGATCCTTTGGCAAGAATACTTATATATAGGAAGTACCAGCGGCGTATCCACCATATTCTTGTCAAATTTTCATTGGTTTTATCAGTGAATTATGATTAGTCCTATAACTCTACAACCAATACATCAAACATAAAAATACTGGAATGAAATATATCTGCGCGATCAAGGTTCAATCAAACGGAGCCGATCGTATTGTATGTATTGAGAATGAAATTGTATGTGTGCTCAAGGCTCAATCAAACGGAGCCGAGCTTATTGCATGTATTGAAAATGAATAACTTAATCACAACAAACAACCTATGCATGGAACCTCTCATAACCGACTGATAATGTCTCCGATCATTTGACTTTATCTGCAAGTTATGATTAGTTCTATGCGACTCTACAACACAACAACCAGCGCTTGAGTCTTAATTCTGATAGTATCCGTGTTTGACAAAACCTCTCTCGTCTAATATGATGGAGAGGTTAGTCTATGTAGAAGTGAGACACAACTCAACTTCTTTAAATGATGAAACTGAAATATGCCGTGAAGTATGATGATATGAATAATGAGTATAAAACAAACTGAACTAGTAATTTGCATTAAAATTTCTTGGGTAAAATTCCAACTGAGATACATGAAAATCGAGATATAAACATAAAAACTAAGTGATTGGAGTTGAATCTTGATTCTTGGTGAGAGAAGGCTAGTTAAGTGGTTGGTTTGGTCCGTTAACATCTTCAACAGGATTGGCATTGATGTTATAAACTCTTCCCCTTGCTGGCGGTGGAGCTGGATTTGCTTGGTTTGCTTGGTTAACTGGGTTTGCCTGAGCTTGGGCATTTATGATGTTAACCAAACGAGGGCACGTGTTTCTAAAATGGGTAGGGTCGCCACAATTGAAACAAGCTCGAACATATGGGTACATGGGGTATTGGGGTTGTTGATATGTTTGGATCATGCTTGGAGTAGGGGGTGAGGTTTGGTTTTGAGAGGTGCGGCAAACCTTGCTCAAATGACCATAGCGTCCACAATTCGCACATAGTCGACAAGGTAAGGTAGATGGATGGTGATAGAAACAGGTGTTGCATTGAGGGTGAGGTCCAATGTAAGGTTTCTTATTTGGGTAAGTTGAGTTGGGTGCTACTTGAGTGATTGGGATAGCTTGGAGAGGTATGGCTTGTGAGGCTGGTTGATTGCGTTGGGTGACGGCGAAGATTTGCCCATCACGTTTTCTCTTAGAAGTAGGTGGTGTAAAGGATTCGGTTCGGGTGTGGTTTGAGGTTTCGGTTTTATCCTTCTTCTTTTCCTCTTTGTTTCGTATTCGGTTCTCAGTGAGCGCGGTGGCTAGCTCCATTGCTGCTTCCAAAGTTGCAGGCGAGGTACTTATTACAGAGTCTTGAATCTTTGATGGGAGACCACGAATGTAGTGCTCGATCAAACGGTAGAGGGGAGTAAACAAATTGGGAACCATTTGATTTAACTCAAGGAATCTCTTGTTGTATGTGGTGTGGTCGCCTTCCTTTTGTTTTAAAGCATGAAACTCGTCCTCCAATTTCTTGATTTCACTTCTTGGGCAAAACCGTCTTGTTATGATTCCCTTCAACTCTTCCCAAGTCAAGGTCATAGTTTCTTCAACACCACGTTTGGTCTTTTCTGTATTCCACCATGTGAGTGCCGTTCCAAGTAAGCGACCGGTAGCATAACGCACTTTGCGATCATCGGGGCAATCGCAATTTAGAAAAGTGTTCTCCATTTCTTCGAACCAATGGAGGAGAGCGGTGACACCTTCAGTACCTTCGTATTTTGGAGGATCGCAGGATTTGAAATGTTTGTAGGTGCATTTAGTGACTGAAGGATTGATAGTGATTTGATCTTCTTGTTGAGTTGGGTTAACGGAATTAGCGGTAAGGGCTTGTTGAACTTGAACTACGATGTTGGGTATTACGGTCGCCATTTGCTGAGCGATTTGGGTAGCCATGCGTTCACGGGCTTTTCCTGCTCTCATTTTCCTACGAGCGAGGCTAGAAGACATCTACAAGGAATACATGTCAAGAGTATGAGTTGAATGCCTTTGGGATCGTGGGTCGTGTTTGGGATTGAACGTTCATAAAATAATTATAGAAAAATAACTCTACTACATCCATAGGATGTCTTGGGCTTTGCTTGCTGTTAGGCCCGTCATGCCGCCATACTTTACCTGTGTAATCATGTGGGCCCCCATGAATACCGGTTTTTCATATGGTTCGCACGGTTTCTGCCTGATTGCGTACACAAAACCCGGAGAAAATCGAGAAATATGTATACACGTGTGATATTCGGAATGTGTCCAGGTGTAGACACGGTGACATCTCAAAGGGAGGTTAGTTCAAACGACGTTTGGTGTGGCATGCTTTGGCCTAATAGGTCCGTCGTACTCTCATCGTTAGTCCCCAGGTAGGCAAACTGGTCCGTTATTTTGGATTTATACGAATGCCAACCTAGACAGGACGTTCCGACTACCGGTACTTGTACCCTTCCAGTTACTACATGCCCGTCGCAGAACTTACTTTGATGGGATTTGAAAATTGCATAAAATCTTTGGATACTGAGAGTATGAAAATAAATTGAATACATGAACATCGATATATGTATATATGTATAATGAATGAGCATGTATGTTTGACTGAAATGTAAACAAATATGAAACAAATAAATATCACAAGTTTGTATGTAACCACCTAATCAATTTAAAATTTAGGCAGACTATAGTATAGGCTCTAAGGGTCTAATAACTTATCCTATATCCCTATAGTCATGGCTCTGATACCAATCTGTCACACCCCGACCCGCAGCGGAAAAGGTGATCGGGGCATAATTGGGTTATCATCAAAGCTCATGACATTTATTATATGTTTCATATTCATTAATACAATTTAATGGAAATTTACAATAAATGATACAACATGTTCTAACTATCAGTCTAAGCTTCTTGTTTCTCTTCTAAGGCATATCCTATGTTTTCCTTGCTTCAACCTGTCCACCTGTATCATGTGTAAAAAAAGGTTTTTGGATCAACATAATGTTGGCGAGTGAATCCTATGGAAAAAACATTTGAATGAGTTTATCCAATTGATTATAAATAATGTGCATACCTCATATGAGTAAATGTAGATGTAAATTTATTCCCACAACACATAATATTGAATATTGAACATACAAACACCAAATGATAGTTTTGAGGCACGCGTTGTTCTCGTCTCACACGAGGAACTGATGGGCCTAATAAATGAGTTTTGAGGCACGCGTTGTTCTTACGAACTGATGGGCCTAATGTATGAGTTTTGAGGCACGCGTTGTTCTCGTCTCACACGAGGAACTGATGGGCCTAATAAATGAGTTTTGAGGCACGCGTTGTTCTTACGAACTGATGGGCCTAAATAATTTGTATACAACTTTGACAATATGAAATACATCACAACCAAACAATAGTTACATTCTAATTTAGTTCATATAATGGTATAGCACGAATTTGCATAAGAGAATTAGTTTAAGCGACACATGATACACCCCAAAACATGAATAAAAAAAAAGGAGTTTGTAAGAATTCACTCACATTGGGTGCGTTCGGTTGATGACGTTGAATGCACGCGAAATGGTGTTAACCACGAGTGAAATTAATCCTAGATAAATCGCATAATGGTTCGGTAAGTAAACGGGTTTTATGAATCTATTTTAGTAGGATTGTTGGGTGTATTTTTGTGAATTTGAGGCTATTTTCTAACCTTAACAATGTTATTTTTAAATATTTATAATTGATTTTTAATTAAAATAATTAAATAAAAATAATAAAAAAATATTTTATTTTTGCTACAGTAATATTGACCGTTGACTTTGACTGACTGTTTGACCGGTTCAATGGCATGTTGTTGTGCGCCGGGTGAGGCTCGAACCCGAGACCTCCCGTACGCGTGCACGCAGCTCTACCAACTGAGCTACGTGTCTAACCCGTTATATATCCGATTTTAATTACATAAATACATTAATTAGGATTTAACAGAAATTCTTTATTTTAAAAATGAATTATATCTGGCGAAACGGCGCGCTCCACAGGTCTCGAACCCGGGACCTGTGGGTTTAGCGGACACACACTCCACCGCTGGACTGTGTGTCGCACTTGATTATTAACTCGGTTATCAATATACTTAACATATACTCAAGGCGACTCCGGTTCAGTTTGCTAAAAAAGGATTTTTATCAAGGCGGCGTGTGTGAAACCGGAATCGAACTCGTGACCTTAGCGTTAAAAGTGCACACAGTCCACCGCTGGACTGTGTGTCTAACCCGGTAAATAACTTGATTTTAATTATACTTAACCATTACCGAAATGTCGTCTTCTTCACTGTTTTTAACCGGAAGTGACGACTAACTGGTTAAAATGTTGATTTAAGTTTCTATAGCGTTTAATGATCAATTACAAATGATATAAAAGTAAAAAGGGAAGGAATTAGGCGTGAGATGTACCGACTGGTTTTACTCTGTTTTCCGGCAGAACTCCGGCGACAGAAACCTTTTTTTCCGGCGACAAGTTTCTTGCAGCAGGGAGTCTTCCGAAAGGTTACAAAGGTTGTGGGTATCTTCGGTGAAAGTTTAGGGGGTTCAGTAACCTTGGAGATTACTGATACGGTTTTCCGGCGAGTGTAATAAAAATTTCCGGCGAGTGAGTCTTGTGTTTCCGGCGACTAGCGTTAAAACAGAGAGCGAGAGATGAGAGTATGGTTTAGAGGTGTGAGAGTGATGAGATGGGTTGTGCGGTTTAAACACCTTGCGGACGTCGGTTATTTATAGGTGTTTTCCGAACCGAATCGAGTCGGTTCCAAAGGTAGGTTCATGATTGGCGTAAACACGGAAAGGAATCACAATTACGCGTCCCGGTCAATTAGGATTCGTGAAAAAGGAAGGATTACAGGCTGTACGCGTGAAGTTCTTTTGGGCGGCAAATTTGACTTCCTAACTTGAATATTTGAATTAATTGATTCTCTTCATTAACAGAAAATCAATGTGGCGGAGTGGTCTATGATGTGTGAGTTAAGCGTTTGGCTGAACCGGCAGGGACCCGAGTTCGAAACCCGGCATGAGTAAATCATTTTTATTTTGTTATTTTTATCAGTTTTTCAAAAACTAAATATATATCCCCGCATAATAAGTGATTACGGATCGTTTAAAATTATTTTGGGCATTTAATTCGCAACGAAAAATTTGACTGACTGTTCGGTTGATAAACGGAGCGGGTTTGGTAAATCCGTTTTTGACGGATGTTACATTAACCACTTCAAATCTAATACTATCAAAGAGATAACGATGGCTTGCAACGATGAGGTCGTGGATGTTTTGGAAACCAAAAGAAACCCCGCTATTTGGAAGCACTTTGACTTGTGCTTGATGTCGGATAGCCATGAAATGGCTAGATGCAAGGGGTGCGGGAAGTTCATGAAGGCGTCGGCCAACTCGACGCTCAAGAAACACACCGACCGCCATTGTCCGGTGACAAAGGCGAAAAACAATGAAAAGGGTGAAGCATCCGGGACCGGGTCATCGAAAGTTTAGTTTGTTTTATGTATTGTAAACCCATTTGTGTTTTATGATTAGTATGTTTAGTGTTTTATGTGTTTTGTTTAACGTTTCTTGTTTAGGTTGTTTGTGTAACCGGATACTTGTTTCTTGTAATAAATAGTTTTATGTTCATGTATTATACCTTGTTCTAGCAAAGACTTATAAAAAAACTCACATTAAAAATATATTGACGCCGGGTCTGGAAGGTTACCGTAGGAACCGGGTATGATAAGAACCGGTTACGGGTACAACCCGGGTACAGGTTGGAACTGGTTCCGGAACTTATTTTTTTTCCAAAAATGTGGAACCGGGTAGGAACCATCGGGTATTTTGAACCCGGAACCGATTCTACTATATGTCGGGTAGGAACCGGAACCGGTCCCAGGTAGGTTCCATCGAGTCGGGTTTGGAACCGGTTATTATGCCCATCTCTACACTAACCTCATTCCCTAATCTGTGTAATGGTCTCGATCATTAGAGTTCCATTTTTTTCTAATTTTTTAAAAATATAACGGTGAGTTGGAAGGTTTTGATTTGGTGGAAAAAATAATTTAATGCACATCCCTTGCCCCATGCTCGTTAATCGCCTCACCTCCTCGCCCTTAACGCATCGATAACACTCCTACAGGCGTTGTATCATGTCAATTTGCACTGAGGTGGTTAAGGGCATGAGCCCACCATGGATGGTCTAAAGAACAAACAAGAATATGAAGCATCGAGTGGTTACACTTTAATCGAGAGTATGGGGCGGGGTGTAGTATGCCGCTCTTAAGCCCACAACCGTATACCATATTCTAATCTTTTCAAAGAGAACAACAAACAATATAAACTCAATCAAAGGATACCTTCCTTACAAGAAAAAAATCATTTGATAAGGCTGTTTATTTGTGGATATTAGCTTTAAGATATTAAAGGTTGGCGGAGCGAGAAAATTATTATTTTAGCGGTTATTCATTCATTGAATATATGGTTAGACTTCTGTGTAAAGCTAGAAATTGGGTAAATTACGCTTTTCGCCTTTATGATTATACCAAGTTTCAAAGGTTGTCCTTTAACTTTAAAAATGTCAAGAATAACTTTCTATGTTAGAAAACTTGCAAGTTACGTCTTTTCCCTAAACCCTGTTAAGTATGGTCATGTGCAAAGCACATGAGGGTAGTTTTATAATTTTACCCAACTATTTATTAAAATATCTCAATAAACAAAATAAAAAGGAAAAAATACATACTAAAACATATGCACACTATCCCCCTTGACTCTCTATCTCCCTCTAAATTCAGAACATTCACATCCTTTCCCCGATCTCAATTCCTTACATTAAAAATCAATAGGTTTTTTCTCTCTTTATCAATTTATTAATATTTTTTATATCTTTATCTTTTCTCTCTCCCTAACTCAACCTCTTTCAAAAATATTAAAAGAAATTAATAGGGGTGAACAGTGTTCCCCAAATATATAGATAAACAGTAATATTTTCTCTCTATTTCACTCAAAACCATTTTTTATAACAAGCATCCAAACTCTTTTCCTCAAATTTGGAACACACCAAACCCTAGAATTCTCAAACAGGCAAAAATGACGAGACCTGTAAGGCAATCGGAAAAATTAGCATCATCTTCAAACCATAACCTTAGAAACCCTAGCTCTGTAGCAAACAACCACCCTAACGTTAATGCTTGACCCAAACAGAACGTTCGATGAAGACAATAGCGACGAGGGCGTCAAATCAAAGAAGGAAGCTGACGTAGCATCCACGAGCTAGGATATTCCAATATTCATATATGATTTTTGGTGTTATTACAACTTGTACAGTGGTTTTTACGAGGGTTCAAAATTTAGGGGAATTTGTTTCTGTAATGGTCGACTAAAGGGTTTTGAAGGTAGTAATGGTGGTGGGAGAAAAGGTTGGGGGTGGATCTTTGCCAATCTGAAACCTTAGGTGGTGTTGTAGTGACAGAGATTGGAGGTGGTGTTGCAGTGGCAATGTTCAGATTAAGGGGGTGGTGGCACAGATTGAAGGTGGTGTTGCAGCGGCAATGTTCAGAGATTATGGGGTGGTGAGGTGGTTGCTGGAGAGTAATAGAGAGGGAGGCAGGGTGGATGGGATGATGGTATGTTTGTTCTGATTGGAACAATGGGGTGGATCTTTGCCAATCTGAAACCTTAGGTGGTGTTGTAGTGACAGAGATTGGAGGTGGTGTTGCAGTGGCAATGTTCAGATTAAGGGGGTGGTGGCACAGATTGAAGGTGGTGTTGCAGCGGCAATGTTCAGAGATTATGGGGGTGGTGAGGTGGTTGCTGGAGAGTAATAGAGAGGGAGGCAGGGTGGATGGGATGATGGTATGTTTGTTCTGATTGGAACAATCAATCGTTGGAAAATCATTAGCGGAAACGCTTGCAGATGGTGGGACTACGAAGACGAGGAAGTGGTGGTCGTGTGGAGGCCGGTGGTGGGTGGCGGCTAGGATGGAAAAGGGTGAGTGTGATATACATAATTTTGTATTTTAAATTATAATATTTAACAAATAAATTTGACACCGTTAATGGAAAAGACCTGACTTGGAAGCTTTACCACTGAAAAATGGTAAAAATATAATGAACGAAAAGTGTAAACAAGTTATACCCCTTTTAACATGGCATTCCCACAAATTTTAAAACTCTATTTTTTTTATATCCTCTAGTTTAAGCGTCTAAAACAGAAAACAAGTTTCCTACCGGGATTTTATCAAACACTTGGTATTCATCTAAAATACACTACAATAGAGTCTTAGCTTAGGAGAATTTAGGATACTATATGAACGAAAATTTATAGGTGAGGTTTTTCCACATCAGTCAAGCTAGTGCATGGAAGATGTAATTGTATTATCTTTTAAAATGGAGAATGACAACTCTAATCAATTGAATCCCTCACATCTACTTTGTTTTCTGCCTTTTATGGGTGTGATTGTTGAGTTGCTTGTATTTCCTTTGGTCTTGAAAAGCCTATAGAAATCCTCCTATCTTGATTATTTACGAAAGTAGGTCTAGTTAGTTGTCTTTTCCCTAATGATTGGCCTTCCTGGAGCAGCAAAACCACCTCCAACATGGTGGGTCTATTCGAAGCTGGAGACTGTGTGCACAACAAGGCAATCTCAATAATCTTGGCCACATGTTCTTGTTCGTATCTGTTCAAGTTTAATGTTTCATCAATGACCTTTATATGTAACTTTTTCTCATACAGCTTCCATGTCTATTCACCAAATCATCAAAACAAAATTAGAGTTCAAAATAAATATATAACAAAAAAAGGTAAAATGTGATATAACACAAATATTTGTTCTTCTGATTTTCCTAAATAATAAGTTCCTAACATATATATATATATATATTATAAATCTTATGGTTATCTAATTGCACTACAAGAAAATTCTTGTGTAGTGACATAGAGAAATGGTGTCATTAAAGTCCAAACGTGTCACGAAAAGAAAAGCCTGTCACGAAAAGTCGAAAAAGGCTTAAGGATTGTTTACCTACACATAAAAGCATGAGTAAAATGTTTTCGGCAGAGACGTAGTTATAGTGATAAAGAAGAGTATGAGAATGGATTTTGTCATACCTACACTTTCACATGCAATCAGATAAGGGGCGTTTTGCTAGTTAGATGCAGTGGTATAGGAATCTGACATCTATTCCTAAAGTGTTTGGTTTTTAAAATTCGTTGCAACTAATCTTAATATGAAGGATAACATGTTGGTTGGAAAATGAAACTAAGGGCCTTATAGCCTAGCGGCGTCAAGGTGTGTATTAAAGGTGTTGCTCCCCAAAAGGTTGAGGTTCTGGTTACGTGCTGGATATTTTTATAGATTTATGAATAGGTTTAGAGTGTGTCTGAGTGATTATTCTAGAAAATGGTTGGAGATTGAAGAGTTCCTCTCAAGTTGCAAGTAAATAAACGCAACATTATTTCCAAATAAGGGGCTTGTAACATTCTTCAGCCGCATTGCCATCATAATCATTATTGTCACACCACCGTCCTTGTTACCGTCGTCACCATCATCATCATCATCATTGTCATCAGCGCTGCTGCTGCCACTGCCACAATCACTACTCTCATTGCGACCACTATCACCCTCCATCGCCACCCAATCATTCCCATCAGTAGAGACCTCAACGTCCTCGCCACTATTATCTTCAGCGCCATCACCCTTTTTAGTTGCCACACCCACCGCTGGAACCATCACCGCAACGCCACTGTCCCATCATTAGCAACCTCAACGTCCCCGCCATCACCATCTTTGCTGGAACCCCCACCGTTGGCACCATCACCGCCACCACCACCACCATAGTCAAAACATTTTTAACACATTTACAAACCAAACGTACGTGATTATGTTGTCAAACAATTAAATAAAACTTGGAGAGAGTATCAATATGGTATCTCACATTTTCCAATAGGTAATCGGTGGATTGTGCATCAGAACCCACATCTGTACTCCTTCTGCCGCTAATAATTTCGAGAATCACAATTCCGAAGCTGTAAGTGTCAACCTTTTCCGATAAAACACCATGAAGTGCATATTCCGGTGCCGTGTATCCCCTGGCATAACATCATATTGTAAAACTAAAAGAATATATATCTGACACAAAAAATAGAACTTAATGAATTAGGCAATTTTGTGGTTATCTTACAATGTACCGGCAAACTTGGTGCTAACATGGGTTTGGTCTTCAGTTGAAACCTTGCCAACCCAAAATCTGCTATCTTGGGTTTAAAATCATCACTAAGGAGGATATTGCTAGATTTAATATCTCTATGTACGATTTTGACATGGAATTCGTCATGTAGATGAGCAAGACCTCTAGCTATCCCAAATATTATTTCATAGCGTTGGTTCCAATTCAGAGTCCCCCTTTTCGAGCCTCCATTATGAAAATATTTGTTAGCTTATATACGCACTGTTTTAAGATGAGGATTTTACCTGAAAAAAAAACGCAGTAGTATGGCAAGTCCCAACTTACCCCATAAGAACCGGTCAAGACTTCCATTCGGCATATATTCCAGAACTAGAAGTAAATAAGGTTCTTCAATGGACCATCCAAGGAGACGTAGAAGATTTCTATGATGAATGTTACTTATAAGCCTGACTTCATTCTCGAATTCTTCTTTTACTCCAGCATGTTGTACAAGAAGTTTCTTCACTGCCACAACATTATTGTCCTCAAGGACTGCCTATTAAGTATTAACCATCCAGTAACTTAGTCAAAGAACTAAAGTAACTTTCAAAGTGTTTTCTACTTTTTAAAATTACTCTTGTTTACCTTAAAGACTTCACCAAAACCTCCTTTCCCGATAATATTTTCTTCACTGAAGTTATCCGTTGCCAGCTGCAGGTCTTTATAATTGTAATGTACCGCCCCCTCAAATTTGGCTGTCCATGTATATATACAGATGGAAGTTATCAGTAGTTATGAAAGTGACGATAATATTGGATTATAAATATTTTTGTAAAAATTATATGAGAATTCCCACATGATAACCCTCCTAAGTAATACACAACCACATCAGCAGTGTTTGTACACTTATCTGTTCAAAGAAGTTAAAGATATCTATCTCATACATAAAACATATATCTATACAATCACCTTGTTCACTCTTCTTAGACTTCTTCCACCATCGATATAAAAACCACAAAAGAAGGATGAGGAAAATAAGAACTACACCGCCAACAGCTGCACCGATTATGGCTGACTTACTTGAATGTCCTATCATATAACCATATAGAAGTTACATATGCAACAATTATTACATTCTATGGGATAAAACTGTTACATTCAATTGTCTCAAGTGTTTGAAAGAAGAAGTAGACTCACCTTTTAAGACCATAGTAATATCCATTGTCTGGTTGTCATTGAAAAATGGAGTGTCTGAATACCTTGCAAAACAACCATTGTCGGAAAACCTTCCTTCTCTATTTGGAAGGCAGTCATTTAATTTGTCATACGCTCTATTCATGCAAGTTTGGCAAGTGGCCTGATTTATATTTGCAATACACTGTGCAGTCACATACACTGTTGCATTTCCACTTGCAATTTGCCTCTTGGATGCTACATAGAAATTAGATGTTTTAGGAGTGGCATCTTTGAGGTCTGATAAAAACCCGTCTACAACTTGATTAAATACTGTTGGCTGGGATGCAGATTGAGTGCCACATAACACAGTTGGAGTGATATTCGAATCCTCGGAGACATAAGGTTTGTTATAGAAGTCCGCAAAGTCTTCATACCTTAGAACAAAGGATTTAAATAATTTTGGACATTTTTACTAGTTCGCTTGTTGATATATACAAAACAAACTTTCAAGGATTACAGTCAAAGACAAACAAACAAAGAAACAAACAAGACAGCGGATGACATGTCTGTGAATAGACCAATTTCCAGAATGATAATAACAAGCATATGGAAGTTTGTATACAAAATCTACATATAAAATTAAAAATTGCTCTTTTAAATTGGTTTGAATCCGAACAACATCTGGCCTAGAATTTACTGGAGGATGAAATGGTAAATAAAAGAAAACGTACTCTACCTGAGAAAGCAGTTATCGAAACTAACAGAAGCACCATTTCCAGATGTGCAGTTGACCAGTTCAGAAACACTAGCATCAAAACAAGCGACACACTGATCTACAGATAAGTAGTTCCGGCACTGGGCTGCTGCGAAGACCGAGTCTCCTGCACTTAAGGCCTGTGCTCTTGCGTAAAGTACCCTTTGGCTCAATATTTGTCTTCTGAGATCATTATAAGTAGAGTTGCGATTCTTAATAAAGTTTGGGACACTTATCACTGCGTTAGTGCCGCAAAACTTTGCGATAAGAACATTCGTGTTGTTATCCTGCGAAAATCCTGGCTTAGTTAACAATAAAACAAGCAACACGACCAGGACAGCCATCAGCATCTGAAAGTACCAAGAACAAATTCAGAAGAGAGAGAAAGAAGAATTAAAAGCTTGCCTAACTTATGCTTACTAAAATAACATTAGTTTGGGTTGTTATCAATTTTGTGTTGAATTTTCAATTTTGTCGACACTAAAAAAATAATTGGTGTGGTCAATCATAGCACTCTGGAATCTCGTTGTAAATGTGCCTTATCCAGCACTTTGTCTATAGCCATACAGATCATGAAAAACTTTGGCGATTTAAATTACCAGAAATATTTCCCTTACCATCAAGCATGGCAGAATTTTGTACAAGTACTTTAATTCCATTCGTGGTAATGCCTATTCAAGAGCGGCGGGCTTACATATACGCAGCCGCTCCCTGTAAAAAATTGTGTAGTTTTCGGCAAAATTCCGCTTGTCCCACTTAAAAATTCATTTAGCCCCTTTGATTGCCCCATCTGAAAATAAATCCTTGGTCCGTCATTGTTATTCAAGATATGGAAACCATGGCTGGTCACATAAAGCAACATATATGATTTTTTTTCCACCAAAATTGGTGTTTCTCAATGTCCGGGTCTCGTTTAACGGGACGTCCGGATTTCTGCTCAGCTCAGGTTGAGTCACATAAATAATAAAAACTTGTCGTTCCAAGCACGAAACTAAAAGCTACCACGTGCTCTTTTAGGTAATTATAATGACTAAAAGGTAAAACGACGTCCCATAACCACTACAAAGAATAACTAAAGTACATAATGAAACTCACTAATATTTTATGTTTCACTTTGTATTTTAATGCAACATGTATAGATTTTTTTTCTGTAAATTCAAAAATCTAGGGTCACAGTCAAAACCCTACAACATGGTATATAATTAGTGTGATGATACAACCTAACCCCCTTTTTTTAGCATCCAGCTAATGGTGTAAAGTTCCTTTTTCCTCTAAGGTAGCAGTTTAATTCTTTATTTCCTTTTTACCGTATAATGTTTCGAGAACTCCATGGTATCTGACTATTTGGTTCAAGGTGGAATCCGGTATGTTTTTTTATATATCTCAACGGCATTTTCTCTTATATTAATTATTACTAATCAATTTGCTTTATTCAATCTTACTGTCGAGCCGAGCATTAAAAAAATGAAAATAAATAAAACACACGTAGGGCCCATAGAATAATTGACGCATCATCTATGACTGTAGTAGGCCCAGCCTAAAAAGTATTGTTAATGGATCCGAAAATCGGAACAAAAAGATATTTGAATTCCACCTCTTTACCACTGACCAGTGACCACATCAGCATTTAACACAAATTTATTTATTTTTTTAACATTCCTTTTCTGAGATGCGACGGTCATTCAAAAGGTTAAAACAATCCACATTTTTTAGTCTATATTTTGTAGTTATATAAATATATAATAACTTGTTTATTTTGTAGTTATATAAATATAATAACTTGTTTATTTTTTTAAATTCAGTTTATATGATTGATAGTTTATTGTGGCTTTATAATTATACAATCATATATAATAACTTATTCCAATCTAACTTTATTAAATGTGCTAAATATCTATTGTCTAATTAATTTAATTAATTAATAAAAAAATATTTTCACTAGGCAATGGTTATGTGCCGCCTGAGGGTGGGTGGGTGGGTTGGAACATGGTGTTTCAAAAAAAAACTATCATTTTGGTTCCATGACCACATGTTTTGACAAAAAAAAGTCAAAACATTTTGACGGTTTGAAAAAAAAATTGTTTAGTATGGGCCGGGACGGGTTTTATAAATTGCCAATGCACCGTACAAAGAATTTCTTACATCTGTTTTTCTGAGAATGTCAATCACTCATAATACCGGATTGGCATACAAGTATAAGCGTTCACCATGAATTCAAAATATGGAAATGAAGGATGTGTCACCACTTATCCCAGCAGAACACTAGTTGCTGGAGGTCAGTGGTTTATGGTCCTTATGTTCCTTCTGTGACGAGGACAGGAAAACCGAACACCAAATGTCCCTAAAACCCTACAGACTATTCTGAGCAAGATTCCCAGAAATTGGAGCTCGATGCTATGGCGTTCGGGATAATGACCATGGTCTTTACCCAACGAAATCTATGCTGGATTGCTCCAATGTGAGAATCCTAAAGAATTGTAGGATGCTTTGAACGAATAGTTTGGTGGTACTGATGAGGTACAAGAGAACAACAGGGAAATTATGAACCAACAGTATAAGATATTCACTCATTTCAAGAAATAATCTGTCTCAACAGTTTGAGTGATTCAATTGCTTAATCAGTGAATTAATGCTTGCTGATCAAACTTGCACTATTGTTGTTCTAAGTTCCAGATTTCTGAGATCTCTTCCTAAGAAATGGAATACTATTGCAATTGTTTAAAGAAACTTTGTTGGATTCAAGGAAATTACTCTAACACAACATCATGGCAGACTCCAAACATATGAGAAAGAACTTGACCAAAAACAGAAGTTGATGTCATCTGGAAAAGTTGCTGATGATTACACTTTTGGTAACACAACTAGAACTTATCACATGTCGGAAACTAGAACTTTGCACTGATGATAAAATGACCAGAAGCCCATGGATCCAATTGACCAAGAGTAATTTGACTACCTTCTGGACCAGGTTGCACTTTTAAGTATCAAGTCAAACAAATTTTACAATAAAACTTGTAAAAAGTTTCCTGGTCTGTGGTAGAGGTAAATTTGGAAAGGAAAGTCCAGAGTTGAATGTCATAAGTGTCATAAACTAGGTCATTTTGTTAGGGAATGTAGAAGTTCTACACAGAACCCCAAATCCTATGTGACCTGTCCTAATCAAATGAATCAATTCAATTCAACTGCTGGACAACAATCAAGCTTTTCAAATGCACATCAATATTATTCCCTAAATGCCCCTGGTCCATCCACACAGCTCACCTTACACCCAAACCAATTCAGATGACATATCAATATGCTAATGGGCACCACAATATCAACTTGCACATGTTAACATGCCACAAACATATGTGCAAACACCCTCCCAGTCACATGTATGTTGTAGAATGCTCTTCCTGTAATATATTTTTCATCTATTATGTTGTAGCCTAAAAATCACTACAAGGAATATGTCCAAACACCCTCAAAACTCGTCGCAAAAGGTTTTAGCGACGACATATCGCCGCTGCTCCGTCACTAAAGGATGTATCTCGCCGCTAAAGGTAATACACTATTAGCGGCAACATTGCATGTTCTAGCAACGAAAATTGTCTGGCAAAAGTCAAAACCTAGAAAAAAAATTACCCAGCTATTCTTAGTTTTACTAAATACAATAACCTGTTGTTCTTTCAGTTTTCCATAGTCAAACAATACTTCAAACACAAAACACTGAGTTGGAAATATAAGACACCAAATATTAAACATAAAACTATAACAAAAGTATTTTGTTTGGTTAAGTTAAAGTTTTGAAACCCTTAAATTCTAAGCAAATACATCATTCATCTACCTCGTCCGTGTCATTTTCGTTGTTTTTTTATCCCTTCTTTTTCTTCTTATCCATAGCTCGGTAGAGTCGTTCCATGAATCTCGTGTCTTCAAACGAATCGTCAAAACAATCCTACAAAATAAAATATACATTTTTCGTTTACCCATTTGAACACTTTTAACTGAGATACAAACCTAATTTTTCTAATGAACTTACCGATTTCACGATTTAACACTTTAAGTTAAAACTCACTAATGTCGTGGATTAACTTACTGAGCCTGGTTAAAACGTATTCATTGTTGCCAGCCCATTACATTTTCCTTGTAAAAATCAGTCCGCAAGTTTTGGAACCGAATTAATACCTCTGTTTATGGTAAAGGTTCGGTTTCGGGTAATCTACGTTTCAGGTATTGGGTTTTCAGGCCGGCCCTATTATGATCATCCCTAATTTGAGATAAATCTAACTAACATCTACCATCATAAAATATAGTACTATTACCTCTGAAAATTGTGGACGTGTCTGCTCCTGCTCATGAGGACTCAAGGCTGAAGATAAAGGAGGTTTACGTCCAAGTCCTTTATAATATCCGCGTCGAACACCAAGCACTTTTTCAAAAACTTGAACATTATTTGGGGCTGGCGCATTACTTTCTTTGAGTTCACCCTCACCTTCCATGAAGAGGGTAGATTGGGTCCTTTGGGATTCAAGTTCTTCCTTTTAAAGGTTCTGTATTTTCCGAAGATAATTTTATAGATTTATAAACATAATATATGCATATTTAAACATTATACTTTAAATAAAAACTTACATAATTCTCCTCTTCCAACGAACTCGCAAAACTCCCATCGGGTAGAGTATGAGCATGAGCGTACATTTCCAAAGCTTCAACATTCTGTTAAACATTAAAAATTAGATATATATTAAATGAAAACTTAGATGTATAATTTATTACCTTTTTATAAGACCAACTACTATATTACGCCCATCTTATTCGCATGCATACGTTTTTTTTATTTTTTCGCTTTTCCTCTCATTTTCTTCGATGGGACAACTGCAAATATAATAGAAAGTTACTTAGTCAAAATATATATATTTATAACAAATGAATAAATATAAATATAATAATACTTACGGTCCTCCTTGCAATGACCTCTTCCCTCGAAATCCCCGAGAGGTGGCTCATCCGCACCATCACCGCCATGGCCTTGTGGCATTATATCAGTTGTGATGTACAACACAACTAAACGCAACTAAACTCACAATATAAAGTAACACAAGATTTATCTACTCAAAACATGCTCAAGTTTTTATTATAAATTGCAGTACATGAAAAAGGAAACATAGACCAGACTTAAATAGGAAAAGCTACAACGGAAACAAACTGTAACAACCCGACTTTTTCGGTTGTTTCTGTTGTAACCGCTTGTAATCCGAGATTCAATATAAAAAGTGGTTTATGTTATTCTAAGTACATTTTCATCACACTGCATCACTGCACACTTAAACACTTAATACTCGCAACGCTAACGCAAACACGAATCGCAGTTAATTATGTTACTTTATGTGTCGAGAGTGTTTGTTTGTTCGGTACTCGCTCTCGCTCTCTCAAACTCGCTTATCTCACTAAATCGCAAACTCAAAACGTGGTTATTAATAATGGTTATGTAATGATGTTTGTTAATATGAATTATTTGTTTATATGTTTTTATGCTCGCTCAAACGCTCGCTCGCTTAATTCGCTTTATCAAACTAACTCGCATCGCAACGCTCAATACCTCGCTAAAACGCTTAAAAAACCAAAACTAACTAATACGAAGGAACTCACCAAACGAAAATAGCCATAACACGAACCAGGCTCACTCGTACGAGTCACTACTCGCACGAGGCAGCCCTGACTCGCACCGGGCTCCCCACTCGTTCCGGTAGCACGAAGACGCAAAAACAGTCACATGTGCAAACTGGACTGGCTCGCACGAACCACTATGGGTTCCTACGACCTAGTCTGAGTTTCCACAAGAGACTCATTCGCTCTAAAGACCTCCCTAGCTTTTGGTTTATTCAGTAGCTTAAGGTTGGAAAGATGGACACTTAATTTCCCGAAGAAACGACGCGAAAACACTTGATTTAGGACACGAAAACAAATCACTCGCACAAGCATCGCTCGTACAAAACATGACTCGCACGAGGGTGATGCCTCACACGAGTCATGGCTCGTACGAAGCATGGCTCACACGAGGGAGATCCTCGTGCGAATGGTGCCTCGTGCGACCCACCTGGCAAGTCGCTTGGTCCAGCAAACCCGGCAGACATTTGCCGCTCATGCCGCCCCTCCACCTCTCACACACACCTATACATACATACACACAAATATATAAAGGGGTTCATCCTCCACCCCTTAGGTCCATCCCCTTTAACCCCATCCTCCTACCTATCCTACGTGGCGCTGACGTGGCGGTCCATCCTCCCAAGGATGAGCCTAAGACTGAAGGGAGTGAGGCGTCTCCCCTCCACAAGACGCCCCAAGACGCCTGGAACACCGCCCCCCATAGGCGACGTGGGTGGCGTTTTGGGCTTCCGCGTCGTGATCTCGTCGCTAGCAATTCCACACAAATAAAAAAAATGACCGTTACCCACTTTTCAAACGGCTATATTCTTAAAAAAATTATAATTAATTTCAAACCAATATAAATAACACCACTTTTCAATAAAAAATATCACTCAACCTTCTCTCAACTCCTCAAACTTTATACCACTCTCTCCATTTTTTACACATTTTTATAAAAAATGTATCCCCACAACAACCATTCTTTCAACCAAAATCCGCGAACACCATGGCCGAATACACAATCTTCCGATCAACAACCCGATACGGCGGACCCAAACATCTTAAACAACCCGGCTTTTTACACCTACTTCAACAATATGCACGTTCCAAGCCCGTCACCGCAAATATACTACAACAATATGCCGCCACAACAAAATATGGGGTTCGCCACGTAGAACACACAACAACAATTTGGTTTTCAAAACGTTGGAGGATTGAGTCAAAGAAGGGATGGGTCTAGTCAACAAAATGGTATAAATTTTTTATTTATTTTTTGTAAAGAATATTATTTTTATTGAACTTTTAATTTGTTTTTAGTAACTTTTTTTAGATTATAAAGTTAAACTTACTTTTTGTTAACCTTTGTTTGTTTTCCATCTAGCGCGTCAATTAGATGACGAAGAAGTTCCGGAGACCCAGATCCCTGTCGGTGATAATGTTGGTCAAGGGCAAAAAAAGAAACGTGTACACAAGAGGAAACCACCGGGTGAAGAACGTTTGAAAACCCAACCGATATCGTGGAATGATAATGTTGAAGTGTTTTAATGAATTAGTTTTAATTTACTTTCATCAATACTTCATCAATACTTTTATAAAAAATATGACACTTTTATAATTTTTACATAAAAAAGACAAAATAAATGGATGCCACGTGTCGCAAGACGCCCTAGCCAGCAAAGTTGCTCCACTCTTCCTTTTTTGCTCAACATCCTCTAATCTGACGTGGCGCCATATGTCATAAGACGCCCTCTCAAAAAGAAGTCCCACTCCCTTTAGTCTAACCATACCCTTTAGCCTTAGTTTATTCAACTTGTCCAAATAAGAATCTACCAACTATTGTATCAGCTCCTATCAGCTACGGAATCTTTAAGGTTCTAAAGGACAAAGCCCTAGATCACAGGATGGACAGATGGGGTTCGGGCATTTAATACAACATAATTTTTAAACAACCTATCTATATTAATAAATCTAAAACCCGGGTAACCTGTTAGCTTCTAGGTATGAGACAGTATACGTGCTCCTCAAGACTATATCTACCGTACTCTAGCTTTGTTTCCACCGTTTGTCCAAATTTGATCCCTGATATTTGGAGGCAGGTAAAAATCCACCTATAGACGCCTAACGTCCAATCATTTCGGATAACGCTTGCATCTTTTTGTATAATCGTGGTTGTTGCCACATAGTTAGCCCATGCGTATTCCACATATGTCATCATTGATTCTTCTTCAAGAAAATAAGTTCACGACCCATGGTCTTGTACCTCCATGTAGCATTGATCTGTCAGGTTTACACCCATTACCCTCACGTTTGCCTCCCTTAGGAGTCAGGGTCGTGCCTCAGTCCGCGTGTGATTGATTGTCCTCTCAGACCAGCTAGGCAGCTACTGATCATCGTCTTGGTAAGCTATTACCTCACCGACTAGCATACGTAAGAAATGCCCCGGGAGGGAGCGATAGCTGGAAACGACTACTAATACCCGTAAAATGAGGAGCAAAGAAAGGACTCCGCCCGAGGGGAGGCTCGCTTACACATCATTTGAGCAAGTGTAAGGCTTTTTGAATTGATTTTAGTGGTTTCTACTACCTCATATTAGGGGCCATCAATAATTTAACCTAACTAACGATATTCTTGAGGGAATACAACCCATATTGCACAGCCATAAAAACGAACACAATGATTTTGGAGGTTATTAGGTTAACCCCAACCTCTCATGCATGTTGGGTGTGAGTTTGCTAAAAAAATAATTAATTTGAAAAGGTATAGTTAAAAAAATATATTATTTTGTCGGTTCTTATATTTATTGGGCTCTTTTTAACTTAGATTTTTGTATGCTTTATTGGGCGCTCTTTTTAACTTAGATTTTTTTATGCGTATACCTTGCTTTTTTATCCTTTTCTATGTACTAAGGTCTATGTAAATTCTATAAAGTTCATATATAATGCATTTACTTGATGAAGAAAGTAATAAGCAACCCATAATAGTTATTTTTTTATGAAGGTACGAAGCTAATTCTTTTTACGATCAAACAACTTTGCCTGGCAATGTTGGCTTATGTGGCAATCGTACTTCTTCACGACAAGACGTTTTTGAAACGGCTGTGGATGGATTGTTGTCCAATCTTTCTATCGCCACCCCAAAAATAAATGGTTTCTATGCTGCGATCACAGCACCTGTAGTTGGTGCCAATACAAGTACTGCTTATGCTATAGCGCAGTGTGCCGAGACAGTAACGCCAGATGGATGCAAAAATTGCTTACAGGTGGCATATGCTAATATAAAGAGTTGTGCTACTGATGTTACTGATGGGAGGGCTGTTGATTCTGGGTGTTTTATGAGGTATTCCGCCTCTGCGTTTTTTGCAAACAATAAGACTACTGATATCACACCATTCCTACTAGATGGTGAGACTTCTTACATCCTAACCCAATGTACTATGAGTCTATGGGAATATTGCAACTTACATATATATAGGAAACTGTGTGACCCTGTTATTGTACTTATCATTAAGAGATACCATATGATAGTTTCATGTATTATGGCAACTTGCTACTTATAAACATTTACTTTCTATATATCCTATTCAGGTTCTTAATTTCGAGTTAAGATCATATTTAATTCACAATTTTAATACATGTCGAAAAACAGGAGGTTCAAGTAGTAAGGGAGCTGTTATCAGAGGTGTGGTGGGAGGTGTATGTGCTCTAATCATATTGCTAATAGCTTACTTTTGTGATATCGTCGATCAAAAAGAACAACACCAATAGGTACGCCTTATTGATTACCAGCCAAATGTATTAAACTTAATTACACAAAAAATGCTATACTGATTTTATTTCAAACTTTACAGGTAGCTTATACGGGGCAACTGAATTGCAAGGTCCAAAGGACTATAGCTATGGTGATCTCGAGAAAGCAACAAATGATTTTAGGGAAGAGAATAAGCTTGGCGAAGGAGGGTTTGGAGATGTGTACAAGGTACTTACCTCTCAATTCACACTACATATGCACCAATGATTTTCTAGATTTGTATTTACTTACTTTTGAAGGGGAAATATCATAAAAAAAAAACCTAACATAGTCCATCAGTAGAGTTTTGTATATGAAAAACCAAAGTACTTTCTGATTTATCTCAAAAAGTCCATCAACTATTTTTTAAATATTAAAGTCCTTCACAAGTTAAATTTGAATAAAATTATGATAAAAAGAAATATATTAAACAACTTGGAACCGTTAGAGGTGTCTATTAGTTATTTTTCAGTTTATTCGATAATTTGGTTCCATTTATTCGGTTTGAATTTTTTTGAGTTAACTTAAAAAGCGAAGCAAACTAAACGGAATTTAAATACTTCAAAACTAAATCACTAACCATATTCGAATCTGGTTTGGTTTTCGGTTTCAACCGAATACAACGAATTCATATAGTTTGGTTTATTCGACTAAATATAAAGTATGGTTTACTTTGGCTACTCGGTTTACTGTGCTACATATAATATAAAACGAATTCATTTTATTCGGTTCGGTTTTAATCGTTTTTGTTCGATTTTCATTTTTAACTGTTTTCATTTCTGTAGCAATGACTTGTGAATTTTCAAACATAACTTAGGTTGAAACATAGTTTCATGTAACAAGTTTTTTAAAAAAATTTGTCATAATTTTGTTCAAATTGAACATGTGAAGTGACTTTGATATTCAAAAAAAAATTGTGGAGGGATTTTTGTGAGACAGAACAGAAGGTATATTGGTCTTTTTCATGCAAAAAATTGTTAGGCTTTTATGAGAAAAATAAGAAAGTATATTGATTTTTATTGTATTTCACACTTTTAAATCATAAAATAAATATTGTTAGATTCACCCTATGCACAATGCACTAGTTACTTCATAAAGCAGAATGTATAGATTGTTCAAACACGCACTTCGAGTGAAACCCTATGCACAAGGTACAAATTGCTTCAAGAAATTAAAAGCTTTAAAACTAGTTGGTTTGGAAGGGCATGGAGCACTATGTGACAGCCAGTAGAGTAGGATTTTCTCTTCAAGCGTCAAAAAGGGCAGGTGACAGGGTGTGTGGAATGATGGCTTGGAACATACGTGACATACACTTTTTTATTTAAGTTATGTTTAATAAAATAAAACAAATCTACAAACATTAATATTAAATAGAGAAATAACATTAATTAAAAAAGTAACATAAACTCAATAAAACATTTCATAAATTAAAAAAAAACATTGAAAAATACAAAATTTTAATTATCTTCTTCGTCATTGTCGTTTCGTGGAACACTCCAAATGTGTTCAACCAAATCCGCTCGAAGGTTGTGATACATCAGATTGTCATAAATTTCCTGTGTGTTCGCTTCCCTTGCTTCATCACTGATGTCTTCAGTATTTGGTTGCCCCTCCTTCACATAGTACTCGCAAATTGCGCGTCTTTTAACCTCCAAAATCATGTTACGAAAAGTAACGCATGCGTACATCAAATTTCTAATATCTTTTTTCATAATCCTACATGGTATACTCAAAATGAGCCTTCTTTTATGCAAAACACCAAAGGCTTGTTCGATTTCTTTCGTGACGCCATTTGAGCACCATTAAACGTCGTTCTCTTTTCGTCTAACGTTGTATACTTTGTAATGATTTTACAAAAACTGTGTATTCCGAGTAAATTCCACCCGTAAGATAATAACCGTATTTGTACTCCGCACCGTTTACAAAAAAAAAAGCCTTCAGTCCAACACCATTTATATAGTCATTGAAAATGGGTGATTGGTTAGGAATATTTTAATCGTTATTCGAACCAGCCATATCGAAAAATGCATGCAAAATCTAAAGATCTTGTGATGCACCCACATCAAGCATTATAGTTATTTTTTTATAATGTCCACTAGTGTGTTGGTCGCGCCATGCAGTTGGACACTTTCTCACTCCCATTTCATATAATCTAAACCACCGATCATCACGTGGAAACCATGTCGATCTTCATGAGCCTTTAAAATTTGTTGTATGTCACCAAACATAGGTTTCTCAAATATTATTTTAAGTATAGATCAATGACATACTTTCCTCACAACTTGTTCCGACATTTTTATATAGTCATTCATTATGTCGAAACTCATGCCGAAAAGCTAATTGTCTAATCGCGGTCGCGACTTTTTTGCAACGTGCTAAATCTCATACTTCCACGCACATCGGTTTTTTGTTGAAAAATTCATATTTGTTTTGTAAATCGTTTGATATTATTAGAAATAAACCTCTGCTCAAAAGAAAACGACGCCTAAAACTCCTGAATCACTTGAAAACCAGTACTGCCTTGGAATTTTGCTACTTCTCTTAGGTCCTAGAGCTTTATGGCTCTGATACCAGTTAATGGTATATAACATGAATTTGGAAGAAAAAAACGCAAGAACAAAACATAGAATACTCGGTTTTGATCAAAACGATGGACTTTTTTTAATTAATAAACCAAAGAGCACACCATTACAATAAACCTAACCATCTAATAAAACAAGAAATATAAAGAACTCATATAGAAAACTAATTAACAAAATTCATATTTTTCTACCTAAAATACAACTCCATAAATAAAACCTACTAGTTAACCCCTTAGCCTATTAGACTATGACAAGATTAGCCCAACAACTTATTGTTTATTCATAAACTTCTGAAGCAGGTCATGCGGAGTCTTTATACATAATTGAATTTAATATATATTTTACAATTTTACCAAAAGGTTTTGCCTAGTGATACGAAGAAGATATGAACAACACAATCTTGCTAACACTTTGTTTTACATGGAAATTAAAGGCACACATAAATATGATTGACAAACATCTTGTATATGCTAGACCAAACCTTACCCTACTAAGACTCAAACTCCTAACATCTAATAACTGAATAGCTTGATAATAATGCAAATAAATCAAATAAAAACGACAATCATTCTAATAAAATAAACATATCTGCCAACTTTCTTACGGTTTAGCCCTTCAACTTTCACATATGAACTAATTAGGATTAACTTTCAATAAAAAATCCTAATACAGATGATATCAGTGATTTCCTAGAAATATTATCATAATACTTAAGTAATTTATGACAAATGGAACTTCATGAATCCTTATGGTGGTTCACCACAACATTCTAGCTTGCTGAAAGGTTTCCATGGGTATACAATGGACCTCGTAACTACCAATGGTTTGGGAGTTGCGGACTTTTGAAGTTAGTAATCTTTGAGTCTGCTGTCGTTCTTGCTGTAATCTTGAATAATCGACTAACTCCCTAATATGCTTTAAGCCAAATTCATTTCTTATCAACAAAATTTGTTATTTATTTTTTTTCCTTTTGTTGGTTCATTTATGGTTTTTCACTTCAGCAGGGGGTTGTAAAGGATGGGAACATTGTTGCGATAAAGAAATTAGCCATAGAATTCTAATACAGCAAAGGATAACTTTGAGACTGAAGTGAGGGTCATTAGTAATGTACATCATCGTAACCTTATCCGCCTTCTTGGATGTTGTAAAGGGCCAAAATTGCTTCTAGTCCTTGAGTATATGGCCAATGGAAGCCTCGAAAAATACCTATATGGTAAGTTGGGTTTTGTTGTTTATCCTAGAAAGTTCCTTGTAATTACTAATAATTAGGAGATATATCATATAGCTTCATATTCATTCTGAGGTAATAAGCATGTTTTGTAGTAGTATTAACCTTCTAACTCATTCTCTTCTTATTATGTGATTTAGGTGAAAAACGGGGAGCCCTTAACTGGAAACAACGTTGTGATATTATTTTTGGAACAGCTAGGGGTCTTGCATATTTGCACGAACAGTAGCATGTAACCATCATCCATAGAGATATAAAACCAAGCAACATTTTACTAGACAACGATTTTCAGCCGAAAATTGCAGATTTTGGCTTGGCAAGGCTTCTACCTGAGGATCAAACTCATATTAGTACTAAGTTTGGCGGGACATTGTAAGTATCGTGCTATTTAACATGTGAATATATATGTATATACACACACACACACCTATGTTGTAGTTTAATGAAGATGATAAATTCTCTAAATACAAATAATAGGGGTTATACAGCACCAGAGTACGCAATCCACGGGCAATTGTCTGAAGAAGTTGATACCTACAGTTTCTGAGTAGTTGTCCTTGAGATTGTTAGTGGAAAACGATGTACTGACGTCCCAAACGAATCTATTGGTGAACAGTACCTCCTTGAACGTGTAAGTTAGTAATCGGTTACTTTTCATAGTAACTTTTAAGTGACCCTATTTATATTTTGACATTAGGCTTGGAATTATTATGAATCCCGCATGCACATGAAGTTGGTTGATGAGACACTAGACCCGATTGAATACAGAGAAGAAGATATAAGGAAAATTATAGAAATAGCACTAATGTGCACCCAGTCTCCTGTTTCTGTCAGGCCTACCATGTCCTAGGTGGTTATGCTTCTAAGTGACCGATCACGGGTGCAAAATCCACCAACTAGAAAGAACCTTAATATGAGCGACATAAGGATACAAGTTGATAGCTCCACATCTCCTACTATGTCCGTTAGCAACGCTAGTGCTACCATCACTGAATTGGAAGGTCGGTAATTTGTCACCGTCTGTGTTTTTAGCGCTTAGATGATGTGGGAGTTGTATGCAGAAGATATGAACTATGAAGTTTATGTTTATGTTGTTATGTTGATGGATATTGCAGACTTTCATATAGGATAGGAAATCGAATTGAATTGTGTGTGTAAAATATGGAATTGTATTTAAAATATGACCATGTAATATGTTTAGTATGCTTCAAAACTTAATTAATGCTGGTGTTAGTAAACTACAACATATTATTTTCTTCTTAATTGTTCAACATCTTCATATGCTTTGGTTTATTTGTGACCGATCTTCAATGATCAGTTAATTAACATTCCCAGGAAAGTGCGATATTGATTGGATGTTATATGGATATCATACAGGGGAGTTATATTTAAAAGTATATTGTAGATGCCATAACTAATAGAGTAACACTAAAAACATAAGCCTCATTCATATCATACATTTATTGAAAATTGATTCAAATATAACCCATAGAAGTAGTCGTTTTACTAAATTAGAGTGTATTAATTATGTAACTGGTTTTCAAAAGGTTGTTACCTGATTTAATGTTAAGTGGGTTATTTTCAACCTTTTAATTTAGTTCTCTCACTAATATGTACTTTCAACAAATTATTACCCCAATAAAAAGCTATATGCATCAACATTGTGTTATTGGAGCCTAGTTAGTTCGGGTTGTTGATGATTTTAGTCACATCAAGACCTTGTGAATAAATGTATTTACTTTGAGATGATATATAATAATAATAATAATAATAATAATAATAATAATAATAGCAATAATAATAATAATAATAATAATAATAATAACATTGGTACAACTAAAGAGGTGCTAAGTACACGCTTGTCCAAGATTATGATAATTTTAGGTCCGAAAGAACCCAAAGGTTTAAGGTCATGGGACAACGGCCCATTTTAAGTCTATTTCCTAGATGCAAAAAGTTTTAGTTACATTAAAATTGCTTCACAAGAAATGCGTTAGGTTTGAAGGTATCGAAGGAAATAACATCAACACGACTCCAACCTGTTTAGGAAGGTTCAGACTAAACCTGACCCTGTCCTTATTAGAATATAACCAAACCCGCTAATTTCATGTTACGTTCATGTCTTTTTTTGTTCATGTCAGAAATTCACACCTTTATTACTACTTGGTATAGCTAACTGTCTAGTGGTAGGATATGTGTGCATCTATATAATATCTTAACATCTAAATCATTTTTGAACCCTGGTATCAACATTGTAGAAGAGTAGCAACTTTTATTTTGCTACTGATGTAAACGTAGCGGTTACATCCTAATTCAATGGTTACACCGGAAGTTTGTGACGTTTCACCAGAGCTATTGAGATGACTCTACCCCATGTATAAAGGATTCGGCTGATCTTATTCACACATTGAACTTCACTTCGAATACATATTTATAGAACCAAACATGTTATTCTTAGATATAATCTTTCTATCTTATTCAGTTAAGGATTTCATACAGTCACGAAATATTTTAATCTGAAAACGAGATTAAGTGATTAAGATAATATTCAAGTCAGACGAATTCAGGAACTTCTACAAGAGTGAGTGTTGTTGGCTAATTTTATAGAACCAGACTCGAGATTGAACTGGCCTCCTTACCGATCCAGTCCACCCTACTCCACTCCACTGGTGGGATTGGTCGGACCGATCAGACAGGATGTAATACCCGGATATGGTTGTAAAAATTATAAAAATAAATATGGTAAACTGAAAGAATTTAATCAAATTTTGATTTGACCCCCCCCCCCCGGCCCAAAGATTCATCTTCAACCCGTCGGTTTTCCTATCCAACCCTTGGTTATCCGGTCCAACCTCTGGTTCACACCAAAATTCTTTCTAACACCCTTACTCGGGCCAGATAAGGCCCTGATTCCTGATTACCGGTCCGACCAACCAACCAGTGTAGTCTGAATTTCAAAACATTGGTCGTCGGTTATCATTGTTTATCACAAATAGAAAGTAACGCATCTGTAGAATCACATCCGTTTATATTGATGGTCAAAGGTGAAGGCTATAAATTTTGAAGCATTACAATGAAAACATGTTGTGTTCTTCGTATTATGAGAATTGTGTAGATGGGTTTTGCATGTGAGGATGATAATCAAGGAAGGTTAAAAGAAAAAAAAGAGGGATGAAAGGCAATAGCTATGTCGTCCATGATAGTCATTCTTCTGAGTCAATAACGACTTGTTTTATAAAACACAACTCTTGTGAGTGTTTTAACATATGTGTTATATTTTTTTTTAACATTAATATATATTTAATAAATAATTATAAAAGTTTTGAAAGTAAATAAATTTAAAACTATTTTTAACTATAAACGATTTAGACCAATTTCGCAAATAATTATAAATCTGAAATTATTTATATTTTATCACTAAATAGGTGAGCATATCCCTCTAATAGCTTAGGTTAAGGATTCTAGTGAGTATGGTTGTTATATGATGTTAACATAATAATTTTTTTTAGGTTTTAAATTGCCCTAATTTCTCGGATGGTCCCTATTGCTTGCACTGATTTCACGTTTACCCCCCAAATTACATATATGTTTCCTACGGTATATATATTTTTTTAACATTTGTGGTCCATGACGGCAGATGAATTTTAATTTTCTATTGAGTGCGTGTAAAATTACTTATTTACCCTAACTTATAAAAAAATAGATCAAAATATACAAAATAAATAATAAAACCTTGTGATGCCCACCCCCATCCCTACTTCTTCTTCAATCCATTATTTAACCACCACACCATTATCATCCACAACCCTTCTTCTTCTTAGACAAATGTGTTTTTCCGACGAACCTTCCATACAAAATCCTTCTGGTGTAGTGTGCACAAAACACCCACATTTTCACCAACCCTACCCCCTAGCTATCTCCTTCCCATGTTCATTATCTATCTCATCAGCCACCATCTCGTTTTTTTGGCCAACCAGATTCATGTTTAAAGGCAATGGAAATACAATAGATCAATGGTATTTGACAGTTGGGGAGAATGAGAGAGAGGATAGATGTAACATCTTGTTTTACATCACCAACATACTATGATCGGTTTGTTTTGATGAGGATCTAAAGAACAAGACAACAACGGTTCGTAGCAAGGTGAACATGGTTTAGGGATACACATTTACATTATCTGAGGTTCAATGGCAAAGTTTTGGAAATAACTCAAGTGAAACAGAACCAGAGGAAAGCAGATGTGATTAGTTTTGTTGGAAAACTAATTATATGAGAAACCTTAGGTCATTACCGACCTATAGATACAGCCGTGAGAAAGGAAGGCGATGAGAAAGAGTGAGACGATGATGAGGAAGGGAAGGGATCGAGCACGTCTTCAAGATTGGGTCTCCAACTAGTTTGTAGGTAACCTAGATTCATTTTCCTTGCTTTGAATTGGGTGTGTCGGGTTTTGTCATGGGGATCAATGAGTAGGAAGGTAATAGAGTGTGCGAGTGGTGATGCTAGTATTGTGGGAGGAGGTCGACGATAGTGGGTGCGTGTGCAGTGGAACATGACATCAGGGAGAGAGCGAGTCGAGCTGGCTCTTGGATGGAACCCGCTAGGGTTTGTTTGGCAATAGTGGCGGTTATGGTTTTGGTGGTGATCGGCCATAGTGGTTACAATGGATCAGTAACAGGAGTGACGATCAGAGATGGTGATCACGGTGGTGAAGTCAGATGGTGGTGTTGATATTGCAAGCGAATAGGGTTTTGCATAAAAGGTTAGACGTCTATGTTTTGGACTCGGTTTGGGTCCACGGGGCTAAACGAGTCATGTGTGACCTGACTCTGGAAGGTTCATGGTTTTATGGTTTCGGTGGTAAAGGTTTTGGAGGTTATATTGGATTTGGGTGTGGAGTAATAAGCATGGGTTAGTCTGTGTACATGGATGCATGTTGTATGAGGCTCGTAGCCGCTAAGCATCAAATGAGTTTAAATTCAGGTATAGTTTTTTGTTTTGAATTAGAATGTAACCTAGATCTTTGAGTTACAGATATTATTAGAGACGCATTTGCAAGATGGTTTGCATTTTGGTTTGAAGTTTCGCAATTTGTGAGTTCTAATGCCCTTTTTCCATACATTTTGGACTAACATGCATGCGTAAATGATTTTATAAATGGATATGTTTATGTGAAAGTAAATTCTGAATTATGTTTAAGTTTATGTTTAGTCAATGCTTTCAATAATTTTATAAACTATTACGGGAATGAGTTAATAACAATAATGGATTGTTAGGTCGATTAGTTGGCCATACATAGCAATCGTCGTGAGGTTGATGGGTATCACGAAGTCCTAAGATAGACGTCGTAAGATAAGCACCGTTAGGTTATACGAGTTTGGTTGTAAAGGGTCTGATGGCTATATCATGTGTAGATGTTGACGCCTTGTTTGTTACGCATAGTTTAGTACGCCTATAGAAGTTTATAGTGTAGAACGTAGTATTGAATCAGGTATCGCTTGGTTATATAAGTATGAGTCGTTGAGACTGTGTACCTAATTCTCCTGTACGAGGATAGGTTAGTAATTGAGTTGAGGGGTTCCGTGGATGTTCCATGGTAGCTTGTTATAGTTGTGTTTTTAGGCTTGTGTATGTCTAGATAATTGTATGTTGTTAGTAGCCCTTGTCTTGGGCAGGGACGAGTCCAGGTATGGGAGATTGTTGCGTTGAGGTGACCTACAGCCTAAGTACGCGTGTATACTCTATGTAAAGGCTTGCCATCAAGAACATTAAGTGACTATCAGTTACTATATTTTAATTTACGTCAACATCGTTTTACTTTAAAACTGTCTGTTGCATATTTGTAAATAAAGGAGTCCTTTGAGTTAAAACAATGCGATGATGTCTCGCTGTAAGGTGCCTAGTTTGGGGCCTTACAATAGAGCAGGGTTGTGGCCGGCATCTACGTTGCTCTTTACTAGCGTACCCATAGCAGATGTCGTTACCATCGCATAATTGTAGCCATCTGAGTTGCTTTGGATTATGCAACTATTGCTCATTGTTCGATCTCGAGTGTTAAATCTGTTAGATACTGAGAAACGGTTAAACCATAATTTATTTCCATGCTAGCAGGCAATTTATAGTTAACATTAACTCAGAGATATGTAATTTGTGGAGAATTCTATTTGAGGGTTCCTAAATGAGGGATCGGGGGTTTTTGATGTCACCGAAAAAATAGTAATGGTCATGGTGGTGATTTCTTGAGGAATATCTAGATAAATTAAGGTTTTGTGGGTCCACATATTGGCATTTAAGTTTTTAATTGTTTTAGAATGTATATTAATTTTTTATACAAGTATTTTATATTTTTAATATTAAAAAGTAGTTTGGTCATTTACATGTATTTAACTGAAAAAATTAACGCCTATTTATGTCAGGAACCATCATAGTTATGAGATGCACACCACCTAGAGAATCTGTGTAATTTCAAATAGCCTATTCATTTCAGGAACCATCATAGTTATGAGATACATACCACCTGGAGAATCTGTGTAATTTCAAATAGCCAAGGACGTCCCCAAGAATGTTAAACATACGTTGGGACCTTGGTGAGATTAAAAAAATCAAAACTGCGTCCCGCCCTATAATATAAACTCATCAATCGTATATCGATGTGGAATCTATATAAATAATTTGGGTTTGAAATTTAGGCCTTTTAAAATGGATTAACTTTGAGTATTTTAAACTGATGGGCCATTAGTTTGAGTTTAAAATTTTGGCCTTTTATAATCGTTTAAAGTCTAGGTAAATCAATCGGGCCAAGTTAAACCTAAATATATAGGTGTGTGTGTATATATATATAGGGGAAGGATAAAATGAAAATCTACTTGGATTGAAAAAACTCAAGAAACCCTTGTAAAAACCTTATGTAACATTTTTATTTTTTTTTTTCTAAAAAAATAAGGAATGTAACATACATATATTTGAACATTTTTGTAAAAAAAAATGCGTAGAGTAGTTTTTTTTAAATATTAAAAATTCCATGTTACATAGTATATATGTCCAAAAAAATGTAAGATACAGATTTTGAACATTTAAAAAAAACTAGTTGGCGCTTTTTACATTTTTTTTATAAAAACGTTCAAATATATGTATGTTACATTCCTTATATTTTAGAAAAAAAATGGTACATAGGGATTTCTTGAGTTTTCTCAACTCAAGTGAGTTTTCTTTCTATATTTCACCTATATATATAGGGAAAGAGTAAAATGAGAACCACCTTGAATAGCGAGAACCGCGAGAACTTTATGATCCGACGCGAGTTGGGTAAAAAAAAAAATTTTGCACAAAAATAGATGAACAAAATTATAAACATATGTAAAAAAAAGTTAAAAAAAATTACCGAGTCAGTAGTTTTCATTTATTCTAGTTTTTTTACGGCAGACGTAAATTTTGGAAGAATATAAATATTTTTTTACGCCTCTTGTAAATGTGGGTATGCGACATTTTTTTTCAGTTTTTTTTGCTGAAACAAGTGATTGTTTTACGACTTTTGAGAAATAAAATCTCGGAAAAACCTTTTGAATGGCCTAGTCTCGCGGTTCTCATTTAAATCGAATCCTATATATATATAATATATATATATATATATATATATATATATATATATATATAGGGCTAGGTTCATTAGTGAACAACTCCCTTAATTGAGAACACTAGTTAACTAATCCTAGCCTTTAATTATCAATACACACGTATACACAAGTGTAAATCAATGGCCAGGATTTGATGATGAAAATACATTAGTGTATTTTACGATTTGATGATGTAAATCAACGGTCATGATTTGTTCACTCAATTCACAAATTAACTAGTGTTCACTCCAAAACCCCACCCTATATATATATATATATATATATATATATAGGGTTAGGTTCATTTGTTAACAATCCCCTTGATTGTGAACACTAGTGAACTAATCCTAGCCCGTGATTATCAATACACAGGTGAAAATCAATGAGCAAGATTTGATAATGAAAATACACTAGTGTATTTAACGATTTGATGATGTAAATCGGTGACCGGGATTTGTTAACTCAGTTCACAATACACTAGTCTTCACTCTAGAACATATATATATATATATATATATATATATATATATATAGGATTCAGTTCAAATGAGAACCACCACGAGTTGCGAGAACCGCAAGAACTAGACCATCCAAAAGGTTTTTCTGAATTTTTTTCTCAAAAACAATCACTTATTTTAGTAAAAAAAATTGAAAATAAAATTCGCATACCCACATTTATATGAGGCATAAAAATATATTTATCTTCTTCCCAAAATTTACGTATGCCATTAAAAAAAACTTGCATCAGTCATGTAACACTCGAAAATCCCCATTTCGATTATTGGGTGTATGTTTAAATAGTTTGGCATGATGTTGGGTAACAAGAGACACTAAACCTAGTTAAATGTAATGTTAACTTTTTAGTATAAGTATGTAGTAGTGGTAGACATGTAAACTAATAAAACTATAGGGGTTGGATATGAACATCTAGAAAGATACATTTATATAGATAAAAGAAAGAAATAAATAAAAAAGGGAAATGTGCAAGTGTGTGTGTGTGTGCGTGAAACGAGTTCAGAGAGAGAGTTCATACCCTCTTGAAGCTTCAATGGCAAAATTCAACAAATTGGAAGGGAAATTTGTGCTTTTGTCCATGCATGGTTCTTGATTCATGATCATCTAAGTCTACTAAACACTAGGTAAGTTACACATTACCCTTTGATGAAGTTCTAGCCTAATGAGAAGGTTGAAAGTATGAAATTGAGATGAATTTTATTGAGTATGACATGATTCAAGGTAGATATTTCGTTTAGAATCACTATATGAGTGATAGTATACATAGAGATTTTGTATGTGCTTGTTATATGTGAAAAACCACATGAAGGGTGAAGTGGGTTTTCAAAATAAGGATGAAACCATGATTGAGTCTAGTAAATTTAGTGTATTATGTTGTATGTGTTTGATTCTTGTTAGTAAGATTGAGTATGCTATGGGAGTAATGTGATTTTGTATTATTTGTTGATGATTGAAAGCAAGAGGTAGAAGATGAGCATGAAAAACTTGTACTTTATGCATTAAATGGTGTATGCACACCAAGTGTTTGATGAAATGCCTAGTATAGGTTAATATATGGAATTACATGTTAATCAATAGATAAACATGTATAAAAAGTGATAATGATGTAATTGTTAGCAAGCGAAGTGTGTTTTAGATGGAGTTCATGTGGAAATTTAATTTGTTAGTATGATGTGGTAGAAGCGTGCATTAGGAGCTTGTACTCTACACTTGAAAATATGGTACATCGTATGCGTTTAGTTTGATTGTGTAGTAGGGATCAAAGAGTGAAAGTGGTGTCATCGTATGGTATGTTCATTTCTAGTAAGAATAATGTTGGGTTCAAGGATAGAGTTAAATTGGTTAATCTTGAATGATGTTGTTAGTTGTGGAATTATCAGATGATTAGTGTGGAATGAATTGATTATGTTGTATGTGCATGTGTGATCTTGTAGTCATTTGCGTGTTTTACTACGTGAGTAGGGAATGTACATGATGTCCGTAGTATAATCGACTATAACGATGTGGAGGTATGAGATTAGATTGATAATTCATAAGGTAGACAGTTGACTTTATGAAAGTCAACTGTGCATAAATAGCATAGTAAGGCTTTGGTCACAAATGTTATGTTAGAGAAATCATTAGGTACATGCTATTTCAATATGTGCTATATGTGACGACACGAAGAATTATGTGGAATGAAAAAATGCAACTTCTAGCCTATACATTGTGTTGTTGGAATTCGACGAGTAAAGTTCAATGTATGATATGAATGTGAAATGAATGCAATATTAGAATATGCGTTTATACTAATGAAGTGGTAACCATGATGACATGAAAGTATAGGATCATGTCAATGTGGGGGAAAGCATGGAAGGCTAAGGGAAAGGATATGAGGAAGCATGTACAAAACGGGCACTCGAGGTAAGTGATTTCCGGAATCACTTCTTATTTTATAAATGAAGTTTGGTATATAAAATATATAGGGAACCATGTAAGGCTATATGGGTAAGGGTAAGTACCAAGGTAAGTAGCATGGTGGCAAGTCGTGGGTTTTTGTTTATGTTTGGAATTGCACGATATATATGAACGGGTCAAAATGTAGAAAGTCGGATGTGGATTTTGGATGTTGTGGTATGGGAACCATGTAAGAATGTTTGGTAATGTTAGTACTAAGGTAAGTTTTATTGTAGTGGGTTAAAAGTACTTTACTAGTTTGAAAAGCACATGGTAAAATCAAACGGGTCAAAATCAAGAATGTATGATAAAAGTTTAGATTTGATTATGGAGACATGGGGTTAAGTTTTAGAATAATTTGGGGGCTTGGAATAATGTTATTTTACGATTTGGGAAGTTTGGGATGCGCGAAAGGGGGTTAAAACATAGAAAAGAACGAATTTCAGCGTCGGTGCTGCAGGGGCAGCGTCGCCGACGCTGGTCTGCAGCTGGTCGACGCCTTAAGCTGCTGTCTACGTGACAGCCGACGCCAGCAACCCCGTTTCTTCGTTTTTCTTCGATTCCGGACCCCGTAGACCCATTCCCAAGCCCTGTTAAACTTCCATAATGTACCCCAACCTTGCCAAATAGTTTTATGAGATACGGGTGATTATAGTACTCATTTTTAAGCTTCCGAAATGAACCCCAAACTCATTAAAGAGTGTTTATGAGGCACAGGTAAGAATGGGGCGTGTATGTAAGTATGTGTGGGAACGAAATGAATACGTAGGAATGTATGAATAGAATGATTGTATGTTAGTAATGGAACCCATTAGAAAACGCGAATAGAAATGAGTATACGCGTAGGTTGGTATGTACAAGAATTATATGTATGGTAGTTTGTGACTAAGAATTGTTAGTATGAATATGTGAGAATGTAAGTTGTATGTAACAGTTTGGTTAGAGGGGTATGCATGTATGAAGTAGGATTTTTATCTTTATAGAATTGGGTTAGATAAGATGTATGTGTGTTAATAAACCAAATGTTTCCGAATGAGTGAAACTCGTATGAAAGTATATATGGTGTTAATATATATGAGTATAACTATACTAACTGAGTTGTTTATAAGAATGAAATGAAATTGCAAGTATGTAAGTGTTGGGCTCTAAAAGATTGGAGGTCCGGTGTAAAGGACGAATTCGGAAGAATATCATGTTGGAGTAGTATACACAGATAGATTTCTATGTGGTTATTGATTGTTTATATATTCATTAAGGTATGTATGATGTCACCATTTACTAATGTATTAGTTATTTATAGTGATCGCAGGTTATTCGGATCATCATTATCATCATGAGGGACAACTGGACGAGGATCGAGTTGAAGATCATGGATTGTACGGAGAAGTGGTCACGTAGTTTGTATTCATATGTTATAAGGGTTAACATTAACTAAGGATAAAAGATGTAGTTATCTTAAGGAAGTCGATTTAGACGGTTTTCAAGTATGCTAGAATAATTATAAAGAAAGAAATTTTATGGTTCGTATTTCCGTTGCGTCTTTTCGATTAAATCGTGTTAGGGTCTTACAAGTCAAAACTACCGACTCGGCAAATTTTTTTTTACCTTTTTACAGATGTGTTTATAAATTTTTTCATTTACGTTTGTGCATAAATTTTTTGACCCAACTCGAGCCGGATCAAAAAGTTCTCGCAGTTCTCGCAACTCAAGGTGGTTCTCATTTCAACATTTCCCTATATATATATATATATATATATATATATAGGAGGGTTTAAATGAGAACGCTAAATATCGCGAGAACCGTGAAAACGAATCGCAAAAACTTAGTCGAAAAAATTTCAAATTCAAAATTTCTTTTTACACTTGTCATTATTATTATTATTCGAATATAATATTAGATATTAAATTTACACATTTAAATTAACATGTATTCAGAAGTAACGAAAATTTACGCATGTGTAAGTTTAGCATTTACACATGTGTAAAAAATTTATTATGAGTGATTTTGAGAGGAAATATGAATTATTTAAATAGTATAACGAGGTTTGTATTAAAAAAATTAGTTTTGATTGTTTTCTCATTTGTTCTCACAGTTCTCGCAATATTTAACGTTTTTAAGATAACCCTACCATATGTATGTGTGTGTATATATATATATAGAAAGATAGAGAGAGAGAGAATTTCAGACCCTCCGGATGTTAAGATATCTCAGCCAATAACTAAGGACTAAAGTTGAAATATGAATAAATCACGTAACGGGTTTTCCAAACCCGCTTCGTTTATTAATTGAATATCCAGTCATAATTTTTCATTTCACATTTATTGCTCAAATTAATTTTAAACGATACATAATTAATAAATATTTTAGAATTTAAAAACTATAATTAATAAACAATAAAAACGAGTGAAGAAAAAAATAAAGGAAGCTGCCGGGTTTCGAACCCGGGTCAGCCGGTTCATCAAACAAACAACACACCGCTCCGCCACATGAATCTTTTGTGTATATACTAAAACAATTAATACTTAAAATAAAACTCGAAATCAAATCCTGAGATCAGCGCGCCCAATCCGCAATCGCCGGAAATACCGACGATTTCGCAAATCACGACCGTTTTTCTTTGACTGAACGCGTGAAATAACTTCGACATCGGTTATAACCGATGTCTAATCCCCCAATACCAGTCCTAACCGCCGGAGAAACCTTGACCACGAATCAAGACCAAATTCAGACTAAATTCATCCTGATTCTTCCTTATAAATACCCACCCAAACCTCTGGTAATCTTTTCGCTCAAAATCGCACAATTTCTCGAAGCTTTAGCACTCGCCGGAGATATTCTGCATTCGCCGGACTTTCGCCGGAAAACCGAGACTTACACCAAATCGGTAAATTTCTCGACTCTTTCGTTTTCAATCCATTATTAGACAAGTAATAACATAAATCGTTCAACCAGAATCCGACTCAGACAACGTTGCCGGGAATTTCTGCACTCGCCGGAAAATCACTGGAAATTCCGAAGTCTCGCTGTGAATCAGTACAATCATCTAAACCCCCTGATATCCCTTGTTTAGTAACCTAATTTCACAACTCGTTGATCAAAACTGTTAATTGATTCACTCAGACGGAAGTCACAAATCAGAGCCGACGACTCTTGCCGGAATTCTGAAGAAAACATTCTGATCGGTACTTCGATTCCGTAACCCTCTCTATCCATTTTAATTCAATCAACTATATGATAGATGACCGATTTAAACAAGAACAGTCGGTCACCTTTGTTCTGTGTCTTTATAAATGAAGAAGACGAATTCGAAATGTGTTTAAGTATAATTAAAACTGAATGATTAACCGGGTTAGACACACAGTCCAGCGGTGGACTGTGTGCAAACATAAACGCACGTCACGAGTTCGAATCTTACAACGTACCGACTTTCAGAATTAAAACCAACATTTTTTAAAACTGAATCAGAACAAGCCACAGCATGTTTATAAGAGTAATATAAACCGTAAGTTAAACAGATTAGACACACAGCCCAACTGGTTGGGCTGTGCGCACACGAACCGAAGGACCCGAGTTCGACTCCGGGTCCCTGCAAGCGGTTCGGCCATTTTAAATCATTTTAATATTTAACCCAATAAAAATAACAATTAATTAGTATATATATAATTAAAACAGAGAATATTTCGGGTTAGACACGTAGCTCAGTTGGTAGAGCTGCGTGCACGCGTACGAGAGGTCTCGGGTTCGAACCTCACCCAGCGCACACTTAACCACAGTCCGACCGGTCAACGGTCCGGTCAACGGTCTGGTCAACGGTAAAAAAAGTCAAAATTTTTATTTCTTTTTATTTATTTATTTAATTTAAAAATCAATTAAAAATACTTAAAATAATATTTTTAAAGTTAGAAAACGTCCATAAACTCACAAAAATGAATCCCCTATTAAGATTATGAATTAAAATCTATTTATTTACCAAACCACTTTCGTTATTATTTAGGTTAGCTTTCCTCGTCGATCAAATCCTAAAACTCGTGCGCATCCAACGTCATCAAAAGAATGCACCCAATGTGAGTGAATCTCTACAAATTCCCCGTTTTAATCACGTTTTGGGTGTATCATGTGTCGTACAATTCTTATTATATAAATATAAACACCTGTGCATTCATCATATCTGTGATCTAATGTGTATCAATTGTGTACAAATTGTTGTGTGAATTATGTTTAGTTTGGATTTATCATTTTCAGTGCAAGCATTTCATTAGGCCCATCAGCTCCCCGTGGGATACGGGTTGAGTACAGGTGCCTCATCCGATCGGCTCCGTTTGATTGAGCCTTGATCTCACATACATTCATGTCATACGATCGGCTCCGTTTGATTGAGCCTTGATCTCACAGTCATCATCATTCATATCATATACTCATCCAATGTGGTTTGTGTTTTTGTTATATACATACGTTTGCTCACATGTGTTTGATTAAACTTGCACAATATTTTAATTATAATACTTACAAATACAACAAGGAATACAATAAATAATGTTTTAAACAATGGTTTTCACATCTGCAATTTACCCTGTTGAAAGAAGTATTCCCTTTTACTATACTATATTATTGATCTTAAACAGAATAAGGCTTAATACAAATTCATATTGTTTATATCTATTATTTTTAATTGTTATTAATTTATAAAAGTTTAAGTTAATAAATTAATTTATACAATCTCTATTACATGAATCATTAGTCTTCATAAATATATATCATGAAGCACAACCTTAATATTCCATAGATTTTTGAACGATTTTTATTGTATTTTTCAATTACATCAAGTGAGTTTTCCATGATGGCATGTTAAGTAACTTAAGGTAGAGTATATGATCATCATAAAAGCAAATCCTTACTTTTGCAATTTTCGTATATCAAATAAAACAGTATTGTACCTGAGGGCAGTAACGATGAGAGTACGAGGAATCCTTTAGGCTCAAACCATGCTAGTACCAAACTGTCGTTGAGCTAACCCCATTTGAGTGATGTCATTGTGTCTATACCTGGACACCCTCCTACCATACATCTCGCAATCATATTTCATGGTTTTCATTCGGGTGATGTGAGTGTTAAACCGCCAATACCAATGTGAAGCCTACTAAGCCAATAGTCATGGGGGCCCACATGACTATACAGGCGATGGTATGGGGGACATTGGAGGCCCAAACATGAGCAAACCCAAGACATCCTATGGATGTAGTTGCATTATTGATGATTATGTTATTTTTATTCTTTTAACGACACATGACACCTAAAAACTTCTTAAACTCACAATCTTCCCATGTATGTTCCTGTAGATGTCGGTTAGGCAGCTACGTGGAGGTAGGAAGTCAGGAAGATCAAACGAACGCTTGGCCACCCAAATTGCAAAACAAATGGCCGCAGTGCTTCCTGACATCGTAATTCAAGTCCAACAAGCTCTCATCGCGAATCCCATCAACTCTCCCAATCAAGAAGACCAGAACATCGACAACCCTCCCTCCAAAAAGTGCTCCTACAAACACTTCAAGTCTTGCGATCCCCCAAAATATGAAGGGACCGAAGGTGTCACTGCTCTCCTCCACTGGTTTGAAGAAATGGAGAACACCTTCCTCAATTGCGATTATCCCGAGGATCGCAAGGTACGTTACGCAACTGGGAGACAGTTTGGGGTAGCCCTTACCTGGTGGAACACAGAAAAGGGTAAGAGAGGAATCGAAGATGCAATGGCCTTAACATGGGAAGAGTTAAGGGAAATCATGACTAGACGCTTCTGTCCAAGAAGCGAAATCAAAAAGTTAGAAGATGAATTCCACTCGCTAAAACAAAAGGAAGGAGATCATACTTCCTACAACAAAAGATTTCTTGAGCTGAACCAAATGATCCCCAACTTGTTCACCCCATTGTACCGCTTAGTTGAACACTATATTCGAGGCCTCCCCTCGAAAATTCAAGACTCGGTTCTAAGCACTTCGCCTGCAACACTTGAAGCCGCTATGGAACTAGCTACCGAGCTTACCGAGAATCGCATCCGAAACGGCAAATTTAAGGATGAGAAAAAGAAAGCCCCCATTGAAGCCCAAACTTCAAACCATTCCATGTCCTCTTCAAAGTTTGCTGGTAAGAGGAAACGAAACAGCCGAAATTTTGCCGTCACACACACAAACTCTCCTATCACTGCCGCGCCAATCACCCAAGTTGCTCCCTCAGCTGCACCATATAAAAAGCCATACTCCGGCCCATACCCAAAATGCAACCGTTGTCAATGCCATCACCTCCCAGAAACTCCTTGCCAACATTGCACCAGCTGTGGCCGTGCGGGTCACACCATCCAAACCTGTTGCGCACTTCAGCGAATGAACCGCAATCAACCCTCAACCCAAACCCACCATCAGATAGTGGGTCAAGCCCAACAACGTTTACTCCTACCACCTGCCCAACATATAGCCCAATCCTACTACCAACCCAACTACCCCATGATGCAACCTATGCGAGCTTGTTACAACTGTGAAGACCCGAACCACTTCAAGAACACATGTCCCCGCTTGGTGAACATCATTCATGCCCAAGCTCAAGCAAATCCGGTAAACCAAGCTAACCAAGCTCCTCCACCTGCTAGAGGAAGAGCTTTCAACATCAACGCCAATCAAGCTAGGGCCGACAACAACGTGGTTAACGGTACGTTTCTCGTAAATGGTAGTTATGCATCCATGTTATTCGATACTGGCGCGGATAAGAGTTTTGTGTCTTTAGAATTTGAACCCATCCTCAACCAAACTCGTGATAACCTCATGGAATCTCTAACGGTGGAAGTTGCTGACGGAAAACCAGTCTTATTAAACTCTATTATACGAAATTGTACCCTCACTCTAAACGATCACGATTTTCCAGTTGACCTTATTCCTATGAAGTTGGGAAGTTTCGACATTATAATCGGTATGGACTGGCTCAGCCAACATCACGCTGAAGTAGTATGCCGCGAAAAGTTCATTCGCATTCCTCTTACAGACGGTCAAACCCTACGAATCTTCGGAGAAACCCCTTCGAAAGGACTCAAATTGATGTCCTGCCTTCAAGCCCGAAAATACCTCCGTAAGAACTATGTCGCATTCCTAACTCACGTCGTCAAGAAGGGAAATAAGGAGAAGAAACTCGAAGATATACCGGTAGTGAAAGAATTCCCACAAGTCTTTCCCGACGACATCTCAGGACTTCCTCCCGTGAGAGAAGTCGAATTCCGCATTGATCTTATACATGGCGCTACACCAGTCGCAAAATCTCCATATAGGTTAGCCCCATCCGAAATGCAAGAGCTGGCCAGTCAACTGCAAGAGCTGACTGACAAAGGATTCATACGTCCTAGCTCATCGCCTTGGGGTGCACCTGTTCTTTTTGTGAAGAAGAAAGATGGAACGTTTCGCATGTGTATCGACTACAGAGAACTCAACAAGTTAACGGTCAAGAACCGCTACCTGTAACATCCGTCGAAAAACGGGTTTTCAAAACCCGCTTCGTTTATTAATCGAATAGTCAGTTACATTTTAGTTGCTTATTTAATGCTCTTTTTAATTTTAAACAATGCATAATTAATAAATATATTAGAATTTATAAACTATAATTAATAAACAATAAAAACGGTCGAAGAAAAAAATAAATGTCGCTGCCGGGTTTCGAACCCGGGTCAGCCGGGTCATTTAACACACAAGCCATTCACCACTCCGCCACTTGATTCATTTGTGTAATCAATGAATCAAATATAAAACTTAAGTTGCACCCGTGAACTCATCTGTTTGCGCCAAGAACTGAAACCGATCATCGGCTTTCAAATATCCAGAGACGTTTGAGTGATCGCGAGTTCCTGAATATAACCGATAAATCAATGCCAACCCATGTTCTCAATCAATTTAGTCTTCAATGCCTCGATTCATATGATTTTCGAGATTGAAAACCGAAATCATATTACTCCTGATTTGCACTAATAATTCCAACGTATCACATCTCGGAAACAATCGCAACACTCTCAATTTCATTTTCACTCTAACTTCTGTTCGTCGGAAACGTTATCTGCTATCGCAGGACTTTCGCCGGAAAACCGAAACTTACACAAAATCGGTAAATTCTCGACTCTTTCGTTTTCAATCTATTGTTAGACTTATATTAACTTCAATCCTTCAGCCAGAATCGGTCCCAGACGACGTTACCGGATATTCTGCACTCACCGGAAAATATCTGAAAATTTCCGAAATCACGCTGTGAATCGGTACAAATATCTAAACCCTCTGATAATCTTTGTTTAGTAACTCAATTTCACAATTAGTTGATCAAAACTGTTAATTGATCCGCTCAGACCGAATTCATAAATCAGAGCCGACGACCCTTGCCGGAGTTCTGAGAAAAACATCCTGTTTGGTACAATTCTGTTCTTTAATCTCATTATCTAATACTTTCCAACCAATTATAAGTTTTGTTAATCGAATTAAACCAGAACAGTCGGATATTGTTGTCTGTGTCTTTGAACGAAGAAGATGAAGTCGAACATTAGGTATAAGTTTAATTAAAACAAGATATTAAACCGGGTTAGACACACAGTCCAGCGGTGGACTGTGTGCAAACACACAGCGTACGTCACGAGTTCGAATCTTACAAACGCACCGGCTTTCCGAATTAAAACCATTTTTTTTAAACTGAATCAGAGTAGGTCCCAGGATGTTTTTAAGATTAATATAAACTGTAAGTTTAACAGTTAAGACACACAGCCCAACTGGTTGGGCTGTGCGCTTACAAACCAGAGGACCCGAGTTCAATCCGGTTTCCCTGCAACCGGTTCAACCATTTAAATTCTTTTAATATAAAACCAAATAAATTAAACATTTAATTAGTATATATATATAATTAAAACATAGAATATTTCGGGTTAGACACGTAGCTCAGTTGGTAGAGCTGCGTGCACGCGTACGAGAGGTCTCGGGTTCGAGCCTCACCCAGCGCACACATAAGTCACTGTCCGGCCGGTCAACGGTCAACGGGCAACGGTCAACCAAAAAGTCAAATTTTATTTTTTTATTTATTTATTTAATTTAAAAATCAATTAAAAATACTTAAAAATAATATTTTTAAAGTTAGAAAATGACCTTAAACTCACAAAAATAAATCTAAAAATCCTATTAAAATTGTTAATAAAATACACTTATTTACCGAACCATTTCGTTATTATTTTAGGTTAGTTATTTCTCGTCGATCAAATCTCCAAACTCGTGCGCATTCAACATCATCAAACGAACGCACCCAAGGTGAGTGAATCTCTACCAATTCCCCGTTTTAATCACATTTTGGGGTGTATCATGTGTCGCTTATTATTTATTACATTTAAACACTTGTGCATCCATCATATCCATGATCAAATGTGTATCCAATATGTATCAATTGTTTATGTGGTTAATGTTTAGATTAAATTTATCATTTTCAGTACATACATCATCATAGGCTCGTCTGTTCCCCATTACCTATGAGCGGAACGTGGCATTGCCAACATATGATCGGCTCCGTTTGATTGAGCCTTGATCTCACATACATCATCATAGGCTCGTCCGTTCCCCATTACCTATGAGCGGAACGTGACGTTGCCAACATATACATTATCATTCATGTCATATACTCATTCAAGGTGGTTTGTGTTTGTTTGATTATATACGTTTGCTCACATATGATTATTGCACAATTTTTCTATATTAAATACAATAAGAAATCAATATCAAATGTTTTAACAAGGTTCACTCGCCAACTTTTGTTGACCCAAAATTCCCCATTTTTACACATGATACAGGTGATCCAGTTGAAGCAAGAAACATATAGGACGGCCTAGAAGAAAAAAATCAGTTTAGATTTGGATTGTTATTTAATTTTCCTTTCCTTGTATTGTATGAATTTGGCTTGAACATTTAAGTTGTAATTTGAATTTAATAAATATGAAACATTTTAGTAAACATCATGAGCTTTGGTGATAACCCAATTATGCCCCGACTCTTATTCCGCTGCGGGTCGGGGTGTGACACTACCCATTACCTCGCATCGATGACCTTCTAGACCAACTTCAAGGCGCCACCTGTTTTTCAAAAATCGACCTTCGTTCTGGTTATCATCAACTCAGAGTACATGAAGAAGACGTCCCAAAGACCGCCTTCCGAACTCGTTATGGTCATTACGAATTCATGGTCATGCCGTTTGGTTTAACCAACTCCCCAGCTGTCTTCATGGATCTAATGAATAGGGTATGCAAACCTTACCTCGACCGCTTTGTCATAGTCTTCATCGACGACATCCTCATCTACTCCAAGTCTAAATCCGATCATGAACGACACCTTCGACTCGTCCTTACACTCTTAAGGACTGAAAAGCCCTACGCTAAGTTCTCAAAATACGAGTTCTAGTTAAGAAAGGTACAATTCCTTGGACATGTCGTTAATGACAAGGGAATACATGTCGATCCTTCGAAAATCAAGGCAGTACAGGAATGGCAAGCGCCACGTACCCCTACCGAAGTAAGATCATTTCTTGGTTTGGCTGGTTACTATCGCCGCTTCATTGCCAATTTTTCTCGTATTGCTGTACCACTCACGGCTTTGACTCATAAAGGAAAACCCTTCATATGGGGACCTAAACAAGAAGAAGCCTTCCAAACTCTAAAGCAAAAACTCTGTGACGCACCTATCCTCACACTCCCTGAGGGTTGTGATGACTTCGTGGTTTATTACGACGCGTCAGGGCAAGGACTAGGCTGTGTACTGATGCAAAGAGGAAAAGTGATAGCCTATGCTTCTAGGCAACTCAAATTCATGAAAAGAATTACACCATCCACGACCTGGAACTTGGAGCCGTTGTGTTCACTCTTAAGATATGGAGACATTACCTCTACGGTACCAAGTGTGAAATATACACTGACCACAAGAGCCTCCAACATATCTTTAACCAAAAGGAGTTGAATATGAGGCAACGAAGATGGGTCGAACATCTTAACGACTACGACTGTGAAATTCGATATCATCCTGGAAAGGCAAATGTGGTGGCTGATGCACTCAGTCGAAAGGGTTATGCGAACTCCATTCATCTTCTATGTTCGCAAATCATAACCGACATCAAAGATCGAATACGAGAAGCTCAACATGTTTCAGTAACAGAAAACGACGTACGCGATGAGCTGTCATGTGGAGCAGAACTTAAAATCGAAACCAAATCCGACGGTATTATATACTATCTAAATCGCATATGGATTCCCGATCGCGATAACCTTCGTGATTTCCTCTTGGACGCACAAAACACGATACTCTGTACACCCAGGAGCCGACAAGATGTATCAAGACCTACGCTACACCTACTGGTGGCCGGGCATGAAAAAGGATGTCGCTGTTTTTGTTTCCAAGTGCCTTACCTGTTCCAAAGTAAAAGCTGAACATCAAAGACCTTCAGGACTTCTAACCCAACCTGAAATACCTGTATGGAAGTGGGAAAACATAACCATGGACTTCATTACCGGGTTACCTCGCACCTCCAGTGGTATGACACCATATGGGTAATCATTGATCGTCTTACAAAATCAGCTCACTTCATTCCGATTCACGAGGACTTCAAGAATGAGAAGTTAGCTCGTATCTACATCAGCGAAATCGTAAGCCGTCATGGTGTACCTATAAGCATCATTTTAGACCGTGATGGTCGTTTCACTTCACGAACATGGCGAGCCGTACAAGCCGCCTTGGGTACGCGATTAGACCTCAGTACCGCATTTCATCCTCAAACTGATGGACAATCTGAACGCACCATCCAAACTCTTGAAGACATGCTTCGAGCATGTGTCATAGACTTCAAGGGAAATTGGATCACTCAAGTATCGCCATGGCTCCTTTCGAAGCTTTATATGGTCGTAAGTGCCGATCTCCAGTATGTTGGCACGAAATTGGAGAAGCACAAATCACCGGTCCAGAATTAATTCAAGAAACAACAGACAAGATCCATCAAATTCGAAACAATCTTCTAGCGGCACAAAGTCGTCAAAAGAGTTATGCAGACAAACGACGAAAGCCCTTAGAGTTTAACATTGGTGATCAAGTACTTTTATAAGTATCACCGTGGAAGTGAGTGGTTCGTTTTGGCCAGAAAGGCAAGCTAGCACCACGCTACGTAGGACCTTTCAAGATACTCGAAAGAGTAGGACCTGTAGCATACAAGCTTGACCTACCAGAAGAGCTCAACAGAATTCATCCCACATTCCATGTATCAAACTTGAAGAAGTGCCTCGCCGATGAAAACCTCCATATTCCTCTAGAAGACATTCAAGTCGATGAATCTATGCATTTCATTGAAAGACCAGTAGAAATTATGGACTTCGGAGAGAAGCGTTTAAGACGAAGTCGTATTCCAATTGTCAGGGTACGCTGGGAGTCGAAAAGAGGACCTGAGTTTACTTGGGAACGTGAAGACTCAATGCGCGAGAAATACCCGCACCTTTTTCCTGTTACCACTACTACTTAAATTTCGGGACGAAATTTCTAAAAGTAGGGGATACTGTAACATCCGTCGAAAAACGGGTTTTCCAAACCCGCTTCGTTTATTAATCGAATCCAGTCATAATTTTTCATTTCACATTTATTGCTCAAATTAATTTTAAACGACACATAATTAATAAATATTTTAGAATTTAAAAACTATAATTAATAAACAATAAAAACGAGTGAAGAAAAAAATAAAGGAAGCTGCCGGGTTTCGAACCCGGGTCAGCCGGTTCATCAAACAAACAACACACCGCTCCGCCACATGAATCTTTTGTGTATATACTGAAACAATTAATACTTAAAATAAAACTCGAAATCAAATCCTGAGATCAGCGCGCCCAATCCGCAATCGCCGGAAATACCGACGATTTCGCAAATCACGACCGTTTTTCTTTGACTGAACGCGTGAAATAACTTCGACATCGGTTATAACCGATGTCTAATCCCCCAATACCAGTCGTAACCGCCGGAGAAACCTCGACCACGAATCAAAACCAAATCTCTCCCCTACTCAAAACATGATCCAAACATATCAACAACCCTAATACCCCATGTTTCCTTATGTTCGAGCTTGTTTTAATTGTGGCGACCCTACCCACTTTAGAAACACGTGCCCTCGACTGGTTAACATCATAAACGCCCAAGCTCAAGCAAACCCAGTTAACCAAGCAAATCAAGAAAACCTAACCACTAGGCCACCAGCAAGAGGAAGAGTTTTCAACATCAACGCCAATCCTGTTGAAGATAGTGACGGCCCAAAACGAACCACCCAACTAGTCTCCTTCACCAAAAATCAGGATTCAACTCCAACCGCTTAGTTTTTATGTTTTTTCTTTATGTTATCTCAATTTTCACGTATCTCACTTATAATTGGAATTTTATCCAAGAATTTTAATGCGAATTACTATTTTAGTTTGTTTTTATACTCATTGATTTAACATTCAAATCATCATACATCTCAACGTATTTCAATCTCATTATTTAAGAAGTTGGGCTGTGTCTCACTTCTACATAGACTAACCTCTCCATCATAACAAACGAGAGAGGAACTGTCATCATTCAAACATGTATATTATCAGAATTAAGACTCAAGCTTTGGTTGATTGTGTTTGTTTATGTTTTAGAGTCACATAGGACTAATCATAACTTACTGATAAAACCAATGAAAATTTGACAAGAATATGGTGGATACGCCGCTGGTACTTCCTATATATAAGTATTCTTGTCAAAGGATCAGAGGCATTGTCAGGCGGTTATGAGAAGTTCCATGTAGGGTTTAGTAATGTCTTGGTTGAAGTTTGTTTTATACTCACTGATTTAGCATTCATATCATTTCATCATTTAAATAATTTGGATTGTGTTCTATTTCTACATAGACTAACCTCTCCATCATAACAAACGAGAGAGGTACTGTCACCATTCAAACATGTATACTATCAGAATTAGGACTCAGGCTTTGGTTGTTGTGTTTGTTCTAGAGTCACATCATAGAACCAATCATGATTTACTGATAAAGTCAATGAAAATTTGACAAGAATATGGTGGATACGCCGCTGGTACTTCCTATATATAAGTATTCTTGTCAAAGGATCAGAGGCATTGTCAGGCGATTATGAGAAGTTCCATGTAGGTTTTAGTAGTAGAAGTTTTGTTTTAGGATATAACCTTATCTTTCCAAACATATCAAAACTCTTGCGCATGAAATCATATTTAGTCAATCAACTCTGTTTATCAATATTCATTATCATAGGCATCAAAAAGCGATTCCTGTAGCAGGGTATTCAACCCCTACAAGGAACGTTACCGCCTCAAACAAAAATTTAAACTCTTACTCCCTTCTAAGTATGTAATTGTCAAATTAAAACACCATCCTTTTGAGTCAAACATGCCACTACTTAAATTTCGGGACGAAATTTCTAAAAGTAGGGAATACTGTAACATCCGTCAAAAACCGGATTAACCAAACCCGATTCGTTTATTAATCGAACAATCAGTTTTAAATTTTTGTTGTTTATTTATGATTAATTTTAATTTTAAACAATACATAATTAATAAACAAATTAGGATTTAAAAGCAAAAATTGTTAAAAAGTGAAAATAAGAGAACTAAAAATAAAACAAGGCTGCCGGGATTCGAACCTAGGTCAGCCAGGTCAGCCAATGACTTAACTCCCACTCATCCAACCACTCCGCCACTTGTGTTATTTGATAACATATCGAAACAATTAATTCAAATAACAAAACACATAAATCAAATTCAGTCTTTGACGCGCCCATTTTGCAGTCGCCGGAAATCCCGACGACTTCGCCAATAATTGACGGTTTCTATCGATTTAATGGAAGAATTAATCCTAACATCGGTTATAACCGACGTCCAGTTCCACGACATCCGTCGTAACCGCCGGAGAACGGATAACCAACGAATCAAGACGGTAATCAGACCCAATGCGTCTCGATTCTTCCCTATAAATACACCCACAAGTCTCTGGTAGCATTTTTCGCTCAAAATCGCACCTTTTCTCGAAGCAATTTCACTCGCCGGAAATATCCTGCCATCACCGGACTTTCGCCGGAAAACCGAGACTCACCTCAATACGGTAAACACCTCGACTCTTTCTGTTTCAATCCGTTGTTAGACTGTTACTAACTTCAATCCAACAATCAGAATCAATCCCAGACGACGTAGCCGGAATATTCAGCTCTCGCCGGAAAACCTTTGGAATTTCTAATCTCACACTGTGAATCGGTATAATCATTCGAACTTCTGTTAATCCTTGTTTAGTACCCCACTTTCATAACTAATCAAACAAAACTGATAATTGATTCAAGCAGAAAGAATACACAAATCAGAGCCGACGTTCATTGCCGGAATTCTGAAGAAATACAATTGATCGGTACATTCGTTTCCTGAGTTCATTTTATTCATCACATTTCAACCAGTAATATGCTCGATGAACGACCCAATCAAGAACAGTTGAAAAATCGTCGACTGTGTCTTTGAGCGAAGAAGACGAAGTCGACTGTGTATTATAAGATTAATTAAAATCAGATTAATAAACGGGTTAGACACACAGTCCAGCGGTGGACTGTGTGCAAATAATAAGAACACGTCTCGAGTTCGATCCCTGCCCCAACCTCACTCCTTTAAACAAAAATGCTCTTTTTAACCGAACCGGGATAACTCACAGAATCATGTTAAGTATAATAAAAACCGGAATATTAACCAGGTTAGACACACAGTCCAGCGGTGGACTGTGTGCAACACTAACTCGCACGTCCCGGGTTCGAGACTGGTTAACGGCACCGGTTCAATGCAATTAAAATCCTTTTTAAAAATAAATGATTTTCGGATTAACTTAAATAGTGTATAAATATAATTAAAAACAGAAATATTTCGGGTTAGACACGTAGCTCAGTTGGTAGAGCTGCGTGCACGCGTACGGGAGGTCACGGGTTCGAGTCTCACCCAGCGCACATATACAAACGACCGAACCGGTCAACGGTCAACAGTAATGGTCAACAGTCAACGGTCAAGTCAAAAAGTCAACATTTTTTTATTATTTTATTTATTTATTTAAATTAAAAATCAATTAAAAATACTTAAAAATAAGATTTTTAAAGTTAGAAAATAGCCTTAAACTCACAAAAATATATCCAAAATCCTACTAAAATTGATTAATAAAATCCGCTTATTTACCGAACCGTTATGTTATTATCTAGGTTAGTTTTCTCTCGTGGACAAATCCAAACTCGTGCGCATTCAACATCATCCACCGAACGCACCCAATGTGAGTGAAATCTTACAAATCCCCTTTTTATTCACGTTTTGGGGTGTATCATGTGTCGCCTAAACTAATTCGTTTATTCAAACTCGTGCTATACCATATTATGATCTAAACTTAGAATGTAATTATTGTTTGTTGTTATGTATTACATATTGTCAAGTTGTATGCAAACTATTTGTTAGGCCCATCAGTTCCTCGTGGGAGACGAGTTGAACAACGCGTGCCTTAAAACTCATTCATTAGGCCCATCAGTTCGTTGAACAACGCGTGCCTCAAAACTCATTCATTAGGCCCATCAGTTCCTCGTGGGAGACGAGTTGAACAACGCGTGCCTCAAAACAATCTATTATTGTATGTGTGTGCATTATTTAATATTAAGTGTTTTGTGAATAAGTTTACATCTATATTTACTCATATGTGGTTATGCACTTTATTTTATAATCAATTCAATAAACTTGTTTAAATGTTTTTCATAGGATTCACTCGCCAACTTTTTGTTGATCCAAAAACCATTTTTACACATGATACAGGTGAACAGGATGAAGCAAGGAAAACATAGGAAATGCCTTATAAGAAAATAATGAAGTCTAGAAAGATGTGTAGAACATGTTGTAATTATGATTGTATGATCCCCTTTAAATTGTAATAATAAATATGAAACGTTATAATAAATGTCATGAGCTTTGATGAAAACCCAATAATGCCCCGATCACCTTTTCCGCTGCGGGTCGGGGTGTGACACTCGACTCTTTCGTTTTCAATCCATTATTAGACAAGTAATAACATAAATCGTTCAACCAGAATCCGACTCAGACAACGTTGCCGGGAATTTCTGCACTCGCCGGAAAATCACTGGAAATTCCGAAGTCTCGCTGTGAATCGGTACAATCATCTAAACCCCCTGATATCCCTTGTTTAGTAACCTAATTTCACAACTCGTTGATCAAAACTGTTAATTGATTCACTCAGAAGGAAGTCACAAATCAGAGCCGACGACTCTTGCCGGAATTCTGAAGAAAACATTCTGATCGGTACATTCGATTCCGTAACCCTCTCTATCCATTTTAATTCAATCAACTATATGATAGATGACCGATTTAAACAAGAACAGTCGGTCACCTTTGTTCTGTGTCTTTATAAATGAAGAAGACGAAGTCGAAATGTGTTCAAGTATAATTAAAACTGAATGATTAACCGGGTTAGACACACAGTCCAGCGGTGGACTGTGTGCAAACATAAACGCACGTCACGAGTTCGAATCTTACAACGTACCGACTTTCAGAATTAAAACCAACATTTTTAAAACTGAATCAGAACAAGCCACAGCATGTTTATAAGAGTAATATAAACCGTAAGTTAAACAGATTAGACACACAGCCCAACTGGTTGGGCTGTGCGCATACGAACCGAAGGACCCGAGTTCGACTCCGGGTCCCTGCAAGCGGTTCGGCCATTTTAAATCATTTTAATATTAACCCAATAAAAATAAAAATTAATTAGTATATATATATAATTAAAACAGAGAATATTTCGGGTTAGACACGTAGCTCAGTTGGTAGAGCTACGTGCACGCGTACGAGAGGTCTCGGGTTCGAACCTCACCCAGCGCACACTTAACCACAGTCCGACCGGTCAACGGTCAACGGTCTGGTCAACGGTCAAAAAAGTCAAAATTTTTATTTCTTTTTATTTATTTATTTAATTTAAAAATCAATTAAAAATACTTAAAAATAATATTTTTAAAGTTAGAAAACGTCCTTAAACTCACAAAAATGAATCTAAAAACCCTATTAAGATTATGAATTAAAATCTATTTATTTACCAAACCACTTTCGTTATTATTTAGGTTAGCTTTCCTCGTCGATCAAATCCCAAAACTCGTGCGCATCCAACGTCATCAAAAGAACGCTCCCAATGTGAGTGAATCTCTACAAATTCCCCGTTTTAATCACGTTTTGGGGTGTATCATGTGTCGTACAATTCTGTTATTATATAAATATAAATACCTGTGCATTCATCATATCTGTGATCTAATGTGTATCAATTGTGTACAAATTGTTGTGTGAATTATGTTTAGTTTGGATTTATCATTTTCAGTGCAAGCATTTCATTAGGCCCATCAGCTCCCCGTGGGATACGGGTTGAGTACAGGTGCCTCATCCGATCGGCGCCGTTTGATTGAGCCTTGATCTCACAGTCATCATCATTCATATCATATACTCATCCAATGTGGTTTGTGTTTTTGTTATATACATACGTTTGCTCACATGTGATTATTACACAATTTTTTTAATACTAAATACAACAAGGAATCAATAATAATGTTTTAACAAGGTTCACTCGCCAACTTTTGTTGACCCAAAATATTCCCCGTTTTACACATGATACAGGTGATCCCGTTGAGACAAGAAACACATAGGAAGGCTTAGAAGAATAATTCAGTTTAAGCTTAGGATTGTATTACTTAGTTTCATTTTCCTTGTAATTGTATGGATTTGATTTGACTATTTAAGTTGTAATTTGAATTTAATAAATATGAAACATTTTAGTAAACATCATGAGCTTTGGTGATAACCCAATTATGCCCCGACTCTTATTCCGCTGCGGGTCGGGGTGTGACATCACGAAGACAATTTGAGTAATTACTCATTTTAAATATTGAATTTGAAAGGGAAATTGGATTTAACAACCTCATTTTTACAAATCGATAGTTGGACTCCCAACTTTCAATTTGTAACACAATACTCTCAACTTTCAACTTATTTTCTTTTGTCATTCTCAAACTAACTGAACCCTAGCCTAGTTTGTTTTTTTGCTGATGTGTCAACCGGCATGGCATCTGGCATGACATTTTTTTTGCTGATGTGGCATCTGATACGGCACTTTTTCTTATGTGGCTTTTTTTTCTGAAGTGGCAAGTGATGTGGCACTTGTTTAGTGACGTGGCAAATGACTTCAGCTAACTAACTGGATTGGGGTTCAGTTAATTTCGGAGTGCCATAGGAGAATAAGTTGAAAGTTGGAAGCGTACGTTGTGATACAAATCGAAAGTTGGGAGTACGTGCTAATGACCAATTAGTAAAAGTTTAGGTTATTTAAATCAAATATCTCAAATTAAAATAAAAATATATAGTCCTGACAAGTTGGTCTAGTGGCTAGTCACTTCGCTTCTCCCCTTGAGTCCCAAGTTCAACTCTCACTAGCATCACTTTGTAGGACTTTGGTGGTGGCAATAAAGTTTAGAACTAGGCCTCTCAGGAGGTCGCCAGTTCGAAACCGAGCCGAATCGGGTTTTACCGCAGTGGGCCTTTGGGTGGGTGGGTTTTCCCAGAACTGGTGACTTGGTGGCTCGAGTATGCATCCAACTCTAACCCTTATGGTGGAAGGGATGCATTTGCTCGATTGAGTACATCGCATGATGCTTATCCAGTGATTTGGTTGACCGTTAAAAAAATATATAGAGAGAGAGAGAGAAAAAAATACTCATATAATATAAAGAGTCGTTACTCTGATAAAAATCTACAGAAATTGTCTACAAATAAATCTTTTAAATTGACATGGACGCAGGGGCGGATCTACCATTCAAGAAGGGGTAGCCTTCGCTACCGCTTGGCGCTCCGGCGTTAGTGTAAAATTAGTGTAAATTTTGGAAATATTTGACGTTTTTTCAATTTCGTTACTACTTTTTAATAAAACGTTACCGTTTGACGGATTTTCTAGATCCGCCACTGCATGAACGTAGCAAAACTAAACCCACAAAAGTGGGTCCTACATGTTAATATTAACGTGACATGTAACGAGTAACGTTAAATGAGTTACTAGCAAACCCGAAAGATGTATAAAAACATGTGAAAGATATAAATTAAGAGAAAATTCTGACACTACAAAATAAAATGAATAGAAAGTTGTATATAAATAGCGATGCTTCGCCGTAAAACAAAGAAAACAAGAATGGTGCCTTTGAAAAGAAAAGCAACCCGCTGACAAGTATAAGTCAATTGTCACAAAAAGTTATGATTAAGGCTATGGGATATGGGCTAGGGTTTCGACGTGGGTTGGGTACAAACGCCCAAGTCACCACTCCGGATGGTCTTGGGTTTTGGTGTGGCTCATTGGACGGGGGTTTCAGCTCGGGCGTTGAGCGGGTCTAGCGGTCCACTGTGGCGGTTTCTTATTGGCTGGCTTGGCTAGGCCGCTGACCAGGTTCTTAAATTTTAAATTTATAACCTTTTGGCTCGGCCAAGCCAACCGGCCACCCCGATTTTAAATTTGTAACCGTTTGGCCAAACGGATACCTCGAGTAGTATAAAATCCCTCACCGCCATCCCTGATCGCCATCCCTGTTCGCTACCCGAGAAGTATAAAATCCCTCACCGCCATCCTCACCCGACACTCGAAATCATGGCCTCATGGACGAACGAGGAAGAGATAGCACTAGTAACGAGCGTGGTGGACGCTATGAATGCCCGCCGACCCGGTGATACACGTTACTGGCCGGAAGCTTTCGCAAGCTACCGGTACAACGTTGGGAACGACCGGCACAATCTAAACGCGTGCCAACACAAGTGGCGCGAACTTCGACCCAAGCTCGACCGGTTTAAAGCGTACTACGACAGCGTGCCCGGCGGTGACATAAGTCACGACGACCGGGTGGCGGTGGCCAACATCGAGTACCGGGGCAAGGAGCGGAGGCCGTTTGAGAAGTTGGCCCTCTTCTAAATCTACCTAACGCTTTAGGGTTTTTTTTCATGTTTAATTATTTTTTTTAGATTTTTAATTTAGGGGTTTTTTTAGATTATAATATGTTTTTTTTAGATTTGTAATTTTTAGGAAATTTTAATAATATTTTTAGGTTTGTTTTATTTTGTTTTTTTTTTGTAAAAAATTGAAAAAAAAATTACACGTGGCCTAGCCACGCGGGCTAGCCATGCCCAACCATACCCACCGATAATGGCACTGACTGGTGGAGCCCTTCCAAGTCCACGTGTCGGGCTACCGCCCCACCATACCCCATAGTTTAACAAGTCCCAACTTCGTGATCATATTTTTGGTCACTATCAAATTTAATTCTGAGCACTGTTTTCAATTTTTTTTTTATATATTTTTTGGTCACTATCAAATTTAAATCAATGGCCATAAAAAGTTATCACTAACTAGTCCCAACTTCACGATCATATTTTTGGTCACTATCAAATTTAATTATGACCACTGTTTTTTAATTAGTCAGTAACTCATGATTTTGGTACCACCTAATAATACTACTTGGTGATGAAATTCCTCGTCAATCATCATCAATAAATCGAAGACAACTATGGATTATTAACCCCAACTCATTGACCATATACATAATGTCTACTGCCAACTAAGTTGGAATTTTTTTTAAACCGTATTATTATGTACATTAAAGTCATAGATTTTGTAGACTAATATTCAAATTGTTGTCTATACTATACTAAAGATATATTACAGCTGGACGTACAAAAAAATAAGTGACCACCTGGTTTTAGTTCTTGAGTATCTTGGGTATTGGATATTTGTTCACTTACTGTTCTTTAAACATAAAAGAAAGTTTTTATTAGATAAAATAACAGATATTAAGTAAAAGTAGAAATAATTAGAATCCAATATATCATATGCAATAGTCTAACAACACACTAAAGTATATCATGTTAAAAATGGCATTTATGCTAAGAGAGAAATAAACAAAAAAATTGTAAGTCGTTAAATTATAACCACATGTATATGGGGGTGTGGGGGTCAAAGATTGGAACACTATTTTCACATAGGACATTAGTTAAATGGTACACCACTCCCTCCTTAATTGATGGTGGTTCTCATGGATTAAACCACGATTACCACGACTCTCCCATTTGATAATTTTAAGACACAAATAAATAAATAAATAAATAAAGGGGATAGTGGTTTGGGTCATTATCACACCCTTAAGATAGTAGTTTTGAATAATTTTATAGATGGATGACATGCTACCTATGTGGAGGGTCATGATCACACCCTATAGCCTAAGAATCGTTGTATATGGAGCCATGATTATTTATTACATATATATCTATATTAAATTATAATGTATTAATTGAGAAGGACAAAAAAACTAACTTTATATAAATTTAAAAGTTTAATTATAATATATAATCTTTTAAAGTCATCAAAACCTTTAAAAAAATCAAAGATGTACTAGTTTAGTCGCTAACTCATGATTTTGGCACCAATTAACAACTACAACTTGACTTACGAAAATTCCTTGTTATTAAAAAAATCAAAGACAATTATTGGTCATTAACAATTAAGTGCTGGTTTAGTGCTTACAATATTTTCAATAAATCATTATACATATGCCATTATCCCCCAACTCATCGACCATAAAAGTAAACCCGGCCGCCAGACAGTGGCGGAGGCAATATATAAGGCTGGGCTACCCCTCAACTCCGTATTTGTAGTGTAAAAATGTCTTTCAACTTCGTTTACGTAGTGTAGAGTTTTTATCTTTTTATACAAAGAATATCCCTAATAAAAAAAATTGGAATACTCTTGAATTTTTGGGCTAGCTCCGCAGAGTTAGAAAAACAAAAGTTCAAGATAAGCGTCCACTTGCTGTTAGTTCTTGATTATATATCTTTTGTTTTGTAACTTGTAAATTTCTTCAGGTATCGTTCTTGTAATTGCAAATCATATAAAAAGGTTATAAGAAACTAGAATCATAGCCCAACTCACTGTATATTTGCATTAGTAATAAGTAGTAGCATGGTTGTAAAAGTCGGTAGGCACTCGCTAGTCAGTTGACCGAAGAGTTGAGAGTACTCGGTCTAGGCGGAGAGTAATCGGGGAGTACTAGGACATGTTAAATTATAAAGAAATTACTTTTCGGAGATTTCAAATAACATAAATTTACTAATATTTATAACAAAATACGTGAAAATGATATTTATTCTTCAATATGTAGGCATAGAAATTATGTTTTATTATTATTTAAGTCAAACTAGGCCTGATTTGACTTACTAGATCTGATTCTGGCCGAGGTTGACCGCGTTTGACCGACTTTAAGTAATTAGGCGGAGTCGAAGAAAGTTGCCTCGACACCCTACCTTATAGCGACTACTCGGGAGTACTCGGCCTTAGAAACCTTGTTTTACAACCATGAGTAGTAGTACACGTTAACTTTCTAATATATATTGTTTTTATATTTTTTTTTGCCAGGCTATTTAATAATAATTTTGTTTTATATTTTGCATACTAACTATATGTAATTTCATTTAATATTTATTTATAAAAACTTTTACATGTATTTCAAAAAGATATAGGGATAAGAAGTCTACGGAAATCTAGTGGATACTTACCTGATTACCTCCCTGAGTTCCTTTTCTTGACTTCCAATAATTCTAAAGAACCCTGCTAAAATATTTGAAGTGACTCAAAACCAGGGCGATGCTAAGTTAAGACTTTATATTAGGCTTCATATGGATCTTTCCCGTGCTATAATTATGGATCGAAATGGGACTGGCATTGGTGATTATTAGTACAGATGGAAATGGGATGGGTGCTGGTAATTTCTGTACAATATTATATCCGATTATACAAGTCTGCCTTATGTTCAGTCCCATCCTCGTTAGGATTCCATCGGATACGTAATTACCTATCAGATGTCAGATATGAATAGTTCCAACCTACCAATAATACATATGAATCATCCAAGGTATTCCGCGGGGTTTACAAGAGGGACCAATGCTTGCGAGTTGGGCCAAGTCAACAAACGACCCTATAGTATAACTTTACCACTCGATCCATACAGTGGAGCTCCTCATATACGGTATCTATAAATAAACACTTGCAAAGAGTCAGGACAACTCATGTAACGTTGAAGATGCCAACATTGTCCATGTAGCATATTAATGTTTTTTGGATTCTTTCTAGCATCCTGCCAGGCACGCACAAAGTAGATAGATTATATTATATTTTTTTTACACCTAAATATCAATTAATCTTTTCTAGTTGATGGGAATTGAACCCACACTATTTTTTGTAGTAAGTCCGTTCACAAAATAAATAAAATTACAATTTTATTAATCAGAATCATGATTACAATACACAAAATGGCTAGAGCCAAAATGAAGGAAATACAAAGAAATGTAAACTATAGTAAAACAGATTACAAAGAAATAAAGAAACACGTAAACAAACGGTGACTGAGGCACGTGAAGATCACGCTTCCCTTAAACAGATTTCGGGCCACCCAGGTGAACCCGTCTGCTTCCCAGGGTATAACAGCCTAAGCAGATTGTACTGCGGTATACCAGAAACAAGAGTGCGCAGAGAATCGAAGTTAGGGAATTCGTTTGTGTGTCTTATATCAACCATACGATTTGTAAGTTCTAGTATCTAAAACAGAGCACCAAGCTTTGTATATAATAACTGAACAGAATTTGAAGTGAAAGGTCATTCTTGAATGCAGAATTCAATAAGAAATTAAGTCTCAAATTCAATGCATAATGAATTCTGAGAACTTAATTCACTTGACCAGTAAGAATGTAAAGAGTCACTAGTCCACTGGCTCAAGCCACTTCTAAAAACAGTAAAGGCGGCTCCAAGCATGCAAAGTGTGCCATCAAAGCGCCACATTGCGCCCATCGTGCTCGTCCCGTTCCCGTTCCCGTTCTCGGGCCCGGGCGAGTGCGCGTGTCGGGTGCTTCGCGCCCTCCTGGCTGCCACTGGATGTGAGTTGTCACACAAGAATACATTCGTGTAGAAAATTCTAATTATAAATCTATAAAAGATTTATCTTTCCACCAATGTGGGACAAGCACAACTTCCCACACATTAAAGTTCTAACACACAATTAAAGCTTATGATCTCTCATTCATTTGCTTTAATCACTAGGTAATTATTATATTAATCATTAATATAATATTGCTTTTTCATTAATTTCTAACAATCCCCCACATGAATGGAGATCATCCCACACACTCAAGTGTCACAATAAAATTTCAGCGGTCAAGCAATGCAGGATAGGTAGGTTTCCCTTTGAACCCTCCTTTGTGACGTATACTTAGTCTCCTAGCGGTTAGTAGACGCGATGTCCTTGAACTAACCCTTTTTACGTTGACGTTATTACACACCACACATTACTTTCCCTGTTCTGGCTAACCCCTCATAGTTGTGTCCGTTATGGTCATGGAACACCATCCTGGTTCTGCGAGAGCTCTAGGAATTGTGCCCCCATTTCCTTTTGAAGCGACCCCACTTCTCTCTAACATAGGTGATGTACAAATCATTAAAAGCCATATGCTTAACCTCTCTTGATATAACTGATTTACGTAGGAATGGACTAGGACGTTTGTAACTCCCTTTGTATGTTGAGGTACTCCCCCATAGTGACCTCAGCCCGTACAGTTAGGTGGTCCTATTGAGCCTAGATCATGGGATCTCCAATCTTCTAGGATATGTTTTCCATTGTACAAACTTACTCCAAGGGCTTTAGTCACATTCCCATCGACGACTTATGTACTACCTCTCTGCTTAAGCCTTTTGTAAGCGGATCCGCAATGTTATCCTTTGACCTGACATAGTCAATCGTGATAACTCCAGTTGAGTTGACGTATCGTGTTATGCCGACGTCGTATGTGCCTTGATGTGCCATTATACATGCATTCTGAGATCTACCAATAGCCGATTGGCAATCACAATGTATGCAAATGGCCGACACAGGCTTAGGCCATCTTGGAACATATTCCAAGAATTAACGTAACCATTCTGCCTCTTCTCCAGCTTTATCTAACGCGATAAATCAGATTCCATCGTGGATCTAGCTATAAGAATTTGTTTGGATGACTTCCAAGATATAGTTGCTCCTCCAAGGGTAAACACGTAACCACTTGTGGATCTAGAATCTTTCATATCAGATATCCAGTTGGCATCACTGAATCCTTCCACAACGGCTGGATTTTGGCCCTAATGCAGTTCGTAGTTTCTCGTGTATCTCACCTACCTTAATAATCTTGTCATACTCTTCCAGTGCTCTAAACTAGGATTACTAGTATATCTACTTAGCCTACTCACAGCATATGATAAGTCTGGTCGAGTACATGACATGAGATACATAAGACTGCCAATGATCCTTGAGTATTCCAATTGAGCAACACTCTCGCCTCTATTTTTAGACAAATGTTGAGAGGTATCAATTGGAGTTTGAGCTACACTCGTGTCCTCTGGATTGAATTTCTGAAGGACCTTATCAATATAATGAGATTGACTTAGTACCAAACCAGTTTGGGTTCTAATGATCTTTACTCTAAGAATCACATCAGCTAGACCCATATCCTTCATGTCAAATCTCGCTTTCAACATGTCTTTAGTAGACTTGATCATCTTATCATCACTCCCAAAGATAAGCATATCATCTTACATAAAGACATAAAATCACATAACCTTTAGAAGCGTCTTTCACATAGACACATTTATCGCATTCATTTATTTTGAAACCATTGTTAAGCATAACTTGGTCAAACTTTTGATGCCACTGTTTTGGAGCTTGCTTCAAACCATATAATGACTTGACGAGTTTACACACTTTGCCCTCTTGGCCAGGAGCAGAGAAACCCTCTGGTTGCTCCATGTAAATCTCTTCCTCTAATTCCCCATTGAGAAATGCGGTTTTTACATCCATTTGATGTATTTCCAAGTTTCTCAAAGCTTCTATTGCAAGCACCAACCTAATAGAGGTTATTCTAGTCATAGGCGAGTATGTGTCAAAATAGTCAAGACCTTCCTTTTGTCTAAACCCTTAGATCACAAGCCTTGCCTTATACTTGTCGACAGAGCCATCCGCTTTCATTTTTTTCTTAAATATCCATCGATATCCAAGTGGCTTGCACCCTGGTGGAAGATCTACTAACTCCCAAGTATGATTCTGCAAGATAGAATCAATTTCACTCTTGATGGCTTCTTTCCATTGAGGTCCATCTGAAGAGGTGACTGCTTCTCGATAGGTTTGAGGCTCACTCTCAACCATGTATGTAAGAAAGTCAGGTCCAAAGGATTTCTCAATCCTTTGCCTTTTATTTCTTCTTTGCTCACCCTCTTCAACCTCTGATCGTTCTTGAGTTTCATCTCGAACAATCTCATCAACCATTGTTGATGAACTTGCATGACTTGAAGAACTCGTATGAGTTTGTACTGACATAGGAAACTCTTCTTCAAAGTAAGTCACATTTCCTGGCCTTGTCTCTATGATAGAGTCCTTGTGCACACCAGGATTCTTAGATTCATATACAATAAAAACGATGTGAACTACCGTTTTTAGCATATCCAATGGAAATGCAATCAACAGTTTTGGCCCTATTCTAAGTGTCTTAGGGGGTGTAACAATCACCTTAGCCAGGCACCCCCACACTTTCAAGTATTTATAGGATGATTTATGTCCCCACCACAACTCATGAGGTGTTACATCCTTATTGTTGAAAGGTATTTTATTCAACAAAAAAATTGGCCGATAAAATGGCCTCCCCCCACATGTCCTGGCTCATCCCAGAACTTATCAACATGGCATTCATCATTTCTTTTAATGTACGATTCTTTCGTTCCGCAATACCATTTGATTGGGGTGTATAAGGAGGGGTACATTCGTGTATGATGCCACTTTGTGCACATACTTCCCCAAATGGTGAAACATATTCACCTCCTCTATCACTTCTCACACGCTTTTTTCTTGTTGAGTTGATTCTCAACTTCAGCTTTATACAAGTTAAACTTGTCAATTGCTTCATCCTTACTCTTAAGTAAGTAAACACAACAATATCTTGTATTGTCATCGATAAAAGTAATAAAATATTTATTACCGCCTCTTGTAGGAATTGATTTTAAGTCACACACATCAGTGTGAATCAGATCAAGGGGTTCAGTTATTCTTTCAACTGATTTGAAGGATGCTCTTGTTTGTTTGGCTTCAACACATGTTTTACATTTTGTTTTAGAGTCAATGGAAAAATTTGGTATTTATTCTAATTTAATTAAACGACGCATCGAATTAAAATTTACATGACCAAGACGTCCATGCCAAACATTAGGAGACTCATCCAAGTAAGCAGAAGTACTAGCATTTTTATTCATGTTTTTCTTAACAGCCATTACATTAAGTTTAAACATGCCATTTTGGGCATATCCTTTTCCAACAAACATACCACGCTTACTTAAACAAATTGGTCACTCTCAAAAACCAAACGAAAACCAAACTTGTTAAGCATCTAACCCGACACAAGACTCTTGCACATGTCAGGAACATAAAACACATTCTTCAAAGTGAGCTCTTTCCCAGAAGTCCACTTTAAAATCACATATCCTTCTCCCTTGATATCAGCTGTAGCAGCATTTCCCATGTACAGCTTCTCTTCTCCCACCACTTCTTTAAACGTATTAAAGAGGCTCTTGTCTGGGCACACATGGCGGGTTGCCCCAGTATCAACCCACCACCCTTTTGGCTCATTACCCACCAAGTTTACCTTCTCCATCATGGCAGTGAGGTCTGAAATCATGGCCACTAATGGCATATCATCATCAACCATAAGAGCCTTATCACGTTTAGGCTCTTTGCATTGGTCAGCACAGTGACCAGTTTGTCCACAATTGTAACACTTCCCTTTAAAGGGACCAACCTTCTTCTTGACACCACCTTCTTTGGCCCAAGGTCAACACCTTTGTTCTTTCCCTTGCCATTGAACTTGTGGCCTTTGTTACCCTTGTGACCCCTTGAGGATTGACCATGTTCCACAAGGTTTGCTTTTGCTGAAGCTTCAATTTGACTTCCTTTGTGTGACAGCCTATTGTCTTCCTCAATACGAAGACGAACCACAAGGTCTTCAATTGTCATTTCCTTTCGCTTATGCTTAAGGTAATTCTTGAAGTCCACCTAACTAGGAGGCAAGTTTTCAACAATTGCTGCCACTTGGAATGTTTCACTAAGATTCATTCATTCAGACAAAATGTCACTAAGAATAATCTGCAATTCTTGAACTTGACTCATAACAGTTTTTGAGTCAATCATTTTATAGTCCAAAAATCTTGCCACAACAAACTTCTTAGTACCTGCATCCTCAGTCTTGTATTTGCATTCCAATGACTCCCATAATTCTTTGGTAGTTGGAACCTTGAAATACATATTATATAATGCATCTAAGAGGCCATTCAACACATAGTTGCAGCATAGGTACTCTGAATGTTTCCATGCATCAACTGCACTCACAGATTGGGCATCACTAGTCCCTTCTGCAAGAACAGGAAGGGTCTCAGTTAAGAACCTCGCAAGGTTCAAGGTGGTCAGATAAAACAACATTTTCTGTTGCCACCTCTAAAGTTCAAGGCAGTGAACTTTTCTGGCTTCTCAGCATGACTAGCCACAGCTTGGGCTGCTTGGGTACCAAATAATGGTCCCATGGTGGTGGATGTGGATCTAACAGTGGTTGATGTGGTTGTTTGAACAGTAGCCATTTCTGAAACAAGATACAAAAAATTAGTGTAAGGCAGAAATAAAGTGGTTTACATAAAACCAATGCAAACTACAAAAGTTTGCTAATAAAAAAATATCAGTTTATAAAAACTTCTAAAAACCAAAATAGTGAACGGGTTTTTAAAATCTGTTTTAAGTTTGTAGAAAGTCCGTTCACAAAATAAATAAAATAACAATTTTATTAATCAGAATCATGATTACAATACACAAAATGGCTAGAGCCAAAATGAAGGAAATACAAAGAAATGTAAACTATAGTAAAACAGATTAGAAAGAAATAAAGAAACACGTAAACAAGCGGTGACTGAGGCACGTGAAGATCATGCTTCCCTTAAAACAGATTTCGTGTCACACCCCGATAAATCGATTACATCAGAGCCGGGTGTGATCTGACTGGTATCTTCATTGCACATCGGAAGTATTTAATGCTAAGACTTCTATAAAATGAACGCCCGCTAAGTACTCGGATCCCCATGGGTTCTCCTATTCCAACCGTGCCTTATTTTGAAATGTAACCTGAGAAAGAAACATGCGAAAAATCAACATAATGTTGAGCGAGTTCATAGTTTGTTTTGAAAAAGATTTTAAACAAATCTTTTTGTTTACCGGTTTAAAAGTTGTTGAGAAAACATAAATAAAATCATTTTTCTCGGCATGTCAATTGAAAACCTTGTTTTTGTAATATTTGAACAACCGTCGATGTCCGCGTACGACAAAGACAACATGCCCGCATGAGCCTATAACCCACCCCAAGCTAGTAAGTGCCTCGCCAAACCGTTTACTCAAGACGGTAAACTAGGAGGCGGTTATAGTTCCAATATGTAATGAGGACTTCACTGTACAGTTTTAAGCGACCCTACGGCCCTTAGTGCTGAGTAGTAGACAATCCAGTCCTTGTGTCTTCGTGCCTCGCATGAGTATAGGTGGGTCTAACCCACTCGATTCTTTGTCATTGGGCCTAGCCCACGAGTCTTTTCCATTGGGCCTTGTAACAACTCGGAAATTCGTTGTTATCTTTTTCTTTGTTATCGATTGTATCTATCCCTTGTAAATCCGAGATTCGCTTATTAATGAAGTTTATGTTAATTAATTATGATCATGCATGTTATATCACATTTAATCGCTTATTAAATCGCACTGCTAATCTCATTGCGTCGCAGCTCGCAGTTAATTATATGGTTTTATGTTATTTATGTGTTATGTATGTTTGTGGTTATGATTACGCTCACATCGCTCTCGCACACTCGAATCGTTAAATCGCACTATTATATCAATTATAACGCTTAATAAAACTATTTAATTCGAACCGAATCGCCAAACAAACTTTTAACGCGAAACAAACAAAGAAAACCCAAAATTGGGTCAAGTTCGCTCGAACTTGGGTGACCCCAAGTTCGGCCGAACTTGACTGGCCAACACAACAAACCTTTCATTCCCCCAAGTTCGCCCGAACTTGCCTGATTCCTTATAGGATCAGCAAGTTCGGCCGAACTTGACATGAGACCCTTGAACATCTAGCAAGTTCGCCCGAACTTGCTTCCATCAGCTCTATTTTTGTCTTCACCTATAAATACTCAGCCCCATTCTCTCATTTGTACTTGCTGCAACTTCGCTCTGAGCTCCCGAAACCTGAAACCCTTTGTTCTCTAAGTAAGAATCAACCCGATTTTAACTACAACAATGTTTACCAACGTTTTACAACGATTTTGCACAAGGTATTGCCTTTGTTTTTCATAAAATCTCTTCTATTTTACAAAATCTTCAGCTTTTTCCATCAAAACTTCTGTTTTCACTCAGATCTATACTAGATCTGAGCAAAACCTTTTAAAAACCTTGATTTTTAAACCATTTTCGGAATAATGACGTATGTTTCGTTCACTTTTGAGTGGAACGAGGCGTTGTCGAAGCTAAAGCTCAGATCCGGAAGCACAAGGACGAAATCGTCACTTTACACAAGCTGGACTAACCCGTACGAACCATCAAGTTCGCCCGGATTAGCCCGAGTTTCTGTAAAATGGCTAAGTTCGCTCCAAAAAGACCTCTCCAGCTTAAGTTTTACTCAGTGGCTTAAGGTTGGAGGGATGCGCACTCGATTTCCTCAGCAAACGAAGCGAAAACACAAGATTTTGGACCCGAAAACCTCAAGTTCGCTCAAGAATCACTAGCTCCCTAGTCAAGTTCGACCGAACTTGCACCCATATGGGTCAAGTTCGACCGAACTTGGGCCAATTCTCACCAAAAGGCTTACAAGTTCGCCCGAACTTGCCTAATTTCTTTAGAAACTATGCAAGTTCGCCCGAACTTGTCTTTTCAGTAAGATTTCCATACAAGTTCGCCCGAACTTGACAAGATTCCTAAGAATCATACGAAGTTCGACCGAACTTGACAAGATTCCTAAGAATCTTACCAAGTTCGACCGAACTTGACTCTAAATCACCAAACCTTACAAGTTCGCTCGAACTTGTATGTTTACATACAAGTTCAGCGAACTTATCTACTGCCCAACCAAAACTTCACCGTTTCAACTTTTCGGAGACTGATGCACTTCCGTTCGCGTATGCAGGCTGATACAGCGCTCTTCGAGACTCTTCTCAGATCCCCTAATCTTACCTAAACGCACCCACAGTGAGTATACTTGACCCATTTTCGCTTTAATGCACTTTTTGGGTGTTACATACGTTCCTCTATCAAAATCACTTCACAAATCAAACTGTTTATCAAACGCGAATAATCTGATTGTGTATGCTCAATACGTGATACTAGAAACATGTGACTAGGACTTATTTACGTTAACTTACCTCCTTAGCTAGTATGGTACTATAGTGTGGCTTACACCCGACGGGTCTATTTAGGATGGACGCGCAAGCCTTCTCACGGTAGTTAGCATGAGAAATGAGCCTATGTTGTGTGAAGTGTTTTGGTGTATCATGATATGTAGTTAGATTATTTCCCGAACGCTTTCTCTATTATGCTAGTAGTAGTCAAACCTGTATGCTCACCTATACTTAATTGTATTGACTTGTATTTTAACGTATGTGACAGGTTAAGGATTGTAGCTTGGATGCATGGGACGTAGTTGCTTAGTTTATTTTGTTCTTGTTTAGTTTTGGAAATGTAATAAATCTAGGGAAAATCGAACCTGGTTGTTTAGTCAGAAAACTCAGATTCTGTAATGATTGTTTAAAGTATTATGTTAATGGTATGGGACGTTGACGTTGAATGATATTGTTAGATAATTGTTATGGAATTCTCATGAGACAATCTGGTCGCCTAGTGCCACTACCCCGATGTTTCCGCCATCGGTTGGGGTGTGACAGATTGGTATCTGAGCCCATAACTGTAGGAAATTAGGTAGAAATGCCATGTTTAGCCTAAGTCTATGGTTAGGATACTGATTTTGACTGTTACGTATCAACTACGCGCCCGAAACGCAGGAAAACAGACAAGTTCGCCGAACTTGAGGGCAAGTTCGCTGGAAATTGATCAAGTTCGCTCGAACTTGACCTAAGTTCGACCGAACTTGTCTCAGCTCCTCGTCAGAAGTTCAACAACAAGCATATCAAGTTCGCTCGAACTTGACCCATTGGGTGCAAGTTCCGCCAAACTTGATGTCCCACCTGTTTGAACTTTGTGATTTCAACTCAAAACTTTATGAACTGACCTGATCGTGCGAACAAGTCTTTTCCTACGAAGTGTTACTCCTCAAAGCGAGAAGTTCCATTTGGTACGAACCGACAACTCCGCACGAAACGGCCGACATACTTAGCTTTTCCTAAAGCTACCACAACACACAATTATGAAACGCTCGTATCTCACAAACGAGGATCAAGTCGAGATTAGGTGTGATAACATAGAACTCTCGATAAGATCGCTCATCCAGCGTATTACTCATCACGAGATATATTCATTGAGTTAGGAGTGATATCCTAACCTCGACGAAAGTTTCCATTTCTATCTAATGGAGCTCCCGATTTAATCGGTGAGCACAACCATAATTTGGAACTAGTCGTTAAGTCAGGGGTGAAACCCGTACCTTAATGACGAATCCCATTCTTCGATTTTCAATCTCACCAAAGTCTCGGTTATACCAATGGTTTGGAACACGTATTAACTGGAAGGGTAAACGTCGCTAGCCGCTTGCGGTGAGAGCGTTTATCTATTAGGCGAAAGCGTGGGTCCAAATTCAAAGGGTAGTCGAATCACTTTGGCGTGTCAGACGTCTCAAAACCCCGGACACTCCCGATTGATTTAAGCCTAATCGTCGATTTTCGCATCATCGAGCTTTTTATTATTTATATGTGGAATTACGGATTTTACGATTTGACGCTTTATCGATTTCTCGATTTATCACGTTTACGCTCCATCGAATGTATGCACAACTCGCACAGCTATCTCAATCTAAAATACTAATAAACAAACGCAGATAATCCAACTTAACGCTCCGCTTACAATGTGCTACTTCTCTCGGTTATTTCACGCTAAGCTACGATATATCGCTAACTCGCTACTGTAACATTTGTATAAATCGGGTCTCCAAAACCCGCTCCGTTTTGTAATCAAATACCAAGTTACGAAATTTCATTAAGTATTTATGAGTATTTTGAGTTTAAACGTTACATAATTAATATATAAATTAAACTATAAAAATTATATTTGATAAAAAGTTAAAATAAAATAAATAAAAAAACATTGTAGCGGACCGGACTCGAACCCGGGTCAACTGCCTTCAACAACTTATCTTTCCGTCTTCAAACCACTCCGCCACCAATTGTTTTCTGTTGACATTAGGAAAACAATTGAGTTTTATACGCAAACACGAATTAACGGATAGTGATATCTGAATAACGGAAATCGGCAAACTGAACGCTGAATCTTTTCGACTTCGTTTGACTAGCTCATAACCGATGAATATCGGTTTCTAATTAAGTCCTAATTGATTGAACTTAAAGACCTCATCACTTCCGGTATTTGAAACCGAAAATATACCAAACTCTAATTAAATCCAAGTCCTGATCATTTGTGCGATTCATAACTATCACAATAACACTCAATTTCATTTTCGTCAAGAATCTGAACTGTAAGACCCTCTGATTTCGATCGCCGGAGATTTTCTGCAACTCACCGGAAAACCGGGACTTGCATTTTCACGGTAAATTCTTCGACTCTTTTTGTTTAAAACATGTGATTAGTCAAACTCTAACACAATTCCATCATCAGAATCAATCTTAGCCAACATTTATCGGAAATCCCACCCTCGCCGGAAAGTTTCTGAAATTGCCGGAATTTCACTGTGAAAGGGTAAGGCATCCTACACTTCATTTAAACCTTGTTTAGGTGATTTAGTTCTATAAATAATCAACCCACACTGTTAATTGTTTCAACAGTCGGAGCTCAATTTCTGTACCGACAAAACTTTCGCCGGATTTCTGTGTTTATCTCCAATCGGTAAATCCTGTTCTTTAAACTCTTTCCATTCCTTACTATTGAATTACTATTAGTGTTTAAGATCTTTGAAAGTCACAAAATCAATCTTAACCAGTTGAATTACGCTGACAGTTTAATCCGATGAAGAAGATGAACCTATTTCAGAATATAAGAGTAATTATAATTCGCATATTTAACGGGTTAGACACACAGTCCAGCGGTGGACTGTGTGCAAAGTTTATATACGAGTCCCGAGTTCGATCCTTACTACACACACACTGCGTAATAACATTCCTTTTTATTCATGAACTAACCGGGTTAGATCGAGTAGTTGTTAAGTATAATATAATTCAAGAATATAACCGGGTTAGACACACAGTCCAGCGGTGGACTGTGTGCAAAACAAACTACACGTCGCGCGATCGAGTCCCGTCACAAACACCGGTTCAATGAGATTAAAACGTTTTGCAAAATAAAGGAATTTTCGGTAAATTCGAATAAGTGGATAAATATAATTAAAACTGGGTTTCTAACGGGTTAGTCACGTAGCTCAGTTGGTAGAGCTACGTGCGCGTGAACGGAAGGTCACCGGTTCGAATCCCGCTCGGCGCAAGTATTACCGCTGACCGAACCGGTCAACGGTCAAACAGTAAAAAAAATTATTATTATTTTTTTTAAATATTTATTTGTTTAATTTAAATTAAAAATCAATTAAAAATACTTAAAAATAACATTTTTTTTAAGGATAGAAAATAGCCATAAACTCACAAAAATATATCTAAAAATCCCATTAAAATCTTTAATAAAATCCATCCATTTAATATATTTTTCCCATTATTATTTAGGTCAGTGATTCCTCGTTGACTCGCTTCGTCTAACTCGTGCGCATCTCACCAACTCAAATCCAACGCACCCAATGTGAGTGAACCCTTCAAATTCCCCGTTTTAATCACGTTTTTGGGGTGTATCATGTGTCTTGTTCATTTACTTATTATAACTAAGTTATTGTGCATATATCATATCATGACATGTGTGTTAGTTGTTGCTGATAAGTAGTTATTATTGTTTGCAAATTATTATTTCAGTACATGCAATTGCTGAGGCCGTAGCTCCCCATCCATCGAGGTTGAGTTTGATCCCCATTTTATTATGCGGTTGATCAGGGCGTGCCCGCACGATCGGCTCCGTTTGATTGAGCCTTGATCGGTCATTTTATTTACATTTCAATACATGCAATACGCTCGGCTCCGTTTGATTGAGCCTTGAGCGCACAGTTCAATTTACATTTTCAGTTCATGCAATACGATCGGCTCCGTTTGATTGAGCCTTGATCGCACAGTTCATTTATGTTAATTATCATATGATGTTGGTATGTTCATGTATGCTATCGATTGTTAATGTATGTTATAATTGTAACTGATGTTGCCATTGCTTGATTTTATACATATGCTCTTTTATGATTATGCACAATATTTTATTGATAAACTAACCAGAAAATCATTATCAAATGTTTATCTATAAGGTTCACTCGCCAACTTATGTTGACCCAAAAACCTCCCATTTTACACATGATACAGGTGAACCAGCAGCAGCTAGGAACACGTAGGACCTGGATTAGAAGAAATAAAACGATTTAGTATTTGGATTATTATGTTTGGTTATTTTCCTTTGTAATGAATGAACATGTTTGAATGTTTGAGAAATGTAACTTTGACTTCATTTAATTATGAAACATAATAGTAAATGTCATGTGCTTTGGTGATAACCCAATTATGCCCCGATTCTTATTTTCGCTGCGGGTCGAGGTGTGACAGCTACGCTATCTCTTGAAACGCATTCTGCATTGTTACTATTAGAATTTGAATATGTGCAAATACGTGCTTATGTGCTTATGTGCTTACGTGCTTATGTGCTTATGTGATTATGTGCCTACGTGCTTATGTGATAACATGTCTTACTTGTAATAATAATAATAAAGGTTTTGAACATAACTCTATTATAATCGAATCTCATCCAATCTAAATCCTTCGTGTAGATGTCTTCAACGGGATCGCACACCCGAAGGAACCTTCAGCGCAACAACGCTGACAAGCGTATCGCTACCATGATAGCCAAGGAAATGGCTAAGGTCATCCCTCAGATCGTCAGTGAGATCCACGTGGTCAGCAGCAACACTTCCATGGACTCCAAAGCCGACATGCCCAAGCATCCCTTCAGCTTTAAACAGTTTAAAGCATGCGGACCACTCACCTTCACTGGCACGGACGGGCCGAGTGCTATGTTCCACTAGTTTGATTCAATCGAAGTTACCTTTCGTCAGAGTGGATGCCTCGAAGCTCTGCGCACTATCAACGCCACCGGCATGTTCCAGTCGAGGGCTCTCGATTGGTGGACAGCGGAACGCAACAAGCGCGGGAACGACGAAGCTTACGGGCTCACTTGGGAGGAACTCAAAGAAATTATGGTGAAGGAGTTCTGTCCTCCGCATGAGATTCAGAAGTTGGTAAATGAGTTCTGGGATATCAAACAAGATGGTCCGGACAACGCTGGCTTAACTGCTCGTTTCAAACAATTGAGCATCATTTGCCCCGGTCAAGTGGATACGACCGAGAAAGCAATCAAGAAATATCTGCGTGCTTTACCCGATTGCGTCACTGATTTCGTTCAAGCAGCCTGACCTGTCACTATCGAAGAAACCTACCAGCTCGCCGCAATAATCAATGACAAAAGAGTCCAGGCTGGTTATATTAAGAACAGCAAGGTTGCGAATCAGGCCGTCACGAATCAGCAGCTCCATCCGATCACTCCCGAGAGGCGAAGAACACCCGCCGAGGTCGCAAGCGAGAAAACCCAAGCAAGAACTTTGCTCTTACTACTCCAGCAAACCCTCAGCCGCTCCAGTCTGCCGCACCCAACGCACCGTCGGCAAAGTGTGCGTATACTGGACCGCATCCTTTGTGCTCAAAGTGCACCTATCATCATGCAGTTGGAGGCAATTGCCGCTTCTGTACCAATTGCAATATCTACGGCCACTTCACTGTCAGTTGCCGTTCAGGCCCTCGCCAGCCAGCTCCTCAGGCCCCAGCAGCACCAGCTTTACCAGCTCCCCCTCAAGCCAATCAACAGCAAGCTCCAAGAGCACGTGCCTGTTACACGTGTGGTGATCCAAATCATTTCAGTAGTGTTTGCCCAAACAAGCCTGTGAAACAAGAGCCGCAGCAGCAGCCACCACAGCCACAACAGCAACAACAGGCTGCACATGGACGAGCCTTTAACCTCAACCTTCGCTAGGCTCAGAATGACAACAATGTTGTCAACGGTACATTCCTCGTAAATGGTATTTATGCTTCATGTTTATTTGATACTAGTGCCGATAATTGTTTTGTACGTTAGAATTCGAAAGGGTTTTAAAATGTAAGCGCGCTAAACTCCCAAAGACTTTCGATGTGGAAGTCGCCACCGAAAAATCCATCACCGTCACCTTTGTCCTACGTGGTTGTAATCTCGATCTCAACAACCATGTCTTCTCGATCAATCTCATACCTATGCAGTTAGGTAGCTTCGATATCATAGTAGGCATGGATTTTCTCCGTGAAAATCATGCTGAAGTTGTTTTCTTTGATAGAATGATTCATTTTCCCCTCCCTAATGGTGATTAGCTTCATGTCTACGGTGAAACTCCCTCAAAGAAGTTGATAATTTTGTCATGTACCCGAGCAGACAAATGCTTACAAAAGCAATGTGTTGCTTTCCTCGCTCATATCATGAACCTGGAGAAAGAAAAGAAGACTTATAAAGATGTCCCCGTTGTTTGTAAATTTCCTAAAGTCTTTCCCGATGATTTACCTGGTTTACCCCCTACTCGCGATGTTGAATTCCGTATCGATTTACTTTCCGGTGCTACTCCCGTTGCTAAAGCTCCTTATCGCCTCGCACCCTCAAAAATGCGCGAGCTATCAAGCCAACTTCAAGAGCTTTTTAATAAAGGTTTCATATGCCCGAGCACTTCGCCTTGGGGCGCACCCGTCCTTTTCGTGAAAAAGAAGGATGGATCGTTCCGAATGTGCATCGGTTATCGTGAACTTAATAAGCTTACGATAAAGAACCACTACCCTCTTCCTCGTATCGACGACCTATTTGATCAACTTCAAGGTGCTACTTGTTTTTCTAAGATTGATTTACGTTCCGCTTATCATCAGTTGCGCGTTCTCGAAGAAGATATTCCGAAAACCGCCTTTCGTACCCGTTATGGCTATTTCGAATTCGTGGTCATGCCTTTTGGTCTTACCAATGCACCCGCGGTCTTCATGGATTTGATGAACCGTGTGTGTAAAGCTTTCCTGGATCGTTTCGTCATTGTTTTCACCGATGATATTCTGATTTACTCGAAGTCGAGAGACGAACACGCTCGCCATCTCTGTTTGGTCCTCTAACTTCTTCAAGGTAATCGCCTTTATCCTAAGTTCTCTAAATGTGAATTCTGGCTCGAAGAAGTCCAATTTCTCGGCCACATTGTTAATAGTGAAGGAATTCACGTCGACCCTGCAAAGATCAAAGCCGTCAAGAGTTGGATTACACCGAAGAATGCATCCGAGATCCGTTCATTTCTTGGATTGGCGGGTTACTATCGTCGATTCATCGTCGACTTCTCGAAAATCGTCGTTCCGCTTACTACTTTAACTCATAAAGACAAACCTTTTGTTTGGGATTCCAAGCAAGAGGAAGCTTTTCAAACTCTCAAGAGTATGCTATGCAACGCTCCCGTACTCGCTTTACCCGACGGAAACGACGATTTCGTCCTTTACTGCGATGCCTCTAATCTTGGTCTTGGTTGTGTTCTCATGCAACGAGACAAGGTTATCGCGTATGCGTCTCGACAACTCAAGATCCACGAGAAGAACTACACAACCCACGATCTCGAACTTGGTACAGTTGTTTTTGCATTAAAGATATGGGGACAATACCTTTACGGTACTAAGTGTATGGTCTTCACCGACCATAAGAGCTTACAACATATCTTTAATAAAAAGAACTAAACATGCGACAACGTCGATGGGTTGAACTTCTCAACGATTACGATTGCGAGATACGCTACCATCCCGGCAAAGCAAACGTCGTCGCCGATGCTCTAAGCCGACGAAGCTATGTGTATAGTGTTCGTGACTCTCAAGCTTTGAATGATCTCGAAATCATGATTCGCTCCGCTCAATTCGCTTGTTTTAACGAGAATACTTTGGAGGAAGAAATGAAATGTGGTGCCGAAACTCAGCTCGTATCTAAGCCTAATGGCATTTATTACTATCTCGATCGTATTTGGATTCCCAGCCGTGACAATCTTCGTGAATTGCTAATGACCGAAGCTCATAAATCTCGATATTCCATTCACCCCGGTGCCGACAAGATGTACCAGGACCCTCGTCCTAAGTACTGGTGGTCGGGCATGAAAAAGGATATTGCCGTCTACGTATCAAAGTGCTTAACTTGCTCGAAAGTTAAAGCCGAACATCAAAGGCCCTCTGGCTTACTCGAACAACCCGAAATCCCGATGTGGAAGTGGGAGAGTATAGCTATGGACTTTATTACGAAACTTCCCCGCACTTCATCTGGTCACGATAGCATTTGGGTTATCGTTGATCATCTTACTAAATCTGCACACTTTATTGCTATACGAGAAGACTTTAAGGTCGAACGGTTAGCCCGAATCTATATCGACGAAGTTATATGTCGACACGGGACGCCTCATGACATCATCTCTGACCGCGACGGTCGCTTTACTTCACGTCTCTGGGACACTTTTCAATCCGCTCTCGGTACTACTCTCAATCTCAGTACCGCTTTTCACCCTCAAACCGACGGTCAAACTGAGCGCAGATCTGTACCCTCGAATACATGCTTCGTGCGTACATCATAGATTTCGGTGGTAACTGGGATACGCATTTACCTTTAATCGAATTCTTGTACAATAATAGTTATCATACCAGCATTCAAATGGCTCCTTTTGAGGCACTGTATGGAAGAAAATGTCGATCGCCTATTGCATGGCACGAGATCGGAGAATCACAAATCACCGGTCCCGAGCTAATTCAAGAAACGACAAACAAAATCCTTCAGATCAGAGACAATCTCTTGAAAGCTCGGAGTCGTCAAAAGAGTTACGCCGATAAACGCTGCAAGCCTCTGCAGTTCGAAGTGGGAGATCAAGTTCTCCTAAAGGTTGCACCTTGGAAGGGAGTGTCCGCTTCGAAAGAAAGGAAAGCTAGCGCCTCGATACGTAGGACCCTTTAAGATTCTGGAAAGAATTGGTAAAGTAGCCTATCGACTCGAATTACCGGAGGAACTCAACAACGTACATCCGACTTTCCACGTGTCTAACCTAGAGAAGTGCCTAGCTGAAGAAAATCTCCATGTACCTCTCGAAGATCTGCAAATCAACGAGACTCTCCATTTCGTGGAAAAGCCTGTGGAAATCATGGACCGAGAGACTAAGAAACTACGACGCTCTCGCATCCCTATCGTGAAAGTCCGATGGGAGGGCAAACGCGGCGTCGAGTTTACTTGGGAATTGGAAAGTGATATGAAGGCCAAGTACCCGCATCTATTTGTTACAGCTACTACTTGAATTTCGGGACGAAATTCCCTAAAGTATGGGACAGTGTAACAACTCGGAAATTCGTTGTTATCTTTTTCTTTGTTATCGATTGTATCTATCCCTTGTAAATCCGAGATTCGCTTATTAATGAAGTGTATGTTAGTTAATTATGATCATGCATGTTATATCACATCTAATCGCTTATTAAATCGCACCGCTAATCTCATTGCGTCGCAGCTCGCAGTTAATTATATGGTTTTATGTTATTTATATGTTATGTACGTTTGTGGTTATGATTACGCTCGCTATCGCATCGCTCTCGCACACTCGAATCGCTAAATCGCACTATTATATCAATTATAACGCTTAATATAACTATTTAATACGAACCGAATCGCCAAACGAACTTTTAACGCGAAACAAACAAAGAAAACCCAAGATTGGGTCAAGTTCGCTCGAACTTGGGTGACCCCAAGTTCGGCCGAACTTGACTGGCCAACACAACAAACCTTTCATTCCCCCAAGTTCGCTCGAACTTGCCTGATTCCATATAGGATTAGCAAGTTTGGCCGAACTTGACATGAGACTCTTAAACATCTAGCAAGTTCGCCCGAACTTGCATGTTTCCATGCAAGTTGGACCGAACTTGGCTTCCATCAGCTCTATTTTTGTCTTCACCTATAAATACTCAGCCCCATTCTCTCATTTGAACTTGCTGCAACTTCGCTCTGAGCTCCCGAAACCCTCTGTTCTCTAAGTAAGAATCAACCCGATTTTAACTACAACAATGTTTACCAACGTTTTACAACGATTTTGCACAAGGCATCGCCTTCGTTTTTCATCAAATCTCTTCTATTTTACAAAATCTTCATCGTTTTCCATCAAAACTTCTGTTTTCACTCAGATCTATACTAGATCTTAGCAAAACCTTTTCAAAACCTTGATTTTTACACCATTTTCGGACTAATGACGTATGTTTCTTTCACTTTTGAGTGGAACTAGGCGTTGTCGAAGCTAAATCTCGGATCCGGAAGCACAAGGACGAAATCGTCACTTTACACAAGCTGGACTAACCGTACGAACCATTAAGTTCGCCCGGATTAGCTTGAGTTTCTGTAAAATGGCTAAGTTCGCTCCAAAAAGACCTCTCCAGCCTAAGTTTTACTCAGTGGCTTAAGGTTGGAGGGATGAGCACTCGATTTCCTCAGCAAACGATGCGAAAACGCAAATTTTGGACCCGAAAACCTCAAGTTCGCTCAAGAATCACCAGCTCCCTGGTCAAGTTCGACCGAACTTGCACCCATATGGGTCAAGTTCGACCGAACTTGGGCCAATCTCACCAAAAGTCTTACTAGTTCGCCCGAACTTGCCTAATTTCTTTAGAAATCATACGAAGTTCGACCGAACTTGACAAGATTCCTAAGAATCTTACCAAGTTCGACCGAACTTGACTCTAAATCTCCAAACCTTACAAGTTCGCTCGAAATTGTATGTTTACATACAAGTTCGGCCGAACTTGTCTACTGCCCAACCAAAACTTCGCCGTTTCAGCTTTTCGGAGACTGATGCACTTCCGTTAGCGTATGCAGGCTGATACGGTGCTCTTCACGACTCTTCTCAGATCCCCTAATCTTACCAAAACGCACCCACAGTGAGTATACTTTACCCATTTTCGCTTTAATGCACTTTGGGTGTTACATACGTTCCTCTATCAAAATCACTTCACAAATTAAACTGTTTATCAAACGCGAATAAACTGATTGTGTATGCTCAATACGTGATACTAGAAACATGTGACTAGGACTTATTTTTGTTAACTTGCCTCCTTAGCTAGTATGGTACTATAGTGTGGCTTGCACCCGACGAGGTCTAGTTAGGATGGACACGTAAGCCTTCTCACGGTAGTTAGCATGAGAAATGAGCATATGTTGTGTGAAGTGTTTTGGTGTATCATGATATGTAGTTGGATTATTTCGCGAACGCTTTCTCTATTATGTTAGTAGTAGTCAAACATGTATGCTCACCTTTACTTAATTGTATTGACTTGTATTTTAACGTATGTGACAGGTTAAGGATTGTAGCTTGGATGCATGGGACGTAGTTGCTTAGTTTGTTTTGTTCTTGTTTAGTTTTGGAAATGTAATAAATCTAGGGAAAATCGAACCTGGTTGTTTAGTGAGAAAACTCAGATTCTGTAATGATTGTTTAAAGTATTATGTTAATGGTATGGGACGTTGACGTTGAATGATATTGTTAGATAATTGTTATGGAATTCTTATGAGACAATCTGGTCGCCTAGTGCCACTACCCCGATGTTTCCGCCATCGGTTGGGGTGTGACAGGCCTAGCCCACTTGAGTTTGTAAGCAGGACTAACCAGTCCCCTTATTTGTATGTAGGACAATCCAGTCCCGTTGTAGCTAAGACATTCCCGTCACTAGCCATGAAACTCATGCACGTTCTGAAAATACGCGTGTGTTTTGTAAAACTGGTATGTTTAGTATAAACCTTACGTTAACCATTTGTGTAGTTGGAATTCGTTTATAACATGGTTTAGAAATCTGTTGTTTTCATTCATCAAAATGTTGTGTACTTTTGCAAAACTTGCATGTCTTTCCACCCTCGAAAACATTTATAAAAATGTAAAACCGTAAAAAGTGGGGGTTATGAACTCACCTGGATATTAGCTTAATGTGATTTCGTGATGTCGTTTCCAAGTGTAAACTCGCTATCACGCAACTATCTCATTCCTATCAAGGAACAATTTATAAATTTCTAAATATGACGTAGCTAAACTACGTGTCACCGAGCTCTGTCGAATCGTTAACCAAACGACTCTATGGGAAAATGTTGTTAAATTTGTGGAAACGGTAATGTTGTACTCGTTTAATCCCGTTTATAGCCTATGATATACACTAAGTCTTTGAACACTTAGTTCCTAAGAAGTTCAGAATATAAATATTTATATAAATATAAATATATTTATAGAATAGTGTTAGTCGTCATGAATAGAAGTACGTGTGCGTAACCGAATGTTAGTATAAAAATATTACACGTTATAGACTCGTATGATGTGGTCGTATAATTTCCAAGAAGTCGTCATATATGTTGACGGATAATAATACGACTCATCATAGTGTTTCGTGGATAATTATAAAAAATAATTATATAGTTGTAGCTTGTAGGATCGACTCCATTTGGTTGTTATTGAAACGACGCGGGTAATAATGTGTTGGAATCATTTAGTTATATACCGTATGCCATTTAGGTTTTAGAAATAAATACAGATAATTATATTTATTTTATAGAAGCTTCGAGTTGTAGACGTCGGAATAAATATATAATACTTATATTTATTTTATTTATAAAGTTCTTGAGTTTTGTTAACTGGCAAATCGTATTCGATGAAATGTTGAAATCTTGTTTTGCAACTTCTAAAGAGTCGTCGAAAATAAATATAAGCATATATTTATTTTATAAAGTAGTTTGAATTACGACACGTTTCCGCTGGGTTGGTTTTGAATCAAATAGATGTTTATTTTTAACAAAAAAATGCAGGGTTTCCTCTGTTTTTAGGATAACCCGACAATAAAGGTTTGTCGATAAACGTTCAAAACTCAACAATAATTCAACAATAATATGCATAACTTTCTATATATAAACTTGTATACAACTATGTCACGATATTACGGTCCGAGCTCGGTTCGCGCTAAAATAAACGAGACTAACGTATAAATAAAAGTTTAATGCATCGTTAAAACTTTACAAATTCTAGCGTCGACTAGTTGACCGGGTTTGACCCGAACCCGAACTTATCTCTGAGTTGACCGTGTTGACGGAGCACCGAAACTGAGTTGACTCATTGAGTAGGTGAACCGAGTTGAACCATAACTGAACGGTTGACTGATTTTGACCGAGCCGAGGCTGAACCGAACCACATCTGACCCGCGTGTGTCGTTTGACCAGCTTGACCGTGTGTTGACCAGGTTGACCGCGTTTGACTGTTGACCGGGTTTGACCGACGCCGAATTGAAACTAAACCGTGTGAGCCAAAACTGAGTCTGAACCGCACTATGTCGCGTCTGAACCGAACTGAAGAGAAGAAGAAAAGACTTGATCTTAAGCTTGAATCCGCCATGGACCATAAATGCTTGTCTCAACTTGAATTTTAAGCTTGAACTTTGGAGTTTTTATGGTTGTTTGTGTGGAATTGGTCAAAAGAAAATGGGGCAGTGAGTGCCGAGAGAAAAAAAAGAAAAGGATTTGAAAGGTTCTCTTGCAAGGGTTAGAGCTATACAATATTGGGTGCATAAAAGTGTATATAAGTGAAACTTACATGTCCAATTAGAATCTTCAAACTTAATCAAACCTTGAGGTTTTGAACTTCCAGAGTAGAAATCGGTTGGGGTTAAATAAATAAATAAAAATGATGGATAGGAGCTTTAGCATCATGATTATGTTTGGCATGGTCATGGCATTAAAATACTATATGCCATGATATCTTTTTCTTCCTTGTCCATTCTCACGAGAGAACCACCAAGTAAAAAAAAGCATGGGATTATATAATAATGCAAGTTAACCATATTGGATATTTTGTGTTGTCCATCAAGTAAAAATAGTATTACCTAATATACTAATGAGTTTGTCAGGAAAAGTATGGAAAGGATATAGGCATGGTTCTAGATTTTAATAAAAATCAAAGCATGTGTCAGGTTTAAAAATACTCATTCTCGTTTTTAATAAAATAGGGTAACGGTAATAAAAAATTATGATCGTGTCGGGTGTATAGAATTTTATTTTATACCATTGTAAGAATTCGTGACGTTGTAACCACGTAACGCAACTATAAATTTGCATTTTAAGCGACGACAACTTCAAATTATATATATATATATATATATATTGATATATTTATAGTATTACACACTTACTAATAGTATAGAGTGGTTTCCCAGGTATTTGCTAAGGTATCACCAATTTTTCTGTGTGTCAGGTTAACTCGTGTGTGACCCGGTAATTTCTAAAAAAAATTACCAAATGCAAAATGTGTCACGAATAAAAATTGCTATGCATATGACGAACCAATTAAACAAATATTAAGTCTAAACCATAAGATCACGATGTTTTGTGAGATTCGAGCGCGTAAAGATTTTGGCCCGAATATGCGGGTTGTCACAGTACGTTCGTCGGTTGTGTTTAAATCGCGTAAAATGCTTCGGTTGTCGTTTCTAGTCCGTTTTCCGTTATGATTTCGACTACGGATATTAAAATTCGATTACGAAGCTAAATATGTCATAATATTTCAGCTTTCAAGATAATAACCGAGTTCGATACTTCCGTTTCGTTGTCGGTGCGTTTTTACTTGTCGCGTTTTTCGTTCACGTATGCGTTTTGGGACGTTCGAAAGCATGATAATTTAGTATAACTAATTTCATATGTTCAAAATATATGTATGGAATTCGTATTTTTCGACGTTGATAGTATTTCATCCGGTTCCAGCTCATTACTGTTTAACGCTCGTCAGGTTTTCCCGCAAATCACCATTCGCGTAGTGTGAAGCCGAACATACATTCCTAGGCGTTCCAAAGGCGTCATTATATTAATTTGCGTCTTAAAACACTATTTATAATCGTTTTAATGTTCGTTATAACGTAATTATAAACCGAAAATAACCGGTTGTCACATTTCGAGCCACCCACGTGAACCCGTCTGCTTCCAGGGTACAACAGCCTAAGCAGATTGTACTGCCGGGATTAGCCTAGCATCCGAAAGTATACCTGAAACAAGAGTGCGCAGAGAATCGAAGTTAGGGAATTCGTTTGCGTGTGTTGTATCAACCATACGATTTGTAAGTTCTAGTATCTAAAACAGAGCACCAAGCTTTGTATATAATAAGTGAACATAATTTGAAGTGAAATGTCATTCTTGAATGCAGATTTCAATCAAAAATTAAGTCTCAAATTCAATGACATAATGAATTCTGAGAACTTAATTCACTTGACCGGTAAGAATGTAAACAGTCACCAGTCCACTGTAGGGTGCCATCAAAGCGCCATATTGCGCCCATCGCCCTCGTCCCGTGCCTGAGCGCGTGCGCGTGTCGGGTGCTTCGCACCCTCCTGGCTGCCACTGGGTGTGAGTTGTCACACAAGAATACATTCGTGTAGAGAATTTTAATTATAAATCTACAAAAGATTTATCTCTCCACCAAAGTGGGACAAACACAACTTACCACACATTAAATTTCCAATACACAATTAAAGCTTATAATATCTCATTCATTTGCTTTAATCACTAGGTAATTATTATATTAATCATTAATATAATATTACTTTTCCATTAATTTCCAACATTTTTGTGTGGGGCAAACACAAGATCACTAGACCACTAGATATTAGTGTAAATAATTAAATATAATATATGAAATTTGATATCTCTATATATTTTTTGATATTACTGTATGAATATCTACACTCTGTATTTTGTAACCATTGCATATATTTTAGATATATAGCACTTTGAAATAGATGCAGAGAAAGTTGTACAGATCGAGAACTATTATATAGGCTCATTTAATCTTGGTCCAATATGTTCTGAAATCTGGTACGAAAAGTAAATTACTCAGCTTAACATAGATCAATTCCAATTCCAGTATGAGGCAATTGATGCTGAAACTTGTTGTTATTTCTTTTGTGACAAATAATGCAAGTGGGATCCGAAGACCAGAAGTTAGGTTTGTATCTAATCATGATTTTGATATTTTACATCAAGAAAGTCAGATATATGCATACAATTCAACTTAATCATAAAATACTATCAGTTACGTAAATCTATATACAAATACGAATCTTAGGTATACGTTTAAAAATATATGCATATTATTCCACTTAAGGAGGGTTTAATGGGAAAAAAAAAGCATGAAATCGAAAAACCACGCATTTAACATGTTAGAAATTCAACTTAACATGTTAAAAATCAATTTAAAAAAATAAAATTAAATTTCGGAGCTTTTGCATATAAATACATGCATGTAGAAGGCTTTTTAATAAAAAAATCAAATACTAAAAAGTTTTATTAAAAAAACAGTAAAAAAGGGTAATAATTTTCATTATACAAAAAAAAAAGATTTTACTTATTGGAACTAGTGTGATTCCTCCGCGCAACGCAATGGGAATACGACCGGTTTTGGTTTGACGTGTTACAGTACAAACACTCGTTATAGCAAATGAAAAAGAAACCAAAAAAAGAACAAAGTCGTGGTACACCCAATTGACATCGACACATATTTCACATCGATCAGAAACCATAAAATCGAATATTGTATCATTTTAGTTAATACTAATACTGGTATATATGTTGTTTGATCGGAATCAGTTCGTTTCATCATGATAGTGGTTCACACAAAATTTATATCGGATTGTCGAGTAAAAAAAATTAAACACAACTATATATTCATATTTTTTTAAAAGTCAGTAATCATAAATTATTAGAGGATTGAATGATGAAGAAACTATTATGCAGAAAAGAAAAGCATTATTTAAACAAAATGTTTTATTAGCCACGACACTATTCATGGTCACTATTTATATGTGTAATATTGTGGTGGCTGATCTTCATTCTCTTCGGTCATAAGAACAATCAAAAAAAAAAAAACAAAGGGAGCTACTAAATACACTCTATTGTAACTAGTAAAAGTGAAACGTATTTAGATCAACCCAAAGATACGTTGTCTAACAGAGGCTCTGAAGAAAGCTTAGACCCTTCTTTAAAGAATGTAAAACGTAATGGCAAAAGTCAAAACAAAAGAAAGTGAACTATTCCTCCTCATGTTATGAATTAATAGTTCTAAAGAATAGCTTCTTCACATTTATATGTGCAAAAGATAAACTAAGATTTTGAAAAAAATAATTTTAGCATTTAAATTGAATTTTGTGTAAAGTACAATTTCCGTCCGAGGTTTACACCTAATCGCAGGTTCAGGCCTCATTTGAAAAAAATTCAACAGTCTAGTCCATGTGGTTATCAATTTGATTCAATCAAGCCCTCGGTATTAAATGGACGTTTGAATTTATGTGAAAATACTAAAATACCCTACAAGTTTACTTACTATTTCAGTCCCTACAATTATACCCAATATATTCCCTCCAATTTCAAAACCACATCATCTAGTATATAAAGATAGATGGCGATTAATCCCCCTAATATAATTCCTAATGATGGTACTAATAACAAAAATTGATTAACAAGTGAATGTAAACTTGAATTTACGTTGGGTTTGACTTTTAGAAATTAAACTAGATTTGACCTTTAGAAGTTGCATTAGCTTTGACTTATCAAACTTGAAGTAGACTACAACCATCTGAAAGCGTCTTTTGAGACGCTACACCACTTGTATAGCGTCTTTGTAGAGGCTTCAGTCTTTTCCTTTTATTCTTTTCCATCATGATTCGTAACCAGGTATAACTTTTTTATACAATAGTATTTTTTAAATATTACACAAAATTATAGAAAAAAATTTTCATATTTAATTTGTATAATTTGAAAAAAATATATTATTATATAAAAAAGTTATGTTCGTTTATAAATAGTGATTTTTAGTTTTGATAAAGAAATGGGATGTAAATACTCTTACCTTGTGAGGTGTAATAATACATTAATGTGTTACGTAATTAAAGACCCTTGGTATTATGCTTGTGAGGTAATAACATGTATTATGTAATTAAAGACCCGTCGTGTTATGCTTGTGAGGTGTAATACCATGTATTACATAATTAAAGACCCGTCGTATTTGATACCGTACACTAGCACATCCAGTGGCGAAGCTTGCCTTCGAAAACCGGGGGCGAAAACGTATATGCCCGAAAATTTCTATAGAATCGGGGGGGGGGGGGGGGGAACGTATCTACCCCAAAATTTCTATACGAAAACTACATATATAACACTACCGAGCGAAAATTTCGAGGGGGCGGGCGCCCCGAGCACACCTTAAGGACTTCGCCAACTTTAGACCATTGTGCATGTTTGGTTACAATTCTGTTACCTTAATAATTTGGACTTTTAGGCTTTTAATATTTTTGTTGGGTGATATAATTGTCTAGCTAGGTTCCCCAGTTCTTAAACGTATATCAATATGGTATGATCAACTTTAATATATATATATTTTAGTGTTAGGTTCTGATACAAATGAGTTTTAACAGGAGAAGTGAAGAAGAGTAAGCACATTTTTTTTCTTTTGCAACTAAACATCATGGTTAAATAGATGAGAAAAAAAAAATAAAAAAAGTCACTCATTCACTTCTCATATTAAAACTCATTTGTATTTAATCTTTACACCATATCTTAAATCTATGTAATATATATAAAAATACTATATTTTACAAATATTTAGATTTGTATATAATATTAAAGAAAAGTTAATTTGTTAAGAGCTCCATAATAACATCAAACCCTATTTTTTTTTATAACCTAGTCTTGTAATTGTAATCTTTGGTGCCTTGAGTTTAATGAAATAACTTAGGGTCTCTCACTGAGACCGAACCACATAAAATCTTGTGTCGTGTATCGTTTACTATTTTCTGTTTTGCGTATTTATATCGCTTGTCCTTGTGTGTTGCTTCCGCAGTGCCGTTTGATACCTAACACATTCAAGATTACAAAAGTTAACATTCCAAAAGACTTATAAGCCAAATTCAAAACATAACTAGTCTCTGAAAAAACATATAGATAATTAGGATTCCAATGCAGGATAGCCTCTTCGATGTCTAGAATGTCCACAAACCCCATGAACTGACCTACATATTAATTTGTTATGAGGTACGTAATTATAACTGAGTTTATTTTAGGAGATACGTAATTAGAAATAAGTATTATATTATCATGAAATTTATATATTTAAGATATTTAATGGTCACAATAATATGTATGTAATTAGTTATATTTTTATAATTTATCTTAGTTAAAAACACAAAATTATAAAAATAAAGTTAGAATGAAAAGAATAAAAAAAATCTTCTTCAAAATAACCTAATTGTATTTTATAACAAACTAATTGGTATACTTGATACATATAAGTATGCCCAATAGCCGACAACTAATTACTTGACACATATCTGATGGGTATAAGACCGAGTATAAAACATGATTTTATAATCAAATAAGAGATGGAGTTACCAATACCCCGTCTATATTCCTCTCATTTATGTCCCTAATTATATTTAATCATTTTTTGGAACAGGTATTCGTCAGAATTCTTTGAAATGTTTTAATGTATGTTTCGTTCCATATGACAAACATTCCATATAATCGACGTTTATACGTTGATTATATTCCTCCCATTTATGCCGCTAGTTATATTTGATCATTTCTAGAATCAGGTATTCGTCAGAATTTTTCGAAAATGTTTGAATGTCTGTTTCATTCCATATGGCAAACGTTTATACGTTGATAATTTAAAAGTTTGAATAACTTTTAAATTATATTGTTAACATGTTTCAATGGCATCGTTAATAATATTAGTATCACACCGTTTATAATTTAATGGGATCGTCTATAATATTAGTATCGCATTGTTTATAATATTAGTATCAAATCTTTTATAATATTAGTATCGCATCGTTTATAATATTATCAAAGGCACGAAACCAGTCCAAATATTACTTTACAATATTAAACACCTAAAATAATCTGCTAAAAAGTCTTCTGTATTTGGTCTCAAGCGTCGATAATCTGCTAAAAAGTCTTCTGTATTTGGACTCAAGCCTCGATCGTCGGTATGTGGAAACAAATAAAAAGTTTGTTTTTCAAAAAGCATTTAGTCTTTTATTCTAACTAGTTTTTGCCCCGTCTACGTTGCGAAATATTAATTCAATATTTCTCTTTTATAACATGTAAGTCCATGTTTCGGTTAATTATACATACTACTGATAACACGATCTCAAAAAAAAAAAATTACATCAAGTTAACCAAATAAAACTAAACACTACCATACTTTTGCTAAAAAAACGATGGAAAAACTATAATTTTAAACTGGGGCAAACTTGTAATTTTTCAATACAAATGAGCATGTGTCAGGCAGCTGTCTGGCACGAATAAAAGTTACACCAAGTCAACCAACTAAAACCAAACACTACCATAGTTTATAAAAAAAAAACTAAAACTATGGCATGACAGTAATTTTACACTTGGGGCAAAATCATAACTTGACAGGGAAGAAAAAGCAAAAACGATGGCAAAACTGAAATTTGAACTGAAGGCAAAATCGTAATTTGGTTGGGAGGAAAAAACCTAATGACAAAACTGTAAGTTTAAACGAGGTAAAATTGTAATTTATACGGACCAATGAGAAAGTGCCAGACAACTACCTGACACTATTCATCGGTGACGATTTTTCTCGTTGAGATGGACAGACTTTTGGAAAACTACTTTTATGTAAACTAGTTGATGCCCCGCACGCGTTGCGGGGCGATGGCCGGATAATGAGCGAATGTTAGGCAGCTCTTTGACACGGAAAACAATTAAATCGAGTCAACCAATAAATACATAACACTTTTATAGTTTTGCTAAAAAACTAAAACAATGGCAATACTGTTATTTTTAACTAATGGAATTTATATTTTTTCATTGGTGTAAAATCGTAATCTGCCAAAAAACTAAAGTGGTGGCAGTACTGGAAATTGAAATCATGGGCAAAATCGTAAATCTACGCAAGGGGAATTCGTACTTTTGAACTTAGGGCAACACAGTAATATAAATTAAACTAAAGGCACAATCGTAATTTTAGGCCGGAGGCAAAACCATAATTTTATTTTGAACCGAGGGCATAATCATAATTTTGAGTTGGAGCTAAAAGCGTAATTTTATTTTGAACAGGGGCAAAAACGTAATTTTTAACTGAGGGCGAAATCATATTTTTTTAAACAGAGAAAAATCTATTTTTGAAGAGAGGGCAAAATCGTAGTTTTAAGGTGGGGGCGAAAACATTTTTTTTTCATTTGAACAGGGCCGAAAACGTAATTTTGAGCTGAGGGCGAAATCGTAATTTTGAGTGGTGGGCAAAATCGTAATTTTTGGCTGGGGCCAAAAGCGTAATTTTATTTTGAGCCGGGGCAAAAATGTATTTTTAAACTGGGGGCAAAAGCGTAATTTTAAAGCGTAAACAAATAATAAATAGTTGGTCCAATGGGGGAGTGCCAGGCCACCTGGCTGGCACTATTCCTTTGTTTATATTATATTCACTGTTCAAAACGTTTGTTTTTTAATTGTACTAGTTAGATGCCCCGCCCGCGTTGCGGGGCGATTGCCGAATAACGAGCGAGTGTTAGGCAGCTCATTGACACGGAAAACAGTTAAACCGAGTAAACCAATAAAAACATAACACTTTTATAGTTTTGCTAAAAAAAACTAAAACAATGGCAATGCTGTTATTTTTAACTAATGAAAAGTTATATTTTGTCACTGGTTTAAAATCATAATTTGCCAAAAGCAAAAGTGATGCCAATACTGGAAATTGAAACTAGGGGCAAAAGTGTAAATCTGCACAAGGGCGAATTCCTACTTTTGAACTTAGGCAACACAGTAATATAAATTTAAACTAAAGGCACAATCGTAGTTTTAGGCCGAAGGCAAAACCATATTTTTATTTTGAACCGAGAGCATAATCGTAATTTTGAGTTGGAGCCAAGAGCGTATTTTTATTTTGAACAGGGGCAAAAATGTAATTTTTAACTGAGGCCGAACATATTATTTCATTCGAACAGGGGTGAAAAAGTAATTTTGAGCTTAGGGCGAAATTGTAATTTCGAGTCGTGGGCAAAATGGTTATTTTTCGCTGGGGCCAAAAGCGTAATTTTATTTGAGTAAATTGCACAAAACGTCCTTTAAGTTTCACCAATCTTGCTGGTTCCAGCCTTAATGTTTAAAAGTTGCCAAAAACATCCTTTAAGTTTATTTTTGTTGCGGGTTTCATCCTTTGTCACTAACCTAGTTATTAATCCTTGTTAAATGGCCTCACATGCATAGCATGTGAGGGTAAAACCGTCTTTTCTGCTAGTGAGGTTATAAAACCCAAATAAAATCCCAGACCCATGTGAGACACATATAGAAACCTCTACCTAACATCATCTCCCCAGACGCCACTAAGCTCCTCCCCCACCATCTCCACTTTCGCCACCACCCTGGTCGACCGCCGCCGCCCCTTGCTCGACCGCCCCCACCGCCTGCTCCTTCTACTCGACCGCCTCAGCCACCCCCTGCTCCACGCGGCTCCTCCCCCACCATCTCCACTTCCGGCACCGCCTTGCTCGACCGGCGCCGCCCTGCTCCTCCTACTCGACCGCCTAAGCCGCCCCCTGCTCCACGCCACTCTGTTCAACACTCGTTCTTCTGTATGTATATGTATTGTTGTTTGTAAGTGATTCTTTAGACGTTGTTTGGTTAGAAGTGGGTTTTGTTCTTGCAGAGAAGAACATGGGTCTGGGATTTTATTTGGGTTTTATAACCTCACTAGCAGAAAAGACGGAGGTGGAGGTGATGTGTTGGGGATTTTGTTCTTGCAGGAGGTGATGTGTTGGGGATTTTGGGGGTTTTGTCGAAGGTGGAGGTGGTGGCAGAGGAGGTGGTGTCGGTGGAGGAGGTGGTGGCAGAGGAGGTGGTGTTGGTGGAGGAGGTGATGTGTTGGGGATTTTGGGGGTTTTGTCGAAGGTGGAGGTGGTGGCAGAGGAGGTGGTGTCGGAGGTGGAGGTGGTGGCAGAGGAGGTGGTGTCGGTGGAGGAGGTGGTGGCAGAGGAGGTGGTGTCGGTGGAGGAGGTGATGTGTTGGGGATTTTGGGGGTTTTGTCGAAGGTGGAGGTGGTGGCAGAGGAGGTGGTGGCAGAGGAGGTGGTGTCGGAGGTGGAGGTGGTGGCAGAGGAGGTGGTGTCGGTGGAGGAGGTAGTGGCAGAGGAGGGGTGGTGTCAGTGGTGGAGGAGGACAGAGAAGATGGAGAGGAGAGCGATGATCTTGAAGGTCAGTCTGTAATTTTTTGTGGAGATCTTGGAGTCGCCATTAATGGAGGTCTGGATGGGTTTGATCTGAATGAAGAAGAAGAAAGGGGAGTGGTGGATGGTGTGATGGTTACCTGGATTTTATAACCTCACTAGCAGAAAAGACGGTTTTACCCTCACATGCTATGCATGTGAGGCCATTTAACAAGGATTAATAACTAGGTTAGTGACAAAGGATGAAACCCGCAACAAAAATAAAGGTAAAGGATGTTTTTGGCAACTTTTAAACATTAAGGCTGGAACCAGCAAGATTGGTGAAACTTAAAGGACGTTTTGTGCAATTTACTCAATTGAGTATCAATAGATTCAGGTTGAGGTGCCCGATTATCTTTAACCCTAAATAAAACTAGTAATAAGGCATATGCGCGTTGTGGCTTGGTTACATCGCAAACATTGAATGAATTGGTCCAAGCGTTATGTAATGCATCAACCATATGAGAACGCGTGTTTTGAGTATCCGATATAACTCAATGTAACCTATATAAGCATTGTGGTTGGATCAAAAAGTAAAGTAAATCGAATTTATACATAACATAAGCACGTGAGGAAATAGTATATATTTATGAGAAAAGTGCCCGGATAGTCCCTGTGGTTTGTTCAGATTTCATCTTTAGTCCTTACATTTTCAAAACTACAGCTATAGTCCCTAACTTTGATAAATTCGTTCTTGGATGATCCTTGACGTGGATAGGGGTTAGTTTTCTCAGTAAAGTTTGTGTGAATGACCTTAATACCCTTTATACTAAAAACTGATGAAGAAAACATTTAAAGATAAATTAAAATTAGAGAAAAGTGCGCGTATAGTCCCTGTGGTTCGCTCTGATTTCACCTTTAGTTCCTACATTTTCAAAATTATACCTATAGTCCCCAAGTTTGGTATATTCGTTCTCGGATAGTCCCTAGCGTGGATGGAGTTAATTTTCTCAGTTAAGTAGGGGTTGAAATGACTAAAATACCCTTAATAACTAATAAAAAACCTAAGCCTTTTACCCACCCACCTGCACCCCTTTCCCATTTTCTCATCTCTTTCCCTTTCAGATCTACACAACTGAACCACCATCACCACCTAAAACCTCCACTCCGGCACCTCCTCTTTCCCCGGACTGTGCCTCTCTTTATACGCCAACATCTCTCGTTCAGACTTCAACGACCGTTCAATGTCCTGACAAGGAGTGTACTCACTGAATTTCTACAAACACGGTGGGAACCGGTTTACACGCGCCGCTGGTGGCGCGTGGGGTAGGTCATCATCACGGTGGTGGGGTGGAAATCGAGGGTGGTTTGTGTTTTGGTGGCGCCGGTGGTAGTGGCACAAGAATTATAACGGCGGTGATGTTCATTAGTTTTGATGGCGGCGGTGGTTTGTGTTTTGATGGTGGTGGTATTGATGGTACAAGAAGTATAACGGCGGAATTCGGTGGTTGTGATGGAAAGTTTAAGGTTTCCTATAAGGTAGGAACAAGAACATAAGACTGTAACGAAAGACATGAAGAATATGGTTCTTTTGTTCATCCTTAAACAAGTCAAATATGTTGGAAATCTGTTGGATGCCATAGATGAAAATTGTAACATGAAAATATAATAAAGTCTAACAAATTATGTATGTGATGTAGGTTGGTGATGTGTTGTTCGTTACAGTCGCATGTGTTGTGTTTTAGAGAGAGCGAGAGTGAGGTGGAAGACAGAGGTGAGGATTGAAGATCTTATAAGCAGCTTAGGTAACACTTAGGTGTGGTTTTGCAGGTGGTGATTACGGTGGAGGATGGTGGTTGGTGGTAGCCGGTGGTGAAGATGGATTGAAGAAGAGGTGGTGTGGGTCGGTGGGGGTTGGGAAGGAAGATGAAGTTAAAAGAGTTGGTGGGCCCAACAAATGCACAATTATTTAATACTTAGTTAGTTTATTTTGTTTTATTATAAAGGGTATTTTTTTCATTTTACACACACTTAACACCAAAAACTAACTTCCATCCATGCTAGGGACCACCTGAGAACGAATTTACCAAAGTTGGGGACTATAGTTGTAATTTTGAAAATGTAGGGACTAAAGGTGAAATCGGAGCAAACCACAAGGACTATCCGGGCCCTTTTCTCTTAAAATTAATTGGGCCCCGCCTAAATCAGCACCCACATCTTCTGCATCCCAACACCACCTGCAATCACACACCGCCACCATATCTTCAACCTCATCCACCACTGTCACCATCATCCTTCAACCTCTGACGACTTCAATCCTCTCTATCCCTCTCTCCATGGTTTCCGATTCTTGATGAACACCTCAAACCATCTTGCACCAGGTAATGCTGAACACATCCAATGATTCATCAGTACAATTCCCTCTGCTATCTCTCATTCTTTCCATTATTATTATATCAATATAATTATTTTGTGTGTTCTGAATGCTTGTTTGTTTTGAACAGAGATGGGTCATCATTAACCATTAGAGACAAGATTTTACTGCATGTACACCACTTATTATCATAGCTAAAGTCATATTATTCACCTTCTCTGGTTGCTTCAAATTCAACCCCTGGAATCATTTTGTTTCCAAGAAACTTCGCTTTGATCATCATCAGCTTTCTCATCTTGCTTCTGGATCTGACAATAAGCTTCTTGTCTGATCTTGTTGTTTGATCATTTCAGCTACATTTCTGCGATTCACAGTTTCAATAGTAAGAATCAAGTCTTGCAGTTGTTATTCATGAATATCAATCACAAGGATTTAGGTTGCAAGATGTTTGGTTTGACTTTTATAAGGTAAATGAAGTTGTATTTGCTTCACGTGATGGAGAGGTTAACGAGGCTCTGGAGGTGGTGGATGTCGGAGGAGAGGGTTCTGGTGAGGTTGAGGCTGGAGAGGTTGAGATCGGTCACGTGACGGAGAGATCCGCAGGTGACATCAGACCAGATGCACTATGACGTGGAAATGTTCCAGGTGGAGAGGGAGGATTGCGGATCGTCGGTGATTTTGGATTTGATTGATAAGAGTGCTTTGTGTTCCGGTAACCGGTGGGGTTTGGTGGTGGTGGTGGTGAAGATGAGTTGCAGGTGGTGGAAGAAGAGGTGAGGGTGGGGAAGGGCCCACAAGGCTTTATTTTAGGGAAAATTACGAAATTAGCCAAGAAAAAAAAGTCAAATTACCAATCTAGCCACCTCATGCGTCCTTAGAAGGCCACTCACAGATCCCAAGTCTTCTGATGCGTCTGCATGGCCAAGTATTGCGTCCGCCAATCCCCAACTGACACGTGGAAAGACTCCTCCCATCTCACACATGAAAGACTCATCCTATGCGTCCGCGGACTCAACCCATGAGTCTGTGAACTCATCCCATGCGTCCGCGGACTCATCCCATGCTTGAAAGACTCATCCCATGCGTTTGTGTCCACGTGTCTATTTTTAATTGGGTTTCGCCCCAAGGACTCATCCCATACATGTGAGTGGCATTCCAAGGACGCATGAGGTGGCTAGATTGGTAAGCTGATTAAAGTCTTGGCTAGATTGGTAACTTTCCCTTTATTTTAATTAAATTGTTTTAGTTAATGGCGGGGTCCATTAAATTTTAAATATTAGTGTTTAATTTTATTTTTTTAGTAAAGGTATTTTTGTAATTTCACACCAACTTAACTGAGAAAGCTAACCCCCATTCACGCCAGGGACTATCCGAGAACAAATTTGTCAAAGTTGGGGACTATAGCTGTAATTTTGAAAATGTAGGGACTAAAGGTGAAATTTGGGCAGATCACAGGGACTATCCGGGCATTTTTCTCATTTTTTAAATTGAAAAATGAAAATAAGGCGTCCGCGAGTTGCGACAGGACACCTTTTATACTACGTGTTTCAGGACTCGTTTGCATTCGTTAAGCATACTGGCACGTTGACATTAACGTGTTTAATCACACAAATAAAAAACTTATAAAGTGAGAGTACGATTAACTGAAATGTATAAAGTTGTGACAAACCAGCTACTCACTTTGAATTTACGGTACATAAAAATAAAAAAAAGTTAGAAACTTAAAGATGCATCATTGTATAAAAGTTTAAAGAAAAAAAAAATAGTTAACAAAACAAAGAGGCCAAAATGTAAATATCACCTAACAGAAGGGGGCAAGGGGCCAAAAAATATATCAGACATTTCTTTTTGAGTTAATTACTATTTTCGTCCCTGTGGTTTGTAAAAAATCACTATTTCAGTCCATTAGTTTAAAAATTGCGATTTCAGTCCCTGTGGTTTCACTTTCGTAACCATTTCAGTCCATGTGGTTTCACTTTCGTAACCACTTTAATCCATTTATTCTGTAAGTACAAGGACTGAAATGGTTGCGAGGTGGACTGAAATGGTTACGAAAGTGAAACCACAGGGACTGAAATCGCAATTTTTAAACTAATGGACTGAAATGGTGATTTTTGGCAAACCACATAGACGAAAACAGTAATTAACTCTTTCTTTTTTAAGTTATATAAGAATAGTTTTTTTGAAGTTGAAACCAAAAGTGAAATCATAGACCATCAATATAAATTTCTTTACTATATCAAAAGAATCAAAATTTAAAACCAGAGTGTGACAAAATGAATAAATTAGTAATTTTTTTCCAAGTTAAAGAAAGTTTGAACATTCTATTGGACCATATTTTAATACGACCTGTTTAATTGACCCGTTCAATACGGCAACACGGACCTTCGGAAATGGAATGTGAGGTTCCCACAAAACCTGTCATATTCTAATAATCATGTTATAAACAAGAAAAGAAAATACACCTAATTAAAGAAAAACATGAGACAAGTGGAAAACCGGTGGTCGTCAAGGCGGCTAACCAGCTTGCTGTTGGTTGTAGTGGTACTAACAACCATGGCCGAGCCAGTGACATCACAGCGACCAGATGATAGAAATAGCACTCTGATGAGATATTATTGTAGTATGTACAAAGGTGTGAGCGCATCTTATTTCTTGAGCAACCTTAATACCACCCTTTCTAACCTCCGTAAGCAGCTAACCACCAGCGGCTATGCCGCGGCAAGGACTTTGCTCAACGGTGAGTCGGTTTGGGGCCTTGCTTGGTGCAGGGGATATCTTTCTGTTCCAGATTGTCTGTCTTGTTTCGACTACGCTGTTGATCAGCTGAAAATATGTGGGCTTGGAAATGGTGCTCATGCTATTTACAGTGATTGCGATCTCAGGTGCATATATAACTTAACCTTCTTGCTTGGTTCACTATTACAAAACTGAGTATTTGCGACCGCAATTTCGGTCGCAAACCGTCGAAAAGCCTTTTGCAACCAAAATTGTGGTGGAAAAACTCCGCCCAAAGGTTATTTTATTTTAATTTATTTATTTCTTTTTTTTAACTTTTGCGACTGATTTACCACTGACTTTAAATGATCGTAAATCTTGAGGCAGTTTCGTGACCGGACTAAAGCTGTAGCTAACTGATGTGATATCGGTCGCGAATCTGTCAATAAATTTGTTACCAGCAAATCGTGGTGGAAAAACCTCGGTATTGTGTAATTTAACCTGTGCCCGAAGGTTATTTTTGTTTTTCAAATTTTGAGATGGATATACGACAGAATTTAAAGAGTAGCGAACTTTACGTCTATTTTGCGGCTGATGTGACTTTTGTCGCTAATCTGTCACTAAATTTGCGACCGGTTTTTCTCCTGCAAGTTTCGGTTGCGATGCCAAGTAGTGATTATCCATGGATTTTGTTTGGTTGCTACATAACTAATTCTTCTTAAACATGTTCGATGTAGGTATGAGAACAATAACTTCTTCACTGAGGCTAATAATCGGGCCGGTGTAGTATTATGTGACAACACAACATCGCCTCAGCCAGAAGAATTCCGAAGAGCAGCACAGAAGATATTATTAGACCTTCAAATTGCTGCACCTAGAGCACCCATTTATTATGCAGCTTCTACAAAAAAAGTAGCCTCTAGTAATGCAACCGTGTATGCCATTGCGCAGTGTAATCTAAACGTAAGCCAGAATGTTTGTTTAGAATGCTTAAAGTTGAGATCCCAATCTCTATATGATTGTCTTCCTACTGCTTCTGGGAGAGCAATGGACAATGGATGTTTCATGAGATATGACAGGACTCCTTTTTTCGGACATAACCAGTCAACTGATATTTCATCTCTCCTTTGGGATGGTAAGACCTCTACTCATCTAGAATTGATATGTATCTGTGTTTTTGTTCACTAGTTCGTTAGTATACCGTTGAAGTTTTATGCATATATAATCTGTAACTTACAGATGATTCAAGCAAGAAGAAATCAATAATTGGTGGAGTTGTTGGAGGTGTAGGCTTTCTATTGCTTCTACTTGCAGTTTTCTTATGTTGTCGCAGATCTAAGAAGGCAGGTAGAGGCCAACAAGGTAAGAAAGATGATTTTCTTTGTTTAATTCTTTTGACTTATGTTTTAACTAATATTTTAAAAGCTCTCTAAAACATGTTTACAAATTTTGTTGTCCACTTGATAGATAAGTCAACTGGATCAACCGAATTGTTGCAAGGTCCCGCAACATATAGCTACAACGAATTGAAAGTAGCTACTGATCATTTCAGCGACGAGAACAAACTTGGAGGGGGGATATTTGGGGAAGTATATAAGGTATTACTTAACTGAGTCAGAATTGTATACTTCAACCTCAATTACTTCAATTCACTGTTTGTATTTGGTGACACTTACCAGGGAAGTCTCAAGAACGGGGATGTGGTTGCAATTAAGAAAACCTTTATGGCCTCTAGTAGAGGAAACGCACACTTTAATGATGAACTTAAGATTTTAAGTAATGTTCATCATCGTCATCTTGTTCGTCTTCTTGGATATTGTATAAAAGGCCCGCACTTATTCCTTGTACACGAGTACATGGAAAATCATAGCCTTGATCAGTTCCTCTATGGTGAGTAATGAGTTGAAGCACTTATTTTTTGAACGATAAAACTAGATATGCAACGATTAGCATCTCTGTTTAGTGGCTAACGAATTTTTATGTGACAGGTGACGAAACAAAGACTTTAAGCTGGAAACAAAGGTTTGGTATAATCTTTGGGACCGCAAGAGGTCTTGCATATCTACATGAACAATACCATGTTACCATCATCCATAGAGATATTAAAACCAGCAACATTCTACTTGACAATGAATTTCAGCCAAAAATTGCAGATTTTGGGCTGATTAGATTACTACCTGAAGATAAGACTCATCTCAGCACCCAATTTGCAGGGTCATTGTATGTTCGAATCAATGCATATAAATTCACTAGTAATGTTTCTAGGTATAAATGTGTTAACAATAGAAATTGTTAAATGTTTCCAGAAATAGTGGTTATGTAGCACCTGAATACGCCAATCATGGACACTTATCTGAGAAAGTTGATACATACAGCTACGGTGTTGTGGTCCTTGAAATTATTAGCGGAAAGAGATGCAAGGATGCCAAAGACGATATATCAACCACTCCAAGCCTTCTTGATCATGTAGGTGTATCAAAAGTATATATATGCGCAATGCCGCAATTATTTGTGGACGCTAATATGCAATGAGATGTAACCTTCGTTAAGTAATCTTTATCAAGCTTTCTACTGTTATGTCTGACAGGCATGGAATCTATATGAGAATGGAACACATTTGAATCTGGTGGATGACAAACTAGACCCGGGTGAATATGCAATAGAAGATGTAAATAAAATCATAGAGATAGCATTGATGTGCACTCAGCCAACAGTGTCAGCGAGACCTGCAATGTCGGAAGTGGTTACTCTTCTAAGTGACAAAACACTTGAAGAAAGACCACCGGTAAGGTCTACTACCGATGACGAGGTGAAGATTCAAGTTGCTATGGAATCATCAATATCCAATGCCACTGCCTCCACAATTCAACTTTCAGGCCGTTAAAAAAAATCCATACAACATTATCTGGTTTTAAGTTGTACAAATAAATACAATAAGATGGTAAAAAAAACGAATAGCTATCGTGACCCAAGTAAGAAGAAGCTACTTAGCTGTATATGGGATTTTGTGTTTTACTTTTTGTTGCTTTATAGTTTAAAGAATCTAAAGTACATTGAACTCTAGGAGTTCAACAATTTACCACGTCCTTTGAGATTTATGATTATATCATATCTTTTCATACAACTCTATATTTCAACATTTACGATAGAGTAAACTACAATTTTCGTCCCTGAGGTTTGCTCCAAACATCGGATTTCATCCACTTTTAACACTCTTCATATCTGACGTTTCAAGTCAAATACTTTTAATCCAATTCACTAACTCTGTTAAACTTTATCTTAATTCCCTTGGAACACTCCACCGTCGTCTTCTTCCTTACTCCACCATCACCAGTCGCTACAAATACTCCCGTCCTTTGAGAATTAATTTTGAATTATGATTTTCATACAACTCTATATTACAACACTTGCGATACATACAGTTTTATTGCCATTGAGACTCACGTGCTTGTTTCTTACCTTGTACACAATTTCAGAATTTGTATCACTTTGTATTTTACTTGCATGAGAATGCATATCATTACACAAATATTTGAATGTTTCATAAAAACTGAAAAATTACATTAAAACCATAGAAGTTAAGTATAATGTAATTAAATATTGTTATGAATAAAAAAAATTGGGTGGAGACCATCGGCACTTCTACCAACACACTGGCCGATGCTTTGACCTGTTGCTGATCCAGGGAAATAACTGAGCCAAGATGTCCTCAATCGTGTCAACAGGGATACGCTGTCAGTTAAATGCCAAGATGTTTTGGGCTCTGCAAATGAACCAGATAGTAGAATAGATGACTAAACACCCTAGATTAAACCTATGTTTAGACCCCAAACCCGCAGCCGCCCATGCTGAACAAACTATCCACATTGATTTCTGTGTAAAAGTCTTTACTATACCACCATGAGACCCTTCCCCTAATCTTTTTCAAAAGGATAGTGTAGGTCGGATGCGGATTGTCAAACTACGATGATTTCTTGTTTCGGATGCCGTAGCGAGTGCGGAATCCAAGCTACGACACAAACCGAGCGAGAGAATATTTTACACAATAAAGATTCAACGATTAGCGGTTCGCGTATTTAATAGGACAGAGTTTCGGTACAATATTCGAACAATACAAAGCTCACCAGAACTCTCTCTCTCTCTACACTCTCTCTAGCTCATTCAAGCTCTATCTCCAAACAGAGCCTCTGCTGGTATTTATAGCCAAACCAGCAGAGATACATCGAAACAGAATAAGCACAAACGAAATACATCGAAATAGAGATAGCATGTATCGAAATAGACCTTGCATGAAATACAATGGGCTCTGTGTTAAAAGATAATGCGTTTCGGTTGTTGTTTGTGCTAGACCAAATTGATATTTGTTGAAACAAGGCGCAAACGGATTGTTTTAAAACTACGGAGCCCAAAGGATTTGTTATAAACAACACTCCCTAAAGAATTCCCTTTCCAACGAGTTGAAACACCAACATGGACTAACCACACTCTGTTAAGAGCAACTCCACCCTATTTTATATTTAAATGAATATCATTTAATTTTTTTTATTTAGACATTAAATAATTTCACTTAAAATTATAATTGATATTTGAAACAATTGTGGGCCGAGTGTCAATTATAAATGGAATTTACACTGTTGTTTAAGTGATAGTGGGTCTTTAGATGGACTTAATTAGTCTTTAACGAACAATTACTATTGATTTTTTTTTTAATGAAAAACACAATAGTGGGCTTAGTTAAACGTTGGGCTATCATTTAAATGTCTTTATTATTTGAAAAGCTGCTTATCTAAACGAGTAAATGAAAACATGTGTGTCATTTAAATATTTCCTTTTAAAAGATGGATGGAATTTGTTGATGGATAAATGTGAACTATATTGTCTTCATGGGCTGGGCAAGTGGATAATTGGGCCAGATTTAAACAAGGATGTTGGTCAGCATTCAAAACATAAGCGAAGTTGGGTGATATTAACTTTAGCGAAAATTGGATCTCTATCATTCACTTTCGTTTTTATGATGTTACCAAGTCACCTTGGTTTAAAACACACAGAATGAGACAATATTTCTGCAAAGGTGAGTCAATAGTACAATATGCTCCACCTTAAATGTCATCCAATGAAATTCAAACAAAAGTTTATACTATTCCGGTCACCTTTTCTGGTGAGCTTCTTGCCGGAAAAAATGGTGATTCAAGTTTTTTTAACCGTTAAACTCAACAAAACTTGTGTTCTTTAATATCTCCACAGTGTTCAACAAGCCTTAACCATAAATAACATCAAACAACCACCAATTTTCTAGTTTCAATTCGTATATTCAAGAACCAAAACTGGATTTTTGATTTTTATCCAATAAAACCTCAAAACCCACTCGAAAATCTCACAAACAAATCGGTTTTCAACAAGAAATCGAGCCAAAGCTCTGATACCACTTGTAGGTCCCGATGCAGATCGTCGGACTACGATGATTTCTTGTTTTGGAATGCCGTACCAAGTGCGGAATCCAAGCTACGACACAAATCGAGCGAGAGAATGTTTTACACAATAAAGATTCAACTATTAACGGTTCGTGTATTTAATAGGACAGAGTTTCGGTACAATATTCGAACAATACAAAGCTCACTGGAACTCTCTCTATACACTCTCTCTCTAGCTCATTCAAGCTCTTTCTCCAAACAGAGTCTCAGCTGGTATTTATAGTCAAACTATTAGAGATACATCGAAACAGACTAAGCACAAACCAAATACATCGAAATAGAGATAACATGTATCGAAATAGATTTTGCATGAATAATGTATCGAAATAGACTATACATAGTCTATTTCGATTTCTATCATACTATGTGATGGAAATACATGACACATCGAAATAGCTTGTTATGTAATAGACTTCATAAGTCTATTTTGATATGTATGTTCAAACAGAAATCACATGCTTCAATTTCGATCATGCTATTTTTATCCACTCAAGGTCATGATGACATCATGCTGATGTCATCATGATGGAAACTCTTTCATTCGCGTGTCGTCGTGTTTTGTGTGACGTTCTTTTAGTCGCACGACGGAGGAATGCTGCGACGCATCTATTGAAACGAACCGAACCGAGCCACATCCACACAAAAGTGCATCAACAAACTCCCGCTTGAATGTTGCTGCTGATGGTTCATTCTTCACGCTGTAGGATCTTCAAATGTCATCACTTCTCACAAACAGGAGGTGTATCAACACACTCCCCCTTGAATGTTGCTCGTGAATCTTTGATCTTCAAGGCTTAAGATCCTCGTGTTGTTGATGAGTGGACGGCCGTAACTTGATCCTCTTGATCATCTTGATTGCATCCATGTCGTGTCGTCACTCCACAGCTTGTCATCTGACATGTTATCTTTGACACACAAAAGAGCTAAACGCGTAATGAGAACAATCGTAAGGGATTTAATCAATCTTAGAAAATTTTCAAATGAAAACCTCACTAAGAGTCGATTTTAAACAATAGTTAATAGACGGCACACATGAGACCAACTATCATTTAACTACCAACCGACAACACTTTGAAAGTTTCAAAAATTGTTCAAATCTTTAACTTTCAAAACTTGTCTACTTCGACCATTTATGACGATGCAATTGTTTTCCGGCTTTTAATTAGGCTTTAGGTGGGATAGATTCGAGTTCCAACATCGGTCAATCAAAACTAAGATAGAAGCAAAATTTGTTTAGCTTTTACAAATTTTATATTAAAACACACCTTTTCTTTTTGTTATTTTTGAAAATTTCGAATGTAAAGACAGAAAACAATACATAAATATTGATATACATTCTTTTTGCGAGTTTCGAGGGTAAGAGAATCATATAAGTATATGGTCATGCCAAAACACACTTGTTGTTCAACTGGTTAGCATTTAGATAAGCATCCTATAATGGTTTCCAATATATTTGTCCACTTAAACTCAACTAGTAGATGTAGTCATATGACTTGGGGATACGTTTAGGTATGATTTATACTTACCGACCTATGTTCATCCACACACGACAAATTCCCGTATTAAGGTATGCACGAGAGTTCATCTTAGTAGTGAGTATACCATCTATCATCTGTTTTGACATATACGATGTGAGATACTCACTCTTTTTGTGGATGAAAACAAGCCCTATGTGATAGAATCACTTATTAATGAGGAACTTGATTTTCAGATGGATGCAGGGCACAAAAGCAAGTCCGTGAACAGGTTAGTACTAACGTATCGACAAAGAGACGAACTTGACTCTCGAATGATGAATGTTATTTAAAATCACTTATTCAGAGGTGGATGTGATATATATATATATATATATATATATATATATCACTTATTGATGGTCATATACAATATTTATACGTATGTATAACATCATAGAAGCTCTAGACTTGCGTCCCCGTTATTTTTCGGTAAAAGAGACAACTATGATGCCCAAATGATAAACAACATAAAGACCACATATCTCGGAATCTCGGCAATCTATCAAACGAGATTTCGGTACCAAGACCATATGCTAATAAGTGGTTCCCACACGGTTTTCAGTCGATTATGTTTATATCGCCGTGCACACTTTAAAATGATTGTGAGCCTACCGATACATCATTAATGGAGCTACTTATCGTTTTTCATTTTAAGTTCAAAGAGCTTTCGACAGACCACTGATTTACTATCATTTTCTCTTTTTTTCGCCAGGAAACTCATTTTTGTCTTTCTCTTGTTTTTGTCCTTTTTTACGTTTTTAAATGTTTTTGTATTTTTCTGGTTTGAATTTACGCCCCCTAAAATTCAAAAAGTAAATTTCAACTTTTAAATAACATCTTTTTGGACTTTCTTCAAAAAAATATTAACAAAAACGATTTCCCGATGTGGATTAACTCATGTCATACCTCGATCTCGTTTACCAAAATTAATTTAATCAAAAATGATTTATAAAAAAATTGGGAAAAATGAGTTGGCACGTTGGTAATCGGTGTGGACCAAAACAACATTGACCCGTTCGTGTTGAAACAATCACGTGTGGGGTGATATTCGAGATCAACATGTTATGTCAAGAAGTGTTGCACGAGATGTTAATAATTCGCAAAGCAACTTAAATATCGACAAAGATAGGAGAGATTAGAAATTCAAAACTGTAAGCTTGCAACTTCGTGCATTGCCAGGAATTTGTGCGCTCTACCAAACTGGATATCCACCTGGTATGGATTTAAAGGTCGAATTGTAACCAACATAGACGGAATCACTATAAGTATTCAAGTCGAAGTTATTATCATTAGGGTGTCACCGACCGATGTCTTGAAAACCTTTCAAATAACTCAAAAATATCTTCACACCAACAAGATAAGAAACCTCCAGGTCCGGCTGGTAAGAAATAATGGAGCATGTGGGAAAGGTTGTACACATCATCATTGGTCGGTCCATACATGATGTTTTTGAAATACTTTTGCACCAGCAAAGGTCTTCTTCTTTGTCCTTGATAAGTAGTGTGCAGTTGTTCAATCCATGTCAAGGTATCCGCACACCCGGTTGGTTTGTTCAATAAACACATTTTCTTCAACACACCGTAGGGAAATGTACACTGCATGTTCGTCTTGTGAGACTTAAACTTCTTATTAGAGTTACAACCCTTGAATCTTCAAAAAGTTTCAGACGCGCTGCAGGCGCGTACATTTCGTTGGAATTTATCTTCTTAGCCCAATCAAAAACCATAACAATCATACTTTGGTACGTTTTTCACTTTGTCGAAGTTTTTAATTTCTTTCATCATTATTCCTTCATCAGACATTTTATCTTCTTTTCTTTTTCTCTCTCCATCAAAGGCAACATTATTCTCCTGGATTCAACATTGTGTCAGAGCCTCATGTCGCTGAACAGGTGCTGAATGCTCCACTATCAACAATCGTACAACTATTAATAGTTCCTTCTGGAACATCCTGCACACTCACTAAAAAATCAGGTGGAGAGAGGGACCCAAGCCATCATTGACTTGGGTCGTCCGACATCATCGAGAATTGTGACTTTGATTTCCCGATGATTCGGAATTGGTTGAGCCCACCTATAATAGTTACCAATTTTGGTTTCCAAATTTTTTTTTGTTTTTCATTTTTAACATTTGGTTTAACAGATTGTGCTTGGATAACCTCTGGTTTCAAAGCATTTTCAACCTTTTTCGCTGTTTTCTTTTCTTTTTCAATTTCTTTCTTTTTTATACAGAAAGTCTTGTTTCGGTGAAACAGATCGTGACCAGTAAAAGTTTCCATAGGGGGCATCAACCTTTTCCTTTCCTTTCGTGAGATATGGACAGTTTCTGACAAAGTGTCCATACTCATCGCATTCAAAGCATGATCTTCGCTCAACAAACCTCGGAGTATCATGACAGTGATAGCTTGATGATGAACTTCATGATCTCGAGGTACTTGGTCCTACATCACAACAATCTGTATGTTGTGTATAGTTGTTCTGACTTTTTGTTTTAAAAACATGAACTTGTTTAACAAAATTCATGTTGAATTTGTTTTCAAAGGTTTCAATTTTATCAGTCCCTCGAGATTTCACGTAGTTTATCTTTTGAAACTTCTTATTGTTCTGAGTTCTGTTTCCCTTTCTCTTTCCTTGATTAGCGTGATTTTGCTTTTGTTGATCTGAAAGTTTTTGATTTCCATATTGTTTCTGAACTTCAACTTTTGGGACAAGAGCACACTGAGTTACTACAACACTTGGGCTCAACTTCCTAAAAACTAACTGATTGAATCCTCAAACACTTTATCAATCAAGGATTGATTAACATTTTTAATATGAAAATCTTTGTTTGACTAAACTTTGTCAGAATCGATCAATGTATAAAGCAAATTCGTGCTTTCACAAGTTTCAAGACAAGCTTCAACATTCTTGACAGGAGCAGTTACACACGGTTTTGCTGGAGGATCACATAGAATGTGATTGTCGAGAGGTATTTTTGTCTCTTTTGTCGTCGTGTTTGACTGCTTGTGTCCATCCTCATTCGACTCATCATCCGAACTATCACAATCCTCAACAATGACGGGAGGATCCTAATTCTGTAAGGTTTGGAATCCTTGATATCAACTGATTGAGCCTGATAAGAGGATATTTCCTTTTGGAACCCGAGCCTAGCGGCGAATTCCTCCAAGTCTAATGGGACTGAAGGCTCAAACCGCGTCATCTTGGTATAATTGTGTCTAAATGGCGGGGGACACTTTGTATACCCAATGCACTTGACATCCTTTTTCTTTTTTTTGTATGTCAATGGTGTGATCCAACACATACCGAGAGTTGGAATAGCTATTCAACTTAAGTTGGATCGCCTCATTTTCAGACTTAACATAGGCCAATTCTCTTTTTGTTTCTCCTTGAGCATGTTAATGTAATTGTTAATTGTAGTTTGTTTTCTCGAAATAGTTTTCTTTAGCTTGGAAAGATCTTTCTTTAAAGTGTCAATTATGGTTTTAAATTCTTTTTCATGATTTTTAAGAACCATATTGGCCTCTGTGCATTTTGAGAGATCCATGATTATATTTTGATTGTGGATAAATGTCAAGTCATACTTACTTTCCAAGTCAGAGAATATAACACCTATCTCAAAACATTTTTCACATCTATCAGATTTCGGTTTATTGAAACTTACCTTACTGGATTCACCCTCAGACATTAATCCATCTGCCTCAGAATCAGCAATCTCCCTTGATGGACCTTCAGGTCCATCCTCGCTTAAACTTGTAACATCTTCATCCGTACTACCACCATGTCCGGAACTATCATCTTTTTCCGAGGACTCACCATCACTGACATTGTTGATGTTACGAAGTCACCTTGGTTTAAAACACACAGAATGAGACAAATATTTCTGCAAAGGTGAGTCAATAGTACAATATGCTCCACCTTAAATGTCATCCAATGAAATTCAAACAAAAATTTGTACTATTCTGGTCACCTTTTCCGGTGAGCTTCTTGCCGAAAAAATGGTGATTCAAGTTTTTTTTAACGGCTAAACTCAACAAAACTTGTGTTTTTTATATCTCCACAGTATTCAACAAGTGTTAACCATAAATAACATCAAATAACGACCAATTTTCTAGTTTAATTCGTATATTCAAGAACTAAAGCTGGGTTTTTTATTTTTATCCAATGAAGATAACATCGAAATAGAGATAGCATGTATCGAAATAGACATTGCATGAATAATGTATCGAAATAGGCTATGTCTATTTCGATTTCAATCATTTTATGTATATGAAAATACATGACACATCGGAATAACTTGTTATATAATAGACTTCATAAGTCTATTTCGATATGTATGTTCAAAGAGAAATCACATGCTTCAATTTCTATCATGCTACTTTGATCCACTCAAGGTCATGATGAAATCATGCTGATGAAGATGGCAACTCTTTTGTTCGCGTGTCATCATGTTTCGTGTGACGTTCTTCTAGTCGCACGAAGGAGGAATGTCGCGACGCCTCTCTTGAACTGAACCGAACAGAGCCACATCCACACAAAAGTGCATCAACAGATACAATTTAAAAATAAATGGTCAGAAGTTTCATCTTCGGATCTACAGAAGTAACAAAGCCAAAAGCCCACATGCATACCCCCTCCTAAGAAGATTAGTGCACATCCGGACCCCTTCGAGAATGAACTCCAGTTGAAACAAGCGAATTTAATTGGCACCCAATTAGCCCACTTGAAATCTTTGGATTGGCTAACAACTTTGCTAGTTATACATCAACCTTCTCACATCCCTCGCTGAGAACTCACCCATAGGATCTGGCCCACATTGCCAATCATAGGTGTCGGAACCCATAACCATAAGCTATTCCTAACACACTTCAAACTCTATTTAAATAATCAAATAAATCTAAAACGACAAATCAAAATAATTTAAACAATTAAACTAATTTATTTAATTCAAACTTTAAGCCTCGACTCATTCTCTTTATATCTTCATCATTAATATGTGAACTTTATAAGAATTATTCCAACAATCTCCCCCATAATCCTGATTTAGACTTGCTTGATCGAGAGCAGTGTTGGCTCATCTACTTGCCCTTGAGCTGCATCTGCTTTTCTCCATATTTTCCTTCCATTTGGTATGTTCAAATATGGAGTGCCCGTTCATTCCACACTCGCAACACCTAATATTACTGATAGGAATCAAAGTACGCAATGGATAGAAATTTATAGTTCAAATGAACGGATAGGCAACGGGTCGAACGAGATAAAGAAACACTACTCGATTCAAACTGAAGAGCATCCTAACCCGAGTATAGGATACAGAAAATCACCACTTAAACTCAAATACCACCCAAGTTGCTACCTTGGATTAGCAATGGAAGATAAAACCGGTTACTCTAGTACGAGACAAACACAATCAATATTTTTAAACATAAACGACACCACCTTTCATTAACATCGAAACTGAATACATAAAGAGTTGATCATAATCCCACGTCCTACATTATAGAAGAATTAAAAAATTAAAGTACTACTTAGAAAACATGAAGTACAACTTGGAAAAGCATTAAAATAAAACTACTAAACTAATGGATAAACTGTGGTGGTGGGAACTATGAACATGGGTTTTTGTTCACATGCATGATTTTTTAACCTCCATGATGGAGCTCCATTTGATGCAACGGTAACCCCGTGTGTATTGGCCCACCCGTTCCAAATGACCCATGGATTAGTAACCGACCGCTATCATCCTCTCCTCCTTTGAAAAGTTTGCCCTCAAACTTAAATGATTAATCTTCAGTTGAATTCTACATATGCCAAGTGCCTTACTTTTTTCTAAATCCAATGTACATAATTTTTAAGTTCCTGTAAGATCTTCTGAAGACATGTTAATACACTTAGTGATAACTAAGGAATGACGATAAGTTGCATTAGTATAGACCATGGGGAGTAATGTTATCTTTTTCCCATCTTTAATAAACAAATATGTGTTTTATATCCGTCATGAATGACATTCCGATCAAACAACTAAGGTCTTCCTAATAGCACATGGTGTGCATCCGTTGGTATAACGTCACATTAGATTTCATCTTAGTATATTCATGCCCAATACTCCAATACTAAATGAGAGTAAAACAAGGGTTGAAACATGGATACCTTTTTTCTTGATTTAGCTAGTGAATGTCATAAGGACGAGGATGGGGTCCAGTTAGTAAGTTCAGTTTTGAGATCATGGTTTAAGAATCCACGTTGGTACAACTTCCGCCATCAATAACTATCGAACAAACTTTGTCTTGAATTGTACAACAAGTGTGAAAGAGAGATTCACGCACAAGATTTTCACAATGTATAGTAGTTCCGTTGAGTGCTCGACACTTCACCAAACACTCTCCGTCATCAAGTCCAATCACTATTTCGGCTCTGATACCAAATAATAGGAATCAAAGTACACAAGTGATAGAAATTTAAAATTCAAATGAATGGATAGACAACGGGTCGAACGAGATACATAAACACCACCTAATTCAAATTGAAGAACATCCTAAACCGAGTATAGCATATAGAAAATCACCACCTAAACTCAACGTAGGTTCCAAAGAACACCACCCAAGTTGCTACCTTGGATTAGCAATGGAAGATAAAACTGGTTACTCTTGTACGAGACAAATACAATCAATATTTTTAAACATAAACAACACCACCTTTCATTAAAATTGAAACAGAATTCATAAAGAGTTGATGATAATCCCACATCCTACATTTTAGGAGAAAGCATGAAGTACAACTTGGAAAAGCATGGAAATAAAAACTACAAAACTAATGGATTAACTAGTGGTGGTGGGAACTGTGAACGTGAGGTTTTCCACATGCATGATTTTTCAAACTTGAATAATGGAGCTCCACGGCGGTATTGGTCCACCCGTTTCGAGTGACCGATGTATTATTAACCAATCGCTATCAATTACATATGACTCGGTTGATGTTAAAACTAATGGATTAACTAGTGGTGGTGGGAACTGTGAACGTGAGGTTTTCCACATGCATGATTTTTCAAACTTGAATAATGGAGCTCCACGGCGGTATTGGTCCACCCGTTTCGAATGACCGATGTATTATTAAACAATCGCTATCAATTACATATGACTCGGTTGATGTTATCTTGACCCAATCCTTTTCCATGTATGTCCTCTTCTCTTCCAGGTCTACTTCCTCGTCCCCTACTGCGACCTTTGATGTCGTACCGTCAACCCCGTCAATATTGCATTTCTCCTTGATCACCACCCATTTTATCTTTTGAACGGGTAAGAAAGAGCTTACTTTGATGATCTCCGGATTCTTCTTTGGTTCTAGTTGTTTCCTTGTAAGCATTTAGTAGTCTAACAATTTCTTCAAACGATTACTTTAAAATTGGAGTATTCTTCAATCAAAGTGACTATTTGCAAGAACTTTCTCTGAATAGAATAGGGTGGTTTTCTTATCGGTACCTCGTCCTCTAATTTTGATCTAAGATTTTTGAGTTTTGCTATCATTCCACGTCACTTTCCATAAAACTTGTCCCTCAGAACTTCTTATCGATTGTTTGGTTCTCTTTCTATTTATAGGGCCTCCAACTTGTGTCTTAGGGTTTGCACACTAGCCTTTTGAACCTGCTAGGATCCTAGGAATCAATCCCAGATTGCTTCCGATACACTTTTACTTTCTTAAACTTTACAACCTAAAATAGAACGTCTCTTGGCAATAACTAAAACTGAACGCCCTAGTTATTAGGTTCTTTCAAGCATCAACTGAATCCATGTCACCAGATCTACGACTTTCCAAAGACCATGGGCTTGCAAGATTAATTTCACTACAATAACCCAAGTTGTGTAGTTTGTTGGTGTTCACTTTAGGAGTTGTAAAGAAACAATGCTTTGATCAATTAGTGGTACTATTTCTCCACTTGCATTCCTTGACATTTTATTGTCTTGAACTTGCTATAGAAATTAGAAACCAGTTTTTTTCTTGGTTCTTGCTTCTTAGTCTCGCATTCTTGCTTTTTGTTCTTGCTTCTTAATCAAAAGATATCCTACACAAAAGCCCCAATTCTATGAAATTTATACCCTAGAAAAAAGAAATAGAGAAACAAAATCCAACTATAAAGAAATAGGAAAGAGTAGATTTTAAAATTACCTACTATGAAGAGAAATATCAAAAGAAAGCAGATTCCAAATGCTTGATGATGATCCTTTCTTCCATTTGTGGATTAGAGAGAGAATTTGGCAAAAAACTGGTGGATGAAGAGTGGATTTTTTATAGAATGTTGATGTTGTTGGCTTGTGTTATTAGATGAAGAAAAGAAAAACAAGAACACTTTGTTTTTTTTAATTTACCATTTATTAGAGGTTAATGGTTCGTTAGTAGGCATTTAGTTTTGTCTTGAATACCCAATTAATTAACCAGTAAACAAACCAAGAGTTGGTGGTTTTGAGACTGTTCGGATGATTAAAATCGCGAAACTGCAAAATAAATATCCGCAAGTCACCTTCTCCTGATAGACCTTCTCTTGGACTTTCGCTGGGTCTGAAGGGACCTTCGCTTGCACTTAATGGACCTTCTCTTGGACCTTCGTTTGGAACGATGGACCTTCGTTTAGTGATCACATTCGTTTAAAGACCACCTTCTTTGGATATCACATTCGTTGGATATCACCTTCGTTTGATAGGTCACCTTCGCTTGGGATGACCTTCGTTTGAGGAGCTTATGCATTGATTTTATTCTTATTCTTTATATATTAAATCAATAAATAACAAGGAATTTAAATAATAATTAAAAATCACAAGCAATAATATAGAAACTCATATTCTCATTTATTACTTCGAGTTCGGGTTACAACAAGTCAGGTTCTAGGACTCGTTTATCGCGGATGTTAGAGTATAGCCTAGGTAAGGACCCAAGTATCAATCGGTGGATACTAAATCTATTAACCTATCTCTTTTGTAATATTTAACCTAAGTAATTTTTAAGAATTAGGAAGTTGCTAAACAAATTATTTGATTAAGTTGAGAAAACAATGATAAAAAGAATAACTAGTTAGGTGTAGAATCATCTTATTACTTTTGCAAAATAGTTGATTATAGTTCTTATGAAAAATTCACCCTAGTGGACACCAGTTACGATGGTATAGTGTTAAAAAGCTACAGCCCCCTCGGGTTAGCCCCATGTCCCAAAATAACCAAGCTATGAAACACCCAATTATTCTGTTCTAAGTAACTAAGACATCTACTCATCCTTTGTGATCTAAGAGTCTCTTATGTTGCTAAAGCAACCCAGATTAACGAAGCTAGCGAATTACTATCCAGATTACACAATTTAAAGCAAACCCTTATCTAGTTTCCAAACCCTTATATTCAGATTTTTCCCATAGGTGACCCGTATGCATTACCAATGCCCAACCAAATTTGTCCTTTGCCTACTGAGCATCCAGCCCTAGACTAATGATCGATATATTGCCAAAAGATAAATGAAGTAGATTTAACATGCGTAACCTCATAGAAAGACCTAAATCATCCACACAAACTCAATTAAACATCAATACTCAACATATACACTATCACAAGTTCATAAGCAAACCTTACTAAAACACACTTTCGTAACAAAATCCACCAGGTAAATGCAAAGTAACAAGAATCATCCTACCCTAACCGCCTAGTGCGCGGTTAGCTACTCATAGTAATAAAAAAGCTAAATAATTAATTGAATACATGATAGAATATCACATGAAATTGTAATACGAAGGGTGCTAACCTAGTAAGGAACAATCTCCTGTCCTCCTATACGTTATTCTTCCTTGAATCCTTTCTTGAATCTCCGATCTTGAATCCTTTGAATATCAACAGCCATTTTTCGCTTCTCTTCCCTTGTTTCGTCCAAACTTCGGGTTTTTTATGACATCTATATCTTTATATACTGCCCGTTTGTTAGTTGGTTGGTTTACGACCCGTATACCCAAACCCGGGTTACAACTCGAAACAAATGAAAGTTGTTGTTATTGATCTAGGGTCTCCACATAGTACGTCGGTGTCTTGACTTGGGGCTCACGACCCGTACTCACTTTCAAGGCTCACGACCCGTAAACAATAGACTTGGGCCTGCCTTCTGCAAATCTTCAGTAATAATTCTGCCCTTAAACAAACATTTAAACCATTCCAAACAATATTTACAACAATCTACTATCAAAATGTGGGTTTTTTATACAATAATATTATGTTGTCTTTCAAGAACATCAACAAACCTTAAAATTCAAATTACAGACTCAAACTATAAATAGAGTTAAATGTCATTTTAGTCCCTGTGGTTTGGGTCAGTTTGTCAGTTTAGTCCAAAGGTTTCATTGCCTGTGGGTCCAAAAAGGTTTCACTGTTGCCATTTTAGTCCACTGGGTTAACTTCATCCATTTTTTATGTTAATGAGGAGGGCTATTCGGTCATTTTATATGGCTGAATTTCCATTCTAATTAACAAAATTACATATAAAATGACCAAATTGCCCTTCTCGTTAACATAAAAAATAGATGAAATTAACCCAGGGGACTAACATGGAAACGGTAAAACTTTTTTGGACCCACATGCGAAAAATGAAAACTTTGGACTAAACTGATAAAATGACCCAAACTACAGGGACTAAAATGTCATTTAACTCTTACAAATAAGACCAATTTAACTCGGTTTTCACTCAGGAATGGTAATTATGATGGAAGTAGGTTCTAACTTCTAAGGATATGACACTCTAAGATCAATGTCAAACTAAATCTCCTTCCGGTCTCATCAAGGACTCCCAAAGATCCTAAAGGTCATATAAAGCTTACTGTTATGGTTTGGATCACCCCTGGTCTCTCCAAAAATATTAAACTAACCAAAGACTAGATCTCCTCACAGTGTGACTAATCACAATATGCCTTAGAGTGTACGTGGTAACCTAAAAACTCTTGACAAGACTCAAGAAAGCAAATATACTAGAGTACTTTGATATATCTCTTCCTGGTCTCATTGCATTTAAATACATAGCACCAAAGACAATCCCAACTATCTATCTCCTTCTAGTCTCAAAAATATGTAGAATACCAAACTCCTCTAAATAATTAAAGAATGCTCCTGTCGGAGACGTGCGCCGTAAACTATAAACTAGTTACAAACACAAAGTAGGTAACCTAACATGCATCTATACATGAAAGACATTCACTAAATCACCGAGGAACGATTGATTAGTAATAAATTTGAGTTAAGAAATCATATACATGTGGTCAAATATTATTAGGTTGTTTACTTTAGTATTAATCCATCAATAAATTAACAAAAACCGATAAATTACCAATTAACACGATTGATCATCACAAACCTAGGTAGATAAACGAACGGGCCAAGAAACACAATCAAGAACGAAAATAATAAATAAGTTATAAACTATACGTGAATCATAGTTATCAAAACTAAAAAACAAATTGTTTAGCTAAACCGAAAAAACTAATGAATTGCAAACGAACTTGAATCTTCGATCCATAGCCTTGAACTCGAACCAATCTGCTTTCCACCTCCAAATCGTCCCGACACAGCTTCTTGAATCCGTCTGCAGTCCTTATATCAATGTATTATGTGGGTATCTCCGTGTCGTGTAAGTTGTAACAGTGGGTCTCTCAAAATAGTGAGGTCCTCGTAAAAACAAGTTGTATCATGTATTTATATGATTGAAATAATCCCCTACGGTGTTGTAATTGGATGCTAATATAAATTTCATGACATGTGGGATCTTTAGGCGGATTGCTATAATGGAATTGAGCCTGAGCTCATGACATGCGACTGGCCCATAAACGGAGTTATGGCGATGTGTGTACAACTTCAATTCTTCAAACAAATAATGATAGGACTCTGTGGCATAGTGTTGTATAGAAACAGATTTAATATGGACTTTTTGGTCCATTCGCAACATTTTTAACCCTTAAACTTATCATAACCTGCTCTTGACGTCCTCCCCTCTTTTTTTAGGCTTTGTCCTAGTGATAGGAGGAAAACATTTTAGACGTCTTTTTCTAGGCTTTGATCTAGTGGTAAAAGAAAAATATTTTAGATGTTTAAATAAAAGATGGTCATGGATTCAATACCTTGAGAGTATAACATTTAGTCACTAAAATAACTCCTTTTCCTCCAATAATTCTTTTCTAAAACTTGATAATATATTAAGTTTTAGGATCAAATAGAAATGAGTTTTAACATATAAAATGGTTTTAGCCTAAGAAGTAAATGAAGTTTTTTTTCCATCTAATTAAGTATGTAATTACTTATAATTGCTATCTAATAATTATTCTTATTCTACTATAAAGTAATTACATAATTACTCTACTAGTGTAAAAACATAAATTATTTAATTTAATTTAATTTATTGTTTGAATGACAACACTTCCTCCTACTCTATTACGTTAATAATTTAAATTATTCATTTCTTCTTAGGATTGAACCTTAGACCTCTCCCTTAAGAGGTATACGTTTCTACCAAGTGGACTAGCCTATTTTCATTTTTTATTTTTTTGGTCTCTGAGACTAAAATATATGCTTGACAAGATAAGAATTAAAAAAAAAACAATTGCTCTATTAGAGAATTCACATCCAACTCCTTAAAAATATACATACATTTCACTAAAAAACAACTCCTATATTAATATATTTCCATTAAAAACAAATACTTTTTCTATCTCATTTTCAATTAAATAATATTTTTATACCTTTATCATTACATTTCCTCTCTCCTTCACTCACATCCACTTTCAATATATATTAAAAAAGTATAGGGGGTGAACCGTGTAAAAAAAACCAAAATATAAAGATGAACAGTAACATTTTCTCTCTACTCCACTCACAACCACTTTTTATACTTTTTATATTCTAAAAACCCCATACACAGATTTTGATTCCTAGAATGTGAATGCTCTTACTTCTTATGTTAAAACCACTTTATATGATAAGATCTATTTATAAAAAAACTTAATATATTTATATGTTAAGATTCATTTGTAAAAAACCTTACTTAATATATTAATACTTTGGCTTCACATTGTTTAATTGCTTTGATGGCTGCTAAAGAAAAAGTCAAAACCATTAAATGCCACTTCCTCTAATAATTCATTTCGACAACTTGATAATGTATTTATACATGCCTCAACATGGTTTAATTCCTTTGTTTGCTGGTGAAGAAAAAGTCAAACCAAAACCAACATAGCTACTCTTGTTAATTCATATCATGAACATATTAATTATTAATTAACGTATATAAATTGCAACTATTTTAACTACACTGACATATTCTTCATCTAATTCAAAACATAAAATTCTTAGTCAAGCTTCATGACATCTAAACTCTTTTTATATAAATCATTTTTATCACATATTTTCTCCATAACTATAAATTATATAAAAAACCAATTAAAAGTAGATTTCCACCAAACATAATCCAAAAGCTACCAAAAAATATAGAAAATATTCACATAAAACATGTATAAATTAGACCAATTCGGTAACAAATTGATAGTCCATACCAAATGTTGCTATTCTGTACCAAATTTGGTCCTTAGTTGCAACTTTAGTCGTCCACATCAAATTCGATCTTCAGTATCAAATTTGGCTTTGATGGTTTTAACAGTAATAGTTACTCGCAAGTGTTATACCCCTTCATGAAACTTTGCAATGATTGACGGTAACAGAAAAAAAAAACATATATAAGGTATTTAGTTGGTATTTTTGATGTACAATGAACTCACAAGTTCTGAAATTACATCTTATTTCATATGAAACACTTTTGGTCTTATCTGATTAGAGATTTCGTACATGGGAAATACTTTATAATAAAAGTTATTACACAATTCATAAGGCTATTCTGTTATTACAAAATCAAAAATCCTACACCCGAAGATCGATTCAAAAATCATGGTCTCCAAACACCATCCCAAATATACATAACATTGTCAAAAAAGTATAAATTTTTCAAAAATATATTATTTACTTATCTAATATATAATCTTTCTTCTAATAAATGATTTTAATTAATTTCATACGGCAATCTATTTAATTTACTAAATAGTTATTAATATTAATATATTAGACTAATATATTATTGATATATACAACTAACTCGCTAGTTGACCCGCGCGTTGCCGCGACGTTGAAACGTAAAGTATCTCGAGTTAATACCGTTTAATAAAAAATATTATATTTGACCTAACTTATATATGGGAAAAGATAAAATTTAAATTAAAACGTAGACTAGCAAAAAAAAAAACAGGCATAATAATCCGATAAAAAACATATTATATTTGACCAAACTCATTTTCAAAAAAAATTTACGATAAAACATAAATCAAATTAAATTTATACATACACATACTTAAATATAACACGTACAAACCGGTTACAAAGTCTTTAGACACATAAAGAGTTGTAAGTGTTAATGTCAAAAGTTAAGGGGTAAAGTTATAATAAATACAAGAAGAACAAAAAGAAAAAAGAAAAGAAAAGTCAAAGTATTGTTAATCAATAGTTGGTAATTGTATTATGGATAATATTATCAATAATATTAATAATAAATACGGATATTTGTTAATATATTAATATACTTGGTTATGGCCCCGTGTGTTACACGGCTTGATTAATGAAAACGTTATAATTTATTACTTGTAAACATTTATTATTTTTAATCTGCTCTTGATAGTTATGATTGAACATACATGATAAATTCATAAATTGTCATTAATAACATTGAATTTCATTGGACAAATCTCCTAAAATTATAAAATAAAAAACAAAGTAATCAAAATTCACCCCAAAAAAACTTGGGAAAGTTGAATTAAAGAAAGGAATACTAACCTTTTTCTGCCTAAAAACGTTTTTCTGACGATCGTAGACTAACATCATTAGGGTTTTGTTAGTCAGGGTCCATTGGAGGCCAACAACGAATAGTTGGGATTATTAGAATCCAATATTCCTTAAAAAACATGCAACTATTTTGATTCTTTTCTACCGACTTTTACTACTTTGTATGCATTACTTATTGAAAAGAAAAGTCTTGGTATCAATACATGCATCTCAACCCAATTGAAAATGTCCCAATTTTATTTCTTTTATTATAAAACCACGTGTATTGTACGGTTTGAATAAATGTAACTTTGTATACCAAATAATAAAAAAAGTGATATCTTTAAAAACCTTATGTATTATACATGTTGAATAAATGTAATTTTGTATATTAAATAATAATAAAATATACATTTAAAAAGCCTCGTGTATTACACAGGTTTAATAAATGTAATTTTATATCTTAAATAATGAAAAAAGTTATATCTTTAAGAATCACGTGTATTGTACGTATGAGTTACCTATGCTTATTTTATTATAATTCAATTTTATTAATCCTATTATAAAGTAAAGACTGGATAAATATAAATGGAAAAATATAGTAAAAGATAAAATTCATAGATTAAAATAATATATTCTTTATTTGGATTTTAATAAGAAATGTTATCTATATCTATTTGTTTAGGGTAAAGGATAAAAAGATAAAATTTATGAATTAATATATTATATTTTTATTTAAATCTTATTAACCAATATTATCTATATCTATTTATTTGGGCGAGAAATAATAGTTGAGATTAACTCATAGAGCGTCATGTGTCCCAATATGATTTACTTTATTATATGTATAGATAGATTATTAATATATAGTTAACTAATATTTGACTATTAGTTTGTTAAAAATATATTGATATTAATAATATTATCAAAGTAATATTATTAAAATATAATCATTTTGTTTATTTTTATTTACTTTTTTACTATTTAATAAATAAAATATTTGTGGATTCGTGTTATTTTCTAGTGTCTTCTCATCATTATTTTTTCGCTTGACAATAATGTTAAATGATCACATTTATCCCGATTTTCTCTCCTATTATTATTATTATTATTATTATTAATTCATAATTTCCTGTTTATATCATATTTATTTAATATTTATTTTTATTTGTTGCTTATGAATAACTAATTAATATTTGATTTATCAAACTATGTATAATACACTAACTTCTAACCTAATAAAAAATATAAAACAAAGTAAAATGTCATAACCTTGTAATATACAAATACTAAGCTAATAATAAATAAAAAACAAAGTAAATCATATAATAAGTAAATAGTATATCAAAGATCATTTTTTTCGAAAAGCATATCTTGAAAAATGTATGTGTTAACCGATTACATCATATTAATTCAATGTGTAAATGTATATGTTAACCGATTACATAATATTAATTCAATCTGTATAATACACATGCTTATTCAACCTGTGTAATAAACGATTCTTTTTAAAGATGTAAATTTTTTATTCCGTAGTATATAAAATTATATTTATTGACATGTAGTATTTAATAAAGTAACTATCTTATAATATTATTAGATATTTATAAAAATTTAATTCCACTAAAGACCTTCGCAGATGGATTGTGAGATTCCTCACATGGCCTTTAGTCAAGTCTTATAAATTAGGAGATACTTTTCTTCTTGTCAGTTATAAGTGGTAAGATAAAAGGCAAATACATCTAAACAAAAAGAAGATGAGCATGAAACAGGTGGAAAAGGGGGGGTTGTCATGGCGTCTAGCCAGCCTGTGGGTGGTGGTGGTGGTGCTCATAACCATGGCAGAACAAGTGACCTCACAGCCGACTGATAGAAATAGCACTCTGTTGAGATATTATTGTAGCATGTACAGAGGTTTGAACGATAAGTATTTCTTGAGCAACCTTAACACCACCCTTTCTGGCCTCCGTAGGCAGTTAACCACAAGCCGCTATGCCATGGCACGCACTTTGCTCAATGGTGAGTCGGTATGGGGCCTTGCTTGGTGCAGGGGATATCTTTCCATTGCAAATTGTCTGTCTTGTTTCGACTATGCTGTTGATCAGTTAAAAGTATGTGGGCTTGCCAATGGCGCTCAGGTTATTTACAGCGACTGCCAACTCAGGTGCAAATATATATCTTCTTGCTTGGTTATGCATCATGCATGGATTTAGTTTGATTGCTACTTAACTGTTTCTTTTCTAGAATTTGTCCTAATCTATGATCTTAAAAGCATTAGCACATATAAAGCACACCCTTCACTCGCACATTGTACCCACGCATGTGCGAGTTAAGGGTGCGCTGCACAGTTCGGACCAGTGCTGAAGAATCAGCAACTCGCACAGTGTAACCACGCATGTGCGAGTTAAGGGTGCGCGGCATTGTTCGAACCAGTGCTGAAGCATCAGCAGTACTCAGGTCCGTTCTGGTGCTGAATACATCAGCAGGTGTTCTACTGAAGGTATAAGTTACTGCCGAATGTGATGATGTCAGCAAGTGTTGCCATTGACGGCATCGGTTGTTCCTGAGCCAACCCGAACACGATGATATAGGCAAGTGCTTCTGCTGACGTCATTAGTTGTTCCTAAGCCAAACTGACTCAATGGCCCCGATCGAACCACTTGAACCAACCTTCAAAATTACGAAGGATCAGTAGTTCCTAAGCCAAACTGACTCAATGCACCCGCACCCGATCGAACCACTCAAACCAACCTTCAAAAATACAAAGGCAACTCGCCGTGATGCAAAGTGCACCATCAAAGCGTCATATTGTACCGACGCGTGCATGAGTTAAGGGTGTGATGCACCGTTAGCGAACCCCCTAGAATGTGGCTCTAAGGAACGATACACAAGGAGTGCTCCTCCTTATAAACCAATTTAAGTTGCCATTCTACCTTTGGGGGACATGGCTTAATCCATTTTCCACCATTGAGTATCGATATTTCATTATCTTAGCTCCATTTTGAATGTTGTTTGGTTCGTTGTGATGCTCTCACATTGTAGAACACAAACCCAGAGATAATTATCTATATAACTCATAGATAGATACATTTATTTAAGTCCAAAAAATGAATGAAAATGCATTTCAATAACAATGTTTCCAACCACATTGACCCCAATTTACCACACATATTCGAAGAGTGGCCTGAAAAAGATTCTTGAGTCCACCACTTTAGTGTTGAAAAGGTAAATTTCATATGATAATTAAAGTTATTGTTCTTTTCCATGTAGGTATGAGAACAATAACTTCTACTCTGAGGGTAACAATCGGCCTATTGTGGTATTATGTGCCAACACAACATCGCCTCAGCCAACAGAATTCCGAAAAGCAGCAGAAAAGTTATTATCAGACCTTCAAATTGCTGCACCAAGAGCAACAAACTATTATGCAGCTTCTACAAGAAAAGTAGCTGCTAGTAATGCAACCGTGTATGCCTTTGCCCAGTGTCATCTAAACATAAGCCAAAGTGATTGTTCCAAATGCTTACAGCTGAGAACCGTGTATAGCTGTCTTCCTACCACTTCTGGGCGTTCAATGGATAATGGATGCTTTACGAGGTATGATACGATTCCATTTTTTGGACGAAACGAGACAACTGATATTTTATCACTCGTATGGGATGGTGAGACCTCTATTCTTCAAGAATTGATACATTTTCATCGTTAGTTAAATTTTCTTGTGCAAATAGCTAGTATATGTTTATGTTTTATTCACTAGTCCGGTAGTTCTTATGTACGAATAATCATTTAGTGTCAATAACTTATAGGGGATTCAAATGAGAAGAAATCAATAATCGGGGCAGTTGTTGGAGGTGTAAGCTTTCTGTTGCTTCTGCTCGCAGTTTTCTTATGGCATCGCAGATCTAAGAAGGCAGGTGGAGGCCAACAAGGTAAACACAAGACGAGTTTCTACACAAAACTGTTTAATTCTTTAATGTCTAACAGATATTCTACAAGCTCTTTAGAGCATATGACAATTTTGTTGTCCAATTGATCATATAGATAAATCAACTAGATCAATCGAGCTGTTGCAAGGTCCAACAGCATATAGCTACAATGATTTGAAAGTGGCAACTAATAGTTTCAGCGACGAGAACAAACTTGGCGGGGGGATGCATGGAGAAGTATATAAGGTAATACTCATGTGAGTCAGAACTATATATACTCCAGTACGATGCACACTTACTTCAATTCATTGTGTGTTTGGTGAAACTTACCAGGGAACTCTCGAGAATGGGGATGAGGTTGCAATTAAGAAAACCTTTATGGCCTCTAGCAGAGGAAAGAAACACTTTGCGGATGAACTTAAGATCTTAAGTAATGTTCACCACCGGCATCTTCTACGTGTACTCGGATATTGTAGAAAAGGCCCACACTTATTCCTTGTACATGAGTACATGGAAAATCATAGCCTTGATCAGTTCCTCTATGGTGAGTTGAAACGCTTTACTTAGTTTTTGAGCAAACAATTGGATACGCAACGATTAGCATCTTTGTCTAGCGTCTAACGTATTTTATGCTACAGGTGATAGAACGACAACTTTAAGCTGGAAACAAAGGTTTGGTATAATCTATGGGACAGCAAGAGGTCTTGCATATCTACATGAACAATACCATGTTGCCATCATCCACAGAGATATTAAAACCAGCAACATTCTACTTGACAATGAGTTTCAGCCAAAAATTGCAGATTTTGGGCTGATAAGACTACTACCTGAAGATAAGACTCGTCTCAGCACCGAACTGCCAGGGTCATTGTATGCTCAAATCAATACACATATAAATTCACTAGCTAGTAACGTTTCTTGGTATAAATGTGTTAACAATAGAAATTGTTAAATGTTTCCAGAAATAGTGGTTATGTAGCACCTGAATACGCCATTCATGGACACTTATCTGCGAAAGTTGATACATACAGCTATGGTGTTGTGGTCCTTGAAATTATTAGCGGAAAGAGATGCAAGGAAGTCATAGATAATAAATCAGACACTCCAAACCTTCTTGATCATGTAGGTCTATCGAAATTAAGGTTTCATTTCTTTGAGTCAATTTAGTGATGTGTATATGGTTTTAGTTAGTTACATGGTACAATTATTAACCTCTCTTCTGCTATGTGTATGCCAGGCCTGGAATCTATATGAGAGTGGAACACATTTGAATCTGGTGGATGACAAACTAGACCCTAGTGACTATTCAACAGAAGAAGCACATAAAATCATAGAGATAGCGTTGATGTGCACTCAACCAACTGTTTCAGCTAGACCTGCCATGTCTGAAGTGGTTACTCTTTTAAGTGATAACACAATTGAGGGAAGACCACGGGTGAGGTCTACAACAGACGACGAGGTGAAGATTCAAGTTGCTATGGAATCATCAATAATATCCAACGCCATACTGTAAGTCAATGGTGACCGAATCACAAGGAAAAGAACGTTTGGTTTGTTCAGAAAATAAAGGAGTGAGACCTGGTTTGTAGGGCCACACTCTGACCCACTTTATGATTTTGTTTGTTTACCTTTCTTATAAGTAGTAGTACTTTTCTTTTCATTTAGCACTTGTCGAAATTACTATTCTGGCTTCTTTAACCATTTGTAAGTAGTGAAGTATTAAAAATGTTTGAAGCTTTCGACTGCTATTATCTTGTAATCCTTTCTGTGATTACTTTTTGACATTAATTTACCTTGATACCTAACATTTTGTATCAGAGCAAGCAAGAGTTATGATTTATTTATATGCCTAAGATACTCTGATTAAACACCATGTCAGCCATTGCCACCACCTCAAACCCTCCTAAAGATTACCTTTTCACGTTCCAGTTGTTGGTTAATCCTGTGCGATAAAGACTTCATATCGTAAGGGATCAAGATGGGGCCGCCAGATACCCTAAGGAGATAAAAGTAAATTCAGATTTATTTTATGTTTATTTGAGTCATAGATAAGCATATATTTTATGTTTTAATTTGTTTCCTTATTCCAAAGGAGTTATAGTTGGAATAGATTACATAACATAGTTGGAATAGATTACATAAGAATATGTCTTACGAATCTATAAATGCATCGAGTCATGGTGTTTAGGATTAAGGTTTTTGAGTTATTTTTCGTTAATGATATTGGTGGCTGGAGAATAATTCCCGGGATAACTTGAGCTTCTGTGTTTTTCTTTTGCTCTCTATACTTCAATTGGTATCGAAGGACTATATCTTGTTTGGTAGTCAAAAGAAAAGGAAGACCATGGGCGACAATGCACCTAAAATGAAGTTTCCCCTCTCCTTCAAGTAAAGCCAACCGGCGGGATCTCTCAAACAGTTCCAATGCTCACCGGAACAAACTATACCACATGGTCATTTGTGGTTGAAGCAATTCTAGACGATCACGAGTTGTGGGAAGCTGTCCAACCTAAAGGTGACGAAGTGGATGACAAAGAGAACAAAGTTGCACGTTCTTTTTGTTACAAGCTATGTCAGAAGATATCCTTCTACAAATTGATCAATACAAGAATGCTCGAGAGATATGGGCTACCTTGAAGTCTTGGTATGTCGGGATCGAGCGAGTTTGGAAGGCTCGTCTCCAAAACTTAAAAAGTCACTTTGAGAAACTAAAGATGAAAGATGATGAATCCATTGATTAGTTTGTGGGAAAGATAACATGATTTGTTTCGAAAGCCACGAGCCTTGAGAAAAGTGATACCTTGGTTAAGAAGTAATAAGATGTTGTTCCCGACAATTTTTTTCAACTAGTAGCCACTATTGAGCAAAGTGCAGAGTTGATAGCATGGGGTTTGAAGATGCAGGTGGGAGGCTCAACGCTTATGAAGAAAGGCTGCATGGAAGGGAAACCAGAGGAGAATCACAAAGCAAACTTTTGTTTACTCAGTCAGATTCGAAAAAACCCAATGAACGCTCAAGTTATCGGGGCGTGGCCGTAGTCGTGGCAAGGGTGTCGACTGTAGCAAGGGCGATTAAGGGAATACTCGACAGGATGGTAGAGATGGTAAAAAGGGCCTAGGAAACTACCGAGACAAGTCGAAAATACAATATTTTCGGTGTGATAAGATGGGACACTTCGCATCGGAATGCCCAGAGAGACCCAAGCAAGCCGAAGCACACTTAGCCGAAGAAGAAGAACGTGAGCCAACCCTTCTCATGTTAATCGATGATAAAGAAAAGGTATTCTTGAATGAGAAGCATGTGAATTCTAAAGTCTTTAACTCGGAACCAAAAGAAGAGGGAGTTAGGTATTTAGACAATGGCGCTTCAAATCACATGACAGGTATGTGTTCTTTCTTTTCCCAGTTTGGGGATAGGTCTTATGGGCCTTACGTTGAAATCAAAGGAACATGCTCCATTCTTTTACAATGCAAGAACGAAGAAAAAGAGTACTTACGAGTGTTTATTATATACCCGAACTAACCAATAACATCTTGAGTCTCGGGTAAGCAACTGAAGGGGGATGCAAAATAGTATGGAGGATACTTTATTACTAGTCTTTGATAGTAGTCGAAAGCTCCTGATGAGGGTGTTTAGATCGATAAACCAGTTATACAAAATAAAGCTGACGACAGGTACATCGGTGTGTCATCACACAAGACTAGAAGATCTAGCATGGCTTTAGCATGCTCGACTGGGTCATTTAAATTTTGAGTTAATGAAATCACTATAATTTTGAGTTAATGAAATCACTATCCTCCAAAGGTATGGCACTTGTATTCCTAAGATTAATCATACTAATAATTTATGTGATGTAAGCTTAGTAGGAAAGCAAACCAGAAGTTCGGTCCCCGCAAAATTAAAGTTTGGAGCCACTAAGCCACTTGAGCTAATACATGGGGACTTATGTGGTTTGATATCTCCGGTGACACCAATGGGAAACAAGTATATGTTTCTTTTGGTAGACGATTTCAGTCGTTGTATATATATGGGGTTACTTTCTAAAAACAAAGGATGAAGCATTTGATGCATTCCAAAAATTCAAGGCCATAGTAAAGAATCAGAGAGGCATAAAATCAAAACACTTCGAACAGAACGTGGTGGAAAATTCACTTCTCAGTTCTCACCAGTTCACACCTTTTCATGAGTACGCAGGGATTCAAAGACATTACTCCGCTCCCTACGTGTCTCAACAAAATGGTGTAGCGGAACGACGTAATCGAAATGTTATAGACATGGTTTGAAGTATGTTGAAAGCGATGTGTGTTCCTCAAGTATTTTGGGGAGAAGCGGCGAACAAAACTCCATATCAAGCATACAAGGGCGAACCTCCAAATTTAGAGTACTTGAAGGTGTTTGGATATGTCATATTTACGAAGATACCACTAGCAAAGTTAAAGAAGTTGGAAGGCAGAAATGAACCACTCATTTTTTCGGCTCGGAACTAGGCTCAGTAGCATATCGTTGTATATCGTTTGTATGATCCAATCAACAAACAAACTGTGGTAAATCGAACAGTAGAGCCTTTTTTTATGAGCAACGAAGATGGAACTGGGGAAAAACGAAACCATGCCAGGAAGGGATAAATTTATTGTTAAAATGAATGAACACTTGGGGAGTGATGACACCAATAATATAGCTGTTGAATAAACTCAACTCCTGCACTTTAACAACTTCGATGAGAATGATGCTCATTCCGCACATGTTTATAACACTGAGTCAGAGGGAGATTGGTCCCCTAGTGACTTACACACGGCAGTCTCGAGTAATGAAATTCTGAACTCACCTCAATCCGGTCAGTATGCGTTTACACTAGATATTCCATAATCTATGGTGATTTCTTTTGATAATGCTCCAGCCAACGGTTTTCGACCACTAAGTGAAGTGTATGGCAGTGGCGGTGGCGGTGGCGGTGATGGTTGGTGGCGAGGGAGGCGGAGGCGCTTGCGGCGACTGGTGGATGTCGACGATGGTGGGCGTCGGTGTTGGGTGGTGGCGACGGCGGTAGGTGGCGGTGGCGACAGTGGTTGTGGTGGTGGTGTGGCGGTGGTAGGTAGTGATGGCGGAGGTGGTACGTGGCGGTGGAGGCGGCGTCTGGTAGTGGCGGTGGATGGCATTGGTGGTGGCGGGTGGCAACGGTGGTGGGGGGGGGGGGCGGAAGCAGTGGCCTTCAGGGTGGCGACGGAGGTGGCGGGTTATGGGTGGCAGCGACGATGGGCATTGATGATGTGTAGTGGGTGGTGGCGAAGGTGGTGGGTTGTGGTGTTGTTAATAAAGGATGTAAGAGATGATGGAATGAAAAAACATGGGGGTAGATGGAATGATTTTGAAGGAATGAAATGCCTTTTGGAATGGGTGATTCCATTCCATTGACCAATCGAACACACTTTTCTTCATTCCTTCGTAATGATCCATTCCGCCTTTCAATCATGGATACCAAACATTACCTAAGTTCCTTCTAAAATACTTCCCCCACCTAAGATAGCACGCCTTAAGAACATGATCTATGCTTTTACCGAGCAGCTTGGGAGTCCTTCTATGAGACATGGGAACCTTTCAACGCACTTCTTAATAAGGAGTTTCTGAAGCAACCAAACGCCATGGCATGAAGGATTTGAGGATCATGGGAACCTTACCACGACATGGAGGGTTGGAGGATTGTGGGTAAATTCTACAATGGAATTTCTAAAGCAACCAAACGCCTTCTTGATACCATAGCTAGCGGTAACATGGTGTAAACCAAAACAACTAAAGAGTGTAGAGATCATGGGCGACTTAGCTACTAGTACATATAATGAGCCCAACTCTCGGGGCGTTACTACTGCCTCCAGAGGGATCCATTCTGTTGATACCAATATTGTTTTAACGGCCCAGGTAGAGTCCTTAGCGAAGGTGGTGAAGGATATGCAAGTTAAGATGTGTGCTAGGTATGAGGTGTGTATGGAAGGACACGATACATTCGATTGCTCCTAGGTTCTACTAAGGATGTGTGTTTTGTCTAAAATTCAGTTTGAGGTCAGAGTTACAACTCTGGATGGTAGCCATGCTAGAACTCGAACGGGGGGAGTGGGAATCCCCATGGATTTCAGCCCTACCGAAGTCTTTTCCAAGGTTCTGGTGAAGGACAAAGTGGACCAGATCCTAATTCTTATATTAGTGAGTATTTAAAGAGAAACGCAAAGAATCAAAATAGGACTAATAAGTTGTTAGAATCCATAGTTAGGCATGATGGCCACCAAAGGCCAGGAAAAAATGTTTTAGAAAATCAAGCAATAGATGCTACATCTGTTGTTGAGCTCACTGCTCCTAATGCCCACAGTGACCAACCCATCATTGTGGTACCAACATCAGCAATCTCCACACAAACCATCTCGAATCCATCCCCAAATCCAAAAGAAAAACCAAAAATAAGGTCACTCTAGAGGTTGAGATGCCAGAGGAGCATGTTGTAACACAAAAGCAGCAAACATCATTGTTACTTCCTCACAAAGATGCAAACCTAGACAAACGCCTCACATATCCTCACAAAAGGATAGTGTTGTAAGCACATGAGAACTCAGTCAAGAGGGAGATTGATTCACTTGAACATTTCTTCTCAAGTCCCTTTCCCTGGGCTGCTTCTATTTTCACTCCACCACCCACAAAACCAATATTATCCACAACACAAATATTTCATGATGCAATTGATCATAGTGACTTGGATAGACACAATTCCTCACAACAACCTAATACTGGGAGCATGCCACAAAAAATGACTTGGCCAAGTCAAGTCATTGCTAGCACATAACTAGAGGAGGGTACACCCCTTGTATCACTTGGTGGTTTTTCAAGTGAGGCAATTACTACAACTGTAGAGACAATAGTCGCACAGTTGGACAGTGATTACATAGCTAAGACCACCTTGAAATCAACACCTATTGAGTCTGCAATAGTACACTCTATTGTAGTTGGAAGTCCACAACACCAAGAACAAGGAGCACTTGGTTCAAAACCAACTACAACCACCTCTGGTGGGAATTTAGATGATCCTATTAACTTAGGTGATGGGTTAAGATACCAGGAATTGACGGAGACTGTATCCAATATAGAGTCTTCTATTGATGATATCAAAGACATGCAGAAGACCTTGGTGCAAAACTCTAGAACGCCACCAACCAATGTAGAAATAATAAAAGAAATGTGCACATATATCGTTATCTTCAAAAGTAATATGCAAATGCCATGCACAAATATGCTAGGCACAAATGGTGTTGATAAGAAATATGGTGGATGCTAGGTACAAAGATGCTCAAGTAGACATTAAGGCCATTAATGACCCTCTTCTCCAAACCAGTGGCACTGTGTCAACTCTCCCCAAATATACAGAAATGATGCCAATAGGGGAAGAGTGATAGCATGAGAAAGCTTCCAACTCTAGTCAAGAAAGCCCAAAAGAGGCTAAACAAGAAGCAATTGAAAAAGAAAAGAGGAACGATACAAGAGAAGCTAATGAGATGTTGACTATGCACGAGATCATTAAATGGAAAAGAATTCAAGAGAATCAAGGCTCCTCAATAGAGGTCCCTCAAAGCACTGTTTCAACAAAACCAACACCAACCACCTAAACCACTGCTCCCATTGCTCAAATATCTGTTGGCACTCCTAAAGTGACAACAGATGTTACAGCTACACTTCCACAAACTCAAAAGACTCCTACAGGTCTTTTTATTAAGAGGAAACCATCCACAAAAATCCCACTAATGCAAACAAAAACACCCACACCATACCACACCACAAACTAGATCTAGAAAAGAAAATTTTGTTATCCAAAATGATGATGAAGAAACACTTGAAGCATCACCTATAAACCACCACCACCACCACAATAACACCTTCCATCACATATCTTCCCTTAATCTTACCATCAAACACCACAGCCATAACCATCTTCTCATACCCTTTGGAATTAGAAACTGTGTCAAAAGAGATACAGTCTTTCTATTCACAAAAGATCCAAAACAGCTCACGTCCGATCTTTGCATAATCTCCCAAAGCCTAAAAATGTCAAAGAATATTTGGAGACAAAGCTTAAATATGCAGAATTGATTGCAACATAAAGAAGTAAAGGGATAAAGAGGCTCAACAAATTCTTTCTTAAGACCATGATCGGTAAATGATCAACTTACCACCCTTCCATTCAGAGGAATTCAAAAATACTAGCCAACGCTTAGATCCGGCCTGACCCAAATTTTTCTGGTCCAGCCCAACGTTCCCCACTTGTCTGACTGTTGTTGAGCAGTTTTTGGATATCAAACGGACCTTCTAGTGATCGGTATTGCTTCTAAGTAATATGATATTTATATTCCATCGACGGGAGGAGTCCCTTTTGGTTTTCTTTGTGAAGATAAAGGACCTACTTAACTTGGCGGTTAGAGTATTGCGTTCGTATGGCGGGAGTCATTGGTTCATACACTTTCATCACACCAAAAATCTACCAAATCAAGAATTGTGACTTACCTTAGCTTTAGCAAGCTTAGATGATTATAAATTAGAGTTCATGCATGGGATTAGCTATCAGTTGCCTCTTTAATTTGCTGAATTTGGGTTTGAGTTCTTGGAGATGTCTATCTCCCTTTCTCACTCTCTCTAAATCACGCACAATCACATATACCTACTCTGCATTTTTTTGTTTAATTACTTTCCCATATTTTAGCCCCTTATGTTTAGTTATTGATTAGTTTGGCCCCTTAAGTACTCATAAAATAACAACAAACATTCTAACATGACTAAGTTAATTATTACTACTTTTAGTCCTCATACTAGAAACTTATGAAAATAAATATAAAAAATGAATAAGAGTTTTGGGATTTGAAGTCCTGGAATTGCCTCAAATTCTCCCTAAGCCAAAGATTATGAGATGGAAAGCAAGAAAAGACTTAAATAAAGTAGAGATCTTTAGAGAAGATCAAATGGATAGAATATGATGTCCACAATTTTAGCCTAGATTACATCAAGGTCATTGCTAATCTAGAATTAGAAAAGAATGAAGATGATGACCAAGCTCTAAATATGGAACTTGGCCTTAAAGAAATGATAAGGGAAAGACTATTGGGCATCAATAATAAGAGTATAACAGACATGCCAAATAAGAGAGATTTCAGCATCAGTCGATCTAGAGGGAGATTGTTGGGTTATGTAAAATATGTTGGTAATGAAAGCCAAAACCCAATGAAACCATCTTCCTTACCTGATGAAATAAGTTCAAGTACATTCAAAGTCCAGAAGTTTCACCCCCTGGAAGCTTTCCAAACCACCATCAAAACTAGTGGTACTAAGTTGTTGTATAAAAAAACAAGAAGACAAGTATAAAGTGCTGGAATGAAAAGTGTTAGGGTCAACTAAAGTCAACAGTTAAGTCAACATATCAAAACTAAAGACCAGAAGATCAAGTCATCAAGTCAAACAAGACCAGGTCGACTGGATTCAAAGTGTTAGAAATCCCAGTTGTTTTCTTTTTATTTACAGTATTTTCATTTAACAGTGTTTAAACCTTAACTGTGCAACAGTTTTGCACAACTGCTGGCAGTTACATCATTTATTAGGTTATTTAGGGTCAATTTCATGGTGATGTCACCAGCAGTTCTCTCCTCTATAAGTAGATCACTCTGTAACTCGTACTTGTAACTCTAAGAGCTGAAAAAACAGAAGAACCTAGAGAGATAGTTCACCTGGTGAGTGGGAGTACTTGAATACTATTGATTGTATTGAAACAATTGATTATAATTGAAATCATATTACAATCATTCCTAAATCCATTTGTGTTTTATGTTTAAGTGTTTGTTATCATTGTTTGATTAATTCTCGTATTTAATTAAAACTGTTTTATCAAAAACGCACATTATCCAACAAATGTCATATGAAAAAAATATGAAGATTCTAAAATGATGGGAAAATAGACATGTGTCTTGCATGTGGAGAGAGAAAGTCTAAGATATTCCCTGTATGCCATTCCACTAGTTTTTCCTCAAATTAATTTCAGTCTTTCAAATCTATGATTAATAGACTAGAATTCTTCCTACCCTTCCTATTAAAATCATACTTCGTATTTAATCATCGTTTTCCCCTTAGTAAGCTAGGTTGTTTGTTATTGTATTATTTATAGACATACTTTGTATCTTATTACAAATTTTAATTGTAACAAGATTTTTATATGCCGTATGATATAAGCATACTTGGGACATGTTATTTACATTATTGGTAACATACAATATTTTTAATTAAAAAAATAACACAGACATACACAACCATATGTAAGTCTATGCTGGTGATCCTTGGTAAATAATTCATCGTTGATGCGTTGGTACTATTAACATTTCAAAAACATTAACACTTACAGGACACATATAAAACCTTGTAACACCAACACCACCCAAATAACCTTTTGGTGTACCTATTTGCACACCAAAATGCCTATTTGCACACCAAACCCTAGCTTTATATACGCTGCATATAGACCTATACGCAGCATATAGCCACCTTTTTTTCCAATTTCCAAGGGAATCTATGATATGATGTGATTTTGTCCCTTTATATACATCGTGTATAGGCCTATACGTAGCGTATATAAAGGGTTTTTTTTATTTATTTTTTTTATTTTTTAAGAAACATTGTGATACATTGTTTATTGTTTTAGCAAACTTTTATAATAAGTAATTTTAAAAAATAAATAAATACAAAATATTGTTAATATTTTATCGTATAGTATAATATAGGTCTCGTATAGGCCTATGGATGTAGTATCGTATCATATAGGGTAGTATAAATCTCGTATAAGGCTTATACGTGTAATATAATATAATATTGTATCCTATGGTATCGTATAATGTAGTAAAAACATTGTTAGGTATTCTATCGTATAGTATATAATATAGGTCTCGTATAGGCCTATGAATGTAGTATCGTATCATATAGTGTAGTATAAATCTCGTATAGGCCTACACGTGTAATATAATATTGTATCCTATCCTATCGTATCGTATAGTGTAGTATAAGTCATGTATAGGCATATATGTGTAGTATCGTCTCGTAGAGGCCTATAGGTGTAGTATCGTATAGTATCTTATCATATGGTGTAGTATAAGTCTTGTATAGGTCCTATATAGGCTTCTAGGTCTCGTATATGCCTACGGATGTAGTATAGGTCTCACGTAGGCCTATAGGTGTAGTATAGGTCCCGTATAAAAATATATGTGTAGTTTAGGTGACGTATAGGCCTATACTATACGAGACCTATACTACAACTATAGGCCTATACGGGTGTTATATCATATCGTATAGTATCGTATCGTATTGTATAGTGTAGTATAAGTCTACATCTATAGTTCTATACGAGCCTATACTACACTTATAGGCCTATACGGGTGTTATATCATATGAATCGTATCGTAGAGTGTAGTATAACTACGATACTACATCTATATTTCTATACGAGCCTTATACTATATTTATCGTAAAATAATAATAATGATTAATGTTGTATAAAAAAGTTTGTAATAAATACTTACTTTCTAATTTACTTAAAATAGAAAACTTATTTTTTTATAAAAAATTTCTAAAATGATTAATATTGTCTAAATATTTCTAAAAAAAACTTTATATATGTTGCATATAGGTCTATACACATCATATATAAAGGTTTTTTTAGGAAACAATGATAAACAACATTTATCGTTTTGGCAAAGTTCTATTAGAAGTACTTTAAAAAAACATTTTTAAGTATCATGTAATATAAGTCTTGTATAAACCTCGTATAGACCTTTATTAGCCTATAGATGTAGTATCATTTGGTATCGTATAGTGTATAGTATAAGTCTCGTATAGGTCATGTATATGCCTATAGGCCTATACGGGACCTAAACTACACCTATAGGCCTATAAACGACTTATGATATACCTATAGGCTTATACAGGTGTTGTATGGTATCTTATAGTATAGTATTGCATCGTATTGTATAGTGTATAGTATAAATCTCGTATATGTTCCCTATAGGTTTTGCATGTGCCTATAGGCCTATACGGGACCTTAACTACACCTCTAGGCCTATAAAGGACTTATGATACACCTATAAGCTTATAGGGTGTTGCATGGTATCCTATAGTATTGTATCGTATTGTATCGTATAGTGTAGTAAGTCTCGTATAGGTCCCTTATAGGTCTTGTATATGCCCACGATACTAGATCTATAGTTCTATAAACAAATTTGTAAGAAATACTTACTTTTTATTTATTTAAAATAGAAAACTTAATTTTTTTAATAAAAAATTTGCTAAAATGATAATATTGTCTAAATGTTTCTAAAAAAAACAAACCCTTTATATACGTTGCGTATAGACCTATACGCAGATATAGGAGCAGGCAGACCAGAACTGACATCAGTCAGACACTGATTTTTATGCAAACCTATACGCTGCGTATAGACCTATACAACAACAGTATTACAAATTGTCGACAACAATAGTTGTTGCCCTCTATTGGGTGACATGGGCGGCAAGAGGAATAGTGCCAGGCAGCTGTCTGGCACTCCTCTATTGGCCCAATTAGTTTATGATTTTATTCTCGCTTTAAAATTATGTACTTGCCCCCAGTTCAAAATAAAAATGATGTTTTTGCTCCCAGCTAAACCTCTCAATTTTGCCCCCGATTCAAATTTACGGTTTTGCCCCGTTGCCTGACACTCCGCATTGGACCAAGCAGTTTATTATTTTACACTCACTTTAAAATTACGTTTTCGCCCCCAACTAAAAATAAATTTACGCTTTTGCCCTCTTCTCAAAATTACGAATTTGCTCTCGGTTCAAAATTACGATTTCTCCCGCAATGCAAAATTACATTTTTGCCCCCCCCCCTTCAAAATAAAATTATGGTTTTCCCTAGCTAAAAAATACGATTTTGCCCTCTGTTCAAAATTATCATTTTGCCCCCAGTTCAAAATACAATTAAGCTTTTGCTCCAAACTCAACTTACAACTTTATCCTCAGTTCAAAATAAAAATAAGGTTTTCCTCCATCTTAAAATTACGATTGTGCCCTTAGTTTAAATTCATATTACGATATTACCCCAAGTTAAAATTATGCTTATGGCCCTGCGCAAATTTATGATTTTGGTATTGCTATCACTTTAGCTTTTGGAAAACAGTAAAAAAAATACCACTTTGCCCCAGTTAAAAATTACAGTACTGCCATTGTTTTGGTTAATTTTAGCAAAACTATAAAAGTGTTTTGTTTTCATTGGTTTACTCGATTTAATTGTTTTTCATGTCAAGTAACTGCTTAACATTCGCTCGTTAGTCCTGGCAAATTATTATTTTGCCCTGAGCTCAAAATTACGGTCTTATCATCATTGTAGTTTTTTTTTTTTCGCAAAACTATATGATTGTTTTTTAATTGGTTGAGAATTATTCGGCCATCGCCCCGCAACGCGGACGGGGCATCAACTATTATATTGTATTGTATTGTATTGTATTGTATTGTATTGTATTGTATTGTATTGTATTGTATTGTATTGTATTGTATTGTATTGTATTGTATTATATTATATTATATTATATTATATTATATTATATCATATTATATTAAATTATAATTTACAAAATTATTATATTAAGGTTTTGACTTTTAGTGTTTTTTTTCTTTTCTTTTGGTATGGTAAATTTTAAGGATTTTTATTTTGTAATAAAATTTAGAGTTAATTACGTTTTTTGTTCCTGTAGTTTTCTGAAAATAAGCATTATAGTTTATTAGTTTTAAAATTGCCAAAACAATCCAATGGTAAAATAACCATAATACCCTTGTTATTATTAAAAGCAAAACTTAACAGAATAAATGGATAGAGTTAATAGATGTGGACTGTAATAGTAACCACAAGGACTATTTTGGCAAGTTTTAAACTGATGGACTGTAATGGATATTTTCAACAAACAATAGGGACGAAAAATGTAAGTAACTCTAAAATTTATATGGATATTGGCCTCTAATAATCCCTACTAGACATCATTGGCCATTGATGGTGCCACCTTTTTTTATTCCCCCTGACAGGCTCACCTTTCAATATTTTCCCCCACCAGTCCTTAGTTAAAAATACTTAACGGAGTTAAGTTTTTTCTTAATTACATACTGACGTATTAGGACTTTTGATCAAAACGAGGATACGAGTCTATTGATGTAAAACTTATCTCGAAACAGAGCTCCAAACGACTTGATTTTGGTTCATTGGAAGTTTAAACACCCGAATTGAAGCACCGTTTGTCATTTGGAGCACAATTTCAAGGTAAGTTTTACATAATTCGACTCGTATCTTCATTCTGATCAAAAGCCCAAAAAACGTCAGTTTGTAATTCGGGAAAAAAACTTAACTCCATTAGGTTAAGTTTTTTTAACTGGGGACTAGTGGAGAAAAAAATTGTTGAAAGGTGGGACTGGTAGGGGGAATAAAAAAATGTGGGACTGTTAATGACTGTTGTTGCAACAAATATGAGACCAAGGGTAATGGACAGGTTTGTTAGGCTAAAAGGCTTCGAGGGTTTCGATTAGCCTAACGCAGGTCGTGGGGTCCTCCCACGTTTGTAGTACGTGGGGTTGGATCACTTGTTTATTGTTCACTTTTGATTCTAGATCGAAGGGAATTCAAGCTAGAGTGAAGTTGTTAGTGAAGCAATGATGTTTGAAGTGAAGAAAAGAAGCAAGTATGGAACTTGTTCCTAAGGGAGAAGAGAAGATCAGAGAATATGTGTTAGCTCTGTTGATCTGATGTGTGGATTATGGTTGTTGGAGCTGGTTCTTATAGATAAGACACATTCTATAAAAGGAAGCTCGTGACCAAGGATCCAAATCTACAATGGAGGAATTACCCATTTGAGGGTTGAAGGCTTTGGACCTGCGGATAAAAGGTTGTTCTCTGTGCACAGACTCTCTTTTATGGCTGTGAGAGAGTTGGACAAGCAATTGTGAAGTGATGTTTTACTGTTCACATCCTTTTTGTTGTTCACCCGACTTTGCGGGTTTCGAACCCTTTAACCTTTTGACCTTTTAAGCGTTAATGTGCTTTCACCATTTTATTGAGGCTTGAGCTACCCCCGTCATCAATGACCGATGTCGTATAGTAGAGATCATAAGAGGCCAATATCCCAAATTTATAATGTTATGATGAATAGTAACTATTTCGCTTAGGGTTGTTTAAAGAGCCCGTAGCTCGAGACGAGCCCGTAGCTCGAGACAAGCTCGAAGCTCGCACGAAAAAAGTTTGAAAAAGCTCGACTCGAAGTCAGCTCGGTTTTAAACGAGCTGGCTCGGCTCGGCTCGACTCGGTTTGTAAACGAGCCGAGCCCTAGCCAAGGTAGGTTCGGTTCGGTTCGTGGCTCACTAATTAGTTGGCCCGTCGGCTCGCTCGTTTGGCACGATTAAATTAAACCCATATTATATGTGTGAGTGTGTATTTATATACATATATTCTCTAATATACTAAGCAATGTTGTTTAATTAGTAATATGGTTACTTTTTTATGGAAATTAATGGATTGTTAAGCTATAGTTTTATTAATAATGTTGATTTAAAAGATATAGATTAAGGTAAGTAACAATATATCATTTCTTGTTCGTTTTACAATTCGCCCAAAATTACTATGTTGTTTAAAAAGTTTGTGGCCCGAGGCTCGCTCGAAGTTCGTTCGAAAAAGCTCGGCTCGAAGTCAGCTCGGTTTTAAACGAGCCGGCTCGGCTCGTTTACAGCCCTAATTTTGCTTTTTGTGGTTTGTGTTTTTTTTTTGAAATAGTAAATTTTAAGGGGTTTTTTTTGTAATAGAAGTTTTGTCTCTTATTGTTTTGCCTTAAAAGTTAAATCAGTTTAACTTATTTCTTGTTGGTTTTGTTTTACGTTTTTTTTTTGAATTTGGTTGCTACTAAGCACGGTTTTTGTTGGTCATATTTGGTCCCTTAAGTTTTTTTTTACCATCTCGACTTTCTAATAAATGTCGGTATATCGTCATCTGGGTTTTATGTCACATGAGCCACTTGATGTTTGAATTTCGTGCTTTTAACACTAAAAATAATATAAAAGTTATTCATAATAAAACAATACTAAAAATTTAATATAAAAATGATAAAAGAAGCATGGTGAATAAATACTGTTGCCAATTGAAAATGTTAGATATAGGAATTGTCATCAAAGAATAGCTGATGTCCGAAAAGAAACACATCCCACCAACAATAAGTCCCAACTTCTTGATCATATTTTTACACTATTAATGATTCTAACCCTTTAGTCGGTGCACTCATGATTTTTTTGTACCACTATATTCTAACCCTTTAGTCACTGAACTCATAATTTTTGTACCACTAACAATCATGATTTTTGTACCCCCAGATTACCCGTTAGTCACTGAACTCATGATTTTTGTACCACTAACTATCTTTCCGTTGAGAACAAGGACAAGCTTGAAAGATTCCACTTGAGGTAAATAATAAGGAAACATAATCAAGCCTAATAAAGAATAACAACTTCCAATACTCCCCCTCAAGTTGAAGCGTGAAGGTCACAAACGCCCAACTTGTCGAAAAGGGTCGTCCCCGAAAATCTTTGAAATTTTGTGGGCCCTGTGCGATCTAAAAAATAAATAAGACTTTTTTCATAAAAAAAATGGAACATAAAACTAGTTGTAGGTTGAATAATATTTCAAGAAATTAACATAAATAATCATTTTTAAACTAGATTTGAGAAGTAATTATGGTTCCTATTTTGATTTAATGTAACACAATAGTAGTCAATTAACTTCATTTGCATTTAATGCATATGTAACAAACAATAAGAAAAAAAATAATTAAAATTGAAGCTAACAAGTGTAGAACCCAATGTTTGCTTGCAAATAAAGTGACGTGGGAACCACCAGACTATGTGTCTCATCATGTTATTTTCCAATCCATTACTAATATATTTTAAGTTCTACAGCGTAACTTTATTAAAAAAAATAATTTTTCAGGCCTCGGAGGGTTTGGGCCCTGAGCCGTCGCCCACCCCACACCCCTTCCGGGCCGGCCCTGGTGTCGAGTAACTAACGTAGCTGTTTTGACCCTAAAGCCTTGGTGAACAGGTCCGCAATTTGATGTTCGGAGCTAACATGAACAGGCTCTGTTTCCTTTTAATCGACACGTTCTCGAACAAAGTAACAATCCATCTCTACATGTTTCGTTCGTTCATGAAAGACGGGATTGTTTGCAATGTGCTTGACGGCTAAGTTGTCACAAAATAGTTGTGTAGGACCTTCTTGCTCGCACCCAAGTTCTTTTAGTAACCATCGAACCCACAAGACTTCACTGTCCGTTGTTGCCATTGCCCGATACTCGGCTTCTGCTGAGGAGCGAGAAACGACAGACTGTTTTCTTGATTTCCAAGAGATTGGAGCCCCTCCTAAGAGCAACAAATACCCTTGATCCCGTTGTGTCCATACATCCTAACCAATCCGAATCAGTGTATGCTACCAACTTAAGTCCACCTTCATTTGGAAGAAGAATCCCTTGACCCGCTATAGCTTTTAGATATCACAGCACTCTTGTGACCGCATCCATATGATTTTGGCGGGGGTCAGCAACAAATTGACTTAGTACATTAACCGAATAAGTGACATCCGGTCTGGTTGCTTGCAGGTATAGGAGTCTCCCAATAAGTCTTACTGGCATCTACATTCACTTCTTCATCCCCCTTACCCAATTTGATGCCTTGCTCCATGGGAAAAGCGCTCGGACGGCAACCCATCATCCCCGAATCTTCAAGAATGTCCATTATGTATTTTCTTTGGTTTAAAACCAAACCTTTGCAAGTTTGAGCAACCTCTATGCCAAGAAAATACTTTAGGCTACCCAAATCTTTTATGCTGAACTTCTTATCCATGAAATCTTTTGGTTTCTTTGATTTTTCCAACGTTGTTTCCTGTTAGAATAACATCATCAAAATATATAAGTGTCGCAACAAAAGTATTCCCTGCCCTAAAGATAAACAAAGAATGGTCTGCTTTTGACTGGGTAAAACCGATTTCTTCAGGGATGAAGTGAATTTTTGAAACCGATTTCTAGAGGCCTGTCTGAGCCCATAAAGTGATTTTCAAAGGCGACAAACTTTTCCTTCTTTTCCCTTCTCAAATCCTTGTGGGATCCTGATGTAGAGTAGAAACGATAAGTAAGATCAATCACGTTGATTCTATGAATACCCGTGATGAACTTGTCCCAACCCCAAAATTCAACCCAAAGGGCACGTAATTTGATGTGAAAAACAATTTTTTGAAATCTGATCATTATCACCTCATAACCAACATATTAATAGAGTTATAAATTCGAAACGGGCCCCAAAATACACTCGGGCCAAAAACTAAAACAAAACAAAAGTAGGCAAAAAGCCCAAAAAAACATAAAAATGAAAAATACTCATAGAAATAAGCCTTTTTGGGCCCGAACGTCCACCCAAACCGCCAAAGCCCGTTTGCAGCAAAATGGGATTTTTCCTCACAATCGTTTTGACTGGTTGCACGCCCAAAACGGACCCCCGTAGTCCAAGTTAGAGCCATTTTAGTGAAGCCCCATTTGTCACGCGATCTTAGGCCTCCAAATATAACATGGCCCGCTCCTCCACACTTGGGCCCGCATCATTCCCCCCTGGATAGACAAAATTCGACCTCGAATTACCAACAGGTTCATCATCAGAAGAATCCCCATAATAAGGCAACAAGTGCCTCACATTGAACACATCAGAACAACAAATGTAACTAGGCAGTTTTAGACGATACGCATTCGGGTTGATCTTCTCCACAATTTCAACTGGTCCAATCTTCTTAGCTGATAACTTGTTGTATTCTCCAATGGAAAAACGATCTTTAGTCAAACCAGCCCAAACAAAATCATCTTCCTCGAAGTCAACATGCCTACGTCTCTGATCAGCAGCTTGTTTATACTTCGAATTAGCTTGGGTCAAATTATCATAAACAGCCTTATGAACCTCATGTAATCCTTCCACAAAATCTTGAACCCTTTTTGGGACAGGCCCAGAAATAGAAAGTGACATCAAATCAAGTGGTCCCTGGGGCTGACATAAATAAACCACCTGAAACGGGCTAAATCCGGTGCTCCGATTGACAGCATGATTATGGGCAAACTCAGCTTGGCATAACTTTTGATCCCATGCCTTCACATGATCACCAACCAAACACCTCAGCAAACTACCAAGTGACCGATTAACAACTTCAGTTTGGCCATCAGTTTGGGGGTGATAAGCACTGCTGAAGTTGAGTTGAGTGCCCACCATTTTCCACAAACTACGCCAGAAATGGCTCAGAAATCGAGTATCCCGATCAGACACGATAGAAGAGGGTAGTCCATGCAAACGGTACACATCTCGAAAGAAGAGTTGGGCCACATTAACAGCATCAGTCGTCTTCTTGCAAGGAATAAAATGGACCATCTTAGAAAACCGATCCACCACCACAAAGATAGAATCATTACCCCTCTGAGTACAGGCTAACCCCAACACGAAATCCATACTAATATCAACCCATGGTTGTGAGGGGACAGGCAAGGGCATATAAAGACCTGCATTAGTAGTTGTGCCCTTTTAAACCTGACAAACACAACACCTTTTCACATAACGGTCCACCTCTTTCCTCATAGTAGGCCAAAAATAAGAACCTGCAACCAGTTGTAAAGTACGATCACGACCAACATGCCCTTCACCATGTAACTCCCTAATAATCTGCAAGCGAAGACTAGAATTAAGGATACATAGTTGATTCCCCTTGAACAGAAAACCTTCATGTAACAGAAAGTCTGACTTTTTCCCAGCACCCATATCCTGCAAAATAACTGAGAAAAATGGGTCAGTGGCCAACTGCTCTCGAATGACCCCTAGACCCGGCACAGCAACCTTCATGGATACAAGCAGATTACTCCTCTTGTCTAGGGCATCAGCAACCCTATTTGAAACACCAATCTTGTGTTTGACCACAAAAGTAAACTTCTCAAGAAAGGCCAACCATCGCCCATGCTTATGAGATACCTTGTGTTGAGTACGAATATGCGTTAGGGAATCATGATTAGTGAATAAAACAAACTCTTTATGAAACAAATAATGACGTCAGTGCTTTATAGCTTGGACTACTGCATAAAAACCCAGATCATAAGTGCTGTACCTCAACTTTGTCCCAGATAACTTCTCACTAAAATAAGCAACAGGCCTACCACCCTGACTGAGAACCCCGCCAATTCCAACATTTGAAGCATCAGTATGAAGTTCAAAAACTTGAGAAAAGTCAGGCAATACCAGAATCGGTGCTGAAGTGAGCTTGTCTTTCACAAGTTGAAAAGCCAACTCTGCCTCTTCTGTCCATACAAACGTCTTCCCCTTTATACAATCTGTCACCAGGGCCATAATAGAGCTGAAATGAGGAATGAACCGCCTATAGAATGAAGCAAGCCCATGGAAACTACGAACTTCAGTAATGGTAGTAGGAGTTGGCCAATTTCTAACAGCCTCTACCTTGGATTCATCAACCTGTATCCCATCACCAGAAACAACATACCCCAAGAACAAAACCTTAGGGGTCATGAACACACACTTCTTAATGACTGCATAGAAACTGTCTCTACGAAGCAAAGTCAAAACTTGCCTCACATGCACAGCGTGGTCACTGAAAGAAGCACTATAGATAAGAATGTCATCAAAATACACAACCACAAATTTCCCAATGAAGGGCCTAAGAAACTGATTCATCACACGCATAAAAGTACTAGGTGCGTTTGACAAACCAAATGGCATCACCAACCACTCATACAACCCTTCACGAGTCTTGAAGGCAGTCTTCCACTCGTCACCCGGCCTAAGACGAATCTGGTAATACCCACTCTTCAAATCTAACTTTGTGAAAATAGTAGCACCACTAATCTGATCAAGCAAATCATCAAGTCGAGGAATAGGAAACTTGTACCTCACAGTAATCTTGTTGATTGCTCGGCTGTCAACACACATACGCCAGGTGCCATCTTTCTTTGGAGTCAACAAAGCATGAACAACACAAGGGCTCATACTTTCGCGAACATGACCCTTAGAAATCAACTCTTCAACCTGCCTCCGCAACTCCTCATGCCCACTAGGGCTCATTCTGTAATGTGGTCTGTTGGGCAACTGTGACCCAGGCTCCAAGTTAATGTGATGTTGAATGTCACGCAACGGTGGCAATCCATCAGGCAACTCATCAGGGAAAACATCAGAAAACTCCTCAAACAAAGGAAACATAGCATCAGGAATTTCAAATTCCTCAGGCACCGGCTTCCCCATCAACACAAAAACACTATCCCCTTCCTCCAGTTCATCTTGAAACTGGCTAATAGTCAACAGAGTGCCTGAATGTTTTGTGGTTAACTGTTTAGGCTTGGTAGGAACAAGAGTGATCTTCACACCGCCAAACAGAAAACTATATGTATTAGATCACCCATTATGCTCTATGTTCCGCTCGTATTCCCAAGGCCTACCCAACAACAAGTGACACGCATCCATAGGGACCACATCACACACAACATCATCTTTGTATGTGGACCCAATAGAAATGGAAACAAGGGCTCGCTTAGACACCGTGACCTCTCTACCCTTCTTGAGCCACTGAAGCTTGTAAGGCTTCGGGTGACTCTCTGTCTTCAGAGACAACTTCTCTACCGCCTCTTCAGATATCAAATTATCACAATTTCCAGAATCAATAACGAACGTTCATACCTTCCCCAAAATGGTACATGTTGAATGGAAGATATTATGCTTGAGCCAATCATCCCCATCTGCCTTTGGTGTATAACAAGAACGTCTAACCACTAGGTTTACCCCAACATCACCGGACACAAACTCTTCCTCGTATTCAGTTTCTTCATCATACACCGGGGTATTCTTGTATTCTTCATGTTGTTCATCCTCAGACTCGGCAAACAGGTGTCGTTTACCAGCCTTTTTACAATCAGCTTGTCGATGGCCCGTTTCACCACAACTGAAACATCTCGGACCACTACTACTAGCCCCTTTAGAGGATGACCCAGTATTATTACCACCTGGTCTCTGTTGGCTAGGCCCCCGCGAGGTGCCCCACCACCCGACTGTACATTTCCCCCACTAGGGGCGTTAGAATACTAACCACTCGACCGTCGGTTTTGCTTCTCAAAGGCTAACGCCCGTTGGTGTGCCTCTGCAATGGTCAATGGATCAAAAAGATTCACTGACTCCATGATTTGCACCCTCCAATCCCTAATATACCGAGAAACAAGTTGCTCCTCCGCCTCTTGAATATCGTTCCTGGCGATCAACTGGTAAAACTCGGTTGTATAATCATCAACCGACTTAGCCCCCTGCTTTAAGTTCTGCAGACGCTGGTACATCAACCGTTGAAAGTTATGTGGCAGGAAGTTGGACCGCAAGCACTTTCTCATCTTGGTCCATGTCACAATTCTCGACTTCCGAGCCTTTCTCGTGTAAGCTTCAATTGCTGCCACCAGGCAGAAGCGCTGCCACGCAATCTGGTAGCAATCAAAGCCACCCACTTATTCTCAGGAACCTCCTTGTAGTCAAACACTTCCTCGACAGTGGACAACCAATCGATGAACCCCTCCGGGTTCAAACTAGCCCCATCAAATTCCGGAATATCAACCCTTATCCCAGAATCCCAACGACGATTGCCCTTTCCTCGGCCTCCCCTCGGCCGATCCTCCTGATCGCCACCGGAATCTGAACCATCGCCAAACGGATTACTGAAATCCGAACCATACCCATCATTGGGTTGCTGCCTCCTACGATTTATCAAGCCTTCCATCCGGTTAGTCAACTGATTGACCACCTGGTCCAATCCTTGATCCATTCGGGCCATGAGCCACTGCTCCAACTCCCGCTCATAAACTTCATCGAGTCTGTTTCTTCTCGGAGGCATTTTGAGCCAGGAATTCGGCTCTGATACCAACTGATGTAGAGTAGAAATGATAAGTAAGATCAATCACGTTGATTCTATGAATACCCGTGATGAACTTGTCCCAACCCCAAAATTCAACCCAAAGGGCACATAATTTGAAGTGAAAAACTGTTTTTTTCCAAAACTGAAATCTGATCATTATCACCTCATAACCAACATATTAATAGAGTTATAAATTTGAAACAGGCCCCAAAATACACTCGGGCCAAAAACTAAAACAAAACAAAAGTAGACAAAAAGCCCAAAAAAACATAAAAATGAAAAATACTCATAGAAATAAGCCTTTTTTGGGCCCGAACGTCCAGCCAAACCGCCAAAGGCGTTTGCAGCAAAATGGGATTTTTCCTCACGGTCGTTTTGACTGGTCACACGCCCAAAACGGACCCCCGTAGCCCAAGTTAGAGCCATTTTAGTGAAGCCCCATTTGTCACGCGATCTTGGGCCTCCAAATATAGCATGGCCCGCTCCTCCACACTTGGGCCCACATCAGATCCTCATGTAGACCTCCCCATGCAGGAAGGCATTGTTCACATCTAGTTGATTGACAATCCATCTTCTTTTAGTAGTGACTGTCAAGACGGTTCAAACACTAACCAGCTTCTCGACAAGAGCAAAGGTATCCTGGAAATCAACACCTTCCAGTTGGGTGAACCCCTTTGCTACCACACGAGCTTTGTATCTTTCAACTTCCCCATTCGGCATGTACTTCACTTTGTAGACCTATTTAGAGTCTATATGGCGTTTCCCTTCTGGTAGATTCTCAAGAGTCCATGTCCGATTTTGTTCGAGAGCACGAATTTCACTTCTCATGGCCTCCTTCCATCTGTCATCCTGCACATCTTGAGCGAAGCTTTTCGGCTCATCATGAGACTCAATGGCTGCTAGAAATGCTCTATGAGAACTAGAAAAGTGTTCATAAAAAACAAAATGAGAGAGAAAATATGCCGTATTATCGAAAATGAGCAAATGTGATCTATAGATGGATGGGAGATCAACAACAAAATCGCCAAGACGTTTTGGTTGGGTTCTAACTCTTTGATGTCTGATTGGTTGTGGTTCTAGGTGGCTTGTTTCGTCTTCCATTTGGTTTTCAGCATGGTGAGTTACTTGAGTATTGGCTTCGAGTTAATCATTCATTATTTGGTTATCTTGTTGGACCTGGGTTTCATCAAGAACAGTTGGCTGATAATCATTCGTTTCATTTTTTTCATATGCCCCACCTATATTAGTATTTTGGCCCAAAACCTCTTGATTAACTTCATCCATTTCCTTGTAATACCAAGGAGGTAAATCAAAAAACTTTTTATTCTCTTCTTTGTCAATACGATCCATGCTCTTAAAAGGAAGGATCTTTTCGACAAATTTCACATCTCTTGACACCACTATTTTATCATTGGTTATGTCATATATTTTCTAGCCTTTTGTTCCCGGTGGATAACCCAAAAATACTCCGGTCTTCCCTTTCCATTCGAATTTGTCTCCCCCCGTGTCGGTATTCCGAAAGTAAGCAAGGCAACCAAAAGTTTTCATATGTTCATAATCAGGTTTTTCTTCATATAAAATTTCAAATGGAGTTTTTTTGTCAATGGTTTTCGATGGGAGACGATTGATTATGTAGGCGACCGTCATGACACACTCGCCCCAAAACTTCTTTGGCAGATTCGCCTCAAATCTAAGGGCTCGTGCAGTCTCAAGCAACTATTTGTGCTTACGTTCCATAACACCATTCTGTTGTGGCGTGTGTGGGCAAGTGGTCTCGAGAATTATGCCCTCCTAGGCATAAAAATTATGCATTCGGTTCGAAACAAATTCTACCCTGTTGTCACAACGAATTCTTTTAATAGATTTTCCAAATTGTGTTTTGACCATTTTGTGGAAAAATATTAGATGGTCACCCGCATCAAATTTGTGCTTTAGTAGAAAAACCCAAACGGATCGACTGTAGTCATCCACGATGGTTAAAAAATAGTTTGTCTTTGAAAGTGAGGGGTTCTATACCTTCCCCAAAGATCACAACGCAATAATTTGAAACATTCTTTGCTTTTGATGGAACTTGTAAGAAAAGGCAACCGGGTGTGCTTGGCTTTCGCACACGAATCACAGTCAACGGTATTAAAGGAAGCATTATTTTCAACAAAGTTAAAGCGAGAAAGTTTACCGCTAGAAGCATGACCGAGTCTTTTATGCCATATTTCCACCGAAGCCGACATATCCCTACTTCTCGTCCCATCGTCTTCATCTGGTATAGACCATGTTGGCATTTACCCGTTCCGGTCAATTTTCTCGAATTCAAGTCTTGCATTACGAAGAAATCTAGAACGAAAGTTACTACACAGCAGAGATCTCTAGTTAGTCGACTAACCGATAATAAATTGCACATAAATTTGGGAAAATATAGGACATATCAGACTCCGGTTCCATTTGGTAAGGTACACGCCCCTTTTCCTTTTAACGGGTACCGAGTCACCGTTCGAAATTGTAACATGTAGTTCGTGTGTTGCTTTTTTGCTGCCATGAAACAGGTTGAGAATGTGAGTTATATGCTCAGTACATCCCGAATCAACAATCCAATTGTCATCATCATCCAATGTAACTCCCATATTCGCCATCAAGTGGGTTCTCTCGTCATTGGTGAACATGTTGATGAACTACTTGTATTGTTCACTTCTTAATTTGAAAATCGGGTTCAATTGATTTTGGTTTTGGTTTTGGTTTATTTGGGATCGGTTTTGCATGTCGGCCGCACTATCGTTGGGTTTGGTTGTGTCGTCGCCGGTCATCAAGGAAAAAAAAACGGCTTAGGGTTTTAGGGTTTTGGTCGAGCGGTCTGTGTCCCACTCTGATACCATATGGATTTTGATATGAAATTGTTCTTGTTGATTCAATATTTTAATCTAGATACAATGGAAATATATAATAGTGGTTGGCTACAATATATTGGTCCATAATTCTACATGTGCGCTATACTTTGCGAAATGTGTTTCCATATGCATGCATAGATTATCATATTTTCAGATGATGCGCACAATTGTAATTTATGGTGTATAATAGGCGTATAAATCGGGTTCAATATTCTCTGTAACCTTTAAAGAACTGAATGTTAAAGTTCAGAGGAAGCAGTTCCAAGAACTATTTCATCAATACATTTGGACTATCGACCCTCGCTTACTTAGCTTAGGTTGTTTCTTATTATATTAATTATAGACATATTTTGTTTCCTTTTATAGATTTTCATTGAAATAAGATTTTAAATTTTCTATTATTTGTAAAGTGTTATTTACATCATAGTTAGAAAAACAGAAAATATTATTTATTCATTTATTATAAAAATAGCACTAAAGGAAACAACCTTCTCTGTCTGTGATCCCTTAGGGTGGAAGAGGTGCTGTTCACATTCGGAGTGGTAAACTCTTCATATCAGCCAATCACCCGATGCCATATTAACTCCTCTCCCCATTACCCATTTTCTACTCAAACACAAGGGTACTCCCTAGGGATAGGATTGGTATAGTGACCGTACCCATATCCGTAGCCATACCGAAAACACCAGTACCGAAATTGAACAAAACTAGGAGTCCCCTCGTGGGAGTCCATTTTTTCTACAAATTATGTATTTAATTAAAACATATTTTAAACAGAATAAAATTACATTTAGTTAAACAAAAGAAGTTACATTAAATTAAAAATAAAAAATTTACTTTAAAGAAAAGACATTTTAAAACTAAAACTAATTTAAATATTTATCATCAGAATCTGTCAATTGGTGGGGTAAATCTAATTCTTAAAGATGCACCACGAGATCATATTTTAGTCTCCAATGCGCTCGTTAAAATTAAATCAAACGGGCTCTACTGGAGGATCCTGAATGTGTACCGGTGCTATCGCGTTTCCGTCGTCTTTTAGAATCATGTTATGTATAATAATACACATATATACGACATGCCTAATCTTTTTCACAGTCATAGCACGCAGTGGTCGATTAAGTATTTTGACTTTAAAACACCAAAAGCTTGTTCTACGTCTTTTCTTGTCACTTCGTGTTGCCTCTTGAACTTCTTTTCGTTTAGAATGTTAAGATACGGAAATGATTGTCACACCCCGATCCGCAGCGGAATAAGAGTCGGGGCATAATTGGGTTATCACCAAAGCTCATGACATTTACTATTATGTTTCATATTTAATAAAGTCAAAGTTACATTTTCAAATATCCAAACATGTTCATTCAATACAAAGGAAATAAACCAAACATAACAATCCCAACTCTAAAACGTTTTATTCTTCAAGTCCAAGTCCTATGTGTTCCTAGTTGCTGCTGGTTCACCTGTATCATGTGTAAAATGGGAGTTTTTGGGTCAACATAAGTTGGCGAGTGAACCTTATTAGATAAACATTTATTAATAAATTAATTGTTAGTTTATCAATGAAAATTTGTGCATAATCATAGATGAGTAAATGTAAATAATCAAGCAATGGCAAATAGCAGTCACAACTATAACATACAATAACACATGACAGCATATATGACCATACCAACATCATACTGTAAATAACATAAATGAAACTGTGCGATCAAGGCTCAATCAAACGGAGCCGATCGTATTGCATGTACTGAAAATGAAAATGTCTGTGCGATCAAAGCTCAATCAAACGGAGCCGATCGTATGTGGGCACGTCAGGTTCAACCGCATAATAAAATGGGGAACATGCTCAACGCTCATAATGTAATGGGGAGCGGCGGCCTATGAAATTGCATGTACTGAATAATAAATTGCATCCAATACTAACTACTTAACAGCAACAAACTGAATACACAAGTTCATGATGTCACACCCCGACCCGCAGCGGAATAAGAGTCGGGGCATAATTGGGTTATCACCAAAGCTCATGACATTTACTAATATGTTTCATATTTAATAAAGTCAAAGTTACATTTCAAAAATCCAAACATGTTCATTCAATACAAGGAAAATAAGCCAAGCATAACAATCCCAACACTAAATAGTTTTATTCTTCTAGTCCAAGTCCTATGTGTTCCTAGCTGCAGCTGCTTCACCTGTATCATGTGTAAAATGGGGGTTTTTGGGTCAACATAAGTTGGCGAGTGAACCTTATTAGATAAACCTTTATTAATAAATTAATTGTTAGTTTATCAATGAAAATTGTGCATAATCATAGATGAGCAAATGTAAATAATCAAGTAATGGCAAATAGCAGTCACAACTATAACATACAATAACACATGGCAGCATACATGAACATACCAACATCATACTGTAAATAACATAAATGAAACTGTGCGATCAAGGCTCAATCAAACGGAGCCGATCGTATTGTATGTACTGAAAATGAAATTGTCTGTGCGATCAAGGCTCAATCAAACGGAGCCGATCGTATGTGGGCACGCCAGGTTCAACCGCATAATAAAATGGGGAACATGCTCAACGCTCATAATGTAATGGGGAGCGGCGGCCTATGAAATTGCATGTACTGAATAATAAATTGCATCCAATAATAACTACTTAACAGCAACAAACTGAATACACAAGTTCATGATATGATATATGCACAATGGTTTAGTAATAATATATATATACAAAGACACATGATACACTCCAAAACGTGATTAAAACGGGGAATTTGTAAGATTCACTCACATTGGGTGCGTTGGATTGGAGATGGTGAGATGCGCACGATTTAGATGAGCGGATCAACGAGGAATACTAACCTAAATAATAATGGAAAAATATATTAAATGGATGGATTTTATTAAGGATTTTAATAAAATTTTTAGATATATTTTTGTGAGTTTATGGCTATTTTCTATCTTTAAAAATGTTATTTTTAAGTATTTTTTATTGATTTTTAAATTAAATTAAATAAATAAAAATATAAAAAAATATTATTTTTTTAGCGTTGACCGTTGACCGTTGACCGGTTCGGTCAGCGAATTAATCTGCGCCGGGTGAGATTCGAACCGGCGACCTCCCGTTCGCGTGCACGCAGCTCTACCAACTGAGCTACGTGTCTAACCTGAAATAATCTCGTTTTTAATTATATTTATACACTTATTCGATTTAACCGAATTTCCTTTATTTGCAAAAACATTTTAATTCAATCGGACCGGTGCTCGTGACGGGTTTCGAACGCGCGACGTGTAGTTCATGTTGCACACAGTCCACCGCTGGACTGTGTGTCTAACCCGGTTATTATCTCGGTTTTTATTATACTTAACAACTATCTGAGTTAACCCGGTTTAGTTCTTGATCAAAAAGGCATTTTATTACACAAGGTGTGCGTGTAGCAGGGATCGAACTCCGGACGTGTATAGTTTTTGTTTGCACACAGTCCACCGCTGGACTGTGTGTCTAACCCGTTTATAATTTCGATTTTAATTAATCTTATGTCATCATTGAACTCGTCTTCTTCATTACAAACGCAGACATCAATCAAACAACCGATTCGTGATTAATTTAGTTAATAAACATGATGTCCAGTTTGAATGCATTGAATCGAAAAGTTTGGGGAAAGAAGATACCGAACAGATTGTCTTCTTCAGAGAGTCCGGCGAAACTTGTCGGCTCTGTTTTTGAAACCTTCGGCTGAGAGAATCTATTAACAGGTTTAAGGGATTAGATGTGAAATTGAACTAATGAGTATTGATTATCAGTACGTTGGAATGTGCATACCGGTAATCAACGAGTTTCCGACGATTCCAGGAGTTTTCCGGCGAGCACAGAAAGTCCAGCAATGTCGTCTGTGGTTGATTATGAGCGATGGGTTAATGTTAGTAAGGTTCTAACAATAGATTGAAACCGTAAAGTAGAAGTATTTTACCGGTTTGAGTTGAATACGGTTTTCCGGTGACTTTTGCAGAGAATTCCAGCGAGCTGTTTTAGGCGCTCTGATGGTCTGAAAATGCGACGAAAAGGAAATGGAGTATTGGTATGATCTCTCTGAATCGCGAGAGTGGTCTGGAGTTTGTGTAATTCCGAACTTGATGGTTTTTCGGTTTTAAAAACCAACAATGATGAGTCTTGAAGTTTAATCAATTTCTGATTGATTAAAAACCGTCGTGCATCGGTTATAAACTGAATGTGTGAGATAAACAACGATTTGACGCTTCGTTTGCCGATTACCGTTTCTCAGATGGCGCCATCGGTTTTAACTGAGTTTGTGTATAAAATTCATTTGTGTTCCTAGAGTTAGCAGAAAACACAATGTGGCGGAGTGGTTTAGGGAGTGAGTGTTAAGTTGTTGAAGTGTCTTGGCTGACCCGGGTTCGAATCCCGGCAGCTTCATTAATTTTTTATTTATTTTATTTTAACTTTTTATCAAATATAATTTTTATAGTTTAGTTTATTTATTAATTATGTATCGTTTTAACTCAAAATAATCATAAATATTTAATGTAACTTTTATAACTTGGTACTTGATTACAAAACGGAGCGGGTTTTGAAGACCCGATTTTTACAAATGTTACACATGATATGATGCATGCACAATGGTTTAGTAATAATATACATATACAAAGACACATGATACACCCCAAAACGTGATTAAAACGGGGAATTTGTAAGATTCACTCACCTTGGGTGCGTTGGATTTGAGATGGTGATACGCGCACGAATTAGATGAGCGGAATAACGAGGATTACTAACCTAAATAATAACGGAAAAATATATTAAATGGGTGGATTCTATTAAGGATTTTAATAAAATTTTTAGATATATTTTTGTGAGTTTATGGCTATTTTCTATCTTTAAAAATGTTATTTTTAAGTATTTTTAATTGATTTTTAAATTAAATTAAATAAATAAAAATATAAAAAAATTTGTTTATTTAGCGTTGACCGTTGACCGTTGACCGTTGACAGGTTTGGTCAGCGTATTAGTTTGCGCCGGGTGAGGCTCGAACCCGAGACCTCCCGTTCGCGTGCACGCAGCTCTACCAACTGAGCTACGTGTCTAACCCAAAATAATCTTGTTTTTAATTATATTTATACACTTATTCAATTTAACCGAATTTCCTTTATTTGCAAAAACTTTTTAATTCAATCGGACCGGTGCTCGTGACGGGTTTCGAACGCGCGACGTGTGGTTCATGTTGCACACAGTCCACCGCTGGACTGTGTGTCTAACCTGGTTATTATCTCGGTTTTTATTATACTTAACAACAAACTGGGTTATCCTGATTTAGTTTAAACAAAAAGGCCTTTTATTATACAAGGAGTGCGTATAGCAGGAATCGAACTCGGGACGTGCGTTTTTATTTTGCACACAGTCCACCGCTGGACTGTGTGTCTAACCCGTTTATAATTCCGATTTTAATTAACCTTATGTTATGTTGGGTCTTCATCTTCTTCGTTGATTTTACACAGACAAACATATTCCGACTGTTATGACCGATTTATGACTTATACGCTTTTCAGACATTACAAGTAATTTAAAAGTAAAGAATGGAGAGAGTTTGGGGAAAAAGATGTACCGATTGAGGTTGTTCACAGAATTCCGGCAGAGGTTCGTCGGTACTGAAAGTGAACTCCGGCTGTTGAAACCAATTAACAGCTTTGTTCGATTATTTAAGAACTTGAGTCACTTAAACAAGGTTTAACAGAAGTTTGGGAGATCATACCCGTTCACGGTGTGTTTCCGGCAGTTTCAGGAGTTTTCCGGCGAAGGTAAAATTTTCGATAAACGTTGACTAGGATCGATTCTAATGGTGGAGTTGTGTTAGTGACTGATTAATCACATGATTGAAACAGAAAGAGTCGGAGGAAATACCGTGTGGATGTGATTCCCGGTTTTCCGGCGACTTGCAGAATTTTTCCGGTGGTCTGATTCAAGCTTCTCCGGTGGACTGTAAGGTTGCGGAAATGCAATTGGGAGTCTTGCAGAGTGTTTTGAGTCGCAGGAAAGGTCTAGGATTGAAGTAATCCGAGAATTGAAGACTTTCGGTTATTAAACCGATCCACTTCCGAATTCAAGTTACACTCATGGCAGCATTGATTGGAATCGTCCGTTTATCGGTTATACTCGCTGAATCGCGAGTATCCAAATCGACTTTGGGTGATTGATAACCGGTTTCAGTTACAATGTGTAAAATCGATTGATTTACCTTTGTTTATAAAAACTATTTGTTTCCTAAACATGACAGATAACAAACAAGTGGCGGAGTGGTCTTGTGATTGGGTGATAAGTCGCTGAAGTGTCTTGGCTGACCCGGGTTCGAGTCCCGGCAGTTTCATAATTTTTTTATTTATTTTATTTTAACATTTTATCAAATATAATTTTTATAGTTTAGTTTATTTATTAATTATGTATCGTTTTAACTCAAAATAATCATAAATATTTAATGTAACTTTTATAACTTGATACTTGATTACAAAACGGAGCGGGTTTTGAAAACCCGATTTTTACAAATGTTACAGTATCCCCTACTTTTAGGAATTTCGTCCCGAAATTTAAGTAGTTGAAGTAGTAGGAAAAAGATGCGGGTATTTTTCACGCATTGAGTCTTCACGTTCCCAAGTAAACTCAGGTGCCCGTTTCGACTCCCAGCGTACCCTAACAATTGGAATGCGACTTCGTCGAAGACGTTTCTCCCCGTAGTCCATGATCTCCACTGGTCTTTCAATAAAATGCATAGATTCATCAATCTGGATATCTTCCAGCGGAATATGGAGATTCTCATCAGCGAGGCACTTCTTCAAGTTCGACACGTGGAATGTGGGATGAATCCTGTTGAGTTCTTTTGGTAGGTCAAGCTTGTATGCTACAGGACCTACTCTTTCGAGTATCTTGAAAGGTCCTACGTAACGAGGTGCTAGCTTCCCCTTTTGACCAAAACGAACTACTCCCTTCCACGGTGATACTTTTAAAAGCATATGATCACCAATGTTAAACTCTAAGGGCTTCCGTCGTTTATCTGCATAACTCTTTTGACGACTTTGAGCCGCTAAAAGATTGTTTCGAATTTGATGAATCTTGTCTGTGGTTTCTTGAATCAATTCTGGACCAGTAATTTGTGCTTCCCCAATTTCGTGCCAACATACAGGAGATCGGCACTTACGACCATATAAGGCTTCAAAAGGTGCCATGCCGATGCTCGAATGATAGCTGTTGTTGTACGAAAATTCAACTAATGGTAGGTGGGCGTCCCAATTTCCCTTGAAGTCTATGACACATGCTCTAAGCATATCTTCAAGAGTTTGAATGGTGCGCTCAGACTGTCCATCAGTTTGAGGATGATAGGCGGTACTGATATCTAATCGTGTGCCCATAGCGGATTGTACTGCTTGCCATGTTCGTGAGGTGAAACGACCATCACGATCAGAAATAATACTTAATGGTACCCCATGCCGGCTTACAATTTCGTTGATATAAATACGTGCAAGCTTTTCGTTCTTGAAATCTTCGCGGATAGGAATAAAGTGAGCTGATTTTGTAAGTCGGTCTATAATCACCCATATAGTGTCATACCCACCAGAAGTGCGAGGTAACCCGGTAATGAAATCCATGGTTATATTTTCCCACTTCCATACAGGTATTTCCGGTTGGACTAGAAGTCCTGAGGGTCTTTGGTGTTCAGCCTTCACCTTGGAACATGTGAGATACTTGGAAACAAAAACGACAATATCCTTCTTCATTCCAGGCCACCAATAGGTGTATCGTAGGTCTTCATACATCTTATCGGCTCCTGGGTGTATAGAATATCGCGTTTTGTGAGCTTCATTCATAAGAGTTTCACGAAGATTGTTGTGGTTAGGAATCCAGATACGATCTAGGTAATACAGAATACCGTCTGATTTAGTTTCAAGTTTTAGCTCGGCTCCACAGGACATCTCCTTTCGTACATCTTCTTCTGTTATTGAAACGTGTTGGGCTTCTCGAATTTGATCTTTAATGTCGGTTATAATTTGCGAACATAGAAGATGAATGGAGTCCGCATAACCCTTTCGACTAAGTGCATCAGCCACCACATTTTCTTTACCAGGGTGGTATCTAATTTCACAGTCGTAATCATTCAGAAGTTCGACCTATCTTCGTTGCCTCATATTTAACTCTTTTTGATTGAAGATATGTTGAAGACTCTTGTGGTCAGTGTATATTTCACACTTAGTACCATAGAGATAATGTCTCCATATCTTAAGAGCGAATACAACGGCTCCAAGTTCTAGGTCATGAGTGGTGTAGTTCTTTTCATGCATCTTGAGTTGTCTCGAGGCATAAGCTATGACTTTTCCTCTTTGCATGAGAACGCAGCCTAATCCTTGCCCTGACGCGTCGCAATAGACTACAAAATTATCACAACCTTCAGGAAGAGTGAGGATTGGTGCATCACAAAGTTTTTGTTTAAGAGTTTGAAAAGCTTCTTCTTGCTTGGGTCCCCATACGAAAGGTTTTCCCTTATGAGTTAAAGCTGTGAGTGGTACAGCAATGCGAGAGAAGTTTGAAATGAACCGACGATAATAGCCAGCTAGTCCAAGAAAAGATCTTACTTCAGTTGGTGTACGTGGAGCTTGCCATTCTTGAACTGCTTTGATCTTTGAAGGGTCAACATGTATTCCCTTGTCATTAACTACATGCCCGAGGAATTGCACCTCTTTTAACCAGAATTCACATTTGGAGAACTTGGCATAAAGTTTTTCTTTTTCTAGAAGTGCAAGTACGAGTCGAAGATGACGCTCATGATCAGCTTTAGATTTTGAATAAATAAGAATATCGTCGATGAAAACTATAACAAATCGATCAAGGTAAGGTTTGCAGACTCTGTTCATTAGGTCCATGAAGACAGCTGGTGCGTTGGTTAATCCAAACGGCATAACCATGAATTCATAGTGGCCATAACGAGTTCGAAAAGCAGTCTTAGGGACGTCTTCTTCATGCACTCTAAGTTGATGATAGCCAGATCGAAGATCGATTTTCGAAAAGCAGCTGGCACCTTGTAGTTGGTCAAGAAGATCATCAATGCGAGGTAAAGGATAGCGATTCTTGATGGTTAACTTGTTGAGCTCTCTGTAGTCGATGCACATACGAAAAGATCCATCTTTCTTCTTTACAAAAAGGACAGGTGTACCCCAAGGCGATGAGCTAGGACGTATGAATCCCTTGTCAGTCAACTCTTGCAATTGACTGGCTAGCTCTTGCATTTCAGAGGGGGCTAACCTATATGGAGACTTTGCAACTGGTGTAGCACCAGGTATAAGATCAATACGGAATTCGACGTCTCTAAATGGAGGAAGTCCTGAAATGTCGTCAGGAAAAACTTGTGGGAAGTCTTTTACTACAGGAATGTCTTCAAGTTTCTTCTCTGTGGTTCCCTTTTTGATGATATGGGCTAAAAACGCGACATAATTCTTGCGAATATATTTTTGAGCTTGAAGACAAGACATTAAGCTGAGCCCTTTCGACGAGGTTTCTCCAATGATTCGAAGAGTCTGACCGTTTGAAAGGGGAATACGAATAAATTTTTCACGACAAACAACTTCCGCCTGATGTTGACTGAGCCAATCCATACCGATTATGATGTCAAAACTTCCCAGCTTCATAGGAATAAGGTCGACTGAGAAATCGTGGTCGTTTAAGGTGAGTGTACAGTTGCGTAAAATAGAGTCTAATGAAACTGGTTTCCCGTCCGCAACTTCTACCGTTATGGATTCCGTGAGCTTATCCCGATTTTTGCTTAAGATAGGTTCAAATTCTAATGACACAAAACTTCTATCCGCACCAGTATCAAATAACATAGAGGCATATCTACCATTTATAAGGAACGTACCGTTGACCACATTGCCGTCAGCTCTGGCCTGGTTCGCGTTAATATTGAAAGCTCTTCCTCTTGCAGGTGGAGGAGCTTGGTTCGCTTGATTCACTGGGTTGGCTTGGGCCTGAGCATGAATAATGTTTACCAACCTTGGACAAGTGTTTCTGAAGTGGCTGGGGTCTCTGCAATTGAAGCAAGCCCGCATAGGTTGGCCCATAGAATAATTGGGTTGGTTGTATGTTTGGGCTAAATGTTGGGTGGGTGGAAATGGTAGGGGTTGTTGTGCTTGACCCATTAACTGTTGGTGTGTTTGGGTTAAAGGTTGGTGGCGGTTTGTTCGTTGAGGCATGCGGCAGTTTTGAACAGTATGTCCTGCGCGACCGCAGCCGGTGCAGTATTGGCAAGGATGATCAGGGGAATGGTGATATTGGCAACGGTTACATTTTGGTAACGGGCCTGTGTAGGGTCTTCTGTATGGTGCGGGTGAAGGAGTGACTTGAGTAATGGGTGCAGCAGGAATAGGGGTGTTGGTTTGGGTAACTGCAAAATTTCTGGTGTTGCGCTTCCTCTTATTAGTGAACTTAGAGGAAGAAACGGGGTGGTTTGAAGTTTGTCCCTCAACAGGGGCTTTCTTCTTCTCTTCTTTGAACTTCCCGTTACGAATTCGGTTTTCGGTCAGTTCAGTTGCTAACTCCATAGCCACTTCAAGTGTTACTGGTGAAACGCTGAGAACTGAATCTTGGATTTTCGAGGGAAGTCCTCGAATATAGTGCTCGATCAGACGATAGGTTGGAGTGAATAAATTTGGAACCATTTGGTTCAACTCCAAGAACCTCTTGTTGTAGGTAGAGTGATCACCCTCCTTTTGCTTTAGAGCATGAAATTCATCCTCCAACTTCTTAATTTCACTTCTAGGACAGAAACGCCTAGTCATGATTTCCCTTAACTCCTCCCAAGTTAAGGCCATCGCATCTTCAGTTCCCCTCTTCCCTTTCTTAGTATTCCACCAAGTGAGAGCTACTCCAAGTAGTCTCCCGGTGGCGTATCGAACCTTGCGATCCTCAGGACAATCGCAGTTTAGGAAGGTGTTTTCCATCTCCTCGAACCAATGTAGGAGAGCAGTGACACCCTCGGTCCCTTCAAATTTAGGAGGATCACAGGACTTAAAATGTTTGTAAGAGCACTTGTTGGTAGGAGGGTTGTCGATGATCTGGTCCTGTTGTTGGGGAGGGTTAGTAGGATTTGTAGCAAGGGCTTGTTGTACTTGTACCACAATGTCAGGCAATATCGTGGCCATTTGTTTCGCGATCTGAGTGGCCAAACGTTCCTGAGACCTTCCCGATCTTTTACCCCTTCGTTGCTGTCTAGACGACATCTACAGGATCATAAAATGAGAAGATTGTGAGTTTATGGCGTCTTTTTTTGGTGTCATGTGTCTTTAAGAAAATGAAAATAACATAAATATCAATAATGCAACTACATCCATAGGATGTCTTGGGTTCGCTCATGTTGGGCCTCAAATGTCCCCCATACCTTCACCTACATAGTCATGTGGGCCCCCATGGCTATTGGCTTGGTAGGATTCACATTAGTATTGGCAATTTAACACTCGCATCCCCCGAATGCAAACCACAAAATATGTTCATGAGATGTTTGGTCGGAACGTGTCCAGGTGTAGACACAATGACAACTCAAAGTGGGGTTAGCTCACACGACGTTTGGTATAACATGCTTTGGCCTAATAGGTACTTCGTACTCTCATCGTTAGTCCACAGGTAGGCAAACTGGTCCTTTATTTTGGATTTATACGAATGCCAGCCTAGACAGGACGTTCCGACTACCGGTACTGGTACCCTTCCAGTTACTACATGCCCGTCATGAGAACTCACTTTGATGAGATTCGAAAACACGAAAATCATTGTAAAAGCAATCATGAAATGGTGTGTGCTTTCATGGATGTGATATGTTATGAGTATACGATTCATGATAGGCATTATATGATAATACATACTTATGAACATGCTTGCACAATATCAAATGTAACATTTAACATAAAACATATAAACATCATGAAATTTGGCATGTAACACACAAAAATCTTATAAGTTTCTAATCGACTATAGTATAGGCTCTAAGGGTCTAATAACCTATCCTATATCCCTATAGTCATGGCTCTGATACCAATCTATCACACCGACCCGCAGCGGAATAAGAGTCGGGGCATAATTGGGTTATCACCAAAGCTCATGACATTTACTATTATGTTTCATATTCAATAAAGTCAAAGTTACATTTTCAAATATCCAAACATGTTCATTCAATACAAAGGAAATAAACCAAACATAACAATCCCAACTCTAAAACGTTTTATTCTTCTAGTCCAAGTCCTATGTGTTCCTAGCTGCTGCTGGTTCACCTGTATCATGTGTAAAATGGGAGTTTTTGGGTCAACATAAGTTGGCGAGTGAACCTTATTAGATAAACATTTATTAATAAATTAATTGTTAGTTTATCAATGAAAATTTGTGCATAATCATAGATGAGCAAATGTAAATAATCAAGCAATGGCAAATAGCAGTCACAACTATAACATACAATAACACATGACAGCATATATGACCATACCAACATCATACTGTAAATAACATAAATGAAACTGTGCGATCAAGGCTCAATCAAACGGAGCCGATCGTATTGCATGTACTGAAAATGAAAATGTCTGTGCGATCAAGGCTCAATCAAACGGAGCCGATCGTATGTGGGCACGCCAGGTTCAACCGCTTAATAAAATGGGGAACATGCTCAACGCTCATAATGTAATGGGGAGCGGCGGCCTATGAAATTGCATGTACTGAATAATAAATTGCATCCAATAATAACTACTTAACAGCAACAAACTGAATACACAAGTTCATGATATGATGTATGCACAATGGTTTAGTAATAATATACATATACAAAGACACATGATACACCCCAAAACGTGATTAAAACGGGGAATTTGTAAGATTCACTCACCTTGGGTGCGTTGGATTTGAGATGGTGATATGCGCACGAATTAGATGAGCGGAATAACGAGGATTACTAACCTAAATAATAATGGAAAAATATATTAAATAGGTGGATTCTATTAAGGATTTTAATGAAATTTGTAGATATATTTTTGTTAGTTTATGGCTATTTTCTATCTTTAAAAATGTTATTTTTAAGTATTTTTAATTGATTTTTAAATTAAATTAAATAAATAAAAATATAAAAAAATTTGTTTATTTAGCGTTGACCGTTGACCGTTGACAGGTTCGGTCAGCGTATTAGTTTGCGCCGGGTGAGGCTCGAACCCGAGACCTCCCGTTCGCGTGCACGCAGCTCTACCAACTGAGCTACGTGTCTAACCCGAAATAATCTTGTTTTTAATTATATTTATACACTTATTCAATTTAACCGAATTTCCTTTATTTGCAAAAACATTTTAATTCAATCGGACCGGTGCTCGTAACGGGTTTCGAACGCGCGACGTGTGGTTCATGTTGCACACAGTCCACCGCTGGACTGTGTGTCTAACCTGGTTATTATCTCGGTTTTTATTATACTTAACAACTAACTGGGTTATCCCGATTTAGTTTAAACAAAAAGGCCTTTTATTATACAAGGAGTGCGTATAGCAGGAATCGAACTCGGGACGTGCGTTTGTATTTTGCACACAGTCCACCGCTGGACTGTGTGTCTAACCCGTTTATAATTCCGATTTTAATTAACCTTATGTTATGTTGCGTCTTCATCTTCTTCGTTGATTTTACACAGACAAACATATTCCGACTGTTATGACCGATTTATGATTTATATGCTTTTCAGACATTACAAGTAATTTAAAAGTGAAGAATGGAGAGAGTTTGGGGAAAAAGATGTACCGATTGAGGTTGTTCACAGAATTCCGGCAGAGGTTCGTCGGTACTGAAAGTGAACTCCGGCTGTTGAAACCAATTAACAGCTTTGTTCGATTATTTAAGAACTTGAGTCACTTAAACAAGGTTTAACAGAAGTTTGGGAGATCATACCCGTTCACGGTGTGTTTCCGGCAGTTTCAAGAGTTTTCCGGCGAAGGTAAAATTTTCGACAAACGTTAACTAGGATCGATTCTGATGGTGGAGTTGTGTTAGTGACTGATTAATCACATGATTGAAACAGAAAGAGTCGGAGGAAATACCGTGTGGATGTGATTCCCAGTTTTCCGGCGACTTGCAGAATTTTTCCGGTGGTCTGATTCAAGCTTCTCCGGTGGACTGTAAGGTTGCGGAAATGCAATTGGGAGTCTTGCAGAGTGTTTTGAGTCGCAGGAAAGGTCTAGGATTGAAGTAATCCGAGAATTGAAGACTTTCGGTTATTAAACCGATCCACTTCCGAATTCAAGTTACACTCATGGCAGCATTGATTGGAATCGTCCGTTTATCGGTTATACTCGCTGAATCGCGAGTATCCAAATCGACTTTGGGTGATTGATAACCGGTTTCAGTTACAATGTGTGAAATCGATTGATTTACCTTAGTCCATAAAAACTATTTGTTTCCTAAACATGACAGATAACAAACAAGTGGCGGAGTGGTCTTGTGATTGGGTGATAAGTCGCTGAAGTGTCTTGGCTGACCCGGGTTCGAGTCCCGGCAGTTTCATAATTTATTTATTTATTTTATTTTAACTTTTTATCAAATATAATTTTTATAGTTTAGTTTATTTATTAATTATGTATCGTTTTAACTCAAAATAATCATAAATATTTAATGTAACTTTTATAACTTGATACTTGATTACAAAACGGAGCGGGTTTTGAAAACCCGATTTTTACAAATGTTACAATGATTTCACAAACACGTACCAAGTAGGGTAGATTCCATCGGTAAAATAGTATCCACGCTTGTGTAAGTGGTTGTTCAGTACCGATAATGTCCCGTGAGTGGATGAACATAAGTTGGTAAGTATAAATCATATCTTAATGTATCCCCAAGTCATATGATTATATCTGATTGTTGAGTTTAAGTGGACAACAATACCGATAATGATTATAGGATACTTATATAAATGCTAACTAATTGAACAACAAGCGTGTTATGGCATAACCGTACAGTGATATGATTCTCTTACCCTCGAAACTCGCAAAAAGAATATCTGTAAATAATTATTTATTTCTTTTCGTCTTTACATTGAAAAATGAAAAATACCAAAAAGATTTTAGGTGTGTTTTAATATAAACTTTATAAAAACCAAAAAGATTTTGCTTTATTTTTTATTAACCGATGTTGGAACTCAAATCTACCCACCTCAAAACCTGATTGAATCTGGTAAACAATCGCATCTCCATAAATTGTCGAAGTAGACAAGTTTTGAAAGTTAAAGATCTAAAATTAAACAATTTTGAAACTTTCAAAGTGTTGTCAGCTAGTAGTTGAATGATAGTTGGTCTCATGTGTGTCGTCTGCTTGTATTGTTTAACGTCAATTCTTAGTGAGGTTTTCATCTGGAAATTCTATAAGATTGATTAAATCCCTAGCGGTTGTTCTCATTACACGTTTTGTTTCGTTATGTGTGCAGATGTGGCACTCAAGCAATCTAAAGGCAAAGAGAATGTGTCAGATAACAAGCTGTGGAGTGACAACACGATATGGATGTAATTAGAGGATCAAGATGATCAAGTTGCAGTTGACCATTTATCAACACCACAAGGATCTGAAGCTTTGAAGATCAAAGATTCATGAGCAGTATTCAAGGGGGGAGTTTGTTGATGCACCTCCTGATTGTGACACGTGAAGACTTTCGAAGATCCTGCAGCGTGAAGAACGAACCATCACCAACAACATCCAAAGGGGAGTTTGTTGATCCACTTTTGTGTGGATGTGGCTCGGTTCGGTTCAAAGCTGACATCTCGACAATCCTCCGTCGTGCGACACGGAGAATGACACACCAATGACGAAGATACGAGAACGAGATAGTTGGTTGATAACGTCATCATGACATCATCATGATGATTTCATCATGTGAATTCAAATGCAAGCATGCTTATATCGATCATGTAGAAGGAATGCATTAATATATATATATATATATATATGTATATATATATATGTATGTATGTATGTGTGTGAATCGATATACTAATAAGGTATATCGATTTATATGCATGTATATCGATACATTCATATCTATATATCAATATATGTATGTTAATGTTTAACGTGTCGATGTCACATTATCGATTATGTCTACACTCTTTTATATATATCGATATAGTAAATCTTGTATATCGATATGATACTATATATCGATGTTATATAGGGTCATGTATCGATAAAAGTAGTATGTATCGATATATTATATCGATGGACTTCATGCTATATCGATGTGTCTTATTTATATTGATGTATATCTATGTTGTCTAGTGTGTCGATGTATTACATCTGCTGGTTTGGGTATAAATACCTCTCCGGCTCATAGAGAGAGCACGGTTCAGAGAGTTAGGGCAAAATATTATAAACCTTGTAAAGTTACTCTGCTGAAATCAATACCATTGAGCTTTGAGTGTTATATATTTCTTGTATTGATAGTGTTCTTGCTTCGATTTGCTTACAAACTTGGATTACGGATTTGTTTGTGTGTTCAACAACAAGGAATAGGTTTCTCTAAGATCCTCATTAGGGACCTTCATTCTCCTCATGAACTTGGTGCAATAGCTCAACGTCGTGGCTTGTTGGTCTACGTAAGAACTCGGGAGTGTATAAATTACATATCGTTTCGCAAAAATATTCGAGACATTCACGGGAAGTCCTTTCAGCCATATTTAAATACTCGTCGTTCTCGTCTGGAGGGTTACCGGTTGCAAGTTTTTTCATCGCCGATGTAAATTTATGTAACAGTGCAAAACTCTTTTTCATTCTCCCATCCACGCCCTTATGAAACCACGGGTTATTCATTTGCACGTTGCTCACAGTTTTTAAAAATAACCTTTTTGACATACGAAACCTATAACGAAAAAATTCATCATTGTATTTGAGTTCCTCGACAAAATAATATGCCATAAGGGTTTCGTGGTCTTTCTCTCGATGGACATGTCTCTTTTTCCTAGATGTTCCTGTATCTTCTTGTTCGGCTTGCTCGATGAGATATTTGGAAAAAAAATTAAGCTATTATTGCTTGAGGAAGAATCGTCATCACTATGTCATATGGAATAAACAAGGATATGTCATCTGCCATTTTTGAAAATAGGGAGAGATTTTTGGATTGTGGATGAAATGGTTTGGTTGATAGAAGTTTGGATTGTGAGAGAAATGCTATGAATGGTGAGAAATAGTGTGATTAAATAAGAAAATTGTATTTTTTATTAAAACCCAATGGCTATAAAGCCGTTTAAAATGAATAACGTTTGAAAAAAACCATGTGTGAATACCCACCGAGTTGTACCACTCACAGAAGAAAAGGGAGGGCTGGCAGCGATGTGCCCACGCGGGAACTCTGCTTACCGCACGACCTCCCTGCTTACAACCCTGCCACCCTTAATGAATCATGTATCATTGACCTGTTAGAGGTAACAACAAGTGAAAGACATAAAGTGTAACGTGGACACACATAAACATTTGTACCCCGAATACGACTCAAGTAAAGTTATAGACCTGCTGGAGGTAATAACAAGTCAAAGACACTAAGTGTAATGTGGACACACATAAACACTTGTACCCCGAATATACAACTCAAGTAAACCATTAATCTAAACAAGTCATGGGCAGGTTTATGTAATTTTAACGGGTTGCATGTTTGTTAATGGGTTGTAACACATGAGTTTCAACAGCGTTGACTAGTCTCTCTTCTCTATAAAAGGAGAAAGATGCTGACCTAAGATTTGCTTATGTGTCAACCGTTGAACCCATCCAACAATGCAAATCTTAAGTCATTATTACATCATAATTCCATTTACATTTTTCAAATTCAAATTAAAATCTCTCTTAAACATATAAACAAATCTAAAATACATAATTGTTTTCCCTCTTCATTTAAATTTGAAATTTGAAATTAAAACCTAAATCTTTGCTCTCTCTCTCTCCTGTTTATCTCTTCTTTTTCCCTCTCTCCATTTTCTATTCATTATTCTCTGAACATCATTCTCTCTCTCCAAATGGATCAGAGAAGGTCTAAACTCCACCCCATTCCGTTAGTGCTCTGTCGAAGATCTCCGATCAGATCACACTGCTCCGTCAAAGATTCCGTCACCGCATTCCGTCACCGCATCTCCGATCGTTTTGGTTCAGGTAATCCAGGTTGTTTAAATGCTCTTTAGGTTTTTTCAAATCACAAACCCTAAATCTTGATATTCCACTTTTGCGATTTAACCAGAATCCTCTCCGCCTGGTGATTTACACTTCTTCTCCGGCTACGATAAAGAAAGAAGAGAGAACAAAGGAAGGACTCGAACAAGGAAGCATCAACTGAGTTAGGCTCTGTGTTGGAGTTCGAGTGAGAAACGTGGCTGACACAAGCTAAATTATGTTTTATGCGTTATTTTCTAAGATAATAAGAGTTAATTAAACTCAAACAACTAATATTAATAATAATTTATTGTTTCAGGGTGATCATATAGCACCTTTGTCTGCATTTTTTGAAATGAGGCTTAAGTCACGCTTGACATGTCATAACAGGCTATGGAAGTTGTTAGTATATATAAATATATATATATATATATATATATATATAAATTTGATTTTTTGATAATAAGGATATGTGTATGCATGTGTTATAACTGGCATATTTTAAGTAAATAGAGGTTGTTAGTCTATATATAAATTCTTTCTTTATTCTACTTTTGAGCACCAAGATAAGGTGAAATCCATTCCTTAACCCCTAAAGACGATTCTTTAAATGACAAAGAAAAAAAGAAGAAAGAGGTCGAAGAGAATTTGAAAATTTTGAATGAAAGGAAGCATAAACTGGTACAAGTGTTGAAACAGGTGATACACGTTTCTTTACAATCTGATATGAGAAGTATTTTAACACTCTTATATCCATTACTTATTTTGGTCTTTTGCATTGGTTACATTTACAGTCATTGATCAGTCTATCGTAGCTGATGATGGTTGCCGATTCTCATCAGGTTTACGCGACTTTATTGTTATTTTTTTGGATTACCTATCACTTTCGTAGGATTAACGGTTTGAACTTGATATGTTGTGATTATAAAATCTGATTATCTATCACTTTAATAGGATTTAGGTTTTCAAGTTTGTATGTTGTGATTAAGAAATCTGATGACAAATTGCAGTCTCGTATATTTTTGTATTTAGAAGGCATAATCGGATGAACTGATGAAGCTCATAAGGTGTTTGATGAAATGCTTGAGAGAGAAGTTGTAACTTAAATATGCAAAGAAAGTTGAGTTGAAGAAGCCTACATCTAACAATCGCACCGCCAGAAGCTTCAACCGTGATTCTTTATTGTTATTTTTTGGATTTTTGGATATGGGAAATCCAAATTTGAAAGATCTTGAGAGCTATTTAAGCATGCTGTTGAAATGGTATGAATGGTACTTTTCCTTAAAAACTTTGTTCACAATGTCAATGATTTATTCACAATTTCTGATTCTGATTGTTACTATTGTTCCCCTAATGAAGTTGTAAAGTTGTTGTATCTACATTATGCTAAACTGGAAGAGGATTATGGTTCAGCTAAATGAGCCATGAGGGTTTATGATCAAGCAACAATAGTAGTCCCACAAAGTGAATGGGATGAGAATGTATGAAATTTACATAGCCAGTGCATCCGAAGATGTATATCAAGTATGCTGAGCTAGAAAAGAGTTTGGGACAAATTGATCGTGCGTGGAAAATCAATAAGTCTATGCATCTTGGCTGGCAGACCCGCGATGGTCTGGTATTGACTTTTGGCAAAGTTGACATCTCACAAATAAACGTATGATTCTGGGCATCTTAAAGTTGCATACATTGGAGTCTCAGCGAGTCATTGAAAGGCTGCATTATGTAGGTTATGTAGCTTTCTTATATGTCATCGTATGCTTATCCTTTGATGGCATCTTTGACTTCAAGATGCATTTTGTGTCACTTATGTTTAATATTAATATGTTTGGCCACATATGTAGGTTAACCACCTCTATCTGTAAAATACAACTAATAACTACTTATAACACATTATTTGGCTCAAACTTTGATGGACAATATATTGATACATCACAGGTCAAATTGCGAACTTGAGCTTTGCCCCCATGGAATTTATTCATCCCTGAAGTTTGCAATGTGAACTGTAACACCCCGAAAATATAAAACTTTATATTGAAATTATAAAGGTATAAAATAAACAAAAATAAACTAACTAGGAATAAATGACCTAGTTGGTCACAAGTCTAGTAGTAACAAAGAAACTTGATTAAAGCACCTAAAATTTAACTAGACATTAGTTGGAGGGCCAAGAGTGTTAAGATGGAAACTTGTATTTATAAAACAACAATTAAAACTCCAAACACACACTTGGTGTGTGTCTGGATCGAACAAGCACAGGGGTGACTAGAGCTCCCTCATAAGAAAACCCTAGTTCCTGTTTTCTACTAAATTGAAGGAGTAAATCTAACCCAAATCAAAATCTAAGCACAAATTCGTGATCACCTCGGTGAAGGGATCATAAGGTATGCTAAATTTCATCAATTAGTTCCATCTCAAATTCTTGATGATTTGTGAAATTGAAATCGGAGCTTGATTAGTTGATGTTTAGAAGAAGTTAGTAATGAAAACATGTCTAGGAGTAAATCCTAGTTGATAACTTGCTGAAATTGTATTCAAATTATGAAATTTATGATAATCCATTTATAGGTTAAATGGGTTTTGTAGAAATAGGATGAACACAAGAATTGTGACTACCAAAAAGTGGTGTCACTTAATTTCTAGGAAATGATTCTGATGTTAGTAGGCATGCTTGACATAATAGAATTGAAATGCATGTTAATATTTGGCAAAAATAACAAGTCGTGAACTTGATCTTAAATATGTAAAATTATACCCGTTAGGTGTTCGTTAAAATGCCTAAGTGAAAAAATAAAATGTTGAAAATCGGATAAAAACACGTGTTGGATTTATATGGCAATTATGCATTGAAACTTATGAAAAGGGTTCTAAAACGGTTGTGAATTGAACTCTTTAGGCAAGGAATCCGGGTCGTCAAGCGAACAAGCCGGTGGTGATACATGTTTGAAAGGAGCACTTTGAAGGTACGTAACTTATGGTTTCGTTAATACGCATAAACATATATCGTAGTTATGTTAGTGATGTCGTTGTGCAATATTGGAGTTTGGTATGTCATTGAAGCGACGAAGTTCACTTGACAACCAAATGGGTCAAAATAATGGTTAAAATAAGTTTGGTATGTCATTGAAGTGGTGAATTACACTCGACATCCAAACGGTCAATACAATGTTTTAAATTGGTGGCGTTTGAGGCAACTTGAATGTCACACAAACAATGGTATTAAGAATGCGTAAGCCGAGAAACGGACACGCTAAATTTGATAAGCCCTTGAATATGGGTTATAAGTTTAAAAATGACTTTGTAAAGTTTGTCTAAATACGCATGCATGAACGCTGATAACAAGCATGACACTAATGTGCGCGCAAACCATGAGATGGGTGCGAAACGCCAATGCTTGATAAGCCCGGGAATGGGTAAAGATATTTGAAGGTGATTTGTGATAACAAACAAGTAGAGTGACTTGAAAACTAAACGGGTCGAACGATTTTGAGAAGGGAATTGTAGGCTAATAGCCTATAAATCGGTTTTTGATACAAGTAGAAATGATAGATGGATCCGTAATTTAACTACGGACGCATTGGAAAAAGAATCACGTAAAATGTTTAAGTAGATAAAAAGTTATGAGGAATTAAAGTTAGAATTTCGACAAAAATTTTAGCTGGGCATTGCAGCTCAAAAGAAACAAACCTTCTGTCGAAATAGGCCTCTCGCCCCCCGCAACCTGATTGACTTACACGGTCGCGGCCTGCCAGAGCTAGTCGCGACCCGCGAAAGATGGAACTAAGCCGGTCGCGGCCCGCGAGCAACCACTGAACTGGCAAAAAATTTCTATGTTGTTGATTTTGTTTACGAATATGATAATATATGCTAATATAACTATCATAACTAACACTTATGATGGTTTTTGATCTTAGGTGAACATTTTAATATTTTGGGATGAAGATCAAGCATCGTACAAGAACCGAACATAATCTAATGAAGCTTCCGTGATGAAGTTACCATGTTTTGCTTTAAGTAATTATGTAAACACTTAACACTATATTTTGAATACGTTAAATGTGTGTGTGAATGTTTATCTATAAAGTTTTTGTAAAGTCGTATTTTAGTATAAAATGCGTATTTTAATCATCTATAAATGTCTTAAATTTAAACGGGTCTTAGAAGTTGGTAATCAGAGCTTAAGGTTATTAACAAGTGTGTTCGGTTCGAAGCTTGATTAACCATTCGGTAATAACTAATTATTGTAATGGTTTTGATGAAACACTAACAAGGGAATATAATTTGATATGCATGGGAAGAGCGTGTAAACACACTCAAACCCGGAAAGTGCATCAAACATGAATGGTTTAAGCAAGTTGTGAACTTGGCTAAACCAAAACAAAAGATATAAAATGAAATGTTTAACAATTAATATAAACATTTCAGATTCAAGATGACTGGTGAAGGTAATGATGATGCGGTGCCGATAGTCACCGAACAGATGAGAGAAGTAATTGCCGAAGAGGTTGGAAAGGCAATAGAGAATAGTCTATCCGGGTTTATAGACAAAACTCAAAACACGGTACTCACCGTAGTGGAAGAGCGGATCAAAAGGTTGGAGGAAAATTTCAACCAATCAAAAGATAAGCCGATGGAGCGAAAGGCTTGCCTGTATAATAAATTTATGGCTTGCAAACCTCCGATTTACAACGGGGGGGTCGATCCAATAATATGTCAACAATGGTTGAGTGACATGGAAGGGGTGTTTGAAAGGACCCACTGTGACATAAGTGACTTTGTAGCTTACGGAACAGGTCAGCTAGGGGTCAAGCTAAAGACTGGTGGGACAATATGAAAAAGGAACTTGGAGTTGAAGCGGTGAAAAATATGAATTGGGATGAGTTTAAGACACCATTTCTTAAATATCACAGTCCCAAAGTGGTTATCAATAGAATCAAGGAAGAATTCATCCAAATGAGGCAAAGGGGTGAATCTATAGACAAGATCACGGGCATTTTCCTTGATAAGTTAAGGTTCTGTGACGAGCTAGTGACAAATGAAGAACAGAATATATATTACTACTACAACATGTTAGTGCTGAATATCTGGAGTTCATGACTCCCTCAAAGTATGAAACTCTCACTGAGATTATAAACACTGCTCGGGAACGAGAGATTGAGCTGAGAAACAAGTTGAGCGGGGTGAACGAAGGGCATAAGACGTTAATCCAAGCCCTACAAAGAAGGCAAAAATGACAGAATCTACAAAGAGGTCGAACATAAAGGGCGGGTCGCCAAGTTGTAAAATCTGCGGAAAGGGTCATAAGGGCGAGTGTCGCTTCAAAGATAAACCATGTCCTATATGCGGGAAGACAGGGCATACGGCTTCATTATGCCCGTGAAAAGTCTCAGTCTGCTACAAATGCTATCAACCGGGCCACAAGAAATCCAAGTGCCCGGAGTTGGTAGGAAAGAAAGATGGAAGGGATACGCAGACAGAGGCTCAGAAAGTAAGAGCCAGATCCTTTCACCTGACCGCGGTAGAAGCAAAGATAGAACCCGATGTGGTCTCAGGTATATTTGCTGTAAATTCTATTCCCGCACGTGTATTGTTTGATACGGGTGCGAATAAATCCTTTGTTTCACATGGGTTTATTCGACATCCTTCATTCTTATTAACAAAGTTACCTATGCCATTAGAAGTAGAAATAGGCGATAATAAGAGCTTTATTGTGTGTGACGTATGCCAAAACTGCAAGTTGAGTATCGATAATGAAGAATACTCAATAGACTTGATCCCGATGTCGATGGGAGAATTCCAAGTGGTTGTCAGGATGGATTGGTTATCCCGACATCACACGAAAGTTGTGTGCTTCCGTAAGGAGATAAAATTAACATCTCCGAGCGGAAAGGATGTTACCATTTATGGAGAAAAAAGGGTAATCCAGTGGTATGTTCGATATTAGAAGCTCATAAGCTCATAAGAAGTGGGTGCAAAGCGTTCATGATATATGCGTGCGAGCCGGAGAAAAAGTCACCAAAGATTAGAGACGTGTCGGTGGTACGTGATTATGAAGATGTGTTTCCGGAGGACTTACCAGGAATACCACCAGAACGGGATGCGGAATTCGGAATCGAATTGGTTCCGGGTGCAAAACCCGTAGCTAAGGCGCCGTATCGGCTCGCGCCATCGGAGCTGCAAGAATTGATGTCACAAATACAAGACTTGCTCGACAAGGGGTTTATAAGACCGAGTGTTTCTCCGTGGGGTGCACGGGTATTATTTGTAAAAAAGAAAGACGGGAGCATGCGAATGTGCATCGATTACCGGGAGTTAAACAAACTCACGGTGAAGAATCGATACCCGCTTCCGAGAATTGACGATTTATTTGACCACCTACAAGGCGCGAGTTGGTTTTCCAAAATTGACCTTAGATCGGGGTATCATCGGTTAAAGGTCAAGGAAGAAGATGTACCGAAGAAGGCTTTTCATACATGGTATGGGCATTACGAGTTCCTCGTGATGTCCTTTGGGTTGACAAATGCACATGTGGCCTTCATGGACCTCATGAACCGGGTTTGCAAACCAATGTTAGATAAGTCGGTAATAGTATTTATCGACGACATTTTGGTATATTCAAAAAGTGAGGTGGATCACGCGCATCACTTACAAGAAGTGTTAGAAACACTTAGACGAGAAAAGCTTTACGCGAAATTCTCGAAATGCGCCTTCTGGTTACGAGTGGTACAATTTCTCGGGCACATCATTAGTGCCGACGGAGTACTAGTAGTCCGTCGAAAATAGAAGCTGTATCAAAATGTAATTCTCCGAAAAACCCATCGGAGATTAGAAGCTTTTTGGGGCTTACGGGATATTATAGGCGATTCATTCAAGATTTTTCCAAAATTGCGTCGCCATTAACGAAGTTAACCCGTAAGGATGTGAAATTCATTTGGACGGACAAACAAGAAAGGGCGTTTCAAGCGCTCAAGGAAAAGTTAACCAGTGCTCCGGTGTTGACGCTACCGGATGGTACCGATGATTTAGTAGTGTATTGGGATGCATCACACTTAGGCCTTGGGTGTGTACTCATGCAAAGAGGCAAGGTAATTGCTTATGCCTTGAGACAATTAAAAGTGCATGAAAAGAAGTATCCAACTCACGATCTGGAGCTGGCGGCGGTAATCTTTGCTTTAAAAATCTGGAGACATTACCTTTACGGGGCGAAATGCACTATTTTCACCGATCATAAAAGCCTAAATTTTTTTTTTATTATAAAGAGTTGAACATGAGACAAAGGCGTTGGTTAGAAACGGTGAGGGATTATGACTGTGAAATCCATTATCACCCCAGGAAAAGCCAACGTAGTGGCAGATGCACTTAGCTGAAAGGAAGAATACGTACCCATTCGGGTACGATCCATGCAACTTGTGGTCACTTCGGGCTTACTTGAACGAATCCGAGTAGCACAAGAAGAAGCGGTAAAGGAAGAGAATTGGAGAATTGAGTGTGTGAAGGGACTAGTAAAAGACATGGAAGATGGAGAGAACGGTTTGAAATCCCGATTCGGTAGAATTTGGGTACCTAACACATGTGGCGTCAAAGACCTTCTACTCGAAGAGGCTCACAAATCGCGTTATTTGATTCACCCGGGAGCACAAAAATGTACCGAGACTTAAAACAAAATTATTGGTGGCCCGGAATAAAAAGAGAAATAGTGAAATATGTCGAAAAATGTTTGACGTGTCTACAAGTCAAAGCAGAGCACCAAAAGCCATACGGTAAACTGCAACCGTTAGACATTCCAGTTTGGAAATGGGAGCAAATCACAATGGACCTATTAACCAAACTGCCAAGAACAAACCGTGGATTTGATGTTATTTGGGTAGTTGTAGATAGGCTGACGAAGAGTGCTCACTTTATTCCTATACGTGAGACTTATACGTCTGAAAAGATGTCAGAAGTATACATTAACGAAATAGTAACACGCCACGGGGTACCGGTATCCATTGTGTCCGATAGGGATACCCGATTTACTTCGAACTTTTGGCATGATTTCCAAGAGCAACTGGGAACGAAATTGTTTATTAGCACTGCGTACCATCCTCAAACGGATGGACAGAGCGAAAGAACAATGCAGACATTGGAAGATATGTTGCGGGCGTGTATCATCGACTTCGGGAGTAGTTGGGATATTTATCTACCGTTGGTCGAATTCTCTTATAACAACAGTTATCACGCAAGTATTAGTATGGCATCATACGAGATGCTCTACAGAAGAAAGTGCCGAACCCCGGTGTGTTGGGGCGAAGTGGGACCACGTGAAGTCGCATATAAAGAAATAGTTCGAGCCACAAATGAGAAAATTGATATGGTTCGGGCTCATCTAAAAGTGGCTCAAGATAGGCAGAAGTCGTATGCTGATAAGAGGCGAAGACCGGTTGAATTTCAAGTTGGCGACAAAGTCATGCTTAAAGTATCTCCGTGGAAGGGGGTTATTCGGTTCAGAAAAAGAGATAAGTTAAGTCCAAGGTTTATTGGGCCATTTAGAATCATCGAACTGATTGGTAAAGTCGCATACCGTCTCGAACTACCCGAAGAATTGAGTGGAATCCATAGTATGTTCCACGTATCGCATCTCCGAAAGCGTTTAGCCGAAGAAACGACTTACATCTACTATGATGACATCGAAGTGGATAATAGCCTTAATTATGCGGTGAGACCTATTGAAGTCCTAGATCGAAAAGTTAAAAGTTTACGAAACAAGAAAATTGATCAATTGAAGATCAAGTGGGAGCATAAAAAGGGTTCAGATACTTCATGGGAATCCGAAGTGGAGATGCGACGTCTCTACCCCGCCTTATTTGGTACGTAATTCCGATTTCGAGGACGAAACCCTTTTAAGGGGGGTGGACTTGTAACACCCCGAAAATATAAAACTTTATATTGAAATTGTAAAGGTATAAAATAAACGAAAATAAACTAACTAGGAATAAATGACCTAGTTAGTCACAAGTCTAGTAGTAACAAAGAAACTTGGTTAAAGCACCTAAAATTTAACTAGACATTAGTTGGAGGGCCAAAAGTGTTAAGCTGGAAACTTGTATTTATAAAACAACAATTAAAACTCCAAACACACACTTGGTGTGTGTCTGGATCGAACAAGCACAGGGGTGACTAGAGCTCCCCTCATAAAAAAACCCTAGTTCCTGTTTTCTACTAAATTGAAGGAGTAAATCTAACCCAAATCGAAATCTAAGCACAAATTCGTGATCACCTCGGTGAAGGGATCATAAGGTATGCTAAATGTCATCATTTAGTTCCATCTCAAATTCTTGATGATTTGTGAAATTGAAATCGGAGCTTGATTAGTTGATGTTTAGATGAAGTTAGTAATGAAAACATGTCTAGGAGTAAATCCTAGTTGATAACTTACTGAAATTGTGTTCAAATTATGAAATTAATGATAATCCATTTATAGGTTAAATGGGTTTTGTAGAAATAGGATGAACACAAGAATTGTGACTACCAAAAAGTGGTGTCACTTAATTTCTAGGAAATGATTCTGATGTTAGTAGGCATGCTTGACATAATAGAATTGAAATGCATGTTAATATTTGGCAAAAATAACAAGTCGTGAACTTGATCTTAAATATGTAAAATTATACCCGTTAGGTGATCGTTAAAATGCCTAAGTGAAAAAATAAAATGTTGAAAATCGGATAAAAACGCGTGTTGGATTTATATGGCAAATTATGCATTGAAACTTATGAAAAGGGTTCTAAAACGGTTGTGAATTGAACTCTTTAGGCAAGGAATCCGGATCGTCAAGCGGACAAGCCGGTGGTGATACACGGTTGAAAGGAGCACTATGAAGGTACGTAACTTATGGTTTCGTTAATACGCATAAACATATATCATAGTTATGTTAGTGGTGTCGTTATGCAATATTGGAGTTTGGTATGTCATTTAAGCGACAAAGTTCACTTGACAACCAAATGGGTCAAAACAATGGTTAAAATAAGTTTGATATGTCATTGAAGTGGTGAATTACACTCGACATCCAAACGGGTGAATACAATGTTTTAAAATGGTGGCGTTTGAGGCAATTTGAATGTCACACAAACAATGGTATTAAGAATGCGTAAGCCGAGAAACGGACACGCTAAATTTGATAAGCCCTTGAATATGGGTTATAAGTTTAAAAATGACTTTGTAAAGTTTGTCTAAATACGCATGCTTGAACGCTGATAACAAGCATGACACTAATGTGCGCACAAACCATGAGATGGGTGCGAAACGCCAATGCTTAATAAGCCCGGGAATGGATAAAGATATTTGAAGGTAATTTGTGATAACAAACAAGTAGAGTGACTTGAAAACTAAACGGGTCGAATGATTTTAAGAAGGGAATTGTAGGCTAATAGCCTATAAATCGGTTTTTGATACGAGTAGAAATGATAGACGGATCCGTAATTTAACTACGGACGCATTGGAAAAGGAATCACGTAAAATGGTTAAGTAGATAAAAAGTTATAAGGAATTAAAGTTAGAATTTCGACAAAAAATTTAGCTGGGCATTGCAGCTCAAAAGAAACAAACCTTCTGTCGAAATAGGCCTCTCGCGCCCCGCAACCTGATTGACTTACACGGTCGCGGCCCGCCAGTTAGTTGCGACCGGCGAAAGATGGAACTAAGCCGGTCGCGGCCCACGAGCAACCACTGAACTGGCAAAAAATTTCTATGTTGTTGATTTTGTTTACGAATATGATAATATATTTTAATATAACTATCATAACTAACGTTTATGATGGTTTTTGATCTTAGGTGAACATTTTAATATTTTGGGATGAAGATCAAGCATCGTACAAGAACCGAACATAGTCTAATGAAGCTTCCGTGATGAACTTACCATGTTTTGCTTTAAGTAATTATGTAAACACTTAACACTATATTTTGAATACGTTAAATGTGTGTGTGAATGTTTATCTATAAAGTTTTTGTAAAGTCGCATTTTAGTATAAAATGCGTATTTTAATCATCTATAAATGTCTTAAATTTAAACGGGTCTTACATGAACTCTTCATTTTCCTTCACTCCTCAGGTGATAAAATAGCTAAATAGATTATTCATTCATATTAGGTGTACTGATTAGATGTCATGCATCTGTAGATATGTTGTGTTGAAAAAATAATTGTTGAAGGTTCCGTTAAAGGATGCATCGTTCATTTTCAATGGGTCAAAACGGTAGATATTCAACCTTCTGGATCTAATTGCATATGGGTAAGATATATTATTTTGTTTCTTTACTGATTTTTGTATTTTAAGCTTAGAGCATTGTTATGTGTTTTGTTTTGTTTTTCTTCCAAGAGCATCTTTCATTAACAACTTTGTATATGATGTATCGTGGTTGTTTTATCTGCAGCGATAGTGCTGATGAATATACAAATGATGAAGATGTTAGCTGGAAGGTTCGAAGAGCTGCTGCTAAATGCCTCGCAACACTAATTGTTTCTCGTCCTGAGATGCTCTTCACTCTATATAATGAGGTAATACTACAAACAATAATCTTGGAGCTATGGATGTTGACTTATAATTTGTTTGGTGCATGTCATGTAGGCTTGTCTGAAGTTGGTTTACAGGTTTAAAGAGAGGGAAGAAAACGTCAAGTTGAAATCAGTGGTTGCTACAGCAAGATATTATACTTCTTTAACCGCAACCTCTGTTGTTAAACCCAATCTTTCTCATTCTAAGGTAACCTTTTTATAAAAATTTAAATCCTTTTGACTTTTCACTTTTGATTTAGCTTAATGTAAGATGATGTGAATACTTTGATGCTTTGATGCTTTGGAAGATAATTAATTTTTATAAAAATAAGTTCCTATCTCATGTTTTGATAGATAAATGATGAATTTTTACGGCTTTTAGAGAGTTATAGATTAGGAGATTATTTGAATTTCTATGGATTTATAGTTTTGAATCTACTTATTTCGAAACTGTAAGGAAGGTTACTTTTAGGAGCTACCATTGAAGTGGTTATAGCCGGAAGGGCTTATGCCAGCACCGTTGACGAAGCGACATTCGGGTACTTAATTTGATTATTTTTTTGGAATGAGTTGATTGTTAGATAATATGACATGATTTGTTCTATTTTTTAATTTTAGAAATGATATATTTTGGCAAAAAGAATATTTATATAACAAATTATAGCTCAATGGGCAAAAGCAGGTATCAACACAAATGTCTAACTCAGTTGGGTAAAACGAATACTTGGATGAAACTGATCCAACTATTAAAATATCACTCAATCTGGGCTTTAGTTATAACTTTATGTTTTTGCCTCAAAAATTAGAATTGAGTGCTTGAGACTTCTAATATGATGGTCAACAGAGGTTAGAACGGATGAGAGGAAGCTGGTGATATGAACTAATGGTCAACATAGGTTAGAACAGATTAGTCAACAGAGGTTAAAAGAGGGTTAGTCAACAGAGGTTAAAAGAGGGTTAGTCAACAGAGGTTAAAAGGGATCAGAACAGAGGTTAAAAGAGTTAGTTAATGAAGTTTGTATTTGTTAAACAAAATTTGACAAGGAGTATCGTTTTACTGATGGGTGGGCAAAGTTTTATGCTGAAGTACCACTTCAAATTACGAACAAGTTTATGTTCGAGAAAAAGGATGACAAAACATTTCAGGTTATTATTTGTGGAAATAATAATACAGAAACCATTGTGATTGATGATGATGAAGAGAATGAAGTCGAGGTGCCAATTGATATACAGGTTACGCTTTTCTTTCCTTATTGATAAACAGTATTTTATATTCTTCTCATATTAGAAGTAATAAAATATTTTCATATGCTATGTCAATTCATAAAAAATCGACTCAAGAAAAAACTTTTTTGAAGTTCATGAATCAGGAGCACATCGCAACAACATGCTGATAACCATGATGTACCTGCTGAAGATACCGTCTTCAAAGTATTTGCAAAGAACTGTTTTGTAAGATATATAAAATCCTTATATCTCATTTAAATTTCTTAACTTTACAATTTTTTAAATAAGTGGAACTTTTTAAGATAACATTTGTTAACTTTCAGTATTTTTCCTAATTGTTATTACGGCTGCCTGATTTGTGGTTAAACAGTCCAACATGCATTTGAGATCGCACACTATCACGTTTAGAAATTTGGCAGGAAAAGGAGTATTTTGGAATTTTGAGATCTGAAAAAAAATGAAGATGATCAACGTTATGCTGTGGTAGGTTGGTCCAAATGGATGCGCAAAAATGATGTTAAACCTGGAGATCTCCTAACTTTGCAATTTCTCAAACATGAACAAGAATTACTTCTTACAAAGATTGAGAAAAAGAAGATCCGTACAAGATCCAAGTCAAAAAGGTTTATAATTCTGGAATAGAAACTTCAAGTATCACTAATGATGCTCTTTTGTGGTGTACTAACAACATCAATAACACCTAATGTCTTCATAACCCATTTTTGACTACTTTCTTTTAGGGTTATGTATAAAACTTGCTAATGTATGTGGTTAAGTATAATATTTAACTGCAACTTGAACCAAATGTTGTTTGTTATGTATTAATTAGACTTATTATGAACTTTTATGCCTACTGGACAATGACTTTGAATGTCAATATATATCAAATCCCCGACAATCTAAATGAACCGATAATTACTTACTAATTAATATAATAAAACATTACTAAAACTACTCATGTTTTACACGGGTCCGACTACTAGTTGATATTATAAATATTTTTAGATATTTTAAGTTCGATTAAACTGAAAACTAGTTTGATAAGCCAAGCCCGGTCAATACCTTCGTTAACTAAATGGATTAAAGATTTTAACTGGACCGTATATTATAAAACTAGTCAAACAACACAGTTAAATGAATCAAAGATGTTAACTCGTATGATTATTAAACGAGTTAGCAATGCAATCAAAATATGATATTTTTTCTATTTCTTATCGTGAATTAATTGCCATCCTGTATAGGTTATAAGAATTGCTACCATAAAAAATATCAATAATATAGAGTGTTGCATGGGATATGGAGCAATGATGTGACAAAAGTGAGCCTCCTTGTTAAATTGCCATCAAAGAATAGCGACATTGAAAATAAAATATATATCAATATCAATAGATGACCGTGATTTGCACACTAGTGACTCCCAAAGTCTTGATTACATTTACACACATGATATCATCTCGATAAAATTGCAGAAGTCAACCTTTATGTTATACCAAAACTGCACTTCGTACATTTCACTATAAAATCGACAAAATCAACCTTTATATTCATATTTTGCTACAGGTATAACCTTTAACACAAACGGCATTTATTTTCTTGGTTAACTGCCGTGCATGTGAGGGTATTTATGTTATTTCATTTAATCTTTTAATATATATATATATATTAAAAGAAAGAATTAATGAGTTATCCCTGTCTCTCTCATCTCTTTCTCTCTCTCTCTCGAATGTCTGGCATTAGCACGCTATAAATCCAAACAACACACCACCGGCGGCGACAACTCTGCCGGAGAAGAACCACGACATCTGATGTCGTGACTCACACGTGTTTCGTAACTGCTAGATCCGTCGTAGAACTCATCTTCTACACCGTTAGAACCATGGTGACATGCCTCGATCAGAACCGTACTGCTTTTGTGAGTGGTTTGGAAGTCTGATGGTCCGTTCCACAGACTTAAAAAGTAGAAAGTTTCTCATTTGGGTCCTCCACTATAGTATAGTGGTTGTTCCCATCTCGGTGAAGGCTTGGCCTGGGGTTTTACCCAGGTTCGAGTCCAAGGGGGCGCAGTTTTACCTATTCCACGGGGTTTCTGCGCATCAGAGGTGTGCTACGCTTTCTAGTGGTGGTCGAGTAGTCGGCCTTTGGACATAACTCCGAAAGAGTGGGTTTACATGTGGAAAACAGTTAGCCGTTATAAAAAAAAGAAAGAAAGTTTCTCATTTCTTGGTTCTGCTATGTTTTTATTAGTTTCTTAAATTTCAAATAATTAAGTCTAAAATTGTGAGAATAGATGATATCATTCACGTGGGTTACTTTATTAAATGATTTGATTCTTGTGGGTTTTGTGTATTCTCACAAAATCAAATGTCCCATTTTTAGTCTTTGCTCTGTTTTTTCTTAATTTATTAAAGTTGAAAATTTTACCTCTAAAGCTTGTGTAAATTGATGATGATTCTTTCACAACTGCAATTTTTACCTCTAAAGCTTGTGTAATCGAATGGAGTCAGACACAACTAGAATTCCATTCAAGTCAGCTTAACCATTTAGTGGACTACCTACAAACACTCTGACCCATAAAAGAGGCTTGACGAATAGTTTGATAGGAGAATTTGTAGGTAAAAAGTGTGGAGAAAGTTGTTTGGATTGTTCTGTTTTTTGGCTGTTTCAGAAATTGAAGATGAAGATGACAACAAAAAATCGTTTGTTTTTTTAAAAAAAAAACAGTAAAAGACAAAGTAAAATGACATTAATACCTTCACATGCATTGTATGTGAGGAAGGTTAACAGGAAAAACAAACAGTGTTAGTGCTAAAGGTTGTCCCCTGTAGCAAAACATGAACATAAATAGCGAACATAAATAGGCCCGTAAACGAACCGAACGTTCATGAACTGTTCGTGAACTTGTTCGGCAGGAAGTTAGCTTATGTTCGTTTATTTAATAAACGAACGAACATTAACAAATTTATCTAGTTCGTTTAATTAAATGAACGAATCGCTCATTTATCTTCGGGAACGTTCGTTTATGTTTGTTCATTTGTGTTCATTAAGTTTGTTCGTATATGTTCGTTTATATATTTGAACAAATACATATGGAGTTGTTTTTATACTTATATAAACATAAAAGTGGTTTTCTAACTACTTATATACATATAACTAACTTATAATGAAGCTTTATGGTATAAAAATATGCTCTCCAATAGAACTTATCATAATTAATCAATAATTTATATAAAAAATCTACTTTATGTCCGGTTATGTTTGGTTATTTATGTTCTTTTGTATTGTTTATGTTTGTTAAATATCTTCGTTTAAGTTTGTTTGTTTGTGTTCATTTACGTTCGTGAACTGTTCGTTTAGGCTTTAAACGAACGAACAAACGAACACGAACACGCTCATTTTCTTAATGAACAAACACGAACACAAATATTTGTCCGATTATATGTTCGTGTCCGTGTTCGGTTAAAGTTAAATGAACAAACACGAACATGCCTCTGTCCGTGTTCGTTCGATTTGTTTACATGCCTAAACATAAAGATTGGGTTTAACCGATTTTATAGTGAAAAATATGAAGTGCAGTTTAGATATAACATAAAAGTTAATTTATGCAATTTAGTCTATCATCTCCTTTGTTACTTCAAACATGATTTTTATACCACTATCATGACGAAATTTCCTTGAGCAAGTCGAAGACAATTGTTTGACTTTTACAACAACTTGGTTAGTGATCACAAATTTTAAAAAATTCACGAATTATCTGCCACTAACTCAAAGTTCATTTAAAAAAATAGAACAATCTACTAGATAGCTAACAACTAATCAAGTGAATTAGAGAGTAATAAGGTAACTAGCACTGGAACGAGTACGGGATCGGGGTATGGGGACGATACGGGAACGAGGAACAGAAAAACTCAAAATTTCAAGATACGGGTACGGCAATAAAAAATATAAAAAAAATAAAAATATATTAAACAAATTCCAAAAATATTACATCTTCCAAAGGTAATTAATTATCAATAATCAAATCATTTTCAAATTCCGGTTCATCTAGTGAGAGATCAGCAATCGATAGAGAACTAGAGATGATGAGACTTGAGAGTTTAAGCCGAATATGATAGGTCTATTTATTTAATGGACGGTTGTGGAATTTGAAAGGGTTAAAACCCTAAAAATAAATGGAAACAGGCTGGATACTTCTACCAGATACGTCCCCGCCATTGGATACGTCCCCGACGAGTACCCATGGTGTTTCTGTCCCTGACAAGTACCCGAGACGGGTACGACCACATAAATGGAGTCCCAGTGCTACATAGGTAATAAGTGAAATAGTGCGTTATGAAAACAAAACAATTAAAAATGTGGTATAGCTTGGAGAGAATGGGGGATCAGCCTCCAAATAAATTACATACGTTATTTCATCAGGCTTTGGAGTTTTAAGAGAAAGAGACGAAGAAGTAGGGTGTTCAAAAAATCTGGATTTGAAACCGAATTTGAAATATTCAAAAATTCGTATCCGAAATATCTGAAATTAAGATATCCGAACGGTTTTGTGATATCGGAATTTTCTGAAAATTCGGATATCGGTTTTCGGATATCCGAATTTTCAGATTCGGATAAGAATCTCTAAATTTTCGGATAATCTGATTATCCGATATCCAAAAACTATTTTTTTTATAAATATATAGAGTATACGAGCATTATGTTTAGTTTAAAATATAGTAAAAATAGTAGATAATAGATTTTATATATACATATTTATGTCCCAAATATTATCATTTACATTATAATTGCTTATTGACCTTATTGCTACTATTCACTTACTTATTATAGATTTGATAAATATATTTACCCTTAACAGAAGAATAGGGTTTCCCAATTATCTGTATAGATAGAGCTCACTTGGTCAACACAACTATTCACCTTCCCCTTTGTCTAAAATCATGATCTTCAATCACTTTTGCCCTCATGACCACACTTATGCCATCATGACCACGTATACCCTAAAGGGGAATCCAATCAGTAAAGACCATCCAAAATCTTCATCAATACGCTACACTGCCTAAATCACCTTCTTGTTTCTATCATGTTTATCTAAATAATTGATCAACATGTAGTATCAAATCATATATTGATTAATCAATCCGTTTTTGTTAAGAAACAAAAGGTTTTGATGAATACTCACATAAAAATCGGATTTTTATGAACTTCTATGAAATTTTCAGATCTAACGTTGGGTATAATGTTTTATGGATTGTTAGATCTGATTGAAACCTGTTTAAATGTTATGGAAAACATTAATTTTGAAGTTTTTGATAAAAAAATAGTCAAGAACAAGTTTGAATGTTCATAATTATATTCTTGATGATATACATCCTAAATTTGATGAAAAACACATAATTTGGTATTTGATTTGGATTATAACTTGTTTTTAGATATTTTGGGTTTACTTTTCATAAAACCTCAAAAGTTTGAAAATAAGTGCACTTGTAGTCCCTTAAGTTTGGATACTATATTTGTGTGAAAGGTATGCATTAGTGACACTCTCCTAAAGTCCTAAATGCAAATTTAGGCATGCCAGCTGACACTCAAAATCATCGACATCAGACGACACTGAGACGACTACTACTAAACTCAACGACATTAATGTCTACAGGCACACTGCCATTAGGCGGCACTCTTAGTGTCACCGACACTGTGGAGGCGACACTCATGTCACATGGCACGACTGACCCTTTGGCGGAAGCTTGTCTGCCGACGTGCTAGAGACACTCTCGTCCAACTTACATCAAAGTTAGCAGCCGACTCTAATGTTGTCTGATCATTAGATCAGCGACACTATCAAGTTGGCTGACTCTGCTGACACTTGCGACACTAAATTGGTGACACTGGGAGTCTTACTACTAGTACTGTCATTACTAGTGACACTGTCATTACTAGCAACACAGTCATTAACAGGCAACACTGTCATTACGTGGTGACACTTGCGACACTGTTATTACCAGGCGACATTATCATTACCTGGCGACTCTAGCACTAGCCCGACGACACTGCCTTAGTTTTTCACGCAAACCTAAATGGTCCTTTAAGTCACTAGCAATCGGCGTAACTAGTGGTTTGCTATTAACTAACTGATTATTTTTGTTAAACCTTCATATCAAATGTTTTGAAAAACTAAGATTTCTTAAAACCATGCACAAAAGCATTATGTTATAAGAATTCTTCAATTTTTCTAAACCATACTATAGGCGATTTCTTTAAACCATACAACGCCTTTTTTAACTTGCAAACATGATTAGGATACTTTGAGGTCTCGAAAACCTTTAGTTGTTCCATAAAGATAACATGATCTAAAACACCCTATTTGAAGCCATTTCTTATATCCATTTGCCATAAAATCGAACCTTTGCTAGCTGTTAAAGCAAGTAATACATGGAACGTAAGCGATTGAAGATTGTGTCATAACCCAGATTGTATGGGAGTTTGTGGTTAAGTAGTTAGTAACGTATGTCATGTTTTATTTCTTAAATGAGAACGATGGATATAAATATTGTTATAGAGTCATTTTAAAATGTGTTAGGGTCTTACAACTTGAGATCATCGGTGAAACGGCTAAAGCCCATGATTTCATTTCGGTTAATTCATCGTGGGATCGTATTTTTGAGTTATCGAAAATGTGTTAGGGTCTTACAACTTGAGACCATCGGTCGAGTGTATATCGTCGTTAACATTTCATCCTCCTTGGCTCGACGAGCCACACAACCCAGCGCACCCCCTCACGTAGAGGTTTCTTTCCGCATAGCTGGTGTGCCACGTGATATGACGCTAGCACGATGTGCAGTGTGGTGCGACTTATACAACGACCCGAAGAACGTTACATATCTTTATACACAGGGATTGGTAATAGTTGATAGACAAATGCTTTTAGGGTTTTGAGATGTGATTGTAGATAATGAGACTTGGGACCACACACTGTCCATGGGAGGGCTTCGGCTATTATTTATTGACCCGATCCACAGATACTATGTTTATTATTTTTATTGTTGTTGTTGTTTATAAATTTATTATTATTACTGACCCGCTACACAAGTATATACATTTATTATTATTATTATTATTATTATTATTATTATTATTATTATTATTATTATTATTATTATTATTATTATTATTATTATTATTTTATAAATTTATTATTATTGTTGTTGTTGTTATTATTATTATTATTACTACTACTATTATTATTCACACTCTGTACAGATTTCTACGCAGGTTGATCGCCACATCCATCGCGACTCGTGGGAAGAGCCGGGAGTGGTATATGCACGTTGACCTGTTTTTCTTGTATTGTCTGTTGTACAATGTATCGTGCGCTATTACATATAGGTTGGTGCACTGCTTCGCCTCCGAACATCATTGGCAGGAGTGCGAACAGTTGTTCGGCGACGCGTACGTCACCATGATTTTTTGTTCCCTTCTCCATTACCCAGACGGTGACCCGCTCTTACAAACGCTGATAGAGCCATCGAGTTTAAGGATAGGCACGATGTGGTGGATGTAAGTGCACTTAGGTGTGATAAGTGCAATCTCTCAAATGTTCAGGGCTCCTTTATGTATATCTTCTAATAGTTATAACATGTCCGAACTTGTTACTTTGGTTTGTCAAAATTTAGAAGTTATGTCCGAGTTTATGTATTAACCGGACTTAATGTAACTCTCCGAGTTTGTATGTGTCCGGATTAGGACGTAGCCTAATCTGGGGTTAGTCAACTCCGAGTTTGTCATGACATATTAACAGTTTATGTTTCTCAGGACTTGGGTATGTAGTTCCTAAGTCCGGGTTTATGTTTTGGTTCATGTAGTCCGGACTTACGTTTGTATAGGTAGTCCGAGTTTTACTTATTTTGGGCCTTGGGCCTTGTATGTTATCCAGACTTGTATTTTTCGGATTTGTCTTATATATATACTATCAGTAGTAATGACAAGACAGCGATTCTTTTGTGAAAATTTGTGCATAGTAGTCATACCCTGATCATTGAGTGTGTGTTTTGTCTAGCGGCTACTGTGTGTGACGTCATTCATCTTCTACATCAAGAATACTCTGTGTATTCTTGATTTCTCTCATTAATCTTGCTTTCTTGATACATATTCTACAGTAGTGATTGCTAGGTGGATTTCGCACACCTAATTATTGTGTTTTAGTGAGTGAGATCCTTGGATTTAATGGACTTTCATGCTCAAGATGATGAAGAACCCGTGGTTGTTCAACCCCAGGTTGATCTTCAACAACCACCGATTGATGTGCTTAAGCATGAACCTGTAGCAGAATCAGTTATTGAGATTCATGTTGCAGAAAATGTGGTAGATGAACCTATTACTACATCTTTGGTACCAAGTGTTGCCGTAGAAATAGATCCATTTATTTTAGAGCTTGATGCTGCTTTGGAAGTTGGCCTGTCTTCTCGTTCTGTAGACAAAGGGAAGCAAATAATTGATGAATCTGATGTTGATATGTTGACTGAGAAGAAGTATCTGCATTTGGTGCAAAAGGATCTGTGAAATCTGATTTCACCTGCTGAAAAGGAACAACTTGATTTATTCCGTGCCAAAGTTACTTCTTTCGGTCCCTCTCCCGAATGGGGTATACATTTAGCGGCTTGGAATAACAGGTTAAACGACTTGGATACTATTATTTTTAGCTCTTCCCCGGATGACGATAATGACGAAGACCGTCGTCCTTCTGATTCAGGTGGTGTCCATATTACACCTCCTATCAGAACGTACAAACGACGACGGGTCATTGGTAGTATGGATGTTCAAGTTTCGGGTACTGAAACTACTTCGGTTGCAGTTATGACTTCAGTTTCAAGCGGTCTATCTATTCTTGGAAGATCCGTCGCTCTTTCATTTTTTACAGCGTTGAACCCGGCTACTCCTTCTGTGGAGTTTGTCAGTATTACCACAACTGTCAGACCATCTATGCCCGTTATGTCTTCTGCTATTCTGACTACGCCTTTGTTTGGTTCACTGTCTTCTTTGATGGGTACGGGTAACCTGTTTGCCGCGTCAGAAGGTTCTTTTTTGCCACCGTTGCCTTCTGTCTTTTTAGGTATGGAACCAGGTTCTTCTCAAAGCTTTGTTCGACCGAGCTCTCCGATTGTTCAGAGTTCTTCTGGCACTAAGAGGTCAAAGCAGCCACCTCCTAAGACCGGAGCATCTAAGGGTCGTCACATCCGCCCGAAGATTGCTTATGGTCTTAGTCCTACTGTGCAAAAGAAGCAAAGTGTGCCGAGACCAACTGTTCCTCAACCATCTAGTCCTAGACCTTCTGTTCCTCGACCAACGGCATATACTTCTGCTACAAGACCTTCAGGGACAGCAGGTGTAGGTCAAAGACAGAACTTTCAAGAGTTTGTTCGTACTAAGTTTCTGGATGCTGCCACAGTCATGAGATATCATCAAGAACATATTCAACGTCAGCAAAGAGAGCTCGAGTACTACAAGAAAAAGGACGTAATACGGGATCAGCAGATGACTTATTTGTTTTGTTGGTCTAAAGATCAAGGTGTTCAGTTGGGAAAGCTCATGAAACGAGATGCTCATTCTTTTGCCCGGCACGAAACTTTGGTTAGGGCTACCGATCAGCTTCTTGTGATTATATTGGAACTTGTGTCATTCCTTGATGCTCAGGGGAGAATACGAATTTTCAAGTGCAAGCTGAGTGCAAGATTGATGAGCTTCAGAAAATCCGGGATGATCTTGACAAGGACGATGATCCTGAAGCCGCGTTACAGGGGAGCAGCCAAGGAGCACACGTACTTCTGAAGCTATAACCTCTACTCAGGTTGAGGGGGAGTCTTCTGGAGCTGTTGCTGGGGAAACAAAGGCCCCATTGATGCTGATACAGGTGTTTTGTCTGATTCTGAGTTGTATCCTACTGAAGATTTGATCTTAGATGATGGTGATGTGATAGATAGTTTAGTGGAAGATTGGAAGACTGACGACGCTCTTGATGGCAAGTTCGAGTTCATTGAAACAAGAAAGGGTAAAAGGATCGAGTATGAGTCTTTAAATGTAAACTTCGATGATCTACGGAGCTATGTGTTTGGTGATGCTATGCCAGATGAAATCTCGAATCCCATTCGTGTTCCTAAAGAAGTTTGTATGTTGGCGCACACGTGGTTTAAAGCTCTTCCAGATGAAACTCAAAGGAAGATATATATTAACACTAGAGGTGGGATTTCGATGAACAACACAGCTTAGTAATGATCAAGCGTACCGACGGGGTTCAGTACTTCAGGCCATGGGCCAAATTTCTACAGACCCTTCATGCTCGTGACTTGCACCATCTTGCCAATGGACCTCAACAACAACATAAATGTTGCGGAAAGCCGAGAGAGCAAACGGAAGACTTTCAAGCCTACTGTTGGGCGTGTAGTCAAGTCCGTGAATAAGTTCACACGGAAGCAAGTGTGGAAGATGGTTTACCCTCCGGCTAGATGCCTCCGTAAAATCCCTATGCGCAAGTTTGATCTTGATAAAATCGATGGCATAGGTTATTGGTATCTAGATGGAAAAACCGGGGCATAGGTTATTGGTATCTGGATGGAAAAACCGTAGAGGCGGTGATTACACAAAAAGTGACGACGGAAGAGATTGTGCGGATCTTGGATCCAATTTGGCTGGTTAATCTGAAGGGAGAGCATCTGAGAAAGCTTCATCGCCTGCCGTTGAAATATCTTGAAGAAGACCGTGATTTGGCCAATCAGTTTATCAAGGTAGTTCAGTTCTGTTTTAAGAATCAAGTTTGGGCGGGAAGCGAGTTCTCGAAAAAAGACTGAAGACTTCAAGATCAACACGAAGATCCTACACTAATCAAGGGGGAGTTTGTAAGTGCACTTAGGTGTGATAAGTGCAGTCTCTCAAATGTTCAGAGTCCTTTGTGTATATCTTCTAATAGTTATAACATCTTCGAACTTGTTATTTTGGTTTGTCCAAATTTAGATGTTATGTCCGAGTTTATGTATTAACCGGACTTAATGTAATTGTCCGAGTTTATATGTTTCCGGATTAGGGGGTTAGTCAAGTCCGAGTTTGTCATGACATATTAACGGTTTATGTTTCTCCGGACTTGGGTATGTAGTTCCCAAGTCCAGGTTTAAGTTTTGGTTCATATACTCCGGACTTACGTTTGTATAGGTAGTCAGAGTTTTACTTATTTTGGGCCTTGGGCCGTGTATGTTATCCGGACTTGTATTGTCTGGTTTTTCTTGTATATATACTATTAGTAGTAATGACAAGAAAGCGATTCTTTTGTGGAAATTTGTGCACATCAGTCATACCCTAATCATTGAGTGTGTGTTTTGTCTGGTGGCTACTGTGTGTGACGCATTCATCTTCTACATCAAGAATAATCTGTGTATTCTTGATTTCTCTCATCCATCTTGCTTTCTTGATACATATTCTACAATAGTGATTGCTAGGTGGATTCCGCACACCTAGCGATTGTGTTATAGTGAATGAGATCCTTGGATTTAGTGGGCTTTCAGTGGAGAAACTTCGGCGAACGGTTTCGCACTCAGACCGGACAACTCTACGCATTAGTTCCGTTTCGAATAGTTCCCAGCAGTTTATCTGTCACACATGCCCAAGGCGGCGCCCACGTAAGAGCATTTGGATATTGATATTTGAGCGCCACAACAGGTCCTTCCCGGGAGCTGGCGGATATTAGGCGTTACGAGCCAATGTTGGCACGCTTACTGATATGATTAACATAATTAATGATATCATGCGATGGATGGTTGAGGAGATGCAGGACCGATGACAGCGTGAACATTTACCTCCGCGAGCATTCACACCGCCTCGAGGATGACATCAGTAGAAGGATCCATAGGCAAATCAGGATCCGCAACCATAGACTAGCCGATTGTTCTTTCTTTTGTATTTGGTATTCAGTTCTAGTTTATCTTTTGTTATATATGTACAAACTTATGTTATATAAGTCATATTTAGTTGTAGTTGTATTTCGGTTGTTCAATTACGTGATGTTGGTTTGTATTACATAATGTTTTATAATAATTTGATTAAAACGGTAAATATTTAAAATGGTCCAAATGTAATATTAATAGTTGTTAAAACCATAACATTGAAATGATATACTATTTGAAACAATAACTCTGAAACGGTATAATGTCGAAATGGTATAATGTTCAAACGGTAATATTGAAAAGGTAAATACTGAACGGTATATTATGCAAACAATAGTATTGAAATAGTATAATGTTCAAACGTTAATATTAATAGTTGTTAAACAATATAGATTGAAACGATAGAATACTTGAAACGATAATACTGAAACGGCATAATGTTGAAACTATAATATTAAAATGGTATAATGTATAATACTGAAATGGTATAAGGTTTTCTTTATATAGGCCTCGTATAGACCTATACAATACGTATAGGCATAAAAAATCACCAAATTCAGCCTTCAAATTTAGCATTGTATAGACCTATATGATGCGTATAAACATCCTCAAATCTGTGTTTGACACCAGTCAGGCACGGTCTTTGAGGGAACCCTATACGATGCGTATAGGGCTCAAAAGTGTGAAAATAAGCAAAAAGGGTGTATGGACAGTCTTAGCCTTTAGTTAACTAGCTGGTTAAAGCAATGTTCTTCTGCTGGGAATCGTAGTACCAGTTTAGATAAAACCATTTATTAATTCTTGATAACACTTATTAAGATTTAATTTACTAGGTTAAACCATTTATTTGATTCTTAATGACACTTATTAATAATTCTGGTTATTGTTATGTAAATATCCTCTTTGTGTATATACCCTCAGTGGCGAAGCTTGACCAAAACTTTCGCAGGGGCGGAAAGTCATAGGACTCAAAAAGTATCTTTCCTATCGCTATGTTTCAGGTTATATGTTCGGGTCGGCAATTATATTTGGGTTAGGTCAAACATTAATAACTCCAAATAAACTAAATAATCTTCGTTATTCAAATGACACGTTCTTACACATAAAAAAACTAAATATATTTTAACAAACAAAAGACAAAAATAGTTATAATGATGTGAATATATGTATAAAGGATTGAAGATTTGAAGGCTTCAAGAACCTGAGAACACGAAACCATTTTTTTTCTTCCGGAAGTTGAACGACACAAATGATGTGTCTCTATCCTCACGTATTGTTCTTTTTTATGTTTAAACATCTTTCAGTTAAGACAAAAATGAACACTCAATTTCCATCTATATAAAAACTAGTTTCAAACTTTATTTAAACTCACTTCAAGTTTAAAAACAATTATAAAAAAATATACTAATAGCCCCTCTCTTCACGTTTTTGACTCAATACAAAAATACGTATAAATGTTTGGACAATAAACTTGGTAGGGACAGGGAATTTTTAGACAAAATAATTGACGAGGGCGGACTTATATAATTTTAAAAGTTTCGGACGAAAAATCAGAAAAATTACACTACTAAGCGAAATATTTGCGAGGTTAGTAGTGTGAGTCTTCACATTTAATGGGGACCGTCATGAATAAAAAAGTTAACGGGTCACAGTGACCTGTTTGATTGAAACTTCCATGTTAAGTCCTATAAATTGTGTGGTAAACAAAAGAAGCAAATACACCTAAGTGAAGATAAGCATGAGACAAGTGGAAAACTGCTGTTCGTCATGGCGGCTGGCAAGCCTACTTGTGGTGGTGCTGCTGATAACCATGGCGGAGCAAGTAACGTCCCAGCCGACTGACAGAAATAGCACGCTGATGAAATATTACTGTAGTATGTACAGAGGTCTGAACGAGAAGTATTTCCTGAGCGACCTTAACACCACTCTCTCTAGCCTCCGTCAGCAGTTAACCACCAGCGGCTACGCTGTAGCACGAACTTTGCTCAATGGTGAGTCGGTGTGGGGCCTTGCTTGGTGCAGGGGATATCTTTCTGTTCCAGATTGTCTGTCTTGTTTTGACTATGCTGTAGATCAGCTAAAGTATGCGGACTAGGAAATGGTGCTCATGTTATTTACAGTGACTGCGATCTCAGGTGCATATATATTTCTTTTTGAACGGCAAATTCAAAAAAATTAGCACTTTTAAAAGCGTGTTTGGGCCACACTTTGATTTTAGAATTGAATGTATCATTATGCTAGCAGACTAATATGATTACTGCTTCTGATGTAGGTATGAGAACAATAACTTCTTCTCAGAGTCTGATAATCGGGCTGGCGTGATATTATGTGACAACACAACTTCCCCTCAGCCAACAGAATTCCGGAAAGCAGCAGAAAAGTTATTATCAGACCTTCAAATTGCTGCACCAAGATCATCCAACTATTATGCAGCTTCTACAAGAAAAGTAGCCGCTGGTAATGCAACCGTGTATGCCATAGCCCAGTGTAGTCTAAACATAAGCCAGGATGTCTGTTTAAAATGTTTAGAGTTGACAACAGTCTATAGTTGTCTTCCTACTACTTCTGGGCGGGAAATGAACAACGGATGCTTCATGAGGTATGACAGGACTCCATTTTCGGACATAACCAGACAACTGATATTGCATCTCTCCTTTGGGATGGTGAGACCTCTACTCTTCTAAAAGTGATATTTTTCTGAGTTAGCCAAATTGCGTTGTACTGAATCGCCATCCATCCATCCAATCAATCAATATTGTACGCATAAACATTTTGCATGTCTATAACTTACAGGAGATTCAAGAAAGAAGAGAACAATAACTGGGGGAGTTGTTGGAGGGGTAAGCTTTCTGTTGCTTCTACTAGCAGTTTACGTATGGAGTCGCAGATCTAAGAAGACAGGTAGAGGCCTACAAGGTACCCACATGATGAATTCTTTCTAATACTGTTTGATTCTTTTGACTTATTTCTAGAGCTTAATATTATAAGGGTCTTTACATATTTACAAATTTTGTTGTCCACTTGATAGATAAATCAACTGGATCAATTGAGCTGTTGCAAGGTCCGGCGACATATAGCTACAATGACTTGAAAGTAGCGACTGATAACTTTTCTGATGAGAACAAGCTTGGAGGGGGGTTGTTTGGAGAAGTATATAAAGTATTACTTATGTGAGTCAGAACTATGTACTTCAATGAATACTTACCAACTTCAATTCACTATTTGGTTTTGGTGACACTTACCAGGGAACTCTCAATAATGGGGATGTGGTTGCAATTAAGAAAACCATTATGGCCTCTCGTAGAGGAAAGACAAACTTTAATGATGAACTTAAGATATTAAGTAATGTTCATCACCGGCATCTTGTACGTCAACTTGGGTATTGTAGAAAAGGCCCACACTTGTTCCTTGTACACGAGTACATGGAAAATCATAGCCTTGATCAGCTCCTCTATGGTGAGTTGAAGCACTTAGTTTTTGAACAAACTACTGGATCATCATTCTGTAACGATTAGCATCTCTATTTACCGGCTAAGATATTTTTATTTGACAGGTGACAAAATAATGACTTTAAGCTGGAAACAAAGGTTTGATATAATCTTTGGGACAGCAAGAGGTCTTGCATATCTACATGAACAGTACCATGTTACCATCATCCATAAGATATTAAAACCAGCAACATTCTTCTTGACAATGAATTTCAGCCAAAAATTGCAGATTTTGGGCTGATAAGACTACTACCTGAAGATAAGACTCGTCTCAGCACCAAATTCCCAGGATCATTGTATGTTCAATCGATTCATATAAATCCAGTAATAATGTTTCTTCATCAAAATGTGCTAACATTAAAAAATTGTTAAATGTTGCCAGGAATAGTGGTTATGTAGCACCTGAATACGCCAATCATGGACACTTATCAACGAAAGTTGATACATACAGCTACGGTATTGTGGTCCTTGAAATTATTAGCGGAAAGAGATGCAAGGAAGCCATAGATGTTGTGTCAGTCACTCCAAACCTTCTTGATCATGTAGGTGTATCATTACTATATATATGCAAAAAAATATTTGAATTGGCAACCAAAGACAAAATCTCGGTTGATATTGGATGTAAGGTCAAAGATAAACACAAAGTTGGTATCTTGATTACATTACTTACATAAAAAAACACACTTGTTCAACATACTGATGGATATATACCCTATGAATTGGTCTATTTATTTAACCATAGCGACTCACCTTTGGATTCGACCAATAGAACCGGTTGACCAAATAACTACCCATTTTTCATTTTGAATTTGATTTGTGCAGCAATCATCAATTTTTGATTATGCTGGCAAGGCAAAATCAGTTGGTATTTGGAGTAAGATCAGAGATAAACACACGTGTTAAACATACAGACATACATATATATCTTATATGAATCGGTATTCATCCAATTATAGCAACCTTTGGATACTATACAAATATAACCTATTGACCCAATAAACTACCCACTGACCCTTACATAACTATAATATATCAAATTGACCCTTATACAAATAACACATAATATAACTATCAGTTTAATTTAGTTTTCAACAATTACATGGGTGTGAATTCGCGATGAGATGATAACCTTGGTTAAGTAATCACTTATTAACCTTTCTGGTGCTATGTGTGTGACAGGCATGGAATCTGTATGAGAATGGCACACATTTAAATCTGGTGGATGACAAACTAGACCCTAGTGAATATGCAGCAGAAGATGTGAATAAAATCATAGAGATGGCGTTGATGTGCACTCAGCCAACGGTTTCAACTAGACCTGCAATGTCGGAAGTGGTTACTTTCTAAGTGACAAAACACTTGAAGAAAGACCACCGGTAAGGTCTACTACCGACGACGAGGTGAAGATTCAACTTGCTATGGATTCATCAATATCCAATGCCACTGCCACTGCTACCACAATTCCACTTTCGGGCCGTTAAAAAAAAACTTGTACAAACAATATTTTCTGGTTTTAATTTGCAAAAATAAATACAACAAGATATGTGGTAAAAAAATGTGTAGGCACTGTGGTGGCCCAAGAAAGAAGAAGCTACTTAGGAGTTAGGCACTTAGCTGCAAATGGCATTTGGTGTTTTACTTGTTGCTTTATAGTTTAAAGAATCTACAGTAACATTGAACCTAAGGAATGTAATGGATGATGTAGTGGAATGGATGATGTAATGGAATAGACAATGAAATGAGATGAATCATTCTATTCCATTGTGATTTTGATTACTCATATGTGAATAAAATAAATTATTACTTTGTACAATTCGATAAACAAAAAAAGACGAAAAAACAAAACACAATTATTAAAAACGACAAAAATATAATTGTCTCAATAACAATAATAATCATAATAATAATACATTAATGGTAAAAAATAATAATAAAATTTTGATATATTTTTGAGTAAATTGCACAAAACATCCTTTATGTTTTCTTAAACTTGCAGGTTCCAGCCTTAATGTTTAAAAGTTGCTAAAAACAACCTTTAAGTTTATTTTTGTTGCGGGTTCAATCCTTTACAGCTAACCACGTTATTTTCTTCAGTTAAGTTCCCTCACATGATCAACCAAAATGACGAATATACCCTCACATGTTATGCATGTGAGGGAACTTAACTGAAGAAAATAACGTGGTTAGCTGTAAAGGATTGAACCCGCAACAAAAATAAACTTAAAGGTTGTTTTTAGCAACTTTTAAACATTAAGGCTGGAACCTGCAAGTTTGAGGAAACATAAAGGATGTTTTGTGCAATTTACTCTATATTTTTCCAAATTTTCCGTTCAAAAAAAAATATTTTCATAATATAAATATAAATTAAATAATAAATATTAATATAATAATAATAATAATAATAATATTTATTTCCATTCCTTGAAGGAATGAGAAAAAAACACCCCCTTACAAAGAAAGAAAATTGTTATATATTGGAATGACTTACATTCCTTTAGAATGCTTTATTCCATTACCACGTGACAACCAAACTTGTTTCTTTTCATTCCATCATAATAATCGATTCCATTCCACCTTATATTCCTTCATACCAAACACTACCTAAGAGTTCAATAATTTACCACGTCCTTTGAGATTTATGATTATATTATATCTTTTCCTACAGCCGATATTTCAACATTTACGATACATACATTTGTATTGCCACTGAGACTCACCAGCATGATCACTTTATATTTAGGTGCATATAATTACATAAATATTTAAATGATGCATAAAAACTAAAAAATTACTTTAAAACCATATATAGAACTTAATTATGATTATATATATATATATATATGTATATGTATATAGGGTTAGATTCATTAGTGAACAACCCACTTGTTGTGAACACTAGCCTTTGATTATCAATACACAAGTGTAAATTAATGGTCAGAATTTGATCATGAAAATACACTACACTAGTGTATTTTATATTTAATGATGTAAATCAATGGTCAGGATTTGTTTACTCAGTTCACAAATACATTTGTTTCACTTCAGAACCTCACCCTATGTATATATATATATATATATATATATATAAAGTATATCGTACAATTAGGCTTAACGTACATTGGGTACGCTGGGTGATTTCGCATGTTATAAAACAGCATTGGTGAAATCTCATGTTGTATAAAACAAACAATTTCGCATGTTGCGTTAAGCACAATTGTACGTTAATCTCTCCATATATATATATATATATATATATATATATATATGGAGGATGGGTAAAATGAAAACCACCTTGAGTTGTGAGAACCGTAGAAATCAATATAAGCCATTGATCAAAAATGTTTTAATGGATGAGATTAAAATACAATAAAGTAGTTGTAATCATTGTGCTTTAATTAATGAATTTTTGTTTTTAGTGGGATAAGGGTAAATTGTTATTTTTACTAAGCTCTTTAATAATTGGTAATTAAAGTTGTAATCATTATGTTTGTGATTTATTTAATGTGATTTAATAAATGTTATTTTTGAATCATGCAGTAGAAAAATTATTTTACATATGGGTTCAAACTTTCTTTGCGCGCCGGTTTTAAATATTTTTACGTACGGGTTCAGACTTTTATCACCCGCGGGTTCAAACTTTTTTACGCCCGATTTTAAATTTTTTTTACGCGCCGGTTTTAAACTTTTTTATGCACGGTTTTAAACTTTTTTAACATGCCGGTTTAAAATTCTCTTTGCGCACCGATTTTAAACTTTTTTTATGCGCGGTTTCAAACTTCTTTTACGCGCGATTTTAAACTTTTTTACGTGCGTGTTCAAACTTTTTTACGCGCCGTTTTAGAAACTATTTTTACGCGCGGTTTTAAACTTTTTTTACGCATCGGTTTTAAACTTTTTTTGCGCGCCGGTTTTAAACATTTTTACGCACGGGTTCAGACTTTTTTTACGCGCGGGTTCAAACTTTTTTTACGTCCGATTTTAAACTTTTTTTACGCGGCGGCTTTAAATTTGTTTTCGCGCGGTTTTAAACTTTTTTTACGCGTGTTTTTAAACTTTTTACGCGCCGGTTTAGAATTTTTTTTATGCGCCGGTTTAAACTTTTTTTACGCGCGGTTTTAAACTTTTTTAACATGCCAGTTTAAAATTCTCTTTGCGCGCCGGTTTCAAACTTTTTTACGTGCGGGTTCAAACTTTTTTACGCTCCGTATTAGAAACTTTTTTTACACGCGGTTTTAAAATTTTTTTACGCATCGGTGTTAAACTTTTTTTACGCGCCGGTTTTGTACTTTTTTTACGCTCAGTTTTAAATTTTTTCACGCGCCGGTATAAAAGTTTTTTTACACGCGGTTTTAAAATTTTTATACACGCCGGTTTTAAACTTTTTTACGCACGAGTTTAAACTTTTTTTTACTCGTGGTTTTAAACTTTAAAACAATTTTTTTTACAAAAAAAAAAACAATTTTTTACGGGTTTAAACTTTTTTACAAAAAACAAAAATATTTTACGTCAAACAAAAATATTTTATTTTTACAAAAAACTACAAAAACTTTTTTACAAAAACTTTTTTACAATTTTTTTTCAAAAACTTTTTTACAAATTGTTTTTACGCCAAACATCTTTTTACGCCCACGACACCCCGATTTCGGGTTTATGGAATTTGAGTATTTTACCAAACGAACTCACACAAAAATCACGACTCAATAGATGTCTCATGTTGAATTTTAAATAGAAGAGAGAGAAAGGATGTGACATGTTAACTTTTAAATAGAAGAGAGAGAAAAGAGGTGAGATGAGAAGTAAAAGACTAAAATACCCTTTTGATTTAATTTGGTTATGGGTGATGTGTAAATATACTATTGGATGATATGAGTTCTCATGGTTCTCGCAACTGGGATTGGTTCTCTCTTGAACCGAATCCTATATATATGTATATATATAGGGTAGGATTCATTTGAGAACCACTCTTATTGCGAGAACCAATGTGAACACAAAAAAATACCTAAAAGATCTAAGAAAACAAACAAATTTCTTTTAATATTTTTTTTTTATAAAAAATCGTTATATTTAGCCACTAAAAAAAACCGAGTAACAATTATCGATACACATGTGCATATATATCATTTCTTTGACAAATTTCGTAATACATTACCAGTAGTAGACAATTGCACTTCCATTTACGTTACTATTTGTAATACGATACTTTTACATTACCAATATTAAAAATGCACATGTGCATCATTATGTATAACCATGATATAACATGTTTTGGTACAAAAAGTTTGTGATTTTGAATGATGAAGTAGGCCTATATACATTTTTTGGTTAGTTATATCTAGTGATTGATGGTTTAGTTATATTTGTCAATTTATGATGTAATATGTTATTTGGATGGAATGAAGGGTGTTGGTGTACATGTGCATAAAGTGAAAATATTATACATATTGGTAATGGTATTGTATTGTATTGTATTATGGATGGTAGGGGGTAATGGTATTGTTTTATGGATGGTAGGAGGTAATTGTAGTGTATTATGGATAGTATGATAGATGAAAGGGAAAGTGTATTCAAAGTGTGTACCAAAACACTTATATCATGTTCATACATATAGATGCACATGTGCATTTCTAATACTGGTAATGTAAAAAGTAGTGTATTACTGATGGTAGTGTAAATGAAATTGCAATTGTCTAATATTGGTAATGTATTACGGAATTTCACAAAGAAATGATACATATGCACACGTGCATCGATAATTGTTACTCAAATTTTTTGTCTTTGTTTTTTTAGTGATGAAATATAGCGATTTTCTTTAAATATTAAAAAAAACTTGTATGTTTTTTTTAGAATTTTTTAGGTACTTTTTGTTGTATTCACATTGGTTCTCGCGGTTCTCGCAATAAAGGGTGGTTCCTAACTGATCCTTATCCTATACAAACACACACACTGTAAGACCCATGCCCCTCGTTATAACCAATATTATCCGCTTTGCCCCCGATGGGTGGCCCATCCAGGAACTCACGGCTTTGTTTTTTGTTGCCCTGGTGGAGACTTCCCAAGAGGTCACCCATCCTAGTACTACTCCCACTTGAGAACGGTTAACTGTGGAGTTCTCCTCTCATCCACTGGCATTAAGCCCAAAACGCGTTGGTGATTTTAGAGGTAGGGCATTACTTATGAACCAGGAATCTCTCCTGTCCACAGACGATGTTGGGAGGTATGCCATTAGGTGTTATAATCACCCCCCCCCCTAAGGGATTCATCGTCCTTGATGAGGTTTTGCCCCAACATGTAGAAGGTTGCCATTATCCTCGATGAGTTTTTTGCCCCACATTTGGGAGGTTACCATTAGGTGTTACAATCACCTTTGGCCAGTCAAGTTCGGCCGAACTTGGTAACACCAAGTTCGAGCGAACTTGATCCAAAAGCTGGGTTTTCTTCGTTTGTTTCGCATTAAGGGTTCGTTTGGCTATTCGGTTTGTATTAGATATTTATATTAAGCGTTATAGGCGATACATTAGTGCGATTTAGCGATTCGAGTTGTGCGAGAGAGATGCGATATCGAGCATAATCATAATCATAAACATACATAACACATAAACACGTATAACACACAAACACGTAAACTAATATTACCACATAATTCCAATATACCGAATTAAGTAATTGCGTTGCGATTGCGATGAGATATGTGAAACGTTGCGTTAGATAAGCGTTTAAATAACGTTTGGCCGTGATGTAATAATGTGATGTAATGATAAAACATATTTAATTTAATAGCTATACTTTCCCACTTCCACATCGTGATTTCGGGTTGTTCGAGTAAGCCAGAGGGCCTTTGATGTTCGGCTTTAACTTTCGAACAAGTTAAGCACTTTGAGACGTATAAAGCGATATCCTTTTTCATGCCCGGCCACCAATACTTAGGACAAAGGTCCTGGTACATCTTGTCGGCACCGGGGTGAATGGAATATCGAGATTTATGAGCTTCGGTCATTAGCAATTCACGAAGATTGTCACGACTAGGAATCCAAATACGATTGAGATAATAATAAATACCATTAGGCTTAGATACGAGCTGAGTTTCGGCACCACATTTCATCTCATCTTCCAAAGTATTCTCGTTAAAACAAGCAAACTGAGCGGAGCGAATAAGAATTTCAAGATCATTCAAAGCTTGAGAGTCACGAACACTATATACATAGCTTCGTCGACTTAGAGCATCAGCGACGATGTTTGATTTGTCGGGATGGTAGCGTATCTCGCAATCGTAATCGTTGAGAAGTTCAACCCATCGGCGTTGGCGCATATTTAGCTCTTTTTTATTAAAGATATGTTGTAAGCTCTTATGATCGGTAAAGACCGTACACTTTGTACCGTAAAGGTAGTGTCGCCATATCTTCAATGCAAAAACAACTGCACCGAGTTCGAGATCGTGGGTTGTGTAATTCTTCTCGTGGATCTTGAGTTGTCGAGATGCATACGCGATAACTTTGTCTCGTTGCATAAGAACACAACCAAGACCAAGATTAGTGGCATCACAATAAACAACGAAATCGTCGTTTTCGTCGGGTAACGTGAGAATGGGAGCGTAGCATAGCATACGCTTGAGAGTTTGAAAGGCTTCCTCTTGCTTGGTTTCCCAAACGAAAGGTTTGTCTTTATGAGTTAAAGCGGTAAGCGGAACGGTGATTTTCGAGAAGTCGGCGATGAATCGATGGTAGTAACCCGCCAATCCAAGAAATGAACGGATTTCAGATGAATTCTTAGGTGTAATCCAACTCTTGAAGGCTTCAATCTTTGCAGGGTCGACGTGAATTCCTTGACTATTAACGATGTGGCCGAGAAATTGGACTTCTTCGAGCCAGAATTCACATTTAGACAACTTAGCGTAAAGGCGATTACCTTGAAGAAGTTCGAGGACTAAACGGAGATGGTGCGTGTGTTCGTCTCTCGACTTTGAATAGATAAGGATGTCATCGATAAACACAATGACGAAACGATCTAGGAAAGCTTTACACACACGGTTCATCAAATCCATGAAGACCGCGGGTGCATTGGTAAGACCAAAAGGCATGACCACGAATTCAAAATGGCCATAGCGAGTACGAAAAGCGGTTTTTGGAATATCTTCATCCAACACACGTAACTGATGATAACCGGAACGAAGATGGATCTTGGAAAAACAAGTAGCACCTTGAAGCTGATCAAATAAGTCGTCGATACGAGGAAGAGGATAGCGGTTCTTTATCGTGAGTTTGTTAAGTTCACGATAATCGATGCACATACGGAACGATCCATCCTTCTTTTTCACGAAAATGATGGGTGCGCCCGAAGGCGAAGTGCTCGGGCGTATGAAACCTTTATCAAGAAGCTCTTGAAGTTGGCTTGATAGCTCGCGCATTTCGGATGGTGCGAGAAGATAAGGAGCTTCAGCAACTGAGTTAGCACCGGGAACTAAATCGATACTGAATTCAACATCGCGAGTAGGGGGTAAACCAGGTAGATTGTTGGGAAAAACTTTAGGAAATTCACAAACAACGGGAACATCTTTATAAGTCTTCTTTTCTTTCTCCGGGTTCACGATATGAGCGAGGAAGGCAACACATCGCTTTTGCAAGCATTTGTGTGCTCGAGTACATGACAAAAGCATCAACTTCTTTGAGGGAGTTTCACCATAAACATGAAGTTGATCACCGTTTGGAAGAGAGAAGCGAATCATTTTATCGAAGCATACAACTTCAGCATAATTCTCCTGAAGAAAATCCATGCCTGCTATAATATCGAAACTACCTAACTGCATAGGTATGAGATTGATCGAGAAGACATGGTTGTCGAGATCGAGATTACAACTACGTAAGACGGAGGTGACGGTAACGGTTCTTCCGGTGGCGACTTCCACATTGAAAGTCTTTGGGAGTTTAGCGCGCTTACATTTTAAAACCTTTTCGAATTCTAACGATACAAAATAAATTAACGTCACCAGTATCAAATAAACATGAAGCATAAATACCATTCACGAGGAACGTACCATTGACAACATTGTTGTCATTCTGGGCCTGGCAGTGATTGAGGTTAAAGGCGCTCCTACGTGCAGCCTGAGCTTGTTGCTGCTGAGGCTGTGGTTGTGCTCGTTGCTGCTGCTACTGAGGCTCTTGCTTGACGGTACGGTTCGGGCAGACATTGGCGAGGTGGTTCGGATCACCACACACGTGCCTTTGGAGCTGTTGCTTGTTGCTGCTGGTTGTTCCGGGAGTACGATGAGGAGCTGGCAGTGCTGGAGCTTGAGGAGCTAGCTGACGAGGGCCGGTAAGGAAACTCACAGTAAAGTGGCCATAGATGTTGCAGTTAGTGCAAAAACGGCAGTTTCCACCCACCACATGATGATATGTGCACTTAGGGTACAGTGGGTGAGGGCCGGTATACGCACGTTTAGCTGGAGGTGCGTTCGATGCGGCTGACTGAAGCGGCTGAGGGTTTGCTGGAGCTGCGAGGGCATAGTTCTTGCTCGGGTTTCCTCTCTTGCTTCCCCTTACGCTTTCCCTTCGGATCACTGGATGGTTCGGTTATAGCTTGATTGGCAACTTTCGCATGGTTCTTGAAATAACCATCTTGAACTCGCTGATCGTTGATCTCAGCGGCGAGCATGTAGGTTTCCTCGATGGTTGTAGTCCGAGCAACTTTCATGAAATTTGCAACACATTCGGGTAAACCTCGGATGTACTTGTTGATAGCTTTCTCGGTGGTATCAACTTGGCTGGGACAGATGATACTCAAAATCTTAAATCGAGCGGTAAATCCAGCATTATCGGGACCATCTTGTTTGATAACGCAAAACTCATTCTCGAGCTTTTGCATCTCGTGCGGAGGACAGAACTCCTTCACATCACTTCCTTGAGTTCCTCCCAAGACAGATTATAGGCTTCATCATTACCACACCTATTTCTTTCGGCGGTCCACCAGTCGAGAGCACGGGACTGGAAGACTCCTGTAGCGTTCACTGTGCGAAGGTCATCGGGGCATCCACTTTGCCTAAAGGTGACCTCAATGGCGTCAAACCAACAGAAGATAGAAGTCGGTCCATCATTGCCCGTGAAGGCGAGAGGTGCACAAGCCTTGCAATTCTTAAAGCTGAATCGTGGCTTGGAGTTTTCAGTTTTCGAGTCGACTTAGGAGTTACTGCTCATAGCATGAATTTCCAAGACGATTTGCAGGATGACTTTTGCCACTTCCTTGGCGACTAGTGAAGCGATGCGCTTGTCGTCGCTGTGGCGCTGAGCAGTACGGCGAGTATGAGATCCGAGTGACGACATCTATAATGAAAATATTTGATAGGATGAGATTCGATTAATAGAGTTGTATTCAAAACCTTTATTATTATTACAAGTAAAGCACGTTATCACATAAGCACGTAGGCACATAATCACATAAGCACGTAAGCACATAAGCACATATTTGTACGTGTCCACCTTCTAATAGTAACAATGCGGAATGCGTTTCAAGAGATAGCGTAGCGAGGTAGCGATATATCGTAGCTTAGCGTAAAATAACCAAGAGAAGTAGCGTGTTGTAAGCGGAGCGTTAAGTTGGATTATCTGCGTTTGTTTATTAATGTTTTAGATTGAGATAGCTGTGCGAGTTGTGCATACATTCGATGGAGCGTAAATGCGATAAATCGAGAAATCGATAAAGCGTAAAATCCGTAATTCCACACATAAAAAAAATAAATAGACTCGATGATGCGTAAGTCGACGATTAGGCTTAAATCAATTGGGAGTGTTCGGGGTTTTGAGACGTTTGACACATCAAAGTGATTCGACTACCCTTTGCATTTGGACCCAGGCTTTGGCCTAATAGATAAACGCTCTCACCGCAAGCGGCTAGCGACGTTTACTCTTCCAGTTAATACGTGTTCCAAACCATTGGTAAAACCGAGACTTTGGTGAGATTGAAAATCGAAGAATGGAATTCATCATTAAGGTACGGGTTTCACCCCTGACTTAACGACTAGTTCCAGATTGTGGTTGTACTCGCCGATCACATCGGGAGTTCCACTATATAGAAATGGAGACTTTCGTCGAAGTTTGGATATCACTCCAAACTCAACGAATATATCTCGTGAGTAATACGCGGAATGAGCGATCTTATCGAGAGTTCTTGGTTATCACACCTAATCTCGACTTGATCCTCGTTTGTGAGATACGAGCGTTTCATAATCGTGTGTTGTGTAGCTTTAGGAAAAGCTAAGTACGTCGGTCGTTTCGTGCGGAGTTGTCGGTTCGTACCAAATGGAACTTCTCGCTTTGAGGAGTAACACTTCGTAGGAAAGGACTTGTTCGCACGATCGGGCCAGTTCGTAATGTTTTCGGGTTGAAATCACAAGTTCAAGCAGGTGAGAAATCAAGTTCGGCCGAACTTGCACCCAGTGGGTCAAGTTTGAGCGAACTTGATATACTTGTTGTTGAACTTCTGACTTTTGAGGATAAGGTCAAGTTCGAGCGAACTTAGGTCAACCTCAACTGTTCTAGGTCAAGTTCGAGCGAACTTGACCGATTTCAGTTGATTTGGCCTCAAGTTCGGGCGAACTTGAGTGTTTCGGGCGCGTAGTCGATGCGTAACAGTCAAAATCAGTATCCTAACTATAGACTTAGGCTAAACATGGCAGTTCTACCTAATTTCCTATAGTTATGGGCTCTGATACCAATCTGTCACACCCCAACCGATGGCGGAAACATCGGGGTAGTGGCACTAGGTGACCAGATTGTCTCATGAGAATTCCATATCAATTATCTAACAATATCATTCAACGTCAACGTCCCATACCATTAACATAATACTTTAAACAATCATTACAGAATCTGAGTTTTCTCACTAAACAACAAGGTTCGATTTTCCCTAGATTTATTACATTTCCAAAACTAAACAAGAACAAAACAAACTAAGCAACTACATCCCATGCATCCAATCTACAATCCTTAACCTGTCACATACGTTAAAATACAAGTCAATACAATTAAGTAAAGGTGAGCATACAGGTTTGAGTACTACTAGCATAATAGAGAAAGCGTTCACGAAATAATCTAACTACATATCATGATACACTAAAACACTTCACACAACATAGGCTTATTTCTCATGCTAACTACTGTGAGAAGGCTTGCGCGTCCATCCTAACTAGACCCAGTAGGGTGTAAGCCACACTATAGTACCATACTAGCTAAGGAGGCAAATTAACGAAAATAAGTCCTAGTCACATGTTTCTAGTATCACGTATTGAGCGTATACAATCAGATTATTCGCGTGTGATAAACAGTTTGATTTGTGAAGTGATTTTGATATAGGAACGTATGTAACACCCCAAAAGTGCATTTAAACGAAAATTGGTCAAGTATACTCACAGTGGGTGCGTTTAAGTAAGATTAGGGATCTGAGAAGAGTCGTGAAGAGCGCCGGATCAGCCTGCATACGCGAACGGAAGTGCATCAGTCTCCGAAAAGCTGAAACGGTTAAGTTTTGGTTGGGCAGTAGACAAGTTCGGGCGAACTTGTATGTAAACATACAAGTTCAGGCGAACTTGTAAAGTGTTGGTGAGATTTGAGCCAAGTTCGGTCGAACTTGGTAAGATTCTTAGGAATCTTGTCAAGTTCGGGCGAACTTGTAAGGAAATCTTACTGAAATGACAAGTTTGGGCGAACTTGCTTAGTTTCTTAGGAGACTATGCAAGTTCGGGCGAACTTGCTAGGAAAATTGGTGAAAATGACCCAAGTTTGATCGAACTTGACCCATATGGGTACAAGTTCGGTCGAACTTGACCTGGGTGTTGGCGATTCTTGAGCGAACGTGATGGATTCGGGTCCAAAATCTTACGTTTTCGCATCGTTTGCTGAGGAAATCGAGTGCCCATCCCTCCAACCTTAAGCCACTAAGTAAAGCTTAGGCTGGAGAGGTCTTTTGGAGCGAACTTAGCCATTTTACAGAAACTCGGGCTAATCCGGGCGAACTTGAAGGTTCGTACGGGTTAGTCCAGCTTGTCACACCCCCGACCCGCAGCGGAATAAAAGTCGGGGCATAATTGGGTTATCACCAAAGCTCATGATATTTACTAAGATGTTTCATATTTATTAAATTCGAATTACAAACTTGAATATCCAAAAACAAAATTCATACAATTACAAAGGGAAACGAAACTATATATTTATTCCAAAGCATTAACTTGTTTATTCTTCTAGGCCATCCTAAGTGTTTCCTGTCTCGACTGGATCACCTGTATCATGTGTAAAACAGGGGAGATTTTGGGTCAACAAAAGTTGGCGAGTGAACCTTGATAAAACATTTTAACTAATTTCTTGTTTTATTTATTAAAGAAAATTCGTGCATTAATCACATGTGAGCAAACATATATATGTAAACAATCATAAACCACTTTGGATGAGTATATGACATGAATGATGATGTATTTGAGATCAAGGCTCAATCAAACGGAGCCGATCTAATGAGGCTCCTGATGCTCCGTATCCCACGGGGAACTGATGGGCCTAATGAAATGCGTGCACTGAAATGATAAATTTAATCTACATATAATTCACATAACAATCAATACACATTTGATCACGGATATGATGTATGCACAAGTGTTTAAACACAATAAAAGAATAGCACGACACATGATACACCCCAAAAACGTGAATAAAAAGGGGAATTTGTAAGAGTTCACTCACAGTGGGTGCGTTCCTTGATAATGATGAATGCGCACGATTTTATGATTCAACCGACGAGGGAAAACTAACCTAAATAATAACGAAATAATTCGATAAATAAATAATTTTATTTGAGATTAATATTTTTAAGTAGTGCTCTTAATGAGATTTTTAGATTTATTTTTATGAGTTTTATTACAAATTTTTAACCTTATGAATCTTATTTTTAAGTATTTTTAAATAATTTTTCAATTTAATAAGTAAAAATAAGAAAACAAAATTTAAAAAAATAAAAATATGTTGACCTTGTCAGGTCTGACCGGTCGGATAGCATGAAATTCAGGCGGCGAGTGAGGTTTGAACCCGTGACCTCTCGTATACGTGCACGCAGCTCTACCAACTGAGCTACGTGTCTAACCCGAAATATTCTCTGTTTTAATTTATATATATATACTAACTAGCTTTAACCTTATTTAGTTTTTATTAAAAAGGATTTAATATGGCCGAAACTGGTTACAGAACCCGGACTCGAACTCGGGATCTATGGTTCGAGTGCACACAGCCCAACCAGTTGGGCTGTGTGTCTAATCTGCATAAACACTGGATTATATTCATTTTATATATATACTGTGAATTGATCTGAATAAGTTTAAAAAGTGTTGGCTTTATTTCAGAAAATCGGAAACATGTGTGACTCGAACCCGGGACGTGTGCTTTGTAATTGCACACAGTTTTTATTTGTATTAAAACACTAACTTAACTTCATCTTTTTCATCATTCAAAAATCCCGACAATGATTCCGACTGAATAAGCTGATTAAACAGTTTTGATTACTGTTTTGAGCCAATAATTTACTAATCAAAAGATAGCAAGGAGGTTTAGATGATTATACCGGTTTGGAGAACTACGGTTTTCTGGTTAGAAATTCCGGCGATATTCCGGCGAGTGTGAAAATCTCCGGCGACGTGCTTTGAAAGGAATAAAGCTTCAGGAAGAGAGTGCGGTTTTGAGCGAAAAGTTTACAAGGAATTGGGTGGGTATTTATAAGTTGGACAGGCTGCTCGGTTTCGATTTAGAGGCTAAAATCACGGTCAATGATTTCAATTCTAAAAAAAGAAACGGTTTTGACTCAATTGTGTGTTAAGCAACGGTTATAACTGATGTCGAAATCAGTTTACGCGTTTCAATCATGGGGAAAGTAGCAACAATTGCGGAGTCTCAGTCTTTGCCGGCGATTTCGAGTTCTGGGTTTGCTGATTTACGAGTTTGACTTTACCATAAATGTTATTTGTTTAAGTATTTGAACACAAATATGTGTGTGGCGGAGTGGTGTTGATGTGTGTGTGTCCACGCGGGAGACCCGGGTTCGAGACCCGGCTACCCTGTTCTGTTCTTTTATTTAATTTTATTATTATTATTTATTAATTATGGTTTTTAAATTCTAAAATATTTATTAATTATGTATTATTTAAAATAACCGACACAATAAATACGCAACGAACTTTTAACCGAATATTTGATTATTAAACGAAGCGGGTTTTGAAACCCGTTTTACGACGAATGTTACACAGCTTGTGTAAAGTGACGATTTCATCCTTGTGCTTCCGGATCTGAGATCTAGCTTCGACGACGCCTCGTTCCACTCAAAAGTGAACGAAACATACGTTATTAGTCCGAAAATGGTGTAAAAATCAAGGTTTTTAAAAGGTTTTGCTCAGATCTAGTATAGATCTGAGTGAAAACAGAAGTTTTGATGGAAAAAGATGGAGATTTATGTAAAGAGAAGAGATTTGATGAAAACGAAGGCAATATCTGTGCAAAATCATTGTAAAACGTTGTTGAACATCATTGTAGTTGAAATCGGCTTCAATCTTACTTAGAAAACAGAGGATTTTGGGTTTCGGGAGCTCAGAGCGAAGTTGCAGCTAGTTCAAATGAGAGAATGGGACTGAGTATTATAGGAGAAGGCAAAAAGGTGAGCTGGTGGAGCCAAGTTCGGTCGAACTTGCATGTTTTCATGCAAGTTCGGGCGAACTTGCTAGATTGTCAAGGGTTATTAGTCAAGTTCGACCGAACTTGTACATACCAGTACAAGTTCGAGCGAACTTGAGGTTAAAATGGAAATTCAGCTTTGGCCAATCAAGTTCGGCCGAACTTGGTAACACCAAGTTCGAGCGAACTTGACCCAAAAGCTGGGTTTTCTTCGTTTGTTTCACGTTAAGGGTTCGTTTGTCTATTCGGTTTGTATTAGATAGTTATATTAAGCGTTATAGGCGATACATTAGTGCGATTTAGCGATTCGAGTTGTGCGAGAGAGATGCGATATCGAGCATAATCATAATCATAAACATACATAACACATAAACACGTATAACACATAAACACGTAAACAAATATTACCTCATAATTCCAATATACCGAATTAAGTAATTGCGTTGTGATTGCGATGAGATAGCGATGAGATATGCGAAGCGTTGTGTTAGATAAGCGTTTAAATAGCGTTTGGCCGTGATGTAATAATGTGATGTAATGATAAAACATATTTAATTTAATACGAACATTTCTATTAATGAATCTCGTAGTACAAAAACTGGAAATCAAATTGAATACATGGAAACAGGAAACAACAGAAAATACGGGTTGTTACAGCTACTTTCGGTGTCATTACCGGTACCGAGCTGATTCAGATTTTAACGTGTTAGTACCGTAACAACAAAACTGTAAACAACCGAATTTCCAACGTGTAGGACGTGTGGGTCCTACTATTATATATTAGATTATTTAAAATTGTTTTTCAGGACGGAGTGACTATCGTTACTACGTCATTTTTATCTATCTTTTGATATTCGGTATCTGCTTGCCATTGCCGACACACGTTTTGCAGACACAGTATCCCCGCTGCAACGCGCGGGCAAAAATCAACTAGTTATATTAAGAAACAAATAGTGAGAGTTGTGAGTGGGGCCAAAATCTATCCATTTCTAGCATTAGAAATAGTGGATGAGAAGCCATTTGAAATAAGTGGATAATACATGCAACGGGGTGTCCAGATTTCTTGTCTCATCAGCGTTAAGAATGTGTCTGGTGTCTTCCTTGGAGGTGCCTAGGGACGGAATACGTACTCATTTACCAAGTGATGAGATAATTTTTATCCATGTGTTTTTTATTGCGAGCAACAACCAATCAAAAATCTAAAACATACTTGTATCACCATTACCGCTGAGATCATTACAAATCCTAGCAAGCTTAGATGAAATTATCCGAACAATGGCATGGAACTCGGCTTCAGTTCTTATTATTCTTGACTAATCTAAGAAAGAAAACAGAAGTTTTTGGGCCATCGTGCAATGGAGTTAAGGTGCAAAAGAGTTTGTTTCCTAGCGAGATTGTAAGGCCGATGCTGGGAGTGAAACTCCTCGGGGGCGCTGTTAGTCGGGATGTGGGTTTCATCAGTAGTTTGGCCCTGAAAAGGGCATCTCGTGCAGTGGATTTGATGAGCTATCTTCTACATTTGCGGGACCCTCAATGCGAGCTCCTCTTGCTTCGCTCCTGCATGTGGGTTGCTAAGTTGTTATTCGGCCTCAGACATGCCTCAAAAGGAGCCATTTGAATGCTGGTATGATAACTATTATTGTACGAGAATTCGATTAAAGGTAAATGCGTATCCCATTTACCATCGAATCTATGATGCACGCACGAAGCATGTCTTCGAGGGTGCGGATCGTGCGCTTAGTCTAACCGTTGGTTTGAGGGTGAAAACGGTAATGAGATTGAGAGTAGTATCGAGAGCAGATTGAAAAGTCTCCCAGAGACGCGAGGTAAATCGACCGTCTTGGTCAGAAATGATGTCACAATAACTTCATCGGTATAGATTCGGGCTAACCGTTCGACCTTAAAGTCTTCTCGCATAGCGATAAAGTGCGCGGATTTAGCGAGGAAGGCAACACATCGCTTTCACAAACAACGGGAACATCTTTATAAGTCTTCTTTTCTTTCTCCGGGTTCACGATATTAGCGAGGAAGGCAACACATCGCTTTTGCAAGCATTTGTGTGCTCGAGTACATGACAAAAGCATCAACTTCTTTGAGGGAGTTTCACCATAAACATGAAGTTGATCACCGTTTGGAAGAGAGAAGCGAATCATTTTATCGAAGCATACAACTTCAGCATAATTCTCCTGAAGAAAATCCATGCCTGCTATAATATCGAAACTACCTAACTACATAGGTATGAGATTGATCGAGAAGACATGGTTGTTGAGATCGAGATTACAACCACGTAAGACGGAGATGACGGTAACGGTTCTTCCGGTGGCGACTTCCACATTGAAAGTCTTTGGGAGTTTAGCACGCTTACATTTTAAAACCTTTTCAAATTCTAACGATACAAAAAAATTATCGTCACTAGTATCAAATAAACATGAAGCATAAATACCATTCACGAGGAACGTACCATTGACAACATTGTTGTCATTCTGGGCCTGGCGGTGATTGAGGTTAAAGGCGCTCCCACGTGCAGCCTGAGCTTGTTGCTGCTGAAGCTGTGGCTGTGCTCGCTGCTGCTGCTGTTGAGGCTCTTGCTTGACGGTACCGTTCGGGCAGACATTGGCGAGGTGGTTCGGATCACCACACACGTGCCTTTGGAGCTGTTGCTTGTTGCTGCTGGTTGTTCTGGGGAGTACGATGAGGAGTTGGCAGTGCTGCAGCTTGAGGAGCTTGAAGAGCTGGCTGAGGAGGGCCGGTACGGACACTCACAGTAAAGTGGCCATAGATGTTGCAGTTAGTGCAAAAACGGCAGTTTCCACCCACCACATGATGATATGTGCACTTAGGGTACAGTGGGTGAGGGCCGGTATACGCACGTTTAGCTGGAGGTGCGTTCGGTACGGCTGACTGAAGCGGCTGAGGGTTTGCTGGAGCTGCGAGGGCATAGTTCTTGCTCGGGTTTCCTCTCTTGCTTCCCCTTACGCTTTCCCTTCGGATCACTGGATGGTTCGGTAGTAGCAGTTGGTTCGGTTATAGCTTGATTGGCAACTTTCGTATGGTTCTTGAAATAACCATCTTGAACTCGCTGATCGTTGATCTCAGCGGCGAGCATGTAGGTTTCCTCGATGGTTGTAGTACGAGCAACTTTCATTAAATTTGCAACACATTCGGGTAAACCTCGGATGTACTTGTTGATAGATTTCTCGGTGGTATCAACTTGGCTGGGACAGATGATACTTAAAATCTTAAATCGAGCGGTAAATCCCGCATTATCGGGACCATCTTGTTTGATAACCCAAAACTCATTCTCGAGCTTTTGCATCTCGTGCGGAGGACAGAACTTCTTCACCATCACTTCCTTGAGTTCCTCCCAAGACAGATTATAGGCTTCATCATTACCACGCCTATTTCTTTCAGCGGTCCACCAGTCGAGAGCACAGGACTGGAAGACTCCTGTAGCGTTCACTGTGCGAAGGTCATCGGGGCATCCACTTTGCCTAAAGGTGACCTCAATGGCGTCAAACCAATGGAACATAGAAGTTGGTCCATCATTGCCCGTGAAGGCGAGAGGTGCACAAGCCTTGAAATTCTTGAAGCTGAATCATGGCTTGGGGTTTTCAGTTTTCGAGTCGACTTAGGAGTTACTGCTCACAGCATGAATTTCTGAGACGATTTGCGGGATGACTTTTGCCACTTCCTTGGCGACTAGTGAAGCGATGCGCTTGTTGTCGCTGTGGCGCTGAGCAGTACGACGAGTATGAGATCCGAGTGACGACATCTACAATGAAAATATTTGATAGGATGAGATTCGATTAATAGAGTTGTGTTCAAAACCTTCATAATTATTACAAGTAAAGCACGTTATCACATAAGCACGTAGGCACATAATCACATAAGCACATAAGCACGTAAGCACATAAGCACATATTTGTACGTATCCACCTTCTAATAGTAACAATGCGGAATGCGTTTCAAGAGATAGTGTAGCGAGGTAGCGATATATCGTAGCTTAGGGTAAAATAACCGAGAGAAGTAGCGCGTTGTAAGCGGAGAGTTAAGTTGGATTATCTGCGTTTGTTTATTAATGTTTAGATTGAGATAGCTGTGCGAGTTGTGCATACATTCGATGGAGCGTAAATGCGATAAATCGAGAAATCGATAAAGCGTAAAATCCGTAATTCCACACAAAAAACAAATAAATAGACTCGATGATGCGTAAGTCGACAATTAGGCTTAAATCAATTGGGAGTGTCCGGGGTTTTGAGACGTTTGACACGCCAAAGTGATTCAACTACCCTTTGCATTTGGACCCACGCTTTGGCCTAATAGATAAACGCTCTCACCGCAAGCGGCTAGCGACGTTTACTCTTCCAGTTAATACGTGTTCCAAACCATCGGTATAACCGATACTTTGGTGAGATTGAAAATCGAAGAATGGAATTCATCATTAAGGTACGGGTTTCACCCCTGACTTAACGACTAGTTCGAGATTCTGGTTGTACTCGCCGATCACATCGGGAGTTCCACTATATAGAAATGGAGACTTTCGTCGAGGTTTGGATATCACCACAAACTCAACGAATATATCTCGTGAGTAATACGCGGAATGAGCGATCTTATCGAGAGTTCTTGGTTATCACACCTAATCTCGACTTGATCCTCGTTTGTGAGATACGAGCGTTTCATAATCGTGTGTTGTGTAGCTTTAGGAAAAGCTAAGTACGTCGGTCGTTTCGTGCGGAGTTGTCGGTTCGTACCAAATGAAACTTCTCGCTTTGAGGAGTAACACTTCGTAGGAAAGGACTTGTTCGCACGATCGGGCCAGTTCGTAAAGTTTTCGGGTTGAAATCACAAGTTCAAGCAGGTGAGAAATCAAGTTCGGCCGAACTTGCACCCAGTGGGTCAAGTTTGAGCGAACTTGATATACTTGTTGTTGAACTTCTGACTTTTGAGGATAAGGTCAAGTTTGAGCGAACTTAGGTCAACCTCAACTGTTCTAGGTCAAGTTCGAGCGAACTTGACCGATTTCAGTTGATTTGGCCTCAAGTTCGGGCGAACTTTAGTGTTTCGGGCGCGTAGTCGATGCGTAACAGTCAAAATCAGTATCCTAACTATAGACTTAGGCTAAACATGGCAGTTCTACCTAATTTCCTACAGTTATGGGCTCTGATACCAATCTGTCACACCCCAACCGATGGCGGAAACATCGGGGTAGTGGCACTAGGTGACCAGATTGTCTCATGAGAATTCCATATCAATTATCTAACAATATCATTCAACGTCAACGTCCTATACCATTAACATAATACTTTAAACAATCATTACAGAATCTGGGTGCGTTTAAGTAAGATTAGGGATCTGAGGAGAGTCGTGAAGAGCGTCGGATCAGCCTGCATACGCGAACGGAAGTGCATCAGTCTCCGAAAAGCTGAAATGGTTAAGTTTTGGTTGGGCAGTAGACAAGTTCGGGCGAACTTGTATGTAAACATACCAGTTCGGGCGAACTTGTAAAAGTTGGTGAGAATTGAGCCAAGTTCGGTCGAACTTGGTAAGATTCTTAGGAATCTAGTCAAGTTCAGGCGAACTTGTAAGGAAATCTTACTGAAATGACTAGTTCGGGCGAACTTGCTTAGTTTCTTAGGAGACTAGGCAAGTTCGGGCGAACTTGCAAGGAAAGTTGGTGAAAATGACCCAAGTTCAGTCGAACTTGACCCATATGGGGACAAGTTCGGTCGAACTTGACCTGGGTGCTGGCTATTCTTGAGCAAACTTGATGTTTTCGGGTCCAAAATCTTGCGTTTTCGCATCATTTGCTGAGGAAATCAAGTGTCCATCACTCCAACCTTAAGCCACTGAGTAAAGCTTAGGCCGGAGATGTCTTTTGGAGCGAACTTAGCCATTTTACAGAAACTCGGGAAAATCCGGGCGAACTTGAAGGTTCGTACGGGTTAGTCCAGCTTATGTAAAGTGACGATTTCATCCTTGTGCTTTCGGATCTGAGATCTAGCTTCGACGACGCCTCGTTCCACTCAAAAGTGAACGAAACATACGTTGTTAGTCTGAAAATGGTGTAAAAATAAGGTTTTTAAAAGGTTTTGCTCAGATCTAGTATAGATCTGAGTAAAAACAGAAGTTTTGATGGAAAAAGATGGAGATTTTTGTAAACAGAAGAGATTTGATGAAAATGAAGGCAATGCCTGTGCAAAATCGTTGTAAAACATTGTTGAACATCATTGTAGTTGAAATCGGCTTCATTCTTACTTAGAAAACAGAGGATTTCGGGTTTCGAGAGCTCAGAGCGAAGTTGCAGCAAGTTCAAATGAGAGAATGGGACCGAGTATATAGGAGAAGGCAAAAAGGTGAGCTGGTGGAGCCAAGTTCGGTCGAACTTGCATGTTTTCATGCAAGTTCAGGCGAACTTGCTAGATTGTCAAGGGTTATCAGTCAAGTTCGACCGAACTTGTGCATACCCGTACAAGTTTGAGCGAACTTGAGGTTAAAAGGGAAATTCAGCTTTGGCCAGTCAAGTTCGGCCGAACTTGGTAACACCAAGTTTGAGCGAACTTGACCCAAAAGCTGGGTTTTCTTTGTTTGTTTCATGTTAAGGGTTTGTTTGGCTATTCGGTTTGTATTAAATAGTTATATTAAGCGTTATAGGCGATACATTAGTGCGATTTAGCGATTCGAGTTGTGCGAGAGAGATGCGATATCAAGCATAATCATAATCATAATCATAATCATAAACATACATAACACATAAACACGTATAACACACAAGCGGCTAGCGACGTTTACTCTTCCAGTTAATACGTGTTCCAAACCATCGGTATAACCGTGTTGGATTGCATGCACATATCCCTTCCTGATTTTGATCTTGGCGGTTTCTATAATAAGGACACCCTCCTAAAACCCAAGATGCTTTTGCGAGTGCCCTATTTAGTAGAACTATCCAAAGTTTGGCAGAGAAGTTTGGTATATCCCCTCGTCTGAAAGCTGTGTTTGATTGGCCCATAGGCTTCTCATGCTCAGGATTTCCTGATAGTCATCCCCATTGAAGGCCTCAGCCAACACATGTCAGCTGTGGAGTACCGGGCAATTCTCAAGTACCGGCTAATGATCCCTCAGTTTCCGGTTGATGAGCCTTTCCAATTTGCCGCAAGGTTGTTTAGATACTTTTGGTGAGCATGGGGTTCATTCCAAGGAGTTACCTGGGTTTAAATACGGACATGATTTGGTTAGGTATATTCTTTGTGATATTCTAAAGTTTCGGCAAAAAAATGAGGCTCCGGTGAACTTTCTGTCGGATCCGCTCGATGGGATCGAGGTCTACTCTTCGGCCAGCCGATATTATTGTGTTTGGGTGGGCAGGGGGAAAACACGCTTGTGTGGACCTTACAGGAGTATCCCCTCTTGTGGGGCTTAGGGATAATGAGTTTATTGCTGGTCAGACTGCGCTAAAGGTGGAGTCAGGCAAACTCGCTAAACACGTGAAAGCTTGTTTGAAAAATCAACATGTGTTTATACCATTTGCTTTTGACACATTTGATTCCCTAGCCCCGGAGACCGTGGAATTCCTAAACAGAGTTCAACGGGTCGTGAATAGTAATTTCTCAACCCATAAGAGTCGATTCGTCTTTAGTAGGATCGGTTTTGCAATTCAAAAGGGGGTTGCAGTACAGCTTGTTGCCCGTTTACCTGTCATTTGCTTGTGATTTATTGTTTTAGCATTTTAATGAGAAAAACTTATGTAGTAATGGATTAAACTTATTGGAACCTACAGTTTTGTTTGTTTATGATATGATTGTTGTTGTTTGTTTCCGTTTGTAATGTTGAGGGATGGTGACATGGTTGAATTTGAATGAGATAGGGTCGTTTGGTGGTCATTGATGGGGAAATTATGAAGTTCAAATTTTGAAACATGAACCACCAAAAGGTTGGAAATTTCCTATCTTTTTTTCATCTATTTTATTTACAAACTAGGTTATCACCCAGGATTGCTTTTCGGGTTGGAGAAAATTATTTAGATAAACATTAAGTGTATCAAAATAATATAAACAAAGTGCCATGTTACATAAATTGACAAAGTGGAAAGATAGCCGAGTCCATTTGAAGATGCATACCCTTCGAATTACCAAAACATTTCCCTTAATAAATCGAGCCCCCTCTACAAAAAAGTATGACATATTAAACGGTTTCGCTACAAAGAAGAGCTATAAACTTTTTATAAACTTAATAACAGGTTACGAAGTTGTAGACAGACGTAATTTGTGTTTATAATTTACTTTCTAATCATAATCAATTAATATTATGTTTCCAAAAGAAATATAAAAATGTGTAGTAAAAATCTAATAGCAACATGATCCACTAAATGATGATAGGCATCACAACGAAGCAGCAACACGTCTAGATTATCCTCATTTTCTTTAAGTACAAGTCTTGATTCCAAAAATTCCCCACATAATCCTTTGCAACCGGTAACGACCTCACATTTAGTATCTTAGTCTAAAATTAAACAAAATAATAACAAAATACTCAACGTCTTTAAAAATAGGAAATATTCAACGTATGTAACTTAAGTTACTTTCCTTCTCCAGAGTTTATTTAAATGTTGTAATTGATAAAATTTGTACCACACGCTATTATTATTTAAAAAGCAAAATAAAAGTAAACAATTTCAATATAAAAGCTCTGTCTTTCCAAATTTAGTCTCATGGGCCATTGCTAAAATGTATGATTTCTTTGGTAAAGAGGGTGTGATGGGAGACGATAAAAGACGGTGATAGTCTAAAGATGTTTTCGGTTAGGAGTCAAAATAAGTTAGTTTAAAAGCTATTCAAGTAAAAGTGACAAAATATTATGTAATCAGGTTTGTGTCTTGTGTCCGGTAAATATTCTTTTACAAAATAACATCTTTTTCTAGCATCATTGAGAGTCCTAAAAACCTCAACATAAGCTTCAACATTTTTATCTATGGTTGGCTTATTAGCTACTTGCATACTGCATGCTAGACGAACCTATTAAAACATGAGAGCAAGATATTTACACTTATCCTAAACTGCTAGCTCCAAAACTTGCTTGACTCTTTTACATTGGTCCTTGGTAATGTCGAAATGCGGATCACGCTTTGAATAAAGTCCCTTTTCTCCTTCTGCCACTCATCTTAACAAATATAAAACAAAAAAAAAACATTTAAAACACATAAGGAGTAAGAACAAAAAATCAAATTACCTTAATGCATCTACAATAATTCAAAATCCTCTTTGTTTATAACATGTGAAAACACATAGGACGGAACAAACGCATAAGAAGAATAAATTACCTTAGGCTCCCAACTCCTGAATCGAATGTTGCCGTTTTGTCAAACAAACTTAAATACATTGATTTTTACCCATTTGTATTCTCACTTTCATAACTGCATTAAACAATTTTACATTAGCATTCTTCTTGCCAAAAGGTTTCTCTCTTTGCTAGCAGGATCTTCCAACAATATGAATTTTACATGTCCTTTACACCAGTCATATCTAGGTATTCATTCATCGCCTATTTCTTTCCCTCTAAATAATAATCTTTAGCTAGGTGCATAAATGTTTTACAAGTTCTATAAGAGAAAAGGATAGTAATGTTCCTCAACTAACAGGCACCTTTTGAAAGCGCGTCAAATGTAGGTTGTGACCTGCCACATTCATTGTACGGCTCAGATGACCTTCAGTAAAAATCAACAACTACACTCCATAAGCGTAATTCAACAGCTAACGCAGCAGCGGACTACATATGCCTAGCAACATGCCAAAGTGTTGTATTAATGCATAAAACATCATATATGATAGAAGCTACCAAATAGATCACTACCAAATCTATATCATCACAAACATGTAAAAGAATTGCTAAAAAAAGCGGTTAAAGGAGTCCAAAGTTCATCAAAGTGTTATCTTATTCTAAAATCAGACTATGACTGAACTAATATAATTTTTCTCACCATATTTAACACTTTAATTATGCCAAATCTCAAAACCAAAAAAAAATGTTACTCTAAACTGTGTTCAAACCAATCCCTCATAGTCTCATACTACCATTGTTGTAATCAAACCAAACCGAACTGGTTAATATCTCACACAAAGCATAAATGATTGAACAATTAAAATATGAAATAAAACAAACTTACTGATCTGGGGTTATTGTGAACAATCTAAACTTGCTGATTTGCCATATGCTTTAATGGGTCACAATGTAGCTAATAAAAATTAACCAGGTCAAAAGATAAAACGGGTCAAAATATATTGAACAAATTAAAGACATTAAACACTATTGTTAACCGGTATCAATTGTAAAAACGAAAAAATGTAAATGAAAAAAAAGAAGTTTACATACCATTGAAAGGTGTAAACAATTCAAAGACTCGTTTCTTCACTACATTACTCGCCACCTTCTTCATCCTTGTGCTGGGGTTCCTACACTCACAGATGTTAGAAACATGCTCTCATGTAGAATCCAAATCTGACACATGATGGTTGATCAAAATGAATGCTCAAATGTTTACACCAGTAACTTTTTCTATGACCCGTTTAGCAGCCACTTGTGCTTTTGGTTCTCCGGTATCATCAAGTCTGAAATTGAATAAATACTTCAATATAAAGTCCAATTTACAGATACAAAATAGATCTAGTAAACATAATACTTGACGATTAAGGTGGGAAATTTCAATTGAACATGTCTATAACTTCAAGATTGCAAAAACCAGATAGGGCGACTCTTTGAGAAGTTCACAGCCCAGCCCACAAGCACCCACCACCAATATAAGCACTTACTCTTGAAGATCGTCCCTCAATTCACAAAATCAAAGCAAGTTATTAGTAGGGATGACCGTGGTACCGGTACAGAAAATACTGGTACCGAAATTTGTCAAAACTGGGTTCCGGTACCAAAAATGTTCGGTATGATAAGGGTATTTGAAGATAGAAATCGGTATTTTACCGGTACGGTTACCGAAGGTGCCAGTACCAAAAATGCCAAAAAGTGGGTACTGGTACCGAAAAAATTCAGTACTGGAAATTTGGTGGCGGTACCCAGTACCAAATACTCATCCCTAGTTAGCAGCTACTAAAATCTTAATAATATTAAATTAGAAGATGTTATACATCAAGAATCCATATGAACATGAATGTGATCATCACCTTGAGTGTTTATGTACCTGTATGTCCAAACTATGATACCATCTCAGATTCAATTTGTCATAAATTTATAAAAGTATTAGTGAGGAACTCTTTACTGTCCATCAATCTAAGGATATCATAATTCTTGGTTGATTTTTTTAATTTTTTTCTTTTACTTTTATGTAATAGGGATTTTGCTGATGATAATAAATAATCAAAAATCAACATCCAACCATAAATTACACATTTTAATTTCAATTATCACATATAAATTAATGAAATTTTTAAACTCCCAATCTAACATAACAAAATAAAAGCCAAAAGATCTAATATCTCACAATGCATAAAAACAATATCAAAAAGGAGATTATTATTAATAATAAGAATTACCTAAGAAGATGAAGATCTTCAAGTGTTCTTGGAAGCTTATGAAAACTATAATCAGAATCCTGCACCGTAAGATAAACTCTGAGGAGACCTACAACCAAACATAACAACACACCACACGCACCCGCTACCTCCCAGACATGATCGCCACTCTATAACCATCGCTCAACATAGGGTTCGCAAATACAAACATAAAACTTTAATGTTGAATCATAAAGAATAAATTATATGTTGATTTACAAACCAAATACCTGATTGAATTGGAAAGGATTCGTCTGATTTGATCTAATCCATGTAAACCGATTGTAGTAGATAGATGGGGGTGAAGGAGAGGCTAAGGTTTAGAACGATGTATGTGATAGTCGGCAGATGAGGAATGAATATAGTGTAACCTTTGAAACTCTTCAACAAATGAATATGTAGGAATGAATTGTGGGGGAGGGAGGCTGCTAGGGTTTTGAATGAATGAGTGAAGGGAGAACAGGAGAGAAGGGTTTATATTGGATCCCAATTTATTAAAACGGGGCTTCACTAACGGACCCGAATTTTTTTTCCCGCCTAAACCATATCTAAGAAACCCTAATATTGCGACGCGTGTCTCAAATTCTTTTCATTTATTATATATAATAGATAGGTGATGACAGTTCTAGATAAATACGATTACATAATACGTGGAAATTGAAAAACAAGATTAGAAAAATACAATCGAATGCTATGTTTTGACGAACAACATCATAACTATTATCAGTTTGTCTTAGGTGTCACCACAAAAATTAGTGGTTTAGCTAGTCGTTCAAACACTCTAAATCATCAAAATTACTCCAGTTTTTAAGTTTGTTTTCTTCATGTAAGCGTTTCCAGGATTAAGATTGTAAGTAGTAACGACGTGAGCGGAACCAGACCAAAAAGTCTCAAATTGAGTGGTAGACATACAACTACCAAATACAACACCCATGGGAAAAAATCGGGTCCGTCAATGTGTTTGTGTTTGCTGGACTAATTAAGCCCATGAAGGGCAGATATCGACAACAATTCAGCTAATGTAGATAGCTTAGATTTCGACAAAGACTATGAAGCTGGCAGATTTTGATTTGGCGACACCCGATTAGGGAAGACGCGGAAACAGAACTCATAAAATAAACATTAAAGAACAGGACAATGTCAGATAAAAATCAAGAATAGTCCATAAATAACTTAACTTTGGGTAATGACCGAAACGTGCAATTAAAACGTTCAATACTTAAATCTCAATAGCAATTAACTAACACAACAATAAACAATGCAACATAAATTACAATAATCAAAGTAACAATCAAATGAATGCATGAATGGCACGGAAGAACTAGGTTTCAGGTTATAAATCTTCTATACTATATAATAAAGTAAACTTATAGGGGACACATGCCGTATTATAATGCATTCGTAGAATTGTTTTCCCGCCATTTTTTCTTTAGTTTAGTTAATATCCTTAAGTTACTCTTGATCTATTTTTATAAAAGTAATTATTTTTTTTATAAAAGTAATTATTTTTCCATAAAATAAGTCAGAATGATAGATAAGTTTTTATTTTTTTATTTTAAGTTTAGTTCATAGTCTTAAATTACTCATGATATTGATGAAGATAAATTTAAAAATTGGTTTTGATCAAGAGTCGTTTATTAGTCCAACTGGTTTCCTTCTAATCTACAAGTATTTGAGATAAACTATGTATATATTGTTTGAAATCTGATTTATATTTTATTTATTTTATTACTTGTCATCTATTGGTCATATTGTATATAGGTATGAAAATTTAATGACACCTTTTTATTATGTCAATATATATGTAAACAGTCTAGGATAAGTAAGCATTAATAGGATAACTACCAAGGTTTTTAAAAATAAATCAAATCAAATTGTCGGAAATGGTGCTATACAAAATTACAATTATTCAACTCATGCAATACATAGGGTTTTTAAAAATATAACTTTTTTATTATTTGGTATATGAAAATAAATTTATTCAAACCCGTACAATACACGTGTTTTTTTAAAGATATAATTTTTTTATTATTTAGTATACAAAATTACATTTATTCAACCCGTGTAATACACATGGTTCGAAAGATATGACTTTTTTTATTATTTGGTATATAAAAAAAGATTTATTCAACTGATACAATACACGGGTTTTTTTTAAAGATATAACGTTTTTATTATTTAGTATAAAAAATTACATTTATTCAACCCATGTAATACACATGGTTTTTTAAAGTATTTTTTTTATTATTTGGTATATAAATTACATTTATTCAACCCGTACAATACACGGGTTCTTAAAAGATATAACATTTTATTATTTAATATATAAAATTATATTTATTAAATCTGTGTAATAAACGAAGGTCTTAAAGATATTTTGTTATTGTCATTTAGTATAATAAAATTACATTTATTCAACCCGTGTGATGCACGTGATTCTAGTTAGCTAATAAATAACAGATTTAGGTACAAAACAATATGATGTACCTTCATTATCACCATCGAATGTTGTAAAAGAATAAAAACTTATTTTAACCATCAACATCTAAGTTTCATTTTTACTGACGATTTGAAATAGGAATATTTTAATCATCAACATCTTAATTTCATTTTTACTGACGATTTGAAAAAGGAAAAAATAAAAAGAAACCGAATGCCAAATTAAACGATGGATTGGGGCGATTTGTTCACCTTCAAGGCCCTAGTCAAGGCCCAAATTAACTAACATCCCAACACAAAATTAATTAAAAAGTTATATATTGGGGGGCCATATTTTTTTTAATTAAAAAGTTATATATTGGGGGCCATATTTTTTTGGGGCATGGTTGCATAAAGCCATTACTTTACTAGTTGTTTGCGATTTTGTTGAAGTTGTTTGTGGTTTTCTGTTTGTGATAATAGTTGTTTTAGACTATGGGGTATGGTGGGGCAGGACTTTAGGGCATGGTTTGACATGTGGATTTGGTGGGCATCGCCATCCAGTGCCATTATCGGTGGGTATGGTTGGGCGTGGCTAGCCCGTGTGGCTAGGCCACGTGTAATATATTTTTTTTTCAATTTCCTAAAAATTTCAAATCTAAAAAAATAACTTTTATAATACTATTTTTTTAAATAATCTTTATAAAATACAATAGAATTAAAAAAAATTAGCTAAAATTCCTAAAAACTTTCTAGTTCTTGGAGTATTTTTTCTTTATCTCCTATGTCGTTTCCAAAATTAGTTCCAGCTCTTCACCTGATAAGTAATCGGTGGGCTGGGCTAGAAATTTCATATCCTCGCGTCTTTGTTTTAGGGCGTTCCTAGCTTCTTTGTTTTTACGGATTTCGGCCATTTGTTGTTGGAATACGTTAAATGTATCAAACTTGGATGCAATGTCCTCCAACTGCTCGCTGTAGACTCCCCTACGTGAGCCCGAACTCCCAACTGAAGGCGATGGCGTGCACGATTTGGAACTTTTAGGTGAGGTAAATTGAGTAGAAGTGTGTGATATTTATATTGAAAAAAATAATTTTTTTTTTCGAACGGCTAGCCCAAACGGCTAGTTTCACCCACCAATCACCTACCGCCATGTCACCTTCGTAGACCCGCCCAACGCCCAGGTTGAAACCCCCGCCCAAGGGGCCACGCCGAAACCCAAGCCCACCCGGGGTGACTTGGGCGTTTGTAGCCAACCCACGCCAAAACCCAAGCCCCATACCCCATAGCCTTATATTGTTAGAGCTAGGGGTGTGCATGGGTCGGTTTTGGCCTAAAACCGTAACCATAACCACGATGTCGGTTAATAGATAACCATAACCATAACCGATCGGTTATGGTGGTTATGGTTAATCGGTTTTGATGGTTATAGCGGGTTGGTTATGGGTGGTTAACCGGTATTTAGCTTAGCTAAAAATAGCTTAAGCTTATTTTTTTTAACATCGAATAAATGTTATTGCATATTTGTATGTATTAGTATATTACATAGTATCAAAAAATACATATAATCTATAATATTAATACCCATTATTACCGAATATTCAAATAAAGTGTTCTGATACATAGGTTATTTAGGATCGGTAGTTATATACTATTATTTATAAACATTCAAGCAAAACCACAAAACGATATGGAATAACCTATAAATACTAAAAAAATATAATCGAAAACATCAAATGTTAAAAAAAATAGTGAAAAGTCCTAAATCCTACAAAGATTTATTACATGTCGGTTCGGTTCGGTTCGGTTCGGTTATGGTGGGTATGGAAACATTGATAACCATAACTGACCCGCTTCTTTCGGTTTACAAAAAAAAAACCATTAACCGACCTACCGGTTTTTTATTTGGTTCGGTTTTTTCGGTTCGGTTTTGTCGGTTAATTCGGTTATGATTCGGTTAATTCGGTTTTTTGCACACCCTTAGTTAGAGCTTGGAGGCTATTTGTATGTGCATGAACTACTTCAGCCTTTAAAGGGCAGTTTTTATGACGATGGGTGACTGTATCAGTTAGATTTCAACGATAATTATGTAGGGCTGGCCCAGGCCAAGGGCATTGTTGTCGACTGCTCATGGCCCATTTTTTAGGGAACCCAAAACTTGAAGTTTTTTTTTATGTATATTCAAAAGACGTATAAAATTCAAAAACTCAATATGATTTTAAACCCATTAGCCCACTTAGCTTTTGCCTCATTTAAACATATTTTTCGTTTAAACCAACTAAACCTGTTGGGATCCGAGGGTTTTGTATGATTAACAAATACAAGCTGCCCCTCAACCTAAGATCTCAAGGTTTTATGTGTAAAATCTAAGAATAACTCATTGATGTATTATGATAGAGTCATGATTGATATACACACGAGCACACACACAGACAAACTGCTAATAACATTGGCTGACTTCACCTAGAAAGCAACCTCTAACTATCGACCTAATTGAGTCATTCTCAGTTGTTATAAATCAAGTGATCATCTTATAAAAGATTGTTAGTTACAAAGACTGTTATATATAAAACAACTATTCCAATGCACAACAGTTATCTTGAATGACAGTTGTGTTTCACAACAATTCTTCAAAGCAGTTTTTTGTCTGTCTTCAACCATTGTTTCTTCTAGAAATTCTTTGTCTTTATCAGCCGTTTCATTAAGAAGAGTAGTTCTTTGAATCATTGATTTAAATCTTTATTCGATGTGAAGAACAACTATATTAATCAGTTGTTTAGTTTTGGCTTGATGAGTTATTTCTAGAGTCAAACATAAATCCATGTAAGCTAATTGAAAACTAAATCCAATTAAAAAAAAATCATTTTTAGGTAGTGACAATAAAGGTGAAAGGCCAAAGAGCGATTGGCGATTGCATACGACCCCCAAATTCTTATAATCGTTTTCTTATATAAAAGCTTATATTTTAGGGGTTCATTTTTTCTAATCGTGCAAGGCCTCCGGATTCTCATGAACGGACCCACTAATACGGGTAGAGCTGATTGCTAATTAGAGAAGACGCGGAACTAGAAATAAAAAATTAAATATAATTATATAACTAAGAAAAATCAACAACAGTCTATAAATAAACAAACTCGAGTGAGAAACGGAAAATTGCAATTCAAGTGTACTTAACGCCGATCGACGTTTACCAATAAGAAATGTGTCCTTAATTAACTTTTTTTAACGGCCACTAAAATTTACTTGTCTACCAATCAAGTTTAGAACTTCTGGAAGTCGTCAGTTCGAAATCAAGTCGAACCGAGTTTTACTGCAGGGAGCCTTCGGGCGAACGGGTTTTTCCCGGGACTGATGGCTTGATGGCTCAGGTATGCGTCCAACTCTAACCGTTATGGACGAGAAGATAAATTTGCTTAATTGAGGGCATGCCATGTAAGAACTAGGTTCACTTTTTATTAAAATTATATTGCGAAATATATAATAACGAGACTTTGGTTATTCATAGGAAATATGATAGTACAATCCGGTTACAAAACTATATAAAAATAAATGAAATACAAATACATTGTACCAATCTTGATTCAAGTCGACGTCTTTGGAAAACTTCAACCGCACCTTGTTGTTTGAAACTCCGCTACAAGACAAACAAAAAAATTGTTGACAGTTTTGGTTGAGGCACGTGTTCAACACGCTTCCCTTAAAACAGATTTCACGCCTCTACTAAAGACGACGCGACTGTTTTCCAGGGTACAACAGCCGAAGCAGTATGTACTGCCGGAGATGGCCACACACCCAAGGTTACACCAGATAAAATTATAGTGTTAGAACTCGTGGAAAATTATGATACGAAGGCGATGAAATCGTATAGAGAAACATATCTCTCTAAGTACCCAACACATGGGTCTTCAAGTGTTTCATCTTTTCTAAGAACTCTCCATATATTCATGAATTTCTCTTGTATGATTTTTCTTGTATTTCTCTAGTGTACTTTTCATATGAGACACCATGTTCTAAATAACAAGAGTCTTTTATAGAGTTAAGAGTCTCAATAATTATGTACTTAAACTCTAATAAAACTCATCAAATGTCATCAAGAGTTTCACTATACGAAGAGTTAAGAGTCACCATAATCATAGATTTAAACTCTATTAAAACTCATCAAATGTCATCATTAAAACTCTACTTAAGAGTTTTACCATATGAAGAGTTTACCTAATAATTATAATTTCACTTAATAAGAAATTAACTAGATATCTATTCACTAATTTTCCAACATTCCAGAATACGTATCCAGTTATTTAGTTCACCGAAAAAAATTTACTTGGTTACCGATTATCATTATGCATAAAGGTGTTGAGTTGAAATTGGGAAAAGGGACATGTTTTGTCATTTACCGTCGGCGGATTCGTGCAACAAGATCGAGTGTAAAAATAATAATTTATTTTCAATGCCTTTTCTGTTTATTTATTACCTGCCTTCACTATTAGTAATATATCATTCAAAGCTTCTCCAAAAGAAAATATTGTTGAAGAACGCTCAAGTCTCAACAACTTACGTTTAAAATTACTCGTATATATGTGGGAGTCTTGAAGAATTTATATATGGTGAAGACCGCGAAGAGTATGCTTTAATGCATAATAAATGCCTCATTTGATGGTATGCCAATAATCATTCAACTATTTATGTGTTGGCATTATTGTTATGAAATAAGTTAATTAAAAAAATATCTGATACTCTAATTTTAAATTAATAAATGCTAGCTATGCGGACAATAATTATTAAATTATAACTGTCTACATAAGTAACATAAGTAAGGACAACGTTTTTCTAACTTTATGTCTGGTGTGGTAGTTTAGCGATAGTAATAGTAATAGTTACACCGATTCCAAATATATATGTATATATATATTACATATGTTTTGCCTTTGTTACTTATAATCAATCAATCAAAGCTTCTAATTCTATATAAATTGGTTTTTAACAAGTAAAACTTAAGATTTTAAATCTCAACCAGGAGCAAATTGAAGATCAGTTGAAACCTGAGCATCAGTTTTATTATTACTCGTTTTCAGGATATTCATAGTTTATCAGATATAAGATTAACAATAACATTGCCTTTACAAAATAGATTATATTAAAGTATCATAATGTTAGATAAAATATAAATATTATATTAAAGTATCATAATGTTAGATAAAATATAAATATTTTTTAAGAAATAAAGAAAGGCAAATATGGCTCAATTTCTAGACTAGCATATTCTATTAAAGAAAAATTGTACATAAGGCTTTTTTATCAAGTAGAACACTTTGATATTCAAAAACTCAACCAATCGTGAATGATGTCTAAAGGATGTTTGATCAAATTAAAAGTATCAACTAGCATTCTTTTATTTGTTTTCGTGTAATTTTTATAATGATGAATGTCTGAAGTAGAAAATATTAAATTATCATATGTCAAGTATGACCTGAAAAAAAATGTTAGAAGTATTGATTTAGGGTATAAATAAGGACAAAGATGTCTTAATTTCAATATGGTAAAGGTAGCGGACTAGCATATCTCATTTTAAAAAAAATATATATAATGCTTTTTAGTAAGTAAAACACTTCGATATTTAAAAACTCAACCAATCGTGAATGATGTCCAAAAGGATGTTTAATCAAAACTAAAACTATCCACTATCATTCTTTAATTTGCTTTCATGTATTTTATTAATGATGAGTGTCTGGAGTAGATAGTATTAAATTATCATATGTCAGGTATCACTTGAATAAAATGATGTAGGTATTGGTTGAGGACGTAAACAAAGACAAAGATGTCTTAATTGCAATCTGGTAGGGATAGCGGAATGCCGTTGGAGTTATTAGAAAAATCGTTAATTAATTAGGTGGTATGATTCGGCATCTATATTCTAAGCCAGCCCCAATTGGAAACATTGAATTGGTTTTGTATGAAACTTCTGCATATCCAATTTTCTTGTACGACGTACGATGGATCATAAGAACTCTATATGAACATAGATTAAACACTTGATATAATTTGTCATTTGGCTAGTATATATGGTTCAGAAACAATCTTTCTCGTTTAATTAATTAATCTGGCTTGTGTGCTACTTTTCTAGGCAGCTTCCTGCGCTGTGTAATACCCATTTCTGAAGCCTTATGGGGCCTAATTGGCAATCATCTTGGTATCTTAACGGGTTATGTATTATGTCTAATGTGTCGATCAAATTGGTAAGATCAAATCAAAAGTAGCTTAATAAGAAAAGAAACCGCTAAAAGAGATAATATTATATTACTTGATTTGGTCCAAACAGCCCACATTCTTACCCAAAAGGCCCCAAAATACACTTCTATCATCAAGTAAAATGCGCGAGTTAACAACCATTTTTGTCCCTTTGATTTGTTTGTTTTTGCCATTTCAGTCTAATTTTCAAAAATGCATCAGTTTCCTCCCTAACATACCGGAAACGTACCATTTCAGTCTAAAAATTAAAACCCACTTAAGTCAGACATGTTTAATAAAGGGTATTATTGTCTTTTCATTTGCCAGACATAAAATAAGGTGAAAATAAAAGATATATAAATTGACACTAATACCCTTGATTAAACTTGTCTGACTTAACTGGGTTTTAATTTTTGGACTGAAATGACACGTTTACAGTATGTCAGGGGGGAAACTGGTGCATTTTAAAAAATTGGACTGAAATGAGAAAATTGAACAAACCAAAGAGACGAAAAAGTTAACTCAAAATAGTCTTATAATGTATACCCAAAGAACTAGAGGTTTAAAAATTAAGCTTTTATTTCAATTGATAAAAGTTTTAAGATCTTTAAGCATATTTATTTAAAAATTCTTTGAAAACAGGTATAATGTGTTAACATATAACACACAGCAACCTATTTTCTTCTAAATTAAAAGCATCTAAATAAATACACAAGAAGCTAACCAATCAACACCGAGTGTTAAAAGTAAGGTAAATAAAAAACCAATCCCCACAAATAATCACGACTGGTTTATGCTTAAAATCATTTAGTGACATTTTTATAAAAAAAAAAGTAAGTGGGCTTAATAAGTATGTTGAGGGGTAAAATAGGGAAATGAATATTGGAATTTGGAAGCTCATTAACCAAACTTGAAATGCCCCAAATTCGGGAGCTCTCACCCATTAGATTTACACTTCGGAAAATAGTCATGACCATAAAATTTCATTTGTTGCAGGGGAAACATGAAGTCAAATTACACTCAAATGTCATTACAAACGATAACCAACAAGTCTTCGAAACTAAGTATGAAATATAAAATGTATACGCAAAAGTCTTATTTAGCCTTTAACCAATGCAACATGCATACCATGAATGCTTTATACAATAGCACTTTATCACACTATTTTACTTTATGATCTAATAAACTATACGTGTATCGGGTGTGTAAATAATGGAATGTTAACTTTAGACATGTCAATTAATTACATTCATGTCATCTATAAGACTATAAATCACATTGTTAATTTCTTTATAACTATGCAGATCTATAAACAAACTTTACTTTAGCACACTTTATCCTACTGTGGTATACTATAACACGTAGTACTTTATTTTGATTTACTTTATCAAGTATTCACACCGGGTCTAGAAACTCACATGTGGAAAGGTGCTTTACTGACCCTTCGTATCCTCTAGACAACTGAATAAGGATCCATGGGAGAACTGAGCCAGCTATGGGATTACCACATTGCCTTCGCATAAACAGAACTAGGTTACGCCTATGTGGTTTGGCGAAACCAGGTTTCGCGTGTCACATAGGTTTCGCTTGAATCCTTTAATTGAAACGTGATTTCACTTCACTTACAGTTTTCGCCAAATCATGATATTTGGATGACTATGTCTTGCCCGAAACCAGCCTTTCGTTCGACATAACTGGTATCGCCACCAGATAGGTTTCGCCAGAGAATAGTTGGGTGAAACCTGGTAGTAGAAACACTAAAACTCCATTAATGGTTGTTGTAACCTATTGATCGATTTAATCATCAAGATCATGACTTTATAATCCGAAGTCCGAAAGGCATCAAATCCAATATATAATTAAACTTGAAGTCTCATATTCAACTCGAAGTCTTTATTTAATTCTCCCAAATTAAACTCGAAGTCGTCGAACAAGCATCAAGTAAGCCGAACACATACGAACATAAACAAACATAAATGAACGAACATGTTACCCAATGTTCACAGACATAAATGAACAAACATTACCTATGTTCATGTTCGTTCATTAGAACGAAATTTCTTGTTCGTGTGCTCTTTCATTATTTAAAGGAATGAACATAAACATTCCTGCCAAACAGTTCATGAACTGTTTGTTGAATGTCCGGTTCTTTTGCAGCCCTATGCAATATCAATGCAACAACAATACTACTACTATTATGTAATGGAATGAGATTAGGTGTTTGGTTTTTTCAATGTGGTATTTTCTTCATGTGTCTTTTAAAAGGGCTAATACAAGTATAGACATGTCACGTTTTATATTATTAGCCATCAAATTATTTCTTACTTTTTACCACATGCGTTTAGATTGAATCATATATGGATAATGAGTTAAACTCCAATTCAAAGTTGATATTTCAGTTTGTTTTCTTCAAACCTATGCAATTTATATTTCGTATATATGTTAGTCTGTTTGTTTTTTTTATTTAAATGGATCAGCAAGCTTTTAAATAAAACCTTTTACTATAAAAATTTTATATTTAGATGATTCACAGTAAATGGTTAATTACATGATTTGTATACTATAAGACGTATCTGTGTAACCCACTTGAAAATAACCTTGTGTTACTTCAAAGTATTAATGTCAATCTAGCTAACGTATTAAGAATTACACATCAAAAAAGGATGTAGAAGTAGGAAATACGGAAATCAATAATCCTTTTTAATTTAAAGGGCCCGAAATGTTGAATTCTGAATTGCATCTCTTTTAGAAAGGATATTAATTTCATAAGCATATATTAAAAGAAAAAGTCTCAATAATGAACATGCAATAAGGAATCAATATGAGTAATACATGTGCATGCAATCTAACTTTACATACAGCACAGATCCAGGTAAGTAATGGAGTTTTATGTTCCATTAGTTGGTGGTCGTTTCAGGAGAGTCCAAAGAATTCAGTAGAATTGAAATTAAATAGCCAAAGAGGTAGTGGTGGAGTGGTAAGGGAGGCATGGTGTTCTAACGGACCTAGGTTCGATTCTAGCCCTCCCTATTATTTTCTGCGGCACCTGGTGATGATGGGAGACTAGGCGAATAGGTGGAGATCGCTAGTTCGATCCTTGAACCGGGCGGGTTTTACCTCACCGCACTGTCGTGCCTTCGGGCGAGTGTTCACAGGCTTTAGCCCTAGGTGAGGGTTTCCCCGGTCCAGAGGCGAATGTATCCGATGTGGTGTATTTCGCCAGTAGCCTATTTGGAGGATTTGTTGGCCGTTAAAAAAAAAGATTGAAATTAAATGTTCAAGGTTCAATGCTTCAAGTTCAGTTCAAATATTATGGATCTTCTAAGATCCATATCGAAGTAGCTTTGAAAAACTTTTTATTTTCTCAGCAAGGAAGTACAATGCTTTCTGCTAGAAATCAAAATATATACGCTGTAGATTGGAAAATATTAAAACTTCAAATTTACCTGTTTTTAGAATAGCTAACTCATACACACACTAAATCTACACTAATATGAGACGAGAACCCTCAACTAATTTAAGAGAAATTCATTTACTACATTCTTTGATACCCATTCTTTGGTCCTTCTTCCAGTTTATTTGCAAATATAAAGTATAAATCGTGATCCACTAAAAAGCAAAAAATTCAGTTTTTTTATTATTCTACTCTTCTTATTAAATCAATAACTAATTATACAAGTTTCTTTCACCAATAAAATACTTAAGAGAATCATACATTTTTTGGGAATCAGAAAATGTGGTAAACTCTTAATTAGCTGTATAGAACTAGCTATATATAGATTTTCAATAACACATGTTCGATCTTGGAGATGAAAAATGACTGAACCCCATCAGTTGATGATGGATTTTTCACAATCATCCAAAGAAAGAAATCTTGATTGTTCCCCAAATGAAGAAGCCATCAAGTCAGAGAGGAGAGAATAAGGTGAGAAGATGAAACAATATGTTGGTGTTTGAAAGAGACCATGGGGAAAGTTTGCAGCAGAGATTAGGGATTCGACCCGAAACGGGAAGAGGGTCTGGCTGGGGACATTTGATACTGCAGAGGCGGCAGCTTTGGCATATGATCAAGCATCATACTCAATGCGGGGTTCTTCATCTGTTCTAAACTTTTCGGTTAAAACCGTTAAGGACTCTCTGAATGGAATCCGGTGCTGTAGTAACATGGATGGGAAATCTCCTGCACTTGCTTTAAAGGCGATGCATAAACTTCAGAGAATGTCTTTGTCAACGAATTCGGGAGAAAAAAACAAGCAGCAGAAAAACTTACTAATTTTGGAAGATCTAGGATCTGATTTGTTGGAGGAGCTGTTAAGTTCATGGTGATTACTTTATTTTTCTTCTCAAATTTCTTATTCTTCACCCTTGGTGTGTGTTCATGATCATTCATGTATATCAGGATTTATGAATGATAAATATTGTGGTTAAGAAAGTTCTTCCAATGTTAATCCTATATATAAATAAATAATCTGATAGTGTTCCAGTAATCCAAAGAGGCGACACATAATACTCTAGCTGAAGATGTTTAATGTTAAAGTTCTATGTTCTAATCTCATGGTCTCTGGAAATCAGGGTTGATCCAAGTCCTTATCCTAAAGAGTAACAGGAAAACAGCAAAGTGGATGAAGATTGGAGTTTGAATATGATTATGCGAGGTTTTTTTTGCTGGAAAGAATTGCAGTTTTATACTGTTTTGAAAAAGTGTTGTTTTTCTCTTGTCCAATGTGAATGGCTTGCTCCACAATGATATCATACTATCATAGCCTTCAGTTTAGGAGATCTTCAAGCATTAATTAAGCTAAGTTGAAAAGTTATTTCCAAATAGGAGTGAGATTAAATCACACTAGTTAGTCGATCTGTATTCTTTTAAGGGGATAATTTAAAATTATGATGAAAGTTACAAAATATATACTTATAAGTAATGAAAGAACTTTTCAACAATCAGAGCATCTTCAACACATATGTGATGGCTTAGAGAGAGCTGGAGAAGATTTGTCATTGGAGACACTCCAGGAGTCCAGGGGACAAAAAATGCTAGAGAGGGAGATGTTAGTAGAGGTAGCAGGCATAGCCAACGGTACGCTCTTCGTTAATACTATCTGTTCGTCCATAAAATTTGCAGGGATTGTTCTAGGTGTCATACAAACTTTATCAGGAACTGTGTCATGTGTAGTACCTCTTCTTACAGTCCTGAAAACTCTAAATAAGATGACAAACGACGTATCAAAAACATGCTGATACCTAAATTGTCTTATGGTTCTTGAGTGGATATATAATGGATATCCTTCTACATGAATACGACACTAACACTAATAGTGAAGCTTTTCGACACCTAATTACCTTTTCAAATCTAATTTTATAGTTATCATACTATATATATCGAGATTGTGCTTTTAACTTATTTCAGTGCATTATACTAATCGTACACTCTTGTGGTGTTTATATAGATAACTAGTTTAAGTTCTCGTGTATTACACGGGTTGTATAAATATAGTAAAGATCAAATACAAATAAACTTAACATACAAAACGTACAAACTGAAGGAAAAGACAAAAAAGCGCGGTGACATTTTCGTAAATATCAGTAACTATCAAAATTACCCTACAAATGACCTTGTAGAGTAATTTTGATGTTAGGTTTTTTTTAGGTTTTGGGGGGGTGGGGGTTAGGTTTTTTTTTAGGTTTTTGGGGGGTAGGGGGTTAGGTTTTTTGGGGTTTTTTTGTTAGGTATAGTTTTTTTTTTTTTTTTTTTATCAAAATTACTATACAAAAACATTTTACAAAATTACTCTACAAGATCAAAATTACTCTACGGTATCATTTGTAGAGTAACTTTGATAATTACCTTACGACCAAATATTTACGAAAATCTCATCGCGCTTTTTTGTCTTTTCCTTCTTGTATGTTAACTTTAATTGTACAATAACTTTCCCCTGGATAAATAAATACTTCTTACAAATCTATTGATTTAATAATTTACATATAAAGGTAAATGCTACTATCTTCAATGTTTCTACGTGTATACTTTAGGCCATTGTGTCTTCGAAGATCATTAAAACTCACAATGATTTAATCGTTTTACACTACCATATTGTGGTTTTTTGGATCAAACCTTAGTTCCCAAGTCACCCAGTAGTGAAAATTCTGCTTCAACATTAGTATGTGTGGCTTGTCGTTTAGATCCACTATTTTAACACTTGGATAGTTGGATGCATTAATGTACCTTTGTTACGCTAATGAAGGATTCCAAATTAATTAAAATGGTCACAACTTCTTAAGGGACTGATGTACCAAGTGTCTACGATCATTCTCTTATTGTTTCTGGTGCTAATAAGGCATCATTAGGTGTTTCTGTGTTTGCTATAACCTGTACAAAAACCACCAAAAAGCAGCCCATCATTTCAAAACTCTATAGTCTCTACTAAAGTTGTGAAAGTTTCTGACATAACATGAAAATAATCAGTTTTATGGTTGTCATTTAATCTTTTTAATAATAATAATAATAACAAGTTTTGTGACAGAGTTTATATCTTTTATAACATTGTGACATCGTAATAATTAAGCCCCAAATTAAATATTAAATAAAATATTAACCGAGACAAAAAGTAAATTAAAAATAAACCAAATTATAATATTTTTCTTTGCGACATGGCAGTCCATTTCTTCCTTTTCTTTCTACACATGAACTTCTGCATTAGCAAAAAAAGAATTACACTTCTCAACCTAAATTCCCACTTTAAATGAAAAGAAGATCTATATTACGTAGAGAGAATACAAAGCCGATTCCTCTTAATAAAATTAACAAACCACAAACTCTTACATCCATTTTAGGGTGTTTGACTTTTCTTTCAACCTGAGGCGCCTCAAATCAAATCAATAACCGAAAAAAATCAAAGAGAAATAAAATTAGTGAATCGTTATAATAAAATCAAACTGCAATTCCTCGTATCATCATCATTTTCGCCATTGAGAAAAAAAGTCTAATTCTAGCTTCATTCTTCCTCTAACTTAACATAATAAACCGCCCCTAAAAATATATAATAAATGCATGAATCACAAATATAATTAAACCTTGAATGAAAAGATGTTAAAAACAATCAATCGGTGCTAATAAATTAAAAAGATAAAGATAATTCTTAAAATTTGAAAAGCTGCATTAAGAACGTAGATCATTCATGAAATAAGCACAAAACAAACATAAATGTACAAGACAAAAACGAAATCGTAGAAAGCAAGAGATGAAAGTGGTTGCAAAAATACATCGCCACTAGGGCAATCGGAGAAAGATAGGGTTTATGATTTGCAATCACATTAAAAAGGAAACGGTTTAGAAAAAAAAGTCCAATTTCTTTAATTTTCGATTTAATTACAAGAGAGGTAAAGAAACTTGAGTTTTCCCTCCTAAATGCAATTGAAGTGGCCAAAGAAACTTGACTTCGTTAAATAAATTGATATATTGAAATTCCACAAGACCGTTTACTTAAATAACTTCATTTTTTTGCCATCAATACATACAATCAATCGTACGTGGGGGGGGGGATATAACCAACATTTAGGGTAAGGTCAACCTATTTACCAAGTATATGTTCAAAACTGCTAAAATATGCTAGAGAGGGAGATGTTCGTAGAGGTAATGGACATAGCCAACAGTACACCCTTCATTAATACTAAGGATAGCCAACGGTACACTCTTCATTAATACTAAGGTTTGTTTTTTCAAAACCCTACATTTAGGATAAAGTCAACCTACTTACCAAGTATGTGTTGATGAGTAACTCTTAACCTATATTACATGGAAAAGTGATTTGGTGTGGCAAATATATGTTATGTCTACTATTTTCGTCTATTATAACAAAAGTATAAGGCATCAATCAAAACACCCTTTAGCTATTACATGAAATTAGTCCTTTCTAATTAGGGTTTCTTATTGGGTCAAGGAGAGCCAATTTTACCATAAGATTTCCTGTCAACGCAACATCAGCTTTCTCCTCACTTTTCTCAGTTTTCCTATATTTCTCCGGATTGCAGGGTGGCGTCCCAGATTTCCCCATATTTCCCTCAAAACTAAATTATTTTAATTTAATCTTTTAAACATTTATATATTAAAATGCTTTAAAATACAACTTAAAATAAAAAAATACATAATAAGTAAAATAAAAACTACATGATTGAAATGATAAAAATTACAAAAATAAAATAAAATAACCTACAACATTCTAATAAAATAAACCTAGTCGTTCATTTGGAGGTAGGCTTGGTGCTGACGTTCCAAATGCTAGATAAAATCCGATTTAAGGTCATCATGAATTGTTTGTGACCGTAACGGTGAATGAATACTTTTTTCAACTATTCCTTCATTTAAAAGATCCTCCACGCATTCGGGAGATATCGCCACACCAGTATGCTTCAAAATCATATTGAGTAGGATAATACACGTCTGCATGATTTTTCTAATCCTTTGAGGATGTAGTGGCCTTGTGGGTTCTGCGAGAATGTGCCACATGCCTTTTAGGACCTCGAAAGCTATGTCAATGTCCTTTGATTTTGCTTCATATGCTTTCTTGTAGCAACAACTTTAAACCGTTTTCGGGATGATGCGATAACGTCTTCACTAAAGTTCCCCACATATTATATACATCCCATTCGAAAAATAATAACCGAATCTTATATATTGGACTCCAATTTCCACGAAAGGACAATGAGCGGTAGATCCAGCCATATAATTACAAATGGGATCTCGAGGAGTATTCCTAGAAAATCTTTAGATGCCACTGTTTCAAGCATAATTAACGGAATCTTATAATCATCCCTCGTCAATTGACCTCGCCATTCTCGTGGATAATTCCTCCAAGGCTAGTGCACGCAATCTATGCTCCCTATCATTCCCAGAAAACCATGTTGTCGCTCATGTGCCGCATATAAGTGCTAAATGTCAGTGTGAATGTAAATGGATGTATGAAGAAATTCTTTAGAATACAAACTAATAGCGCCTATTAGGAAACTCTTGCAAGCTTTCGCATGATGTTATCTCAGACATATGCAAAGTGTGTTAGGAGTATTCCCGTATGCTAGTTGTCGTATAGCATACATGCATTTTTGTAACGACATATGTAACACCTCGTAAATTCGTGTGCGGTAATATACTGACACGTGTCCATACTCTCATTTACGCCTAATTTTGGCCGAGAGGGACTATTTTTGTCATTTAATGAAAGTATAATCATGGAGGGACTAACATGTCAACATGCCAAAAGTTTGGCCTCTGAGTAACGCTTACGGACCGCAAGGCCAAAGCCTTATGGACCGTAAGCCAAAACTAAACATTATGACTGACAAGAGGTTACGGACCGCAAGGCTTAGTCCTTACGGTCCGTAACCATTTTAAAACCCAGGGCGCTCTGAGGTGCTTACGGACCGTAACCCAAAATCCATATGGTCCGTAAGGGACTGCCAGTGGCAGTTTTGTTTAGGCATTCTGCCCTTGTGCCACCTATCTCGCGAACCTGAGCTCTTGTGCAGCTCTTGACACCTCAAAATACACCTGGGATGATCTTAGAATATTCCCTAACACTTGGCATGATCATATGCTTCAAATACAAGTATAAATAGCCCATCCTTTTCGCTTGTTCTTTGCTCATTCCTCATAGTTATACTCTAATCGAACATGCTACGTGATCGTAATAAGGTATGTGTTAATACCTTAAAAGGACACCTACTAAAAATCATGTTAAGTTGGTCAAATGACGGGTCAAAGTATTGTTCAATAAAAAGTCAAAAGGCAGATTTTCGGAAAACTTATAAAATGAACTTGTAATTATTTTAACTCATGTTTTTGACACTAAATTAGTTGGTAACTAATATTAGAAAAAGTATAAACATGTTCATCCTGTCATTTCCAGTTTACATGTCGGTTTACAACCGAAAGTCAAGCAGTTTGACTTCTGCTTTGACTTTCGATTCTGACCCGATAGCATAGTTAGCTACTGACTTTAAGTTGTATCATGACCGTATTATAATGTAGGATAACCCTATGAGCTTATACTACATGATCATAATCAGATTCTGAATTTATATGCAAGTCTCTATAATATGCCTAACTTTGACCAAAATGCCCTTTTTGCATAAAACTTGGTTTTAATCAACAATGAACTTTCAAATACTTTACCTACTGATATGTTAATATAATTACAATATTTTGGTACTATAAATATGTTCATAACTTGAGTTTTTAATTAAAGAACGTAATTTATGTTATAATATGACCAAAACGCCCTTTTGGCGCATAGTCTGGTTTTTAACCAATAACTATCAATCAAAACTTATTACCTACTGATATTATAACATAATAAAAGTATTTTTCACAGAAGATAATTATCATAACTCGGGTTTTATGCAAGTTCCTAAATTATGTCACCTAATGACTAAAATGCCATTATGGTGCATATTTTGATTTTAGAACCTTAATGGTCACATAAGTTGATAACCTACTGATATTACAACTTATTTAAAGTATAAGCGATATCGGGTAACCGAATGGGTTATAAACAACTTTTACATGTCATTATACTTTAAATAAGTTGTAATATCACCTAATGACCTGTTTCGGTAAACTTACGTAATATGGGCCAAATGCTTTCAATTTTGTTTCAAATTCAAGAATGTATATTGTTTACCCATATTATACAAGTCTTAGTACTTGTGTGGGTTTAAACTACATTCTATTCCGGTTTCTTAATCAAGTGTATGGTACCATTTTCACTAATTTAAGTTAACTGGTCCAAGTCTACGACTTGAATGGGACCCGTAACATTCTAATTGGTTATTATACCATTCGTTCAACACTAAGGCCTTCCGGTAGGTCGCAACCAAGCTTAGTTAATTGATAACGGATGTGCTTATTATATTTTCTTGCACTGTAAGACTTGTTTAAGCCAGGAAAATACTCTTAACCTATTTTCCGTATACGGGCTTGGAATACGGTAAATTATTACCGCTTGGTATGGTATGGGATCATATGTCGGATGGTGACTAGAAAATCCGCATAACCCGTTTTAATCTGTTTTATCTGTTAACTTAAACTGTAACATCCGTCGAAAAACGGGCTTCCAAACCCGCTTCGTTTATTAATCGAATAATCAGTTATAAAATTTCGTTGCGTATTTATGATTAATATTAATTTTAAACAATACATAATTAATAAACATTTTAGAATTTAAAAACTATAATTATTAAAAAGTAAAAATAAGTTAGTAAAAAAAAGAAAAGAGGCTGCCGGGTTTCGAACCCGGGTCAGCCGGAAAAAACAAACAAACACCTAACCACTCCGCCACTTGACTCGTTTGTGATATATGTTGAAACAATTAACATTTATAATAGAACTCTAAATCAAACCCAATGATCAGCGCGCCCAATCCGCAGTCGCCGGAAATCCCGACGATTTCGCGAGACTTCGACCGTTTCCTTTGACTGAACGCGTATATTAACTTCGACATCGGTTATAACCGCCGGAGAAAACCTTGACCATGAATCAAGACCAAATTCGGACTCAATTCATCCTGATTCTTCCCTATAAATACACACCCAAGTCTCTGTTAATCTTTTCGCTCAAAATCGCACAATTTCTCGAAGCAATTACACTCGCCGGAGATATTCTGTATTGCTGGACATTCGCCGGAAAACTGAGACTTACATCAAATCGGTAAATTTCTCAACTCTTTCGTTTTCAATCCATTGTTAGACTTATACTAACTTCAATCCTTCAACCAGAATCGGTCCCAGACGACGTTGCCGGATAATCTGCACTCGCCGGAAAATCTCTGGAAATTTCCGAAATCACGCTGTGAATCGGTACAAACATCTAAACCCTATGATAATCCTTGTTTAGTAACTCAATTTCACAACTCATCGATCAAAACTGTTAATTGATTTAATCAGACGGAATTTACAAATCAGAGACGACGACCATTGCCGGAATTCTGAGGAAAGCATTCTGTTCGGTACATTCGATTCCGTAACTCTATTTATTCATTACATTTCAATCACTTATATGATCGACGAACGATTTAAACCAGAACAGTTGGATATCGTTTGTCTGTGTCTTTGAATGAAGAAGACGAAGTCGACATTGTGTATAAGTTTAATTAAAACAATATATTAAACCGGGTTAGACACACAGTCCAATAATGGACTGTGTGCAAACACATAGCGCACGTCACGAGTTCGAACCTTACAAACGCACCGACTTTCCGAATTAAAACCAAATTTTTTTAAAACTGAATCAGAACAGGTCCCAGTATGTTTATAAGATTAATATAAACCGTAAGTTAAACAGATAAGACACACAGCCCAACTGGTTGGGCTGTGCGTTTACAAACCGAAGGACCCGAGTTCGATCCGGGTCCCTGCAACCGGTTCAACCGTTTAAATCCTTTTAATATAAACCAAATAAATTAACATTTAATTAGTGTATATATATAATTAAAACATAGAATATTTCGGGTTAGACACGTAGCTCAGTTGGTAGAGCTGCATGCACGCGTACGAGAGGTCCCGGGTTCGAACCTCACTCAGTGCACACTCAACCACAGTCCGACCGGTCAACGGTCAACGGTCAACAAAAAGTCAAATTTTTTTTATTTTTTTTATTTATTTATTTAATTTAAAAATCAATTAAAAATACTTAAAAATAATATTTTTAAAGTTAGAAAATGACCTTAAACTCACAAAAATAAATCTTAAAATCCTATTAAAATTGTTAATAAAATCCACTTATTTACCGAATCATTTCGTTATTATTTTAGGTTAGTTATTCCTCGTTGATCAAATCCCAAAACTCGTGCACATTCAACATCATCAAAAGAACGCACCCAATGTGAGTGAATCTCTACCAATTCCCCGTTTTAATCACATTTTGGGGTGTATCATGTGTCGCTTAATTATTTATTATATTTAAACACTTGTGCATCCATCATATCCATGATCAAATGTGTATCTAATATGTATCAATTGTTGTGTGGTTAATGTTTAGATTAAATTTATCATTTTCAGTACATACATTTCATTAGGCCCAACAGCTCCCCGTGGGAGACGGGTTGAGTACAGGTGCCTTATTTCGATCGGCTCCGCTTGATTGAGCCTTGATCTCACGTACATCATCCTAGGCTCGTCTGTTCCCCATTACCTATGAGCGGAACGTGACGTTGCCAACATACGAGGCCAGCTCCGTTTGATTGAGCCTAGATCTCACAATACATTATCATTCATGTCATATACTCATTCAAGGTGGTTTGTGATTGTTTGTTTATATACGTTTGCTCACATATGATTATTGCACAACTTTTCAATATTAAATACAATAAGAAATCAATAACAATGTTCTTTAAACAAGGTTCACTCGCCAACTTTTGTTGACCCAAAATTTCCCCATTTTTACACATGATACAGGTGATCCAGTTGAAGCAAGAAACACATAGGACGGCCTAGAAGAATAAATCAGTTTAGGCTTTGGATTGTTTATTTAGTTTTCATTTCCTTGTATTGTATGAATTTGGTTTGAACATTTAAGTTGTAATTTGAATTTAATAAATATGAAACATTTTAGTAAACATCATGAGCTTTGGTGATAACCCAATTATGCCCCGACTCTTATTCCGCTGTGGGTCGGGGTGTGACAGATTGGTATCAGAGCCATGACTATAGGGATATAGGATAGGTTATTAGACCCTTAGAGCCTATACTATAGTTGATTAGAATTTTAAAATTGTTTATGTGTTACATACAAAATTCATGATGTTTATATGCTTTATGTTTATTGTTACATTCAATGTTATGCAAGCATGTTCATAAGTACATATTATTATACAATGCTCATCATGAATCATATCCTCATAACATATCATATCCATGAGAGCACACACCTCACAATATCTATGATTTTTGCAACGATTTTTGTATTTTCAAATCACATCAAAGTGAGTTCCCATGACGGGCATGTAGTAACTGGAAGGGTACGAGTACCGGTAGTCGGAACGTCCTGTCTAGGCTTGGCATTCGTTTAAATCCAAAATAAAGGACCAGTTTGCCTACCTGGGGACTATCGATGAGAGTACGAAGGACCTATTAGGCCAAAGCATGCTATACCAAACGTCGTGTGAACTAACCCCACTTTGAGTTGTCATTGTGTCTATACCTGGACACCCTCCTACCATACATCCCGCAATCATATTTCATGGTTTTCATTCGGGTGATGTGAGTGTTAAACCGTCAACACCAATGTGAATCCTACTAAGCCAATAGTCATGGGGGCCCACATGACTATGCAGGCGATGGTATGGGGGACATTGGAGGCCCAAACATGAGCAAACCCAAGACATCCTATGGATGTAGTTGCATTATTGATGATTATGTTATTTTATTATTTTTAAAGACACATGACACCTAAAAACTTCTTAAACTCACAATCTTCTTATGTATGTTCCTGTAGATGTCGGCTAGGCAACTACGTGGAGGTAGAAAGTCAGGAAGGTCAAACGAACGCTTGGCCACCCAAATTGCAAAACAAATGGCCGCGGTGCTTCCTGACATCGTAATTCAAGTCCAACAAGCTCTCACCGCGAATCCCATCAACCCTCCCAACCAAGAAGACCAGAACGTCGACAACCCTCCCTCCAAAAAGTGCTCCTACAAACACTTCAAGTCTTGCGATCCCCCAAAGTATGAAGGGACCGAAGGTGTCACTGCTCTCCTCCACTGGTTTGAGGAAATGGAGAACACCTTCCTCAATTGCGACTGTCCCGGGGATCGCAAGGTACGTTACGCAACCGGGAGACTGTTTGGGGTAGCCCTGACCTGGTGGAACACAAAGAAGGGTAAGAGAGGAGTCGAAGATGCTATGGCCTTAACATGGGAAGAGTTAAGGGAAATAATGACAAGACGCTTCTGTCCAAGAAGCGAAATCAAGAAATTGGAAGATGAATTCCACTCGTTAAAACAAAAGGAAGGAGATCATACTTCATATAACAAAAGATTTCTCGAGCTAAACCAAATGATCCCCAACTTGTTCACCCCAGTGTACCGCTTAGTTGAACACTACATTCGAGGCCTCCCCTCGAAAATTCAAGACTCAGTTCTAAGCACTTCGCCTGCGACACTTGAAGCCGCAATGGAACTAGCTACCGAACTTACCGAAAATCGCATCCGAAATGGTAAATTCAAGGAGGAGAAAAAGAAAGACCCCATTGAGGCTCAAACTTCAAACCATTCTGTCTCCTCTTCGAAGTTTACTGGTAACAGGAAGCGAAACAACAGAAACTTTGCTGTCACTCAAACAAACCCCTCAATCACTGCTGCACCCATCACCCAAATTGCCCCTCAGCTGCACCATATAAAAAGCCATACTCCGAACACCCCTGCCAACATTGCACCAGCTGTGGCCGTGCAGGTCACACCACCCAAACTTGTCGCACACTTCAGCGAATGAACCGCAACCAACCCTCAACCCAAACCCACCATCAGATAGTGGGTCAAGCCCAACAACCCTTACTTCTACCACCTACACAACATACGGCCCAATCCTACTACCAACCCCACTACCCCATGATGCAACCCATGCGGGCTTGTTACAACTGTGGAGACCCAAACCACTTTAGAAACACTTGTCCACGCTTGGTGAACATCATTCATGCCCAAGCTCAAGCAAATCCGGTGAACCAAGCTAACCAAGCTCCTCCACCTGCTAGAGGAAGAGCTTTCAACATCAACGCCATTCAAGCTAGGGCTGACAACAACGTGGTTAACGGTACGTTTCTCATCAATGGTAGTTATGCATCCATGTTATTTGATACTGGCGCGGATAAGAGTTTTGTGTCCTTAGAATTTGAACCCATCCTCAACCAAACTCGTGATAATCTCATGGAATCCATAACGGTGGAAGTTGCTGACGGAAAACCGGTCTCATTAAACTCTATTATACGAAAGTGTACCCTCACTTTAAATGATCGCGATTTTCCAGTTGAGCTCATTCCTATGAAGTTGGGAAGTTTCGTTATTATAATCGGTATGGACTGGCTCAGCCAACATCATGCTGAAGTAGTATGCCGCGAAAAGTTCATTCGCATTCCTCTTGCAGACGGTCAAACCCTACGAATCTTTGGAGAAACCCCTTCGAAAGAACTCAAATTGATGTCCTGCCTTCAAGCCCGAAAGTATCTCCGCAAGAACTATGTCGCATTCCTAACTCACGTCGTCAAGAAGGGAAACAAGGAGAAGAAACTAGAAGATATACCTGTAGTGAAAGAATTCCCACAAGTCTTTCCCGACGACATCTCAGGACTTCCTCCCATGAGGGAAGTCGAATTCCGCATTGATCTTATACCTGGCGCTACACCAGTCGCAAAATCTCCTTACAGGTTGCCCCATCAGAAATGCAAGAGCTGGCCAGTCAACTACAAGAGCTGACTGACAAAGGATTCATACGTCCTAGCTCATCGCCATGGGGTACACCTGTTCTGTTTGTGAAGAAGAAAGATGGAACGTTTCGCATGTGTATCGACTACAGAGAACTCAACAAGTTAACGGTCAAGAACCGCTACCCATTACCTCGCATCGATGACCTTCTAGACCAACTTCAAGGCGCCACCTGTTTTTCAAAAATCGACCTTCGTTCTGGATATCATCAACTCAGAGTACATGAAGAAGACGTCCCAAAGACCGCCTTCCGAACTCGTTATGGTCATTATGAATTCATGGTCATGCCATTTGGATTAACCAACGCCCCAGCTGTATTCATGGATCTAATGAATAGGGTATGTAAACCCTATCTCGACCGCTTTGTCATAGTCTTCATAGACGACATCCTCATCTACTCAAAGTCTAAATCTGATCATGAACGACACCTTCGACTCATCCTTACACTCTTAAGGAATGAAAAGCTCTACGCCAAATTCTCCAAATGCGAATTCTGGTTAAAAGAGGTACAATTCCTTGGACATGTCGTCAATGACAAGGGAATACATGTCGACCCCACAAAGATCAAAGCAGTACAGGAATGGCAAGCGCCAGGTACCCCTACCGAAGTAAGATCATTTCTTGGTTTGGCTGGTTACTATCGCCGTTTCATTGCAAATTTCTCTCGTATTGCTGTACCACTCACGGCTTTGACTAATAAAGGGAAACCCTTCATATGGGGACCTAAACAAGAAGAAGCCTTCCAAACTCTAAAGCAAAAACTCTGTGACGCACCTATCCTCACACTTCCTGAAGGTTGTGATGACTTCGTGGTTTATTGCGACGCGTCAGGGCAAGGACTAGGCTGTGTACTGATGCAAAGAGGAAAAGTGATAGCTTATGCTTCTAGGCAACTCAAAATTCATGAGAAGAACTACACCACCCACGACCTGGAACTTGGAGCCGTTGTGTTCACTCTCAAGATATGGAGACATTACCTCTACGGTACCAAGTGTGAAATATACACTGACCACAAAAGTCTCCAACACATCTTCAATAAAAAAGAGTTTAATATGAGGCAACGAAGATGGGTCGAACTTCTTAACGACTACGATTGTGAAATTCGGTATCATCCTGGCAAGGCAAACGTGGTGGCCGATGCGCTCAGTCGAAAAGGTTATGCGAACTCCATTCGTCTTCTACGTTCGCAAATCATAACCGACATCAAAGATCAAATCCGAGAAGCTCAACATATTTCTGTAACAGAAAACGACGTACGCAATGAGCTGTCTTGTGGAGCAGAACTTAAAATCGAAACCAAATCCGACGGTATTTTGTACTATCTAGATCGCATATGGATTCCCGATCACAATAACCTTCGTGATTTCCTTATGAATGAGGCACACAAAACATGGTACTCTGTACACCCAGGAGCCGACAAGATGTATCAAGACCTTCGATACACCTACTGGTGGCCTGGCATGAAAAAGGATATTGCTGTTTTTGTTTCCAAGTGCCTTACCTGTTCCAAAGTAAAAGCTGAACATCAAAGACCTTCAGGACTTCTAGTCCAACCCGAAATACCTGTGTGGAAGTGGGAAAACATAACCATGGATTTCATTACCGGGTTACCACGCACCTCCGGTGGGTATGACACCATATGGGTAATCATTGATCGTCTTACTAAATCAGCTCACTTCATTCCGATTCGCGAGGACTTCAAGAACGAGAAGTTAGCTCGTATCTACATCAGCGAGATCGTAAGTCGTCATGGTGTACCTTTAAGCATCATTTCAGACCGTGATGGTCGTTTCACTTCACGAACATGGCAAGCCGTACAAGCCGCTTTGGGTACACGATTAGACCTCAGTACCGCTTTTCATCCTCAAACTGATGGACAATCTAAACGCACCATCCAAACTCTTGAAGACATGCTTCGAGCATGTGTCATAGACTTCAAAGGGAATTGGGACGCTCATCTACCATTAGTTGAATTTTCGTACAACAACAGCTATCATTCAAGTATCGGCATGGCACCTTTCGAAGCTTTATATGGTCGTAAGTGCCGATCACCAATATGTTGGCACGAAATTGGAGAAGCACAAATCACCGGTCCAGAATTAATTCAAGAAACAACAGACAAGATCCATCAAATTCGAAACAATCTTCTAGCGGTACAAAGTCGTCAAAAGAGTTATGCAGACAAACGACGAAAGCCCTTGGAGTTTTACATTGGTGACCAAGTACTTTTAAAAGTATCACCGTGGAAGGGAGTGGTTCGTTTTGGCCAGAAGGGCAAGCTAGCACCTCGCTACATAGGACCTTTCAAGATACTCGAAAGAGTAGGACCTGTAGCATACAAGCTTGACCTACCAGAAGAGCTCAACAGAATTCATCCCACATTTCGCGTATCAAACTTGAAGAAGTGCCTCGCCGATGAAAACCTCCATATTCCTCTAGAAGACATTCAAGTCGATGAATCCATGCATTTCATTGAAAGACCAGTAGAAATTATGGACTTCGGAGAGAAACGTTTAAGACGAATTCGTATTCCAATTGTCAGGGTACGCTGGGAGTCGAAACGAGGACCTGAGTTTACTTGGGAACGTGAAGACTCATTGCGCGAGAAATACCCACATCTTTTTCCTGTTACCACTACTACTTAAATTTCGGGACGAAATTTCTAAAAGTAGGGGATACTGTAACATCCGTCGAAAAACGGGTTTCCAAACCCGCTTCGTTTATTAATCGAATAATCAGTTATAAAATTTCGTTGCGTATTTATGATTAATATTCATTTTAAACAATACATAATTAATAAACATTTTAGAATTTAAAAACTATAATTATTAAAAAGTAAAAATAAGTTAGTAAAAAAAAGAAAAGAGGCTGCCGGGTTTCGACCCTGGTCAGCCGGAAGAGAAACAAACACCTAACCACTCCGCCACTTGACTCGTTTGTGATATATGTTGAAACAATTAACATTTATAATAGAACCCTAAATCAAACCCAGTGATCAGCGCGCCCAATCCGCAGTCGCCGGAAATCCCGACGATTTCGCGAGACTTCGACCGTTTCCTTTGACTGAACTCGTATATTAACTTCGAAATCGGTTATAACCGATGTCTAATCCCGCGATCTCAGTCATAACCGCCGGAGAAAACCTTGACCATGAATCAAGACCAAATTCGGACTTAATTCATCCTGATTTTTCCCTATAAATACACACCCAAGTCTCTGGTAATCTTTTCGCTCAAAATCGCACAATTTCTCGAAGTAATTACACTCGCCGGAGATATTCTGTATTGCCGGACATTCGCCGAAAAACCGAGACTTACATCAAATCGGTAAATTTCTCAACTCTTTCGTTTTCAATCCATTGTTAGACTTATACTAACTTCAATCATTCAACCAGAATCGGTCCCAGACGACGTTGCCGGATAATCTGCACTCGCCGGAAAATCTCTGGAAATTTCCGAAATCACGCTATGAATTGGTACAAACAACTAAACCCTCTGATAATCCTTGTTTAGTAACTCAATTTCACAACTCATCGATCAAAACTGTTAATTGGTTCAATCAGACGGAATTCACAAATCAGAGCCGACGACCATTGCCGGAACTCTGAGGAAAGCATTCTGTTCGGTACATTCGATTCCGTAACTCTATTTATTCATTACATTTCAATCACTTATATGATCGACGAACGATTTAAACCAGAACAGTTGGATATCGTTTGTCTGTGTCTTTGAATGAAGAAGACGAAGTCGACATTGTGTATAAGTTTAATTAAAACAAGATATTAAACCGGGTTAGACACACAGTCCAGTGGTGGACTGTGTGCAAACACATAGCGCACGTCACGAGTTCGAACCTTACAAACGCACCGACTTTCCGAAATAAAACCAATTTTTTTAAGAACTGAATCAGAACAGGTCCCAGTATGTTTATAAGATTAATATAAACCGTAAGTTAAACATATAAGACACACAGCCCAACTGGTTGGGCTGTGCGCTTACAAACTGAAGGACCCGAGTTCGATCCGGGTCCCTGCAACCGGTTCAACCGTTTAAATCCTTTTAATATAAACCAAATAAATTAACATTTAACTAGTGTATATATAATTAAAACATAGAATATTTCGGGTTAGACACGTAGCTCAGTTGGTAGAGCTGCGTGCACGCGTACGAGAGGTCCCGGGTTCGAACCTCACTCAGTGCACACTCAACCACAGTCCGACCGGTCAACGGTCAACAAAAAGTCAATTTTTTTTATTTTTTTTTATTTGTTTATTTAATTTAAAAATCAATTAAAAATACTTAAAAATAATATTTTTAAAGTTAGAAAATGACCTTAAACTAACAAAAATAAATCTAAAAATCCTATTAAAATTGTTAATAAAATCCACTTATTTACCGAATCATTTCGTTATTATTTTAAGTTAGTTATTCCTTGTTGATCAAATCCCAAAACTCGTGCACATTCAACATCATCAAAAGAACGCACCCAATGTGAGTGAATCTCTACCAATTCCCCGTTTTAATCACATTTTTGGGTGTATCATGTGTCGCTTAATTATTTATTATATTTAAACACTTGTGCATCCATCATATCCATGATCAAATGTGTATCCAAAATGTATCAATTGTTGTGTGGTTAATGTTTAGATTAAATTTATCATTTTCAGTACATACATTTCATTAGGCCCAACAGCTCCCCGTGGGAGACGGGTTGAGTACAGGTGCCTCATTTCGATCGGCCCCGTTTGATTGAGCCTTGATCTCACATACATCATCATATGCTCGTCTGTTCCCCATTACCTATGAGCGGAAGTGACGTTGCCAACATACGAGGCCAGCTCCGTTTGATTGAGCCTGGATCTCACAATACATTATCATTCATGTCATATACTCATTCAAGGTGGTTTGTGATTGTTTGTTTATATACATTTGCTCACATATGATTATTGCACAACTTTTCAATATTAAATGCAACAAGAAATCAATAACAATGTTCTTTAAACAAGGTTCACTCGCCAACTTTTGTTGACCCAAAATTTCCCCATTTTTACACATGATACAGGTGATCCAGTTGAAGCAAGAAACACATAGGACGGCCTAGAAGAATAAATCAGTTTAGGCTTTGGATTGTTTATTTAGTTTTCATTTCCTTGTATTGTATGAATTTGGTTTGAACATTTAAGTTGTAGTTTGAATTTAATAAATATGAAACATTTTAGTAAACATCATGAGCTTTGGTGATAACCCAATTATGCCCCGACTCTTATTCCGCTGCGGGTCGGGGTGTAACAACATTGGGGGTTAACTCGACTGTGTCCTGGATATCATCGGCTCATTTAAGTTGCTAATGGCCCCGACTAAGCATGGGGTGTAGGCATTGTAACAACTCTAAATTTCGTTGTTATCTCTTTTCCTTTGTTTTCCTATTTGTAATCTTGAGATTCGTTTATAAGAAACGTTTATGTTAATTAATTACAATTATGTATGTTATATCGCATCTAATGGCTTATTAAATCGCATCGCTAATCTCATCGCATCGGAAATCGTAGTTAATTATATGGTATTATGTTACTTAGGTGTTATGTGTGTTATGTTTATGATTACGCTCGCTATCGCATCGCTCTCGCACACTCAAATCGCTAAATCGCAATATTATATCAATTACAACGCTTAATATAACTATTTAATACGAACTGAATTGCCAAACGAACTCTTCACGCGAAATCGGCAAACAAAACTTGGTCACCAGGCCAAGTTCGGCCGAACTTGACTACCACAAATTCGCCCGAACTTGCTTGAGACACAAGAATCCTCATTTGTCCCCAAGTTCGCTCGAACTTGTACAAATATGTACAAGTTCGGCCGAACTTGGCTGATAACCCGTGAATAACTAACAAGTTCGCCCGAACTTGCATAAATTTCATGCAAGTTTGACCGAACTTGACCCTACCAGCTCTCATTTTTGCCTTCACCTATAAATACTCAGCTCCATTCTCTCATTTGAACTTGCTGCAACTTTGCTCTGAGCTTCCGAAACCCGAAACCCTCTGTTTTCTAAGTAAGAATCAACCCGATTTCAACTACAATGATGTTCGTCAACGATTTACAATGTTTTGCAATGTTTTACAACGATTTTGCACAAGGCTCTGCCTTTGTTTTCATCAAATCTCTTCTGTTTACGAAAATCTTCATCTTTTTTCCATCAAAACTTCTGTTTTCACTCAGATCTATACTAGATCTGAGCAAAACCTTTTAAATCCTTGATTTTTACACCATTTTCGGACTAATGACGTATGTTTCATTCACTTTTGAGTGAAACGAGGCGTTGTCGAAGCTAGATCTCAGATCCGGAAGCACAAGGACGAAATCGTCACTTTACACAAGCTGGACTAACCCGCACGAACCTTCAAGTTCGCCCGGATTAGCCCGGGTTTATGTAAAATGGCTAAGTTTACTCCAAAAGACCTCTCCGGCCTAAGCTTTACTCAGTGGCTTAAGGTTGGAGGGATGGGCACTCGATTTCCTCATCAAACGACGAGAAAACACAAGATTTTGGACCCGAAAACATCAAGTTTGCTCGAGATTGCACTGATTTTGACAGCACAAGAAGTCAAGTTCGCTCGAACTTGCCTTCAAGGGGTCAAGTTCGGCCGAACTTGAGTGGAAATACTCAAAATTTACTTTTGAAACCCTCAAGTTCGCTAGAACTTGCAAAGTTTCTCAGGAAACTTCACAAGTTCGGCTGAACTTGTCTTTTCTCTTATCAAAACCCCACAAGTTCGACCGAACTTGTTAAGTTCCCTTGAGAAACTTACAAGTTCGCCTGAACTTGACTCTCAGCTCAGCAGAACTATACAAGTTCACTCGAACTTGTATGTTTACATACAAGTTCGGCCGAACTTGCCTACTGCTCAACCCAAACTTAACCGTTTCAGCAATTTTGAAGACTGATGCACATCTGTTCGTTTACAGGCTGACTCGGCGCTCTCCACAACTCTTCTCAGATCCCTCATCTCACCTAAAACGCACCGACCGTGAGTATACTTGACCCGTTTTCGCTTTAACGCACTTTTTGGGTGTTACATATGTTCCTCTATTAAAATCACTTCACAAATCAAACTGTTTATCACACGCGAATAATCTGATTATATATGCTCAATGCGTGATACTAGAAACATGTGACTAGTACTTATTTTCGTTAACTTGCCTCCTTAGCTAGTATGGTACTATAGTGTGGCTAACACCCGACGGGGTCTAGTTACGATGGACGCGCAAGCCTTCTCATGGAAGTTAGCATGAGAAATAAGCCTATGTTTATCTGTGTGATGTGTTTGGTGTATCATGATATGCAATTGGACTATTTCGTGAACGCTTTCTCTATTATGCTAGTAGTACTTAAACGTGTATGCTCACCTTTACTTAATTGTATTGACTTGAATTATAACATATGTAACAGGTTGATGAGTTAGCTTATCGGATGCATTGGATAGCTGAGCTTAGTTGTTTTTTTTATTTTGTTTAGAATGGTTTGTAATAAAAATCTAGGGGATATCGAACCTTATTGTTTTATGGGAAAATCATGAAATTTGTGACATTGTTGATGACGTTTTGTTTAATAGTATGGGATATTAGACGCTAAAATATTGTTGATTAAATAGTGTTATGGAAATTTCTCATGAGACAATCTGGTCGCCTAGTGCCACTAACCCCGATGTTTCCGCCATCGGTTGGGGTGTGACAGGCATACACCTGACAGATGCTAATGCTATATTAAAATGTTTTCTTTACCCGCGTTGGGGATATCCCTTTGTGGGTTAAAGTGGTGTGTCGGTTAATCATGTTATTCGGTTTCTGCATCGGACCCCATTTGTATTGACAAGCATGTAAAACTGTATACAAGATTATTATGATTGTCCCAAGTTATTTATGAAATTGCAAGTGCCTTATGCACTTAAATCACTTTTGAAATATTTTCAAAAGATTCGGTTATTTGTATTTACCAGTGTAAACTGACGTATTTTCAAAAAACTAAGTAACAGGTTGCAAGGTTACGAAATAGGCTAGAAGTGCTCGGTAATGCTTAAGGAGAATTCGCAACTCTCTTGCATAGAAGTCCATAATCTGTTATTTTATTTTGTAACTTTCGATCCGCATGTGGATCTTTTCAGATACTATCCGTCTGTATAATATTTTGAATATTTGGACATTTTATATTGTAATAATTTGAATCTAATACTTCCACTATGCTATATTGTGTATTGATATCAATTTGTCACATACTCCCCATCCGGGCCCACCGGGCGTCGCGTGAAATATCCAGGTGTGACAACATAAAACTCTGATAATCTCTTGCATCATAAGTAGTTTGAAAGTACATATAGTTTCTCTCTAAAATCACCTACGATTTGCAAAACCAATTCTGTATCCATTCAAAACCGCCTTCGAAACATTTTAGAAGTGAAAGTTTGATCGTTGTGAAATAGTGACTAAGTAATCCTACATGAGATGCTTCACGGCCGTCTCAATGAATATACGTAGTTGATATCTTTAAAACTAAAAATAACACAACATTTTATTAAAAATAATATAAATAATAAATAGGGTTGCTCATGAGCCGAATTGAGCCGAGTTTGGGCAAGCTCGGGCTAGACTCGATAATAAACTGAGTCAGCTTGGCTCAGATTTGAAACCGAACTGAAAATCCAAGCTCAAGCTAGGCTTAATTTTAACCGAGCCCCTCAGCTTGGCTTGGTAAAGCTATGATTTAAAAAGAAAATTTAATATATACCTTTCAAATTGACTATTCTAAAATATCATATGATAGTTCAAACGAACGTATCCAAAATAAATTCAGTCTAATACATTAAAAGCCAAAATCATGTTCAACCAAATACAAAATATTTCAAATTCAACGAAATATAAAAAAAATCCATTAGTATCCTAATCAACCCCCCCCCCCCCCTAAATATGTCATGGATATCCAACTGCACACGCAAGTACCTGCAAAATTAACCATTAATAATAGTAGTAGTATATATCAAAAGTAAAATAACCCAATCCAAACTAAGCCGAGCTAATGAGCGAGCCAAATCTAGTCAATCCAACTCGTTTCGAACTAAGCCATAACGAGCGAGTTTTTTCCGAGCAAACTCCAGGCCATGAGGTTTTTGAACAACCCTAATAATAAATAACAAGAACAAATATTAAAAATAATAAAAATAGAATGCAACATTTTTGAAAAATTTAAAAATTTAATACCTTCTTGATGACGATACAGTGTCTTCAGTTTCGTTTATAGATCACACGACTACGGTAATCAAATATACAAAATGTGTAACGTCCTCGCCTTGGATATTGATGAATCGTATAAATAAATATGATGTAGGTACTGGAATTTGGAATACATCCATTTTGAGGTGTGGGGGAAGAGTATACATTTTATTTCTTTGTCAAAGAAAGCAAGAATTGGTGTGATGAATGTAGGAGAATATTATTTTTTTTTCACAGTAAAAATGAGTTATTTTGGTTGATTTTATAGGTTTGAATTTTATATTTTATTTTTCATTCCGAACGGCCATTTGACTGTTATCCAATATTCACATCCTCGCCCAACTCTCATAGATCATCGTTGTGTTGTCACCGAAATTCGGTGAAAAGAAAAACCTCAGAACCGTAGGGTCATGTTCCCATCGGGCTGGCTTCTTCTATGAGTTCCCCGAGCTCCACTCCCCTAAGGGCGTGGATATATGTACATAACTAATGCATTTCCAAACATCACTAACATTTTATACATTTTATACAAGTCGTAAAAAACAGACAGTGTCTTAAGTTAAAAAACAAACAGTCTTCTTCTTGCAGACTATAAAAGTTTGGCCCACCTCTTCTGCTACAGATGTCTGCAGATGTGTCCGCAGACTGTAAACATTTTACCTTTGAAAATAAAACAACACCTTAGTCCCGTAATCCAAAAATAAGTATTCGTGATTTTACACTTGTAATGTAATTATATATATAACATACAAAAAGAGAAGTTGAATAGTGTTGTACTACATCTAATGCATGTTTTACAAGTTTATCAATTTTTTTTGTTCTTTATTCTATGTCTTGTTCTTTATTCTATTTCGTTATTTAGTGTAAAATTTTTCATTTACAACTCATGTAGTTTAACAATTATTTTTTTTTCTTGTACTTTAACCAAATTACTTTCTACCCCTAAATAGTTTTTTAACGAACACGTTAATACCATTTTAAACATATTTTTAATTTTTTCTTTTTCTTTGCTATAACGGGTGTGGCAAATGTTTTTTTAGTTTAATATTTTTTTACAAACACGCCGATACTCTATTAAACATATTTTTTAACTTTTATTTTCTTTGCTATAATGAGCACGCTAGAACCGATCGAGTTTCTATCGTTTTCTTTTTGTTAACCTTATTTTTTTTACCTTTGTTATTTATTATATCCTTTTACCTTTTGTTATTATTTTAATGTGCAGAGCCGAGTTACGACGCAAATAGCATAACCCATTAATATATCGTTTTAACTTACAAATTTATTTATCGGTTATGGTGTGCTATACGTTATAGAACGCCAACAGCATCTCTGCGCAACATACAGGTATTTACAACCCTAGTTATAATCACTTTACAAAATTGTAGGGTAATTATAATTAACCTACAATAATTATAAAAAATTACATTTTGTAATTAAACATTATTTTTAAGTAGTAGGGAAGAAAAAAAATTCAAAAGAAAATTTTCCTCACATTAATAGTATTTTGTATGTTAATACCATTTGTATTTGATTTTTATTTTTTTCAAATTTTTTATAAGTTTACAGAATCATTTGTGTTTGTTTTTTTTTTCAAAATTTTTATGAGTTTACAGAATTGTTAATCATACTAAAATAAAAAGTAGATTACAGATTACACGTGGAAAACCGGGGCTTATTTTCTCCTTTTAATATATGTCCAATATTTTCGACATTTGCAGATAAAAAAGTTGTGTACTAAAGCAAACAGGTGTTGAGGCATAAGTGGGAACTGGGGCATGTTTTGTCCTTTACCGTCGGCGGATTCGTGCAACAAGATCGAGTGTACCCCAAATGGTAAATAATGTACTCAAATAGTATAATAATAATTTAATTTGTTTACTTTTCTTGTCAAGAGTTGCCTTAAATGGCGGTTCAATGCCTTCACTATAGAATCATCATTCAAAGCTTCTCCAATAGTCTTTTGCTAGTTTAGAGACACACATGTGGATGTGTTGTTGAAGAATCTATGGTGAAGAATGCGAAGAGTATGCTTGAATACATATTAAATGGTGTTTGGAAGATGCTTCATCATATGGGTATGTGATCTATTGGTGTTTTAAAATAGGTTTAGCAAAAGAATATTCTAATTAATCATATCAAATTAAAATATGTCAGGTATGTCAGCAATAATTGCGTAAATTATAGTTGTTGACATACCTAAAGACAATGTTGTTATAACTACAAGATTACCATGTCTGGTGTGACAGTTTAGTAGCAGTGGCAATGGCACACAAGTTAAAATATATGTATATTCGTTGGGTTTTGTCCGTTATCTTTCATACATTCATACCAGAAATAGGTTTGATTTGTTCGATGTAAGAAGTAAACATACAATAAACATATTTACTAAACATGGGTTATCATGAGTTATCGGGGGAATCAAATTTTGAAATTTTGAGTGTTGATTAGAATGAATAATTAACTAGGATTTTCCCACCTTGCGTTGCGGCCGGGAATATGTGTACGAACCAAATAATAATGCTCCTTTTTTAGACAATTATACACACACATACACACACATATATATATATATATATTAAAAACCAAGTTGTTCTAATTAAAAATGGCCGATGGCCGGTTTATCAAATTTTAGATAACTTATAAAAATAAAAAATACAAATAGTGCAGAAAAATTATTTAGTTAAAGTTGTTAATAATTATTATTTCTATTATTTAATTGAAATAAATACTTATATTATTATCATTATAAAACAATCATCATTATTATAAGTTTACCGATTCGGCCCTCTACATCGGTTTATACAAAACCAATATTTTTCATACCGCTTTTCTAGAAATTTATCTTTTATTAATTTCCCTTGTAATGTAATTCATTTGTAACTATTATTTTCATTAAAAAAAAGTTATAAAAGTAAATGGAAAAGAACAAAACAGAGAAAGGAAGACAAAATTGAAGTGGACCTCATTCTCTATTCTCTTTTATGACATGCATACTTTTAGCCCTTGCATATTTTCATTCACAAAATATAATGACATTGTTGTAAGTAAAATTAAAATGAAGGATAATGTGTGTATTGTAGCTTCACGATGTGTTAATATATATTATAATATAATATAATAATAATAATATTAAATATATGTATGAGATGGAGACTTTTATTTTTAATTAGGACTCTCTGTATGTCCTTCTTTAGTTAGAATTAATTAATAAAGTATGTTTCTTTTTAATAAGTAAAACCTTTACATTTAATATAAAAATCTATCAAATACAAGTGAAAGAAAAGGATGTACACAACAGTTTCATTATTATTTGTTTTAAGGTATAGTTGTTATTAATCTAATCAATAATGATGATATTCTGAGACAAATTTTATTAAATTATCGTGTCTATAAAATTATAAATATAAGAAACAAAGACATTGATGTCTTAATTTCAAGACTAGCATTTGTCCTCTTTCAAAAAACTGTATAAAATTTATATACATTTTTAAAACACTTAATTAATTTAAAACTCAGCCAAAAAGCAAATGAAATGTAAAGGATGCTTGTTCAAATTAACAAGATCTAGATCATTTTCTTGTTCTTTGTTTGAATTATTTCTATCCTAATCAAATATATTAATAACCACGAGCATTAAGGAATAACCAAGTATAGTCATATATAGCATTAACGAATATATAGTATCAAATTATTATATGTCAGATATGACAGAATGAATAACTAAGTATTGTTGAGGACGTGAATAAAAACAAGATGTCTTTATTGTAAGATTATTATATTTCCACTAGGGTAATGATAGCGGGGACATTGGACAAAAACTCTCAATATAATATTATATTTTGTCATTTGTGGCGTTAATAGAAGAGTAACCTAAGTTTCTTCTAAAAACAGTAATCTTATTTCTATATAATCTTATTTCTATATAAAATGAGTAAACTACAAAATTGGTCACTAAACATATAACCAAGCATTTGATGCAAGGAATATTATTCTAGACTTACTGCTACTACTGATATTTGATTGTTGTTTATTAAATTCAGTATATTATTAATACAAGTATGCAGTTTAATCAATTATTTATTAGGTATAAATTTTAAATTTCCAAACTATGCTAGTGGTTACTTGTACTTGTCTGGTTTACATGCTTTGGGCTAAAAAGCTCACATTTTTATCCACAATATATCACTTTGATCATTAAGGGCTAGCTTGGGTATGAATCGTATAATTGTAGAAGCAATGAAGCATCACTCGTAATTTCTTTTCTGGTACTCAATAACTGAAATTTGCTTACGGGCTTACTGTGTAAACGTGAAGCGTGTGGCGTGCCCATATCTATACCCAAAGAATTAGAGGATTAAAAATTAAACATTGAGTTATGTTTATAAAAAGATTTCTTGCGTAGTTAAAACACAATATATTTAGTCATATCTTATAATATGGGGATGTTATTGTACAGGTTAAGTTATAATACAAAAGGGTTTTAAATAAGAAAGGTAAAAAGTCATCATAAAGTGACAAGTGTCTAATGAGGGATCAAGTGCAAAGGGTAATTATGTCAAAGGGAAAAAATATGTGTCACATGCCTAAGAACATGCATATGCAAATCACATGATATCCCCTCATTTTTTAAACGTCCGTAAATTTTTTATACGTCATTGTTTTTTTTTTATCTAAATATACTATAAAATTTAGAGTTATTTTATCTTTAATATAAGTACGCTATTGTTATTACTTTTGGAAAAAAAATAAAACACAATTGCGTAAAACACTATGGACATAACGTTAAACACGATGAGTATTAAACTAAAAGCATAATGGAAAAGAGACTAAAAATACAATGGAAAGTAGACTAAAAACACAACTGACATCAGATAAGGAAACACAATGGACAACAGATTAAAACATAATCGACAACAGACTAAAAATACAATGAACAACAAATTAAAACACAATTGACAGTTGGTTAAACACAATGGACAACAGAATAAAAAACACAATGGACAAACAGACTAAAACACAATAGACAACATAATAAAAACACAATAAACAACATACTAAAACATAATAGACGGTTGATTAAACACAATGGACAGCAGAACAAAAACACAATGGACAATGGACAAACAGACTAAAACACAATGATAATAGACTAAACACAATGACCTTAACCTATAACACAATTTATAGAAAACCCACCGAGTTAAAAAAACACAAGAATCAAACACAAAATATAGAAAACCCAAACATAACACCATCTTCGTTGTGTTTTACATTTTGATATAGGTTTCGATAATAAATACACAATGAATAGAACCAAAAATAACATTGTGTTATAAGTTCTAATAATAATAGAATACGTAGAACCCTAGTAAAAAAAAACCAAGTTGAAAAACACAATGATCGGATAATTAAACACAATATATAAAAAAAACACATATTCATTGTGTCTTATAGTAACTGATAATAATAAAAAAAGGAATAATGGATTCTAATAATTCTAACTATTAGTCGTTGGCCGGCAACGGTCCCAACTTAAAAAATAACCAGTGGTGGTCCCACCTTTTCATATATTGTAAACTAATGGACCTTTACTAAACCGAAAAGGATAAAGGGACAAAAAGAAATTAAGGTTCTGTTAGTAAATGTCCATTAGTCTACAATATGTGAATAAGTGGGACCACCACTGGTTATTTGTTAAGTTGGATCTGTTGACAGCCAACGGCTAATAGTTTGGATTATTAAAATCAATTATTCCTAAAAAACACACAATGGACAGAACCCAAAATAACATTGTGCTATATGTTCAGATAATAACACAATGTATAGAAACCTTAGTAAAAACATAATGACCAAAACTCAGTTGAAAAACACAATGACCAGATGAGTTAACACAATGCAAAGAAAACTCATCTTCAATATGTCATATATTGTGCTATAGGTTCTCATAATAAAAAACACCATGAAAAAAAACAAAACAACATTGTGTTATAGGTTATGACAATAGCACAATGTATAGAAACTCTAATAAAAACGTAATGACCAAAACTCAGTTGAAAAACATAGTGACGAAACCTTTTAACACAATGCATAGAAACCAAGTAAAAATGTATTTTTTTTATTTTTATATAGCAATATGATAGTCATATTAAAGATAAAAAAAAGTCCATTATTATTGTGGTTCTATTTGTAAAAAGGGAGATTCGTCATTGGTCATTGGCAACCCTACTTTTGAATATTCCCCTGCCAGTCCAACCTTTCATCTATTTTTTCCTTCACCAGTCCCTCGTTAAAAAAAACTTAATGGCCGAATTACAAACAGATGTTTTATGGCTTTATATTAGAACGACGATACGAGTCCGTTGATATAAAACATACCTTGAAACGATGCTCCGTTAAGTATGTTTTATATCAATGGACTCCGTTAAGTATGTTTTCCGAATTACAAAAATATGTTGTTTGGAGCACCGTTTCGAGGTAATTTTACGTCAATGGACTTGTATCGTCGTTTTGATCAAAATCCCTGAAACATATGTTTGTAATTTAGAAAAAAAAAACTTAACTCCATTAAGCTTTTTTAATGGGGGACCGGTGGAGGAAAAATAGGTGAAAGGTTGACTGCTATGAGGAATATTCAAAAGTGGGATTGTCAATGGCCAATGACATCTAATAGTAATTATTACAGGCCAATTTCCCTTATAAAAATAATATCGTATGAAAAAGTTATGGACGTTTTAAAATGATGAGTGAATTGACATGTGCCTTGTATGTGGAGAGAAAAAGTCAACAAATAGAAGATATTCCCTATACGTCCTTCCGCTAATTTTTTTCCACCATATCTAAAATCAATGGACTAGAATACTTCTTACCCTTCTTATTTATATTGCACTTTGTATTTGATCCTAACCTGTTATTGTACAAGACAATTTTAGCGTACAAAACGTAGTAGACAATCTAGGTCGTCGATTTGCAATATCAATGGTTGAAATTAAGAGGTACCCAAATTTAGAATTTAGTTAACTAAAAACTAAGGGAAATGAGTAGGGAAAATGAAAAATAGCAAAATTCAATATAGTTGACTCATGAACCCACTATGATTTTCAAAAGGCTATAACTTTTTCATAAAATAATACTTTTCAATAAGACTTTAAAAAGAATTAAATAATATAACGACCATTTCATTCTCTTTAATTTGAGTTGGCTATTGCTATAGTGTTCTTAATGTTTAAATTTTATTTTACAAGCTATAAAGTTACGTGATTTTGTAATGTTACGTGATTAGTACGTAATTACATACTGAAACATGATCAATGCATACCTAAATCACGTACCATATGTGAAGGCAGTAACAAATTTTCAATGTAACACTACATCTATAATCACATACCAAATGATCAATGAATACATGAATTACGTACCAAATACTCAATGTGTATCTAAATCTAGAATCGTGTACCGTGTGTACAAAAGTAATAACAAATGCTCAATGTAGTAATCACGTACCATGTATACAAAAGCAGTAACAAGTACTCAATGTAGTAATCACGTACCATGTATGCAAGCAGTAACAAATGTTCAATGTAACACTACATGCTATAATAACGACTTATATTACAGATCTAATCACGTGATAGCATAAAAAGAATTAAGTTTTCATTATATTGAATGTATAATCACGTAATAAGCAAAACTTTAGTAAAAAAAAATTATACTAACGTAATTACGTACTGATACATAATCACAGGACATTACAGTTATTACTTATGGTACGTGATTATAGATGTAGGGTCACATTGAGCATTTGTTACAACTTGCACATGTGATACGTAATTACATACCGGAACATAATCAAATAACAACATAATCAAGTAACGTTACACAATCACGTAACTTTATAGGTTGTAAAATAAAAGAAATTAAAAATTAAGAAACGATAGCAAGAGCCTACTCAAATTAAAGAGAAAGAAATGCTCGTTGATGCAATATATTTTTTTTAAAATATCATCATATGAAAAAGTTATAAGCATTTAAAAAATGAGAATGAAGTATGTTATACGAGAAAAGACTATAATACTCTTCCCCCTTTAAATTAAAAAGGACACATGAAACTCTGAGATTGTACCCACACTTTGCACGCTAACGCTAATTTCATCTTGTTCATAATCCAAACCCGTATAGTAAACCTTTTAGAACGATCATGTGCTAACCAATGACCCATACAAACTCAATACGAGATTTATAAATAAAATAATTTAAGGTTTAAATTTTATTTTTACCTCATCCACACTGCTATATTTAAAAATAATGTTTATTTGTTGTGGATTGTCAATCTGTTCCCAAAATTTGTTATACTTTTGGTTTGGTTTTATTCCAGATTAAATCTTATTTGTTTAAAACAAAACATGTAAGTCATTGGTATATGTATCTTATTACCCTAAATCTACTAATCACAACAAGTGCTATATTTAAAAATAATGTTTATTTGTTGTGGATTGTCAATCTGTTCCCAAAATTTGTTATACTTTTGGTTTGGTTTTAATCCAGATTAAATCTTATTTGTTTAAAATAAAACATGTAAGTCGTCGGTATATGTATCTTATTACCCTAAATCTACTAATCACAACAAGCACATATGAATATGAAACATGTAAGATCTCTTACTTATAATATCGATTTCATGGAATTTATATATAAAAAAGTGAACATAAACTCTATATAGTATGTTGTGCTTGAAGCAAATACGTTCAACATGCACGGGAAAAGTTGTGCATTTGCTCAACAAAGTTGCTTATCTTCTTATTGTAGCTATGCTTTTTCGTAATGAAAGTTATACACGTGCTTAACAAAGTTAAACTCCCTTAAATTTTAAATTATATAACGCTCATACGATATTTTTTCTAAATCCGAAAACGTGCAAAAAGAATACAAAAATATTTGTGATTTAAGTTTTGTATTCTAACGAGTTGACGACAATCCATATATTGCCGCGGAATGTAGATAATGAATGTTTTTGGTATCAATGTGTAGATGAGAGAGAAAAAAAGTGACAAATGATTGTGTGACAAAAATCATCTTAGAGGAGAGAAAGATAGATAAGAAAAAGATGGTAAATGTCTAAAGTGCTCTAATTGTACCTTAAATTGTTAAAAAAATGCAAGTTGTTTTGTAAAAGTCAGATTTATGGGCTGTTTGGCTAAGCTTATTGTGGAGCAATTTATAACTTATTGACTTTTTGAAAAAGTAAATAAGTCATAATGGAATGATTTATTTATTTTTTCCCTCACATTTATTTACTTGGGTAAAATGAAAACCACCATGAGTTGTGAAAACCGTAGGAACCAATATTAGTCATTGCTCAAGTTAGTTTTGGTGGATGAGATTAAAGGACAATTAAACAATGTAATGATTATGTTTTTATTAATAATATTTTGTTTTTTAGTGACAAAGGGGCATATTGGTCTCTTTACTATAGTTTTAATGATTGATATGATAATTGATTTTATTTTAATTAATAAGATGGTTTCTAAAAAATTTAAACATGCATTATTGATTTTCTTTTAATTCTCAAATAATTTTTTTATTTTAATTCTCAGTTAATTTTTTTAAACATTAATTATTAATTTTGTTTTAAACATGAATTTTAATTCTCAGTTAATTTTTTTGCGGTTTTTTATTTTTTTCGCACCTCTTTTTAAATTTTTTTTACGCGCCAGTTTTATACTTTCTTACGCGTGGTTTTAAATTTTTTTAACGCGCAGGTTTAAAAACTTTTTTTGCGCGCCGGATTAAGTTTTTTTTGCGCACGGTTTAGAACTTTTTTTACGCACCGGTATAAAACATTTTTTACGCACGGTTTTAAACTTTTTTTACGCGCCGGTATAAAAACTCTTTTTACGACCCGGTTTTAAATCATTTTTTACGCCAAATTTTTTTACGGTTTTAAATTTTTTTACAAAAATCTAATGGGATTACCCGCGCTCCGTGGCCGGAATTCGATTCGGTTCGTCACGGTATCGGCCCGACTCTCGTATGTTTACAATACCGAAAAATTAAGCAAACTACGTATTTGTTTTTTTAAGAAAGCTAACAAACGTATTAAAAAACAAATTAGTAAAATCATTAAAAACTTGTATCACATATATATTGTGGGGTATAAAAATAAAAGAGTAAACTTCCGTTTTGCTCAATGTGGTTTGGTCGTTTTAATGGTTTTGCCCCAAACCTTTAAAAATAATCATTTTGCTCCAATAGTTTGCTATGTTTTCTCCATTTTGCTCCCTGACACTTAACTCAGTTTGTAACATCCGTCAAAAACGGATTTACCAAACCCGCTCCGTTTATCAACCGAACAGTCAGTTAAAATTTTCGTTGCGAATTAAATGCCCAAAATAATTTTAAACGATACATGATCAATTATTATACGGGATTATATAAGTTGTTTTTGAAAAACTATTAAAAATCGCAAAATAAAAATATTTTGGTTCTGCCGGGTTTCGAACCCGGGTCAGTAACCGGTTCACAAACAAACTTAACACACGCGCACTAAACCACTGCGCCACTGATACTACTTGTTAAATATTGGAATCATTTAATTGATATCATGACCTTCTGAATTCAAAACCGGCGCCCAAAAGTTCAGTCGTCGGAAATCCCGGTAATCTCGCGAAACTTAACGATTCTTTCCGTTATAACGTAAGACTTTAAACCTATATCGGTTATAACCGACGTCTGAGTCCGCGACTAAAGTTATAACCACCGGAGAAATTCAAACCAACGAATCAAGTCGGAAATCGGACCAAATACATCGACGACTTGCCCTATAAATACCCCCTCGAACCTCTGCAAACCTTTTCGCTCAAAACCGCACCTTTTCTCGACGAAAACTCACTCGCCGGAATTATTCTGTTCGTCGCCGGAAAACCGGTTTCCTCATTTCTGAGCCTTACTAAACCCTTTGAACTTATACCGAAGCCACCCACATATTTTGCAAGCTTTCTGGAGACTCGCTGCTGCAAGACACTCGTCGCCGGAAGGGATTGCTGTCGCCGGAGTTCTGCCGGAAAACAGAGGAAAGCTAGTCGGTATACCTCACGCCTAATTTCCTTTCTTTTTACTTACTTCTCATCTGTAATTAACCTTAAAACGCTAAAGAAACTGATTTAATCATTGAACCAGTCAGTCATCATATCTGGTTATAACTTGACGAAGAAGACGAACTATCGGTAACATATAAGTATAATTAAACTCAAGTTATTACTCGGGTTAGACACACAGTCCAGCGGTGGACTGTGTGCACATTAAACACAGAAAGGTCTCGAGTTCGAATCCTGTTCCACACACGCTGCCTTAATAAAAATGAGTTTTTTTGTTAAACCGAACCGGAGTCACACAGGTATATGTTAAGTATATTAATAACCGGAATAATAACCAAGTTAGACACACAGTCCAGCGGTGGACTGTGTGTATGTTTAATCACAGGACACGAGTTCGAGTCCGGTCTACTGCATCGATTCGGACCATTATTCAAAATTTTTAAATACGGCATAAATGAAAATACTTAATTTGTATTTAAGTAAAATAAAAATCAGATTAGTTAACATGTCAAACACACAGTCCAGCGGTGGACTGTGTGTTACGCAAGCCACAGGTCCCGGGTTCGAGACCTGTGGAGCGCACCGGTCCGATTGAATTAAATCGTTTTTAAAATAAAAGGATTTTCTGTTTAACTTAATTAATATATAAATATAATTAAAAACAGACATATGACGGGTTAGACACGTAGCTCAGTTAGTAGAGCTGCGTGCACGCGTACGGGAGGTCTCGGGTTCGAGCCTCACTCAGCGCACAACAATACGCATACGAACCGGTCAACGGTCAAGTCAACGGTCAAAGTCAAAGTCAACGGTCAAGAAAAAAATCAAAATTTTTTATTATTTTTATTTATTTATTTTAATTAAAAATCAATTAAATATACTTAAAAATAACATTTTTAAGGTTAGAAAATAGCCTTAAACTCACAAAAATACACCCAACAATCCTACTAAAATAGATTAATAAAATCCGCTTACTTACCGAACCATAATGATATTTATCTAGGTTAATTTCACTCGTGGTTAAAACCACTTCGCGTGCATTCAACATCATCAACCGAACGCACCCACTGTGAGTGAATCTTACAACTCCCCTTTTTAATTACACGTTTTGGGGTGTATCATGTGTCTCAATAATTAACTCGTTTATTTAAATTTATGCCATACCATATCATGACCTAAACTTAGATTGTTTATATTGTTGTGATTACTTATTTCATTTTGTCAAATTATATGAAATTCATTCATTAAGCCCATCAGTTCCTCGCGGGAGACGAGTTGAACAACGCGTGCCTCAAAACCAATTCATTATTGTTCATGTGTGTATCATTGAGTTTATATTGTTTGTAGTTGTGTCATTCATATTATCATGTTTATGCAATTCATTCATTAGGCCCATCAGTTCCTCGTGAGAGACGAGTTGAGCAACGCGTGCCTCTAAATGTTCCATTATTGTTCATGTGTGCTTTATTTAATATCTTATGATTGTTGAATAAGTTTACATCTATTTTTACTCATGAGTGGTTGTGCACATATTTCATAATCAATTTAATAAACTTGTTCAAATGTTTTTCCATAGGATTCACTCGCCAACTTTATGTTGATCCAAAACCTTTTTACACATGATACAGGTGAACAGGTTGAAGCAAAGAAAACATAGGAAATGCCTTAGAAGAGAACAAAGACGCTTAGATTGATAGTTAGAACATGTTGTAACATTTATTGTAAATTTCCATTAAATTGTATTTAATGAATATGAAACGCATAATAAATGTCATGAGCTTTGATGATAACCCAATCATGCCCCGATCACCTTTTCCGCTGCGGGTCGGGGTGTGACACAGTTAAATCACACAACTAAAGGTAGGGTATTTTGGTAATTTTATATATAAGTACTGAATTAAATTAAAAATATAAAAACCTATCTCTCTCTCTCTACATAGTTAAACCCATCTCTCTCTCACTACAACTCCTCTCTCAACTTCTCTCTACCATATATTACCATCTCCAGCCACCACCACCACTACCCCACCATCTGGCGACCACCGCCTGCCATCACTATCTCCACCTTTCTCCCGCATAGTATCCTTTCTAACCCTCGTAAACCCCCAAAGCTATTTCTTTTCGAGGGATCTGAGCCCGTCCAAAAAGGTGTGTTTTAGTAAACAAAAGAACCCCAAATGAAACCTATTTCACCATTTATCTCTCCCATTCAAACTCACCATCACGGACACCACTAAGCCCACCTATAAACCTGCTAATCAAACCAAACCGCCATCATCACCCACCTATGAACCTAACAAAACAAGCCCTAATCGTACGTGGTAGAAAATCCCTTCGTCTCCACCGGTAGAAAACCCTATGGAATCACTAGAAAAAAACGGTTTCATATCATGGTGTGAATCAATTACGCCGTCTACAATCGATGGTCTGATTTCAGATATGTTTCAGATCAGATGAGGGGTTAGAAGTGTCACACCCCGACCCGTAGCAGAAATGGTGATCGGGGCATGATTGGGTTTTCATCAAAGCTCATGACATTTATTATAAAGTTTCATATTTATTATTTCTCTTTAAAGAAGAAGTTACAATAAACATACAAGCATAACATGTTCAAATACACTTTCATTACAAACAAAAGTTTTAAAACAAAATCATACAATTACAAAGGGAAACTAAACTAAATGTCCATTCCATAGCATTAACTTGTTTATTCTTCTAGGCCATCCTACGTGTTTCTTTTCTCAACCGGATCACCTGTATCATGTGTAAAATGGGGTTTTGGGTCAACAAAAGTTGGCTAGTGAATCTTATTTAAATATTTGAAAGGATTAGTTATGTTGGTTATTTGAATAAAATTGTGCATAACCAAATATGAATAAACGTAAATGTAAATTAAATCACAAAATACATAATATCAATAAATGCACAAGCACACACACCAAATGAGTGAACAATGAGATCAAGGCTCAATCAAACGGAGCCGATCAAATGAGGCACGCGATGTTCAACTCGTCTCCCACGAGGAACTGATGGGCCTAATGAATGTTTTGCACGCAACTTGACAAAATGTAAACACGTATCACAACAAACAATATTTACATCATAAGTTTAGGTCATATAATGGTAATGGCACAAGTTTGAATAAACGAAATATTTAGAGTGACACATGATACACCCCAAAACATGAATAAAAAGGGGAATTTGTAAGGATTCACTCACCGTGAGTGCGTTCCTTGATGACGATGAATGCGCACGAATTTTTGGATTTGATCGACGAGGAAAACTAACCTAAAATAATAACGAAATGGTTCGGTAAATAAATGGATTTTATTTGAGATTAATATTTTTAATTCATAATCTTAATAGGAGTTTTAGATTTATTTTTGTGAGTTTAAGGACATTTTCTAACTTTAAAAATATTATTTTTAAGTATTTTTAATAATTTTCTGGTTAAATAAAAAAAATAAAAAAAATGTTAACTTTTTGACTCTGACCGTTGACCGGTCAGACCGTGTTTATTCTATGCGTTGGGTGAGTTTCGAACTCGTGACCTCCCGTGCACGTGCACGCAGCTCTACCAACTGAGCTACGTGTCTAACCCGAAATATTCTCGTTTTTAATTATATATATATAACAAATTAGATTAATTCATTTCTGTTTCTATTTAAAAAGCTTTGATAATTGCCAGAACCGGTTACAGAAGCAGGATTCGAGCTCGGGACCTACGGTTCGTGTGCACACAGCCCAACCAGTTGGGCTGTGTGTCTAACCTGTTAGTTTTCTTGATCTTTATTTTATTTAAACACTTTCTGTGAAGCGATATGACTCGTTCTAAAAACAATGGATTTAATTTCAGTGGATCGGAACACAACAGACTCGAACCTAGTATCATGTATGTAGAATGCACACAGTCCACCGCTGGACTGTGTGTCTAACCCATTTAAATTACTGATTTTAATTATATTTATAAACGACTCGCTGTTCATCTTCTTCGTTTTATGAAACCAGAGAATCAACCCGACTGTTTAATCAATTCTTATTGAATTAGTTGATTGATTATTACTGATAACGAAAATAATATAAACAGAAAAGGATTTAAGGATGTTGTACCGAACAGGTGTGATTTCCGATGGAGTTCTGGTGACCGAAAGAAATTCCGGCAAAGTGTAACTTGCGACAGAGGATCTACAGGAAGTTTGAGGTGAGTGTGGGTGACTTCGGTCGAAGCTCTAGAAGTCCTATTTATAGAGTAAGGCAATAATGGGATAGATTCGGTTTTCCGGCGAGGTTCCGACGAGTTGCGAGTTTTTCTGGCGTAACTTTCTGATGAATATAAGTTGATATGATATTAGGGAGAGTGTTTGTGCAGTCGAATGGGTTCCCTAAGCCCTTTATTTATAGTTGAAAAGGGATTGCAGAGGTTGATTTTCAGTTTTTGAAACTTCGGTTTAAATCGGGTATGCGCAAGTTGTCTGCATAATGGATTGAACGCGGTTTGACTCGATTTGAGTCTAGATGCATGATTGAGAGTCGGTTTCATGATCAATTGAAGAGTAAACGGAAATCTTGGTGATTTCCGGTTGACTGGGTGCCGTCACTTTGGGCGGGTGTTCAGGAATTAAGTTTCGAGACTTGTATTAATTCTGTTTAATTTAGAGTCTTATCAGACAAATGCGTGTGGCGGAGTGGTGTGAAGTGTGTTTGGTTATAGGCGAGACCCGGGTTCGAAACCCGGCGTCTACATTAATTTTTTTGTTCATTATTTATTAGTAATTTTTAATTATGGTTTTTAAATCCTAATATATTTATTAATTATGTATCGTTTAAAATTAATTTGAGCATTAAATAAGTAACGAAAATTTATAACTGGATATTTGATTAATAAACAAAGCAGGTTTTAAAAATCCGTTTTTCGACGGATGTTACAAGAAGAGGGTTGTGCGAAGACGCTGTTGGGTGTTGACGGGCGCCGATTGAGGTGTTGGTGACCATCTAAAGAGAGACAAAGAAGAGAGAGAGAGAGAGAGAGAGAGAGAGAGAGTAGGGTGGGTGGGGGTGGTCGGCTGTGATAGGTGGTGATGGTGGTGGTCGGTTGGTGGCTGTGATAGAAGGAAGAGAGAAGGGTGAGAAAAAAATGAGAGGTGGTGGATAGCTGGTAGCGGTGGTGGTGGTCGGCAGGTGTAGCTGCAGGTGGTGAGGTGGTGCTTGGTGGTGGAGTAAACATAGAGAAAAGAGAGGAGAAAGTGTGTGTTTATCTGTCTTGCGTGTGGAGGTCGGCAACGACGTTTTGATGGCGGTGTATGGAGGTCGGCAGTCGGCAGGTAATGATGGTCGTGGGTGGAGGTCGGCAGGTTGTGGTGGCTAGTGGAGGGTGGTGGTGGAAGCTGGTAGAGTAGAGAGAGGGAATAGAGATAGAGTGATAAGTAATTGTTTATATATATGTGTGTAATGACAAAAATGATTTTTATAAATTAATAATTGCATTTATAAAATTACCAAAATACCCTTTTAGTTAGTAAACAATTTGGATGGTGTTAGAGGCGGGGAGCAAAATGGAGAAAACATAGCAAACTATTGAAGCAAAATGGCTATTTCTAAAAGTTTGGAGTAAAACCATTAAAACGACCAAACCACAGGGAGCAAAACGAAAATTTACTCAAAATAAAAAGTAAAAGAAAAAATTTATTTATTTATTTTTCGCACAAAAACCAACCATATCAAACTAACTTACATTTTTTACTGCACAATACAAATGACTAATTAAAAGTTGCAACTTGACAAAATTTTGCTCCGGAAAAAGAAAATCTAATTGACCAATCAGAAAGAAGCACCGATATAGCATATTAATATTATGTATAATAGATTTTTTTACCAAAAAAACAATTTTTTTTAGATTTTAAGAGAGAGAGAGAGAGAGTAGATATGACATTTTGATGGATGAAAAAGTGTTATAAGACTTTAAAAGATAGAGAGAGAAGACATGACATTTTGAGTAAATTACCAAAATAACCTTTAAAGATTTAAAATAATAGTGTATAGGTGGCATGATCTGATTGGTGGAGAGTGGTTTCGTGGTTCTCGCAACTAGGGATGGTTTTCATTTGAACTGATCCATATATATATATATATACATATAGGATTTGGTTCAAGGGAGAACCACCCCCAGTTGCGAGAACCGCGAGAACCACTCTCCACCAATCAGATAATGCCACCTATACAACATTATTTTAAATCTTAAAGGTTATTTTGGTAATTTACTCAAAATATTATATTTACTCTCTTTCTATCTCTTTAAATCAGACTTTTCTATCAATCATCTCTCTCTTAAAGTCTTAATCACATTAAAAAAATCAAAATTAATCAAATCATATAAATTAATCATATTAAATAAATCAATATTAATCAAATCATATTAAAGTTTAAAACCGGCACATATAAAAAGTTTTAAAAAAAGTTCAAAACCGGCGCGTGTAAAATGTTTAAAACCGTGCGTAAAAAAAGTTTAAAACTGCGCGTAAAAAAAGTTTTATACCGGCGCATAAAAAAGTTTAAAACCGCACGTGAAAAAAAACTTTATACCGGTGTGTAAAAAAAATTCTAAACCGGCGCGTTCAAAAAGTTTAAAACAGCGCGTAAAAAAAGTTTAAACCGGCGCGTAAAAAAAGTTTAAACCGGCGCGTAAAAAAAGTTTAAAACCGTGCGTAAAAAAAGTTTAAACCCACGCGTAAAGTTTTATATCGGCGTGTAAAAGAAGTTTAAACCCGCGCGTAAAAAAAGTTTTTTACCAGCGTGAAATTTTTTTTTTCTAAAACGGCGCGTAAAAAAGTTTGAACCCGCGCGTAAAAAAAGTTTAAAACTGCGCGTAAAAAAAGTTAAAAAGCGGGGTGCAAAGATAATTTTAAACCGGCACATTAAAAAAGTTTAAAACCGCACGTAAAAAAAGTGTTTAAACCGGCGCGTAAAAAAGTTTAAAACCGGCGCGTAAAAAAAGTTTAAAACCGGGCGTAAAAAAAGTTTGAACCCGCGCGTAAAAATGTTTAAAACCGGGTCGTAAAAACGTTTGAACCCCTACGTAAAAAACAAATTTACTGCAAGATTCAAAAATAATATTAATTAAATCACAAAATTAATCAAAGCACAATGATTAAAACTTTAATTATTAATCATTAAAGAGATTAGTAAAATACCATTTTACCCTTATCCTACTAAAAATAAAAACTTATTAACTAAAGCACAATGATTACAACTAATTTATTGTCTTTTAATCTCATCCATTAAAACACTTTTGATCAATGGCTTATATTGGTTCTTACGGTTCTCACAACTAAAGGTGGTTCTCATTTTACCCATCCCCTATACATATATATATATATATATATATATATATACACACATATATATATATATATAGAGAGAGAGAAACATGATCAGAAGAAAACGATTGAAAATGTGAAAACAGTGGGAACGGATCCTGGTCGAACACCTGGCAGGAGGCGCTAAATGATATGCAGGGCACGATTGTCATTGTCCAGTTTCCGCTCAATAATGGTGTTATAAATTCCTTTTCAAACAAAAGTCCATCAGATATCGCGTTCTTATTCTTATTTCACTGGCGTTTTATTTTCAAAGCAATATTTTTGAAAATGTTGTTTATGTTTCAATGACCTTCTTCCTATATTCAATATTTAGCGTTTTCATTATTAATGTTAATTGTCGTTTGGGTTCTAATATATTCTTGTTGTTTACGATCAATGGTGTTTTACACCGGGTTACGTATATCTAATTAGTTGTGAATATTGGCGTTAATTTGTAAACATCAGTTCTTACTATTTGTTAATTATTTAACTTATGGCGTTTTCATTAACATATTTTAGGAAGACAATAAATCAGTTATTGTTATTGTTTATAATTTAACCAATGGTTTTATCATTATGGCTTTTTATTGAGAAACAAGTAGATGCAATAGTCTTAACCAAATATATTAATCAACATGAAAATTATAAAATGAAAGCAATCATGGCGTTTAAGTTAATCTACATATTCCTCAATCCTTCGTTCTATTCTCCTGAACCCTGTTTTATAAAATTCACCAGTTCTTGTTGCCCCTAATTGCAAGAATTTATTTAAAGCTTTGACCAGTTTTCGTCTGTTTTCATTTTTGCTATGCAGTGGGATTTTGGCAATGTATTTGATCCTGACGTCATTTAGTTGTCTTTGTTGTAGGTCATTTGGGGCATTTTCTTTTGCCATACCACATTCCCAACCAGTCAACTGCCCCTTATACGTTTCCATATGCCTCATAGCAAAAATCCCACAGTTGATCACGTTAGACATTGTCCTCCAATCCATCTTTTGTCTGACAGTAGGCGCTATCTTCATGATCATAGTCATCGGGTGTTTTTGAATACGCAAGTAGTTTGCAAAAGCATCTTGCTGCACTTTCACATTTTTGCATATATTAGTATGTCGTTTTGTCAACATAGTTTCTACATACAAAGTTTTTAAGATACTTACCAACTTTTTCACCCATCCACCATACTTTTTCTTGATGCTGAGTATATCCTCTGCAGCATTGTTATCCAATACATCAACTCTGCTATGTTTTATATTGAAGCAAACAACATAGAAATGTCTTTGGGCTATTATTGGCACGGAGACCAGATCATTTTCATCAATCTTTCTATCTTTTCGGTCTTCTTTGAAACGGGTGTTGTTTCAAAACCAAGTCCATGTTGTTGTTGAATTCTTTATATCGATAACTTGTTGTGTTATCATACGAGGGCGTATTTTGTAATTTTGAAGAACGATATTATTAACAACAAAACAAAGTCATAATATAATTGTGTCAATTAAATATAGCAACAGAGTTACCAGCATTATTTATGTGCAAAATAATCTTGAGGGTGATTCATGAGCCTTGTATCTTTCTTCATAGTTCAGGATATGCCCCCAACTTTGAATAATGCAGACATGTGCATACAATCCTGGTCTCATGCTCTCAGAAATCACCTTTGAGAGTTCTAACACTCCTTCAATCTTGAATACGGTACTCCTGAAAAAAAAACATATGGCATTTTAGTTATGCAAACTCATTTTTACATAAGACATGGCATGTTGGGTGTTTCACATGTATATGCATGTATATATTTAACGTAACAAATGAAAATTTTGGCATTTTACTAGAAAGAAATGTACATTCATATAGTCACCGCATCCAGTGAAAATGTTGTTTTCTTGTGCCTCCTTCGCTGCATGAATAACCACTTGCCTCCAAACATAAGGTGACAAACATGCTCTACTCTTCTTTGACTCTCTTTCTTCTCCTTTTTTCCACAGTCTTATCTTTTTTATTCTCATCGTCTCCATCATCTTCTTCATCACCAGTTAGTTTTTCTGGGTTTAGAATGGTGTTATCTTGCATCAACTTTTTAATGTTTGGTGCTTTATCCTCATCACCCTTCTCCTGCACGTCTTCCATGTTTGGCGTTTTGGTTGTGATATGTCAGTGGCTTTTTCATCTTGGGGTTTCTAGGGTGTCTTTTCTTCTTCAAAACTTTGCATGAGGTTCTTCCTGCCTCCAGATGGGGGATGCTGACATCCAGTTTCATCAACCACTGCACCATGCTGGTCAACACTTTTGTTCACCATCTCCCCTTCAGTTTTTCCTAGCTGATAAATAAAAGCATCACTAAACTTTGTCTCTGTCACAGGTATGTTCGGCGTTTTGTCATTGACTGTCTCAATTGTTTTTTCAAGTTCAGGGATGAACCCCTGAGTGTATTGTGTTTCTGTTGGGGGGACTTTTGGTGTCACACCCCGACCCGCAGCGAAAAAGGTGACCGGGGCATGATTGGGTTATCATCAAAGCTCATGACATTTATTATACGTTTCATATTCATTAATACAATTTAATAAGAAGTTTACAACCATAATTACATCATGACCTAACATCAATCTAAGCTTATTTGTTTTCTTCTAAGGCATTTCCTATGTTTTCCTTGCTCCATCCTGTTCACCTGTATCATGTGTAAAAGGGTTTTTGGATCAACAAAAAGTTGGCGAGTGAATCCTATGGAAAACATTTGAACAAGTTTATTTAATTGATTATGAAATGAGTGCACAACCACACATGAGTAAAAATAGATGTAAACTTATTCAACAATCATTAGATATTAAATAAAGCACACATGAACAATAATGGAACGTTTAGAGGCACGCGTTGCTCAACTCGTCTCTCACGAGGAACTGATGGGCCTAATGAATGAATTTCATAACCATGATAATATGAAAGACATAACTACCAACAATCTAAACTCAATAATACACACATGAACAATAATGGATTGGTTTTGAGGCACGCGTTGCTCACTCGTCTCCCACGAGGAACTCATGGGCTTAATGAATGAATTTCATATAAGTTGACAAAATGAAATACATAATCACAACAATATAAACAATCTAAGTTTAGATCACGATATGGTATGGCACAAGTTTAAATAAACGAGTTAATTATTTTGTAACACAAGACACACCCCAAAACGTGTAATTAAAAAGGGGGAGTTGTAAGATTCACTCACAGTGGGTGCGTTCGGTTGATGATGTTGAATGCACGCGAAGTGGTTTTAACCACGAGTGAAATTAACCTAGATAAATAGCATTATGGTTCGGTAAGTAAACGGATTTTATTAATCCATTTTAGTAGGATTGTTGGGTGTATTTTTGTGAGTTTAAGGCTATTTTCTAACCTTAAAAATGTTATTTTTAAGTATTTTTAATTGATTTTTAATTAAAATAAATAAATAAAAATAATAAAAAAAATTTTGACTTTTTTTTGACCGTTGACCATTGACCGTTGACTGTTGACTTTGACCGGTTCGTATGCGAGTATATGTGCGCTGAGTGAGGCTCGAACCCGAGACCTCCCGTACGCGTGCACGCAGCTCTACCAACTGAGCTACGTGTCTAACCCGAAATATATCTGTTTTTAATTATATTTATATACTAATTAGATTAAACCAAAAATCATTTATTTTTAAAAACGATTTAACTGAATCGGACCGGTGCGCTCCACAGGTCTCGAACCCGGGACCTGTGGGTTGAGTTAACACACAGTCCACCGCTGGACTGTGTGTTTAACTTGTTATATAAACCGATTTTTATTATACTTAAATACAAACTAAGTATTTTCATTTCTGACTTATTTAAAAAGGTAGATAATTGTCCGAATCGGTGCAGCAGAGCGGACTCGAACTCGTGTCCTGTGATTAAACATACACACAGTCCACCACTGGACTGTGTGTCTAACTTGGTTGTTATTCCGGTTATTAATATACTTAACATATACAGCGTGACTCCGGTTCGGTTAACAAAAAAAAGACTTTTTTATTAAGGCAGCATGCGTGGGACAAGATTCGAACTCGAGACGTTTACGTGTTTATTGTGCACACAGTCCACCGCTGGACTGTGTGTCTAACCCGAGTTATAACTTGATTTTAATTATACTTAAACATTACAGAAAACTTCGTCTTCTTCGTTGATTTTAACCAGAATCGGAAGTCCGACTGGTTCGATGTTTTAATCGTGTTCTTTAGTGTTTTTAGGTTAATTACAGATGAGATATGAATAAAAAGAAAGAGAAATTAGGCGTAAGGTATACCGACTGGACTCCTCTGTTTTTCCGGCAGAACTCCGGCGACAGCAACAGGTTCCGGCGTCGTGTGTCTTGCAGCAGCGAGTCTTCAGAAAGCTTGAAAAGGATGTGGGTGACTTCGGTATAAGCTCAGGGGGTTCAGTAAGGCTTAGAAGTGGAGGGTTCGGTTTTCCGGCGACGAGCAGAAGATTTCCGACGAGTGAGTTTTCGCCGAGAAAGGGTGCGGTTTTGAGCGAAAAAGTTTGCAGAGGTTCGAGGAGGTATTTATAGGGCAGGTCGTTGATGAATTTGGTCCGATTTCCGACTTGATTCAAAGTCATTACGTTTTCCGGCGGTTATAGTTTGTGTCGCGGACTCAGGCGTCGGTTATAACCGATGTCCTAGTAAATGTTTACGTTAAGAGCAAAAGAAACCGTTCAATCTCGCGAGATCGCCGGGATTTCCGACGACTGAAATTTGGGCGCCGGTTTTGAATTCGGAAAACATGTTATGAATTAATTGAGTCTAATAATTACCAAGAAACACTAGTGGCGCAGTGGTTGGAGAGTTGAGTGTTAAGTTTGTTGACCGGCTGACTGACCCGGGTTCGAAACCCGGCAGTGCCAAATCATTTTTATTTTCTTATTTTTAACAGTTTTTCAAAAACTAATTATATATTCCCATATAATAATTAATTATGTATCGTTTAAAATTATTTTGGGCATTAAATTCGCAACGAAATTTTTAACTGATTGTTCGGTTAATAAACGGAGCGGGTTTGGTAAATCCGTTTTTTGACGGATGTTACAGTATCCCCTGCTTTTTAGAAATTTCGTCCCGAAATTTAAATAGTGATATATTTGACTAAAAGAATGATGGTGTTTAGTTTGACAGTTACATGCTTAGAAAAAGTAAGGGTTTAAGTTTTTGTTTGAGGCGGTAACGTACCTTGTAAGGGTTAAGTACCCTATTACAGGAATCGCTTTTTGTTGCCTACTGTAAAAGTATTGATAAGCAGAATTGATTCGCTAAATATGATATCATGCATAAGAGTTTGGATATGTTTGGAAGGATATGGTTATATCCTAAGGCAAAACTTCTAATACTACAACCTACATGGAACTTCTCATATCCATCTAACAATACCTCTGATCCTTTGACAAGAATACTTATATATAGGAAGTACCAGCGGCGTATCCACCATATTCTTGTCAAATTCTCATTGGTTTTATCAGTAAGTTATGATTGGTTCTATGACTATAGAACATAAATAAACACAACAGCTAATATTTGAATCCACATTCTGATAGCATATATGTTTGAATGGTGACAGTTCCTCTCTCGTTTGTTATGATGGAGAGGGTAGTTTATGTAGAAATGGATCACAATCCAATTTCTTTAACTAGCGAGATGATATAAATGTAACACGAATTTCAATCAAGACAATGCTAAATCCTACATGGAACTTCTCATAACCGCCTGATAATGCCTCTGATCCTTTGGCAAGAATACTTATATATAGGAAGTACCAGCGGCGTATCCACCATATTCTTGTCAAATTTTCGTTGGTTTTATCCGCAAATTATGATTAGTTACCAAGAAACTACTAAATCCTACATAGAACTTCTCATAACCGTCTGACAATGCCTCTGATCCTTTGACAAGAATACTTATATATAGGAAGTACCAGCGGCGTATCCACCATATTCTCGTCAAATTTTCATTGGTTTTATCAGTGAATTATGATTAGTCCTATGTGACTCTACAACCAATACAACAAACATAAAATACTGAAATGAAAAATGTCTGTGCGATCAAGGCTCAATCAAACGGAGCCGATAGTATTGCATGTACTGAAAATGAAAATGTCTGTGCGATCAAGGCTCAATCAAACGGAGCCGATCGTAGTGCATGTACTGAAAATAATAAACTTAATCTAAACAACAATCACACAAACAGCCTATGCATGGAACCTCTCATAACCGCCTGATAATGCCTCCGGTCATTTGACAAGAATACTTATATATAGGAAGTACCAGCGGCGTATCCACCATATTCTGGTCAAATTTTCATTGACTTTATCCACAAGTTATGATTAGTTCTATGTGACTCTACTACAAACAAAACAACCACAAAATACTGATAATGAAAATGTCTGTGCGATCAAGGCTCAATCAAACGGAGCCGATCGTATTGCATGTACTGAAAATGAAAATGTCTGTGCGATCAAGGCTCAATCAAACGGAGCCGATCGTATTGCATGTACTGAAAATGATAAACTTAATCTAAACAACAATCACACAAACAGCCTATACATGGAACCTCTCATAACCGCCTGATAATGCCTCCGATCATTTGACAAGAATACTTATATATAGGAAGTACCAGCGGCGTACACACCATATTCTTGTCAAATTCTCATTGACTTTATCCGCAAGTTATGATTAGTTCTATGCGACTCTACAACAAACACAACAACCACAAGATACTGATAATGAAAATGTCTGTGCGATCAAGGCTCAATCAAACGGAGCCGATCGTATTACATGTACTGAAAATGAAAATGTCTGTGCGATCAAGGCTCAATCAAACGGAGCCGATCGTATGTGGGCACACCAGGTTCAACCTCATAATGAAATGGGGAACATGCTCAACGCTCATAATGTAATGGGGAGCGGCGGCCTATGAAATTGCATGTACTGAAAATAATAAACAATAATTACTCTAACAGTTTACACATGGAACCTCTCATAACCGCCAGATAATGCTTCTGATCCTTTGACAAGAATACTTATATATAGGAAGTACCAGCGGCGTATCCACCATATTCTTGTCAAAGTTTCATTGGCTTTATCCTTAAGTTATGTTTGGTTCTATGTGATAAAGAAAAACATAAAACTAAACGATAGGAGTTGAATATGGATTTTCGGTGAAGAGGACTAGTTGAGTATCTTCGCTTGAGCCGTCATTATCTTCGACAGGATTGGCGTTGATGTTGAAGACTCTTCCTCTTGCTGGTGGCCTAGCGGTTGGGTTTTCTTGGTTTACTTGGTTAACTGGGTTTGATTGGGCTTGAGCATTTATGATGTTAACCAATCTAGGGCACGTGTTTCTAAAGTGGGTAGGGTCGCCACAATTGAAACAAGTTCGAACATATGGGAACATGGGGTATTGGGGTTGTTGATATGTTTGGTTCATGGTTTGAGTAGGGGAAGAGATTTGGTTTTGAAAGGTGCGGCAAACCTTGCTCAAATGACCATAGCGTCCACAAGTTGCACGCAGTCGACAAGGTAAGGTAAGGGGATGGTGATAAAAACAGTTGTTGCATCGAGGGTGAGGTCCAAGATATGGTTTCTTATTTGGGTAGGTTGAGTTGGGTGCCACTTGGGTGATTGGGATAGCTTGGATGGGTATGGCGTGTGAAATTGGTTGATTCCGTTGGATAGCAGCGAAAAGTTGCCCGTCTCTTTTTCTCTTAGAAGTGGGTTGAGAAGGGGATTCGGTTTGGGTGGAGTCGGAGGTTTCAGTCGATGCTTTATCCTTCTTCTTCTCCACCTTGAAGTCTTTGTTTCGGATTCGGTTCTCGGTGAGCTCTGTTGCTAGCTCCATTACTGCTTCCAAAGTTGCAGGCGTGGTACTTATTACAGAGTCTTGAATCTTTGACGGAAGACCACGAATGTAGTGCTCGATTAAACAGTAGAGGGGAGTGAACATGTTGGGAACCATTTGATGTAACTCGAGGAATCTTTTGTTGTATGTGGTGTGGTCTCCTTCCTTTTGCTTCAACGAATAAAATTCATCTTCTAATTTCTTGATTTCGCTCCTTGGGCAAAATCGTCTGGTCATGATTTCCTTCAATTCGTCCCAAGTTAAAGTCATAGCATCGTCGACGCCTCGTTTGGCCTTCTCTGTATTCCATCAAGTAAGTGCTATTCGATATAAACGACCAATAGCATAACGCACTTTGCGATCATCGGGGCAATCGCAATTTAGAAAAGTGTTCTCCATTTCTTCAAACCAATGGAGGAGAGTGGTGACGCCTTCAATCCCTTTGTATTTTGGAGGGTCGCATGATTTGAAATGCTTGTAGGTGCATTTAGTGGTATTTGGGGGAGAGTTGATAATGTTTTGGTTTTCTTGATTGGCAGGATTAGCGGTAAGTGCTTGTTGGACTTGGATTACAATGTTGGGTATTACGGCAGCCATTTGTTGAGCGATTAGGGCAGCCATGCGCTCGCGGGCTTTTCCTGCTCTCATCTTCCTACGTGCGAGGTTATAAGACATCTACAAGGAATACATGTCAAGAGTATGATTTGGATGTTTTTGGGTTCATGGGTCGCACTAGGAATGAACATTCATAAAATAATTATAGAAAAATAAATCTACTACATCCATAGGATGTCTTGGGCTTTGCTCGCCATTAGGCCCTACATGCCGCCATACTTCACCTTCGTAATCATGTGGGGCCCCATGAATACCGGGTTTTTCATATGGTTCGCATGGGTTTGCCTGGTTGCGTACACTAAAACCCGGAGAAAATCGAGAAATATGTATACAACGTGTGATATTCGGAATGTGTCCAGGTGTAGACACGGTGACACCTCAAAGTGGGTTAGTTCGAATGACGTTTGGTGAGGCATGCTTTGGCCTAATAGGTCCTTCGTACTGTCATTGTTAGTCCCCAGGTAGGCAAACTGGTCCGTTATATTGGATTTATATGAATGCCAACCTAGACAGGACGTTCCGACTACCGGTACTTGTACCCTTCCAGTTACTACATGCCCGTGGCAGAACTTACTTTGATGAGATTTGAAAATTGCAACAAAATCTTTGAATAATGAGAGTATGAAAATGAATTGAATATATGAACATTGATATATGTATAATGAATATGTATATAAGTATGTATGTTTGACTGTAAGTATAAACAAATATGAAACAAATAAATATCACAAGTTTGTATGTAACCACCTAATCAATTAAAAATTTAGGCAGACTATAGTATAGGCTCTAAGGGTCTAATAACCTATCCTATATCCCTATAGTCATGGCTCTGATACAAATCTGTCACACCCCGACCCGCAGCGGAAAAGGTGACCGGGGCATGATTGGGTTATCATCAAAGCTCATGACATTTATTATACGTTTCATATTCATTAATATAATTTAATAGGAAGTTTACAACCATAATTACATCATGACCTAACATCAATCTAAGCTTCTTTGTTTTCTTCTAAGGCATTTCCTATGTTTTCCTTGCTTCATCCTGTTCACCTGTATCATGTGTAAAAGGGTTTTTGGATCAACAAAAAGTTGGCGAGTGAATCCTATGGAAAACATTTGAACAAGTTTATTTAATTGATTATGAAATGAGTGCACAACCACACATGAGTAAAAATAGATGTAAACTTATTCAACAATCATTAGATATTAAATAAAGCACACATGAACAATAATGGAACGTTTAGAGGCATGAGTTGCTCAACTCGTCTCTCACGAGGAGCTGATGGGCCTAATGAATGAATTGCATAACCATGATAATATGAAAGACATAACTACCAACAATCTAAACTCAATAATACACACATGAACAATAATGGATTGGTTTTGAGGCACGCGTTGCTCACTCGTCTCCCACGAGGAACTCATGTGCTTAATGAATGAATTTCATATAAGTTGACAAAATGAAATACATAAGCACAACAATATAAACAATCTAAGTTTAGATCACGATATGGTATGGCACAAGTTTAAATAAACGAGTTAATTATTTTGTGACACATGACACACCCCAAAACGTCTAATTAAAAAGGGGGAGTTGTAAGATTCACTCACAGTGGGTGCGTTCGGTTGATGATGTTGAATGCACGCGAAGTGGTTTTAACCACGAGTGAAATTAACCTAGATAAATAGCATTATGGTTCGGTAAGTAAACGGATTTTATTAATCCATTTTAGTAGGATTGTTGGGTGTATTTTTGTGAGTTTAAGGCTATTTTCTAACCTTAAAAATGTTATTTTTAAGTATTTTTAATTGATTTTTAATTAAATAAATAAATAAAAATAATAAAAAAAATTGACTTTTTTTGACCGTTGACCATTGACCGTTGACTGTTGACTTTGACCGGTTCGTATGCGAGTATATGTGCGCTGAGTGAGGCTCGAACCCGAGACCTCCCGTACGCGTGCACGCAGCTCTACCAACTGAGCTACGTGTCTAACCCGAAATATATCTGTTTTTAATTATATTTATATACTAATTAGATTAAACCGAAAATCATTTATTTTTAAAAACGATTTAACTGAATCGGACCGGTGCGCTCCACAGGTCTCGAACCCGGGACATGTGGGTTGAGTTAACACACAGTCCACCGCTGGACTGTGTGTTTAACTTGTTATATAAACCGATTTTTATTATACTTAAATACAAACTAAGTATTTTCATTTCTGACTTATTTAAAAAGGTAGATAATTGTCCGAATCGGTGCAGCAGAGCGGACTCGAACTCGTGTCCTGTGATTAAACATACACACAGTCCACCACTGGACTGTGTGTCTAACTTGGTTGTTATTCCGGTTATTAATATACTTAACATATACAGCGTGACTCCGGTTCGGTAAACAAAAAAAAAGACATTTTTATTAAGGCAGCATGCGTGGGACAAGATTCGAACTCGAGACGTTTACGTGTTTATTGTGCACACAGTCCACCGCTGGACTGTGTGTCTAACCCAAGTTATAACTTGATTTTAATTATACTTAAACATTACAGAAAACTTCGTCTTCTTCGTTGATTTTAACCAAAATCGAAAGTCCGACTGGTTCGATGTTTTAATCGTGTTCTTTAGTGTTTTGAGGTTAATTACAGATGAGATATGAATAAAAAGAAAGAGAAATTAGGCGTAAGGTATACCGACTGGACTCCTCTGTTTTTCCGGCAGAACTCCGGCGACAGCAACAGGTTCCGGCGTCGTGTGTCTTGGAGCAGCGAGTCTTCAGAAAGCTTGAAAAGGATGTGGGTGACTTCGGTATAAGCTCAGGGGGTTCAGTAAGGCTTAGAAGTGGAGGGTTCGGTTTTCCGGCGACGAGCAGAAGATTTCCGGCGAGTGAGTTTTCGCCGAGAAAGGGTGCGGTTTTGAGCGAAAAAGTTTGCAGAGGTTCGAGGAGGTATTTATAGTTTGTGTCGCGGACTCAGGCGTCGGTTATAACCGATGTCCTAGTAAATGTTTACGTTAAGAGCAAAAGAAACCGTTCAATCTCGCGAGATCGCCGGGATTTCCGACGACTGAAATTTGGGCGCCGGTTTTCAATTCGGAAAACATGTTATGAATGAATTGAGTCTAATAATTACCAAGAAACACTAGTGGCGCAGTGGTTGGAGAGTTGGGTGTTAAGTTTGTTGACCGGCTGACTGACCCGGGTTCGAAACCCGGCAGTGCGAAATCATTTTTATTTTCTTATTTTTAACAGTTTTTCAAAAACTAATTATATATTCACATATAATAATTAATTATGTATCGTTTAAAATTATTTTGGGCACTAAATTCGCAACGAAATTTTTAACTGATTGTTCGGTTAATAAACGGAGCGGGTTTGGTAAATCCGTTTTTTGACGGATGTTACATTTGGCGTTTCATTAAATGCATGCATAGTTGGTGTCTCCTCAACAGGGTGCAGATGATTTTTATAGCTTTAAGCATTTGTTCCACCATCTTTGGACAATCTAAACCTTTTTTTTAATTCAATCATTTATTCTAGGTCTTGTCCCAGCAGTTCTAAAACCTCAACAATATTCCTTTTAATTATCATTTTCCCATTATATATGAAAATATGATATTCAAGTGTTTTGAAATCACAATCCATTCTTTTAATATCATTTTCGTTTATATCTTCTTCATTTGTACTTTCTTCAGCTGACAATATAATATTCTCTTCACCACCCTCAGACTCCCTTTCACCTTCATCTTTCCTCTCGATCTCATCTTTATTTTCACCTTCTCCTCTCTCATCAGCAACTTCTTTAGCATTTTCATCAACAATTATCGGCACTTCCCCATCTCTCTCATCAGCCACTTCTTTGGCATTTCCATCAACAATTGTTGGCACTTCTTTGCCATTTTCATCACCCTCAACCTCATCTTCATTTTCCTTTCCCTTCCCCTTCCCCTTCTCCTTCCACTTCCCTTTCACCTTCTTCTCTCTAATCTGCCACTTCATTGGCGTTTTCATCAACAAATGTTGACATGTACTTTAACAATGTCAGTGAGTATTTTATGTGTACCAAGAGGCTGTTTGGATGTTCAATCTTTGACTGATTTAACAATGTCCTCATTTTATTGTTTTGAGCAATTTTTTCAATTTGATTATAAATTTCCACGGGTCCCCGATTCCTAAGGAGTCCCCCAGAGTTGGAATCAAGGATTTGCTTATGTGTTGCAAGAGTCCATTGTAGAAAATAGACATTTGTTGCCATCGTTCAAGACCATGATGTGGGCATTTCTTCAATAACTCCTTGAACTTTTCCCACATTTCGTACAAAGAATCCCCGTCGTCTTGAGAGTAAGAGTTAATCTCGATCATGAGTTTGGCGGTTTTAGCGGGAGGGAACTATTTGTAGATAAATTTTTGGGCAAGTTCATCCCAAGTGTGTACGGATCCACTTAGGAGGGTGTTTAGCCAAGCTTTCACTTGTTCTTTGAGGGAAAAAAGGAACATACACAGCCGGATAGCATCGTTGGAGGCTCCGTTGATCTGAAATGTATCACATATCTCCAAAAATTTGGTAATATGTAAATGAGGATCTTCATCGGGTAGGCGCTGATTTGGAGCATTTGGATGAGGTGTGGTCGAAGCTCAAAATTATTGACATCGACATTAGGAGGGTTAATTGTGGCTCCAAGATTACCGACCGTAGGCCATAAGTAATCCATGAGAGTGCGTTGATTCGCCATAGGGGGGTTTTGTGTAGACGCTTTCTGTCGGATTTTGGCTTGAAGTCTTTTTCGAAGAAAGCGCTCGGGTTCTTCAAATGGCACTTTTATGTCTTTGTCGGAGATGTAGGTTATGCACCAGGTTGTATTTGTGGAGAATTATGCGGGATGGCGTGACTTTCTACGAACAAAAACATAAAAAATAGTTGATCAGAAGAGTAGCACGGCCCTGTTTCTAGGTGGCACAACCTTGTGCTGTCAAAGTAAAGTTTCTGTTTACAGGTTCCTAGATACTAGTGTCGGACACGGCTCCATGCTCCTATAACACGGCCCCGTGTCTTGAATCCAGTAACTAGAAGACAGATCCTCTCCTGTACTGTAGGTCCGACACGACCGCGTGTTAATCAAACACAGCCCCGTGTTGTTTCTGCAGAGAGAAGGAAAAGAAAAATTATAAAAGCATAAAAATGGTTAGGTCGCCGATTTTAAACTTTCTTAAAATCCTTGTGTCCCCGGCAGCGGCGCCAAAATCATGACGTTATGCGAGCGCGAGTGATTTTTAGATATATTTTAAGTACTTTTCACTTGTTTATTCAAGCTTTAAATTTATAAAAACACGATATATAACTATCACTCTCTTCAACACGCCAGGGCAAGTGCACCCATCGTTGGCGTATTATAGTGACGGTAAGATACCGAGGTCGTCCAAGGATACAAGAGCTTTTAATACCGGAATATAGTCGATGTCTAATCTAACCAAAATTTTTAGGAAAGGTTTTTAATAAGTAAAAATAAGGATTTAAACTAAGTAATAAAACAAACAAATAGACAATATAGAATCACTTGATTCCGACTCAATATTTACGTATCCTTTGATGATTTTCACGCTTTGGGTTTTTTAAAAGATTATCTTAGTTAAAGTGGCATGTCCCTCCTTTGGAGGCAACACTACCCCAGCCATATTGTTCTGAGTCAGCAGGGATATAGTCACGCAAGACAGGAATATTGAAATATAACTAAATAAATTATTAATGCAAAATGTGGCATGTCCCTCTTTTGGAGGCAACGCTACCCTCGGCCATATTAGTCTGAGTCAGCAGGGATACAGTCCCGCAAGGCTGGTTTAAAGTTTTAATAGTAGTTTATTTATAAGGGATTCATGCCGTTCTTACTTCCCCCAATTTGATGTTATCTGCCACAAAGGAAGTCCTAATAAACTTGAACCAAGTCCTCGCAGGATCTATACATTGAACGAGGCAAGAACTTTACCCATACCACCCTTCTAACCCCCTTCTAGGCAGTTAACACGTTTTATATAAACCGTAAAGATATGAATGAGTGAATCAACGAAACATGAATGATGATAGAATAAAATTCACTTTCAATATAAAAAACTAGTTATTAAAGTCATTAATACATACCCAATTAAAAAGTTAACCAAAGCTAGGAAATCAAAAGTAATACATAAATAACTTGTCTTTACCAAGTGATGTAAGAGATTAGCCAAGCATGACTTTTGTTTAACAAAAACTCTTACGATCAATCATGGATCTCGAGACTACTACACACACTCTAAGATGGATGATTGATGGATATGGTGGATGATGATGGTATTGTGGTGGTGGAGTGGTGGCAGGTGTGAGGGAAGTGGTTTGCCAAGGGATGAGTTGGAATGAAACCAAGCACCCCTATTTATAGCTAGGAACAAACTCTTCACACGGCCCCATGTCTTCCTTCTTCTCTGTCTTCATTTAATTCGTATGTCAAATCAGTCTGCTACACGTCCCCATGTGTCAACGGCAAGGCCCCATGGCCATTTTACTTGTTGTACTATCCTAGATACGCAAATCTGGAAGTTCACCACGGCCTGTGCCTAAGGGGACATGGCCTCGTGTCTCTTGTATGCTTCTGTTTGTCTTCTTCTGATCTGGAATCTTGAAGGGGCACGACCCATGCCGACTAGGCATGGCCCGGTGCCATACTTCTGATTCGTTGTTTTTTATCTTGGGGTGAATCTCGGAGGGTTGGTATAGTGTGTTGTCTTCCCATCTTTCATACTTATGCTGAGTTTGTCGTTAATTTGTTCCTTTTATACAATTAAGCTCTTTTTATCTTTAAAATCAAATGTATACAAAAGAAACGCACTTTTTCCAACACTAGTACTAAAATGAATTGATTTTATACCGTATTTGATACAATTTATATTTTGCATTTAACGCATATCAACAATAAACCTATTAGTTAATACACCACTATTATACACGAACAATGCAACGATGTACGTATGTTTTAATTTAGGAACATATCCTTCTAGTAATGTGTCATAATAAAATATTTTTCATCGAACCTCCATATACCATGTACCAAACCTAAAACGTTTGTAGCAACTATCATGACTACAATAATTACTCAGATGTGTAAAACAACATGTATAATATGACAATTAAATGTAAAAAACCATGTACATATTGACACCTAGATAAAACACAATGTGAAATTAACTTGGCACCCAAGAGTAAAGCACCGTGATCTATGTAAAAATACACATACTTTTGTCCCCCGTTTTATCCCAATTTTACGCTTTTTTTACTATAAAACCGAATTTTTGGCACTTAATCATTTATGTTTTGGTTTACAGGCCTTAAACAATGTACCGGACAAGAAAATGAAGAAAAAATGGATTTTCCGGCCGAATCGGCAAAGATACGAGGATTCTGTTAAGTTCAGCACCATTGGCATGGCAGTGCCACCATTGGCACGGCCGTGCCAACTTTGGCATGGAAGTGCCGATCTTGATTCTGCGGTGCACTCTCGGACATGCACGGCAGTGCCAACTTTGGTACGGTAGTGCCGACCTTCGGCATGACAGTGCCTACCTTGATTCTGCGGCGAACTCTCGTACATGCACGGTCGTGCCACCTTTCACACGACAGTGCCGACCTTCGGCACGACAGTGCCAATTTTGAAATATCTACCCAGAACTGCTGCCGTCACAAGATCTCATGAACAGTGCACGGCCGTGCACTTTATTGGCACGGCCGTGCCGATTGAAAAAGTTATAAAAAACAGCAGATGGCATTCTGGTCGAGATCTGGAACTTTTGGGAGCATCTCAGGCGACTTTCTAGGCTCCGTAGACACCGTCTTTTGCTCGGAATCAAGCCCCCATAGTGCCGAGAAGCTCCGTTACCATCTGGGTCTTCAATCTCTTGCTTGTTTATGGTTTGATTCTTGAATCTTTCCATGTTTTTGATTATGTTCAAGTATTTGGTTGATGTATTATGTATTATTGTAGCCTAAGGGCAAAAACACTAGTATTCCTTTCCTCATAAACAACCATTAGTATGTTAATCATGTTTGTAATGACACTTAACAACTTTTTATGTTAATCCTTGATGATTGTTTTGCAACCTTGTTATTGGTATTGGATTCTTGATTATAGTTAATTGTCTTGGATGATTAGTACATGGTTAGTTAGGATATTTGAAAAAAGAAACTTAATTAATCTTGGATTAGTAAACTTTAGCTTTGTTAAAATGTTTACCCCATGAGACTAGAAATGGGTATTGGGTTAATAAGAGGTAATTAATATTAATCAAGAGTGTTTTCCATCACGTAAGGGCCTTAGCGGGTTAGATGGTGTCGTTATGAATTCTTAACATAAAGCATAAGCTTAGTTAGTAGTTTCGGCCAAAATTGCTTTCTTAGTGAATTTATGCTTAAGATTCGTAAAATGAACTTGGTTGTGATTTAATCTAGTTTATGCTTGTCTCGGTGGTTGCATTGTGTTTATCGGTGTCTCTTTTCTTGATTAAGTGAGGTTAAAAAACTCTTAACGGATGACTAACTTATCTTTAGAGTATTTTCATAGACATTCATCAATAGGGCGTTAAAAAACAATTATAGGTGGTTAAAGTGTGTCTATCGTTTTAACTTTCCAAAGAGTTGTCATGTTAGGATTCCCGAAAGGGATACTAATTGTCTTTGAAAAATGGAAAAATGACCAAGTAACTTAGTGGCATATCCGACTTAATTAACATATTCTGGTTGTTCATAAAGCAAGGCTATATTTATATTCTTCATATTTGTAGTCTATTATTTTTACAAAAAGAAAAAGAAACAAAAATCTTAAGTTTTAGTCATTTACTAGTTTAAACACTTAGTGGAGGGTTCAAATGAGAAGAAATTCTTTGTAAGAATAAAAAAGAAGAAATTTCAACCAATAGAAATGCTTCATTAGACTTCATTTAATATTTGTACTTAATGTAATTACAAGGGTATATTGGTAAACTTAAATACATCATTAATTGTTAGTTTCATCTTTAATAACTAACTATATTAATTTTGTAACTTATTTTTAACATATATATTTTTCTCAAAAAATAAAAATAAAAATTCATTTTAAGTGTAGGATAAATACGAGATGTGTAAGATCAATTACGAGTTGTTTAGGATAAATTTCAATATATGTAGGATAAATTTCAAAATGTGTAGGATAACTTTTGATGTGTGTAGGCAAAAAAAAATTTAGTGTGAAGGATGATAGTCTTTATGACTAATTAATTAGTCAAACATATTAATAAATGAGATGAGCAAAAACTATTTAATGTTTCACAATTATACCCTTTTGTTCTTTTTCTTCTCAATAAAATTTTCTTCTTAAATGAACCTTCCCCCACTTAGTCAACCTATCTTTTCTACCGGTAGAATAATGGCAAAGGTTTAGTACTTTTGCTTCCGCCCGCATCCATGGATCGATACTTGGTTCTTACCGATACTTTACTACATATATGACATGGTACACTTGCCCTTTCGTGTGTGTTTTAATCTTGAAGTATAAATCATTTTTATAAATTTAAAACCGAATCGTGTGTAGAATTCATTGTAAAAATATATATATACACGCACACGTCAAGTTTTTGGCGCCGTTGCCGGGGATGTGGCGAGCTTTAGGAACGACCCGAGTCAATATTTTACCGATGTACATACTTGTGAATACTCGTAAATATTTTCCATTCCATTTATTAATTAATTAATTTATTTATTTGTTCGTTTGTTAATATTTTATTTTCTAGTCGATTCGATTTGTTCGTTTTCAAGCTTCTTCAAACTTTATTCGATTTTTTTATTATTATTTCATTTGTGTGTTCGAATTCGAACTAATTATTCATTTATCTCTTAAATTTTTGGAACCGAAAAACTACTCTTGTCTTAACCGGTTCAAGTATTTTTATTCGTTTTCAATTTTTAGAAATTTCCGGCCTACCTTTGAGTTTTAGAAGTATTTTAATTTTTTTAACAGAAAAATGTTGTTTATTACAGCAAAAAAAATTACACTCAAGATGGATGGCACCTTACGGTGAATGAGGTGTTCACGTACGGTACCGTCACGATCGAGAATGCCGACGGTGTAACTTTCAAGGTGAACGGCCACAAATTAAAGCTTAATGTTGCCGGGCCGGTTGATTCGGCGGTGGAGGTAATCGAACTCCACGCCCCGCACGCGTAACAAGTGTGGGGGAGGGAGTCTAGCTATCGACTCATTGAAAAAAACTTAGCACGCGTGTTTAGCACGCTTGGGGGTAAATTTGTAAATATTATATATATTTTAATTTCTTTGGTTTTACTAATTGTTTCAATATTTGTAAGTTTTTATAGTTGTGATTCAAGCCTTGTAGAGTTTTGGCGTTGATATGGTCCACAAACACGTAAATTCTTGTAAAAATGGTGATTTTTGATGAAAAAAATCAAGTTTGGAGGATTCTGTAGCATCTGTCTGCAGAGACACAGGTACTGCATAACCGCACGGCCGTTCAATTCACATGTTCGAGAACTGGTGTGCAACTCAGTGCATTTTTTAGTTGCACGGCCGTGCATGTTATGTGCACGGCCGTGCAAGTCATGATTGCACGCCCGTGCAAGTCATGTGCACGGCCGTGCAAAAAAACAAAAAAACAAATATATATATATATATATATATATATATATATCAAAAGTAAAAACCGTATAGTGCATAACCGTTCTCTCTTTTCTCTCCTCCAACAAATCATCGTTTTTTTGTAAAAAATCATCACAAAGCACACCAAAGGTATGAATCATTTCTTACTTCTTTTATTTTATTTTATTTTTCATATTTCATGTTGTCTTTTATCTTATATTAGTATTTTTCTTCAAGAAATTTGAGGGTTTCTTTATAAATACAAACTAAAACCCTAATTCTTGATAGTTTTATATAAACCTTGTACCTTAATCGTGTCAAGAGCGTGCGGTTCGCCATTGCAGCTCGTGTCTATCTTTTATTTTCTTGGTTTGTTATGTTTTATTTGGGGTTATCATTTTGTGTATATTTTTTAGAACCCCCGGATATGTTTTCCTCAAAAAAAAATTACTACTTTTTATATTTTATTTTTCTTTTTAGCTAATGGATAGGATGGTTATTTTTATAATTATCTATTATATGTTTTATTTTGTAATCAGTTTGTTGCCGTGGTTTTTGTTATTGTGACATTCATGCAGGTACTAGGTATACACTGGGCGAGATAAACAGAACCGAGTCGGCAGTTCATTCCTTCATCTTCATCACTGTTCAGGGGAGTGTTATTCTCCTTTTTCTCTATTTTTGGGTTTCGGATTGGGTACAATGCGAAGTTCAAGTGTGGGGAGGGGGTTTAACATTGTGACTTTGTTTATCCCTTAAAAAAACCTCACTATATTAGTACACTATAATATAAAATAAACACCTATAAAAAAACTTTCAATCAAATAAACCGGTCGGTTGTTGTTTTGGAAAGCATCGGATTCGATAAAGAACCAACAATCCTAATAAATTCCGAGAAAGATAATTAAAAAACATGACAAAGAAAGAAAGACTTGCATATTAATTTTCACACTTTTACCCATTCCCTCCGTTATGTGAGCATGTTCTTGATCCTAAGATTAGTTATATGTTTGTTTATTTCGGATTAGGAGTGAGCCGGATGTCTCGTGTAGTTTAGAACTTGTCACTAGCATACTTGTCGAGACCATAAACATGTGAGATTGTGTAAAAATGATAGAGGAACTTAGAGAACCTTTTGTTTCTAGCCTTTTTCTTTCATTTGTTTTCCCTAAACCCTATGTCATCCACTAGGATTAACCACGTTGAGCCTTATCCCGTGTTCTTCTTTCTTTTACCCAACCAATTAATCCACTTAGCCAAATTTAGCCTTTTTTTATTTTTAAACCTTAGTGTTAAAACTCGGTTAAAGTTACCGTATAACTAGCGTTCTTTGTTGTACAAAAGCATTAAAGTAAAAAACAAAAACAAAAACAAAAAAAAAACAAAAAAACAAAAAACAAAACAAAAAAAACCAAAAGAAAAAGAAAATATGACACCCTAAAATAGGGTGAAGATGGCAAGATTCGAGCAATTTTGATTGCTAAAAGAGAAGAATATCATCGACTATCTCGAAAACTCACATGTTGTCTTTTTAAAGCGTTATTTATGTATAGTTTTTTGTTTATTTTACGCTAGTTAAATGTATCTACCGAGTTTTAACCATTTAGTCACTTTTAAATGTCCATTCCACACCTTTCACCCTAGCCTATCGTTACAACCCGTAAAGTCCTCTTGATTTACACTTTTCACATGTTACTTGGTGGAGATTAAATCTTTTGACAAGCTTATGATATTACATGATTCATTGTCTAGGCGTCGAGTGTTTACACATACACATTTTATGTATGTTTCACAAATATAGCCGAGTGTGTGTGAACAATGTGAGATGTGTGAGGATTTGCATGCTAAGTCAATCGAATGTGGAATCATGGCTTTTTGGTTATCTTTACGTATATTTGTATGCACTTGTTTGGTTTAGATTCTTTGACGATGTCTTTCGAACAAACCGGTTAACTATTATATATGTGTATTTGTCATGTAGATTCTAAATTACTTAATCTCGTTAGAAATTCTCTTTTCTTCTATTCTTATTTTAGTTTGCTTGAGGACAAGCAAAGTTCAAGTGTGGGGAGGTTTGATATATGTAAAAATACACATACTTTTGTCCCTCGTTTTATCCCTGTTTTACGCTTTTTTTGCTATAAAACCGAATTTTTGGGACTTAATCATTTATGTTTTGGTTTACAGACCTTAAACAACGTACCGGACAAGAAAATGAAGAAAAAATGGATTTTCCGGCCGAATCGGCAAAGATACGAGGATTTTGTTAAGTTTAGCACCATTGGCATGGCAGTGCCACCATTGGCACGGCCGTGCCAGCTTTGGCATGGCAGTGCCGATCTTGATTCTGCGGCGCACTCTCGGACATGCACAGTAGTGCCGACCTTCGGCACGGCAGTGCCGACCTTGATTCTGTGGCGTACTCTCGTACATGCACGGTCGTGCCACCTTTGGCACGGCAGTGCCGACCTTCGGCAGGGCCGTGCCAACTTTGGCACGGCAGTGCCAATTTTGAAATATCTGCCCAGAACTGCTGCCCGTCACAAGATCTCATGAACAGTGCACGGCCGTGCACTTTATTGGCACGGCCGTGCCGATTGAAAAAGTTATAAAAACAGTAGATGGCATTCTGGTCGAGATCTGGAACTTTTGGGAGCATCTCAGGCGACTTTCTGGGCTCCGGAGACACCGTCTTTTGCTCGGAATCAAGCCCCCATAGTGCCGAGAAGCTCCGTTACCATCTGGGTCTTTATTCTCTTGCTTGTTTATGGTTTGATTCTTGAATCTTTCCATGTTTTTTATTATGTTCAAGCATTTGGTTGATGTATTATGTATTATTGTAGCCTAAGGGCAAAAACACTAGTATTCCTTTCCTCATAAACAACCATTAGTATGTTAATCATGTTTGTATGACACTTAACAACTTTTTATGTTAATCCTTGATGATTGTTTTGCAACCTTGTTATTGATATTGGATTCTTGATTATAGTTAATTGTCTTGGATGATTAGTACATGGTTAGTTAGGATATTTGAAAGAAGAAACTTAATTAATCTTGTATTAGTAAACTTTAGCTTTGTTAAAATGTTTACCCCATGAGACTAGAAATGGGTATTGGGTTAATAAGAGGTAATTAATATTAATCAAGAGTGTTTTCCGTCACGTAAGGGCCTTAGCGGGTTAGATGGTTGTCGTTATGAATTCTTAACATAAAGCATAAGCTTAGTTAGTTGTTTCGGCCAAAATTGCTTTCTTAGTGAATTTATGCTTAAGATTCGTAAAATGAACTTGGTTGTGATTTAATCTAGTTTATGCTTGTCTCGGTGGTTGCATTGTGTTTATCGGTGTCTCTTTCCTTGATTAAGTGAGGTTAGAAAACTCTTAACGGATGACTAACTTATCTTTAGGGGTTTTTCATAGACATTCATCAATAGGGCGTTAAAGAACAATTTTAGGTGGTTAAAGTGTGTCTATCGTTTTAACTTTCCAAAGAGTTGTCATGTTATGATTCCCGAAAGGGATACTAATTGTCTTTGAAAAATGGAAAATTGACCAAGTGAGTTAGTGGCATATCCGACTTAATTAACATATTCTGGTTGTTCATAAAGCAAGGCTATATTTATATTCTTCATATTTGGAGTCTATTATTTTTACAAAAAGAAAAAGAAACAAAAGTCTTATGTTTTAGTCATTTACTAGTTTAAACACTTAATCAACCTATCTTTTCTACAGGTAGAATAATGACAAAGGTTTAGTACTTTTGCTTCCGCCCGCATCCATGGATCGATACTTGGTTCTTACCGATACTTTACTACATATATGAGGGGGTACACTTGCCCTTTCGTGTGTGTTTTAATCTTGAAGTATAAGTAATTTTTATAAATTTAAAACCGAATCGTGTGTAGAATTCATTGTAAAAATATATATACACGCACACGTCACACCATGTTAGATCGCTCCTGAATAGCTCGGGAACCCAAATTGGTTTCTCTTGTCCATATGCGCGGAATTTATATGACAAGTTAATCAAATATACAAGAATTACTCGTTAATGTCTGTTTATTGATCACAAATTCAATTACATACGAGTTCCGTATCCGACAGAGCTTCGCCTCTAAGTGTGCAAAAGTTACAAATGAGAAACCATGAGGCACCTATGTATAGTGTGTCAAGTTCGCTTGGGGAGGACACAAGTTCGGGCGAACTTGTTGAACAAGTTCAGCCGAACTTGTTCACTCATTACTTCCGGGCGAACTTGATCACCTATTTACATAAATACTTCATTTTCTAACGTAATCTTATCTATTCTAAACAAACTCGATACAAGACTAAGACATAGACATACTGTACTAACAGACTCCCCTTGGATATCGTCCTCGTCTTGATCATTCTTCAAAAGCTCTATCTTCAAATCTTCTATCTGCAGCGCCCAAAAAAAAATTCATATATGTCTTCTTCCTTCTTTCTTGCACAGGAATTGGCGTTTGATCAGTAGGTGGCACCTTTGTCATAAACTGAAAACGTCTAAGTCTCGCCTCCCTATTCTTTTCATGTAAACGTTCCAGACGCCTTTCTTCCTTAAAAACTCTTCACGTTCTAACTCTCGCCAACTCGATTCCCACATCTTTCCTGAATTTATGTCGTGAGCGTAGCAAACATTAACGATCCCCTGCATCCCTTGTACCTCTTCATGCTTTTCATAACAAATCTTGTTGAAGAATAGACATCAAAATATCCTCCCTTGAACAGTTTACTAACCACATCGGGTCTAGTATGTGTATTGTTCTCCAAAGCCCCCAAAATCCTTCTTTTTGTAGCACTTCGCTGATCTTTCTTTAGTAATATCCAAATGTTCTTCAAACCTCAAGACTATAACAACTTCTTTTTGTAGCACTTGCCACCACTTGAACAAAGGATAGAAATCCTGTTCGATCGGCATAAGTGGCATATTCTTCATTGCATGCGGACGTTTCATTATCAACGTTTTATCTTTCTCTCTAGTTTTCTTGTTTGTCTTGATTCTGCGTTTAGGTATAAACGGCTTCCAGTATTTGAATCCTTGAGTTGCTTCAAACTTTATCATCTTCCACAACAACTGATCAATAAACTTCATATGATAACTAACATTCCTCGTTTGCACTAATTTCTCCACATCCTAATAAGGTAGCGTACTGAAATCAGCCAAGTAACGAAAGTACTGAACGCCAAATTCACGTTTGATGGCGTAAACATTCAACTCTTTCAACCACCCCCAGCTTAGGATATCACCTAATGACTTGTCTGCATCTCTGGTAAAGAATGCTAATGGACGTCGAAACTTTCTTTCTTTTGGCATTTTTTAAACCAAGACTTTTTGGCTTCAGCAATCTCAGCTTTAGTCATTATCTTCGGAACTTTTCCTTCACGAACAGACTCAACAATCTTTTCTTTAGTCTTCGTTCAGCTGTTCGTACATCTCTTCAAACGTAGGAAAACTATCAGTATTCAAACCAACATACTTTTCTGCTTCATCTTTTTCATCATCTGATCTATCTTCAATGATAACTCTGTCATAATCATCAGCATCAGATCTTCTTGTGTAGCAGTACTTATTTGGTTCAAACGTATCAATATTAACAACTTCCTCTTCAAAATCAAAATCGAAAGATTCAACATCAACATTCAGTAGCTTTGCAAGATCTTCTTTCGTCATGTTGTGAACAAACTCTCCCTCTTCAACGTTATGCTCTAACATTAATACCAACGGTTTTGCAGGCATAGCAGCAACAGGCATTGCAGCAATCGCATTAGTCATATCTTCATCTGTTTGCCATGCTTGCCCTTATTGCTCCCCCTTAATCTGATCTTCCATCATATTCGCATCGTCGTTCAGAAGGAAGTAAAATCAAACTCATCAGTTACTTTTGCATCAATAACTTTCAATCCAACTCCACCCTGACCATCATCATTACCATCATCGTTGTCAGAATCATCCTTTGGATCATCAACAGGTTCATCATCTTTATCTTTGTCCTCAGCTTCTTCATCGTCCTGCTGTATAGTTTCCTTTTCTGGAATAATCTCGGACTCAGAAGCTTTTGGAATATCAACAGATTCAATCACCGGCTCTTCAGTTGTTTTGGGAAAACCTTCAATCACATGCTTTGCTTTACCATGTGCTGCAAGCTCTTTTTCTGCCTTTTCTTTTGCTTCTTGCACATCTAAACGTTCGTATTCTTCTTTAAAATCAATCCCCAGACTGTTAGATAACACTTTCTGAAGTCTGGAAAACCTTTTATCATTCAAATCTCTCTTAGATCGTAATTCAGCAATCTCTTTTGCCATCTTTCATTTGCATCCTGCAGACTTTCTATCAATGCCTTTAAGATCCACGTTCTCCTTCTAAGAATTTCACTTTGTCGTTCAGAATTTTCTTTTCAACTTCGCTTTGATTCATTTTCCGTTCTAAAGCCACCTTTTCAGCTTTGTTCTTTGCCAATCTTTCTTCTAGAACTTTGACTCTTTTCTCTAATTCATCAACATTGGATTCTGGAAAGAAATCATTCAGATCTTCAAGAGAAACAGGCTCTTCAGGAATACTTCCAAATAGCTTTGACCTCGGAGTTGTCTTTGGAGTCGATCTTGGTGTACACTTTGGTGTATGTGGTGAAGTGTGAATAGAATCGATTTTAGAATAGAACTTTCAGGCTGCGATGTTGTCGGAGGTTCTTGAGACTCTATAATAGTAATATCAAGAAAATCAGACGCAGGAGGTTCTTGTGTAACTCCTGGTTACTCAGTAGTCTCTTGAATTGAAGAAATTTGAAATGTTTCAGCCGTAGGAGGTTCTTGTGTAACTCTCATTACTTTGGCACCAGAAGGTTCTTGTGTAACTTCTTGCGCTTTTTCTGACTTATGTAACGTAGGCTTTGTGGCTTTTGAACTGCTTTTCTTCCTTTGGTACTGGGAGAACCTGTAGTCTTCAAAGTAGCGTCTTTCGCTGAAGACGTTACGCGTTTAGTCTTTTTCTTTGGTCTTTCCTCATCAGAACCTTTGTCAGAACCTGGTTCATAATCAGCATCACCTTCCTTTAACTTTTCTCTCTCTTTCTCTGCTATAGCCTTCTTTGTTTCTTTCTCAAGCGAATCATCACTGTTTTCATCTTTATCAGAAGTCGCAGAGATCACATCATCATCTTGTGTTTCTATTTCTGTCTCTTGACTCTCAATGTTGACCGCAACACTAGAACCAACTTCAGCTTGAACATTCTCTGGTTCATCTTCATCTATAAGCATCGTTTCAACTTTCTTTGACTTAATGGATGTTTCTTTTTCTCTTCAACTACTTTCTTCAAAAACCAATCACTGCACGTGAAAGTTGATAGCCATTCTTCTTCAGCATTAACTTCCCTTTCATAACCACTACCTGCCTTTCTCCACTTGTATTCAGGCGGTGCAACATATCAGCAGACACAATGGCACCAAACAGTGGTTTTGCAACTGGCGCTGAAGCTTGCTTTTGAAACGTAATAAGCTTCTTGACAGTTACTTCATCCATGTGGCTTAGATAAAGAATGTCATTTGGACCCTTTGCTATCTTTTTAAACTTGTCGTCGATAAGCATCTGCACGAATCTTGGATACATGACATGTCACCCTCCAACCGATGGCGGAAACATCGAGGCGGGACGAAATAGATTGCTCATTGCTCATAAAACTAAATGTGACAATAATTAATTAAGACCGAATTTTATTTCACAAATAAATCATTATTACAATACATGGAATTTCCAATAACAATAACAAATAAGGATAAGATTTATACAACATGATTAAGCCTAAGCGTCTATATGTGTATCTAGCATCAACGCTACTTCAATTTCATAGTGTCGTCTTCGTCAACCTGTAACATGTTTAAAATGAAGTCAATGCAAAAGCAAAGGCGAGTACAAAAGTTTAAGCATAGCATATGTATACGAATAAAGTTTCAAAACAATCCTCATGGCAACTATGATTCATACAAGAGCATATACAAGGCATGCAATCTACTAGTCAAACCCTTAACGCAATCACGATATTTTAACATGGCCTCTAGATTTCATGAGGAGGGGGATGTGTTACTTCCTATAGCGCTATACATGTCAAACGAAGGCTTAAAATAAGTTAATGACTAAGGTATCACATAAAGAATGTCCAAGATATAAGCATCAAGAAAGCGTATCAAGTATTCATGAATATAGGATTGTTTGTGCATTTCATAAAGTTTAAGTGTTGTGATTTTGTATATGGAAAACATGTTACACCCAAAAGTGTTATAAACGAAAGTGGGTCGAGTGTACTCACAAAATTGCTAAGTCTTTTTTGGAAATCCGCAACGAGTTGATGAGTTGGAGAATGAGACATCGAGGTCACCTTATAGGACAAAAGAAGGGGGTATGAGTAACCGAAATTATGACGGAAGATTCGAATTGGAGTTGGATGTACGTGTATATATATATATATATATGACATGGGTTGTGTAATAATTTCCACTTTAAGTTTATAAAAAGTGTTATAGAACTGTTGTAAAAAAATAACAAGTAAATATATAAACTTTTGTTGTTATTGTGATATAAAATTTATTTGAATTCAATGCGTTACCTTTAGTTTTCGAATACAAAGTATATATATCTATTTATATATTTTACGAAAAGCGTAATACTTATATGTATTTGTCGAAAAGATTAATATACATATATATATATATATATATATGGTCGCTAGATAAGTATGTTTTGTTGAAAAGTATAGTATATTAAATAAATTTATTTTGCCAAAAAGTATAACTTATATATATATTTTTTTGAAAAAGTGTAATATTTATATATATGTTGAAAAGTGTAGTATTTATGTATATTTCGTCGGAAAGTGTAATAAATAAATATATGTTTTGTCAAAGGTATAATAAATATATATATATGACGAAAAACCGGTAGAGTTTCCTCTATTTTTGGAGGATCCCGACAATACAAGTCGTCGATAAAATTTCCAAAACATAACAATAAGTGATCCCGCAACTAAAATAACGTCAACATAACTTGTATAATGAACATCGACCGCTATAACATTAATATCAACTCATATAACATTACATGATTAACAATAGAGTCGGTTCCTCAATTAGAATAATTTTAACATAAATAATATAATAACTCCTCGATATTAGAATTTTACCGAATCTCGAACACGAATCTGAACCGAGTCGCACCAACTGAACCGAGACCCGAATCTTGAAACAAGCTACCCGTGTCGACAGTCTGACCGGCGTTGACTGTGGTTGAGCCGAAGCTTTGACCACGGGTTTGACCCGAGCTTTACAAGTCTGAGAACGAAACCCGAACCTGAATCGGAACGATTAACCTGAACTGGAGTGAACCGGAGTGTCACCGGCACCACCCCATCATATCGCCGCTTGAAGACCTCCGCCGCCGCAGCTGACCTGCGGCTCCTGCCGCCGTCGCTGCCCGACGGCTCCTGCCGCTGCCGTGGTTCCAGAGCAAGGGAGAGGAGGTGAATCGGGTGTGCAGGAGCGAGAAAGAGCGGTGTGAAGTGGGGGTTAGGAGGAGCAGGTTGTAGGGGTGTGGTCGGTGTGGTCGCCAGAGGCCGGAAAAGCGGGGAGAGATATGGGTGTCGCAGGTGAGTGTGAGAGGGGAGAGGAGTGGTCTTGCGGCGGAGAGAGGAGGAAGGGGATAGGTGCGGTGGAGGTGTTTTGGTGTGGGTGGCCAGAAACGCGGCGCCGGAGACCCGCCGGAAAAGCGACTCTGGTCTCCGAAAAAATGGGAGGGAAGGGGGTGTGCGGTTGATGTTGTGAGATTAGGGTTTTTTTTGGGAGTGCTTTTATAGTACTAGGGTTAGAGTGGGCTTGTGTGTTGGGCCCAAGGCCCGATAGTGGCCCAATTACGTTTTTGGAGCCCGTTTTCGCACCCGGAATTTCATAGAATGTCGTAAAAAATATATTATTATTATTATTATATCTTTTTATTAAAATCCGAGGTGTTACAGTCTCTCCTCCTTTAGGAAATTTCGTCCTGAAATTTATTCACAAGGAAGACACGAAAGGGGTTGGCAAAAGGATGAGGGCTAACGATCACGACTAAGAGTTCAGGATACGAGAGTGAAAGTATGAAGTTTAAAGCAATGAAAAGTTGGGTTTGCAAAAGGAGGTTGTCTGACTAAAACGATTTGAGGCATTAAGCATAAGTAAAACGTGCATGTGCGTGTACAGACAAGTGGTTTAAACAAGTTCGAATACTCAAAGGGTGCGTCATCTAAGCAGAGAAGCTTTCGTATGAAACGGTATGCAGTTTGATGATGAGTGTAGTTTCGTCTGAACAAGAATAGAAGATAGTTGTAAATCAAGAAATCATTTTTAGAGCTTGAATGATAAACGATTGATTGCACTCGTGGTTGTATAAAGACAAGGTTAACAGGGATAACGGAGGCATAAGAGTGAGCGTTTGATCTAATAAACGAATACGAGCATAAGAGTGGCACGTGTATTTGAACAACGAAAGCGTTGCGTTATGGATAAAGTCTCGTCGTGGATAATAAGGTATCGCGCACTTAGCAATGTATTTGTGAGTTGTTAAAGTTTGCATATTAGGTCTTACTATGGTCTGTAAAACACCGGATTTCTCATGGCATGTTTTATGAAAGTTCGGCTACATGGTGAAAACACTTAGATATAGGAAGTACCAGTGGCATATCCACCATGTTTTTGACCATGTCGTGACCGTTTCGTTACTCGATGCAATGTTATGTTCCGTGTCTTACCATACGCGGTAGTACACTCTATGGTTCTCATGCGCTTATCACTATTATCCCGTGTGCACCCGTGATTATATCGATCGTCGCATAATCCGCATAGCTTGTATTAGCGGCGTATGAATTAGGGTATACATAAAAGCTGAAAGTAAGTTTGCGTGCGTCCAAACAAGCATGAGGCCCACGTAAGAGAATCCCTCGGGTTTCGCTCGCGTACAGGCGCGAATGTATGAATATGAGTATGATTACGAGTATAAGCATAAGTATGAGTATAAGTATAAGCATGGGCATAAGGTGTATATGCATGAATGCGAATATAAGTATAAGTATGAATGATAGCACGTATGTTCATAAATATGAATATGTGTATAATTATGAATATCAACGAGTGTAAAAGACGATGACTATGTGTATGATATGAATTGAATACAACGAATTTATTCGTATAAAATAATTGAGAAATCTGATGTAAGACCCTCCAATTATATATATAATATAACACTTTAACAAGAAAATTTAAGTAAAAAGAGTTACGTTTGACATAGTATAAACAAAACGTTAACTACTACAATTTAGAATCAACTCATATCCAAAATGTTAGCCCACTAGTATTAAGTTTTTTTAAGAAAAAAAACAACGGAAGCTTATGATCTTTTGGGAAGTATTCGGTTCTTGACATGGCTTGATCATCATCTGAGGTCTAAAGTGCATCGTTACCTATCATACAATTTCATTCAAATGGTTAGAAAACAAATCATTCGAATAAAAGGATTAAACACAATAAATATATTTTTTTTCAGCCCTTTCACCCGGCCGTGTTAGCTTCCCACCCGGCCGTGTCAGCTAAACATTTTTTTCTTTTTTTTCAGAACATTCACCCGGCCATGTCAAGTGTCCACCATGCCGTCTCAGCTCTGAAGGTTTACTTTTCTCTCAATTTACATCCAAACTTATTCCAAACTCATTCATATCACTTGGGGTTCGTTTCTTAACATGTCTAAGTTGTAATCCATTACCCGGATCCAAAATTCATATAGTTTACCGTTACCCGATTTGCGTTTCACTTGATTTTGACCCGTTTGACGTTTAAGCACCTAAGCTTAAATCATCCATAACTTTTTAGTGGAATTATTTTCCACAATTATTCCCAATATCCGGGCTTAATAACTTCGTGTTCCACGCTTTTTTCTTTTTTTTCAGAACATTCACCCGGCCATGTCAAGTGTCCACCATGCCGTCTCAGCTCTGAAGGTTTACTTTTCTCTCAATTTACATCCAAACTTATTCCAAACTCATTCATATCACTTGGGGTTCGTTTCTTAACATGTCTAAGTTGTAATCCATTACCCGGATCCAAAATTCATATAGTTTACCGTTACCCGATTTGCGTTTCACTTGATTTTGACCCGTTTGACGTTTAAGCACCTAAGCTTAAATCATCCATAACTTTTTAGTGGAATTATTTTCCACAATTATTCCCAATATCCGGGCTTAATAACTTCGTGTTCCACGCTCCCATTACCCAGTTTGCGAAAACACATATTCGATCCATTAGATGTTCAAGATCATAAACTTGTATCATCAACATTACTTTCATGGAATTATTCGTTTTTCATCTACAACCCATTTACCTAGGTTCGTCACTTAGTGCTCCACGCTCTCATTATCGGTTTGTGTTTACACCTAACTTCACCCAATACCCGGGTACATTAAAATCAATACTTTAGCGTATCCAAAACTTGGCTTATGCATCAATACTCTGGTTTATAAAGTGACGTTCAGGTCACTTAAAACCATCAATTTGTTAGCTTATTCGATTTTGACCCGTTTGGTTGTCGAGTGAGTTACATCACTTCATTGACATTCCAAACACGACTATTTTCACTATATTATCATCCAACATATCCAATTACTATTTTGACCCGTTTGGTTGTCGAGTGAGTTACATCACTTCATTGACATTCCAAACACGACTACTTTAACAATATCATCAACGAACATATCTAATTAACTATTTTGACCCGTTTGGTTGTCGAGTGAGTTACATCACTTCATTGACATTCCAAACACGACTATTTTAACAATATCATCAACGAACATATCTAATTAATTATTTTGACCCGTTTGGTTGTCGAGTGAGTTACATCACTTCATTGACATTCCAAACACGACTATTTTAACAATATCATCAACGAACATATCTAATTAACTATTTTGACCCGGTTGGTTGTCGAGTGAGTTACATCACTTCATTGACATTCCAAACACGACTATTTTAACAATATCATCATTAAATCATCAACTACTAAGCTTATGTACATAATGTAGCGAAACTACCAGTCGCGTACCTTCAAAGCATTTTCCTTCAATCGTGCCTTCGCCCCGGCTTGTGCGCTCGAAGATTTAATCGTTTGCCTATAGAGTTCAACCAATGACGTGTTTAGAACTCTTATCACATCATAATACGCATAATTCGCCATATAATTCGATTACGTGTTTTACTCTAATTTTCAACAAGTTTGCTTTTGTTTAGGCATTTTAACAAACACCTTGTGGGCATAATTTTATAAAATCTATAATCAAGTTCATGACTAGTTATTTAACCAAGATTAAACATCATTCACAAGTCCATATGTCTAGCATGCATAACAATACCTAGACTTACTTCATGGAAATCAATAACACTAAATTAATGATCATAATTCTAGTGTTCTTCATCATCCAACAATACCCATTTAGCACTTATGTAGATGATTATAATTTCATATTTTATATCATCAGTTCATTAAGTTTCTCAATCATAGTTCGTTTCGAAGCATGGATTCAACATAGTATCATTCATACATTCTATATTCTAGCGATAATTTCATTTTTCAAGTGTTCACCAAGAATTTGAGATGAAACAAAATGATGAAAGTTTACATACCTCGTGATCCTTTCACTTGGGTAATCACTAATTTGAACTTGGTTTTCGATTTGGGTTTGATTTGCCCCTTCAATCCGACTGATTTGTATGAGTTAGGGTTCAAATTGTGGAACTCCCTTTTTCTCTTGTGAAAACCACGACCAGAACACACATTGAAGTGTGTGTTTTGGTGTTTTTATTTTTATTAAAATAAAACCCACTTTTAGTTTTGTCAACATTAGCCCTCGACTTTTTAGAGTTATAAAAGAATTATTAACCAAGTTTCATTGGCATTTTAACAACACTTAACTAACTAGGTTGATATTACCGGTTACTTAGTGGGTTCGAGGAAGTTACATCCCGTTTTTGTTTTAAGTCCGTTATCTCGAGCCTCTTATGAACTTCATCTCCTCCAAAGCTTTTATTCTCTTTCTCTCTCTCTCTCTCTTTTTTGTTTAATATTAGGATTATTTATTTAAAACCTAATATTTACTAGGTTAATTTTTATCACTAATGGTATTTTACCCGTTCTTAATATTAACGTGGTTTGCTTACCAAACCCGTTTTTGGGGTGTTATAAGTCTACCACCCTTAAAGATGTTTCGTCCCCGAAACCTTTCTTACGTCTTTTCGGTAATTACTTGATTGTCTCTCAAACTTTTACAATTTATTGGTGTCACCAGGAAGGTACGATAATGTCTTTGCCCTTTATATGAAACAACACAATTTAAATAATTGTGAGTTGTTTTGTTATTTATGCCCGTTTGGATGTTTTAGTGAAATCTTTCACCTTTGTCAACCAGACGTTTCATGATCTCTTCATTTTGACACATTCATTTAACTTAGCGAAACCCATCGCCGTTATACTAACACTGCCTTCCTAAGGCTTACAAGCATTTCTAATTTCCCATGCCCTAGCTCGCGCTACAATGCTATTACGTTTTATATTATTTTTTCTTTATTATTTTACGCGGGAATTTGTAATCGGTTCCCACGCTTTACCCAAAGTGACCCGTAGGTTCTTTCATTTGCCTCGTAGGCTATTTCTTTAGGCTTTCACCCCTTTTTGGTGAGGCCCCATATAGTTTATTTCTTTCTATTGGTGACGCGAGGTCATTTAGTCCTTTAAACCCTTACATTGTTTATAATCCCGAAGGTTATGGTGATCCCGTACATCATCTTTTACTCGTGTCATTTCGCTCTTAAAATACATTTTTTGTGTCATGGCACCCTTTTTAAGCCTAAAATTCGTTTATTCTCATTTTTGAATTCCATCGACTTGACCGTAGTCTAAGGCTACATTTGTTTTATTTTTGGACAAATCTTCTGACTCTATGACTTCTCAAGTCATTTACGCATCGGTTTGTTTTCCACTTACCGTTATCCGGTTCACACATTTATTTCCTTACAACCCGTTACCCAGGTTCTTTTATCTTTCTGATTTTAACGCTCCCGTTGTCTGGTTTGCGTTTTCCTTTTTATACCCTCTCACGACCCATCACATAAGTTTATTAATATTTTGCGCTCCCATTAATGGTTTGCGCTTACTTGCACTGTCAAGCGTTATACTTTATTCGGCCCGCTCAACATTGAAATAGTTGAACGTAACTATCAAAATTTCTGTTTTGCGAAATTTTATCGTCTATTATTCATAATTCTTAATCCGAGTCTTTTGACTTTTAATCCGCGTTTCCGTCTCTTGGTTTACGCATATATCTAAAATCCTACCCATCTATTGGGTATTTTTTCCGAAGTCATTATCAAAGCAACCATTCCGGCATGCATTAAGACTTTGTTTGATTTATTTGGTCGTATTAGCGAAATCCATCGCCTTTATTCAACCAAGTCCTTTATTCTTTCTTCATCTTGTTTGACTTGTTCGTGTGAACTTTATCACTTATGACAGTCAAACTTTATCCCTATGCCTTATCATTCTCGTTTGTCGGTTTATATTTTCGTTTACTTGATTCTTATCCCTTCCCTCGGGCTCGTCACTTTAATGTAATATGCTCCCGTTACCCGGTTTGTGTTTACCTTTATTATCAAACACTTTGCTTATTTGATCCGAACACCCATCTTTCTTTTGCTAGCGACCCTTAGGTCCGTCTCTTTTATTAATGTCCCGAAGGTCCATTTATTAAGTCTTATTTGGTAAAACCACTGCTATTGTTATATGGCTTTTGGGGTTTACCCGTTTTCGTTCCAACACTTTTAAAACGCTTATTTTCCTAATCTTTTATACAATCACACCCATCAATGTGATCATCATTCTTCCTCATAAGGATTTGATTAATAATGTGTTACTTGGATGGTTCCCCATACCCAAGTTTCTAAATCCACATTTATTGGTACTTTATTATTCACAGTAGCGAATAATACGCATCATCCCTTTAGTTTTCCTTGAGGATATTTTCCGCCCAAGTCTTAATAATTTTTTTAACCTTAATCCATTGTCTAATTGTTGCCTAACGTTATCTTGTTGAAATATTAAAACGTGTACCTGCGATACTCACCCTGATAGGCTTTCTCTCAACTCGTACATCTTTTCTTTCTTTGCCGTCATCATGCTTGTAGCCTTTCCATGACTCCGGGTTAAAGGACTTCAGTAGCCTTTCCGTCTTTCCCATAGATCCTTTCGCGCATTTCCTCCGCCACGAGGGATACCGTATCATCGCCAACTTCGGTTGACCTCATTCCATTGTAACAATAACAGAAATCAATTCATTTCATTTCATTATTCCATGTCGTTGTATGGAATTTATCCACATCGTTAATCAATATAAACAAACGTGTTTCTACATGTTTTATTTGGTTTGGCCAAGTCCATAACTTGTCCTTGCCATTTATTACTATTGCAAATTTCCGGGTTCGGGTGTAATTACACTCCTTCCCAATACATCATTTATTCACTTCATTAAGTTCCCGGGTTCGAGTGTACGCGCGCTCCTTCCCATTATGACACTTATCTTTCATTGCATTCCCAGGTTCGAGTGTACACGCACTCCTTCCCATTGCAATATTTATCGAGATTACTTTTACCTCGGTTTCACATGCTCACCATTTATTTAGTTATATATATATATATATATTAACATAATTTACTCATTTAACCAATCATATATGCCCATATGCAACTATTGTTCATCATGTGAATTGTTGCATTCCATTTGTCTTATCGTAATTTAGAACTTGTACCTGATTGATACTCGCCCTAATGCACTCCGTTGTCTCAAGTCATCACTTGATTTAGGTTCTTTGCTCTGTCATGCTTCCGAACCTTCTGCCATTAAAATTATTTAACTCCTGTCATCTTCAGATGCGGTTATTGTATCATTCGAACATTTCCAATTTATTATTAATCGTGCTATTCAATGTGCCCGTATTGTTATACGAGACATTTAAATATACTTAATTCACAAGTACTTATTTTATAATCAATCTATGGTTAGGATTTATACTACCTAATCATTTTTTTACCAACACTAGACATCTCGAATCTGAAATGTTTATATCAATTATTAAACATTTCGTTTCATTATCATTTGCATCTTTCACTTTGATTTAGCCAAGTTTGAAACTTGCTTAAACTATTCGTGTTTAACGCACCTTCCGGGTTTAAGTGTATTAACACACTCTTCCCATGCACTTAAATTCATATTTTTTCCCTAATGCTTTGTTACAATCTACACATATAAATAATTCTTACCGGATGTTTGATCAAGCTTCGAACCGAACACACTTTGTCAACAACCTTGAGTTCTGATTACCAACTTGTAAGACCCTCCAATTATATATATATAATATAACACTTTAACAAGAAAATTTAAGCAAAAAGAGTTACGTTTGCCATAGTATAAACAAAACGTTAACTACTACAATTTAGAATCAACCCATATCCAAAATGTTAGCCCACTAGTATTAAGTTTTTTTTTAGAAAAAAAACAACGGAAGCTTATGATCTTTTGGGAAGTATTCGGTTCTTGATATGGCTTAATCATCATCCGAGGTCTAAAGTGCATCGTTACCTATCATACAATTTCATTCAAATGGTTAGAAAACAAATCATTCGAATAAAAGGATTAAACACAAAAAATGTATTTTTTTCAGCCCTTTCACCCGGCCGTGTCAGCTAAACATTTTTTTTTTCAGAACATTCACCCGGCCGTGTCAGCTTTGAAGGTTTACTTTTCTCTCAATTTACATCCAAACTTATCCAAACTTATTCCAAACTCATTCATATCACTTGGGGTTCGTTTCTTAACATGTCTAAGTTGTAATCCATTACCCGGATCCAAAATTCATATAGTTTAAGCTCCCTTTACAAAATTTGCGTTTCACTTGATTTTGACCCGTTTGGCGTTTAAGCACCTAAGCTCAAATCATCCATAACTTTTTAGTGGAATTATTTTCCATTATTATTCCCAATACCCGGGCTTAATAACTTCGTGTTCCACACTCCCATTACCCAGTTTGCGAGAACACATATTCGATCCATTAGATGTTCAAGATCATAAACTTGAATCATCTACATTACTTTCATGGAATTATTCATTTTTCATCTACAACCCATTTACCCAGGTTCGTCACTTAGTGCTCCACGCTCTCATTATCGGTTTGTGTTTAAACCTAACTTCACCCAATACCCGGGTTCATTAAAATCAATATTTTAGCGTATCCAAAACTTGGCTTACGCATCAATACTCCGGTTTATAAAGTGACGTTCAGGTCACTTAAAACCATCAATTTGTTAGCTTATTCGATTTTGACCCGTTTGGTTGTCAAGTGAGTTACATCACTTCATTGACATTCCAAACACGAATATTTTCACTATATTATCATCCAACATATCCAATTACTATTTTTACCCGTTTGGTTGTCGAGTGAGTTACATCACTTCATTGACATTCCAAACACAACTATTTTAACAATATCATCAACGTACATATCTAATTAACTATCTTCACCCGTTTGGTTTCGATTTTGACCCGTTTGGTTGTCAAGTGAGTTACATCACTTCATTGACATTCCAAACACGACTATTTTCACTATATTATCATCCAACATATCCAATTACTATTTTGACCCGTTTGGTTGTCGAGTGAGTTACATCACTTCATTGACATTCCAAACACGACTATTTTAACAATATCATCAACGAACGTATCTAATTAACTATTTTGACCCGTTTGGTTGTCGAGTGAGTTACATCACTTCATTGACATTCCAAACACAACTATTTTCACTATATTATCATCCAACATATCCAATTACTATTTTGACCCGTTTGGTTGTCGAGTGAGTTACATCACTTCATTGACATTCCAAACACAACTATTTTAACAATATCATCAACGTACATATCTAATTAACTATCTTGACCCGTTTGGTTTCGATTTTGACCCGTTTGGTTGTCGAGTGAGTTACATCACTTCATTGACATTCCAAACACAATTATTTTCACTATATTATCATCCAACATATCCAATTACTATTTTGACCCGTTTGGTTGTCGAGTGAGTTACATCACTTCATTGACATTCCAAACACGACTATTTTATCAATATCATCAACGAACGTATCTAATTAACTATTTTGACCCGTTTGGTTGTCGAGTGAGTTACATCACTTTATTGACATTCCAAACACAACTATTTTAACAATATCATCAACGAACATATCTAATTAACTATTTTGACCCGGTTGGTTTTCGAGTGAGTTACATCACTTCATTGACATTCTAAACACGACTATTTTAACAATATCATCATTAAATCATCAACTACTAAGCTTATGTACATAATGTAGCGAAACTACCAGTCGCGTACCTTCAAAGCATTTTCCTTCAATCGTGCCTCCGCCCCGGCTTGTGCGCTCGAAGATTTAATCGTTTGCCTATAGAGTTCAACCAATGACGTGTTTAGAACTCTTATCACATCATAATACGCATAATTCGCCATATAATTCGATTACGTGTTTTACTCTAATTTTCAACAAGTTTGCTTTTGTTTAGGCATTTTAACAAACACCTTGTGGGCATAATTTTATAAAATCTATAATCAAGTTCATGACTAGTTATTTAACCAAGATTAAACATCATTCACAAGTCCATATGTCTAGCATGCATAACAATACCTAGACTTACTTCATGGAAATCAATAACACTAAATTAATGATCATAATTCTAGTGTTCTTCATCATCCTACAATACCCATTTAGCACTTATGTAGATTATTATAATTTCATATTTTATGTCATCAATTCATCAAGTTTCTCAATCATAGTTCGTTCCGAAGCATGGATTCAACATAGTATCATTCATACATTCTATATTCTAGCGATAATTTCATTTTTCAAGTGTTCACCAAGAATTTGAGATGAAACAAAATGATGAAAGTTTACATACCTCGTGATCCTTTCACTTCGGTGATCACTAATTTGAACTTGATTTTCGATTTGGGTTTGATTTGCCCCTTCAATTCGGCTGATTTGTATGAGTTAGGGTTCAAATTGTGCAACCCCCTTTTTCTCTTGTGAAAACCACGACCAGAACACACACTGAAGTGTGTGTTTTGGTGTTTTTATTTTATTAAAATAAAACCCACTTTTAGTTTTGTCAACATTAGCCCTCGACTTTTTAGAGTTATAAAAGAATTATTAACCAAGTTTCATTGGCATTTTAACAACACTTAACTAACTAGGTTGATATTACCAGTTACTTAGTGGGTTCGGGGAAGTTACATCCCGTTTTTGTTTTAAGTCCGTTATCTCGGGCGTCTTATGAACTTCATCTCCTCCAAAGCTTTTATTCTCTCTCTCTCTCTCTCTCTCTCTTAAATATTAGGTTATTTATTTAAATCCTAATATTTACCAGGTTAATTTTTATCACTAATGGTATTTTACCCGTTTTAACGTGGTTTGATTACCAAACCCGTTTTTGGGGTGTTACATCTGAGTATGTAAAACGAATGATATAAATAAAATTGTCGTGCGAGATTTCGACTAAATCATGAACGAGGATTTGCATTTATAGTTGTTTGAGCAAAAGTTTGAGATTATCGATTCAAAGTAGGTTTATGTTTGACTTAAAATGTAGGATCTAGTTTGTGAATGTAAAAAGAATATAAAGTACTTATTGGTCATGCGTGACGTGACTTTGTAAAGAACGGGAGTGCTACTCCTGTTTTAGAAGGATTTAAGTAGAAAATGGTTGGTCCTTATAAAATTTCCTTGCCCACGTGTTTTGAAATTTAGGTGACATATCGAGAGGTGTAAGATAGGGTCTTAAGGTGGTAAGTTTACACCGTTTTAAAGGATATTACATTAAAACAAGAAATTGAAATTTGGAAGTTCTCGTGAAACGTTGACCCTTGAAAAGAACTTGGGATGATAGATTTAATGATCTTTGAAAAGTGTTTTAGCAAAATGTTTTATTTCTTGCGATAAGGGTTTTAGTAAAACGATCCCATAATATCTGTATAACATTGGTTAGAATTTTTGTTTATAATTGAAAGTCCTTAGTGTAATGATGTCACGTAGCGTGTTTTAGGATTTATGTCTGAACAAAAGATTTGTGGGCAAGGTATTCATTAGGCCGATTAGCTTGGTAGGTAGCATTTCGTCAAATTTTGAAAATCGGGACACGAAACATTTTGTGTGGTGACTAGGTATACTTGTATGTGATTTATATGAAATAGATTACACGAAAATAAATACGTTTGATAAAATGGTACATTTTGAAATTGATATAAATAGGGATTTTTGATGAATGATGAACGATTTAGGTGTAAATCATGATCGGGTTTGCATAATAAAGTATTTTGAAGGAAAATATCTGGTAACGATCACCTGGGTAAGGGAATCACCCGTAACTCGTTGGTGAGGTCGCTTTAAGAAAAGAGAGGAGTGGAGCTAATCGTCAAGGTAAGGAAGTCACTCTTATCTCGACGATTGGTCTCCACTTTTGGAATTTCGATAAATATAAGTATAGTTGTGGCGTTTTAAAATCATGCATGTAAATACGTGTAGGCGTATGAAAAAGTTTAGTATGACTCGTATGAAAACCTTAGAATAAATTGAAATTCGAAAAGAAGAGTTAACAAGTATATAAAAAGATAAAAAGATCACATATAAATTGAAATAGTATAAAAGAAAGGTTTATAAAGTATTAGATTGTTTCGGGTAGAGAAACGTCGACTATTCCAAAGTGAATCGAAGATCCTTTCGAATTAGAGTGACGTGCTTTGGCCTATAGGTAAAACGCTCTCCTTGAGAAGCGATTAACGGCATTTTACCCTTCCAGTTACTACACGTCTCAAATTGATATGAAAACCGAGACTTTGGCGAGATCGGAAATTGGGGAATGGGACTTAATCGTCAAGGTGCGGGTTTCACTCCTAACTTGACGATCTTGTACCCTAAGTGTGGTTGGTATTCATCGGGTCAAAATTAATTTCGACATTTTGACGAGAGTCCACTGGAGTTTGAATGGGAAGTTTTCCATCAAGGTGTGGATGTCACTCCTAACTTGATGGTGTAACTTCGTGAAAAAATAAAGAATAAGCGGAATGAGAGTCGTTCACCAAATTGTGGATATCACGCCTATTTTGGTGAAGTCGTCTCACTTGTGTAATACGAGTGTTTTCGAGTTTAGTATAATCGAGTAAAATGCATTAGAAAAGGCGTACGATCGAAATAATGTAACGAGTATGAACACATAAAAATTTCGTGAATTTAGCACATAAGAGGCGTTTCAAGAAATTAGCATGTGAGTCACGTATGGTCGAGTATGGTGCTAAACTATAGACTAGGTCAAAAGCACGGCAATTTTCCTAATTCCCTATAGTTATGGCTATGATACCAATCTGTCACACCCCAACCGATGGCGGAAACATCAAGGCGGGACGAAATAGATTGCTCATAAAACTAAATGTGCAAATAATTAATTAAGACCGAATTTTATTTCACAAATAAATCATTATTACAATACATGGAATTTCCAATAACAATAACAAATAAGGATAAGATTTATACAACATGATTAAGCCTAAGCGTCTATATGTGTATCGAGCATCAACGCTACTTCAATTTCATAGTGTTGTCTTCGTCAACCTGTAACATGTTTAAAATAAAGTCAATGCAAAAGCAAAGGCGAGTACACAAGTTTAAGCATAACATATGTATACGAATAAAGTTTCAAAACAATCCTCATGGCAACTATGATTCATACAAGAGCATATACAAGGCATGCAATACTACTAGTTAAACCCTTAACGCAATCACGATATTTTAACATGGCCTCTAGATTTCATGAGGAGGGGATGCGTTACTTCCTATAGCGCTATACATGTCAAACGAAGGCTTAAAATAAGTTAATGACTAAGGTATCACATAAATAATGTCCACGATATAAGCATCAAGTAAGCGTATCAAGTATTCATGAATATAGGATTGTTTGTGCATTTCATAAAGTTTAAGTGTTGTGATTTTGTATATGGAAAACATGTTACACCCAAAAGTGTTATAAACGAAAGTGGGTCGAGTGTACCCACAAAATTGCTAAGACTTCTTTAGAAATCCGTGACGAGTTGATGAGTTGGAGAATGAGACATCGAGGTCACCTTATAGGACAAAAGAAGGGGGGTATGAGTAACCGAAACTATGACGGAAGATTCGAATTGGAGTTGGATGTACATGTATATATATCTATATACATATACATATATATATATATATGTATGACATGGGTTGTGTAATAATTTTCACTTTAAGTTTATAAAAAGTGTTATAGAACTGTTGTCGAAAAATAACAAGTAAATATATAAACTTTTGTTTTTATTGTGATATAAAATTTATTTGAATTCAATGCGTTACCTTTAGTTTTCGACTACAAAGTATATATATCTATTTATATATTTTACGAAAAGCGTAATAGTTATTTGTATTTGTCAAAAAGATTAATATATATATATATATATATTTGGTCGCTAGATAAGTATGTTTTGTTGAAAAGTATAGTATATATATCTTTCGTCGTTAAATAAATTTATTTTGCTAAAAAGTATAACTTATATATATATATATATATATTGTCACATGTGAGTGTGAGAGGAGAGAGGAATGGTCTTGCGGCGGAGAGAGGAGGAAGGGGATAGGTGCGGTGGAGGTGTTTTTGTAACATCCGTCGAAAAACGGGTTTTCCAAACCCGCTTCGTTTATTAATCGAATATCCAGTTATAATTTTTCATTGCACATTTATTGCTCAAATTAATTTTAAACGATACATAGTTAATAAATATATTAGAACTAAAAAACCATAATTGATAATTAATAATAAATAGTGAATAAAAAATAAAATGCGGTTGCCGGGTTTGAACCCGGGTCGCCCATAAGTTCAATCACACAACACACCGCTCCGCCACTTGCCTTCTTTGTGAATATTACGAAACAAATAATACTTAAGATGAAATCCGAATTCAAAACCGGAGTGTCACCGCACTCAGAACTCGCAGTCACCGGGAAATCCGGCAATCCGCGACTTTGGCCAATTTCCTTTTGACCAAAACACGCTAACCGACTAAGACATCGGTTATAACCGATGTCTGACCCTTGATTTTAGTCATAACCGCCGGAGAAACCTTGACCACGAGTCAAGACCAAATTCGGACTCAATACATTCTGTTTCTTCCCTATAAATACCCAAACCTCTGGTAACCTTTTCGCTCAAAATCGCTCAATCTCTCGAAGCTTTAGCACTCGCTGGAGTTATTCTGCATTCGCCGGACTTTCACCGAAAAACCGAGACTTACTTCAAATCGGTAAAATTCTTGACTCTTTTGTTTGTAATCCATTATTCGACATGTATTAACTTCAATCCTCCAACCAGAATCTGTCCCAGACTATGCTGCCGGGAAATCCCACACTCGCTGGAATTTCACTGAAACATCAAAGTCTCACTGTCGATCGGTATAATCTTCTAAAAACTCTTAATATCTCTTACTCAGTAACTTAATTTCATAACACAAGAAACTAAACTGTCAAACATTTCACTCAGCCGAAAGTCACAAATCAGAGCCGACGACTCCTGCCGGGAATCTGAATTAAACGCACTGGTTTGGTACATTCTGTTCTTTAATCTCGTTAACTATTACATTTCAACCAATTATAAGTTTTGATATCGAATTAAACAAAACAGTCGGATCTCTCTGATCTGGGTTTTTGTAAACGAAGAAGATGAAGTCGAGAATAAGTATAAGTATAATTAAAATCACATATTCAAACGGGTTAGACACACAGTCCAGCGGTGGACTGTGTCCGCAAACAACACACACGTCACGAGTTCGAATCGCACAACGTACCGACTTCCAGAAATAAAACCAATATTTTTAGAACTGAATCAGAACATGTCACAGTATGTTTATAAGAGTAATATAATCCGTGAGTTAATCAGATTAGACACACAGCCCAACTGGTTGGGCTGTGCGCATACGAACCGAAGGACCCGAGTTCGACTCCGGGTCCCTGCAACCGGTTCGGCCATATAAATCCTTTTTAATAAAAACCAAATAAATTTAACCTTAATTAGTATATAAATATAATTAAAACAGAGAATATTTCGGGTTAGACACGTAGCTCAGTTGGTAGAGCTGCGTGCACGCGTACGAGAGGTCCCGGGTTCGAACCTCACTCAGCGCACAATTAACCACAGTCCGACCGGTCAACGGTCAACGGTCAAAAAGTCAAAATTTTTATTTCTTTTTATTTATTTATTTAATTTAAAAATCAATTAAAAATACTTAAAAATAATATTTTTAAAGTTAGAAAATGTCCTTAAACTCACAAAAATAAATCTAAAAATCTATTTATTTACCGAACCATTTCGTTATTATTTTAGGTTAGTTTTCCTCGTCGATCAAATCCCAAAACTCGTGCGCATCCAACGTCATCAAAGAACGCACCCAATGTGAGTGAATCTCTACAAATTCCCCATTTTAATCACATTTTGGGGTGTATCATGTGTCGTTTAATTCCTTATTATATTTTAAACACTTGTGCATCCATCATATCCGTGATCAAATGTGTATCAATTATGTATCAATGGTTGTGTGAATTATGTTTAGATTGAAGTTATCATTTTCAGTACATGCATTTCATTAGGCCCATCAGCTCCCCGTGGGATACGGGTGAGTATCAGGTGCCTCATTCGATCGGCTCCGTTTGATTGAGCCTTGATCTCAAATACATCATCATTCATGTCATTTACTCATCCAATGTGGTTTGCGTTTATGCTATATATATATATATATATGTTTGCTCACATGTGATTATTGCACAAATTTTCAATATTAAATACAACAATAAATTAATAACAATATTTTCTCAAGGTTCACTCGCCAACTTTTGTTGACCCAAAATATCCCCCGTTTTACACATGATACAGGTGATTCAGTTGAGTTAAGAAACACATAGGAAGGCTTAGAAGAATAAGTCAGTTTAAGCTTTGGATTGTTTTACTTAGTTTCATTTTCCTTGTAATTGTATGGATTTGATTTGAATATTTAAGTTGTAATTTGAATTTAATAAATATGAAACATTTTAGTAAACATCATGAGCTTTGGTGATAACCCAATTATGCCCCGACTCTTATTCCGCTGCGGGTCGGGGTGTGACAGATTGGTATCAGAGCCATGACTATAGGGATATAGGATAGGTTATTAGACCCTTAGAGCCTATACTATAGTTGATTAAAATTTTAAATTGTTTATGCGTTACATACAAAATTCATGATGTTTATATGCTTTATGTTTATTGTTACATTCAATGTTATGCAAGCATGTTCATAAGTACACATTATTATACAATGCTCATCATGAATCATATCCTCATAACATATCATATCCATGAGAGCACACACCTCACAATTCCCATGATTTTTGCAACGATTTTTGTATTTTTCAAATCACATCAAAGTGAGTTCTCATGACGGGCATGTAGTAACTGGAAGGGTACGAGTACCGGTAGTCGGAACGTCCTGTCTAGGCTTGGCATTCGTATAAATCCAAAATAAAAGGACCAGTTTGCCTACCTGGGGACTAACGATGAGAGTACGAAGGACCTATTAGGCCAAAGCATGCTATACCAAACGTCGTGGGAGCTAACCCCACTTTCAGTCGTCATTGTGTCTACACTTGGACACCCTCCTACCATACATCTCGCAATCATATTTCATGGTTTTCATTCAGGTGATGCGAGTGTTAAACCGCCAACACCAATGTGAATCCTACTAAGCCAATAGTCATGGGGGCCCACATGACTATACAGGCGATGGTATGGGGGACATTGGAGGCCCAAACATGAGCAAACCCAAGACATCCTATGGATGTAGTTGCATTATTGATAGTTATGTTATTTTTATTCTTTTAACGACACATGACACCTAAAAACTTCTTAAACTCACAATCTTCCTATGTATGTTCCTGTAGATGTCGGCTAGGCAACTACGTGGAGGTAGAAAGTCAGGAAGATCCAATGAACGCTTGGCCACTCAAATTGCTAAACAAATGGCCGCGGTACTTCCTGACATCGTGATTCAAGTTCAACATGCTCTCACCGCAAATCCTATCAACCCTCCCAATCAAGAAGACCAAAGCGTCGCTAACCCTCACTCCAAAAAGTGCTCCTACAAACACTTCAAATCTTGCGATCCCCCAAAGTATGAAGGGACCGAAGGTGTTACTGCCCTCCTCCACTGGTTCGAAGAAATGGAGAACACTTTCCTCAATTGCGATTGTCCCGAGGATCGCAAGGTACGTTATGCATCAGGGAGACTGTTTGGAGTAGCCCTTACCTGGTGGAACACAGAAAAGGGTAAGCGAGGAGTCGAAGATGCCATGGCCTTATCATGGGAAGAGTTAAGGGAACTCATGACAAGGCGCTTCTGTCCAAGAAGCGAAATCAAAAAGTTGGAAGATGAATTCCACTCATTGAAACAAAAGGAAGGAGATCACACTTCGTACAACAAAAGATTTCTCGAACTGAACCAAATGATCCCTAATCTGTTCACCCCCGTGTACCGCTTGGTTGAACACTACATTCGAGGCCTCCCCTCGAAAATTCAAGACTCGGTTCTAAGCACTTCGCCTGCAACTCTTGAAGCCGCAATGGAATTAGCTACCGAACTTACCGAGAATCGCATCCGAAACGGTAAATTCAAGGATGAGAAAAAGAAAGCCCCCATTGAGGCCCAAACTTCAAACCATTCCATCTCCTCTTCAAAGTTTGCTGGTAAGAGAAAACGAAACAGCAGAAATTTTGTCGTCACACACACAAACTCTCCTATCACTGCCGCACCAATTACCCAGATTGCTCCCTCAGCTGCGCCATTTAAAAAGCCATACACCGGCCCATACCCAAAATGCAAACGTTGTCAATACCATCACCTCCAAGAAACTCCTTGCCAACATTGCACCAGTTGTGGCTGTGCGGGTCACACCATCCAAACTTGTCGCACACTTCAGAGAATGAACCGCAATCAACCCTCAACCCAAACCCACCATCAAATAGTGGGTCAAGCCCAACAACCTTTACTTCTACCACCCACGCAACACATAGCTCAACCTTACTACCAACCCAACTACCCCATGATGCAACCAATGCGAGCTTGTTACAACTGTGGAGACCCAAACCACTTCAGGAACACATGTCCTCGTTTGGTAAACATCATCCATGCCCAAGCTCAAGCGAATCCGGTAAACCAAGCTAACCAAGCTCCTCCACCTGCTAGAAGAAGAGCTTTCAACATCAATGTCAACCAAGCTAGAGCTGACAACAACGTAGTTAACGGTACATTTCTCATCAATGGTAGTTATGCATCCATGTTATTCGATACTGGCGCGGATAAGAGTTTTGTGTCCTTAGAATTTGAACCTATCCTCAACCAAACTCGTGATAATCTCATGGAATCTCTAACGGTGGAAGTTGCTGACGGAAAGCCCGTTTCATTAAATTCTATTATACAAAATTGTACGCTCACTCTAAACGATCACGATTTTCCAGTTGACCTCATTCCTATGAAGTTGGGAAGTTTCGATATTATAATTGGTATGGACTGGCTCAGCCCGCATCACGCTGAAGTAGTATGCCGCGAAAAGTTCATTCGCATTCCTCTTGCAGACGGTCAGACCCTACGTATCTTTGGAGAAATCCCTTCGAAAGAACTCAAATTAATGTCCTGCCTTCAAGCCCGAAAATATCTCCGCAAGAATTATGTCGCATTCCTAACTCACGTCGTCAAGAAGAGAAACAAGGAGAAGAAACTCGAAGATATACCAGTAGTGAAAGAATTCCCACAAGTCTTTCCCGACGACATCTCAGGACTCCCTCCTGTGAGAGAAGTCGAATTCCGCATCGATCTTGTACCTGGCGCTACACCAGTCGCAAAATCTCCTTATAGGCTAGCCCCATCCGAAATGCAAGAGCTGGCCAGTCAACTGCAAGAACTGACTGACAAAGGATTCATACGTCCTAGCTCCTCGCCTTGGGGTGCGCCTGTTCTTTTTGTGAAGAAGAAAGATGGAACGTTTCGCATGTGTATCGACTACAGAGAACTTAACAAGTTAACGGTCAAGAACCGCTACCCATTACCTCGCATCGATGACCTCCTAGACCAACTTCAAGGCGCCACCTGTTTTTAAAAAATCGACCTTCGTTCTGGGTATCATCAACTCAGAGTACATGAAGAAGACGTCCCAAAGACCGCCTTCCGAACTCGTTATGGTCATTACGAATTCATGGTCATGCCATTCGGTTTAACCAACGCCCCAGCTGTCTTCATGGATCTAATGAATAGGGTATGCAAACCCTATCTAGACCGTTTTGTCATAGTCTTCATCGACGACATCCTCATCTACTCCAAGTCTAAATCCTATCATGAACGACACCTTCGACTCATCCTTACGCTCTTAAAGACTGAAAAGCTTTACGCTAAGTTCTCCAAATGCGAATTCTGGTTAAGAGAAGTACAATTCCTTGGACATGTCGTCAATGACAAGGGAATACATGTCGACCCTCAAAGATCAAGGCAGTACAGGAATGGCAAGCGCCACGTACCCCTACCGAAGTAAGGTCACTTCTTGGTTTGGCTGGTTACTATCGCCGCTTCATTGCCAATTTCTCCCGTATTGTTGTACCACTCACGGCTTTGACTCATAATGGAAAACCCTTCATATGGGGACCTAAACAAGAAGAAGCCTTCCAAACTCTAAAGCAAAAACTTTGTGACGCACCTATCCTCACACTCCCTGAAGGTTGCGATGACTTTGTAGTATATTGCGACGCATCAGGGCAAGGACTAGGCTGTGTATTAATGCAAAGAGGAAAAGTGTTAGCCTATGCTTCTAGGCAACCCAAGGTTCATGAAAAGAATTACACCACCCACGACCTGGAACTTGGAGCCGTTGTGTTCGCTCTCAAGATATGGAGACATTACCTCTACGGTACCAAGTGTGAAATATACACTGACCACAAGAGCCTCCAACATATCTTCAATCAAAAGGAGTTGAATATGAGGCAACGAAGATGGGTCAAACTTCTTAACGACTACGACTGTGAAATTCGATATCATCCTGGAAAGGCAAATGCGGTGGCTGATGCACTCAGTCGAAAAGGTTATGTGAACTCCATTCGTCTTCTATGTTCGCAAATCATAACCGACATCAAAGATCGAATCCGAGAAGCTCAACATGTTTCTGTAACAGAAAACGACGTACGCGATGAGCTTTCATGTGGAGCAGAACTCAAAATCGAAACGAAATCTGACAGTATTCTATACTATCTAAATCGCATATGGATTCCCGATCGCGACAACCTTCATGACTTCCTCATGAATGAGGCGCACAAAACACGATACTCTGTACACCCAGGAGCCGACAAGATGTATCAAGACCTACGATACACCTACTGGTGGCCGGGCAAGAAAAAGGATATCGCTGTTATTGTTTCCAAGTGCCTTACCTGTTCCAAAGTAAAAGCTGAACATCAAAGACCTTCAGGACTTCTAACCCAACCTGAAATACCTGTATGGAAGTGGGAAAACATAACCATGGACTTCATTACCGGGTTACCTCGCACCTCCAGTGGGTATGACACCATATGGGTAATCATTGATCGTCTTACAAAATCAGCTCACTTCATTCCGATTCGCGAGGACTTCAAGAACGAGAAGTTAGCTCGTATCTACATCAGCGAGATCGTAAGCCGTCATGGTGTACCTTTAAGCATCATTTCAGACCGTGATGGTCGTTTCACTTTACGAACGTGGCGAGCCGTACAAGCCGCTTTGGGTACACGATTAGACCTCAGTACCGCTTTTCATCCTCAAACTGATGGACAATCTGAACACACCATCCAAACTCTTGAAGACATGCTTCGAGCATGTGTCATAGACTTCAAGGGAAATTGGGACGCTCACCTACCATTGGTTGAATTTTCGTACAACAATAGTTATCATTCAAGTATCGGCATGGCTCCTTTCGAAGCATTATATGGTCGTAAGTGCCGATCTCCTGTATGTTGGCACGAAATTGGGGAATCACAAATCACCGGTCCAGAGTTAATTCAAGAAACAACCGACAAGGTCATTCAAATTCGAAACAATCTTCTAGCGGCTCAAAGTCGTCAAAAGAGTTATGCAGACAAACGACGAAAGCCTTTGGAGTTTGACATTTGGGAATCAAGTACTTTTAAAAGTATCACCGTGGAAGGGAGTGATTCGTTTGGCCAGAAGGGCAAGCTAGCACCACGCTACGTAGGACCTTTCAAGATACTCGAAAGAGTAGGTCCTGTAGCATACAAGCTTGACCTACCAGAAGAGCTCAACATAATTCATCCCACATTCCACGTATCAAACTTGAAGAAGTGCCTCGCCAATGAAAACCTCCATATTCCGCTAGAAGACATTCAGATCGATGAATCTATGCACTTCATTGAAAGACCAGTAGAAATTATGGACTTCGGAGAGAAACGTTTAAGACGGAGTCGTATTCCAATTGTCAGGGTACGTTGGGAGTCGAAACGAGGACCAGAGTTTACTTGGGAACGTGAAGACTCAATGCGCGAGAAATACCCGCATCTTTTTCCTGTTACCACTACTACTTAAATTTCGGGACGAAATTTCTAAAAGTTGGGGATACTGTAACATCCATCGAAAAACGGGTTTTCCAAACCCGCTTCGTTTATTAATCGAATATCCAGTTATAATTTTTCATTGCACATTTATTGCTCAAATTAATTTAAACGATACATAATTAATAAATATTAGAATTAAAAAACTATAATTGATAATTAATAATAAATATTGAATAAAAAAAATGCGGCTGCCGGGTTTCGAACCGGGTCGCCTATACGATCAATCACACAACACACCGCTCCGCCACTTGCCTTCTTTGTGAATATTACGAAACAAATAATACTTAAGATGAAATCCGAATTCAAAACCGGAGTGTCACCGCGCTCAGAACTCGCAGTCACCGGGAAATCCGGCAATCCGCGACTTTGGCCAATTTCCTTTTGACCAAAACACACTAACCGACTAAGACATCGGTTATAACCGATGTCTGACCCTTGATTTTAGTCATAACCGCCGGAGAAACCTTGACCACGAATCAAGACCAAATTCGGACTCAATACATTCTGTTTCTTCCCTATAAATACCCACCCAAACCTCTGGTAACCTTTTCGCTCAAAATCGCTCAATCTCTCGAAGCTTTGGTACTCGCCGGAGTTATTCTGCATTCGCCGAACTTTCACCGGAAAACCGCTTCAAATCGGTAAAATTCCTGACTCTTTTATTTGTAATCCATTATTCGACATGTATTAACTTCAATCCTCCAACCAGAATCTGTCCCAGACTACGCTGCCGGGAAATCCCACATTCGCCGGAATTTCACTGAAACATCAAAGTCTCACTGTCGATCGGTATAATCATCTAAAAACTCTTGATATCTCTTACTCAGTAACTTAATTTCATAACACAAGAAACTAAACTGTCAAACATTTCACTCAGCCAAAAGTCACAAATCAGAGCCGACGACTCCTGCCGGGAATCTGAATTAAACGCACTGTTTTGGTACATTCTGTTCTTTAATCTCGTTAACTATTACATTTCAACCAATTATAAGTTTTGATAATCGAATTAAACAAAACAGTCGGATCTCTCTGATCTGGGTTTTTGTAAACGAAGAAGATGAAGTCGAGAATAAGTATAAGTATAATTAAAATCACATATTCAAACGGGTTAGACACACAGTCCAGCGGTGGACTGTGTCCGCAAACAACACACACGTCACGAGTTCGAATCGCACAACGTACCGACTTCCAGAAATAAAACCAATATTTTTAGAACTGAATCAGAACATGTCACAGTATGTTTATAAGAGTAATATAATCCGTGAGTTAATCAGATTAGACACACAGCCCAACTGGTTGGGCTGTGCGCATACGAACCGAAGGACCCGAGTTCGACTCCGGGTCCCTGCAACCGGTTCGGCCATATAAATCCTTTTTAATAAAAACCAAATAAATTTAACCTTAATTAGTATATAAATATAATTAAAACAGAGAATATTTCGGGTTAGACACGTAGCTCAGTTGGTAGAGCTGCGTGCACGCGTACGAGAGGTCCCGGGTTCGAACCTCACTCAGCGCACAATTAACCACAGTCCGACCGGTCAACGGTCAACGGTCAAAAAGTCAAAATTTTTATTTCTTTTTATTTATTTATTTAATTTAAAAATCAATTAAAAATACTTAAAAATAATATTTTTAAAGTTAGAAAATGTCCTTAAACTCACAAAAATAAATCTAAAAATCTATTTATTTACCGAACCATTTCGTTATTATTTTAGGTTAGTTTTCCTCGTTGATCAAATCCCAAAACTCGTGCGCATCCAACGTCATCAAAGAACGCACCCAATGTGAGTGAATCTCTACAAATTCCCTGTTTTAATCACATTTTGGGGTGTATCATGTGTCGTTTAATTCCTTATTATATTTTAAACACTTATGCATCCATCATATCCGTGATCAAATGTGTATCAATTATGTATCAATGGTTGTGTGAATTATGTTTAGATTGAAGTTATCATTTTCAGTACATGCATTTCATTAGGCCATCAGCTCCCCGTGGGATACGGGTTGAGTATCAGGTGCCTCATTCGATCGGCTCCGTTTGATTAAGCCTTGATCTCACATACATCATCATTCATGTCATTCGATCGGCTCCGTTTGATTGAGCCTTGATCTCAAATACATCATCATTCATGTCATTTACTCATCCAATGTGGTTTGCGTTTATGCTATATATATATATATATATATGTTTGCTCACATGTGATTATTGCACAAATTTTCAATATTAAATACGACAAGAAATTAATAACAATGTTTTCTCAAGGTTCACTCGCCAACTTTTGTTGACCCAAAATATCCCCCGTTTTACACATGATACAGGTGATTCAGTTGAGGCAAGAAACACATAGGAAGGCTTAGAAGAATAAATCAGTTTAAGCTTTGGATTGTTTTACTTAGTTTCATTTTCCTTGTAATTGTATGGATTTGATTTGAATATTTAAGTTGTAATTTGAATTTAATAAATATGAAACATTTTAGTAAACATCATGAGCTTTGGTGATAACCCAATTAAGCCCCGACTCTTATTCCGCTGCGGGTCGGGGTGTGACAGTTTTGGTGTGTGGTGGCTAGAAAAGCGGCGCCGGAGACCCGTCGGAAGAGCGACTCCGGTCGCCTGAAAATGGGAGGGAAGGGGTGTGCGGCTGATGTTGTGAGATTAGGATTTTTTGGGAGTGCTTTTATAGTACTAGGGTTAGAGTGGGCTTGTGTGTTGGGCCCAAGGCCCGATATTGGCCCATTTACGTTTCTGGAGCCCGTTTTCGCACCCAGAATTTCATAGAATGTCGTAAAAATATATATATATATATATATATATTATTATTATTATTATTATTTTATTAAAATACGAGACTTTACATGACAAGACTATTCGTTCCCATATTGTTCTTCATATGTGTAAACACGAGCTTTGAGAAGTTAAACTTCTTGTTTAGGACCAACGCAGTAGCTATACACGCCATATAATGTTGGACATCGTCTAAACCAGCCTTGCGATAACCAAAAGTATGAATAATCGTGTGCATCAGAAACTTGTAGGGATTAGGAACTCCCCCTTTCTTCAATGTCGATTCATTTACGTGGCCTTTGTAGCCCATCCGACAGAAACATCCATGAACCATTCTCTCATCTAATAACATTGGATCATTCGCATCATCACTGAAATTCAGAACCTTCCTGATGCCTGCCTCAGTCACAACAATCTCTTTATCTTCATTTCCGATGCGAACCACTGATTTGATCTCCGAATTATCTTCATTTAAAGACGCTCCATTCCGGAATCTATAAACGTGAGATCTATAAACCATCGTCTTTTATGTAATCGCTTTGTGTATCGGTATTCGCTCCATAATATCCAGAATACTGTCATATGCAGCTAGAGATGGACAAATCGTTTTGTCGAGCGTGACACACGTGTTATGAAACTTATTGAAAGAAAGCAGAATATTCTGCAAACACGAAAATCGAGACAAAATTAGAAAACTTTTACAATTTTCACAAAATCACATATCAAGTTCAGGCGAACTTGATAAACAATATAAACATCAGAATCCATTAAGTTCGGGCGAACTTGACTTGATAAACACATTTTGATTGGATATCAAACAAGTTCGGCGGAACTTGTTAAAAGCTTATGGATTTTAACATGATCAAACAAGTTCGGGCGAACTTGTTAAACATTTATGGATTTTTGGAAATATCAAACAAGTTCGAGCGAACTTGTAAGATATCTATCATTTTTCACAGTTGAGGACAAGTCCGGCCGAACTTGGTTAAAAAAACCAATTGACAAGTTCGGGCGAACTTGTCATCATTTTCATTCAAAACCTGCAAATCTTAATTCAAGCATGTTTGACAAAAATAATGAACATGTTAATGGTCGGTTAAGGTTGTTTAACAGATTTTATTGTTCAATTTATTTTTAAACACCCTAAACTAAGTCCTTTTGGCATGTTCAGATGTAAATCATTCAATCTCAAACAATTAATGGTCCAATCTTCAAATCTATACCTCTGCCATGATTCTTAGTTTGCAAATCACTAAGATTTAGGTTCAATTTGGACAATTCGACACAAATGTGACAATTTTGATTTTCGCACAAAAACGCTCAAGTTCGCTCTGATTGTTTAGAGAACAGATGCAATGAAGTTCGGGCGGACTTGTCTCTTATATAGTGCAACAAGTCCGGGCGAACTTGTTAATCACTTCAATAAAGCACAACAAGTCCGGGTGAACTTGATACTAAATCAAGGACCTTTTACCCAACTTGATCAAACTCAAAACCATTTTTTTCAAAAATTTCAATCTAAACCCTGAACTTTTCAACTTTTATCAGTTTTAATCAATCCACTCAGTTGACCAAGTCCAAGTTAATGACCTTGGTAACCGATTGTCTGCCGAGTCCAAGTTAATGACCTCGGTTCGACCCGTTATGAACAAACTGTTGGTTTTCTCAAACTAAAGTTTCAAATTAATGAACTTTTAATCGTTTTCGCTTATCAGATTTTACATATTAGCTCCCAGCCTGTTGTCAATTAGATTTCCACCAGTTTAGCACCTTACTAGACTTCGATGATCCGTTTTCCAACATTGGCTTGTTGAGACTAATATAGAAACAAAATCTTTTTGTATTTTTGAAGGTTTATGCTAAAACACACTGAAAATCTTTTTGGTTTTAATATGTAAAGCAAGTAAGCTCTGTACAAACATATTTACAGACATATTTTTGTGAATTCGTGTCTAAAGATCATATCAGGTGATTGAGACGTATCATCAGTACCGTTGACCTTTTGATGACTTTAAGTTTTAAACTCATTTACCTAGATTGTCGATATATTTGTCCATTTAAACTTCGACACATTTCTAAATTGTTCGAAGATATCTTAGTTAGAATTATGAAGCTTGACTTAACTATGGTTCCCATCTCAGAATATACTCCCGTATCAAGATTCCCTAGATTTCATCTTACAGGTGAATATAGCGTAATTGATATCTGTATCTGGGTTAATGCGAAGCCTTGAGAACTCAGGTTAATACCACCGTATCGACAAAGAGATGGATGCTCGACTTAAAGGTGTGTTCCAATTAGGAATCTTTTAAGCACTGCAATTGATTAGATCTTTCGATTCTTTCAAGTTTGCATGCATTTTGGGGTTTTTAGCAAAAGCATTATAGAAGTTCTAGGCTATTGCTTTCGCAAAATCAGAAGAACTTGTATAATACCCCAGATATCAATCATCTATAAAGACCTTGTATCTCAGAATCAGGCAATCTCTCAAATGAAATTTCGGAGTACTAAGTCCATATATCCGAGAGATGTTAATCCACAAGTTTAAGTAGTTGTAAAATTTAGTTTTTATCCCGAATACAATTTACTAAACGTGTAGAGCCTATCGACACATCCACAGTAAGACTTGTTTTTCACTTTTTAAACTTTACAATTCCTTAGCGTACTGTGATAGTCCACTGATGTACTATCATTTCCTTTGTGACACAAAATTCTTTTTGTCTTTTTCATGTTTTTGTACTTTTTGATTTTTCATATGTTTTTGTACTCTTTGATTTTTCATATGTTTTTGTATTTTCTCGTAATATTTCTCCCCCTAAAATCAAAAACATATTTTTGTGTTTTAGTTTTTAAGAAATACTATTCTAAAAGATAAAAAAACCATTGTGGATCACATGAACTCGTCGTCCGATCCATATTCAACCTTTGCCTCCGCACCTGTCAACAAATATTTAATACCGTTAAGCCTCATTAGATATTTAAATCTTGTTAAAGAAAAAACTTTGGTATAAAAATCAGCTTTTTGTTCATCGGTGTGGATTTTTTCTATTCACACAAACTTCTTTTCGTAGCAGTCACGAATGAAGTGGTAACGAATTTCTATGTGTTTAGTTCGAGAATGATGAACTGGTTTTTAGTTATGTCGATTGCTGCCTTATTGTCTACATATAAAGGCGTATCAAGAAATTGCAATCCAAAGTCCCTCATTTGTTGTTTAATCCATAGGATTTGTGAACAACAGCTGGAAGCATAAATGTATTCTGCCTCACAAGTAGAGAGAGAGAGACCGTGGTTTGTTTCTTGCATTGCCACGTTACTAATCGAGTTCCGAAGAACTGGCAACCAGCCGTCGTAGACTTTGAATTCGGCTTATCCACCCCAAAATCAGAATCAGCATATCCCGTCAGATCGAAATTGTCGTTCTTTGGATACCACAAGCCGGTGCTTGGACATCCCTTCAGGTAGTGGAATATTCTCTTCACAATCTGCATGTGAGATACTCTGGGACTGGACTGATATCTTGTGCAAAGACAGGTAGGATACATGATATCTGGGCGAGATGCCGTCAGATACATAAGTGACCCTATCATCGACCGATAGAGCGTATCATCCACTTTAGTTCCTGTTTCGTCAATGCAAATCCCGTGATTCAGTGCCAGAGGAGTCGAAAGCGACTTCGGGCTACCCATTTCAAACTTCTTTATAATATCATTAACATATTTTGTTTGATGAATGAATATGCGTCTGGTAACTGATCAACTTGTAACCCAAGGAAGAATTTCATTTCACCCATAGAAGACATCTCGAATTTCTTCTTCATAATCTTCTCGAATTCTTTGCAAAGACTATCATCTATTGAACCAAAGATGATATCATCCACATAGATTTGTACAATGATTAGATGACTTCTGACTTCTTTGGTAAACAAAGTACTATCCAGTGTACCTCTTGTAAAGTCGTTTCCAACGAGATGTTGAGATAACGTCTCGTACCAAGCTCTCGGGGCTTGATGTAATCTGTATAAGGCTTTATCTAGGAGATAAGCTTTGTTCTTGTTCAGCGGATCGACGCGCCCCGGTGGTTGGCCGACGTACACTTGTTCTCGTAACTTACCATAAAGAAATGCAGATTTCACATCTAACTGGTACACTTTTAACCTTTCCAAGCAGCGAATGCAAGGAAAATGCGGATTGACTCTAAACATGCAACCGGTGCATAGACTTCCGTATAGTCAATTCCTTCTTGCTGGTGGAAACCTTTGACAACCAACCGAGCTTTTTTTGAACAATCACACCTCGATCATCCCTCTTGCACTTGAAGACCCACTTTGTGTCTATCGCTTTTTGCTTTGGTGGTAAGTCGACAAGTCTCCAAACTCCCAATTTCTCAAACTGTAAGAACTCTTCCTGCATCTCTATCACCCAGTTCTCATCACCCAAAGCTTCATTCACAGTCTTCGGCTCGATTTGAGATATGAAACATGAATAATAGCAATAATATTGAGTCGGAGCTACTCGAGTATAGAAACATCTTAAAGCTTTGTTGATCTGGCTTCTCGTTCTCACACCAGTCTGTAACTCTCCAATAATGTTGGTTGAAGGGTGATATGAATAAGATCGCGGAACCTCCTCGCTAGGAACATCAACTGAACTGTTCTGATTTGTAATATTCATATCAACTATCAATTAAACTTCAGGAGTACTAGATGTTGCTTCATTTTGATTGCTCGGGCCAGCAGATTGGTTTAACATATTGGATATCTGCTCAGATTCTTCATCAGAGGAAGATTCTCCATCATCATCGAAAGTTGGAGCTTCATCAGAGTCGGAATTCTGATTCTGAGAAAGAATGGGCTCTGTTGTAACATTTCCTGGTTCAGTGGAAACATTTGTTGGAGTTTTAGTTGGTGCTTCTTCTGCTTCAGAAACTTGTTCAACTGGAACACCACTATTACTCGGACCTGCACCAGAAGACGATTTACTAACAGTAAGTTGATTAACCACTATTGGCCTTAAAATTTGTTCTTGATTTGTCGACTGTTGTATATAATAAAGAGCTGCGAGATCTTCTTCAGACGGCTCTTCTGTCAAGTCGAATGACTTCCAAAAATCTTGATAATTGAACAACCACGCATCGCCTTTCCTCTGTATTGGAGTTGTGTACCGAAAGCAATCTACGTGTTGTGCTTCGACCACTCTTCTCAAAGTAGGAATATAAACTCTCCTGAGCGGACTAGCATAACCAACAAAGAAACCTTCAAGCGTTTTAGAACCAAATTTTCCATTCGAATCAATCATTGTGCAAGGTGCACCAAACGGTTCTAGATACTTTAGATTTGGTTTTCTTCGGTTAATCATCTCGAAGCAAGTCTTCTTGGTTGGTTTGACTGTCAAGACCTTGTTTAAAGTGTAGCATGTCGCTGCAACCGCCTCACTCCAGAAGCTAACAGGAAGTTTGGAATCTGCAAGCATTGTTCTTACTGTTTCAATTAGAGTTCTATTCTTCCTCTCAGCTACACCATTTTGTTGTGGAGTATAAGGTGCACTGAATTCGTGAAGAATTCCTTTGGCGTTGCAAAAATCTTTAATCTTGTTGTTTTTGAACTCTGTACCATTATCACTTTGAATCCGTCTAACAGCGAGATGATATAAATTTTCAAGTTTCTTGAAGAGAATCACCAGATTATCGAACGTTTCATCTTTAGTGTTTTGAAAGAAAACCCATGAATATCGAGAATAATCATCTGTGACAACCAAACAGTACAGATCTCCTCATATACTACAGACGTTCACTGGACCGAATAGATCCATATGAAGGCGTTCAAGCGGCAACTTTATGATGTTAAGAATCTTCTTAGGATGTGACTTCTAAATCTGCTTCCCTTTTTTGCATTCAAGATAATGATCCGTCATATGGAAGCTTCGAAGATTTACTCCTTCGACCAAGTCATTGTGAACAAGAAAAATTATTTTCCTAAGATGTATATGCCCCATCTTTCTGTGCCATAGAATCGAATCCTTCTATGTGGCTTTTGTGACAAAACATTGAGCCGGCTTTGACGATGTCGCAGCAACACTCATGTCTAGCACGTAGAGATCGTTTTCACGTGGAGCGCGCATTAGAATCCATTCATCCGGAATCTTGAAGCCCTGCTTAAGAATCATGCACTCCTTATCATTGAAATAAACAGTGAACTGCTTATCGCAAATCTGAGATATACTGAGAAGATTGTTCTCTAGCTTGGCGATATAGTTAACACGATCAAAAGATACCACACCACTCGAAAGCTTTCCTTCAGCAACGATCCTACCTCCTTGATTTCCAGCGAAGCCTACATACCCTCCGTTAAACGCTTTAAGATCAAAGATTAATGCTTTCATCCCGGACATGTGCCTCGAAGCTCCGCTATCCAGAATCCACTTCGATAATACGGATCTTTGAAGCCCCTGCACATATTAACAACTCAGTGAAAAAGTGCAACCCAAGCCTTTTTGGTCTTGGGTTTGGGATAATAATCTTCATAAACATCCTCATAGTCACCATTTAAGACTTCATCGACATTTAAGTTATCAAACTTGACTTTCTTCTTATCTTTTGAAAGTTTTAGGAAAACTTTGTCAGTTTCAGTTTTACCCTTAGATTCAGACACTTTGGTATTACCAATCTTGACTGACTCAGATTTAGCAACTTCAGATGATGTTATTTCCTTCTTTGCAACCCAGGATTGTGATTTAACCCTTGCTTTCTTAATGTAAAACCTTGAATCTTTGTTTGCATTCGATTTGGAAGTTTCACATTTCTCAAAAGTTGAATTTTCAAACTTTGATTCAGTTTTAGGTTTAAATTCGATTTTAGATTCATTGTTTCGTTTTAGAATTGTGATTGGTTTTACAATCTATGGTTGTTTAAGTTTCTCTATCTGAATTTGTCTTTCTTCGAAGATACACAGGCTTTGATTTCGGACACTTGCGAGCAATGTGACCAACTTCATTGCATTTGAAGCAAGTCCGAGTATCATGAGAATGTCCACTAGTAGGTTTTACTCCACTTGTGGATTTAGCCTTATCCCGAAGTTCCTTTTCATTTTTAAACTCATCATTTGATTGTTTTCCAATCAAATTCTCTTTCTGAACCGTACTAGTCCCATATACGAATGCCATGTTCTTAGTTTTATATTCATGAAATGGTGATTGTTTCTTTTTCGGTTCATCTTCTACCTCCAAACCCAAACCCGCTCTCCTGTGTTCAGGAAAGTCACCACCATTCTTTCGGTAGTTGTTATAAACCTTCTTGGGTTTTGAATAAAACTTTTTCTCATTTTTCTCCAAATCTTCTAATGATACTTCGACAAGTTTGAACAATTTATCAAGCTGATCTTCTTTCACATTTCGAATCGGAAAGCTATCGTCGAAATACAGTCTATCAGATTCCTTAACTTTGTACATTATAACATTAGGATCATCACTTAGGCTATCTTCCGATGATGTATCGTCGTTTTCGAATTTTGAATCAGAACTGTTCAAACTCGCATTGGCGCTCTCAAAGCTGCCATCATCAGATTCACTCAATACATTTTCAACAACATTCTTTATCACAGCTTCACTATCATCTTTTGTGTAGGTTATGTCAATGTTCTCAGGCAGCTAATTTTTCTTTTCTGTTAAAAGTTCAACATTTAGTGCCTTTTCCACCCCTTCAGCTATCTTGCGACAATATTTTTCGCACAAGGGTGGTGGAACATTTCTATAATCCCCACGTTTCTTACCTTTTGATTTCTGAACATTTTCTTCCGACTGAATTGTTGGAAGAATATGGTCGATGATGTAAGCATTTGTGGTATAGCTTTTCAAAAGCTGTCTCACCCTTTCGGTTTCAATTTTCATATCTTGAAGCTCTTGTTTAATTTCAACAATGGTATTTATGTAAATGTTAATGGCTTTTTGTTTTTCCATTACCGTTGCTTTTAACATTCTAACTGTGTCATGTTGTTCAATGTTGTTTTTATCAAGCCTGTCGTAATCGCCTCTCATTTTATCATAAGCTTCCTTCATTGTGCGATAATCATATTTAAAATTGTTGTTATGCACATTGAGTTCATTTATGATTTGAGATTTCTCGGCGCATTGCACACAAGGCTCAGTACATTTCGTACACGGTTTTTCAACCTCAACGATTTGCACTTTACCACCTCTTTTTCTACAACTTTTACCTTCGGACCTACCTTTGTCAAATTTTCCATCATTGCTTTGTTGGCGATCTCTGTGAGATTTTCCTCATTCATCTCTTTAGTTACGTTGATGATTTCCTCAACTTCTGGTTTCGTTTCTTCAACAACATGGTCAGAAGATGCTGTATCACCAAAACAACCTGCAAAACTAGAAGTCATGTTAGGAGAAAGAACACTATGCATCCTCGTATGATGATAGATCTCCTCTTCTTCTGTTTGTTGCAAGTATTCTTCTAGCATTGCGTTTTCCAGAGCTGCATCCTCAGCAGATGTATCTTGTTCTTCCATGATTTCAGCCATTAGATCAACTCCTGTCTTCTTAGCAATACATGAGTTCCAATCAAAACCGTCATCTTCATTAGAAGCAACCATAGCTTTTTCTGCGTTGTTGGATGGTTTCTCTTGAACTTCGATTTGAGTTTTCTTCGGAAATGACTTATATTGCAACGACTTCTTGTAGTAATCACTGCCGCCTCCGAAAGGACTTTGATTGCCACTTACTTCTGGATTTTTGCACTCTCGTTTGAAATGCCCTTTTTGTCGGCATCTGAAGCAAGTAACTTTCATCTTGTCAAATCCCAATTTGTTGCTCGAGTTTCCGATGTCTCTTCCAGTTAGTGCAACGAATTTGGTAACTCTCCGTATAATCGAAGCTAAGGACCATTTGATGTCCATCAACTCAAGCTCTTCCTCATCCAGTTGATCGTAATCCTCAGCAGTCATTTCTGGATTACCAATCTTTCCGGCCACTAAACTCTCATAAGATTCCAACACGGTGGCAAGTAATGCCATATGTTGTTTGGCCACTTGTTTAGAAACGACGTTGTTTAGGTTGACTGCATAGTTGCATCTAAATACATTTGGATCAGAATTTGATTGATTATTCTGATTTGTCTGATTCTGAAATGGTGACTAGAACTCGTGCTCGAATATGATGCATTTTGAGGACTCTGATCATAATTAGGATATGATTGAGTTTGGCTCTGTGACGAATGATTCGAGGAATTCATATTCGCGCCGAAAGAAGTTTGGATCTTTGGGCTTGAAATATTCTCTTGAGCTCCACTCTTGTAATAAAGCCCTACATCCTGAGCAATGTTCGAATTCTTCGACTTGGCAATCTTCAACAGTTCCATCTCGTACCCCTCCAACTTATCGATAAAAGTGGATAGTTTGAAAAATTCCCAGCTTGGACTTTCTTTTAACACCATGAGATAAGTTGTTCATTCACCTTCCGGCAAAGCGTCAGCCAATTTGTCAATATATTCTTCTTTTGTTTTCTCAAGACCATGCCTTCTCATTATCACCTTCAAATAACAAAATCATTCTATCATTTGTTTCATCGACTCGCCTTTAAGCATTGTGAAGATGTCAAATTCTTTCATGATTACATCCTTTTTGCTCTTTACCATCTCTGCACTCCCCTGATATTTGTTCTTTAGGGATTTCCAAAGTTCTTGCGCAGTTTTATACTCTGGTAATAACACCAAGATATCTTCCTTTACAGACTGCTGAATCAGACTAATCATTTTCTTTTCAGCAACATACGCATCCTTCTGTTGAGTAGAAAACTTGCTCATCTCGATAACATTATCATGTTCATCTCTTGGCCATGTGTAACCTGTTTCAACTGCAACCCAACTGTGAAAGAATGTAGCCTAAACCCAGTTCGTAAACTTTTCCTTCCACCCCTCCTATTCATCCATGCACATAAGTTTCGGTGCTTCACTAACGTACCCATCTCGTTATCAATATTAACTTGATTCACCATGTTGGCATTCGATGTTGAAGCCGTCATAAACGCACTGTGGATATCTTCCATCGCGGAAAACAAACGAGTATCACTGAAAACATGTTCACAAACTTGGAAAAATTGATTTGTATACTGACAAGTTCGGGCAAACTTGTGCAGCAAATCAGATCAAATTTAATTTTCAAATAAGTTCGGGCAAACTTGTTGAAAAGTTTAGAAAATTTTCACCCTGAGTAAGTTCGATCGAACTTGTAGAGTATTTCAAGAGAATTAACAAGTTCGGGCGAACATGTAAAGAATTTTCAACAGAATTTGATCAAGTTTGGGCGAACTTGATAAATTTTAAAGAATTATCTAGCAAGTTCGAGCGGACTTGATTGAAATCTGTGAAAAATCAATCAAGTTCGGGCGGACTTGATTGAAATCTGGGATTTGCAAAACATGATTTTTTCAACTTTTTGACGTCAATTCGTTTGAATTAGGTCTTGAAACTTTCAGTGGTGTATCTTTAGTGGATTTTACGTGACATATTTAAAATTGAGCATATTTTATCCGTAGGTTCATGAAAAAGTTAAGAAAAATGGTAGAAATGAGTAGAAATAGAGTAGTTCTTGTGATGATTTCACCAAATCAGGTATCCGTGGCTCTGATACCACTTGTTAGATCGCTCCTGAATAGCTCGGGAACCTAAATTGGTTTCTATTGTCCATATACGTGGAATTTATATGACAAGTTAATCAAATATGCAAGAATTACTCGTTAATGTCTGTTTATTGACTTCCATAGCTTTGGATAAAACCTCTTTGAAGCACGCCTAGTTCATTCATTCAATACACCAATGAGTCTCTCAATTCAATAAGGCTTGATTTCGATAAACACCCAATGGCTATTACCATTGCATAATACTTGGAAATGGATCCTGATGGGATATTTAGGACACAAGGAGGCCTCCAAATTTTTCCCATTTTCCCGACATGCCATATCAACACCACCTCACCATTCTTCTCATTTTTAAGGGGACGACTTCCCATTTTGTCCAATTATTCCCAATTATTCCAACATGACACATTTACCAAATTTAAATTTTGACTAATGTAAATTCTCTCCAACATCGGCCTAAAAAAAACCGAAGTGGTCTTTTAGAATAAAATCCAAGTCGACATATTTTTGTTGTTCGTCAAAAGCTTGTTGTTTTCTAATGTAACATCTGTCAAAAAACGGATCTCCGAAATGTCGACCCGTTTCGAAAATTGGATCTAGACGTTAACTGGAAATTTGCGCGAAATCAATGTTGAAGAAATTGACTTATTAATTAATTATTTATTTATCTATCTATTATATTCAATAATCTTAATTAAAGTTAAAAGTATAACTATTTATTTTTAGTTATAAAAAACATTGATAAAATATAATAACTTGTTAATTATGTTAATTAATGTGGGTTAGTTAGTGAAGTAAGAATTTGAGGGGTCTTTATATAAAAATTGTTCAAAAAAAATAGAAACAAAAAGGGCAGATCCCAGGGACTGAACCCGGTTCTGTTCCTTCCCGACACACCACACTTGCCACTCCACCACTCACTTTAATCGTGTTACATGTACATTGATTATCCATATGAATAAACACCAGCCTTGTTATTTTGAATGGGCTTGTCGCCCAAGTCACAAGAACAACGAACACAACCATCAATCTTCTCTATTTTTGGCAAATCTTCAATCCAAATCAAATAAAATCGTGTTTCCAAATTATTGGAACATGAACCCACGTTAACCAATCCATGTTCTCATATTATAACAAACCGAATCCGTATATTTAGTATTGAATTGATTTTTTCGGATTCTCCAAAGCACATTAAAACTGCAACCGAATTTAATTTATATATCGATTTATCATACATAACAACCCAAAACGATCCTCCAACTGAAATACCATAAAAAATCCACTCGAAACTTACACCTGCGTTCAACCAGAGTTTCGCCGGAAAACTCAAGTCTCGCCGGAAATAAAGGACTTCGCCGGATCTGCGAGAAAACGTCCAAGAAACTCGCGTCGGTATATTTTCTCTTCAGCATTCGTTTCATTTTGCATATTACATTGAAAACCCCATGTTTATTTGCGAGTTACTTGACTGTGTTTCTTGAATACATGTTTTGTGGCGTATCATGTGTCACATTACAATTATTACATTTTGATGATTTAATATGTGCAAATACCAACTCGTATAGTTTACGTGTTATGTGTTAATTGTTTGTTCATCAGTTGGTGCATTACATTCATGAGACAGTCATACATGGAATCACAGGCACGTCCGTTCCCCATTACCATAAGCGGAACTTGATGATGCCAACACACGAGATCAGCTTCGTCTGATTGAGCTCGAATCTTGCAGCACATCATTATACAGTGCAACATACATACATTTGAATCATTACAATATTTGTGGATTGGTTGCTTGAGGTTTCATACGCTTACATACAACACATTAAATTACATTTAGTTATATACACATATTCTATATACATCAATAAATTTATCATTTTCACAAAAACAATAAGATTCACTCACCAAAAAATTTTCTTGATCCAAAACTACCTTTACACATGATACAAGTGATCAGAAATGAAGAGGAGATCAACATATGATTTGGGCCTTAGTAACAGGAATTTGTTGAAGAATGTCTTTTATGTATTTGATGTATTTCAGATTATTTGTTATATGAAATTCTTTAGTATTGAATTAATGAATATTCGAACATTTAAATAGCAAGTCATAAGTATTGGATCAACCAATCGTGCCCTGGTCACCTATTCCGCTGCGGGTGGGGTTGGACATCTAACGTCTTGTGTTGTTTTCGCATCAGTTCAAACCAAACATGTTGTTCCTCTTGCATAAGACAAAACTTATCATCTCGAAGTCAAGTTCTTTGCTCCGCTTCAGCTTTTCACCTATTCCGTTGCGGGTCGGGGTGTGCCATCTAACGTCTAGTGTTGTTTTCGCATCAGTTCAAACCAAACATATTGTTACTTTTGCATAAGACAAAACTTATCATCTCGAAGTCAGGTTCTTTGCTTGGCTTCAGCTTGACTACAAGTGTTGAGCTTCTTGATCTTGTTAAGAAGTTCTTTATTTGACTCTAGTTATGCGACCGACCTCTTGCTTTTCCTAGTTGGTCTTTCAGGCGAAGCATTTCCTTTTCATCATCATTGTGATAGGTGTGTGAAAATTGTGCTTCCGGAGATGTTGTGTGGTGGTCGGATGTCACACCCCGACCGAAGGAGGAAACGTGGGTGTGTGATTGATACGATATCATAACACAAGGTATAAAGATAACTTCATGAAATTTATTAAATTCAAATAATTCATCAATCGTTGAAACAAATCAAATAAGATAAATAAAAAGACAGTTCATTTAATTAGGTAGCTAGATCCATGCAATCCTATGGGAGTGATCATCATGCTAATTTTCCTTACTTGAAAACATGTCAAGAAAACAAGCCAACTAAAAGTTGGTGAGCTTCATAGGTTTTTAATAATCAATACAATAAAAGATACAATTCCATAAACATTTAAATATAATGTACAAGTCATTAAATAAAACACACGAGTCCACAACCAAACCTAATGACGAATGTCGTCTATTGTCAATTCCTTGTCATGAGGAATTGAACAAGGTATGTATATGTCGGATTTCAAACTCCAAGTACCTACTCGGGAAAATGGATGGGTATGTCACACCAAAAGATATTTCATTGTACTACCATTGGCTTTATCCTCAAAGGCAATGGTTGTGTAAGATTTATGAGTTAAGAGGGCCTTTATGTTTATGACAATGAATTAAAAACATGCATATACATTTAACTGAATCAACTATATTAGAAAGCTATTTACAAGTTGAATTGTATTTAAGAAAACATATTAAGATAGTGTGACATGTTTCCACCTCAAAAGTAATAAAAGAAAATGGGAAATGTATACTCATTTGTTAAAAGCAATAAAATCCTTACGTAACGACTTTGATCAACCTTTAGGCAGGTGCCCTAAATTAATAAAAGTTAAGGGGTGTTAGGGTTAATATGATGTTATAGGATCATGTTATGTTAGTACGATCGAATGATATGAAAAAAAAAATCGAAGAAACGGTTTGTTTTGGAAAAACTCGTTTTTCTAGAATTTCTAAAATTCGTTGCTAAATTTGTTGACCACTTTAGAAATTTAAAGAAAATTTACAGGGAACTTAATTAATTTTTATAAACGACTTTTATGTAGAGAATTTTTGCATTCAGACCTTAGAAATAGGTCAAAATCGTGAAAAAAAATAGAATGTGCAGAATTGTGCACGTGCTTTGTTTAGGTTGTTTGAAAAACCAAATGAATGAATTTTTTGACGTTCTATACATCGTTAGAAAGTAATTTGACGAATTTAGTCATGGAATCAAAATTTACATTATTTAGATTAGTTTAAGTAAATTTATGGTCGTGACAAGTTCAACTCAAATTGCTAAAACAATCTGGAAAATCACTTATGTGGTTTCCTAGATTATTTCAGCGTTTTTAACGGAAAAAAATATGATCTATGTTTAAATCTCATGAATACTACACCGGTTTTTTTTATCTTTTCAGTGCTTGTGACTCGCTACCCAATGGAGGAATATCGGCCCGTGTCTGGTGATGGCTAACAATTTCCCACGACTGGTGTGGGAAAACTTTTCACTTGACATTATTCTTCTAGTACCTGGTTGCTTTCATGATCACGACTTCCTCGCCATCACCACTATTCCGGCCTATGTTGGATCGTTGTAGGTAAAAACTGTTCCACTTCAAAACAAAGTTAAGATCCCGCCATTTTTAATTTACTTGATTGTTAGTTTGCTCGTTGCTTTGGAGTTGTGTCTGAAGATGAGCGATAACCTTAAAAATGAAAACAATAAATAAACAACTAAAAATTATATCTTAAAAATAAACAAGTAAATTGTAAAAAATAATCCTTTCACCAAAAGCCATCCTCTTTTTGTTCATTGTTGTGATCAGGTCTTCCAAACAATGAACTCATGCCTTCGCTAACGCAACTCTTCTTTATCGGTCCCCGTTTTTTGTTTTTTTTTATTTTCCTCTACCTCTATTCTTTCATTTTTCATGGGTTCCTCCTCACCATCGGATAAAAAAAAAGTTGAGTTAGAGCTAATGTTTCCTCACTTGATTCAAAGTTGTCCTGAATTGATTGACAATAATCTTGAAAGTTGTTGGGTTGATCCAACCAGTGGAATGAAGATTGTGGTGATAGATGATCAATTTGTTGAGTGTGTTGTGACATTATCGAGAATTTTCCATATTGATTGTATTAGGATTGTTAATTGCATTGGGCTATAAATGTTGGAATTTCGGGTGATACCCAGAGGTGTTGAATGGGTTTGTTTGTTGTAATGTTGTTGTGAAGATTGTTGGGTTTTTTGGCGAGGCTTTCGGAATTGATTTCCTTTTTTCCAGTTTGAGATGATGATTCCATTGTAGTATAAAGAGTTGAGAGAGTTGAGTAGAAATATGTGTAAAAGATTAGTAAATAAATTAATTATATTTTACAGGGCTAGATCTAGGCCTATGCGTCTAGGCACTAAAATCAAGGGGGCTCTAAGAGGGATGTCAGACACAAAATTTAAGGGGTCCAGACGGCCAGTATAAGTCTAGACGAGGCGTCTAGAAGGTTAGTGTTTTTAGTTGAAAAACGGGTGTTTTGGTTAGGCAATTTGATTGTTTTTGAAGGGTGAAGTTTTTTAGTGAAAAATGGGTGTTTTGTGGGGTAATTTAAGTTGTTATTGAAAAGAGGTTTTATTTTTTGTATAAAAATATTTTATCATTTTCAAGATCGGCCCTCTAAAAATATTCGATCGTTTAATATTACATTGTTTTTAACATTATACTTTTTCAAATACTACCCTTCCATTAAAATATTATATTATTTAAATTTAATATTGTTTTTAATATTTTAATAAGAATTCACGTATTATATCGTTTAAATATTATTTAACATTTTGAAAATTATATTGTTTCCGTTGGGAGAGGATTAAATAGGAAGTATGTTTTGGGTAGAAAGGATAGGAAGTAATCTTAGCCGTCCATCTGGAAAAGTAGAAATACAAATGGGGAGGGTATTTTAGTCAATCTTCGTTTATCTATTCTTTCTATTTTCCTTCTCTGTATCTTCAAAACCCAGATGTTCAAAACCCACCATCTTCAACATTTCATTCATGATCTCTCTAGAATTATACATCACGATGCAATTTTTCTTCATCAATAAATGGTTTGAACCCTCAATCAACGTGTTCTTCGATTTCTTTAAAGAAAACCCAGTTTATGTTTCTATAATTTCTTGTTTTTTGCAATTTAACATGATGCGATGGAACATGAGATTTCTGTTAAAACTAGTACTCCTCTTCTCAAATTTCTCAAACATTTTTGAATTCGTAGTGAAGATATCTCTGATTCTACTTTTTCTCTTGATGTATTCAGAGTAAATTGTACAAAACATCCTTTATGTTTTCTCAAACTTGCAGGTTCCAGCCTTAATGTTTAAAAGTTGCTAAAAACAACCTTTAAGTTTATTTTTGTTGCGGGTTCAATCCTTTACAGCTAACCACGTTATTTTCTTCAGTTAAGTTCCCTCACATGCATAACATGTGAGGGTATATTCGTCATTTTGGTTGATCTTCCGCCCACTTCAATTATAAAAAAAAGAATATTTAAGTTTTAACCTAGTTTAAACAAAGTTTGGTAAAACGTACGCGACTACAGAGGAGCACGATTACCGTTTGATAGTGTTTAAGTCTAACTTGCGGCATCCTAAGCGTCACCAGTTGCTGGATCCGACTACTGAACACGGTGTTACGAAGTTCTCTGATTTGACGACATCAAAGTTCCGTAAGAGGTATCTAGGGTTGAAGAGTCGTTTGTCGTTTCCGTCTGATGCGAATAAGGCGCCGATTCTTCCAACTGATGATAATCATGAAGAGTTTGATTGGCATGATCAAAATCTGTGTTAATCTTTACAGCTTAGTGGGCTAGCTTAACAAGATTCCTATCTTAATTCCGGGTTCGCCGGTATCCAGCAAGGTCGCCAGAGAAGAAGACCGGAAAAGAGGGTGTTTGGTTTTTAAAAGTTTGGTTTTATTGCACATTAGTCCCTGTGGTTAGAATTTTTTTGAACTAGGTTAAAACTTAAATATTCTTTTTTTTATAATTGAAGTGGGCGGAAGATCAACCAAAATGACGAATATACCCTCACATGTTATGCATGTGAGGGAACTTAACCGAAGAAAATAACGTGGTTAGCTGTAAAGGATTGAACCCGCAACAAAAATAAACTTAAAGGTTGTTTTTAGCAACTTTTAAACATTAAGGCTGAAACCTGCAAGTTTGAGGAAACATAAAGGATGTTTTGTGCAATTTACTCATGTATTCATGTGTTTGGGCAACATCATTAGTTCCAATTTCATTGAGAAATCATTAATAAAAAGTTGCACACAGGTGTTTGACAAAATGTCTCAAAAAAATTGCAAAATACCTTTCAGTTAAGACTTTCATTTAAAATTGTGTTTTATAAAAGAATGAAAAAACACACTTTTTGGGTGTTTTTTTGTCCATTGCGTTTTACAAAATAATGAAAAAAACACAGTTTTTTGTCCATTGCGTTTTACAAAAGTCACTTTTCTTTTGTGATTTTAGTCCACTGCGTTTTAAAAAGTACATTTTCTTTTATATTTTTAGTCAATTGCGTTTTAGAAATAAACTTTGTTTTGTGTTTTAATTCATTGCTTTTTAGAAGAAAAAAAAACAATTTATTTTATGTTTTTAGTCCATTGTGTTTTAGGATGGTTTGTTGCTTGAAATAAAACTATATGATAATAATGTTGGAAATTAAGTGTGTTTGAATGAATGTCCCAAAATGGTAAACCACTTGTCCCACATTGGTGTGGAGACAAAGTATAAGGTTATTTATAAGGTGAAACCTTTACCATAAGTCCTATGTGCGGGTGCGCAGGGGGGTGCAAATTGGAACCGGAATTTAGTCGAACTCGTGTGCACCGCACGTCCTGCGGACACGAATGCAGTCCGAAAACGTGGGCCTGTGTGTTGCTGCTTTTGCTGTGTTTTTAAAATATAGCAATAGCATATTCGTTTTAAAGATAAAAAACGCTCATTTTTTCGGTGCAATTTTTATAAAAAAATAATGTCGTATGAAAGAGTTATTAACGTTTAAAAAATGAGGGGGAATTGGAGAAGAGAGAAACTATTACATTGGATTGACTAGAATGCCTCTATAAAATCCCACGCGTCTCCTCTTTTTTATTCAATTTAATTCATTAATCTTAACCCTTGATTACTAAATGGATGGACAAGATTACGTCCTATCCTTCCTAGTGATAGAAACTTCCTATTGTATCATAACCCTTGTTTCCGTATTATATTTCAATGTCAAGGTTTATACCATTTATTATGAAATATCGATTTAAGACAAACAATCATTAAGTAACGGAATAACATAAAACAAACTTAAATATGCATATATAAGATAAGTTTGTACATCCATAACAAAATATAAACTACAACTAAATACTAAATACAAAATGATAGAAGTTTATATTTATTTAGTCGAATAAAAGAATACGAACAAGCTTTGTATTTGTTCATTAGGTTGCAAATCCTTTGGTAAATTATTTGTATTGAGCGTTTGTTTATGTATGAACAATACATGTCCGATTTTAGTAAAAAAACATATTTCGCCTAAGAAGCGTGAAAAGCAATAAGAAAACGACACGCGTATATAAATAAGTTTAATGGACCAGAGATATTTGTAGTTTTTTATTTAGTTTGGGTAAATTAAATGAACAACTCTTGTGTTTGTAAAATGCATTGGTCAATTTTATACAAATTTGACGAAAACTATAACAAAAGTTAGTGTTACACCCAACTCAAACTGAGTTTTTAACAAATAGATCTCAAATGACTAACATAAAACATGGGACTTGAGGTTATTGAGAAGCTAATATAATTTTAATTTATGACCTGAAACATCTTTTTTTAACGGTCAACTAAAGATACGGTACAACATTTGTATAGGCCTATAGGTGTAGTACAGATCCCATATAGCACTATAGGTGTAGTTTAGGTCACGTATAGGCCTATACAAGACCTGTAGGGAACCTATACGAGACCTATACTACACTGTATGATACGATACTAGATTCATAGACCCATACAATACCTATACGAGACCTAAACGAGACTTATACTATACACTATACGATACGATACTATGATACGATACAATACGATACTATAGGATACGGTCGAACACCCGTATAGGCCTATAGGTGTAGTATAGGTCCCATATAGCACTATAGGTGTAGTTTAGGTCACATGTAGACCTATAAGCCTATACAAGGCCTACAGGGGACCTATACGAGACCTATACTACACTATATGATATGATACTACATCCATAGGCCCATACAATGCCTATACGAGACCTATATGATATTTATACTATACACTATACGATACGATACTATATGTAACACCCCAAAAACGACAACATATATATACATATGTATATGTGTATAAAATTAAATACATAATTGACCAAGACTAACTAACTTAGTTAAATACTACAAAGTGGAAGGAATTAACAATGAAACTAGGTTTATATAGATAAAAATAAAGTGCAAGGACCAAAGTTGTCAATAAGATAACTAATGTTTTATAAGGGGAATAATTAAAAATAAAACACACATTTTGTGTGTGTGGTGGACGACCAGAGGAAAAGAAAAGGGGGAAGAACACCTCTTCACCCTAAAATCACATAATTCATCAAATTGAAAGCCAAAACTGGGTTAAAGTCTAGTGCATGCATCAAAATACTGATCACCTAATCCAGGGGATCATAAGGTATGTCAAAATTTCTTATTTGATGAAGTAGAGGAATCTTGATGAACTTCTAGTATTTTGATTCTTGGATGGATTGTTGAATTATAATAAAATTTATGTTATATAAATGCTTTGACTCAAGAACATGTCATAAAAATCGAGAACTAAATAACATGAACAATGTGTTAAGTGGATTGCTCATGTGTATAGGAAGTAGGTTTTGTTGGAAAGTTAGAACCTATGAATCTAGTTAGTAAAATCTTATATCAAAACATGATTAATAGAAGATATGGTGCTAGTTTAAGATTTGATGAAGAAACCTACTTGACAAGTTGAACATCTTATGGTTAGAAACCCTCTAGTTGGGTTAATTTAAAAGCAAGAAATTGATGCCCATAAGGTGTTTGAGAAAATGCTTGAATGAAAGTTGAATGTTGAAAAACCATGAAAGAGTTTTGAACTAAATTAATAACAAGTTAATATGTTATGAAATGAGCTATGGAATTCTAATAATAAATGGGTTGTACTATTTAGGAAACTCAAGTGAGAATCCGGGGGCTCAAGTCGGAACGGACGGACGCTTAAAAGGGAAACTTTAAGGTACGTGGCTTATTTACTTCGTTATATTTTATTAGATGAACTTGATAATTGACATGAAAAGTAAAAAGAAACCAACGACTTAAGATACGTTTAGTAAATTAAAGTGATAGATTTCACTCAAACTACTAGACGGGTCAAAATAAGAAAAAATATAACTAGTTGGTTCGTTCATAAGTGATGGATTGTCATGCGAACGAGTGTAAATTAAGTAACGGAAAAGCGGAATTATCGATGATGATTCTTAGAGAGGATTAAAACTTAAGGGTGTGGAATTCCTTTAAGTAAAATGAAAGTTAGGCTCATGCTTGATTAGAAATCATCAAGTGGAGCAAATATGTGTATGCAAACCATGTTATGGGAGCTAAGTACGCGAGCTTAGTACGCCCGGAAAGGGATAAAACGATAAGGAATTAGTCCCTGCCATATGAAGGGAAAATAAGGTATAATGTTAAATGGGTCGAATAATTTCGCAAAAGAATCATAAGCCGAAAGCTTATGAGTTGAAATTTTTGTCAATTTGGATGGTGGAGATGGAGTCCATAAGATAAAGGATCATATTACGATCATGTAGGAAGAACGGGAGGTCAAACGGATGAACGGGTTTAAAGTTATGGTCGTTTTAGTTCAAAGGACTAAGATGGAAAATTTTGCAGATGGCTTTTCTGGTCCGGTTTCAATATGTGAACCGTAAGCTACGGTCAAAGGACCGTAACTTACGGTGGGTATGTTTAAAAAAATTATTTTGTTTTGTTTGATAATTTATGTTATTTAATTATCCTAAATTATTATATTACTAACATTTAAGATTCTTAAATGTTATTTAGGTTCTTAATAAGCATAGAATGGATGGGATCAAGCTCGTGCAAGTACCAAACTCATATAACGACAAAGCTTTCGCGCTTATTTAATGGTTTTTGAATATTCTAAACATTGTCAAATGTTAGAAATATACTTGTATGTGTTTTGAAGTCGTGAAAAAAAATTATCTATGAACTATTTTGGTGCTTTGAAATTAGAATTTCGTTTGTAAAACGTACCTTATTATAAATATGATATGTTATACTTGATATGGGTATTACACTATACTATACGATACGATACAATACTATAGGATATGATACAACACCCGTATATGCCTACAGGTGTAGGTTAGGCCCGTATAGGATTATAAGTGTGGTTGAGGTCCTGTTATAATCCTATACGGGACCTAACCTACACCTGTAGGCGTATACGAGTGTTGTATCATGTCCTCTAGTATTGTATCGTATAGTATCGTATAGTATAGTGTATAGTATAAGTCTCATATAGGTCTCGTATAGGCATTGTATGGGCCTATGGATGTAGTATCATATCATATAGTATAGTATAGGTCTCGTATAGGTCTTATATAGGCTTATAGGCCTATATGTGACCTAAACAACACCTGTAGTGCAATATGGGACCTATACTACACCTATAGGCTTATACGGGTGTTGTACCGTATCCCATAGTATCGTGTCGTATCGTATTGTATAATGTATAGTATAAGTCTCGTATAGGTATTGTATGGGTCTATGAATGTAGTATCGTATCATATAGTGTAGTATAGGTCTCGTATAGGCCCCCTATAGGTCTTGTATAGGCCTATACGTGACCTAAACTACACCTATAGTGCTATATGGGACCTATACTACACCTGTAGGACTATACGAGTGTTGTACCGTATCTTTAGTTGACCCTTAAAGAAAGATGTTTCAGGTCATAAATTAAAATTATATAGCTTCTCAATAACCTCAAGTCCCATGTTTTATGTTAGTCATTTGAGATCTATTTGTTAAAAACTCAATTTAAGTTGGGTGTAACACTAACTTTTGTTATAGTTTTCGTTAAATTTGTATAAAATTGACCAATGCATTTTACAAACACAAGGGTTGTTCATTTAATTTACCCAAACTAAATAAAAAACTACAAATATCTCTGGTCCATTAAACTTATTCATATACGCGTGCCGTTTTCTTATTGCTTTTCATGCTTCTTAGGTGAAATATGTTTTTTTACTAAAAATAAAAGGGGAATTGGCCTGTAATAATCCCACATAGATCTTATTGGCCATTAATAATCCCACCTCGTAATATTCCTCCCACCAGTCCCAAATTTCACCTATTTTTCCTACAATGGTCCTCCGTTAAAAAAACTTAACGGAGTTAAGCTTTTTTCCAAATTACAAATAGATTTTTTAGGGCTTTTGATCAGAACGATGATATGAGTCCATTGATGTAAAACTTACTTCGAAATGGTGCTCCAAGTGACTTGATTTTGGTTAACATGGAAATTTAAACACCCAAATTGAAGCGCCGTTTTCATCGTTTGGAGCACCATTTTGAGGCAAGTTTTACATCAATGGACTCGTATCGTCGTTCTAATCAAAAGCCCTAAAAAATATGTTTGTAATTTGGAAAAAAGCTTAACTCCTAGGGACTATTGTAGGAAAAATAGGTGAAAGGTGGGACTGGTGGGGGGAATATTCTGAGGTGTGATTATTAATGGTCAATAAGGTCTAGGTGGGATTATTACAGGCCAATTTCCCAAAATAAAATGGCAAATTACCATTTTAGCCCTAAGACACCCCAATCTAGGCCTAACTCAGGGATAAAATGTTAATTAACCATTTGAGAGTAAAATGGTAATTAACCATTTGAGCGTCCTCAAATGGTTAATTAACATTTTAGCCCTGAGTTAGGCCTAGATTGGGGGTGTCTCAGGGCTGAAATGGTAATTTGTCATTTTCTTAAGACGGGGCGTCTAGTCCTGTACCTGGCGTATTAAATGATTGATTTAACATGGTAGGAGGTTGACTAACTGGTCGGAGACTTGAACCCTAGACGCCCTGTCTAGGCTTGTACTTGACGTTTTGAAGATGTGAAAAAAAGCACTTAGGTGTGTGAATATGTAGATCCTATGTATTTTAAAGCAATGTTGATGTTTAGCCAATCCTTAAATTGCCAACAAGAAAGGTTGAGGTGTAGCCAATCATTATATTGCCAAAAAAGGACAGAGAATATAAGTTGTATATACGGACATTAATAATCCTTCTTTAGGGGTGGCAATCGTTGAATCTATATTCATATCTTTTAGATAAAACTGCATAAATCTCATATGCAAATTTTAAAACAGCATATGACTTTTGTGAAGGATTTACAACGGCTTTTACCATTTGCAAATCACCCTTTGTGTTATAATGATAATTAACACGTGTAACAAACAATAGATATTAACTTTACATGTGCATATTACATTCATACACAGATGACTTAGTGAGGTTTATGTATCCATTTGATCCAGATAACCTGGTGCTTGGTGAGTTTTACGTTGCATTTGGTGGTCACTTTTCTTGTTTACACATGGTACTTATAAGTCTTGAAGTAGCTAGGTTGAGTACAAGGGTGGAAGCTTCAAGTTCAGTACAAGGGTTATAGATCTTCTGTATATAAAAAAATAGTAATTTTAAAATATTTTTTTATCTCCTCACCAAAAAACCTACATGAAAAAATTTCTTTTTCTCCTAGAAAATTAGAAAAGATAAGTTGTAGACCGGAGAATATTAGAATTTTAAATTGCTTTAGGGTGTTCAATTGTATTGAAGAACTCTCTGATTCTGACCTTATACATTTTGTTTTCTAGTTCTTATTAACTAATACTATGAGATTCTTTCACCATTAAAATACTTATGTCAATTGTATTTCCTTAAAAGTCGTTAATTCAGTGAATTCTTAATTTGTTATATATATATAAAACTATCTATATACAGATAGATAGATGCTTTCCAATAAGGCAATAATACGTGTTCTCAATCTCGGAGAGAAAACTTGATTGAATCCAATCAGTTGCTAATGGATCTATTACAATCATCCCAAGAAGGGAATATTGATTGTCCTCCATATGAAGAAGCCATCAGTTCAGAGAGAAGAGAAAAAGGTGAGAAGATGAAACAATATGTTGGTGTCCGAAAGAGACCATGGGGAAAGTTTGCTGCAGAGATTAGGGATTCGACCCGAAACGGGAAGAGGGTCTGGCTAGGGACATTTGATACCGCAGAGGCGGCAGCTTTGGCATACGATCAAGCATCGTACTCGATGAGGGGCTCTTCATCGGTTTTAAACTTTTCGGTTGAAACCATTAAGGACTCTCTGAATGGAATCCAGTGCTGCAGTAGCATGGATAATGGGAAATCTCCTGCACTTGCTTTAAAGGCGATGCATAAGCTTCAGAGATCAATGTCTTTGTCATCGAATTCGAAGGAAGAAAACAAGCAGCGGAAGAACTTAGTGATTTTGGAAGATCTAGGATCTGATTTGTTGGAGGAGCTGTTAAGTTCATGGTGATTTTTTTTTAAATTTTTGCTCAAGTTTCGTATCCTCCACCCTTGAAGTCTTGTTCTTGATCATTAGTATATATCAGCATTTATGAATGTTAAATATTGTGGTTAACAAGGTTCTTCCTATGGTTAAGTATATAATACATAAGCTGATAGTGTTCAAGTAATCGCAACAGGTAACACATACTCTATTTTGACTTGAAAACATCTTCTTTCCTCAAAATTGTAAAATAGATGAAAGTTATAGGCTTAAAAGTGTCCTCAAATTCATGGAATTACGGTGGCGAAGCTTGAGATTTCCGATCCAAGGGGCGAAATTCACCGAACCTAAAAATTTCTATAAAATCGGGGAGTCGGAAACGTATATACCCAAAAATTTCTATATGAAAACTACATACTCTCCACTCTCCACTACCGAGCAAAAAGTTTGGAGGGTTGGCCGCCCCCTCCCCCCCTTAAAAGCTTCGCCCATGGAAAACCAAAGAGAACAGAACTTAAACCTATGTTGATTTTTTTGCATAGTGAGATTGAAATTTAAAATATAGTGAAGTCGATCTATTGTCTTTTTAGGGCAAATCTAATAGAATTATGATGAAAGTTACAAAACCCTACACTTAATTAGGTTAAGGTCAACTTGCCCGGTAAATATTCATGTGTCGCTATCAACCTAGTTGCATGGAAAAGTGATTTGGTAATCGTTTGCAAATATATGCGATGTTTACCAATGTTCTAATTTATTCCAAAGTCTATATATCTCATAAGTCGAAACATTTTAGCTGTTACATGCCATTATGATGTCGCAGCGTAAATAATAGTATTATTGTAATTGGAAAATATTAGCTTATTCAAAATCTCAAAATATAATGAAAGATATAAGTACCAATATCAAATATAAAACATCTCAAGGGAGATCAATTAAAATCAAAAGTGACCTAGCAACATTTTAGTCCTTCGGCAAAGGAGTAATGCCTACAAACATGCTAGATATACTAATCGTACACATCAACACAATCATTAGGTGTAATGCCTAAAAGCATGTTTTATGACTCAAACGTGAATATGATCAAAGTACCTCCTTACATGGATAACTTGGCTCAAATTGTTTATAGTTACAAGCCTGCTAACTAAATCGAATTATCACAGCCCCATTATGTGATACAATTACCAAGAGGCTTTATGACAGTTTCTCATATTTTCATAAAGAAGTTAAAATGTATTTACTTGTACTAGAACTCGAGACACTAGATATCAACACTTGTATTACAGCTGAATTAAAGTTTTATTATCTCACAATGCGAATTTCAAGTTGGTTCTATAGTCACATATCATAATGGAACAATCTTCCATTAAGATGGTTACTGATCATTAATCGTCATTTAGGATAATCATAAGTAACCGGGTTTCAAAAACACGTTCATTGGAGTAATTGTTTGAATCAAAAGAACCACCATGGGCTTTACGATCCGTATTGGATAAGATAGTGTTTGTCTTACGGTCCATGACCCAAATATGGTCAAAGATTGATTTTCAAACCTTTTGGATCGTGAGAGGTAAATTAGGTTGGACCTTATGGTCTGTGACCAATATTAGGTCAACCTAATCAACTTTAGCCTTTTACGAACCATGAAAGTCAGATGGGTATGGCCTATCCAGATCGTGGCCAAATTTGAACTTGATTTGAACTAAAACCCTATTACGGACCGTGAAGGCCCAAGATGGTTAAGCTTTATAGTCTGTGAAGAACCTAGAGTTAAAAAAGCTAAAGATTGACTCGATCGAGATTACAAATCCTGACACATGAAGTGATTGTTTGGGTACGTGGACTTGCAAAATAAATGATTCTAAGCACCTGGAATACGCGGGTCAAACTTGGTATGTTAAACCCCGAACAAATTTGGACAATGCAAAAACAGTGTAGGTCAAATTGTCACACCCCTATTTCCACGTATATTCGGTTGGGCCCGGGTGGGGAATATTCATAACCAATCAAACACAGCACAGCGAAAGTCTTGGATATAAAATATTATTACAAACCGAATGTTCAAAGTTCGAATAATAAATACATGGCTTGTAATAAAATATCCACAGGCGGATCGAAATAAATATACAAAAGTATTTGTGTAACAGACTTCGGGCAACTAAGGACTTACAAGATCCTCTTATGTCACTACCAAGCAGCTCCTGGCCTATTACGTGCTGAAACATGTAACTTAATCTTTTGAAAATACGTCAGTTAAACTGGTAAATACTAATAACCGACACATTTTGAAAATCTTTCAAAAATGGTTTTAAGTGCACTTGGCACATTTTTATAAATAACTTGGGATAGTTCAAAATGACCTTATTTACAGTTTTACATGTTTGTCGATACATATGGGGTCCGGTGCAGAAACCGAATAGCCTGATTAACCGACACACCACTAATAATCCACTAATGGGATTTAATAATATTTTGCATTAGCATCTGACAAGTGTATGCTTACACCCCGCGCTTAAGGTCGTTACCATTAGTAACTTAAATGAGACAAGGATATCCAGGACATGGTCGAGTTAACCCCCAATGTTTAAGTTATCAAACAAAACAGAATAAAACGGGTTATGAAGATTTAGTTAAATCACAATCTGACAACATGATCCCATACCCGACCAAGTGGTATTATTATACCGTATCCCAAGCCCGTATAGGAAAAATAGGCTAAAAGTATTTACCTGAGCTAATTCTTCAATAAGATAGTAAGTCAGCCGATATTCAGAAAGTAAGCTTAGATCACAATCTACCGGGAGGCTTTAGTCTGGAACGATGGTATTAATAACCAATTAGAATGCTAACGGGTCCTATCTACATCATAGACTTGGACCGGCTAGCTTAAAAGATATTTACGGTACTAAACGCTAGATTAAGCGATAACCAGAATAGAATGTAGTTTAAACCCGACAAGTACTAAGACTTGTTCAATATGGGTAAACATATTACATTCTGGATTTTGATATAAAACTGACAAGGTTAAACTCGTGTCGGTCAAACTACGTAAACTAGTCACGTAGGCTTAACCGTACGCATATAAGCAAAACCAGGTAACTGGATGAGTCATATACAAGCTCCATATGCCATTATATTCTAAACATGTAATATCAGTAGGATATCAACATGTATGCCCGTTACGGTTTTAAAATTAATTTACGCCTCAAAAGGGAGTTTTGGTCATTTCATGACTTTAAAAATGAGCTTGTAAGTAAACTGATGTTATGGTCATAAGTATTCTGGAAAAATAGTTAATTATGATGTTATATCAGTAGGATATCAATTATATGTGTGATTTAAAGTTTGAGACCAAACTATGCCTCGAGAGGGCATTTTGGTCATTTCATACATCACTTTGACAAATTATTCGGGAATCTGAGTTTAGACCATGTACCTACTGTAAATATATATAAAATAAGTTTTTGAAATCAGTAGGTATTAAGTCTTGGTGCTCTAGTATGGTTTTAAACCATATTATGCGCTGAAACGGCAATTAAGTCGCTAAATGACGATTTAAATTGTCTTTGAGTGAAACTGATGTTATGATCAGGTTTGTATGATAAAAAAAATGTGTTATATAATGCATCACATCAATAGGTAAGAGGTTTTGTTCATTAAAAATGATTAAAACCCATTTTAAGTGTCGTAAGGACAATATCGTCATTTAAGGACTTAATACATGGACTTGTGTATAAACTCAGTTTACAATCTGAATTGACATCCCAAATAATCCTAATTATGATATTACATTAGTAGGTAAAGAGTTTTGATGTCGAAATTATGTTTAAACCATTTTATACACCAAAAGGGCGATTTGGTCACTTTAAAGCATGAATTACGCTTATTTAATCAAAGCTCGGTTTATGACCATAATGTTAACATCAAAATAAGTTTAACAACTTAACATATTAGTTTACAAGTCATTTATATGCTCATTTGTATTTAAAACCTTATTTTTAAATAAAAGGGCTTTTTAGCAAATTTTGGCATATTAAACGGAAACTTGTGTATAAACTCGGATTACTACATGACCATGTAATATAACTCCAGAGGGTTATACTACCACATAACATGGTCATAATGCAACTTAGAATCAGTAACTAAGCTTGCTAATTCGGGTCAGAACTGAAAGTCAAATCAGGAGTCAATCTTTGCGACTTTCGGTTGCGAACCGACCTTAGGCCTGGAATTGACGGGCTGAACATGTTTACACATGTTCTAATAATTATTACCAAGTTATTATAGTGACAAAACACATTTTATAACACTTACATTAACCTATATGAATTTATTTAAAAATCCGACCCGTTTGACTTTTAATAGCTTAACCTTGACCCGTCAATAGGTCTAGTAAACATGGTAATTAGGAGGTGCCCTTTCAATGGACTAACACCTACCTAATTACGATCACGTAGCCATGTTCGTACCAAACAATGGCTGGACCGTAGTGGTCTAAGCCAATAGTCAAAGTGTTTTTTACGTAAACGCTTTGACTTTGGCTTAAAGCCAAACAAAAACAACTAAAGCAAGATGGAACACTTACAAGTGAACCAAGAAGAAGCTTATAAGCTCAGGGATGTCTCCAAAGATCTCAGGAACCTCCAACTTGAGCAAAAGAAGAGAAAATAAAGAATGAGCAAGTTTGTGAGGCAATTTGGATGCCTTTATATAGTTGAGGAGGAAGCATGGAGGTGATGCCAGGTGTTAGTGGTGTCTTAGCAGATCCCCAAGTGTCCCAAGTCGTGGAACAAGCTGCTAAAGAAGTGGCAATGGCTAGATGTGGCAGGGCAGCAGGCTGCCAAACAAACTGCCACTAGCAGTCCCTTACGGACCGTAAGGGTAATGGCTTACGGTCCGTAAGCCCTTTAGCGCCCACAGAGTTTTGAATGGTTACGGACTGTAAGGGCTGAGCCTTGCGGTCCGTAACCTCCTTCCAGAAATAACGTTTTGGAATTGTTTATGTTTGGTCCCTCAACTTTAATCAGCTGTCGTTTAGAGGTTATAACTTAACATAACGACGCTTTTAGTCCCTCTCAGCCAACATGTGGCAATGAGGATCAGCGGGACGCGTGTCGGAATTTATAGGACGGGTTTTACGAGGTGTTACACAAATGAACTGAAATTGACTATTGATTAAGAACCAAGGAACTTACCAAAGATCAGACTTAGGTCAAATTCTAACCGAGTTGCAAGAATGCCAATAGAACTCAAGAATGGAAGTCATTATTGAAAGTTTGAGTGAAATTGAACACAAAAATTGCTATTTATAGCAAGAGAAGTGAAGGAGGCTGAGACACGTGTCCTCTAGCGTGGCATGACGAGAAGGATCGTGGCAGCGTCCATTGCATTTCAAATGTCCTCCATCGATGCTCTTCACAGACTATGAGAGGAAACCAAGGCTCCTCTTTACAATCTATAAGACACAATATTTTACTTTTGACATTTTTAGTCCTTGACTTTCGTCCTTGATCCATTAGCAACTATAACCCCTCAACGTTCTAGGGCATGTTTAACTGCTACGGTTAATCGTGATATATTGAGTGTTTACTATCTGCGTATATATTTTTCCCTCGAGGGGTTAACACCCACCTTGGACAAAATCTATGTGGAAACTCTTAAGTATGTGAGAGTTAATCCTATTTTTGTAAACACCATTCACCTAGGATAGGACCATATCTTTCAACCTTAAGATTCTTAACACCCACAATGAATACACCGAGCCTTGTGAAAGAACTTACATACGCAATAGAGGGTTTTCATACTTTCTAAAAACCTATGGTAGGGGCTTTATATGCAAGTTCAATTTTATGATTGTTTGCTTTGGTATCTTGAATTATATTTTGTTGTCGGCTTCTAAAATTGTCATGTGTATGGAATTCATTGCCAAAATAAATTGAAAACAAGGGAATGGGTCTCTTGTAATTAACGTTTTTTTATCTTAAGAATTGCAAGTCAGAAACTATTCACTAAAACGAATGTAAACTTGATTAAAACACTTGTAACATAATTGTTCTGTTTTGGATTAGTCCCCATTGCATCCATAAGCACAAGAAGTTCCATTTGTGATAAACCAAATGCATTATAAAAAATAAATTTCCATCTCTTTTTAAAACTCAAGCAATAATCCGATACACCATAAGATATATGTATATGGTTTCTCCGTCTAAGAGTTAATTACATAGTTAGTCCCTGTGGTTTGCACAAAATAACAAAATTAGGTACTAATAGTTTAGAATCACCTTCTAGGGTATTAACTTTTCATTTTGTAACGTTTGGAGGTAGTAACTTCTAGAGTATTAACATAGTTAGTCTCTGTGGTTTGCACAAAATAACATACTTAGGTACTAATAGTTTAACAAACAATTAATGTTAATACCTCCAAACGTTACAAAATGAAAAGTTAATACCCTAAAATGTGATTTTAAACTATTAGTACCTAAGCATGTTACTTTGTGCAAACCATGGGGACTAATTATGTATTTAACTCCTCCGTCTAATGTATAATTAAACCTGACAAATAACCAAAATTACTCATAGAGATTAAATAATTCTCAAAAGGGTAAATTGTATTGATTGAAATAATGTTGTACAAGACTATGTTTCCATAGATGTTATTTATACTCAACATATATTTACAAATATACCCTCTAATATAACATAATTACATTGTGTCTAGTATTGTCTCGCTAGATAAAGTTGGGGAGCGCCTATAGCTTAAAACACAAACATGAATCTCCGTATTGATAATGACTTTGTGAAGATATATGTGGTTTGATCTTTAGTATATATATAACTTGTACATGTGAGCAACCTTTTCTTGCACAAAGTGAAAATCAACTTCAACATGCTTTGTTCATATGTTAAAGATTGGGTTGGCAGCGATGTAGCTTGACCGAGATTATCACACCAGAGAATCAGAACAAAAGTTATGTCTACCCCAAGTTCCTTCAATAGAGCCTCTAACAAGATTAATACTGCTACGATATCAGCTAGGGTGTTGTATTTTGATTATGTAGATGATCAGGGGATTATTTCTTTTCCCGTGCGATCCAGAAGATGAGGTGACACAAAGGGATGAAGATCCCTACCGGTGAACATCAATATAAGCTTGAAAATAAGAGCTCGAATTGTAACGAATAAGCAACCCATGATCTATTGTGCCTTTCAATTATTGGAGTTTGTGTTAATACCAATGTTTGATTTTCTGAAGGAACTTGCATGTATTGGCATGCTTTGTTTTTAACATAGTAATGTCAGGCCTAGATGAGGTGACGTATTGTATGGCCCCAACCAGTTGAAATCTAGTATAAGGGGAACATCACCCTAGCCAAGTAATATGAGGTACTCATCGGGGAGGAATCTGGTTTGCTGGCAGCAAAACCAATTCACTGAAGGTGCTCAGATATGTATTTATTTTGCGAAAGAATAATATTTTTTGCATTGGGGAACAAGCTCGATCCCCATAAAGTAATCGAGTCAACCAAGATCTTGACAATAAAGGGTTAGTTATGCAATTGAATGACGCGTTGACTATAGCTGAGTTGTTACAATTGTTAATGATGTCATCCACATAACAAAAATGTCTATAAGGGTTTTCCCATTTTTTAGGAGAAGATGGAAGGATCGATTTTGGAACAATGAAACCCCATAGATTGAGGAACCGGTGACAGACGATGAAACCAAGCCTTTGGAGCTTGTTTGAAACCATATATCGACTTGTGTATGAGACATATATGATTCGGGTGTTTAGGATCAATGAAGCCTTCTAGTTGTTTGAGGTAAACTATCTCTGTAAGATCACCATGGAAGAATTAATTTTGAATATCGAGTTGAGGAAGTGGCCATTGCTTGGTAACAGTAAGAGAGAGAACCACACAGATGGTAATGGATTTGACCACATGGCTAAAAGTTTCATTAAAAGCAATGCCAGGTTGTTGACGAAATCCTTTAGCCACTAGGCGATTGTAGCTTGTAACCACGTGACAAAATCAATTTGGGTATTTATAGCCACTGTATATTAACAAAATATACCCTCTTGTGCAACATAATTATATTGTATCTAATAAAATTCATTGCAAGAACTTTTGTAATAATTTTGTATAAAACCCAATAAATCTAACGCATCTAACGTCTCCAATTTAAGCAATGTCTCAAGTCTTTGAGAATTGAACAAAGAAGGGTTGTAGCCATCCCATGACCCAATAATCCAAATTTTTAAAAAATGGAAATAATATATCTATCGGTATTATCTCCCAATAAGTGAATTCATTATGTCTTGATATATTTTCTGTACCAAAATCCCAAACCGCCTCTTGCATTTTAGACAAGCCTCTAATGATGGATGAAGTTATCTTAGACAAACCTTGTAGGCTATATGGATTGTTGATTTTGTTCCGGTACCATGACGAACGAAAGTGATACCAATGGAATAACATATGTACGAGTGTCTATATTTTCAAAGTCGGTATCGGTATTCATTTTTATGGATTTTGGTGGATGTTAACTACGACCTTATTTTTTGGGTCCACGACTTTAATTTTTTTTGAGTTACATCAGATAACTTTTGTGTATTTAAACTATTGTAAATAAACTTTCTTTTTATATTGTAAACTATACACATAACTGGTACCTAATGAACCGAGTTGTATTGAGAATAGTGTATACTTTGTGTCTTAACATAACCGTACAAGTAACGAAGTGAACCGAACTGTTACCGACCAAACAATATCGGGACCAATATTGGTGTCGTTATTTGTTTTTATGTTTTCCAATCGATGTAACGTGTTTTTGTTTGTTTTTTGTTAGACAAAATGTTTTATTGAATTCCGAATACACCGTTAAGTGGTTATTTTTTATGTATTGTTTCTCACCATTGGACTATGCGGAGTGGAGGGTGTGGGACAGCATGGGGGCTTCAACAACGCCGAGCACACCGCCCCAGGGTGGCGTGGGATGGTGTGGTATTTCTCACACGGTGTGGGGCTCCTTGGGTTGTCAACATGGCGCACAATGATTGGGTCTCCAAAAAATAGTTGTAACGTTAGTTATTTTAAATATATATATACACACACACATTTTTCAGAAAAAAAAACATATATGATAACCATTCACAACCTAGTTCTCCATACACATACAACCTATTCAAGTTATTTCTCCATACAAACACATTCTTTCGGTCTCAAATTTATAATTCACTAAACAAAATGTAATCCTCAAGTTCATCGTCTTCATCGTCATCACCTTTGCTTGACAAGTTTGTTTTATTATCATAATCAGCTTACAAGGGAGCAGAGCTAATCATATCATCAATTCAGAAAGTCGTTCAATGTTTATTTGAAGATGATGGGAGTTCACAGCCACCCAAAAGGAAATCGGCTCGCCGCATATGAATTATTGGTAAGTGATTATTTTTCACCCAACCCAACATATGATGATAGGAGTTTTGGCGTTTTCGTATGAGTCAAGGTTTATTTCTAAGAAGAGCAAACGATTTACAAAATAAATATGAATATTTAACAAAACCCGATGCGCGTAGTAGTGGGATTTAGCACGTTGCAAAAAGTCACGGTCGCAATTAGAGAATTGGCTTATGGCCCTAGTTCGGACATAATGGATGACAATTTAATAATGTCAAAAGGAGTGGCGAGGGAAAGTCTTCAATATTTTTGTAAGTATGTCATTCAACTATACTTAACAAAATATTTGAGAAAATGGACCTTTAGTGACATGCACAAAATTTTGGAGGCTCATGAAGATCGACGTAGTTTCCCAGGATGATCGGCATTATAGATTGTATGAACTAGGAGTGGGAAGTTTGTCCAACTACGACTCGCGGCTAACACATGAGTGGATAACATAAAAACCAGCTATGATGCTTGAAGCGGTTGCATCACAAAATATTTGGTGTTGGCATGCATTATTTGGTGGGCCGCTTCGAGTAACGATTTAAATATTTTTAATCATTCACCTATTTTCGGTGCCTATATAACGATATTGGACTGAATGCCTTTTTTCGTAAATGTGGTGGAGTACAAATACGGTTATTATCTAGCGGATGGAATTTACCATGAATATGGTGTGTTTGTAAAATCATTTACACCGGGTATAACGTTAGATGAAAATAGAACAAAGTTTAATGTGGTTCAAATGGCGGCACGCAAGATTTCGAACAAGCTTTTTGTGTTTTGCATAAAATATGGCGTGTTTTAAGCATGTTGTGTTGGATTATGGAAAAATTTAGAGTTATAATGTAATGTACGTATGAATTATTTTACATAACATGATTTTGAAGGATGAAGGACACACAATTTGCAAGTACTATGGGAAAAGACGCAACCAAATAATGAAGACATCATTGATGAATTAAGCAAGAGAACTAAACGGACGTGAAATTTTTAGCAAACAAACACATCACAACCTTCAAGCGGATTTGGTTGAACACATTTGGAGTCTTCCGCAAAACAACGATGATTACTAGGATGATAATTAAAATATGCAAATTTTTTTAAATTTATGTATTTTTCTAGTAGAATTGTTGTTTAATGATTTAATTAATAAACATTTCTATGTTTAATTTAATTGATTTGTTTTTTAAGAAAATTAAAAAATAAAAACTCAAAACATCATCTTTCCGCACCCACTCTCACCCTGTGTTTTTTTGGGCTTGAAGGAGAAAGCCCCCTCTTCTACGTGGCAGCAACATGTCACTCAATGCCAATGTATTAAAATCCGTTTTTTACACCATACCGAATTTGGTTCAGAAACGGTTTAATTAGGTGTATCGAGCAGTTCAACCGGTACTACCGGCCAGTTTTTAAAAGATTGCTCAATGCAAATACTTCAAGTAAGGGTGTGAATTTCTAACGCGACACAAACCTAATACGAAATTCGAGGGTTTGGGTTTAGCCTAAACGGGTTCGGGTCAGTTTGAGGTTGAACCACCCGCCAACCAGTTTAGCTAAATGGGTCGTTTGGGTCAACCCGACCGGGTTGGCGTGTTGACCCATTTAACCCGTTTCTATTTTATTATAACTTTTTACAATATGTTTTATGTTATAAATTTAATTAGGTGTGTATTTTATGCTATAATTATAACTTAAAAAGAAAAATTTGACATAAGATTTTATGATTTTAATGTAATTTTATTACATAAATTTGTGTTTTTTGTAGTAGATCTTAGTTTTAATATATTAATTTGCTGAAAAATTTAAAAAAAATCGGTTTGAACCGGTCGGGTTTAGGTCAGCCTACGAATATTCGGGTTGGGTTCGAATTCATATGTATGACATGATTTCAGGTCAGGTTCGAATCTGAGATCAAGTTAAACCCACCAACCCGTAAACATGATCCATTTTAGCATCCCTATTCCCTGCCTTCAAGCAACTTAACAAAAAGCAAACACATATTGAGCGATAATTGGAAACATGGCAATGTTTTGTCGTTTACCGTCGGCGGATTCCTGCAACAAGATCTAGTGTGCACAAATAGTAAAATAATGATTTATTTATTCTCAGCAAAGACTATGATTGAATGCTTACTAAAAGAAGGTTGGAAGATGCTTCATCATATGGTATGCAAATAATTATCTAATTGTTTATGTTTCGGTACTTAATGTTATAAAATTAGTTATTATAAATAGTATATCATCCTATCATATTAAATTAAAACATGTCAGATATGTCAGCAATAATTGCATAAGTTATAATTGTTAACAAAGCTAAAGACAGTGTTCTTGTAACTACAAGATTATCATGTCTGGTGTACAGTTAAATAGTAGTGGTAGAACATATTAAAGTATATGTATTTTGGTTAAATTTTGTTTTAGTATAGATGCATACCAAAAGTATATGTGATTTGAGGGAAACAATTACAACATATTTACAAAACATGAATTATTAGTCAATTCAAAATTTGGTATTTGAATGTAACTTAAATACCTAGTGGTAAAGGATTTTTATTTGGACTTTGTATTATTATCGCTTTAGTTGCTTATAATCTATTGTCCTTGAGGGACATCCTAGTGGTAAGTTATATCTCCTCTATCCAAGAGATTGTGGGTTTAAATTATGTATGATACATGTATAGATAGTTAATAGGATTATATTATAATTGTTCTTTAAATAAATAAGGATCTTAATATGTTTTTTTAATAAGTAAAACCTTAAAGTTTATACAAGTTGTTCAAATTAACAATATCTACATCATTATTATTTGTTTTAAGGTTTAGTCATTATTGTTCTTATAAATAAGAATGATGACTTTCTGAAACAAATTATATTATATTATCATATGGCAGATAAAATATACATATTAGTTATAGATCATATGCAAAGACAAAGATGTCTTAATTGAAAGCTAGACTAGCATTGATCTTATTTCAAAAATGTATACAATGCTGTTAAAAAGTAACACAATTCAAAATTTTGAAACTCAGCTAAAAGCATATGAAATCTAAAGGATGTTCTATAAAATTAACATAATGTAGATCATTTTCTTGTTCTTAGTTTTAATGATTGTTATTCTAAATCATATATATTTTTAAAACGATGAGTTTTAGGGAGCACATCAGTACATTATTTTAAATTATCATATGTCAGACATGACAGATAAGTATTAACTCAGAACATAAATAAAGACAAAGATGTCTTAATGCTAGATTATTATACTTCAATAAGGTAATGATAGTGGGGAAACACGACAAAATCACTTATTATAATATTATGCTACGTCAAATGTGGCTTTATTACATAAGTAGCCTCTCTTTGTTTCAATAATGATAATGTTTATGCTATGTATACTACACAAACGGTCACTAAACATATAGCCAAGCATTTGATTCAATGTAATCTATACTTGATGCTAGTACTGATATCTAGTTGTTTTAAGTTCAATATATTGTTATTACAAGTATACAGTTTAATCAATTGTTATGGGCTTCAATATATTGTTATTACAAGTATACAGTTTAATCAATTGTATGGGCTATATTTTAAATTTCCGAACTAAGGCACTAAGCTAGCTAGTTGTTTTTTATTTATCTTGTTTACTTGGTTCGAGGCTTTGAGCTAAAAGTCCCACCTCACCTCACTACCCACAACTCCACAAGCCCACGTTATATCAAGTTTGATCATTTAGGGCTGGGCTTTGGTATATCACTCTTCCAACATTATGTGCCCACAAGCCCATATGTATACCCAAAGAGGTAGAGGATTAAAAATAAAACTTTAGATCTTGTTAACAAAAGATTACTTATATTGTTTAAAATATAACTTGTATTTTGTGTCGGGTGTTGCGACGGATTATACTACATCACCGTAAAATTACGGACTTGGCAATAAAATTTCTTTAAAAGGAATTCTTAAGTCTGATGTTTGCGAGACATTCGAATGCAGACTTTACGATGGGTTCGAAACGAATTGTTTAATATATAACTAGGTTGTTCCCACCCGCACGTTGAGGCGGGGAACCAACCTTTTTTGGAAAGGAAAAATAATCATACTAATTAAAAGCCTAATTTTTTATAACCATTTAGGTTTTGGTTACAAGTTTCCAGTACAATAACATAAATTAATATTATTTGAAATTATATATAAAAATATGAAGCATGTAAAAAAAGTCATGACATTATAACGAAAATTCGTTTAAAACTTAAAGTGGTAACTTTTTAAAGTCTGGGATTTGTAGTGTAATGCGGCTTTAAAAGAGTAAAAATAACTTTATCAAAGTTCATGGGACGTGTGATAAATTTATTAAAACTCAGGGGGTAAGAATGAAAATTGGTTTAAAAAAACTTAATAAAATTTGAAGAAGTCAAAGTGTAAGAACCAAAACTTATGTGGTTAAAACATAGAAAAAAGAAAGAATAAAGTGTCTTTTATAATAGTTACAAATGACACAAAAAAATTGAGTAAATTACATAAATATCATAGAAAAGGAAAGTTAATATAAGGGTGTTAATGACATTATTGTAATTAAAAACAAAATGAAGACTAAAACTGTCCTGTAGAACCATGATGTGTTTTTAATATATGTTATAACTAGTGCTAATACCCGCGAACATCGCGGTTTTGAAAAAAATATATGTTTTTTAGGTTTTGACAAAAATTATGATGATCGTAATAAAAATTATACGAATGAAATTATTACGAAAATCTGAAGTTCATAAAGTAAATACAACGAACTATTGAGATAAATTAAAAGAACAGATAACAACAGCCACCTCATTGCATTTATAGTTGCCATATACATATATGTTATTGTTATTTAAAAAAACAAGCTTATATATATATATATAGGGATCGGTTCAAATGAAACTATCCCCAGTTGCGAGAACCGCGAAAACTACTCTCCACCGATCAGATCATGCCACCTATACACTATTATTTTAAATCTTAAAGGTTATTTTGGTAATTTACTCAAATGTCATATCTACTCTCTCTTTAAAGTCTTATCAGACTTTTCCATCAATCATTTCTCTCAAAATATCATATCTACTCTCTCTCTCTCTCTCTCTCTCTCTTTAAACTCATATTTTCGCTTAAATCAAAACTGATCTTTTCCCAAAAAAACAAATAATATTAAATAAATAAAAGCATTCTGTATTTAGGTTTTTCTTTTCAAAATTTGTAATAAAACTAAATACATACTTAAGTAAATTATAATAAATTAATATATACTTAAGTCAATTGGAAAAATCGTTTATACAGGCGTGTAAAAAAAGTTTAAAACCGCGCATAAAAAAAGTTTTATACCGGTGCGTAAAAAAGTTTTAAACCGGCGCGTAAAAAATGTTTCAAACCGGCGTGTAAAAAAAGTTTGAAACCGCGTGCAAAAAAAGTTTCAAACCGGCCCGCAAAAAGAGTTTAAAACCGGCGTGCAAAAAAAAATTTAACCGGCACGTTAAAAAGTTTAAAACCACGCGTAAAAAGTTTAAAATCAGCGCATAAAAAAGTTCTAAACCGGCACGTAAAAAAAGTTAAAAAACATGCGTAAAAAAAGTTTGGACCTGCGCGTAAAAATGTTTAAAACGGCGCACAAAAAAAGTTTTTAAACCGGCGCGTTAAAAAAGTTTAAAATCACGCGTAAAAAAGTCTAAAACCTGCTCATAAAAAAGTTTTAAAACAGGCGTGAAAAAAAGTAAAATACCGTGAGTAAAAAAAGTTAAAACCCGCATGTAAAAAAAACTTTAAACCAGCGTGTAAAAAAAAGTTTAAACCCGGCTCTTAAAAAAAGTTAAAACCGGGGCGTTAAAAAAGTTTTGAAAACCTGATCGTGAAAAAATTATCTGAGATTTAAAACAAAACTAATAATTCATGTTTATAAAAATTAATTGAGAGTTAAAATAAAAAAATTATCCGAGAATTAAAAGAAAATAAAAAATGCATGTTTATTTTTTAATTTAAAAACAATCTTATTAATTAAAACAAAATCATTAATCATACCAATTATTAAAGCTACAGTAAAAATACCAATACGCACTTTCTCACATCATTAATTAAAACACAATCATTACATTGTTTTATTGTCTTTTTAATGTTATCCATCCAAACACCTTTAATTAATTGTTATTATTGGTTCCTACGGTTCTCACAACTCAAGTTGGTTTTCATTTTAACCCATTCCTATATATATATATATAGGTAGATGATCCTGTAAAAAAGACTAAAAGTGTGAAAAGGATAAGAAAGATTATGGTGATGACACATGTCCCTATCTATTTTATTAGTTTAAGGGTAAGATGGTAATTTAACTAATAATCCTAATTAATGATATAATTAAAGATATAATCTTGTAACCGAATTCATCAGTTATTTTAGGAATTTATCAGTTATTTTAGGAAGTCAACATCAGTTCGTATAAAACACCATACGAATTCCAGAAAACACCACAACTTGAATCGTAATACAGCTATGGTGTTCTAACATCTGTAATGATTTTTGTTATTTTTGCAGGTATAAAACACCATACATATTTCAAAAACACCATGAATTGGACCATAATACAGTCATGGTGTTTTAACATTTAGAAAGATTCTATTGCTATTCCAGATGTTAAAACATCATGACTGTAAGTACAATACAATATTACATACTCTAGATGTTAAAACACCATAACTTGAATCATAATTCATTATTTGCAATGCTGTGTTGTCTTTTTTACGTCATGGTGTTTTACTATAAAACACAACACCTTGAATCACAATACAATTTGTATGAACATAGAAAAACCACCATGGACTAAAGCATCCAATCAAAATGTAATTTTTTTTCTCTACATAAGTATAACAATATGGTACTCATATTAAAAATAAAAAAAACACTCGCTATTATAGTGTAATTTTTTAAAAAACCAAGTTACGTATAAAAAGTTATTAACGTTTAAAAATTAGAGGGAACTTGCATGTGCATTGCATTGACTTTCTAAAATTAAAATGTTAAATTTACCTTTATACTCTTAATCTGGAAAATTAATTATTTTAATGGTAAACACTATTTACAAAATTGCCATTAAGATCTCAACCATTAGATTAAAGATCTAATGGTTTAGATTTTTTCTTACATTTCTTACAAAAAAAACACCTTTTTTTTATAATAACCTCACCTTATATATATATAGTTAGGCCTTAAGGTTGTAGTATTTGAAAATCACTCCACCAAATTTTACTCATTCAACCCATATACGTGTAAGCTTAATTATTCAAAATACTCGCGAACTTCGTAGGTTGGGCGAAATAATACGTTGTGAAATAAAAAGATTATAAGTTTATCATCAACACATCCACATCCAAGTTGTTTATAAACAAATATAATCCAATACAAAAACGTTTATAAATCAAAAAAGGTAATCCATGTACTACATATATAATAAAAACGAAAACCTAAAAAAAATAAGTTCATTTTGTACGAAACACCAATGAAACAACTGGTCATTTGACCTAGTTATTAAAAAATGAAAAGGTGATATGGTTATCAAAAATGGTAATCTTGATCCGTCATAAAATGATAGTTTTACCGTTTACTAAAAACGGTTTGAGTGACATTGTAATAAGGGAACATGAAAAAAATGCTAATTACACGCCCCTTATATTTGAGCTACTATACTTTATTACATAAAATATCAATAAAAAATACAATAAGATGAATGATAAGTATTTCTTCATCAAACGCAAATATCTGAAACACGTAAGTGATATAATAAAGTGAATGATATTAAGTATTTTTTTCATCTAACACAAATATTTAGAACACAATAAACACTTTGGACTATGGGAAGCCTGCATTTAAATAGAGACAACAAACATTGCTTAAATAATATCATTGTAAAAACTGCACATGCTTATGTTGTATTATAAATGTTTTACTGATACGTCTCATCTATAATTTAATTAAGTTATAATTTAATTGAGTTGTGTAAATGATGTAATTAGCAATGAAAGAAGGTATAACTTAAAAAAATATGATTTTCTAAAAAGTTAAGTGGTTTATGTCAACTATATAGTACCACTTTTATGATTTAGATCATGTCCAAATAAAAGGCATAATAAGGCACTTTCTTTGACCAGAGCTAATTTTTTAGAGGAAAGAATTACAAAAGTCATAATATGCACCATCTATGTCATATATAGATGCATAATAGCTAACTGAACAAAAGTATCAAATGCATCATATATGCAAACAACATAATTTCTTTATGTATATAAGGCACTAACAATTGATACTTGATCCAAGCCAAATTAAGAAACATTCATAGTATTACTGATGCGATGCATGATTGTTGTAACAGTCTTGCTTCTTTAGACCTTACTAACAATTCACCTTCATGTTATGACTTTAATAAAATTTGAGATGGACATATGCTACAATAGTTGGTCTACTCTAAGTAGTTATTGCTATCCGAAGAAGAAGAACACTGCCAGCATAATGAATAGTTTTGACCCGTCACAACAATATCTAGAAATTACCATATCCATGAATAAAATAACGTTCACAGCAATTAAATCATCAAGGCCGGAGGAGTGTCATAACCTATGAAAAGAGAAACGTAAAAAAATAAACAGTTAACTTGATAATCGCAGTTAAGAAACATAGCATTATGCAAAGCAACTGTAAAAAATCCAGTTCCAAAAAACTACAGCTGACATATAAGAAGTAGATCTGATCATCCGATGGAAACGCCTACTTTAGCCCGTCGGAAAAAAATAGACCCAACACTTTACACTTGTAATTATCTAATTGGTTATTTTGTGTACCCGTTGTACTTTCTATTGTTTTTAGTGCCGGCTAAAATGAAGCATATATAGATTGGACAACTTTACCCTTGTTATCAAACATCAATAAAGAAATGATAACATTAAATATTAGTAAGTAATATTACCACAAAAAGAGCCGAAAAAGGTAGACAACTATAGTAGCAAGTAGAAGTGAGCAAACGTAAGTGTGATAACCGAACCATAACCAACATAATCGGACCGAACATGGCCGCTAGCCGAGTTAACCGACGGTTCGGTTCTAACAAATGAGATTAATCGTGATCGTTTTCAGTTATGGTTACACACACATTAATCTACTGATGTGTGCTAAATAGACTATAAAAATTAACTACTTTAGACACTCTAAGCTAGACACTAAAAAGCTTTAAAAACTAGACTCGACTTAAACCTAAACCACACAATCGGCAAGTGTACCGATCAATGTAGTATAACCTAAGTAAGTCCGGATATCGAACCCACAGGACTCTACTAATTACGTTGATTAGACTCTGAAAGGCTCGGACAGACACGACTCAAACTGTTTTAATTGTTTTTTTTTTGGGGGGGGTACGGAAAATATAGGAAATCTATTTTAAACTGAATATTAACTAAAGTTAAGCTAAAACGAACTAAGATGAAGATTGTTCTCAAGTGATGATGGAGACTACCTAGACTAGAATCCTGGATTGATGTTAAGAATTTACCAATTAAGTCAATTACACGTTTTATGGAATCGGGATCTTATGATACTAAACCTATTAACCACCAACTAAGCCCCTTAACCCTTCTCGAGGTGAAACTTATGGCTTTACCTAGGCCGTTAATCCTACCGGTTGATTAGACGTCTTTCCAGTTGTCTAATGATTGTGTGAGTACCCTAATGTTGGCCTACTCTTTTCCAATTATAGATCTAGGGTAATTTGAATATCTTAACTTGACTTGATATACTAATAAACCAACGGGTCAACTAATTCATAACTTTTTCCAAAGCCTGTCTACAGCAATTCGTCGGGTAAGACCTACCAATAGCCCCTCACCTTCCAGCTATTAGGACTAGTAGAACACTAAAATCTAGCAAACCATTAACTAACGCTTCTAAAGTTTATTGGCCGATTAACCCTAAAGATTATGAATCTATTCTGTGATATAAACAGTCACCAAGAATCATACGAAGCACTAGAAAACAATAAACCAAATTAAAGTACGCATACACACCAAGCAAGATAAGCAAACTCTTTACAAAACACAATTAACCCATAAAAACATGCAATTAACGAAAAAGGTTCAAGCTTTATCAAATCCGATCATCTAATCTAGGTAGTTAAATGCCTTTAGCCAAGCATAGTCATTAACGAAAACAAACGAAGAGTAATCAAACTAGAATTCATCATTACAAGTTTAGAAAAGAGAAAACAAGACAAACAAGGATCGTGAAAACCCGAGAAAGTCTCTAATCTTCAATCTTTGCTTGGTAGGATGATTCCCGAGCTTCGAAACCTTCAAACTCAGCTAATACGTCTCCAAAACCGGTTGCAAGAACTCCCAATTTCGTAACCCTAATCAAGGATGATTACGTTTCATTATATACCCCGAAATCCAGCTCAACCCGACTCAACAAAACTTCTGTTCGCGATCAGATACTCCGTCGCATAGCGCGACGGGTAAGGGGACAGGGGGTCGCGTAGCGCGGCACCCCTATAGTTGTTGTTTTTGTTTTTTCGTTTAACTTCAGCTGCTCGGTTTCGCGTACGATTCCCGTTTTCCTTCCAAACTGCTAGTATTTCTTCGTTTTTCACCACTTTAAGCAACGGGACCTGAAATCAAAGCTTAACGTCAGCAGTATGAAATTCTAACCTAAACTAGACTCAAATTATCTAAAAACGGACCAAAATATACACTATAAACATATGTACTTTGCAGTACATCAAACATCCCCACACTTAAGACTTTTTTGTCCCTGAAAAAGAATCTATGCAAAACGGAATCAGAAACAGAAAATTATCCGGGTCAAAGTATAGATTACATTATTAAAGCCAAAACTCATGTTAGCAACGATTGCAGGTATACTTTGTCACACCCCGACCCGCAGCGGAATAAGAGTCGGGGCATAATTGGGTTATCACCAAAGCTCATGACATTTACTAATATGTTTCAAATTTAATAAAGTCGAAGTTACATTTCCAAAAATCCAAACATGTTCATTCAATACAAAGAAAATAAACCAACATAACAATCCCAACTCTAAATCGTTTTATTCTTCTAGTCCAAGTCCTATGTGTTCCTAGCTGCTGCTGGTTCACCTGTATCATGTGTAAAATGGGGGTTTTTGGGTCAACATAAGTTGGCGAGTGAACCTTATTAGATAAACATTTATTAATGAATTACTTGTTAGTTTATCAATGAAAAATTGTGCATAATCATAGATGAGCAAATGTAAATAATCAAGCAATGACAAATAGCAGTCACAACTATAACATACAATAACACATGACAGCATACATAAACATACCAACGTCATACTGTAAATAACATAAATGAAACTGTGCGATCAAGGCTCAATCAAACGGAGCCGATCGTATTGCATGTACTGAAAATGAAAATGTCTGTGCGATCAAGGCTCAATCAAACGGAGCCGATCGTATGTGGGCACGCCAGGTTCAACCTCATAATGAAATGGGGAACATGCTCAACGCTCATAATGTAATGGGGAGCGGCGGCCTATGAAATTGCATGTACTGAAAATAATAAACTTGCATCCAACAATAACAACACAACAGGAAACAAACGGAATACACTAGTTCATGATATGATGTATGCACAATGGTTTAAGTATAATATATATATATATATATATATATATATATATATATATATATATATATATATATATATATATCAAGACACATGATACACCCAAAACGTGATTAAAACGGTGAATTTGTAAAGATTCACTCACATTGGGTGCGTTGGATTGGAGATGGTGAGATGCGTACGAATTAGATGAGCGGATCAACGAGGAATACTAACCTAAATAATAACGGAAAAAAATATTAAATGAGTGGATTTTATTAAGGATTTTAATGAAATTTTTAGATATATTTTTGTGAGTTTAAGGCTATTTTCTATCTTTAAAAATGTTATTTTTAAGTATTTTTAATTGATTTTTAAATTAAATTAAATAAATAAAAAATTAAAAAAAATAAAAAAATTTATTTATTTTGCGTTGACCGTTGACTTGTTGACCGGTTCGGTCAATGACATGGTTTGCGCTGGGTGGGCTCGAACCCGAGACCTCCCGTACGCGTGCACACAACCCTACCAACTGAGCTACGTGTCTAACCCGAAATAATCTTGTTTTTAATTATATTTATACACTTATTCAATTTAACCGAATTTCCTTTATGTGCAAAAACATTTTAATTCAATCGGACCGGTGCTAGTGACGGGTTTCGAACGCGCGACGTATGGTTCATGTTGCACACAGTCCACCGCTGGACTGTGTGTCTAACCTGGTTATTATCTCGGTTTCTATTATACTTAATAACTAACTGAGTTATCCCGGTTTAGTTTTTAAACAAAAAGGCGTTTTATATATAAGGAGTGCGTATAGCAGGAATCGAACTCGGGACGTGCGTGTGTATTTTGCACACAGTCCACCGCTGGACTGTGTGTCTAACCCGTTTAAAATACAAATTTTATTTAGTCTTAAGTTATGTTGCGTCTTCATCTTCTTCGTTGATTTTTCACAGAAAAACATATTCCGACTGTTATGACCGATTCATGACATATACGCTTTTCAGACATTACAAGTAATTTAAAAGTAAAGAATGGAGAGAGTTTGGGGAAAAAGATGTACCGATTGATGTTGTTCACAGAATTCCGGCAGAGGTTCGTCGGTTCTGAAAGTGAACTCCGGCTGTTGAAACCAGCTTTGTTCGATTATTTAAGAAGTTGAGGCACTTAAACAAGGTTTAACAGAAGTTTGGGAGATCATACCCGTTCACTGTGTGTTTCCGGCAGTTTCAGGAGTTTTCCGGCGAAGGTAAGATTTTCGACAAACGTTGACTAGGATCGATTCTGATGGTGGAGTTGTGTTAGTGACCAAATAATCACATGATTGAAACAGAAAGAGTCGGAGGAAATACCGTGTGGATGTGAGTCCCGGTTTCCGGGCGACTTGCAGAATTTTTCCGGCGATTTGATTTAAGCTTCTCCGGTGGACTGTAAGGTTGCGGAAATGCAATTGGAAGTCTTGCAGAGTGTTTTGAGTCGCAGGAAGGGTCTAGGATTGAAGTAATCCGAGAATTGAAAACTTTCGGTTATTAAACCGATCCACTTCCGAATTCAAGTTACACTCATGGCAGCATTGATTGGAATCGTCAGTTTATCGGTTATACTCGCTCAATCGCGAGTATCCAGATCGACTTTGGGTGTTTGATAACCGATTTCAGTCACAATTTGTAAAATCGATTGATTTACCTTAGTCCATAAAACTTATTTGTTTCCTAAAGATGACAGAAAACAAACAAGTGGCGGAGTGGTGATGTGTGTGTGCGTTAAGTCTTTGATGTTGTAACCGGCTGACCTGGGTTCGAGTCCCGGCAGCTTCATAATTTTTTTTATTTATTTTGTTTTAACTTTTTATCAAATATAATTTTTATAGTTTAGTTTATTTATTAATTATGTATCGTTTTAACTCAAAATAATCATAAATATTTAATGTAACTTTTATAACTTGATACTTGATTACAAAACGGAGCGGGTTTTGAAAACCCGATTTTTACAAATGTTACATACTTGTCCTCTTAAACCCAAACCGGTTCCAAGCCCTTATCATGCAATTTAGTTCTATGCGGTCAATCTACCTAGGGTCTCACACTAGAAGCCACAGTACTTCTACTCCCGCCTCAAGCTTATAGAACAAAAGGAACGATCACTAGACCAATTCCTAACCGTTTTATACCACAATCAAAAGAATTTGAAACCAAATTTTTTCTCTTTTTTTTCTTTTCTTTTTTTTTCTTTGAGCGTAGACGTTGCTTTACCTAACCCAGAGGCTGTCTCAACCAGAGTCACCATCCCCGAGAGCGACAACGTGAGCGTCGGTAATTTTTTTGCAATTTTGATTTCGCACATCCCAGAGGCATTCTAAGTCAGAGTCAATATCTCCAACGAAGATTACGTAGGCCTGCGCTACTTTTCTTAGTTTCTAGCTCAATTTATTCTCTCTTTTTTTCATGATTATAAATTCTAACGATTTTGGCTTATAACGGCATTCCTTATACTATTTTTGGCAGTTTCAATTTCCCATTTTTCCTAGATGAGCACCCACTAGTAAACCGACAATTAAGGTACAATCAAAGGAACCTACAACCGACTCGAGCCTACCCGCATATCCCGAACTAGACACAAGCTCGACTATTTTTTCTCATATTATCATTATTCGACCCCGAACAAAATCTATTTTTTCTATCATTTTCCGTTTATTTTCCTGCAAACTTCTTTATTCAAAAGACATTTTCTGATTTTTCAATTTTTTTTTATTTTTTATTTTTTTTATCGTAAATAAATAACTCAACAACTCAACTATACTAGACTCTAACGTAGACTCGTAATGTCTCATCCCCACACTAGAGTTTTCATTGTCCCTAATGCAAGAATCGAACAAAACATAAAACTAGACTAAACACTACCTACGACTTCAAAACTAAGGAAATTAAAAAATAAAAATACAAAACTCTACAATGAAAAAGACTTAGCTTGAAAAATGTGAGACTGTCAACGTGCCGGTCAATTCCACATGTGCCCTCCAATACCGAACGTTCTCAGCAAACAATACCAAACTCTCTCACACGAATGGAAAATGGCTCCAAAAATCAACCTAAAAACACATACCATACCAACCAAACAAAACGCAAATATCCGAGCTACAATCGTCCGAAATTAAAACACACACAAAGTAATTTGTCTTAACTAATACAACCACATCGAACTACTAAAACAGCATAAAATGATAATAACATGAAAGGATATATGCTGCTTTGAACCATCTTCATCACTCATCATCTCCCCCGTCCATGTGGTGTGAACCCGAGCCTCCCGCTCCATGCTGACCACTGTAGTCGGACCCATAGCCACTCTGGCCTCCCCACTGGTCATACCCCGGGTATTGACCATAAACATAAGGGTGTTGCTGCTCAGCACCATAATCAGGTGGGGGAAGTAGCCCAGAGAACGGTGGTGGTACATTAAGATCCATACCTTGCATCATATATCGCAGCATGTCATCCTGCTTGTGGTGGCTCTGCATATTCCGTTGCTGGTCCACACGCATCCTATTCTCTAACCTGTCAAACCTCTGCTAGGCCAAATCATAAACTGCCTCATGTGTAATCGGGTCGGGTCGTGGCTGTGGTGGCTGGCGAAGTGGGTGCTGAGCGGCTGGAATCTCGTGCCTCAACCTGGGCCTCTGCACACGTGTCGGCACAACACCCTGTAGAACATCTGCTGCCTTTGTGCCTGCCGGAGGCTGAACCTGTGCTCCCTGCATCACATTCTACTCTGGTGGGTCTGAATATGACAAAATGCCCGCCGACTGTAAATCGCCGATACTCCAATTAACCGTCGGTAAACCCACATGCATATGTTCCACTCGGTATTTCGAAAACGCCCCCAAATTAGTTGCAAGTCTACCATTGTACGGCCCCAAATCCAATGTCGCCCGGTTACCACCCCTACGGGTTCTATTATGCGACCAGGCGAAGAAACTCGCCAAATTCCAGTTTCTTTTCTCGACCATACACATCAAAGCGAAAATATCCAACAAATTCGCTTTGTTTTCTCCCGACTTTCTGTAACATTTGTGCAAAACGGGTTTCAAAAACCCGCACCGTTTAATCAAATATTCGGTTAAAAGTTCGTTGCGTATTTAACGTATCGGTTATTTAAAATAATACATAATTAATAAATATTTTAGAGATTAAAAACCACAATTTATAAATAAAATAAAATTAATGAAAATTAAACAAAAAAGATAAACAAGGAAACAGAATGGGGTAGCCGGGTCTCGAACCCGGGTCTCCCACTTATACACACACAGCTTCCACCACTGCACTACACGCACATTAGTGCTAAAATTGAAAACATTTAAATGTTATGTTAAGAAAACGTTTAAACCTGCAAGTTCAGAATCATCCTAAACATAACCGCCCTTGATTCAAGCCAACTCTTGTTGACCGTTATGCGGTTAATCAATCATAACCGGCGATCATAATCGTTAATCAAGCCGTTATGCAAAATCATCGAGTGCAAATTTCAGTTATAAGTCAAAATTTAAACGGATCTGAAACCGAAGCAGGACAGAATCATTGATCTATAAATACCAGCACTACCACTCTAACGAATTTGCTCTCTTCCTTCGCAACTTGCCTCTGTTCTCTCCGCTCAAATCTCTGTTCGTCGGAAAACTCATCTGTCTTCGCCGAAATTATTCATCGAAAAACCGGGAATCCTACTTTCCTAGTGGTATGAATCTTTAAAACCCTGCTCCCTATGTCCATGTTATATTTATCTTGTTCGTACCAGGAAAATCGGTTTTGTCATACGTACATGTCGGGTTCCAGTTCTGGGTACTGATTAAGTGAAGAAGATGAAGTCGCCCAGTTTATATGTGTATTAAGTTTAGGAGTTTTAACTGGGTTAGACACACAGTCCAGTGGTGGACTGTGTGCATTTCACGTGACTAGTACCGAGTTCGAACCTTGAACCTCATCGATCCACTGAAATAAAATCCATTTTTTTTAACCAAAACAGATTGTCCCACAGTATGCTGTTAAATATAATACAAGAACTATATAATACGGGTTAGACACCCAGCCCAACTGGTTGGGCTGGGTGCAACGCAACACTGGAAACGCGGGTTCGAGCCACACATGTTTCGACTTTCTGAAATAAAACCAATCTTTTTAAAACCTATTCAGATCATCCTTCAACATGTATATACATATAGTATAATTCCGGATATTGATGGGTTAGACACCCGGCCCAGTTGGTCGGGCTGGGTGCAAGTTACAGCCAAGGTCTCGGGTTCGAGACATGTGGTACGCGTCCGGTTCAAGCCAGTATAAACCTTTTTAATTAATTAAATTCCAGATTTAAACCAGTAAGTATATAAATATAATTAAAATCAGAAATATTTCGGGTTAGACACGTAGCTCAGTTGGTAGAGCTGCGTACACGTATACGAGAGGTCCCGAGTTCGAACCTCACTCAGCGCATAGAAAACACAGTATGACCGGTCAACGGTCAAAAAGTCAACCTTTTTATTTCTTTTTATTTATTTATTTAATTGGAAAATTATTTAAAAATACTTAAAGATAAGATTATTAAAGTTAGAAAATTTCCTTAAACTCACAAAAATAAATCTAACAATCCCATTAAGAGCACTAATTAAAAATATTAATCTCAAATAAAATTTATTTATTTACCGAATCATTTCGTTATTATTTAGGTTAGTTTTTCCCTCGTCGGTTGAATCATAAATTCGTGCGCATTCATCATTATCAAGGAACGCGCCCACTGTGAGTGAATCCTTACGAATTCCCCTTTTTATTCATGTTTTGGGGTGTATCATGTGTCGCTTTATTTATTTTCGTTTATTCAAACTTGTGCTATTACCATTGTATGATCTTACGTGTTATGTAATGTTATAAGTTGTATTGTGTGTTTACATTTTTGTCAAGTTGCGTGCAAATAATTCATTAGGCCCATCAGTTCCTAGTTGGAGACGGGTTGAGCATCAGGTGCCTCATTAGATCGGCTCTGTTTGATTGAACCTTGATCTCATTGTTCATCATTTGGTGTGTGCGTGTGCATTAATTGATATTACGTGTTATGTGATTTAATTTACATGTACGTATATTCATATTTGGTTATGCACAATTTTATTCAAAGAACCAACATAACTAATCCTTTCAAATATTTAAATAAGATTCACTCGCCAACTTTTGTTGACCCCAAAAACCCTATTTTTACACCTGATACAGGTGATCCAGTTGAGAAAAGAAACACGTAGGATGGCCTAGAAGAATAAACAAGTTAATGCTTTGGAATGGACATTTAGTTTTGTTTTCCTTTGTAATTGTATGATTTTGTTTAATGGATACTTTAGTTTGTAATTCGAATGAAAATGTATTTGAACAGCTGTGCTTGTATGTTTATTGTAACTTCTTCTTTAAAGAGAAATAATAAATATGAAACTTTATAGTAAATGTCATGAGCTTTGATGAAAACCCAATCATGCCCCGACTACCATTTCCGCTGCGGGTCAGGGTATGACAGTTTCACCCCCACAATGGTAGTCGCAAGCACTTTCAGAATATATCTATAAATAGGGTCACGAACCGTGGTGGTGAGGTTCGTACCGGCAAATCGTGTTGTAGAGATCGATTCCCAAAATCAGGCCAAAACACTCGGAGCCAAACAGTTTGGCCTTGCATGATTATAAACTCCTCTCAGACCATTCTCAAATTCATCAGACTGAACCTCTTCGGCCGAATAGAAACCCAAAGCAACCCCGAACTGCGGGATACTCATCTCATAGATATTCCTCCCCAACGAGAATGACATCGCGTTCTTTTCAACAAATGTACCTTCTTTGTGATGGAAAGTACAATGAAACTCGATAGTTAACTCTTGAAATTGGGGCCAACGACAATCCAAAGCCATTATCATTCTCGCCCGCAACAAATCTGCAATCCTCTCGCGAACCCCCATCTCATTTAACCAATCCCAGTCTATAGTACGATGCTCCAATAAACTAGTCTTTACATACTTTACCAATTTTTCTCTTTCTTTGGTATCTTCCTCAAAGTCCAGAACCGGGTGTTCGACGAGCCTCTCAGGTCGACCATAGAGTCTCCGATCTCGATTACGGTATCTTATTCTTCTTCTTCTTAGGTCCGGTGCCGGGTCTTCTTGTGGCTGAGGGGATGGGCCTCTTTGTCTCTTTGGATCCCTGGAAGAACCTTCACCTGACATTTCCTGCAAACACAAGATAAAGGTTTAAGCAATAAGAATCATATTAAAACAAGCTATTTTTGGTATTTTTATTTTTTTATTTTTTATTTATTTTTTTTAACGTGGAATCAGCCGTATAGCATTACATTCGCGACTGAAACCGAAAATAAAGATGACGAAAAACATGGGTTACCTTTTACAAAAGCTTAAGTTTGTCAACAAACTTGCTCGAATGGAGATTCGGTACGGGCAAGATGTATTTAACTTGTACGCGCATATTAGTAAACCCGACACTAAACTCTAAAAGCTAACTAACTAAAGACTCAAAAATTCAAATGACTCGAGACTCAATGTACATTGTCTCCTCCCGGCACTTTAATTGTCCTCAATTAAGCATAAGTGCCAATAAATCCTGACATTGAGTCTAAACAAGTGAAAGTTTGAAACCTTGAAGTATAAATGAGACGCTTTGCACAAATGGTGTATTGGAAAACAACTTTGATTCGAAAAATCAGTTCAAAAACTTATTTTTTTAACGAAACATAACTTAGTTTAGCTAAGCATAACCCAAAACATCCATACTAGTAGCCCCAATGTCCAAACACAACCCGCAAAACTCAAAAACCTCAAGCAAACCAAACCGGACCTCCCACAACCCACATTGTGAATAATCATCCCAAACAAACCCAACTACAACCTCTAATCATCATCTAATCGGAAAAAATCACAACTCTAACGAACCAACCAAACCCTAGAACTAACTAACAACTGACCCGACAGTAAAACGGTAAATAAAGTAACCTACAAGAGAGAAATCACAAAAAACATACCTTGGAGTCGGATTAAACAAGAAAAATTAAGACTTAGTGTTGTGGTGCTCGAAATCGTCCAAAAACACGAAGAAATATCGTAAAATTCGGCAAAACAGATGGTGGGGATTGTAGGGGAAGTGATTGTGGTGATGTAGGAAGAAAAATGGGGCGATTTGGTGGTAAAATGGCAGAGATATGGTGGTTTTTGTGTGAAAAGCGGCTAGGGTTACGAGTAGGTGAATGGAAGTGTGATATGCAGCAAGGGGTTCAAAGGAAAACAACTTAATCTGACCCGGGGGCCTCGCGTAGCGCGACCGGGAGGAGGGGAGGGCGTCGCGTATGGCGGCGCTATGTTTGTAATTAAATTTTGACCCCCCCCTGTGGCATAGCGCGACGGGCCCTGGCGGTACGTCAGGGTTCGTTTTTTACAGAAAGTTTCTTAGAAAAATTTGTTCCATGCCTTATAATTTTTTTCAATCCGAAATTTTGCACCCCCAATGCCTTAGAAAAATTTTTAATCACTTCCAACCATCCAAAACCCCAAATTTTTTTCTAAGTATCGAACAAACAAACCTGAAACTTCTCTCCTCATCCTTTTTCTGTTCCGTAACGATAATGAAACCTGCGAAAATTCCCAAACACGTGAAAAAAAACAAAAAACTACCAAAATAACGTTAGAAAGCAAGAAAATAAACAAGTACGACTTGTATACAAAAGGTACAAACGGTACACTTGGGTTTTCACCCAAAACACTAAGTGGTGGCTTGCGGTGGAATTTCGAGAGGAGTGTCCTCCCTCTCATTCTTATCTAGTGGTCCGCCAATGTAGTGCTTCAAACAATGGCCATTTACCTTCCAACTCCGGCCATCAGAGTCATCCATAATTTCAACCGCTCCATATGGAAACACATCATGCACCATGTAAGGACCCGACCACTTCGACTTCAACTTTCCCGCAAACAACTTCAACCTAGAATTGTAAAGTAGCACTCGATCGCCCTTACTAAACTCTTTGAGCTTCTTCAACTTGCGATCACGAAGGGCTTTCGTCTTTTCCTTAATGCCCCAAGATCGAGCATAAGCCGCATCCTTAAGCTCCTCTAGCTCATGAATTTGAAAGAAATGTTTTCTAGCGGCTTTGGTCATGTCAAGGTTAACGGTTTTCAACGCCCAAAGGGCACTGTGCTCTAGCTCTACGGGGAGGTGACAAGCTTTTCCATAGACAATCATAAATGGCCTGGTTCTTAATGGTGTCTTGTAGGCGGTTCTAAATGCCCATAATGCATCGTCAAGCTTGTCGGACCAATCTTTCCTATTCTTACCGACGGTTTTCTCTAAGATACGCTTGATATCGCGATTCGCGTTCTCCACTTGTCCACATCGTTTGTGGATGGTAGGCGGTAGACAAACGATGAGTGACTCCGTAGCGTGCAAGCAACTTCTCCATCAATGCATTGCAGAAATGAGTACCACGGTCACTAATTAAGGCTTTGGGTGTACCGAAACGACAAAAGAGTTTCTTGAGAAAATTCAATACCACTCCGGCTTCATTCGTGGGAAGAGCTTGAGCCTCAACCCATTTGGACACGTAATCGATCGCCAGAGGTATATATCTATTCCCTTTCGAGGCGGGGAAATGTCCCATGAAGTCAATACCCCAAACATCAATAACCTCCACCAATTGGATCGGGTTTTGAGAAACTCATCCTTGGCTGAAATGTTGCCGGTTCGTTAACAAGCGTCACACGTTTTCACGAACCCCTCGGCATCACAAAGTACGTTTGGCCAATATAACCCACAATCGAACACCTTTTGTGCGGTTGCATGGCACCATGGTGGCCTCCCGTTAGACCCTCATGCACATGTTTAAGGATGTTCCAACCCTCTTCTCTCGACACACAACGTCTCAAAATCCTATCTCCTCCTATCCTATAAAGGAAGGGGTCATCCCACACATACCTCCTCGACTCACTAAGGAACTTCCTACGTTGTTGTGTGGTCATCCCCTTGACAATATCGCCACTAGAAAGATAATTCGCTAAATCACAGAACCATGGCAATCCTTCCCTCTCGGCTTCTACAAACTCAATTGATTCGTGAGGGAACGTATCCCCTATCTCCTCCTCACGAATCCCCTCTCTCCTAGGGTCCTCTAGACGTGAAAGGTGGTCGGCGGCTACGTTCTCGGCCCCACTCTTATCTCTAATTTCGATGTCAAACTCGGAAAGCAAGAGAATCCACCGAATGAGTCGAGGTTTGGCGTCTTTCTTTTGGAAGAGAAAACGCAACGCGGAATGGTCGGTGAATACTATGGTCTTAGAAAGCACGAGGTATGAGCGGAATTTGTTGAAAGCGAATACTACGGCTAAGAGCTCCTTTTCAGTCATGGTGTAATTCTCTTGAGCATCATTCAACGTTTTGCTCGCGTAGTAGATCGGGTGAAAGTGCTTCTTCCTTCTTTGTCCTAAAACCGCTCCAACGGCATAGTCACTCGCATCGCACATGAGCTCAAAGGGCAAGCTCCAGTCGGGCGAGATAAGAATGGGTGCACTAACAAGCTGTTCCTTCAAAAAGTTGAAGGCCTTGAGACATTCCTCATCGAAAACGAATGGAACATCTTTCTCTAGCAGATAGGTCATGGGGCGCGTGATCTTAGAGAAATCCCTAATGAAGCGTCTATAGAAGCCCGCATGACCTAAGAAACTACGATAGAGTTTCGTCAGTTTTCACACACTTTCTATATTTCGAAAGTAAACGCGCGAACAATTAATTAAATCTAATATCTGGTCGTTTATGTCAACAATTTTTGTATTTCTCAGGTTCAAACTCAGTTTTATTGATACATGGATTCAATTTTGCACAAAAAATTCATTTCGAGTTTCGTCAGTTTTCACCCACTTTCCCAATTTCTACATTTAGAAAGTAAATGCACGAACAATTAATTAAATCAAATATCTGGTCATTTATGTCAGCAATTTTTGTATTTCTCAGGTTCTAAACTCAGTTTTATTGATATAAGGATTCGATTTTGCATGAAAATATTCATTTCGAGTTTCGTCAGTTTTCGCCAACTTTCCCACTTTCTACATTTAGAAAGTAAACGCGCGAACAATTAATTAAATTAAATATCTGGTCGTTTATGTCAGCAATTTTGGTATTTATCAGGTTTCAAACTCAGTTTTATGTATATAAGGATTCGATTTTGCATGAAAAAATTCATTTCGAGTTTCGTCAGTTTTCGCCCACTTTCCCACTTTCTATATTTAGAAAGTAAACGCGCGAACATTTATTTAAATCACACATCTGGTCGTTTATGTCAGCAACTTTTGTATTTCTCAGGTCTCAAACTTAGTTTTATTGATAAATTGATTCGATTTTTTACGAAAAAATTTATTTCGAGTTTCGTCAGTTTACGCCCAATTTCCCACTTTCTATATTTAGAAAGTAAACGCGCGAACAATTAATTAAATCAAATATCTGGTAGTCTATGTCAGCAGTTTTTGCATTTCTCAGGTTCCAAACTCTGTTTTATTGATACAAGAATTCGATTTTGCACGTAAAAATTCATTTCGAGTTTCATCAGTTTTCGCTCACTTTCCCACTTTCTATATTTAGAAAGTAAACGCGAACAATTAACTAAATCACACATCTGGTCGTTTATGTCAGCAACTTTTGTATTTATCAGGTTCCAAACTCAGTTTTAATGATACAGGGATTCGATTTTGCACAAAAAAATTCATTTCGAGTTTCGTCTGTTTTCGCCCACTTTCTATATTTAGAAAGTAAACACGCGAACAATTAATTAAATCAAATATATGGTCGTTTATGTAAGCAATTTTGGTATTTCTCAAGTTCCAAACTCAGTTTTATTGATACCCGGATTCGATTTTGCATGCAAAAATTTATTTCGAGTTTCGTCAGTTTTCGCCCACTTTCCCACTTTCTATATTTAGAAAGTAAACGCGCGAACAATTAATTAAATCAAATATCAGGTGGTTTTATGTCAGCAATTTTTGTATTTATCAGGTTCCAAACTCAGTTTTAATGATACAGGGATTCGATTTTGCACAAAAAAAATTCATTTCGAGTTTCGTCTGTTTTCGCCCACTTTCTATATTTAGAAAGTAAACGCGCGAACAATTAACTAAATCAAATATATGGTCGTTCATGTCAGCAATTTTGGTATTTCTCAAGTTCCAAACTCAGTTTTATTGATACAGGGATTCGATTTTGCATGCAAAAATTTATTTCGAGTTTCGTCAGTTTTCGTCAACTTTCCCACTTTCTATATTTAGAAAGTAAACGCGCGAACAATTAATTAAATCAAATATCTGGTGGTTTATGTCAGCAATTTTTGTATTTATCAGGTTCCAAACTCAGTTTTAATGATACAGGGATTCGATTTTGCACAAAAAAAATTCATTTCGAGTTTCGTCTGTTTTCGCCCACTTTCTATATTTAGAAAGTAAACGCGCGCGACCAATTAATTAAACCAAATATCTGGTCGTTTATGTCAGCAATTTTTGTATTTCTCAGATTCCAAACTCAGTTTATTGATAAATGGATTCAATTTTGCACAAAATAATCATTTCGAGTTTCGTCAGTTTTCACCCACTTTCCCACTTTCTACGTTTAGAAAGTAAACGCGCGAACAATTAACTAAATCAAATGTCTGGTCGTTTATGTCAGTAGTTTTTGCATTTCTTAGGTTCCAAACTCATTTTTTCTGATACAGCGATTCAATTTTACACGAAAAAATTCATTTCGAGTTTCGTCAGTTTCGCCCACTTTCCCAATTTCTATATTTAGAAAGTAAACACAATTAATTAAATCAAATATCTGGTCGTTTGTGTCAGCAGTTTTTGTATTTCTCAGGTTTCAAACTCAGTTTTATTGATACAAGAATTCGATTTTGCATGAAAAATTCATTTCGGTTTCGTCAGTTTTCGCCCACTTTCCCACTTTCTATATTTAGAAAGTAAACAAGCGAAGAATTAATTAAATCAAATATCTTTTCGTTTATGTCAGCAATTTTTGTATTTCTCAGGTTCCAAACTCAGTTTTATTGATACAGGAATTCGATTTTGCACGAAAAAAATTCATTTCGAGTTTCGTCAGTTTTCGCCCACTTTCTATATTTCTATATTTAGAAAGTAAACGCGTAAAGAATTAATTAAATCAAATATCTGGTCGTTTATATCAGCAATTTTTGCAATTCTCACGTTCCAAACTCAGTTTAATTGATACAGTAATTCGATTTTGCACGAAAAAAATCATTTCGAGTTTCGTTAGTTTTCGCCAACTTTCTATATTTAAAAAGTAACGCGCGTACAATTAATTAAATTAAATAACTGGTCGTTTATGTCAGCAATTTTTGTATTTCTCAGGTTCCAAACTCATTTTTATACAGCGATTCGATTTTGCACGAAAATATTCATTTCGAGTTTCGTCAGTTTTCGCCCACTTTCCCACTTTCTATATTTAGAAAGTAAACGCGGAACAATTAATTTAATCAAATATCTGGCCATTTATGTCAGCAATTTTTGTATTTATCAGGTTCAAACTCAGTTTTAATGATACAGGGATTCGATTTTGCACAAAAAAAAATTCATTTAGAGTTTCGTCTGTTTTCGCCCACTTTGCCACTTTCTATATTTAGAAAGTAACACGCGAACAATTAATTAAATCAAATATCTTGTCGTTTATGCCAACTATTTTTGTATTTCACAAGTTCCAAACTAGGTTTTATTGATACGGATTCGATTTTTCACGAAAAAATTCATTTCGAGTTTCGTTAGTTTACGCCCACTTTCCCACTTTCTACATTTAGAAAGTAAACGCGCGAACAATTAATTAAATCACATATCTGGTCGTTTATGTCAGCAATTTTTGTATTTCTCAGGTTCCAAACTCAGTTTTAGTGATAAGGGGATTCGATTTCGCACGAAAAAATTTATTTCGAGTTCCGTCAGTTTTCGCCCACTTTCCCACTTTCTATATTTAGAAAGTAAACGCGCGAACAACTAAGTAAATCAAATATCTGGTCGTTTATGTCAGCAATTTTTGTATTTCTCAGGTTCTTAACTCAGTTTTATTGATACAGGAATTCGATTTTGCACGAAAAAATTCATTTCGAGTTTCGTCAGTTTTCGCCCACTTTCCCACTTTCTATATTTAGAAAGTAAATGCGCGAACAATTAATTAAAACAAATATTTGGATGTCTATGTCAGCAGTTTTTGCATTTCTTAGGTTCCAAACTCTGTTTTATTGATACATGGATTCGATTTTGCACGAAAAAATTCATTTCGAGTTATGTCAGCAATTTTTGTATTTCTAAGGTTTCAAACTTAGTTTTAATGATACAAGGATTCGATTTTGCATGAAAAAATTCATTTCGAGTTTCGCCCACTTTCCCGCTTTCTTTATTTAGAAAGTAACGCGCGAACAATTAATTAAATCAGATATCTGGTCGTTTATGTCCGTAATTTTTGTATTTCTTGGGTTCCAAACTCAGTTTTATTGATACCGGGATGCGATTTTGCAAGAAAAATTCATTTCGAGTCTCGTCAGTTTTCGCTCACTTTCTATATTTAGAAAGTAAACGCGCGATAATTATTTAAACAATTAAAATCATATCTGGTCGTTTATGTCAGCAATTTTTGTATTTATCAGGTTCCAGACTCAGTTTTATTGATACAGGGATTCAATTTTGCACGAAAATATTCATTTCGAGTTTCGTCAGTTTTCTCCCACTTTCCCACTTTCTATATTTAGAAAGTAAACTCGAACAATTAATTAAATAAAATATCTGGTCGTCAATGTCAGCAACTTTTGTATTTCTCAGGTTCCAAACTCAGTTTTATTGATACAGGGATTCGATTTTGCACGAAAAAATTCATTTCGAGTTTGGTCAGTTTTCGCTTACTTTCTATATTTAGAAAGTAAACGCGGAACAATCAATTAAATCAAATATCTGGTCGTTTATGTCAGCAATTTTGTATTTCTCAGGTTTCAAACTTAGTTTTATTGATACAGGGATTCGATTTTGCACGAAAAAATTCATTTCGAGTTTCGTATGTTTTCGCCCACTTTTCCCACTTTCTATATTTAGAAAGTAAACGCGCGAACAATTAATTAAATCAAATATCTGGTTGTTTATGTCAGCAATTTTTGTATTTCTTCAGTTCCAAACTCAGTTATAATGATACAGGTATTCGATTTTACACGAAAAAATTCATTTCGAGTTTCGTCAGTTTTCGCCCACTTTCTATATTTAGAAAGTAAACGCGCGAACAATTAATTAAATCAAATATCTGGTTGTTTATGTCAGCAATTTTTGTATTTCTCAGGTTTCAAACTTAGTTTTATTGATACAGGGATTCGATTTTGTATGGAAAAATTCATTTCGAGTTTCGTCTTGTTTACGCCCACTTTCTATATTTAGAAAGTAAACGCGCTGCGAACAATTAATTAAATCAAATATCTGGTCGTTTATGTCAGCAATTTTTGTGTTTCTCAAGTTCCTAACTCAGTTTTATTGATATAGGAATTCGATTTTGCACGAAAAAATTCATTTCGAGTTTCGTCAGTTTTCGCCCACTTTCTATATTTAGAAAGTAAACGCTGCGAACAATTAATTACATCAAATATCCGGTCGTTTATGTCAGCAATTTTTGTATTTCTCAGGTTCCAAACTCTGTTTTATTGATACATGGATTCGATTTTGCACGAAAAAATTCATTTCGAGTTTCGTCAGTTTTCACCCACTTTCCCACTTTCTATATTTAGAAAGTAAACGCTGCGAACAATTAATTAAATCAAATATCTGGTCGTCTATGTTAGCAACTTTTGTATTTCTCAGGTTCCAAATTCAGTTTTATTGATAAAGGGATTTGTTTTTGCAAGAAAAAATTCATTTCGAGTTTCGTCAGTTTTCGCCCACTTTCCCACTTTCTACATTTAGAAAGTAAACGTGCAAACAATTAATTAAATCAAACATCTGGTCGTTTATGTCAGCAGTTTCTGTATTTCTTAGGTTACAAACTCAGTTTTATTGATATAGGGATTCAATTTTACACGAAAAATTCATTTCGAGTTTCGTTAGTTTCGCCCACTTTCCCACTTTCTACATTTAGAAAGTAAACGCGCGAACAATTAATTAAATCAAATATATGGTCGTTTATGTCAGCAATTTTTATATTTCTCAGGTTCCAAACTCAGTTTATTGATACAGGGATTCGATTTTGCATGAAAAAATTCATTTCGAGTTTCGTAAGTTTTCAGCCACTTTCCCACTTTCTATATTTAGGACATAAAGGTGCAAACAATAAATTAAATCAAATATCTGGTCATTTATTTCAGCAATTTTTGTATTTCTCAAGTTCATACTCAGTTTTATTGATACAGGAATTCGATTTTGCACGAAAAATTCATTTCGAGTTTCGTCAGTTTACGCCCACTTTCTATATTTATAAAGTAAACGCTGCGCGAACAATTAATTAAATCAAAGATCTGGTCGTTTATGCCAGCAATTTTTGTATTTCGCGGGTTCCAAACTCTGTTTTATTGATACAGGGATTCGATTTTGCACGAAAAAATTCATTTCGAGTTTCGTCAGTTTTCACCCATTTTCCCACTTTCTATATTTAGAAAGTAAACGCTAGCGAACAATTAATTAAATCAAATATTTTGTCGTTGATGTCAGCAGTTTTTGTATTTCTCAGGTTTTTAAATCAGTTTTATTGATACAGGAATTTGATTTTGTACAAAAAAATTCATTTCGAGTTTCGTCAGTTTTCGCCCACTTTCCAACTTTCTATATTTAGAAAGTAAACGCGCGAACAATTAATTAAATGAAATATCTTTTTGTTTATGTCAGCAATTTTTGTATTTCTCAGGTTCTAAACTCAGTTTTATTGATAAAAGGATTCGAATTTGAACGAAAAAATTCATTTCGAGTTTCGTCAGTTTTCTCCCACTTTCCTACTTTCTATATTAAATCAAATATCTGGTCTTTTATGTCAGCAATTTTTTTATTTCTCAGGTTCCAAACACAGTTTTGTTGATACATGAATTCGATTTTGCACGAAAAATTCATTTCAAGTTTCGTCAGTTTTCGCCCACTTTCTATATTTATAAAGTAAACGCGCAAACAATTAATTAAATCAAAGATGTAGTCGTTTGTGTCAGCAATTTTTGTATTTCTCGGGTTCCAAACTCTGTTTTATTGATGCAGGAATTCAATTTTGCACGAAAAAATTCATTTCGAGTTTTGTAAGTTTTCGCCCACTTTCAATATTTCTATATTTAGAAAGTAAACGTGCGAACAATTAATTATATCAAATATCTGGTCGTTTATATTAGCAATTTTTGCAATTTTCACGTTTCAAACTCAGTTTTATTGATATAGGAATTCGATTTTGCATGAAAAAAATCATTTCGAGTTTCGTCAATTTTCGCCAACTTTCTATATTTAGAAAGTAACGCGCGAACAATTAATTAAATCAAATATTTGGTCGTTTATGTCTGCAATTTTTTTATTTCTCAGTACTGATACAGGGATTTGATTTTGCATGAAAAAATCCATTTTGAGTTTCGTCAGTTTTCACCCACTTTCCCACTTTCTACACTTAGAAAGTAAACGTGCGAACAATTAATTAAATCAAATATCTGGTCGTTTATGTCAGCAGTTTTTGTATTTCTTAGGTTCCAAACTCAGTTTTATTGATATAATGATTCGATTTTGCACGAAAAAATTCATATCGAGTTTCGTCAGTTTCGCCCACTTTCCCACTTTCTATATTTAGAAAGTAAACGCTGGCGAACAATTAATTAAATCAAATATCTAGTCGTTTATGTCAGCAATATTTGTATTTCTCAGGTTTCAAACTCAGTTTTATTGATACAAGAATTCGATTTTGCATGAAAAAATTCATTTCAGCTTCGTTAGTTTTCGCCCACTTTCCCACTTTTTATATTTAGAAAGTAAACGCGCGAAGAATTAATTAAATCAAATATCTTTTCGTTTATGTCAGCAATTTTTGTATTTCTCAGGTTCAAAACTTAAATTTATTGATACAGGGATTTCACTTTTGCACAAAAAAATTCATTTCGAGTTTCGTCGGTTGTCGCCCACTTTCCCACTTTCTACATTTAGAAAGTAAACGTGCGAACAATTAATTAAATCAAATCTCTGGTCGTTTTTGTCAGAAGTTTTTGTATTTCTTAGGTTCTTAACTCAGTTTTATTGATACAAGAATCTAATTTTACACGAAAAAATTCATTTCGAGTTTCGTTAGTTTCGCCCACTTTCCCACTTTCTATATTTAGAAAGTAAACACTGCGAACAATTAATTAAATCAAATACCTGGTCGTTTATGTCAGCAATTTTTGTATTTCTCAGGTTCAAAACTCAGTTTTATTGATACAAGAATTCGATTTTGAATGAAAAAATTCATTTCGGTTTCGTCAATTTTTGCCCCGCGAAGAATTAATTAAATCAAATATCTTTTCGTTTATGTCAGCAATTTTTGTATTTCTCAGGTTCTTAAATCAGTTTTACTGATACAAGAATTTGATTTTGCACAAAAAAATTCATTTCGAGTTTCGTCAGTTTTCGCCCACTTTCCAACTTTCTATATTTAGAAAGTAAACGCTGGCGAACAATTAATTAAATGAAATATCTTTTCGTTTATGTCAGCAATTTTTGTATTTCTCCGGTTCTAAACTCAATTTTATTGATAAAAGGATTCGAATTTGCACGAAAAAATTCATTTCAAGTTTCGTCAGTTTTTCCCACTTTCCCACTTTCTATATTTAGAGAGTAAATGCGCAAACAATTAATTAAATCAAATATCTGGTCGTTTATGTCAGCAATTTTTTTATTTCTCAGGTTCCAAACACAGTTTTGTTGATACATGAATTCGATTTTGCACGAAAAATTCATTTCAAGTTTCGTCAGTTTTCGCCCACTTTCTATATTTATAAAGTAAACGCGCGAACAATTAATTAAATCAAAGATCTTCGTTTATGTCAGCAATTTTTGTATTTCTCGGTTCCAAACTCGTTTTATTGATACAAATTCAAATTTGCACGAAAAAATTCATTTCGAGTTTGTAAGTTTTGCCCACTTTCAATATTCTATATTTAGAAGTAAAGGCAAACAATTAATTATATCAAATATCTGGTCGTTTATTCAGCAATTTTTGCATTCTCAGGTTCCAAACTCAGTTTTATTGATATCAGGAATTCGATTTTGCACGAAAAAATTCATTTCGAGTTTCGTCAATTTTTCGCCCAATTTCTATATTTAGAAAGTAAACGCGCGAACAATTAATTAAATCAAATATTTGGTCGTTTATGTCAGCAATTTTTTTATTTCTCAGGTTCCAAACTCAGTTTTATTGATACAGGAATTCGATTTTGCACGAAAAAATCATTTCGAGTTTGTCAAGTTTTTCGCCCACTCATATTCTATATTTAGAAAGTAAACGTGCAAACAATTAATTATATCAAATATCTGGTCGTTTATATCAGCAATTTTTTGCATATTCTCAGTTCCAAACTCAGTTTTATAATACAGGGATTCGATTTTGCATGAAAAATTCATTTTGCGTTTCGTCAGTTTTCACCCACTTTCCCACTTTCTACACTTAGGAAGTAAACGTGCGAACAATTAATTAAAGCAAATATCTGGTCGTTTATGTCAGCAGTTTTTGTATTTCTTAGGTTCCAAACTCAGTTTTATTGATATAATGATTCGATTTTGCACGAAAAAATTCATTTCGAGTTTCGTCAGTTTCGCCCACTTTCCCACTTTCGATATTTAGAAAGTAAACGCGCGACCAATTAATTAAATCAAATATCTAGTCGTTTATGTCAGCAATATTTGTATTTCTCAGGTTTCAAACTCAGTTTTATTGATACAAGAATTCGATTTTGCATGAAAAAATTCATTTCAGTTTCGTTAGTTTTCGCCCACTTTCCCACTTTCCCACTTTTTATATTTAGAAAGTAAACGCGCGAAGAATTAATTAAATCAAATATCTTTTCGTTTATGTCAGCAATTTTTGTATTTTTCAGGTTCAAAACTTAAATTTATTGATACAGGGATTTCAGTTTTATTTATACAGGAATCCAAATTTACACGAAAAAATTCATTTCGAGTTTCGTCAGTTTCGCCCACTTTCCCACTTTCTATATTTTGAAAGTAAACACGCGAACAATTAATTAAATCAAATACCTGGTCGTTTATGTCAGCAATTTTTGTATTTCTCAGGTTCAAAACTCAGTTTTATTGATACAAGAATTCGATTTTGAATGAAAAAATTCATTTCGGTTTCGTCAATTTTTGCCCACTTTCCAACTTTCTACATTTAGAAAGTAAACGCGCGAAGAATTAATTAAATCAAATATCTTTTCGTTTATATCAGCAATTTTTGTATTTCTCAGGTTCAAAACTCAGTTTTATTGTTTTATTGATACATGGTTTGATTTTGCACGAAAAAATTCATTTCGAGTTTCGTCAGTTGTCGCCCACTTTCCCACTTTCTACATTTAGAAAGTAAACGTGGGAACAATTAATTAAATCAAATCTCTGGTCGTTTTTGTCAGAAGTTTTTGTATTTCTTAGGTTCTTAACTCAGTTTTATTTATACAGGAATCCAAATTTACACGAAAAAATTCATTTCGAGTTTCGTCAGTTTCGCCCATTTCCCACTTTCTATATTTAGAAAGTAAACACTGCGAACAATTAATTAAATCAAATACCTGGTCGTTTATGTCAGCAATTTTTGTATTTCTCAGGTTCAAAACTCAGTTTTATTGATACAAGAATTCGATTTTGAATGAAAAAATTCATTTCGGTTTCGTCAATTTTTGCCCACTTTCCAACTTTCTACATTTAGAAAGTAAACGCGCGAAGAATTAATTAAATCAAATATCTTTTCGTTTATATCAGCAATTTTTGTATTTCTCAGGTTCAAAACTCAGTTTTATTGTTTTATTGATACATGGTTTGATTTTGCACGAAAAAATTCATTTCGAGTTTCGTCAGTTGTCGCCCACTTTCCCACTTTCTACATTTAGAAAGTAAACGTGCGAACAATTAATTAAATCAAATCTCTTGTCGTTTTTGTCAGAAGTTTTTGTATTTCTTAGGTTCTTAACTCAGTTTTATTTATACAGGAATCCAAATTTACACGAAAAAATTCATTTCGAGTTTCGTGAGTTTCGCCCACTTTCCCACTTTCTATATTTAGAAAGTAAACACGCGAACAATTAATTAAATCAAATACCTGGTCGTTTATGTCAGCAATTTTTGTATTTCTCAGGTTCAAAACTCAGTTTTATTGATACAAGAATTCGATTTTGAATGAAAAAATTCATTTCGGTTTCGTCAATTTTTGCCCACTTTCCAACTTTCTACATTTAGAAAGTAAACGCGCGAAGAATTAATTAAATCAAATATCTTTTCGTTTATATCAGCAATTTTTGTATTTCTCAGGTTCAAAACTCAGTTTTATTGTTTTATTGATACATGGTTTGATTTTGCACGAAAAAATTCATTTCGAGTTTCGTCAGTTTTCGCCCACTTTCCCACTTTCTACATTTAGAAAGTAAACGTACGAACAATTTATTAAAACAAAGATCTGGTCATCATGTCAGCAGTTTTTGTGTTTCTTAGGTTCCAAACTCAGTTTTAAGGATATAGGGATTCGACTTTACACGAAAAATTCATTTTGAGTTTCGTCGGATTTCACGCACTTTCCCACTTTCTACATTTAGAAAGTAAACGTGCGAACAATTAATTAAATCAAATATCTGGTCGTTTATGTCAGCAGTTTTTGTATTTTGTAGGTTCTTAACTCAGTTTTATTGATATAGGGATTCGATTTTACACGAAAAAATTCATTTCGAGATTCGTCAGGTTTGCCCACTTTCCCACTTTCTATATTTAGAAAGTAAACGCGCGAACAAGTAATTAAATCAAATATCTGGTCTTTTATGTCAGCAATTTTTGTATTTATCACGTTCCAAACTCAGTTTTATTGATACAGGAATTCGATTGTGCACGAAAAAAATCATTTCGAGTTTCGTCAATTTTCGCCAATTTTCTATATTTAGAAAGTAACGCGCGAACAATTAATTAAATCAAATATTTGGTCTTTTATGTCCGCAATTTTTATATTTCTCAGGTTCCAAACTCAGTTTTATTGATATAGGGATTCGATTTTGCACCAAAAATATTCATTTCGAGTTTCGTCAGTTTTCACCCACTTTCACACTTTCTACATTTAGAAAGTAAACGGGCGAACAATTAATTAAATAAAATATCTAGTCGTTTACGTCAGCAATTTTTGTATTTCTTAGGTTACAAACTCAGTTTTATTGATATATGGATTCAATTTTACACGAAAAAATTCATTTCGAGTTTCGTTAGTTTCGCCCACTTTCCCACTTTCTATATTTAGAAAGTAAACGTGCGAACAATTAATTAAATCAAATATCTGGTCATTTAGGTCAGCAATTTTTTGTATTTATTAGGTTCCTAACTCAGTTTTATTGATATAGGGATTCGATTTTACACGAAAAATTCATTTTGAGTTTCGACAGTTTCACCCACTTTCCCACTTTCTATATTTAGAAAGTAAACACGCGAACAATTAATTAAATCAAATATCTGGTCGTTTATGTCAGCAATTTTTGTATTTCTGGGGTTCCAAACTCAGTTTTATTGATACAAGAATTCGATTTTGCATGAAAAAATTCATTTCGGTTTCGTCAGTTTTCGCCCACTTTCCCACTTTCTATATTTAGAAAGTAAACGCGCAAAGAATTAATTAAATCATATATCTTTCCATTTATGTCATTAATTTTTGTATTTCTCTGGTTCAAAACTCAGTTTTATTGATACAGGGATTCGATTTTGCACGAAAAAATTCATTTCGAGTTTCGTCAGTTTTCGCCCACTTTCCAACTTTCTACATTTAGAAAGTAAACATGCGAACAATTAATTAAATCAAATACCTGGTCGTTTATGTCAGCAGTTTTTGTATTTCTTAGGTTTCTAACTCATTTTTATTGATATAGGGATTCGATTTTACACGAAAAAAATCATTTCGAGTTTCGACAGTTTCGCCCACTTTCCCACTTTCTATATTTAGAAAGTAAACACGCGAACAATTAATTAAATCAAATATCTGGTCGTTTATGTCAGCAATTTTTGTATTTCTCAGGTTTCAAACTCAGTTTTATTGATGCAAGAATTCGATTTTGCATGAAAAAATTCATTTCGGTTTCGTCAATTTTCGCCCACTTTCCCACTTTCTATATTTAGAAAGTAAACGCGTGAATAACTAATTAAAGAAAATATCTTTTCGTTTATGTCAGCAATTTTTGTATTTCTCAGGTTCAAAACTCAGTTTTATTGATACAGGGATTCGATTTTGCACGAAAAAATTCATTTCGAGTTTCGTAAGTTTTCGCCCACTTTCCCACTTTCTACATTTAGAAAGTAAACGTGCGAACAATTAATTAAATCAAATATCTGGTTTTATGTCAGCAGTTTTTGTATTTCTTAGGTTCGTAACTCAGTTTTATTGATATAGGGATTCGATTTTACACGAAAAAATTCATTTCGAGTTTCAACAGTTTCGCCCACTTTCCCACTTTCTATATTTAGAAAGTAAACGCGCGAACAAGTAATTAAATCAAATATCTGGTCGTCTATGTCAACAATTTTTGTATTTCTCACGTTCCAAACTGAGTTTATTGAAACAGGAATTCGATTTTGCACGAAAAAAAATCATTTCGAGTTTCGTCAATTTCCGCCAACTTTCTATATTTTGAAAGTAACGCGCGAACAATTAATTAAATCAAATATTTGGTCGTTTATGTCTGCAATTTTTTTCTTTCTCAGGTTCCAAAGTCAGTTTTATTGATACAGGTATTCGATTTTGCACGAAAAAATTCATTTCGAGTGTCGTTAGTTTTCACCCACTTTCCCACTTTCTACATTTAGAAGTGCGAACAATTAATTAAATAAAATATCTGGAGCAGTTCTTGTATTTCTTAGGTTACAAACTCAGTTTTATTGATATAGAGAATCTATATTACATGAAATATTCATTTTGAGTTTCGTTAGTTTCGCCCACTTTCCCACTTTCTATATTTAGAAAGTAAACGTGCGAACAATTAATTAAATCAAACATCTGGTCGTTTATGTCAGCAGTTTTTGTATTTCTTAGGTTCCTAACTCAGTTTTATTGATATAGGGATTCGAGTTTACACGAAAAAAGTAATTTCGAGTTTTGACAGTTTGGCCCACTTTCTATATTTAGAAAGTAAACACGCGAACAATTAATTAAATCAAATATCTGGTCGTTTATGTCAGCAGTTTTTGTATTTCTTAGGTTCCAAACTCAGTTTTATTGATACAAGAATTCGATTTTGCATGAAAAAAATTCATTTCGGTTTCCTCAGTTTTCGCCCCACTTTCCCACTTCCTATATTTAGAAAGTAAACGCGCGAAGAATTAACTAAATCAAATATTTTTTCGTTTATGTCAGCAATTTTTTATTTCTCAGGTTCAAAACTCAGTTTTATTGATACAGGCATTTGATTTTGCACGAAAAAATTCATTTCGAGTTTCGTCAATTTTCGCCCACTTTCCCACTTTCTATATTTAGAAAGTAAACGTGGGAACAATTAATTAAATCAAATATCTGGTCGTTTATGTCAGCAATTTTTATATTGCTCAGGTTCCAAACTCAGTTTATTGATACAGGGATTCGATTTTGCACGAAAAAATTCATTTCGAGTTTCGTCAGTTTTCGCTAACTTTCCCACTTTCTAATTTAGAAAGTAAACGCGTGCGAACAATTAATTAAATCAAATATCTGGTAGTTTATGTCACAATTTTTGTATTTCTCAGGTTCAAACTCAGTTTTATTGATAGAGGATTCGATTTTGCACGAAAAAATTCATTTCAAGTTTCGTTAGTTTCGCCCACTTTCCACTTTCTATATTTAGAAAGTAAACGTGCGAACAATTAATTAAATCAAATATCTGGTCGTTTATGTCAGCAGTTTTTGTATTTCTTAGGTTCCTAAACTCAGTTTTATTGATATAGGGAATTCGAATTTACACGAAAAAATTAATTTCGAGTTTTGACAGTTTCGCCCACTTTCTATATTTAGAAAGTAAACACGCGAACAATTAATTAAATCAAATATCTGGTCGTTTATGTCAGCAGTTTTTGTATTTCTTAGGTTCAAACTCAGTTTTATTGATACAAGAATTCGATTTTGCATGAAAAAAATTCATTTCGGTTTCCTCAGTTTTCGCCCACTTTCCCACTTCTATATTTAGAAAGTAAACGCGCGAAAATTAATAAATCAATATTTTTTGTTTGTCAGCAATTTTTTATTTCTCAGGTTCAAAACTCAGTTTTATTGATACAGGCATTTGATTTTGCATGAAAAAATTCATTTCGAGTTTCGTCAATTTTCGCCCACTTTCCACTTTCTTATTTGAAAGTAAACGCGGAACAATTAATTAAATCAAATATCTGGTCGTTTATGTCAGCAATTTTTTATTGATCAGGTTCCAAACTCAGTTTATTGATACAGGGATTCGATTTTGCACGAAAAAATTCATTTCGAGTTTCGTCAGTTTTCGCTCACTTTCCCACTTTCTACATTTTGAAAGTAAACGCGGCGAACAATTAATTAAATCAAATATCTGGTAGTTTATGTCAACAATTTTTGTATTTCTCAGGTTTCAAACTCAGTTTTATTGATAGATGGATTCGATTTTGCACGAAAAATTTCATTTCGAGTTTCGTTAGTTTTCGCACACTTTTTATATTTCTATATTTTAAAGTAAACGCGGGAACAGTTAATTAAATCAAATATCTGGTCGTTTATGTCAGCAATTTTTGTATTTCTTAGGTTCCAAACTTAGTTTTTTTATACAGGGGTTCGATTTTGCAAGAAAAAATTCATTTCGTGTTTCGTTAGTTTTCGCCCACTTTCTATATTTAGAAAGTAAACAGCGTCAACAATTAATTAAATCAAATATCTGGTCATTTATGTCAGCAATTTTTGTATTACTCAGGTACCAAACTCAGTTTTATTGATACAGGAATTCGATTTTGTATGAAAAAAATATATTTGGAGTTTTGTCAGTTTTCGCCCACTTTCTATATTTCTATATCTAGAAATTAAACGCTAGCGAACAATTAATTAAATCAAATATCTAGTCGTTTATGTCAGCATTTTTTGTATTTCTTAGGTTCCAAACTCAGTTTTATTGATACGGGATTCGATTTTGCACGAAAAAATTATTTCGAGTTTCGTTATTTTCGTCCATTTTCCCACTTTCTATATTTAGAAAATAAACGCGCGAACAATTAATTAAATCCAATATCTGGTCATTTATGTCAGCAGTTTTTGTTTTTCTCAGGTTCCAAACTCAGTTTTATTCAGGAATTCGATTTTGCATGAAAAAATTCATTTCGAGCTTCGTTAGTTTTCGCCCACTTTCTGTATTTAGAAAGTAAATACGCGAACAATTAATTAAATCAAATATCTTATCGTTAAAGTCAACAATTTTTGTATTTCTCAGTTACAAACTCAGTTTTATTGATACCGGGATTCGATTTTGCACGAAAAAATTCATTTCGAGTTTCGTCCGCTTTCGCCCACTTTCCCACTTTCTATATTTAGAAAGCGAACGCGTGGAACGATTAATTAAATCAAATATCTGGTCATCTGTGTCAACAATTTTTGTATTTCTCAGGTATCAAACTCAGTTTTATTGATACAGGAATTCGATTTTGTATGAAAAAAAATCGTTTGGAGTTTTGTCAGTTTTCACCCACTTTCTATATTTCTATATCTAGAAATTAAACACGCGAACAATTAATTAAGTCAAATATCTGGTCGTTTATGTCAGCAATTTTGTATTACTCAGGTACCAAACTCAGTTTTCTTGATACGGGGATTCCATTTTGTATGTAAAATTTATTTTGAGTTTCGTCAATTTTCGCCACTTTCCCACTTTCTATATTTAAAAAGTACACGCGCAAAATTTAATTAAATCCAATATCCGATCGTTTTTGTCAGTAATTTTTGTATTTCTCCGGTTCCAATCTCATTTTTATTGATACCGGGATTTGATTTTGCACGAAAAAATTCATTTCGAGTTTCGTTAGTTTTCGCCCACTTTCCCACTTTCTATATTTATAAAATAAACAATATCTGGTCAATTATGTCAGCAGTTTTTGTTTTTCCAGGTTCCAAACTCAGTTTTATTCATGAATTCGATTTTGCACGAAAAAATTCATTTCGAGCTTCGTCAGTTTTCGCCCACTTTCTGTATTTCGAGAGTAAACGCGCGCAACAATTAATTAAATCAAATATCTTGTCGTTAAAGTCAGCAATTTTTGTATTTCTCAGGTTCCAAACTCAGTTTTATTGATACCGGGATTCGATTTTGCACGAAAAAATTCATTTCGATTTTCGTCCGTTTTCGCCCACTTTCCCACTTTCTATATTTAGAAAGTGAACGCGGAACAATTAATTAAATCCAATATCTGTCATTTGTGTCAGCAATTTGTATTCAGTACAATTTTATTAGGTGTATCAAAAAACTTAGTTTTTCATTTTGATTTCATTTTTGTATCAAAATAAAAAAATAATCTTTGGTGTTTTGTCAGCAATTTTAGTAGTAAACGCCGCACTTTCTATATTTCTATATCTAGAAATTAATACTCAGTCGAACAATTTATTAAATCAAATATTGGTCGTTTATGTCAGCAATATTTAGTAAGTAAACGCGCGAACAATTAATTAAATAATATATCTTGTCGTTTACGAGCAATTTTTGTATTACTCAGGTATCAAACTCAATTTATTGATACGGATTCGATTTTGCATGAAAAAATTCATTTCGAGTTTCGTCAATTTTCACCCACTTTCCCACTTTCGATATTTAAAAGCAAACGCGCGAACAATTAATTAAATCAAATATCTTGTCGTTTATGTCACAATTTTTGTATTTCTCAGGTTCCAAACTCAGTGTTATTGATACATGGATTCGATTTTGCACGAAAAAAATTCATTTCTTTCGTTAGTTTTCGTCCACTTTCCCACTTTCTATATTTAAAAAAAACGCGCGAACAATTAATTAAATCCAATATATGGTCATTTATGTCAGCAGTTTTTGTATTTCTCAGGTTCCAAACTCATGTTATTATACAGGGATTCGATTTTGCACGAAAAAATTCATTTCGAGCTTCGTTAGTTTTCGCCCACTTTCCACTTTCTATATTTAAAAAACAAACGTGCGAACAATTAATTAAATCCAATATATGGTCATTTATGTCAGCAGTTTTTGTATTTCTTAGGTTCCAAACTCAATTTTTTTCAGGAATTCGATTTTGCACCAAAAAATTCATTTCGAGCTTCGTCAGTTTTCACCTACTTTCCCACTTTCTATATGTAGAAAGTAAACGCGCGAACAATTAATTAAATCACATATCTTGTCGTTAAAGTCAGCAATTTTTGTATTTCTCAAGTTCCAAACTCAGTTTTATTGATACCGGGATTCGATTTTGCATGAAAAAATTCATTTCAAGTTTCGTCCGTTTTCGCCCACTTTCCCACTTTCTATATTTAGAAAGTGAACGCGCGAACAATTAATTAAATCCAATATTTGGTCATTTGTGTCAGCAATTTTTGTATTTCTCAGGTATCAAACTCAGTTTTATTGATACAGGAATTTGATTTTGTATGAGAAAATACATTTGGAGTTTTGTCAGTTTCGCCCACTTTCTATATTTCTATATCTAGAAATTAAACGCGCGAACAATTGATTTAATCAAATATCTAGTCGTTTATGTCTGCAATTTTTGTATTTCTCAGGTTCCAAACTCAGTTTTATTGATACATGAATTCGATTTTGCAATAAAAAATTCATTTCGAGTTTCGTCAGTTTTCGCCCACTTTTTATATATCTATATTTAGAAAGTAAACGCGGGAACAGTTAGTTAAATCAAATATTTGGTCGTTTATGTCAGCAATTTTTGTATTTCTTAGGTTCCAAACTCAGTTTTATTGATACATGGATTCGATTTTGCACGAAAAATTCATTTCGAGTTTCGTTAGTTTTCGCCCACTTTCTATATTTAGAAAGTAAACGCGCGAACAATTAATTAAATAATATATCTTGTCGTTTACGTGAGCAATTTTTGTATTACTCAAGTATCAAACTCAGTTTTATTGATACGGGGATTCGATTTTGCATGAAAAAATATATTTCGAGTTTGGTCAATTTTCACCCACTTTCCCACTTCTATATTTAGAAAGTAAACGCGGGAATAGTTAATTAAATCAAATATCTGGTCGTTTATGTCAGCAATTTTTGTATTTCCTAGGTTCCAAACTCAGTTTTATTGATATAGGGATTCGATTTGCACGAAAAATTCATTTCGAGTTTCGTTAGTTTTCGCCCACTTTCTATATTTAGAAAGTAAACGCGCGAACAATTAATTAAATAATATATCTTGTCGTTTACGTGAGCAATTTTTGTATTACTCAGGTATCAAACTCAGTTTTATTGATACGGGGATTCGATTTTGCATTAAAAAAATCATTTCGAGTTTCGTCAATTTTCACCCACTTTACCACATTCGATATTTAAAAAGTAAACGCGCGAACAATTAATTAAGTCAAATATCTCGTCGTTTATGTCAACAATTTTTTTATTTCTCAGGTTCCAAACTCAGTGTTATTGATACAGGATTCGATTTTGCACGAAAAAATTCATTTCGAGTTTCGTCCGTTTTCGCCCAGTTTCCCACTTTCTATAATTAGAAAGTGAACGCGCGAACAATTAATTAAATCCAATATCTGGTCATTTATGTCAGCAGTTTTTGTATTTATCAGGTTCCAAACTAAGTTTTATTCAGGAATTCGATTTTGCACGGAAAAATTCATTTCGAGTTTCGTCCGTTTTCGCCCACTTTCCCACTTTCTATATTTAGAAAGTGAACGCGCGAACAATTAATTAAATCCAATATCTGGTCATTTGTGTAAGCAATTTTTGTATTTCTCAGGTATCAAACTAAGTTTTATTGATACAGGAATTCGATTTTGTATGAGAAAATACATTTGGAGTTTTATCAGTTTTCGCCCACTTTCTATATTTCTATATCTAGAAATTAAACGCGCGAACAATTGATTAAATCAAATATCTGGTCGTTTATGTCAGCGATTTTTGTATTTCTCAGGTTCCAAACTCAGTTTTATTCATGCATGAATTCGATTTTGCACCAAAAAATTCATTTCGAGTTTCGTCAGTTTTCGCTCACTTTTTATATTTCCATATTTAGAAAGTAAACGCGGGAACAGTTAATTGAATACATTATCTGGTCGTTTATGTCAGCAATTTTTGTATTTCTTAGGTTCCAAACTCAGTTTTATTGATAAGGGGATTCGATTTTGTATGAAAATTTCATTTCGAGTTTCGTCAATTTTCGCCCACTTTCCCACTTTCTATATTTAAAAAGTAAACACGCGAACAATTAAATAAATCAAATATCTGGTCGTTTATGTCAACAATTTTGTATTTCTCAGGTTCCAAACTCAGTGTTATTGATACATGGATTCGATTTTGCACGAAAAAAATCATTTCAAGTTTCGTTAGTTTTCACCCACTTTCCCACTTTCTATATTTAGAAAATAAACGCGTGAACAATTAATTAAATCCAATATCTGGCAGCAGTTTTTGTATTTCTCTGGTTCCAAACTCAGTTTTATTCAGGAATTCGATTTTGCACGAAAAATTCATTTCGAGCTTCGTCAGTTTTTGCCTACTTTTCCACTTTCTATATTTATAAAGTAAACGCGGCGAACAATTAATTAAATCAAATATCTTGTCGTTAAAGTCAGCAATTTTTGTATTTCTCAGGTTCCAAACTCAGTTATATTGATACCATGATTCGATTTTGCACGGAAAAATTCATTTCGAGTTTCGTCCGTTTTCGCCCACTTTCCCACTTTCTATATTTATAAAGTGAATGCGCGAACAATTAATTAAATCCAATATCTGGTCATTTGTGTCAGCAATTTTTGTATTTCTCAGGTATCAAACTCAGTTTTATTGATACAGGAATTCGATTTTGTATGAGAAAATACATTTGGAGTTTTGTTAGTTTTCGCCCACTTTCTATATTTCTATATCTAGAAATTAAACGCGTGAACAATTAATTAAATCAAATATATGTTCGTTTATGTCAGCAATTTTTTTATTTCTCAGGTTCCAAATTCAGTTTTATTGTTTCATTTCGAGTTTCGTCAGTTTTCGCCCACTTTCCCACTTTTTATATTTAGAAAGTAAACGCGCGAACAATTAATTAAATCAAATATCTCGTTGTTTATGTCAGCAATTTTTGTATTTCTCAAGTTTCAAACTCAGTTTTGTTGATAGATGGATTCGATTTTGCACGAAAAATTCATTTCGAGTTTCGTTAGTTTTCGCCCACTTTATATATTTAGAAAGTAAACGCGCGAATAATTAATTAAATAAAATATCTGGTTGTTTACGTCAGCATTTTTTGTATTACTCAGGTACCAAACTCAGTTTTATTGATCCGGGGATTCGATTTTGCATGAAAAAATTCATTTCGAGTTTCGTCAATTTTCGCCCACTTTCCCACTTTCTATATAGAAAGTAACGCTTGAACAATTAATTAAATCAAATATCTGGTCATTTATGTCAGCACTTTTGTATTTCTCAGGTTCCAAACTCAGTGTTATTGAAACAGGGATTCGATTTTGCACGAAAAAATTCATTTCAAGTTTCGTTAGTTTTCGCCCACTTTCCCACTTTTTATATTTAGAAAATAAACGCGCGAACAATTAATTAAATCCAATATCTAGTCATTTATGTCAGCAGTTTTTGTATTTCTCAGGTTCCAAACTCAGTTTATTCAGGAATTCGATTTTGCACGAAAAAATTCATTTCGAGCTTCGTAAGTTTTCACCCACTTTCCCACTTTCTATATTTAGAAAGTTACACGCGAACAATTAATTAAATCAAATATCTTGTCGTTAAAGTCAGCAATTTTTGTATTTCTCTGGTTCCAAACTCAGTTTTATTGATACCGGGATTCGATTTTGTACGAAAAAATTCATTTCGAGTTTCGTCGGTTTTCGCCCACTTTCCCACTTTCTATATTTAGAAAGTGAATGCGCGAACAATTAATTAAATCCAATATCTGGTCATTTGTGTCAGCAATTTTTTTATTTCTCAGGTATCAAACTAAGTTTTATTGATACAGGAATTCGTTTTTTATGAGAAAATACATTTGGAGTTTTGTCAGTTTTCGCCCACTTTCTATATTTCTATATCTAGAAATTAAACGCGCGAACAATTGATAAAATCAAATATCTGGTCGTTTATGTCAGCTATTTTTGTATTTCTCAGGTTCCAAACTCAGATTTATTGATACATGAATTCGATTTTGCATGAAAAAATTCATTTCGAGTTTCGTCAGTTTTCGCCCACTTTTTATATTTCTAAATTTAGAAAGTAAACGCGGGAACAGTTAATTAAATAAAATATCTGGTCATTTATGTCAGCAATTTTTGTATTTCTTAGGTTCCAAACTCAGTTTTATTGATACAGCGATTCGATTTTTGCACGAAAAATTCATTTCGAGTTTCGTTAGTTTTCGCCCACTTTCTATATTTAGAAAGTAAACGCGCGAACAATTAATTAAATCAAATATCTGGTCGTTTACGTCAGCAATTTTTGTATTACTCAGGTACCAAACTCAGTTTTATTGATACGGGGATTCAATTTTGCATGAAAAAATTCATTTCGAGTTTTGTCAATTTTCGCCCACTTTCCCACTTTCTATATAGAAAGTAACGCTTGAACAATTAATTAAATCAAATATCTGGTCGTTTATGTCAGCAGTTTTTGTATTTCTTAGGTTTCTAACTCAGTTTTATTGATATAGGGATTCGATTTTACACGCAAAAATTCATTTCGAGTTTCGACAGTTTCGCCCCCTTTCCCACTTTCTATATTTAGAAAGTAAACACGCGAACAATTAATTAAATCAAATTTCTGGTCGTTTATGTTAGCAATTTTTGTATTTCTCAGGTTCCAAACTCAGTTTTATTGATACAAGAATTCGATTTTGCATGAAAAATTCATTTCGGTTTGGTCAGTTTTCGCCCACTTTCTATATTTAGGAAGTAAACGCGCAAAGAATTAATTAAATCATATATCTTTCCATTTATGTCATTAATTTTTGTATTTCTCTGGTTCAAAACTCAGTTTTATTGATACAGGGATTCGATTTTGCACGAAAAAATTCATTTCGAGTTTCGTCAGTTTTCGCCCACTTTCCAACTTTCTACATTTAGAAAGTAAACATGCGAACAATTAATTAAATCAAATACCTGGTCGTTTATGTCAGCAGTTTTTGTATTTCTTAGGTTTCTAACTCATTTTTATTGATGTAACATCCGTCGAAAAACGGGTTTTCAAAACCCGCTTCATTTATTAATCATATAGTCAGTTTTAAATTTTCGTTGCTTATTTATGACTTATTATAATTTTAAACGATACATAATTAATAAACAAATTGGAATTTATAAGCTATAATTGTTAAAAAGTAAAAATAAAATAAATAAAAAGAAAAACAGGCTGCCGGGATTCGAACCCGGGTCAGCCGGATGGAACCTAAAGTCTTAACTCACACACATACAACCACTCCGCCACTTGTGTTTTTTGATGATATATCGAAACAATTAATTCAAATAACAAAACTCAATATCAAAATCAGTCAACAACGCGCCCATTTCGCAGTCGCCGGAAATCCCGACGACTTCGCCAATAATTGTCGGTTTCTTTTGACTTAGCACTTTTGTATTTCTCAGGTTCCAAACTCAGTGTTATTGAAACAGGGATTCGATTTTGCACGAAAAAATTCATTTCAAGTTTCGTTAGTTTTCGCCCACTTTCTCACTTTTTATATTTAGAAAAATAAACGCGCGAACAATTAATTAAATCCAATATCTAGTCATTTATGTCAGCAGTTTATGTATTTCTCAGGTTCCAAACTCAGTTTTATTCAGGAATTCGATTTTGCACGAAAAAATTCATTCGAGCTTCGTAAGTTTTCACCCACTTTCCCACTTTCTATATTTAGAAAGTTTACGCGCGACACAATTATTAAATCAAATATCTTGTCGTTAAAGTCACAATTTTTGTATTTCTCTGGTTCCAAACTCAGTTTTATTGATACGGATTCGATTTTTACGAAAAAATTCTTTCGAGTTTCGTCGGTTTTCGCCACTTTCCCACTTTCTATATTTAGAAAGTGAATGGCGAACAATTAATTAAATCCAATATCTGGTCATTTGTGTCAGCAATTTTTTATTTCTCAGTATCAAACTAAGTTTTATTGATACAGGAATTCGTTTTTATGAGAAAATACATTTGGGTTTTGTCATTTTCGCCCACTTCTATATTTCTATATCTAGAAATTAAACGCGAACAATTGATAAAATCAAATATCTGGTCGTTTATGTCAGCTATTTTTGTATTTCTCAGGTTCCAAACTCAGATTTATTGATAATGAATTCGATTTGCATGAAAAAATTCATTTCGAGTTTCGTCAGTTTTCGCCCACTTTTTATATTCTAAATTTAGAAAGTAAACGCGGAACAGTTAATTAATAAAATATCTGGTCATTTATGTCAGCAATTTTTGTATTTCTTAGGTTCCAAACTCAGTTTTATTGATACAGCATTCGATTTTGCAGAAAAATTCATTTCGAGTTTCGTTAGTTTTCGCCCACTTTCTATATTTAGAAAGTAAACGCGCGAACAATTAATAAATCAAATATCTGTCGTTTACGTCACAATTTTTGTATTACTCAGGTACAAACTCAGTTTTATTGATACGGGGATTCAATTTTGCATGAAAAAAATTCATTTCGAGTTTTGTCAATTTTCGCCCACTTTCCCACTTTCTATATAGAAAGTAACGCTTGAACAATTAATTAAATCAAATATCTGGTCGTTTATGTCAGCAGTTTTTGTATTTCTTAGGTTTCTAACTCAGTTTTATTGATATAGGGATTCGATTTTACACGCAAAAATTCATTTCGAGTTTCGACAGTTTCGCCCCCTTTCCCACTTTCTATATTTAGAAAGTAAACACGCGAACAATTAATTAAATCAAATTTCTGGTCGTTTATGTTAGCAATTTTTGTATTTCTCAGGTTCCAAACTCAGTTTTATTGATACAAGAATTCGATTTTGCATGAAAAATTCATTTCGGTTTGGTCAGTTTTCGCCCACTTTCTATATTTAGGAAGTAAACGCGCAAAGAATTAATTAAATCATATATCTTTCCATTTATGTCATTAATTTTTGTATTTCTCTGGTTCAAAACTCAGTTTTATTGATACAGGGATTCGATTTTGCACGAAAAAATTCATTTCGAGTTTCGTCAGTTTTCGCCCACTTTCCAACTTTCTACATTTAGAAAGTAAACATGCGAACAATTAATTAAATCAAATACCTGGTCGTTTATGTCAGCAGTTTTTGTATTTCTTAGGTTTCTAACTCATTTTTATTGATGTAACATCCGTCGAAAAAACGGGTTTTCAAAACCCGCTTCATTTATTAATCATATAGTCAGTTTTAAATTTTCGTTGCTTATTTATGACTTATTATAATTTTAAACGATACATAATTAATAAACAAATTGGAATTTATAAGCTATAATTGTTAAAAAGTAAAAATAAAATAAATAAAAAGAAAAACAGGCTGCCGGGATTCGAACCCGGGTCAGCCGATGGAACCTAAAGTCTTAACTCACACACATACAACCACTCCGCCACTTGTGTTTTTTGATGATATATCGAAACAATTAATTCAAATAACAAAACTCAATATCAAAATCAGTCAACAACGCGCCCATTTCGCAGTCGCCGGAAATCCCGACGACTTCGCCAATAATTGTCGGTTTCTTTTGACTTAGCACTTTTGTATTTCTCAGTTCCAAACTCAGTGTTATTGAAACAGGGATTCGATTTTGCACGAAAAAAATTCATTTCAAGTTTCGTTAGTTTTCGCCCACTTTCTCACTTTTTATATTTAGAAAATAAACGCGCGAACAATTAATTAAATCCAATATCTAGTCATTTATGTCAGCAGTTTATGTATTTCTCAGGTTCCAAACTCAGTTTTATTCAGGAATTCGATTTTGCACGAAAAAATTCATTTCGAGCTTCGTAAGTTTTCACCACTTTCCCACTTTCTATATTTAGAAAGTTACGCGCGAACAATTAATTAAATCAAATATCTTGTCGTTAAAGTCAGCAATTTTTGTATTTCTCTGGTTCCAAACTCAGTTTTATTGATACCGGGATTCGATTTTGTACGAAAAAATTCATTTCGAGTTTCGTCGGTTTTTCGCCCACTTTCTCCACTTTCTATATTTAGAAAGTGAATGCGCGAACAATTAATTAAATCCAATATCTGGTCATTTGTGTCAGCAATTTTTTTATTTCTCAGGTATCAAACTAAGTTTTATTGATACAGGAATTCGTTTTTTATGAGAAAATACATTTGGAGTTTTGTCAGTTTTCGCCCACTTTCTATATTTCTATATCTAGAAATTAAACGCGCGAACAATTGATAAAATCAAATATCTGGTCGTTTATGTCAGCTATTTTTGTATTTCTCAGGTTCCAAACTCAGATTTATTGATACATGAATTCGATTTTGCATGAAAAAATTCATTTCGAGTTTCGTCAGTTTTCGCCCACTTTTTATATTTCTAAATTTAGAAAGTAAACGCGGGAACAGTTAATTAAAATAAAATATCTGGTCATTTATGTCAGCAATTTTTGTATTTCTTAGGTTCCAAACTCAGTTTTATTGATACAGCGATTCGATTTTTGCACGAAAAATTCATTTCGAGTTTCGTTAGTTTTCGCCCACTTTCTATATTTAGAAAGTAAACGCGCGAACAATTAATTAAATCAAATATCTGGTCGTTTACGTCAGCAATTTTTGTATTACTCAGGTACCAAACTCAGTTTTATTGATACGGGGATTCAATTTTGCATGAAAAAATTCATTTCGAGTTTTGTCAATTTTCGCCCACTTTCCCACTTTCTATATAGAAAGTAACGCTTGAACAATTAATTAAATCAAATATCTGGTCGTTTATGTCAGCAGTTTTTGTATTTCTTAGGTTTCTAACTCAGTTTTATTGATATAGGGATTCGATTTTACACGCAAAAATTCATTTCGAGTTTCGACAGTTTCGCCCCCTTTCCCACTTTCTATATTTAGAAAGTAAACACGCGAACAATTAATTAAATCAAATTTCTGGTCGTTTATGTCAGCAATTTTTGTATTTCTCAGGTTCCAAACTCAGTTTTATTGATACAAGAATTCGATTTTGCATGAAAAAATTCATTTCGGTTTGGTCAGTTTTCGCCCACTTTCTATATTTAGAAAGTAAACGCGCAAAGAATTAATTAAATCATATATCTTTCCATTTATGTCATTAATTTTTGTATTTCTCTGGTTCAAAACTCAGTTTTATTGATACAGGGATTCGATTTTGCACGAAAAAATTCATTTCGAGTTTCGACAGTTTCGCCCACTTTCCCGCTTTCTATATTTAAAAAGTAAACACGCGAACAATTAATTAAATCAAATAGCTGGTCGTTTATGTCAACAATTTTTGTATTTCTCAGGTTCCAAACTCAGTGTTATTGATGTAACATCCGTCGAAAAACGGGTTTTCAAAACCCGCTTCATTTATTAATCATATAGTCAGTTTTAAATTTTCGTTGCTTATTTATGACTTATTATAATTTTAAACGATACATAATTAATAAACAAATTGGAATTTATAAGCTATAATTGTTAAAAAGTAAAAATAAAATAAATAAAAAGAAAAACAGGCTGCCGGGATTCGAACCCGGGTCAGCCGGATGGAACCTAAAGTCTTAACTCACACACATACAACCACTCCGCCACTTGTGTTTTTTGATGATATATCGAAACAATTAATTCAAATAACAAAACTCAATATCAAAATCAGTCAACAACGCGCCCATTTCGCAGTCGCCGGAAATCCCGACGACTTCGCCAATAATTGTCGGTTTCTTTTGACTTAGCACTTTTGTATTTCTCAGGTTCCAAACTCAGTGTTATTGAAACAGGGATTCGATTTTGCACGAAAAAATTCATTTCAAGTTTCGTTAGTTTTCGCCCACTTTCTCACTTTTTATATTTAGAAAATAAACGCGCGAACAATTAATTAAATCCAATATCTAGTCATTTATGTCAGCAGTTTATGTATTTCTCAGGTTCCAAACTCAGTTTTATTCAGGAATTCGATTTTGCACGAAAAAATTCATTTCGAGCTTCGTAAGTTTTCACCCACTTTCCCACTTTCTATATTTAGAAAGTTACCGCGCGAACAATTAATTAAATCAAATATCTTGTCGTTAAAGTCAGCAATTTTTGTATTTCTCTGGTTCCAAACTCAGTTTTATTGATACCGGGATTCGATTTTGTACGAAAAAATTCATTTCGAGTTTCGTCGGTTTTCGCCCACTTTCCCACTTTCTATATTTAGAAAGTGAATGCGCGAACAATTAATTAAATCCAATATCTGGTCATTTGTGTCAGCAATTTTTTTATTTCTCAGGTATCAAACTAAGTTTTATTGATACAGGAATTCGTTTTTTATGAGAAAATACATTTGGAGTTTTGTCAGTTTTCGCCCACTTTCTATATTTCTATATCTAGAAATTAAACGCGCGAACAATTGATAAAATCAAATATCTGGTCGTTTATGTCAGCTATTTTTGTATTTCTCAGGTTCCAAACTCAGATTTATTGATACATGAATTCGATTTTGCATGAAAAAATTCATTTCGAGTTTCGTCAGTTTTCGCCCACTTTTTATATTTCTAAATTTAGAAAGTAAACGCGGGAACAGTTAATTAAATAAAATATCTGGTCATTTATGTCAGCAATTTTTGTATTTCTTAGGTTCCAAACTCAGTTTTATTGATACAGCGATTCGATTTTTGCACGAAAAATTCATTTCGAGTTTCGTTAGTTTTCGCCCACTTTCTATATTTAGAAAGTAAACGCGCGAACAATTAATTAAATCAAATATCTGGTCGTTTACGTCAGCAATTTTTGTATTACTCAGGTACCAAACTCAGTTTTATTGATACGGGGATTCAATTTTGCATGAAAAAATTCATTTCGAGTTTTGTCAATTTTCGCCCACTTTCCCACTTTCTATATAGAAAGTAACGCTTGAACAATTAATTAAATCAAATATCTGGTCGTTTATGTCAGCAGTTTTTGTATTTCTTAGGTTTCTAACTCAGTTTTATTGATATAGGGATTCGATTTTACACGCAAAAATTCATTTCGAGTTTCGACAGTTTCGCCCCCTTTCCCACTTTCTATATTTAGAAAGTAAACACGCGAACAATTAATTAAATCAAATTTCTGGTCGTTTATGTTAGCAATTTTTGTATTTCTCAGGTTCCAAACTCAGTTTTATTGATACAAGAATTCGATTTTGCATGAAAAATTCATTTCGGTTTGGTCAGTTTTCGCCCACTTTCTATATTTAGGAAGTAAACGCGCAAAGAATTAATTAAATCATATATCTTTCCATTTATGTCATTAATTTTTGTATTTCTCTGGTTCAAAACTCAGTTTTATTGATACAGGGATTCGATTTTGCACGAAAAAATTCATTTCGAGTTTCGTCAGTTTTCGCCCACTTTCCAACTTTCTACATTTAGAAAGTAAACATGCGAACAATTAATTAAATCAAATACCTGGTCGTTTATGTCAGCAGTTTTTGTATTTCTTAGGTTTCTAACTCATTTTTATTGATGTAACATCCGTCGAAAAACGGGTTTTCAAAACCCGCTTCATTTATTAATCATATAGTCAGTTTTAAATTTTCGTTGCTTATTTATGACTTATTATAATTTTAAACGATACATAATTAATAAACAAATTGGAATTTATAAGCTATAATTGTTAAAAAGTAAAAATAAATAAATAAAAAGAAAAACAGGCTGCCGGGATTCGAACCCGGGTCAGCCGGATGGAACCTAAAGTCTTAACTCACACACATACAACCACTCCGCCACTTGTGTTTTTTGATGATATATCGAAACAATTAATTCAAATAACAAAACTCAATATCAAAATCAGTCAACAACGCGCCCATTTCGCAGTCGCCGGAAATCCCGACGACTTCGCCAATAATTGTCGGTTTCTTTTGACTTAGCACTTTTGTATTTCTCAGGTTCCAAACTCAGTGTTATTGAAACAGGGATTCGATTTTGCACGAAAAAATTCATTTCAAGTTTCGTTAGTTTTCGCCCACTTTCTCACTTTTTATATTTAGAAAATAAACGCGCGAACAATTAATTAAATCCAATATCTAGTCATTTATGTCAGCAGTTTATGTATTTCTCAGGTTCCAAACTCAGTTTTATTCAGGAATTCGATTTTGCACGAAAAAATTCATTTCGAGCTTCGTAAGTTTTCACCCACTTTCCCACTTTCTATATTTAGAAAGTTACGCGCGAACAATTAATTAAATCAAATATCTTGTCGTTAAAGTCAGCAATTTTTGTATTTCTCTGGTTCCAAACTCAGTTTTATTGATACCGGGATTCGATTTTGTACGAAAAAATTCATTTCGAGTTTCGTCGGTTTTCGCCCACTTTCCCACTTTCTATATTTAGAAAGTGAATGCGCGAACAATTAATTAAATCCAATATCTGGTCATTTGTGTCAGCAATTTTTTTATTTCTCAGGTATCAAACTAAGTTTTATTGATACAGGAATTCGTTTTTTATGAGAAAATACATTTGGAGTTTTGTCAGTTTTCGCCCACTTTCTATATTTCTATATCTAGAAATTAAACGCGCGAACAATTGATAAAATCAAATATCTGGTCGTTTATGTCAGCTATTTTTGTATTTCTCAGGTTCCAAACTCAGATTTATTGATACATGAATTCGATTTTGCATGAAAAAATTCATTTCGAGTTTCGTCAGTTTTCGCCCACTTTTTATATTTCTAAATTTAGAAAGTAAACGCGGGAACAGTTAATTAAATAAAATATCTGGTCATTTATGTCAGCAATTTTTGTATTTCTTAGGTTCCAAACTCAGTTTTTATTGATACAGCGATTCGATTTTTGCACGAAAAATTCATTTCGAGTTTCGTTAGTTTTCGCCCACTTTCTATATTTAGAAAGTAAACGCGCGAACAATTAATTAAATCAAATATCTGGTCGTTTACGTCAGCAATTTTTGTATTACTCAGGTACCAAACTCAGTTTTATTGATACGGGGATTCAATTTTGCATGAAAAAATTCATTTCGAGTTTTGTCAATTTTCGCCCACTTTCCCACTTTCTATATAGAAAGTAACGCTTGAACAATTAATTAAATCAAATATCTGGTCGTTTATGTCAGCAGTTTTTGTATTTCTTAGGTTTCTAACTCAGTTTTATTGATATAGGGATTCGATTTTACACGCAAAAATTCATTTCGAGTTTCGACAGTTTCGCCCCCTTTCCCACTTTCTATATTTAGAAAGTAAACACGCGAACAATTAATTAAATCAAATTTCTGGTCGTTTATGTCAGCAATTTTTGTATTTCTCAGGTTCCAAACTCAGTTTTATTGATACAAGAATTCGATTTTGCATGAAAAAATTCATTTCGGTTTGGTCAGTTTTCGCCCACTTTCTATATTTAGAAAGTAAACGCGCAAAGAATTAATTAAATCATATATCTTTCCATTTATGTCATTAATTTTTGTATTTCTCTGGTTCAAAACTCAGTTTTATTGATACAGGGATTCGATTTTGCACGAAAAAATTCATTTCGAGTTTCGACAGTTTCGCCCACTTTCCCGCTTTCTATATTTAAAAAGTAAACACGCGAACAATTAATTAAATCAAATATCTGGTCGTTTATGTCAACAATTTTTGTATTTCTCAGGTTCCAAACTCAGTGTTATTGATGTAACATCCGTCGAAAAACGGGTTTTCAAAACCCGCTTCATTTATTAATCATATAGTCAGTTTTAAATTTTCGTTGCTTATTTATGACTTATTATAATTTTAAACGATACATAATTAATAAACAAATTGGAATTTATAAGCTATAATTGTTAAAAAGTAAAAATAAAATAAATAAAAAGAAAAACAGGCTGCCGGGATTCGAACCCGGGTCAGCCGGATGGAACCTAAAGTCTTAACTCACACACATACAACCACTCCGCCACTTGTGTTTTTTGATGATATATCGAAACAATTAATTCAAATAACAAAACTCAATATCAAAATCAGTCAACAACGCGCCCATTTCGCAGTCGCCGGAAATCCCGACGACTTCGCCAATAATTGTCGGTTTCTTTTGACTTAGCGTGCGTATTAGCACCTACATCGGTTATAACCGATGTCCAGTCCCGCGACATCAGTCATAACCGCCAGAGAAAATTTGACCAACGAATCAAGACAGAAATCGGAACCAATTCATCGATATTCTTTCCTATAAATACACACCCTAGCCTCTGGTAATCTTTTCGCTCAAAATCACACCAATTCTCGAAGCAATTTCACTCGCCGGAACTTTTCTGCCATCTCCGGACTTTCGTCGGAAAACCGAGACTCACATCAACACGGTAAATACCTCGACTCTTTCTGTTTCAATCCATTGTTAGACTATTACTAACATCAATCCATCACCCAGAATCAATCCCAGACGACGTTGCCGGATATTCTGTACTCGCCGGAAAATCGCTGGAATTTTCGAAATCACGCTGTTAATCGGTATGATCATCTAAACCTCCTGTTAATCATGGTTTAGTAACTCAGTTTCATATCTAATCAATTAAAACTGTTAAATGATCCGAACAGACGAAGTTCAGAAAACAGAGCCGACGAATCCTTGCCGGAGTTCTGAGAAAGACATCTGATTCGGTACATTCTTTCCCCAAACCCTCTCTGTCCATTACATTTCAATCGCTGATAATTTTCGTTAATCGAATTAAACATGAAGCAGTGGATTAATCGTTTTCTGTGTTCTCGAGCGAAGAAGACGAAGTCGATTATGATTATAAGATTAATTAAAATCAGTATTATAAACGGGTTAGACACACAGTCCAGCGGTGGACTGTGTGCAAACAATACATACACGTCTCGAGTTCGATCCCTATCATGACCCTATCCTCGGAAATAAAAATGTTTTTTTTTAAAACCGAACCGGGTTAACTCACAGTAAGATGTTAAGTATAATAAAAATCTGAATATTAACCAGGTTAGACACACAGTCCAGCGGTGGACTGTGTGCCAAACTAAACCACAGGTCCCGGGTTCGAGACCTGTTGAGATCACCGGTTCGATACAATTAAATCCTTTTTAAATAAATGATTTTCGGATTAACTTAAATAGTGTATAAATATAAATAAAAACAGAAATATTTCGGGTTAGACACGTAGCTCAGTTGGTAGAGCTGCGTGCACGCGTACGGGAGGTCACCGGTTCGAGTCTCACCCAGCGCATACTCATACACGACCGAACCGATCAACGGTCAACAGTCATGTTCAACGGTCAACGGTCAAAGTCAAAAAGTCAACATTTTTTTTATATTTTTATTTATTTATTTAATTTAAAAATCAATTAAAAATACTTAAAAACAATGTTTTTAAAGTTATAAAATAGCCTTAAACTCACAAAAATATATCCAAAAATCCTGTTAAAATTGTTAATAAAATCCACTTATTTACGTTACCTTTTCGTTATTAATTAGGTTAGTTATTCCTCGTCGATCAATCCTCTAAACTCGTGCGCATTCAACATCTTCAAACGAACGCACCCAATGTGAGTGAACCTCTACCAATTCCCCGTTTTAATCACATTTTGGGGTGTATCATGTGTCGCTATTTATTTATTTCAATTAAACACTTGTGCATCCATCATATTCATGATCAAATGTGTTGCCAATATATATCAATTGTTTGTGTGGTTAATGTTTAGATTAAAGTTATCATTTTCAGTACATACATTATCATAGGCCGCCGCTCCCCATTACCTATGAGCGTGAGCTATTCCCCATTACCTATAAGCGTGAACGAGGCGTTGCTAACATACGATCGGCTCCGTTTGATTGAGCCTTGATCGCACATACATCATCATAGGTCGTCCGTTCCCCATTACCTATGAGCGTGAACGAGACGTTGCCAACATATACATTGTCATTCATATCATATACTCATGCAAGGTGTTTGTGATTGTTTGTTTACATACGTTTGTTCATATATGATTATTGCACAATTTTTACATATTAAATACAACAAGGAATCAATAACAAATGTTTTTAACAAGGTTCACTCGCCAACTTTTGTTGACCCAAAATCCCCCATTTTTACACATGATACAGGTGATCAAGTTGAAGCAAGAAACATATAGGGCGGCCTAGAAGAATAAACCAGTTTAGATTTTGGATTGTTTTAGTTAATTTTTCCTTTCCTTGTATTGTATGAATTTGACTTGAACATTCGGGATGTAATTTGAATTTAATAAATATGAAACATATTAGTAAACATCATGAGCTTTGGTGATAACCAAATTATGCCCCGACTCTTATTCCGCTGCGGGTCGGGTGTGACAGATTGGTATCAGAGCCATGACTATAGGGATATATGATAGGTTATTAGACCTTTAGAGCCTATACTATAGTTGATTAGAATTTTAAATTATTTGTGTGTTACATGCAAAATTCATGATGTTTATATGCTTTATGTTTATTGTTACATTCAATGTTATGCAAGCATGTTCATAAGTACATATTATTATACAATGCCTATCATGAATCATATTCTCATAACATATCATATCCATGGGAGCACACACCTCACAATTCATATGATTTTTACAACGATTTTTGTATTTTCAAATCACATCAAAGTGAGTTCTCATGACGGGCATGTAGTAACTGGAAGGGTACGAGTACCGGTAGTCGGAACGTCCTGTCTAGGCTTGGCATTCGTATAATTCCAAAATAAAGGACCAGTTTGCCTACCTGGGGACTAACGATGAGAGTATGAAGGACCTATTAGGCCAAAGCATGCTATACCAAACGTCGTGTGAACTAACCCCGCTTTGAGCTGTCATTGTGTCTACACCTGGACACCCTCCGACCATACATCTCGCAAACATATTTCATGGTTTTCATTCGAGTGATGCGAGTGTTAAACCGCCAATACAATGTGAATCCTACTAAGCCAATAGTCATGGGGGCCCACATGACTATACAGGCGATGGTATGGGGGACATTGGAAGCCCAAACGTGAGCAAACCCAAGACATCCTATGGATGTAGTGCATTATTGATGATTATGTTATTTTATTATTTTAAACAACACATGACACCTAAACACTCCTTAAACTCACCATCTTCCTATGTATATTCCTGTAGATGTCGGCTAGGCAGCTACGTGGAGGTCGAAAGTCAGGAAGGTCAAACGAACGCGTGGCCACTCAAATTGCAAAACAAATAGCCGCGGTGCTTCCTGATATTGTAATTCAAGTCCAACAAGCTCTCACCGCAAATCCTATCAACCCACCCAATCAAGAGGATCAAAACATCGACAACCCTCCCTCCAAGAAGTGCTCCGACAAACACTTCAAATCTTGCGATCCCCAAAAGTATGAAGGGACCGAAGGTGTCACCGCTCTCCTCCACTGGTTTGAGGAAATGGAAAGCACCTTCCTAAATTGCGATTGTCCCGAGGATCGCAAGGTATGTTACGCAACCGGGAGACTATTTGGGGTAGCCCTGACCTGGTGGAACACCGAGAAGGGTAAAAGAGGAGTTGAAGACGCTATGGCCTTAACGTGGGAAGAGTTAAGGGAAATAATGACAAAACGCTTCTGCCCAAGAAGCGAACTCAAGAAGTTGGAAGACGAATTCCACTCGCTGAAGCAAAAGGAAGGAGACCATACTTCCTACAACAAAAGATTTCTTGAGCTGAACCAGATGGTTCCTAACTTGTTCACCCCAGTGTACCGCTTGGTTGAACACTACATTCGAGGCCTCCCCTCGAAAATTCAAGACTCAGTCCTCAGCACTTCGCCTGCAACTCTCGAAGCTGCTATGGAATTAGCTACTGAACTTACCGAGAATCGCATCAGAAACGGTAAATTCAAGGAGGAGAAAAAGAAAGCCCCCGTTGAGGGCCAAACTTCAAACCATTCCACCTCCTCCTCAAAGTTTTCTAACAAGAGGAAACGAAATACCAGAAACTTTGCTGTCACCCAAACAAATTTCCCTATCCCTGCTGCACCCATTACTCAAGTTGCCCCCTCACCCGCACCATACAAAAGGCCATACTCCGGCCCATACCCGTTGCCACTACCATCACTCTCCCGAACACCCCTGTCAATATTGCACCAGCTGTGGCCGTGCAGGTCACACCATCCAAACCTGCCGCGCACTGCAGCGAATGAACCACAACCAACCCACAACCTAAACTCACCATCAAATAATGGGTCAAGCCCAACAACCCCTACTACTACCACCTACACAACATACGGCCCAAACCTACTACCAACCCAACTACCCCATGATGCAACCCATGCGGGCTTGCTACAATTGTGGAGACCCAAACCACTTTAGAAACACTTGTCCACGCTTGGTGAACATCATACATGCTCAAGCTCAAGCAAATCCGGTGAACCAAGCTAACCAAGCTCCTCCACCTGCTAGAGGAAGAGCTTTTAACATCAACGCCAACCAAGCTAGGGCCGACAACAACGTGGTTAACGGTACGTTTCTCATCAATGGTAATTATGCATCCATGTTATTTGATATTGGCGCGGATAAGAGTTTTGTGTCATTAGAATTTGAACCTCTCCTCAACCAAACCCGCGATAAACTTATGGAATCCATAACGGTGGAAGTTGCTGACGGAAAACCGGTCTCATTAAATTCCATTATCCGAAACTGTACTCTCACTCTAAATGATCACGATTTTCCAGTTGACCTCATTCCTATGAAGTTAGGAAGTTTCGACATTATAATTGGCATGGACTGGCTCAGCTAACATCATGCTGAAGTGGTATGCCGCGAAAAGTTCATTCGCATTCCTCTTGCAGACGGTCAAACTCTACGAATCTTTGGAGAAACCCCTTCGAAAGGACTCAAACTGATGTCCTGTCTTCAAGCCCAAAAATATCTTCGCAAGAATTATGTCGCATTTCTAACTCACGTTGTCAAGAAGGGAAATAAGGAGAAGAAACTCGAAGACATACCTGTAGTGAAAGAATTTCCACAAGTCTTTCCCAACGACATCTCAGGACTTCCTCCCATGAGAGAAGTCGAATTCCGCATTGATCTTATACCTGTCGCTACACCCGTCGCGAAATCTCCTTATAGGTTAGCCCCATCCGAAATGCAAGAGCTGGCCAGTTAACTGCAAAAGCTGACTGACAAAGGATTCATACGTCCTAGCTCATCGCCTTGGGGTGCACCTGTTCTGTTTGTGAAGAAGAAAGATGGAACGTTTCGCATGTGTATCGACTACAGAGAACTCAACAAGTTGACGGTTAAGAACCGCTACCCTTTACCTCGCATCGATGACCTTCTAGACCAACTTCAAGGCGCCACCTGTTTTTCAAAGATCGGCCTTCGTTCTGGCTATCATCAACTCAGAGTACATGAAGAAGACGTCCCAAAGACCGCCTTCCGAACTCGTTATGGTCATTATGAATTCATGGTCATGCCATTTGGACTAACCAACGCTCCAGCTATCTTCATGGATCTAATGAACAGAGTCTGCAAACCCTATCTCGATCGTTTTGTTATAGTCTTCATCGACGACATTCTCATTTACTCAAAGTCTAAGTCTGATCATGAACGACACCTTCGACTCATCCTCACGCTCTTAAGAACCAAAAAGCTCTACGCTAAATTCTCCAAATGCGAATTCTGGTTAAAAGAGGTACAATTCCTTGGACATGTCGTCAATGACAAGGGAATACTTGTCGACCCCTCAAAGATCAAAGCAGTACAAGAATGGCAAGCGCCACGTACACCAACCGAAGTAAAATCATTCCTTGGTTTGGCTGGTTACTATCGCCGTTTCATTTCAAATTTCTCTCGTATCGCTGTACCACTCACGGTTTTGACACATAAAGGAAAACCCTTCATATGGGGACCTAAACAAGAAGAAGCCTTCCAAACCCTTAAGCAAAAGCTTTGTGACGCACCTATCCTCACACTCCCCGAAGGTTGCGATGACTTTGTAGTATATTGCGACGCATCAGGGCAAGGACTAGGCTGTGTATTAATGCAAAGGGGAAAAGTGATAGCCTATGCTTCTAGGCAACTCAAAGTGCATGAGAAGAACTATACTACCTACGACCTGGAACTTGGAGCCGTTGTGTTCGCTCTTAAGATATGGAGACATTACCTCTATGGTACCAAGTGTGAAATATACACTGACCACAAGAGCCTCCAACATATCTTTAACCAAAAGGAGTTGAATATGAGGCAACGAAGATGGGTCGAACTTCTTAATGACTACGACTGTGAAATTCGGTATCATCCTGGCAAGGCAAATGTGGTGGCCGATGCACTCAGTCGAAAGAGTTATGCGAACTCCATTCGTCTTCTATGTTCGCAAATCATAACCGACATCAAAGATCAAATCCGAGAAGCTCAACATGTTTCCATAACAGAATACGACATATGCAATGAGTTATCTTGTGGAGCAGAACTTAAACTCGAAACAAAATCCGACGGTATTCTGTATTATCTAGATCGCATATGGATTCCCGATCAAATAACCTTCGCGATTTCCTTATGAAAGAGGCGCACAAAACACGATACTCTGTAACACCCAGGAGCCGACAAGATGTATCAAGACCTTCGATACACCTACTGGTGGCCTGGCATGAAAAAGGATATTGCTGTTTTTGTTTCCAAGTGCCTTACCTGTTCTAAAGTAAAAGCTGAACATCAAAGACCCTCAGGACTTCTAGTCCAACCTGAAATACCTGTATGGAAGTGGGAAAACATAACCATGGACTTCATTACCGGGTTACCTCGCACTTCTGGTGGGTATGACACTATATGGGTAATCATTGATCGTCTTACAAAATCAGCTCACTTCATTCCGATTCGGGAGGACTTCAAGAATGAGAAGTTAGCTCGTATCTGCATCAGCGAAATCTAAGCCGTCATGGTGTACCGTTAAGCATTATTTCAGATCGTGATGGTCGTTTCACTTCACGAACATGGCAAGCCGTACAAGCCGCTTTGGGTACACGATTAGACCTCAGTACCGCTTATCATCCTCAAACTGATGGACAATCTGAACGCACCATTCAAACTCTTGAAGACATGCTTCGAGCATGTGTCATAGACTTCAAAGGGAATTGGGACGCTCATCTACCATTAGTTGAATTTTCGTACAACAACAGCTATCATTCAAGTATCGACATGGCACCTTTCGAAGCTTTATATGGTCGTAAGTGCCGATCTCCAGTATGTTGGCACGAAATTGGAGAAGCTCAAATCACCGGTCCAGAATTAATCCAAGAAACAACAGACAAGATCCATCAAATTCGAAACAATCTTCTAGCAGCACAAAGTCGTCAAAAGAGTTATGCAGACAAACGACGAAAGCCCTTGGAGTTTAACGTTGGTGATCAAGTACTTTTAAAAGTATCACCGTGGAAGGGTGTGGTTCGTTTTAGCCAAAAAGGCAAGCTAGCACCACGCTACGTAGGACCTTTCAAGATACTCGAAAGAGTAGGACCTGTAGCATACAAGCTTGACCTACCAGAAGAACTCAACAGAATTCATCCCACATTCCACGTATCGAACTTGAAGAAGTGCCTCGCCGATGAAAATCTCTATATTCCTCTAGAAGACATTCAAGTCGATGAATCTATGCATTTCATTGAAAGACCAGTAGAAATTATGGACTTCGGAGAGAAACGTTTAAGACGAAGCCGTATTCCAATCGTCAGGGTACGCTGGGAGTCAAAACGAGGACCTGAGTTTACTTGGGAACGTGAAGACTCAATGCGCGAGAAATACCCACATCTTTTTCCGGTTACCACTACTACCTAAATTTCGGGACGAAATTTCTAAAAGTAGGGGATACTGTAACATCCGTCGAAAAACGGGTTTTCAAAACCCGCTTGGTTTATTAATCGAGTAGTCAGTTTTAAATTTTCGTTGCTTATTTATGACTTATTATAATTTTAAACGATACATAATTAATAAACAAATTGGAATTTATAAGCTATAATTGTTAAAAAGTAAAAATAAAATAAATAAAAAAGAAAAACAGACTGCCGGGATTCGAACCCGGGTCAACCGGATGGAACCTAAAGTTTTAACTCACACACATACAACCACTCCGCCACTTGTGTTTTTTGATGATATATCGAAACAGGGATTCGAACCCGGGTCAGCCAGATGGAACCTAAAGTCTTAGCTCACACACACATACAACCACTCCGCCACTCAGTTTTATTGATACAGGGATTCGATTTTGCACGAAAAAATTCCTTTCAAGTTTCGTCAGTTTACGCCCACTTTCTATATTTAGAAAGTAAACGCGCGAACAAGTAATTAAAACAAATATTTGGTCGTTTATGTCAGCACTTATTGTATTTTCTCAGGTTCAAAACTCAGTTTTATTGCTACAGGAATTCGATTTTGCATGAAAAAATTCATTTCGAGTTTCGTCAGTTTTCGCCCACTTTCCCACTTTCTATATTTAAAAAATACACGCATGAACAATTAATTAAATCAAATATATGGTCGTTTATGTCAGTAATTTTTGTATTTCTCAGGTTCCAAACTTAGTTTTATTGATACTGGGATTCGATTTTGCACGAAAAATACCTTTCGAGTTTTGTCAGTTTACGCTCACTTTCTATATTTATAAAGTAAACGCGCGAACAATTAATTAAAACAAATATCTGGTCATTTATGTTAGCAATTTTTTTTATTTCTCAGGTTCCAAACTCAGTTTTATTGTTACAGGGATTCGATTTTGCACGAAAAATTTCGAGTTTCGTCAGTTTTCGCCCACTTTTCCACTTTCTATATTTTTAAAATACACGCGCGAACAATTAATTAAATCCTAGACTGGTCGTTTATGTCAGCAATTTTTATATTTCTCAGGTTCCAAACTTAGTTTTATTGATACAAGGATTTGATTTTGCACGAAAAAATTCATTTCGAGTTTCGTCAGTATTCGCCCATTTTCCCACTTTCTATATTTAGAAAGTAAATGCGCGAACAGGTAATTAAATCAAATATCTGGTCGTTTATGTCAGCAATTTTTGTATTTCTCAGGTTTCAAACTCAGTTTTATTGATAGATGGATTCGAATTTGCACGAAAAATTCATTTCGAGTTTCGTCAGTTTTCACACAATTTCCCACTTTCTAAATTTAGAAAGTACGCGCGCGAACATTTAATTAAATCCAATATCTGGTCGTTTGTGTCAGCAATTTTTGTATTTCTAAGGTTCCAAACTCAGTTTTATTTTACATGAATTTGATTTTGCACGAAAAATTCATTTCGAGTTTCGTCAGTTTTGGCCCACTTTTTATATTTCTATATTTAGAAAGTAAACGTGCGAACAATTAATTAAATCAAATAACTGGTCGTTTATGTCAGCAATTTTTGTAGTTCTCAAGTTCCAAATTCAGTTTTATTGATACAGGGATTCGATTTGCACGAAAAAATTCATTTCGAGTTCGTTAGTTTTCGCCCACTTTCTATATTTAGAAAGTAAACGCGCGAACAATTAATTATATCAAATATCTGCTCGTTTATGTCCGCAATTTCTGTATTTCTCAGGTTCCAAACTCAGTTTTATTGATACAGGAATTCGATTTTGCACGAAAAATTTCATTTCGAGTTTCGTCAATTTTCGCCCACTTACCACTTTCTATATTTAGAAAGTAAATGTGCGAACAATTAATTAAATCATATATCTGGTCGTTTATGTCAGCAATTTTTGTATTTCTCAGGTTGCCAACTCAGTTTTATTGATAGAGTTATTCGATTTTGCACAAAAAATTCATTTCTAGTTTCGTCAGTTTTCTCACACCATTTATATTTCTATATTTAGAAAGTAAACGAGCGAACAGTTAATAAAATCAAATATCTGGTCGTTTATGTCAGCAATTTTTGTATTTCTCAGGTTTCAAACACAGTTTTATTGATAGGTGGATTCCATTTTGCACGAAAAAATTCATTTCGAGTTTCGTTAGTTTTCACACAATTTCCCACTTTCTATATTTAGAAAGTACACGCGCGAACATTTAATTAAATCCAATATCTGGTCATTTATGTCAGCAATGTTTGTATTTCTAAGGTTCCAAACTCAGTTTTATTTATACATGAATTCGATTTTGCACCAAAAAATTCATTTCGAGTTTCGTCAGTTTTCGCCCACTTTTTATATTCTAAATTTAGAAAGTAAACGTTCGTACAGTTAATTAAATCAAATAACTGGTTGTTTATTTTAGCAATTTTTGTATTTCTCAGGTTCCAAACTTAGTTTTACTGATACAGGGATTCGCTTTTGCACGAAAAAATTCATTTCTACTTTCGTTAGTTTTCGCTCACTTTCTATATTTAGAAAGTAAACGCACGAACAATTAATTAAATCAAATATCTAGTCGTTTATGTAAGCAATTTTGTATTTATCAGGTACCAAACTCAGTTTTATTGATACGGGGATTCGATTTTGCACGAAAAAATTCATTTCGAGTTTCATCAGTTTTCGCCCACTTTCCCACTTTCTATAATTAGAAAGTAAACGCATGAACAACTAATTAACTAACATATCTGGTCGTTTATGTCAGCAATTGTTTTATTTCTCAGGTTCCAAACTCAGTTTTATTGATACAAGTATTCGATTTTGCACCAAAAAATTTATTTGGAGTTTCGTCAGTTTTCGCCCACTTCCCACTTTCAATATTTAGAAATACACGCGCGAACAATTAATTAAATCAAATATCTGGTGATTTATTTCAGTAATTTTTGTATTTCTCTGGTTCCAAACTCAGTTTTATTGATAGATGGATTCCATTTTGCACAAAAAATTCATTTCGAGTTTCATTAGTTTTCACACAATTTCCCACTTTCTATATTTAGAAAATAAACGCGCGAACAATTAATTAAATCCAATATCTGGTCGTTTATGTCAGCAATTTTTTTATTTCATAGGTTCCAAACTTAGTTTTATTGATACAGGGATTCGATTTTGTACGAAAAAATTCATTTCGAGTTTCGTCAGTTTTCGCCCACTTTCCCACTTTCTATATTTAGAAAGTAAACGCGCGAACAGTTAATTAAATCAAATATCTGGTCGTTTATGTCAGCAATTTTTGTATTTTTCAGGTTCCATACTCAGTTTTATTGATACAGAGATTCGATTTTGCACGAAAAAATTCATATCGAGTTTAGTGAGTTTTCGCCCACTTTCCACTTTCTATATTTAGAAAGTAAATGTGCGAACAGTTAATTAAATCATATATCTGGTCGTTTATGTCAGCAATTTTTGTATTTCTCAGGTTGCCAACTCAGTTTTATTGATAGAGTTATTCGATTTTGCACAAAAGATTCATTTCGAGTTTCGTCAGTTTTCTCCCACTATCTATATTTAGAAAGTAAACGCGCGAACAATTAATTAAATCAAATATCTGGTCTTTTTTTGTCAGCAATTTTTGTATTTCTCAGGTTTCAAACTCAGTTTTATTGATAGATGGATTCCATTTTGCACGAAAAAAATTCATTTCGAGTTTCGTTAGTTTTCACACAATTTCCCACTTTCTATATTTAGAAAGTACACACGCGAACATTTAATTAAATCCAATATCTGGTCGTTTATGTCAGCAATGTTTGTATTTCTCAGGTTCCAAACTCAGTTTTATTTATACATGAATTCGATTTTGCACGAAAAAATTCATTTCGAGTTTCGTCAGTTTTCGCCCACTTTCCCACTTTCTATATTTAGAAAGTTAACGCGAGAACAGTTAATTAAATCAAATATCTGGTCGTTTATGTCAGCAATTTTTGTATTTCTCAGGTTCCATACTCAGTTTTATTGATACAAGGATTCGATTTTGCACGAAAAAATTCATTTCGAGTTTCGTCAGTTTTCACCAACTTTCCCACTTTCTATATTAAGAAAGTACCCACGCGAAGAACTAATTAAATCACATATCTGCTCGTTTATGTCAGCAAATTTTGTATTTATCAGGTTCCAAACTCAGTTTTATTGATACAGGGTTTCGATTTTGCACGAAAAAATTTATTTCGAGTTTCGTTAGTTTTCGCCCACTTTCCCACTTTCTATATTTATAAAATACACGCGCAACAATTAATTACATCAAATATCTGGTCGTTTATGTCAGTAATTTTTGTATTTCTCTGGTTACAAACTAAGTTTTATTGATACAGGGATTCGATTTTGCACGAAAAAATACCTTTCGAGTTTCGTCAGTTTACACTCACTTGCTATATTTATAAAGCAAACGCGCGAACAATTAATTAAAACAGATATCTGGTCGTTTATGTTAGCAATTTTTTTATTTCTTAGGTTCCAAACTCAGTTTTATTGCTACAGGGATTCGATTTTGCACGAAAAATTTCGAGTTTCGTCAGTTTTTGCCCACTATCCCACTTTCTATATTTTGAAAATACACGCGCAAACAAGTAACTAAATCCAATATCTGGTCGTTTATGTCAGCATTTTTTGTATTTCTTAGGTTCCAAACTCAGTTTTATTGCTACAGGGATTCGATTTTGCACCAAAAATTCATTTCGAGTTTCGTCAGTATTCGCCCACTTTCCCACTTTCTATATTTAGAAATTAAACGCGCGAATAGTTAATTAAATCAAATATCTGGTGGTTTATGTTAGCAATTTTTGTATTTCTCAGGTTTCAAACTCAGTTTTATTGATAGATGGATTCGATTTTGCATGAAAAATTCATTTCGAGTTTCGTCATTTTCACACAATTTCCCACTTTCTATATTTAAAAAGTACACGCGCGAACATTTAGTTAAATCCAATATCTGGTTGTTTATGTCAGCAATTTTTGTATTTCTCAGGTTCAAAACTCAGTTTTATTTATACATGAATTCGATTTTGCACGAAAAAAAATCATTTCGAGTTTCGTCAGTTTTCACCCACTTTTTATATTTTATATTTAGAAAGTAAACGTGCGAAAAGTTAATTAAATCGAATAACTGGTCGTTTATGTCAGCAATTTTTATATTTCTCAGGTTCCAAACTCAGTTTTATTGATACAAAGATTCGATTTTGCACGAAAAAATTCATTTCGAGTTTCGTTAGTTTTTGCCCACTTTCTATATTTAGAAAGTAAACGCGCGAACAATTAATAAATCAAATATATGGTCCTTTATGTTAGCAATTTTTGTATTTCTCAGGTACCAAACATAGTTTTATTGACACGGGATTCGATTTTGCATGAAAAAATTCATTTCGAGTTTCGTCAATTTTCGCCCACTTTCCCACTTTCTATTTTGAGAAAGTAAATGCACGAACAATTAATTAAATCAAATGTCTGGTCGTTTATGTCAGCAATTTTTGTATTTCTCAGGTTCCAAACTCAGTTTTATTGATACAGGGATTCGATTTTGCACGAAAAAATTCATTTCAAGTTTCGTCAGTTTTCGCCCACTTTCCCATTTTCTATATTTAGAAAGTAAACGCGCGAACAATTAATTAATCAAATATCTGGTCATTTATGGCTGCAATTTTTGTATTTCTCATGTTCCAAACTTAGTTTTACTGATACAGGAATTCGATTTTACACGAAAAATTTCATTTCGAGTTTCGTTAGTTTTCGCCCACTTTCTATATTTAGAAAGTAAATGTGCGAACAGTTAATTAAATCATATATCTGGTCGTTTATGTCAACAATTTTTGTATTTCTCAGGTTGCCAACTCAGTTTTATTTACAGAGTTATTCGATTTTGCACGAAAAAATTCATTTCGAGTTTCGTCAGTTTTCGCCCACTTTTATATTTCTATATTTTGAAAGTAAACGCGGAACAATTAATTAAATCAAATATATGGTCGTTTATGTCAGCAATTTTTGTATTTCTCAGGTTCTAAACTCAGTTTTATTGATACAGGGATTCGATTTTGCACGAAAAAATTCATTTCGAGTGTCGTCAGTATTCGCCCCACTTTCTACATTTAGAAAGTAAACTGGCGAACAGTTTAATTAAATCAAATATCTGGTCGTTTATGTCAGCAATTTTTGTATTTCTCAGGTTTCAAACTCAGTTTTATTGATAGATGGATTCCATTTTGCATGAAAAAAATCATTTCGAGTTCGTCAGTTTTCACACAATTTCCCACTTTCTATATTTAGAAAGTACACGTGCGAACATTTAATTAAATCCAATATTTGGTCGTTTATGTCAGCAATTTTGGTATTTCTCAGGTTCTAAACTCAGTTTTATTGATACAGAGATTCAATTTTGCACGAAAAATTCATTTCGAGTGTGGTCAGTATTCGCCCACTTTCTATATTTAGAAAGTAAATGCGCGAACAGTTAATGAAATCAAATATCTGGTCGTTTATGTCAGCAACTTTTGTATTTCTCAGGTTTCAAACTCAGTTTTATTGATAGATGGATTCCATTTTGCAGGAAAAAAATTCATTTCGAGTTTCGTCAGTTTTCACACAATTTCCCACTTTCTATATTTAGAAAGTACACGCGCGAACATTTAATTAAATCCAATATCTGGTCGTTTATGTCAGCAATTTTTGAATTTTCCAGGTTCCAAACTCAGTTTTATTGATACTGGGATTCGATTTTTGCACGAAAAAATTCATTTCAGTTTTGGTCTAGTTTTCGCCCACTTTCCCACTTTCTATATTTAGAAAGTAAAGCGCGAACAATTAATTAAATCAAATATCTGGTCGTTTATGTCTGCAATTTTGTATTTCTCATGTTCCAAACTAAGTTTTATTGATACAGGAATTCGATTTTACACGAAAAATTTCATTTTGGTTTCGTTAGTTTTCGCCCACTTCCACTTTCTATATTTAGAAAGTAAATGTGCGAACAGTTAATTAAATCATATATCTGGTCGTTTATGTCAACAATTTTTGTATTTCTCAGGTTGCCAACTCAGTTTTATTTATAGAGTTATTCGATTTGCACAAAAAAATTCATTTCGAGTTTCGTCAGTTTTCGCCCAGTTTTAATATTTCTATATTTTGAAATTAAGCGCGCGAACAATTAATTCAATCAACTATATGGTCTTTTATGTCAGCAATTTTTGTATTTCTCAGGTTCTAAACTCAGTTTTATTGATACAGGGATTCGATTTTGCAATAAAAAATTCATTTCGAGTTTCGTCAGTTTTTCCCCACTTTCTATATTTAGAAAGTAAACACGCGAACAATTAATTAAATCAAATATCTGGTCGTTTATGTCAGCAATTTTTTGAATTTCTCAGGTTCCAACCTCACCTTTTGAGTGTCGTCAGTTTCTCCCACTTTCCTACTTAGAAAGTAAACGCGCGAACAATTAATTAAATCAAATATCTGGTCGTTTATGTCAGCAATTTTTGTATTTCTCATGTTTCAAACTCAGTTTTATTGATAGATGGATTCAATTTTGCACGAAAAAAATCATTTCGAGTTTCGTCAGTTTTCACACAATTTCCCACTTTCTATATTTAGATACACGCGCGAACATTTAGTTAAATCCAATATCTGGTCGTTTATGTCAGCAATATTTGTATTTCTCCGGTTCCTGTAACATCCGTAAAAAACGGATTTACCAAACCCGCTCCGTTTATCAACCGAACAGTCAGTCAAAAATTTCGTTGCGAATTAAATGCCCAAAATATTTTTAAACGATACGTAATCGATTATTATAAGGGAATATATATTTAGTTTTTGAAAAACTGTTGAAAATCGCAAAATAAAAATAAAATACCTCTGCCGGGTTCGAACCCGGGTCGATACCGAACCAGCCATCAGTCTTAACACACAACACACAAACCACTGCGCCACTTGTTTTGTTTGTTATTTATTGAAATCATTTAATTGATATAATAACGTTACGAATTCAAAACCGGCGCCCAATAGTCCAGTCGTCGGAATCCCGGAAATCTCGCGAGTTTTAACGATGTTTTCAGTTATAACGTAAACTATTATTAGGACATCGGTTATAACCGATGTTTGAAGTCCGCGACCAAACCATAACCGTCGGAGTTTTTATAACCGATGAATACAGTCGGAAATCAGACCAAGTGCTTCGACGTTTTGCCCTATAAATTCACCCACAACCCACTGCAAACCCTTTTCGCTCAAAAACACACCTTTTCTCGGCGAAAACTCTCTCGCCGGAATTTGTCTGTTCGTCGCCGGAAAACCGGTTTCCTCATTTCTGAACCTCACTGAGCCTCTGAGCTTATACCAGAGATACCCACACCCTTTGTAAGCTTCCTGGAGATTTGCTGCTACAAGGAACACGTCGCCGGAGGTGATTTCTGTCGCCGGAGTTCTGCCGGAAAACAGAGGAAAACGAGTCGGTATACATCACGCTTATTTCTCCTTCTTTTTACTTATAACTCATCTATAATTAACTTAAAACGTTAAAGGAACCTGATTTAATCTTTGAACCAGACGATTTCCGATTCTGGTTATAACTGGATGAAGAAGACGATGACCGCTATAACGTATAAGTATAATATAAATCAAGAAATTACTCGGATTAGACACACAGTCCAGAGGTGGACTGTGTGCACAATAAACACAAACGTCTCGAGTTCGAATCCGGTTTCACACACGTCGCCTTAATAAAAATCATTTTTTTTGTTAAACTGAACCGGAGTCGTCACTGGTATATGTTAAGTATATTAATAACCGGAATAATAACCAAGTTAGACACACAGTCCAGCGGTGGACTGTGTGTTTGTTTATATCACAGGTCACGAGTTCGAGTCCGGTCTTCTGCACCGACTCGGACAATTATCTATTCTTTTTAAATAAGTCAGAAATGAAAACAGATAATTTGTATTTAAGTATAATAAAAGTTGGAATATATAACATGTTAAACACACAGTCCAGCGGTGGACTGTGTGTTAGTTTAAACCACAGGTCCCGAGTTCGAGACCTGTGGAGTGCACGTCCGATTCGCTTAAACAGTTTTTAAAATAAAAATGATTTTCGGTTTAAACTAGTTAATATATATATATAATTAAAATCAGATTTATAACGGGTTAGACACGTAGCTCAGTTGGTAGAGCTGCGTGCACGCGTACGGGAGGTCTCGGGTTCGAGCCTCACTCAGCGCACTTGTATTCCGAATCGAACCGGTCAACGGTCAGGTCAACGGTCAGAAAAAAATCAAATTTTTTTATTATTTTATTTAATTATTTTAATTAAAAATCAATTAAAAATACTTAAAAATAACATTTTTAAGGTTAGAAAATAGCCTCAAACTCACAAAAATATATCCAACAATCCTATTAAAATAGATTAATAAAATCCGTTTACTTACCAAACCATAATGCGATTTATCTAGGTTAATCTCACTCGTGGTTACAACCACTTCGCGTACATTCAACATCGTCAACCGAACGCACCCACTGTGAGTGAATCTTACAACTCCCCCTTTTAAATTATACGTTTTGGGGTGTGTCATGTGTTATGAAAATAATTAACTTATTTATTTAAACTTGTGCCATACCACATCATGACCTAAACTTAGATTGTTTATATTGTTGTGATTTACTTATTTCCTTATGCCAAATCATATGAAACTCATTCATTAAGCCCATCAGTTCCTCGTGGGATACGAGTTGAACAACGCGTGCTTCAAATCAAATACATTATTGTTCATGTGTGTATCATTGAGTTTATATTGGTTGTAGTTGTGTCATTCATATTACCATGTTATGAAATTCATTCATTAGGCCCCTCAGTTCCTCGTGAGAGACGAGTTGAGCATCGCGTGCCTCTAAATGTTCCATTGTTGTTCATGTGTGTTTCATTTAATATCTTAAGATTGTTGATTAAATTTACATCTATTTTTACTCATGTATGGTTGTGCACATATTTCATAATCAATTTAAATGAATTTGTTCAAATGTTTTCCATAGGATTCACTCGCCAACATTATGTTGATCCAAAAACCCTTTTACACATGATACAGGTGAACAGGTTGAAGCAAGGAAAACATAGGATATGCCTTAGAAGAGAACAAAGAAGTTTAGATTGTTAGTTAGAACATGTTGTAACATTTATTGTAATTCTCCATTTAATTTGTAATAATGAATATGAAACGCATAATAAATGTCATGAGCTTTGATGATAACCCAATCATGCCCCGATTACCTTTTCCGCTGCGGGTCGGGGTGTGACAGATTGGTATCAGAGCCATGACTATAGGGATATAGGATAGGTTATTAGACCCTTAGAGCCTATACTATAGTCTGCCTAAATTTTAAATTGATTAGGTGGTTACATACAAACTTGTGATATTTATTTGTTTCATATTTGTTTACATTTCAGTCAAACATACATGCTTATATACATATTCATTCTACATATATACATATTCATTATACATATATAGATGTTCATGTATTCAATTTATTTTCATACTCTCATTATCCAAAGATTTTGTGCAATTTTCAAATCTCATCAAAGTAAGTTCTGCGACGGGCATGTAGTAACTGGAAGGGTACAAGTACCGGTAGTCGGAACGTCCTATCTAGGCTGGCATTCGTATAAATCCAATATAACGGACCAGTTTGCCTACCTGGGGACCAACGATGAGAGTACGAAGGACCTATTAGGCCAAAGCATGCCACACCAAACGTCGTTCGAACTAACCCTACTTTAAGTTGTCACCGTGTCTACACCTGGACACATTCCGAACATCACACGTTGTATACATATTTCTCGATTTTCTCTGGGTTTTGTGTACGCAACCTGGCAAACCCGTGCGAACCATATGAAAAACCGGTATTCATGGGGGCCCACATGATTACACAGGTAAAGTATGGCGGCATGTAGGGCCTAACAGCGAGCAAAACCCAAGACATCCAATGGATGTAGTAATTTATTTATCTATAATTATTTTATGAATGTTCGTTCTTGAATGCGACCCATGATCTCAGAAGCATCCAACTCATACTCTTGTCATGTATTCCTTGTAGATGTCTTCTAACCTCGCCCGTAGAAAGACGAGAGCAAGAAAAGCCCGCGAGCGCATGGCTGCCTTAATTGCTCAACAAATGGCTGCCGTAATACCCAACATTGTAATCCAAGTTCAACAAGCACTTACCGTTAATCCTGTCAATCAAGCAAACCAAAACATTTTCAACTCTTCCCCAAATACCACTAAATGCACCTACAAGCATTTCAAATCATGCGACCCTCTGAAATACAAAGGGACTGAAGGCGTCACCGCTCTCCTCCATTGGTTTGAAGAAATGGAGAACACATTTCTAAATTGCGATTGCCCTGACGATCGCAAAGTGCGATATGCTACCGGTCGATTATATGGGATAGCACTTACTTGGTGGAACACAGAGAAGGCCAAACGAGGTGTGGAAGATGCTATGTCCTTAACTTGGAACGAATTGAAGGAAATCATGACCAGACGATTTTGCCCAAGGAGCGAAATCAAGAAGTTAGAAGATGAATTTTACTCATTGAAGCAAGTGGAAGGAGACCACCTCACATACAACAAAAGGTTCCTCGAATTACATCAAATGGTTCCCAACATGTTTACTCCCCTCTACCGTTTGATCGAGCACTACATTCGTGGTCTTCCGTCAAAGATTCAAGACCCTGTAATAAGTACCAAGCCTGCAACTTTGGAAGCAGCAATGGAGCTAGCAACAGAGCTCACCGAGAACCGAATCCGAAACAAAGACTTCAAGGAGGAGAAGAAGAAGGATAAAGGATCGACTGAACCCTCCGATTCCACTCAAACCGAATCCCCTTCTCAACCCAATCCTAAGAGAAGAAGAGTCGGGCGACTTTTCGCTACTACCCAACGAAATCCACCAATTTTACACGCCATACCCATCCGAGCTATCCCAATCACCCAAGTGGCACCCAACTCAGCTTACCCAGATAAGAAACCATATCTTGGACCTCACCCGCGATGCAACAACTGTTTTTATCACCATCCCCATACCCTACCTTGTCGTCTATGTGCAACTTGTGGATGCTATGGTCATTTGAGCAATGTTTGTCGCACCTTTCAAAACCAAACCTTTTCCCCTACTCAAAACATGGCCCAAACTTATCACCAACCCCAATACCCCATGTTCCCATATGCGCGAGCTTGTTTCAATTGTGGCGACCCTACCCACTTTAGAAACACATGCCCTCAATTGGTTAACGTTATCAACACTCAAGCCCAATCAAACCCAGTTAACCAAGTAAACCAAGAAAACCCAACCACTATGCCACCAGCAAGAGGAAGAGTCTTCAATATCAACGCCAATCCTGTCGAAGATAATGACGGCCCAAACGAAGATACTCAACTAGTCCTTTTCGCCGAAGATCCAGATTCGACTCCTATCGTTTAGTTTTATGTTTTTCTTTATCACATCAAACCAATCATAACTTAAGGATAAAGCCAATGAAACTTTGACAAGAGTACGGTGGATACGCCGCTGGTACTTCCTATATATAAGTATTCTTGTCAAAGGAAGCATTATCTGGCGGTTATGAGAGGCTCCATGTGTAGACTGTTAGAGTAATTATTGTATATTATATATTGTTTTCAGTATATGCATTTGCCGAGGCCGTGGCTCCCCATCCATTGAGGTTGAGTTGGATCCCCATTTTATTATGCGGTTGATCTTGGCGTGCCCGAACGATCGGCTCCGTTTGTTTGAGCCTTGATCGGTTATTTCATTTTACATTTCAATACATGCAATACGTTCGTCTCCGTTTGATTGAGCCTTGAGCGCACATTTCAATTTACATTTCCAGTTCATGCAATACGTTCGGCTCCGTTTGATTGAGCCTTGAGCGCACATACAATTTCATTATCAGTATCTTGTGGTTGTGGTGTTTGTAGTAGAGTCGCATCGAACTAACCATAACTTGCGGATAAAGTCAATGAAAATTTGACAAGGATATGGTGGATACGCCGATGGTACTTCCTATATATAAGTATTCTTGTCAAATGATCGGAGGCATTATCAGGCGGTTATGAGAGGTTCCATGCATAGGCTGATTGTGTGATGGTTGTTTAGATTTAGTTGTTCAATTTCAGTACATTCAATACGTTCGGCTCCGTTTGATTGAGCCTTGAGCGCACATACAATTTCAATTTCAGTACATTCAATACGTTCGGCTCCGTTTGATTGAGCCTTGAGCGCACATACAATTTCATTATCAGTATCTTGTGGTTGTGGTGTTTGTAGTAGAGTCGCATCGAACTAACCATAACTTGCGGATAAAGTCAATGAAAGTTTGACAAGGATATGGTGGATACGCCGCTGGTACTTCCTATATATAAGTATTCTTGTCAAATGATCGGAGGCATTATCAGGCGGTTATGAGAGGTTCCATGCATAGGCTGTTTGTGTGGTTAAGTTATTCATTTTCAGTACATGCAATACGCTCGGCTCCGTTTGATTGAGCCTTGAGCACACAGACAATTTCAATTCTAGTACATTCAATACGTTCGGCTCCGTTTGATTGAGCCTTGAGCGCACAGACATTTCATTTTCAGTACATGCAATACGATCGGTTCCGTTCGATTGAGCCTTGATCGCATAGATATATTTCATTTCAGTAATTTATGTTTGTTGTATTGGTTGTAGAGTTATAGGACTAATCATAATTCACTGATAAAATCAATGAAAATTTGACAAGAATATGGTGGATACGCCGCTGGTATTTCCTATATATAAGTATTCTTGTCAAAGGATCAGAGGCATTATCGGACGGTTATGAGAAGTTCTATGTAGGATTTATTAGTTTCTTGGTAACCAATCATAACTTGTGGATAAAACTAATGAAAATTTGGCAAGAATATGGTGGATACGCCGATGGTACTTCCTATATATAAGTATTCTTGCCAAAGGATCAGAGGCATTATCAGATGGTTATGAGAAGTTCCATGTAGGATTTAGTATTGCCTTGGTTGGAATTTGTGTTACATTTATATCATCATGTTATTTAAAGAGATTGGATTGTGTTCCATTTCTACATAAACTAACTTCTCCATCATAACAAACGAGAGAGGAACTTCCACCATTCAAACATATATGCTAGCAGAATGTGGATTCAAATATTTGCTGTTGTGTTTATTCATGTTCAAATATTTGCTGTTGTGTCTATTCATGTTCAAATATTTGCTGTTGTGTTTGTTCATGTTCAAATATTTGCTGTTGTGTTTATTCATGTTCGAATAACAGCTGTTGTGTTTTTAATTATGTTCCATATAGGATGTAGTGTTAGAAGTTTTGCCTTAGGATATAACCATACTTTCCCAAACGTATCTAAACTCTTATGCATGATATCATTTTTAGCAAATCATTTCTGCTTATCAATACTTATACAGTAGGCAACAAAAAGCGATTCCTGAATAGGGTACTTAACCCTTACAAGGAACGTTACCGCCTCGAACAAAAACTTAAACCCTTATTTTTTTCTAAGCATACAACTGTCAAACAAAACATCATCATTCTTTTAGTCAAATATATCACAATTTAAATTTCGGGACGAAATTTCTAAAAAGCAGGGGATACTGTAACATCCGTCAAAAACGGATTTACCAAACCCGCTCCGTTTATCAACCGAACAGTCAGTCAAAAATTTCGTTGCGAATTAAATGCCCAAAATATTTTTAAACGATACGTAATCGATTATTATAAGGGAATATATATTTAGTTTTTGAAAAACTGTTGAAAATCGCAAAATAAAAATAAAATACCTCTGCCGGGTTTCGAACCCGGGTTGGTACCGAACCAGCCATCAGTCTTAACACACAACACACAAACCACTGCGCAACTTGTTTTGTTTGTTATTTATTGAAATCATTTAATTGATATAATAACGTTACGAATTCATAACCGGCGCCCAATAGTCCAGTCGTCGGAATCCCGGAAATCTCGCGAGTTTTAACGATGTTTTCAGTTATAACGTAAACTATTATTAGGACATCGGTTATAACCGATGTTTGAAGTCCGCGACCAAACCATAACCGCCGGAGTTTTTATAACCGATGAATACAGTCGGAAATCAGACCAAGTGCTTCGACGTTTTGCCCTATAAATTCACCCACAACCCACTGCAAACCCTTTTCGCTCAAAAACACACCTTTTCTCTCAAAAACACACCTTTTCTCGGCGAAAACTCTCTCGCCGGAATTTGTCTGTTCGTCGCCGGAAAACCGGTTTCCTCATTTCTGAACCTCACTGAGCCTCTGAGCTTATACCAGAGATACCCACACCCTTTGTAAGCTTCCTGGAGATTTGCTGCTACAAGGAACACGTCGCCGGAGGTGATTTCTGTCGCCGGAGTTCTGCCGGAAAACAGAGGAAAACGAGTCGGTATACCTCACGCTTATTTCTCCTTCTTTTTACTTATAACTCATCTATAATTAACTTAAAATGTTAAAGGAACCTGATTTAATCTTTGAACCAGACGATTTCCGATTCTGGTTATAACTGGATGAAGAAGACGATGACCGCTATAACGTATAAGTATAATATAAATCAAGAAATTACTCGGATTAGACACACAGTCCAGAGGTGGACTGTGTGCACAATAAACACAAACGTCTCGAGTTCGAATCCGGTTTCACACACGTCGCCTTAATAAAAATCATTTTTTTTGTTAAACTGAACCGGAGTCGTCACTGGTATATGTTAAGTATATTAATAACCGGAATAATAACCAAGTTAGACACACAGTCCAGCGGTGGACTGTGTGTTTGTTTATATCACAGGTCACGAGTTCGAGTCCGGTCTTCTGCACCGACTCGGACAATTATCTATTCTTTTTAAATAAGTCAGAAATGAAAACAGATAATTTGTATTTAAGTATAATAAAAGTTGGAATATATAACATGTTAAACACACAGTCCAGCGATGGACTGTGTGTTAGTTTAAACCACAGGTCCCGAGTTCGAGACCTGTGGAGTGCACGTCCGATTCGCTTAAACAGTTTTTAAAATAAAAATGATTTTCGGTTTAAACTAGTTAATATATATATATAATTAAAATCAGATTTATAACGGGTTAGACACGTAGCTCAGTTGGTAGAGCTGCGTGCACGCGTACGGGAGGTCTCGGGTTCGAGCCTCACTCAGCGCACTTGTATTCCGAATCGAACCGGTCAACGGTCAGGTCAACGGTCAGAAAAAAATCAAAATTTTTTATTATTTTATTTAATTATTTTAATTAAAAATCAATTAAAAATACTTAAAAATAACATTTTTAAGGTTAGAAAATAGCCTCAAACTCACAAAAATATACCCAACAATCCTATTAAAATAGATTAATAAAATCCGTTTACTTACCAAACCATAATGCGATTTATCTAGGTTAATCTCACTCGTGGTTACAACCACTTCGCGTACATTCAACATCGTCAACCGAACGCACCCACTGTGAGTGAATCTTACAACTCCCCCTTTTAAATTATACGTTTTGGGGTGTGTCATGTGTTATGAAAATAATTAACTTATTTATTTAAACTTGTGCCATACCACATCATGACCTAAACTTAGATTGTTTATATTGTTGTGATTTACTTATTTCCTTATGCCAAATCATATGAAACTCATTCATTAAGCCCATCAGTTCCTCGTGGGATACGAGTTGAACAACGCGTGCTTCAAATCAAATACATTATTGTTCATGTGTGTATCATTGAGTTTATATTGGTTGTAGTTGTGTCATTCATATTACCATGTTATGAAATTCATTCATTAGGCCCCTCAGTTCCTCGTGAGAGACGAGTTGAGCATCGCGTGCCTCTAAATGTTCCATTATTGTTCATGTGTGTTTCATTTAATATCTTAAGATTGTTGATTAAGTTTACATCTATTTTTACTCATGTATGGTTGTGCACATATTTCATAATCAATTTAAATGAATTTGTTCAAATGTTTTCCATAGGATTCACTCGCCAACATTATGTTGATCCAAAAACCCTTTTACACATGATACAGGTGAACAGGTTGAAGCAAGGAAAACATAGGATATGCCTTAGAAGAGAACAAAGAAGTTTAGATTGTTAGTTAGAACATGTTGTAACATTTATTGTAATTCTCCATTTAATTTGTAATAATGAATATGAAACGCATAATAAATGTCATGAGCTTTGATGATAACCCAATCATGCCCCGATTACCTTTTTCGCTGCGGGTCGGGGTGTGACAGTTCCAAACTCAGTTTTATTTATACATGAATTCGATTTTGCACGAAAAAATAAATTTCGAGTTTCTTCAGTTTTCGCCCACTTTTTATATTCTAAATTTAGAAAGTAAACGTCCGAACAGTTACTTAAATCAAATAACTGGTTGTTTATGTTAGCAATTTTTGTATTTCTCAGGTTCTAAACTCAGTTTTACTGATACAGGGATTCGATTTTGCACCAAAAAATTCTTTTCGAGTTTCGTTAGTTTTCGCCCACTTTTTATATTTAGAAAGTAAACGCGCGAACAATTAATTAAATCAAATATCTGGTCGTTTATGTCAGCAATTTTTGTATTTCTCAGGTACCAAACATAGTTTTATTGATACGGGGATTCGATTTTGAACGAAAAAATTTATTTCGAGTTTCGTCAGTTTTCGCCCACTTTCCCAATTTCTATATTTAGAAAATACACGCACGAACAATTAATTAAATCAAATATCTAGTCGTTTATGTTAGTAATTTTTGTAGTTCTCTGATTCCAAACTCAGTTTTATTGATACAAGGATTCGATTTTGCACGAAAAAATTCGTTGCGAGTTTCATCATTTTACGCCCACTTTCTCTATTTAGAAAGTAAACGCGCGAACAAGTAATTTAAACAAATATTTGGTGGTTTATGTCAGCAATTTTTATATTTCTCAGGTTCAAAACTCAATTTTATTGTTACAGGGATTCGATTTTGCACGAAAAAATTCATTTTGAGTTTGGTCAGTTTTCGCCCGCTTTTCTACTTTCTATATTTAGAATATACACGCGCTAACAATTAATTAAATCCAATATCTGGTCGTTTATGTCAGCAATATTAGTATTTCTCAGGTTCCAAACTCAGTTTTATTGATACAGCGATTCGATTTTGCACGAAAAAATTTATTTCGAGTGTCGTCAGTTTTCGCCCACTTTCCCACTTTCTATATTTAAAAAGTAAACGCGCGAACAATTAACTAAATCAAATATCTGGTCTTCAATTTTTGTATTTCTCAGGAACCAAACTCAGTTTTATTGATACGGGGATTCGATTTTGCACGAAAAAAAGTTTCGTCAGTTTTCGCCCACTTTCCCACTTTCTATAATTAGAAAGTAAATGCCGAACAACTAATTAAATCACATATCTGGTCGTTTATGTCAGAAATTTTTGTATTTCTCAGGTCCCAAACTCAGTTTTATTGATACAAGCATTCGATTTTGCACGAAAAAATTTATTTCGAGTTTCGTCAGTTTTCACCCACTTTCCCAGTTTCTATATTTAGAAAAAACACGTGCGAACAATTAATTAAATCAAATATCTGGTCGTTTATGTCGTTATTTTTGTATTTCTCTTGTTCTAAACTCAGTTTTATTAATACAGGGATTCGATTTTGCATGAAAAAATTCCTTTCGAGTTTCATCTGTTTACGCCCACTTTCTATATTTAGAAAGTAAACGCGCGAAAAGTAATTAAAACAAACATCTGGTCGTTTATGTCAGCAATTTTTGTATTTCTTAGGTTGCAAACTCAGTTTTATTGTTACAGGGATTTGATTTTGCACGAAAAAATTCATTTCGAGTTTCGTCAGTTTTCGCCCACTTTCCCACTTTCTATATTTAGAAAATACACGCGCGAGCAATTAGTTAAATCCAATATCTGGTTGTTTATGTCAGCAAATTTTGTATTTCTCAGGTTCCAAACACAGTTTTGTTGATACGGGGATTCGATTTTGTACGAAAAAATTCATTTCAAGTTTCGTCAGTTTTCGCCCACTTTCTCACTTTCTATATTTAGAAAGTAAACGCTGCGAACAACTAATTAAATCACATATCTGGTCGTTTATGTCAGCAAATTTTGTATTTCTCAGGTTTCAAACTCAGCTTTATTGATACAGGGATTCGGTTTTGCACAAAAAATTCATTTCGAGTTTCGTCAGTTTTCGCCAACTTTCCCACTTTCTATATTTAGAAAATAAACGCTAGAACAATTAACTAATCAAATATCTGGTCGTTTATGTCCGCAATTTTTGTATTTCGTAGGTTCCAAACTCAGTTTTATTGCTACATGGATTCGATTTTGAACGAAAAAAATCATTTCGAGTTTCGTCAGCTTTCGCCCACTTTTCCCTTTTTATATTTAGAAAGTAAACGTGCGAACACTTAATTAAATCAAATATCTGGTCGTTTATGTTAGCAATTTTTGTATTTCTCAGGTTGAAACTCAGTGTTATTATAGAGTGATTCGATTTTGCATGAAAAAAATTATTTGAGTTTCGTCAGCTTTCGCCCACTTTACCACTTTCTATATTTAGAAAGTAAACGCGCGACGAACAGTTATTTAAATCCAATATCTGGTACCAAACTCAGTATTATTGATACAGGAATTCGATTTTGCACAAAAAATCAATTTGAGTTATGTCTGTTTTCGCCCACTTTCTATGTTTCTATATTTAGAAATTAAACGCGCGATCAGTTAATTAAATCAAATATCTGGTCATTTATGTCAGCAATTTTTGTATTTCTCAGGTTCCAAACACATGTTTTATTGATATAGGGATTCGATTTTGCAATAAAAATTCATTTCGAGTTTCGTCAGTTTTTCCCCAGTTTTCCCACTTTCTATATTTAGAAAGTAAACACGCAAACAATTAATTAAATCAAATATCTGGTCGTTTATGTCAGCAATTTTTGTATTTCTCAGGTACCAAACTCGGTTTTATTGATACAGGAATTCGATTTTGTACGAAAAAATTCATTTCAACTTTACTTTCTATATTTCTATATTTAGAAATTAAACGTGCGAACAATTAATTAAATCAAATATCTAGGCATTTATGTTAGCAATTTTTGTATTTCTCTGGTTACAAACACAGTTTTATTGATACAGGGATTCAATTTTGCATAAAAGTACCTTTCGAGTTTCGTCAGTTTACGCCCACTTTCAATATTTATAAAGTAAACGCGCGAACAATTAACTAAAACAAATATCTGGTCGTTTATGTTAGCAATTTTTTAATTTCTCAGGTTCCAAACTCAGTTTTATTGCTACAGGGATTCGATTTTGCACGAAAAAATTCATTTCGAGTTTCATCAGTTTTCGCCCACTTTCCTATTTTCTATATTTAGAAAATACACGCGCGAACAATTAATTAAATCCAATATCTGGTCGTTTATGTCAGCAACTTTTGTATTTCTCTGGTTCTAAACTTAGTTTTATTGATACAAGGATTCGATTTTGCACGAAAAAATTCATTTCGAGTTTCGTCAGTATTCGCCCACTTTCCCACTTTCTATATTTAGAAAGCGCGAACAGTTAATTAAATCAAATATCTGGCCGTTTATGTCAGCAATTTTTGTATTTCTCAGGTTTTAAACTCAGTTTTATTGATAGATGGATTCGATTTTGCACGGAAAATTCATTTCGAGTTTCGTCAGTTTTCACACAATTTCCCACTTTCTATATTTAGAAAGTACATGCGCAAACATTTAATTAAATCCAATATCTAGTACTTTATGTCAGAAATTTTTGTATTTCTCAGGTTCCAAACTCAGTTTTATTTATACATGAATTCGATTTTGCACGAAAAAATTCATTTCGAGTTTCGACAGTTTTCGCCCACTTTTTATATTTCTATATTTACAAAGTAAACGTGCGAACAGTTAATTAAATCAAATAACTGGTCATTTATGTCAGCAATTTTTGTATTTCTCAGGTTACAAACTCAGTTTTATTGATACAGGGATTCGATTTTGCACGAAAAAAATTATTTCGAGTTTCATCAGTTTTCGCCCACTTTCCCACTTTCTATAATTAGAAAATAAACGTGCGAACAACTAATTAAATCACATATTTGGTCGTTTATGTCAGCAATTTTTGTATTTCTTAGGTTCCAAACTCAGTTTTATTGATACAAGTATTCAATTTTGCACGAAAAAAATTATTTCGAGTTTCGTCAGTTTTCGCCCACTTTCCCACTTTCTATATTTAGAATATACACGCCCGAACAATTAATTAAATCAAATATCTGGTCATTTATGTCAGTAATTTTTGTATTTCTCTAGTTCCAAACTCAGTTTTATTGATATAGGGATTCGATTTTGCACGAAAAAATTCCTTTCGAGTTTTGTCAGTTTACGCCCACTGTCTAAATTTAGAAAGTAAACACGCGAGCAATTAATTAAAACAAATATCTGGTCGTTTATGTTAGAAATTTTTTTATTTCTCAGGTTCCAAACTCAGTTTTATTGCTACAGGGATTCGATTTTGCACGAAAAAATTCAATTCGAGTTTCGTCAGTTTTCGCCCACTTTCCCAATTTCTATATTTAGAAAATACACTCTGAACAATTAATTAAATCTAATATCTGGTCGTTTATGTCAGCAATTTTTGTATTTCTTAGGTTCCAAACTTAGTTTTATTGATACAGGGATTCGATTTTGCATGAAAAAATTCATTTCGAATTTCGTAAGTTTCGCCCACTTTCCCACTTTCTATATTTAGAAAGTAAACGCTGCGAACAATTAATTAAATCAAATATCTGGTCGTTTATGTCAGCAATTTTTGTATTTCTCAAGTTCCAAACTCAGTTTTATTGATACGGGGATTGGATTTTGCACGAAAAAATTCATTTCGAGTTTCATCAGTTTTCGCCCACTTTTCCACTTTCTATAATTAGAAAGTAAACGCGTGAACAACTAATTAAATCACATATCTCGTCGTTTATGTCAGCAATTTTTGTATTTCTCAGGTTCCAAACTCAGTTTTATTGATACAAGTATTCGATTTTGCACGAAAAAATGTATTTCGAGTTTCGTCAGTTTTCGCCCACTTTCTATATTTAGAAAATACACGCACGAACAATTAATTAAATCAAATATCTGGTCATTTATGTCAGTAATTTTTGTATTCCTCTAGTTCCAAACTCAGTTTTATTGATATAGGGATTCGATTTTGCACGCAAAAATTCCTTTCGAGTTTCGTCAGTTTACGCCCACTTTCTAAATTTATAAAGTAAACGCGCGAGCAATTAATTAAAACAAATAACTGGTCGTTTATGTTAGCAATTTTTTAATTTCTCTGGTTCCAAACTAAGTTTTATTGCTACAGAGATTTGATTTTGCACGAAAAAATATATTTTGAGTTTCGTCAGTTTTCGCCCACTTTCCCAATTTCTATATTTAGAAAATACACGCTGAACAATTAATTAAATCCAATATCTGGTCGTTTATGTCAGCAATTTTTGTATTTCTTAGGTTTCAAACTTTGTTTTATTGATACAGGGATTCGATTTTGCACGAAAAAATTCATTTCGAATTTCGTCAGTTTCGCCCACTTTCCCTCTTTCCCACTTTCTATATTTAGAAAGTAAACGCGCGAACAATTAATTAAATCAAATATCTGGTCGTTTATGTCAGCAATTTTTGTATTTCTCAGGTTTTACTCAGTTTTATTAATATATGGATTCGATTTTGCACGGAAAATTCATTTCGAGTTTCGTCAGTTTTCACACAATTTCCCACTTTCTATATTTAGAAAGTACATGCGCGAACATTTAATTAAATCCAATATCTGGTCGTTTATGTCAGCAATTTTTGTATTTCTCAGGTTCCAAACTCAGTTTTATTTATACATGAATTCGATTTTGCACGAAAAATTTCATTTCGAGTTTCGTCAGTTTCCGCCCACTTTCCCGCTTTCTATATTTAGAAAGTAAACGCGCGAACAACTAATTAAATCGCATATCTGGTTGTTTATGTCAGCAAATTTTGTATTTCCCAGGTTCCAAACTCAGTTTTATTGATACAAGGTTTCGAATTTGCACGAAAAAAATTATTTCGAGTTTCGTCAGCTTTCGCCCACTTTCCCACTTTCTATATTTGGAAAATACACACGCGAACAATTAATAAATCAAATATCTGGTAGTTTATGTCAGTAATTTTTGTATTTCTCTGGTTACGCCCACTTTCTATATTTATAAAGTAAACGCGCGAACAATTAATTAAAACAAATATCTGGTCGGTTATGTTAGCAATTTTTTTATTTCTTAGGTTCCAAACTTAGTTTTATTGCTACTGGTATTCGATTTTGCACGAAAAAATTAATTTCGAGTTTCCTAAGTTTTCGCCCACTTTCCCATTTTCTATATTTAGAAAATACACGCGCGAACAATCAATTAATTCCAAGATCTGATCGTTTATGTCAGCTTTTTGTATTTCTCAGGTTCCAAACTCAGTTTTATTGATACAGGGATTCGATTTTGCACGAAAAAATTAATTTCGAGTTTTGTCAGTTTTTGCCCACGTTCCCACTTTCTATATTTAGAAAGTAAACACGCGAACAATTAACTATATCAAATATCTGGTCGTTTATGTCAGCAATTTTTTTATTTCTCAGGTACCAAACTCACTTTTATTGATACGGGGATTTGATTTTGCAAGAAAAAAATTCATTTTGAGTTTCGTCAATTTTCGCCCACTTTCCCACTTTCTATATGTAGAAAGTAGACGCGCGAACAATTAATTATATCAAATATCTGGTCGTTTATGTTAGCAATTTTTGTATTTTTCAGGTTCTTAAGTCAGTTTTATTGATACAGGGATTCGATTTTGCACGAAAAAATTCATTACAGGTTTCGTCAGTTTTCGCCCACTTTCCCACCTTCTATAATTAGAAAGTAAATGCGCGAACAACTAATTAAATCACATATATGGTCGTTTATGTCAGCAAATTTTGTATTTCTTAGGTCCCAAACTCAGTTTTATTGATAAAAGTATTCGACTTTGCATTAAAAAATTTATTTCGAGTTTCGTCAGTTTTCGCTCACTTTCCCATTTTCTATATTTAGAAAATACACGTGCGAACAATTAATTAAATCAAATATCTGGTCGTTTATGTCAGCAATTTTTGTATTTCTCAGGTTCCAAACACAGTTTTATTGATACAGGGATTCCATTTTGCAAGAAAATATTCATTTCGAGTTTCGTCAGTTTCGCCCACTTTTCCCACTTTCTATATTAAGAAAGTAAACGCGCGAACAATTAATTAAATCAAATATCTGTTGTTTATGTCAGCAATTTTTGTGTTTCTCAAGTACCAAACTCAGTTTGATTGATACAGGAATTCGATTTTGCACCAAAAAATTCATTTCGAGTTTCGTCAGTTTTCGGCCACTTTCTATATTTCTATATTTAGAAATTAAACGTGCGAACAATTAATTAAATCAAATATCTGGTCGTTTATGTCAGCAATTTTTGTATTTCTCTTGTTACAAACTCAGTTTTATTGATACAGGGATTCGATTTTCCACCAAAAAATACTTTTCGAGTTTCGCCAGTTTACGCCCACTTTCTATATTTATAAAGTAAACGCGTGAACAATTAACTAAAACAAATATCTAGCCGTTTATGTTAGCAATTTTTTAATTTCTCAGGTTCCAAACTCAGTTTTATTGCTACAGGGATTCGATTTTGCACGAAAAAATTCATTTCGAGTTTCGTAAGTTTTCGCCCACTTTCCCAATTTCTATATTTAGAAAATACACGCTGAACAATTAATTAAATCCAATATCTGGTGGTTTATGTCAGCAATTTTTGTATTTCTTAGGTTCCAAACTTTGTTTTATTGATACAGGGATTCGATTTTGCACGAAAAAATTCATTTCGAGTTTCGTCAGTTTCGCCCACTTTCCACTTTCCCACTTTCTATATTTAGAAAGTAAACGCGCGAACAATTAATTAAAT